>CM057345.1:190121406-192622666 GCA_030015575.1 Agapanthus africanus
TGGAGGCCCAGGGGGCCAGTCTGGATAGCCAGAGCCTGAGATATTGATATGGGCCAGTCCGAGTAGCCGTAACCCGAGATATTGGATATTTGGATATATTGTTTTTTGTCGATGCTTGACACGGATTTTGTGTTGATTTCATTGATGATACCTCAATTTTTATTTACTGAAATCTCACTATATTAAGAAAACAGTTTTCTCTTTTAGATGTATTCTGTTTTCATGCATTCATACATCATATAAATGATATGTTGCTACCTGAGGCACTGACACCGAGCATTTGGTATTACACTTATATATTGATGTTTACCGTTGCTTTTATTTAGATTCTTCAGGCTATATTATTTTGAGGATATTACTATCGTATGACCTAGGATTGAGTCATACATGCGATTTGTGCTCGGTGATGTTTTCTACTCACGAGTTGGCAACTCACCCCCGTTGTGCCACAGTTTCTTGCAGGTTTTTTCCGTACAGGTTTTCTTGGCGGCTTGCTGACACACTGCTCATTTCCGGGTGAATGCTTTTGTAGGTGGGTTCACTCGCATCATGACCACCATTGCACTTTATTTACATTCAGTTGTATCTAGTAAACTCCATCAACCAGACTTGTATTAATTTATAGAGTTTGAAGACCAGTGTATATTCTATCGACCTTAGAGTCGCGCTTGTATTATTATAGTTTTGTTGATGATATTGGTTTTCCTTTTGATTTTTGATCATCGCCCTTCGGTGTTGTATATTATATTGCTTGAGTGGCTGTGACCGCCAATTGGCGAAGAGATAGCTCCCACTTAGGGATGCGTTTATTCATTATTATGTATTTCATGTGTTGTACCTGTTGGGGGCTAGTATTTACAAAGGAAACTCTGCCGAAATTTTTGGGAAAGACTTGATGTTTTAAAAACAAATACTACGACTTATTTTGTTAAAACACTTGCTTTTAAGCAAAGCTTTTCCTTTACTCTCTTTTCAAATGGTTTAGATTTCTGGTCTTTTTGAAGGGTTACCTACGACGGCAGCAAGGTTTCGGGAGGTATCGTCCATACCAAATTAAAATTTCGCCGTTTTAGATAACCCTAACTAGAATCATTTAATAGAAATATACGGAAACAATTATGCAAACACTTTGCAACAAGTAGTGAGATAGAAATACAACCTTTGTAGACCGGTCCTTCACTTCAAATAGCTCCGTGAAGTAGTCCCCCTCCGTTGCGATCTCAAGCTCTGGACTCTAGAGAGGCTCCGTTGAAGAAACGAACGTGCTTGCTTCGAAGACTTCGAGGCCGAACATAATCTACGTCAGGGAGACACTAACTCAAGCTATTCCTTCACCAGGTCATGAACTTTGTGAAGAGAACACCCTATACTACATGGCAAGTTGTAGAGGATGATGAAGCAGGAAGTGGGCTCACTTTAGAATTGATTTTCTCACACTTTTTCTCATTCCACCATTAGGTCTAGTAAGCTTTTGAGGATGAAGAAGATGAGGAAGAAGAACTCTTCTCAAGAGTTAATCCAAATGAAAACTTATCCTTTGCATTATTGCAACCATGGGTGAGTTAAGCCCTCATGCTTAACTCATGTAGAGAATTAACCAAGGTGTGAGGTTAAGGGTTGGGTTAAGCAATATCTAAGGAAATGACAAAAAGAGTGGACTTTGTCAATATTTCTCAAAGCTTCTTCCAAGCTTGAGAACTTTGACTAAGTCTCATTCTTTTGTTAAATCTTAAGATAAAATAAAAAACCCTAATCTTAACCCTAATCATGGTATAAGTCTCATACACCCATCTTGCATGTATCATCAACCATGACACAATGCATGTACACAAACATACATATCACATATGTACAATGTGCACATAAAAGTGAGAAAACAAATCTTAAGTGAGCAAATAATAGTTAATGTAATGTAATATATCAAATATATAATTATACATTAAATTATTAAATTAACTCTTAATTTAATAATCCGTCTATAGCCGACCAATATCAAATGTAACAACTTATCGAATCAACACTTGATCCGATAACCCGGCTATATCGCATACAACCGATCAATGTTACAAATCGTGAGAATACAATATGGTATCTCATATCGTATTAATCTCGGTCCCGCACATATCACATATGTGCTCCTACTCCGTTTCGTTTGAGCCAGGAAAACCCCTATGTAGGACTCTAAAGACTCGTCAATACGCCGGCAGTAGGTGATGATCATATCAAACACCTACAAGCCGCAAGCGGTTTGCTAAACGTAACGGCCACCCGAGTATTGAGCGATCAGAAGATCAACAAGCAAGCCTGCTCACACTCCCTGCAAATCCAATCAGTAACACTACCGTACTGTCCAGTCTCTTCGTTTGATATGTCGCATATCTCGTCTAGGGGTGGTAAACGTCAGACCCCTAGTAACTCGATAAGTCATGTCGATATGAGGCCCCATAACGGGTCGAGAAACTATTGATAACTCTTACCAGTATATCTCTGAAGCTGCCTTGGCCAAGGACTTCCTGTTATAGCTAATCGAACACAGCGCAACATCAACTCCCAATACCGGGAGAGACGAAACCCCTCCTATCGCTCATTGCCTCCATGTGACTCGGGACTGTACCCAAAAGCCACCATTTTGCATGCCCTCTTTGGACGTGGTATGATGGAAATCAAAGCACGGTAGGAATCACACAAGACTCTATGACGATCTCGGGTCTACAGACTAACCTGTACTAGTGTCACCAGGGAACTGCCATCTGACGTGAGGTATAATACCATCTGGGAGTTCTCGACGAGTCCGTCCAGTGTACCCAGTCTCCACTGAGCACCCGTATACTATCTCTGATGTCAAACACCAATGGATATGGGATCATCCATCGCCCAACTACATGGGTCGAGAAGCTATACACTAGTCTACTCTGGTATATCGATGCCCTGTCTCGATATACCCCACGACTAGGGACATTTGAAGAATGTACTAAGCGACTACACTGTCCCCACAAGTATGATCTACATCATAGTCCTGGTAGTCAAGTACTCATCCTAAGGGCTTTATCAACATGTAACATAAAGACAATCAGAGTACATGTTAAGATAAAGAGCAACCAGATAGCATACTATCATGTCGAGCAAGAAAGTCCTCCATATATATGTCCAAGCATCCACTATACTATACATCGTATGTACAGTAATGACCTCTAGGGCATACATATCACTAACACTTTTGGCTTACTTGAGTTAGGTGGGGTCCTATAGACTTCACATAATTCAAGTGCCAGTCACGTGCTATTTTGGATCGTGACAAAGTTGGTATCAGAGCGCTAGGTTTAAACCCTTGTTCGAGTCTATGTTTGACTATGCGAAGTCTAGGGCGTGTATATATATATATATATATATATATATATTCGGAACCTAGGCTTGACCTACGGAACATAGACTTGGTCGAGGGGGTATTAGAACCGAACTTTCGTCGCATAGGTTGACCTTGGTTGATGGAGTAGGTGACTTAAGTAGAGTGACATACCGTGTGTATGTTCCGCGGCATACTTACGATACGCTACTCCGCTTAAGAAGCCTTAGGATGTACATTTCTATGCACAGTATTATATTCATTCCTATGATCTATTCTCATCGATATCGGTTTGGTGGTTTTTGTTACCACGATTGCACGGGCAGAGGGAGCTGCGGCTAGAGTTGCGGTCAGCATGAGCTCGTCTTGGACTAGGACTGACCAGGATGTATTCCAGTGACACACGATTGTATAGATGTGTCATTTTATTATGTTTTTTCGCGCCCTGAGCGTTTGATGGATTGCTTTTTACCAAAATTTCCCGAACGTGCAGATTAGCACCAGTGGATTGGGATAGAGGCCAGCTAGATTGTTATGACCGTCAATGCACCGTTTATTCTTGATGATTGAGGCACTGTTCAGCGTGCGGACGAATGAGCCAGTTGTTGCTGCGAATGATAAGATATCGCCCAAGATGTTTGAAACTATTCCAGCACAAGTTGTATTTAGAGATATGATAGAAGATCGCTAGTCACCCTTGGATGTATGACTTGGACATGTGGTTCGTTGCATACCCCGATGCGAGGTCACCAGATTGATTGATTCCAGCTTGAGGAGACTTCACGCAGGTACGTTGAGAGTTGATAGAAGACGATCGAATGTCAGAAACACATTTTTCCAAGTTTAAGGTATTCGGAAAAAACATGCAAGTAATTCTGTGGACCCTCAAGAAGAATGAAACCCTCGCTCGATATAATGACCATGGGAACCCTTTGAAACCTTAGGGTTTACAGTAGTTCCGCGCTGCCATTAATGAGGCTTGGGTTTTTCTTTCTACGGCTGGTCCATAGGTACTGTGGCATGTACAGGATATTATTAAACTGTACTCAAGAGTTGAGCTCTCGGGGAATTTTTGGACTTTGACAAATCGATCCAAAAGTTCGACGTCGTGTGGATATTATGTGACGGGATACATTACTTGGGAGACTCCAGATATGACTATAGCCGTTGTGGCGCGGTACATCCAGCTACGAAGAGACGAGTCCGAATCAGTCGACATTAGAGAAGAATGGAGTAAGAGATTCGTACGATATTTTGACGAGATGGCGTTTCACTCCGTTGACATCAGAGATGTAATACACATGCAGAGGCATTGAATATGGATACATCTTCCAGAAAGAGTCGTGATGAGTATGCAGCCGTTCCGGAACAAGATATGGACTTAGTAAAGGGTGATGACTTCCGGGCAGTTCGGCAGAAACGAGATTGGGAGAGACCCCCGAGAAGATCTTTTTGGAAATACAAGACGAGAAGACCTGGACCCAGGGTCGTTCGTATTATGCATACCCAGTAGGCCAGAGTTCGGGATCGTCAATGAGATATGTTATGAGCGACCACGATAGTTGGCCAGAGATCTTTAGAGGATGTGCCAGAGCGGGACTGTTTCCGTTATTTTGGATTTCGGTGTTTTTGGGCGATTTATTTGCATGATTGAGTTTTCGTGCACAACAGTTGCAGTTGGTTTCGATTTGATATCATTCGAGATGTTGATTTTGATTTCATACCTATGGTATGTATGTGATTTGACTTGTGCCTTCGATATAAATTTCATGCCCTTCAATATCTTGATTCGATTTTGTACACGCTGATGCACGTGGTTGTGAGACTATATACCACAGTATACCTGATTTAGATTGAGGTTTGTTGTATACCGTCGATTTCAATTGTGATATTCGATATTTGTTTTCATGCACCTTATGCACTTGAGTTGAATTTTGCGCATACTTGGCGCGTTTGATGCGATTTTTGGTGCATACCAGATGCACTAAATCGGGATTCTTCGTGCATATCAGATGCACCTGATATTGCTGTCATTCACACCGTAGCCCTTGACAGGTGTTTTCGTGCACACCCGTTGCACTTAGTTTTGGTTTTTGTGCACATGTATGGCATATTCATTGATTTCGATTTCTGTGCGCACCAGACGCATGTGGCATCCTTATAAACATTTTGGGATTGATTTCATTTGGAGCAGCATGTTTTATGATATTTACTATTTGATATAGTGACTGAGCAGGACTAGTCAGAGGACAGTACCTAAATATGTTTTGCATGCATTGATAGCTATCGAAGGGATTTCCGAAAGGGAGCTATAGTCTCAGTATTTACCTACGTGTCCAAGATGACACAAGACATTTAACAAAAGAAACCCTTCTAAATTGTTTTCAAAAACGGCTGGACGTACATATTAAACAAAGGATATATATACAGATATTTTCTTAAAATGAACGTCCGCTACCTTTGCCGTGATACGCGCATCGTACAGTGATTTGAAAGAAGGTTTGGCATGCATATCCTTTCAGATGTTTTGACGAATTTACAACGACGCGTACTATGTACATGTTATAGTTTTGATATATATCATGTTGGTTTTCATATTGGCCTTTGACTTTGGTGTCTTCACCATAACTCCGATGATTGCGGGATGCTTGACGGAGTTCTGATTTTGAGTTATATACTCGTTTTTCATGCGCGTGCATTGCGCTACGATATGTTTTATGTATTATGATTTCGGAGCCCCGACGACTTGATCATTTTACTGAAATTTTTTAGTATTTGAGGGGTTTAAATTTAAATTCGGGGACCGAATTTATTTAAGGGGGGAAGACTGTAACATTTCAGAAAAATAAAATATTATTTTTGGGAATTTGTATAATTAAAATAATAAATGTTAAGAATATTTTAATGATGTGGTATAATTATATAACAGTAAATTGGGTAATATTGGAAATTTATAAGAATTATTGATTTAACGGTGTTTTATATGATATGAGTATTTATAGGTTTTTAAATACTTATTCGTAAAAGGGTTAAATGCTAAACTTGATTAATAATCGTTAATTATACCTTAAGCTTGATTATGCACATGACTTTAAAAACACTTGTTATATTTTTTTATGAAACTTGATTTCAAGTCTTCATTGTGCATGATTTCATTTTGGTTTTACAATTGTTTTATAAAATTGAACCATGAGAAAAGAAAAAGGGAAAAGATAAATGAAGGAAAAGAAAAGAAAAGAAAAAGAAAAAGGAAATGAATATTGAATTGGGTATGGGCAAGAGAGAGAAGAGAGAGAGAGGTGAGGGGTCATTTGACCATGGCTATTCTCCCCCTTCATTATCATTTTCATCATTTCTTCTCCTCATCACCCATGGCTGCCCTCCTCTCTCCACCATTTACATCCCTCACTTCACCCCCAAAAATACATCAAAACCATGGACCCCTTTCAGAAAAAGCATGCACAAGCTTACTACAAGCATGGGAGATCAAGAAAAATTGGATTTTGAGCACTTGGGGCAACTCAAGAATTTTCTTGAGTTGCCAAATGAGGTAATTCTTTCATTATTAGTATAGTATTTGATTCACTTTAGTATCCATACTAGTTTAGGATCCATTTAATGAGGTTTTGTGAGCTTTGAAAATTCCTAGAAGAGCTTTGAGGGATTCTTGAGTTGTGATGGTGCTAATGAGCTTTAGGGGTGACCTTAAACCCCCTAGTGTTAGAAACCCAGACCAAACAGAAACAAACCAAACTTTGATTAGAAATTTCAAAATGTCGGTTTTGTGTGTAATTGGTGGCCTACAGGGAATCTGGAGTGACCCGGGAGTTTTACTGGAAAAACAAACAATACCACTAACCTAGATGGACTACTAGGAGGACACCCTACCAAGACGAACCCATTCTGAGCATCTTTGGCCGAGGTGGCCGGATTTGGCATGAATGTGGCCAGCCAAATTTTTAGTATTGAGGTCTAGGTTTGGTCTGTAGCTCATATGATCCCTATACAACACCCCAGTATTGTTTGTTTAGCCCAATTTCATCTGAACTAAAATCTGGAGCAAGTTTTCATGAGTTGCTGTATTGTTTTATAACTTTCCTTAACTTGAAATTTTTGTAATTTTGTTTTGTATCGGTCACTGTTCATCACAAAAAACTGCATTTCAATATCGCTTATTCATTATCTGTTTTGTTATATATCGGTATTATTAACCGGTGTTTGCTCAGTAATACAGATTACATGTGTCCGTAAAAAAATACTAGAAATACATCCAGAATCACGGATATATCATTTTTGAGCCGACACTGCAGCCAGAACTGAAAAGCGACCGATATCCCAAGAGTTCTTTTGCAAATAGTGTGTGCACAATATTTTGGTCCAACACATAGCATGTGTACATACTAACCCTTGGAGCTTAGACCATGGACCTAGGGGGCAGCCATGGCATGATGGCTCATGGAAAGTGGGCATGAGAAGTGATGTGCATTCAATGCATAAAGTTGTGATGTGATCATAAGATTCAAATTTCCCGCCAAAACAAAAACAAACCATCACACCAAGTACGAGACTGTTCCCACCAAATGTGGCCGGCCACATCACCTCACTGGCCGAGCTGGCCGGCCCCACCTCCTCCTATGGGCCCCATCCTCTAACAGTGTCTCCTATGCTGCCATTTGGTCCTTATTTTATTGTTTGCTTAATCCCTTTTCTTGCCTATAAATGTAGACCATGGGGCAAAGGAGAAAGGGTCCAATTTTGTCATTCTTTTTGCAACACTTCATTTTGTTTTCTCTTGTAAATAGCTTAGCATCCCCCTTAAGCTCTCTACCTTAACTTGATATTGCAAGCTTTTCATTGAGCTTGCAAGTTTAACCTTTGGTCATTGATCTCAAGGGGTTGTATCATTCTTGAAGATTAATAAAGCTCCCTCTTTTGTGCTTCATTTTCTCTTGGGTTCTTTATCATCGCTTGATCTTGCAACCTCTTATTTGAGCTTGCAAGTTTAAGTTTAGGTATTTGAATCCATGGCTTGTATGGTGATCTTTGGTTCATAGTTCTTTCTTTCTTTCTTTCTTGCTCTTTTATTACTTGCATTTTCTTTCGTGCACTTTAAATACTTGCTTTACTTACTTGCACTTAAATTCCATGCACTTACTTACTTGCAATGTTTTCTTTTCTTTTCTTTATTCTTTTGCTCTCTCTTTTTGGATTATGTTGTGAATGGTTGTTAATATGGTGTTGTTAGGAATAAATACGATATTGTAATTTAAGGTTTCTTTGCTCATTTCCTTTTCCCGTATTTTCCATTGAACTCCGTCCAAACATTACGCAAGCGCTCCTTTAGGCACCCTACCGTACCAATGTAATGGTGATTCCTAACCGTGACCGGTTGCGTTCGGTTTGGCCGAATGCTAAAGCAAGAGACAAGAACGGACGTACAAGGGTCAATAAGACGGATTCCACGAATACCGTGCTTAAATACCCTAATACACGTTGTTTCCAATTGCTCTAACTTCATTGGTTGAGTTCGGCTCAAAGTACTTGAATACGGAATCCATTAACTTACATTATCCTATCGTTTCCTAACAAGCTTTTTACTTGAATATAAAACATAGGATAGATATGAACAATTCCACCCACGCGCATTAACTCGTAAGAACAAGAACGTAAAATGCTCCGTCTCCCTGTGGATCTACCCGTGCTCATCACGGCTAGCTGCAAAGCGACACCGTCCTGATTGCAGTTAACTTTAACTCTAACAATCAAATGGCGCCGTTGCCGGGGAGACGGTAACGTTTTTATTCTTGTTATTTTGGGTTAATCATTGTACATCTCACTTATACAACTAACTCTATTTTCAAAATCAACTAAAAATTTCAAAAACCAAAACCAAAACAAAAACTAACTTTTATAACTCATTTTGCTCTCTGGATTTTTACCTGATAGCACTGTGAATCTCAACTAAGAAGACTAACAATACCAGTGTGATATTAGTATAACAGTGTGAACCCAGAAGAAGATTGAAGCCTATTCTCCAAAGGAAATCCGGCGACACACTAAGGAAATCGGGCATTGCTGGCCGTACCTTCACCTTTTGCCTCCAAAATTTCCTCTAAGCTCCAGTGTTATATATTTGTCCCATTTTTATTGTTTGTTTTTTATAATTTTTAGTGTGCAGGTATTTGGGCATTCGTATCGCTTTGTCCGCACTCATATCCGTTTTTCCGACATTTATAGATTTTTACGGATTTGCAAACAGCGAACGTGGGAAGCAAAGTGTACACTCCAAGCTAAGGTGGTTACAACGTATACTGCCAAAAATCCAGGTAGTTTGATCCGCGCAAGCGAACATTTCAAGCTATTCGGATTTAACATCAACGGGGATTTCTTAACCCGAAAATTTATCGGTATGTACTTCGTTAACACCTTCTTTCTCAAATCCGACGCATCCACTATATATCTTTGCAGGATTCTTTGCAAGTTCGCTACCAAATGCCAATAATTGACTAACACGTATTTGTTGCGGTGCCGTGCTTAATATAAAAAACGATTGTTTGATTCTTTATAGAATTTTTTGAATTGTGCATTGCATCCATTAATACGGAATTAAGGGCAAGCGAACCCCACAACATAAGGTAAAGGATTTCATCACCTTTTCCGTGGCCCACAAATCACGGACTTGAGCATAACGTCCCGCACAAAATTTAAAAGAAAATAGACTTTAAGCTTTAAGGACTTCACTCTCACTAGGAGAAGTTAACTGTGTTTATAACACCGCTTAACGGTACATCGTTTACGGGGTGTCTTGGAAAGTGTTCACGGCGAAACCGCCAAAAAAGAAAGGGTTATTTAATTAGGACCTTCGCGAAAGCGTCGGAAAACCTCCCCTTATCTCTGCACTTACCTGGCCTTGTGATAAGTATATCTTGAGCCCGTTTCTCGACACAGTTTTACTATGACAATTAAGTTCTTGAGCAGGTCTGGTTGACCTAGGTGAACCCTAGACTGATTAGGTGCATGGTATTTTTGTGTCATGCTTGTTTTTTTCCAGATTTTTTTTGTGTGTATATTTCATTCTTTTGTTAAAAACTAACTTAAAAAAAATTAATAAAAAAAATACCTACATTCTTTTTCCTTCCGTTTCTCTTCTTCTTCTTCTCTTCATATCATGGGTACCCCACCTAGAAAAACTCTTGCCGAACTTTGGTATCCACAACCAGACATTACTTCCTATGGTTCTTGCTTTGGCCGAATTTCAAACGACCACTCCATGCCCAAAATTTCGTTGGAAGATCGGATAGACGCATCTAGAACTACCAATTGGACTCCGCAATCCATTTTGTATCACCCGTTTCAACCTTCACCACCTGCTTACGTTGATACCCCTTTTTCGAGTCCTGTTGCAACTCCAAGACCCATGTCTATTTCTGAACGTATCGAACAATCTCGCAGCCGATCTTTCACTCCTTTCACCACTGCCAATTCTTTTGATCAACAATTTCAATCACCTTCGTATCCAAATGTTGATCCTACCCCTGTCTAACCATTCAATTCCTATCCATCCTACCCAACTTTTGCACCTTCTCTAGACATTACTTCTACACAGCCATTTGAGAGTTTTCAGTATCCAAACAACTTTGAATCTTTTACAGAAACTCCTTCACAACCCATGCCTAGTCTAGAACAGTCATTGGAAGACTTTAGGGTAGCGCCATGCCAATAGATGATGGATTTGAATGCGTCCATGGCCGCCCTCATACAACCTACTGAACCGGTAGCTAGTTTCCAACTAGCTCCATATTTTCCAATGTATGATGAGGCAGTTGGACAGGTTGAGAATTTGAGTCGTGAGAGTGAGCGGTACACCCTTCCAAATCAAACCTATCCATTCCAAATTGAATCCCACAATTCCGGTTTCCAAAGTCTATCGAGTGTCCCAACTGAATCACAAATTGCCGATAGAACGTTTGATGAGTTGTACGACTTTGTAGTGTTTGATTTTCCAGATTATGAAGGGACCCTTCTAAGTGAAACCAATCCTAACCCTTTTGACCTCTACACCTCCACTCTTGAACCTGAATTGATTGGTATCCATGCTTTTGTTGAGGTGTCTCAGAATATTGACTTTCACTTGATTGAGGATGTCGACGCTGGGAATATTTTGGATGATGAACCCGCTGCTTTGGACGAGTTTTTCTCTCCAATTCATCATCCCGAGTCATTAACTGTTTTTCCTGAACTCCATATGCTTCTTGATTTTGATGAAATATGCATGGATGAGCTTAATTTTGAGGAGAATTTTGAGGATGAAACAGTTCTAGATGATGAGTCAGATTTTCCAATTCATCATATACCTTTCATTGACTGTGTACACCCTACGGAACGTTTAACCGATAACCTTCCTCAACCACTTTCTTCCATCCTTTCCGTCGTTCTGACCTTGCAAGACACCGTATCACTTCCATTTCCACTGTCTGGTTTACCAAGTTCGGCATACCCATATTTTCTTACGAATCTTGAGGGATTTGACCCAATTTCTCGACGGGTTGGTAGATTAGCACAATCGCTTTTTACACATCGGTCATCACATATTGTGCTAATCTATTCACTCCATTTTCGCCCAAAAGATCGTACTCCATTTCTTTTTCCCTTCCGCTATTCTTCTTCTCATATACCGGGACCGTATACTACTTCTATCTCCATACGGTCTTGCGTATTCTCCATTTTTTTCCTCTCCGCCTTCTTTCATCAGCTCAGGCCTTATCCCGATAAATTTTTTGAATGGTTGGTGCTAACTTTTGGCCTGTGTAAGGCTTTGTATAGATTGAAACTGTTATCTTTCCCCCTAATCCTAAACTTCACCGCTTAAACAGTGGAAACACTGTTTCACTTAAGTTTGGGAGGATCCTATTTGTGTATATATTTTTGTTTTTGTTTTTTTTGTTTTGTATATAATTTGTTTTTGGGGAGCGCCGACAATTTTGACCCTCTTGGTGTAGCTTGAGAGTTAGGGCGCTGTCATGTTTAAGTTTGGGGGTGTGCTCGGTAAGCTTTCTACTTTCTCATTCATATGTATATTTTGCATTTGCATACTTATTTTAAAACCCATAAAAATCGAAAAATTTTCACAAAAATATAAAAACTTTGTCGTCAAGTTAGCTAATAGGGTAACTTAGATTTTTATTCCGAAAGTTTAGTTGATATGTTTGAATTAACTAAATCCTATGCTTAGGAATTGAAAACCCTAAAAATAACCCTCATTCTGTTTAACCTTGGTGATTATACGTCCCTACAGTTTTTTTGAGAAATAGGTAATCTTGAGTTCAGTTCTTTAGTTAAGTCGAAATGAAGGGTAAGTATTGATGCTTTACTGAAAAATAAGTCTGAAAAATAGTTTCTATTCTTGAGTCCAAATTTAGAAAGTATATACCCTACAAACTGCACACACACGCACCTTCAAACTCGGGATAGTAGAGGACACCTAGAAATACTCTTGCCTGAAAACCTAGTATGAAAGAAAAAACGGTAATTAAAGCTAAACACCAAAAAGAGCATCATTGAAAAATATATCCGGTCTTGAGAAAGAAAAAAAATAAAAGAAAAACAAAAAAAAGAAATAAATTCAAGACCTGGAATCTGCTATTTACGCTTTAAGCTTACACCTTCAGTAATCGGCCGTTAGTGCCTCAAGAAGTATTAATAGTCGCATGAAAGGTGTGTGAGCAACACCGACCATAATTAAATAAAAAGAAGTAGTTTTAGGTATTAGGGCAAGGGTACAATAGCTTGAATTGTATTTTTGAGTGTAGTGGTGCAAATTTACACACACGTGAGGGTATACAATCGATGTTTGGATAAAAGATAGAAATAAAGAATAAGACTTATGTTTTCTGTAAAGTTGATAAAAATCCCTGATTTAAGACCGCACTTTTAGATGGAAAACTCAAGAGATACCAACATCTTTCTAAATTTTTTTGGATTGTATAGGATCTGAGGTTAAATAGATACGAGGCGTGAAACATAAGGGTTGGATCTTTCTAACTTAGGATAATAGAGTTTCTAACGTAGATACTAAACTGTAGGAGTAGAATCGATGTTAACTTATGAAACTAGCTTGATGGGATTTTGTGGGTGTAATCCGCTGAAAACCCTTAGGAGACAACACTCCTCCTACTAGGGACACCTAGAGGTTTAACGGCTTGTTGCACGCACTCAGTGCAATCGCGTTCCCTGTGAAAGTGAGGCTAGGATTTTGTTTTGCTCGGGATGAGCAAAAGATAAGTTTGGGTGTATTTGTTAGTCATAAAAAACTGCTTTTCAATACCGCTCATTCGTTATCTGTTTTGTTATATATCGGTACTATTAACCGGTGTTTGCTCTGTAATACAGATTACAGGTGTCCGTGAAAAAATACTAGAAATACATCCAGAATCATGGATATATCATTTGTGAGCTGACACTGCAGCCAGAACTGGAAACCGACCGATATCCCAAGAGTTATTTTGCAAATAGTGTGTGCACAATATTTTGGTCTAACACATAGCTCTAGGGTGTTTTTCGTTACCCCATTGAGATGGGAATACGCGCGCGCTTGTCAGGCATATTATAGATTCTCCCTGCGTAGGGTAGGCCGGGGTCTATTGATTGTGGGGATCCGAATCTCCGGCAGCCGCGGACTAAGCTGCCGTTAATTACCCCTCGCCTTTGGAGCGAGGGAACCTCCGATTGACAGGTTAAACTGGTCATGCGAACTCAATGTGCAGTGTACGTGTGTTTTGTTTTGGAGGGGGCTTGGATATATCGGGAGCCACACAGAGTTTTGAAGGTATGGCCAGCGCCTTGAGCGCTGTGCGCTTTGGTGCTGTGTGCTTAGGCGCTAGCGCACCATGTGTCGGCACGTGGGCGCTTGGCGCTGGAGCCCTAGGCGCTCGAGCGCTAGCGCGCCACGTGTCGGCACTTGAGCGCTGGGCGCTTGAGCGCTAGGGCGCCACGTGTCGGCACGTTGGCACTGGGCGCTTAAGCGCTGGGCGCTAGGCGCTCGAGCGGTAGCATGCCACGTGTCGGCACATGGGCGCTGGGCGCTCGAGCGCGAGCGCGCCACGCGCCGGCATGTGGGCGCTGGGCGCTCGAGCGCTCGCGCGCCACGTGTCGGCATGTGGACGCTGAGCGCTTAAGCGCAAGGCGCTCGGGCGCCGGTGCGAAAGAGAGGATTTTTAGCCCCAAAAATGGAATTTAAAATCCCGAAAGAGGATTTATGGTGGAGTTAAACTCCTAAGATGTTTTGGAGTTGATGAAAGGGGTTCTTCTTTGGAGCCCTGGGTCTTTCCAAAAATGGGGTTTTCGGAGATGGGCCTCCTTCTTCCTCCTCTGTTGGCAGGATCTCGAAGATTAAGAGATGTGAGATTTTAAAAATCTTTTCTTTTTGAGATCTAATGGAAGATCTGAGTTCCCCTTTATGGGTTTTGTGGTGAAAAACTATTTAGTTTTATAAAATGAAGTGTAAAACTCTTGATTTAATTAAAAAGAAAGGAGAAGGTTTTAGAACCTTGAGAAAGGAGAAAGATCTCAGATCTAAAATTTTTTGGAGAGAGAAAAAGTTGTTGGGATATTTTCATTATCATTACCTTTATAGGCTATACACTTTACACATAGCCCCTTGGGCTTTACAAATTGGCATTTTACCTACCCCATGGCTCATGTGCCATTTCTTTTTGCACATAAGCCATAGGCGTTACAAAAATTTGGCTTTATGCCTATTTTTCTTACATTTATTCATAAAATAAAATAAAAGAAATACAACAAAATTATTTCTTACAAAATTTTTATCTTGGCATGGCGGATGGCCGGCCGCTTCATGTTCGAACTCGACCCGGGCATGGGCCCACTTGATCTGGGCTTGGGCCCACTTGGCTTGGGGTTGACTTTGATTTCGACTTGGTCAACCGGGGTGTAAATTTTTACCCCAACAAATTGCCCCCCATTAATAAATGCACACCACACATGTGGGTCGTGTGCATGGAATTGATGGATCTTCTTTCACGTGGAGGCGATTTGATTTGGTTCCTGCTTTTGGGAAGCTGGCACTGCCCTTTTTACGACATGGACGGTCGATTCTGCCCTTTTTGTAACTTAGACGGTCGATGCTGCCCTTTTAGCGACTTGGACGGTCGATGCTGCCCTTTTTGCGATGTGGACGGTCGGTTCTGTCCTTTTTGCGACTTGGACGGTCGGTGCTGCCCTTTTAGCGACGTGGAAGGTCGGTGCTGCCCGTTTTGCGACTTGGACGGTCGGTGCTGCCCTTTTAGCGACGTGGACGGTCGGTGCTGCCCTTTTTGCGACTTGGACGGTTGGTGCTGCCCTTTTAGCCACGTGGACAGTCGGTGCTACCCTTTTTGCCACTTAGACGGTCGGTTCTGCCCTTTCTGCAACTTGGACAGTCGGTGCTACCCTTTTAGCGACGTGGACGGTCGGTTCTGCCCTTTTTGCGACTTGGACGGTCGGTGCTGCCCTTGTAGTGTCATGGACGGTCGGTTCTGCCCTTTTTGCGACTTGGACGGTCGGTGCTGCCCTTTTAGCGACGTGGACGGTCGGTTCTGGATTGGACTTGCTCCGCTTCTTGCGGTGTGAGGGATGAAGTTGATTTGTTTCTGAGGTGGAATTTGATTCTGCCAGGGTGGTCATTGATTGTTTTGCTGATTTGATGTGATTTTGATTGACATCGGCACCGCTACAATGGAATATGGTACCAGGAGAGAATCATCATTTGCCATGAGTGGATTTGAGGATTTTGGTTTTTGTCTGGCATCTGCATTGTTGCACTAGAATAATGCCAGGAGCAACTCATCATTTGCCTCGGGGGGACTTGGGATTGGTTCTTGGGTCGGCATCAGCACCGCTAACACTAAAGCGTAACGCCAGGAGTGACTCACCATTTTCCATGTCCTGTTGGGGAGCGATGGCTTAGGAGACAGGTTTAGATCCCTATCAGCTAAGGCTTTTCAATTTTATGGGCCGTGAGGGTCCCATAAAAGCATTTTCTCCCTACGAGTCGTAAGGATCGCGCAGGTGTATTTTCTCCTTAGGAGCCGTGGGGACTTCTAAGTGTGTTTTTCCATTTGTGAGTCGTAAGAATCCCACAAAGGTTTGTTCTCCTCATCTATCGTGAGGACACATAAGTGGGTCTTCTCGATGGAGCATATCCCAAGGGCGGAGACCAGCCGCGTAACTGGTGATTGCGGTGGGGCATGGGTATTATGAGAATTATTTGAGCCCGTGGATTGTATACGGTAGTCAATTTGAGGACTAACCGTAGGGCAGGGAGAAATTTGAAAAATTGGATTTTGGTTGGCGTCTGCATCGCTACACTGGAATATGGTACCAGGAGCTACTCATCATTCACCATTTGGGGACTTAGAATTTGAATCTTGTTTGGCATCAGCATTGCTGCACTGGAATAATGCCAGGAGCAACTCATCATTTGCCTCCGGAGGACTTGGGATTTGGGTTTTTGGTCGGCATCAACACCGCTAGCACTGAAGCGAAATGCCAGGAGCGACTCATCATTTGCCGTTACCCGTTGGGGAACGATGGCTTAGGAGACAGGTTTATGTCCCTATCACCTAAGGCTTTTCAATTTTATGAGCCGTAAGGGTCCCATAAAAGCATTTTCTCCCTACGAGTCTAGAGGATCTCACAGGTGTATGTTCTCCTTAGGAATCGTGAGGATTCCTAAGTGTGTTGCTCCTTTGTGAGTCGTAAGGATCTCACGCGGGGATTTTCTCCTCACAAGGTCGAGAGGACATTGCGAGTGTATTTCATCTCTTTTCACTAGTTTGCGCCCTTTCGGGTTTTCACAAACTCGACGGTATTCCTGCAGTTTTTACTCACGGAGCCCTTTCGGGTTTTCATCCGTGCCCGTTTTGCTTGTGGACATACCGTTTTTTTTGCCGCTGGTGGGACTTTAAAAGTAGTCTCACCGGCTGGATTTGGGAGAGATAGGGGTCGTTTACGCCCGTGGATTGTATACGATTTTGCAGGATGTATGATCCAGACCGCAGGACTGGTGTGCTCAATTCGCCTGCGACTTAGAGCATTCACGCGTAGTATTTCTTGAGATATCGACCATTGATGGGTGGTATGGGCATTTCTCCCTTGGCACTTATTAGTTGGTAGGATCCTCCGTCGAACACTTTCTCGATGATGTATGGTCCTTCCCAGTTTGGCTCGAATTTTCCCTTGTCATGTCGATTGGGGATGATCGGTCTTCTGAGGACCAACACTAATTCACCTTTCTTGAAAGCGCGGAGGCGGGTTATTCTGTCATAGGCCCGTGACATTTGGGATCAGTATAGCTCCAGATTTTGTTGTACTGCAAGCCTCTTTTCTTCGAGGGCGTCAAGCTCTTCGAGCCGAAGGAGCATGTTTTCCTCCTCCGTCAATTCGTGCTGAACGGCCATTCTTAAGCTTGGAACTTCGACTTCGAGGGGGAGGACCGCCACCACCCCGAAGAGCAATGAATATGGAGTGGACTGAGTTGGAGTACGGTGCGTGGTACGATATGCCTACAACGCCTCGTGAAGTTTGAGATTCCAGTCTCTCTTGTTGGCTGAAGCATTTTTCCTCATGAGCTTGCATAGAGTCTTATTGAACGCTTCGGCCAGCCCATTGGCTCTTGGATTATAAATGGAGGAATATCTCCAGTCTATCTAGTCTTGAGTAGGGAATCTTGAGAGTTTGATGCTCTTGAAAGAAGGCCCGTTGTCAGAAATGATTCTTCTTGGTGTACCGAAGCGGTATAGAATATTATGCTGGAAGAATATCAGAATATCTCCTGTCTTAAGTTCTTTTAGCGGGACGGCTTCATCCCATCTGGAGAAATAGTCAGTTGCGTCCAATATGAACCGGTAGCCTTTGGATGATGGAGGATCAATTTGGCCAATTATGTCGGTTCCCCAGACTTCGAAGGGCCACGACGCCACCATAGGATGCAACGGATTGGGGTGCTTGTGAATGAAATCACCGTGAATTTAGCAGATATAACATTTCATTGCATGCTCTCCGCAATCCCGTATCATGGTGGGCCAGTAATTCCCAAGCCGTTTAATTTGAAGTCGCATCTTGGGGCCAGATTGGTGAGCACCGCAAACGCCTGAGTGAACTTCTTTCATGAATTTTTGGGCCTCGGCCGATGACAGGCACTTGAGCCAGAGTTGGTCATATGACCTCTGATATAGCGTGCCATTTACAAACACGTATCGGAGAGCTCTCTTTTTCAGCTGAACCCTCGCAGACCTTCCTTCGGGAAGCTTGTCGTATCGGAAGTACTCTATGAAGGGTTCTCTCCAATCGGGCTCGTCTTGAACAATCGAAGCTTCTTCAGCGGGACTGCTCTTCTGTTCTGCGCTTTCCTCTTCTTGTAGAGAGACAGGGGTAGAATGTGCCAGCTCCTAACTGTGATCATAATTTCGTCCATGTCAGGATCAGCCAACTCCTTGACTAAGCGAGCGAGTACGCCAGCCTTTCCGTTCAACGCTCTAGGGACTCTCGTTAGTTCAATATGAGTGAACCGATTCATGAGTTCCACCACCCGGCTTCTGTACCGAGCTAACTCAGGTTTGTATATCTTATAGTCGCCGCTTACTTGGTTGACGACAAGCTGGGAGTCACCGTAAACCCGTAGCCGAAGGATTTCCATTTCTATGGCGAGCTCCAAACCAGCTATCCGAGCTTCATACTCGGCCTCATTGTTTAGTGTAAATGGATGTTTGGGGTATAGTATTTATCATTTTTCATCACCCCACACCCATACCCACACTCACACACCCCCATTTTTCCTTCCCCATGGCTGAATTCAGCAGCCCCCCCTTAATTGTCCCCACTTGTGTTGCAAAAGAAAAGAAAGAAAAGAAAAGAAAAGAAAAGAGAATGATAAAAGTAAAAGGTGGACTTTTTGACCCCATTCTCTCTCCAATCACCTCACACTCTTTTCTCCCCCCTCATTGGCCGAGCCATTTCTGAATTCCTGCAGCCCCTCCCCTCTCTTTCCCTCATCTCATCTCTTCTCCAAAAATCCCACCCTTTTTACCTTCAAAAATTCATCAAATTCCATCCAAATTCAAAACAAATTCAAAATCCAACTCCTACCCATTTTTCATTTGCCTATCTAGCATGGATCTAGGGAATAAGATTTTAATTTGGGAGGCTATGGGTGCTTGTGGATCTTCAAATGTTTTTGGGTATAATTTCTAAACGTTTTGCTTAATTTGTTAGTTAATTTCTTGAAGCTAATTTATTTAAGTGTTAATTAGGCTTTAGTTGCAAGTTTGGAAAATCTAGAATTGGGAATGGATCAAGTTAGGGTTTTATATCATTTGATCATGGTTTAAGTGTATAATTTAACATATTATGGCATGTAAAATCTTACCTAGTAACTAGTTTGCTAATTGTTATTTCAAAATTTGTCTAATTAAGCTATTTTGCTAACTAGGGTTTTTGGAAAATTATTAAATGCTTTAGATTAAATATAATTATGGTTTCATATCATTATTAATATTATATTGAGCGGTTTAATGTCTTTAGTTCATGCAAATCCAAGCTAGATTGTTGTTTGTGCATTTTTGCTATAAAATTGTTAAAATTGGTTATGTATGCAAACTAGATTTTTGAGATTGATATTAAGAGTTAAGTTTAAAATCTAATTATCATTGGTATGACTTAATTAAGATGTTTAGTGAGCTTTATGGCCGCTAGATTTGTTTAAACGTCGAGTTTTGTACTAAAACGGTAAATTTTTGCTTGCTAGATTTTCGGAAAAATGGCTTTTAAAGTGAGTTTGGGGTTTTTGTAAGTTTTAACCCATTTTATATTATAATTAGTGTTCGTGAATGTAAAAATGAGTGTGATTGGGTTTTTCTCGATGGTTTGACATTTGAACATCGACATCGAGGGTTGGTTTGGTTATTCGTGCATGCGTAGGCGATAGGTTTTGACCTATGCGTGATACGCGTGCCGATTTGATTTTCGTAGGCCGTTTCGATTTTGAATTTGGATTTTAATTCGATACGGTGCGTTATGTCATGTAGGTACCCCATGTAGACTTCGAGACGACAAGCAAGCACGTGGCGACGTCGGCACCGACGAGCGAGGACCAGGTGAGTAGATTTATATTTATGGGGAGAAGTCGGGTGGATGGCGTATAGCACCCCCGTAGTTCGTAGTGATGTATACGAATACGTATACACACATAAATTTTGATTATATATTTTATGTTGATATAAGACTTGATGATAAAGGTAGATTCTAGGTGTTTCATGGATTAGTTTAGTTTTAGTTGCGAAACCCTAGAGTAGTTGTTACACCGACACATGCACACACACACATGCATACATCTATGTTATTACCTGTGCGTATATGGGGAGATGTGTTTATGTGTTCACCTGGGTATGGGACTAGGTGTTCATATACTGGTTTTGCGGATGATACTTGGGATTGAGATGAGATTTGAGTTGAGGCCGTGAGATCGGTGATATGGCAGGATTCGTACTTGAGATACGTCCTGATGTTATAGCGGATCTTTGGATGACGATGCCATATGAATAGTGATTTTAGTAGTGTACTAGACGTAGGTCAGTACCCCAGATGATGATCTTGATAAAGAGGATACCAGATGAACACTGTGTTGAGTATGATATTGACCCATAGCCAGATTTTGGGATGTCGTATGACGGATTTACATATGGGCTATATATTGATGATTGATCCGCAATCTTGACATGGGAATGTCTGATTATAGATATGGTATCGGATGTGATATTATTTAGGCGGGATCACCGACTAATATATATATATATATATATATCGACTCAGATGTTAGGCGGTTTCCTTACCTTCAGTTAGCCTGTTAGCTTAGCCCTATAGTTTAGTATATTTGGTAGACTAGATTCGACTCCTACCTATTTCAAAACCTAACGAATCGCGGGTATTTTAAAAGACAGGTCAAGGGATTCTACGGATATTTCAAAAGATGTATCTTTTCATAAAAACACCGTAGCCCTTATTTTCAAAACACCGCGATTTGTGTTATTTTTCAAAGGCACCATTGTTTGACTTATAGTTATCGTTGTGTCTAGTATTCTACTCCCGCACATTATTGGTGTTCGCTCCGCATCGCATACTTATTGTAACTCATATTTCATTATTGATATCATGCTGTTAGGACACCATCACCATTACCGATGATGCGTAT
Source organism: Agapanthus africanus (assembly GCA_030015575.1). NCBI lineage: Eukaryota > Viridiplantae > Streptophyta > Magnoliopsida > Asparagales > Amaryllidaceae > Agapanthus > Agapanthus africanus. Next base: position 190,142,994 of record CM057345.1, read on the forward strand.
GTACCACGTACACTTACTTTCCGGCTCACACACATCTTCATCGGTAATTGCCATGTCACGTACACTTAGAAATACTATTACATTGAAATAGCCTGTTAGCTAATAGTTTAGACATGATATTAGTGTACTTGCCTTATATGCTAGTTTAGACATTGTAGTTATTACCTGCTACTTCATGCATACTTTTATTCATTGTTATGCCGCATTCATGGATTCTCATGCATATATTCACTATTTTACGTGCTATTGAGGTTTTGGATTCGGATTTCCATAAGATTTTCTGGATTTGGGGGAAAACCGCAAAACTTATACAAACCTGTTCTCTCTCTTTTTAAATGAAAAGCGCGGTTTTCCCATGATGTATGAGTCGTCCACCATGAGTTTGCTGATGGATTTTGAGACCCGATTCGAGGAGACTGATGAACCGTTTCGGGTACATGGTGGACCCGGTAAGGTACCCCGGGGCAAGAAGCGCGTGATGATGACGATGTGAGCTTGGCAGGGGAGCACTACCTACCGGTGATTTTACCCGACGCGTCGGATATCCGGAGGATACCGTCGTGGTCTTGAGATTGATGGTAGGGGCCGGTCTGGACTGACGGCGCCCTAGATAGTGAGATTGACATACAGAGATTTTGAGATATTGAGGTACAGAGATTGCGACACAGAGATATCGAGAGATTTGGATACTTTTTTTGTGTTGATGCTAGGCACTGTTTATGCTGATTTCATTTATGATACCTCGTTTATAAAAAGATACAGAAATCTAACTAATTTATGACAGCAGTTTTCATCAATACATGCATTCTGTTTCATGCATTCAAACATCATCCATATGATATATTGCTACCTGAGGCACTGACACAGGCACATGGGATTACACTCGGGTTAGATATTTACCCTAGCCATTATTATAGGCTGCATGTTATATATTTGAGGATATATTATGATCGTATGACCTAGGAATGCGTCATACATGCGATTTCTGTTCATAGATCTTTTTCTACTCACGAGTTGGCAACTCACCCCCGTTGTGCCCCAGTTTCTTGCAGGTGTTGCCGTATGAGTTTCATTACGGCTTTGCGGGTACAGTTTCTTTCAGGTGACTTGCTAGTAGGTGGGTTATTTGTATCGTACCCATCATTATACATTGTATATTATATTCAGTTGTATCTAGAAGTTCCATCAACCAAACATGTATTTATTTTGAGATAGAGACCAATGATGTTATTCTTTTGACCTTAGAGTCACGCGTTATATTACTTGTGGTTTTGAGTTTCCTTTTGAGTTTTGATCCTCGCCCTTGGCGTTGTATATTACATTACTTGTGTGGTTGTGACCGTCGATTGACGAAGAGCTAGCTCCCGCTTGGGGATGCCTTTTATTGATTTCGTACACTATTAATGTTGTATCCCGTTTGGGGCCAGTATTTACAAAGGAGACTCTGCCGAAATTTTCAAGAAGTATTTGATGTTTTTTAAAAACGCATAATTCGGCTTATGCTAATTAAACCACTTGATTTAAATTGGTTTTTCCTTCACTCTACTACTCTTCTTGGTTTGGATTTCTGGGTTTTCGGCTTACTTAGATTATGTACGCCTTGAGACGTTTCGTAGTTTAAGTGCCGGTTATGTTCCGTACTTTCGGGACGTGACAAAGTTCGTATCAGAGCGTTAGGTTTTACCTTCGGACCGTAGGATGACCCTTGGTTGATGAATTAGGTGACTAAAATAGAGTGACGTACCGTGGATATGTTCCGCGGCATACTTACGATACGCTACTCCACTTAAGAAGCCTTAGGATGTACATTTCTTTGTTCAGTATTATATTCATTCCTGATCCAGCCTCATCGGTACCAGTTATAGTTTTCTGCCACAATTACGGGCAGGGAGAGCTACGGCTAGAGTTGCGGTCAGCATGAGATTGTCACGAACGAGGACTGACCAGGGCGTAATTCCGGCGACACACGATTGCGGAGATGTGTCTTTTTATTGTGCTTTCGCGCCACGAGGGTTGGATGGATCGCTGTATGAGATTACTTGGACGTGCCGATCAGCACTAGAGAATTGAGCCACTGACAGAGGCCGGCCAGACTTTGATGACCGTTGGTATATTGCTTACTCATGATGATTGAGGCACTGTTCAGCGTGCGGACGAGTGAGCCAGTTGTTGCTGCGGACGACGGGATATCACCCCAGATGTTGAAGCTATTGCAATACGAGATTGTACTAAGAGATGATTGAAGGTCGCTAGTCACCGAGGATGAATGACTAGGACATGTGGTTCGTTCGCCTACCCCGATGCGAGGTCATCAGATAGATTGATTCCAGCTAGAGACGACTTCACGCGGAGACGTTGAGAGTTGACAGAGACGATCGAATGTCAGCAACCTATTATTCTAAGTTTAAAGTATTCGGAAAGACATGCAGGAAATTCTATGGACCCTCTAGAAGAATGAAACCCTAACTCGACATAATGACCGTGTGAAAGCCTTTGAACCTTAGGGTTTGCGGCAGTTCCGCGGCGCCATTAGTGAGGCTTGGGTTTGCCCTTCTATGGCTGGACCATCGATGCTGTGGTACGTACTCGATACTATTAAACTATACCCAAGATGTTGAGCTCTTGGGGGATTATGAGGTTTTGACGAATCGATCAAATGGTTCGACTTCATTCGGATGCTAGGTGGTGTGATGCATTTCTTGGGAGACTCCAGATACGAGGATAGCCGTTGGAGCTCAGTCCATCCAGCCACGACGAGACGAGTCCGAAGCAGTCGACATTAGAGAAAGTGGAGTAAGAGGTTCGAACGAGATCTTGATGAGACGACATTCCACTCCGACGACATCAGAGATGCGATACGCATGCTGAGGCATTGTACTTGGATATACCTTCCAGAAGGAGTCGCGTTGAGTATGCTGCCGTTCCGGAACGAGAACAGATCTAGTAAGGGACGATGACTTCCGGACAGTTCGGCAGAGACGAGATTTAGGAGAGATCTCAATAGGACCTTTCTGGAAGAAATTACGAGAAGACTTGGACCCAGGAGTGGTCATGTTATGCACACCGGCAGGCCAGAGTTCAGGATCGTTGATGATACATGTTATGAGTGACCACGACAGTTGGCCAGAGATTCTTGGAGGATGTGCTTGAGCGGGGCTATTCCGCCATATGTGATTCGGTATTTTGGACGATCTATTCGCATGACTGATTTTGATGATTGAGTTTCATGATATTTGTTTTCATGTACCATGGTTGCACCTACTGAGTATTTACGATTTTTGCACAGTTGTTGCACTTGATATCATTTTCGTGCCTTGGTTTCGCATGTTTATGATTTTATGGGTTTCATACAGTTGAGTTGATTTTGTGCGTATGTACGCACACGATTTAGTTTTTGCACTCGGTATAGTTCATATATGCTTGCAGTGCAGTGTTACGTATGTTGTGCATTTAGATGCACTGGACTTCGATTTCGATAGTGATGTTCGATATTTGTTTTGTGCACCTTGTGCACCTGATTGGATTTTGCGCATATTCGGCGCTTGATATTGGATTTCATGATTTCATGCACGATGGATGCACCTGATTTGGATTTTCGCGCATGTTGAGCGCATGTTTTGAGGTGCGATTTTGGTGCACACCAGATGCACTAAATCGAGATTCTTCGTGCATGTCAGATGCACCTGATTTTGCTGTCAGGCACCCACGTTGCCTATGACAGATGTTTCGTGTACACCCGATGTACTTAGATCTTGTTTCTGTGCACATGTTGGCACATATATGGATTTTGATTTCCGTGCGCACCAGACACACGTAGTATTCGTATGCATATTTTGGGATTGATTTCTTATGGAGCAGTACGTTTTTATGATATTTATATATATAGATTAGATATTTACGTGTATAGTTTCAAGTTATATCATATTGGTGTTGTATTGGATTTGACATTAGTGTCTTTACCATGACTCCGATGATTGAGAGATACTTGACGGAGTTTTGATTTTGAGTTATATGCTTATTTGTCTTGCGCATGCGCTGCGCTACGATTTGTTTTATGTATTTATGATTTCGGAGCCCCGACGACTTGATAGTTTTGCTTAGGTGCTTTAGTAATTGGAGGGAGTTTTAATTTAAATTCGGGGACCGAATTTCTTTAAGGGGGGAAGATTGTAACGTTTTGAAAATCGTTTCGGTGAAATTTCAGAAAATCGGTAAAATAAGGGGGTTTTCTGTAAAAAGTCAAAATACAAATATCTTTATTATAAAATTAAATATACATATTCTACCTATGAAATTGCTAGTATTTGGTGTTTATTGATTCACTGGTGAAATTTCAAATTTTCTGAAAATTTTCCGAAATTAATTATTTTAATATTATTTTAAGCCGTCAGTAATATATTTAATTAGGGAAAATTACAAATTGGAATGGGTTGATACAAATTTTATAATTCTTGGCACATTAAACAAAATTTTAAAATATTGTTTCTGAAACGAAATCGTCTGCCAAAACGGTTTAGAAATTATTGAAGAAAAAAGGCTTTTGTAGTGAATTTAGTGTAAATGGATGTTTGGGGTATAGTATTTATCATTTTTCATCACCCCACACCCATACCCATGCTCACACACCCCCATTTTTCCTTCCCCATGGCTGAATTCAGCAGCCCCCCCTCAATTGTCCCCACTTGTATTGCAAAAGAAAAGAAAGAAAAGAAAAGAAAAGAAAAGAGAATGATAGAAGTAAAAGGTGGACTTTTTTACCCCATTCTCTCTCCAATCACCTCACACTCTTTTCTCCCCCCTCATTGGCCGAGCCATTTCTGAATTCCTGTAGCCCCTCCCCTCTCTTTCCCTCATCTCATCTCTTCTCCAAAAATCCCACCCTTTTTACCTTCAAAAATTCATCAAATTCCATCCAAAATCAAAACAAAATCAAAATCCAACTCCTACCCATTTTTCATTTGCCTATCTAGCATGGATCTAGGGAATAAGATTTTAATTTGGGAGGCTATGGGTGCTTGTGGATCTTCAAATATTTTTGGGTATAATTTCTAAACCTTTTGCTTAATTTGTTAGTTAATTTCTTGAAGCTAATTTATTTAAGTGTTAATTAGGATTTAGTTGCAAGTTTGGAAAATCTAGAATTGGGTATGGATCAAGTTAGGGTTTTATATCATTTGATCATAGTTTAAGTGTATAATTTAACATATTATGGCATGTAAAATCTTACCTAGTAACTAGTTTGCTAATTGTTATTTTAAAATTTGTCTAATTAAGCTATTTTGCTAATTAGGGTTTTTGGAAAATTATTAAATGCTTTAGATTAAATATAATTATGGTTTCATATCATTATTAATATTATATTGAGCGGTTTAATGCCTTTAGTTCATGCAAATCCAAGCTAGATTGTTGTTTGTGCATTTTTGCTATAAAATTGTTAAAATTGGTTATGTATGCAAACTAGATTTTTGAGATTGATATTAAGATTTAAGTTTAAAATCTAATTATCATTGGTATGACTTAATTAAGATGTTTAGTGAGCTTTATGGCCGCTAGATTTGTTTAAACATCGAGTTTTGTACTAAAACGGTAAATTTTTGCTTGCTAGATTTTCGGAAAAATGGCTTTTAAAGTGAGTTTGGGGGTTTTTGTAAGTTTTAACCCATTTTATATTATAATTAGTGTTCGTGAATGTGCAAATGAGTGTGATTGGGTTTTTCTCGATGGTTTGACGTTTGTACATCGACATCGAGGGTTGGTTTGGCTATTCGTGCATGCGTAGGCGATAGGTTTTGACCTATGCGTGATACGCGTGCCGATTTGATTTTCGTATGCCGTTTCGATTTCGAATTTGGATTTTAATGCGATACGGTGCGTTATGACATGTAGGTACCCCATGTAGACTTCGAGACGACAACCAAGCACGTGGAGACGTCGGCACCGACAAGCGAGGACCAGGTGAGTAGATTTATATCTACGGGGAGAAGTCGGGTGGATGGCGTATAGCACCCCCGTAGTTCGTAGTGATGTATACGAATACGTATACACACATAAATTTTGATTATATATTTTATGTTGATATAAGACTTGATGATAAAGGTAGATTCTAGGTGTTTCATGGATTAGTTTTTTGTTAGTTCCGAAACCCTAGAGTAGTTGTTACACCCACACACCCGCGCACACACACATGCATACATCTATGTTATTACCTGTGTGTATATGGGGAGATGTGTTTATGTGTTCACCTGGGTATGGGACTAGGTGTTCACATACTGGTTTTGCGGATGATACTTGGGATTGAGATGAGATTTGAGTTGAGGCTGTGAGATCGGTGATATGGCAGGATTCGTACTTGAGATACGTCCTGATGTTATAGCGGATCTTTGGATGATGATGCCATGTGAATAGTGATTTTAGTAGTGTACTAGACGTAGGTCAGTACCCCAGATGATGATCTTGATAAAGAGGATACCAGATGAACACTGTGTTGAGTATGATAATGACCCGTAGCCGGATTTTGGGATGTCGTATGACGGATTTACGTATGAGCTATATATTGATGATTGATCCGCACTCTTGGCATGGGAATGTCTGATTATAGATATGGTATCGGATGTGATATTATTGAGGCGGGATCACCGACTAATATATATATATATATATATATATATATATATATCGACTCAGATGTTAGGCGGTTTCCTTACCTTCAGTTAGCCTGTTAGCTTAGCCCTATAGTTTAGTATATTTGGTAGACTAGATTCGACTCCTACTTATTTCAAAAGCTAACGAATCGCAGGTATTTTAAAAGACAGGTCATGGGATTCTACGGATATTTCAAAGGACGTATCTTTTCTTAAAAACACTGTAGCCCTTATTTTCAAAACACCGCGATTTGTGTTATTTTTCAAAGGCATCATTGTTTGACTTATAGTTATCGTTGTGTCTAGTATTCTGCTCCCGCACATTATTGTTGTTCGCTCCGCATCGCATACTTATTGTAATTCATATTTCATTATTGATATCATGCTGTTAGGACACCATCACCATTACCGATAATGCGTATGTACCACGTACACTTACTTTCCGGCTCACACATATCTTCATCGGTAATTGCCATGTCACGTACACTTAGAAATACTATTACATTGACATAGCCTGTTAGCTAATAGTTTAGACATGATATTAGTGTACTTGCCTTATATGCTAGTTTAGACATTGTAGGTATTACCTGCTACTTCATGCATACTTTTATTCATTGTTATGCCGCATTCATGGATTCTCATGCATATATTCACTATTTTACGTGCTATTGAGGTTTTGGATTCGGATTTCCATGAGATTTTCTGGATTTGGGGGAAAACCGCAAAACATATACAAACCTGTTCTTTCTCTTTTGAAATGAAAAGCGCGGTTTTCCCATGATGTATGAGTTGTCCACCATAAGTTTGCTGATGGATTTCGAGACCCGATTCGAGGAGACGGATGAACCGTTTCGGGTACATGGTGGACCCGGTAAGGTACCCCAGGGCAAGAAGCACGTGATGATGATGATGTGAGCCTAGCAGGGGAGCACTACCTACCGGTGATTTTACCCGACGCGTCGGATATCCGGAGGATACCGTCGTTGTCTTGAGATTGATGGTAGGGCCGGTCTGGACTGACGGCGCCCTAGATAGTGAGATTGACATACAGAGATTTTGAGATATTGAGGTACAGAGATTGCGACACAGAGATATCGAAAGATTTGGATACTTGTTTTGTGTCGATGCTAGGCACTGTTTATGCTGATTTCATTTATGATACCTCGTTTATAAAAAGATACAGAAATCTCACTAATTTATGAAAGTAGTTTTCATCAGTACATGCATTCTGTTTCATGCATTCATACATCATCCATATGATATATTTGCTACCTGAGGCACTGACACAGGCACATGGGATTACACTCGGGTTAGATATTTACCCTAGCCATTGTTATAGGCTGCGTGTTATATATTTGAGGATATATTATGATCGTATGACCTAGGATTGCGTCATACATGCGATTTCTGTTCATAGATCTTTTTCTACTCACGAGTTGGCAACTCACCCCCGTTGTGCCTCAGTTTCTTGCAGGTGTTGCCGTACGAGTTTCATTACGGCTTTGCGGGCACAGTTTCTTTCAGGTGACTTGCTAGTAGGTGGGTTATTTGTATCGTACCCATCATTATACATTGTATATTATATTCAGTTGTATCTAGAAGTTCCATCAACCAAACATGTATTTATTTTGAGATAAAGACCAGTGATGTTATTCTTTTGACCTTAGAGTCGCACGTTATATTTCTTGTGGTTTTGAGTTTCCTTTTGAGTTTTGATCCTCGTCCTTGGCGTTGTATATTACATTACTTGTGTGGTTGTGACCGTCGATTGACGAAGAGCTAGCTCCCGCTTGGGGATGCCTTTTATTGATTTCGTACACTATTCATGTTGTATCCCGTTTGGGGTCCAGTATTTACAAAGGAGACTCTGTCGAAATTTTCAAGAAGTATTTGATGTTTTTTAAAAACGCATAATTCGGCTTATGCTAATTAAACTACTTGATTTAAATTGGTTTTTCCTTCACTCTACTACTCTTCTTGGTTTGGATTTCTGGGTTTTCGGCTTACTTAGATTACGTACGCCTCGAGACGTTTCGTAGTTTAAGTGCCGGTCATGTTCCGTACTTTCGGGACGTGACAGAAATTCCGGCGACCCTCGATGAAATTCCAGCGACGCCGGCTGATGAGGGGAGTGCTGGGGTTTGGCTTTTATAGGTGGAAAATTTCTCATAACGATTTCTAAAACGTTACAATCTCCCCCCTTATAGAAATTCGGTCCCCGAATTAAAATTAACCACTAAGCATACCATCAAAGAGATGAGGGAATTTCTTCCGCATCTCACTCTCGGCCTCCCAAGTGATCTCCTCACTAGTAGGGCTACACCAAAGAACCTTCACAGGCGGCAAGACCCTTGACCGACGTTTCTTCACCTGCCGATCCAAAAAAACTACCGGCTGCTCGGTGAATGATAGATCGCGCTCAAGCTGAACGGTCTCATGCTGAATCATGTGAGAAGGATCATGAAGGTATCTATGAAGCATCGACACATGGAAAATGGGGTGAACATCCGGAAAACTAGGCGGGAACGCCAAACGATAAGCAACAGAACCTACTCGCTCAAGGATCTCGAAAGGACCAACAAATCTGGGACTGTGCTTCCCACTCTTCCCAAATCGCATAACGCCCTTCATCGGAGAAATCCTCAGGAATACATGATCCCCCACTGCGAACTCAAGTCTGCGACGACGATGGTCGGCATAAGACTTCTGCCTGCACTGGGCTGCTCTCATCCTGTCCTGAATCAGCTGGATCTTCTCCGTAGTCTCCGGAACTAGCTGGGGTCCCAAAACCAGACCCTCACTAAGCTCAGTCCAACAGACTGGCGATCGACCCTTCGTACCATATAAAGCCTCAAATGGTGCCATCTGAATAGTCTCCTGAAAACTGTATTTGTAGGAGAACTCAATCAACGGCAAGTGACGATCCTAACTGCCACCAAAATCCAGCACACATGCACGGAGCATATCCTCCAGATTCTGACTAGTCCGCTCCGACTGACTATCGGTCTGTGGATGAAAAGCGGTACTAAAACTCAACCGGATACCCAAACCTTCTGCCAAAGACGGCTAGTAAACTGGGTGCCTCTGTCGAATACTATGCATGTGGGAACACCGTGCAAACGCACAATCTCATCTATATACAAGTGAGCGTACTGAGCATAAGCGAAAGTGGTCTTCACTGGAAGGAAGTGAGCCGCTTTTGTCAACCGGTTAGCAATCACCCAAATGGAGTCATACCCTCTCCTGGTCCTAGGTAGACCCACAATGAAGTCCATGGAAATCTGCTCCCATTTTTACTCTGGAACGGGTAAAGGCTGCAACTCTCCCGCCGGTCTCTGATGCTCAGCCTTGACTTGCTGACAAGTCAGTCACCTCGAAACGAAGTCTGAAATATCGCGTTTCATCCCTTCCCACCAGTAAAAGTCTCTCAAGTCATGGTACATCTTGGTGGAACCTGGATGAACGCTAAAGGCCGACTGATGTTCCTGCACTAGGATCTCGCGTCTCAACCCATCAGCATCTGGTACACACAAGTATGTCCCGCATCGTAGGACACCCTGGTCATCAATCATGAACTCCGAAACTGTACCCTGTCGAACAAGCTCTAGAATCTCGGACAAACGGGCATCACTAAGTTGCGCCTCACGGATACGATCAAATAGTAGTGGACGGGCACGGACATGAGCAAACAGTCCCCCAGTGGAAGTGAACTCGAACTGCACTCTACCATCATACAAGAGCTGCCAATCTGCAGAAGACTGACGCTGAACTGCGCTCAACTGGGACAAGCTACCCCCGGGCCTACGACTCAAAGCATCAGCTACCACATTCGCCTTGCCCGGGTGATAAAGGATCTCACAATCATAATCCTTCACTAGCTCCATCCAACGGCGCTGTCTCAGATTCAGATCCTGCTGCTGGAAGATTTACTTCAAGCTCTTGTGATCCGTGAAGATCTGACACGACTCCCCATACAAGTAGTGTCTCCAAAATCTTCAACGCAAAGACCACCGCGGCCATCTCAAGATCGTGAGTGGGGTAATTCTGCTCGTGCTTCTTCAGCTGCCTAGAAGCGTAAGCAATCACTCTCTCATGCTACATCAAAACATAGCCGAGCCCCACTCGAGAAGTATCACAAAAAACAACATAGCCACCTGATCCAGAAGGTAAAGAAAGAACTGGTGCTGTCGTCAACCGAGTCTTCAACTGCTGAAAACTCTGCTCGCACGCATCAGTCCTAAGAAAAGGAACTCCCTTCCGGGTCAGTCCAGTCAGCGGTGCAGCGATACTAGAGAAATCCTGCACAAAACGGCGATAATAGCCAGCTAAGCCCAAAAAGCTGTGAACCTCAGTCACCGATACAGGTTTGGGCCAAAGCTGTACAGCCTCGATCTTCCTCGGGTCCACCAGAATACCATCACCAGTCGCCACATGACCCAGGAAGTCAACACTATCAAGCCAAAATGCGCACTTTGAGAATTTAGCATACAGCTGGTGCTCTCTCAATATCTGCAAAGTAATCCTCAAGTGTTGCTCATGCTCCTCACGACTCCTAGAGTAGACCAGTATGTCATCAATAAACACTATAATAAACTGGTCGAGGAACGGCCTGAAAATCTGGTTCATCAGATCCATGAACGCTGCTGGTGCATTGGTGAGTCCAAACGACATCACCAAAAACTCATAGTGCCCATTGCGTGTACGAAAAGCAGTCTTCAGAATGTCATCATTCCGAACCCGCAACTGATGATAACCCGAACGTAAATCAATCTTAGAAAAATGTTTCGCACCTTGGAGCTGATCAAATAAATCGTCAATGTGAGGTAAAGGATACCTGTTCCGCACCGTAACTCGGTTCAACTGACGATAATCCACACATAGCCTCAAACTGTCGTCCTTCTTCTTGACGAACAGAACAGGAGCTCCCCAAGGCGAAACACTCGGACGTACAAGTCCCAAATCGAGCTACTCTTGCAAATTATCTTTAAGCTCTCTAAGCTCTGCCGGCGCCATCCGATAAGGCGGTATGGAAATAGGCTCCCTGCCAGGAATCAGATCAATGCAGAACTCAAAATCGTGCTCTGGAGGCAACCCAGGTAACTCATCGGGAAAGACATCGGGAAACTCTCGCACGGTAGAAACCTGGTCCAACGACTCCACTGTGGCTCCAGTATCATGAATGAAAGCCAAAAATCCCTGACATCCCCTCCTCAAAAGCCGACTAGTACACAGGACAGAAATCAAACTGTGAGGGGCGGCACCACGGTCCCCCTGCACAAAGAATACCAACTCGCCAGGAAGACAAAATCTAAATGTCTTCCCACGGCAGTCTACGGACGCATAGCAAGAAGCTAGCCAGTCCATGCCCAACAGAACGTCAAAGTCCAACCTCTCAAGAAGGGTCAAGTCGACGGACAGATCTCCGTCTCCTAAACGGACAGCACACGATCGGAACACGTGTCGCACAACAAACGACTCTCCCACAGGAGTAGTCACGACAAGTGGCTGATCCAGCAAACACGACTCTCGGCCTAACCTTGGCACGAAGTGCATAGAAACATATGAATGCGTAGACCCTGGATCAAAAAGGACATGTGGATCAAAAGAACATGCAGAAAGGGTACCTGAAACTACAGCATTTGACGCCTGGGCGTCCTGGTGAGTCAAGGAAAAAACCCGTGCCTGCCATCTACCGGCTACTGGCTGTCCTCTGCCTCCGCCACCTCATCCTCTCGGCACAAAACACCCGCGTTCACGACCTCTCTGAACAGGAGTCTGACGCAGCGCAACAACAGGAATAAGATGCAACGCTCTCTGAGGCGAAGAAGGTGGTAAGGTAACTAGGGGTGCTGCTGGCCCTCTTTGACGCACCACGGTACAATCCCGAACAAGGTGATGTAGACTGCTACACCCGAAGCACCCATAAGACGGTTGCTGGCCCTCTTGAGAATAAGAACTAAATAACTGGCCCCGTCCCATGTCTCTGCTACTCCCCGAGTCTGAAGGAACTCTGCCTCGGCATGAAAACCTCTGTCTCCGTGCTGGTACATCCGTACGAGTCTTCTTAGGTTCCGGAACAGCCGATGACTCAGCAAGACGCTCCTCCACTAATAGGGCTGCATCGACAGCTGCCGCATACGTGTCGCAATGCTGAATGCTGATGGCTAGGAACAACTGGGTAAGCAGGCCTCGAACAAACCTCTTCACCCTCATCTCCTTAGTCGCCACCAGGTATGGAGCATACACAGACGGCTCGGTAAACAGTACATTATACTCAGACACCGTCATCCCCGGAGTCTGACGTAACGACTCAAATTTGCGCGCTCGTGCATCCCTGATGCTCGGTGGAAGAAAATGGGTAAGAAACACCATCACAAACTCAGCCCAGGTCATAGGAGCAAGACCAGCGGCTCTGCCACTCTCCAACAACTCACACCACTTCTGGGCCAGACCCTCCAGCCGGAAACTCACAAACTCTACCCATCTCTCGTTGGAGCATCGCAGCGAACGGCAAATCCTGGCCATCCGGTCGATAAACAACTGCGGATCCTCAGCAGTATCTCTGCCAGTGAACACCGGAGGCCTCAGCCTCATAAAATCTGTCAGTGACACGGTAATAACCTCCGGAGTTGTAACTGCGACTGCCGGAACTGTAGGTACCATCGTGGTCCCTACAACGGGTGGAACAACTGCCTGCCCCTGCGCTCGAATGGCCTTTACTAAAGTCCCCATCATCTGGTGTAGGTCCTGCATAACAGCCCCAATCATATCAATATGCTCCGGTACAACAGGCGTACCGCCCTGGTCAGTCCTCTCCACAGATGAGTCAACTCTGATCTCGGCCCTCGCGGCCGCTCTCTGTGCCTTCGTTGTCTTCGGCGGCATATAGGCTGGAAATTGAAACAAGATTCGATAAGGAAACAGAAATCGAATAATAAGGATGTCTATCATCACGGTGGAACATCATTCAATAAGTCCTAAGGTCACATAGGCGGAGTACCGTGTCGTAAGTATGCCGTGGAACATACACGCGCTACGTCACTTTGCTTAAGCTACCTACTCCATCATACTAAGGTCATCCTACACTCCGAAAGGTAAAACCTGAGGCTCTGATACCAACTTTGTCACGACCGAAAATTTGGCCCGTAACCGGCACTTAAACCACGTAACGTCCACAGGTGTACGCAACTTAAGTAAGACGAAACCCAGAAATCTAAACCACCCAAAACTGGATCAACGGAGAAAACATAGTTTTAAACATTTGGAAATATCACAAGTAAAATCCCTAACTCTAGTTTTCTTTCTTGAAAATTTCGGCAGCACCTCCTTTGTAAAGACTAGCTCCAAAAACGGGTACAACATAGATAATATAGAAAGCATCCCGAACGGGAGCAAATCACGTCTAACGACGGCGACAACCACCAAATATATATACGACGCCTAAGCTAAGAAATAAAGAAAACAACTGCATAAAGAAGTAAACTTTTCAACAAAACCGGCTTCCACGAGCACGGCACCCAAAATCACCAAAAATAATAATACAACACCGAATCTTCACAACTCGTCTCTAAGTCATATACAAACAGTGGTAGATGGGGAATACTAGATCCAACAAAAAGATATACAATATACAGACAGATAACCGCTAACCCACCTAAAAGCAAAGGCCTCACTGCCTAACGTAGCGGTATCCGCAAAAGTAGAGATGATAAAACGCCCTGCCGCGACTACTCTGAGGGTAAGTCCTGCAAAACACTGTGGCACAACGGGGGTGAGTTGCCAACTCGTGAATAGTAAATAACATCATACTGTAATCGCAAGTATGCACGAATAGCGATTTATCTATCACACGTAATCCGATAGCAAAAGTATGATAAGTGAGTATGCAACAATCATGTAAAGGCACATCATCAGAGTACTACAACTACATGAAGCAATGCATAACAACAAAATCCTGAGTGTTGGATGATATAATATAAAATCTCATGCAAAATCATCAGCATGGAAAAACACCAGTGTCCCTCACCGACACATCAAATCCCAAATCCTCAGGCACCGCATCCTCAAATCGGCCCTCACATCCTGTAAGTCTCATGGAACCTGAGTGTGTAACATCGACACCCGAAACATCATGAAAACCCGTGTCTTGCATCGACACGTAAATCCCCATAACTCAGGCGTCGTCACCACGACTAGCCCTGACGATATGTCATACCTCACTCCGGTCGGTATCCCCATGATAACCGCCGAGTCCAAATACTATAACCGGTAGGTAGTGGTCCCACCGCCAGGCTTATCGTCTACACCATGAAATCACCATTCGCCCCAGGGTACCATACCGGGTCCACCATGTACCCGCAGACGGTGCCTCCCGCTCCTCGAATCGGGTATCACAAAACAAATCTCAGAACCGAGAAATCATATGGTGGACACACTGAAATATCATATCAAGAGAAACCGGCTTTTCAAACAATACATAGATTTCTTAAAATACCCCCATGATTCTCAAATCCATAAATCATATGAAATCCATATCTCAATGCGTAAATCCATGAAAAACTGATTTATGCAATATAAAACAACAATATGAGCATATCAAGGGAAAACCGCTCTTTAAATTGAATCTAGCTTTAAAACATATCATGCGGTTCCCAAATCCTTCGAAAACAAATACAGCATCATATGAGGTGTACATGTAATTGTAACAAGGTTTAAGTATCTACATGTAAGCAAGTAGGTATGATGCATTTCATAAACGTAATAGTCAACGTCTCAATATCACATGTCCAAACCATACCACTTAGGGTATAAGCAACTATAGCAAAATATGTGGGTGTTCATGTCAATTTGTATGCATGATGTACATATAGCAGTAATCGAATATGTGGGTGTACATGTCAATCTGTATGCATGATTTACAAGTAGCTATAATCGAGTACGTAGGTGTACATGTCAATCTGTATGCATGATGTACAAGTAGCTATAGCAAGATATACGTGAAGTGGAATAAGGGTCACTAGCTCAACTATTCCTGCCCAATGCAATATCACGTATATGTGTCCACAGTATTTCATATGCACAATAGAATAAGAGTTACTACTCCAACCATTCCTATCCACTATCATATCACGTATGTAGGTATTTTGTGCGTGTCATGGCAATTACAGACGGTGTGGGTGCAGTATACAATTTAGTGCTCGTGCAACATGAACCGTCAGTAATGTGTTATATCTAAAGGTACGAGTCAAGTACAACAGAAAATGCTATGCAATGACATTTATATGAAATTAACTAATATGCAATAACATGCAGCTATCCTAAACAAATATCTAGATCCTATGAGAGGGTTGAATTAACTCAAACATAATTGAAGAAAAGTTCACTTAAAAAGAAATTTCCCAAAATATATCACAAAAATACTACAAGTCTTGGTTTTTTTTCTTCTTGATCACTTAGAGCTTGGAAAGCATGGATCTTGGGAGTAAGGATTGTTAGGTATAATCCCTAATCTGTTAAAATGAAGTTTTTATGATGTGTAGTTCGTTGGATATTGTTTAGAACAAGTTAGTTATCGATTAGTGAAATATCGTATTCTTTTGTGTCTTTTTGGATTTTTGGGATCTGCTCCGACCTGGAATTTTTACTATGTAACTAAACAACTTTATAGTGATGTACTAGTTAACCTAAGACACCACCTGGGACACGAGGAACACCCCACCGGCCAAGGCCGGCGACCCTAGACGAAATTCCGGCAATGCCGGCTGATGAGGGGAGTGCTGGGGTTTGGCTTTTGTAGGTGGTTTCTGCTGTTGGTTAGGAGTGTTTGGTACTGTTTACTTTTTTAGTATTTACAGTATGCAAAATCTGGGATCGTTTACCTATAATCTAGTGTTTTGAGTCCGCGTGTTACGTTTTGCGACACGAATCGTGATCTTGTGTAGCTGCTGTACTTAGGTAGGTTTTGTGGTATCGTTACGCACGTTAGCCACTAGACGGACGCTCATGAGTTAGTTTAGTGTTGGTGCGTTGTTTTAAAGCTTAGTTTTACGTTATATTGGTCGATTTCTAAGATTTTTGCACTGTTTATGTGTTTGTGAATTTATACGTCGCAAGCGGGGACTTCGGACGGTGCGAAACAGGGGAAGCAGGTGGTCGGATTTTCATTGCTGGAGACCAGTGTGAGTAGATTTAACATCTACGGGGAAATCGCCCATATGGCGTTATGCGTCGGGGCTGATATGATAGGATAGCTGCATGTTATTGAATGTCATTGCATAGCATTATCTGTTGTACTTGACTCGTACCTTTAGATAACACATTACTGACGGTTCATGTTGCATGAGCACTAAATTGTATACTGCACCCACACCGTCTGTAATTGCCATGACACGCACAAAACACCTACGTACGTGATATGATAGTGGATAGGAATGGTTGGAGTAGTAACACTTATTCTATTATGCATATGAAATGCTGTGGACACATATACGTGATATTGCATTGGGCAGGAATAGTTGAGGTAGTGACCCTTATTCTACTTCACATACATCTTGCTATAGCTACTTGTACATCATGCATATAGATTGACATGTACACCTACATACTCGATTATAGCTACTTGTATATCATTCATATAGATTGACATGTACACCCACATATTCGATTACAGCTATATGTACATCATGCATACATATTGACATGCACACCCACATACTTTGCTACAGTTGCTTATACCCTATGTGGTATGGTTTTGACATGTGATATTGAAACGTTGACTATTACGTTTATGAAATGTATCATACCTACTTGCTTACATGTAGATACTTAAACCTTGTTACAATTACATGTACACCTCATATGATACTGCATTTGTTTTCGGAGGATTTGGGAACCGCATGATATGTTTTAAAGCTAGATTCAATTTAACGAGCGGTTTTCCCTTAGTATGCTCATATTGTTGTTTTATTTTTCATATATCAATTTTTCAAGGATTTACGCATTGAGATATGGATTCATATGATTTATGGATTTGAGAACCGTGGGGGTATTTCAAGAAAACTATGTATTGTTTGAAAACCCGGTTTCTATTGATATGATATTTCAGTGTGTCCACCATGTGATTTCTCGGTTCTGAGATTTAGTTTGTGATACCCGATTCGAGGAGCGGGAGGCACCGTCTGCGGGTATATGGTGGACCCGGTATGGTACCCCGGGGCGAGTGGTGATTTCATGGTGTAGACGATAAGCCTGGCGGTGGGACCACTACCTACCGGTGATAGTATTTGGACTCGGCGGTTGTCTTTAGGATACCGACCGGAGTGAAGTGTGACATATCGTCAGGGCCAGTCGTGGTGAAGGCGCCTGAGTTATGAGGATTTACGTGTCGATGCTAGACACGGGTTTTCATGATGTTTCGGGTATCGATGTTACACACTAAGGTTCCATGAGACATACAGGATGTGAGGGCCGATCTAAGGATGCGGTTCATGAGGATTTGGGATTTGATGTGTCAGTGAGGGACACTGGCGTTTTTCCATGCAGTTGATTTTGCATGAGATTTTATATTATATCATCCCTCACTCAGGATTTTGTTGTTATTCATTGCTTCATGTAGTTGTAATACCCTGATGATGTACCGTTACATGATTGTTGCATATTCACTTATCATACTTTTGCTATCGGATTACGTATGATAGATAAATTGCTATTCGTCCATACTTGCGATTACAGTATGATGTTATTTACTATTCACGAGTTGGCAACTCACCCCCGTTGTGCCACAGTGTTTTGCAGGACTTACCCTCAGAGTAGTAGCGGCAGGGCGTTTTATCATCTCTACTTTTGCGGATACCACTACGTTAGGAAGTGAGGCCTTTGCTTTTAGGTGGGTTTGCGGTTATCTGTCTGTATATTGTATATCTTTTTGTTGGATCTAGTATTCTCCATCTACCACTATTTGTATATGACTTAGAGACGAGTTGTGAAGATTCGGTGTTGTATTATTATTTTTGGTGATTTTGGGTGCCGTGCTCGTGGAAGCCGGTTTTGTTGAAAAGTTTACTTCTTTATGCAGTTTTCTTCTTTATTTCTTCGCCTAGGCGTCGTATATATATTTGGTGGTTGTCTCCGCCGTTGGGCGTGATTTGCCCCTGTTCGGGATGCTTTATATATTATCTATGTTGTACCCGTTTTTGGAGCTAGTTTTTACAAAGGAGGTGCTGCCGAAATTTTCAAGAAAGAAAACTAGAGTTAGAGATTTTACTTGTGATTTTTCCAAATGTTTAAAACTATGTTTTCTTCTTTGATCCAGTTTTAGCTTGTTTAGATTTCTGGGTTTCGGCTTACTTAAGTTGCGTACGCCTGTAGACGTTATGTGGTTTAAATGCCGGTTACGGACCAAATTTTGGGTCGTGACAAAGTTGGTATCAGAGCCCCAGGTTTTACCTTTCGGAGTGTAGGATGACCTTGGTATGATGGAGTAGGTAGCTTAAGCAAAGTGACGTAGCGTGTGTTTGTTCCGCGGCATACTTACGACACGGTACACCGCCTAAGTGACCTTAGGACTTATTGATTGATATTACTCCGTGATGATATACATCCTTATGATTCGATTCTTGTTTCCTTATCGAATCTTGTTTCAATTTCTAGCCTATATGCCGCCGAAGACAACGAAGGCACAGAGAGCGGCCGCGAGGGCCGAGGTCAGAGTTGACTCGTCTGTGGCGAGGACTGACCAGGGCGGTACGCCTGTTGTTCCGGAGCATATTGCTACGATTGGGGCTGGTATGCAGGACCTACGCCAGATGATGGGGACTTTAGTAAAGGCCATTCGAGCACAGGGGCAGGCAGTTGTTCCACCCGTTGCAGGGACCATGATGGTACCTACAGTTCCGGCAGTCACAGTTACATCTCCGGAGGTTATTACCATGTCACTGACAGATTTTATGAGGCTGAGGCCTCCGGTGTTCACTGGCATAGATACTACTGAGGATCCGCAGTCGTTTATCGACCGGATGGCCAGGATTTGCCGTTCGCTCCGATGCTCCGATGAGAGATGGGTAGAGTTTTTGAGTTTCCGGCTGGAGGATCTGGCCCAAGAGGGCTGCGGTTAGAGATATGGTTAGGGCAGACTTGTCTGGGATGGGGACTGGCCAGGGTGACATTCCAGTAGCATAGGGACATGTTGTTTATCCTTATTTGATCAAGTTTCAAATGTTGAAGCGAGTTTCTTCGGGATCCGCACCAGAGGGTCGGGCCATTGCTGGAGATCAGCCAAACTTGCGGCGTGATGTTTTCTATCTGTGAAGATCATGGTGTTGCGCAATGTTCAGACATTGCTACCAAGCATTACTGAGGTTATCAAGATGTTGCTTCCAGAGTTCATGAAGTTAAAAGTTGCCGATGTTTACAAGTATAGATGGCCCAGAATATTCGTAGTCGTTCAGATGTGGGATGACTAGGATATTAATCCATTGTGGCGCTCCGATGCGGGATCGGTGAAGTTGATTAATATCTTTTGATGGGTCTTGCTCAGACCTGAATCGAGTTGCTCGAGAGAGGTCGTATTGTCCAACAAATTTGGATGAGTTCGCGTAGTTGAGCTTAGCCAGATTCTTCCACGGAGTTTTGGAGATGTCGGATTCATATATTTGAGTTGTTGTGAAGATTCTGAGCTTGGTTATAACCAAGTATGACTTGCAATTCGCGTGATTATCGTGATATGCTTCTTAATTGATTGATATTGGAGAGAAATGGAATAAGAGATTAGTACGAAGTCTCAGTGGGCAGTTTTTTTTCACCGTCGATTTTGAAGATTCGATGCAAATGCAGAAGCGCGTACGTCCACATTTTCAGAGGAAAATCTTGAGGGGGTGGCAGTTGTTACGAAAAGAAAGTGGATTCAATAACGAGTGCTAGTTGCTGGATAAATGAAATCGGCAGGAGACTTGACGGGTTCATTCCTGGATACTGTAAAAAGTAAGATTGGACCCAGGATCAGTTGTTTGGTGCGCATGCAGAGGTTAGAGATTGCCGTCGTCGACATGTTGCATTACGAGAACTGGACTGCTTAGCAAGGAAGTGTCTTGAGAGGTATCAGCAGTAGGACTGATTGTGTCGTTGCTCCTCATCGGACGATTGTAAAAAGAGGCCATGGCGTTAGAAAATCCGCAAGAAGAACCATAATTCAGAGACAGAAAACTCTAGACCGTGGCAAGGGGCAAGTAGTAATCCTTGCTATGCCAGTTCAGGGTGTATAGACACCTTTCGACATTAAGGAAGATATATTTCGATGTCAATTGTTTTCGATTTACGTTTTTATGATCCGAATATTTAGTTTTCAAGCTATCAAAAGTTTATGAGAGGCTCTGATACCATTGTAAGTCGATGCCGCGCACCGTACGTATTCGCGGGGAGGTGGAAATAGCAAAAAATGATTTTTATGGGCTTCGCAACATCGACTAGAACCAAGGATCGATCATAAACCATAGCTGGCAAATTACATGAGGTTTAACTACTCGGATATGAAGTTATACCTTACGATACATGTCCTTTGGGTCTTCATCGCTGTCCTCTACTCTTCGTCATCTCCAAGGATCGAAAATGGATCGGGCATCCTCGAGTCAAAGACGATCCACCCGAGAGTCTATAGTCCGAGCTCCTACCTTAACTCCGAGGTAACTACGGCTTCTAGTTTACTAAACTAGATGTCCTAGAGGGTGTAGAGTGAAATGATAGAGTGCTTTGTCTCTTGGAGCCCAAGGTTTCTCAACTCATGAGACTTTATGGGTTATGAGAAAGAAGAAGGAGACTTGAAGAAAATGAGAGAGGAGAAGAGAGCTTGGATGAAGCTTGACTTCGCATTTGTGATGAATAGTTGAACCAAATGAATTATTGATGAGATAATATCTCACCAAAAATATCTATGGTTCACAAATATCTTTTTTGTCAGGTGATGAGTCATAGCCATCCAAAGAAAATAACTCCACCTCATTTCTCCACCTTATTATTCTTTAATCCATAAAAGAAAAAAGAAACCCTAATGAGGTGTCCCTTCTAGAAGCTTTCCCGCAAGAATTTAAAGAATGCCCCTCATCCGTATATATATACCCGCATCCGTATTCCGAAGAATACGAATACAATGAGACGAAAATAGTCCATCAATATAATACTAGGAACCGGCTTAAAACAAAGCCCACTAGTATTATCCGCCCGAACATCATACGTGCACAAGTACACGTAAATGATCGAAGCCCTGCCGTAAAACCATACGGCCTCTACACCTATTTCCCGGTGCAGGGAAACTCTCTATGTGGGACTCTAAAGACTCGATACTATGCAGGCAGTGGGTTTAACCACAAGCTGCAAGCAGTACTAGCTGCACGTAACAGCTACCCAGGTATGTGTCGATAAGAAGGCCGATGAGCTAACTCATCCGAACTCCTACGGAGCCTCTATGTGACAATCTTTGTACAGTCCGGTATGTTCGTCTAAGAGTATCGCATATCAGGCCTAGAGGCGGTAATCGTCAGACCCCTAATACCGTAATAAGTCATGTCGGAGAGTAGCCCAAAACACCCTGAGAAACTACTGGAGTACCTACCAGTAAATCTCGCTAGCCTTGGCCAAGGACTTTTCATAATGGCCTTCCGAACATAGTGCGATATCAACCCCCAATACCGGGAGAGACGAATCCTATCTAAGCACTACTTCCTCCAAGTGCTTCGGAACTGCACCTAATTACTACCTGTTTGCACGACTCCTTTGAGCCGTGGTAGAGTAGTAATCAAAGTACAGTGGGAACACACTCGAAGCAAAGTAGCATTGTCACGTCGACGGACTAAGCTATACTCATGTCACCTTGGAACTGCTAGCCAACGATAGGTATAATACCCACCAACAGTTCCCGACGAGTTCTGTCTAGTGTACTCATAACCTAATGAGCACCTGCATACTATCTCCAGTACGACATACTAATGGCTGTGGGACAGACCATCTCCCCTGCTGGGATGAGAAGCGTATACACTAGTCTACTATGGAGTATCGATGCCCCGTCTCGATAATCCTACGAGTAGGGACCTGAATAGGATGTGCTTATAGATTGCCCAGCCCCCACTAGTGTGACTGCCATCACAACGCTGGTAATCAAGCAAAGATCCTAAGGGCTCTACCAATATGTATAAGCGATATGCTAAAAAGCACATGCACATATTGAGGTAGAAACAAACCAGGTAGCATACTACCATTTCGAGCAAAACTGTTACTATATCCGTGTATATCCCAAGCTCCCATTAAGTAATATACAATCCAGTATGATACAATAATGGCCTTTAGGGCATATATCACTAACAACAAGTGTGACTGCTATCACAACGCTGGTAGTCAAACAAAGATCCAAAGGGCTCTACCAATATGTATAAGCGATATGCTAAAAGAAACACATGCACACTCTATCTTACCTCCTATCTTGTTTCTCAACACATGAGAGTGTAGAGAGGAGAAAGATGATGAAGGTGGAGGAACTCAAGAGGAGGTGAAGAAAAATGGTGAGATGAAAAATAATGAGCAAGCATGTGAGAGAAAATAGATGAGAATGGTTTTGTAAACAATATCCATCAATATAATATGTCAACCATACTTTAAAAGTTGCCAAAAATGAATTAATAATTCATTTGTTAACCATTGAAACCATAGCTCTCACCATGCCCCCCCTCTCCTTCAATTTACACCTCATTTCCATTTATCTAATAAATGGAAAAAGCTAATGAGGTGTCCACCTTCTAGAATGTTATCCATATTAAAATACGGATTACATTCTACAGTATATACATACTTGCATTCGGATAAAAACATGAATTCCTAAAGATATAGTAGAACACCTAGAACCTCACACTACATCTTAGACTTCTTGGATTAGCAACCCAAGTTCTCTAGTTGATCCACTTGACATTTAGTATAGAGCTAGAGCCATAGATCACATCTCTCGGGTGGATCATCTACGATAATGGAGGACCGAAGAGCAAGATCCATCACGGAGAACCGAAGGAGCCGTCAAAGAAGATCAAGCGCGATCATGGTGGCCACTCGGAGCAAACGATGAGGAAAGAAGACCGAAGAACTTTGATCGTTTGGTGAGACTTCTTTCATAGTAGTTATCTCTATTTGTTTAGCTAGATAGGTTTATGGTTAGATCCGGTTTAATAGGTTATTCTAGCGCCATTTTTACTTTAGTGAGAAAATTTTTGTTCCGCAAACTGACATGGATGATGGCTAGGGCGTTAGGGTAACCCAACATGGTATCAGCGTTTAAGTACTCCCCTCCTCTATCAGTCCATGTGTATTTGACTCTGCCAGAGCATTGTTGTAGTCAGTGGGAGCAGCGGAAGCATAGTGGGCAAGTTGCTTATGTCTATTTATAGACTAAATGTAACATTTCAGAAAATATAAAATAATATTTTTGGAATTTAATATTAAAATAATATATTTCACGAAAACTAGTCGATTTGCGAAATGGGGATTTTTGTAAAATGGTATAAATATATACCAATATTTGTGAAATAATTGGAGATTAAAAAGATTTATTCATTTAAAAATAAATTTATTGGATTTGGCATTTTTATAATTAATTATATACAGTTTAAATAAAAATTGATTAGTGCAATATTAATCGCGATTAGGCCAAATCCGTCTTTTTAATTAGTCATGGTTAGTGCACCATGACATGTTGCATTTTGTTACATGTTGTTTCATTTGTGTTTGTTTTAGGGTAGTATGTGAATTATTTTTAGAAAAGAAGAGAATAATTGGAGAGTGGGGGGGACCATGATAAGGCATGGGCTTGAGAGGGTGAGCATAAGAAAGAGAGTGAGGATAAGAGAGAGAGAGAGAGAGAGAGAGAGAGAGAGGGCTGCCTTCATTATTCCCTCCTTTGTTTTCTTCATCTTCTTCCTCCTCATACTCCCTCCACCTCCACCTCTATGCTTCATCTCCAAAACCATGCCAAAACCCTATACTCCCTTCACTAAAAATGATCACAACCTCTCTACAAACCCATTGGACCTTTCAAAGTTGGATTTTGAAGACTTTGAACAACTCAAGAAAATTCTTTAGTTGCCAAATGAGGTAATTCCTACACTTCTAGTTTAGTTTTTGAGTTTCCTAGCATCCTATAGCAGTTTAGAGTTAAATCGATTTAGGTTAGTGATCTTTTAAATACCTAAATGAGGTTTAGGGTATGAGTTGAGTTGTGGTGATGTGTAGTGACTGTTTACTTAACCCTTAGTGGTGTTTTGCTGGCTAATACCCGAGATTAGCACCAAAACACGAACATAGACTTTCCCAACATCGGTTATTCGACAGATTTTGAGTGTATATGGGAATCTGGAGTGACCCGAGACCACCATAATTTAAGTTGCCATTACAGAGATGTGTGCAGGTGATTTAGAGCATAACCTAAAGACCTGAGACTCCAACTCAACTACTTGGACGCAGATATATTCATTGTGGCCGCAAATTGCGGCCACATTAGGGAATCTAGGGTTGGGTCTTGGTATATGGTTCACTTATCTGATAATTAGACCTCCTATATATGCAAAATTGGCCAATTTAACCTAGGGCAAAATCTTGAGGTGTTTTCTTGAGTTGCTGTTTTGGTTTTGTGACTTTTAATGACTTGGGTTTTAGTATTTGATATTGTGTTTGGTCGTTGGATATTTGTACGTCAACGACGAGGGATAATTGGTTGATTTTGCATGCGTGGGCTATGGATTCTAAACTATAGACGATCCATGTGCCGTATCGAATTTCCGGATCTGATTTTAATAGCATTGCGACTGTGTATTTATTGTAGGCACCTTCGCATGGATTCCGAGACGACGAAGCACATCGACTATGGCCGAACATGGAGTTCCGCAGGTGAGTAGATTTATATCTACAGGGGAAGTCGGGTGGATGGCATATATCACCCCCGCAAATTATAAATGGAAACCGATATATAGAATATGGTTAGAGAAACCATGTGAGAAACTTATGGATATGGTTAAAAGAGTTAGTAAGCGATGAGATAAGATAATATGAGCGGATATGATTAATATAAGATATGAAACGAGATGTATAAGGATATGACATAAGATCGATGAATATGATAAGATTGAGATAGATATGTTATGAGACCGGTAAAATGAGATATATATATATATATAAGATTATTTGATGTGAGATATTGATGTGATAAAAGAGTATACGATTAGATATGATGTCTTGGTTTGATATGTCGTTATACGGATGCAAGTCGATATAAGATAATTGATACCTTTGTCGGTCCCATGATATGAGATTGATACGAATGTGACCTGAGATATAGGTATATATATATAATGATGTGAATAATGAATGATATGCCGTATGAGACGTTTGGTCCATACCCTCATTGTCATATAGGTCGATAGGATCCCTAATTGTTTAATGCCGTCGTACAATGAATTACCGTACGTGTTAAGTTTTATCTGATGATTGATCCATACCCTTGACTAGAGGATACCGTGCGATGTATTATACCGTACGTGATGTTGTGAGTCCGGATGCCGATTGATAGATTCATCGACTCAGTCATGTTTTAGATATGTATACCTTATAGCATTGCGCTTGCGATGTACTTTATGCTACGTTCATGATATTCGCATTGCATTACATATACTTGTGCTAGTACACCTACACAATTATCAATGATGTGCTTGTAACACTTACACAAATTGCCGGTGCACACACTTTCATCATCGATAATTGCTATGTCACTTACACAGTAGAATTGCTACATCATGCTATGATATATTGCTATGCTCACATCATTATGCTATATTGTATGATATACTTTCTATGTTCACATCACCATACTATGTCGCATGATATAATTGATATGCTCACATTTCTGTTCTATATTTGCATACATCATGATTTATGATATTACGCATTAAGATGCTGTTTTCATGAGATTTTGGATTTGAGAACCGGGGTTATATTTCAAAGGAAATTATGTATTGTTTTTAAAAATCCGGTTTCTCTTGATATGATATTTCGAGACGTCCGCCATGTGTTTTCTCGGTTCTGAGATTGATATAAGAAACCAAATTCGAGGAGCGGTAGGCACCGTCTGCGGGTAGATGGTGGACCCGGTGAGATACTCTGGGGCAAGAAGACTCGTATAGTTAGGCGGTGAGCCTGGCAGGGGAGCATGTTCAGTCGAAAATATTGCAATCTTGAACATATCAATTTCCTCACTTTTCAAATCATTTAAAGATAGTTGATATATTTATAACACATAACCAGTTCCTCTGCAAATTATCAAATACCACGTGTTATATATATAATCAACATCTTTTTAAGGAAATTGTATATTTAGTATGTCATGCATAATATTCTATATCTCAACACTTTTCATTGAGAATTTGTGCAGAAAATTATTTCAAGACAGATATCGGAATCGCAAATTTGCCGATAAAACGCAGCAAGTCAAATATTCAAAATCTGGCAGAAATTCAGAAGAGATAAAAAGATTCCAGATATCACCTGAATACCGTGAGACCAACACCAAACAACCACAGAGAAATGAAGCATTGATCTTACCAAACGGCCGCGGAACCGCTGCCGGGTCAGGCCGATCCGCTATGGATCCGCGGCCGAGTTGTGGGCTCCGGTGACGATAATTCTCCAGAAGCTTCATTCCAACAACCTAGCTTACCTGAGACGCTACGTTGTAACAAACTTGTTCTGGAAACTTCCCTACAACAGCCAAGCTTCTTGAGGAAGCTTGATAACTACCTTATTCTAGAAGTTTTCCTACAACTACCTAGATTCTAGTGGAAGATTGATGAAGGCTATATAAAGAGACCTAGGGCTTCATTGAAAAGGTTGTTCATCAATGTACAAAAACCAAAACAAAATCCAATTCAATTTCCAATCAAAGATCCAAATCAAGATTCGTTGAGAACAATATCAAGCGAAGACATCGAAGATCCTACGCGAAGCCGATCATCATCAAGAGCACGAGATCTGCGACAGTACCAAGTTTCACGATGATCGAGCAACGCGAATTTCAACGGAATTAGTTACCTCTTCAAGGGAGCAATCGAGAGCAAATCTTGTAACTTCGAATTGAGGTAAAGTGTAATTAGAAGTCGAATTAATAAAGGTGATCATTTGTTAATTCTAGCTTTCTTTAAATTCTCGTATTATGAAATTCCTAATTCTTGATTCTTTTATTTTCATGATGCGTGAGTGAAATCTCCGCTTGTTAAGGATTCGAAGGAATTCGGAAGATCAAATGGTGATAAAATCCTAAACTATTCTTAAGTCTTATGAGAATTATGAACTTTAGGAATAAGAATCGTCAATGACCAAATTGGGAGCGAGATCACTATTCTTGATAATTTCGTGGCAATTTGGGATTAAATGATTGATGATTTTCTTTTCTAGAAGCTAGATTTGAATGATGACCAATGAAAAGACAAGGGATAGTGAAGGAGAAAGCCTAGTTTCTTCAAAGGATCCCTAATCTTCATTCATCATCATCGTTTTAGCTATAATTCATCAATAGATAAGATAAGTAACTTTTAGTATTCATCATTGACTACTAATTCCTATCGAATCCTATAAGATATTCTACATGTTCTTGATAACTAAAATTGATATTGGACACTTCCTTGATTTCTAATTCTCGAACATTTTTTCTTGATTTTCTTAAAATGACAACTAAATTAAATCTTTATTCATCTTCTTGAATTTTCTTTACTATTTTTCTTTTCGACTAAACTAAAGAAAGAACGAATAAATACACGGATCTCAGTGGACGACCCCAACTCATTAACGAGCTACATCGACACCGTTATTGATTGCGGTTATAAATTCTTTGGTTGTGATAAAACACTTTTTCATAGCAAATTAAGAACGATCAATCAAATGGCTCCGTTGCCGGGGATTGCGTGCTAATTTGTTCGTTTTTGCTATTTGAGTCGACATTTTATTATTCCATCAAAATCGCATCGTGTGCTTAACAATTAGCGTGTGAATTTTGCAAGGAAATCTAGAATCACTGCAGTAAGGAGAAAATTATTCAGATCATTAAATCTATGACAGAGGAGCAAAAGGAGCAGCAGTACAAAATTTTGTTCAAAGAACTGTTCATAGCACCGTGGAACCGCGGCACAAAGCAGCATTTGGCGGCGGAACCGCGGCTAATTTGACGAATTAGGGCTTCAGTTTTCTGTGGTATATTCTAAACTTTCTTATCTCTTCTCTGCTCTTATCCAATAACAACTTTTCTGCAGGATTCTTTGCAAAAATTCGCAGCGCCGCTAAAAAATAAAATAATTCTTGCGTGTTTTGATATTGGTTGTTTTTGCATATTTTAACACGGAAATTAAGGGGCAAAGACCAAATTCAGATTAGGTGGGGATTTCATTACCCATCCTAAGCCCCACAAAACACAAAACTAGCATCCGCATCACCCTCATTAACTAAAAAATATCTAGACAAGACTCTATGGATCGTCGCGCTCAATTAGGACAGAAGAAAGTCATGGGTAATATATTGCTTATCCGCATCTATTTTGTGGTGTCTAAGACAAATGTGTCTAAGGTAAGTGGTTACTTAATTAGGCCCGCTACTTACATAGCAGAGAACCTCCCACTTATCTGGCACTTACCTGGCCACAAGAGAGATATAGAGGCAGTAGAGAATTTATCCTGCGATTTGTATTTTGGAAGTCTATGAGCGGTCTAGTGACTTGACCTAGGTGACCATTAGATCTAGGGTTGCTTGTGCATTTTTGTGTGGTTTTTCAAAATCTGTCTTTTTCAAAACAAACAACATTATGAATATTTTAATAATGCGGTGTAATTAAATACCGATAAAGTGGCAAAATATTTGGAAAATTTTAGAAATTTCTAAAAAAGAGGGTGCTTTATTTGATTTAAGCAAATTATGAAATTTTATGATTAATTATAAACTATTTTAATGCTGAACGTGATTAAATATCGCTAATCGTACTTTAAGCCGGATTTATGCACATGACATGCACCGTGTCGTTTTTACACGTTTCTACATTTTTCTACCATGGTTTTCCTTCATGATCATTTCATTTTAGGTTTTAAATGAAAAGAATAGAAAAGAAAAGAAAAAAAAAGGAAAACAATAAAATATGAAGCATGGGCATGAGAGTGAGAGAGGTGAGGGGTCAAACCTTAGTCATGGCTTTTGTTTTCTCATTGTTTTTCCTTCATCATCCACTCCTCTTTCCTCTCATGGTAGCACCCCTCTCCCTCGTCAACAAAACACCTCATTTCACCACTAAAAATCAATCAAAAGTCCATCCCCACTTCACAAAGGACATGCTCAAGCTCACAAGCTACACTTTGGACCAAGAAAGTTTGCATTTAGGGCACTTAGGGCAACTCAAGAAAATTCTTGAGTTGCCAAATGAGGTAATTTCATCACCATTAGCATAGTACTACTTTTACTTTAGTATCCTTTCATATTTAGAAGTGTTTAAGTTTGATTTAGTGTGGTTAGAAAATTCCTAGTTAGGGTTTGAGAGGTTCTTGAGTTGGGATTGTGTATTGAGTTTAGTAGAGGCTTTACTACCCCTGTGGTGATTGATTAAAGACCTAAACCTTAGACTAGAACCCCAATAAGGGAACTTAGAATTCCCCGATATCGTATTTTGTGGAAATTGTGTAGGGAAAATGAAATCTGCTAACACCCGTGGACCTGGAAAATTATTTAGCGAGGACCGAGAGTTGTGCAGGTGACCAGAAGCTTACCCTAAAGACCCGATCCCCTACCCAAGCAGCCAGGCCGCAAATTAATTCATCCTTGCCACAAATTGCGGCCAGGTTATGGCTGTTTTGCCTCGTGTTGGTTCCGTGGCTCCTTTATCTATAATCTAGACCCTAGGCATATGCAAAATTGGCTAATTTCACTTATGGTAAAATCTGGGGCATGTTTTCTAAGTTTCTGAATTCGTTTTGTGGCTTTTAATGAATTTGGTTGTAGTTTTTGATATTGTGTTTCCGTCGGGTGGCGTTTGAACGTTAACGGCTAGGGTTACTGATCGTGTTTTGCATGCGAGGCTATAGGTTATGACCTATGAGCGGAACGTGTGTCGTTTTGGTTTCCGACTTGATTTTAATACGAATTTGCGATGTGTTATGATATGTAGGTACCCCACAAGGATTTCAAGACAATGAAGAAGAGGATGGCGGTATCGACAT
Organism: Agapanthus africanus; assembly: GCA_030015575.1. Taxonomy (NCBI): domain Eukaryota; kingdom Viridiplantae; phylum Streptophyta; class Magnoliopsida; order Asparagales; family Amaryllidaceae; genus Agapanthus; species Agapanthus africanus. The sequence continues at coordinate 190,173,898 of CM057345.1, forward strand.
CGGCAAGCAAGAGCAGGTGAGTAGATCTATATCTACGGGGGATGTCGGGTGGATGGCGTATAACACCCCAGCAAAGTTTTGGTGGAAACCGATTTGTAGCATATGGTTAAGAAAACCTAGAGTAGTAAACTAGGGTTAAAATTAAAAAATAGCTATAGAAACCATATTAGAAACTAAAGGATAGTTAGAAGTGATATGATACAACTAATATGTGATGACGGGATTTGACGATGATGTTTGACGATATTGCCATTTAGGGTAATATAGGACTAGATAGCCGACGTAGATGTGTCATCCGAACCATACGTATTTCTAAACTGAAGAATCGTATGCATCTTTTAAACAAATACCTTGAGAGACGTTATGGATTTTCAAATGATATCTTTTCCTTAAAAACACCGTAACCCCTACTTTCAAAACTACGATTCGCTTCTTTTAAAAACTGATTGTATGGTTCGGGTGTGTATGTTAGATTAGATACTTATGCTTATGATAAATGTAGAATGTGTATATTCATAACATTTGATTTGATGTGAGATATAAATGTGATGAAAAGAATGTACGATGCGATATGATGACTTGATGATATGTTGGTATACGGACGCAAGTCAATTGAAATGATTGATACCTTGCCGGTCCCCTGATATGAGATTGTTGTGGATGTGACCTGGAACATAGGTACATAGATATATATATATATTTATATATGTGGTGAATCATGTGTGATTGCCGTACGAGACGTTAGGTCCGTACCCCTCATTGTCATTTAGGATGATAGGATCCTTATTGGTTTAATGCCACCGTACGATGATTTGCCGTACGTGATGACTTTGACTTGATGATTGATCCATACCCTTGACAAGAGGATGCCGTACGATGGATTATACCGTATGTGATGTTATGAGGCTAGATGCCGATTGCTAGATTCACCGACTCGGTCATGTTGACATGTATACCTTGTAGCTTTTAGCTGGCGTTTTACCTTATGCTGCATTTGATAATAATTGCATCATATATATTTATCTGTGCTAGTACACCTACACTATTATCGATGATCCGTATGTTACACTTACACAGATTAGCCGGCTCACACACTTCATCATCGATAATTGCCATGTCACTACACAGTAGGATTGCTGCATCATGATATGACTCTTTGCATAATTTACTTGCTATAGTTACCTATGCACCTTTATACGATGTTGCATTTGACCTTGGAGAAATTGGGAACCGCGTGATATATTTAAAAACTATAATCATTTTAAAAAGAGCGGTTTTCCCTTAATATGTCATATTACTGTTCCATGTTGCATGATATACGAATATGCTTACATTTCTATCATATGTCGCATGCATCATGCTTTATGATTTTATGCATTGAGATATGCCGTTTTCATGAGATTTCTGGATTTGAGAACCATGTCTATTTTAAAAGAATGTAAGTACTGTTTAAAAAACCCGGTTTCTCTTGATATGATATTTCAGTGCGTCCACCATGCGTTTTCTCGGTTCTGAGACGTATGACATGTGAAACCCAATTCGAGAAGATGGATGAGGCCGATTGCGGGTACATGGTGGACCAGGTATTGTATCCCTGGATAAGAACGGATTGTTGTGCTACAGACGGTGAGCCTAGCATAGGGACTACTACCTACCGGTGATTATTTTGGGCTCGGTGGATATCTGTAGGATACCGACCGGAGTTGAGAGATGATATGGGCCGATCCGGACTGATGGAGCCCGTGGGCCGATCTGGACTGATGGATCCCGAGATATGAGGATTTATGTGTCGATGATGGACACGGGTTTCATGATGTTTTCGGGTGTCGATGTTGGACACCCAGGTTCCATGATTTTGATGTGTCGCGAGGGACACCGTTGATTTATATCCTTATACTTACTTGCATATATACATTGATTATATGTTTGGACGAGATCCACATGGATATAGACGTTGGTTATATTGTTGGATTATATTTGCATACTTATAGGTATAGATTACATTGTTGGCACATTTGACGACCCGGTCACCCTAGATATCATAGTATTACCTTCATGATATAGTTGACCTAGGAGTCGTTGTTTATTCGATTTCTACTTGTAGATGTTTTTCTACTCACGAGTTGGCAACTCACCCCCATTGTGCCACAGTTCTTGCAGGTTGACTGCATGGATCGGTAGCGGCTTCGCTGGCATATACGGTTGCTTACGGGTGTTTTGCATTAGTAGGTGGGACATTTGTATCGTACCCACTCTTGTATCTATATTTCATACTGTATCTAGTCAACTCCATCAAATCAAAACTAGTATTTGTATAAGAATTGAGACTTAGCAAGACTTGTAGTGCGAGACTTGAGCGATGGGTTTTATGTCTTGTTTTTCCTTATCTTTTGTGCTGATCTTCGCCGTTGGGCGTCGTATACTTACATACACTGTCTTGCGTGGTTGTGATCCTCCAGATGGCGAAGAGTTAGCCCGCGCTTGGGGATGCCTTTATTTTATCATGTATTGTGGTTTTGGATCAAAATATACAAAGGAGGTGCTGCCCAAATTTTTTATAAAAATAAGTCGAAACATGTTTTCAAACTAGTAAATTTGACTTGTATTATTCATGTTCCTTTTTCATGCATTTTAGAAAACTTGATTTCATTAAACCGTTATTTTAAAACTTCACCTCTTTTATTTTCTTAAAAAGATTTAGATTTTCTGGGTTTCAGCTTACTTGAATTCCGTTACGCCTTTAGACGTTTCGTGATTCAAGTGCTGGTCACGAGCTAATATTTCGGGTCGTGACAAAGTTGGTATTAGAGCGCTAGGTTTAACCTTGGTTCGAGTCTATGTTTGACTATGCGGAGTCTAGGGCGGATATGTATTTCGGAAACCAAGGCTTGACCTTACGGAACTTAGGACCCTGAACGGGGAGGGGGGGTATTTGACCCGAAATTTCGTTTCTTAGGCTGACCCTGATTGATGGTGTAGGTAGCTTGAGTAGTGTGACGTGCCATATGTACATTCCGGGGCATATTTACGATACGATACTCCACTTAAGAAACCTTAGGATGTACATATTTTGAGATCTATGATTCTCTTTGTACCCATGATTATACATTCATTTGAGATCCTCGATTCTATTTGTTTCCATGATCACACTCTCATTGATGCCGTTCCTTCTTATGATCATGTATCCATTCTGGATCTGTCGTTTCCTTTCAAGCCGTTGATCTGCTTTCTTCGATACTCGATTGAGGTTCTTGTCACCATGGTTTGAGCGCAGATTGAGCTGTTGCTAGTGATGCGGTCAGGGCGAGCTCGTCTGGTATGAGGACTGACCATTGTGGTTTTCTGGTGACAACGGGAACGTCTCGAGTTAGTATTTATGTTGCGACCTCTCGGGTGAGGCGAGTGTTTGGTTTTGCACCGGATGATCGGGCCATTGACAGAAGCTTCCAGCTGTGAGAGGACCATTGATGTATATCATATTTCAGAGATTGTGATGTCGTCTACCGCGTGGACAGATGACCAAGCTGTTGCTGAGATTGATAGAATGTCGCTTCCAGAGCTTACGAGCTGAGATCGCCGGAGCTTCCGGAAGAAATGCGACAGATGATAGCTACTCTACCCCGATTTGAGAGACGAAAGTGATTCGTCCGATTGATGCGCCGACGCAGGTCCTGTTGAGTTGAAGATTTCCAACGTGGAGTGTCTTACTCAGATCTAGAGCAGACCGATCCAGAGATGACCGTTGATGTATCGCCCTTCCTGGAGGATTGAGGCATTGTTTAGCATGCGGACGAAGGGTATTCGCATGTCGCCCAGGCAAAGTTAAAAAGTGTCGAACGAATGTCAGAAACCTATTTTTCCAAGTTTAAGTATTCGGAAGGACATGCAGGTAATTCTGTGGACCATCTAGAAGAATGAAATCCTAATTCGACATGATGACCATGGAACCGCTTTTGAACCTTAGGGTTTGTGGCAGTTTAGCGGTGTCATCAGTGAGGCTTGGGTTTGCCCTTCTACGGTTGATCCGTAGGTACTGTGGTATGTACCAGATATTATTAGACTGTGCTTAGATGTTGAGCTTTCGGGAAATTATGGGACATTGATGACTCGATCGAAAGGTTTGACGTCGTCCGGATATCATGTGATAAGAGATCAGTAAGCTGACCAGTTTCGGATAGAGGACTTCACCCGGATGCGTTGTGAGTAGATCGAGGATGGACGAGTATTGAGTATTCCTCCGACGGTTGGGACGAGTTCCCGAGGACGTGTTCGGCCAGATATCTTCTACAGAGTAATGAAGATACCGAGTTCGTGACTTCGAGTCCGTATGAGAGACTCCGGATTGACTGTGGCCGAGAACCGTTGCAGTGCACAGATAGCATGGCGTGACTGTCATGACCCGAAATATTATCCCGTGACCAGCACTTGAATCACGCAACTGTTGGGGTAAAAAATTTACACCCCGGTTGACCAAGTCAAAATCAAAGTCAACCCCAAGCCAAGTGGGCCCAAGCCCAGAACCAGTGGGCCCATGCCCAGGTCAAGCCCGAACATGAAGCGGCCGGCCTTTCCCCATGCCGAGATAAAAATTTTGTAATAAATAATTTTGTTGCATTTCTTTTACTTTATTTTATAGATAAATGTAAGAAAAATAGGCATAAAGCCAAATTTTTGTAAAGCCCATGGCTTATGTGCAAAAAGAAATGGCACATGAGCCATGGGATAGGCAAAATGCCATTTTGTGAAGCCCAAGGGGCTATGTGTAAAGTGTATAGCCTATAAAGGCATGGATAATGAAAATATCTCACAACTTTTTTTCTTTCAAAATTTTCTTCAGATCTGAGATCTTTTCTTCTTCTTCAAGGTTCCAAAACCTTCCTTTTTCTCTTGAATTAAACCAAGAGTTTTACTCTTATTTTTATAAAACAAATTAGTTTTTCACCACAAAACCCATAAAGGGAAACTCAGATCTTCCATTAGATCTCAAAAAGAAGAGATTTTTAGAAATCCCATATCTCTTGATCTTCAAGATCCAGCTAACAGAGAAGGAGGAAGAAGAAACTAAACAAAAAAAAAAACATACTCAGGAGTCCAACTCCTCTCTGATTTCTCTTCTAAGAAGTTTTTTTAGGCTAAAAGCCTCTTTTTCTCGCCGGCGCTCAAGAGCAGAGCGCCCGCGTGCCGACACGTGGCGCGCTTGCGCTCCAGCGCAAGCGCTCGAGCGCAAGTCGCCCCCGTGCCGACACGTGGCGCGCTTACGCTCCAGCGCAAGCGCTCGAGCGCAAGTCGCCCCCGTGCCGACACGTGGCGCGCTTGCGCTCCAGCGCAAGCGCTCGAGCGCAAGTCGCTCCCGTGCCGACACGTGGCGTGCTTGCGCTCCAGCGCCCAGCGCTCAAGCGCAGAGCGCCCACGTACCGACACATGGCACTCTAGCGCCTGAGCGTACAGCACCTAGGTGCACAGCGCCCAAGGTGCTGTCCCCATGCATCCTTAGGATGTCTTTTCCCCTTTTTATATATATACATGTATATCTGTACATATGTATACATATTTACAAATACACATACTCCACGACACTGTCCCTGTTAGAAAAAAATTTCTAACGGGGCGTTGCCCCGCACCCTGCAAGGGGGCTGCTAGTCCCCTTGACCCCCAGCCCGCTATCCGGGTGGCGGGACCCCCGTAAAAACTATGCGTGGCTCCCGATATATTTAAACCCCCCCTCCAAAACAAAACACACGTACACTGCACATCGAGTTCGCATGACCAGTTTAACCCGTCAATCGGAGGTTCCCTCGCCCCAAAGGCAGGGGGTAATTAACGGCAGCTTAGTCCGCGGCTGCCGGAGATTCGAATCCCCACATTCAATAAACCCCGGCCTACCCTAGGCAGGGGGAATCTGTAGTACGCCTGACAAGCGCGCGCGTATTCCCATCTCAATAGGGTGACAAAAAACACCCTACAGATTCTAGCACGCCCGGTGGGACCAATCTCTCCTCCCATATTTCGGGTTAAACGTTCATGCGAACTCAATCAATATACATATCGATTGCCTATACTGAAATGATGTTCTTTTTTTTCCATGCAGCAATCAACCTTCGACGACAATGTCTCCCCAGAAGAATTCAGCTTCCAACGTGACCCCGATTCCGTACGTGGTCAAGATCAACGCTCATGTGGTTCTCCCCACGAGCCTCAGTCTACAGTGGGAGGAACCGCCCCGCCAGTTTGGCTCCGTCATCATCTACCCTGCCGGAAGCGCTCATTTGGCGGAGATCCCGGCTGAACAGGTGGCCAAGCCGGTCTCAAGGGGTAAGAGGCCGAATGTCGTGATCGCCAAGGCACTACAACCGAAACTTAAGATGGTGTCTGAACGACTCCCTAAGGCTTCAGCTGGGGGCAAGACTTCTGGTGCGAAGGGCAACATCAAACGTCGTGGACGAGCTCAGGCGGTGACTCTAACAAATGCACAATCGAGCGTATCTCCAAGGCCTTCCATCGCCCGGTCTGCGGCGTCTTCCTAAAGAGCCGAAGTCTGCCAGGCGCTTAGAACAGAAAAGTTAAGGCAGAAGCGGCTCAGGTATCGAGCCAACAAGAGGGCCAAAGCTTCGGCCAAATGGAATCGTGTGAAGTTCCAAGTGCAGGGTTGCCCTGCGACGACGGCTGAGTCGGACGTAGGAATCAGCAATTCCTTCGAGCCTCTGAAGTGGGTTCAGAAAAACGCCATGACCGCTAGAATCAAGAAGACAGCGGTCCGAACAGTGCCACAAAGAGACGTGTCCTGGCCCCAACAGAAAAAGTATGACACTGTCTCTTCAAGAGTCTATCAAGCACTCTGTGCCGCACGAAAGCAGCGGGGCAAACCCAGAAAAGAAGCGCCAGCACCATTCAAGAACCGGGTTAGGCCAGCCGCCTTCAATCGACTACCAGCTACCGAAACAAGGGGGTCAAGACAGCGATCCGTGAAATCAGCTTCCAATGATAGAAAGACGGCCGGATATATCATCCATACGGTCTATATGGCGGGCGGGCGGCCCAGCGACAACCTTCGCAGCAAAAGCAAGGCTGGGGCCACCACATCCCAAGCCCAATCTGGCCTGAATATCGTTGCCGCTGCCTAAGAACAGCCGCCCCCGCTAGATGAAGAAAACCCTCTCAATGAGGATGATAGGCAGAAAGACCCCTCGGTCCATGCAGAGTCAAGCTCGGACAGCGAGGAAGAGCCGACTTTCTGCCCCAGGACTGCGGAGCAAGAGCTGCTTCAAGAGCTTCGAAAACAGCTCAGGAGCAAAGATAAAGAGATGGCCAAGTTCTATTCGAAGATAGACGACTTAACGAACGTGGTGATGCAGCTTACGGCTCAAATTGATCGAGCGCCTCCCAATCAAGCACAAGCCGCTACTAATCAGCCAGGTGATGACAATCTGAGGCAGCTAATGCCTGTTCCTTTGGGTCCAAGACTGGTCGAGCCGCATGAAAGCCGGCCACACTCCGCTTCTGGGGATTCCTTGGCCCCAGATAGCACTATCCCGCTAACACAGGATCGGATAATGGATTTGGTCACCAGCAAGGTTAAAACATTGGTGGCCGAAGCTGAAGCTCAGAAAGAAATCGTCAGTAGTGGGCGGCCATATCCTGCGTAGTACGATCTGATTGAGTTCCCAAGCGGCTACGTCATTCCTAAGTTCGTAAGATTTGATGGAACGGGGAATGCAAATCAGCACGTCGCCCACTTCAAAGCATCGTGCGGAAATACAGGGGGCAATGACGCGCTCCTTCTTCGTCAGTTTGTCAATAGCCTGACCGGCGTCGCCTTCGACTGGTATGCGAGTATACCGGACGGGTCCGTCATTACCTTTGCCCAAATGGAGTCCCTGTTTCGGCAAAGGTTTATGAGTGTCAGTGATAAAATCTCCATTGCCGACCTTGTGAGCACCAAGCCGGGGAAGAATGAAAGCAACACCGACTTTATTGCCCGATGGCGTAATCTCACGGTCAAGTGCGAACCGCCGCTGGAGCAGGACCAGTCCGTCAGCCTTCTCATTGGGAACCTCAGCAATTGGATGGTCCCATTCTTGTGTACAGCAGGCCTCAAGACGTTTCAAGAGCTAACCAAGAAAGTCCAAATGCTGGAACGCTCGAAGCAAGAGTCCCCACCGGACTCTTAGAGAGATAAAACTTGGAAAAGCAAGTGGGACAACAGTCGTAGAAGTGGGAGTTCCAGTAGTAGCAATGTCTTCAATACGTCCGACAATGAAGAAAAGCGAAGGGCGGCCGAATCCAAAACTAACCGGTCTCGAAAGCCATTGTTGGGAGGAGATGGGCCTTCCCTAGAGGAGAAAAAAAAACAAGGTTTACTCTTTCAGAAGGGACAAAGTCCGCAAGATATTTAAAGATGCCTTGAACAACGGCCTCCAATTGCCGGAGTCGAAAAGACCCCAAGAAGCAAAAATGACCGACAATCCTCTGTATTGCCCGTACCACCGAGTAGTGAGCCATGCGATCGAGGATTGCTATATCTTCAAAGACCGGGTCAAGAAGCAGTACAAGGCTGGAGAGATCGAGCTGTCCAAAAGTGTGTTGGTGAATAATCAAGTTGCAACCACCAACTTTATACAGATAGAAACTGAAGCCTTCTGGGAGCAGACAGCCGAACCCGCTGCCCTGAGAAATGAAAGGGCTCATCGCGGCCTCCGTGGAGTACGCACATATCTAATAAGACGAAGAAGATGATAAAGCTACTTCGGAAGGAACCCAGGACGGAATGGGAAGGGCAGAAGAAGCCTACCAGTCCAGCTGCCAATGCAGCTCCATCAGGCTCAAAATCCAAGAAGCTCAAGAAGAAGAAAAGTGCAGCTCGGCGTGAAAAAGAGTCTACAGGGAGATCGACCATTCAAAAATATATCGATTCCCTCGAAGAATATGAACAAAGGGAAAGAACATTGATTCAATTGAAAGAGTTCTTCCCTGTACAAGCGGCTGAAATTCTGGAGGAGTTAGAAGAAGACTCCAATGAAGAGATCCCAGTAGTGACCTGCTATGCCATCCATCTTGGCAGCGACTCCGAGGATGAGCTCTGTTTTCCACTCCGAGGACAAGGAGCTCACCACAAAGGCCAATCAAATCCAGCTCAGAAGCGGCAGGGCTCTACCGCCAAATCAGGGCAACGCCCCAAAAGGGAAGGAAAAACAAGTCACTAATGAAGAAGATGGTAGAGAACCGGCTGATGAAAACATAAGTCCTTCCTCGGTGGACTATAATGTCTTGGCACATCTCCGGAAGCTTCCGTCTCTCCTGAGCATCTACGACGCCTTGGTCCTATCTAAGGAGCTTAGAGATGTTCTCATTCATGCTCTACAAAACCCCGAGCGGTATCAGGCTCACTTTGCTGAAATTAATATGAAAGAAGCCCAGCACGCTTTGCCTGCCGCTGCAGTCACATTTAAGGATGAAGACTTGCTACTGGGAACGGCTGAGCATAATCGGCCGCTTTACGTGACCGGGTACAGCGACGGAGATCGAATTAATCGCATATTGATTGATCCGGAGTCCTCAGTGAACATCATGAACTTGCAAACGCTGAAGAGTTTATCAATGGACGTCCGACACCTGTCAAGGGAAAGGATTGTCATTCAAGGCCTCAACCAAAATTGCCAGCAAGTTCTGGGGTCCATAGCTCTGCCAATTAAACTTGGGGATCTGCAAACTGAAGCTAAGATATACGTGATCGATGCCGACACGTCTTATAAGATTCTCTTGGGGCGGCCGTGGCTCCACGATTACGGCATCATTCCGTCAACTCTCCATCAATGCATGAAGTATACTAAAAATGGCGAAGAAAGACGCATTGACGGAGACATCCAGCCGTTCGGTGTGCATGAAGTCCGATATGAAGATTCTTACTTTATGAACCACCAAAATGCTAAGCCACAACTGACCGAGGATAGACCGGCCCAAGACTCAAAAGCAAATCTGTGCCGGCTATCACTTTCAAAAGCAAAAATACCCAAGTGCGCCCGCGTTTCGGCAGTGACACTGATGAGTCCGACGCTGGAAGCCCGTCCTTCCGCAAAACTCGCCCTCATTTCGGTAGCGATACGAACGAATCTTTTATTGAAGGCCCATCTAGCAGCAAAGCCCGCCCTCATCTTGGCAGTGACACTGAAGAGTCAGAAGAAGAGGACCTGCCGTGCAATAGCTGTGCAGATTGGCCCCCCCATGCAGCAAGCGAAACTACGAGAGACCTTCGAAGTCGCAGAAGGGTCCCTAGCCGTCACAAAGGCACCAGAGCAGATGTACAAAGAGCTCGATGCGTTGTCAGTCTCCACCGTAGACCAGCTAAAAACTTTCTACGTTCCCGGGAGGAAAAGTGGACAGAAGGGCATCCTGTTTTATGGGTCAAACCCCGTTGTGCATCCGGACGATTTGTCTGTCGCATGCCTTCCATACGAAAGAGGCATAAGGGCCGTCCTCAATCCCAGATACTATGCACCCGAGATGCGGGAATACTTCAAAAAGTGTGGATGTCAGTTATATCAAACGGAGTCCGAAGCAAAGTTTTACGAAGGGCTATGGTATCCTTCCCAGGTCCGAGCACTCATCGATGGACGAATTCCAGATAGACGGGGCATAGGCTACATTCAACCTGATCCCAAAGCATGCTACATGATCCATGTTGGTAAGGCCAGCGAAAGATCAAATGATGATGACGAAATAGCCGAGCCAGAAGAAGCTCCTCAAGAGCTCGATGATGGAGGACAAGCAACCTTTGATGAGCTAACCGAGATTGACTTAGGAACGCCCGATAATCCAAGGCCGACCTATATCAGCTTACTCTTGTCGGAGAAAATGAAAGAGCAGATAATTGCCTTGCTGCATGAGTTCGTCGACTGCTTCGCGTGGAAATACAAAGAAATGCCAGGTCTTTCCCCTGAAGTAGCCGTGCATAAGCTGGCTATATCTCCTGATGCTAAGCCAATCAAAACAAGCTCCTCGAAGAATGAGAAGGGAACTAGAAGAAAAGGTCATCGAGGAAACTAAGAAGCTCATCGATGCCGGCTTCATCAGGGAAGAGAAATATGCGGACTGGATCGCATGCATAGTCCCAGTGAAGAAGAAAAATGGGCAGATCCGAATTTGTGTCGATTTCGGGGACCTCAACAAGGCATGTCCTAAAGACGACTTCCCGCTACCGGTCATGGAAATGATGGTCGATGACACCTCAAATTACGAGCTGTTCACCTTTATGGACGGCTCGTCTGGATACAATCAGATCAAGATGTCGCCTGAGGATGAGAAACACACCTCATTTCGAACCCCGATCGGAATATATTGCTACAAGGTCATGCCGTTCGGACTGAAGAACGCAGGTGCTACCTATCAAAGGGCAATGACTAATATCTTTGATGACTTAATCCATAAAGTCGTCGAATGTTATGTTGATGATCTGGTCGTCAAAACTAAAGCCAAGGCCGACCACATCCAAGATCTTAGGACCGTTCTCACCAGACTGAGGGAGTACGATCTGAAAATGAATCCTCTGAAGTGCGCTTTTGGCGTGTCATCGGGAAAATTCCTGGGCTTTATAGTTCGGCATCGAGGGATTAAAGTTGACCCATCAAAGATAAAGGCCATCATGGAGATACCCCCTCCGAAGAGTCTGACGCAGCTAAGATCTTTTCAAGGCAAGCTCGCTTATATACGGAGGTTCATCTCAAATTTATCGGGGAGATGTAGGCCCTTCTCAAAGCTCATGAAGAAAGGAGCTCCTTTTTTCTGGGATGCCGAATATCAAGCAGCGTTCGAAAGTATCAAACAATACTTGTTGCACCCTCCAGTGCTGGCCGCTCCCATTCCAAATAAACCGTTGATTCTCTACACTTTCGCGCTAGATGAGTCACTCGGTGCGCTACTCGCCCAGAATAATGAGGAGGGAAAGGAACATGCCCTCTACTACCTCAGTCGAACTCTAGTCGGGGCGGAACACAACTATTCCCCAATCGAAAAGCAATGCCTGGCTCTGATATTTGCAGTGAAGAAGCTGAGGCACTATCTGCTTGCTCATCGGGTTATGCTGATCTCCAAGGTCGACCCGCTCAAACACTTGATGACCAGAGCGAGCCTAGCCGGCAGAATGGCGAGATGGGCTGTCATGTTACTTGAGCTTGACATAGTTTATACTCCTCAGAAAGCAGTGAAAGGGCAAGCTCTTGCAGACTTCCTCACCGCTCATCCAATACCAGAAGGGTCGCCGCTAAATTGTGAGTTACCCGACGAACAAGTGCTGCACCTCGAGGGAGATGAGCCATGTTGGGAGCTCTACTTCGATGGGGCCTCATCGATAAAGACCTCTAGTAAATCAAGCGTCCCGGAGATAAAAGCAGGGATAAGATTGGTGTTTATCACACCATTAATGGGAACCCTACGGCGTTCTTTCGCTCTCACCGAGCCTCGGACAAACAATGAAGCTGAGTATGAAGCTCTGATAGCTGGTTTGGAGCTCACCATAGAAATGGAAATCCGTCGGCTACGAGTTTACGGTGACTCCCAGCTCGTCGTCAACCATGTAAGCGGTGATTATAAAATATACAAACCCGAGTTAGCTCGGTACAGAGGCCGAGTGGTGGAACTCATGAAACGGTTCACTCACATTGAACTAATGAGAGTCCCTAGAGCGTTGAATGGAAAGGCTGACGTACTCGCTCGCTTAGCCAAGGAGCTGGCTGATCCTGACATGGACAAAATTCTGATCACAGTCAGGAGCCGACAAATTCTACCCCCAGTCTCTCTACGAGAAGAGGAAAGCGCGGAACAGAAGAGCAGTCCTGCCGAAGAAGCTTCGATCATCCAAGACGAGCCCGATTGGAGAGAACCCTTCATAGAGTACCTCCGATACGACAGGCTGCCCGAAGAAAAATCTGCAAGGATTCAGCTGAAGAAGAGAGCTTTCCGTTACGTGTTTGTAAATGATACGTTATACCGCAGGTCATATGACCAACTCTGGCTCAGGTGGCTGTCATCGGCCGAAGCCCAAAAAGTCATGAAAGAAGTTCACTCAGGCGTTTGCGGTGCTCACCAATCTGGCCCTAAGATGCGACTGCAGATTAAACGGCTTGGGTATTACTGGCCCACCATGATACGGGATTGTGGAGAGCATGCAAAGAAATGTTATATCTGCCAAATTCACGGTGATTTTATTCACAAGCATCCCAATCCATTGCATCCTACGGTGGCGTCGTGGCCCTTCGAAGTCTGGGGCACCGACATTGTTGGCCCAATTGATCCTCCGTCATCCAAAGGCCATCGGTTCATACTGGCCGCGACAGACTACTTCTCCAGATAGGCTGAAGCTGTCCCACTAAAAGAAGTCAACACAAAAGATATTCTGACATTCTTCCAACATAATATTCTATACCGCTTCGGTACACCAAGAAGAATCATTTCTGACAACGGGCCTTCTTTCAAGAGCTTCAATGTCTCAAGGTTCGCTACTCAGCACAAGATAGACTGGAGATATTCCTCCATCTACAATCCAAGAGCCAACGGGCTAGCCGAAGCCTTCAATAAGACTCTATGCAAGCTCCTGAGGAAAAATGCTTCAGCCAACAAGAGAGACTGGAATCTCAAACTTCACGAGGCGTTGTGGGCATATCGTACCACGCACCGTACTCCAACTCAGTCCACTCCATACTCATTGCTCTTCGGAGTGGAGGCGGTCCTCCCCCTCGAAGTCGAAGTTCCAAGCTTAAGAATGGCCGTTCAGCACGAGTTGACGGAGGAGGAAAACGTGCTCCTTCGACTTGAAGAGCTCGATGCCCTCGAAGAAAAGAGGCTCGCGGTGCAGCAAAATCTGGAGCTATACCGAGCCCAAATGTCACGGGCCTATGACAAGATAACCCGTCTCCGCGCTTTCAAGAAAGGTGAATTGGTGTTGGTCCTCAAAAGACCGATCATCCCCAATCGACATGCCAAGGGAAAATTCGAGGAAAACTGGGAAGGACCATACGTCATTGAGAAAGTGTTCGACGGAGGATCCTACCAACTGATAAGTGCCGAGGGAGAAAGGCCCATGCCACCTATCAATGGCCGATATCTCAAGAAATACTACACATGAATGCTCCAAGTCGCAGGCGAATTGTGCACATTAGCCCTACGGTCTTGATCATACATCCTGCAAAACTGTATACAATCCACGGGCGTAAATGACCCCTATCTCTCCCAAATCCTGCCGGTGAGACTACTTTTAAAGTCCCACCAGCGGCAAAAAAAAAAGAAGAAAAGAAAAAAAAGGAAAGAAATAAAAAAAAATAAACGGTATGTCCACGAGCAAACGGGCACGGATGAAAACCCGAAAGGGCTCCGTGAGTAAAAACAGCAGGGCTACCGGCGAGTCTGTGAAAACCCGAAAGGGCACAAACTCGTGAAAAGAGATGAAATACACTCGCAAAGTCCTCTCGACCTTGTGAGGAGAAGACCCTGTGTGAGATCCTTACGACTCACAAAGGAGCAACACACTTAGGAATCCTCACGATTCCTAAGGAGAAAATACACCTGCGGGGTCCTTACGACTCGTAGGGAGAAAATGCTTTTATGGGACCCTCACAGCCCATAAAATTGAAAAAGCCTTAGGTGATAGGGACCCAAACCTGTCTCCTAAGCCATCGTTCCCCAACGGGCAACGGCAAATGATGAGTCGCTCCTGGCATTTCGCTTCAGTGTTAGCGGTGCTGGTGCCGACCAAAAACCCAAATCCCAAGTCCTCCCAAGGCAAATGATGAGTTGCTCCTGGTATTATTCCAGTGCAGCAATGCTGATGCCAAACAAGATCCAAATTCTAAGTCGCCAAGCGGCGAATGATGAGTCGCTCCTGGTACCATATTTCAGTGCAGCGATGCAGACGCCAACCAAATTCCAAATCCCATACCCCAACGGCGAATGATGAGTCGCTCCTGGTACCATATTCCAGTGCAGCGATGCAGACGCCAACCAAATTCCAAATCCCATACCCCAACGGCGAATGATGAGTCGCTCCTGGTACCATATTCCAGTGCAGCGATGCAGACGCCGACAAAGTCCCGAAATTTTTCTGGCCCTACGGTCTGGATCATACATCCTGCAAAACCGTATACAATCCACGGGCGTAAAACAATCCCAACCTCTCCCAAGTACTACCGGTGAGACCACATTCAAAGTCCCAAACAAAAAAAAATCCTCCCGGGGCAAATGATGAGTTGCTCCTGGCATTATTCCAGTGCAGCAATGCAGATGCCAAACAAAAACCAAAATACCAAAATCCTCTCAATGACAGATGATGATTCGCTCCTGGTACCATATTCCAGTATAGCGATGCTGATGTCAACCCAAATCAAAATCAATAAGTCAACATCCACTCCGACACCGCTGAAAGCGGAGTAAGTCAGAATCCAATCTCGACACCGCAAGAAGCGGAGCAAGTCAAGTTTACCCCTGACACTGCAAGAAGCAGAGCAAGTCAAATCAAGAACCGACCGTCCAAGTCGCTAAAAGGGCAGCACCGACCGTCCACGTCGCTAAAAGGGCAGCACCGACCGTCCAAGTCGTAAAAAGGGCAGAACCGACCGTCCACGTCGCGAAAAGGGCAGCACCGACCGTCCAAGTCGCAAAAAGGGCAGAACCGACCGTCCACGTCGCTAAAAGGGCAGCACCGACCGTCCACGTCGCTAAAAGGGAAGCACTGACCGTCCACGTCGCTAAAAGGGCAGAACCGACCATCCAAGTCGCAAAAATGGCAGCACCGACCATCCAAGTCGCTAAAAGGGCAGCATCGACCGTCTAAGTCGCAAAAATGGCAGTATTGACCGTCCATGTCGTAAAAAGGGCAGCGCAGGATTCCTACAAAGCGGGAACCAGATTACTCCGAGCCAGGTACACGTCTATCACGGACACTCCATCTCGGAGACATGTCAAGCAACGACCGTCCATGTCGTAAAAAGGGCAGTGCCAGCTTCCCAAAAAGCGGGAACCAAATCAGGTCGCCTCCAAGTAAAAGAAGATCCATCAATTTCATGCACACGACCCACATATGTGGTGTGCATTTATTGATGGGGGGCAATTTGTTGGGGTAAAAAATTACACCCCGGTTGACCAAGTCAAAATCAAAGTCAACCCCACGCCAAGTGGGCCCAAGCCCAGATCCAGTGGGCCCATGCCCGGGTCAAGCCCGAACATGAAGAGGCCGGCCTTTCCCCATGCCGAGATAAAAATTTTGTTGCATTTCTTTTACTTTATTTTATAGATAAATGTAAGAAAAATAGGCATAAAGCCAAATTTTTGTAAAGCCCATGGCTTATGTACAAAAAGAAATGGCACATGAGCCATGGGATAGGCAAAATGCCATTTTGTGAAGCCCAAGGGGCTATGTGTAAAGTGTATAGCCTATAAAGGCATGGATAATGAAAATATCTCACAACTTTTTTTCTCTCAAAATTTTCTTCAGATCTGAGATCTTTTCTCCTTCTTCAAGGTTCCAAAACCTTCCTTTTTCTCTTGAATTAAACCAAGAGTTTTACTCTTTTTTTTATAAAACAAATTAGTTTTTCACCACAAAACCCATAAAGGGGAACTCAGATCTTCCATTAGATCTCAAAAAGAAGAGATTTTTAGAAATCCCATATCTCTTGATCTTTAAGATCCAGCTAACAGAGGAGGAGGAAGAAGAACATCGTTCACTAAACCAAAAAAAAAACATACTCAGGAGTCCAACTCCTCTCTGATTTCTCTTCTGAGAAGTTTTTTTAGGCTAAAAGCCTTTTTTTCTCGCCGGCACTCAAGCGCAGAGCGCCCGCGTGCCGACACGTGGCGCGCTTGCGCTCCAGCGCAAGCGCTCGAGCGCAAGTCGCCCCCGTGCCGACACGTGGCGCGCTTACGCTCCAGCGCAAGCACTCGAGCGTAAGTCGCCCCCGTACCGACACGTGGCGCGCTTGCTCTCAAGCGCAAGCGCTCGAGCGCAAGTCGCCCCCGTGCCGACACGTGGCGCGCTTGCGCTCAAGCGCAAGAGCTCGAGCGCAAGTCGCCCCCGTGCCAACACGTGGCGCGCCTGCGCTCGAGCGCAAGTCGCCCCCATACCGACACGTGGCACTCTAGCGCCTGAGCGCACAGCACCTAGGCGCACAGCGCCCAAGGTGCTGTCCCCATGCATCCTTTGGATGTCTTTTCCCCTTTTTATATATATACATGTATATCTGTACATATGTATACATATTTACAAACACACATACTCCACGACACTGTCCCTGTTAGAAAAAAATTTCTAACGGGGCGCTGCCCCGCACCCCGCAAGGGGGCTGCTAGCCCCTTGACCCCCAGCCCGCCATCCGGGTAGCGGGACCCCCGTAAAAACTCTGCGTGGCTCCCGATATATTTAAACCCCCCTCCAAAACAAAACACACGTACACTGCCCATCGAGTTCGCATGACCAGTTTAACCCGTCAATCGGAGGTTCCCTCGCCCCAAAGGCGGGGGGTAATTAACGGCAGCTTAGTCCGCGGCTGCCGGAGATTCGGTTCCCCGCATTCAATAAACCCCGGCCTACCCTAGGCAGGGGGAATCTGTAGTACGCCTGACAAGCGCGCGCGTATTCCCATCTCAATGGGGTGACGAAAAACACCCTACAGCAACGTCTAAAGGCGTAACGGAATTCAAGTAAGCTGAAAACCCAGAAATCTAAACCTTTTTAAGAAAATAAAGGAGGTGAAGTTTTGAAATAAAGGTATAATGAAATCAAGTTTTCTTGATGCATAGAAAAGGAAAATGAAAATGCAAGTGGATTATGCAAGTTTAAAAACATGTTTCGTCTTTTTGAAAAATTTGGGCAGCACCTCCTTTGTATATTTTGATCAAAAACCACATATACAGGATAACGATAAAGGCATCCCCAAGCGGGAGCTAGCTCTTTGACAAACGGCAGATCACAACCATGCAAGACAATATATATAAGTATACGACGCCCAACGGCGAAGATCACCACAAAGATAAAGAAAAGCAAGAAATATAAACCGCAAGTAGCGGAAAACCCCTCGCTCTAAGTCTCGCAACCACAATCCCACTAAGTCTCATTACTTATACAATTATTAAATTTGATTGATGGAGTTGACTAGATACAATGTGAAATAGTAAATACAAGAGATGGTACGATTCAAAAGTCCCACCTACCAATGCAAAACACCCAAATGAAGCTATGTGCCAGCGATACCGCTACGGATCTACGCGGTCAACCGGCAAGAACTGTCGCTCAACGGGGGTGAGTTGCCAACTCGTGAGTAGAAAAACATTTACAAGTAGAAATCGAATAAACAACGACTCCTAGGTCAACTATATCATAAAGTTAGTACTATGATATCTAAGGTGACCGGGTCATCATATGTGCCAACAATGTAATCAATACCTATATGCATGCGGATATAATCCAACAATATAATCAATGTATGCATGCACGTGGATCTCGTCCAACCATATAATCAATGTCTGTGAATATCATAAAAGCATATGCATGAAAGTATGAGGATATAAATCAACAGGTGTCCCTCGCAACACATCAAAATCACAGAACCTGGGTGTCCAGCATCGACACTCGAAAGATCACGAAAACCGTGTCAAGCATCGACACGTAAATCCTCATATATCGGGCTCCGTCAGTCCGGATCAGCCCACGGGCTCCGTCTGCGGAATCGGCCCTCGGCCCAGGCAGTACAGGTCGACCCTTATCCATCTCTCGACTCCGGTCGGTATCCTCCGGATATCCGCCGAACTCAAATACTATCACCGGTAGGTAGTAGTCCCACTGCCAGGCTCACCGTTTGCAGCACAACAATCCGTTCTTACCCCGGGATACCATACCGGGTCCACCATGTACCCGCAATCGGCCTCATCGAGCTCCTCGATTCGGGTTTCACATATCACATGTCTTAGAACCGAGAAAACGCATGGTGGACGCACTGAAATATCATATCAAGGGAAACCAGGTTTTTCTTTAAAAGCAACACATAATCTCTTTTAAAATGTCCACGGTTCTCAAATCCAGAAACCTCATGAAAACAGCATATCTCAATGCGTAAAATCATAGAACATGATATATGCGACATATAATAGAAATTAAGCATATTCGTATATCATGCAACATGGAACAGTGATATGACATATTAAGGAAAAACCGCTCTTTTAAATGATTCCAGTTTTTAAAATATAACACGCGGTTCCCAATTTCCCAATAAAACCAGTTATCTATGTAGGTACAGAATGTATATGTGCAAGTATAGCAGTACCAATGTGTATATGCGCCAATGTGGGTGTACAAGTGGTATATACGCAAGCAAGTTATGCGAAGATGTCTTATTATGATGCAGCAGTCCTACTGTGTAGCGACATGGCAATTATCGATGATGAAGTGTGTGAGCCGGTAAATCAGTGTAGGTGTAACATACACATCATCGATAATCGTGTAAGTGTACTAGCGCAGGTATAAGTAATGCAATGCGAATAACATGAATGCTTCATAAGGTAAATCATAAGCAAATGCTGACGGGTATATGTGTCTATCATGACCGAGTCGGGGAATCTATCAATCGGCATCTAGCAACACCACATCATGTATGGTACAATCTATCGTACGGCAATCTCTAGTCCAGGGTAAGGGTCAATCATCAAATCAACTCATCACGCACGGAAAATCATCGTACGGCGGCATTAAGCTATCAGGGATCTTATCAACCTATAAGACGAGGAGGGTACGGACCTAACGTCTCGTACGGCTATCACACACGATTCACAACATATAAATATCTCTATATACCCATGTCCCAGGCCACATCCGCAATAATCTCATATCAAGGGACTGGCAGGGTACAAATCATCTCAATCGACTCGCATCCGTATACCAGCATCTCATCAAATCATCATGTCGCGTCATATATCCTTTTCATCGCATTTATATCCCTTATCAAGTCAATTTTACAAATACATTCTACCTTTACTAAGCATAAGTATCTAATCTAACATACACACCCGAACCATACAATCAGTTTTTAAAAGATGCGAATCGTAGTTTTGAAAATAGGGGTTACGGTGTTTTTAAAGGAAAGGTATAATTTGAAAATCCGTAACGTCCCTCAAGGTATCCGTTTAAAAGATGCATACGATTCTTCAGTTTGGAAATAGGTATGGTTCGGATGACACACCTACTTTGACTATCTAGTCCTATAGTACCCTAAACGGCAATATCATCAAATATCATCCACAAGTTCCGTCATCACATACTAGTCGTATCATATCACTTATAACTATCCTTAGTTTCTAATATGGTTTCACAAACTATCATTTAACTCTAACCCTAGTTTCCAACTATAGGTTTCCTTAGCCATATTCTATAAATCAGTTTCCATCAAAACTTTGTGGGGGAGCTATACGCCATCCACCCGACTTCCCTGGTAGATATAGATCTACTCACCGTAGTCTTCGCTTGCCGAAGTCATTGACGCCACACTCCGTCGCCTCAGAATCCACGCGAAGGCACCTACAATAACAACACATATCGCAACGCTATTAAAATCAAGTTCTAAAATCCAAAACGGCACGCGCCTTGCACGTAGGTTAGAACCTATAGCATACGCGTACAAAATCAACCAAACAACCCTTGTTGTTGATGTACGAACATGCAACAACCAAATACAAATCCAAATAGAAAAACCAAACTTTTCAAATTACGGAAAACATAGCCAAAAACCACACTAAAATGCTCCCAGATTTTGACTCAGGTCAAATAAAGACAAGCAAACAAGTCTAGGGTGATGTATATTGTGTATATGAGCTACTGGACCAACCTAGGCCCCTACCCTCACCAAGTGGCCGGCCACATCACATGGAATTCCGGCGAGCTCGGTTCCAGTGGATCCAACAGGGTTCATTCTGTCATGGTTGTCTCCTGGTAGTGTATCTAAGTCCCTGGTATTGTTTGCTACTCTAAAAAATGTCGTAGGTTGCTCCAGATACCCTATAGGCACACTAAAAATCACAAAACCGATACGGAACAAATCCTAAGTTCGTGAATCGGGTTCACTTCTATGGCTCAGGTCAGGAATCGTGTCACCATGGTCATGTAAACACTCACAACTGCTCCCAGATTTCAACTATTTTCACTACAGAAAAATCTAGTAGGACCAAACACCTCTATACAGCTTCAGGCAACTACCCTACAAAACCCAAGCCCTAACTCTCCTACTCACCCGAGGTCGCCAGAATTTGCCCAAGAGTCGCCAGCCAAAACCGATGGGAAAGGGATAGGGTTTCAGGTGAACACTCAGGGTCTCGAGTACAACACTACCACACTGCTTATTTTTACAGCGAAAACTCGGGGTCACAGCAGGTTATCGATATCACCAAAAGACACTAAAAAAACGATATCGCACAAACTAAACTAAAAGGAAGAAGTTATACCACATGGATGTCACTTAAGCAAACCCTAGAAGTGTCCATGTTATCAAGATCCCACTTTTCTTGGTTCATCACGATGAGAGTGAGGAGGTGATCTTTTTTTGTGAAAGGGTATAGGGTTTTGATGGAGTTTGGAGGTGGATTTAGGGTTTGAAGGTGGAGGGAGATGAGGGTGAGGAAAATGAAGAAGGAGGTGAAAAAAAAGATGGGGGAAGAGAATGTGGCAGCCCCCCCTCTCTCTCAATTATTCTCACTCTCTCTCTCTCTCCAAGCCTGGTCTCCTATCATCATTATGTCCCCCCTCTCTTTCCTCACTCATCATGACACCTTTTTCTATTCTTTTCTCACCAATAACACATACACCCTAATAAAAACAACACAAATGAAATAACATGTAACATATCATGGTGCGCTAAACTTGAAAACTGTAGAAACACGGATTTGGTCTAGTAGCGATTAGCAGTGCGATAATCGGGTTTTTATCAAAACTGCATATAATAAATTTTAAAAATGCCAAATCCTTTATATATATTTTTAAATGAATAAATCAATTTAAATTTCCAATAATTTCACAATTTTTGGTATATATTTATACCCCTTTTTCGAAAACCCCAATTTCGCAAATCGGGCGGTTTTCGGGAAATATATTATTTTAATATTAAATTCCAAAAATAATATTTTATATTTTCTGAAATGTTACAGTATTCTCCCTTTAAATAAATTCAGTCCCCGAATTTAAATTTAAAACCCCAAAATCTAAAACATTTCAATAATCAACTCAAATCAACGGGGCTCCGAAATCACGGAAAATACTGAATAACACAGTGCGTCAAGTGCGCCTGAAAACGAGTACAAAACTCAAAATCGAACTCCGTCAAGCATCACGCAAATCATCGGATTCGCACGCGTATCATCGGAGTTAAAATGGAAATACAGATCTCGAAATCCAATATACACTAGTCAAAAACTATAATATGTATATAGTACGCATCTTTGGAAAGCTTTAAAACTGAATACAACATATGCAAAAATCTTTTCTAAATTGTCGTTTGATGCGTAACTCACGGCACAAGTGACGGACGCTCATTTGTAAAGTAATAAATATACCTTCATATATGTCTTGATAAGTATGTGTTACGTCGTTCCAAAATATCCAAAAGTTTTTCTTTTAAAAACGTTTGCGTCTCTCACGGACACGTAGGAAATAGCGAGACTATAGCTCTTTTTCAAAAACCTCTTGGTAAACTTTTAATGGATGCAAATTACTTAGGTACTGTCCTCAGATCAGTCCTGTTTGGCTACTACACAATATAATGCCTAACATGAAAACAAAGTGCTCAAAAGCAAAATCAGCCTGAAAAGGCGTATCCAACAATCGCGTGCGTCTGGTGCGCACGGAAATCAGATCCAAATACAGGTGCCACAATATGTTCAAAAGCAAAACTAAGTGCAACAGGTGTGCACAAAGGCATCTGTCCAGTGCAACGGGTGTGCACGACAACAATATCCGGTGCATCTATTGTGCTCGAAAATCTCAAATCTGGTGCATCAAATGAGCGAAATACAAGTACGGTGCAACCAATGCACGAAAATCACATTAATAACTCAAATGCGTATAAGAACGACACCGAGTGTGCCAAAGTGTATAAATCAAAAACGTGTGCAACTATGAGCACAAATCCGTATCAATGCACTACAAGCGCATGTGAGCTATACCGAGTGCAAAAATCACATCATCCGTATGAAATCTACGAAATCATAAACACATGCTACGAAGGAACAAAATCTACATCAAATGCAATGGATATAAACAAATCTCAAATCAACACAACGTGTATAAAATATATATCAGGTGCGATAACTATGCGCAGAAATGTAAATACCCAGTAGGTGCACGAAAATGATATCATGAAACTCAATCCTGAAAACTCAAATCCAAGCGATATAAGCATGTTAATCGGATCACAAACGCAAATTGCAATAAATGACATCGAGGTACACCTCCTACAATGTCGAAAAAAAATAAACCGGTGCGCCTAAAACTGGCAGAGCAAGAACATCCGTTTGCCTCTTGCTCACGGTCTGGCGTCCTCTGTCTCTGGGCCCTTATCTTTTCTGTGGATTTACCAATCTCGCAATTCATCGGCTCATCGGCCCAGTCAGGGGTGCTAACGAGGACGATTCCGTCTTAGCACTTCTCTCGTCATCTCTCGGCCAATTATCACTACCACTAGTAAGGCAGCACGTCACTGGCGTCGGCCTCTGGCTCTCTGAATGTACGTGACACATCTGATCCTGGGTGCAAATCTCATTGCAGCAGAGTCCTGGAAGGAATCCTGCTCAAGATCTCTTCCGATCTCGCCTATGCCGAACTGTACGGAGGCTGGTCGTATCCCAACGCCTCTGTATACACATCAGATCTCTAATCTCGACGGTGAGTAGCAACAGCTCGTCAGCATCACGCATGAACCACTCGCTCCACTCGTCTTTATCATCGTCCGCTTCGACGTCACGTCTTGCTGTTTGCGTACTGCTACTTTCCTCGGCCACAGTTAATCCGAAGTCTCACACACAGATTCGAAATCACGAACTCGGTATCTTCATCACCCTGTAGAAGATCTCTAGCCGAACATGTCCTCGGGAACTCGTCCTAACCGTCGGAAGAATGCTCAATACTCATCCGTTCTTGATCTGCTCACAACGCATCTGGGTGAGGTCCTCTATCCGAAGCTGGTCAGCTTACTGGTCTCCTATCACATGGTATCCGGATAGCGTTAAACTTTTTGATCGAGTCATCGAGGTCCCAAAATTTTCCGAAGGCTCAACACCTGAGCATAGTCTAAAAATATCTGGTACATACCATAGTACCTCTGGACCAGCCGTAGAAGTGCAAACCCAAGCCTCACTGATGGCACCGCTAAACTGCCGCAAACCCTAAGGTTCAAAGCGGTTCCATGGTCATCATGTGGAGTTAGGGTTTCATTCTTCTAGAGGGTCCACAGAATCACTTGCATGTTCCTCCGAACACTTTAAACTTGGGAAAAATGGTTTTCTGACACTCGTTCAAACTTTTTAGCTTCGCCTATACAACATGTGAATACCCTTCACCCGCATGCTAAGCAATACTTCAATCCTCCAGGAAGAACGATACATCAACGGTCATCTCTGGATCGGTCTGTTCAAGATCTAAGTAAGACTCTATACTGGAAATTTTCAACTCAACTGGGCCTGCGTCGGCGCATCAACTTGACGGATTACCTTCGTCTCTCAAATCGGGGTAGACTATCTATAATCTCTCGCATTTCTTCCTGGAAGCTCCGGCGATCTCAGCTCGTAAGCTCTGGAAGCGACATCCTATCAATCTTAGCAACAGCTGGGTCATCTGTCTGCATGGTAGGCTGTATATCAACAGTCCTCTAGCAACTGGCAGCTCTATAAATGGCACGATCATCCGGTACGAAACCAAACACTCACCTCATCCGAGAGGTCACAACATAAATACTAACTCGAGACGTTCCCGTGTCACCAGAAAACACGATGGTCAGTCTTCGTACCAGACGAGCTCACCTTGACCGCAACACTAGCAGCAACCCAAACTGCGCTCAAACCATGGTGATAGGAACCTCAATAGAGTATCGATGAAAGAAGATCAACGGCATGAAAGGAAACGAAAGATCCAGAATGGATACATGATCGTAAGAAGGATCAACATCAATAAGAGTATGATCACGGAAACGAATAGAATCAAGTATCTCAAATTGATGTATAATCATGGATACGAAGAGAATCATAGATCTCAAAATATGTACATCCTAAGGTTTCTTAAGTGGAGTATCGTATCGTAAATATGCTGCGGAGCATACGTACGGTACATTACTCTACTCAAGCTACCTACTCCATCAAATCAGGGTCAGCCTATGAAACGAAAGTTCGGGTCTAATACCCCCCCGTTCAAGTCTAAGTTCCGTAAGGTCGAGCCTAGGTTCCGAAATACATACCCTCCCTAGACTCCGCATAGTCAAACATAGACTCAAACCAATGTTAAACCTAGCGCTCTGATACCAACTTTGTCACGACCCGAAATATTAGCCCGTGACCAGCACTTGAATCATGCAACGTCTAAAGGCGTAACGGAACTCAAGTAAGCTGAAAACCCAGAAATCTAAACCTTTTTAAGAAATTAAAGGAGGTGAAGTTTTGAAATAAAGGTATAATGAAATCAAGTTTTCTTGATGCATAGAAAAGGAACATGAAAATGCAAGTGGATTATGCAAGTTTAAAAACATGTTTCGTCTTTTTGAAAAATTTGGCAGCACCACCTTTGTATATTTTGATCAAAAACCACAAATACAGGAAAATGATAAAGGCATCCCCAAGTGGGAGCTAGCTCTTTGCTAAACGGCGGATCACAACCATGCAAGACAATATATATAAGTATACGACGCCCAACGGCAAAGATTATAACAAAGATAAAGAAAAGCAAGACATATAAACAACAAGTAGCGGAAAATCTCTCGCTCAAAGTTTCGCAACCACAATCCCACTAAGTCTCATTACTTATATAATTACTAAATTTGATTGATGGAGTTGACTAGATACAATGTGAAATAGTAAATACAAGAGTGGGTATGATTCAAAAGTCCCACCTACCAATGCAAAACACCCAAATGAAGCTTTGTGCCAGCGATTCCGCTACAGATCCACACTGTCAACCTGCAAGAACTATGGCTCAACGGGAGTGAGTTGCCAACTTGTGAGTAGAAAAACATCTACAAGTAGAAATCGAATAAACAACGACTCCTAGGTCAACTTTATCATAAAGGTAATACTATGATATCTAGGCTGACCGGGTCATCATATGTGCCAACAATGTAATCAATACCTATA
This sequence comes from Agapanthus africanus, assembly GCA_030015575.1. NCBI lineage: Eukaryota > Viridiplantae > Streptophyta > Magnoliopsida > Asparagales > Amaryllidaceae > Agapanthus > Agapanthus africanus. The sequence continues at coordinate 190,200,247 of CM057345.1, forward strand.
TGTATGCGGATATAATCCAACAATATAATCAATGTATGTATGCACGTGGATCTCGTCCAACCATATAATCAATGTCTGTGAATATCATAAAAGCAAATGCATGAAAGTATGAGGATATAAATCAATAGGTGTCCCTCGCGACATATCAAAATCATGGAACCTGAGTGTCCAGCATCGACACACGAAACATTATGAAAACCGTGTTAAGCATCAACACATAAATCCTCATATATCGGGCTCCGTCAGTCCGGATCAGCCCACGGGCTCCGTCTGCAGAATCGGCCCTCGGCCCCGGCAGTACGGGTCGGCCCGTATCCATCTCTTGACTCTGGTCGGTATCCTCCGGATATCCGCCGAGCTCAAATACTATCACCGGTAGGTAATAGTCCTACTGCCAGGCTCACCGTCTGCAGCACAGCAATCCGTTCTCGCCCCGGGGTACCATACCGGGTCCACCAAGTACCCATAATCGGCCTCATCCATCTCCTCAAATCGGGTTTCACAAGTCATACGTCTCAGAACCGAGAAAACGCATGGTGGACGCACTGAAATATCGTATCAAGAGAAACCGGGTTTTTCTTTAAAAGCAACACATAATCTCTTATAAAATGTCCACGGTTCTCAAATTCAGAAACCTCATGAAAACAGTGTTAGTTATATGTATGCCCTAGAGGCCATTACTGTACATTGGATGTATATTGTAGTGGATGCTGGGACATATATAGGAAGGACATTCTTGCTCGACATGATAGTACGCTATCTGGTTGCACTTTATCTTAACATGTATACTTTCTGTCTCTCTGATTACATGTTGATAAAGCCCTTAGGATGTGTGCTCGACTTCCAGGACTGTGATGTAGATCATACTAGTGGGGCCTGGGTAGTCCATGAGTACATCCTTGAAATGTTCCTAGTCGAGGGAATATCGAGACGGGGCATCGATATTCCAGAGTAGACTAGCGCATATCTTCTCGACTCATGCGATGGGCGATGGATGATCCCATATCCATTGGTGTTTGACATCAGAGATGGTATGCGGGTGCTCAGTGGAGACTGGGTACACTGAACGGACTCGCCGAGAACTCCCAGATGGTATTATACCTCACGTCAGATGGCAGTTCTCTGGTGACACTGGTACAGCTTAGTCTGTTGACCCGAGATCGTCATAGAGTCTTGTGTGTCTCCCACTGTGCTTTGATTTCCACCCTACCACGGCTCTACTGAGTCGTGCAAACAGGTGGTTTTTGGGTACAGTCCCGATTCACATGGAGGCAATGAGCGATAGGAGGGGATTCGTCTCTCCCGGTATTGGTGGTTGATGTTGTGCTATGCTCGACTGGCCATAACAGGAAATCCCTGGCCAGGGTTGCTGTGATATACTGGTAAGAGTTATCAGTAGTTTCACGAATGTTATGGACCTCAAGTCGGCATGACTTATCGAGCTATTGGGGTCTGACGTTTACCACCCCTAGGCGAGATATGCGACATATCAGACGAACAGACGGGACCGTACGGTAAGTGTTACTGGTTGGATTCGCAGGAGTCTGAGCGGGCTTGCTCGTCGATCTTCTGATCGCTCAATACCCGGGTGGCCGTTACATTTAGCAGACCGCTTGCGGCTTGTGGGTGTTTGATATGATCATCATCTGCTGCCGGCGTATTGACGAGTCTTTAGAGTCCTACACAGAGGTTTCCTAGTTCAAGCGAAACGAAGTAGGAGCGCATATGAGATATGTGTGGGAGCGAGAATAATTCGTGTATGTGATACCGTATTTCATTCTCACGACGAATGTATCGATTGGTTATATGCGATATAACCTAGTTATCGAATCAAGGATTGATTCGATAAGCCGATACATTGGATACTAGCCGGTTATATTCGACATGACCGGATCATTGAATCAAGTGTTGATTTAATGATTTAATGTATAATTATATATTTGATATATTGCTTTGCATTAACTAGTATTGGTTCACTTTAAATGGATTCACTCACTTAGTTTGTGCACATTGCATATGTGATATATTTTGTGCACATGATTGTATCATGTTTGATGATACATGCAAGCTAGGGTTAGTGTAAAAAATTTGACCATGGTTAAGATTAAGATTAGGGTTTTCTTTTTCTTATTTATTAATTTATTTATTTTGGAAAAAGAAAATGATAAAGAAAATGAAATGGTGGCTTATTTTGTTTGTAGTTGAAGTTTCTTGAAACTTTGACTAAGTAACCATTTTGTCTTCTTTCTTAACCCTAACTCTTCAAATTAACCTTAGTCAATTCTCTACACCTAACTAAGGTTAATGATATGATAAGTATTATATTTTCTTTTCTTTTTAAATAGGTTATCATATCATCTTCTTCTTCTTCATCTTCTTTCTCCATAAAAAAAGCTTGCTACATCAATGGTGATTGATGAAAAAGTATGTGAAATCCAAATCTAAAGTCAACCCAACTCCTATTTATTCATTCTCTACCTCTTGCCAAGTAGTATAGGGTGTTTCCTTCACAAGTTTTCTCGACTTGGTGAAGTTGGAGCTTGTTCTAGCGATGCCTCGACGTAGATCATCTTCGGCATCGAACCGACGATCAAGCCCGCCTATTCTCCGACGAAGCCGACGTTTGAGCCCGGATTTTGATTTGGACAGCGGAGAGGACTTCATTGCGGAGCCGTGGAGGTGGTGGACCGGATCTACAAAGGTTGTATATCCGTTCCCTTAGTTAAAATGTTAACTAGTTTGCTTACTTCGCCTAGATATCTAGTAAACGATCCGTATTAGGGTTTGTAGGCACCCGTAAAATTTGATTTGTGCATGTTTGATCACTTGTGAGACTTCACTAGAGTGCCTAGGATCCCTACAGTGGTATCAGAGCCTAGCTAGAGCCTTAGGCGAAGTCCCGACGGAATCAGAAGTCCGATCGATCCAAAACCCCGACTAAGAATATGCTCTCTGTACAATTTTAATTTCGGGTATTTTTCCACATTAAAAATATTCAGAAAAATCAGCAGGAAGATATAAGATATACTGTAAAATTCATGGTCCTAATTCCACAAAAGAGGCGCGGATCCGCGGCCCTATAGTAGGATCATGCGGCGCATCCGCGGCTATTTTGTCGGTTTGTGCATCCTGTTTTGCACAGTAACTCTTAGTTGTCTGTGCTGGTTTTTCTGGGGATTTTTAATAATTTTTCCAGAGTTGCATTTTCTGGGTTGTATTGGGAACTCGGTGTATCGGTCGGATTGTCTAATTTTGTCGGTGTGTTTTTCCGGATAAATCTTAGAATATGTTAAAAAGTTCGACCGGATATAAATACCCACTTTTTCCCCTGCCGGAGAATTTCCGATTGTTGGATTTTTCCGTAGTTTAACGACGTTCTAAGTAGTGCAAGTATCGCGATGGACCCTCTAGAAGACAACAAACCTTAACTCGATTATGTGACCGTCTTGAACTGCCCTTTGAACCTTCGGTTTTGGGGCAGTACGGCGTGCCACATGTGAGGCGTTGGCTTGACCCTTCTACGGCTGGACCGTTGCTACTGAGGCACGAACTGAATGCTGTTAGACTTATTTCATGTGTTGAGCTGTATCGGGAAAACTTGGGTGTTCGATTGTTCGATCGAAAAGTTTAGCATTTTCTATTTATCCGGAATGTGATACAATAATTGGAATTCGCATATAGTTATGAGATAACGGAATGAATGTTATAAACATAGCAGTTTAGTCTCATTTGATCGGTTGCCACGGAGTTTTGATGTGATCAAAAGTCCGTTGCAATCACGTAGCGTACGCGGATACTCGCAGGGTAAACTTAATGGACAGCCTCACTCCATAGCCCCGACCAAGTGACTGTAGGAGAACCCCGTCGCCGAAAGCATCCGTTCGGGTGCTCCCGGTAGCGGTGTTCCGCCTTGGTGCACTTCGTCGACGGTATCGGGGGTGCGGCCGCCTACTGAAGTTTGCGACGAGTATTCGATCAGGATGTCGGGAATCTTGTTGAATTACCCGACTTGATATTGAAAAGTGTTTTCGATAATGAGACTAAAATGCGGGGTTTATAATTGTTAGGCATGCGATGTCTAAGTAATTCATTTGGTCAGGCATGCGATGTCTGAGGTGGTTGCGGATTCCAACTGTTGTAGTTTTACACTTTCTTTTCTGTGACCGTAAGTGTAATATGTTATGTCGCCGGTTTCGTTGCTATATGTCAACGACAATTGGGATGCGCATATTTACTTACGTTGATGACATGTGATGTTATGTGTTGCTGGATATGTTATATTGGATCGTCGTGTTTGAATAGCCGGGGGTTTTTATGTGAGATGAGTGTTTTTCATTTTCATTCATGTAAAAACTTGTATGTAATATTCTTTTATTGGGGCACTTCCAGGTTGCGGAAGTCGTCACCCGTTGTATATTATTTACTTTTCTGCACTAGGATAGACCCAAGGAGGGGAGCACAAGTAACCGGGTTCTGGGGTCCAGTGGGAGACCAACTCGAGGAGTCGAGTCCGGGTCTCCTAACCCTAGAATTGGTAGGGTTACTTGTCGCTCTCGTAGGGGTCTAGGGGTATGGGATTGGCTATTCATCACGACCGTGGAATCCGTGTTTTATACTGGCTCGTATTGAAAACACGGACGTCCTAGTATATCCAATATTTCATATGTTTCTTCTGCTGTGTTTTATCTGTGATCATGCGATGTTCTGTGCTCTGCGACAGATATTATAGTATATATGATATATTATATAGACGTTACTTATGTTTTACACCCGCGCTAGCCCTGCCCCGCTTTGCCGTTAGTTACCTAACCTAACGGTGCATGAGGGGACATCGAGGCGAATGCGGATGGCATAAGTGTACGTCATATCTATCTGTGATGTTTAGGTAATTTAAATGATGGGATATTCATTAATAAGATTAATGAAAGAAAATAAACCTAATTGATGTTGTGGAATCAAATTTCAAAATAAAACAGGTAGCTACAGTTCTTGCTTTGCATCGAGATGTTCATTATAGAACATCCTGCACCTTATTCGATGAGGAAAGGACCGAGATCCCTTCACCGGGAGTGACTCCTTTAGCAATAACTGGCTGATGCTACAACCCTCGGTTTTTCTTTGATCGCTTCTATAGTTTCCGCTTTGCACAGTGATATATGTGATATATCCTGCACCTCATTCGACGAGGAAAGGGCCGACGATCCCTTCACCGGGAGTGACCCCTTTAGCAGAACTAGAAAAGCCTCGAAAACATTCTATTTAAAACCATTTGATTCCGCAACGAGATCAAGTTTAAAGCGTTAAAGGTTTTCACAAAAACCATTCGCAACCCTCCGTCATTTTAGGAAGTAGAGTACTTAGTATTCGTGCTGTGTTTGTTGACCATAGTCAAGGCACAGTGTACGGTAGCTAAGTGATGTCTTCCTACACCGCATATGATGCGATTAGTTAGGACAGTCATGTGGCTTTGTTGACCTTGGCCAAGGGTCATGTGGGTGGGTCTAATTAATCACGAAATGACGGGTAGAACTTGACTAGTACCTATGATTTGTTGACCTTAGCCAAGGTCATAGGTGCTAGGGGTAAAAACCTTTATCGGGAGTTTCAAGTGTTGAAATTTGCAATGAGATTGCATACCTTCTATATGATAGTTGGATCCCGATACCCACTGCGAGTAATTGTTACTCCTGGGAGAGTTTTGCACTTTGCAATTAGCCGATCAAGTAGGTGTCTAGAAAGGTGTCAACGGGGTTACGCCTCTGGGAAAACGAGGTTTACAGTAATTAGGTCCGTGCGAAAGCACGGGGAACCTCCCTCAAAGTACCGACACTGGCCTGGCTGAAAGATTGGCGAACTTGTAGAGTGTAATTAATCCCGGCGAGTCTTTCCTTTTAAGGTTTGAAGGAAGATTTGATAAAAACAGTGGGAGCCATCCTAATTAGATAAAATATATAACCAATCTGATCTTGCAAGAGCGCACGCAGAGTGTTTTCTTCTCTCTCTCTCCTGGTAGCGACCATATCACGCCTTAATCAAGATAATAATACGGATGTATTGACCGAACCCGCTTGTTATACTGAGCTGGGGAACGTTGGTCCCGCTCCAACTTATAATTGTTATAAGACAGAGCAGGAAATAGGGGAATACCAGAATTCCTATGCCGCCCAAACGAAGAAAGTGCATATGATGCATCTCCTTCGGGTGTGTTCATTACAAAGAACTGTTTCTCAGTATCCTCTGCATCCTGGGTATATGATACCGGATCAGGATCCCAGATATGTAATCTGTTACATAGGGCTACAAAAAGGTAGAAAAGCTGAGAACGGGTGATAAATTTCATGAGACAGAAAACGGGGCAAGTGTTGCAGCCAAGTCTGTTGGTCACTGTCACCCTGTATTACGAATACATTGATTCTGAACAATTGCTATTAGATACCGAACCTGATATACAAAATCATATCAGTCTCTTTATTAGTAAAGAAAGGATATAATTTTGTATTGATGGATAATGTTTTGAACATTTCCTATATCAAAAGTTGGTCGGTTCAGGCACGTTATCCAAAAGCATTGACGTTCTAAATCAAACTACAGTTCCTCGTATACAGAACACACACAAGAGGAAGAGTTCAGAAATGAACGAATTCTTCTTGAGGTATTGTAGACTAGGTCATATCAATGCGACCCAACTAGCTGAAGTTACATTTAGATGCATATTTAAATCAGTTTGAATTTACATCTTGTGAAACTTGCCAGTCATGTCACAAAGATATAATGACACCAGCTCTGTTTACTGGAAACAGAGAAAGAGTTAGTAAACTCTTGGGACTGATACATGATGATGTATGGAAGGTCTCCTGTCTACACATGCCAGGACTGGTTCTTTTTACTTCATTATATTCTCTGATAATCTCTCAAGATTCAGTCATATGTTCCTGTTGAAACATAAGTCCGAACCTTTTGAGGCATTCACAGAATATAAGTTAGAAGTAGAGAACCAATAACCGGGTATAAGTGTTATGTCCTATGATGAGATCAGGGAGGAGAATACTTGTGCATGGCATTCCTGGACCATTCTAAAGGAGAATGAGATTCTCTCTCCGTACTACTCCTCTGATTACACCACAGCACAACGGTGTATCAGGGCAGAGCAATTGCACAATATTAGATATGGTGTGCTCTATGATGAGTATTACTGAGTTACATATTTCCTTTTGGGAGTTATGCACTTGAGAAGCTGCATACCTATTGAATTAGGTTCGAATCAAATCAGTGCCTACCATTCCATATGAGATATGGTATGGGAAGAGCCTATCTCTTAAGTAAGTTAAGATTTGGGATTGTCCGGCCTATGTCAAAAGCAAAATCCGGACAAGATCGAGGCAAGATCAGTTCTGTAGAACTGGAAAGGTTCCAGCTGTACAAAACTGCTAATGATTTGACAGAACCAAAGGATTCAATAGTTTCCGACGAACCTCAGCCTCTTCGCCGATCTAGTAGGGTTCCTCATCCGCCTGAGAGATACCTCGGTTTCTCGATGACAGTGGGAGCAAGGATTGCATCATGAGATGATGACCCAACTAGTGTCGAGCAGGCCATCGAGAGTAGGGACTCTGTAAGAATGGCTGGATGCTTAGCGATCTGAGATGGAATCCATGTACACCAGTAAAGTATGGACTTTAGCTGCTATATCTGAAGGGTTGAATCCCCATCAGGAGCAGGTATATCTTGAGAAGATTACTTGGTTTAGATGGAAAAGTTGAGACTTTCAAAGCTAGACTTGTTAAAGGTTTTCGTCATCGACCAGGCGTGGATAATGATGAAACCTTTTTCTAGTAGCTATGCTTAAGTCTGTCCAGATCCTACTTACCACGGCTACATACCATGACTACGATATCTGGCGGTTGGGTGCCATGACTGCTTTTCTAAATACTGATTTAGAAGAGAACGTCTATAAGAACACAGCCAGAGGTCTTCGTAAACAGTGGGAGCAGCGGAAACGTGTGCAAGTTGCTTTACATAATGATGCAGGCATCGCGGAGTTGGAACGTCTGTTTTGATGTGATAGTCAAAGTGTTTGACTTCATCAAAATTGTAGACGAACCTTGTATATACAAAAAGGTAGTAGAGAGTAAGGTGGTCATCTTCGTATTGTACGTAGACAACATACTCTTGATAGGAAAAGAGTTTCCTATACTACGATCGATCAATCTCCTATTATCACAAGGATTCTCCAAATAGGATAAAGATGATACCTCCTAAATCCTGAGATTTGGACCTATGAGATAGATCTAAAGGGATATTAGGGTTCTCACTAGGTATAGTGAGATTATATCAATCGATCCTGGGGAGAATCACTGGAAGTGTTCCAGGGTGATAAAGACGACGGAATGTCAGTCACAGGCACTGTCTTTACCCTCAGTAAAGGGAAGGTATGTTGGAAGAGTTCCAAGCTAGATACCGTGGCAAACTAGACGATAAAGGCTGGTAACATCGCTATTGAAGATACTACAAAAGAGGCAGTTTGGGTGTATATTGGTTCATAAGATGAACTTGGTTCCTGCCATTGTATGACAATGGAAGTGTGGCTTAGGCCCTGGAACCCTGGTCCCATCAGTGACCCAGACATATTCTGAGGAAGCATCACCTGATCATGGAGATAGTTGATCTCCAGTTTGATCGAGGTTAGGAGAGTAGACTCAGAGGACAACACGGCGGATCCACTCACGAAGGCCTTTTTCCCAAAGAGAGACTTTTAGGAGATGGTTGAGTATGTGATACTGCAACCACTGCTACAGATGGCCCTAGTGCAAGTGGGAGATTGTTAGTTGTATGTATGCCCTAGAGGCCATTACTGTACGTTGGATGTATATTGTAGTGGATGCTGGGACATATATAGGAAGGACTTTCTTGCTCGACATGATAGTACGCTATCTGGTTGCACTTTATCTTAACATGTATACTTTCTGTCTCTCTGATTACATGTTGATAAAGCCCTTAGGATGTGTGCTCGACTTCCAGGACTGTGATGTAGATCATACTAGTGGGGCCTGGGTAGTCCATGAGTACATCCTTGAAATGTTCCTAGTCGAGGGAATATCGAGACGGGGCATCGATATTCCAGAGTAGACTAGCGCATATCTTCTCGACTCATGCGATGGGCGATGGATGATCCCATATCCATTGGTGTTTGACATCAGAGATGGTATGGGGGTGCTCAGTGGAGACTGGGTACACTGAACGGACTCGCCGAGAACTCCCAGATGGTATTATACCTCACGTCAGATGGCAGTTCTCTGGTGACACTGGTACAGCTTAGTCTGTTGACCCGAGATCGTCATAGAGTCTTGTGTGTCTCCCACTGTGCTTTGATTTCCACCCTACCACGGCTCTACTGAGTCGTGCAAACAGGTGGTTTTTGGGTACAGTCCCGATTTACATGGAGGCAATGAGCGATAGGAGGGGATTCGTCTCTCCCGGTATTGGGGGTTGATGTTGTGCTATGCTCGACTGGCCATAACAGGAAATCCCTAGCCAGGGTTGCTGTAATATACTGGTAAGAATTATCAGTAGTTTCACGAATGTTATGGACCTCAAGTCGGCATGACTTATCGAGCTATTGGGGTCTGACGTTTACCACCCCTAGGCGAGATATGCGACATATCAGACGAACAGACCGGACCGTACGGTAAGTGTTACTGGTTGGATTCGTAGGAGTCTGAGCGGGCTTGCTCGTCGATCTTCTGATCGCTCAATACCCGGGTGGCCGTTACGTTTAGCAGACCGCTTGCGGCTTGTGGGTGTTTGATATGATCATCATCTGCTGCCGGCGTATTGACGAGTCTTTAGAGTCCTACACAGAGGTTTCCTAGTTCAAGCGAAACGAAGTAGGAGCGCATATGAGATATGTGTGGGAGCGAGAATAATTCGTGTATGTGATACCGTATTTCATTCTCGCGACGAATGTATCGATTGGTTATATGCGATATAACCTAGTTATTGAATCAAGGATTGATTCGATAAGCCGATACATTGGATACTAGCCGGTTATATTCGACATGACCGGATCATTGAATCAAGTGTTGATTTAATGATTTAATGTATAATTATATATTTGATATATTGCTTTGCATTAACTAGTATTGGTTCACTTTAAATGGATTCACTCACTTAGTTTGTGCACATTGCATATGTGATATATTTTGTGCACATGATTGTATCATGTTTGATGATACATGCAAGCTAGGGTTAGTGTAAAGAATTTGACCATGGTTAAGATTAAGATTAGGGTTTTCTTTTTCTTATTTATTAATTTATTTATTTTGGAAAAAGAAAATGATAAAGAAAATGAAATGGTGGCTTATTTTGTTTGTAGTTGAAGTTTCTTGAAACTTTGACTAAGTAACCATTTTGTCTTCTTTCTTAACCCTAACTCTTCAAATTAACCTTAGTCAATTCTCTACACCTAACTAAGGTTAATGATATGATAAGTATTATATTTTCTTTTCTTTTTAAATAGGTTATCATATCATCTTCTTCTTCTTCATCTTCTTTCTCCATAAAAAAAGCTTGCTACATCAATGGTGATTGATGAAAAAGTATGTGAAATCCAAATCTAAAGTCAACCCAACTCCTATTTATTCATCCTCTACCTCTTGCCAAGTAGTATAGGGTGTTTCCTTCACAAGTTTTCTCGACTTGGTGAAGTTGGAGCTTGTTCTAGCGATGCCTCGACGTAGATCATCTTCGGCATCGAACCGACGATCAAGCCCGCCTATTCTCCGACGAAGCCGACGTTTGAGTCCGGATTTTGATTTGGACAGCGGAGAGGACTTCATTGCGGAGCCGTGGAGGTGGTGGACCGGATCTACAAAGGTTGTATATCCGTTCCGTTAGTTAAAATGTTAACTAGTTTGCTTACTTCGCCTAGATATCTAGTAAACGATCCGTATTAGGGTTTGTAGGCACCCGTAAAATTTGATTTGTGCATGTTTGATCACTTGTGAGACTTCACTAGAGTGCCTAGGAACCCTACAAACAGCATATCTCAATGCGTAAAATCATAGAGCATGATGTATGCGACATATAATAGAAATTTAAGCATATCCGTACATCATGCAACATGGAACAATGATATGACATATTAAGGGAAAACCACTCTTTTAAGTGATTCCAGTTTTTAAAATATAACATGTGGTTCCCAATTTCCAAATAAAACCAGTTATCTATGTAGGTACAATATGTATATGCGCAAGTATAGCGGTACCAATGTGTATATGCGCCAATGAAGGTCTACAAGTGGTATATATGCAAGCAAGGTATGCGAAGATGTCATATCATGATGCAGCAGTCCTACTGTGTAATGATATGGTAATTATCGATGTTGAAGTGTGTGAGCCGGCAATTCTGTGTATGTGTAACATACGCATCATCGATAATGGTGTAAGTGTACTAGCGCAGGTATAAGTAATGCAATGCGAATAACATGAATGCTTCATAAGGTAAATCATATGCATATGCTGATGGGTATACATGTCTATCATGACCGAGCCGGGGAATCTATCAATCGGCATCTAGCCACACCACATCACGTACGGTACAATCTATCGTACGGCAACCTCTAGTCCAGGGTATGGGTCAATCATCAAATCAACTCATCACGCACGGAAAATCATCGTACGACGGCATTAAGCTATTAGGGATCCTATCAACTTATAAGACGAGGAGGGTATGTACCTAACGTCTCGTACGGCTATCACTCATGATTCAAAACATATAAATATCTCTATATACCTATGTCCCAGGCCACATCCGCAATAATCTCATATCAGGGGACTGGCAGGGTATAAATCATCTCAATCGACTCGCATCAGTATACCGGCATCTCATCAAATCATCATGTCGCGTCATATATCCTTTTCATCGCATTTATATCCCTTATCAAGTGAATTTTGCGAATTCATTCTACCTTTACTAAGAATAAGTATCTAATCTAACATAAACACCCGAACCATACAATCAGATTTTAAAATATGCGAATCGTAGTTTCGAAAATAGGGGTTACGGTGTTTTTAAAGAAAAGATATCATTTGAAAATCCGAAACGTCCCTCAAGGTATTCGTTTAAAAGATGCATACGATTCTTCAGTTTGGAAATAAGTATGGTTCGGATGACACACCTATGTCGACTATCTAGTCTTATAGTACCCTAAACGGCAATATCATCAAATATCATCCTCGAGTTTCGTCATCACATACTAGTCGTATCATATCACTTTAACTATCCTTAGTTTCTAATATGGTTTCACTAACTATCATTTAACTCTAACCCGAGTTTCCAACTCTAAGTTTCCTTATCCATATTCTATAAATCAGTTTTCATCAAAACTTTATGGGGGTGCTATACGCCATCTACCCGACTTCCCCGGTAGATATAGATCTACTCACCGTAGTTTTCACTTGCCGAAGTCGTTGACGCCATGCTCCGTCGCCTCCGAATCCACGTGAAGGTACCTACAATAACAACACATATCGCAACGCTATTAAAATCAAGTTCTAAAATCCAAAACGGCACGCGCCTTGCTCATAGGTTAGAACCTATAGCATACGCGTACAAAATCAACCAAACAACCCTTGTTGTTGATGTACGAACATGCAACAACCAAATACAAATCCAAATAGCAAAACCAAACATTTTAAATTACGGAAAACATAGCCAAAAACCACACTAAAATGCTCCCAGATTTTGACTCAGGTCAAATAAAGACAAGCAAACAAGTCTAGGGTGATGTATATTGTGTATATAAGCTACTGGAACAACCTAGGCCTCTGCCCTCACCAAGTGGCCCCCCACATCACATGGAATTCCAGCGAGCTCGGTTCCAGTGGCTCCAATGGGTTCATTCTGTCATGGTGGTCTACTTGTAGTGTATCTAGGTCCCTGGTATTGTTTGCTACCCTCAAAAATGTCCTAGGTTGCTCCAGATACCCTATAGGCACACTAAAAGTCACAAAACCGATAAGGAACAAATCCTAAGTTCGTGTATCGGGTTCACTTCTATGGCTCAGGTCAGGAATTGTGTCACCATGGTCATGTAAACACTCACAACTGTTCCCAGATGTCACCTATTTTCACTACAGAAAAATCTAGTAGGACCAAACACCTTTAAACATCTTCAGGCAACTACCCTACAAAATCCAAGCCCTAACTCTCCTACCCATGCGAGGTCGCCGGAATTTGCCTATGAGTCGCCGGCAAAAACCGATGGGATAGGGATAGGGTTTCAGGTGAATACTCAGGGTCTTGAGTACAACACTAGCACACTGTTTGTTTTTACAATGAAAACTCGGGGTCACAGCAGGTTATCGATATCACCAAACGACACTAAAAAAATGATATCGCACAAACTAAACTAAAAGGAAGAAGTTATACCTCATGGATGTCACTTAAGCAAACCCTAGAAGTCTCCATGTTGTCAAGATCCCACTTTTCTTGGTTCATCGCGATGAGGGTGAGGAGGTGATCATTTTTTGTGAAAGGGTATAGGGAGGGAGATGAGGGTGAGGAAGATGAAGATGGAGATGAAAAAAAGATGGGGGAAGAGAATGAGGCAGCCCCCATCTCTCTCTCAATTATTCTCACTCTCTCTCTCTTTCTCTAAGCATAGTCTCCTATCATCATTATGTCCCCTCTCTCTCTCTTCACTCAACATGACACCTTTTTCTATTATTTTCTCACCAATAACTCATACACCCTAATAAATACAGCACAAATGAAATAACATGTAATATATCATGGTGCACTAACCATAAAACTGTACAAACGCGGATTTGGCCTAGTCGTGATTAGCAGTGTGCTAATCGGGTTTTTATCAAAACTGCATATAATAAATTTTAAAAATGCAAAATCCTTTAAATATATTTTTAAATGAATAAATCATTTTAAATTTCCAATTATTTCACAGTTTTTGGTATATATTTATACCCCATTTTCGAAAACCCCAATTTCGCAAATCGGGCAGTTTTATGGAAATATATTATTTTAATATTAAATTCCAAAAATATTATTTTATATTTCCTGAAATGTTACAGTGACGTCAAGGCGGACGACGATAAAGACGAGCGGAACCAGAGTTTCGTACGAGATGCGGACGAGCTGTTGTTACTCCCCGTCGAGATTAGAGATATGATATGCATACAGAGGCGTTGTGTCACGACCCGAAAAGTACGGAACAAGATCAGCTCTTAAATTACGGAACGTCTTGAGGCGTACGTAATCTAAGTAAGCCAAAACCCAGAAATCAAAACCAAAGAAGCAGTAGAGTGAAGGAAAAACCAATTTAAAGCAAGTAGTTTTAAAAACATTGGCCGAAGTATGAAATTTTAAAATCTCAAGTATTTTCTTAAAATTTCGGCAGTCTCCTTTGTAAATACGGGCCCCAAACGGGATACAACATGAATAGTATACGAAATACTTAAAAATCCAGCCCCAAGCGGGAACTAGATCTTCATCAAACGACGGTCACAACCACGCAAGCAGTATAATATACAACGCCCAAGGTCGAGTATCCAAACTGAAATGGAAACCCAAAATCAGCATGAAAACAATAATAATACAACGCGCGACTCTAAGGTCGAAAGAATAACAAGTCTGGTCTTCTATCTCTATTAAATATACAATCTGGTTGATGGAATTTCAAGATACAACTGAAATAATGAATAACTAAAGGTGGTCCTGATGCAAAGAACCTGTTAGTTATATGTATGCCCTAGAGGCCATTACTATACATAGGATGTATATTGTAGTGGATGCTTGGACATATATAGGGAGGACTTTCTTGCTCGACATGATAGTATGCTATCTGGTAGCTCTTTACCTTAACGTGTACACTGATTGTCTCTCTGTTACATGTTGGTAAAACCCTTAGGATGTGTACTTGACTACCTGGACTATGATGCAGATCATACTAGTGGGGACATGGTAGTCCATAAGTACATCCTTCAAAGTCCCTAGTCGTGGGTGTATCGAGACGGGGCATCGATATAAAAGAGTAGACTAGCGTATACCTTCTCGACCCATACAGATGGGCGATGGATGATCCCATATCCATTGGTGTTTGACATCAGAGATGATATGCGGGTGCTCAGTAGAGACTGGGTACACTGGACGGACTCGCCGAGAACTCCCAGATGGTATTATACCTTACGTCAGATGGCAATTCTCTGGTGACACTGGTACAGAGTAGTCTGTTGACCCGAGATCGTCATAGATCTTGTGTGATTCCCACTGTGCTTTGATTTCCACCTTACCATGTCCAAGAGGGCGTGCAAAACGGTGGTTTTTGGGTATAGTCCCGAATCACATGGAGGCAATGAGCGATAGGAGGGGATTCGTCTCTCCCGGTATAGGGAGTTGATGTTGCGCTGTGTTCGATTGGCTATAACCGGAAATCCCTGGCCAGGGTTGCTGAGATTTACTGGTAAGTGTTACCAGTAGTTTCTCGAACTGTTATAGACCTCATATCGACACGACTTATCGAGCTACTGGGGTCTGACGTTTACCACCCCTAGGCAAGATATGCGACATATCAGGCGATCAGACCGGACTATACGGTAAGTGTTACTGGTTGGATTCACAGGAGTGTGAGCGGACTTGCTCGTCGATCTTCTGATCGCTCAATACCCGGGTGTCCGTTACGTTTAGCAGACCGCTTGCGGCTTGTGGGTGTTTGATATGATCATCACCTGCTGCCGGCGTATTGACGAGTCTTTAGAGTCCTATACAGAGGTTTCCTGGCTCAAGCAAAAAGAAATAGGAGCACATATGAGATATGTGCGGGACCGAGAATAATACCAGTATGTGATACTGTATTCGATTCTCGCGATTTATGACATTGATTGTTTATATGCGATATAGCCGGGTTATCGGATCAAGTGTTGATTCGATAAGTTGTTACTATTGATATTAGTCGGTTATATGCAGTATGACCAGATCATTTAATCAAGCGTTGATTTAATGATTTAATGCATAATTATATATTTGATATATTACTTTGCATTAACTAGTATTGGTTCACTTAAGATGGATTTTCTCACTCGAATGTGCACATTGTATATATGATATAGTTTTGTGCACTAGTTTGTATCATGTTTGATGATACATGCAAACTTGGTTGTGTGTATGCTTTAAACTATAATTAGGTTAATGGTTAGGGTTTCATATGCTTTATTTACTTATTCAATTATTTATTTGTTCATCTAGGCAAGAAAAGAAATGGTTGCTTTTTTTGGATTTATCTTGAAGCTTCTTGAAGCTTTGAAAAAGCTTTGACTATTTTGTTTCTTTCCTTAACCCTTACCATTTGCTTTAACCATAGTTCATTCTCTACACACTACCATGGTTGCATTATGATAGCTTGACTTGATTTTATCATTTGATTTATTATTCTTATCATATTCTTATGCTTCTTCTTCTTCTTCAACAAGAAGAAAGCTTGCTACCATTAATGACAACATGAGAAAAAGAGTGAGAAATCCAAATCCAAAGTGAACACACTTCCTATTTCTTCATCCTCTACCACTTGCCAAGTAGTATAGGGTGTTTTCTTCACACGTTTCATGACTTGGTGAAGTTGGAGCTTGATCTTGAGTTGCCTCGACGTAGATCATCTTCGGCATCGAAGTCGACGACCTAGCCCGTCCATTTCTCCGATGAAGCCGACGCTAGAGTCCGGGATCCGATGATCGCAGCGAGGGACGTCAACGCAGAGCTAAGGAGGTGGAGGACCGGATCTACAAAGGTTGTATTTCCGTTCACTTAGTTAAGTTGTTTACTAGTTGCATGCTTCGCCTAATCTCTAGTTAACGATCACATTAGGGTTTCTCGGCACCGGAAATTTTTTAATTTGGCATGGTTGATGCCTTGTGAGACCTCTAGAGTGTGTCTAGGAACCCTACAGTGGTATCAGAGCCTAGCTAGAGCCTTAGGCGATGCGTAGACGGAGTTAGAAGTCCGATCGAACCGAAACCCTAATCCAAATCCGCTCTCTGTACATTTTTTGAAATCGGGGATTTTAGAGAATTAAAAATATGCAGAAAAATCAGCAGGAGTTTCTAAGAATTACTGTGAAGCCCGTACTCCTGATTCCATCAAAGAGCGGCGGAACTGCGGCATTAGCATGGCTAATGCGGCGGTTCCGCGGCCACTTAGTCTCTTCATCCATTGATTTTTGCACAGTAATTCCTATATTTTGATGCTGTATTTTCTGGGAATTTTTAATATTTACTCAAGAGTTGAGTTTTCTGGGTTGTATTGGGGATTCGGTGTTTCGATCAGGAAGTTTAACTTCGTCTGTGTTTTTCCGGATAATTTTAGAATATGTTGAAAAGTTCGACCGGATATAAATACCCACTTTTCCCCTGCCAGGAAATTTCCAATTGTTGGATTTTTCTGTAGTTTAATGACGTTCTAAGTAGTGCAAGTAACGCGATGGACCCTCTAGAAGACAACAAACCTTAACTCGATTATGTGACCGTCTTGAACTGCCCTTTGAACCTTCGGGTTTGGGGCAGTACGGCGTGCCACATGTGAGGCGTTGGCTTGACCCTTCTACGGCTAGACCATTGGTACTGAGGCATGTACTGGATGTTTTTAAACCTATTTCATGTGTTGATTTGTTTCGGGAAAACTTGGGTGTTTGAATGTTCGATCGGAAAGTTTAACATTTTCTGTTTATCTGAAATGTGATACAATAATTAGAATTCATAAGAAGTTATGAGATAACTGAATGAATGTTATAAATCTAGCGGTTTAGTCTCACTTGATCGGTTGCCGCGAAATTTTGATGCGATCAAAAGTCCGTCGCAATCACGTAGCGTACGCGGATACTCGCCGGATAAACTTAATAGACAGCTACACCCCTTAGCCCCGACCAAGTGACTGTAGGAGAACCCCATCGCCGAAAGCATCCGTTCGGGTGCTCGCGGTAGCGGTGTTCCGCCTTGGTGCACTTCGTCGACGGCATCGGGGGTGCGGCCGTCTACTGAAGTTTGCGACGAGCATTCGATCAGAATATCGGGAATCTTGTTGAATTGCCCGACTGAATATTGAAAAGTGTTTTCGATAATGAGACTAAAATGCGGGATTTATAATTGTTAGGCATGCGATGTCTAAGGAATTCATTTGATTAGGCATGCGATGTCTATGCAGGTTGCGGATTCCAACTGTTGTAGTTTTACACTTTCTTTTCTATGACCGTAAGTGTAATATGTGATATCGCTGGTTTCGTTGCTATATGTCAACGATAATTGGGATACGCATGTTTACTTACGTTGATGACATATGATGTTATGTGTTGTTGGATATGTTATATTGGATCGTCGTGTTTGAATAGCCGGGGTTTTTTTTATGTGAGATGAGTGTTTTTCATTTTCATTCATATAAAAACTTGTATGTAATATTCTTTTATTGGGGCACTTCCAGGTTGCGGAAGATGTCACCTTTGTATATTATTTACTTTTCCGCACTAGGATAGACCAAAGGAGGGGAGCACAAGTAACCGGGTTCTGGAGTCCAGTGGGAGACCAACTCGAGGAGTCGAGTCCGGGTCTCCTAACTCCAGAATTGGTAGGGTTGCTTGCCGCTCTCGTAGAGGTCTAGGGGTGTGGGTTTAGGTATTCATCACGACCGTGGAATCCGTGTTTTATACCGGCTCGTATTGAAAACACGGACGTCCTAGTATATCCAATATTTCATATGTTTCTTCTGCTGCGATATCTGTGATGTGATCATATGATGTTCTGTGATAAATACAGTATTTATTATATAAGATATATTATATAGACGTTACTTATGTTTTACACCCGCGCTAGCCCTGTCCCACTCTGCCGTTAGTTACCTAACCTAACGGTGCACGAGGGGACATCGAGGCGAATGCGGATGGCATAAGTGTACGTCGTATTTATCTGTGATGTTTAGGTACTTAAATGATGGGACTTCATTAATGTGATTAATGAAAGAAAAGGAACCTAAGATGTTGTGGAATCGAATTTCTAAATAAAATAGGTAGCTACAGTTCTTGCTTTGCACAGCGGTATATATGATATATCCTGCACCTTATTCGATGAGGAAAGGACCGAGATCCTTTCACCGGGAGTGACTCCTTTAGCAATAACTGGCAGAAGCTACAACACTCGGTTTGTCTTTTGATTGCTTCTATAGTTTTTGCTTTGCACAGTGATATATATAATATATCTCGCACCTCATTCGACGAGGAAAGGGCCGACGATCACTTCACCGGGAGTGACCCCTTTAGCAAAACTAGAAAAGCCTAAAAAACACTCCATTTCAAAATTCATTCGATCCTACAATGATATCAAGTTCATTACGCAATAGGTTTTCGGAAAAACCTGTCGTAGCCCTCCGTCATTTCAGATAAGTCCTATTTAGTATTCGTGCTACGTTTGTTGACCTCCGTCAAGGCGTAGTGTGCGGTAGCTAACTAGTATTTATCTGCTTATGCATATGATGCAGATTGGATTAGGGTAGTCGTGCGACTTTGTTGATCTCCGTCAAGGGTCGTGCGGGCTGGTTTAATTCAATCAAGAAATGACGGGTTGAACTTGACTAGTAGCCTGATTGAATTAATTTCGTGATTGGATGTAAAAGTATCGAATCAAATAGTCCCCGGCAACGGCGCCATTTGATTGAATGGAATTTCTCGTTGTGTATATTTGAGAAAATTGTAAAGAAATCACAACCAAAAATTATTTGACCGCAATCAACTACGGTGTCGGATTGTAGATTGTATGTGAGTGCGGATCGTCCACAGGGAAAGTGTAATCGTTCGTCTTGTGAATTTAGATGAGTCGAAACTTTAATGAAAAGAAAACAAAACAATTCATGATTTAAATTGTGTATTTCAAGAAAAAAGAAAATATCTAGATCTAAGAAAACATTAAAAGATAGAATCAAGAATTGATCGTTTGATGATTTTTCCAAACCAAATATCAAGAATCGAAATGAGGCTCGTAGGAATCAATCGGATCTATAGATGTGATGTAATCTTAGAATTACATATTCTTATCCTTCGATGAATTGATACTAGATTGATGATAATCGACGAGAATTAGGGATTTCTTGTGAAACTAGGGTTTCATCTTATCCCTTGTTCATTCATCGATATCATTCATATTCTAGCCTCTAGTAAATTCAAGAAACGATCGTAGATCCCTAATTTCGAGCGATCACAATCAAGAAAGCATCGCTACGAAACTAGGTCATCGATTCTTGAACTTGCTAGGGTTTACAAAACTCGTAGGACTTAAAAATAGTATTAAGATTTGTTACATCATCATTCTACAATCGTCTCGACTCCTTCACGAGCGGAGTTTTACTCAAACATCACAACAAGAACAACAATTACAAATTGAGATCTAATCATGATGCAAGAATTAAAAGAAAGCAAGATTAAAGAAATTCACCTTTTATTTATATCAACAATTCCATTACATTCGCTTAAGAACTACAAGAGGAAGAATTAGATCGTCGACTTGGCTTCGCTCGTCTCCGTGGATCGCGGATCGGCTTGGATCACTTGCCCGATTGAAGATCGGCTCGGCTCCTAAAAGGTTGAAGGCTTCTCGCTTGTTTTGGTACTCAAGATCTTGGATTTGGAGTGGAATTAGGGTTAGGGTTTCGCACAAGCCTTGTCACTAGACTTGTGGAAGAAGATGGTGTAGAATGAACCAATGGTTATTGATTAGCCCCTTTAACCTTAGGTCTAGGTTCCTATTTATAGATAACTAACCCTAGATCTAGGATTTCAAATTCTAAGTTTCCCTCCTAAAGTTTGTTGAAGAAATTCAAATTTCCCTCCAAAAGTTAGTTAGGGGAGAAGCTTCTAGATGTGATTAGTTAGGAGGAGGTTCTAGAAGAGGATTAATTAGGAGCTTAATTGGGATTAGCCTTCCTTAATTTTCTTTGCTGATCTGGCAGTATCTTCGAGTGTATTCTGGAACTTGATGTATCACAATGAGGTGTGGGTCCCGCTGTGAGAATTCTGCACTGAAAATGAGACGATGACGTGGCAGAAGCGCGGCGGATGCGCTGCGCAAGCCTGTTCCCGCCGCGCTTCCGCGGCTGCTTTGAGGAATTGAGGCTTGGGCTCTCTGTTGGGATCTTGGACTGTTGTATTGGGCTTTATGTGATATATAGAATTTAATATCTCCTTTTGTATTGCTACCAGATCTCAGGGCTTTGAGTTGGCGTAAATTTGATCAGCTCTTTTGCTTTTTCTTCCGTATTTCCTGCACATACTCAAGACAAGTGTTGCGCAAATACAGAAATGATGCGATGCCATGAAATGCGGTTAATTTCCTTTAAAATGTCGGTTTGAAAGTCTAATACATGCAATCTCATATTTTGTGACAGATTTGCTAATATGTAGAATATGAATGCCGAACACTTCTAAATGTATGTAAATGTTAGGGAAATTGCCGGCTAAAATATACAATATTTTCGACTGATCAAATACCCCCAAACTTAATTTCGATCGTCTCGAGCGAATTGTTTTATTAAAACGGGAAGGAGAAAATAAAGAAAGAGAAAAACTAACTAGCACACTTTCGTAGGCAACACGATTGCACTGAGCACGTGCAACAAGCCTTTAAACCTCTAGGTGTCCCTAGTAGGAGGAGTGTTGTCTCCTGAGGGTTTTCAGCGGATTGCACCCACAAAATCCAATAATAAAAGAAAGATCATGAATATTACATTTAAAGAAAAGAATTGTAAAAGAAAAGCTTTGAAAATTAGGGTTTCCAACTAAGCTAGCTTTTCGGTTGTCATGAGCTCTATCTTAATGGTCATGAAAAGATGTCAGAAATCACGTCCTCCCTCAATAAAACATCATCTTATTCTTCATTCCTATCTTTCTTCCAAACATCGATCATATAACCCTGCGTGTGTGTAAAGACATCCCTACACCCGGAGAATTCAATTCAAGCTATCATACTCTTGCCCATCAGCCTCAGTATTTTTTTGGATAAACGAGATTGCTCACACACTTTCATGCGACCGTTAATACTTCTTGAGGTACTAACCGACCGATTACTCCTGTGCTTGCATGCTTGGTGTATTTTCCTCGTCTTGCACCACCTCAGACATAGCAGTGACTCCCAGACCAGTTGGCCTTAGGGCACTAGGTGAAGAGGCACCCTTTGCTATATATTTTTATTGCCTTTGGTGATAACAAAACCAGTGTCCATTTTTATCACCACTTTTCATTTTTTTATTCTTCATACTTTTGGCTTTAAGACAAGAGCATTTCAAGGTATCCTCTACTATCCCAGGCTTTAAGACGTGTGTAAGTGCGAATAGCAGGGTAGCAACGTTCAAAATGTTTGGCTTCCAGAATAGAAACTATTTTTCAGACTTATTTTTATCCTCAGATTAGTGACGTCCTTCATCTTACTAACCCTTGGGACAACGGCTCATAACTACTTATTACTAGTTCGTATAAGAAAACTTCTAATTTTCTTAGTTTTCTTAAATTTTTCTAATCTCATGGATGTAATTTTTCACTATCTAAACTTTTATTATCTTATTTATGTACAAAAATATTTTTATAATTTTGAAAATTTTTAAATTTTTATAGTTTTTTTTTTTTCAAAATAATGTTTTGTGCTTATGCAATGTATAATGCAAATGATGCGAAAATAAGCACAAACCTCCCCCAAACTTGTTTTCAACAGTGTCCTCACTGTTGCCATCAGCTAAATCTCGAAAAACCTGTAAGCTTGGGAGGAATTTATTAGTGGGGGCAAAATATTTAAGTGAAGAACCTCCCCCAAACTTATTTTTTTTGCTCATCATTTTGTAAAAATTTCTTTTCAAGAGCCCGAAAATATACACCCCCCAAACTTGAGTTATGCAATGTTAATCTTTTAAAATCACAAGTGGGGGTCAAAAATCAGTGGTCGATGCCAAGCTTTGTAAAGACCGAATGTTAACACCAACCATTGAAAAATTTTATCAATGCAGTGCTCTGGTTGGTGAAAGAAGAAGTGGGGAAAAGGTAAGGGGTGGAATAGAATATGTGTGCGTCTCATTTTGGAGAGACGATGCAGTGAATGTGATGGATTACTCGCATTCTTTTTACAGTTCAGAAGAAGGGGTGGAGGTTCAATTTCATTGAATGGGAGATGATTCATCTCAACACCCGTGTCATTTAAAAATGCGAGTTCATCAGCGAAGATTTCCTCAAAAGATCCATCTATACCCCGAGACATAATGTCATTACAAAGTGCGGGGTGATCTACCGACTCTAAAAGAAGTTCATAATCAGTGTTATTTGTTGACCCGGACATCTCGGTGGAAGAGTCCGTATGTGTATGATACATAGTTGGGTCAAACAATAACGTATAAAAAGAGTCTAGATCAATATCAGGAGGATCATCAAATTCGCTGCTGTCGACATCCATTAAGTCGACAGAACAGACCTGAGCAGTAGGTTCGGAGGGTACACTTCCCAACTTGTAAATGTTGAGCTCAATTGACCTATTCCCGAAAGATAGGGTCATAGAACCATTACGACAGTTGATTATTGCATTGGAAGTGGCCAAAAAGGGGCGACCTAAAATTACCGGAATTTGATTCCGTGGGTTCGCTACAGGCTGTGTATCAATTACAATAAAATCTACCGGGAATATAAATTCTCCGATTTTTATTAACACATCCTCCAGTTCACCCCTAGGTTTGGTGATAGATCGGTCAGCCATCTGGAGAGTGCAATTGGTTGGCTTCAACTCTCCGATCCCTAATTGCTCATAGACTGAGTATGGAAGCAAGTTAACACTAGCGCCAAGGTCTAGTAGAGCACGGTTAATGTGTTTTTCCCCAATAGAAACGGAAATAGTAGGATATCCTGGATCCTTACGTTTCCTCGGTAATTGTTGGGGGAAAGCCGTGTCTATTGTTTTTTCCATAAAAATCTTCTTGGGCACTGAATTCTTCCTCTTCCTAGTGCACAAGTTCTTAAGAGTTTTTGCATAAGACGGAACTTGTTGGATGGCATCTAGGAGAGGGATGTTGGTGTTTACTTGCTTAAAAATGTTCATGATCTTCTCCATATGTGGACTCGGTGTGTTAGCCCTTAACCGATTAGGATAAGGTGCTTTAGCAATAAGCGCTGGGTCCATCATAGGAGAAGGAAGTGTGTGTGGAACCGATCCCATAATAGAAGTGGGAATCGTCCGTGGAGGGGTAAAAGAGGTGGGCTGTAGTGGCGAGCCTTTTGGGAAATGGAGAATAGGCTCGGAAGAAGATGGTGGGGTAGAAGAACTGGGGTCAGAAGTGTGTGTGTGAGGAAAGGTCTCAGCCGGGGTTCTATTGATTGATTTATCAGTATCATCAAACTCTTCCCCAAGGTGATGGTCAAGCACTCTTCCAGATCTCAACATGATCTCATCCACATGATGTGAATAGCTAGGATTAGGTAAAGGTTGAGCTGGAAGTTTCCCTTTCTCTCTTGCACTTATTTCAGCTTTTAAACATGCAATTTCTTCCTCCATCGATTTAATACTCTCGCTTTGGGACGCAGAGTTTTTCTTTATATAATCGACAGAAGACTTCATTTCAGCCGAAACTTGCATGATATTTGTTAAGACCAAATTCATGCATTGTGCAAATGAATAGGATTCATCAGTCCCGGTCAACTGCAAAGGACTAGATGATGTGGGTGTGTTGACCGGATTTTGAAAATTTTGTGCTTGAAAGGGGTGCTGACTCAATTGTGGTTGCTGTTGTGGTGGAGGAGTCCCTTGGAAATTGTTTTGGTTTGGAACCGTGTTTTGAAATTGTGATTGGTTCCAAGCAAAGTTAGGGTTATTCCTCCAACCCTGATCATATGTGGAGGAAGATGGATTGTTTCTAGGTCTTTGAAATGCGGCATTGGTATGCTCAGGACCTTGAAACGGACATTCTTCCGTCAAGTGAGACGGATCAGAACAGCAACCACATACAGTTTTGGAGAGTGACATTTGACTTAGGGCGGCTAAAAATTTGTTTTCCATAGTCTCGAGTTTCTTTTGCATAGCTGAAATGTCAGCTCTAACTCCTATGGAAATATCATTGCCATCCCTAGACGATTGACTCACACCCTCCCACAGTAAAGATTTTTCAGCGAAATCTTCTAGAAATTTCCAGGCTTCCTAATCATCTTTGGTCATGAAGTTGCCTTGACAAATGGATTCAAGGGTCTGTCTTGTGTAAGGAGTAATGCCCTCATAAATGATTCGGCACAGTTCCCATCTCGGGATGCCGTGATGTGGACATTGGACTAACAGATCCTTGAAACGTTCAAGACATTTTGAAAAATTTTCATTTGGAAGCTGGGTGAATTGATAGATTTCGCTACGGACTCGAGCTGTTTTGTGATGTGGGTAAAATTTATTAAGGAATGCTTTGACGAATTTGTCCCAATTTGAAATGGAATGTGCGGTAGTGTTATATAGCCACTTCTCGGCTAAATCGCACAAGGTAAAAGGGAGAAGATGTAGACGGAAAGTATCCACAGAAAGCTGTGAAGTACCCATCATTGCGCATACATTTTCAAATTTCGTGATAAACACGTATGCGTCTTCAGACTCGAGACCGTGAAATTTTGGTAGAAGGTTGATGAATTGGGGTTTTATTTGAAAATTTTCCCCGTTGGGTGGTGGAATGGAAAGACAGGTGGAAAGTGGGCCTCGTGTTGGATAACACCTCTCTTGGAGAGAGATGCGAGGTGGATTCTGCGCACCAACGGACGGCGGCAGGGTAGTGGAAAAGAAGTTCGATGGAGGTGGATCCATCGATGTGGGTGTGGTGGTGGGTAAAAGAAAGGTAAATGGAGAAATACCGACTTTGGGTCGATGAGGGAACGCGGGCAAACAGGCACTAGAATCCCGTTGTCCAGCCTATCTTACACTAAAAAGGGTTAGTACAAGTGGCAGCGTGAATTTATAATTAGGGAAAATGATGTATGCGGTGTTTGTTTTGAAAATTGATACGGATTTTTGAAAAAATGATGCAACACAACAAATGCAGCACACAAACCCTAGAATCTAGTGGTCACCTAGGTCCGGCTCTAGACCGCTCCTAACTGCCAAAAGACAAGTCGCAGGATAGAATCCTCCACTGCCTCTTTGTCCCCCTGTGGCCGGATAAGTGCCAGGTAAGTGGGAAGGTACTCCACTACGTAAGTAGTGGGCCTAATTAAAAACCACTAGCCTTAGACACACTCGCCTTAGACACCACAAGAAAACGCGGATAAGCAATGAATTACCCACGGCCTTCTCTTTTCCTAATTGAGCGCGACGGTCCTTAGAGTCATCTCTAGATTTCTTTTAATTAATGAGGGTAAATGCGGATGCAAGTTTGTGATTTTCGGGGCCTAGGAAGGGTAATGAAATCCCCACCTAATTTGAATTTGGTCGTGCCCCTTAATTTCCGTATTAATATGCAAACAACCAAGAATCAAAAACACGCACAAATTTTTATTTTGCTTTGCGGCGCGGCGATTTATTTGCAAAGAAACCTGCAATAAAATTGTTATTAGAGCAGATGAGGTAAGAGATAAGAAAGTTAGGAAGTTACAGAGCAAAATTGATGCAGAGAGGAGCTAGGGTTGCCGCGGATCCGCCGCGGATGAGGGGTTGTTGCCGCGGAAACGCGCCTGAATACACTGTTCACTCTACCAAATTTCACCAGTAGCTTTTTGTTGAGCTCTACAGCTCTCTGGAATTTTCAGAAAAAAATTTCTCCAGCTCCAATGATTCCAGATTTTCTCGCAACAAATCACAACACACATATTAGTGTTTGCACGAATTTAGATCTAAAAAAAAATATGATGGAATAAATTGTTCAACTCAAATTTCAAAATACGAACTATTAGCGCACTATCCCCGGCAACGGCGCCATTTTATTGAATTAATTTCGTGATTGGATGTAAAAGTATCGAATCAAATAGTCCCCGGCAACGGCGCCATTTGATTGAATTAATTTCGTGATTGGATGTAAAAGTATCGAATCAAATAGTCCCCGGCAACGGCGCCATTTGATTGAATGGAATTTCTCGTTGTGTATATTTGAGAAAATTGTAAAGAAATCACAACCAAAAATTATTTGACCGCAATCAACTACGGTGTCGGATTGTAGATTGTATGTGAGTGCGGATCGTCCACAGGGAAAGTGTAGTCGTTCGTCTTGTGAATTTAGATGAGTCGAAACTTTAATGAAAAGAAAACAAAACAATTCATGATTTAAATTGTGTATTTCAAGAAAAAAGAAAATATCTAGATCTAAGAAAACATTAAAAGATAGAATCATGAATTGATCGTTTGATGATTTTTCCAAACCAAATATCAAGAATCGAAATGAGGCTCGTAGGAATCAATCGGATCTATAGATGTGATGTAATCTTAGAATTACGTATTCTTATCCTTCGATGAATTGATACTAGATTGATGATAATCGACGAGAATTAGGGATTTCTTGTGAAACTAGGGTTTCATCTTATCCCTTGTTCATTCATCGATATCATTCATATTCTAGCCTCTAGTAAATTCAAGAAACGATCGTAGATCCCTAATTTCGAGCGATCACAATCAAGAAAGCATCGCTACGAAACTAGGTCATCGATTCTTGAACTTGCTAGGGTTTACAAAACTCGTAAGACATAAAAATAGTATTAAGATTTGTTACATCATCATTCTACAATCGTCTCGACTCCTTCACGAGCGGAGTTTTACTCAAACATCACAACAAGAACAACAATTACAAATTGAGATCTAATCATGATGCAAGAATTAAAAGAAAGCAAGATTAAAGAAATTCACCTTTTATTTATATCAACAATTCCATTACATTCGCTCAAGAACTACAAGAGGAAGAATTAGATCGTCGACTTGGCTTCGCTCGTCTCCGTGGATCGCGGATCGGCTTGGATCACTTGCCCGATTGAAGATCGGCTCGGCTCCTAAAAGGTTGAAGGCTTCTCGCTTGTTTTGGTACTCAAGATCTTGGATTTGGAGTGGAATTAGGGCTAGGGTTTCGCACAAGCCTTGTCACTAGACTTGTGGAAGAAGATGGTGTAGAATGAACCAATGGTTATTGATTAGCCCCTTTAACCCTCGGTCTAGGTTCCTATTTATAGATAACTAACCCTAGATCTAGGATTTCAAATTCTAAGTTTCCCTCCTAAAGTTTGTTGAAGAAATTCAAATTTCCCTCCAAAAGTTAGTTAGGGGAGAAGCTTCTAGATGTGATTAGTTAGGAGGAGCTTCTAGAAGAGGATTAATTAGGAGCTTAATTGGGATTAGCCTTCCTTAATTTTCTTTGCTGATCTGGCAGTATCTTCGAGTGTATTCTGGAACTTGATGTATCACAATGAGGTGTGGGTCCCGCTGTGAGAATTCTGCACTGAAAATGAGACGATGACGTGGCAGAAGCGCGGCGGATGCGCGCGCAAGCCTGTTCCCGCCGCGCTTCCGCGGCTGCTTTGAGGAATTGAGGCTTGGGCTCTCTGTTGGGATCTTGGACTGTTGTATTGGGCTTTATGTGATATATAGAATTTAATATCTCCTTTCGTATTGCTACCAGATCTCAGGGCTTTGAGTTGGCGTAAATTTGATCAGCTCTTTTGCTTTTTCTTCCGTATTTCCTGCACATACTCAAGACAAGTGTTGCGCAAATACAGAAATGATGCGATGCCATGAAATGCGGTTAATTTCCTTTAAAGTGTCGGTTTGAAAGTCTAATACATGCAATCTCATATTTTGTGACAGATTTGCTAATATGTAGAATATGAATGCCGAACACTTCTAAATGTATGCAAATGTTAGGGAAATTGCCGGCTAAAATATACAATATTTTCGACTGATCATAGCCTATGGTTTGTTGACCTCCGTCAAGGTCATAGGGTGGTAGGGGCAAAATTATCGGGAATTTCAAGTGTTGAAATTTGCAATAAGATTGCATACCTTCTATGAGATAGTTGGATCCCGATACCCGCTGCGAGTAAGAGTAACTCCTGGAAGAGTTTTACACATTACAATTAGTCGATCAAGTAGGTGTCTAGAAAGGTGTCATCGGGGTTACGCCTCTGGGAAAACGAGGTTTACCATAATTAGGTTCGTACGAAAGCACGGGGGACCTCCCTCAAAGTACCGACACTGGCCTGACTGAAAGATTGGCGAACTTGTAGCGTGTAATTAATCCCGGCTAGTCTTTCCTTTTAGGGGTTGAAGGAAGATTTGATAAAAACAGTGGGAGCCATCCTGATTAGATAAAATAATAACCAATCTATTCTTGCAAGAGCGCACGCTGAGTGTTTTCTTCTCTCTCTCTCCAGGTAGCGACCATATCGCACCTTAATCAAGATAATAATATAGAATATTGACCAAACCCGCTTGTTATACTGAGCTGGGGAACGTTGGTCCCGCTCCAACTTATAATTGTTATAAGACAGAGCAGGAAATTAGGGATTACCAGAATTCCAATGCCGCCCAAACGAAGAAAGTGCATATGATGCATCATCTTCGGGTGTGTTCATTACAAAGAACTGTTTCTCAGTATCCTCTACGTCCTGGGTATATGATACCAGATCAGAATCCCAGATATGTAATCTGTTACATGGGCTACAGAAAGGTAGAGAACTGAGAACGGGTGATAAGTTTCATGAGACAGAAAACGGGGCAAGTGTTGCAGCCAAGTCTGTTGGTCACTGTCACCCTGTATTATAAGTACATTGATTCTGAACGAATGTTATTAGATACCGAACCTGATATACAAAATCATATCAGTCTCATTATTAGTAAAGAAAGGATATAATTTTGCATTGTTGGATAATGTTTTGAACATTTCCTATATCAAGAGTTGATCGGTTCAGGCACGTTATCTGAAAGCATTGACGTTCTAAATCAAACTACAGTTCATAGTATACAGAACACACACAAGAGGAAGAGTTCAGAAATGAACGAATCCTTCTTGAGGTATTGTAGACTAGGTCATATCAATGTGACCCGACTAGCTGAAGTTACATTTAGATGCATATTTAAATCAGCTTGAATTTACATCTTATGAAACTTGCCAGTCATGTCATAAAGATAAAATGACCATAGCTCTGTTTACTGGAAGCAGAGAAAGAGTTAGTGAACTTTTGGGATTAATACATGCTGATGTATGATGGTCCCCTGTCTACACATGCCAAGTCCGGTTCTTTGTACTTCATTACATTCTCTGATAGTCTCTCGAGATTCAGACCTTTGTTCCTGTTGAAACACAAGTCCGAACCTTTTAAGATATTCATAGAATATAAGTTGGAAGTAGAGAACCAAAACGGGTATAAGTACTATGTCCTTTGATGCGATCAAGGAGGAGAATACTTGAGCACGGAATTCCTGGATTATTCTAAAGGAGAATGAGATTCTCTCTCAGCATTACTCTTCCGTATACACCATAGCATGATGGTATATCGGGGTGGAGCAATAGGACCCTATGTGATATGGTATGCTCTATCATGAGTACTACTGAGTTACCTATTTCTTTTTGGGAGTTATGCACTTGAGAAGCTGCATACCTATTGAATAGGGTTAAAATCAAATCAGTTGCCTACCACTTCATATGTGATTTGGAAAGGGATGAGCCCATGCCATAAGCTAGTTAAGGTTTGGGGTTGTCCGGCCTATGTCTAAAAGCAAAATCCGGACAAGCTCGAGGCAACGTCAGTCATGTAGAACTGGAAAGGTTCCAGCTATACAAACTATAGCAGATGATTTGGTAGAACCAAAGGATTCAGTAGATACCAACGAACCTCGGCCTCTCCGCCGATCTAGTAGGGTTTCTCACCCACCTGAGAGATACTTCTGTTTCTCTATGACAGTGGGAGCGAGGATTGCATCATGAGATGATGACCCAACTAGTTTCGAGCAGGCCATCGAGAGTAGTGACTCTGTAAGAATGGCTGGATGCTTAGCGATCTGAGATGGAATCCTCATACACCAATAAAGTATGGACTTTGGTTGCTATATCTGAAGGGTTAAATCCCTATCAGGAGCGAGTATATCTTGAGAAGATTACTTGGTGTAGATGGAAAATTTGAGACTTTCAAAGCTAGACTTGTTAAAGGTTTTCGTCATCGACCAGGCGTGGAAAATGATGAAACCTTTTTCCAGTGGCTATGCTTAAGTCCATCCAGATCCTACTTGCCACGGCTACATACCATGACTATGATATCTGGCGGTTGGGTGCCATGACTGCTTTTCTAAATGATGTTTTAGAAGAGAAAGTCTGTAAGTACACAGTCAGAGGGCTTCGTAGACAGTGGGAGCAGCGGAAACGTGTGCAAGATGTTTTATGTGATAAAACAGGTATCGCGGAGTTAGAACATCTGTTTTGATGAGTTAGTCAAACAGTTTGACATCATCAAAATGGTAGATGAACCTTGTATATACAAAAAGGTAGTAGGGAGTATGGTGGTGATCCTCGTAGAGTACGTGGAAGACATACTCTTGATAGGGAAGGAGTTTCCTATGCTACGCTCGATCAATCTCCGCTTATCACTATGATTTTCCATATAGGATCAAACTGATACCTACTAAATCCTGAGTTTTGGATCTATGAGATAGATCTAAATGGATGTTAAGATTCTCACTTGTTGAAGTGAGATGATATCAATTGATCCTGGGGAGAATCACTGGAAGTGTTCCAGGGTGATAAGACGACTGAATGTCAGTCACAGGCATTGTCTTTACCCTTAGTGGAGGGATGGTATGTTGGGAGAGTTCCAAGCTAGATACCGTAGCATACTAGACGATAAAGGCTGGATACATCGCTACTTAAGATACTACCAAAGAGGCAGTTTGGGTGTATAATGGTTCATGAGATGAACTAGGTTCCTACCATTGTGTGACAATGGAAGTGTATCTTTGGCCCAGGAACCCCGGTCCCATCAGTGACCCAGACATATTCCAAGCCAGTATCACCTAATCATGGAGATGGTTGATTTCCAGGGTGATCGAGGTTAGGAGAGTAGACTCAGAGGACAACACGGCGGATCCACTCACAAAGGTCTATTCCCAGAGTGAGACTTTTATGGGATGGTTGAGTATGAGATACTACAACCACTGCTATCAGATGGCTCTAGTGCAAGTGGGAGATTGTTAGTTATATGTATGCCCTAGAGGCCATTACTATACATAGGATGTATATTGTAGTGGATGCTTGGACATATATAGGGAGGACTTTCTTGCTCGACATGATAGTATGCTACCTGATTGCTCGTTACCTTAACGTGTAAACTGATTGTCTCTATGTTACATGTTGGTAAAGCCCTTAGGATGTGTACTTGACTACCTGGACTATGATGCGGATCATACTAGTGGGGACATGGTAGTCCATAAGTACCTCCTTCAAAGTCCCTAGTCGTGGGTGTATCGAGACGGGGCATCGATATACCAGAGTAGACTAGCGTATACCTTCTCGACCCAAACAGATGGGCGATGGATGATCCCATATCCATTGTTGTTTGACATCAGAGATGATATGCGGGTGCTCAGTGGAGACTGGGTACACTGGACGGACTCGCCGAGAACTCCCAGATGGTATTATACCTTACGTCAGATGGCAGTTCTCTGGTGACACTGGTACAGAGTAGTCTGTTGACCCGAGATCGTCATAGAGTCTTGTGTGATTCCCACTGTGCTTTGATTTCCACCATACCATGTCCAAGAGGGCGAGCAAAACGGTGGTTTTTGGGTACAGTCCAGAATCACATGGAGGCAATGAGCGATAGGTGGGGATTCGTCTCTCCCGGTATAGGGAGTTGATGTTGCGCTGTGTTCGATTGGCTATAACTGGAAATCCCTGGCCAGGGTTGCTGAGATTTACTGGTAAGTGTTACCAGTAGTTTCTCGAACTGTTATAGACCTTAGATCGACACGACTTATCGAGCTACTGGGGTCTGACGTTTACCACCACTAGGCAAGATATGCGACATATCAGGCGATCAGACCGGACTGTACGGTAAGTGTTACTTGTTGGATTCACAGGAGTGTGAGTGGGCTTGCTCGTCGATCTTCTGATCGCTCAATACCCGGGTGGCCGTTATGTTTAGCAGACCGCTTGCGGCTTGTAGGTGTTTGATATGATCATCACCTGCTGCCGGCGTATTGACGAGTCTTTAGAGTCCTACACAGAGGTTTCCTGGCTCAAGCAAAACGAAATAGGAGCGCATATGAGATATGTGTGGGACCGAGAATAATACCAGTATTTGATACTGTATTCGATTCTCGCGATTTGTGACATTGATCGGTTATATGCGATATAGCCGGGTTATCGGATCAAGTGTTGATTCGATAAGTTGTTACTATTGATATTAGTCGGTTATATGCAGTATGACCGGTTCATTAAATCAAGCGTTGATTTAATGATTTAATGCATAATTATATATTTGATATATTACTTTTCATTAATTGGTATTGGTTCACTTAAGATGGATTTTCTCACTCGAATGTGCACATTGTATATATGATATAGTTTTGTGCACTAGTTTGTATCATGTTTGATGATACATGCAAACTTGGTTGTGTGTATGCTTTAAACTATAATTAGGTTAATGGTTAGGGTTTCATATGCTTTATTTACTTATTCAATTATTTATTTGTTCATTTAGGCAAGAAAAGAAATGGTTGCTTTTTTTGGATTTATCTTGATGCTTCTTGAAGCTTTGAAAAAGCTTTGACCATTTTGTTTCTTTCCTTAACCCTAACCATTTGCTTTAACCATAATTCATTCTCTACACACTACCATGGTTGCAGTATGATAGCTCGACTTGATTTTATCATTTGATTTATTATTCTTATCATATTCTTTTGCTTCTTCTTATTCTTCAACAAGAAGAAAGCTTGCTACCATTAATGGCAACATGAGAAAAAGAGTGAGAAATCCAAATCCAAAGTGAACCCACTTCCTATTTCTTCATCCTCTACCAGTTGCCAAGTAGTATAGGGTGTTTTCTTCACAAGTTTCATGACTTGGTGAAGTTGGAGCTTGATCTTGAGTTGCCTCGACGTAGATCATCTTCGGCATCGAAGTCGATGACCTAGCCCGCCCATTTCTCCGATGAAGCCGACGCTAGGCTAGAGTCCGGGATCCGATGATCGCAGCGAGGGACGTCAACGCGGAGCTAAGGAGGTGGAGGACCGGATCTACAAAGGGTGTTTTTCTATTCACTTAGTTAAGTTGTTTACTAGTTGCATATTTCGCCTAATCTCTAGTTAACGATCGCATTAGGGTTTCTCGGCACCGGAAATTTTATAATTTGGCATGGTTGATGCCTTGTGAAACCTCTAGAGTGTGCCTAGGAACCCTACAGAACCCACCTACCAAAGCAATCACCCAGAAGGGACAGTGTGCCAGCAATTCGCAACGAAACCTGTACGGCAAAACCTGTAAGGAACTGTAGCACAACGGGGGTTGGTTGCCAACTCGTGAGTAGAAAATATCTACGAACAGAAATCGCATGCATAACACTATCCTAGGTCATATCAGGTAATATCCTCATATAAAAATCCTGGTCCAGCTATTTATAGTGTAATACTACCTGCTCGTGTCAGTGCCTCAGACAGCAACATATCAGATATATGATGTATGAATGCATTACGAATTTGAACAGAATATATCATGAATGAAACAACTGTTTTCTTTAATCAATGAGATTTATATATATATATATATATATCAATCAAGTATCATCAATGAATGCAACAGAGAAATCAGTGTCAAGCATCGACACAAAACATAAGTATCAGTATCTCAATATCAAATCTCAATATCTCAAATCTCAAATCTCATGTATCAATATCTCAGGCGTCCGTATCATCTGCGGGATCGGCTCGCGGGCTCCGGTAGAACGGATCAGCCCATATCATCAATCTTACGGCCACGAACGGTATCCTCCGGATATCCGCCGCGCCAGGTAAACCCACCGGTAGGTAGTCTTCCCCTGCCGGGCTCATCGTCTACTACTCGAACTTCTTGCCCCGGGTTACCATACCGGGTCCACCATGTACCCGCAGACGGTTCATCCAACTCCTCGAATCGGGTCTCGAAAACTATCTCAGAACCGAGAAAACATCATGGTGGACACTACTCATCATATCAAAGAAAAACCGCCTTTTTTCTCTTTAAAATACATCATCAGTTATAAAACTTTCACATGCGGTTTCCAAATCCAGAAAATCTTAAGATGGATCCGAAAATATCAAATCACCATGTCAATGAAAGTGAAAACCGACATAATTTCCATAATACTGTATAACCAATGAATATATGAATGCATCTGAAATCATGCAATGAATGCAATAATTAAACTAGCATATGGAAACTATAACATATTACAACTATCAGCTAGCAAGCTATGTCACTGAAATAGTATTTTCTAAAGTGTACGTGACATGTCAATTACCGATGAAGATGTGTGTGAGCAGGCAAGCGAGTGTACGTGGAGCATACGCGTCATCGGTAATGGTGCTGGTGTCCTAACAGCATGGTTTCATAATTACTACGTACACAATAACATGCAATGAGGCGATAACAACATAATAAGGAAAATGAATAGTAAATACAACAATAATATGCGGAACTTGAATAATAACGTAACATCCAGGAATCTACCTTACTATACATGTGATATACTGTTTTGCCGTTTGAAATAGTATGAATCGTGGTGTTTGAAAATAAGGACTACGGTGTTTTTTAAGAAAAGATACGTCTTTTTAAAATATCCGTAGTATCCATTGGTATGTCTTTACAATTCTTACGATTCTTTAGTTTTGGAAATAGGTATGACTCGGGTCCAACCTAACATCTACTAGGTAAACTACAGGTCTAACTAACAACCAATCGAAAGGGGTATGGAAACCATCTAAATCTGAGTCGATATATATATTTATGTATATATATATATATGTATATGTATAATAGTCGGTGATCCCGCATCAATAATATCATGTACGATACAACATATCATATGACATCCTCGAATCAAGAGTGCGGATTTATCGTCAATATATAGCTCGTACGGTAAATCCGTCATACGGCCTCTCAAATCTGGGTACGGGTCAAATGTCACATATATCAAATAAATCATTTGGTATCCTCTTTATCAAATATCATGATCGGGGTACTGATCTACGTCTAGTATAATACTGATACCATTTATGAAATGTATACGTGTGTATGAAAACACCACGCCTAAAGAACCCGCTAAAATATCATGTCGTATCACAAATACGGACAATATCACATCACCGATCTCATGGCCTTAAGCCCAATCTCATCGACTCATCTCCAAATATCATACAATATCCTCAACATTCAAGCATGTGTATATGAATGTATATATGCATAGTCTCATACCCATGCGTATATACATATATATACACATCACCATATACGCACAAGAAAATGATATATGCAAGTATATATGTGTGCGTGTATGCAAATCCTTACTCTTGGGTTTCGCGACTAAGAAATCCGCTAAAGTCCTTTCTTCAATTCTCGCTACCCCAAACCCATGAGCTTCTAAGGATTCTTTTACTAGGTGTTCATATCACATAAAAACATACAAAAGTATACCGTTACCACATCACCTCATTCCTCACAACTTTGCGGGGGTGCTATACGCCGTCCACCCGACTTCTCCCCATAGATATAAATCTACTCACCTGATCTTCGCTCGCCGGTGCCGACGTCGCCACGCGCTTGCTTGTCGTCTCGAAGTTCACATGGGGTACCTACATATCATATATAGCATCATAAACGAAGTCACGCACGAAAACCAAGTCAGCACGCGTATCACGCATAGGTCAAAACCTATCGCCTACGCATGCAAGAACAGCCAAACCAACCCTCGATGTCGATGTACAAACGTCAAACCATCGAGAAAAACACCAAACGTACCAATCATGGTTTCACAAATCACTGATTATATAAGAAATATGTTAAAATTCACAAAAACCCCAAACTCACATTAAAAGCTATTTTTTTATGAAAACCTAGCAAGCAAAGTTTACCGTTTTAGCACGAAACGTGACGTTTTAACAAAACTAATGGCCATAATATTCACTAAATATTATAACTAAGTCATACAAACCCTAATTAGATTTTTAATCTCATCAATTTCATTAAACCCAAAAACCTAGTTTACTAATAGTTTAATTAGCAAAATTTTGAAATAACAATTTGCAGTTAGCTACAAGGTTTGGTTTTAGCATTCCATCAACCTGTTCAACTCCTCATTAAAACCACAATCATATGATAAAACACTCACTAAAATTTTATCTCACATATAAAAATATTTTACAAAACCTAGTTTGCACTAGAAATCGAAAATTTGCGCAAACATCGCGGATTTGCGAATAAATGATCACAACATCGCACAATCACCCAATCCACGCTACTAGCTAGCTACAACACTCAAATGACCCCTTTGCAATGCTTCAATTCTCAATTCCAAATCAACCCCTTCTCTTGATTTTCTAAAACAAGCAACAACACTCAAAATCACACTTTAAAATTCTATTCTAGCATAGTTAAGCTACAAATTAAACATTAGATTGAAATTTTACCTCACAAGTTTGAAACCCTAGGTTCCTCTAGCTTCCAAAGACACCTCCTTTCTCCATGCATCAAACAAATTTGGGTGTTAGAAAAGGTAGAATAGGGATTAGCTTGGATTAGTGAAGGATTTTTGTGGATTTTTTTTAGGGATTTTGAGGTGGATTTGAAGCAAAATGAGATGGGAATTTGGGGAAAAAATGGGGCTGCTGCAGGGATGGTTTCGGCCAAGGCGAGAGGGATGGGAAAAAGTAATGGAATGGTGAAAAAAACCCAAGTCAATGCCCTCTCAATTTACCATAATACCCCCACCTACATAAATATATAATAAACCCTTTATTTTAACCATTCTTTTCACATGAAAGAAGACAAAAAGGAGGGGGGAAGTGAGTGGGCAGCTATTGGTGGTGGTAGGGCCGACCACATGTAGAGGTGAGTGTGTGTGAGAGAGTGTACAAAATGATTCCATGCAAAAAGAACCCCTCAAGTTACCAAATTACATGTTTTAGTTTAGCTTAATTAAATTTTAATTTCCTTTGATTATAACCAACTAGAACTTGAAATAAAATGCTAAAAATTTATATTACTAACTAGATTTTAGTTGTCATGATTCTAAAGTTTATAATTAGCTCATTCAAATTATTATTTATCGCTAATTTAATGTATTTTTAACAGCTTAAAATAATATTAAAATAAATAATTTCGGAAAAAATTTCAGTAAATTAGAAATTTTAATAGTGGCTCAATAAACACCAAATACTAGCAATTACATAGCTAGAATATGTATATTTTATTTTATATTAAAATATATTTATATTTTGACTTTTTACGGAATACCCCCTTATTTTATCGATTTTCCGAAATTTCACCTAAACGATTTTCAAAACGTTACAATCTTTCCCCCTTAAAGAAATTCGGTCTCCAAATTTAAATTAAAACTCCCCCTAAATACTAAAACATTTCAGAAAACCATCAAGTCGTCGGTGCTCCGAAATGAAAAATACATAAAACACCTCGTAGAGCAATGCATGCGCGAGAAAACAGATATATAAACCAAAATCAAAACTCCGTTAAGCATCCCGCAATCATTGGAGTCATTGTGAAGACACAACGTCTAGATCCAATACGAAACCCAACATGATATAAATCAACTATACAAGTAAACATCATTAAAACATCTGGGAACAATGCATGCCAAACCTTTTCAAATCGCTGTGCGATGTGTGTATCTCTGCACAGTGGCGGACGTCCATCGTGAGAAACTAATTATATAGATATATATATCTTTTGTTTAACATACAAGTCCTGCTGTTTTGAAAACAATTTCAGAAGGGTTTCCTTTATAAAAATGTTTCGTGTCATCACGGACACGTAGGTAAATACTGTGACTATAGCTCCTCTTTGGAAATCCCTTCGATAACTATCAATGCGTGCAAAATTAAACTCAGGTACTGTCCTCTGACTAGTCTGCTCAGTACTAAACCAAATAGTAAGTATCATAAATATACTGCTCCAAAAGAAATCAATCCTAAATATATATATGAATGCCACGCGCGTCTGGTGCGCACGAAAATCGAAATCCATGAATGTGCCATATATGTGCACATAAAGAAAATCTAAGTGCAACAGGTGTGCACGAAACACCTGTCAAAGGCAACGTGTGTGCCTGACAGTAAAACCAGGTGCATCTGATATGCACGAAAATCTCGATTTGGTGCATCTAGTGTGCACCAAAATCGCCTCAAGCGCCTAAGTATGCACAAGAATCCAAATCAAGTGCACAAGGTGCACGGAAACAAATATCGAATATCAAAATCGAAATCGACGGTTTACAACACATCTCAATTCAAATCCAAATCAGGTATACCGTGCTATAAAATCTCACCATCCTGTGCATCGGCATGCACAAAAGCAAATCAAATACTAAAAGTGCATGAAAACTATGCCGAAAGCATAAGTCAAATCATATGCATGCCCTAGGCATGAAATCAAATAACATGAAACTCGGTCGTCAAAACTCAATCATGAAATAAATCACCAAAAAAAATACTGAAAATCCAAAGTGACGGATACGTAATAGTCAATCACAAAATCACAAATCATTAATATTGTCGTCGATATGTCCGTCCTTCAAAGTCGAGAAGGTGTCGGTGCATCCAATGCTATCAGAGTAAGATATCTACTTGCCTTCTGATCATGGCCTGTCGCCTAGTGCCCTTTGAAGGGTTACCCTAGCGCTCCGACCAACTCCTGTGGCCAAATGCGGAACAAAAATTTTCTTACGAACAAAAACCTTGCGCTAGACTAAACCCTAACTGGATCTTTCTATAAAAACTACATAGCAAAAGAGGAAGTGCTATCTACTATGATAGAAACCTCACCAAAAGAATCGAATCCTTCGGTCTTCGTTCTTCATCCTTAGCTCCTTGCATCCACCTTGAACATGCTTGAACTCCAACTCCGGCTCCATCGGTCCTCCGGGATCGAGCTTGTTCTGCGGCCTCCTTTTGTCGTATATGATCCATCCGGGGAGTATGATCCATGGCTGTAGCTCCTAACTATGTAACTAAAGGAGCAACTAGAGAACTTGGTTTGCTAAACCAAGTAGTCTAGGATGTAGTGGAGGGTGTCTAAGTGTTTGCTATCTCTTTTCTAACCTCTTAACTTGTTTCTCAACACATGAGAATGTTAGTGAAGAGGAAGAAGATGAAGATGGAAGAAAGCAAGAGGAGGGAGGAACTCAAGAGAAAATGTGAGCTCAAAGAAAAATGAAGCATGAAGTGAGAGAAAATCACACACCTTGGTTTTGTGTGTGAATTCTTTCAATAAACAATTAACAACCATGCTTCAATAGTAACTCCAAATGAATTATAAATTCATTTGTGAATTATTAAAGCATGGGCATCACCATTCCTCCCATACCTTTTACTTTACACCTCATTTCCAATTATCAAATAAAAGGAACATACATAATGAGGTGTCTACCTTCTAGAAGGAAATCTGTAGTAAATACGGATTTCATTCTACTGTACAAATATACCGGCAATCAGATAAAAATCCGAACGCCCAAAAGAGATAGAATAACACGAAGAACGTAATACTAGAATATATATATATCGAAATACATATATGTAAATTATTAAATTAATACCTGATTTAATAATCTGGCTCAAACCCGAGCCGGCTAGTATTACAAACTGTCCGATCGAAAATCCGAGTACTAAGTACATCGATCGATCGAACCCTGCACGTATCCAATACGGCTACTACATCATTTCTCCTGAATCAGGGAAACCCTTTGTGTGGGACTCTAAAGACTCGACAGTACTCTGGCAGTGGGTTTAACCACAAGCACGTCAGCGGCACTAGCTGTACGTAACGGTTACCCAGGTACCTGTCGAAAAGAAGGCCGATGAGCAAACTCATCCAGATCTCCTACTGAGCCTATCCATGACAATATCCGTAAAGTCCGGTCTCTTCATCAAAGAGTATCGCATACCGAGTCTATGGGATAGTGAACGCCAGACCCTAATAACCTGATAAGTCATGCCGATGTGGCTCAGGACCAATCTGGGAAACTACTTATCAACCTATCAGTAAATCCCAAGTGCCTTGTCTAAGGTCTTATGGTCCTGACCAATCGAATCACAGTGCTATATCGACTCCCTATACTGGGAGAGATGAATCCCCGATAATTGCTCGCTGCCTCTATGAGGCTCGGGACTGAACCCAACCAAAACCTTTTTGCACGACTCAGTAGAGCCGTGGTAGGGTAGTGATCAAAGTTTAGTGGGAACTCACACGAGACAAATGCTGATCTCGGGTCCAAGGACCAACCTGTATACATGTCACCTGAGAACTTCCATCTGACGATAGGTATAGTACCACATGGAAGTTCTCGGCGAGTCCGTCCAGTATACTCACCCCAGTGAGCACCTGTATACGATCTTGGGTACATCAGACCAATGTCCGTGGGACCAACCATCCTCCGACGGGGGTAGACACGTATACACTAGTCTACTCTGGAGTATTAATGCCCAGTCTCGATACTCACGCGACTAGGGACCATTTAAGGATATGCTTGTAGACTACCCTGCTCCCATAAGTATGATCGCCATCACAACGCAGGTAGTCAAGCAAGATCCTATGGGGCTTTATCAACATGTAACCGCAATATATAATAACGAGTATGACATACGCGATGTTAAGATGAAGACAAACCATAATATTATACTACCACATCGAGTCTTCATCATTATGTGCAAGCTAGATATAACAACAACAGAAATAAATACACATATCCTGATAAAGACAAGTCGAATAATATACTATAAAACTGAGCAAGATTGTTCTGTACATACATATCCCTAGTATCCATATGTATACGTATACAATACCGGCCTCTAAGGCATATGCATCCAACAATCTCCCACTTGCACTAAAGGCCGGTGATTGGCGCACCGAATACCCAACGTCTGCTCTAAGGCCAGCTGCTGGCGTACCGCATACCCAACATCCCAAAAAGTCGCTCGAACTGTGCTTGAGGGAGGGCCTTTGTAAATGGATCCGCCGTGTTCTCTTTCGTATCCACTCTCCGGACTTCGACCACCTGGCGATCTACGATCTCCCTGATCAGGTGATACCGCCTTAAGATGTGCA
This sequence comes from Agapanthus africanus, assembly GCA_030015575.1. Lineage (NCBI taxonomy): Eukaryota > Viridiplantae > Streptophyta > Magnoliopsida > Asparagales > Amaryllidaceae > Agapanthus > Agapanthus africanus. The sequence continues at coordinate 190,242,556 of CM057345.1, forward strand.
TGGACTTCGGTTGGGACCGTGGTTGCTTCGCTAAAGCTATAGCCCCATTGTTATCACAATACACTGGTATTGGATCAACAATGGACGGAACTACATGAAGTTCAGCTATGAACTTCTTTATCCAGACCGCCTCTTTTGCGGCATCGCTTGCAGCAATGTATTCAGCCTCCATCGTCGAGTCTGCGACAGTATCCTGTTCGGAACTCTTCTAACAAACCGCCACTCCGTTGAGGGTAAACACAAAACCCGAGACAGGCTTGCTGTCATCCTTGTCACTCTGGAAGCTTGAGTCGGTAAAGGACTCGACCCTGAGGTCTCCATTACCGTAAATCAGGAACATCTCCTTAGTCCTTCTCAGGTACTTGAGAATATTCTTTACTGCTGTCCAGTGGTCCTCACCTGGATCCGACTGATACCGGCTCATCACGCTTAGAGCGTAATCTACTTTCGGTCTTATACATAGCATCGCATACATTATAGATCCTACCGCCGAAGCGTAGGGTATAGTGCTCATGCGAACCCTCTCCTCACCAGTCTTGGGAGATATCTCCTTAGAGAGGGTGATTCCGTGCAATGCGGGTATGTTACCGCGCTTGGAATCTTCCATACTAAATCTCTTTAGTATGGTCTCTATGTACCTGGACTGTGAAAGTCCCAGTAGTCTCTTGGATCTATCTCTGTAGATCTTGATCCCGAGAATGTACGAGGCATCACCTAGGTCTTTCATAGAGAACCTTTATGATAAGAATAGCTTGACCGATTGTAGCATAGGAATATCATTTCCTATCAAAAGAATGTCGTCCACGTACAAGACTAGGAATACGACAGTTCGTCCTACAATCTTCTTATAAATACAAGGCTCATTCTCGTTTTTGATGAAGTCAAAGTCCTTGACTGTCTCATCAAAACAGATGTTCCAGCTCCGCGATGCCTGCTACAATCCATAAATGGATTTGAGCAAATTGCACACCTTCCCGCTGCTCCCACTGTCCACAAAACCTTCTGGCTGATCCATATAAACGTACTCTTCTAAACTTCCGTTTAGAAAGGTCGTTTTTACGTCCATCTACCAGATCTCATAGTCATGGAAGGCAGCAATGGCAAGCAGGATCCGAATGGATTTGAGCATAGCCACTGGAGAAAAGGTTTCGTCATAGTCCACTCCTGGTCTTTGACGAAACCTTTTGCAACAAGTCTAGCCTTATAGGTGTCCACCTGCCCATCTACACCAAACTTCTTCTTGTAGATCCATTTGCATCCAACGGGTTTTACCCCAGGTGGAGCAATTTCCAGGGTCCACACTTTATTGGTGTACATGGACTCCATTTCAGATTGCATAGCATCCAGCAACTTATCAGAGTCCCTACTGATAATGGCCTGCCTGAAACTAGTAGGATCATCTTCCTCTATGATGCAATCCTCTCGATCCCCATCTATGAGAAAACCGTAGTATCTCTCGGGCGGATGAAAAATCCTACTAGATCTGCGGAGTGGCTGAGGTTCGTCGGGTATAACTGATTCTAAGGGTTCTTCCAAATCTTTTGTAATAGTTTGTGGTTCCTGAATTTCTTCTAGTTATACCGTACTCCCACTAATTTCTTTTGCAAGAAATTCCCGTTCTAAAAAGGTAGCGTGGAGAGATACTAACACCTTCTGTTCCTCAGTGTGGCAGAACAGATATCCCTTGGAATGGTTAGGGTATCCCACAAACATGCACAATACAGACCTTGTCTCGAGTTTATCTGGATTCTGCTTTTTAAAAAAAGCAGGACACCCCCATATCTTAATGTAATCAAGACATGGTCTCTTCCCAGTCCATACTTCATATGGAGTGGTAGGCACTGATTTGGATGGCGCTCTATTCAATATGAATGTTGCTGATTTAAGAGCAAACGCCCAGAAAGAAAGAGATAACTCGGCATTACTCATCACGGAGCGAACCATATCCAATAGGGTACGGTTCCTCCGCTCTGACACGCCATTGTGCTGTGGTGTATACGGAGGAGTAAGATGAGGGAGAATGCCATTCTCTTTTAGAAAATCCCTAAATTCCGTACTTAAGTACTCTCCCTCTCTATCAGATGGGAGAATCTTGATGCTTTTGCCAATCTGGTTCTCTACTTCGCTTCTAAATTCTTTGAATTTCTCAAAAGCTTCAGATTTGTGTTTCATGAGATACACATATCCTAACCTAGAGAGATCGTCAGTGAATGTGATGAAGTACGAGAACCCATGATTGTAAAGAGTTTCTCGTTGTGTAGTATGAAAATTGTAAAGAAATCACAACCAAAAATTATTTGACCGCAATCAACTATGGTGTCGGATTGTAGATTGTAAGTGAGTGCGGATCGTCCACAGGGACAGTGTAATCGTTCGTCTTTTGAATTAGATGAGTCGAAACTTTAAAGAAAAGAAAACAAAACAATTCATGATTTGAAATTAAAGTTCAAGAATGAGAAAAAACTAGATCTAAGAAAGCATTAAAAGATAGAATCAAGAATTGATCGTTTGATGATGTTTCCAAACCAAATATCAAGAATCGAAATGAGGCTCGTAGGAATCGATCGGATCTATAGATGTGATGTAATCTTACAATTACGTATTCTTATCCTTCGATGAATTGATACTAGATCGATGATGATCGATGAGAATTAGAGACTTCTTGTGAAACTAGGGTTTTATCTTATCTCTTGTTCTTTCGTCGATATCATTCATATTCTAGCCTCTAGTAAATTCAAGAAACAATTATCGATCCCTAATTTCGAGCGATCACAATCAAGAAAGTATCGCAACGAAACTAGGTCATCGATTCTTGAACTTGCTAGGGTTTACAAAGCTCGTAGGACTCAAGAATCGTATTAAGATTTGTTACATCATCATTCTATTGATCGTCTCGACTCCTTTACGAGCGGAGTTTTACTCAAACATCACAACAAGAACAACAATTACAAATTGAGATCTAATCATGATGCAAGAATTAAAAGAAAGCAAGATTAAAGAATTTCACCTTTTATTTATATCAACAATTTCATTACATTCGCTCAAGAACTACAAGAGGAAGAATTCGATCGTCGACTTGGCTTCGCTCGTCTCCGTGGATCGCGGATCGGCTTGGATCACTTGCCCGATTGAAGATCGGCTCGGCTCCTAAAAGGTTGAAGGCTTCTCGCTTGATTTGGTACTCAAGATCTTGGATTTGGAGTGGAATTAGGGTTAGGGTTTCGCACAAGCCTTGTCACGAGACTTGTGGAAGCAGATGATGAAAGAGGGAATGAGAGATTATTTAATGAACTAGCTAACTAAAGAACAACCTCAACCCTTAGATTTTGGCTTCTATTTATAGATAACTAACCCTAGATCTAGGATTTCAAATTCTAAGTTTCCCTCCAAAAGTTTGTTGAGGGAATTCAAATTTCCCTCCAAAAGTTAGTTAGGGGAGAAGCTTCTAGATGTGATTAGTTAGGAGGTAGCTTCTAGAAGAGGTTAGTTAGGAGCTTAATTAGGATTAGCCATGCTTAATGATCTTTGCTGATCTGGCAGTAGCTTCGAGAGACTTCTGGAATTTGATACATCAGAAATGAATGTGGGACCATAGATTAAGATTCTGCACTAAAAATGAAGCGATGACGTGGCAGAAGAGGCGCGGATCCGCGGCATAAGCAAGATCCTGCCGCGGATCCGCGGCTCATTGGAGTCTTCATGGCTTGTGTTTTCTGAAGTGGTCTTGGGCTGTTGTATGGGCCTTTATTTTATATGCTGAATTTAATATCTCCTTTTGTATTGCTACCAGATCTGAAATGATTTAGTTGGTGTATTTTTGATCAGCTCTTTTGCTTTTCTTCCGTATTTCCTGCACAGACTCAAGACAAGTGTTGCGCAAATACAGAAATGATGCGATGCCATGAAATGCGGTTAATTTCCTTTAAAGTGTCGGTTTAAAAGTTTAACACAAGCAATCTGGTATTTTACGACTGATTTGCTAATATGTGAAATATGAATACCGAACACTTCTAACTGTATGCAAAAGATGGGGAAATTGCCGGCTAAAATATACAATATTTTCGACTGATCAAATACCCCCAAACTTAATTTCGATCGTCTCGAGCGAATGTTTTTATTAAAAAGAGAAGGAGAAAATAAAGAAAGAGAAAAACTAACTAGCACACTTTCTAGGCAACACGATTGCACTGAGCACGTGCAATAAGCCTTTAAACCTCTAGGTGTCCCTAGTAGGAGGAGTGTTGTTTCCTGAGGGTTTTCAGCGGATTGCACCCACAAAATCCAATAATAAAAGGAAGATCATGAATATTACATTTAAAGACAAGAATTGTAAAAGAAAAGCTTTGAAAATTAGGGTTTCCAACTAAGCTAGCTTTTCGGTTGTCATGAGCCCTATCTTAATAGTCATGAAAAGATGTCAGAAATCACGTCCTCCCTCAATAAAACATCGTCTTATTCTTCATTCCTATCTTTCTTCCAAACATCGATCATATAACCCTGCGTGTGTGTAAAGACATCCCTACACCCGGAGAATTCAATTCAAGCTATCATACTCTTGCCCATCAGCCTCAGTACTTTTTAATTAATGAATATTTAGCTGAATTTGCTCACACACTTTCATGCGACCGTTAATACTTCTTGAGGTACTAACCGACCGATTACTCATGTGCTTGCTTACTTGGTGTATTTTCCTCGTCTTGCACCACCTCAGGCATAGCAGTGACTCCCAGACTAGTTGGCCTTAGGGCACTAGGTGAAGAAACACCCTCGCTATATATTTTTATTGCCCTTGGTGATAACAAAACCAGTGTCTATTTTTCTCACCACTTTATATTTTTTATTCACTTTTTTTTTATTTCCTTCATACTTTTGGCTTTAAGACAAGAGCATTTCAAGGTATCCTCTACTATCCCAGGCTTTAAGATGTGTGTAAGTGCGAATAGCAGGGTATCAACGTTCAAAATGTTTGGCTTCCAGAATAGAAACTATTTTTCAGACTTATTTTTATCCTCAGATTAGTGACTACCTTCATCTTACTAACCCTTGGGACAACGGCTCATAACTACTTATTACTAGTTCGTATAAGAAAACTTCTAATTTTCTTGGTTTTCTTAAATTTTTATAATCTCTTGGATGTAATTTTTCACTATCTAAACTTTTATTATCTTATTTATGTACAAAAAATGTTTTTATCTTTTTGAATTTTTTTTTAAAAAAAATTTTTATAGGTTTTTTTTTTTTCAAAAATGTTTTGTGCTTATGCAAATGATATACAAATGATGCGGAAATAAGCACAAACCTCCCCCAAACTTGTTTTCAACAGTGTCCTCACTGTTGCCATCTGCTAAAACTCAAAAACCTGTAAGCTTGGGAGGAATTTATTAGTGGGGGCAAAATATTTAAGTGAAGAACCTCCCCCAAACTTATTTTTGGCTCAAAAGTTTGTAAAAATTTTCTTTTCATGAGCCAGAAAAAATGTCCCCCCCAAACTTATGCAATGTTAATCTTTCAAAATCATATGAGGGGGTCAAAAATCATTGGTCGATGCCAAGCTTTGCAAAGACCGAATGTCAGCACCAACCATTCAAAAATTTTATCAATGCAGTGCTCTGGTTGGTGGAAGAAGAAGTGGGGAAAGGTCAAGTGGTGGAATAGAATGTGTGTGCGTCTCATATTGGAGAGACGATGCAGTGAATGTAATGGATTACTCGCATTCTTATTACAGTTCAGAAGAAGGGGTGGAGGTTCAATTTCATTGATTGGGACATAATTCATCTCAACACCCGTGTCATTTAAAAATGCGAGTTCATCAGCGAAGATCTCCTCGAAAGTTCCATCTATACCCCGGTGAATAATGTCATCACAAAGTGCGGGGTGATCTTTAGACTCTAAAAGCAGTTCATAATCAGTGTTAATTGTTGACCCGGATATCTCGGTGGAAGATTCCGTATGTGTATGATACATAGTTGGGTCAAACAACAACGTATGAAAAGAGTCAAGATCGATATCAGGAGGATCATCAAATTCGCTGCTGTCGACATCCATTAAGTCGACAGAACAGACCTGAGCAGTAGGTTCAGAGGGTACACTTCCCAACTTATAAATGTTCAGCTCTATTGACCTAATCCCGAAGGATAGGGTCATAGAACCGTTACGACAGTTGATAATAGCATTGGAAGTGGCCAAAAAGGGGCGACCTAAAATCACCGGAATTTGATTCCGTGAGTTCGCTACAGGCTGTGTATCAATTACAATAAAATCTACCGGGAATATAAATTCTCCGATTTTTATTAACACATCCTCCAGTTCACCCCTAGGTTTGGTGATAGATCGGTCAGCCATCTGGAGAGTGCAATTGGTTGGCTTCAACTCTTCGATCCCTAATTGCTCATAGACTGAGTATGGAAGCAAGTTAACACTAGCGCCAAGGTCTAGTAGAGCACGGTTAATGTGTTTTTCCCCAATAGAAACGGAAATAGTAGGATATCCTGGATCCTTACGTTTCCTCGGTAATTGTTGGGGGAAAGCCGTGTCTATTGTTTTTTCCATGAATATCTTCTTGGGCACTTGAGTCTTCCTCTTCCTAGTGCACAAGTTCTTAAGAGTTTTCGCATAGGACGGAACTTGTTGGATGGCATCTAGGAGAGGGATGTTGGTGTTTACTTGCTTAAAAATGTTCATAATCTTCTCCATATGTGGACTCGGTGTGTTAGCCCTTAACTGATTAGGATAAGGTGCTTTAGCAATAAGCGCTGGGTCCATCATAGAAGAAGGAAGTGTGTGTGGAACCGATCCCAGAATAGAAGTGGGGATCGTCCGTGGAGGGGTAAAAGAGGTGGGCTGTAGTGGCGAGCCTTTTGGGAAATGGAGAATAGGCTCGGAAGAAGATGGTGGGGTAGAAGAACTGGGGTAAGAAGTGTTTGTGTGAGGAAAGGTCTCAGCCGGGGTGTTATTGATTGATTTATTAGTATCATCAAACTCTTCACCAAGGTGATGGTCAAGCACTCTTCCAGATCTCAACGTAAGTGCATCCACATGATTTGAATAGCCAGGATTGGGTAAAGGTTGAGCTGGAAGTTTCCCTTTCTCTCTTTCACTCATCTCGGCTTTTAGTTGTGCAATTTGTGCTTCCATCGATTTGATATTATCATTTTGAGAGATAATGATCTTCATCACATTCTCGACGGAAGATTGCAAACTTGCCGTCCCTTGGATGGATTGTTTCATGAAGGTATCCAAGGTTTGTGCTAGTGCAGAGGTATTATCTGTACCGGTCAATTGCAAAGAGTTTTCATGTGGTGCAAAAGTGTTGGCCGGATTTTGGAAGTTATGTGATTGAAAGGGGTGCTGACTCAATTGAAGTGGTGGCTGCTGTTGTGGTGGAGGGACCCTTTGGAAATGATTCGTGTTTGGAACCGTGTTTTGAAATTGGAATTGGTTCCAAGCAAAGTTAGGGTTAGTCCTCTAACCCTGAACATATGTGGAATAAGATGGATCGTTTCTAGGTCTTTGAAATGCGGCATTGGTATGCTCAGGACCTTGAAACGGACATTCTTCCGTCAAGTGAGACGGATCAGAACAGCAACCACATACAGTTTTGGAGAGTGACATTTGATTTAGGGCGGCAGCTAAAAATTTATTTTCCATATTCTCGAGTTTCTTATTGATAGCTGCAATGTCAGCTTTAACTCCTATGGAAATATCGTTGCCATCCCTAGATGATTGACTCACACCCTCCCACTGTAAAGATTTTTCTGCGAAATCTTCTAGAAATTTCCAGGCTTCCCCATCATCTTTGGTTATAAAGTTGCCTTGACACATGGATTCAAGGGTCTGTCTTGTGTAAGGAGTAATGCCCTCATAAATGATTCGGCACAATTCCCATCTCGGGATGCCGTGATGTGGACATTGGACTAACAGATCCTTGAAACGTTCAAGACATTTTGAAAATGTTTCATTTGGAAGCTGGGTGAATTGATAGATTTCGCTACGGACTCGAGCTGTTTTGTGGTGTGGGTAGAATTTCTTAAGGAATGCTTTGACGAATTCGTCCCAATTTGAAATGGAATGTGCGGTAGTGTTATATAGCCACTTCTCGGCTAAATCGCACAAAGTAAATGGGAGAAGACGTAGACGGAAAGCATCCACAGAAAGCTGTGAAGTACCCATCATTTCACATACATTTTCAAATTTCGTGATAAACACGTATGCGTCTTCAGACTCGAGACCGTGAAATTTTGGTAGAAGGTTGATGTATTGGGGTTTTATTTGAAAATTTTCCCCGTTGGCTGGTGGAATGGAAAGACAGGTGGAAAGTGGGCCTCGTGTAGGATAGCATCTTTCTTGGAGAGAGATGCGAGGTGGATTCTGCGCACCAACGGACGGCGGCAGAGTAGTGGAAAAGAAGTTCGATGGAGGTGGATCCATCGATGTGGGTGTGGTGGTGGGTAAAAGAGAGGGTAAATGTAGAAATACCGACTTTTGGGTCGATCGGAGGAAACGCGGACTAACGGGCACTGGAAACCCGTGTCCAGCCTATCTTGCACTAAAAAGGGTTAGTACAAGTGGCAGCGTGAATTTATAATTAAGGGAAAGATATGAATGCGGTGCTTGCTTTGAAAAATGATACGGATTTTTGAAAAAAAATGATGCAACACAACAAAAGCAACAAGCAAAACCCTAAAATCTAGGGGTCACCTAGGTCAAAGCTCTAGACCGCTCCTAACTGCCAAAAGACAAGTCGCAGGATAGAATCCTCCACTGCCTCTTTGTCCCCCTGTGGACGGATAAGTGCCAGGTAAGTGGGAAGGTACTCCACTACGTAAGTAGTGGGCCTAATTAAAAACCACTAGCCTTAGAAACACTCGCCTTAGACACCACAAGAAAACGCGGATAAGCAATGAATTACCCACGGCCTTCTCTTGTCCTAATTGAGCGCGACGGTCCTTAGAGTCATCTCTAGATTTCTTTTAATTAATGAGGGTAAATGCGGATGCAAGTTTGTGATTTTCGGGGCTTAGGAAGGGTAATGAACTCCCCACCTAATCTGGATTTGGTCGTGCCCCTTAATTTTCCGTATTAATATGCAAACAACCAAGAATCAAAAACACGCACAAATTTTTATTTTGCTTTTGCGGCGCTGCGATTTATTTGCAAAGAATCCTGCAGCAAAGTATTAGTTGGAGCAGATGAGAGTGGAGATAAGAAAGTGAGAGACTTACAGAGAAAGTTTGGTGCAGAGAGGAGCTATAACTGCGGCGGATCCTCCGCGGATGAGCACTAATGCCGCGCTTCCGCCGCGGTATATTGGGATCAGTGCACAGAAATTTATGGTACTGTTCCTAATTGTCTCCTGAGCTCTCTGGAATTTTCAGAAAATTTTTATCCAAGCTCCAATGATTCCAGATTTCCTCGCAATCAAATCACAACACACGTATTAGTGTTTGCACAAATTTTGATCACAAAATTTAGATGGAATAAAATTTTCAACTCAAATTTTAAAATACGAACTATTAGCACACTATCCCCGACAACGGCGCCATTTGATTGAAAAGAATTTCTCGTTGTGTAGTATGAAAATTGTAAAGAAATCACAACCAAAAATTATTTGACCGCAATCAACTACGGTGTCGGATTGTAGATTGTAAGTGAGTGCGGATCGTCCACGGGGACAGTGTAATCGTTCGTCTTTTGAATTAGATGAGTCGAAACTTTAAAGAAAAGAAAACAAAACAATTCATGATTTGAAATTAAAGTTCAAGAATGAGAAAAAACTAGATATAAGAAAGCATTAAAAGATAGAATCAAGAATTGATCGTTTGATGATTTTTCCAAACCAAATATCAAGAATCGAAATGAGGCTCGTAGGAATCGATCGGATCTATAGATCTGATGTAATCTTACAATTACGTATTCTTATCCTTCGATGAATTGATACTAGATCGATGATGATCGATGAGAATTAGAGACTTCTTGTGAAACTAGGGTTTCATCTTATCTCTTGTTCTTTCGTCGATATCATTCATATTCTAGCCTCTAGTAAATTCAAGAAACAATTGTAGATCCCTAATTTCGAGCGATCACAATCAAGAAAGTATCGCAACGAAACTAGGTCATCGATTCTTGAACTTGCTAGGGTTTACAAAGCTCGTAGGACTCAAGAATCGTATTAAGATTTGTTACATCATCATTCTATTGATCGTATCGACTCCTTTACGAGCGGAGTTTTACTCAAACATCACAACAAGAACAACAATTACAAATTGAGATCTAATCATGATGCAAGAATTAAAAGAAAGCAAGATTAAAGAATTTCACCTTTTATTTATATCAACAATTTCATTACATTCGCTCAAGAACTACAAGAGGAAGAATTCGATCGTCGACTTGGCTTCGCTCGTCTCCGTGGATCGCGGATCGGCTTGGATCACTTGCCCGATTGAAGATCGGCTCGGCTCTTAAAAGGTTGAAGGCTTCTCGCTTGATTTGGTACTCAAGATCTTGGATTTGGAGTGGAATTAGGGTTAGGGTTTCGCACAAGCCTTGTCACGAGATTTGTGGAAGCAGATGATGAAAGAGGGAATGAGAGATTATTTAATGAACTAGCTAACTAAAGACCAACCTCAACCCTTAGATTTTGGCTCCTATTTATAGATAACTAACCCTAGATCTAGGATTTCAAATTCTAAGTTTCCCTCCAAAAGTTTGTTGAGGGAATTCAAATTTCCCTCCAAAAGTTAGTTAGGGGAGAAGCTTCTAGATGTGATTAGTTAGGAGGTAGCTTCTAGAAGAGCTTAGTTAGGAGCTTAATTAGGATTAGCCATGCTTAATAATCTTTGCTGATCTGGCAGTAGCTTCGAGAGACTTCTGGAATTTGATACATCAGAAATGAATGTGGGACCATAGATTGAGATTCTGCACTAAAAATGAAGCGATGACGTGGCAAAAGAGGCGCGGATCCGCGGCATAAGCAAGATCCTGCCGCGGATCCGCGGCTCATTGGAGTCTTCATGGCTTGTGTTTTCTGAAGTGGTCTTGGGCTGTTGTATGGGCCTTTATTTTATATGCTGAATTTAATATCTCCTTTTGTATTGCTACCAGATCTGAAATGATTTAGTTGGTGTATTTTTGATCAGCTCTTTTGCTTTTCTTCCGTATTTCCTGCACAGACTCAAGACAAGTGTTGCGCAAATACAGAAATGATGCGATGCCATGAAATGCGGTTAATTTCCTTTAAAGTGTCGGTTTAAAAGTCTAACACATGCAATCTGGTATTTTACGACTGATTTGCTAATATGTGAAATATGAATACCGAACACTTCTAACTGTATGCAAAAGATGGGGAAATTGCCGGCTAAAATATACAATATTTTCGACTGATCAACCCACCCCACGCATGTATAGACATTTGACCACACACATCACTGTGTATGAGTCCCAAGAGCTCTCCTACTCTTTCTCCATGTCCGGTGAAGGGAGATTTGGTCATCTTTCCTTTGAGACAGGTTTGGCAAGTTTCATAAGATAAAAATTCGAACGTGTTCAAATATCCATCTTTATGTAACTTACTCAGTCTTTTCTCCTCGATATGACCAAGTCTACAATGCCACAAGTAAGATTTGTTCATCTCTGAACTCTTCCTCTTGCGTGTGTTTTGTATACTGAGAACTGTGTTTTGATTAAGAACATAGATACCATTACACTGTATACCTTCTGCAACAATTTCCTGATTAAGGTAAATGTTCATGATATTTCTATCAAGAGCAAAGTTATATCCATCTTTATCAAGTAAAGAAACTGATATTATGTTGCTTAACATGAAGGTATATAGTAGCAATTGTTCAAAATCATAGTATTGCCATTGGGCAACACTAGGTGATATTCACCGACGGCCGCAGCATTAACTTGTGATCCGTTCCCTACTCTGAGGGACATAACACTAGGTCCAACTATACTACTTTTTCTCAGTCCCTGCAATAAAATATAGATATGAGATCTTGATCCGGTATCTAGTACCCAGGTGGTAGGACTGACCGAAAAGCAGTTCTCAACTACAAGAACACCTGAAGAAGACGCAACAGTATGTTTCTTCTTGGATGGGGTCACCAAGGAATTCAAACAATCCTCTTCCCATGCTCATACTCATGACCGTTGTCATAAGTTAGAGCCGAACCGACGCTCCCCAACCCCGAATAAGAATTCGGATCGGTCAAGCGATACATTTTATTATCTTGATTAGGGCGTGAAATGGTTGCTACCTAGAGAGAGAGGGAAAACACTCTGCGTGAGCTCTTACAAGATTAGATTGGTTATTAATTTATCTAATCAGGATGGCTCCCACTGTTTCCTCAAATTCTTCTTCAAACCCTAAAAGAGGAACTAGTCAGGATTAATCGCACGTCACAATACTTGCTTAACCTTTCAGCCAGGCCGGTGTTGGTACTTCGAGGGAGGTTTTCCAACGCTTTCGCGAAGTTCCTTAATTACATAAGCTCTTTTCCCTGGAGGCGTAGCCCCACTAACACCTTTCTAGACACATACTTGGTTTATAACATTGATTGTTAAGTGTGATAATATCCCGAGAGTAATCCTACTCATCGGTGGGATCGGGATCCAACTATCATTGTGTGATGCACTAGATGGAATCCATTCTAGTCACCACACTTCAGAAGGTATGCTAAATCTGCAATTTTCCTGTATATTTGAAACTCCCGATGTGGTTTTTGCCCCAAGCGCTTATGACCTTGACTTTGACCAACAAATCATAACGCGCAAGTCAAGTTCTACCCGTCATTGTCCTGATTGATTTAGACCCACCCGCACACACCCTTGACTTTGGCCAACAAGATGGTACGACTGTCCTAAACCAATGCATTTTATCTATGCTACGGATAAGAAACATAAAGCTACCATACACGATGCCTTGACTTTGGCCAACAAACACAACATGAATACTATTTGTTTTTATCCGAAATGATGGAGGGCTACGGTTAGGTTTTTGGCGAAAAACCCGTTAACGTAATGAACTTGATATCGTTGAAGGAACCTGAGTAGTTTTGTAAATATATAGTGGCGAAAACCTTTGCTAAAGAGGTCACTCCCTGTGAGGGGATCTCGGCTCTTTCCTCATCGAGTGAGATGCAGGATATTCCAAACTGAATACCACGATGCAAAGCAAAAATAATCGACTATAGTGAAGTTATTACCCTGACGCAAACTTTTGCTCAAGGGGTCACTCCCGGTGAAGGGATCTCGGCCCTTGCCTCGTCGAATGAGGTGCTGGATATTCCAAACTGAATATCACCGTGCAAAGAAAAAGAGAACGTCTGTAATGTCAGTTTTTAAAATCTGGTTCCAACAACATCTTTTAGGTTTTTTATCATGCATTAACTAAAATTAATGCGGCCCCATCAAATTTGTAACCTATCACACCAGAAAAGAACGAAAATACGATGTACGTATATGCCATCCGCATTCGCCACTGGGCCCCGTCATCACCCGTTAGGTTACTTAACTAACGACAGAGCGGGGGCTGGACTAGCACGGGTGCAAAACATATACAACATCTACTAATATATATATAAGTATATATAACATTCGTCCCAGGCATGATAATAAACAACATCACAGATAACAATACAGAATGGTGGATAATCTTGGAGCTCCGGGTTTCATTTGAACCGCAAATAAAACCCGACGTTCCCTGTCATGTGGATAGCCTGTGCAATGTAAACCTGTACCCCCTACGAGTGCGGCGAATAGCCCTGCCAATTCTAGAATGAATCCTCCTCCGTCTCAACGCCATGAGAACTAAACCCCCTCAGTCTTTACGCTATGAGATGGGGGCTTGTTGCCTTCTAGAATCCGGCTATTCGTGCACTCCACCGTGGGGTAATCCTAGTACTGAATAAGAAAATAATATATATAAACGGTGACATCGACCTCAACCCGGTCGTGCCCCAAAATAATATACAACCCGATAAAGACGGCAGTCCACATGTCGGACGCTCGCCCCGCAATAACAAATGTACAAATGAATTTAAACAGTAACAACAACATTGCAACACTTGCTATCCATCACGACTATCCAACCACAATCACAGAACAAGCACACAACATCAACGCGAATGTCACGTTCGCAAAACCCGTCTAAAAGAATATATAGCAGTCAAACGAGTTTTACCGATCGAGTGACATTCCCGGTTGCAGATAAAAATGAATGTACTGAAAATAAAATACGTATTTTAAAATTACGATCGACTAAACTTTCCAAATGGGCCCCAAGTATTAAACTAACACTGTAACAAATCTAGGCCCAAAAAGTAATTATTCCATAAACCATAATTTCCAAAAATAAGAGGCCCAGAAAAAATTTTGTTCACGTGGGCCCCAAAATGGCCGCGGCACCACCGCCAATAGGAGGTTTGCACGGCGGATCCGCAGCGGTTTGGAGGGATCACGTGACCAAATTTCTTCAGGGGTCTTAAAAAAGCCGGCATGATTTTCTGGGACTATAAAATTGATTTTTCGAGCACGTTTAAAAATCGACAAAAAACTCATGATTTGAAATGCAGTTTTTGAACCAGTCGATAGTTATTCTAAACACGTTTAAACAAGCTAGTATAGGTTTTATGGGTGGCTCTGATACCATGAAGGGTTATCTTAGCGTCCCGGCCAACTATCGTGGCCAAATGCGGAACAAAATTTTTCTTACGAACAAAAACTTGGCGCTAGACTAAACCCTAACCGGATCTTTCCATAAAAACAATATAGCAAAAGAGGAAGTGATATCTACTATGATAGAAACCTCACCAAAGAATTGAGTCCTTCGGTCTTCGTTCTTCATCTTTAGCTCCTTGCATCCACCTTGAACATGCTTGAACTCCAACTCCGGCTCCATCAGTCCTCCGGGATCGAGCTTGTTCTTCGGCCTCCTTTTGTCGTAGATGATCCACCCGGGGAGTATGATCCATGGCTCTAGCTCCTAACTATGTAACTAAAAAAGAAACTAGAGAACTTGGTTTGCTAAACCAAGAAGTCTAGGATGTAGTGGAGGGTGTCTAAGTGTTTGCTATCTCTTTTCTAACCTCTTAACTTGTTTCTCAACACGTGAGAATGTTAGTGAAGAGGAAGAAGATGAAGATGGAAGAAAGCAAGAGGAGGGAGGAACTCAAGAGAAAATGTGAGCTCAAAGAAAATTGAAGCATGAAGTGAAAGAAAATCACACACCTTGGTTTTATGTGTGAATTCTTTCAATAAACAATTAACAACCATGCTTCAATAGTAAATTCATTTATGAATTATTAAAGCATGGTCATCACCATTCCTCCCAAAACTTTTACTTTACACATAATTTCCAATTATTAAATAAAAGGAAAATACATAATGAGGTGGCCACCTTCTAGAAGGAAATCTATAGTAAATACGGATTTCATTCTTCTGTACAAATATACCGACAATCAGATAAAAATCGGAACTCCCAGAAGAGATAGAATAACACGAAGAACGTAATACTAAAATATATATATATCGAAATACATATATGTAAATTATTAAATCAATACCTGATTTAATAATCTAGCTCAAACCCGAGCCGGCTAGAATTACAAACTGTCCGATCGAAAATCCGAGTACTAAGTATATCAATCGATCGAACCCTGCACGTATCCAATACGGCTACTACATCATTTCGCCTGAATCAGGGAAACCCTCTGTGTGGGACTCTAAACACTCGACAGTACTCTGGCAGTGGGTTTAACAACAAGCACGTCAGCGGCACTAGCTGTACGTAATGGCTACCCAGGTACCTGTCGAAAAGAAGGCCGATGAGCAAACTCATCCGGATCTCCTACTGAGCCTATCCGTGACAATATCCGTACAGTTCGGTCTCTTCGTCAAAGAGTATCGCATACCGGGTCTAGGGGATGGTGAACGTCAGACCTTAATAACCTGATAAGTCGTGCCGATGTGGCTCAGGACCAATCCAGGAAACTATTGATCAACCTATCAGAAAATCCCAAGTGCCTTGGCCAAGTTCTTATGGTCCTGACCAATCGAATCACAGTGCGATATCGACTCCTTATACCGGGAGAGACGAATCCCCGACAATCGCTCACTGCCTCCATGTGGCTCGGGACTGAACCCAACCAAAATCTGTTTGAACGACTCAGTAGAGCCGTGGTAGGGTAGTCATCAAAGTTCAGTGGGAACTCACACGAGACAAATGCTGATCTCGGGTCCAAGGACTAACCTGTACACATGTCACCTGAGAACCTCCATCTGACGATAGGTATAGTACCACATGGAAGTTCTCGGCGAGTCCGTCCAGTGAACTCACCCCAGTGAGCACCTATATACGATCTTGGGTACATCAGATGAATGGCCGCGGGACCAACCATCCCCCGACGGGGGTAGAAACGTATACACTAGTCTACTCTGGAGTATCAATGCCCAGTCTCGATACTCACACGACTAGGGACCATTTAAGGATATGCTTGTGGACTACCCTGCTCCCATAAGTCTGATCGCCATCACAACGCAGGTAGTCAAGCGAGATCCTATGGGACTTTATCAACATGTAACCGCAATATGTAATAATGAGTATGACATATGCCATGTTAAGATAAAGTCAAACCATAATAGTATACTACCACATCGAGTCTTCATCAATATGTGCAAGCTAGATATAACAACAACAGAAATAAATACACATATCCTGATAAAGACAAGTCGAATAATATACTATACAACTGAGCAAGATTGTTCTATACATACATATCCCTAGTATCCATATGTATACATATACAATACTAGCCTCTAGGCCATATACATCCAACACCCTTAGGCTCTCGACTCTCACTGCAGATTTCTAAGTACATAGCTCCTCGGCTCAACGGTCCAATATAGAAACAATAGAGGAAGCAGTCCGCTCTGACTCATCCTCTAAAGATCTCTGGTCAACTATCATGGTTACTCATAACATGTCTCGTCGACGATGCCGAACTCTGGCATACTGGGTGTGTGTCATATGACTGCTCCTGGGTCCAGGTCTTCTCGTTTAGTATTTCCAGAAAGATCGGGTCGGGGTCTCTCCCAAATCTCGTTTCTGCCGAACTTCCTGGAAGTTATCATCTCTTACTAAATCTATATCTGGTTCCGGAACGGCTGCATACTCATCACGACTCCTTCTGGAAGATATAATCATATACAACACCTCTGCATGCTTATCAGATATCTGATGTCGGCGGAGTGGAACGTCATCTCATCAAGATCTCGTAGGAACCACTTACTCCACTTTTCTCTAATTTCTACTGCTTCAGACTCGCCTCTTTGTGGCTGCATGGACTGCGCTCCAACGGCTATACTCGTATCTGGAGTCTCCCAAGCAATGCATCTCATCACCTGATATCCGAATGAAGTCGAATCCTCCGATCGATTTGTCAAAACCACATAATCCCCCAAGAGCTCAACATCTTGGGTACAGTTTAATAGTATCGAATATATGCCACAACACTTATGGAATAACCATAGAAGGGCAGACCCAAGCCTTACTAATGGCACCGGTAAACTGCCGCAAACCCTAAGGTTCACCGGTGTTCAATGGTCATTAAATCGAGTTAGGGTTTCATTCTTCTATAAGGTCCGTAGAATTGCTTGCATTGTTTTCCGAATACTTTAAACTTGGAAAATGGGTTCCTGACATTCGATCGCCTCTATCGACTCTCAACGTATCGGTGTGAAGTCGCCTCCAGCTGGAATCAATCCATCTGATGACCTCGCATCGGGGTAGGAAATGAATCACATGTCCTAGTCTTTTATCCATGGTGACTAGCAACCTTTTATCATATCTCGAAGTATAACTCGTGCGGCATAGCTCCAAACTTCTGGGGCGATATCTCGTCAGTCGCAGCAACATCTGAATCTTCCGTCCGCACGCTGAACGGTGCCTCAATCATCAAAATAATCTGGGCTCTGACGGTCATCACAATCTGGCTAGCCTCTTGTAGTGGCCCTATCCTCTGGTGCTGATCTGCATATTCGAGAAATCTCGTAAAAGGAATCCATCAAACGCTCGTACCTCGATAACGCAATAAAACAATGCCTCCCTATCCAATCGTATGTCCCTGGAATCATGCCATGGTCAGTCCTCGTTCGTGACGAGCTCATACTGACCGCAACTCTAGTCGTAGCTCTCCACGCCCGTGTAATCGTGGTAACAAAACCATAACTGGTACCGATGAGGCTATATTATAGGAAGGATTATAATATTGTGCAAGGAAATGTACATCCTTAGGCTTTTTAAGCGAAGTAGCGTATCGTAAGTATACCGTGGAACATACGTACGGTACGTCACTCTGCTCAAGCTACCTACTCTATCAACCAAGGGTCATCCTATACTCTGAAGGTAAAACCTAACGCTCTGATACCAACTTTGTCACGACCCGAAAAGTACGGAACATGACCGGCTCTTAAATTACCAAATGTCTCGAGGCGTACGTAATCTAAGTAAGCCAAAACCCAGAAATCAAATCCAAAGAAGCAGTACAGTGATGGAAAAACCAATTTAAAGCAAGTTGTTTTAACAACATAGGCCGAAGTATGAAATTTTAAAATCTCATGTATTTTCTGAAAATTTCGGCAGAGTCTCCTTTGTAAATACTGGCCCCAAACGGGATACAACATGAATAGTATACGAAATACTTAAAAAGGCATCCCCAAGCGGGAACTAGCTCTTCGTCAAACGATGGTCACAACCACGTAAGCAGTATAATATAAAACGCCGAAGGGCGAGGATCAAAACTCAAAAGAAAACCCAAAATCAGCATGAAAACCATAATAATACAACGCGCGACTCTAAGGTCGAAAGAATAACAAGTCTGGTCTTCTATCTCTATCAAATATACAATCTGGTTGATGGAGTTTCTAGATACAACTGAAATAATGAATAACTAAAGGTGGTCCTGATGCAAAGAACGCACCTACCAAAGCAATCACCCGGAAGGGACAGTGTGCCAGCAATCCGTAACGAAACCTGTATGGCAAAACCTGCAAGGAACTGTGGCACAACGGGGGTGAGTTGCCAACTCGTGAGTAGAAAACATTTACGAGCAGAAATCGCATGCATAACGCTATCCTAGGTCATATCAGGTAATATCCTCAAATAAAAATCATGGTCCAGCTATGTATAGTGTAATACTACCTGCTCGTGTCAGTGCCTCAGATAGCAACATATCAGATATATGATGTATGAATGCATTAGGAATTTAAACAGAATATATCATGAATGAAACAACTGTTATCTTTAATCAATGAGATTTATATATATATATATATTTATATTTATATATATATATATATCAATCAAGTATCATCAATGAATGCAACAGAGAAATCAGTGTCAAGTATCGACACAAAACATAAGTCTCAGTATCTCAATATCAAATCTCAATATCTCAAATCTCGAATCTCAAGTATCAATATCTCAGGCGTCCGTATCATCTGCGGGATCGGCCCGCGGGCTCCGGCGGAACGGATCAGCCCATATCATCAATCTCACGGCCACGAACGGTATCATACGGATATCCGCTGCTCCAGGTAAAATCACCGGTAGGTAGTCTTCCCCTGCCGGGCTCATTGTCTACTACTCGAACTTCTTGCCCCAGCGTAACATACCGGGTCCACCATGTACCCGCAGACTGTTCATCCAACTCCTCGAATCGGGTCTCGAAAACTATCTCAGAACCGAGGAAACATCATGGTGGACATTACTCATCATATCAAGCAAAAACCGCATTTTTTCTCTTTAAAATACATCATCATTTATAAAACTTTCACATGCGGTTTCCAAATCTAGAAAATCTCAAGATGGATCCAAAAACATCAAATCACCATATCAATGAAAGTGAAAATCGACATAACGTCCCTAATACTGTATAACCAATGAATATATGAATGCATCTGATATCATGCAATGAATGCAATAATTAAACTAGCATATGGAAACTATAACATATTACAACTATCAGCTAGTAAGCTATGTAACTGAAATAGTATTTTCTAAAGTCTACGTGACATGGCAATTACCGATGAAGATGTGTGTGAGCCGGCAAGCGAGTGTACGTGGAGCATACGCATCATCGGTAATGGTGCTGGTGTCCTGACAGCATGGTTTCATAATTACTACGTACACAATAACATGCAATTAGGCGATGACTACATAATAAGGAAAATGAATAGTAAATACAACAATAATATGCGGAACATGAATAATAACGTAACATCCAGGAATCTACCTTACTATACATGTGATATACTGTTTTGTCGTTTGAAATAGTACGAATCGTGGTGTTTGAAAATAAGGACTACGGTGTTTTTTTAAAAAAGATACGTCTTTTTAAAATATCCGTAGTATCCCTTGGTATGTCTTTATAATTCTCACGATTCGTCAGTTTTTGAAATAGGTATGACTCGGGTCCAATCTAATATCTACTAGATAAACTACAGGTCTAACTAACAACCAATCGAAAGGGGTATGGAAACCACCTAAATCTGAGTCGATATATATATATATATATATATATGCATAATAGTCGGTGATCCCTCCTCAATAATATCATATACGATACAACATATCATATGACATCCTCAAATCAAGTGTGCGGATCTATCGTCAATATATAGCTCGTACGGTAAATCCGTCGTACGGCCTCCCAAATCTGGGTACGAGTCAAATGTCACATCTATCACATTAATCATCTGGTATCCTCTTTATCAAATATCATGATCGGGGTACTGATCTACGTCTAGTATAATACTGATATTATCTATGAAATGCATGCATGCGTATGAAAACACTACGCATAAAGAACCCGCTAAAATATCATGTCGTATCACAAATACGGACCATATCACATCACCGATCTCATGGCATCAAGCCCAATCTCATCGACTCATCTCCAAATATCATACAATATCCTCAACATGCATGCATGTGTATATGAATGTATTGTTGGAGATAGTGCCCTCAGAGTCAATTATTGGATCACAGGCACGTGATTGCAATGATTGATGGAGGACCTATACCGGTAGGACAGTCTTACTCAAGATGATAGTATGCTATCTGGTTTACCTTTATCATCGTGTACTGCTTCAGGTGATCTTACAGGTCACTATTACACGTTGATAGAGCCCTTAGGATTCTTGCTTGACGACCAGCAGTATGATGGAGATCATATACGTGGGGGCTGGGGTCTATAAGCGCATCCTTAAAAGGTCCCTAGTCGTGGGAGTTTCGAGACAGGGCAGCGATACTCCAGAGTAGACTAGTGTATACAGTCGAGACCCCGACAAGGGGCGGTGGCCGATCTCACAAGCCACTGGTGTCAGTTGGTTCACCTAAGATGTATACAGGTGCTCATTGGGTTATGAGTAGACCGGACAGGACTCGCCGAGAACAAGCTAGTTGGTCTTATACCAGACGTCAGATAGCAGTTCCCTAGTGACATGTGTACAGGTTAGTTCATCGACCTGAGATCGTCATTTGTCTCATGTGAGTTCCCACTGTACTTTGATTACTACCCTACCACGGCTCCAAAGAGTCGTGCAAACAGGTTTTAGTTGGGTACAGTCCCGAGCCACATAGAGGCAGTGAGCGGATCTTCAGGGGTTCGTCTCTCCCGGTATTGGGGGTGAGGTCGCGCTATGTCTAGGAGAGCCATTATACGAAGTCCTTGGCCAAGGCAGGAGATTTACTGGTAGGTATTCCAGTAGTATCTCAGGGTGTTCTGGGTTACACTCCGACACGACTTGTACCGCTTTTGGGGGTCTGACTTTTACCAACCCCCTAGGCACGCCATGCGATGCTCATAGACGAACGGACCGGACTGTATGGATATTGTCACTGACAGGCTCAGTAGGGTGTCAGGATGAGTTCGCTCATCGACGTCCCTTTTAGTCAATACCTGGTAGCCCGTTACATATGGCTAATACCTATGACGTGCTAGTGGTTAAATCCACAACCAAAGTATTGACGAGTCTTTAGAGTCCCCCACAGACCGTTTTCTCGAGTTTCGGGCGAAACACTGTAGAGGCCGTATGGAGATATGGCAGGGTTCGATCATGTACGTGCGGTATTGCACGGATCATGATCGGACGGATAATACTAGCGGGCTTTTGTTTAAGCCGGATCCTAGTATTGTACAGTGTAGATTTTGTCTCATTGCATTTGTATTCGGTCGCAATACAAATGCGGGTATGTATATACAGTAGGGGGGTTTTCCTGTAATTTATTACGGGATCGTTTTTCTGAAGTTGCCAGTTTGGTTTCCGTCTGGGCCATTTTCCCTTGTTTCTTTCTTTGGCTGAAAATTGGTGTGGAGGGGCTTATTTGCAAATGTGCAAATTAGCAATTTGGAGGGTTGTTTTTGCAAGTAGTTGCATCATGATGGTTTCATGATGGTTCCACCATCCCTTGACTTCTATGTTCATCATTGCTTGACTTTGCTTGATGGTGATGGGATATGATTAGGTTTTGGAGTGAGCTTTAGTTGTGATGATTATTCCTCATCATCACATATTTTCTCTTGCTTGCATGATAGCTCCCCCCTTGACTTTTCTCTCTTCTCTCCCCATTCTTTGGTTGATGAGGCCGACCACTTTGAGAGGGGGGGCTGTCCCAATTTTTTAGGAGTGGTTTTTCATCTCATTTGCTTGCTAAAAATTCCTTAAGCCATCGCAAAATTCACATCTTCCTTCTCCACTCAATACATGGCAACTTCATACCCCTAGATACATAGTGTTCTACACTTTGCCTATAGCATCCTTAGCCATGTCGACTCGCCAATTTCGTGCTCGAGTTGCCTCGGTCCAGAGGTCGGAGCCCGTAAAAGAACCCGGCGATGTGGTGCCCTTCCGACGAGGAGATGAAGACCGGAGATTCCGCGGGGAGATCGGGACGACGATGAGAAGACCGAAGGACATGGATCGCTCGGTATATCTCTCTACCCCTTCTCTAGTTAGCTAAGAGTAGGTTAATGGCCCGATTCGGGTTTATAGTGCGCGGTGGTGCCGGTTTTAAAGTTTAAAGAAAAGTATCGTTTCCGCATTTTGGCCTCGTTCAGACGGCTGGGGCGCCGCCGTGCACTTACACTGGTATTAGAGCCACGCCATTAACCTAGTCTAGCTTGCTCTAACGTGTTTTCAAGTTCGATCAACGGATTTTCCGAAAACCGGATTTCTAAAACACAGTTTCTGTCGAAATTTTATAGTGGTCAAAAAATTATTTGGTGCATTTCAAAAATACAGGCAGGGTTTTCTATGCAATCTGGGAAAATTTTGTGCAGTGTTGTTCCTATTCAGCCGCGGAACCGCGGCCTTAACCCTACTTTGGTCGCGGTTCCGCCGCAGTAAGGTGGGATCACTGCACCAGATTTCTTTAGTTGGTTCCTGTGTTGAAAATGGGGTTTTTGGTATATTATTTTTGGGCCCAGATTTTCTTTGAGTGCTACAGTAGTGCTTGGGGCCCACTTCGGTAAATTTGATCGATCGAAAATTTTAAACATGTTAGTTCACAGTATTTACATTATATCTGCGACCGTGAATGTCATTTGATCGGTAAATCCTGTCTAACTGCTATAGCCCTTTTAGACGGATTTGCGAACGTGACATTCACGTTGATGTTCTGTGTTGTGCTGTGATGTTGCGGATTGTCGTTGTGGATATCCTGGATGCAATGTTAGTACAGTTTTGGTATTATTATGTACATTTGATATTGCGGGGCGAGCGTGCGACATGTGGACAGTCGTCACTGCCTGTTTGTATATTATTCTTTTGGGGCACGACCGGGCTGAGGTCGATGTACCCGTTGTATGTATATTTTACTTTCTGTACTAGGATTACCCCGCGGAGGGGTGCATGGATAGCCGGGTTCTAGAGGGCAACGAGCCCGCATCTCATAGCGTTGATACGGAGGGGGCTTTACTCTAGAATTGGCGGGCTATTCGCCGCACTCGTAGGGGGTACAGGTTGACCCAAGGACGGGTGCTCAAGTTACCGGATTCTGTGATGTGCTGGGTGGTCCATTCATGTGGTTGAAGGGGGCTGCCTCGCTTCAGGTTTTGGCGGGTAACTTGCCGCGCTCATAGGGGTCTAGGATTTCATTGCACAGGCTATCCACACGACCAGGGGAACGTCGGGTTTCAGTAGAGGCTCTATGAAACCTGGGGATCCCAGATATCTGTCTTGTTCTGTGATACTTATTACATTTCTGTGATGTTGCAATTTATCACGCCTTGAGCGACTATTATATATTGATATATATACTAGTAGATGTTGTATATGTTTTGCATCCGTGCTAGTCCAGTCTCCGCTCTGTCGTTAGTTAAGTAACCTAACGGGTAATGACGGGACACAGTGTCTAATGCGGATGGCATATACGTACATCATTATTTTCGTTCTTTATTGGTTTGATCAATTGATGGGACTGCATTGATTCGGATCAATGCAAGCTAAACAAATCTATTCTGATGTTGTTGGAACATTTTTCAAAAAGCTGTTATAGCAAGGACGTTCTCTTTTGTTTTGCACAGTGGTATTCGGTTATGAATATCCAGCACCTCAGTCGACGAGGCAAGGGCCGAGATCCCTTCACCCGGAGTGACCCCTTGGATAGAAGTTTGCGTCAGGGCAATAACTTCACTATAGTCGTTTACTTTTTCTTTGCATCATGTTATTCAGTTGGAATATCCTGCACCTCATTCTATGGGGAAAGAGCCGAGATCCCTTCACCTGGAGTGACCTCTTTAGCAAAGGTTTTCGCCACTATATTTTTCTAAAAAGCTATCTGGTTCCTTCAACGATATCAAGTTCATTACGTTAAAGGTTTTTTGCCAAAAACCATTCGTAGCCCTCCGTCATTTCATTTAAATGTCCGGTAGTATTCAAGCTGTGTATTTTGACCTACGCCAAGGCATAGTGATTGGTAGCTACCGGATATTTATCTATTGCATAGATAGATGCATTGGTTTGGGACAGTCGTACTACTATTTTGGCCTACGTCAAGGGTATGTACGGGTGGGTTCAAATTATCCTGGACAATGACGGGTAGAACTTGACATGTGACTTATGATATTTTGGCCTACGTCAAGGTCATAAGAGCATGGGAAAAAAATCACATCGGGAGTTTCTAAAGAAACTGAAACTTTCCAGATATGCGCATACCTTCTGGAGTGTGATAACGTGAGAGGATTCCGTCATGTTATCATGCGATGATAGTTGGATCCCGATTCCCACTGATGAGTTTGTTTTCTCCTCGGGTGATCCCGACTAATTCTTCTTTCAGGTTTGGAGGAGAATTTGACGGTACAGTGGAAGTTTCCTGATTAGATAAAGTGATAACCATTCTGATTTAGGTTAGAGTGCACGCAGAGTGTTTCTTTTCTCTCTCTCTTTGGCAGCGACCATGACCCGACCCTAAACTACGACTCAGTAACCAAGATTAACCGAACCTTCTTATAAGACTGGCTTTTGGATTGTCAGAGTTGCAGACCTCATTGCCACTCCTACTTTTACCCTTTTCTTCAGGACACCCCGTATTACTACGAACGTCCACTTCCATTGGATAAAACCATCGTATGGTTATATACGAACTCGAAGGAATTTATTCGAGGATGGTTTCTGGTTCTGGAGAAAACGAATAGGACTATTCAGTTGTCTTTTCCTTTTACGTTCTCTCAGGTTGCGAGTGCTCCTTGGATTAGGGGATAGTATACCCGTTACGCCTATTGGATAGCCTTCTTCCAAACCTTAGGCTGGTGCCGAACGGTAGGGAATGAAGAAAACCAATTAGCCTAACTATGGTGTACAGAAGGTATTAAGTTAAGACAGATAAAGGGATTAGAAGGAGAGCAAAGTAAATTGCGACTGCTATTCACGACCAAACCAAGTATTTCATCGCCACTCCTACTTCACCTTTGTATTTCTCCAGGACACCCCGTATCACTACGAAGATCCACAATTTATTGGATACTCCATCGTATGGTTATATACGAACTCGAAAGGAACTTGTTCCGGTTCGGGGATGGATTCCGGTTCAGGAGAAATACGAATAAGGTTTATTCGTTTGTCTTTTATCTTCACCTTCTCTCGAGTTGCGAGTGCTCCTTGGATTAGGACAGTACACCCATTATGCTTATTGGATAGTCTTTTTCCAAACCATAGGCTGGTGCCGAACGGTAGGGAAGAAAGAAAACCATTTAACCTAAGAGGGTGTACAGAAGGTAATGACTAAAGACATATGAAGGGATGTGGAGAGATGGCAAAGAAATATACGGTTACAGTTGTGAATCTGGATAATGGAAGAGGCATTACTAGGAATACCAGGATACCCCTACGAAACATTTCAATGTTTCAGTTTCACTATGTACTGTTAAAAGAAACTGATTTCCCAATTAGACACTTCCTCCAGGGTATGTATTTACCAAGTATGAATCTCACATCTGTATGGTTTTACAGATGATGAGTGGGAGTAATTTATTGGGAATTAGGTGATTGTCCTCATTATATCGGAATTCGTTGTAATTGGTGATATTTGAGGAAGTCACCTGGGTTGTTTGCCGGACGGCAAATATTTGGTTTTGAATATCCGCTGTTATGCACCAATTTCAAATTGATATATCTGTACGTCTAATTTTATAGAGTGAGATATACCTTTTTGAAATTATGTCCATGACATTTACCTATACCAGTGGATGGTTAGGTAAGGGGCATTAAACAGCGGTGTAATTCTTCTTAACCATAAGTACAGTTTTCAACCTACGACACACAGGTTTGAGTTATTAGACTCAGGGGACTTATACAGAGTATTGTATGTTGTCCAGTGTCCATTAGGACAAAGGGGTTGGTCCTCGTGCTATATTCGGTTTACTTATGACTTCTCTAGTTCTTAGACAAGTATTTCGTAGAAACACAAGGTCTGAGTTTTGAGAAGTTATAGGTATATGAATAAAGTAGAGAACCAGATTTTGCAAGTATCGAGATTCTTCAAAGTGATCAAAGATGTACATACTTGTGTATGGTATTCAGTTGATTGTAATGGTTAAGAGAACTTGCTTCTCTTTCAGCTTACTCATAATTGGAAGTACTCCTAAGTAGAGTAATACTGATCGACCTCTTTCCATTTAGTTGACATGCACTGGAGACAGCTGCATGATTTGAATCTGGTTTAATTAAATCAGTGCCTCTGTTTCTGTATTGGATATAGAACAGTTCATATCTTGACGATGTTAAGGTACGGGGAGTTGTTCGGCTTATGCTTAAAACCAGACTCTGGATAACTCAAGGCATGTTTCTGTAATGGCTGTTTTTGGGTTGACCCGGGCTATGACGAGGGTTGACTTTCTACCATCTAGAAGATCAATAGTGATATTGTTCTAGACTCGCCACAGTTTTATTAAAAATGGATTTTTTCATAAAACAGTAGTGGGAGCATGGTAGAACAGGAAGTGATTCCAGAACCGCAAACGATTACTGAAGATTTGATAAGAACCTAAAGATTCAATTTGGTTTGACATTCCATTGGCCACTCCGCAGATAAGGTGGGTAACCTCAGGCACCCAAGAGGTACTCCGGTAGCCTCAAGGACGGTGGCAGGGAGGTTCTTGTTTACCCAGATTTGACACTACTGTTGTTTCAGGCTATGAGACCCGGCAGGAGGATTAGTATAGCATCGTTCTAAAATGGCTTTAGAAGTGCACATGTATTTGACTCTGCCAGAGGGTTGTCGTAGTCAGTGGGAGCAGCGGAAGCATTGGTGGACAAGTGGCTTATGTCTATTTATAGACTAAAGCAGATGTAGCGGAGATAGATCATCTATTTCTGATATGACAGTCATAGGTCTGACTTCTTCAGAATAGAGGATGGATCTGTTATAAAGGTAGTAGAGTGTGTTGTCCTGGTATTTGGATGACATACACAGAGTAGGAAGTGATGTTCCTATACTACGATCGGTTATTCTTTGGTTGTCACACAGTGGTTTCTCCATATGGGACTTGGATATAATATCAAGACATTCTGATTACTAGATCTATAGATCTAGATTTGGGTGGTTTCCCAATCAGGGTACTTAGACAGCATTCTAAGAGTTTTAGAATGGACGACTCCTAGCACGGTAGTTTACCTGCAGGTGATGGAGTCACCCTCTCTAAAGGTGTCTTATAGACTAAAGGGGAGAGGGATGCGCATGATTGGCAGATCACTTGCTTAGGCAATTGAGTCAATCATGAGGTGTCAAGTACCACACCAGATGTTGTTTTTACACGAAATGCAGTAAGTTGATATTAATCCTATCCTGGAGAAACATTCGGAAGCAGTTTTAGAACATAAGTGGAAGTTCTAGGGATATGATAACGACAGCCTCTTTTAGGAGACTGTTATCATTCCAGGCTTCCAAGGTGACATGGATGACAGAGAGGTTGTCAGAGTTATAGTTTTCCTTCTGACGAGGGGTAGTACTTTGGACAGGTGGCCCAAGGGGATACTGAGGGAGGCATGACGCAGGATACTGATTAAGTTCAGTTGACGATACAGTCTAAGAAGTTTGGATTTAGAGTTCATTTATGAGCTAGGTCCCATCAGATATCCAGACATATTCTAAGACAGGTATTGCTCATTTCGGGAGATAGGTTTCTCCGCGAACTTGAGATAAAGAGAGACATAGAAAGAAACGTCAAGGCGGATCCACTTACTGAGGCTATTCCTTGAACACATTAGTTTGGCAAACTGGTTTTGTGAGACTGATTAGTAGAGGAGTTGGGTGTTCGGTATCACATGGACTGTGAGTATGCGACATCGCAATAATTAGCCTTGAGTGCAAGTGGGAGATTGTTGGAGATAGTGCCCTCAGAGTCAATTATTGGATCACAGGCACGTGATTGCAATTATTGATGGAGGTCCTATGCCGGTAGGACAGTCTTACTCAAGATGATAGTATGCTATCTGGTTTACCTTTATCATCGTGTACTGCTTCAGGTGACCTTATAGGTCACTATTACACGTTGATAGAGCCTTTAGGATTCTTGCTTAACGACCAGCAGTATGATGGAGATCATATACGTGGGAGCTGGGGTCTATAAGCACATCCTTAAATGGTCCCTAGTCATGGGAGTTTCGAGACAGGGCATCGATACTCCAGAGTAGACTAGTGTATACAGTCGAGACCCCGACGAGGGGCGTTGGCCGGTCTCACAAGCCACTGATGTCAGTTGGTTCACCTAAGATGTATACAGGTGCTCATTGGGTTATGAGTACACCGGACAGGACTCGCCAGGAACATGCTAGTTGGTCTTATACCAGACGTCAGATAGCAGTTCCCTGGTGACATGTGTACAGGTTAGTTCATCGACCTGAGATCGTCATTTGTTTCGTGTGAGTTCCCACTGCACTTTGATTACTACCCTACCACGGCTTAAAGGAGTCGTGCAAACAGGTTTTAGTTGGGTACAGTCCCGAGACACATGGAGGAAGTGAGCGGATCTTCAGGGGTTCGTCTCTCCCGGTATTGGGGGTGAGGTCGCGCTGTGTCTAGGAGAGCCATTACACAAAGTCCTTGGCCAAGGCAGGAGATTTACTGGTAGGTATTCCAGTAGTATCTCAGGGTGTTCTGGGCTACACTTCTACACGACTTGTACCGCTTTGGGGGTCTGACTTTTACCAACCCCCTAGGCACGCCATGCGATGCTCATAGACGAACGGACCGGACTGTACGGATATTGTCACTGATAGGCTCCGTAGGGTGTCAGGATGAGTTCGCTCATCGACGTCCCTTTTGGTCAATACCTGGTAGCCCGTTACGTATGGCTAATACCTCTGATGTGCAAGTGGTTAAATCCACAACCAAAGTATTGACGAGTCTTTAGAGTCCCCCACAGACCGTTTTCTCAAGTTTCAGGCGAAACGCTGTAGAGGCCGTATGGAGTTATGGCAGGGTTCGATCATGTACGTGCGGTATTGCACGGATCATGATCGGACGGATAATACTAGCGGGCTTTGGTTTAAGCCGGATCCTAGTATTGTACAGTGTAGATTTTGTCTCATTGTATTTGTATTCGGTCGGAATACAAATGCTGGTATGTATATACAGTAGCGGGGTTTTCCTGTAATTTATTACGGGATCGTTTTTTTGAAGTTGCCAGTTTGCTCTCCGTCTCGGCCATTTTCCTTTGTTTCTTTCTTTGGCTGAAAATTGGTGTGGAGGGGCTTATTTGCAAATGTGCAAATTAGCAATTTAGAGGGTTGTTTTTGCAAGTAGTTGCATCATGATGGTTTCATGATGGTTCCACCATCCCTTGATTTCTTTGTTCATCATTGCTTGACTTTGCTTGATGGTGATGGGATATGATTAGGTTTTGGAGTGAGCTTTAGTTGTGATGATTATTCATCATCATCACATATTTTCTCTTGCTTGCATGATAGCTCCCCCCTTGACTTTTCTCTCCTTTCTCCCCATTCTTTGGTTGATGAGGCCGGCCACTTTGAGAGGGGGTTGTCCCAATTTTTTGGGAGTGGTTTTTCATCTCATTTGCTTGTTAAAAATTCCCTAAGCCATCAAAAAATTCACATCTTCCTTCTCCACTCAGTACATGGCAAATTCATACCGCTAGAGACATAGTGTTCTGCACTTTGCCTACAGCATCCTTGGGCACGTCGACTCGCCAACTTCGTGCTCGAGTTGCCTCTGTCCAGAGGTGGGAGCCCATAAAAGAACCCGGCGATGTGGTGCCCTTCCAACGAGGTGATGAAGACCGAAGATTCCGCGGGGAGATCGGGACGACGACGGGAAGACCGAAGGACACGGATCGCTCAGTATATCTCTCTACCCTTTCTCTAGTTAGCTAGGAGTAGGTTAATGGCCCAATCCGGGTTTATAGTGCGCGGTGGTGCCGGTTTTAAAGTTTAAAGAAAAGTATCGTTTCCGCATTTTGGCCTCGTTCAGACAGCCGGTGCGCCGCCGTGCACTTATATGTATATATGCATAGTCCCATACCCATGCGTATATACATATATACACATTCCCATATACGCACAAGAAAATGATATATGCAAGTGTATATGTGTGCGTGTATGCAAATCCTTACTCTAGGGTTTCGTGACTAAGAAATCCGCTAAAGTCCTTTCTTCAATTCTCGCTACCCTAAACCCATAAGCTCCTAAGGCTTCTCTTACTAGGTGTTCATATCATATAAAAACATATAAAAGTATATCGTTACCACATCACCTCATTCCTCACAACTTTGCGGAGGTGCTATACGCCATCCACCCGACTTCTCCCCGTAGATATAAATCTACTCACCTGATCTTCGCTCGCCGGTGTCGATGTCGCCGCGCACTTGCCTGTCGTCTCGAAGTCCACATGGGGTACCTACATGTCATATATAGTATCGTAAACGAAGTCATGCACGAAAACCAAGTTGGCACGCGTATCACGCATAAGTCAAAACCTATCGCCTACGCATGCAAGAACAGCCAAACCAACTCTCGATGTCGATGTACAAACGTCAAACCATCGAGAAAAACACCAAACGTACCAATCATGGTTTCACAAATCACTAATTATATATGAAATAGGTTAAAATTCACAAAAACCCCAAACTCACTTTAAAAGCTATTTTTTCTGAAAACCTAGCCAGCAAAGTTTACCGTTTTAGTACGAAACTTGACGTTTTAACAAAACTAATGGCCATAATATTCACTAAATATTATAACTAAGTCATACAAACCCTAATTAGATTTTTAATCTCATCAATTTTATTAAACCCAAAAACCTAGTTTACAAATAGCTTAATTAGCAAAATTTTAAAATAACAATTTGCAACTAGCTACAAAGTTTGGTTTTAGCATTCCATTAATATGTTAAACTCCTCATTAAAACCACAATCATATGATAAAACCCTCACTAAAATTTTATCTCACATATAAAAATATTTTACAAAACCTAGTTTGCACTAGAAATCGAAAATTTGCGCAAACATCACAGATTTGCGAATAAATGATCACAATATCGCACAATCACCCAATCACCCAATCCATGCTACTAGATAGCTACAACACTCAAATAACCCCTTTGCAATGCTTCAATTCCCAATTCCAAATCAACCCCTTCTCTTGATTTTCTAAAACAAGCAACAACACCCAAAATCACACTTTAAAATTTTATTCTAGCATAGTTAAGCTACAAATTAAACATTAGATTGAAATTTTACCTCACAAGTTTGAAACCCTAGGCTCCACTAGCCTCCAAAGACACCTCCTTTCTCCATGCATCAAACAAATTTGGGTGTTAGAAGAGGTAGAATAGGGATTAGCTTGGATTAGTGAAGGATTTTTGTGGATTTTTTTTTATGGATTTTGAGGTGGATTTGAAGCAAAATGAGATGGGAATTTTAGGAAAAAATGAGGCTGCTGCAGGGATGGTTTCGGCCAAGGGGAGAGGGATGGGAAAAATTAAGGGAATGGTGAAAAAAAAACCTAAGTCAAAGCCCTCTCAATTTACCATAATACCCCTACCTACATAAATATAAAATAAACCCTTTATTTTAACCATTCTTTTCACATGAAAGAAGACAAAAAGGAGGGGGAAAGTGAGTGGTCTGCTGTTGGTGGTGGTGGGGCTGGCAACATGTGGAGGTGAGTGTGTGTGAGAATGTGTACACAAAGATTCCATGCAAAAAGAACCCCTAAAGTTACCAAATTACAAGTTTTAGTTTAGTTTAATTAAATTTTAATTTCCTTTGATTATAACCAACTAGAACTTGAAATAAATTGCTAAAAATTTATATTACTAACTAGATTTTAGTTGTCATGATTCTAAAGTTTATAATTAGCTCATTCAAATTTGTATTTACTGCCAATTTAATATATTTTTAACAGCTTAAAATAATATTAAAATAATTAATTTCGGAAATTTTTTCAGAAAATTAGAAATTTTACCAGTGGCTCAATAAACACCAAATAATAGCAATTATATAGCTAGAATATGTATATTTAATTTTATATTAAAATATATTTATATTTTGACTTTTTATGGAAACCCCCCTTATTTTACCGATTTTCCGAAATTTCACTTGAACAATTTTCAAAACGTTACACGTTGGGATGCGGCCAATTCCTGAGGAATTATTGCGCTGAGAACGCAGATGTCCAGAAAATGAGAACAGATTATGTAAGAGTGCCAGCCTCCGTACAGTTCGGCATAGGCGAGATCGGAAGAGACCTTGAGCAGGATTCCTTCCAGGACACTGCTGCAATGAGAATTGCACCCAAGATCAGTTGTGTCACGTGTATTTAGAGGACCAGAGGCCGACACCAGTGACGTGCTGCTTTACGAGTGGTCATGATGATTGACCGAGAGATGACCAGAGGAGTGCCAGAACGGAATCGTTCTTGTTAGCACAGCTGACCGGGCCGATGAGCCGATGGATAGCGAGATTGAGGAATCCAAAGAGAAGATAAGGACCCTGAGACTGAGGATGCCGGACCGTGAGCAGGAGGCAAGCGGATGTTCTTGTTCTGCCGGTTTTAGGCGCACCGGTTTATTCTTCGACATTGTAGGAGGTGTACCTCAATGTCATTTATTGCGATTTGCGTTGTGATCTGAGTATCATGCTTATATCGCTTGGATTTGAGTTTTGATGATGAGTTTCCTGATGTTGATTTCGTGCAACATGGTTGCACCTACTGGGTATTTACATTTTGCGCATAGTTATCACACTTGATATATATTTTATACACCGTTGTGTTGATTTGCGATTTGTGCATATCTATTGTATTTGATGTCGATTTTGTACCTTCGTGGCATACGTTTATGATTTCATGGATTTCATACGGATGAGGTGATTCTTGCACTCGGTATAGCTCACATTTTCTTACAGTGCATTGATACGGATTTTTGCACATAGATGCACACGTTTTTGATTTATACACCTTGGTACACTCGGCGTTGTTTTATACGCATTTGAGTTATTATTATGATATTTGTGCACTTGATGCACCAGATGTTGTTTTCGTGCACAATAGATGCACCAGATGTTATTTTCGTACACGATAGATGCACCAGATGTGTTGTCATGCACACCCGTTGCACTGGACAGATGTTTTCGTACACACCTTTTGCACTTAGTTTTGCTTTTGTGCATTGATTGTTTGGGATTTTGCGTGCGTATTTAAATTTAAGAATACAGCAATCAAGACGTTGTCGCTTGGTAGCTAGCCGGTTGAGTACGAGTCGATCTACAGAGAAACGGTGTTCTTTTCTTTAAGTTCTAACGAGTTAAGTCCTAACTTTGGTAGTTATTGGTTTACGATCTAAGAATGAGAATAAATTAATAAAAAGGCTTGCTAGGGTTAGGATTAGGTTAGTTCGAAAAAGGGATTCTTCTCTCTTCTATCAA
The DNA here is from genome assembly GCA_030015575.1 of Agapanthus africanus. Lineage (NCBI taxonomy): Eukaryota > Viridiplantae > Streptophyta > Magnoliopsida > Asparagales > Amaryllidaceae > Agapanthus > Agapanthus africanus. Next base: position 190,276,995 of record CM057345.1, read on the forward strand.
TGCCCTAATTAAGAATATAGGTGTTAGGGTAATATTCAACAACGGGGATTAGCACGACTAGGAAGAAACTAAGTTTCTTCCCTTTGTTCCTTGTCCGTCCGTTCCTGGCTCTTAGCCCTAACCTCTAGTTAATTCAACCACAACTGGTCTAACTAGGGAATTGATTGAATGATATTCTCGGTGTGTAGGTAGAAAATGTATAGAAATCACAACCAAAGAAATTTGTAAACCGCAATCAATAACGATGTCATTGTAGGTTCGTTAGCGAGTGCGGATCGTCCACAGGGAAAGTAAGATTTGCTCGTATTTGTTTTAGTTGAGTCGAAAATTAAAGAGAAAAGAAAAGATAATTCAAATCAAGATTCATAAAAGTGAATTTCAAGAAGTATCAAAATCTAGATCTCATATCAAGAATACTCAAAATCAAGAATCAAGAATCATCCAATAGAGTTAGTTATCATGATTTGTAATGAGGCTCGTAGGAATCGACCGAATCGATAGTGAGGATGAAGACTTGTAATTACGTATTCTTATCCTTTGATGATTTGTTGCTAAATCGATGACGATCAACGAGAATTAGGGATTTCTTACGGAAACTGGGGTTTCATCATCTATCCCTTGTCCTTTCGTTGATTTCATTCATATTCTAGCCTCTAGGAAATTCAAACATCGATCGTTGATCACTAATTAAGAGCGAAAACATTCAAGAAAGCATCTCGCTCGAAACTAGGTCGTCGATGATTCAATTTACTAGAGTTTACAAAACTCACAGGACTTAAGAATCGTACAAGAATCTAATCATCATTAACTATCAATTTTCTCGATTCCTCCACGAGCGGAGTTTTTACTCAAGCATCATATCAAAGAAAACAATCAAGAATTGAGATCTTATCACAATGCAAGAATGTAAAGAAAGTAAGATAAAGAAATTTCACCTTTTATTATTCATCAATTCCGTTACAATTCACTCAAGAACTACAAGAATTGAGGAAAGAACTCGATGTCGAATTAGCTTCGCATCGTCTCCGTGAGTCGCGGATCGTCTTGGATCACTTGCTCGGTTGAAGATCGGCGTCGCTTCTAAAAGGTTGAAGGCTACATGCTTGAATTGTACTTGGAGATCATGAATTGATCAAATTATGTCACTCAATTTGATTTGAATTTTATTTGGATCTACAATTTTCCCTCCACTTTCAACAACTAAAAAATTCAACAACCTTGAGAGTGAAGCCTTAGGGTCCTTTTTTATAGCCTTGATTAGGATTAGCTTCCATTAGAAGCTAGGTTAGGATTAGCTTCACTTGTAAGCTTGGTAGTTAGGAAGAAGTTTCTAGAATTAGTTAGTTAGAGCTAGCTTCCTTGATAAGCTTGGAGGTTAGGAAGAAGCTTTCAAGCTTAGGTAGTTAAGTGGCTTGCTTAAGAAGTTTGGGAGTGTTTAGCTTGAATAAAGAGCTTTGCTGTTCGGACAGAAGCTTCTGGAGATCTCTGGAATTTGCATTGGCTGAAATGAGTGTGGACCTTTGAATGAGAAACCTGACATGAAGAAATGCTGATGTCATCTCGATGTGGCCGCGGATCCGCCGCTGGAAGGGCTCTACGGCCGCGGATTCGCGGCCCTTTGAATGCTTTAGTGCATGGAACTTCCAGGTAATTCTTGTACTGTCATTGTGGCACTTTTATGATGTGTGGAATCTCTTATTTCTTTCTATATCACTGCCAGATCACAAGACTTGGACTTGGCGTATTTTTATGAGCACTTTTATCAGTTTTGGCTCTTTTCCTGGAATTCCTGCACAGATTCTCGAGACAAGTGTTGCGCTATACAAAGATGATGCGTGCAATGATAAACACTTAATTTCCCTAAAAAATGTCGGTTTTAATATATAACATAATTTATTTGTTATTTTACGCATGTTTTGCTAATATGTGCTATATTCATTCCGAACACTTATAGATGAGTGCAAATAGTAGGGAAATTGATGTGTTAAAAATGCAATATTTTCGACTGATCAAATTCCCCCAAACTTATTTTTGGTCGTCTCGAGCAAACTGTTTTATTAAAAAGAGAAGGAGAAAATATAAGAAAAAGAAAAACTAACTAGCACACTTTCGTAGGCAACACGATTGCACTGAGCACGTGCAATAAGCCTTTAAACCTCTAAGTGTCCCTAGTAGGAGGAGTGTTGTCTCCTAAGGGTTTTCAGCGGATTGCACCCACAAAATCCAATAATAAAAAGAAGACCGTGAAAGTTACATTTAAAGATAAGAATTGTAAAAGAAAGACTTTGAAAATTAGAGTTTCTAACTACACTAGCTTTTCGGTTGTCATGAGCCCTATCTTAATAGTCATGAAAAGATGTCAGAAATCACATCATCCCTCAATAAAACATCGTCTTTATTCTTCATTCCTATCTTTCTTCCAAACATCGATCATATAACCCTACGTTTGTGTAAAGAACATCCTTACACCCGGAGAGTTCAATTCAAGCTATCATACTCTTGTCCATCTACCTCAGTACTTTTTAATTTGATGAATATTTAGATGAGATTGCTTACACATTTTTCAAGCGAACATTAATACTTCTTGAGGTACTAACCGACCGATTACTCATGTGCTTGCTTATTAGGTGTTTTCCTCGTCTTGCACCACCTAAGGCTTAGCAGTAACTCCCAGACCAGTTAGTCTAAGGCACTAGGTGATGAAGCACCCTCGCTATATTTTTTTATTGCTGCCTTGGCGATAACAAAACCAGTGTTCATTTTTCTTGACCATTTTATCTTTTATTCATTTATAATTTCCTTCATACTTTGGCTTTTAGATAAGAGCATTTCAAGGTATCCTCTACTATCCCGAGTTTTAAGACGTGTGTAAGTGCGAATAGTAGGGTATCAACGTTCAAATGTTTGGCTTCCAGAATAGGAGCTATTTTTCAGACTTATTTTTATACTCAGATTAATGACTTTCTTCATCTTACTAACCCTTGGGACAATGGCTCATAACTACTTATTACTAGTTTGTTTAAGAAAACTTCTAATTTCCTTGGTTTTCTTAAATTTTTCCAATCTTTTGGATGTAATTTTTCACTATCTAATCTTTTATTATCTTATTTATGTACAAAAATAATATTTTTTTTTGAAAATTTTTAAATTTTTATAAGTTTTAAATTTGTTTTGTGCTTATGCAAAGTAATATGCAAATGATGCGTAAATAAGCACAAACCTCCCCCAAACTTGTTTTCATCAGTGTCCTCACTGTTGCCATCCGCTATATCTTGAAAACCTGTAAGTTTGGGAGGAAATTTATTAATGGGGGCAATAAATATGATCGTGAAAATCCACCCCCAAACTTATTTTTGGCTCACAATGTTTGAGTGAAAATTTTCATTTTAAGAGCCAGATTATCCCCTCCCCCCAAACTTAAGTTAAACCATGTTAAGCTTTGAAAATCACAAGAGGGGGTCAAGATCATTGGTCGATACCAAACTTTGCAAAGACCGAAGGTTAACACCATCCATTCGAAAATTTTATCAATGTAGTGCATCAGTTGGTGGAAAGCCAGAAAGAAGTGGGGAAAATGTAAGTGGTGGAATAGAATGTGTTTGCGTCTTAATTTGGAGAGACGACTCAGTGATTGTGATGGATTACTCGCATTCCTTTTACAGTCCAGAAGAAGGGGTGGTGGTTCAATTTCTTTGTATTGAGGTAGATTCATCTCAACACCCGTGTCTTTCAAAAATGCGAGTTCATCAGCGAAAATTTCCTCAAAAGTCTCATCAATACCCCGAAGAATAATGTCATCACAAAGTGCGGGTTGATCTTCAGACTCCAAAAACAGTTCATAATCAGTGTTATTTGTTGATCCGGACAACTCGGTGGAAGAGTCTGTATGTGTATGAAACATAGTTGGGTCAAACAACATATGGAAATAGTCAAGATCAGTATCATGAGGATCGTCAAATTCGCTGCTGTCGACATCCATTAATTCGACAGAACAGACCTGAGCAGTAGGTTCGGAGGGTACACTTCTCAACTTGTAAATGTTCAGCTCAATTGACCTATTCCCGAAAGATAGGGTCATAGAACCATTACGACAGTTGATGATAGCATTGGAAGTGGACAAAATGGGGCGACCAAGAATCACCGGAATTTGATTCCGTGGGTTTGCTACAGGCTGTGTATCAATTACAATAAAGTCCACAGGGAATACAAATTCCCCGATTTTTATTAACACATCCTCCAGTTCACCCCTAGGTTTGGTGATTGAACAGTCTGCCATCTGGAGAGTTATGTTCGAGGGCTTTAACACTCCGATTCCTAGTTGCTCATAGACTGAATATGCAAGCAAGTTAACACTAGCGCCTAGGTCAAGTAGAGCACGGTTGATATGTTTTTCCCCAATAGAAATTGATATCATAGGACATCCTGGGTCCTTACGTTTCTTTGGTAGCTGTGGGGTAAAAGCAGTGCTAACATTATTAGTCATGAAGACCTTTTTAGGCACTTGAGTCTTCCTCTTCCTGGTGCACAAGTCTTTGAGAATTTTCGCATAAGCAGGGACTTGTTGGATTGCATCTAGAAGAGGGATGTTGATGTTAACCTGTTTCAAGATTTCAGTGATCTTCTCCATTTGTGGACTTGGTCTGTTTCCCCTTAACCGATTCGGGTAAGGAGCTTGAGCAATAAGGTCGGGGTCCAACATTGGAGAAGATCGTGTGGGTGGGAACGATCTAAGAATAGGAGTGGGGATCGTTTTTGGTGGACTAGAAGAGCTGGGCTGAGGTGTCGAGCCTTGGGGAAAATGGAGAATAGGCTCGGAAGAAAATGGTGGGGTAGACGAACTGGAGTTAGAATTAGAAGTAGAAGTGGAAGGAAAGGTCTCAGCCGGGGTATCATCGATTGATTCTTCTTTTTTATCAATATCCAAACCAACATGATTGTCAAACATTCTTCCAGATCTCAACGTGGTGATAGCGTTCACATGATGTGAATAGCCAGGATTGGGTAAAGATTGAGCTCGAAGTTTCCCTTTCTCTCTAGCACTCATTTCGGCTTTTAATTGTGCAATTTGTTCTTCCATTGATTTTATAGTCTCATTTTGAGAGACAAAATTTCTTTTCATGTCATCGACAGAAGACTTCATCTCAGCCGAAACTTGCATGATATTTGTCAGGAGCAAATTCATGTATTGTGCAAATGAAGAGGCTTCATCGATTGCGGTCAACTGCAAAGGATTATTTGGTGCAGGTGTGTTGACCGGATTTTGAAAGTTTTGTGCTTGGTAGGGGTGCTGACTCAATTGAGGTGGTTGTTGTGGTAGTGGAAGAGCCCTTTGGAAATTGTTCTGGGTTGGAACCGTGTTTTGAGTTTGTGATTGATTCCAAGCAAAATTAGGGTGATTCCTCCAACCCTGACTATAAGTGGAAGAAAATGGATCATTCCTAGGTCGTTGTTAGAAAGCAGAATTGATATGCTCATGACCTTGAAATGGAGAATTCAATAAACATTCTTCCGTCAAATGAGAAGGATCAGAACAGCATCCACATACAGTTTTGGAAAGTGACATTTGATTTAGGGCGGTAGCTAAAAATTTATTTTCCATAGTCTCGAGTATCTTTTGCATTGATGACATTTCAGCTTAACTCCTATGGAAACATCAGATTGGTTATTGCCACCCCTAGACGATTGACTTACACCCTCCCACTGTAAAGATCTTTCAGCGAAATCTTCTAGGAATTTCCAAGCTTTCCTATCATCTTTAGTCACGAAAGTACCTTGACACATGGATTCATGGGTCTGTTTTGTGGTAGGATTAATGCCCTCATATATGATTCTGCACAGATCCCATCTAGGAATTCCGTGATGTTGACATTGAACTAACAGATCTTTGAATCGTTCAAAACACTTCGAGAATGTTTCATTTAGAAGCTGGGTGAATTGATTTATTTCGCTACGGACTCGAGCTGTTTTATGATTGGGGTAAAATTTCTTTAAGAATGCTTTTACGAATTCTTCCTAGTTTGAAATGGAATGTGCGGTTGTGTTATAAATCCACTTCTCGGCTATATCGCACAAGGTGAATGGGAGAAGATGTAGACGCATGGCATCCAAAGAAAGCTGTGAAGTACCCATCATAGCGCATACAGTTTCAAATTTGGTAATAAAGACATATGCGTCTTCAGACTCGAGACCGTGATATTTGGGTAGAAGATTGATGTATTGGGTTTTTATTTCAAAATTGTTCCTGTTTCTGGTGGAATGGTGAGACAGGTCGAAAGAGGACCTCACATATGATAGCATCTCTCCTGGAGAGAGATGCAGGATGGATTCTGCGCACCTGCGGACGGCGGCAGAGTAGTGGTAAAGAAGTTCGATGGAGAACCGTCCATCGATGTGGGTGTGGTGGTGGGTAAAGAAGAAGTAAACGTAGAAATACCGACTTCGGAGTCGATCGGGGGAACGCTGACAAGACGTGCACTAGAATCCCGTGTCCAGCGAGCATGCACTAAAGGGTTTAGAACAAGTTGCAGCGTTATGAAAATTAGGGGAAAGATGAAGTGGTGTTTGTTTTGAAAAGATACGGATTTTTGAAAAAAAGTGCAAATCACAAAAAATGCACACACAACCCTAAGTCTAATGGTCACCTAGGTCAAGTCTCTAGACCACTCCTAACTGCCAGAAGACAAATCACAGGATCAATTCTCTACTACCTCTTTGTCTCTCCTGTGGCCAGGTAAGTGCTAGGTAAGTGGGAGGTTCTCTACTACGTAAGTAGTGGGCCTAATTAAGTAACCACTTGCCTTAGACACACTTGCCTTAGACACCACAAAAGAAACGCGGATAAGCAATAGATTACCCACGATCTTCTTCTGTCCTAAGTGAGCGCGACGGTCCTTGGAGTCATGTCTAGATATTTTTTAGTTAATGAGGGTAATGCGGATGCAGTTTTGTGATTTTCGGGGCTTAGGAAGGGTAATGAACTCCCTACCTAATCTGAATTTTGTCTTTGCCCTTTAATTTCCGTATTAAAAATGCAAACAACCAAGATCAAACACGTACAATTTTTGCTTTTTGCGGTGCTGCGAATTTTTGCAAAGAAACCTGCAGAAATTGGTTAATGAAGCAGATCAAGAAGGAGATAAGAAAGTCAGGAAGTCACTGAGAAATTTTCATGCAGAGAAGAAGCAAGGCCGCCGCGGTTCCGCCGCAATAGGCTGCTAATGCCGCGCTTCCGCGGTCCAGTAATGAAATTCCTGCACAAAAATTTTTGCAGAAGCTCCTGTTCACTCCCTTAGCTCTCTGGAATATTCAGAAAAAAATTTCACTTGCTCCACAGATCCAGATTTCCTCGCAACAAATCACAACGAATCGTTTAGTGTTTGCGCGAATTTTGATCTAAAAATTTTGATGGAATAAATTTTTCAACTCAGATTTCAAAAACGAACAAATTAGCACACGATCCCCGGCAAAGGAGCCATTTGATTGATATGAATTCTCGGTGTATAGGTAGAAAATGTATAGAAATCACAACCAAAGAAATTTGTAAACCGCAATCAATAATGGTGTCAATTGTAGGTTCGTTAGCGAGTGCGGATCGTCTATAGAGAAAGTGAGATTTGCTTGTATTTGTTTTAGTTGAGTCGAAAATTAAAGAGATAAGAAAAGAGAATTCAATTCAAGATTCATAAAAGTGAATTTCAAGAAGTATCAAAATCTAGATCTAATATCAAGAATATTCAAAATCAAGAATCAAGAATCATCCAATTGAGTTAGTTATCAAGATTTGTAATAAGGCTCGTAGGAATCGATCGAATCGATAGTGAGGATGAAAACTTGTGATTACGTATTCTTATCCTTTGATGATTTGTTGCTAGATCGATAACGATCAACGAGAATTAGGGATTTCTTGCGGAAACTAGGGTTTCATCATCTATCCCTTGTCTTTTCGTTGATTTCATTCACATTCTAGCCTCTAGGAAATTCAAACATCGATCGTTGATCACTAATTAAGAGCGAAAACATTCAAGAAAGCATCTTGCTAGAATCTAGATCGTCGATGATTCAATTTACTAGAGTTTACAAAACTCATAGGACTTAAGAATCGTACAAGAATCTAATCATCATTAACTATCAATTTTCTCGATTCCTCCACGAGCGGAGTTTTTACTCAAGCATCATATCAAAGAAAACAATCAAGAATTGAGATCTTATCACAATGCAAGAATGTAAAGAAAGTAAGATAAAGAAATTTCACCTTTTATTATTCATCAATTCCGTTACAATTCACTCAAGAACTACAAGAATTGAGGAAAGAACTCGATTGTCGAATTAGCTTCGCATCGTCTCCGTGAGTCGCGGATCGTCTTGGATCACTTGCTCGGTTGAAGATCGGCGTCGCTTCTAAAAGGTTGAAGGCTACTTGCTTGAATTGTACTTGGAGATCATGAATTGATCAAACTGTGTCACTCAATTTGATTTGAATTTTATTTGGATCTATAATTTTCTCTCCACTTTCAACAACTAAAAAATTCAACAACCTTGAGGGTGAAGCCTTAGGGTCCTTTTTATAGACTTGATTAGGATTAGCTTCCTTTAGAAGCTAGGTTAGGATTAGCTTCACTTGTAAGCTTGGTAGTTAGGAAGAAGTTTCTAGAATTAGTTAGTTAGAGCTAGCCTCCTAGATAAGCTTGGAGGTTAGGAAGAAACTTCTAGGCTTAGGTTGTTAAGTGGCTTGCTTAAGAAGCTTGGGAGTGTTTAGCCTGAACAAAGAGCATTGCTGTTCGGACAGAAGTTTCTGGAGATCTCTGGAATTTGCATTGGCTGAAATGAGTGTGGACTTTTGAATGAGAAACCTGACATGAAGAAATGTTGATGTCATCCCGATGTGGCCACGGATCCGCCGCGGGAAGGGCCTTACGGCTGCGGATCCGCGGCCCTTTGACGGCTTTAGTGCATGGAACTTTCAGGTAATTCTTGTTATGTCCTTGTGGCACTTTTATGATGTGTGGAATCTTATATTTCTTTCTATATCACTGCCAGATCACAAGTCTTGGACTTGGCGTATTTTTATCAGCACTTTTATCAGTTTTGGCTCTTTTCCTGGAATTTCCTGCACAGATTCTCGAGACAAGTGTTGCGCTATACAAAGATGATGCGTGCAATGATAAACACTCAATTTCCCTAAAAAATGTCAGTTTTAATATATAACACAAGTTATTTGGTATTTTACGGATGTTTTGCTAATATGTGCTATATTCATTCCGAACACTTTTAGATGAGTGCAAATGGTAGGGAAATTGATGTGTTAAAAATGCAATATTTTCGACTGATCAAGAATCACCACTATCTTGTAGGATAGGGTGTCGTAGAGAGCGGATTATGGTTGATTTAAAGAGAGTCCTTTAAATAAAATTATTTAGGTAAAGAAAGGCGTGAGAGAGATTTCGTTCTCTCAAACCTTCCCTATCCTACCCCTAACAAGTGAGGAATTACTCACTCATTAGGAAAATAACAATAAAATTCATTTTTGTTTTATTTTTAACAAACAAACTAAATTGCATATAATAAAAGAACAGGTAAAAAATTGCAGGTAAAAAATTGCAGGTAAAAAATTGCAAGATAGAAATTAAAACTTACTTTATTGATGTCCTCTCAACAACGCATTACAATGGAAAAAATCTAGATCTATGAATTAAAAAGAGTAAAAACTAAAGAGAGGCATGCCTTCATTTGGCTTTCAACTTTCCTATTTATAGATAGGAAAAACCCTAAGTTTATATTCTGATCCATAAATGAAATTACAAAACTGCCCTAAGAAAGCCGGATCAAAGCACCGACACGTGCACCATACGGCCGCGGTTCCACGGCAGAAAGGCATGTTTGGCCGCGGTTCCGCGGCCGTATTGTGGGATCTTGGTCTCAATCTTTCAGGGTTGCTTCATGTTGCTTTTTCCTTCCGTTTTCTTCACTTGGTTCCATAGAATCTCTTCTATTTTCTTCCAGATTTCCAACAGTGCAGAATGATGTGGTCTTTCGCCGTGAGCTTTGCGTTGAAGTCTTGAATCTTGTGCTGCCCTTGTGCTTTGTGTATTGAACTGTCTACTGATTTCATTTGTTCCTTGAACTGGTAGGCGGCATCATACGGATTCATCTATGGTGGGTCGTAGTCTCACATTTGTAGCGATTTTTCACGAATTTCACTGTAACGATCTGAGAACCTGTAACCTGCAACTATTTAGCAGAAATGGATCAAAAGCACCTATTTATGTGTAATGTGATTAAGAATGGGCGATATAATAATGCAAAATTCTGATATGAACAAATACCCCCAAACTTATCTTTTGCTCGTCCCGAGCAAAACCAATTTTTATTCTCAAAAATTCCTAACCTCACTTTCGTAAGGAACACGATTGTACTGAGCTCGTGCAACAAGCCGTTAAACCTCTAGGTGTCCCTAGTAGGAGGAGTGTTGTCTCCTGAGGGTTTTCAACGGATACTACCCACAAAATCCAATCAATTTGGCCTGTTGACTTTCATTCTTTAATTCAGTATCCTAGTAAGAAATTCTATTATCGTCAACTTAGAAATCATCAACCCGTATTTTTCACGCTTCCTTTTCATTTAACTTAAGAACATATACGTTTTGCAAGTTTATAAAGCTTTCAGCATCTCCTAAGTTTCCTTCTAAGGTGCAATCTTAACTCAGGAATTTTTATCATCTCTACTGAAGATATAAGCCCTATCTTTTATTCCTATCTCTCCTCCAAACTCCAATTATATACCCCTACGTGTGTGTAATTATCACCCTACACTTGGAAATTCAATTCAAGCTATCATACTCTTGTCCATCTTCCAAAATACTTTTAGTTGGTGAATTTTAGATGAAATTGCTCACACATCTTTCATGCGACCGTTAATACTTCTTGAAGTACTAAACGACCGATTATAAAATGTGCTCACGCATTTAGGCGTCATTCCTCGTCTTGTAATACCTTAGGCTTAGCAGTGATTCCCAAACCAGTTGGTCTAAGGCACTAAGTGATAAAGCACCCTCGCTATATAATTTTTTTATTTTTGCTACCTTTAATAATTACAAAACCAGTGTTCATTTTTTTATTTCTTTATTCACCATTTTTACTTTTATTTTATTTTCTTTCATACTAAGGATTTTAGACAAGAGTATTTCAAGGTATCCTCTACTATCCTAAGTTTCAAGGTGCATGTATGTGCAAGTTGTAGGGTATATATTTTCAGAATTTAGACTTAAGGTTCAGAATTATTTTTCAGACTTACACTTTAAATAAAAATTTCAATACTCTTCCCTTATTTTGACTTAGCCCAAGAACTGAACTCAAAATCTTCCTATTTCTAAGTAAACTACAAGGACATATATTTTCTACAGTTAAACTTTAAGAAAGGTTATTTTTAGAGTTTTTAATTTACCAAGTTTAGGATCTAGTTTTTTCCTACTATTCAACCGTCATGTTGAACTTAAGTCAAATATGGCCAAAATTGAACTTTTCAATCTTTTTAATTTTAAAAATTTTCAATTTTTTTATTGATTTTATTTTTATAATTTTTTTTAATTTTTTTATCTTTTCAGTTTTTATATATTTTTTTTTATAAAGATGCAATGCGGAATTAAAAATGCAAAGAAAGAAAAAAAATGTACAAAAATAAAAATATGCAGATGCAAAGATAACTATTTACAATCAACCTCCACCCCTAAACTTATTGAAAGCAGTGTCCTCACTGCTCATAGCCTCGCTGTCGCCTCGAACGTGATCAGGAACATTGCTCTCTCGCAGCAGAGTGGTCATGCCCTACTCCAAACTCAGTACTCGATGACCAATGTTGGTCACCATCCCTATCAATCTTTCTACCCCCTATTTGTTCTTCGCATCAAGCGCACTTGCGTAGCAGGGGTAAGGTCTTCATTGCTCGCGGTCGAGCTGGAGCTGGGTGTCTTGGCGGGTACGTCCTCGGCCGGCTCGGCGCGCGACCATACATCATGTAAGCGTGTGTAGGACGTGGATACGCCCTCAAGAAGTGGTCTAATAGAGATCCCTCCATGCATATAAAATTCGAATTCCTCCACTGGGAGGAAATGGCGACACAGTTGTGTCACCAAGATGGGGCATTGATAGTGGGCAACCCTCTTGCCCGCACCAATTGAGTGTAGTAATACAGTGCACATATAATAGCTGGGGTTTCTAGTCATCAAAGTGTCCACGATATGAAGGGATGGTGTGAAAAATGTAGTCTTGTACGAACTACCAAAAATATTATTTTGTGCCCAACGGCACACAGTTAATACGTTCGCAAAAAGGGTTCTAGCCTGGATGCCTTTTCGTGGCTCCCTCGAACAATCATTACCCATCAAGGGTATGTAGTCCTCGAATTGGAGGGGTTGATCGTGAATAGGGAGTCTAGGTATTAAGGTGACTTCATGGATGAAGTACCTATCAATAATTATTTCCCTATCCCCCCAAATTAACATAATATAACCGTGTTGTGAGAGGCAACCATCCTCCATGCACTCGTAAAAACGGGTGACAAGATCCGGAAGCGCGAAGGAATTTGGATGGTTAAAAAGTAAAAAGTTCTATCCGCGCCTTTGGATCTCATCACCAAAGTAACTACCAAAGACCGTGTGTGCAAAGATTTGTGAGAAATCTCTTTCAAACTGCAGAGTAGGAGCCATCACAGAGAGCAAATTCAAAAAAATTTAATTTTAACAGAGAGGGAAAGGAAGTGCAAACCTCCTCTGAAGATTTCAGAGGGCGACGACACTATACGGCAGCGGATGCGCGGTCAGAACCCCCCTTGTGCGGCGGAATGGCGTCCGTCTGGCGAGATCTCACTGCAGAACTTTAGCGGCGGCTAGGGTTTTGAGGAAATGAGAAATTGGGGTTATGAAAATTCAGAGAAGGGTCGGGTTGTATTTATAGGGGGTATTTTGGTTATTTGAAAAAAGACCTCTTAAAAAGAGGAATTTATTTGTAAATAAAAAAATATTTATATATTTTATTATTATTATTTAAAACTGAAAATTTACAAAAATACCCCCCAAAATTTTGCAATTTTTTTATTTGTATTTTTATATAATTACAAGTGTTACATACCCCCAAACTTATTTGAAATAGTGTTTCCACTGCTTATGGCTGGATAACCGAAATTTGGGGGTAGGTGATTAGTCGAAAATATTGCATCTTTTAACCGGCAATTTCCCTATTATTTGCATTCATATAGAAGTGTTCGGCATTCATATAACACATATTAGCAAAACTGTCGCAAAATATCAGATTACATGTGTTAGACCTTAAAACCGGCATTTCTAGGGAAATTGACTGCATTTCATAGCATGGCGTCATTTCTATATATCGCAACTTGTGTTTCGAAGTCCGTGCAGGAAAATCAGAAGATTGCTCAATTTTATACTGCTAAAAGATGCGCCAACTCATGGATTTGGAATCTGGAATTGTTCTAAGAATCAATCAGAGATTTAACATATCAGAAAATACATCAAAATACAGCAGAAGACAACACTGGAAGTTTGAAGCCCCAAGGAGCCAAAATGGCCGCGGTTCCGCGGCCTAAGCTAGCTAATGCGGCGGAACCGCGGCGGCTTGTCGACTTCACAACCTCAGCTTTGCACCACAACTCCTATCTCAATGCCTACAGCTCAGAATGAAACAACATTTTCAAGAAAGCCCCAGAAGCTTCTGCCAGATCAGCAAAACCTTGGATCGACACTAAACTAGCCTATCATTCTAGAAACTTCTCCTTAAACCCTAGCTTAAACCCTAAGCTAAGCCCCTAACCAACTACTTCTAGAAGTCTTTCAACAAACTTTTGGAGGGAAGTCCTATTTCAAATCAAAGACCTAGGGTTTGGGAAATCTATAAATAGGACCCTAGGCTCACTTGTAAATGATTATTGATTGTTGGTAGAATTCACTCCTTGATCCTCTCCTTTCATTAGTTGTTAGAAACCCTAGTTCTTCTTCTACCCAACAACAACCACCTCTAAACCCTAACCCTAATCCAATCCACAAATACCCACTTCAAGATTCATGGAGTTCAAGCCAAGAAAGTCTTCTACAACCCTTTAGAAGCAAAGCCGGACTTCATCGGAGCATGAGATCGAAGCAATCCTAGACTCAAGAAGCCGAGCGATACAAGATTCGACGAGCGATGTTCCTTCCTCTTGTAATTCTTGAGAGTTGTAAATAATTGTTGAAATAAATAAAGGTGAAGAATCATTTCAATCAAATGGCGCCGTTGCCGGGGATCATTTGAGTGATATACACAATCGGAAAATATCATCAATCAAATGGCGCCGTTGCTGGGAAATCATTTGATAAACACAAAAAAAATCTTCAATTAGTAGGCGGAGGAAGATCAGTCAATGTACATCGGCTCCTGCAACAGCAGGAGCTCCTCCGAAGGATCCGCGGTGAGGAACGGTTTAATCCTATGTCCGTTCACTTTATATAGTGAACCGTCCTCTGGATTCCCTAAGTCGACCGCACCGTGCGGATATACGGTCCGTACCAAAAATGACCCTTTCCATCGAGATCTAAGATTGCCGGGATGGAAATGTAGCCGGGTGTAGTAAAGTAAAACCTGTTGACCCGGTTTGAAAGTTTTGCGCATAAGGTGTTTATCGTGAAACACCTTCGTTCGGTTTTTGACGACAACCGCGTTCTCGTAATCTTCATCCCGAAGCTCTTTTAATTCGTTTAACTGCAGCTTTCTTTGGCTGCCTGCATTTTCGATAGATAGATTCAGCTCTTTTATCGCCCAAAATACGCGATGCTCAATTTCAACTGGAAGGTGGAAAGCCTTTCCGTAAACAAGCCGATAAGGAGACATGCCAAGGTCGGTCTTATAGGCAGTTCGAAATGCCCAAAGGGCATCAGTAAGTTTTGAAGACCAATCCTTACGGTTTTTAGAAACCGTCTTCTCTAAAATCTGTTTAATTTGCCGATTTGAAATCTCGGCTTACCCACAAATTTGTGGATGATAGTGCGTTGATAGCTTGTGATTAATGGAATATTTCCGCATTAAGGACTCGAAAGTCCTATTACAGAATGAGTTCCATTATCGCTGATGATCGCGCTGGGGTGCCCAAACCGTGAGAAAATGTTTTCTTTGAGGAATCTAACGACAACCTTGTTGTCATTAGTCCGGCTGGGCACAGCCTCGACCCACTTAGAAACATAATCAACAGCAAAGAGAATATACAAGTTTCCAAAAGAATTGGGAAACGGCCCCATAAAATCAATCCTCCAAACATCAAAAATTTCCACAACCAATATTGGTTGGAGCGGCATTTCGTTTCTCCTAGATATCCGGCCCAAGTGTTGGCACCGGGAGCATGTCTTGTGGTAATCATGTGTGTCTTTAAAAAGTTGTGGCCAGTAGAAGCTATACTCCAAGATCTTTTCGGCTGTCTTTTTAGTGCCAAAATGCCCGCCACAGGCTTGATCGTGGAAGATGACAGCACGCTCTTAAATTCATTGTCGGGGACACAACGACAAATAATTTGGTCGGTACAGTATTTGAATAGATAAGGTTCAACCCAGTAAAAATGTTTTACCTGGGATAGGAATCGGAGTCTGTCCTGATTTGAACATTCATTTGGTATAAGTCCGGTAGCCAAATAATTCACAATATCTGCGAACCAAAGTTCGCATGATATAGTCAAGAGCTGCTCATCTGGAAAAACGTCTTTTATAAGAAATTGAAGTGTCGGCGAAGAAGGGAGGTGTGAAAGATGGTCGGCGACTACGTTTTCGCATCCTCTTTTGTCTTTGATGACAAGGTCAAATTCTTGTAGTAAGAGGATCCAACGTATCAGCCGAGATTTAGCATCCTTCTTCGCATAAAGATGGCGAAGAGCTGAATGGTCAGTGTATACGATGACTGGAGAGCCGATTAAGTAGGGCCTGAACTTTTCTAATGCAAACACAACAGCTAAGAATTCCTTCTCGGTTGTTGTGTAATTTAATTGGGCCTCGTTCTAGGTTCGGCTAGCGTAACAGATGCCATGCGGTATCTTATCGATGTGCTGTCTAAGGACAGCACCAATGGCAAAATCAGATGCATCACACATAATCTCAAATGGATGCGTCCAGTCAGGAGACGAAAGAATGGGAGTAGAAGTAAGTGAGTTTTTCAATGACTCGAACGCCTTCATAGAGCTCGAGTCAAAATCAAATGTGGTGTCCTTGGCCAACAAAAGAGTCAAGGGTCTAGCAATCTTGCTAAAATCCTTGATGAACCGTCTATAGAAACCGGCATGGCCAAGGATGGCTCGAATGTCTCGGACGTATTTGGGAGGAGGGAGATTGGAAATGACTTCAATCTTCGCTTTATCTACCTCAATGCCATTTTGCAAGATGATATGTCCTAAGACAATACCTTCTCGTACCATAAAGTGGCACTTCTCCCAATTTAAACTAAGGTTCTTGTCCTTACACCGGGTAAGGACTGCGTCGAGATGTAGCAAACATTCATCAAAAGAGTCGCTGAAAATGGAGAAATCATCCATGAAGATCTCCAAGAATTTTTCCACCATATCTGAAAAAATTCCCATCATACACCGTTGGAAAGTAGCGGGTGCATTGTATAACCCAAAGGGCATGCGACGGTAAGAAAACGTACCGAAAGGACAAGTGATTGTGGTCTTGTCTTGGTCTTTTTCGGCGATGGGAATTTGATTATAGCTGGAGTAGCCAACCAAAAAGCAATACTATTCATGCCCAGCCAATCGTTCTAGCATTTGGTCAATGAAAGGTAATGGAAAGTGGTCTTTCCGTGTTGCGGCGTTGTGTTTTCTATAATCGATGCACACTCGCCACCCAGTTTGGGTGCGAGTAGGTATTAACTCATTCGCCTCATTAGTTATGACCGTTTTTCCCAATTTCTTGAGGACAGCATGAATGGGGCTAACCCACTGGCTATAAAAGATAGGGTAAATGATACCACTATCAAGACATTTTACGATCTCCTTTTTAACAGCCTCCTTCATGACTGGGTTGAGTCGTCTCTGTGGATCCCTTGCTGGCTTGGTATCATCCATCATATGAATATGATGTTCAACTATTAGGGGACTAATCCCTTTAATGTCCGCCATAGTCCAGCCAAAAGCATGTCGATTGCTTTGCAAGACCATCAAAAGGGCTTTCTCTTGCTCTGGGGCTAGAAAAACGGAGATGATAATAAGAAGGGTCTCATTCTCACCTAATTAAGTGTATTTATGGTAAGACAGCAATAGCTTGAGTTCGAGTGTTGGAGGTGAAACAATTGAAGGTAAAATCGGTGAAAATGTCTAAAACTCAAAGGATTCCAACAGAGGTTAAAAATGAGTGTAAGCAACTGAGTCAGATGGTTCAGCTAATTCATCTGAAAATTCAAAGGATTCAAACTCGGGTGGTGATTGGTCGAGATCGTTTAAGAAAGTGAAACACTCGTAGTCATTATCGGGCGTGAAAGCAGTATCAGATTAAAGGAGGAACGCACTAGTGGCATCAAAATTGCTGTGAACGAACAGAAATTTCTCGAGCTCATAGTCCTCCTGGGTGATCTCTTGGATCGTGCAAACATCAAGTATATTAGCATTAGGTTCGGAGGGCTGATTCCCTAACATAAAAATGTTGAGTTCAATTATCATGTTTCCAAAAGATAGGTTCATCGAACCATTTCGACAATTGATCACAGCATTCAAAATTGCAAGGAATGGTCGACCAAGTATCACCAGAATTTGATTCCAGGGGTTAGCTACAGGCTGTATATCGATAACAATAAAATCAATGGGGAATATGAAGTTCCCTACCTTTATTAACACATCCTCTAGTTCACCCCTAGGATGGGTGATAGATCGTTCAGCCATTTGGAGAGTACAATATGTAGGTTTCAGCTCTCCTATACCTAATTGTTCATATACCGAATAAGGAAGTAGGTTAACACTGGCACCAAGATCCAAAAGTGCGCGGTTGATGTTCTTATCCCCAATAGTTATTGAAATAGTAGGATAACCAGGGTCCTTTCATTTTTGGGGTAAAGGTTGGGTAAGAGCATCACTCACGACAATTGCTAAAAACACTTTCTTCGGTACCTGAGATTTCCTCTTCTTGGTGCAAAAGTCCTTCAAGATTTTTGCGTAAGAAGGGACTTGTTGGATTGCTTCCAAGAGAGGAATATTAATGTTAACCTGCTTAAATAACTCCACAATCTTCTCCATTTGTGGATTTTGTTTATTGGATCTCAACTGATTTAGAAATGGAACATTTTGAAAATTGGTTGAGTCCAATATTTGTGGAGGAGATTGTGGAGCAGGAACGGATCCCAGTGTTGGTGTTTTCGTGGAGTGAGATGTTGGTCCATTCGGAATAGCAGAAGAAGTAGAGCCTTGTGAAGAATGGAGAACAGGCTCTGAAGACGAAGAAGAAGAAGAAGAAGAAGAAGAAGCGGCGGCCGTGGTGTCATCATCTGTGCAAACATTGTTATGCAACATCCTTCCAGATCTCAATGTAGTTACGTCACTCGCATTATGGTTTTGTTGTTCAAGAGCAACATCTGCATTTTGTGGGTGACCAGGATTTGGAAGTGGTTGAGATGGAAGCTTCCCCTTCTCTCGCTCGCTTAAAACTGCCTTCAGTTATGCAATCTGGGCTTTAATGGTTTTGATGCTTTGCCCATGTGATGCAGTTTGTTGCACCAAAGACTGAATGGAAGACTGGATGTTGGCTGAGGATTGAGTTAATTGTTTTAAAAACGCCTCCAGACTTCGTTCTAGCGAGGAAACCTTATCGTTATTTGGTGGAACAAAATTGTTTTGAGGAAAAGAATTGTTAGGTGCAAAATTATTCGTTTGATTTTGGTAAGGTTGGGGTTGGAAAAGTTGTTGATATTGAGTTTGTTGAGGAGCTTGTTATTGAGGAGGAGGCCTCTGGAAATTGTTGTTGCCTTAGAATTGTTGTTGATTTTTATTCTAAGCAAAATTGGGGTGGTTCCTCCAACCAGGATTGTAAGTTGAAGAGCATGGATCATTTCTTTGTCTTTGCTGAAAGGCAGCATTGACATGATCCTGTCCTTGAGCAGGTGGTTTGTAAGGACACTTTTCGGTCAAATGGGATGGATCCGAACAACAAGCGCATATAGTGCGAGGGGGTAAAACAGGGGCAGGAGAAGGCGATGAAAATTTGCTCTCAATTGCTTCTAGTTTCCGTGTAATTGGTGCCGTTTCGGCTTTCATTGCATTTGACATATCAAGTTGATGAACGCCTGCCCTAGATGGACCGGAGGAAGTAGATGAAGTGGACGAAGTGGTCGGTCTAGTGCTTTCCCACAGAAGCGTTTGTTCAGGAAGATCGTCGAGAAATTGCCAAGCTTCCTCGTCAGATTTGGTAAGGAAGTGACCTTGACAAATGGTTTCCAGCAACTGCTTAATTGCTGGGTTCAGTCCTTCGTATAAAGTTGGGCAAAGTTGCCATCTCTCAATACCGTGATGAGGGCACTGAACAAGAAGGTCTTTGAATTGTTCGAAACACTTCCAAAAAGGTTCGGAAGGAAGCTGGGAAAATTGGTTAATTTCATTACGTATTCTCGCGGTCTTATGATGTGGGTAAATTTTTTTAAGAAACGCTTTAACAAACTCTTCCCAATTGTTTATGGAATGCGACGCGGTCCTATACAACCACTTTTCAGCTAGGTCACACAAAGTGAAAGGATTGACTCATAGCCGTATAGCATCGTCGGATAGTTGGGTGGTCTTCATAATTGCACACACATTTTGGAATTTGTAAATGAAGATATAGGCATCTTCGGATTCCAGCCCGTGAAATTTGGGCAACATATTGATGAAGTGGGGCTTAATTTCAAAATTATCCCCATTTGCCGGCGGAAGTGAAAGGCAGGTAGGAAGTGCGGAGTGAGTGAGATAGAAATGATCCTGGAGCGCGATTCATTGTGGCGCTTCAACAGGAGGTTGTTGCGGGTTATTTGCACCCAGTTGAGGTGGAATCAGTCCCGAGGTAGGTAAAGGGTTGTTAGGATTGAATCCTGACATCTCTTTAGAAGATGATGAATGTGAAGATGATGGTAAATGGAAAGAATTCCGGTCAATGTTGGAGTTGGCCGGCAAAGGTAAGGATGAAAAAGGAGTGGAGGGAGTTTCGACTTCGGAGTCGATCGCGTAGTCGGTAGCGACTAACGAAATACGGACTAAACGAGCGCTAGTGTCCCGAATCCAACCGGACATACACTAAACGAGTTTAGTGTAGTCAAAACGTAGAATGTGAGGGTAAAAAAATGTCAATGGGGAAATGTGAGTGAGGGGTGGGTGCAATGGGATTCTACCGACAAAGGGCAAGTTTTTGTAAAAATTTTGTTGCGTGTTTTTTTTTATAAAAAGTTTTGCAAAAAAAATTTGTACGGAATTAAGGCTCAATTTCAAACAACCATAGTTTAAACCTGCACAATCAAACCTAAATCTAGGGTCTCCTAAGTAAATTAGACTGCTCCTAACTGGTCCAAAGTGACAAGTTGTGAGATATCCCTCAAATCATCTCTTCACCGCCAATTGTGGCCAGGTAAGCACAAATGAAGAAAGGAGGGTTCCGCTCATGAATCACCGTGAGACGGGCCTTTTAAAGTTACTTTTCTCATTTGTCTAGCCTAGACACCATAAAGTCAGGTTTAGATAAACGACTAAATGCCCACAACCTTCCTCTATCCTAATGAGCGTGACAGTCCTTAATTGGCTGAGTCTAGATATTTTTTAATTAGCTCAAGGGTGATGCATATGCTTTTAATGATTTCTGGGGTCTTAAAAAGGTTAATGAAATCCCCACCCAATCCTGGTTGGTGTTAGAGCCCCTTAGATTCCTTTTTAAATATGCAAAGCAATAACACACAAAATCTAAAACACTTGCCAAAAAATTTTCTTTTTATTTGCGGCGCAAAGAATCCTGCACGAAAACAATTTATTGGAAAGGGAGAAGTTGTTGTGCAAAGAATACCTGCAGGAAAAAAAATTTAGTGGAGTTCAGGGGGTTGGAGAGAAGACAAACAATACTCACAGATAAATTGGGGTGCTGACGTCACAAGTCGCGGTCAACTGCTTAAATCTGACGCGGTTCCACGGCGGTTTAGTTGGTTTAGATCTCGAAAAATTTTCTCTGTGCTGTTGTGGTTCTCCTCTGTCTGTTCAGATCGTCTGTTTCTTGATTGGTTCACTGAGCTTGCTCCAGATCTGAATCAGTCCTTCTTCCTTTCCTGCACAATTCACACAAAAACCAATCAAAAATAACAAGATGATTTTTTTATGTTTTTTTTTAAAATTTTTAATTTTTAAATTTTTTAATCAATTAACCCGAAATTACAAAAATAATTAAACTACTGTTTCCCCGGCAACGGCGCCGTTGATTGTTTGGGATTTTGCATGCGTGTTTAAATTTATGAATACCGCAATCAAGACGGTGTCGCTTGGTAGCTAGCCGGTTGAGTACGAGTCGATCCACAGGGAAATGGTGTTCTTTTCTTTAAGTTCTAACGAGTTAAGTCCTAACTTTGGTAGGTTTTGTTTTACGATCTAAGAATGAGAATAAATTGATAAAAAGGCTTGCTAGGGATAGGCTTAGGTTAGTTCGAAAAAGGGATTCTTCTCGCTTCTATCAATGCCATAATTAAGAATATAGGTGTTAGGGTAATACTCAACAGTGGGGATTAGCACGACTAGGAAGAAACTAAGTTTCTTCTCTTTGGTCCTTGTCCGTCCGTTCTTGGCTCGTAGCCCTAACCTCTGGTTAATTAAACCACAACCGGTCTAACTAGGGAATCACCACTATCTTATAGGATAGGGTGCCGTAGTGAGCGGATTATGGTTGATTTAAAGAGATTCCTTTAAATAAAATTATTTAGGCGAAGAAAGGAGTGAGAGCGATTTCCTTCTCTCAAATCTTCCCTATCCTACCCTTAACAAGTGAGGAATTACTCACTCATTAAGAAAATAACAATAAAATTCATTTTTATTTTATTTTTAATAAACAAACTAAATTGCAGATAATAAAAGAACAGGTAAATAATTGCCGGTAATAAATTGCAGATAAAAAAATGCAAGATAGAAATTAAAACTTACTTTATTAATGTCTTCTGAACAACGCATTACAATGGAAAAAAATCTAGATCTAAGAATTAAATAGAGTAAAAACTAAAGAGAGGCATGCCTTCATTTGGCTTTCAAATTTATTATTTATAGATAGGAAAAACCCTAGGTTTACATTCTAATCCATACATTAAATTACAAAACTACCCTAAGAAAGCCGGGTCAAAGCACCGACACCCACCGACACCTGCACCGACACGTGCACCATACGGCCGCGGTTCTGCGGCAGAAAAGCATGTTTGGCTGCGGTTCCACGGTCGTATTGTAGGATCTTGGTCTCAATCTTTCAGGGTTGCTTCATGTTGCTTTTTTCTTCTGTTTTCTTCACTTGGTTCCACAAAATCTCTTCTATTTTCTTCCAAATTTCCAACAGTGCAGAATGATGTGGACTTTCGCCGTGAGCTTCGCGTTGAAGTCTTGAATCTTGTGCCGCCCTTGTGCTTTGTGTATTGAACTGTCTACTGATTTCATTTGTTTCTTGAACTGGTAGGCTGCATCATACGGATTCATCTATTTTTGGTCGTAGTCTCACATTTGTAGCGACTTTTCACGAATTTCACTGCAACGATCTGAGAACCTGTAACCTGCAACTATTTAGCAGACATGGATCAAAAGCACCTATTTATGTGTAATGTGATTAAGAATGGGCGATGTATTAATGCAAAATTCTGATATGAACTTGCATATTGTGGCACATGTGTTGGATTTGATTTACGTGCACACCAGGCGCATATGATTGTTGGATACGCCTTTTGAGACTGATTTTGCTCTTGAGCACTTTATTTCCTTGATAGGCACAATATTATGAAGTAGCCAAACAGGACTGATCTAAGGATAGTACCTGAATACTTTGCCTGCATTACAAAGTTACCAAGAGGTTTTTGTTAGTGTATATGCCCTAGAGGCCATTACTGTATCATACTAGTTTGTATATTACTTAATGGAAGCTTGGGATATTCACCTTGTATATACAATCTTGCTCAAAATAGTAGTATGCTACTTGGTTTGTTTCTACTTCAATGTGTACTTGTGTTTATTTTAGTATATCACCTATACATATTAGTGGAGCCCTTAGGATCTTTGCTTGATTTCCAGCATTGTGATGGCAGTCATACTAGTGGGGGCTGGGTAATCTATAAGCCCATCCTTATGCAGGTCCCTAGTCACAGGACTATCGAGACAGGGCATCGATACTCCGGAGTAGACTAGCGCATGCGCTTCTCATCCCAGTGTGGGAGACGGTCTGTCCCACAGCCGTTAGTACGTCGTACTGGACATAGTATGCGGGTGCTCGTTAGGTTACGAGTACACTGGACATGACTCGTCGGGAACTGACCGGTTGGTATTATACCTATCGTCAGTTATCAGTTCCCAGGTGACATGAGTACAGCTTTGTCCGCTGACTTGACACTGTCACGTCGCCTCGAGTGTGTTCCCACTGTACTTTGATTACTACCCTACCACGGCTCAAAGGAGTCGTGCAAACAGGTAGTAGTTGGGTGCAGTCCCGAAGCACTTGGAGGCAGTGACGGTTAGAAAGGATTCGTCTCTCCCGGTATTGGGAGTTGACATCGCGCTGTGTCTAGGAGAGCCATTACACGAGTAGTCCCTGGCCAGGGCAAGCGAGATATACTGGTAGGCTTCCAGTGTTATCTCAGGGTGTATTAGGCTTCACTCCGACACGACTTGTACCGCTATTAGGGGACTGACGTTTACCGTCCCCTAGGCCCGCCATGCGATGTATCAGACGAACAGACCGGACTGTACGGAGACTGTCACATTCAGGCTCAGTAGGAGTTCAGATGGGTTTCACCTCGCCAGTCTTCTTGTCGGCATCTACCTGGGGACCGTTACGCACAGCTAGTGCCACTTGCGGTCTGTGGTTAAACCCACTGCCAGCGTAGTGTCGAGTCTTTAGAGTCCCACACAGAAAGCTATTCGCCTTTAGGCAAAAGTGTAGAGGTCGCATGGTTTTGCGACAGGGTCCGGTCACATCCGTGCACTTGTGCACGTACAGTGTCCGGACAGTTAACACTAGCAACCTTTGGTTTAAACCAGATCCTAGTGTACGTTTTGGGATTGGTTTTATCCAGTATGTATTCGTGTTCCTCGGAACGCGGATGCGGGTGTGGATGCACAGTTGACGGAGAGACAGAGGCAGAGGATTCTCATTAGGGTTGTTGACCGTTGACTGTTGACTATTGACTTTTTGCTCAGCCCTAATGAGAATATGATATGTAATTAACAATATCATTATTAAGTATTATGGTGACATGGTTGTTGAGGGGTTGACATTGTTGACTTGTTGACTTTGTTGACCGGTTGACTAGGTTGGACTAGTTGACCATCAAGATGACAATGGCTATCATTTCATGGCAAAGACTTTTTGCTTGCTTGTTTCTCTTGTGAAAAATGAGTGCATGAAATGATATGGCTATTGTAGCTTAAACCATCACATAATACTTGATTGCTATGATTTGTTATGATGGCTTTGGATTATGAGAGCCAAGAGAGAAAAAGTCTTGCGCATTCTTTCATTTTCCTTTCTCTCTCTTGTGTTCTTGAGCTCTCATCTCCTTCCTCTTGCTCTCCCTCTCTTTAGTCTATGGTTCACTTGTCTCATGTGTTGAGAACCAAGAACCATAGAGAAAATCCCAACACACTCTCCTCTACTCACTCTAGTTCACAAGGTTTAGCAAACCGAGTGAACTAGTTTCTTCAAAGTTCGAAGAAGAAGCCAAAGGTAGAAGCTTTCAGGTGGATCGATCTTCGGCCCAAGGAGACGACGGGGTGAAGCCGATCCGGACAACCATCGAGGCTTGAAGACGAAGGAGTTCAAGAAAGAAAGGTATAACCCCCTAACCGAGTAGTTAACAACTCCTAGTTAGGTTATTAGTTATATGTTTAACAAAGATCTGGTTTTGAGTCCATGTTACCGCCTCTAGAAAATTGTTTTTCACCAAATTCCGCATGCCCGAAAGTACCGGGAGAGGTAGCATGGACTTACAGTGGTATCAAAGCTTAGTTAAACTCTATCTAACATGTTAGCAAAGTAACAAGAAGATCGATCAAAGAAAAAGTCACGAAACGAACCCGATTTGTCAAGTTTTTGCCGATTTTTTTTCTGTTCAAAATTTGAAAACTTTCATCTTAAAAATCGGCTCAGGATTTTTATTGAATAACCACAAAATTTGGTCCCACGAACTGTTCAAAGCGCCGCGGTTCCGCGGCCGAGTTGACTCGGCCGAGGTCCAAACTTTGTGCAGTGTATTTCTGGGGTTGTTTTGGGATTTTTGAAATATGTCTTTTCAGCCCGGATTTTCCAGAACGAAAATTTTGTGTTTGGGGCCTAAAAATCCGTATTTTTTGATCGAACTTCTAAAGACTTAAGCTGACGGGTTTTTATCTGTGATGTGATATTTGTATTGAACGTCTGCTAATCGCTATATGTCGATTAGTGGGGGTTATACAAATCTGTGATCTGTAATGTTGCTGGAATGTGTATATGAATTCATTGGATTGTCGCGGGTGAATAGCCAGGGGTTGTGAGACGAGAGTTTTCTTTTCTTTCAATTCATGTAAATTTGTAAATTGATGTAATAATTATTTGTATGGCCGCACAACCGGGTCAGGGTTGTAGCCGTCATTGTATAATTTCTTTTTACTGTTTTTGCTCCTAGGATAGAACCATGGAGGGGGTGCACAAACTACCGGGTATGCCGAAGTGCCGAGTGGCCTACTCACGGAGTTGAAGGAGGTTGCTTCACTTCGGGTACTTGGCGGGTAGTTTGCCGCACCCGTAGGGGTCTTGGGTGGGGTATTGGCTATTCACCGCGACCGTGTAATCTGCTTTTCGTTACAGGCTCGTACGAATTGCAGGTTCCTAGTATATCCAATGTGTTCATCTGTGATCTGAAATGGCTATCATTGCAATATATCTATATATGATATTATTTAGGCGTTGCTTATGTTTTACAGCCGCGCTAGCCCAGCCCCCGCTCTGTCGTTAGTTAAGTAACCTAACGGGTAATGACGGGGCCCCGTGGTGAATGCGAATGGCATAAGCGTACGTCATATTTTGGTTGTTTTCTGCAATGGTAGGATTAAATGATGGGACGCATTAAAAGAACTAATGCAAGAATATCACGCATTAAAAGAACTAATGCAAGAAAAATAAACCAAGTAAAAGTCGTTGGAACACTTTCGATAAACCACTCGGTTCTTTTCAAAACCAACTTTTAAATCCGGAGCTTGAGCCACTCCTTTTAAAAGCTATCTCGTTCCATCGATTATATCAAGTTCACTACGTTCACGGTTTCGCCAAAACCATTCGTAGCCCTCCGTCGTTTCACATGAATAGTCAATAGTATTCAAGCTGTGTTTGTTGGCCAAAGTCAAGGCATAGTGATTGGTAGCTATTGGGTATTCATGTGCAGCATAGATAGATGCGTTGGTTTGGAACAGTCGTACTGCCTTGTTGGCCAAAGTCAAGGGTAGGTACGGGTGGATTCAAATTAACCTGGAGAACGACGGGTAGAACTTGACATGTGACTTATGATTTGTTGGCCAAAGTCAAGGTCATAAGAGCATGGGGCAAAAATCCACATCGGGAGTTTCAAAAGAACTGAAACTTGCTAGTGTTGCATACCATTTGGAGTGTGATGATTCTGGTAGGATTCCTTCAGTTTCGTCACGCGATGATATTTGGATCCCGATCCTACTGTGAGTATATGCTACTCCTCGGAAAATTTCTCACTTAACGATCAATGCTATAAACCAAGTTGGTGTCTAGAAAGGTGTTAGCGGGGCTACGCCCACAGGGAAAAGAGGTTATTTAATTAAGGAACTTCGCGAAAGCGTTGGAAAACCTCCCTCAAAGTACCGACACTGGCCTGGCTGAACGGTTAAGCAAGAATTGTACGGTGAGATTGATCCTGACTAATTCTTCCTTTTTGGTTTGAGGAGGGATTCGAGAAACAGTGGGAGCCATCCTGTTTAGAAAAACTAAAAACCATTCTAAACTTGCAAGAGCATCATGCTGAGTGTTTCTTCTCTCTCCTAATTGCAGCGACCAATCGACATGATTGGACTTAAGTTACTTCTAGATAAAAACATACTGACATGGCCAAACGACAAAGATTGGTTCAGGAATATCAAGATGGCAATCACTTACGACAAGCTGGGGTATCTTCTTACCACCAAAGCTCCCCCTATCCCAGGTCCCAAAACCAGCGTCGCGGATAAGAAAATCCGTAAGACCTGGGAAATCGACTGTGCGAAGGCCAAGTGCCTCGTGCTTGGCTATATGGACAATGAACATCAGAGGAGGCACGAGAATATGGACCTCGAATCCATATTTCTCCAAACAAAAGAACTGTATGGAGAGCAATGTCGTATCGCAAGATACGAAGTGTCGAAGAAGCTATTTTCGGCAAGGTTGGCCGTCGGATCATTGGTAGCGGAACACGTGCTTAAGATGATTGGCTACATAGAAGAGCTCGCAGACCTTGGGACCACGTTGGAGAATGAGCTCTATACGGACTTGATTCTCTAGTCCCTTCCTTCCACTTACGCCCAGTTTATCCTGAACTTCAACTTACAAGAAAAGGAAGTTGAACTTTCAGAACTCCTCAACATGCTGAGGAGCGCAGAGGGCACCCTACTGAAATGTAGGGAAACATCCACTTTGTTTGTAGGAGGATCTTCCTCTTCTAGGTCCAAGGCGAAAGCCAAGGGAAAGAAGAAGAAATCCCCCGCCAAACCAAGGGGCGGTGTTAGTAAAGTGGATACGAAGGGAAAGGCAAAAGCAACAAAGAAAGTGGAAAAGCTTGTGGATAAGGAAGAATGCTTCTATTGTCATAAGAAGGGACACTGGAAGAATGATTGCAGGGCTTGGAAGGCCAGAACACAGAAACTGAAGCAGGTTGCGGCTTCAGCTTCAGGTGTGTATGTTATTGAAAACCGTTTTTCAATAAACTCTACTTCCTGGGTATTGGATACCGGATCAGGATCTCATATCTGTAATTCTTTGCAGGCGTTGAGAAACCGTAGGGTTTTGAAGGCAGGTGACATGACCCTCAAAGTTGCAAACGGAGCTAGCATGGATGCTAAGGCCGTGGGGGACTATCACCTGGGAATGTCAGATGGACATGTTTTGGTTTTGCGTAATTGCTTTTTTGTACCCAAAGCAACTTGTAATATCATTTCTGTATCTTTGGTATCTAAAGAAGGTTATGAATTTGCGTTTGTAAGCAATGTTGTAAACATTCACCTTAATCAAGTTATGATTGGGTCAGGTACATTGAGCAATGGTATATACGTATTAAACCAACCACAGATTTTCAATGTCCAGAATACACACAAAAGAAAGTCTCCAGAAATCAATCAGACTTTCTTGTGGCATTGTAGACTAGGTCACATCAATGAGAGAAGGTTGACGAAGTTACATACAGAAGGATATTTGAATCCGTTCGAATATCAATCGTATGCCACTTGTCAATCCTGTCTCAAAGGAAAGATGACAAAGACTCCGTTCACTAGACACGGAGTAAGGGCGAGCGAGCTCTTGGGACTCGTACACAGCGACCTGTGCGGTCCAATGTCTACACATGCGCGAAGCGGTTATTCTTACTTCATTACTTTCACGGATGACTTTTCAAGGTACGGTTATGTCTTCTTAATGAAACATAAGTCCGAAGCCTTTGGAAAATTCCAGGAATATAAGAATGAAGTAGAAAAACAAACCGGCAAAAGTATCAAGATTCTAAGATCGGATCGAGGTAGAGAATACTTGAGTGCCGAGTTCCTGGACTATTTAAAAGAGAACGGAATTCTCTCTCAGCTTACTCCTCCATACACTCCGCAACATAACGGTGTATCGGAGAGACGGAACCGAACCCTATTGGATATGGTACGGTCCATGATGAGTAACGCTGAGTTACCGCGATCATTCTGGGGGTATGCGCTAGAATCAGCTGCATACCTTTTGAACCGAGTTCCCACTAAGACTGTGCCTACCACACCATATGAGATGTGGTGTGGGAAGAAACCCTATCTTAAGCACATTAAGACATGGGGATGTCCAGCTTTTGTTAAAAAGCAGCATGCGGACAAGCTCGAGGCACGCTCAGTACAGCGCAAGTTCATGGGATATCCAAAGAACTCCAAGGGATATTTCTTCTACTGCGAAGAGGAACAAAAGGTTTCTGTTTCTCGTCATGCCTACTTCTTGGAAACTGAGTTTTTGGAAACCCAGATAAGTGGGAGCACAGTAGAACTGGAAGAAATTCCAGAACCAAGAGCTATTACTGAAAGCTTAGTAGAACCAGAGGGTTCAAAAGAACAGGACATTCCTACGCCGCTCCGCAGGAGTAGTTGGCAGTCTCATCCGCCCGAGAGATACTACGGTTTTCTCATAGAAGGGGATAGAGAGGATTGCATCATAGATTATGATGAGCCTACTAGCTTCCAGTAGGCCGTTCAGAGCGTTGACTCGGTAAAATGGCTGGATGCAATGCGGACCGAAATGGAGTCCATGTACACCAACAAAGTATGGACGTTGGACATTGCTCCAGACGGGGTAAAACCCGTAGGATGCAAGTGGATCTTCAAAAAGAAGATTGGTGTAGATGGACAGGTTGAGACCTATAAAGCTAGACTGGTTGGAAAGGGTTTTCGTCAAAGACCTGGTATGGACTATGACAAGACCTTTTCTCCAGTAGCTATGCTGAAATCCATTCGGATCGTTCTTGCCATTGCTGCCTTCCACGATTATGAGATTTGGCAGATGGACGTAATGACCGCTTTTCTAAATGGAAATTTAGAGGAGTGTGTCTATATGAACCAGCCAGAGGGTTTCATTCAGAGTGGGAGCAGCGGAAAGGTGTGCAAGTTGCTTAAGTCCATCTATGGACTAAAGCAGGCATCGCGGAGTTGGAACATCTGTTTTGATGAGACGGCCAAGGAATTTGGCTTTATCAAAAATCCAGATGAACCATGCATCTATAGTAGATTTGTAGCGAGAACTGTAGTATTCCTCATTTTATACGTGGATGACATTCTCTTAATAGGAAATGACATTCCTATGCAACAATCTGTCAAGGGGTTCTTATCACACAGGTTCTCCATGAAAGACCTGGGTGATGCCTCATACATCCTGGGGATCCGGATCCATCGTGATAGATCCAAGAGGATATTAGGACTTTCACAGTCCAGGTACATCGACACCATACTGAAGAGATTCAGTATGGAAGATTCCAAGCACGGTAACCTACCGGCTTGTCACGGGATCACCCTCTCTAAAGAGATGTCTCCCAAGACTGATTTGGAGAGGGAACGCATGTCTATTATACCCTACGCTTCTGCGGTAGGCTCTATAATGTATGCGATGTTGTGTACCAAACCGGATGTAGCTTATGCACTGAGTGTGGTAAGCCGGTATCAGTCAAACCCTGGGGAAAAACACTGGATAGCGGTAAAGAACATTCTCAAGTACCTGAGAAGGACTAAGGAGATGTTCTTGGTGTATGGAGGAAAAGACCTCCAGATCGAGGCCTTTGCTGACTCCAGCTTCCAGAGTGACAAGGATGATTCCAAGTCCATGTCGGGTTTTGTCTTTACCCTCAACGGAGGGGCGGTGTGTTGGAAGAGTTCCAAACAGGAAACCGTTGCAGACTCGATGATGGAAGCGGAATACATCGCTGCATCTGATGCCGCAAAAGAAGCTGTCTGGATGAGGAAGTTCTTGAAAGAACTTCAGGTGGTTCCGTCCTTTGTTGACCCAATACCTCTGTATTGCGACAACAACAGGGCTATAGCTTTAGCGAAGGAACCCAGGTCCCATCAGAGATCCAGACACATCTTGAGGCGGTATCACCTGATCAGGGAGATCGTGGATCGCCAGGAGATCGAGGTTCGGAGGGTTGCTTCAGAAGATAACACTGTAGATCCATTCACCAAGGCCTTGCCCCAGACTCAGTTCGAGCGGCTGATCGAGATGATAGGTCTTCGATACGCCAGTACATGGCCTTAGTGCAAGTGGGAGATTGTTAGTGTATATGCCCTAGAGGCCATTACTGTATCATACTAGTTTGTATATTACTTAATGGAAGCTTGGGATATTCACCTTGTATATACAATCTTGCTCAAAATAGTAGTATGCTACTTGGTTTGTTTATACTTCAATGTATACTTGTGTTTCTTTTAGTATATCACCTATACACATTAGTGGAGCCCTTAGGATCTTTGCTTGATTACCAGCATTGTGATGGCAGTCACACTAGTGGGGGCTGGGTAATTTATAAGCACATCCTTATGCTGGTCCCTAGTCGCAGGACTATCGAGACAGGGCATTGATACTCCGGAGTAGACTAACGCATGCGCTTCTCATCCCAGTGTGGGAGACGGTCTGTCCCACAGCCGTTAGTACGTCATACTAGAGATAGTATGCGGGTGCTCGTTAGGTTACGAGTACACTGGACAGGACTCATCGGGAACTGACCGGTTGGTATTATACCTATCGTCAGTTATCAGTTCCCAGGTGACATGAGTACAGCTTAGTCCGCTGACTTGACACTGTCACTTCGCTTTGAGTGTGTTCCCACTGTACTTTGATTACTACCCTACCACGGCTCAAAGGAGTCGTTCAAACAGGTAGTAGTTGGGTGCAGTCCCGAAGCACTTGGAGGCAGTGACGGTTAGACAGGATTCGTCTCTCCCGGTATTGGGAGTTGACATCGCGCTGTGTCTAGGAGAGCCATTACACGAGTAGTCTCTGGCCAGGGTAAGCGAGATATACTGGTAGGCTTCCAGTGTTATCTCAGGGTGTATTGGGCTTCACTCCGACACGTCTTGTACCGCTATTAGGGGACTGACGTTTACCGCCCCCTAGGCCCGCCATGCGATGTATCAGACGAACAGACTGGACTGTACGGAGACTGTCACATTCAGGCTCAGTAGGAGTTCAGATGGGTTTCACCTCGTCAGTCTTCTTGTCGGCATCTACCTGGGGACCGTTACGCACAGCTAGTGCCGCTTGCGGTCTGTGGTTAAACCCACTGCCAGTGTAGTGTCGAGTCTTTAGAGTCCCACACAGAAAGCTATTCGCCTTTAGGCAAAAGAGTAGAGGTTGCATGGTTTTGCGACAGGGTCCGGTCACATCCGTGCACTTGTGCACGTACAGTGTCCGGACAGTTAACACTAGCAGGCTTTAGTTTAAGCCAGATCCTAGTGTACGTTTTGGGATTGGTTTTATCCAGTATGTATTCGTATTCCTCGGAACGCGGATGCGGGTGTGTATGCACAGTTGACGGAATGACAGAGGCAGAGGATTCTCATTAGGGTTGTTGACCGTTGACTATTGACTTTTTGCTCAACCCTAATGAGAATATGATATGTAATTAACAATATCATTAATTAAGTATTATGGTGACATGGTTGTTGAGGGGTTGACTTTGTTGACTTTGTTGACCGGGTTACTAGGTTGGACTAGTTGACCATCATGATGACAATGGCTATCATTTCATGTCAAAGACTTTTTGCTTGCCTGTTTCTCTAATGAAAAATGAGTGCATGAAATGATATGGCTATTGTAGCTTAAACCATCACATAATACTTGATTGCTATGATTTGTTATGATGGCTTTGGATTATGAGAGCCAAGAAAGAAAAAGTCTTGCTTATTCTTTCATTTTCCTTTCTCTCTCTTGTGTTCTTGAGCTCTCATCTCCTTCCTCTTGCTCTCCCTCTCTTTAGTCTATGGTTCACTTGTCTCATGTGTTGAGAACCAAGAACCATAGAGAAAATCCCAACACACTCTCCTCTACTCACTCTAGTTCACAAGGTTTAGCAAACCGAGTGAACTAGTTTCTTCAAAGTTCGAAGAAGAAGCCAAAGGTAGAAGCTTTCAGGTGGATCGATCTTCGGCGCAAGGAGACGACGGGGTGAAGCCGATCCGGACAACCATCTTGGCTTGAAGACGAAGGAGTTCAAGAAAGAAAGGTATAACCCCATAACCGAGTAGTTAACAACTCCTAGTTAGGTTGTTAGTTAGATGTTTAACAAAGATCCGGTTTTGAGTCCATGTTACCGCCTCTAGAAAATTATTTTTCACCAAATTCCGCATGCCCGAAAGTACCGGGAGAGCTAGCATGGACTTACAGTTTTTAGAGAAAAGGAGCTATAGTCTCGCTATTTCCTACGTGTCCGTGAGCGACACGAACATTTTTAAAGAAAAACCTTTTCGGATATTTTAAAACGACGGAACGTATATTTAGCAAAACATATATGGATATATATTTTTATTTTACAAATGAGCGTCCGTCAGTTATGCCGTGAGTTATGCATTCACGAGGCAATTTAGAAATTATTTTTGCATCAGTTTTATTCAGATTTTGAAAGTTTTCCAAGGATGCGTACTATACACGTATTATAGTATTTGACTAGTGTATATTGGATTTCAATAGTGGATTTTGAGATCTGTATCTTCATTGTAACTCCGAGGGATGCATGCAGATCCGATGATTTGCGTAACGCTTGACGGAGTTCGGATTTTGAGTTTTGTACTCGTTTTCATGCGCACTTGATGCGCTGTGTTATTCTGTATCTTTCTTGATTTCGGAGCCCCGTTGATTTGAGCTGATTATTGAAATATTTTAGTATTTGAAGGGTTTAAATTTAAATTTGGGGACCGAATTTCTTTAAGGGAGGAAGATTGTAACATTTCAGAAAAATTAAATATTATTTTTAAATATTTTTATAATTAAATAATAAATATTATGAATATTTTAATAATGCGGTGTAATTAAATACCGATAAAGTGGCAAAATATTTGGAAAATTTTAGAAATTTCTTTAAAAGAGGGTGCTTTATTTGATTTAAGCAAATTAAGAAATTTTTTGATTAATTATAAACTATTTTAATGCTAATCGCGATTAAATATCGCTAATCGTGCTTTAAACCGGATTTGTGCACATGACATGCACCGTGTCTTTTTTACACGTTTCTGCATTTTTCTACCATGGTTTTCTTTTATGATCATTTCATTTTGGGTTTTAAATGAAAAGAATAGAAAGGAAAAGAAAAGAAAAAGGAAAACAATAAAATATGAAGCATGGGCATGAGAGAGAGAAAGGTGAGGGATCAAACCTTAGTCATGGCTTTTGTTTCCTCATTGTTTTTCCTTCATCATCCTATCCCCTCTCCTTTCATGGCAGCACCCCTCTCCCTCCTCAACAAACACCTCACTTCACCACTAAAAACCCATCCAAAGTCCATCCCCGCTTCATAAAAGACATGCTTAAGCTCACAAGCTACACTTTGGACCAAGAAAGTTTGCATTTTTGGCACTTGGGGCAACTCAAGAAAATTCTGTAGTTGCCAAATGAAGTAATTTCATCACCATTAGCATAGTAATAGTTTTACTTTAGTATCCTTGCATGTTTAGAAGTGTTTAAGTTTGATTTAGTGAGGTTAGAAAATTCCTAGTTAGGGTTTGAGAGGTTCTTGAGTTGGGATTGTGTAATTGAGTTTAGTAGAGGCCTTACAACCCCTGTGGTGATTGATTAAAGACCTAAACCTGAGACTAGAACACCAATTAGCGAACTAAGAAATCCCCGATATCGTATTTTGTGGAAATTGTGTAGGGAAAATGAAATCTGCAAACACCCGGCGACCTGGAAAATTATTTAGCGAGGACCGAGAGTTGTGCAGGTGACCAGAAGCTTACCCTAAAGACCCGAGCCCCAACCCAAGCATCCAGGCCGCAAATAAATTCATCCGGGCCGCAAATTGCGTCCAGGTTATGGTCGTTTTGCCTCGTGTTGATTCTGTGGCTCCTTTATTTGTAATCTAGACTCTAGGCATATGCAAAATTGGCCAATTTCACTTATGGTAAAATCTGGGGCATGTTTTCTAAGTTTCTGAATTCGTTTTGTGGCTTTTAATGAATTTGGTTATGGTTTTTGATATTGTGTTTCTGTCGGGTGGCGTTTGAACGTCAACGACTAGGGTTACTGATCGTGTTTTGCATGCGAAGCTATATGTTTTGACCTATGAGCGGAACGTGTGCCGTTTTGGTTTCCGACTTGATTTTAATACGCATTTGCGATGTGTTATGATATTTAGGTACCCCATGAGGATTTCGAGACATTGAAGAAGAGGATGGCGGCATTGACATCGGCAAGCAAGAGCAGGTGAGTAGATTTATATCTACGGGGTATGTCGGGTGTATGGCGTATAGCACCCCCGCAAAGTTTTGGTGGAAACCGATTTGTAGCATATGGTTAAGAAAACCTAGAGTAGTAAACTAGGGTTAGAATTAAAAAATAGCTATAGAAACCATATTAGAAACTAAAGGATAGTTAGAAGTGATATGATACGGTTAATATATGATGATGGGATTTGAGGATGATGTTTGATGATATTGCCGTTTAGGGTACTATAGGACTAGATAACCGACGTAGATGTGTCATCCGAACCATACATATTTCTAAACCGAAGAATCGTATGCATCTTTTAAACAAATACCTTGAGGTATGTTACGGATTTTCAAATTATATATTTTCCTTAAAAACACCGTAACCCCTACTTTCAAAACTACGATTCGCGTCTTTTAAAAACTGATTGTATGGTTCGGGTGTATATGTTAGATTAGATACTTATGCTTATGGTAAAGGTAGAATGTGTATATTCATAACATTTGATTTGATATGAGATATAAATGTGACGAAAAGAATGTACGATGCGATATGATGACTTGATTATTTGTTGGTATACGGATGCGATTCGATTGAAATGATTGATACCTTGCCGGTCTCTTGATATGAGATTGTTGTGGATGTGACCTGGGACATAGGTATATATATATATATATATATTTATATATGTGGTGAATCATGTGTGATTGCCGTACGAGACGTTAGGTCCGTACCCCTGATTGTCATTTAAGATGATAGGATCCTTATTGGTTTAATGCCGCCGTACGATGATTTTCCGTACGTGATGAGTTTGACTTGATGATTGATCCATACCCTTGATTAGAGGATGCCGTAGGATGGATTATACCTTACGTGATGTTATGAGGCTGGATGCCGATTGCTAGATTCACCGACTCGTTCTTGTTGACACTTACACCTTGTAGCTTTTAGCCGACGTTTTACCTTATGCTGCATTTCATGATATTCTCATTGCATCATATATATTTATCTGTGCTAGTACACCTACACCATTATCGATGATGCGTATGTTACACTTACACAGATTAGCCGGCTCACAAACTTCATCATCGATAATTGCCATGTCACTACACAGTAGGATTGCTGCATCATGATATGACTCTTTGCATAATTTACTTGCTATAGTTAGCTATGCACCTTTATACGATGTTGCATTTGACCTGGGAGAAATTGGGAACCGCGGGATATATTCAAAAACTGGAATCATTTTAAAAAGAGCGGTTTTCCATTAATATGTCATATTACTGTTCCATGTTGCATGATATACGGATATGCTTACATTTCTATCATATATCGCATACATCATGCTTTATGATTTTACGCATTGAGATATGCTGTTTTCATGAGATTTCTGGATTTGAGAACCATGGCTATTTCAAAAGAAAGTAAGTACTGTTTTAAAAACCCGGTTTCTCTTGATATGATATTTCAGTGCGTCGACCATGCGTTTTCTCGGTTTTGAGACGTGTGACATGTGAAACCCGATTCGAGGAGCTGGATGAGGCCGATTGCGGGTACATGGTGGACCCGGTATGGTACCCCGGGGTGAGAACGGATTGATGTGCTACAGACGATGAGCCTGGCAGAGGGACTACTACCTACTGGTGATTGTTTTAGGCTCGGCAGATATCCGGAGGATACCGACCGGAGTCGAGAAATGATATGGGCCGATCCGGACTGACGGGGCCCGAGATATGAAGATTTACATGTCGATGCTGGACACGGGTTTCATGATCTTTTCGGGTGTCGATGTTGGACACCCAGGTTCTATGATTTTGATGTGTCGCGAGGGACACCGTTGATTTATATCCTCATACTTACTTGCATACATACATTGATTATATGGTTGGACGAGATCCACATGCATACAGATGTTGGTTATATTGTTGGATTACACCCGCATACTTATAGGTATTGATTACATTGTTGGCATATTTGACGACCCGGTCACCCTAGATATCATAGTATTACCTTCATGATACAGTTGACCTAGGAGTCGTTGTTTATTCGATTTCGACTTGTAGATGTTTTTCTACTCACAAGTTGGCAACTCACACCCGTTGTGCCACATTTCTTGCAAGTTGACCGCATGGATCGATAGCGGCTTCGCTGGCACACAGTTGCTTACGGGTGTTTTGCATTAGTAGGTGGGACATTTGTATCGTACCCACTCTTGTATCTAAATTTCATATTGTATCTAGTCAACTCCATCAAATCAAAACTAGTATTTGTATAAGAACTGGGACTTAGCAAGACTTGTAGTGCGGGACTTAGCAAGACTTGAGCGATGGGTTTTATGTCTTGTTTTTCCTTATCTTTTGTGCTAATCTTCGCCGTTGGGCATCGTATACATATATACACTGTCTTGTTTGGTTGTGATCCGCCGGTTAGCGAAGAGCTAGCTCCCGCTTGGGAATGCCTTTATTTTATTATGTATTGTGGTTTTGGATCAAAATATACAAAGGATGTGCTGCCTAAATTTTAAAAAAAAAAAGTCGAAACATGTTTTCAAACTACTAAATTTCACTTGCATTATTCATGCTCCTTTTTCAAGAAAACTTGATTTTATTATACCTTTATTTCAAAACTACACCTCTTTTATTTTCTTAAAAAGATTTAGATTTCTGGGTTTCAACTTACTTGAATTCCGTTACGCCTTTAGACGTTGCGTGATTCAAGTGCTGGTCACGAGCTAATATTTCGGGTCGTTACATCCCCTAATTATCACAAACGCAACCACTTGTGCTAAACCGATTAGTGCATGCTCGGCTGGACACGGGATTCTAGTGCTCGTCTTGTCCGCGTTCCTCCTATCGACTCCGAATTTGGTAATTCTACATCTACTTTTTCTTCACCCACTACCACGTCCACCACGATGGACGAATCTCCATCAAACTTTAACACCACTCTGCCACCGCCCGCAGGTGCGCAGAACCCACCGCGCATCTCTCTCCAAAAGAGATACTACCCTATTCGAGGTCCTCTTCCTACCTGTCTTTCCATTCCACTAGCCAACGGTGATAATTTTGAAATAAAACCTCATTACATCAATCTTTTACCGAAATATCACAGTCTAGAGTCTGAAGACGCATACGTTTTTATTACCAAATTTGAAAACGTATGCGCTATGATGGGTACTTCATAGCTTTCTGTGGATGCTATGAGTTTACATCTTCTCCCGTTCACTTTGTGCGATTTAGCCGAGAAGTGGCTTTATAACACAGCTGCACACTCTATTTCAAACTGGGATGATTTCTTCATAGCATTCCTTAAGAAATTCTTTCCCAATCATAAGACCGCCCGTGTCCGTAGCAAAATAAATCAATTTATCCAGCTTCCCAATGAACAATTTTGAAAATGTTTTGAACGATTCAAGGATCTGTTAGTTCAATGTCCTCATCACGGAATCCATCGATGGGATCTCTGTCGAATCATATATGAGGGCATAAATCAAACAACGAAACAAATGCTTGAATCCATGTGTCAAGGCAATTTCACGTCTAAGGACGATGGAGAAGCTTGGAAATTTTTAGAAGATTTCGCTGAAAAAAGCTTTGCAATGGGAGAGTGTTAGTCAATCA
Organism: Agapanthus africanus; assembly: GCA_030015575.1. NCBI lineage: Eukaryota > Viridiplantae > Streptophyta > Magnoliopsida > Asparagales > Amaryllidaceae > Agapanthus > Agapanthus africanus. The sequence goes on from CM057345.1 coordinate 190,315,977, forward strand.
TCATCTAGGGGTGGTATCCATCAACTGGATGTGTCCATAGCAGTCAAAACTAAAATGGCAGCAATGCAAAAGAAACTTGACGCTATGGAACACAAATTTCTATTAGCCTCCCTAAACCAGGTCACACTCCCTAAAAAAGTATGTGGATGCTGTTTCGATCCATCATATTTGATGGAAGAATGTCCACTGAATTCTCCGTTTCAAGGTCAAGAACACACTAATGGTGCATTCCGGCAAAGACCTAGAAACGATCCTTATTCTTCCACTTATAATCAGAGTTGGAGAAATCAGTCTAATTTTGCTTGAAACCAACACCAAACTCAAAATACGGTTCCAAACCAGAAAAACTTTCAAAGGGTCCCTCCACAACAACATCAACCACTACAACTGAGTCAGCACCCTTTTTAATCACAAAATTTTGAAAATCCGGCCAACACTTCTGCACCGTATAATAATACTTTGCAATTGACCGGTTTTGATAACTCTTCTTCACTCGAACGAAACTTGGATTTGTTTATGAAACATTCCATCTAAGTGTCGGCTCATATAAGGTCTTCTATCGATGATATAAAGAAGAACTCTGCCTCCCAAGGTGGGAGTATTAAATCGATGGAAGCACAAATTACACGATTAAACGCCGAAATGAGTGCTCGAAAGAAGGGGAAATTTCCATCTTAACCCCTACCGAATCATGTGCATTCACAACACTACAATGTGAATGCCATCACAACGTTGAGATCTGGAAGAGTGCTGAATAATCTAGTCGGTGAACAGATTGATAATCATAATGAAATAATCAATGACACCCCAGCTTCCACTTCCACTTCCACTTCCTCTTCTGATCATAGTTCTTCTAGTTTTCCATCTTCTTCTGTGCCTATTCTTCATTTTCCCCAAGGCTCGAACCCTCAGCCCACTTCTTCTAGTCAACCAAAATCGATCCCCACTTCAATTCAGGGATCTGTTCTACCCACACGACCTTCTCCAATGTCGCACCCAGCTCTTATTGCTAAAGCTCCTTATCCGAATAGGTTAAGGGGAAACAAACTGAGTCCGCATATGGAGAAGATTATGGAACTGTTTAAACAGGTAAACATCAACATCCCTCTCCTAGATGCTATACAACAAGTCCCAGCTTATGTGAAAATTCTTAAGGACTTGTGCACTAGGAAGAGGAAGACTCAAGTGCCTAAAAATGTATTTATGACAAATAATGTTAGCACAGCTTTTACCCCACAATTACCAAAGAAATGTAGGGACCCTGGCTGTCCTACAATCTCGATTTCTATTGGGGGTAAAAATATTAACCGTGCTTTACTCGACCTTGGCACCTGTGTTAACCTGGTTCCATACTCTGTCTACGAGCAGTTAGGGATTGGAGAGTTGAAACCAGCTCATTGTACTCTCTAAATGGCAGACCGATCAATCAGTAAACCTCGGGGTGAGCTTGAGGATGTGTTGATAAAAGTCGGGGAATTCATATTTCCTGTGGACTTTATTGTTCTTGATACACAACCTGTAGCAAACCCACGGAACCAAATTCCGGTGATTCTTGGTCGACCCTTCCTAGCCACTTCCAATGCTGTCATTAATTTTCGAAACGGTTCCACGAGCCTGTCCTTTAGAAAAATGACAATTGAGCTTAACATTTATAAGATTGGAAGTCAGCCATCTGAACCCTCTGCTCATCTTCTTGATGTCTGTTCTGTCCACGAGATAGCTCCCGAAAGCTGCAATGTTGATGAAATTTGCTTTGATAATCTCGATGACATTAGCACATCATTGTTTGATCTTGCACATGATCATAGTAAGGACACCTTTGATGAGTCCACTCCTGAGTCTGAACCTTTTGACTCATCACTTTCCGAGTATGTATCCTTTACAGGCTATGAACTTCTTGGAGAATCCGAATGTCATTCACTTACCCCACCTTCTATTGTTTCTCCGCCGACATTAGATCTCAAACTATTACCTTCTCATCTTAAATATGCATATTTAGGTGAGAATGAGTTTTTACCTGTGATCATATATGCTTCTCTAGCCTTAGAGCAAGAGAACGCTCTTTTGATGGTCCTGAGATCTAATAGGCAAGCATTTGGTTGGACAATGGCTGACATTAAAGGAATTAGTCCCTTGATTGTTGAACATCATATACATATGATTGATGAAGCCAAACCAACACGAGAACCACAAAGACAGTTAAATCCCGTCATGAAGGAGGCAGTAAAGAAAGAAATCGTCAAATGCCTTGACAGTGGTATCATTTACCCAATCTCTGATAGCCAATGGGTAAGTCTTATTCATGTAGTCCCTAAGAAATCTGGCATCACGGTCATAATAAATGAGGCTAATGAGTTGATCCAGACATGCACTCAAACTGGGTGGCGTGTATATATTGATTACAGAAAACTCAATGCCGCAACGAGGAAAAACCACTTCCCTCTACCTTTTATTGACCAGATGTTGGAACGCTTAGCTGGACATGAATATTATTGTTTCATGGACGGATACTCCGGCTATAACCAGGTCCCTATTGCCGAAAAGGATCAAGATAAAACCACATTTACTTGTCCTTTCGGTACTTTTGCTTATAGACGCATCCCTTTTAGGTTATGCAATGCTCCCGCTACATTTCAGCGGTGTATGATAGGGATATTCTCGGACATGGTCGAGAATTTTCTGGAGATTTTCATAGACGATTTCTCGATATTCGAAGATTCTTTTGATGATTGCCTATCTCATCTTGACGCAGTTCTTACTCGTTGTAAAGATAAGAACTTAACTTTGAATTAGGAAAAATGCTATTTCATGGTCCAAGAGGGTATTGTGCTTGGACATGTCATTTCAAGGAAAGGCATTGAGGTAGACAGAGCTAAAATTGATGTCATTCATAACCTTCTTCATCCCAAATGCGTTAAAAATATACGATCTTTCCTTGGTCATGCAGGCTTTTATTGGAGATTCATTAAGAATTTTAGCAAAATTGCTAGACCATTAACTCTTCTCTTGGCTAAGAACACAACATTTCACTATGACTCGGATTGTGTGGCTGCATTTGACTCACTGAAAAATTCACTCACTATAGCCCCCATTCTATCATCTCCTGATTGGAACCACTCGTTTGAGCTAATGCGTGATGCATCAGATTTTGCTGTTGGTGCAGTCTTAGGACAACACATTGATAAGATGCCACACGCAATTTATTATGCAAGTAAGACCTTGAATGATACCCAAATTAATTATACAACCATCGAGAAAGAACTCTTGGCACTTGTATTTGCATTAGAAAAATTCAGGCCTTACTGGATTGGCTCACCGATTGTGGTTTACACTGATCACTCCGTCTTGAAACATCTTTTATCTAAGAAGGATGCTAAAGGTAGGTTAATACGTTGGATTCTATTATTACAAGAATTCGATCTTGTTATACGAGATAAGAAAGGATGTGAAAACATAGTAGCCGACCATCTTTCGCGCATTTCTTCTTCACCAACTGTGACCATGCTAATAAACGATTCTTTTACAGAAGAACAGCTATTGAATGTATCCGACGAACCTTGGTTCGTGGATACTGTGCATTATCTTGCAACGGGACTTATTCCAAGCGATTGGTCTAAACAAGACAATTATCGATTTCTATCCCAAGTAAAGCATTTTTACTGAGATGGACCTTATTTGTTTAAATATTGTCCTGATCAAATCATTCGCAAATGTGTCCCCAATGATGAATGCAAGAGTGTTCTGTCTTTCTGTCACGATCAGGCATGTGGAGGTCACTTTGGTGCACGAAAAACGGCGGAGAAGATTTTGCAATGCGGTTTTTACTGGCTGACTTTATTCAAAGATGCATATGATCATTGCAAAAGCTGTCCACAATGTCAACACACGGGTCGGATTTCTCAAAAAAATGAGATGCCTCTTCAACCGATCTTGGTTGTAGAAATTTTCGACGTTTGGGGTATTGATTTTATGGGTCCTTATCCCAACTTTTTTGGGAATCTGTACATCTTGTTAGCAGTTGATTACGTCTCGAAATGGGTAGAAGATATTTCATGTCGCACTAATGACAACAAGGTTGTCATTATGTTCCTGAAAGAGAAAATCATTTCGCGATTTGGACACTCTCGCGCTATCATTAGCGATAACGGGAAACATTTCTGTAATCGGTCTTTCGAGACTTTGATGCGGAAATATGCAATCAACCACAAAGCTTCTACACCTTATCATCTCCAAACGAGCGGGCAAGCTGAGATTTCCAACAGGCAAGTCAAACAAATTCTGGAGAAAACAGTTTCTAAAAATCGGAAAGATTGGTCCACCAAATTGACGGATGCTATTTGGACATTCCGTACCGCTTATAAGACTGATTTAGGTATGTCTCCTTATCGTCTAGTGTTTGAAAAGGCTTGCCATCTTCCAGTCGAGATTGAACATAAAGCAATATGGGCCATTAAAGAACTTAACTTTGATTTAAATCAAGCCTGCAACTTTCGGAAGCTGCAATTAAATGAGCTAAGCGAACTCCGTGATGAAGCTTACGATAATGCGATGATAATAAAGAACCGGACTAAGGTATTTCACGATAAAAATATTTTGAGAAAAACTTTACTCCAGGTCAACAAGTCCTTCTTTACGACTCCTGTCTCCATCTTCATCTGGGTAAGCTACGATCTCGTTGGAAAGGACCATTTGTTGTGCGGTATGTGTACCAGCACGTGGCAGTTGAAATTGAAAATAGGAAAAACGGTACAACTTTCAAAGTGATTGGGCATAGATTAAAACCGTATTTTTCCACTGACCCCTCGGAGGAGCTCCTGTTTTTACAGGAGCCGCTTTATAATGACTAATTTTCCTCAACCTCACCTCCATGTCTTGGTAATATTGTTTCATCTTTTGGAGCTGAGTCAATTTTTGTACATAAAAAATAAAAAAATATATATATAAAAAAATTAAAAATGCAAAAATTGTACATAAATAAAAAATATGTTTGGGGGAGACTTTCACTTTTTGCCCCCCTGTCAATAACTTTTCCTCCCAAGCCTATAGGTTTTTGAGATTTAACGGATGACAACAGTGAGGACACTGCTGTAAACAGGTTTGGGGAAGTTTGTTCTTATTTACGCATTACTTTGCATACACTTTGTATAAGCACAAAACATAAAAAAAATCTTTTATAATAAAAGATTAGAAAGTGAAAAATTACATTTAAAAGATTGAAAAAATTTAAGAAAAATAAGAATGTTAGTTTTTTTCTTAAACAATACTAGTAATAAGTAGTTATGAGTCGTTGTCCCAAGGGTTAGTAAGATGAAGGAAGTCACTAATCTGAGGATAAAAATAAGTCTGAAAAATAGTTCCTATTCTGGAAGCCAAACATTTGAATGTTGATACCCTACTATACGCACTTACACACGTCTTGAAACTCGGGATAGTAGAGGATACCTTGAAAAGCTCTTGTCTAAAAAGACAAAGTACGAAGTTTATAAATGAAGCATACAAGATAAAATGGTCAAGAAAAATGAACACTGCTTTTGTAATGACCAAGGCAGCATATAAAAAATACAGCGAGGGTGTTTCATCACCAAGTGCCTTAGACCAACTGGTTTGGGAGTCACTGCTAAGCCTCAGGTGTTGCAAGACGAGGAAATTGCTAATTACGCCTAATCTGTGAGCTCATTTAGTAATCGGTCGGTTAGTACATCAAGAAGTATTAACGGTCGCATGAATAATGTGTGAGCAATTCCATCCAAAATATTCACCGACTAAAAAGTACTAAGGTAGATGGACAAGAATATGATGGCTTGAATTGAATTCTCCGAGTGTAGCGATGTCTTTTACCCACACGTAGGGGTATATGATCGGTGTTTGGAAGAAAGGTAGGAATGAAGAATAAAGACAATGTTTTATTGAGGGATGATGTGATTTCTATCATTTATTTCGTGACTATTAAGATAGGGCTCATGACAACCGAAAAGCTAGTGTTGTTGGAAACTCTGATTTTCAAGTTCTTTCTTTTATAATTCTTATCTTTATATGTAACTTTTACAGTCTTTCTTTTATTATGGGATTTTGTGGGTGCATTCCGCTGAAAACCCTCAGGAGACAACTCTCCTGCTACTAGGGACACCTAGAGGTTTAAAGGCTTGTTACACGTGCTCAGTGCAATCGTGTTGCCTACGAAAGTGTGCTACTTAGTTTTTCTTTTTCTTTCTATTTTCTCCTTCTCTTGAATAAAAGAAGTTTGCTCGAGACGATCAAAATCAAGTTTGGGGGAATTTGTTCAGTCGAAAATATTGCAATCTTGAACATATCAATTTCCTCACTTTTCAAATCATTTAAGGATAGTTGATATATTTATAACACATATTACCAGTTGCTCCGCAAATTATCAAATACCACGTGTTATATATATAATCAATACCTTTTTAAGGAAATTGTATGTTTAGTATGTCATGCATAATATTCTATATCTCAACACTTTTCATTGAGAATTTGTGCAGAAAATTATTTCAGGACAGATATCGGAATCGCAAATTTGCCGATAAAACGCAGCAAGTCAAAGACTCAAAATCTGGAAGAGATTCAGAAGACATAAAAAGATTCCAGATATCACCTGAATATCCTGAGACCAACACCAAACAACCACAGAGAAATGAAGCATTGATCTTACCAAACGGCAGCGGAACCGCGGCCGAGTCAAGCCGATCCGCCGCGGATCCGCGGGCGAGTTGTGGGCTTCGGTGACGATAATTCTCCAGAAGTTTCATTCCAACAGCCTAGCTTACTTGAGACGCTCTATTGTAACAAACTTGTTCTGGAAACTTCCCTACAACAGCTAAGCTTCTTGAGGAAGATTGATAACTACCTTATTCTAGAAGTTTCCCTACAACTACCTAGCTTATAGTGGAAGATTGATGAAGGATATATAAAGAGACCTAAGGCTTCATTGAAAAGGTTGTTCATCAAAGTACAAAAACCAAAATCAAGTCCAATTCAATTTCCAATCAAAGATCCAAATCAACATTCGTTGAGAACAACATCAAGCGAAGACATCGAAGATCCTTTAAGCGAAGCCGATCATCTTCAAGAGCACGAGATCCGCGATAGGTCCAAGTCTCACGAAGATCGAGCAACACGAATTTCAACGGAATTAGTTATCTCTTCAAGGGAGCGATCGAGAGCAAATCTTGTAACCTCGAATTTAAGGAAAGTGTAATTAAACGTCGATTTAATAAAGGAGATCATTTTTTAATTCTAGTTTTCTTTAAATTCTCGTATTATGAAATTCCTAATTCTTGATTCATTTATTTTCATGATGCGTGAGTGGAATCACCGCTTGTTAATGATTCGAAGGAATTCGGAAGATCAAATGGTGAAAAAATCCTAAACTAATCTTAAGTCTTATGAGAATTATGAATTTTAGGAAAAAATTCGTCAATGACCAAATTGGGAGCGAGATCACCATTCTTGATAATTTCGTTGCAATTTGGGATTAAATGATTGATGATTTTCTCTTCTAGAGGCTAGATTTGAATGATGACCAATGAAAAGACAAGGGATAGTGAAGGAGAGACCCTAGTTTCTTCAAAGGATCCCTAATCTTCATTCATCATCATCGTTTTTTTTATAATTCATCAATAGATAAGATAAGTAACTTTTAGTATTCATCATTGACTACTAATTCCTATAGAATCCTACAAGCTATTCTACATTTTCTTGATAACTAAAATTGATATTAGACACTTCTTTGATTTCTAATTCTCAAACATTTTTTCTTGATTTTCTTGAAATGACAACTCAATTAAATCTTGATTCATCTTCTTGAATTTTACTTCACTATTTTTCTTTTCGACTCAACTAAAGCAAAAACGAATAAATACACGGATCTCAGTAGACGACCCGTACTCATTATCGAGCTACATCGACACCGTTATTGATTGCGGTTATAAAATCCTTGGTTGTGATAAAACACTTTTTCATACCACATCGAGAACGATCAATCAGAGCACTACCTACCAGTGATAGTATTTAGACTCGGCGGTTATCCAGAGGATACCGACCGGAGTCATGAGATAATATGGGCCGATCCGGACTGACGGAACCTATGGACCGATCCGGACTGACGGAGCCCGAGATATGAGTATTTACGTGTAGATGCTGGACACGGTTTCATGATATTTCGAGTGTCGATGTTGGACACTCAGGTTCCATGATTTTGATGTGTCGTTGATTGTAACATTTTAGGAAATACTATATTTTTTAGAATTTAAATAATTAAAAGAATAAATTTCAGGAAAATTATTAAGTGCAAGGAATGGTTTTAACGATATGGTATGATTATATACCGATAAATTAGGAAATATTTGGAAATTTATATCAATTATTGATTTTAAAAGAATTTATGAAAAATTTTGAAATTTTACAACTTAGTATACGATAAATTGTGTGTGGATTATTACTAAACCCGATTAGTGTTTACTAATTTTCCATTAAGTATGATATGTGCATGACATGCAACAAATCATGTTGCAAATACTTGTTACTTTTTTTAAGCATGACTTTAAGTCTTCATTTGTGCATGGCTTCATATTGGTTTTTACAAATGTGTTAAAAAATAAAAGAAAAGGATAATGAATAGAAAAGAAAAGAATAGAAAATGAATAAAGAAAGAGGTATGGGCAAGAGAGAGAGGGTGAGGGGTCTTTGACCTTAGTCTCATTCCAACATTCCCTTCATTTTCTTCATCATTTTCCTCTCTTCTCCTCTCCCATGGCTGCCCTCTCCCTCCACCTCCTCTACTTCCTCACAACACCCTCAATCCCACATCAAAACCATATATCCCCTTCACAAAATTCATGCAGAAGCTCACTACAAGCAAGGTGGACCAAGAATTTTGGGATTTTGAGCACTTGGGACAACTCAAGAAAATTCTTGAGTTGCCACATGAGGTAATTGTTTCACCATTAGTGTAGTAATCAAGTTCCTTTAACTTCTATTTTAGTTTAGAACTGTTTATGTAAGGTTTAGTGATCTTGGAAAATTCCAAGATTAGCTTTTGAGGAATTCTTAGCTGTGATAATGCATGTGAGTGTATTTGGTGACTACAAACCCCCATTAGTGTTAAAAATCCAGATTAAACCAGTGACTAACCCAAAAACTAGATTTAGAAACTTCCGTGTTGGTTTTGTGTTAAATTAGTGTCTACGGGGAATCTGGAGTAACCGGGAACCTTTATTAGAAAATCTAGCAACTCTATTGACCTAGAATTAACATCAGGAGGCCACCCTAGAAGTACGAACGCAAACAGAGCACCGATGGCCAGCCAGGTCGGATTTTATGGTTATGTCGCCGGGTCAATTGTGGTATTTGGTTCTAGGTTGGTTCTCTAGCTCAATCACCTCTTATACTAACCATCTGCATTGCTTGTTTTGATTCATTTTACCTGAACCAAAATTTGGAACCATTTTCTTTAGTTGCTGTTTTGAATTTGCGACTTTTGCATGAATTAAAACTTTGGATATTTCGTTTTGTCTCGGTCTCTTGACGTTTATACGTCGATATCGGGAGTTGTTTGGTTATTCTTGCATGTGTAGATCATAGTTTTTAACCTATGTGCGATTCGTGTGCCGTTTAGGTTTTCGTGCACGATTTCTGTTTACGATGCGATGCGTGTATGTATGTAGATACCCTCAGGTGGACCTTGTGCAACAAGGATGAGCATGGCGTTATCGACTTCGGCAAGAAAAGATCAAGGTGAGTAGATGTATATCTACGGAAGAAGTCGGTGGATGGCGTATAGCACCCCCGCAGTTTCGTAGTGTAGTATACGAATTTGTTCTATATATATATAATATTGTGTATTGTTATATGTGGTTAATTATCGAGAGCGGTTCTAGGAGATCATGGGTTAGTTTATTGTAAATGGAAGATAATGCTTTTAGTTGGTTCTTAGTTGCGAAACCCTAGAGTAAAGGTATACACACACACACACACATGCACACACGTGATATGTTTTTGGTGTATATGATATATGTATATATATATATGTATGTGGATGTGTTGCTATATATATACATATATATATATACATATACATATACGTATGCACGTATGATGAGGATAGTATATATGCTACTCAGAGGAGAGTCGATATGATCGGCCATGATGCGGCGAGATCGGTTATGTGATTTGGGTCATGTTATGATATACGACATGATAGTATAGTGGATCGATGGGCATTGTGTTTTATTCACCCGCGGATATATGTTGATTGTATCGGAATGTACTAGACTTTAGATCAGTACCTCTAATTCAGGATATGATTATAATGATACCAGATGAATAATGAGTTATAAGTGATATTTGACCCGTACAACTGTAGGGTTCCTAGGCACCCTAATGAGGTCTCACAAGGCATCGAACATACCAATTTCAAATTATCTAGGTGCCGAGAGACCCTAATACGGATCGTTTGCTAGAAATCTAGGCGAAAAAGTAATCTAGTTAACAGTTAACTAAGGGATACGGATATACAACCTTTGTAGATCCGTTTGTCCACCTCCATGGCTCCATGAAGAAGTCATCTCCGCTGTACAAATCCGAAATCCGGGCTCTTGCGTCGGCTTCATCGGAGAAGAAGCGGGCTAGGTCATCGACGACGTGCCGAAGATGATCTACGTCGAGGCATCGCTAAATCAAGCTCCGACTTCACCAAGTCCAAAAACTTGTGAAGAGAACACACTCTACTACTTGGCAAGAGGTAGAGGATGAAGAAATAGGAAGTGGGTAGACTTTAGATTTGGATTTCTCACTCTTTATCATCAATCACCATTGATGAAGAAAGCTTTTTCTTCCTTGCTCATGAAGAAGAAGAAGAAAGAAATATATGATAAGTTAATTAAAAACAATAGAAAAATCAAAACTTATCATAATGTTAACTATAGTCAAGTGTAGAGAATGAATCATGGTTAGTGGGAATGGTTAGGGTTAAGGATGAGATAAGAATGGTTGACTTGATCAAAGTTTCATGAAGCTTCAACTAAACTCCAAATTAAGCCACCATTCTTTTCTCCTCTTTTCCAAAATGAATAAACAAATAAATAAATGAATAAATAAAGGAAATGAAACCCTAACCATTCTTTTAACCATGGTTTAATTCTTTGCACTTAACCAAGTAAACATGTATCATCAAACATGATACAATCAAATGCACAAAATCATATCGCATATGTAATGCGCACACCCGACTGAGAAAATCCATTTAAAGTGAACCGATACTAGTTAATGCAAAGTAATATATCAAATATATAATTATGCATTAAATAATTAAATCAACACTTGATTCAATGATCCGGTCATGTCGCACACAACAGACTAGTATATAATGTATCGGCTTATCAAATCAACCTTTGATTCGATAACTAGGGTATATCGCATATAACCTAATCGATACATTCATCGCGAGAATGGAATACGGTATCACATACACGCATTATTCTCGGTCCTGCACATATCTCATATGCGCTCGTATTTCGTTTTGCTTGAGCCAGGAAACCTCTGTGTAGGACTCTAAAGACTCGTCAATACGCCGGCAGCAGGCGATGATCATATCAAACACCCACAAGCCGCAAGCGGTCTGCTAAACGTAACGGCCACCCGGGTATTGAGCGATCTGAAGATCGATGAGCAAGCCCGCTCACACTCCAGTGAATCCGACCAGTAACACTACCGTACAGTCCGGTCTGATCGTCTGATATGTCGCATATCTTGCCTAGGGGTGGTAAACGTCAGACCCCAATAGCTCGATAAGTCGTGTCAATATGAGGTCTATAACCATTCGAGAAACTACTGGTAACACTTACCAGTAAATTTCAGCAACCCTGGCCAGGGATTTCCTGTTATAGCCAATCGAACACAGCGCAACATCAACCCCCTATACCGGGAGAGACGAATCCCCTCCTATCGCTCATTGCCTCCATGTGACTCGGGACTGTACCCAAAAACCACCGTTTTGCATGCCCTCTTGGACGTGGTAAGATGGAAATCAAAGCACAGTGGGAACCACACAAGACTCTATGACGATCTCGGGTCAACAGACTACTCTGTACCAGTGTCACCAGAGAATTGCCATCTGACGTGAGGTATAATACCATCTGGGAGTTCTCGGCGAGTCCGTCCAGTGTACCTAGTCTCTACTGAGCACCCGTATATCTCCTCTGATGTCAAACACCAATGGATATGGGATCATCCATCGCCCATCTGTATGGGTCGAGAAGGTACACGCTAGTCTACTCTGGTATATCGATGCCCCGTCTCGATACACCCACGACTAGGGACTTTGAAGGATGTACTTATGGACTACCATGTCCCCACTAGTATGATCTGCATCATAGTCCAGGTAGTCAAGCACACATCCTAAGGGCTTTACCAACATGTAACAGAGGGACAATCAGCATACACGTTAAGGTAAAGTTCAACCAGATAGCATACTATCATGTCGAGCAAGTAAGTCCTCCCTATATACGTCCCAGCATCTACTACAATATACATCCTATGTACAGTAATGGCCTCTAGAGCATACATATAACTAACAATCTCCCACTTGCACTAGGGCCATCTAATAGCAGTGGTTGTAGTATCTCATACTCAACCATCCCATAAAAGTCTCTCTCTGGGAACAGGCCTTTGTGAGTGGATCCGCTGTGTTGTCCTCTGAGTCTACTCTCCAAACCTCGATCACCCTGGAGATCAACCATCTCCATGATCAAGTGATACTGCCTTAGAATATGTCTGGATCACTGATGGGACGGGCGTTCCTTGGCATAAGCCACAACTCCATTGTCACACAATGGTAGGAACGTAGTTCATCTCATGAACCAATATACACCCAAACAACCTCTTTGGTAGCATCTTAAGTAGCGATGTATCATGCCTTTATCGTCTAGTATGTCACGGTATCTATCTTGGAACTCTTCCAACATACCGTCCCTTTACTGAGGGTAAAGACAATGCCTGCGACTGACATTCAGTCGTCTTTATCACCCTGGAACACTTCCAGTGATTCTCCCTAGGATCGATTGATACCATCTCACTACAACTAGTGAGAATCCTAACATCCAATTAAATCTATCTCATAGATCCAAAACCCAGGATTTAGGAGGTATCATATTGATCCTATATGGAGAATCATAGTGATAAGCGGAGATTGATCGAGCGTAGCATAGGAAACTCCTTCCCTATCAAGAGTATGTTATCCACGTACTCTACGAGAATCGTCACAATACTCCCTACTACCTTTTTGTTTATACAAGGTTCATCTACCATTTTGATGATGTCAACTTCTTTGACTATTACATCAAAACAGACGTTCCAACTCCGCGATGCCTGCTTTATCCTATAAAGCATCTTGCACACGTTTCCGCTGCTCCCACTGTCTACGAAGCTCTCTGGCTGTGTACTTATAGACGCACTCTTCTAAAACATCATTTAGAAAAGCAGTCATGACACCCAACCGCCAGATATCGTAGTCATGGTATGTAGCCATGGTAAGTAGGATCTGGATAGACTTAAGCATAGATACTTGAAAAGGTTTTATCATTATGCACAGCTGGTCAATGATGCAAACTTTTAACAAGTCTAGCTTTGAAAGTCTCAACTTTTCCATGTACACCAAGTAATCTTCTCAAGATATACTTGCTCCTGATGGGGATTTAACCCTTCAGATATAGCAACCAAAGTCCATACTTTGTTGGTGTATAAGGATTCCATCTCAGATCGATAAACATCCAGCCACTTACAGAGTCTTACTCTCGATGGCCTGCTCGAAGCTAGTTGGGTCATCATCTCATGATGCATTCCTCGCTCCCACTGTCATAGAGAAACCGAAGTATCTCTCAGGTGGGTGAGGAACCCTACTAGATCGGCGGAGAGGCTGAGGTTCGTTGGTATCTACTGAATCCTTTGGTTCTATCAAATCATCAGCTGTAGTTTGTATAGCTGGAACCTTTCCAGTTCTACATTACAGACCTTGCCTCGAGCTTGTCCGGATTTTGCTTTTTAGACAAAGGCTGGACAACCCCAAATCTTAACTAACTTAAGAGATGGGCTCTTCCCTTATCATATCTTATATGAAGTGGTAGGCATCTAATTTGATTGGAATCCTATTCAATAGGTATGCAACATCGTAAGTGCATAACTCCCAAAAGGAAAAAGGTGACTCAGTATTACTCATCATAGAGCACACCATATCAAATAGGGTGTATCTGCTCCGCCCCGATATACCATCGTGCTATGGTGTATACGGAGGAGTAATGCTGAGAGAGAATCTCATTCTCCTTTAGAATAGTCCTGGAATTCCGTGCTCAAGTATTCTCCTCCTTGATCTCATCAAAGGACATAATACTAATACCCATATTTCGGTTCTCTACTTCTTACTTATATTCTATGAATATCTCAAAAGGTTCAGACTTGTGTTTCAACAGGAACATATGTCTGAATCTTGAGAGATTATCAGAGAATGTAATGAAGTACAAAGAACCGGTCTTGGCATATGTAGACTGGGGACCTACATACATCAACATGTATCATCCCAAGAGTTCACTAACTCTTTCTCTGTTTCCAATAAACAGGGCTATGGTCATCTAATCTTTGTGACATGACTGGCAAGTTTCACAAGATGTAAATTCAAACTGATTTAAATATGCATCTAGAATGTAACTTCAGCCAGTCGGGTCGCATTGATATGACCTAGTCTACAATGCCTCAAGAAGGATTCGTTCATTTCTGAACTCTTCCTCTTGTGTGTGTTCCGTATACTAAGAACTGTGGTTTGATTTAGAACATTAATGCTTTTAGATAACGTGCCTGAACCGATCAACTTTTGATATAGGAAATGTTCAAAACATTATCCAACAATACAAAATTTTATCGTTTCTTTACTAATAAAGAGACAGATATGATTTTGTATATCAGGTTCGGTATCTAATAACATTCGTTCAGAATCAATGTATTGGTAATACAGGGTGACAGTAACCAACAGACTTGGCTGCAACTCTTGCCCCGTTTTCTGCCTCATGAAACTTATCACCCGTTCTCAGTTCTCTACCTATCTGTAGCCCTATGTAACAGATTACATATCTGGGATCCTGATCTGGTATCACATACCCAGGACGTAAAGGATACTGAGAAACAGTTCTCTGTAATGAACACACCCGAAGATGATGCATCAACATGCACTCTCCTCGTTTGGGCGGCACAGGAATTCTGGTATTCCCCAATTTCCTGCTCTGTCTTATAACAATTATAAGTTGGAGCGGGACCAACGTTCCCCAGCTCAGTATAACAAGCGGGTTCGGTCAATAATCCGTATTATTATCTTGATTAATGCGTGATATGGTCGCTACCTGGAGAGAGAGAGAAGAAAACACTCAGCGTGCGCTCTGTCAAGAATAGATTGGTTATTATTTTATCTAATCAGGATGGCTCCCACTGCTTTTTATCAAATCTTCCTTCAAACCCTAAAAGGAAAGACTAGCCGGGATTAATTACACACTACAAGTTCGCTAATCTTTCAGCCAGGCCAGTGTCGGTACTTTGAGGGAGGTCCCCCGTGCTTTCGCACGAACCTAATTAATGTAAACCTCGTTTTCCCAGAGGCATAACCTCGTTAACACCTTTCTAGACACCTACTTGATCGGCTAATTGTAATGTATAAAACTCTCCCAGGAGTAACTCTTACTCGCAGCGGGTATCGGGATCCAACTATCTCATAGAAGGTATGCAATCTCATTGCAAATTTCAACACTTGAAATTCCCGATAATATTTTGCCCCTAGCGTCCTATGACCTTGACGGAGGCCAAACAACCCATAGTCCGCTAGTCAAGTTCAACCCGTCATTTCCTGATTGAATTAAACC
The DNA here is from genome assembly GCA_030015575.1 of Agapanthus africanus. Taxonomy (NCBI): domain Eukaryota; kingdom Viridiplantae; phylum Streptophyta; class Magnoliopsida; order Asparagales; family Amaryllidaceae; genus Agapanthus; species Agapanthus africanus. Next base: position 190,331,891 of record CM057345.1, read on the forward strand.
CACCCGCACAACTCTTGACGGAGGCCAAACAACGCCGTACGAATACCCTAATCCAATCGCATCATATGCTAGCAGATAAGCACTAGTTAGCTACCGTACACTACGCCTTGACGGAGGCCAAACAACCGCAGCACGAATACTAACTAGTACGTATCTGAAATGACGGAGGGCTACGACAGGTTTTTCTGAAAACCTATTGCGTAATGAACTTGATATCGTTGTAGAATCAAATGATTTTAAAATGGAGTGCTTTTGAGGCTTTTCTAGTTTTGCTAAAGGAGTCACTCCCGGTGAAGGGATCGTCGGTCCTTTCCTCGTCGAATGAGGTGCGGGATATATCATATATATCACTGTGCAAAGCAAAAACTCTTAAAAGCAATCAAAAGACAAACCGAGTGTGTAGCATCTGCCAGTTATTGCTAAAGGAGTCATTCCCTGTGAAGGGATCTCGGTCCTTTCCTCATCGAATAAGGTGCAGGATATATCATATATACCGCTGTGCAAAGCAAGAACTGTAGCTACCTGTTTTATTTTGAAATTCGATTCTATAACATCTTAGGTTTCTTTTATTTCATTAATCACATTAATGAATTCCCATCATTTAAGTACCTAAACATCACAGATAAATACGACGTACACTTATGCCATCCGCATTCGCCTCGATGTCCCCTCATGCACCGTTAGGTTAGGTAACTAACGGCAGAGCGGGGCAGGGCTAGCGCGGGTGTAAAACATAAGTAACGCCTATATAATATATCATATATACTATATACTGTATCTATCACAGAACATATCATGATCGCATCACAGATATCGCAGCAGAAGAAACATATGAAATATTGGATATACTAGGACGTCCGTGTTTTCAATACGAGCCAGTATAAAACACGGATTCCACGGTCGCGATGAATAGCCAAACCCACACCCCTAGACCCCTACGAGAGCGGCAAGCAACCCTACCAATTCTAGAGTTAGGAGACCCGGACTCGACTCCTCGAGTTGGTCTCCCACTGGACTCCAGAACCCGGTTACTTGTGCCCTCCTCCTTGGGTCTATCGTAGTGCGGAAAAGTAAATAATATACAAACGGTGACAACTTCCGCAACCTGGAAGTGCCCCAATAAAAGAATATTACATACAAGTTTTTACATGAATGAAAATGAAAAACACTCATCTCACATAAAAAACCCCGGCTATTCAAACACGACGATCCAATATAACATATCCAGCAACACATAACATCACATGTCATCAACGTAAGTAAATATGTCCATCCCAATTGTCTTTGACATATAGCAACGAAACCGGCGATATCACATATTACACTTACGGTCACAGAAAAGAAAGTGTAAAACTACAACAGTTGGAATCCGCAACCACCTCAGACATCGCATGCCTGACCAAATGAATTCTTTAGACATCGCATGCCTAACAATTATAAACCCCGCATTTTAGTCTCTATATCGAAAACTCTTTTCAATATCAAGTCGGGCAATTCAACAAGATTCCCGAAATACTGATCGAATGCTCGTTGCAAACTTTAGTAGGCGGCCGCACCCCCGATACCGTCGACGAAGTGCACCAAGGCGGAACATCGCTGCCGCGAGCACCCGAACGGATGCTTTCGGCGACGGGGTTCTCCTACAGTCACTTGGTCGGGGCTATGGAGTGAGGCTGTCTATTAAGTTTACCCGGCGAGTATTCGCGTACGCTACGTGATTGCGACGGACTTTTGATAACATCAAAATTCCGTGGCAACCGATCAAGCGAGACTAAACTGCTATGTTTATAACATTCATTTAGTTATCTCATAACTCATTGTGAATTCCAATTATTGTATCCCATTCCAGATAATTAGAAAATGTTAAACTTTCCGATTGAACATTCGAACACCCAAGTTTTCCCAATACAGATCAACATATGAGACAAGTCTAACAACATTCCGTTCGTGCCTCAGTACCAACGGTCCAGCCGTAGAAGGGTCAAGCCAACGCCTCACATGTGGCACGCCGTACTGCCCCAAACCCGAAGGTTCAAAGGGCAGTTCAAGACGGTCACATAATCGAGTTAAGGTTTGTTGTCTTCTAGAGGGTCCATCGCGTTACTTGCACTACTTAGAACGTCGTTAAACTACGGAAAAATCCAACACTTGGAAATTTCCCGACAGGGGAAAAATTGGGTATTTATATCCGATCGAACTTTTTAACATATTCTAAAAATTATCCGGAAAGCCACACAGACAAAATTTGATAATCCGATCGAATATACTAAGTCCCCAAAACAACCCAGAAAATTCAACTCTTGAAAAAATATTAAAAATTCCCAGAAGACTCAGCACTACAAGACATGAGTTACTGTGGAAGACACGTGCTGTAATTCAATACAGTGGCCGCGGAACCGCCGCGCATCCCATGGTGGGGGCCGCGGTTCCGCGCCTCTGTTGTCGAATTACCATCACGTGCTTCACAGTATCTCATGTAATTCCCTGCTGAATTTTTTGGAAATTTTTAATATGGAAAAATCCACGTTTTTAGAAAAAGGACAGAGAGCTATTTTGGGTTCTCAATTTCGGTTCGATCGGACTTCAAATTGCGTCTGGACTTCGCCTAAGGCTCTAGCTAGGCTCTGATACCACTGTAGGGTTCCTAGGCACCCTAATGAGGTCTCACAAGGCATCGAACATGCCAATTTCAAATTATCTAGGTGCCGAGAGACCCTAATACGGATCGTTTGCTAGAAATCTAGGCGAAAAAGTAATCTAGTTAACAGTTAACTAAGGGATACGGATATACAACCTTTGTAGATCCGTTTGTCCACCTCCATAGCTCCATGAAGAAGTCATCTCCGCTGTACAAATCCGAAATCTGGGCTCTTGCGTCGGCTTCATCGGAGAAGAAGCGGGCTAGGTCATCGACGACGTGCCGAAGATGATCTACGTCGAGGCATCGCTAAATCAAGCTCCGACTTCACCAAGTCCAAAAACTTGTGAAGAGAACACACTCTACTACTTGGCAAGAGGTAGAGGATGAAGAAATAGGAAGTGGGTAGACTTTAGATTTGGATTTCTCACTCTTTATCATCAATCACCATTGATGAAGAAAGCTTTTTCTTCCTTGCTCATGAAGAAGAAAAAGAAAGAAATATATGATAAGTTAATTAAAAACAATAGAAAAATCAAAACTTATCATAATGTTAACTAGAGTCAAGTGTAGAGAATGAATCATGGTTAGTGGGAATGGTTAGGGTTAAGGATGAGATAAGAATGGTTGACTTGATCAAAGTTTCATGAAGCTTCAACTAAACTCCAAATTAAGCCACCATTCTTTTCTCCTCTTTTCCAAAATGAATAAACAAATAAATAAATGAATAAATAAAGGAAATGAAACCCTAACCATTCTTTTAACCATGGTTTAATTCTTTGCACTTAACCAAGTAAACATGTATCATCAAACATGATACAATCAAATGCACAAAATCATATCGCATATGTAATGCGCACACCCGACTGAGAAAATCCATTTAAAGTGAACCGATACTAGTTAATGCAAAGTAATATATCAAATATATAATTATGCATTAAATAATTAAATCAACACTTGATTCAATGACCCGGTCATGTCGCACACAACCGACTAGTATATAATGTATCGGCTTATCAAATCAACCTTTGATTCGATAACTAGGGTATATCGCATATAACCTAATCGATACATTCATCGCGAGAATGGAATACGGTATCACATACACGCATTATTCTCGGTCCCGCACATATCTCATATGCGCTCCTATTTCGTTTTGCTTGAGCCAGGAAACCTCTGTGTAGGACTCTAAAGACTCGTCAATACGCCAGCAGCAGGCGAGGATCATATCAAACACCCACAAGCCGCAAGCGGTCTGCTAAACGTAACGGCCACCCGGGTATTGAGCGATCTGAAGATCGATGAGCAAGCCCGCTCACACTCCAGTGAATCCGACCAGTAACACTACCGTACAGTCCGGTCTGATCGTCTGATATGTCGCATATCTTGCCTAGGGGTGGTAAACGTCAGACCCCAATAGCTTGATAAGTCGTGTCGATATGAGGTCTATAACCATTCGAGAAACTACTGGTAACACTTACCAGTAAATCTCAGCAACCCTGGCAAGGGATTTCCTGTTATAGCCAATCGAACACAGCGCAACATCAACTCCCTATACCGGGAGAGACGAATCCCCTCCTATCGCTCATTGCCTCCATGTGACTCGGGACTGTACCCAAAAACCACCGTTTTGCACGCCCTCTTGGACGTGGTAAGATGGAAATCAAAGCACAGTGGGAACCACACAAGACTCTATGACGATCTCGGGTCAACAGACTACTTTGTACCAGTGTCACCAGAGAACTGCCATCTGACGTGAGGTATAATACCATCTGGGAGTTCTCGGCGAGTCCGTCCAGTGTACCCAGTCTCTACTGAGCACCCGTATATCTCCTCTGATGTCAAACACCAATGGATATGGGATCATCCATCACCCATCTGTATGGGTCGAGAAGGTACACGCTAGTCTACTCTGGTATATCGATGCCCCGTCTCGATACACCCACGACTAGGGACTTTGAAGGATGTACTTATGGACTACCATGTCCCTACTAGTATGATCCGCATCATAGTCCAGGTAGTCAAGCACACATCCTAAGGGCTTTACCAACATGTAACAGAGGGACAATCAGCATACACGTTAAGGTAAAGTTCAACCAGATAGCATACTATCATGTCGAGCAAGAAAGTCCCCCCTATATACGTCCCAGCATCCACTACAATATACATCCTATGTACAGTAATGGCCTCTAAAGCATACATATAACTAACAACTACGATTTGGGATGACGTACGATGGATTTTTACCGTATGATGTATAAATATGATGATTGATCCGCACTCTTGACTCGAGGACGTCGTATTATATATTTATCGTGCGTGACTCTATTGAGGCGGGATCACCGACTACTAGATATATCGACTCGGAATTAGATGAATTTCCTTACCCTTTCAATTAGTCTCTTAGCTTCATCATGTAGTTTACTCGGTAGATGTTAGACTGGGCTCGAGTCGTACTTATTTTCAAAACTAACGAATCGTGAGTACTTTCAAAAGACAGCACGAGGGATATTATGAATTTTTCAAAGGATGAACCTTTTCTTAAAAACACCGTAGCCCCTGTTTTCTAGAAACCACGATTCGTGCTATTCCAAATTCCAAAACTATATGACTCGTATATTTATAAATGTATATTCTCCAATGTTGCGTTTACTATTCATTTTCCGTTATATTCGTGTTCTCATTTCATTACATGTGTTTCCTTACTATTATGATCTCGTTTGTTAGGACACCAGCACCATTACCGATGATGCGTATGTCCACGAACACTTGCTTGCCGGCTCACACACTTCATCATCAGTAATTGCCATGTTACGATCACTTTAGAAAGCATTAGCTCATCGGTATAACCTGCTAGCTGGTATTTTCAACATACTATTAGTATGCTTGCTTTCATGTGCTAAATTAGATATTGCATCCTTTACTTTGATATCCATGCATGTGCATATTCATTCGTCATGCAATATTATGGGGCTTTATGCCGGTATTCACTGTTATTGAATATAGATTATGGGATTCTGATTTCCCTTGAGATTTCTGGATTTGGAGAAACCGCAAGGATTTATAAACTCATTATCATTTCTAAAAATAGAAATTTGCGGTTATCTCGTGATATGATATTTTTAATGTCCACCATGAATTTTCTCGGATCTTGAGCGGTATCATACTCCCGATTCGAGGTAGGGGGAGGGTCCGTCTGCAGGTGCATGGTGGACCCGGTGCGGTACCCCGGGGCAAGAAGATCGTATAGAAACGCGTTGAGCCCGGCTGGAGAGCACTACCGATCGGTGATTGTATGGAAACTCGACGGATATCCAGAGGATATCGTTCGGAGTTATGAGAGAGATGAATATGGGCTGATCCTAACTATGCGGAGCTCATGGGACGATCCTGATTATGCGGAGCCCGAGATTTGAGTATTTTGTGTCGCTTTTGGACACGGACTTCATGATGTTTTGAGTGTCAATGCTGGGCACTCAGGTTTTATCATGATTTGTGTGTCTTTACTGGACACACGTTGGATGGTGCATTAGTACATATCACGCATCGATATATTTTTACTGAGGCACTGACACGAGCACTGGGTATTTTACTTATGTTCAGATGTTTACCCTTGCCATTTTTAGATGTTTTCAGGGTATATTTTTATGATGATATTATTGTATGACCAAGGATAGAGTCATACATGCGATTTCTGCTCGGTGATGTCTTCTACTCACGAGTTGGCAACTCACCCCCGTTGTGCCGCAGTTTCTTGCAGGTTTTGCCGTACAGGTTTCGTTGCGGCTAACTGGCACACTGCTTCCTTTCGAATGATTTCTTTGGTATGTGGGCTCACTTGTATCGTGACCACCGTTGTACTTTATTTATTTCAGTTGTATCTAGTAAACTCCATCAACCAGACTTGTATTATTTGATAGACTTAGAAGACCGGTTGTATATTCTTTCGACCTTAGAGTCACGGTCGTATTATTATGGTTTTCTTGAGGATATTGGTTTTCTTTTTGAGTTTTGATCCTCGCCCTTCGGCGTTGTATATTATATTATTTGTGTGGTTGTTTCCGCCAATTGGCGAAGAGCTAGCTCCCGCATGGGGATGTCTTTATTCATCATTTATATGTATTTCATGTGTTGTACCCGTTTGGGGCCAGTATTTACAAAGGAGACTCTGCCAAATTTTTTGGGAAAATATGATGTTGCTTTTAAATGTTTAATGCCACTTACTTGGTTAAAACCACTTGCTTTAAACAAGTTTTCCTTCACTTCTTCTTTTAAATGGTATAGATTTCTGGACTTTTGGCTTACTTGAATTAGGTGGGGTCCTATAGACTTCACATGATTCAAGTGCCAGTTACGTACTATTTCGGGTCGTGACAAAGTTTGAATCAGGGCGCTTGGTTTAACCTTGGTTCGAGTCTAGGTTGGACTATGCGGAGTCTAGGGTGTATATTTATATATATTCGGAACCTTGGCTTGACCTTACGGAACTTAGACTTGGTCGAGGGGGTATTAAATCCGATCTTTTGTCGCATAGGTTAACCTTGGTTGATGGAGTAGGTGACTTAAGTAGAGTAACGTACTGTGTGTATGTTCCGCGACATACTTACGATACGCTACACCACTTAAGAAGCCTTAAGATGTACATTTCTTTGCACCGTATTCTATTCGTTCATTGATCTATCCTTATCGATATCGGTTTGTGGTTTCTGTTACCACGGTTACACGGGTAGAGAGAGCTACGACTAGAGTTGCGGTCAGCATAATCTCGTCTTGGACGAGGACTGACCAGGGCGTAATTCCGGTGATACACGATTGCATAGATATGTCGTTTTATTGTGTTTATCGCGACATAAGCGTTTTGATGGATTGTTTTAGTATGTTTCCTCGTTGACGCGAACGATCAGATCAGCACCAGAGGATTAGGCCACTGCTAGAGGCCGGGTAGAATGTGATGACCATTAATGTATCGTCTATTCTTGAAGATTGAGGCATTGTTTAGCGTGCGAACGAATGAGCCAGTTATTGCTGCGAATGACAAGATATCGCCCCAGATATTTGAAGCTGTTGCGCACGAGTTGTACTTAGGGATATGATAGAAGATCACTAGTCACCTATGTATGAATGACTAAGACAGGTGGTTCGTTTGCATACCCCGATGCGAGGTCATCAGATTGATTAATTTCAGCTATAGAAGACTTCACACAGGCACGTTGAGAGTCGATAGAAAATGGACGAATGAAGGGTATTCCTTCGACGATTTGGAAGAGTTTCCGAGGGCATAGTTGGCCAGATACCTATCAGGAGATTTTGAGCTGTCGAGTATGTAGCTTCGGAAGGGAGACTCTAGATATGAGTATAGCCGTTTATAGCGCAGTCCATATAGTTACGAAGAGACGAGTTCGAATCAGTCGACGCTAGAGAAAAATGGACTAAGAGGTTCGTACGAGATTTTGACGAGATGGCGTTCCACTCCGTTGACATCAGAGATGTGATACGCATGCAGAGGCATTGAATATGGATATATTTTAGAAGAAGTCGCGATGAGTATGCAGCTGTTCCGGGACAAGAAATAGATTTAGTAAAGTGTGATAACTTCCAGGCAGTTCAGCAGGGACGAGATTTGGGAGAGACCGCGACAAAATCTTTCTAGAATACTACACGAGAAGATTTGGACCCAGGATCGGTCGTATTACGCACACCCAGTAGGCCAGAGTTCGGCATCATCAACGAGACATGTTATGAGTGACCATGATAGTTGGCCAGAGTTCTTTAGAGGATGTGCCAGAGCGGAATTGTTTCCGTTGTCATTTCCATATTGGGCCGTTGAGCCGAGAAGTTATGTAACTGGAAACCCGCTGTGAAAGATGAAAGCCTATGGGCACAAGGCACCAGACTCTGAACCGGAGGCAAGTAGATAACTTGCTTTGCTAGCTTTGGATGCACCGACACCTTCTCGACTTTGAGGGAAGGAAATATCGACGACAGTGTTTACGATTTGCGATTTGGTGATTCGAATATCATGTATCCGTCATTTTGGATTTCGGTATTTTAGGATTTTATTTACATGATTGAGTTTTCGTGCACCACTGTTGCGCTCGATTTCGATTTGATGTCATTCGAGAGGTTTGGTTTTGATTTCATGCCTATGGTATGGATATGATTTGACTTGTGCCTTCGGTGTAGTTTTCATGTATTAATACTTTGATTCGATCTTCTGCACGCTGATGCATGTAGTTGTGAGATTATATACCACGGTATACATGATTTGGATTGAGCTTTGTTGTATACCGTCGATTTCGATAGTGATATTCGATATTTGTTTTCGTGCACCTTGTGCACTTGATTGGATTCTTGCGCATACTTGGCGTGCTTGATGCGATTTTGGTGCACACCAGATGCACTAAATCGGGATTCTTCGTGCATATCAGATGCACCTGATATTGTTTTCAGGCACACCCGTTGCCCTTGACAGGTGTTTTCGTGCACACTCGTTGCACTTAGATTTTTGTTTCTGTGCACATGAATGACACATTCATTGATTTCGATTTCTGTGCACACCAGACGTACGTGGCATTATTACATATACTATTGAGCATGATTTCCTTTAAGCGGTACGTTTTATGATATTTACTATTTGGTATAATAGCTGAGAAGGACTAGTGCGAGGACAGTACCTGAATTTGTTTTTGCATGCATCGATATTTACCGAAGGGATTTCAAAAAAAAGGAGCAACAGTCTCTATATTTTTCCTATGTGTCCGAGATGACACGAAACATTTTACAAAGGAAACCCTTCTAAATTATTTTCAAACGGCGGGACGTATGTTAAATAAAGGATATATATATATATATATACGTATATAGAATTATTTTCTTACCGTAAACGTCTGCTACATGTGCTGTGATACGCGCATCGCACAGCGACTTGAAAAAGTTTTGGCTTGCATTTCTTTTCAGATGTTTCAACGAGTTTACAATGATGCGTACTATGTACATGTTATAGTTTTGATGTATATCATGTTGGTTTTCATATCGGACTTTGACATCGGTATTTTCACCATGACTCCGATGATTGCGTGATGCTTGACGGAGTTTTGATTTTGTGTTATATACTCGTTTTTCATGCGCATGCATTGCGCTACGATATATTTTATGTATTGATGATTTCGGAGCCCTGACGACTTGATTGTTTTGCTTAAATGTTTTAGTATTTGGTGGATTAAATTTAAATTCGGGGACCGAATTTATTTAAGGGGGAAGACTGTAACATTTTAGAAAAAAAATATTAATTTAGAATTTAAATAATTAAAAGAATATATTTCAGGAATATTATTAAGTGCAAGGATTGGTTTTAACGATATGGTAAGATTATATACCGATAAATTGGGAAATATTTAGAAATTTATCTCAATTATTGATTTTAAAAGACTTTATGAAAAATTTGGGAATTTTATAACGTAGTATATGATAAATTGTGTATGGATTATTACTAAACCCGATTAGTGTTTACTAATTTTCCATTAAGTATGATATGTGTATGACATGCAGCAAATCTTGTTGCAAATACTTGTTACTTTTTTTGAAGCATGACTTCAAGTCATCATTTGTGCGTGGCTTCATATTGGTTTTTACAAATGTGTTATAAAAATAAATGAAATGGATAAAGAATAGAAAATAAAAGAAAAGAAAATGAATAATGAAAGAGGTATGCGCAAGAGAGAGAGGGTGAGGGGTCTTTGACCTTGGTCTCATTCCTACATTCCCTTCATTTTCTTCAACATTTTCCTCTCTTCTCCTCTCCAATGGATGCCCTCTCCCTCCACCTCCTCTACTTCCTCACAACACCCTCAATCCCACATCAAAACCATACATCCCCTTCACAAAATTCATGCACAAGCTCACTAAAAGCAAGGTGGACCAAGAAAGTTGGGATTTTGAGCACTTGGGGGCAACTCAAGAAAATTCTTGAGTTGCCACATGAGGTAATTGTTTCACCATTAGTGTAGTAATCAAGTTCCTTTAACTTCTATTTTAGTTTAGAAGTGTTTATGTAAGGTTTAGTGATCTTGGAAAATTCCAAGATGAGGTTTTGAGGAATTCTTGAGTTGTGATGATGCATGTGAGTGTATTTGGTGACTTCAAACCCCCATTTATGTTAAAAATCCAGATTAAACCAGTGACAAACCCAAAAACTGGATTTAGAAACTTCTGTGTCGGTTTTGTGTTAAATTAGTGCCTACTGGGAATTTGGAGTAACCTGGAACCTTTATTAGAAAATCTAGCAACTCCATTGACCTAGAATTAACACTAGGAGGCCACCCTGCAAGTACGAACTCAAACAGAGCACCCATGGCTGGCCAGGCCGGATTTTGTGGTTATCTCGCTGGGTCAATTGTGGTATTTGGTGTCTAGGTTGGTTCTGTAGCTCACTCACCTCATATACTAACCCTCTGCATTACTTGTTTAGACTCATATTACCTGAACCAAAATCTGGAACCATTTTCGTTAGTTGCTGTTTTGAATTTGCGACTTTTACATGACTTAAAACTTTGGATATTTCGTTTTGTCTCGGTCACTTGACGTTTATACGTCGATATCGGGAGTTGTTTGGTTATTCTTGCATGCGTAAATCATAGGTTTTAACCTATGTGCGATTCGTGTGCCGTTTTGGTTTTCGTGCGTGATTTCTGTTTACGATGCGATGTGTGTATGTATGTAGGTACCTTCATGTGGACCTTGAGAAACAAGGATGAGCGTGGCGTTATTGACTTCGGCAAGTAAAGATCAAGGTGGGTATATGTAAATCTACGGGGGATATCGGGTGAATGGCGTATAGCACCCCCGCAGTTTCGCAGTGTAGTATGCGAATACGTTATATATATATATAATATTGTGTATTGTGATACGTCGTTAATTAGCAAGAGCGGTTCTAGGAGATCATGGGTTAGTTTAGTGTAATTGGATGATGGTGCTTTTAGTTAGTTCTTAGTTGCGAAACCCTAAAGTAAAGGTATACACACACACAAATGCACACACGCGATATGTTTTTGGTGTATATGATATATGTATATATATATACATGTATGAGGATTTGTTGCTATATATACACACACATATACGTATACACGTATGATGAGGATAGTATATGATACTCGGAAGAGAGTCGATTTAATCGGGCATGATGCCGTGAGATCGGTTATGTGATTTGGGTCGTGTTATGATATACGACATGATAGTGTAGTGGATCGATGGGCGTTTGTTTTATTCACACGCGGATATATGTTGATAGTATCGGAATGTACTAGATTTTAGATCAGTACCCCTAATTTTGGATATGATGATAATGATACCAGATGAATATTGAGATATATGTGATATTTGACCCGTACCCGATTTGGGATGTCGTACGATGGATTTTTACCGTACGATGTATAAATATGATGATTGATCCGCACTCTTGACTCGAGGGCGTCGTATTATATATTTATCGTACGTGATGCTATTGAGGCGGGATCACCGACTACTAGATATATCGACTCGGGCTTAGGTGGATTTCCTTACCCTTTCGATTAGTCTCATAGCTTCGTCCTATAGTTTACTCGGTAGATGTTAGACTGGGCTCGAGTCATACTTATTTTCAAAACTATTGAATCGTGAGTGCTTTCAAAAGACAACCCGATGGATATTATGGATTTTTCAAAGGATGTACCTTTTCTTAAAAACACAGTAGCCCATGTTTTCTAAAAACGACGATTCGTGCTATTCCAAATGCCAAAACTGTATGACTCATATATATATAAATGTATATTCTCCATTGTTCCGTTTACTATTCATTTTCCGTTATATTCGTGTTCTCATTTCATTACATGTGTATTCTTACTATTATGATCTCGTTTGTTAGGACACCAGCACCATTACCGATTATGTGTATATGTAATATTTCAGAAAAAATAAAATATTATTTTTGGAAATTTATATAATTAAAATATTAAATATCATAAATATTTTAATGATGTGGTATAATTATATACCGATTGTTTGGAAAATGTTGGAGAATTAAATTAAATAGTGATTTTTAGAGGGATTTATGGTATTTAGGCAAATTATAAATTTTTATAATTAATTATATACAAGTTTATCCTAAACTTGATTAATGTTCACTAATTACACATTGATGGTGTTTTATGCATATGACATGCATCATGTCATATTGTAATTATACTTGTCACATTTTTATTTGAAACATGATTTCAAGTCTTTATTGGTGCATGGTTTCATTTTGTGTTTGAAATTGAAAAGAAAAGACAAGGGGAAAAGATGAATAAAAGAAAAGGAAAAGATTAAATTATGGAGGTATGGGCAAGAGAGAGGAGGTGAGGGGTCTTCCTTTGACTATGGCATTGTTTCCTCACTTCATCACCTTCATCATTTCTTCTCCCTCTCTCTCCATGGCTGCCTTCTTCCCTCCACCACCTCTAACCCTCATAACACCAAAAAAAATACATCAAAACACTTCATTCCCTTCATTAAAAGTGTGCACAAGCTCACTACAAGCATGGGAGACCAAGAAAGTTGTGATTTTGAGCACTTGGGGCAACTCAAGAAAATTCTTGAGTTGCAAAATGAGGTATTTTCTTCACCATTTGTGTAGTAATCAACTTCCTTTAGCATATATACAAATTTAGAATTTGTTTAGCAATGTTTTGTGACTTTTGAAAAATTCTAGATGGGGGTTAGGGTTTTCCTTGAGTGTAATGGTGCAAGTGAGTGCAATTGGTGACTACAAACCCCCCTAGTGTTAAAAACCCAAACCAAGCAACTTCGGCTGAGCAGACCGGATTCTGGGGTATTGTGGCCGGCCAAGTTGAGGAAATGGGGGTCTGGATTTGGTCTGTAGCTCATATACCTCCTATACTACACCCCTGTATTTCTAGTTTTGCCTAATTTCACCTAAACTAAAATCTGGAGCAAGTTTTCATGAGTTGCTGTATTGTTTTTGTAACTTTCCATGACATGAAGTTTTGATATTTGGTTTTATATCGGTCACTTGACGTTTGTACGTCGATATCGTGTGTTGTTTGGTTGATTTGCGTGAGTAGACCATAGGTTTTAACCTATGTGTGATTCGCGTGTCGTTTTGGTTTTGAATTGGACGTTTTGATGCGATACGATATATGTGATATTTAGGTACCCTCACGTGCAGTTCGGACGATGAAGAAGAGGATGGCGACATCGACTTCGGTAAGTAAAGATCAAGGTGAGTAAATATATATCTACGGGGGTAGTCGGGTGGATGACATATAGCACCCCCGCACTTTCGTAGGGTAGAATGCGAACGCGAATTCATATATTTATATATATGTGTTAATGTAAGATGTGAATGCTTAGAGAAAAAGTAACTTAGTCTAGGTCTTAGTCGCGAAACCCTAGAGTAAGGATTGGCACACACGCACACGTATGCATTTGATTTTCTTGTGCGTATATCGAGATATATATATATACATATATGTATGTGAGTATGTATATATATATATATATATGTATACATATACACGGAAGATGAGGATAGTATGTGATATGAGGTGAGGAGTCGATATAATCAGGCATGATGCCGTGAGAGGTTGATAAGTGATTGAGCCGTAATATGACACATGATATGGTATACGACATGATATTATTGTGGATCGACGGGCGATGTGTTTTCATATACAAGAATATATATATATATATATATATATATGTTGTTGATTGTATCGGAATGTATTAGACTTTATATCAGTAACCCTAATTCAGGATATAATGATAAGGATACTAGATAAATAATAAATTATATGTGATATTTGACCCGTACCCTAATTTAGGATGTCGTACGATGGATTTTACCGTACGATGTATAAATATGATGATTGATCCACACTCTTGATTTGAGGATGTTCTATTATATGTTTTGTCGTACGTGACGCTATTGAGGCGGGATCACCGACTGCTAGACATATATATATCGACTCAGACTTAGGTGGATTTCGTAACCTTTTGATTAGTCACTTAGTTTAATCCTGTAGTTATCAGGTAGATATTAGACTGGGCTTGAGTCATACTTATCTTCAAAACTAACGAATCATGGGTATTTAAAAGGCAGGCCGAGAGATACTACGGATATTTCAAAGGATGTACCTTTTCTTAAAAACATCATAGCCTTTATTTTCTAAAAACCACGATTTGTGCTATTTCAAATGCCAAAACTGTATGACTCATTTATATAATGTATATTCTTATATGTTGCGGTTATTGCATCTTTTTCCGTATATTCATGTTGTTCTTATCGCATTGCATGCTTACATATGTAGTTTCTTTTGCTATTATGAACCTATGGTGTCAGGACACCAGTATTATTACCGATGATGCGTATGTCTATGAACACTTGCTTGCCGGCTCACACATATCATCATAGGTAATTTCCATGTCAAGTACACTTTAGAGAATATTACTTTATTGATATCGCTTGTTAGCTAATAGTTCCGATATATCATTACTATGTTAGTTTAGATATTGCATTCTTTACATAGATACCCGTGCATGTATACATATTCATTGTCATGCAATATTATGGGGCTTTATGCCGGTAACTCACTGTTATTTACTCTCGAGATTTGGGATTTCAGATTTCCATGAGATTTCTGGATTTGGAGAAACCACAAAGATTTTATAAACTTATTATCATTTTTAAAGATAGAAAATTGCGGTTTTCCCATGATATGATGTGAGAGGTGTCTACCATGAGTTTTCTCGGCTCTTGAGCTATATCATACACCCGATTCGAGGAGGAGGAGGAACTGTCTGCGGGTGCATGGTGGACCCGGTGTGGTACCCCGGGGCAAGATGGTCGCATATGATGGCATTGAGCCTGACATGGGAGCACTACCGACCGGTTATTGGTGAGGCGGCGGATATCCGGAGGATGCCGACGTAGTCGTGAGATTTGATATTGGGCTAGTCCGGATTTTCGGAGCCCGGGGCCAGTTCGGATTGCCGGAGCTCGAGATATTGAGACATTGAGATATTCATATTTTATTATATGGGCCAGTCCGGATTGCCGGAGCCCGAGATATTGAGATATTGGGATATATATATTTTGTGTCGATGCTTGACACGGATTCTTTGTTGATTTCTCACTGAGATTGATGATACTTCGATTTTATACAGAAATCTCACTGAGAAATGAAAAAAGTTTTCTCATTCAAAATATATTCCGTTTTCTTGCATTCATACATCATATATGTGACATTTTGCTACATGAGGCACTGACATGAGCACTTGGTATTACACTTATGTATAAATGTTTACCCTTGCCATTAGTTGATGCTTCGGGTTATATTATATTGAGGATATATTATGGTATGACCTAGGATAGAGTCATACATACGATTTCTGCTCGGTGATGTTTTCTACTCATGAGCAGGCAACTCACCCCCGTTGTGCCACAGTTTTTTGCAGGTTTTGCCGTACAGGTTTCGTTGCGGTTTGCTGGCACACTGTTTCCTTCCGGGTGATTGCTTTGGTAGGTGTGTTCACTTTCTTCGTGACCACCGTTTTACTTTTATTATATTTAGTTGTATATAGTAAACTCCATCAACCAGACTTGTATTATTTGATAGACTTAGAAGACCAGTTTATAATCTTTCGACCTTAGAGTCGCGCGCCTGTATTATTATGGTTTTTCTCTGGTTTTCTTGAGGATATTGCTTTTCTTGATGAGTTTTGATCCTCGACCTTCGGTGTTGTATATTATATTACATTTCGTGGTTGTGTCCGCCAATTGGCAAAGAGCTAGCTCCCGCTTGGGAATGCCTTTATATTATGCATGTTTGTACCCGTTTGGGGCCAGTATTTACAAAGGAGACTCTGCCGAATTTTTCGGAAAAATATGATGTTGCTTTTAAATGGTTTAGATTTCTGGGATTTTGGATTACTTGAATTAAGTGGGGTCCTATAGACTTCACATGATTCAGGTTCCTGTCACATGCTATTTCCGGGTCGTGACAAAGTTGGTATCAGAGCGCTAGGTTAAACCTTAGTTCGAGTCTATGTTTGATTATGCAGAGTCTAGGGCGTTTATATATATTCGGAACCTAAGCTTGACCTTACGGAACTTAGACTTGGTTGAGGGGGTATTCAACCCGAACTTTCGTCGCATAAGTTGACCTTGGTTGATAGAGTAGGTGACTTAAGTAGTGTAACGTACCGTGTGTATGTTCCACGGCATACTTACGATACGCTACTCCACTTAAGAAACCTTAGGATGTACATTTCTTTGCACCGTATTCTAATCGTTCATTGATCTATCCTCATCGATATCGGTTGTGGTTTGTGTTACCACGGTTGCACGAACAGAGAGAGCTGTGGTTGGAGTTACGGCCAGCATGAGCTCGACTTGGACGAGGACTGACCAGGGCGTAGTTCCAGTGACACACGATTGCATTGATGTGTCGTTTTATTGTGTTTTCGCGCCATTAGCGTTTGATGGATTTCTTTTATTAAAATTTCTCGAATATGCAGATCAGCACAAGAGGATTGGGCCACTGCTAGAGGCCAGCTAGAATGTGATGACCATCAATGCACCGTTTATTCTAGATGATTGAGGTATTATTTAGCGTGCGGACGAATGAGCCAGCTGTTACTGCGACTGACAAGATATCGCCTCAGATGTTTGAAGCTATTGCAGCACGAGTTGTACTGAGAGATATGATAGAAGATCGCTAGTCACCCATGGATGAATGACTAGGACATGTGGTTCGTTTGCATACCCCGATGCGAGGTCATTAGATTGATTGATTCTAACTAGAGAAGAATTCATGTAGGTACATTGAGAGTCGATAGAAACGAACGAATGTCAGAAACCCATTTTTCCAAGTTTAAGGTATTCGGAAAAACATGCAAGTAATTCTGTGGACCCTCTAGAAGAATGAAACCCTAACTCGACATAATGACCATGGAACCGCTTTTGAAACTTAGGGTTTGCGGCATTTCCGCGGTGCCATTAATGAGGCTTGGGTTTGCTCTTCTACGGCTGGTCCATAGGTACTGTGGCATGTACTGGATATTATTAAACTGTGCTCAAGTGTTAAGCTCTCGGGGAATGATGGGACTTTGATGAATCGATCGAAAAGTTCGACGTCGTTCGGACATCATGCGATGGGATACATTACTTAGGAGACTCTAGATATGAGTATAGCCGTTGTAGTGCAGTCCATACAGCTACGAAGAGACGAGTCCGAATCAGTCGATATTAGAGAAAAGTGGAGTAAGAGGTTTGTACGAGATTTCGACGAGATGACGTTCCACTCCGTTGACATCAGAGATGTGATACGCATGCAGAGACGTTGAATATGGATATATCTTCCAGAAGGAGTCGTAATGAGTATGCAGCCGTTCCGGAACAAGAAATGGATTTAGTAAAGGGTGATAACTTCCGGACAATTCGGCAGAAACGAGATTGGGAGAAACCCCGACAAGATCATTCTGGAATACTACACGAGAAGATTTAAACCCAGGATCGGTCGTATTATGCACACCTAGTAGGCCAGGGTTCAGCATCATTGACGAGACATGTTACGAGTGACCATGATAGTTGGCCAGAGATCTTTAGAGTACGTGCCAGAGCAGAACTGTTCTGTCATCATTTCTATATTGGGCCGTTGAGCCGAGGAGTTATGTAACGGGAAATTCGCAGTGAGAGACGAGAATCTCGTACGTTGAGCAGAACTGTTCTGTCATCATTTTTATAATTAAATAATAAATATTATGAATATTTTAATAATGCGGTGTAATTAAATACCGATAAAGTGGCAAAATATTTGGAAAATTTTAGAAATTTCTTTAAAAGAGGGTGCTTTATTTGATTAAAGTAAATTATGAAATTTTATGATTAATTATAAACTATTTTAATGCTAATCGCGATTGAATATCGCTAATCGTGCTTTAAACCGGATTTGTGCACATGATATGCACCGTGTCTTTTTTACACGTTTCTGCATTTTTCTACCATGGTTTTCCTTCATGATCATTTCATTTTGGGTTTTAAATGAAAAGAATAGAAAAGAAAAGAAAAGAAAAAGGAAAACAATAAAATATGAAGCATGGGCATGAGAGAGAGAATGGTGAGGGATCAAACCTTAGTCATGGCTTTTGTTTCCTCATTGTTTTTCCTTCATCATCCTCTCCCCTCTCCTCTCAAGGCAGCACCCTTCTCCCTCCTCAACAAACACCTCACTTCACCACTAAAAACCGATCCAAAGTCCATCCCCACCTCACAAAAGACATGCTCATGCTCACAAGCTACACTTTGGACCAAGAAAGTTTGCATTTTTGGCACTTGGGGCAACTCAAGAAAATTCTGGAGTTGCCAAATGAAGTAATTTCATCACCATTAGCATAGTACTAGTTTTACTTTAGTATCCTTGCATGTTTAGAAGCGTTTAAGTTTGATTTAGTGAGGTAAGAAAATTCCTAGTTAGGGTTTGAGAGGTTCTTGAGTTGGGATTGTGTAATTGAGTTTAGTAGAGGCCTTACAACCCCTGTGATGATTGATTAAAGACCTAAACCTGAGACTAGAACCCAAATTAGCAAACTTAGAAAAATCCCCGATATCATATTTTGTGGAAATTGTGTAGGGAAAATGAAATCTGCAAACACCCGGCGACCTGGAAAATTATTTATCGAGGACTGAGAGTTGTGCAGGTGACCAGAAGCTTACCCTAAAGACCCAAGCCCCAACCCAAGCACCCAAGACGCAAATTAATTCATACTGGCCGCAAATTGCGGCCAGGTTATGGTCGTTTTGCCTCTTGTTGGTTCTGTGGCTCCTTTATTTGTAATCTAGACTCTAGGCATATGCAAAATTGGCTAATTTCACTTATGGTAAAATCTGGGGCATGTTTTCTAAGTTTCTGAATTCGTTTTGCGGCTTTTAATGAATTTAGTTATGGTTTTTGATATTGTGTTTCTGTCGGGTGGCGTTTGAATGTCAACAGCTAGGGTTACTGATCGTGTTTTGCATACGGGCTATATGTTTTGACCTATGAGCGGAACGTGTGCCGTTTTGGTTTCCGACTTGATTTTAATACGCATTTGCGATGTGTCATGATATTTAGGTACCCCATGAGGATTTCGAGACATTGAAGAAGAGGATGGCGGCATCGACATCGGCAAGCAAGAGCAGGTGAGTAGATCTATATCTACGGGGGATGTCCGGTGTATGGCGTATAGCACCCCCGCAAAGTTTTGATGGAAACCGATTTGTAGCATATGGTTAAGAAAACCTAGAGTAGTAAACTAGGGTTAGAATTAAAAAATAGCTATAGAAACTATATTAGAAACTAAAGGATAGTTAGAAGTGATATGATACGGCTAATATGTGATGATGGGATTTGAGGATGATGTTTGACGATATTGCCGTTTAGGGTACTATAGGACTAGATAACCGACGTAGATGTGTCATCCGAACCATACATATTTCTAAACCGAAGAATCGTATGCATCTTTTAAACAAATACCTTGAGGGATGTTACGGATTTTCAAATTATATATTTTCCTTAAAAACATCGTAACCCCTACTTTCAAAACTACGATTCGCGTCTTTTAAAAACTGATTGTATGGTTCGGATGTGTATGTTAGATTAGATACTTATGCTTATGGTAAAGGTAGAATGTGTATATTCATAACATTTGATTCGATATGAAATATAAATGTGATGAAAAGAATGTACGATGCGATATAATGACTTGATTATATGTTGGTATACGGATGCGATTCGATTGAAATGATTGATACCTTGCCGGTCCCTTGATATGAGATTGTTGTGGATGTGACCTGGGACATAGGTACATATATATATATATTTATATATGTGGTGAATCATGTGTGATTGCCGTACGAGACGTAAGGTCCGTACCCCTCATTGTCATTTAAGATGATAAGATCCTTATTGGTTTAATGCAGCCGTACGATGATTTTCCGTACGCGATGAGTTTGACTTGATGATTGATCAATACCCTTGATTAGAGGATGCCGTAGGATGGATTATACCGTACGTGATGTTATGAGGCCGGATGCCGATTGCTAGATTCACTGACTCGGTCTTGTTGACACGTATACCTTGTAGCTTTTAGCTGACGTTTTACCTTATGCTGCATTTCATGATATTCTCATTGCATCATATATATTTATCTGTGCTAGTACACCTACACCATTATCGATGATGCGTATGTTACACTTACACAGATTAGCCGGCTCACAAACTTCATCATCGATAATTGCCATGTCACTACACAGTAGGATTGCTGCATCATGATATGACTCTTTGCATAATTTACTTGCTATAGTTAGCTATGCACCTTTATACGATGTTGCATTTGACCTTGGAGAAATTGGGAACCGCGGGATATATTCAAAAACTGGAATCATTTTAAAAAGAGCGGTTTTCCATTAATATGTCATTTTACTGTTCCATGTTGCATGATATACGAATATGCTTACATTTCTATCATATATCGCATACATCATGCTTTATGATTTTACGCATTGAGATATGCTGTTTTCATGAGATTTCTGGATTTGAGAACCATGGCTATTTCAAAAGAAAATAAGTACTGTTTTAAAAACCCGCTTTCTCTTGATATGATATTTCAGTGCGTCGACCATGCGTTTTCTCGGTTTTGAGACGTGTGACATGTGAAACCCGATTCGAGGAGCTGGATGAGGCCGATTGCGGGTACATGGTAGACCCGGTATGGTACCCCGGAGTGAGAACGGATTGATGTGCTACAGACTATGAGCCTGGCAGAGGGACTACTACCTACCGGTGATTGTTTTAGGCTCGGCAGATATCCGGAGGATACCGACCGGAGTCGAGAGATAATATGGGCCGATCCGGACTGACGAAGCCCGAGATATGAAGATTTACGTGTCGATGCTGGACACGGGTTTCATGATGTTTTCGGGTGTCGATGTTGGACACCCAGGTTCTATGATTTTTATGTGTCGCGAGGGACACCGTTGATTTATATCCTCATACTTACTTGCATACATACATTGATTATATGGTTGGACGAGATCCGCATGCATACAGACGTTGGTTATATTGTTTGATTACATCCGCATACTTATAGGTATTGATTACATTGTTGGCACATTTGACGACCTAGTCACCCTAGATATCATAGTATTACCTTCATGATATAGTTGACCTAGGAGTCGTTGTTTATTCGATTTCTACTTGTAGATGTTTTTCTACTCACAAGTTGGCAACTCACCCCCGTTGTGCCACAGTTCTTGCAAGTTGACCGCATGGATTGGTAGCGGCTTCGCTGGCACACAGTTGCTTACGGGTGTTTTGCATTAGTAGGTGGGACATTTGTATCGTACTCACTCTTGTATCTATATTTCATATTGTATATAGTCAACTCCATCAAATCAAAACTAGTATTTGTATAAGAATTGAGACTTAGCAAGACTTGTAGTGCGAGACTTGAGCGATGGGTTTTATGTCTTGTTTTTCCTTATCTTTTATGCTGATCTTCGCCGTTGGTTGTCTTATACATATATACACTGTCTTGTGTGGTTGTGATCCGCCGGTTGGCGAAGAGCTAGCTCCCGCTTGGGGATGCCTTTATTTTATCATGTATTGTGGTTTTGGATCAAAATATACAAAGGATGTGCTGCCCAAATTTTGAAAAAAAAAGTCGAAACATGTTTTCAAACTACTAAATTTCACTTGCATTATTCATGCTCCTTTTTCATGCATTTAAGAAAACTTGATTTTATTATACCTTTATTTCAAAACTTCACCTCTTTTATTTTCTTAAAAAGGTTTAGATTTCTGGGTTTCAACTTACTTGAATTCCGTTACGCCTTTAGATGTTGCGTGATTCAAGTGCTGGTCACGAGCTAATATTTCGGGTCGTTACATCCCCTAATTATCACAATCGCTGCCACTTGTGCTAAACCGATTAGTGCATGCTCGGCTGGACACGGGATTCTAGTGCTCGTCTTGTCCGCGTTCCTCCTATCGACTCCGAATTTGGTAATTCTACATCTACTTTTTCTTCACTCACTACCACATCCACCACGATGGACGGATCTCCATCAAACTTTAACACCACTCTGCCACCGCCCGCAGGTGCGCAGAACCCACCGTGCATCTCTCTCCAAAAGAGATACTACCGTATTTGAGGTCCTCTTCCTACCTGTCTTTCCATTCCACTAGCCAACGGTGATAATTTTAAAATAAAACCTCATTACATCAATCTTTTACCGAAATATCACAGTCTAGAGTCTGAAGACGCATACGTTTTTATTACCAAATTTGAAAACGTATGCGCTTTGATGGGTACTTCACAGCTTTCTGTGGATGCTATGCGTTTACGTCTTCTCCCGTTCACTTTGTTCGATTTAGCCGAGACGTGGCTTTATAACACAGCCGCACACTCTATTTAAAACTGGGATGATTTCTTCATAGCATTCCTTAAGAAATTCTATCCCAATCATAAGACCGCCCGTGTCCGTAGCAAAATAAATCAATTTACCCAGCTTCCCAATGAACAATTTTGGAAATGTTTTGAACGATTCAAGGATCTGTTAGTTCAATGTCCTCATTACGGAATCCATCGATGGGATCTCTGTCGAATCATATATGATGGCATAAATCAAACAACGAAACAAATGCTTGAATCCATGTGTCAAGGCAATTTCACGTCTAAGGACGATGGAGAAGCTTGGAAATTTTTAGAAGATTTCGCTGAAAAACTTTGCAATGGGAGAGTGTTAGTCAATCATCATCTAGGGGTGGTATCCATCAACTGGATGTGTCCATAGCAGTCAAAACTAAAATGGCAGCAATGCAAAAGAAACTTGACGCTATGGAACACAAATTTCTATTAGCCTCCCTAAACCAGGTCACACTCCCTAAAAAAGTATGTGGATGGTGTTCCGATCCATCACATTTGACGGAAGAATGTCCACTGAATTCTCCGTTTCAAGGTCCAGAACACACTAATGGTGCATTCCAGCAAAGACCTAGAAACGATTCTTATTCTTCCACTTATAATCAGGGTTGGTGGAATCACCCTAATTTTACTTGGAACCAACACCAAACTCAAAATACGGTTCCAAACCAAAATAACATTCAAAGGGTCCCTCCACAACAATATCAACCACTACAACCGAGTCAGCACCCTTTTCAATCACAAAATTTTGAAAATTCGGCCAACACTTCTGCACCGTATAATAATACTTTGCAATTGACCGGTTTTGATAACTCTTCTTCACTCGAACAAAACTTGGATTTGTTTATGAAACATTCCATCTAAGTGTCGGCTCATATAAGGTCTTCTATCGATGATATAAAGAAGAACTCTGCCTCCCAAGGTGGGAGTATTAAATCGATGGAAGCACAAATTTCACGATTAAATGGCGAAATGAGTGCTCGAAAGAAGGGGAAATTTCCATCTCAACCCCTACCGAATCATGTGCATTCACAACACTACAATGTGAATGCCATCACAACGTTGAGATCTGGAAGAGTGCTGAATAATCAAGTCGGTGAACAGATTGATAATCATAATGAAATAATCAATGACACCCCAGCTTCCACTTCCACTTCCACTTCAACTTCCTCTTCTGATCATAGTTCTTCTAGTTTACCATCTTCTTCCGTGCCTATTCTTCATTTTCCCCAAGGCTCGAACCCTCAGCCCACTTCTTCTAGTCAACGAAAATCGATCCCCACTTCAATTCAGGGATCTGTTCCACCCACACGACCTTCTCCAATGTCGGACCCAGCTCTTATTGCTAAAGCTCCTTATCCTAATAGGTTAAGGGGAAACAAACTGAGTCCGCATATGGAGAAGATTATGGAACTATTTAAACAGGTTAACATCAACATCCCTCTCCTAGATGCTATACAACAAGTCGCAGCTTATGTGAAAATTCTTAAGGACTTGTGCACTAGGAAGAGTAAGACTCAAGTGCCTAAAAATGTATTTATGACAAATAATGTTAGCACAGCTTTTACCCCACAATTACTAAAGAAATGTAGGGACCTTGGCTATTCTACAATCTCGATTTCTATTGGGGGTAAAAATATTAACCGTGCTTTACTCGACCTTGGCGCCAGTGTTAACCTGCTTCCATACTCTGTCTACGAGCAGTTAGGGATTAGAGAGTTGAAACCAGCTCATTGTACTCTCCAAATGGCAGACCGATCAATCACCAAACCTCGGGGTGAGCTTGAGGATGTGTTGATAAATGTCGGGGAATTCATATTTCCTGTGGACTTTATTGTTCTTGATAAACAACCTGTAGCAAACCCACGGAACCAAATTCCGGTGATTCTTGGTCGACCCTTCCTAGCCACTTCCAATGCTGTCATTAATTGTCGAAACGGTTCCATGAGCCTATCCTTTGGAAAAATGACAATTAAGCTTAATATTTATAAGATTGGAAGTCATCCATCTGAACCCTCTGCTCATCTTCTTGATGTCTGTTCTGTCTACGAGATAGCACCCAAAAGCTGCAATGTTGATGAACTTTGCTTTGATAATCTCGATGACATTACCACATCATTGTTTGATCTTGCACATGATCATTGTAAGGACACCTTTGACGAGTCCACTCCTGAGTCTGAACCTTTTGACTCATCACTTTCCGAGTATGTATCCTTTACAGGCTATGAACTTCTTGGAGAATCCGAATGTCATTCACTTACCCCACCTTCTATTGTTTCTCCGCCGACATTAGATCTCAAACTATTACCTTCTCATCTTAAATATGCATATTTAGGTGAGAATGAGTTTTTACCTGTGATCATATATGCTTCTCTAGCCTTAGAGCAAGAGAACGCTCTTTTGATGGTCCTGAGATCTAATAGGCAAGCATTTGGTTGGACAATGGCTGACATCAAAGGGATTAGTCCCTTGATTGTTGAACATCATATACATCTGATTGATGAATCCAAACCAACACGAGAACCACAAAGACAGTTAAATCCCGTCATGAAGGAGGCAGTAAAGAAAGAAATCGTCAAATGCCTTGACAGTGGTATCATTTACCCAATCTCTGATAGCCAATGGGTAAGTCCTATTCATGTAGTTCCTAAGAAATCTGGCATCACGGTCATAACAAATGAGGCTAATGAGTTGATCCAGACATGCACTCAAACTGGGTGGCGTGTATATATTGATTACAGAAAACTCAATGCCGCAACGAGGAAAAACCACTTCCCTCTACCTTTTATTGACCAGATGTTGCAACGCTTAGCTGGACATGAACATTATTGTTTCATGGATGGATACTCCGGCTATAACCAGGTCCCTATTGCCGAAAAGGATCAAGATAAAACCACATTTACTTGTCCTTTCGGTACTTTTGCTTATAGACGCATTCCTTTTGGGTTATGCAATGCTCCCGCTACATTTCAGCGGTGTATGATGGGGATTTTCTCGAACATGGTCGAGAATTTTCTGGAGATTTTCATAGATGATTTCTCGATATTCGGAGATTCTTTTGATGATTGCCTATCTCACCTTGACGCAGTTCTTACTCGTTGTAAAGATAAAAGCTTAACTTTGAATTGGAAAAAATGCCATTTCATGGTCCAAGAGGGTATTGTGCTTGGACATGTCATTCCAAAGAAAGGCATTCAGGTAGACAGAGCTAAAATTGATGTCATTCATAACCTTCCTCATCCCAAATGCGTTAAAAATATACGATCTTTCCTTGGTCATGCAGGCTTTTATAGGAGATTCATTAAGGATTTTAGCAAAATTGCTAGACCATTAACTTTTATCTTGGCTAAGGACACAACATTTCACTTTGACTCGGATTGTGTGGCTGCATTTGACTCACTGAAAAATTCACTCACTATAGCCCCCATTTTATCATCTCCTGATTGGAACCACCCGTTTGAGCTAATGCGTGATGCATCAGATTTTGCTGTTGGTGCAGTCTTAGGACAACACATTGATAAGATGCCACACGCAATTTATTATGCAAGTATGACCTTGAATGATACCCAAATTAATTATACAACCATCGAGAAAGAACTCTTGGCACTTGTATTTGCATTAGAAAAATTCAGGCCTTACTGGATTGGCTCACCGATTGTGGTTTATACTGATCACTCCGCCTTGAAACATCTTTTATCTAAGAAGGATGCTAAAGGTAGGTTAATACGTTGGATCCTATTATTACAAGAATTCGATCTTGTTTTACGAGATAAGAAAGGATGTGAAAACGTAGTAGCCGACCATCTTTCGCGCATTTCTTCTTCACCAACTGTGACCATGCTAATAAACGATTCTTTTACAGAAGAACAGCTATTGAATGTATCCGACGAACCTTGGTTCGTGGATATTGTGCATTATCTTGCAACGGGACTTATTCCAAGCGATTGGTCTAAACAAGACAATTATCGATTTCTATCCCAAGTAAGGCATTTTTACTGTGATGGATCTTATTTGGTTAAATATTGTCCTGATCAAATCATTCGCAAATGTGTCCCCAATGATGAATGCAAGAGTGTTCTGTCTTTCTGTCACGATCAGGCATGTGGAGGTCACTTTGGTGCACGAAAAACGGCGGAGAAGGTTTTGCAATACGGTTTTTACTGGCCGACTTTATTCAATGATGCATATGATCATTGCAAAACCTATCCACAATGTCAACACACGGGTCGGATTTTTCGAAAAAATGAGATGCCTCTTCAACCGATCTTGGTTGTAGAAATTTTCGACGTTTGGGGTATTGATTTTATGGGTCCTTTTCCCAACTCTTTTGGGAATCTGTACATCTTGTTAGCAGTTGATTATGTCTCAAAATGGATAGAAGTTATTTCATGTCGCACTAATGAGAACAAGGTTGTCATTATGTTCCTGAAAGAGAAAATCATTTCGCGATTTGGACACTCTCGCGCTATCATTAGCGATAACGGGACACGTTTCTGTAATCGGTCTTTCGAGACTTTGATGCGGAAATATGCAATCAACCACAAACCTTCTGCATCCTATCATCTCCAAACGAGCGGGTAAGCTGAGATTTCCAACAGGCAAGTCAAACAAATTCTGGAGAAAACAGTTTCTAAAAATCGGAAAGATTGGTCCACCAAATTGACGGATGCTATTTGGGCATTCCGTACCGCTTATAAGACTGATTTAGGTATGTCTCCTTATCGTCTAGTGTTTGAAAAGGGTTGCCACCTTCCAGTCGAGATTGAACATAAAGCAATGTGGGCCATTAAAGAACTTAACTTTGATTTAAATCAAGCCTGCAACTTTCGGAATCTGCAATTAAATGAGCTAAGCGAACTCCGTGATGAAGCTTACGATAATGCGATGATAATAAAGAACCGGACTAAGGTATTTCACGATAAAAATATTTTGAGAAAAAGTTTTACTCCAGGTCAACAAGTCCTTCTTTACGACTCATGTCTCCATCTTCATCTGGGTAAGCTACGATCTCGTTGGAAAGGACCATTTGTTGTGCGGTATGTATACCAGCACGGGGCAGTTGAAATTGAAAATAAGAAAAACGGTACAACTTTCAAAGTGAATAGGCATAGATTAAAACCGTATTTTTCCACTGACCCCTCGGAGGAGCTCCTGTTTTTACAGGAGCCGCTTTATAATGACTAATTTTCCTCCACCTCACCTCCATGTCTCGGTAATATTGTTTCATCTTTTGGAGGTGAGTCAATTTTTGTACAAAAAAAATAAAAATAAAAATATATATAAAAAAATAAAAAATGCAAAAATTGTACATAAATAAAAAATATATTTGGGGGAGACTTTCACTTTTTGCCCCCCTATCAATAAGTTTTCCTCCCAACCCTATAGGTTTTTGAGATTTAACGGATGACAACAGTGAGGACACTGCTGTAAACAGGTTTGGGGGAGTTTGTTCTTATTTACGCATTACTTTGCATACACTTTGCGTAAGCACAAAACACAAAAAAAAATCTTTTATAATAAAAGATTAGAAAGTGAAAAATTACATTTAAAAGATTGAAAAAATTTAAGAAAAATAAGAAAGTTAGTTTTTTTCTTAAACAATACTAGTAATAAGTAGTTATGAGTCGTTGTCCCAAGGGTTAGTAATATGAAGGAAGTCACTAATCTGAGGATAAAAATAAGTCTGAAAAATAGTTCCTATTCTGGAAGCCAAACATTTGAATGTTGATACCCTACTATACGCACTTACACACGTCTTGAAACTCGGGATAGTAGAGGATAACTTGAAATGCTCTTGTCTAAAAAGACAAAGTACGAAGATTATAAATGAAGCATACAAGATAAAATGGTCAAGAAAAATGAACACTGCTTTTATAATGACCACGGCAGCATATAAAAAATATAGCGATGGTGCTTCATCACCATGTGCCTTAGACCAACTGGTTTGGGAGTCACTACTAAGCCTTAGGTGTTGCAAGACGAGGAAATTGCTAATTACGCCTAATCTGTGAGCTCATTTAGTAATCGGTCGGTTAGTACATCAAGAAGTATTAACGGTCGCATGAAAAATGTGTGAGCAATTCCATCCAAAATATTCACCGACTAAAAAGTACTAAGGTAGATGGACAAGAGTATGATAGCTTGAATTAAATTCTCCGAGTGTAGGGATGTCTTTTACCCACACGTAGGGGTATATGATCGGTGTTTGGAACAAAGGTAGGAATGAAGAATAAAGACGATGTTTTATTGAGGGATGATGTGATTTCTATCATTTATTTCGTGACTATTAAGATAGGGCTCATGACAACCGAAAAGCTAGTGTAGTTGGAAACTCTGATTTTAAAGTTCTTTCTTTTATAATTCTTATCTTTATATGTAACTTTTACAGTCTTTCTTTTATTATGGGATTTTGTGGGTGCATTCCGCTGAAAACCCACAGGAGACAACTCTCCTGCTACTAGGGACACCTAGAGGTTTAAAGGCTTGTTGCACGTGCTCAGTGCAATCGTGTTGCCTACGAAAGTGTGCTAGTTAGTTTTTCTTTTTCATTCTATTTTTTCCTTCTCTTGAATAAAAGAAGTTTGCTCGAGACGATCAAAATCAAGTTTGGGGGAATTTGTTCAGTCAAAAATATTGCAATCTTGAACATATCAATTTCCTCACTTTTCGAATCATTTAAGGATAGTTGATATATTTATAACACATATTACAAGTTGCTCCGCAAATTATCAAATACCACGTGTTATATATATAATCAATACCTTTTTAAGGAAATTGTATGTTTAGTATGTCATGCATAATATTCTATATCTCAACACTTTTCATTGAGAATTTGTGCAGAAAATTATTTCAGGACAGATATCGGAATAGCAAATTTGCCGATAAAACGCAGCAAGTCAAAGACTCAAAATCTGGAAGAGATTCAGAAGACATAAAAAGATTCCAGATATCACCTGAATATCCTGAGACCAACACCAAACAACCACAGAGAAATTAAGCATTGATCTTACCAAACGGCAGCGGAACCGCGGCCGAGTCAAGCCGATCCGCCGAGGATCCGCGGCCGAGTTGTGGGCTTCGGTGACGATAATTCTCCAGAAGCTTCATTCCAACAGCCTAGCTTACTTGAGACGCTCCATTGTAACAAACTTGTTCCGGAAACTTCCCTACAACGGCTAAGCTTCTTGAGGAAGCTTGATAACTACCTTATTTTTGAAATTTCCCTACAACTACCTAGCTTATAGTAGAAGATTGATGAAGGATATATAAAGACACCTAAGGCTTCATTGAAAAGGTTGTTCATCAAAGTACAAAAACCAAAATCAAGTCCAATTCAATTTCCAATCAAAGATCCAAATCAACATTCGTTAAGAACAACATCAAGCGAAGACATCGAAGATCCTTTACGCGAAGCCGATCATCATCAAGAGCACGAGATCCGCGATAGGTCCAAGTCTCACGAAGATCGAGCAACACGAATTTCAACGGAATTATTTACCTCTTCAAGGGAGCGATGGAGAGAAAATCTTGTAACCTCGAATTGAAGGAAAGTGTAATTAAACGTCGATTTAATAAAGGTGATCATTTTTAATTCTAGTTTTCTTTAAATTCTCGTATTATGAAATTCCTAATTCTTGATTCATTTATTTTCATGATGCGTGAGTGAAATCTCCGCTTGTTAATGATTCGAAGGAATTCAGAAGATCAAATGGTGATAAAATCCTAAACTAATCTTAAGTCTTATGAGAATTATGAATTTTAGGAAAAAAATCATCAATGACCAAATTGGGAGCGAGATCACCGTTCTTGATAATTTCGTTGCAATTTGGGATTAAATGATTGATGATTTTCTCTTCTAGAGGCTATATTTGAATGATGACCAATGAAAAGACAAGGGATAGTGAAGGAGAAACCCTAGTTTCTTCAAACGATCCCTAATCTTCATTCATCATCATCGTTTTTTCTATAATTCATCAATAGATAAGATAAGTAACTTTTAGTATTCATCATTGACTACTAATTCCTATAGAATCCTACAAGCTATTCTACATTTTCTTGATAACTAAAATTGATATTAGACACATCTTTGATTTCTAATTCTCAAACATTTTTTCTTGATTTTCTTAAAATGACAACTCAATTAAATCTTGATTCATCTTCTTGAATTTTACTTTACTATTTTTCTTTTCAACTCAACTAAAGCAAGAACGAATAAATACACAGATCTCAGTAGACGACCCGTACTCATTATCGAGCTACATCGACATCGTTATTGATTGCGGTTATAAAATCCTTGGTTGTGATAAAACACTTTTTCATACCACATCGAGAACGAGCAATCAGAGCACTACCTACCAGTGATAGTATTTAGACTTGGCGGTTATCCGGAGAATACCGACCGGAGTCGTGGGATGATATGGACCGATCCGGACTGACGGAGCCCATGGGCCGATCCGGACTGACGGAGCCCGAGATATGAGTATCTACTTGTCGATGCTGGACACGGGTTTCATGATATTTCGAGTGTCGATGTTGGACACTCAAGTTTCATGATTTTGATGTGTCGTTGATTGTAACATTTCAGGAAATAATATATTATTTTAGAATTTAAATAATTAAAAGAATAACTTTCAGGATTATTATTAAATGCAAGGATTGGTTTTAACGATATGGTATGATTTTATACCGATAAATTAGGAAATATTTTGAAATTTATATAAATTATTGATTTTAAAAGAATTTATGAAAAATTTGGAAATTTTACAACTTAGTATACGATAAATTGTGTGTGGATTATTACTAAACCCGATTAGTGTTTACTATTTTTCCATTAAGTATGATATGTGCATGACATGCAACAAATCATATTGCAAATACTTGTTACTTTTTTTAAGCATGACTTCAAGTCTTCATTTGTGCATGGCTTCATATTGGTTTTTACAAATGTGTTATAAAAATAAAAGAAAAGGATAAAGAATAGAAAAGAAAAGAAAAGAAAATGAATAAAGAAAGAGGTATGGGCAAGAGAGAGAGGGTGAGGGGTCTTTGACCTTGGTCTCATTCCTACATTCCCTTCATTTTCTTCATCATTTTCCTCTCTTCTCCTCTCCCATGGCTGCCCTCTCCCTCCACCTCCTCTACTTCCTCACAACACCCTCAATCCCACATCAAAACCACATATCCCCTTCACAAAATTCATGCACAAGCTCACTACAAGTAAGGTGGACCAAGAATTTTAGGATTTTGAGCACTTGGGGTAACTGAA
This sequence comes from Agapanthus africanus, assembly GCA_030015575.1. Lineage (NCBI taxonomy): Eukaryota > Viridiplantae > Streptophyta > Magnoliopsida > Asparagales > Amaryllidaceae > Agapanthus > Agapanthus africanus. Next base: position 190,364,296 of record CM057345.1, read on the forward strand.
GAAAATTCTTGAATTGCCACATGAGGTAATTGTTTCACCATTATTGTAGTAATCAAGTTCCTTTAACTTCTATTTTAGTTTAGAACTGTTTATGTAAGGTTTAGTGATCTTGGAAAATTCCAAGATGAGCTTTTGAGGAATTCTTAGCTGTGATGATGCATGTGAGTGTATTTGGTGACTACAAACCACCCTTAGTGTTAAAAATCCAGATTAAACTAGTGACTAACCCAAAAACTAGATTTAGAAACTTCCGTGTTGGTTTTGTGTTAAATTAGTGCCAACGGGGAATCTGGAGTAACCGGGAACCTTTATTAGAAAATCTAGCAACTCTATTGACCTAGAATTAACACTAGGAGGCCACCCTGGAAGTACGAACCCAAACAGAGCACCGATGGCCAGCCGGGCCGGATTTTGTGGTTATGTCGCCGGGTCAATTGTGGTATTTGGTGTCTAGGTTGGTTCTGTAGCTTACTCACCTCATATACTAACCCTCTGCTTTGCTTGTTTAGATTCATTTTACCTGAACCAAAATCTGGAACCATTTTCTTTAGTTGCTGTTTTGAATTTGCGACTTTTGCATGAATTAAAACTTTGGATATTTCATTTTGTCTCGGTCTCTTGACGTTTATACGTCGATATCGGGAGTTGTTTGGTTATTCTTGCATGCGTAGATCATAGTTTTTAACCTATGTGCGATTCGTGTGCCGTTTCGGTTTTCGTGCACGATTTCTGTTTACGATGCGATGTGTGTATGTATGTAGGTACCCTCAGGTGGACCTTGAGCAACAAGGATGAGCGTGGCGTTATCAACTTCGGCAAGAAAATATCAAGGTGAGTAGATATATATCTACGGAGGAAGTCGGTGGATGGCGTATAGCACCACCGCAGTTTCGTAGTGTAGTAAACGAATTTGTTATATATATAAATAATATTGTGTATTGTTATACGTGGTTAATTATCGAGAGCGGTTCTAGGAGATCATGGGTTAGTTTATTGTAAATGGAAGATAGTGCTTTTAATTAGTTCTTAGTTGCGAAACCCTAGAGTAAAGGTATACACACACACACACATGCACACACGTGATATGTTTTTGGTGTATATGATATATGTATATATATATATATATATATGTATGTAGATGTGTTCCTATATATATACATATATATATATACATATACGTATGCACATATGATGAGGATAGTATATATGCTACTCAGAGGAGAGTCGATATGATCGGCCATGATGCCGTGAGATCGGTTATATGATTTTGGTCGTGTTATGATATACGACATGATAGTATAGTTGATCGATGGGCGTTGTGTTTTATTCACACGCGGATATATGTTAATTGTATCGGAATGTACTAGACTTTAGATCAGTACCCCTAATTCAGGATATGATGATAATGATACCAGATGAATAATGAGTTATAAGTGATATTTGACCCGTACCACGATTTGGGATGCCGTACGATGGATTTTTTCCGTACGATATATAAATATGATGATTGATCCGCACTCTTGACTCGAGGACGTCGTATTATATATTTATCGTGCATGACTCTATTGAGGCGGGATCACCGACTACTAAATATATCGACTCGGACTTAGGTGGATTTCCTTACCCTTTCAATTATTCTCTTAGCTTCATCATGTAGTTTACTCAGTAGATGTTAGACTGGGCTCGAGTCATACTTATTTTCAAAACTAACGAATCGTGAGTACTTTCAAAAGACAACCCGAGGGATATTACGGATTTTTCAAAGGATGAACCTTTTCTTAAAAACATCGTAGCCCCTATTTTCTAAAAACCACGATTCGTGCATTTCCAAATTCTAAAACTGTATGACTCGTATATTTAAAAATGTATATTCTCCAATGTTGCGTTTACTATTCATTTTCCGTTATATTCGTGTTCTCATTTCATTACATGTGTTTCCTTACTATTATGATCTCGTTTGTTAGGACACCAGCACCATTACCGATGATGCGTATGTCCACGAACACTTGCTTGCCGGCTCACACACATCATCATCAGTAATTGCCATGTTACGTTCACTTTAGAAAACATTACCTCATCGGTATAACTTGCTAGCTGGTATTTTCAACATACTATTAGTATGATTGCTTTCATGTGCTAAATTAGATATTGCATCCTTTACTTAGATATCCATGCATGTGCATATTCATTTGTCATGCAATATTATGAGGCTTTATGCCGGTATTCACTGTTATTGACTCTAGATTATGGGATTCTGATTTCCCTTGAGATTTCTGGATTTGGAGAAACCGCAAGGATTTATAAACTCATTATCATTTCTAAAAATAGAAATTTGCGGTTATCTCGTGATATGATATTTTTAATGTCCACCATGAGTTTTCTCGGTTCTTGAGCGGTATCATACAACCGATTCGAGGTAGGGGGAGGGTCCGTCTGCGAGTGCATGGTGGACCCGGTGCGGTACTCCTGGGCAAGAAGATCGTATAGAAACGCGTTGAGCCTGGCTGGAGAGCACTACCGATCGGTGATTGTATGGAAACTCGACGAATATCCAGAGGATACCGTTCGGAGTTATGAGAGAGATGAATATGGGCTGATCCTAACCATGCGGAGCCCATGGGCCGATCCTGATTTTGCGGAGCCCGAGATTTGAGTATTTTGTGTCGCTTTTGGACACGGACTTCATGATGTTTTGAGTGTCGATGCTGGGCACTCAGGTTTTATCATGATTTGTGTGTCGTTGCTGGACACACGTTGGATGGTGCATTAGTACATGTCACGCATCGATATATTATTACTGAGGCACTGACACGAGCACTGGGTATTTTACTTATGTTCAGATGTTTACCCTTGCCATTTTTAGATGTTTTCAGGGTATATTTTTATGATGATATTAATGTATGACATAGGATAGAGTTATACATGCGATTTCTGCTCGGTGATGTCTTCTACTCACGAGTTGGCAACTCACACCCGTTGTGCCACAGTTTCTTGCAGGTTTTGCCGTACAGGTTTCGTTGCGGCTTACTGGCACACTGCTTCCTTCCGGATGATTTCTTTGGTATGTGGGCTCACTTGTATCGTGACCACCGTTGTACTTTATTTATTTCAGTTGTATCTAGTAAACTCCATCAACCAGACTTGTATTATTTGATAGACTTAGAAGACCGGTTGTATATTCTTTCGACCTTAGAGTCACGCTCGTATTATTATGGTTTTCTTGAGGATGTTGGTTTTCTTTTTGAGTTTTGATCCTCGCCCCTCGGCGTTGTATATTATATTGTTTGTGTGGTTGTATCCGTCAATTGGCGAAGAGCTAGCTCCCGCTTGGGGATGTCTTTATTCATCATTTATATGTATTTCATGTGTTGTACCCGTTTGGGGCCAGTATTTATAAAGGAGACTCTGCCAAATTTTTTGGGAAAATATGATGTTGCTTTTAAATATTTAATGCCACTTACTTGGTAAAAACCACTTGCTATAAACAAGTTTTCCTTCACTTTTTCTTTTAAATGGTTTAGATTTCTGGACTTTTGGCTTATTTGAATTAGGTAGGGTCCTATAGACTTCACATGATTCAAGTGCCAGTTACGTGCTATTTCTGGTCGTGACAAAGTTTGAATCAGAGCGCTTGGTTTAACCTTGGTTCGAGTCTAGGTTTGACTATACGGAGTCTAGGGTGTATATTTATATATATTCGGAACGTAGGCTTGACTTTACGGAACTTAGACTTGGTCGAGTGGGTATTAAACCCGAACTTTCGTCGCATAGGTTAACCTTGGTTGATGGAGTAGGTGACTTAAGTAGAGTAACGTACTGTGTGTATGTTCCGCGACATACTTACGATACGCTATTCCGCTTAAGAAGCCTTAAGATGTACATTTCTTTGCACCGTATTCTATTCATTCATTGATCTATCCTCATCGATATCGGTTTGTGGTTTCTGTTACCACGGTTACACGGGTAGAGAGAGCTGCGACTAGTGTTGCGGTCAGCATGATCTCATCTTGGACGAGGACTGACCAGGGCGTAATTCCGGTGATACACGATTGCATAGATATATCGTTTTATTGTGTTTATCGCGACATAAGCGTTTTGATGGATTGTTTTACTATGTTTCCTCGTTGACGCGAACGATCAGATCAACACCAGAGGATTAGGCCACTGCTAAAGGCCGGCTAGAATGTGTTGACCGTTAATGTATTGTCTATTCTTGAGGTTTGAGGCATTGTTTAGCGTGCGAACGAATAAGCCAGTTATTGCTTCGACTGACAAGATATCGCCCCAGATATTTGAAGCTGTTGCGCACGAGTTATACATAGGGATATGATAGAAGATCGCTAGTCACCCATGGATGAATGACTAGGACAGGTGGTTCGTTTGCATACCCCGATGCGAGGTCATCAGATTGATTAATTTCAGCTAGAGAAGACTTCACACAGGCACGTTGAGAGTCGATAGAAAACGGACGAATGAAGGGTATTCCTTCGACGATTTGGAAGAGTTTCCGAGGGCATAGTTGGCCAGATACCTATCAGGAGATTTTGAGCTGTCGAGTATATAGCTTCGGAAGGGAGACTTTAGATATGAGTATAGCCGTTTATAGCGCAGTCCATATAGCTACGAAGAGACGAGTCCGAATCAGTCGACGCTAGAGAAAAATGGACTAAGAGGTTCGTACGAGATTTTGACGAGATGGCGTTCCACTCCGTTGACATCAGAGATGTGATACACATGCAGAGGCATTGAATATGGATATATTTTAGAAGAAGTCGCGATGAGTATGCTGCTGTTCCGGGACAAGAAATAGATTTAGTAAAGTGTGATAACTTCCAGGCAGTTCAGCAGGGACGAGATTTGGGAGAGACCGAGACGAAATCTTTCTAGAATACTATATGAGAAGATTTGGACCCAGGATCGGTCGTATTACGCACACCCAGTAGGCCAGAGTTGGGCATCATCAACGAGACATGTTATGAGTAACCATGATAGTTGGCCAGAGATCTTTAGAGGATGTGCCAGAGCGGAATTGTTTCTGTTGTCATTTCCATATTGGGCCGTTGAGCCGAGAAGTTATGTAACTAGCAACCCGCTGTGAGAGATGAGAGCCTAAGGGCACAAGGTGCCAGACTCTAAACCGGAGGCAAGTAGATAACTTGCTTTGCTAGCTTTGGATGCACCGACACCTTCTCGACTTTGAGGGAAGGACATATCAACGACAGTGTCTACGATTTGCGATTTGGTGATTCGAATATCATGTATCCGTCATTTTGGATTTCGGTATTTTGGGATTTTATTTACATGATTGAGTTTTCGTGCACCACTGTTGCGCTCGATTTCGATTTGATGTCATTCGAGAGGTTTGGTTTTGATTTCATGCCTATGGTATGGATGTGATTTGACTTGTGCCTTCGGTGTAGTTTTCATGCACTTTTAGTACTTTGATTCGTTCTTCTGCACGCTGATGCACGTAGTTGTGAGATTATATACCACGGTATACATGATTTGGATTGAGGTTTGTTGTATACCGTCGATTTCGATTGTGATATTCGATATTTTTTTTCGTGCATCTTGTGCACTTGATTGGATTCTTGCGCATACTTGGCGTGCTTGATGCGATTTTGGTGCACACCAGATGCACTAAATCGGGATTCTTCGTGCATATCAGATGCACCTGATATTGTTGTCAGGCACACCCGTTGCCCTTGACAGTTGTTTTCGTGCACAATTGTTGCACTTAGATTTTTGTTTCTGTGCACATAAATGACACATTCATTTATTTCGATTTCTGTGCACACCAGACGCACGTGGCATTATTACATATACTATTGAGTATGATTTCCTTTAAGCAGTACGTTTTATGATATTTACTATTTGGTATAATAGATGAGCAGGACTAGTCCGAGGACAGTACCTGAATTTGTTTTTGCATGCATCGATATTTACCGAAGGGATTTCAAAAAAAAGGAGCTACAGTCTCTATATTTTTCCTATGTGTCCGAGATGACACGAAACATTTTATAAAGGAAATCCTTCTAAATTATTTTCAAACGGCGGGACGTATGTTAAATACAGGATATATATATATATATATATATATATATATACGTATATAGAATTATTTTCTTACCATAAACGTCTGCTACATGTGCTGTGATACGCGCATCGCACAGCGACTTGAAAAAGTTTTGGCATGCATTTCTTTTTAGATGTTTTAACGAGTTTACAACGATGCGTACTATGTACATGTTATAGTTTTGATGTATATCATATTGGTTTTCGTATCGGACTTTGACATCAGTATTTTCACCATGACTCCGATGATTGCGTGATGCTTGACGGAGTTTTGATTTTGTGTTACATACTCGTTTTTCATGCGCATGCATTGCGCTATGATATATTTTATGTATTGATGATTTCGGAGCCCTAACGACTTGATTGTTTCGCTTAAATGTTTTATTATTTGGGGGATTAAATTTAAATCCGGGGACCGAATTTATTTAAGGGGGAAGACTGTAACATTTTAGGGAAAAAATATTAATTTAGAATTTAAATAATTAAAAGAATAAATTTCAGGAATATTATTAAGTGCAAGGATTGGTTTTAAAGATATGGTATGATTATATACCGATAAATTGGGAAATATTTTGAAATTTATCTCAATTATTGATTTGAAAAGAATTTATGAAAAATTTGGGAATTTTACAACTTAGTATATGATAAATTGTGTATGGATTATTACTAAACCCGATCAGTGTTTACTAATTTTCCATTAAGTATGATATGTGCATGACATGCAACAAATCATGTTGCAAATACTTCTTACTTTTTTTGAAGCATGACTTCAAGTCATCATTTGTGCGTGGCTTCTTATTGGTTTTTACAAATGTGTTATAAAAATAAAAGAAAAGGATAAAGAATAGAAAATAAAAGAAAAGAAAATGAATAAAGAAAGAGGTATGCGCAAGAGAGAGAGGGTGAGGGGTCTTTGACCTTGGTCTCATTCCTACATTCCCTTCATTTTCTTCAACATTTTCCTCTCTTCTCCTCTCCCATGGTTGCCCTCTCCCTCCACCTCCTCTACTTCCTCACAACACCCTCAATCCCACTTCAAAACCATACATCCCCTTCACAAAATTCATGCACAAGCTTACTACAAGAAAGGTGGACCAAGAAAGTTGGGATTTTGAGCACTTGGGGCAACTCAAGAAAATTCTTGAGTTGTCACATGAGGTAATTGTTTCACCATTAGTGTAGTAATCAAGTTCCTTTAACTTCTATCTTAGTTTAGAAGTGTTTATGTAAGGTTTAGTGATCTTGGAAAATTCCAAGATGAGGTTTTGAGGAATTCTTGAGTTGTGATGATGCATGTGAGTGTATTTGGGGACTACAAACCCCCATTTGTGTTAAAAATCCAGATTAAACCAGTGACAAACCCAAAAACTGGATTTAGAAACTTTCGTGTCGGTTTTGTGTTAAATTAGTGCCTACTGGGAATTTGGAGTAACCTGGAACCTTTATTAGAAAATCTAGCAACTCCATTGATCTAGAATTAACACTAGGAGGCCACCCTGCAAGTACGAACCCAAACAGAGCAACCATGGACGGCCAGGCCGGATTTTGTGGTTATCTCGCTGGGTCAATTGTGGTATTTGGTGTCTAGGTTGGTTCTGTAGCTCACTCACCTCATATACTAACCCTCTGCATTGCTTGTTTAGACTCATATTACCTGAACCAAAATCTGGAACCATTTTCTTTAGTTGCTGTTTTGAATTTGCGACTTTTACATGACTTAAAACTTTGGATATTTCGTTTTGTCTCGGTCACTTGACGTTTATGCTTCGATATCGGGAGTTGTTTGGTTATTCTTGCATGCGTAGATCATAGGTTTTAACCTATGTGCGATTCGTGTGCTGTTTTGGTTTTCGTACGCGATTTCTGTTTACGATGCGATGTGTGTATGTATGTAGGTACCTTTATGTGGACCATGAGCAACAAGGATGAGCGTGGCGTTATCGACTTCGGCAAGTAAAGATCAAGGTGGGTAGATGTAAATCTACGGGGGATGTCGGGTGAATGGCGTATAGCACCCCCGTAGTTTCGCAGTGTAGTATGCGAATACGTTCTATATATATATATATATAATATTGTGTATTGTGATACGTCGTTAATTAGCAAGAGCGGTTCTAGGAGATCATGGGTTAGTTTAGTGTAATTGGAAAATAGTGCTTTTAGTTAGTTCTTAGTTACGAAACCATAAAGTAAAGGTATACACACACACACATGCACACACGCGATATGTTTTTGGTGTATGTGATATATGTCTATATATATATATATATACATGTATGAGGATTTGTTTCTATATATACACATACATATACGTATACACGTATGATGAGGATAGTATATGATACTCGGAAGAGAGTCGATTTGATCGGGCATGATGCCGTGAGATCGGTTATGTGATTTGGGTCGTGTTATGATATACGACTTGATAGTGTAGTGGATCGATGGGCGTTTGTTTTATTCACACGCGGATATATGTTGATAGTATCTGAATGTACTAGATTTTAGATCAGTTCCCCTAATTTTGGATATGATGATAATGATACCAGATGCATATTGAGATATATGTTATATTTGACCGTACCCGATTTGGGATGTCGTACGATGGATTTTTACCGTACAATGTATAAATATGATGATTGATCCGCACTCTTGACTCGAGGGCGTCGTATTATATATTTATCGTACGTGATGCTATTGAGGCGGGATCACCGACTACTAGATATATCGACTCGGGCTTAGGTGGATTTCCTTACCCTTTCGATTAGTCTCATAGCTTCGTCCTATAATTTACTCGGTAGATGTTAGACTGGGCTCGACTCATACTTATTTTCAAAACTATTGAATCGTGAGTACTTTCAAAAGACAACAGGATAGATATTATGGATTTTTCAAAGGATGTACTTTTTCTTAAAAATACAGTAGCCCCTGTTTTCTAAAAACCACGATTCGTGCTATTCTAAATGCCAAAACTGTATGACTCATATATATATAAATGTATATTCTCCATTGTTGCGTTTACTATTCATTTTCCGTTATATTCGTGTTCTCATTTCATTACATGTGTATCCTTACTATTATGATCTCGTTTGTTAGGACACCATCACCATTACCGATGATGCGTATGTGTAACATTTCAGAAAAAATAAAATATTATTTTTTGGAATTTATATAATTAAAATAATAAATATCATGAATATTTTAATGATGTGGTATAATTATATACCGATAGTTTGGAAAATGTTGGAGAATTAAATTAAATAGTGATTTTTAGAGGGATTTATGTGATTTAGGAAAATTATAAATTTTTATAATTAATTATATACAAGTTTATCCTAAACTTGATTAATGTTCACTAATTACACATTGATGGTGTTTTATGCACATGACATGCATAATGTCATATTGTAATTATACTTGTCACATTTTTATTTGAAACATGATTTCAAGTCTTTATTGGTGCATGGTTTCATTTTGGCTTTTCATTTGTGTTTGAAATTGAAAAGAAAAGACAAGGGGAAAAGATGAATAAAAGAAAAGGAAAAGATTAAATTATGGAGGTATGGGCAAGAGAGAGGAGGTGAAGGGTCTTCCTTTGACTATGGCATTGTTTCCTCACTTCATCACCTTCATCATTTCTTCTCCCTCTCCCTCCATGGCTGCCTTCTTTCCTCCACCACTTCTAATCCTCATAACACCAAAAAAAATACATCAAAACACTTCATTCCCTTCATTAAAAGTGTGCACAAGCTCACTACAAGCATGGGAGACCAAGAAAGTTGTGATTTTGAGCACTTGGGGCAACTCAAGAAAATTCTTGAGTTGCAAAATGAGGTATTTTCTTCACCATTTGTGTAGTAATTAACTTCCTTTAGCATATATACAAATTTAGAATTTGTTTAGCAAGGTTTTGTGACTTTTGAAAAATTCTAGATGAGGGTTAGGGTTTTCCTTAAGTGTAATGGAGCAAGTGAGTGCAATGGGTGACTACAAACCCCCCTAGTGTTAAAAACCCAAACCAAGAAACTTTGGCCTAGCAGACCGGATTCTGGGGCATTATGGCAGGCCAAGTTGAGGAAATAGGGGTCTAGATTTGGTCTGTAGCTCATATACCTCTTATACTACACCCCTGTATTGCTAGTTTTGCCTAATTTCACCTAAACTAAAATCTGGAGCAAGTTTTCAAGAGTTGCTGTATTGTTTTTGTAACTTTCCATGACATGAAGTTTTGATATTTGGTTTTATATCGGTCACTTAACGTTTGTACGTCGATATCGTGTGTTGTTTGGTTGATTTGCGTGAGTAGACCATAGGTTTTAACCTATGTGTGATTCGCGTGTCGTTTTGGTTTTGAATTGGACGTTTTGATGCGATACGATATATGTGATATTTAGGTACCCTCACGTGCAGTTCGGACGATGAAGAAGAGGATGGCGACATCGACTTCGGCATGTAAGGATCAAGGTGAGTAAATATATATCTACGGGGGTAGTCGGGTGGATGGCGTATACCCCCCCCCCCCCCGCACATTCGTAGGGTAGAATGCGAATGCGAATTCATATATTTATATATATGTGTTAATGTAAGATGTGAATGCTTAGAGAAAAAGTAACTTAGTCTAGGTCTTAGTCGCGAAACCCTAGAGTAAGGATTGGCATACACGCACACGCATACATTTGATTTTCTTGTGCGTATATGGGGATATATATATACATATATGTATGTGAGTATGTATATATATATATGTATACATATACACGGAAGATGAGGATAGTATGTGATATGAGGTGAGGAGTCGATATAATCTGGCATGATGCCGTGAGAGGTTGATAAGTGATTGAGCCGTAATATGACACATGATATGGTATACGACATGATATTATTGTGGATCGACGGGCAATATGTTTTCATACACAAGAATATATATATATATATATATATATGTTGTTGATTGTATCGGAATGTACTAGACTTTATATCAGTAACACTAATTCAGGATATAATGATAAGGATACTAGATAAATAATAAATTATATGTGATATTTGACCTGTACCCCGATTTAGGAAGTCGTACGATGGATTTTACCGTACGATGTATAAATATGATGATTGATCCACACCCTTGATTTGAGGATGTCGTATTATATGTTTTGTCGTACGTGACGCTATTGAGGCGGGATCACCGACTACTAGACATATATATATCGACTAAGACTTAGGTGGATTTCCTAACCTTTTGATTAGTCACTTAGTTTAATCCTGTAGTTATCAGCTAGATGTTAGACTGGGCTCAAGTCATACTTATCTTCAAAACTAACGAATCATGGGTATTTAAAAGGCAGGCCGAGAGATACTACGGATATTTCAAAGGATGTACCTTTTCTTAAAAACATCATAGCCCTTATTTTCTAAAAACCACGATTTGTGCTATTTCAAATGCCAAAACTGTATGACTCATTTATATAATGTATATTCTTATATGTTGCGGTTATTGCATCTTTTTCTGTATATTCATGTTGTTCTTATCGCATTGCATGCTTACAGATGTAGTTTCTTTTGCTATTATGAACCTATGTTGTCAGGATACCAGCACTATTACCGATGATGCGTATTTCTACGAACACTTGCTTGCCGGCTCACACATATCATCATAGGTAATTTCCATGTCACGTACACTTTAGAGAATATTGCTTTATTGATATCGCTTGTTAGCTAATAGTTCCGATATATCATTACTATGCTAGTTTAAATATTGCATTCTTTATATAGATACCCGTGCATGTATACATATTCATTGTCATGCAATATTATGGGGTTTTATGCCGGTAACTCAATGTTATTTACTCTCGAGATTTGGGATTTCAGATTTTCATGAGATTTCTGGATTTGGAGAAACCGCAAAGATTTTATAAACTTATTATCATTTTTAAAGATAGAAAATTGCGGTTTTCCCATGATATGATGTGAGAGGTGTCTACCATGAGTTTTCTCGGCTCTTGAGCTATATCATACACCCGATTCGAGGAGGAGGAGGAACCATCTGCGGGAGCATGGTGGACCCGGTGCGGTACCCCGGGGCAAGATGGTCGCATATGATGGTATTGAGCCCGGCATGGGAGCACTACCCACCGGTTATTAGTGAGGCGGCGGATATCCAGAGGATACCGACGTAGTTGTGAGATTTGATATTGGGCCAGTCCGGATTTTCGGAGCCCGGGGCCAGTTCGGATTTCCGGAGCCCGAGATATTGAGACATATTGATATTTTATTATATGGGCCAGTCCGGATTTCCGGAGCCCGAGATATTGAGATATTGGGATATATATATTTTGTGTCGATGCTTGACACTGATTCTTTGTTGATTTCTCGCTGAGATTGATGATACTTTGATTTTATACAGAAATCTCACTGAGATATGAAAAGAGTTTTCTCATTCAAAATATATTCTGTTTTCTTGCATTCATACATCATATATGTGACATGTTGCTACCTGAGGCACTGACACGAGCACTTGGTATTACACTGTAACACCTTAGAATGTGTTTTATAGCTAATTATATTTTTAGGTATGGTTTTTAATAAAAAGTTTACCAAATTAAGTTTTAAATATTTTATCCTATTTAATGAGTATTTTGTTAGAATTTTGTTAGGCACACACACACTTGTGCATGATAACTAGGCTTGTTTTTGGTGTTTAACCATGATTGGTAACATGGTGAACTAACCATTTCTCTAGTCTAGGGTTAAGTTTGGTTTAGGTGTTATGGGTTGTTAAGTGTTATGGTTGTAATTAGTCATGATAGTTTAAAAAAGGAAAATGATTTTAAAAAGGTTTTTATTATTTGTTAATGTGTTGACTTTGGGAGAGAGAGGGAGAGGGAAAGCATGGGCATCATGGCTCATGCCATGCCTCATTATGAGAGAGAGAGTGAGAAGGGGTCTTTGTGGTGTTATCATTTCTCCATCTCATTTTCTTTCTCTCATTTCCCTCACACTCACACACACACACACCCAGCAGGAGCAGCAGCAGCAATAGCCACAACAACAACAACAACACTACAACAGCAGCAGCATCAGCAAGCAGCAGCAACAGCAAAGCAACAGCAGCAGCAGCTTCAGAGGCAACGGCAGCAGCACAGGCAAGCAGCAGCAACAGCAGGAGCTCCAGCAACTTGGAGCAGCTCCTCACACTTCTTCTCCTGCTCTCTAGGGTCCCTTTTGGGTATATTTCTAAACCCTTTTCCCTAGTTGCTTAGCTTGTATGTTTATTAGCTTCGGTCAGTGTTAAATAGCTATTTTAGTGCTAGATTATGGTGTTTAAGTGGAATTTTGGGAAATTGTTGATTGTGTTAGCTACCCTAGTCTAATTAAGTGTTAACAAGGCCACTGCAACTGAGAAATCCCCAGATTACACTAAAATACCATAAGGTTCCTTATTTGTGCAAAATTAGTGTTTTTAAGAGATAATTGTGACATTTGTGATCTGCTATAGACCCGGACCTTGCAGTGTAAAATTGAGAATACTGGGACATGATACCTAGATCTAGACACCACCACCAGAGCACGACCCCCAAACTCCTAACCCAGGCCGCCAAATTCCTTGTTTTGGCCGCAATTTGCGGCCCAGTGGGAGACTTGGGTGTTGGGATTTTGGTGTAGGTCTCCTGCTGTGTTCTCTAGGTCCTTGACATGTCTAGTTTTGTAATATCTTGCCTGTAGGAAAATCTGGGACTATATGTCGCTTTTGTGTTTCGTTGTGTTTGCGCGATACGCGCGATACGTGAGTGGGTTCTGTGATTCAGCGTATCGCGGCGTGTCGCGATGGGTTTTAGACGCGTACACACACGATTCAGCGTATCGTGCACACGCTCGTTTAGTTCGCGACGCGAGTTTCTCGTTTCGATTCGATATCGTGTTTCGCGAGATATTTGACTTATATGTGATTTCCATGTCGTAATTGCAGGTTTGCAGACAGGGGCTACGGACACGGCTACAGGGGGAGCAGATGATAGGATTCACCTAGCTTGGAGTATAGGTGAGTAGATATAACATCTACAGGGGAATCGCCCGCATGGCGTTATGCGTCTGGGCTAGGATTCAATTTCCTGTCGCACATTCTACGTCATTGTAGAATTGCGCATTTACTGCATTCTTTGATATAGTTATATACTGTGACTAGCAGCCGTAGGACACTGCACACATTATTGACGGTTCATGTTGCACGAGCACGGATTGTATGCTATACACACACCGTCAATAATTGCTATGTCACACACTACCCCTTATAGCTACCATTGCTTGCCACACCTGACATCTAGCTTATCGGTATACCTATAGTGTATCATACTTTTAGTGATAGGTATATTTTCACTTTGCGATACAGCTACAGGTATACCTCCGACATATTTTACCTAAACCGGGAGGGATTTCCTACATATTTTACTTATACCCAGGGGGGTATACGACATCAGTTCCTATAGGTAGATACCTATACATTGCTACACCTGTATGTTAGACACATATTCAGTTGTTGTCGCATATTTACATTTACTGATGTTACTTAGCTGTACCTCATCTTGATTTCGTATACATCTGGTTCAGCTATATACTTGTGTTTACCTGCTCGCATTCAGATATATCGCATATATTTATTCTTGGATTGCGCATTGTTTATCTGGATTTTATATGATGTTTTCGGGATTTGGGAACCGCGGGGGTTCATGAAATTATGCATACATGAACAACCCGGTTTCCTTGATATGATATTTGAGCGTCCCCCATGAGTTTTATCGGTGCTGATTATCTACTCCATACGAGGTGTGGTTGCCGTATGAGAGTACATGGTGGGGCCCGGTATGGTTCCCCTCGGCAAGAAGATCGATGGGTTTGCCGATTGAGCCTGGAGGCGGGCGAGTACCTACCGGTGATTGTTTGGACCTGGCAGTTGTCCGGAGGCTACTGGCCAGAGTCGAGAGTTGGATGCGGGAGGATCTGTACTGGCGGGGCCCAGGGCCGATACCGCAGACGGACCCCGTGGGCTGATCCGGACTGACGGAGCCCGATATACGAGGATTTCTGTGTCGATGCTTGGCACACGGTTTCATGATATTTCTTTAACCCCTTTTTGTATATATAACAGGGGATTTAGCCGTTGTTATATATACCCTTACACCAATATTAGTGGAATGGGACGCTAATATATGTGTATTGCCCCCATCATATTTATTTCTGCACATATATATACCTTTAGGATGCTAGAAACTTACTTGAGATTGGACTTGGGATACTAGGTGATTCATTAGGATTGGACATTGGATATACCTGTGTGATTGGTGATTTGTACATTCGGGATATAGGAGATTACTCGATATTGTACATTGAGGAGATGTGAGACTTATATGATGTGAGTGCCCGATGTGGGGGCTGGTTTGAGGATTTGGGATCGGAGTATCTTGTTGGATTGTGATCCTGCCACGACGTCAGGTTTCCATGGGAAATGACATATTCCACCTCATACCTCACTTTTACCTACTTTATGCACGGATTCATATATTGATTGTACCTGCTAGCGTACTCCCCTTATTTCAGCATTTCATGACATATTATTATTGTAATCGCATATCTTAGATTCATGCTGTACGTGCATTCCTGCGATTACCTGCATATGTTTTATACTATTCACGAGTTGGCAACTCACCCCCGTTGTGCCACAGGTGTTTCAGGTCTTTCCCCAGAGTAGTCGAGGCAGGCTATTCCTCTATTCAGCTATCCAGCTACTACCTTTTGCTACAGATACCGCATCAGCTCACAGTACCATTTTGTTTAGGTGGGTTAGATGGTTATCTGTATTTCATATTGTATATTCGTTGTATTTTGTACTCTCCATCTAATACTGTATTGTTGACATAGAGACTTGGTGAGGACGTTATGTGTATTATTGTCGATTTGATGTCTTTTATATACAGCTTTTTCTCTACTGTCATTATTTTTGTGTTGCCTTCATCTTGACTTGTCTTTACAAAAAGGGGGTGTTGCTAAAGTTTTAAAGAAAGAAAGTAAGACTTTTAAAGAATTTGGGTTGTGATTTCAATTGTTTCAAAACTTATATTATGTTTTCCGTAATTTTCATGGTTTAGATTTCTGGGTTGGCTTTCTTTTACCACGTTGCGTCTTTAGGCGTTGCGTAGTATTAGGGCCGTCACGGGCCAAATTTTGGGTCGTGACAAAGTTGGTATCAGAGCGTTAGGTTTTACCTTTCGGAGTGTAGGATGACCTTAGTATGATGGAGTAGGTAGCTTAAGCAGAGTAACGTAGTGTGTGTATGTCTGCAGCATACCCACAGCGCGGTACCTTGCATTAAGTGACCTAAGTACAATTTGCTTGACATTCCTTCCTTTATGATTCATATCTTTGAGATTCGATTTCCTCATTCTTATCGAATCTCATCTTATATCCATTTATAGCCTTGCCGCCGATGACTATGGGGACTCAGAGCGATGCAGCGAGGGCCGAGGTCAGGGTTAGCTCGGGTGAGACGAGTACTGACCAGGATGGCACTCTAGTTGCACAGGTGCAGACGGATCAGCCTACGACCTATACTATGGATAGACTTTTGGTAGAGATGCAGGAGTTCTGCCAGACGATGAGTTCTTTAGTTGACGTCGTTCGGGAGCTACGACAGGAGGTTGTCACCCCTGTTACTCAGATGTCCCTTACGATCAACATGCAGCAGTCCGTCACCTACATAGCACCAGTGGTTGCAGCTCCAGTTGACGAGACACATATTCCAGGACAGTGGAGGACTCGTACCAGCGTACCAGCCCAAAGGCAGAGGTTTGGTCGTCGAGACAGATTTCGTGGCCGTCGCGGGAGTAGCAGAGGCTTAGGACGAGGACAGTCGTTCAGCTCTTACCCCCAGGATGGTCAGCAGTCAGCACGTGGATGTTTTCGATGCGGGAGCCTTCAGCACTTCGTCAGGGATTGTTCCTTAGCACCTCGTCATGATCGTTTTCAGAGAGGCCGTGGACGTGGAAGATTCGCTCAGAGGGCTCAGTTTACCAGAGGAGTTCATCCAGCTGCGAGTAGAGTGCAGGCACAGGAGTTTGCTTCTACTCATCGGGACGCGCAGACGTCCAATATGGAGTTTTCAGGTACCTTGAGTTTTATGTTCTTTTGATGTATTTGTTTGTTTCTTGCTTGTATCGTTGTTGGGTAGTTTAGTAGTAGTTGTTTTAACTTCTGTCAGCGATCCTTTTGTTGCGCGACACGTATTTCAGTTTTGTGCCAAGCGGATAGGAGATAGAGATTCGTCCGTCGTTTTGGTCCTTCTAGAGATGTTGGATTAGACGTTCTCCTGAGCACGGATTGGTTAATTACGTGTTAGGCGTCTGTGGGCTACCGTGTGGAAACGAGTTAGGTTTTGTTTTCCCCGGCAAGTCAGTTCTTGTGTACAGGTGGATAGTTGTGCCGCCTCTCACAGCTTGAATTCAGCCTTTTTCGCTAGTCGGCTACTGAGGAGAGGTCGTGGATTCTTGACGTTCATTCGTGATACCGGAGCCACAGTGGGATTGTTGGACCGGGTTCCTTTCATGCGAGAGTTTTTCCGACGTTGTTCCGGATGAGCCGGCGAAGCTGAGGGAGCTTAAGGATCAGCTGCGGAGTTTTGGTTTGGGTAGTTTTGTGCATCTGAGTGTTTCTTCAGGCTTGTTGTGTTGACTCCTAGGTCTTGTAGTCACGGGAGACGGTTTCGTATGGTTCCGAGGGAGATCGTGGCCGTACAGCTTAGGCCCAGACTTGTGTGCAGGACGGAGATCCGCAGATTCTTGGGCTTAGCAGGGTTTTTACCGCCGTTTCATGCAGGATTGCTAGAGTAGTGCTGCACCGTCGACTGAATTGACCAGTAAGGAGGTTTCTTTTCTTTGGACTGAGGCATGTGTACGGAGTTTTCAGCAGTTGAAGATTCAGTTAACAACTGCATCAGTCTTTCTTTGCCTTTGGTTCGGGCGACTTGATTGTTTAACTGTAATGTTTCTTGAGTGGGCTCGAGGGTATACTGATGTGACCCTACAGAGTTATCGCTTTTGCTTCCCTACGTTTGGAGGAAGTATGAGAAGGATATTCCACTCATGATCTGGAGATGGCCGCGGTGGTTTTGCGTTGGAGATTTGGAGACACTACTTGCTTGAGAGTCGTGTCAGATTTTTCACGGACCACTAGAGCTTAATGTACATCTTCCTGCAGCAGATTTGGATTGTTGTGATGGTCTTCTGCAGATTTACAGTTCTTGTGTGATCGTCGAGTGTAGCTTAGTTCGTCTCTACGGAGGGGACAGCTTGCTCATGTCCGCGCCCGACCACTTTCCTTAAATAGTTTTCGCGAGACACTGCTCGTCGAAGCTCGTACGTCGGAGATACTTGAGCATATTCGGCTGGGTAATGATTCGGAGACCTTGATGGTGACAAGGGTGTGCTAAGTTAAGGACGCGTCTGTGTACCTGGTTTCATTGAGTAGAGACGTGTAATCCTAGAACATGCACATCTATCAACTCCCTCTATGCATTCAAGTTCCACCAGCCTTGGCGTGACTTGTGAGATAGTTACAAGTGGACAGGAATGTAAGGAGAAGTTTCAGGTTTCGTTTCAAGGTGTCAGTCTTGTTGTGTGCTTAAGTCGAGCATCTGAGGCCGGCTGGAGAGTTGCAATCGTTTACCGTTCCGAAGTAGGAATGGGAGCAGACCTCCACAAATTTCGTTATGGTTTCTACCCAAGTTTGGTTAGGGTGTGACTCCATCCGGATTCTTGTCGTCCGGTTATACTCAGTTTGCTCAGTTGTTTTGTTAAAGTTGGGTATTTGTTTTGTTTGGTCGTCAGCAGCTTGGGATCGTCACTTGCCATCGTTAGGGTTCTCCTTCGATAGCTATTATCAGGAGACACTCCAATTGGCCACCCTTAGGCTTAGGGATTAGGTCGTGTCGATCGCCAGCCTGTTGTTTTCTGACTCTGCGTAAGTAGGATTTTGGACCCCAGCTAGTCTAGAGCTTCGGAGATAGTCCAGTTGTGTTAGGTCAGGATGAGGATTGTCCATTGCAAACGGATGTCTTATGCGACTGTGCTGGTCGCAGGCTTGAGTGCGCAGTGGCAAATCATGGATTCCTATGGACTTTCCGATGAATGACGTGTTGGATGTTGGGAAGCTTATCCCAAGATTTTGGTCCTTCTGTGATCCTATAAGCGAGTTAGTTTTGTTGCCTTTAATTTGGCACTTCCGCCCAGATTATTGGATTTTCACCCCGTATTCCTTGTGATGATACTTTACAACTACCTTCTTGACCTTTCTCACATGATTTGGCACCAGACCATTTAGCTGGACGCGATCTTTCGTTCACCCGCAGCCATGTGTGTTAATGGCTTGACAGGTGGAGAAACGTCGGTCAAAGGTCTTGCCATCTGTGAAGGGTTTTCTTGGACGTAGCCGTATAGTGAGGTAGTCACTTGGGAGGCTGCGAGCGAGATTTGAGGATTTTAATCTTCTCTTTGAAGGTATGCGTATCGGAATATTTTTAAAATTCGGGGACGAATTTCTTTTAAGGGGGGGAGATTGTAACACCTTAGAATGTGTTTTGTAGCTAATTATATTTTTAGGTATGGTTTTTAATAAAAAGTTTACCAAATTAAGTTTTAAATATTTTATCCTATTTAATGAGTATTTTGTTAGAATTTTTTTAGGCACACACACACTTGTGCATGATAACTAGGCTTGTTTTTGGTGTTTAACCATGATTGGTAACATGGTGAACTAACCATTTCTCTAGTCTAGGGTTAAGTTTGGTTTAGGTGTTATGGGTTGTTAAGTGTTATGGTTGTAATTAGTCATGATAGTTTTAAAAAGGAAAATGATTTTAAAAAGGTTTTTATTATTTGTTAATGTGTTGACTTTGGGGGAGAGAGGGAGAGGGAAAGCATGGGCATCATGGCTCATGCCATGCCTCATTATGAGAGAGAGAGTGAGAAGGGGTCTTTGTGGTGTTATCATTTCTCCATCTCATTTTCTTTCTCTCATTTCCCTCACACTCACACACACACACACCCAGCAGGAGCAGCAGCAGCAATAGCCACAACAACAACAACAACACTACAACAGCAGCAGCATCAGCAAGCAGCAGCACCAGCAAAGCAACAGCAGCAGCAGCTTCAGAGGCAACAGCAGCAGCACAGGCAAGCAGCAGCAACAGCAGGAGCTCCAGCAACTTGGAGCAGCTCCTCACACTTCTTCTCCTGCTCTCTAGGGTCCCTTTTGGGTATATTTCTAAACCCTTTTCCCTAGTTGCTTAGCTTGTATGTTTATTAGCTTCGGTTAGTGTTAAATAGCTATTTTAGTGCTAGATTATGGTGTTTAAGTGGAATTTTGGGAAATTGTTGATTGTGTTAGCTACCCTAGTCTAATTAAGTGTTAACAAGGCCACTCCAACTGAGAAATCCCCAGATTACACTAAAATACCATAAGGTTCCTTATTTGTGCAAAATTGGTGTTTTTAAGAGATAATTGTGACATTTGTGATCTGCTATAGACCCGGACCTTGCAGTGTAAAATTGAGAATACTGGGACATGATACCTAGATCTAGACACCAACACCAGAGCACGACCCCCAAACTCCTAACCCAGGCCGCCAAATTCCTTGTTTTGGCCGCAATTTGCGGCCCAGTGGGAGACTTGGGTGTTGGGGTTTTGGTGTAGGGCTCCTGCTGTGTTCTCTAGGTCCTTGACATGTCTAGTTTTATAATATCTTGCCTGTAGGAAAATCTGGGACTATATGTCGCTTTTGTGTTTCGTTGTGTTTGCAAGATACGTGAGTGGGTTCTGTGATTCAGCGTATCGCGGCGTGTCGCGATGGGTTTTAGACGCGTACACACACAATTCAGCGTATCGTGCACACGCGCGTTTAGTTCGCGACGCGAGTTTCTCGTTTCGATTCGATATCGCGTTTCGTGAGATATTTGACTTATATGTGATTTCCATGTCGTAATTGCAGGTTTGCAGACAGGGGCTACGGACACGGCTACAGGGGGAGCAGATGATAGGATTCACCTAGCGTGGAGTATAGGTGAGTAGATATAACATATACAGGGGAATCGCCCGCATGGCGTTATGCGTCTGGGCTAGGATTCAATTTCCTGTCGCACATTTTACGTCATTGTAGAATTGCGCATTTACTGCATTCTTTGATATAGTTATATACTGTGACTAGCAGCCGTAGGACACTGCACACATTATTGACGGTTCATGTTGCACGAGCACGGATTGTATGCTACACACACACCGTCAATAATTGCTATGTCACACACTACCCCTTATAGCTACCATTGCTTGCCACACCTGACATCTAGCTTATCGGTATACCTATAGTGTATCATACCTTTAGTGATAGGTATATTTTCACTTTGCGATACAGCTACAGGTATACCTCCGACATATTTTACCTATACCGGGAGGGATTTCCTATATATTTTACTTATACCCAGGGGGGTATACGACATCAGTTCCTATAGGTAGATACCTATACATTGCTACACCTGTATGTTAGACACATATTCAGTTGTTGTCGCATATTTACATTTACTGATGTTACTTAGCTGTACCTCATCTTGATTTCGCATACATCTGGTTCAGCTATATACTTGTGTTTACCTGCTCGCATTCAGATATATCGCATATATTTATTCTTGGATTGCGCATTGTTTATCTGGATTTTATATGATGTTTTCGGGATTTGGGAACCGCGGGGGTTCATGAAATTATGCATACATGAACAACCCGGTTTCCTTGATATGATATTTGAGCGTCCCCCATGAGTTTTATCGGTGCTGATTATCTACTCCATACGAGGTGTGGTTGCCGTATGAGAGTACATGGTGGGGCCCGGTATGGTTCCCCTCGGCAAGAAGATCGATGGGTTTGCCGATTGAGCCTGGAGGCGGGCGAGTACCTACCGGTGATTGTTTGGACCTGGCAGTTGTCCGGAGGCTACTGGCCAGAGTCGAGAGTTGGATGCGGGAGGATCTATACTGGCGGGGCCCAGGGCCGATACCGCAGACGGACCCCGTGGGCTGATCCGGACTGACGGAGCCCGATATACGAGGATTTCTGTGTCGATGCTTGGCACACGGTTTCATGATATTTCTTTAACCCCTTTTTGTATATATAACAGGGGATTTAGCCGTTGTTATATATACCCTTACACCAATATTAGTGGAATGGGACGCTAATATATGTGTATTGCCCCCATCATATTTATTTCTGCACATATATATACCTTTAGGATGCTAGAAACTTACTTGAGATTGGACTTGGGATACTAGGTGATTCATTGGGATTGGACATTGGATATACCTGTGTGATTGGTGATTTGTACATTCGGGATATAGGAGATTACTCGATATTGTACATTGAGGAGATGTGAGACTTATATGATGTGAGTGCCCGATGTGGGGGCTGGTTTGAGGATTTGGGATTGGAGTATCTTGTTGGATTGTGATCCTGCCACGACGTCAGGTTTCCATGGGAAATGACATATTCCACCTCATACCTCACTTTTACCTACTTTATGTACGTATTCATATATTGATTGTACCTGCTAGCGTACTCCCCTTATTTCAGCATTTCATGACATATTATTATTGTAATCGCATATCTTAGATTCATGCTGTACGTGCATTCCTGCGATTACCTGCATATGTTTTATACTATTCACGAGTTGGCAACTCACCCCCGTTGTGCCACAGGTGTTTCAGGTCTTTCCCCAGAGTAGTCGAGGCAGGCTATTCCTCTATTCAGCTATCCAGCTACTACCTTTTGCTACAGATACCGCATCAGCTCACAGTACCATTTTGTTTAGGTGGGTTAGATGGTTATCTGTATTTCATATTGTATATTCGTTGTATTTTGTACTCTCCATCTACTACTGTATTGTTGACATAGAGACTTGGTGAGGACGTTATGTGTATTATTGTGGATTTGATGTCTTTTATATACAGCTTTTTCTCTACTGTCATTATTTTTGTGTTGCCTTCATCTTGACTTGTCTTTACAAAAAGGGGGTGTTGCTAAAGTTTTAAAGAAAGAAAGTAAGACTTTTAAAGAATTTGGGTTGCGATTTCAATTGTTTCAAAACTTATATTATGTTTTCCGTAATTTTCATGGTTTAGATTTCTGGGTTGGCTTTCTTTTACCACGTTGCGTCTTTAGGCGTTGCGTAGTATTAGGGCCGTCACGGGCCAAATTTTGGGTCGTGACATACACTTATGTATAAATGTTTATCCTTGCCATTAGTTGATGCTTCGGGTTATATTATATTGAGGATACATTATGGTATGACCTAGGATAGAGTCATACATATGATTTCTGCTCGGTGATGTTTTCTACTCATGAGCTAGCAACTCACCCCCGTTGTGCCACAGTTTCATGCTGGTTTTGTCGTACAGGTTTCGTTGCGGTTTGCTGGCACACTGTTTCCTTCCGGGTGATTACTTTGGTAGGTGTGTTCCCTTGCATTGTGACCACCGTTTTACTTTTATTATATTTAGTTGTATCTAGTAAACTCTATCAACCAGACTTGTATTATTTGATAGACTTAGAAGACTAGTTTATATTCTTTCGACCTTAGAGTCGCGCGCCTGTATTATTATGGTTTTTCTCCGGTTTTCTTGAAGATATTGCTTTTCTTGATGAGTTTTGATCCTCGACCTTCGGTGTTGTATATTATATTGCATTTTGTGGTTGTGTCCGCCAATTGGAAAAGAGCTAGCTCCCGCTTGGGGATGCCTTTATATTATGCATGTTTGTACCCGTTTGGGGCCAGTATTTACAAAGGAGACTCTGCCGAATTTTTTGGGAAAATATGATGTTGCTTTTAAATGGTTTAGATTTCTGGGATTTTGGATTACTTGAATTAGGTGGGGTCCTATAGACTTCACATGATTCAGGTTCCAGTCACATGCTATTTCCGGGTCGTGACAAAGTTGGTATCAGAGCGCTAGGTTTAACCTTGGTTCGAGTCTATGTTTGACTATACAGAGTCTAGGGCGTTTATATATATTCTGAACCTAGGCTTGACCTTACGGAACTTAGACTTGGTCGAGGGGGTATTCAACCCGAACTTTCATCGCATAGGTTGACCTTGGTTGATGGAGTAGGTGACTTAAGTAGAGTGACATACCGTGTGTATGTTCCACGGCATACTTACGATACGCTACTCCACTTAAGAAGCCTTAGGATGTACATTTCTTTGCACCGTATTCTAATCGTTCATTGATCTATCCTCATCGATATCGGTTGTGGTTTGTGTTACCACGGTTGGACAGACAGAGAAAGCTGCGGTTAGAGTTACGGCCAGCATGAGCTCGTCTTGGACGAGGACTGACCAGGGCGTAGTTCCAGTGACACACGATTGCATTGATGTGTCGTTTTATTGTGTTTTCGTGCCATGAGCGTTTGATGGATTTCTTTTATTAAAATTCCTCGAATGTGCAGATTAGAACCAGAGGATTGGGCCACTGCTAGAGGCCACTAGAATGTGATGACCGTTAATGCACCGTTTATTCTTGATGATTGAGGCATTGTTTAGCGTGCGGACGAATGAGCCAGCTGTTGCCGCGACTGACCCGCCTCAGATGTTGAAGCTATTGCAGCATGAGTTGTACTGAGAGATATGATAGAAGATCGCTAGTCACCCATGGATGAATGACTAGGACATGTGGTTCATTTGCATACCCCGATGCGAGGTCATTAGATTGATTGATTCTAACTAGAGAAGACTTCATGCAGGTACATTGAGAGTCGATAGAAATGAACGAATGTCAGAAACCCATTTTTCCAAGTTTAAGGTATTCGGAAAAACATGCAAGTAATTCTGTGGACCCTCTAGAAGAATGAAACCCTAACTCGACATAATGACCATGGAACCGCTTTTGAAACTTAGGGTTTGCGGCATTTCCGCGGTGCCATTAATAAGGCTTGGGTTTGCTCTTCTACGGCCGGTCCATAGGTACTGTGGCATGTACTGGATATTATTAAACTGTGCTCAAGTGTTAAGCTCTCGGGGAATGATGGGACTTTGATGAATCGGTCGAAAAGTTCGACGTCGTTCGGACATCATGAGATAGGATACATTACTTGGGAGACTCTAGATATGAGTATAGCCGTTGTAGTGCAGTCCATACAGCTATAAAGAGACGAGTCCGAATCAGTCGACATTAGAGAAAAGTGGAGTAAAAGGTTCGTACGAGATTTCGACGAGATGACGTTCCACACCGTTGACATCATAGATGTGATACGCATGCAAAGACGTTGAATATGGATATATCTTCCAGAACGAGTCGTAATGAGTATGCAGCCGTTCCGGAACAAGAAATGGATTTAGTAAAGGGTGATAACTTCCGGATAGTTCGGCAGAAACGAGATTGGGAGAAACCCCGACAAGATCATTCTGGAATACTACACGAGAAGATTTGAACCCAGGATCGGTCGTATTATGCACACCTAGTAGGCCAGAGTTCAGCATCATTGTCGAGACATGTTACGAATGACCATGATAGTTGGCCAGAGATCTTTAGAGTACGTGCCAGAGCAGAACTGTTCTGTCATCATTTCTATATTGGGCCGTTGAGCCGAGGAGTTATGTAACGGGAAATTCGCAGTGAGAGACGAGAGCCTAAGGGCACAAGGCGCCAGACCAGGAAGAGGAGGCAAGTAGATATCTTGCTTTGCTAGCTTTGGATGCACCGACACCTTCTCAAATTTGAAGGAAGGACATATCGACGACAGTGTTTACGATTTGGGATTTGGTGATTCGAATATCACGTGTCCGTTATTTGGATTTCGGTATTTTGGGCGATTTATTTGCATGATTGAGTTTTTGTGCACCACAGTTGCACTCGACTTCGATTTGATGTCATTCGAGATGTTTGATTTTGATTTCATACCTATGGTATGTACGTGATTTGACTTGTGCCTTCGGTGTAGTTTTCATGTACTTTTAGTACATTGATTCGATTTTGTACACGCTGATGTACGCGGTTGTGAGATTATACACCACGGTATACCTGATTTGGATTGAGATGTGTTGTATACCGTCGATTTTGATTGTGATACTAGATAGTTGTTTTTGTGCACCTTGTGCACTTGATTTGGATTCTTGCGCATACTTGATGCGCTTGATGCGATTTTGGTGCATACCAGATGCACTAAATCGGGATTCTTCGTGCATATCAGATGCACCTGATAGTGCTGTCAGGCACACCCGTTGCCTTGGACAGGTATTTTCGTGCATACCCGTTGCACTTAGATTTTGTTTCTGTGCACATGTATGGCACATTCATTGATTTCGATATCTGTCCGCACAGACGCACGTGGTATTCTTATACACATTTTGGGATTGGTTTCTTGGAGCAATATATTTTATGATATTTACTTTTTGGTATAGTGACTGAGCAGGACTAGTGAAAAGATAGTACCTGAATATGTTTTCGCATACATCGATAGTTACCGAAGGGATTTCCAAAAAGGAACTATAGTCTCGGTATTTACCTATGTGTCCGAGATGACATGGAACATTTTACAAGAAAACCCTTCTAAGTTATTTTCAAAACGGCGGGACGTGTATGTTAAACAAAGTATGTATATGTATGTAGAGTTATTTTCTTACAATAAACGTCTGCTACTTGTGCCGTGATCCGCTCATCGCACAGCGACTTGCAAAGGGTTTGACATGTATTTTTTTCCAGATGTATTGACGAGTTACAACGATACGTACTATGTACATGTTATAGTTTGATGTATATCATGTTGATTCACGTATTGGACTTTGACATTGGCATCTTCACCCTAGCTCCGATGATTGCATGATGCTTGACGGAATTTTGATTTTGAGTTATATACTCGTTTCCATGCACGTGCATTGCGCTACGACGTGTTTTATTTATTTATGATTTCGGATCCCCGACAACTTGATCATTTTACTGAGATATTTTAGTATTTGAGGGGTTTAAATTTAAATTCGGGGACCGAATTTATTTAAAGGGGGAAAACTGTAACATTTCAGAAAATATAAAATAGTATTTTTAGGAATTTATATAATTAAAATAATAAATATCATGAATATTTTAATTATGTGGTATAATTATATACCGATAGTTTGGAAAATTTTGGAGAATTAAATTGAATGGTGATTTTTGGCGGGATTTATGTGATTTAGGCAAATTATAAATTTTTATAATTAATTATATACAAGTTTATCCTAAACTTGATTAATGTTCACTAATTACATATTGATGGTGTTTTATGCACATGACAAACACCATGTCATATTGTAATTATACTTGTCACATTTTTATTTGAAACATGATTTCAAGTTTTTATTGGTGCATGGTTTCATTTTGGGTTTTCATTTGAGTTTGAAATTGAAAAGAAAAGACAAGGGGGAAAGTTAAATAAAAGAAAAGGAAAGATTAAATTATAGAGGTATGGGCATGAGAGAGAGGGTAAGGGGTCATCCTTTGACCATGGTATTGTTTCCTCACATCATCACCTTCATCATTTCTTCTCCCTCTCCCTCCATGGCTGCCCTCTTCCCTCCACCACCTCTACCCCTCACAACACCATCAAAAATTACATCAAAACACTTTATTCCCTTCATTGAAAGTGTGCACAAGCTCACTAAAAGCCTGGGAGACCAAGAAAGTTGGGATTTTGAGCACTTGGGGCAACTCAAGAAAATTCTTGAGTTGCCAAATGAGGTATTTTCTTCACCATTAGTATAGTAATCCACTTCCTTTAGCATATATACATGTTTAGAATTTGTTTAGCAAGGTTTTGTGACTTTTGAAAAATTCTAGATGAGGGATAGGGTTTTCCTTGAGTGTGATGATGCAAGTGAGTGTGATGGTGCAAGCAAACCCCCTTAGTGTTAAAAACCCAAACCAAGAAACTTTGGCCGAGCAGTCCGGATTCTGGAGCATTGTGGCCGGCCAAGTTGAGGAAATGGGGGTCTACATTTGGTCTGTATCTCATATACCTCCTATACTACACCCTGGTATTGCTAGTTTTGCCTAATTTCACCTAAACAAAAATCTGGAGCAAGTTTTCATGAGTTGCTGTATTGTTTTTGTAACTTTCCATGACATGAAGTTTTGATATTTGGTTTTATATCAGTCACTTGACGTTTGTACGCCGATATCGTGTGTTGTTTGGTTGATTTGCGTAAGTAGACCATATGTTTTAACCTATGCGTGATTCGCGTGTCGTTTTGGTTTTGAATTGGACATTTTGATGCGATACGATATATGTGATATTTAGGTACCCTCCCATGCACTTTAGACGATGAAGAAAAGGATGGCGACATCGACTTCGGCAAGCAAGGATCAAGGTGAGTAGATATATATCTACGGGGGAAATCGGGTGGATGACGTATTGCACCCTCGCACTTTCGTAGGGTAGAATGCGAATGCGAATTCATATATTTATATATATGTGTGTGTTAATGTGAGACGCGAATGCTTAGAGAGAAAGTAACTTAGTCTAGTTCTTAGTCGCGAAACCCTATAGTAAGAAATGGCACACACGCACATGCATTTGATTTTCTTATGTGTATATGGGGATATGTATATATATACATATATGTATGTGGGTATGTATATGTGTGTGTGTGTATATATATATATGTATACATATACACGGATGATGAGGATAGTATGTGATATGAGGTGATCAGTCGATATAATCAGGCATGATGCCGTGAGAGGTTGATAAGTGATTGAGCCACAATGTGGCACATGATATGGTATACGACATGATATTATAGTGGATC
This sequence comes from Agapanthus africanus, assembly GCA_030015575.1. Lineage (NCBI taxonomy): Eukaryota > Viridiplantae > Streptophyta > Magnoliopsida > Asparagales > Amaryllidaceae > Agapanthus > Agapanthus africanus. Next base: position 190,393,223 of record CM057345.1, read on the forward strand.
GACGGGCGATGTGTTTTCATACACACGAATATATACATATACATACATACATATATATATATATATATGTTGTTGTTGGTATCGGAATGTACTAAACTTTAGATCAGTACCACTAATTCAGGATATGATGATAAGGATAACAGATAAATAATGAGTTATATGTGATATTTGACCCGTACCCCGATTTTGGATGTCGTATGATGAATTTTACCGTACGAGTTATAACTATGATGATTGATCCACACTCTTGATTTGAGGATGTCGTATTATATGTTTTGTCGTACGTGACGCCATTGAGGAGGGATCACCGACTACTAGACATATATATATCGACTCAGACTTAGGTGGATTTCCTACCCTTTTGATTAGTCACTTAGTTTAATCCTGTAGTTATCAGGTAGATGTTAGACTGGGCTTGAGTCATACTTATCTTCAAAACTAACGAATCGTGGGTTTTTAAAAGACAGGCTGAGGGATTCTACGGATATATCAAAGGACATACATTTTCTTAAAAACATCGTAGCCCTCATTTTCTAAAAACCACGATTCGTGCTATTTCAAATACCAAAACTGTATGACTCGTTTATATAATGTATATTTTTATATGTTGTGGTTATTGCATCTTTTTCTGTATATTCATGTTGTTCTTATCGCATTGCATGCTTACACATGTAGTTTCTTTTGCTATTATGAACCTATGTTGTCAGGACACCATCACTATTACCGATGATGCGTATGTCTACGAACACTTGCTTGCCGGCTCACACACATCATCATCGGTAATTGCCATGCCACGTACACTTTAGAGAATATTACTTTTTTGATATCGCTTGTTAGCTAATAGTTCCGATATATCATTTCTGTGCTAGTTTAGATATTGAATTCTTTACACAGATACCCGTGCATGTATACATATTCATTGTCATGCAATATTATGGGGCTTTATACCGGTAATTCACTGTTATTTACTCTCGAGATTTGGGATTTCGGATTTCCATGAGATTTCTGGATTTGGAGAAACCGCAAAGATTTTATAAACTCATTGTCATTTTTAAAGATAGAAAATTACAGTTTTCTCATTATATGATTTGAGAGGTGTTCACCATGTGTTTTCTCGGCTCTTGAGCGATATCTTACGCCAGATTCGAGGAGGAGGAGGAACCGTCTGTGAGTGCATGGTGGACCCGGTGTGGTACCCCGGGGCAAGATGGTCATAGATGATGGCGTTGAGCCCGGCATGGGAGCACTACCGACCGGTTATTGGTGATACGGCAGATATCCGGAGGATACCGACGTAGTCGTGGGATTTGATATTGGGCCAGTCCGGATTTCCGGAGCCCGGGGCCAGTCCGGATTGCCGGAGCCCGAGACATTGAGATATTGATATTTTATTATATGGGCCAGTACGGATTGCCGGAGCCCGAGATATTGAGATATTGGGATATATATTTTGTGTCGATGCTTGACACAGATTCTCTGTTGATTTCGTTGATGATACTTCAATTTTATACAGAAATCTCACTGAGATATGAAAACAGTTTTCTCATTCAAAATGTATTCTGTTTTCTTGCATTCATACATCATATATGTGACATGTTGCTACCTGAGGCACTGACACGAGCACTTGGTATTACACTTATGTATAGATGTTTACCCTTGCCATTAGTTGATGTTTCAGGTTATATTATATTGAGGATATATTATGGTATGACCTAGGATAGAGTCATACATACAATTTCTGCTCGGTGATGTTTTCTACTCACGAGCTGGCAACTCACCCCCCTTGTGCCATAGTTTCTTACAGGTTTTTCCGTACATGTTTCGTTGCAGTTTGCTGGCATACTGTTTCCTTCGGGGTGATTGCTTTGGTAGGTGGGTTCACTCGCATCATGACCATCGCTGTACTTTCATTATATTCGGTTGTATCTAGTAAACTCCATCAACCAGACTTGTATTATTTGATAGACTTAGAAGACCGGTGTATATTCTTTCGACCTTAGAGTCGCGCGCCTATAATATTATGGTTTTTCTCTTGTTTTCTTGAGGATATTGCTTTTCTTGATGAGTTTTGATCCTCACCCTTCGGCGTTGTATATTATATTGCATTGCGTGGTTGTGTCCGCTAATTAGCGAAGAGCTATCTCCCGCTTGCGGATGACTTTATATTATGCATGTTTGTACCTGTGTCGGGCCAGTATTTACAAAGGAGTCTGCCGAATTTTTCGGGAAAATATGATGCTGCTTTTAAATGGTTTAGATTTCGGGGCTTTTGGCTTACTTGAATTAGGTGGGGTCCTATAGACTTCACATGATTCAGGTGTCAGTCACGTGCTATTTCCGGGTCGTGATAGTATGTCCACGAACACTTGCTTGCCGGCTTACACATATCATCATCGGTAATTGCCATGTTACATTCACTTTAGAAAACATTACCTTATCGGTATAACCTGCGAGCCAGTATTTTCAACATACTATTAGTATGCTTGGTTTCATGTGCTAAATTAGATATTGCATCCTTTACTTAGATATCCATGCATGTGCATATTCATTTGTCATGCAATATTATGGGGCTTTATGCCGGTATTCACTGTTATTGACTCTTGTTTATGGGATTCGGATTTTCCATGAGATTTCTGGATTTGGAGAAACCACAAGGATTTATAAACTCATTATCATTTCTAAAAATAGAAATTTTCGGTTTTCTCGCATATGATATTTGTGATGTCCACCATGAATTTTCTAGGTTCTTGAGCGGTATCATACACCTGATTCAAGGTAGGCAGCGGGACCGTCTGCAGGTGCATGGTGGACCCGGTGCGGTACCCAGGGGCAAGAAGATCGTATAGAAAAGCGTTGAGCCCGGCAGGGAAGTACTACCGACTGGTGATTGTATGGAAACTCGACGGATATTCGGAGGATACCGTTTGAAGTTATGAGAGTGATGGATATGGGCCGATCCTGACCATGCGGAGCCCATAGGCCGATCCTGATTATGCTGAGCCCGAGATTTGAGTATTTTGTGTCGCTTTTGCACACGGACTTCATGATGTTTTGAGTGTCGATGCTGGGCACTCGGGTTTTATCATGATTTTTGTGTCGTTGCTGGACACACGTTGGATGGTGCATTAGTACATGTCACACATCGATATATTATTACTGAGGCACTGACATGAGCACTGGGTATTTTACTTATGTTCAGATGTTTACCCTTGCCATTTTTAGATGTTTTCAGGGTATATTTTTATGAGGATATTATTGTATGACCTAGGATTGAGTCATACATGCGATTTCTGCTCGGTGATGTCTTCTACTCAATAGTTGGCAACTCACCCCCGTTGTGCCACAGTTTCTTGCAGGGTTTACCGTACAGGTTTCTTTGCGGCTTGTTGGCACACTGCTTCCTTCCGGGTGATTGCTTTGGTAGGTAGGCTCACTTGTATCGTGACCACCATTGTACTTTATTTATTTAAGTTGTATCTAGTAAACTCCATCAACCAGACTTGTATTATTTGATAGACTTAGAAGACCAGTTGTATATTCTTTCGACCTTAGAGTCGCGCTTGTATTATTATGGTTTTCTTGAGGATGTTGGTTTTCTTTATGAGTTTTGATCCTCGCCCTTCGGCGTTATATATTATATTGTTTACGTGGTTGTTTCCGCCAAGTGGCAAAGAGCTAGCTCCCGTTTGGGGATACCTTTTTTCATCATTTATATGTATTTCATATGTTGTACCCGTTTGAGGCCAGTATTTACAAAAGAGACTCTGCCAAATTTTTCGGGAAAATATGATGTTACTTTTAAATGTTTAATGCCACTTACTTGGTTAAAACCACTTGCTTTAAACAAGTTTTCCTTCACTTCTTGTTTTAAATGTTTTAGATTTCTGGGCTTTTGGCTTACTTGAATTAGATGGGGTCCTATAGACATCACATGATTCAAGTGCCAGTCGCATGCTATTTCGGGTCGTGACATTGATGGACACACGTTGGTTGATATCCTCATATTTACATGCATATGCTTTCATGATATTTACATGCATGATATTGTTGTGTCATTGATGGACACGTAGATGTTATCCATATGCAGATAGGCATTAATTATATTGTTGGCATACACACAGATATGGTCACCCGAGATATCATAGTATTACCTTTATGATATAGTTGTCCTAAGAGTCGTTGTTTTATTCGATTTCTACCTGCTGATGTTTTCAACTCACAAGTTGGCAACTCACCCCCGTTGTGCCACGGTTCTTGCAGGTTGACCGCATGGATCAATAGCGGCATCGCTAGCACACAGCTTGCATTCGGGTGATTTGCATTGGTAGGTGATACATATTGGATCGTGCCACTCTTGTATTATTTAGTCAACTCCATCAATCAAAACTACAATTTGTATAAATAGTAAGACTTAGAAATACTTGTGGTTGCGAGACTTAGAGCGATGGGTTATGTGTTCGCTTGGTGGGTTTGATGTCTTGCTTTACATTATCCTTTTGTTTTGATCTTCGCCGTTGGGCATCGTATACATATATTTCTGTCTTGCGTGGTTGTGATTCCGCCGATTGGCGAAGAGCTTGTAGGGATTCTATAGCACCACACTAGGTTTAGGGTTGCATCACACATGCTATAACAAAAATTTTAGAGGGTGCTTTACAAGTCCAACCATGAATCGAACTAAAAAGATAGAGTAACAACTAGCTAGTATCATATACTGCAAGTGTCTAACACTAAATGGGAGAGAATACAACCTCTGTAGACCTCCTCCTAGACTCCTTGAATCGATTGAGGTTTGAACCAGTAGGCTTGTGTCCTTCCGCGTCCACGATGATCCACCACGAAGTCTCTTTGCACCAAGCTCCAAGCTTCTCTTGATCAAGGATGAAGAAGAAGCTAACAATCCACACTGGTGGGCAAGACTAAAGTAGAATGGTGATTTGGGTTTGGATCTCAATTAAAAACCTTTTCATTTTAATCCTTTCTCTTTCTTTTGAAACCCTAGTAAGCTTTGAGGAGAGAGAGGAAGAAGGAGATGGCACACAACTAAACTCAAGAGAATAATGAGAATAATGATCATAACCCTTGCTTAACTCAAGAGAGTAAGAGAGAGTTATCATGCTAAACTATGGTTGCAAATATCTAGATATTTTGTAACAAGAGTTTAAGCAAAACCATGGGCCAAAACGATGGGCAAATGAAACCATTGTTTTGACTTGTCAACACAAAAGAAAAGAGAGTTGAATAGTCAACCATAATTTTATTTGCCATTTTACTTTTCTCAAATTAACAAAATATATAAATATGCAATCATGTGAGTCTTGCATTGCCACCACCTATGTATCATCAACCATGACACATCTATGCTTGCATGTGTGCATGCATATCAACATATACATACACTCATGCATGCATAAAAAGAAATAGGTTTTAATAAATGAGCAAATGGACTTAATATTAAATCAACACTTGATTTAATAACCCGGTCATATCACATACGACCCTTCCAATAGTAAACGCACGAATAAAATACGGTATCCCATACACGCATTTAATCGAGCTCCCGCGCATATCACATATGCACCCCCAAATCATTTCGCCTGAGTTAGGAGACTCCTCTGTAGGACTCTAAGACTCGTCAATACACTAGCAGTAGGCAGTGATCACATCACATGCCCACAAACCATCAGTGGCACAAGCAGTACGTAACGGCTCCTAGGTATTGAGCGATCAGAAGAAACACAAGCAAACCTGCTAAAACTCCCATCGAGCCAACTGGCAACACTTACCGTACAGTCCGGTCTCTTCGTCAAATATGCTGCATATCAGGTATAGGGATGGTATCGTCGACCCCAATAACTCAGATAAGTCATGCCAGTATTTGGCTCATAACAGATCGAGAAACTACTGATAACACTTATCAGTAAATCTCAGTAGCCCTGGCCAGAGACTTCCTGTTATAGCCGATCGTGCATGGTGCAACATCAACCCTCAATACCGGGAGAGACGAAACCCCTCCTATCGCTCATTGTATCCATGTGCCCCGGGACTGTACCTAAAATCCACATGTTTGCACGACTCAGTAGATCTGTGGTAGGGTGGAGATCAAAGTACAGTGGGAGACACACAAGACTTTATGACGATCTCGGGTCTACAGACCAACCTGTAACAGTGTCACCTGAGAACTGCTATTCGACGATAGATATAATACCACATAGGAGTTCTCGGCGAGTCCGTTCAGTGTACCCAGTCAGCACTGAACACCCGTATAAGATCTTTGTTGTCACCACACCAATGGATATGGGATCATCCATTGCCCATCATATGGGACAAGTAACGTATACGCTAGTCTAATCTGGTGATATCGATGCCCCGTCTCGATACACCCACGACTAGGAACATTTAAAGGATATGCTCATAAACTACTCTGTCCCACTAGTATGATCCGCATCATAATCTCAGAAGTCCTGGATCATCCTAAGGGCTATATCAACATGTACCAAATGAATGAAAGCATGATCAAATGAACATGTCAAGATAAAAGGTGCAACCAGATAGCATACTATCAAGTCGAGCAAGAATGTCCCATGAATATATATATATATATATATATATATATATATAGACACACACACACACACATACTGGTACATACACTATCATATAATGGCCTCTAGGCCATACATATATCCAACAATCTCCCGCTTGCACTAAGGCCAATTATTGGCGTATCTCATACCCAACGTCTCAAAAAGTCACTCATGCTGCGGTAGAGGGAGGGCCTTGGTGAGTGGATTCGCGGTGTTATCTTTTGTATCTACTCTCCGAATCACGATCTCGCGGCGATCAACTATCTCCCGGATCAGATGATATCGCCTGAGAATGTGTCTGGATCGCTGATGGGACCTGGGCTCTTTGGCCAACGCCATAGCCCCATTATTATCGCAATACAAAGGTATTGGATCAATAATGGTCGGAACTACTCCTAGCTCCGAGATGAACTTCCTACTCCCGACGGCTTCCTTGGCAGCATCATTTGCAGCAGTATACTCAGCTTCCATCGTAGAGTCTGCAACGGTATCTTGTTTGGAACTCTTCCAACACATCGCCCCTCCATTGAAGGTAAAGACAAACCCAGAGATAGATTTACTATCATCCTTATCGCTCTGGAAGCTCGAATCGGTAAAGGCCTCCATTTGGAGATCTCCGTTACCATACACAAAGAACATTTCTTTAGTCTTTCGCAAGTACTTAAGAATGTTCTTCACAGCAGTCCAGTGATTCTCCCCTGGGTTGGATTGATACCTGCTTACTACACCCAGTGCATAAGCTACATCAGGGTGTGTACATAACATCGCATACATTATAGATCCTACAGCAGAAGCGTAGGGTATAATGCTCATGCGAGCACTCTCTTCATCGGATTTTGGGCAAAAGTCCTTAGAGAGAGTGACTCCATGACTAGCGGGTAAGGAACCCCGCTTGGAGTCTTTCATACTAAACCTCTTTAAGATGGTGTTAATGTACCTGGTTTGGGACAATCCTAATAACCCTTTAGATCTATCCCTATAGATCTTCATGCCCAATATGTACGAGGCATCACCCAGGTCCTTCATGGAGAACCTTTGTGATAAGAACAGTTTTACCGATTGTAGCATAGGAACGTCGTTTCCTATCAGAAGAATGTCATCCACGTACAATACGAGGAATGTGACAGTACTTCTTACAATCTTTTTATAAACACAAGGTTCATCTGGATTTTTGATTAAATCAAACTCTTTGATAACATCATCAAAACAGATGTTCCAACTCCGTGATGCCTGCTTTAATCCATAAATGGATTTAAGTAATCTACATGCTTTCCCGCTGCTCCCACTATCGATGAAGCCCTCTGGCTGATCCATATAAACGCATTCTTCTAAATCACCATTTAGAAAAGTCGTTTTAACATCCATCTTCCAGATTTCATAATCAAAGTGAGCAGCAATAGCAAGTAGGATCCGAATGGATTTAAGCATCGCTATATGAGAAAAGGTTTCATCATGGTCCTGTCCTGGTCTTTGTCGAAACCCCTTCGCCACAAGTCTTGCCTTATAGGTCTCCACCAGCCTATCTACACCGATCTTTCTCCTAAAGATTCTTTTGCACCCTACGGGTTTTACCCCAGAAGGTACAACATCCAAAGTCCACACTTTTTTGGTGCACATAGACTCCATTTCGGATACCATGGCATCCAGCCACTTCACAGAGTCACCACTCGTGATAGCTTGCAGAAAACTGGTAGGGTCATCATCATCCATGATGCAGTCTTCTCCATCACCATCAACGAGAAAACCGTAGTATCTCTCCGGTGGGCGAGAATTCCTACCAGATCTACGGAGCGGCTGTGCTTCATTAGGTTCCGTTGCAACATCAGGTTCAACCAAGTCGTTATTTGCAATTTGTGTCTTTAGAACCTCATCTAGATCTACCACATTGCCATCGGTATCATTTGGAAAAATCTAATTTTCTAAAAATGTGGCATTACGAGAAAAAAACACCCTTTATTCCTTTTTGTTGTAGAAAAGATATCCATATGAATCTTTTGGATATCCAACAAATAAACATTTAAACGATCATGTCTCGAGTTTGTCCGGATTCTACTTTTTGACAAAAGCCGGACAACCATGAATCTTAACTCTCTTAAGAGATGGTCTCTTCCCATACCATATCTCATATAGAGTGGTAGACACGGTCTTAGTCGGAACTCTGTTTAACAGAAAAGCTGAGGTCTCCAATGCGTACCCCCAAAAGGAGAGGGGCAACTCAGCATCACTCATCATGGATCGTACCATATCTAATAGTGTTCAATTCCGTCGCTCTGACACACCGTTGTGCTGTGGTGTGTAAGGGGGAGTGAGCTGAGAGAGAATCCCATTCTCTTTTAAGAAGTTCGAAAACTCTGTACTAAGATACTCTCCGCCTCGATCCGATCGAAGTATCTTGATACTTGAACCAGTTTGCTTTTCTACTTCAAGTTTGTACTCCTTGAATTTCTCGAAAGCTTCAGACTTATGTTTTATAAAAAACACATGACCGAATCTTAAGAAATCATCAGTAAATGTTATGAAGTAAGAAAAACCGCCTCGTGCATGTGTAGACATTGGCCCACATGCATTACCATGTATGAGGCCCAAGAGCTCAGTAGCTCTTTCTCCGTGTCCGGTAAACGGAGTTTTGGTCATTTTACCTTTGATACAAGACTAGCAAGTTGCATAAGATTTATGCTCAAAAGAATTTAAATATCCATCTTTATGAAGCTTGTTTAATCTTGTTTCATTAATATGACCAAGTCTACAATATCGAAGAAAAGCTTCATTTATATCTGAAAATTTTCTTTTATTTGTGTGCTGTATGTTGAAAACTGTGTGTTGATTAAGGATGTATATCCTATTATTAAGTGTACCACAACAAATTAACTCTTGATTAAGTTTAATGTTCATAATATTGTGCTGCAATACAAAATGATTTCCTTCATTGTCCAACAAAAAAATCGATATAATATTAGAAAGCATGCTTGGTATAAAATAACATGGGTTCAAAACCAATATACAACCCGATGGCAATCCCAGATGATACCCCCCCACTGAAACTGCATGTACATTGGAACCATTTCCAACCCGGAGAGTATGATCACCTGTCTTCAAAACCCTGCTATTTCTCAACCCCTGCACAGAATTGCAGATATGAGAACCCGAACCGGTATCCAATACCCATGAAGCAGAGTTTATAGAAAAACAGTTTTCGGTTACGAACACACCTGAAGCTGAAGCAACACCATGTTTCTTTTTCTTGAGACCAAGGTACTCAATACAGTTCCTCTTCCAGTGTCCCGTCTTCTTGCAGAAAAAACATTCTCCTTTTCACGACTCCGCAGCTTTGGATTTGTCCTTTCCCTTTGCCTTTTTTATTCCACCTCTCGGCTTGGTGGATTTCTTCTTGTTCTTTCCCTTGGCCTTGGCTTTCGGGACGAATAAAGAAGATTGTCCAATAAGCAGAGAGGGAGACTTCGCCTTAAGCGTGCTCTATGTATTTCTGAACATATTGAGAAGTTCGGGTAGTGACTTCTCCATGTTATGCATGTTGAAGTTCACTATGAAATGAGCAAAGGCAAAGGGAAGGGATTGTAGAACAATATGTGTATATTGCTCGTTATCCATTTTCCATCCGAGGCCCTCAAGCTCGTCAATAAGAGCTGTCATCTTCAAAACGTGGTCACCTACTGACGTGCCAGGAGCCATTCACATCTGAAACAGCTTCGAGATGCTTCGTATCGTAAGATACGAGACTGCTCTCCATATAACTCCTTTGTATGGAGAAAGATGGATTGAACATCAATCTCCTAGTGCTGCTTTTGATGTGTATTGTCCTTCGATGCAAGCGCGTGGCATTTAGCGGTGGCACAGTCAATATCCCACATTTTGCGGATCTCCCTATCCGCTAAAGAAGATTCAGGGCCTAGTTTAAGCGGGGCTGTCGCAGTGAGGACATATGATACCTTATCATATGTGAGAGCAATGTTAATGTTCCTCAGCCAATCTTTATAATTCGGTCCGGTAAGCTTATTTTTATCTAATAGTAGCTGAAGTCCAGTCATGGTTATCTTCCATTAGTAGAGAGAAAAGAATACACTCAGCGAAAGCACTTGTAAAGATCAGATTGGTTTATTATCATATCTAATCGATGTCTCCCACTGCTTTTATCAAATCTTCTTTCAAACCTTACAAGGAAAAAATTAGCCAGGATTAATTACATTCTACAACTTCGCTAACCGTTCAGTCAGGCCAGTGCCGGTACTTCTGAGGAAGGTTCCCCGTGCTTTCGCACGGACCTAATTAAAATAAACCTCATTTTCCCAAAGGCGTAGCCCCGTTGACACCTTTCTAGACACCTAATGAGTAAGCTAATTGTAATGTGTAAAATTCTCCCGGGAGCAACTATTGCTCACAGTGGGATCGGGATTCTACTATCACATAGAAGTTATGCAATCTCATTGCAAGTTTCAACACTTGAAACTCCCGATATGTTTTTACCCCTAGCACTTATGACCTTGACTATAATCAACATATCATAAGTACTAGTCAAGTTCTACCCGTCATTTCATGATTAATTAGATCCACCCATATGAACCTTGACTATAATCAACATAATCACATGAATATCCTAATTAATCCTATCATATGGTGTGTAGGAAGACATCACTTACCTACCGTACACTACGCCTTGACTATAATCAAATTACGTGGCACGAATACTAAATACTCTACTTCCAAAAATGACGGAGGGCTACGTATAGTTTTTAAGAAAACTTTTAACTCTTCGAACTTGATATCGTTGTAGAATCTAATGGTTTTAATAAGGAGTGGCTTAAGATCTGCCTTTTGAAATCTTGCTTTTTTAAAAGCCGAGTAGTTTTCAAATCTGATTCTACAACATCTTTTTAGATTTCTTTTGTTTACATTAATCATATTAATGTAGTCCCATCATTTAAGTCTTAAGCCATTACAGAAAAGAAACAAAAAATAGAACGTACGCTTATGCCATCCGCATTCGCCACAATGTCCCGCTATGGACCGTTAGGTTACTTAACTAATAGCATAATGGGGCAGGACTAGCGCGGATGCAAAACATAAGAAATGTTTATTATATATCATATATATAACATATCAATTGTCTCAGCATATAAAATAATCACATTACAGAATATCCACAGCAGAAGCGCATATATGAAAATACAGGATATATTAGGAGGTCCGTATTTTGTATTTAGCCAACAATAGAAATTACGAATTCCACGGTCGCGATGAAAAGACAACCCCACACCCCTAGACCCCTACGAGAGCTGCAAGTGACCCTACCAATTCTAGAGTTAGGAGACCCGGTCTCGACTCCTCGAGATGGTCTCCCACTGAACCCTAGAACCCGGTCACTTGTGCTCCCCTCCTTAGGTCTATCCTAATGCGGAAAAGTAAATAATATACAACAATGGTGACATCATCCTCAACCCGGAAGTGCCACAATAAAATAATATTACATACATTTAATTTTACATGAATGAAAAGATAAACTCTCATCTCACATAAAACCCTCGGCTATTGATTTGCAATGATCCTGCACAACATATCTCAGAAACACATAATATCACATAACATCAACGTAAGTAAGTATGCGTACCCCAATTGTCATTGATGTATAGCAATGAAACCGGCGATACACCACATACTACACTTACGGTCGCAGAAAAGAAAGTGAAAAACTACAACAATTGGAATCGACACTACCTTTAGACATCATAAACCCGGAATATCACATATTCAGGATTTCATGCCTAACAATGCAAATCTTATATTTAGGTTTCAACCATGAAAACACCTTTTCAAAAGAAGCCGGGTAATTCAACAAGATTCCCGATTCTATTGAGACCGAAATATCACACGGAACTAATTACTATTCACAAAACTAATTAGTGTAGATTCTAATTATTGTATCATATCACAGAAATCTAGACAATGTTAAACGTTTCAATCGAATCAACAAGCACCCACAAATTACCCCGATGAGCTCAACACTTGAGCAAAATTAAAGTACCCAAAAACATGCCACAGTAGCTATGATCCATCCGTAGAAGGGCCAAACCAATGCCTCACCTATGATGACACGGAACTACGACAAACCCTAAGATTCAGTCGCGGTTCCGAGGGCATAGAATAGAGTTATGGTTTTTGTTCTTCTTTTGGGTCCATAGAGTTGCTTGCATAACTATCGAATATAATTAACTTAAGAAAATCCCAATACTTGGAAATTTTCAGCGTGGGTAATGGGGGGTTATTGATGTTCGCTTGAACTATCAAACATCGTCCAAGTTACCATTACAATGTTAAAAAATATGACTATGAAATACTCCGAATAAGGCCTTAAGCACAATTTGCATCACATGAAAATTTGGCCTAAACAAACAATACCTGAAACCCCAAAACCTAGACACCAGAGCACAGAAAATTTTTAAAGGAGAATAGGGGAGGGGGCCCCGGCCTGCTCAGATTTTGAAGTGGGGGTTCGGCCAAAATCCAAGGAGAATGGCTCAAATTTGTTCGACGCTCTTATAATTGTGTCAGTAAGCTCCTGCAGTAGTTTGAAAATATTTTCGAGCACTTTAAAAATTCGATAGAGAAGCTAAATTTGAGGGTTGCAGTTTTGTAATTCGGAGTTGTTTCGTTTCTGTATTCTTTCTAACATTGTCTATATTTCTAGCTTGGCTCTGATACCACTGTAGGGATTCTATAGCACCACACTAGGTTTAGGGTTGCATCACACATGCTATAACAAAAATTTTAGAGGGTGCTTTACAATTCCAACCATAAATCGAACTAGAAAGATAGAGTAACAGCTAACTAGTATCATATACTGCAAGTGTCTAACACTAAATGGCAGAGAATACAACCTTTGTAGACCTCCTCCTAGACTCCTTGGATCAATTGAGGTTTGAACCGGTTGGCTTGTGTCCTTCCGCGTCCACAATGATCGACCACGAAGTCTCTTTGCACCAAGCTCCAAGCTTCTCTTGATCAAGGATGAAGAAGAAGCTATCAATCCACACTAGTGGGTAAGACTAAAGTAGAATGGTGATTTGGGTTTGAATCTCAATTAAAAACATTTTCTTTTTAATCATTTCTCTTTCTTTTGAAACCCTAGTGAGCTTTGAGGAGAGAGGGGAAGAAGGAGATGGCACACAACTAAACTCAAGAGAATAATGAGAATAATGATCATAACCCTTGCTTAACTCAAGAGAGTAAGAGAGAGTTATCATGCTAAACTATGGTTGCAAATATCTAGATATTTTGTAACTAGAGTTTAAGCAAAACCATGGGCCAAAACCATGGGCAAATGAAACCATGGTTTTGACTTGTCAACACAAAAGAAAAGAGAGTTGAATAGTCAACCATAATTTCATTTGCCATTTTTATCAAATTAACAAAATATATAAATATGCAACCATGTGAGTCTTGCATTGCCATCACCTATGTATCATCAACCATGACACATCTATGCTTGCATGTGTGCATGCATATCAACATATACATACACTCATGCATACATCAAAACAAATAGGTTTTAATAAATGGGCTAATGAACTTAATATAAAATCAACACATGATTTAATAACCCGGTCATATCACATACGACACGTCCAATAGTAAATGCCCGAATAAAATACGGTATCCCATACACGCATTTAATTGAGCTCCCACGCATATCACATATGCACCACCAAATCATTTCGCCAGAGCTAGGAGACTCCTATGTGGGACTCTAAGACTCGTCAATACGCTAGCAGTAGGCAGTGATCACATCACATGCCCACAAACCGTCAGTGGCACAAGCAGTACGTAACGGCTCCTAGGTATTGAGCGATCAGAAGAAACATAAGCAAACCTGCTAAGACTCCCGTCGAGCCAACTGGCAACACTTACCGTACAGTCCGGTCACTTCGTCAAATATGCTGCATATCAGGTCTAGGGATGGTATCGTCGACACCAGTAACTCAGATAAGTCATGCCGGTATTTGGCTCATAACAGATCGAGAAACTACTGATAACACTTATCATTAAATCTCAGCAGCCCTGGCCAGGGACTTCTTGTTATAGGCAATCGTGCATGGTGCAACATCAACCCCGAATACCAGGAGAGACAAAACCCCTCCTATCGCTCATTGCCTCCATGTGCTTTGGGACTGTATCCAAAATCCACCTATTTTCACGACTCAATAGAGCCGTGGTAGGGTGGAGATCAAAGTACAGTGGGAGACACACAAGACTCTATGACGATCTCGGGTCTACAGACTAACCTGTACCAGTGTCACCTGAGAACTGCTATCCGACGCTAGATATAATACCACATAGGAGTTCTCGGCGAGTCCGTTCAGTGTACCCAGTCTGCACTGAGCACCCGTATACGATCTTTGGTCTCACCACACCAATGGATATAGGATCATCTATTGCTCATCATATGGGACAAGTAACGTATACGCTAGTCTACTCTGGTGATATCGATGCCCCGTCTCGATACACCCATGACTAGGAACATTTCAAGGATATGCTCATAGACTACTCTGTCCCACTAGTATGATCAGCATCATAATCTCAGTAGTCCTGCATCATCCTATGGGCTACATCAACATGTACCAAATGAATGAAAGCACGATCAAATGAACATGTCAAGATAAAAGGTGCAACCAGATAGCATACTATCATGTCGAGCAAGAATGTCCCCTGAATACACACACACACACACACATACTGGTACATACACTATCATATAATGGCCTTTAGAGCATACATATATCCAACAGAGCAAGCTCCCGCTTGGGGATGCCTTTTATATTATCATGTATATGTGGTTTTGTATCAAAATATACAAGGGAGGTGCTGCCCAAAATTTTAAAAGACGAAACATGTTTTTCAACTAGTAAAATCCACTTGCATTTTTCATGTTCCATTGTCTATGCATTTAAGAAAACATTTGATTTCATCATACCTTTATTTCAAAATTTCACCTCTTTTATTTTCTTTAAAAAGGTTTAAATTTCTGGGCTTCGGCTTACTTAAGTTACGTTACGCCTTTAGACGTTGTGTGATTTAAGTGCCGGTCACGAACAAAGTTTCAGGTCGTGACAAAGTTAGTATCATAGAACTAAGTTTAACCTTGGTTCGAGTCTAGGTTTGACTATGTGGAGTCTGGGGCGTAAATATTTCGGAACCTAGGCTTGACCTTACGAAACTTAGACTTGAACATGGGGGTATTAGACCTGAACTTTCGCTACATTGGCTGACCCTGATTGATGGAGTAGGTAACTCAAGTAGAGCGTTGTACCGTGCGTATGTTCCATGGCATACTTACGATACGATACTCCGCTTAAGTGACCTTAGGATGTACATATCTTGAGATCTGTGATTCTCTTCGTTTCCATGATTATACACCCATTTGAGATCCTTGATTCTATGCGTTCCAATGATCATACTCTCAGTGATTCTATTCCTTCTTATGATCATGTATCCATTCTAGATCTATTGATTCCTTTCATTCGTTTGATCTGTTTTCATCGATTTATGCTTGAGGTTCTTGTCACCATGATTTGAGCACAGATTGAGCTGCTGCTAGTGATGCGGTCAGCGCGAGCTCGTCATGGACGAGGACTGACCGTTGTGTTTTCTGGTGACATGGGAACGTATCGATTTAGTATTTGTGTTGTGACATCTCGTTTGAGGCGAGTGTTCGGTTTTGCACCGGATGATTGGGCCATTGTTAAGGCTACCAGATTGAGAGGACTGTTGATGTACAGCCTACATCAGAGATCGTGATGTCATCTACCTTGCAGACAGATGACCCAGCTGTTGCTGAGATTGATGGGATGTCGCTTCCAGAGCTTATGAGCTGAGATCGCTGGAGCTTTCAGGCAGAAATGCGACAGATGATATCTAGTCTATCCTGAGTTAAGAGACGAAGGTGATTCGTCAGATTTGATGCGCCGACGCAGGCTCAGTTGAGTTGAAGATTTCCAGTGTGGAGAATCTTACTCAGATCTAGAGTAGATCGATCCAGAGATGACATTGTTCGTTGGATGATCCGATTGACCAGCTTCGGATAGAGGACCTCCCCCAGATGCATTGTGAGTTGATCGAGAGAGGACGCATATAGAGTATTCCTCAGATGGTTGGGACGAGTTCCCGAGGATGTGTTTGGCTAGCTATCTTCTACAAAGTGATGAAGATACTGAGTTTGTAATTTCTAGTCCGTGTTAGAGACTCCGGATTGACTGTAGCCGAGAACAATTGCAGTACGCAGATAGCATGACGTGACGTCGAAGTGGACGATAATAAAGACGAGTGGAACAAGAGGTCCGTGCAAGATATTAACGAGTTGTTGTTACTCCCCGTTGAGATTAGAGATCGGATATGAATACAGAGGTGTTAGGATACGGCTAGTTCCCGAGGAAATGTTGTGCTGAGAACGCAGATGTCCAGAAAGCGAGAAAAGATTTTGTAAGAGTACCTGCCTCCGTATAGTTCGGCATAGGCGAGATTGGAAGAGACCTTGAGCAGGTTCCTTCCAGGACACTGCTGCGATAAGATTTGAACCGAGGATCGGTTATGCCACGTGTATTCAAAGGGCCAGAGGCCGACACCAGTGATATGCTGCTTTACGAGTGGTCATGCAAATTGGCCGAGAGATGACAAGAGGAGTGCCAGAGCGGAATCATTTTTGTTAGCACACCTAACCGGGCCGATGAGCCGATGGATTGCAAGATTGGTAATCCACAGAGAAATGAAGACCCAGAGACAAAGGACGCCAGACCGTGAGCAGGAGACAAGCGGATGTTCTTGCTCTGCCAGTTTTGGGCGCACCGACATTTTTCGATATTGTAGGAGGTGTACCTCAATGTCATTTGTTGCAATTTGCGTTTTTGATCCGAGTATCATGCTTATATCGCTTGGATTTGAGTTTTGATGATTGAGTTTCATGATATTGTTTTCGCGCACCATAGCTGCACGTACTGGGTATTTACATTTTGTGTATAATTATTGCACTTGAGATATACTTTATACACTGTTGTGTTGGTTTATGATTTATGCATATTTATTGCATTTGAGATCGGTTTTGTGCCTCGGCTGCACGTGTTTATGATTTCATGGATTTTATATGGTTGATTTGATTTGTGCATGTGGTACGCACTCGATTTGATTTTTTCACTCAGTATAGCTCTCATGTGCTTGCAGTGCATTGATACAGATTTTGTGCACATAGCTGCACACATTTTTTATTTTATACACCTTGGTACACTCGGTGTTGTGTTTATACGCATATGAGTTATTGATGCATTTCTGTGCACTTGTTGCACCCGATTTGTATTTTTTGCATTTGCTGCACTAGATTTTTATGCCGTGCATTTGTTGCACCGGATTTGTATTTCGTGCACTGGATGCACCGGATTTGTATTTCTTGCACTGGATGCACCGGATTTGTATTTCGTGCATTTGTTGCACCAGATTAGTATTTCGTGCATTGGTTGCACTAGATTTATACTTCGTACATTGATTGCACCCGATTTATGTCTTTGAGCATTTGTGTTTTTGTGCGCGTTTGTACTTGACGTTCGTTTTCGTGCATACTACTGCACCAGATGCTTTTTACGGACCTGACGCACTTGGGTTGGATTTTTGCGCCTATTAGGCGCTTGGTATTGGATTTCGTGCACATCGGATACACTTGAGTGAGATTTTATTCATGCATGTCGAATGCCCTTGATTGAGATTCTATTCGTGCATGTTGGATGCACTTGATTTATATTTCATTCGTGCATGACGGATGCACTTGATTTGGATTTTGCGCATGTTGGGTGCATGATATGAGATGTGATTTTGTGCACACCGGATGCACTCAATTAGGATTTTCATTCGTGCATATAAGTTGCACTGTATTGAGGTTTTCGTGCACTCTAGGTGCACTTGATATTGTTGTCATGCACACTCGTTGCAGTTGACAGATGCTTTTGTGCACACCGGTTGCACTTAGTTTTGTTTTGTGCACATTCGTAGTTATTTGGCTTTGATTTCCATGTGTACCAAACGCACGTAATTGTTGAATACGCCTTTTGAGCCTGATTTTGCTCTTAAGCACTTTGTTTTCATGATAGGTATTATATTATATAGTGGCCGAAAAGGACTGATCTGAGAATAGTACCTGGGTACTTTGCATGCATTAAAATTTTATTAAGTGGTTTTCAAAAAGGAGCTATATTCTTGCTATTTCCTATGTATCCGCGAGCGACATGAACGTTTACAAAGGAAAACCTTTTGGGATATTTCAAGAGGGCAGAACGTATATTTGAGCAAAAACATATATAGATATATTTACTACTTTACAATTGAGCGTCCATCACTTGTGCCGTGAGTTATGCATCACGCGGCGATTCAGAAAAGATTTTTCATGCGTTTTATTCCGTTTTAAGAGATTTTTTCCAAGGATGCGTACTATACACGTATTATAGTATTTGACTAATTCCCCAAACTTCACCAGACCCGCTCACGATCTTGTATTTCAGAAGTTGATTTCGAGATCCGTATCTCCATTGTAACTCAGATGATTTGCGTGCAAATCCGATGAGTTGCGTGAAGCTTAACGGAGTTCGATTTTGAGTTTCGTACTCGTTTTCAGGCGCATACGATGCGCTGTGGTATTTCTATATCTTCCGTGATTTCAGAGTCCCGTTGATTTAAGCTGGTTATCGAAATGTTTTAGTATTTGGGGGTTTAAATTTAAATTGGGGGACCGAATTTATTTAAGGGGGAAGATTGTAACATTTCAGAAAATATAAAATATTATTTTTGGAATTTAATATTAAAATAATATATTTCATGAAAACTAGTTGATTTGTGAAATGGGGATTTTCGTAAAATGATATAAATATATACCGATATTTGTGAAATAATTGAAGATTAAAATGATTTATTCATTTAAAAATATATTTATTGGATTTGGCATTTTATAATTAATTATATGCAGTTTAAATAAAAATTGATTAGTGCACTACTAATCGCGATTATGCCAAATCTGTCTTTTTAATTAATCATGGCTAGTGCACCATGACATGTTGCATTTTGTTACATGTTGTCTCATTTGTGTTTGTTTTATGGTATTATCTGAATTATTTTTAGAAAAGAAGAGAATGATTGGAGAGAGAGAGGGGACCATGATAAGGTATGGGCTTGAGAGGGCGAGCATAAGAAAGAGAGTGAGGATAAGAGAGAGAGAGAGAGAGTGGGTTGCCTTCATTATTCACACTTTGTTTCTTCATCTTCTTCCTCCCCATACTCCCTCCACCTCCACCTCTATGCTTCATCTCCAAAACCTTGCCAAAACCCTATACCCCCTTCACTAAAAATGATCACAACCTCTCTACAAACCAATTGGACCTTTCAATGTTGGATTTTGAAGACTTTGAGCAACTGAAGAAAAAACTTTAGTTGCCAAATAAGCTAATCCCTACACTTCTAGTTTAGTTTTTGAGTTTCCTAGCATCCTATAGTAGTTTAGAGTTAAATCGATTTTGGTTAGTGATCTTTAAAATTCCTAGTGTAAGATATAGTGCCCTCAGAGTCAATTATTGGATCACAGGCATGTGATTGCAATGATTGAGGGAAGACCTATGCCGGTAGAACAGTCTTACTCAAGATGATAGTATGTTATCTGGTTTATCTTTATCATCGTGTACTACTTTAGGTGACCTTATAGGTTACTATTGCGCGTTGATAGAGCCCTTAGGATTCTTTCTTGATGGCCAACAATATGATGGCGATCATATACGCGGGAGCTGGGGTCTATAGGCACATGCTTAAAAGGTCCTTAGTCGTGGGAGTTTTCGAGACAGGGCGTCGATACTGCAGAGTAGACTAGTGTATACAATCGAGACCCCGACGAGAGGCAGTGGCCGGTCTCACAAGCCATTAGTGTCAGTTGGTTCACCTAAGATGTAAACAGGTGCTCATTGGGTTATGAGTACACCGGACATGACTCGCCGGGAACATGCTAGTTTGTTTTATACCTGACGTCAGATAGCAGTTCCCTGGTGACATGTGTACAGGTTAGTTCATCGACCTGAGATCGTTATTTGTCTCGTGTGAGTTTCCACTGTACTTTGATTACTACCCTACCACGGCTCAAAGGAGTCGTGCAAACAGGTTTTATTTGGGTACAGTCCCGAGCCACATGGAGGCAGTGAGCGGATCTGCAGGGGTTCGTCTCTCCCGGTATTGGGAGTAAGGTCGTGCTGTGTCTAGGAGAGCCATTACACGAAGTCCTTGGCCAAGGCAGGAGATTTACTTGTAGGTATTCCAATAGTATCTCAGGGTGTTCTGGGCTTCACTCCGACACGACTTGTACTGCTTTTGGGGGTCTGACTTTTACCAACCCCTTAGGCCCGCCATGCGATGCTCATAAACGAACGGACCGGACAGTACGGATATTGTCACTGACAGGCTCAGTAGGGTGTCAGGATGAGTTCGCTCATCGACCTCCCTTTTGGTCAATACTTGGTAGCCCGTTACGTACGGCTAATACCTCTGACGTGCTAGTGGTTAAATCCACAGCCAAAATATTGACGAGTCATTAGAACCCCCCACAGACAGTTTCTCAAGTTTCGGGCGAAACGCTGTAGAGGCCGTATGGATTTATGGCAGGGTTCGAACGTACGCATGCACTTGT
This sequence comes from Agapanthus africanus, assembly GCA_030015575.1. NCBI lineage: Eukaryota > Viridiplantae > Streptophyta > Magnoliopsida > Asparagales > Amaryllidaceae > Agapanthus > Agapanthus africanus. Next base: position 190,414,517 of record CM057345.1, read on the forward strand.
GCACATGTTATGGTCGGACGGATAATACTAGCGGGCTTGGGTTTAAGCCGGATCCTAGTATTGTACAGTGTAGATTTTGTCTCATTTTATTTGTATTCGGTCGCAATACAAATGCGGTTATATATATACAGTCGCGGGGTTTTCCTGTAATTTATTACGGGATCGCTTTTTTGAAGTTGTCAGTTTGCAATCAGTTTCGGCCATTTTTCCTTTGTTCCTTCGTGGCTGAAATTCCTTTGATGGGAGGGGCTTATTTGCAAATGTGCAAATTAGCAAAGTGGAGGGTTTTTTTTATAAGTGGTTGCTTCATGATGGTTCTAGATTGACTTTGACTTCCATTTGCATCATTACGTGCTTTATGTGAATGGATTGATGAGGTGGAGACTTTGTTGTCATCATTATTTCTCATCATCACTCATTATTCTCTCTCGCATTATTTTGACTTCCCTCCTCTCTCATATGATGGCTGGCCAATATTGTGTGGGGGTGAGATTCATTTTTGGGGTGAGGAGTTTTGGTTCATTTCATTGAAAAAAAATCCTCAAGCTCATTCCTCTTGCTCATTTTTCCTCCGCATCAAAATTGCAACTTCATTAACCCCTTGAGACAAAGCGTTCTACACTCAGTCTACAGCAATCTTGGACATGTCGGCTTGCCAACTTCGTGTCCGAGTTGTCTCGGTCCAGAGGTGGGTGCCCGTAAAAAGACTCGGTGATGTGGTGCCTTTCCGACGAGGAGATCGAGACCGGAATGCCGCGAGGAGATCGGGATGGTGGCCGAAGACCGAAGGACACGGATCACTCGGTATAGCTCACTACCCTTTCTCTAGTTAGCTAGAAGTAGGTTAATGGTCCGATCCGGGTTTATAGTCCGCGGTAGCGCCGGTTTCTAGTTTAAGAAAAGTTTTTGTTTCCGCATTTTGGTCTCAGACAGACGGCCGGGGCCCTACCGTAGTCTTACATGGTATCAGAGCGACGCCATTAACCTTTATTAGCTTGCTCTAGCGTGTTTAGAAATTCGATCGGACTAAAATTTCAAAAACTGCATTTCCAACTTGACAGTTTCTGTCGAAATTTTTTAGTTGTCAAAATTTTTTTTGGTGTATTGCAGAAATATATGCAGGCGTTTTTATGAAACCTGACAAAATTTAGTAACCTGTTGACACTGTTGCGCGGCGGAACCGCGGCCGTACCCTCCTTTTGGCTGCGGTTCCGCGGCTGCACTATAGCAATAGTGCGCCATTTTTATCTACAGGGGTTCATAACTTGGAAATGGGGTTTTTAGTAAATTCTGTTTGGGCCCAGATTTATTTTGAGTGCTACAGTTGTGCTTGGGGCCCACTTCGGGAAATTTAGTCGATCAAAAATTTTAAACATATTAGTTCACAGTATTTACATTATATCTGCGACCGTGAATATCATTTGATCGGTAAATCCTGTCTAATTGCTATAGTTCTTTTAGACAGATTTGCGAATGTGACATTCACGTTGATGTTCTGTGTTGTGCTGTGCTGTTGCGGATTTGTCGTGGTGGATAGCCTGGATGCAATGGTAGTACAGTTTGGTTGTATATGTACATTTGATTTTGTGGGGCGAGCGTCCGAATGTGGACTGCCGTTATTTCCTGTTTGTATATTATTCTTTTGGGGCACGACCGCGCTGAGGTCGATGTACCCGTTGTATATATTTTTAATTTCTGTACTAGGATTACCCCGCGGAGGGGTGCACGGATAGCCGGGTTTTAGAGGGCAACGGGCCCGCATCTCATGGCTTTGAGACGGAGGGGGCTTCACTCTAGAATTGGCGGGCTATTCGCCGCACTCGTATGGGGTACAGGTTGACCCAAGGAGGGGTGCCCAAGTTACCTGATTCCGTGAAGTGCTGGGTGGTCCATTCACTTTGTTGAAGGGGGCTGCCTCGCTTCAGGTTTTGGCGGGTAACTTGCCGCGCCCGTAGGGGTCTAGGATTTCATTGCACAGGTTATCCACACGACCAGGGGAACGTCTGGTTTCAGTAGCGGCTGTATGAAACCCGGGGATCCCAGATATCTGTATTGTTCTGTGATGTTGCATTTTATCACGCCTTGAGCGAATATTATATATTGATATATATACTAGTAGATGTTGTATATGTTTTGCACCTGTGCTAGTCTAGTCCCCGCTCTGTCGTTAGTTATGTAACCTAACGGGTGATGACAGGACCCAGTGGCGAATGCGGGTAGCATATACGTACATCGTATTTTCGTTCTTTTATGGTGTGATCAATTGATAGGACTGCATTGATTCGGATCAATGAAAGCTAAACAAACCTATTCTGATGTTGTTGGAACATTTCTCAAAAAGCTGTTATTGCAAAGACATTCTCTTTTGTTTTGTACAGTGGTATTCGGTTATGAATATCCAGCACCTCAGTCGAAGAGGCAAGGGCCGAGATCCCTTCACCGGGAGTGACCCTTTAGACAGAAGTTTGTGTCAGGGTAATAACTTCACTATAGCCGATTGCCTTTTGCTTTGCATCGCGGTATTCAGTTGGAATATCCTACACCTCATTCTATGGGGAAAGAGGCAAGATCCTTTCACCGCGAGTGACCTCTTTAACAAAGGTTTTCGTCACTCTATTTTTATAAAAAGATTATCCAGTTCCTTCAGCGATATCAAGTTCATTACGGTAAAAGGTTTTTTTCTCCAAAAACCATTCGTAGCCCTCCGTCGTTTCAGATTAGTATTGCTTAGTATTCGCGCTACGTTTGTTGTTGCTATTCGCCGAGGCGTAGTGTGCGGTAGCTCTGTAATGCTTTCGTTGGTTAAGACGGTCGTACGACTTTGTTAATTATTCGTCAAGAGTCGTGCGGGTGGGTTTAACGCAATCAAGATAATGACGGGTTGAACTTGACTAGGACCTTTTGATTTGTTGATTATTCGTCAAGGTCACTTGGGTCCTAGGGGTAAAAATCACATCGGCAGTTTCTAAAGAAACTGAAACTTGCCAGATATGCGCATACCTTCTGGAGTGTGATAACGTGAGTGGATTCCATCACGTTATCATGCGATGATAGTTGGATCCCGATTCCCACTGATGAGTTAGTTTACTCCTCGGGTGATCCCGACTAATTCTTCTTTCTGGTTTGTAGGAGAATTTGAGGTTACAGTGGGAGGTTTCCTGATTAGATAAAGTGATAACCATTCTGATCTAGGTTAGAGTGCACGCTAATTGTTTTCTTTTCTCTCTCTCTTTGGCAGGGACCATGGCCCGACCCTTGACTATGACTCAGTGACCAAGCTGACCGAACCTTCTTAAAACACTGGCTTTTCGATTGTCAGAATTGCATACTTCATTGCCACTCCTACTTTTACCCTTTTCTCCAGAACACCCCGTATTATTACGAACATCCACTTCTATTGGATAAAACCATCGTATGGTTATATACGAACTCGAAAGAACTTGTTCCAGATTCGAGGATGGTTTCCGGTTCTGGAGAAAACGAATAGGACTATTCAGTTATCTTTTCCTTTTACCTTCTCTTAGGTTGCGAGTGCTCCTTGGATTAGGGGATAGTACACCCGTTACGCCTATTAGATAGTCTTCTTCCAAACCTTAGGATGGTGCCGAACGGTTGGGAATGAAGAAAGCCGATTAGCCTAAGTGTGGTGTACAGAAGGTATTAAGTTAAGACAAATAAAGGGATTAGTAAGAGGGCAAAGTAAACTGCGACTGCTATTCACGACTAAACCAAGTATTTCATTACCACTCCTACTTCACCTTTGTATTTCTCTAGAACACTCCGTATCACTACGAAGATCCACAGTTATTTGGATACTCCATCGTATGGTTATATACGAACTCGAAGTAACTTGTTCCAGTTCGGGGGTGGATTCTGGTTCAGGAGAAATAGGAATAAGGTTTATTCAGGTGTCTTTTATCTTTACCTTCTCTCGGGTTGTGAGTGCTCCTAGGATTAGGACAATACATCCATTATACTTATTGGATAGTCTTCTTCCAAACCATAGGCTGGTGCCGAATGGTAGGGAAGGAAGAAAACCATTTAGCCTAAGAGGGTGTACAGAAGGTAATGACTAAAGACATATGAAGGGATTTGGAGAGATGGCAAAGAAATATACGGTTACAGTTGTGAATCTGGATAATGGTAGAGGCATTACTAGGAATACCCGGATACCCCTACGAAACATTTCAATGTTTCCGTTTCACTTTGTACTGTTAAAAGAAAACTGATTTCCTAATTAGCCCTTGCTCCAGGGTATGTATTTACCAAGTTTGATTCTCACATCTGTATGATTTTACAGATGATGAGTGGGAGTAAGTTATTAGGAATTAGGTGATCATCCTCATTATATCGGGATTCGTTGTAATTGGTGATATTTGAGAAAATCACCTGGGTTGTTTACCGGACGGCAAATATTTGGTTTTGAATATCCGTTGTTATGCACCAATTTCAAATTGATATATCTGTACGTCTATTTTTATAGAGAGAGATATAACTTTTTGAAATTATGTCTATGGCGTTTACCTATATCAGTGGATGGTTAGGTAAGGAGTATTAAACAACGATGTAATTCTTCTTAACCATAAGCATAGTTTTCAACCTACGACACACGGGGAATGTGTTATTAGACTCAGAAGACTTATACAGAGTATTGTATGTTGTCCAGTGTCCATTAGGACAGAGGGGTTAGTACTCGTACTATATTTTGTTTACTTGTGACTTCTCTAGTTCTTAGACATGTGTTTCGTAGAAACACAAGTTCCAAGTTTTGAGAAGTTATAGGTATATGAATAAAGTAGAGAGCCCGGTGTTTCAAGTATCGGGATTCTTCAAGGCGATCGAATATGTAGATACTTGTGTATGGTATTCAATTGATAGTAACGGTTTTTAGAAACTTGTTTCTCTTTCAGGTTACTCATATCTGGATGCATTCCTAAGTTGAGTAACGCTGATGGGCCTCCTTCCATTTAGTTGACATGCACTGGAGACAGCTGGATGATTTGAATCTGGTTCCAATTAAATCAGCGCCTCTGTTTCTATATTGGATATAGAACGGTTCATATCTGAACGATGTTAAGGTACGGAGAGTTGTCCGGCTTATGCTTAAAACCAGACTCTGGATAACTCAAGGCATGTTTCTGTAATGGCTGTTTGTGGGTTGACCTGGGCTATGACGAGGGTTGACTTTCTACCATCTGGAAGATCAATAATGATATTGTTCTTGACTCGCCACAGTTTTAGTAAAATGGATTTTTTCAGAAAACAGCAGTGGGAGTATGGTAGAACTGGAAGTGATTCCAGAACCGCAAACGATTGTTGAAAATTTGATGAGAACCTAAAGATTCAATCTGATTTGACATTCCTTTTGCCACTCCGCAGTGATGGTGGGTAACCTCAGGCACCCGAGAGGTACTCCGGTAGCCTCAAGAACGGTGACAGGGAGGTTCTTATTTACCTAGACGTGCCATTTCTGTTGTTCCAGACTATGAGACCGGCAGGAGGATGAGTATAGCGTCGTTCTGGACTGGCTTTAGAAGCGTACGTGTATATGATTCTGCCAGAGGGTTGTCGTCGTCAGTGAGAGCAGTGGAAGCATTGGTGGACAAGTGGCTTATGTCTATTTACAGACTAAAGCAGATATAGCAGAGATAGATCATCTATTTCTGATGTGATAGTCATAGGTTTGACTTCAGCAGAATAGGGGATGGATCTGTTAAGAAGTTAGTAGGGTGTGATGTCCTGGTATTTGGATTACATACACAGAGTAAGAAGTGAAATTTCTATACTACGATCGGTTATACTTTGGTTGTCACACAGTGGTTTCTCCATATGGGACTTGGATATTATATCAGACATTTTTGTTACTGGATTTATGGTTTTAGATCTAGATTTGGGTAGTTTACCAATCTAGGTACGTAGACAGCATTCTAAAGGTGTTTTAGAATGGACGACTCCTGGCACGGTAGTATACCTGCAGGTGATGGAGTCACCCTCTATGAAAGTGTTTTACAGACTAAAGGGGAGAAGGAATTGCATGGTTGACATATCACTTGCTTAGGCAATTGAGTCAATCATGAGATGTCAAGTACCACACCAAATATTGTTATTGCACTAGATGCAATAAGTTGATATTAATCCTATCCTGGAGAAACGTTCGGAAGCAGTTTTAGAACATAAGTGAATATTCTAGGGATATGATAGCGACAGCCTCTATCGGGGGACGGTTATCATTCCAGGCTTCCAAGGTGACCTGGATGACAGAGTGGCTGTCAGAGTTATAGTTTTCCCTTTGACGAGGGGCAGTGTTTTGGACAGGTGATCCAAGCGGATACTGAGGGAGGCATTACACAGGATACTGATTAAGTTCAGTTGACGATACAGTATAAGAAGTTTGGATTTAGAGTTCATTTATGAGCTAGGTCCCATCAGATATCCAGACATATTCTAAGAAAGGTATTGCTCATTTTGGGAGATACCTTTGTAAGTCCACGTTGCGACCCCCGGTTCTTACGGGGAGGCGGAAACGGTATAAAAATCAAATTATTAGCGCAAGGGGCAACATGGACTAAGCAAAGTCGGGATCTTTGACTAAACTAAAACTAGCATACTTAGCTAAAGAGAGTTAGCTACTCGGATGAAGATGGTTATACCTAAAGTTGAACTCCTTCGTCTCCGAGCTCCGATGGTGGTCCGATGGCTCATTCTCGTCGTCTCCGTACGCCGAAGATAGATCCACCTGAAAGCTCCAACCTTTAGCTCCTTCTTCGTTCTTTGAAGAAACTAGTTCACTTGGTTTGCTAAACCTAGTGAACTAGAATGAGTAGAGAGGAAATAGAATGGGATTTTTTCTATGGTTCTTGATTCTCAACTCATGAGACAAGAGAACCATAGATCAAGAGAGGGAGCAAGAGGTTGAGGGTGAGAGCAAGAGGAGAGCTCAAGAACAAGAGAGAGAATGAGCAAGAAAGAATGAGCAAGTATTTTGTCTCTCACCCTCTCATAATCCAAAGCAATGATAACTCATCATATTAACAAAAGTCTTATGTGATGGTTAGAAGCAACCACAACCATATCATTTCATGCACTCATTTTACACAAATGAGCAAGTAAACAAAAGTCTTTGCCATGAAATGATGGCTATGGTTATCATGATGGTCAACTAGTCAAGCCTAGTCAACCGGTCAACAAGTCAACAAAAGTCAACAAGTCAACAAAGTCAACAAGTCAACAAAAGTCAACAAGTCAACAACCATATCACCATAATACTTAATTAATATAATAGTTAATCGCATATCATATTCTCATTAGGGTTGAGCATAAAGTCAAATAGTCAACGGTCAACTGTCAACAACCCTAATGAGAATCCGCTGCCTCTGCCTCCCTGTCAACTGTGCATACACACCCGCATCCGCGTTCCGAGGAACACGAATGCAAACTGGATAAATCCAATCCCATAAGGTACACTAGGATCTGGCTTAAACCAAAGCCCGCTAGTGTAAACTGTCCGGACACTGTACGTGCCCAAGTGCACGGATGTGACCGAACCCTGTCGCAAAACCATGCGACCTGTCGCAATACCATGCGACCTCTACTCTTTTGCCTAAAGGCGAAAAGCTTTCTGTGTGGGACTCTAAAGACTCGACACTACGCTGGCAGTGGGTTTAACCACAGACCGCAAGCGGCACTAGCTGTGCGTAACGGTCCCCAGGTAGTGCCGACAAGAAGACCGACGAGGCGAAACCCATCTGAACTCCTACTGAGCCTGAGTGTGACATTCTCCGTACAGTCCGGTCTGTTCGTCTGATACATCGCATGGCGGGCCTAGGGGGCGGTAAACGTCAGTCCCCCAATAGCGGTACAAGTCGTGCCGGAGCGAAGCCCAAAACATCCTGAGATAACACTGGAAACCTACCAGTATATCTCGTTTGCCCTGGCCAGGGACTACTCGTGTAATGGCTCTCCAAGACACAGCGCGATGTCAACCCCCAATACCGGGAGAGACGAATCCTGTCTAACCGTCACTGCCTCCAAGTGCTTCGGGACTGCACCCAACCACTACCTGTTTGCACGACTCCTTTGAGCCGTGGTAGGGTAGTGATCAAAGTACAGTGGGAACACACTTGAGGCGAAGTGACAGTGTCAAGTCAGCGGACTAAGCTGTACTCATGTCACCTGGGAACTGATAACTGACGATAGGTACAATACCAACTAGTCAGTTCCCGACGAGTCCTGTCCAGTGTACCCGTAACCTAACGAGCACCCACATACTATCTCAAGTACGACGTACTGACGGCTGTGGGACAGACCGTCTCCCACACTGGGATGAGAAGCGCATGCGCTGGTCTACTCCGGAGTATCGATGCCCTATCTCGATAGTCCTGCGACCAGGGACCTGCATAAGGATGTGCTTATAGATTACCCAGCCCCACTAGTGTGACGGCCATCACATCGCTGGTAATCAAGCAAAGATCCTAAGGGCTCTACTAATGTGTATAGGCGATATACAAAAATAAACACATGTACACATTGAAGTAGAAACAAACCAAGTAGCATACTACTATTTTGAGCAAGATTGTATATACAAGGTGAATATCCCAAGCATCCATTAAATAATATACAAACTAGTATGATACAGTAATGGCCTCTAGGGCATATACACTAACAATCTCCCACTTCCACTAAGGCCATGTACTGGCGTATCGAAGACCTATCATCTCGATCAGCCGCTCGAACTGAGTCTGGGGCAGGGCCTTGGTGAATGGATCAGCAGTGTTATCTTCTGAAGCGACTCTCCGAACCTCGATCTCCTGGCGATCTACGATCTCCCTGATCAGGTGATACCGCCTCAAGATGTGCCTGGATCTCTGATGGGACCTGGGTTCCTTCGCTAAAGCTATAGCCCCGTTGTTGTCGCAATACAGAGGTATTGGATCAACAATGGACGGAACCACCTAAAGTTCTTTCAAGAACTTCCTCATCCAGACAGCTTCTTTTGCGGCATCAGATGCAGCGATGTATTCCGCTTCCATCGTCGAGTCTGCAACGGTTTCCTGTTTGGAACTCTTCCAACACACCGCCCCTCCATTGAGGGTAAAGACAAAACCCGACATGGACTTGGAATCATCTTTGTCACTCTGGAAGCTGGAGTCAGCAAAGGCCTCGATCTGGAGGTCTTTTCCGCCATACACCAAGAACATCTCCTTAGTCCTTCTCAGGTACTTGAGAATGTTCTTTACCGCTATCCAGTGTTTCTCCCCAGGGTTTGACTGATACCGGCTTACCACACTCAGTGCATAAGCTACATCCGGTCTGGTACATAACATCGCATACATTATAGAGCCTACCGCAGAAGCGTAGGGTATAATAGACATGCGATCACTCTCCAAATCAGTCTTGGGAGACATCTCTTTAGAGAGGGTGATCCCGTGACAAGCCGGTAGGTTACCGCGCTTGGAATCTTCCATACTGAATCTCTTCAGTATGGTGTCAATGTACCTGGACTGTGATAGTCCTAATATCCTCTTGGATCTGTCACGGTAGATCCGGATACCCAGAATGTATGAGGCATCACCCAGGTCTTTCATGGAGAACCTGTGTGACAAGAACCCCTTGACAGATTGTAGCATAGGAATGTCATTTCCTATTAAGAGAACGTCATCCACGTATAAAACGAGGAATACTATAGTTCTCGCTACAAATCTACTATAGATGCATGGTTCATCTGGATTTTTGATAAAGCCAAATTCTTTGACCGTCTCATCAAAGCAGATGTTCCAACTCTGCGACGCCTGCTTTAGTCCATAGATGGACTTAAGCAACTTGCACACCTTTCCGCTGCTCCCACTCTAAATGAAACCCTCCGGCTGGTCCATATAGACACACTCCTCTAAATCTCCATTTAGAAAAGCTGTCTTTACGTCCATTTGCCAGATCTCATAATCGTGGAAGGCAGCAATGGCAAGAAGGATCCGAATGGATTTCAGCATGGCTACTGGAGAAAAGGTTTCGTCATAGTCCAAGCCAGGTCTTTGACGAAAACCCTTTGCTACCAGCCTAGCTTTATAGGTCTCAACCTGTCCATCTACACCAATCTTCCTTTTGAAGATCCACTTGCATCCTACGGGTTTTACCCCGTCTGGAGCAATGTCCAACGTCCATACCTTGTTGGTGTACATGGACTCCATTTCGGTCCGCATTGCATCCAGCCATTTCACTGAGTCAACGCTCTGAACGGCCTGCTGGAAGCTAGTAGGCTCATCATAATCTATGATGCAATCCTCTCTATCCCCGTCTATGAGAAAACCGTAGTATCTCTCGGGCGGATGAGACTGCCTACTACTCCTGCGGAGCGGCGTAGGAATGTCCTGTTCTGTTGAACCCTCTGGTTCCACTAAACTTTCAGTAATAGTCCGTGGTTCTGGAATTTCTTCCAGTTCTACTGTGCTCCCACTTATCTGGGTTTCCAAAAACTCAGTTTCCAAGAAGTAGGCATGACGAGAAACAAGGACTTTTTGTTCCTCTTCACAGTAGAAGAAATATCCTTTGGAATTCTTTGGATAACCCACAAACTTGCACTGTACTGAGCGTGCCTCGAGCTTGTCCGCATGCTGCTTTTTGACAAAAGCTGGACATCCCCATGTCTTAATATGCTTAAGATAGGGTCTTTTCCCACACCACATCTCATATGGTGTAGTAGGCACGGTCTTAGTAGGAACTCGGTTCAAAAGGTATGCGGCTGATTCTAGCGCATATCCCCAGAATGATCGCGGCAACTCAGCGTTACTCATCATGGACCGAACCATATCCAATAGGGTTCGGTTCCGTCTCTCCGATACACCATTATGTTGCGGAGTGTATGGAAGAGTAAGCTGAGAGAGAATACCATTCTCTTTTAAGTAATTCAGGAATTCGGCACTTAAGTATTCTCCACCTCGATCCGATCTTAGAATCTTAATACTTTTGCCGGTCTGTTTCTCTACTTCATTCTTATACTCCTGGAATTTTCCAAAGGCCTCGGACTTATGTTTCATCAAGAAGACATAACCGTACCTTGAGAAGTCATCCGTAAAAGTAATGAAGTAAGAATGTCCGCTTCGGGCATGTGTAGACATTGGACCGCACACGTCACTGTGTACGAGTCCCAAGAGCTCGCTCGCTCTTACTCCTTGTCCAGTAAACGGAGTCTTTGTCATCTTTCCTTTGAGACAAGATTGACAAGTGGCATACGATTGATATTCGAACGTATTCAAATATCCTTCTGTATGTAACTTAGTCAACCTTCTCTCATTGATGTGACCCAATCTACAATGCCATAAGAAAGTCTGATTCATTTCCGGAGACTTTCTTTTGTGTGTATTCTGGACGTTGAAAATCTGTGGTTGGTTTAACACGTATATACCATTACTCAATGTACCTGACCCAATCAAAACTTGATTAAGGTGAATGTTTACAACATTACTTACAAACGCAAATTCATAACCTTCTTTAGAAACTAAAGATACAGAAATGATATTACAAGTTGCGTTGGGTACAAAAAAGCAATTACGCAAAACCAAAACATGTCCATCTGACATTCCCAGGTGATAGTCCCCCACGGCTTTAGCATCCATGCTAGCTCCGTTCGCAACTCTGAGGGTCATGTCACCTGCCTTCAAAACCCTACGGTTTCTCAACGCCTGCAAAGAATTACAGATATGAGATCCTAATCCGGTATCCAATACCCAGGAAGTAGAGTTTATTGAAAGACAGTTTTCAATAACATACACACCTGAAGCTGAAGCTGCAACCTGCTTCAATTCCTGTGTTCTGGCCTTCCAAGCCCTGCAATCATTCTTCCAGTGTCCTTTCTTATGACAATAGAAGCATTCTTCCTTATCCACAAGCTTCCCCGCTATCTTTGTTGCTTTTGCTTTTCCCTTCGTATCCACTTTACTAACACCGCCCCTTGGTTTGGCGGGGGCTTTCTTCTTCTTTCCCTTGGCTTTCGCCTTGGACCTAGAAGAAGATGATCCTCCTACAAACAAAGTGGATGTATCCCTACCTTTCTGTAGGGTGCCCTCTGCGCTCCTCAGCATGTTGAGGAGCTCTGAAAGTTCAACCTCTTTTTCTTGTAAGTTGAAGTTCAGTATAAACTGGGCGTAAGTGGAAGGAAGGGACTGGAGAACTATATCCGTATATAGCTCACTCTCCAATGTGATCCCTAGGTCAGCGAGCTCCTCAATGAAGCCGATCATCTTTAGCACGTGCTCGGCTACTGATGATCCGACGGCCATTCTTGTCGAAAATAACTTTTTCGACGCTTCGTATCTTGCGATACAAGATTGCTCTCCATACAGTTCTTTTGTATGAAGCAATATGGATTCCATGTCCATATTCTCATGCCTCCTCTGATGTTCGTTGTCCATCGAGGCAAGCAGGAGGCATTTGGCCTTTGCGCTATCAATCTCCCAAGTCTTGCGGATTTCCTTATCCGCGACGCTGGAAGTTGGACCAGGGACAGGGGGAGCTTTGGTGGTAAGAAGATACCCCAGCTTGTCATAAGTGATTGCTATCTTGACATTCCTGAGCCAATCTTTGTAGTTTGGCCCTGTCAGTTTGTTTTTATCTAGGAGTAACTTAAGTCCAGTCATGTTGATTGGTTGCTGCAATTAGGAGAGAGAAGAAGAAACACTCAGCATGATGCTCTTGCAAGTTTAGAGTGGTTTTTAGTTTGTCTAAACAGGATGGCTCCCACTGTTTCTCGAATCCCTCCTCAAACCATAAAGGAAGAATTAGTCGGGATCAATCCCACCGCACAATACTTGCTTAACCGTTCAGCCAGGCCGGTGTCGGTACTTCGAGGGAGGTTTTCTAACGCTTTCGCGAAGTTCCTTAATTAAAGAACCTCTTTTCCCTGGGGGCGTAGCCCCGCTAACACCTTTCTAGGCACCTACTAGGTTTATAGCATTGATCGATTAGTGAGAAATTTCTCGAGGAGTAGCATATACTCACAGTAGGATCGTGATCCAAATATCATTGCGTGACGAAACTGAAGGAATCCTACCATAATCATCACACTCCGAATGGTATGCAAATCTAGCAAGTTTCAGTACTTATGAAACTCCCGATGTGGATTTTTGCCCCATGCTCTTATGACCTTGACTTTGTCCAACAAATCATAAGTCACATGTCAAGTTCTGCCCGTCGTTCTCCAGGTTAATTTGAATCCACCCGCACCTACCCTTGACTTTGGCCAACAAGGCAGTACGACTGTTCCAAACCAACGCATCTATCTATGCTGCACATGAATACCCAATAGCTACCAATCACTGTGCCTTGACTTTGGCCAACAAACACAGCTTGAATACTATTGACTATTCATGTGAAACGACGGAGGGCTACGGATGGTTTTGGCAAAACCGTGAACGTAGTGAACTTGATTTGGTCGATGGAACGAGATAGCTTTTAAAAGGAGTGGCTCAAGCTCCGCATTTAAAAGTTGGTTTTGAAAAGAACCGAGTGGTTTTTCGAAAGTGTTCCAACGACTTTAACTTGGTTTATTATCTTGCATTAGTTCTTTTAATGCGTGATATTCTTGCATTAGTTCTTTTAATGCGTTCCATCATTTAATCCTACCATTGCAGAAAACAACCAAAATATGACGTACGCTTATGCCATTCGCATTCGCCACGGGGCCCCGTCATTACCCGTTAGGTTACTTAACTAACGACAGAGCGGGGGCTGGGCTAGCGCGTCTGTAAAACATAAGCAACGCCTAAATAATATCATATATAGATATACTGCAATGATAAACATTTCAGATCACAGATAAATACATTGGATATACTAGGAATCTGTAATTTGTACGAGCCTGTAACAAAAACAGATTACACGGTCGCGGTGAATAGCCAATACCCCACCCAAGACCCCTACGGGTGCGGCAAACTACCCGCCAAGTACCCGAAGCGTAGCAACCTCCCTCATCTCCATGAGTAGGCCACTCGACACTTCGGCATACCCGGTAGTTTGTGCACCCCTCCATGGGTCTATCCTAGGAGCAAAAACAGTAAAAAGAAATTATACAATGACGGCTACAACCCCGACCCGGTTGTGCGGCCATACAAATAATTATTACATCAATTTACAAATTTACATGAATTGCAAGAAAAGAAAACTCTCGTCTCACAACCCCGGCTATTCACCCGCGACAATCCAACATATTTATATACACATTCCAGCACATTACAGATCATGTATAACCCCGACCAATCGACTTATAGCGATTAGCCGACGTTCAATACATGCAAGCATCACAGATATAACCATCATAGTCAAAGTGCGGTGAAGTTCGGAAAAAAATACGGAATTATAGGACCCCAAAAGGAAATTTCTTTTCTGGAAAATCTGGGCACATATAATATATTTCAAAAATCCCAAAACCAACACAGACACACACTGCACGAAAAACGATGCAGAGAAGACGACAAACCGCGGCGCTTCCGCGGCAAATGCCTACCTCGTGCGGCGGAAGCGCGGCGGTTTGAACGAAACAGTGGACCATTTTTCATGGGTGTTCACACAAAACCCTGAGCCGAATTTAGGAGTATAAAGTTTTTCATTTTGACCAGAAAAAATTTCAACAGAAACTCAGGTTTTGTAAAAGTTTGGTTTTTTTTTGATTTTTCCGGTTCCGAACTTCGTTACACTTCACTACCAAGCTAGTTTAAGTTTAGTTAGGCTCTGATACCACTGTAAGTCCACGTTGCGACCCCCGGTTCTTACGGGGAGGCGGAAACGGTATAAAAATCAAATTATTAGCACAAGGGGCAACATGGACTAAGCAAAGTCGGGATCTTTGACTAAACTAAAACTAGCATACTTAGCTAAAGAGAGTTAGCTACTCGGATGGAGATGGTTATACCTAAAGTTGAACTCCTTCGTCTCCGAGCTCCGATGGTGGTCCGATGGCTCCTTCTCGTCGTCTCCGTACGCCGAAGATAGATCCACCTGAAAGCTCCAACCTTTAGCTCCTTCTTCGTTCTTTGAAGAAACTAGTTCACTTGGTTTGCTAAACCTAGTGAACTAGAATGAGTAGAGAGGAAATAGAATGGGATTTTTTCTATGGTTCTTGATTCTCAACTCATGAGACAAGAGAACCATAGATCAAGAGAGGGAGCAAGAGGTTGAGGGTGAGAGCAAGAGGAGAGCTCAAGAACAAGAGAGAGAATGAGCAAGAAAGAATGAGCAAGTATTTTGTCTCTCACCTTCTCATAATCCAAAGCAATGATAACTCATCATATTAACAAAAGTCTTATGTGATGGTTAGAAGCAACCACAACCATATCATTTCATGCACTCATTTTACACAAATGAGCAAGTAAACAAAAGTCTTTGCCATGAAATGATGGCTATGGTTATCATGATGGTAAACTAGTCAAGCCTAGTCAACCGGTCAACAAGTCAACAAAAGTCAACAAGTCAAAAAAGTCAACAAGTCAACAAAAGTCAACAAGTCAACAACCATATCACCACAATACTTAATTAATATAATAGTTAATCACATATCATATTCTCATTAGGGTTGAGCATAAAGTCAAATAGTCAACGGTCAACTGTCAACAACCCTAATGAGAATCCGCTGCCTCTGTCTCCCTGTCAACTGTGCATACACACCCGCATCCGCGTTCCGAGGAACACGAATGCAAACTGGATAAATCCAATCCCATAAGGTACACTAGGATCTGGCTTAAACCAAAGCCCGCTAGTGTAAACTGTCCGGACACTGTACGTGCACAAGTGCACGGATGTGACCGAACCCTGTCGCAAAACCATGCGACCTGTCGCAATACCATGCGACCTGTCGCAATACCATGCGACCTCCACTCTTTTGCCTAAAGGCGAAAAGCTTTCTGTGTGGGACTCTAAAGACTCGACACTACGCTGGCAGTGGGTTTAACCACAGACCGCAAGCGGCACTAGCTGTGCGTAACGGTCCCCAGGTAGTGCCGACAAGAAGACCGACGAGGCGAAACCCATCTGAACTCCTACTGAGCCTGAGTGTGACATTCTCCGTACAGTCCGGTCTGTTCGTCTGATACATCGCATGGCGGGCCTAGGGGGCGGTAAACGTCAGTCCCCCAATAGCGGTACAAGTCGTGCCGGAGCGAAGCCCAAAACACCCTGAGATAACACTGGAAACCTACCAGTATATCTCGTTTGCCCTGGCCAGGGACTACTCGTGTAATGGCTCTCCAAGACACAGCGCGATGTCAACCCCCAATACCGGGAGAGACGAATCCTGTCTAACCGTCACTGCCTCCAAGTGCTTCGGGACTGCACCCAACCACTACCTGTTTGCACGACTCCTTTAAGCCGTGGTAGGGTAGTGATCAAAGTACAGTGGGAACACACTTGAGGCGAAGTGACAGTGTCAAGTCAGCGGACTAAGCTGTACTCATGTCACCTGGGAACTGATAACTGACGATAGGTACAATACCAACTAGTCAGTTCCCGACGAGTCCTGTCCAGTGTACCCGTAACCTAACGAGCACCCACATACTATCTCAAGTACGACGTACTGACGGCTGTGGGACAGACCGTCTCCCACACTGGGATGAGAAGCGCATGCGTTGGTCTACTCCGGAGTATCGATGCCCTATCTCGATAGTCCTGCGACCAGGAACCTGCATAAGGATGTGCTTATAGATTACCCAGCCCCACTAGTGTGACGGCCATCATATCGCTGGTAATCAAGCAAAGATCCTAAGGGCTCTACTAATGTGTATAGGCGATATACAAAAATAAACACATGTACACATTGAAGTAGAAACAAACCAAGTAGCATACTACTATTTTGAGCAAGATTGTATATACAAGGTGAATATCCCAAGCATCCATTAAGTAATATACAAACTAGTATGATACAGTAATGGCCTCTAGGGCATATACACTAACAACCTTTCTCCGCGAACTTGAGATAAAGAAAGACATAGAAAGAAACATTAGGGTGGATCCACTCACTGAGGCTATTCCTTGAACGCAATAGTTTCGTAAACGGGTTTTGTGAGACTGATTAGTAGAGGAGTTGGGTGTTCAGTTTCACACGGGCTGTGAGTATGAGACATCGCAATAATTAGCCTTGAGTGCAAGTAGGAGATTGTTAGATATAGTGCCCTCAGAGCCAATTATTGGATCACAGGCACGTGATTGCAATGATTAAGGGAGGACCTATGCCGGTAGAACAGTCTTACTCAAGATGATAGTATGCTATCTGGTTTATCTTTATCATCGGTTACTGCTTTAGGTGAGCTTACAGGTCACTATTGCGGGTTGATAGAGCCCTTAGGATTCATGCTTGACGGCCAGCAGTATGATGGCGATCATATACGTGGGAGCTGGGGTCTATAAGCACATCCTTAAAAGGTCCCTAGTCGTGGGAGTTTTCGAGACAGGGCAACGATACTCCAGAGTAGACTAGTGTATACAGTCGAGACCCTGACGAGGGGCGGTGGCCAGTCTCACAAGCCACTGGTGTCAGTTGGTTCACCTAAGATGTATACAAGTGCTCATTTGGTTATGAGTACACCGGACAGGACTCGCCGGGAACATGCTAGTTGGTTTTATACCTGACGTCAGATAGCGGTTCCCTGGTGACATGTGTGCAGGTTAGTTCATCGACCTGAGATCGTCATTTGTCTCGTATGAGTTCACACTGTACTTTGATTACTGCCTACCACGGCTCAAAGGAGTCGTGCAAACAGGTTTTAGTTGGGTACAGTCCCGAGCCCCATGGAGGCAGTGAGCGGATCTGCAGGGGTTCGTCTCTCCTGGTAATGGGGATGAGGTCGCGCTGTGTCTAGGAGAGCCAATACACGAAGTCCTTAGCCAAGGCAGGAGATTTACTGGTAGGTATTCCAGTAGTATCTCAGGGTGTTCTGGGCTTCACTCCGACACGACTTGTACCGCTTTTGGGGGTCTGACTTTTACCAACCCCCTAGGCCCGCCATGCGATGCTCATAGACGAACGGACCGGACTGTACGGATATTCTCACTGACAGGCTCAGTAGGGTGTCAGGATGAGTTCGCTCATCGAACTCCCTTTTGGTCAATACTTGGTAGCCCGTTACGTACGGCTAATAACTCTGACGTGCTAGTGGTTAAATCACAGCCAAAATATTGACGAGTCTTTAGAGTCCCCCACAGACAGTTTCTCAAGTTTCGGGCGAAACGCTGTAGAGGCCGTATGGATTTATTTCAGGGTTCGAACGTACGCATGCACTTGTGCACGTGTTATGGTTCGGACGGATAATACTAGCGGGCTTTGGTTTAAGCCGGATCCTAGTATTGTACAGTGTAGATTTTTTCTCATTGCATTTGTATTCGGTCGCAATACAAATGCGGGTATATATATACAGTCGCGGGGTTTTCCTGTAATTTATTACGGGATCGCTTTTTTGAAGTTTCCAGTTTGCATTCCGTTTCGGCCGTTTTTCCTTTGTTCCTTCTTGGCTGAAATTCCTTTGATGGGAGGGGCTTATTTGCAAATGTGCAAATTAGCATAATAGAGGGTGTTTTTTGTAAGTGGTTTCTTTATAATGGCTAGATTGACTTTGACTTCCATTTGCATCATTACTTGCTTTATGTGAATGGATTGATATGAAGGAGACTTTGTTATGATCATTATTTCTCATCATCACTCATTATTCTCTCTTGCATTATTTTGACCTCCCTCCACTCTCATATGATGGCCGGCCACTATTGCGTGGGGGTGAGATTCATTTTTGGGGGCGAGGTGTTTTGGTTCATTTCATTGAAAAAAAAATCCTCAAGCTCATTCCTCTTGCTCATTTTTCCTCCACATCAAAATGGCAACTTCATTAACCCCTTGAGATAAATCGTTCTACACTCAGTCTACAGCAATCTTGGACACGTCGACTTGCCAACTTCATGTCCGAGTTGCCTCGTTCCAGAGGTGGGGGCCCGTAAAAAGACTCGGTGATGTGGTGCCTTTCCGACGAGGAGATCGAGACCGGAGATGCCGCGAGGAGATCGGGATGGTGGCCGAAGACCGAAGGACACGGATCACTCGGTATAGCTTACTACCCTTTCTCTAGTTAGCTAGTAGTAGGTTAATGGTCCGATCCGGGTTTATAGTCCGCGGTAGCACCGGTTTCTAGTTTAAGAAAAGTTTTTGTTTCCGCATTTTGGCCTCGGACAGACGGCCGGGGCGCTACCGTAGTCTTACACCAAGATGAGGTTTAGGGTACGCGTTGAGTTGTGGTGATGTGTAGTGACTGTTTACTTAACTCTTAGTGGTGTTTTACTGGCCAAGACCCGAGATTAGCACCAAACACGAAGATAGACTTTCCCGACATCGGTTATTCGACAAATTTTGAGTGTATATGGAATCTAGAGTGACCCGAGACCACCATAATTTAAGTTGTCTTTACAGAGATGTGTGCAGGTGATTTAGAGCATAACCTAAAGACCCGAGACCCCAACTCAACTACTTGGCCGCAGATATATTCATTGTGGCCGCAAATTGCGGCTACATTAGGGAATCTAGGGTTGGGTCTTGGTATATGGTTCACTTATCTGATAATTAGACCTCTTATATATGCAGAATTGGCCAATTTAACCTAGGGCAAAATCTGGAGGTGTTTTCTTGAGTTGTTGTTTTGGTTTTGTGACTTTTAATGACTTGGGTTTTAGTATTTGATATTGTGTTTGGTGGTTGGATATTTGTACGTCAACGACGAGGGATAATTGATTGATTTTGCATGCGTAGGCTATGGGTTCTGACCTATAGGTGATCCGTATGCCGTATCGGTTTTCCGGATTTGATTTTAATAGTATTGCGACTGTGTATTTATTGTAGGTACCTTCCCGTGGAATCCGAGACTACGAAGCACATCGGCTACGGCTGAACAAGGAGTTCCGCAGGTGAGTAGATTTATGTTTACGGGAGAAGTCGGGTGGATGGCGTGTAGCACCCCCACAAATTAAAAATGGAAACCGTTATATAGAATATGGTTAGAGAAACCATGTGAGAAACTTATGGATATGGTTAAAAGAGTTACTAAGCGATGAGATAAGATAATATGAGCGGATATGACTGATATAAGATATGAAATGAGATGTATAAGGAAATGACATGAGATCGATGAATATGATAAGATTGAGATAGATGTGTTATAAGACCGGTAAAATGATATATATATATATATATATATATAATTACTTGATGTGAGATATTGATGTGATAAAAGAGTATACGATGAGATATGATGGCTTGGTTTGATATGTCGTTATACGGATGCAAGTCGATATAAGAGAATTGATAGCTTTGTCGGTCCCATGATATGAGATTGATACGGATGTGACCTGAGATATAGGTATATGTATATAATGATGTAAATAATGAGTGATATGCCGTACGAGTGGTTAGGTCCGTACCCTCATTGTCATATAGATTGATAGGATCCCTAATTATTTAATGCCGCCGTATAATGAATTACCGTACGTGATGAGTTTTATCTGATGAATTATCCATACCATTGACTAGAGGATGCCGTACGATGAATTATACCGTACGTGATGTTGTGAGGCTGGATGCCGATTGATAGATTCATCGACTCGGTCATGTTTTAGATATGTATACCTTATAGCATTGCGCTTGCGATGTGCTTTATGCTACGTTCATGATATTCGCATTACATTACATATACATGTGCTAGTACACCTACACAATTATCGATGATGCGTATGTTACACTTACACAGATTGCCGGCTCATACACTTTCATCATCGATAATTGCTATGTCACTTACATAGTAGAATTGCTACATCATACTATGATATATTTCTTTGCTCACATCATTATGCTATGTTGCATGATATACTTGCTATGTTCACATCACCATACTATGTCACATGATATACTTGATATGCTCACATTTATGTTCTATGTTTCATACATCATGCTTTATGATATTACGCTTTGAGATGCTGTTTTCATGAGATTTTGGATTTGAGAACCGTGGTTATATTTCAAAGGAAATTATATATTGTTTTAAAAACCCGGTTTCTCTTGATATGATATTTCGAGACGTCCACCATGTGTTTTCGCGGTTCTGAGATTGATATGTGAAACCCGATTTGAGGAGCGGTAGGCACCATCTGTGGGTACATGGTGGACCCGGTGAGGTACCCCGGGGCAAGAAGACTCGTATAGTTAGGCGGTGAGCCTGGCAAGGGAGCACTACCTACCGGTGATAGTATTTGGACTTGGCAGTTATCCGGAGGATACCGACCGGAGTCGTGAGATGATATGGGCCGATCCGAACCGACGGAGCGCATGGGCCGATCTGGACGGACGGGGCCCGAGATATGAGGATTTATGTGTCGATGCTGGACACGGGTTTCATGATGTTTCGAGTGTCGATATTGGACACTCAGGTTCCATGATTTTGATGTGTCGTTGATGGACACACATTGGTTGATATCCTCATATTTACATGCATGTGCTTTCATGATATTTACATGCATGATGTTGTTTTGTCATTGATGGACACGTAGATTTTATCCACATGCAGATAGGCATTGATTATATTGTTGGCATACATGCAGATACGGTCACCCTAGATATCATAGCATTACCTTTATGATATAGTTGACCTAGGAGTCGTTGTTTTATTCGATTTCTACCTGCTAATGTTTTCTACTCACGAGTTGGCAACTCAACCCCGTTGTGCCACAGTTCTTGCAGGTTGACCGCATGGATCAGTAGCGGCATCGCTGGCACACAGCTTGCATTCGGGTGATTTGCTTTGGTAGGTGGTACATATTGGATCGTGCCACTCTTGAATTATTATTCCTTTTGTATCTAGTCAACTCCATCAATCAAAACTAGTATTTGTATAAATATTAAGACTTAGAAAGTCTTGTGGTTGCGAGACATAAAGCGATGGGTAATATGTTCGCTTGGTGGGTTTGATGTCTTGCTTTACATTATCCTTTTGTGTTGATCTTTGCCATTGGGCGTCGTATACTTATATTTCTGTCTTGCGTGGTTGTGATTCCGCCGATTGGCGAAGTGCTAGCTCCCGCTTGGGGATGCCTTTTATATTATCATGAATATGTGGTTTTGGATCAAAATATACAAGGGAGGTGCTGCCCAAATTTTTAAAAGACGAAACATGTTTTTCAACTAGTAAAATCCACTTGCATTTTTCATGTTCAATTATCTATTCAATTAAGAAAACATTTGATTTCTGTTGGGTTCTTAGGTAGAACCACAAGGTCCCACAAGGCATCAAACATGCCGTATTTAAAAAATTAGTGTGCCAAACAACCCTAACCTAAGATCTAACTAGAGTTTTAGGAGCTAAACTAGAAAGTAAGCTACTTTACATCTAAGTGATAACGAAATACAACCTTTGTAGACCGGTCCTTCAGTTCAATAGCTCCTTGTAGTGGTCCCTTCGCTGCGATCATAGAACTCCCGGACTCTTGTATGGCTTCTCAATGTGAAAGGAACGATCTTGCTTGAAGTTTTCGAGCCCGAAGATGATCTATGTTGAGGAGACACTAACTCAAGCTACTACTTCACTAATAAGAGATTAATGAAGCTAACACCCTATACAAAAGTGCTAATCTTGTAGAGAAAGATGAAGTAGAAAGTGGGCTCACTTTAGTTTTATTTTTCTCAAAATATTTTCTTACTTTGGAAAAATTTAGCAAGCTTTTTCTCAAGGATGAGGAAGATGATGTCAAGAGATGAGAATGAACTAATGAGGTGAGAGAAGCAACCTTGGGTGAGTTTGTATCATATAGATTACTCATGTAGAGACATAACCATGGCTAAATTATAATGGTTAGGTTAATAAATATCATAAGTAAAACAAAACTAGTGGACTAAGTCAATGCATCCACAAGCTTCTACATCCTTCATGCATGTGGCTAATTATCCACTAATTTGGAATTACTTTAAATATTAAAATCCTACATTATAATTAGTATGGTGTAAGTCTCATACGCCCATATAGTGTGTATCAACAACCATGACACAAAATAAAAACACAATTAATATATATCACATATATACTAAGTGTGCACATGTGAGATAAATAAATGCTTAAGTGAGCTAATATTAGTTAATGTAAACTAATATATCAAATATACAATTATACACTAAATTACCAAATCAACACTTGATTTAATAGTCCGGCTATATCACATATAACCGACTAATATTATATGTACCAACTTATCAAATCAACACTTGATTTGATAACCCGGCTATATCACATATAACCGATCGATACAAATATCGCGAGAATAGAATACGATATCACATACTCATATTATTCTCGGTCCCGCACATATCACATATGTGCTCTTGCTTCGTTTTTCCTGAGCCAGTAAAACCTCTATGTAGGACTCTAAAGACTCGTCAATATGCCGGCAGTAGGTGATGATCACATCAATCTCCCACAAGCCGTCAGCGGTAATAGCTGGACGTAACGGCTACCTGGGTATTGAGCGATCAGAAGATCAACAAGCAAGCCCACTCTAGCTCCTGTAAAGCCTGTCAGTAACACTACCGTACAGTCCGGTCTCTTCGTCGAATATGTCGTATATCCAGTCTAGAGGTGGTAAACGCCAGACCCCAATAACCAACAAGTCATGCCGATATGAGGCTCATAAAGGGTCGAGAAACTGCAGATAACACTCACCAGTAAATCTCTAAATCAGCCCTGGCCAGGGACTTCCCTGTTATGGCCAATCGAGCGCAACACAACATCAACCCCCAATACCGGGAGAGACAAAACCCCTCCTATCGCTCATTTCGTCCATGTGACTTGGGACTGTACCCAAAAACCACCGTTTTGCATGTCCTCTTGAACGTTGTAAAGTGGAAATCAAAGCACAGTGGGAATCACACAAGACTCTATGACGATCTCGGGTCTACAGACTAACCTGTACCAGTGTCACCAGAGAACTGCTATCTGACGTCAGGTATATTACAATCTAGGAGTTCTCGGCGAGTCCGTCCAGTGTACCCAGTCTCCACTGAGCACCCGTATACCATCTCTGATGTCAAACACCAATGGATATGGGATCATCCATCGCCCATCTCATGGGTCGAGGAGCGTATATGCTAGTCTACTCTGGTATATCGATGCCCTGTATCGATACACCGTCGACTAGGAACATTAAAGGATGAACTTATGGACTACCATGGTCCCACTAGTATGATCTGCATCATAACCCTGGTAGTCAAGTACACATCCTAAGGGCTATACCAACATGTAACCACAAGACAGTATCAAGAGACAAGTATACATGTTAAGATAAAGAGCAACCAGATAGCATACTATCATGTCGAGCAAGAAAGTCCTCTCTATATATGTCCAAGAATCCACTATAATATACATCATATGTACAATAATGGCCTCTAGGGCATACATACAACTAACAATCACCCACTTACACTAGGGCCAGCTGTTGTAGTATCGCATACCCAACATCCCGAAGTGTCTCTCGAACTGTATTTGTGGAATGGCCTTCGTGAGTGGATCCGCTGTATTGTTCTTCGTGTCAACTCTCCTAACCTGGATCTCCCGGCGATCAACTATTTCCCGGATCAGGTGATACCGCCTCAGAATATGCCTGGATCGCTGATGGGACCTGGGTTCCTTGGCTAAAGCCACCGCTCCATTGTTATCACAATACAAAGGTATTGGATACCCAATGGATGGAACCACTCCAAGTTCAGTTATAAACTTCTTCATCCAGACAGCCTCTTTGGCAGCATCGTTGGCAGCGATGTATTCAGCCTCCATTGTCGTGTCTGCCACGGTTTCCTACTTGGAACTCTTCAGCATACCGCCCCTCCATTGAGGATAAAGACAAATCCTGAGTGCGATTTAGAGTCGTCCTTCTCACTCTGGAAGCTCGAATCGGTAAAGGACTCCATATAGAGTTCTCCATTACCATACACCAAGAGCATCTCTTTAGTCCTTCTCAAGTACTTGAAAATGCTCTTCACAGCTGTCCAGTGACTCTCTCCAGGATCTGCTTGATACCTACTCACTACACTTAGTGAGTGTGCTACATCGGGTCTGGTACATAGCATCGCGTACATGATAGAGCGTACTGCCGAAGCTTAGGGCATCCCTTGCATGCGAGCTCTCTCCAAATCAGTCTTAGGAGACATCTCTTTAAAGAGAGTGAGTCCTGAGATCGTGGGTAAAAACCCACGCTTGGATTCTTCCATACTAAACCTCTTTAGTATGTTGTCAATGTACCTGGATTGGGACAATCCCAGTATCCGTTTAGATCTATCTCTACAAATCTTAATCCCCAAGATGTAGGAGGCATCCCCTAGATCTTTCATTGAGAATCTTTGTGATAAGAAGAGCTTGACCGATTGCAGCATAGGAATGTCATTTCCTATCAAGAGTATGTCATCCAGGTACAATACGAGGAAGACAACCATACTCTCTGCCACCTTCTTGTATATATAAGGTTCATCTACGTTTTTGACGAAATCAAACTCTTTGATAACGACATCAAAACAGATGTTATAACTCCATGATGCTTGATTTAACCCGTAGATGGATTTAAGCAGCTTGCACACCTTTCCTCTGCTCCCACTATCTACGAAGCCCTCTGGCTGAGTCATGTAACGCACTCTTCCAAATCACCATTTAGAAAGGCAGTCCTAACATCCATTTTCCAGATTTCGTAGTCATGGTATGCAGCAATGGCAAGTAAGATCCAGATGGACTTAAGCATAGCAACTGGAGAAAAGGTTTCGTCATAATCCACACCTGGTCGTTGACGAAAACCCTTTGCAACAAGTCTAACTTTGAAAGTCTCAACTTTTCCATCTACACCAAGTTTCTTTTTAAAGATCCATTTGCTCCCAATAGGTTTTACCCCTTCAGGAGCAACTTCCAAAGTCCATACTTTGTTGGTGTACATGGATTCCATCTCAGATCGCATTGCATCCAGCCATTTCATAGAGTCTCCACTCGTGATGGTCTGCTCGAAGCTAGTCGGGTCATCATCCTCCATGATGCAATCCTCGCATCCACCATAAATGAGAAAACCGTATTATCTCTCATATTGATGAAGAACCCTACTAGATCGGCGGAGAGGCTGAGGTTCGTTGGGAACTAACGAATTCTCTGGTTCCACCAAATCTTCAGTTGCAGTTTGTGCTGCTGGAACTTCTTCCAGCTCTACCTCTTTACCATTAATTTCTTTTACAAGAAATTCCTTTTCCAAAAAGGTGGCATATTGAGAAACAGACACTTTTTATTCCTCAGCATGGTAGAAAATATATCCTTGTGAATTCTTTGGATATCTCACAAACTTGCAAAGAACTGATCGTGCCTCGAGTTTTTCCGGATTTTTCCTCTTGACATAAGCCGGACAACCCCATATCTTAACTTGTTTAAAATATGGTCTCTTCCCACTCCATATCTCATATGGTGTGGTAGGTACAGATTTAGATGGAATTTGATTCAATAGGTATGCTGCTGTCATAAGTGCATAACCCCAAAAGGAAATAGGCAACTCAGCAGTGGTCATCATAGAGCGCACCATATCTAATTGGGTGCGATTCCTCCGTTCCGATACACCGTTGTGCTATGGTGTATATGGAGGAGTAAGTTGAGAGAGAATCTAATTCTCTTTTAGAAAGTCCAGGAACTCCGTGCTCAAGTATTCACATCCTCGATCAGATCGAAGGATTTTAATACTTTTACCCGTTTGGTTCTCGACTTCGTGTTTATATTCTTTGAATTTCTCAAAAGCTTCAGACTTGTGTTTCAACAGGAACACATGTCCGAATCTTGAGAGATCATCAGTGAATGTAATGAAGTACGAGAAACCATTCCTGGCATGTGTAGATATTGGACCGCATACATCACTATGTATCAGTCCCAAAAGTTCACTATCTCTTTATCTGTGTCCTGTAAATGGAGTTTTGGTCATCTTGCCTTTGAGACATGACTAGCAAATGTCATAAGATGAAAATTCGAACGGATTCAAATATCCATCCTTATGCAATTTAGCTAGCCGTGTCGCATTGATATGACCTAGTCTACTATGCCACAAGAAGGATTCGTTCATTTCTGAACTCTTCCTCTTGTGTGTGTTTTGCACATTAAGAACCGTAATTTGATTTAGAACGTATATGCCATTATTTAACGAGCCTGATCCAATCAACTTTTCATTCAGGAAGATGTTCATAACATTTTCTTATACTACAAAATTATATCCTTCTTTACTTAATAAAGAAACTGATATAAGGTTGCATATCAGGGTCGGAATGTAAAAGCATTCGTTCAGAATCAATGTATTAACATTTGGTAATACAATGTGATATTCGCCAACTGCTTTGGCTGCAACATTTTCCCCATTCCTTACTCTTACGGAATGATCACCCATTCCCAGTTCTGTACATTTCTTTAGCCCATGTAACATATTACATATGTGGGATCCCGATCCGGTATCTAATACCCAGGACGTAGAGTGAACTGAGAAGCAGTTCTCGATGACTAACACACTCGAAGAAGATGCATCAACATGTTTATTCTTCATTTGGGCGGCGTGGGAATCCGGACATTCCCCAATTTCCTGTTCAGTCTTATAACAATTATAAGAAAGAACGGACAACGTTCCCCTGCTCAGTATAACAAGCGGGTTCGCTCAATACATCCACATTATTATCTTGATTAAGGCCTGACATGGTCGCTACCTTGAGAGAGAGAGAAGAAAAAACTTTAGCGTATGCTCTTGCAAGATCAGATTGGTTATTATTTTATCTAATCAGGATGGCTCCCACTGTTTTTATCAAATATTCCTTCAAACACTAAAAGGAAAGACTAGCCAGGATTAATTACACCCAACAATTTCGCCAATTTTTCAGCCAGGCCAGTGTTGGTACTTTGAGGGAGGTTCCCCGTGCTTTCGCACGGACCTAATTAAAATAAACCTCGTTTTCCCAGAGGCATAACCCTGTAAACACCTTTCTAGACACCTACTTGATCGACTAATTGTCTTATGTAAAACTCTCCCAGGAGTAACTCTTACTCGCAATGGGTATCGGGATCCGAATATCTCATAGAATGTATGCAATCTCATTACAAATTTCAACACTTGAAATTCCCGATAATATTTTGCCCTAGCAACTTATGACCTTAACATAGTCAACAAATCATAAGCTCTAGCCAAGTTCAACCCTTCATTTCCTGATTGAATTAAACCCACCCGCACAACCCTTAACATAGTCAACAAAGTCGTACGACTACCCTAATCCAATCGCATCTCATGTTTAAGAAGATAAGCACTAATTAGCTACCACACACTACGCCTTAACGTAGTCAACAAACATAGCACGAATACTAAGCAGTATTTATCTGAAATGACGGAGGGCTACGACAGATTTTTATGAAAACCTCTTGTGTAATGAACTTGATATCATTTTAGAATCGAGTGATTTTGAAAATGATTGTTTTTTAGGCTTTTACTAGTTTTGCTAAAGTGGTCACTCCCGGTGAAGGGATCTCGGCTCTTTCCTTATCGAATAAGGTGCAGGATATTTCACAAATACCACTATGCAAAGCAAAGACTACAAAAAGCAATAAAAAAACTGAGTGTTGTAGCATCTGCTAGTTTCGCTAAAGATGTCACTCCCGGTGAAGGGATCTCGGCTCTTTCCTTATCGAATAAGGTGCTGGATATTCTACAAGGAATACCGCTATACAAAGCAAAAAACTAGAGCTACCATTTTTGAAAATTTTATTCTACAATATCTTTTAGGTTTCTTTTATTTCATTAATCTCATTAAAAAAGTCCCATCATTTAAGCATCCTAAGCATCACAGAAGAAACGAAAATACAACGTATGCTTATACCATCCGCATCCGCCATAGTGTCCCGTTATGCACCGTTAGGTTACTTAACTAACGGTATAGCGGGACGGGACCAGCACGGGTGCAAAACATAAGCAATGTCTACTATATATCTCATATATAATGTATATCCATTCGTCTCAGAATACACAGTGATCACATCACAGAGCAGCAGAAGAAACATATGAAATATTGGATATACTAGGAGGTCCGTATTTTATTTTGAGCCTGTATAAAAAAAGATTCCACGGTCGTGATGAATAGCTAAACCCACATCCCTAGACCCCTACGAGAACAGCAAGAAACCCTACCAATTCTAGAGTTAAGAGACCCGGACTTGACTCCTCGAGTTGGTCTCCAACTGGACTCTAGAACCCGGTTACTTGTGCTCCCCTCCTTGGGTCTATCCTAATGCGGAAAAGTAAATAATATACAAAAATGGTGTCATGACCCAAATGTGGCACATGACCGGCACTTAAATCACGTGACATCTAAAGACATCGACGTAGTTGAAGTAAGCCGAAAATCTGAAATCTAAACCCTTTTTGAAAACATATTGGAGGTGAGTTTAAAATAGTCATCAGATAGAATCAGTTTAAATACCATTAAATTTTTAACTAAGTATGTTTGAAAAGCATCTATGACGTTTTTGAAATTCGACAACACCTCCTTTGCATTTTTGTATAACCCGATACCACATAATAATATAAATAGCATCCCAACAGGAGCTAGCATCCACGCCCAAACAGTGGAGCAACCAAGCAACCAATATACGACGCACAATAGCGAAGAAAAGAAAAGCGAAACAAAATCAACAATCTAAAATGGTCGACTCCAATTAGTGCGACATCACAACACACAAACTCTAAGTCTCGCTTCTAAGTCCACAATATACCCTTTCTAAGTTGATGGAGTTTCCACTAGATACAAGAATATATGAATAACCAAGTGTGAGTACGATACAATAATAACTCACTTACCAAAGCAATCACCGAAAGGAATGTGTGCCCAAAGCCGCTAATAATCCAAGCGGTAAAACCTGTAAGAAACTGTGGCACAACGGGGATGAGTTGCCAACTCAGTGAATAAAAGTAAATCTAAAGGTAGAAATTGAAATGCACGACGATACCTAGGTCATAACTATAGTACTATCATAATCTATACAATATACTATATGATATGCATATGTATCATAATGCAACACTAACTATCATGCAATCTCAATTAGAATGTATCCAATGCAAATAACCTATCTCTAAGTATATACCCAATGTAACCGAATATATATATATATATATATATATATATATATATATATATATATATATATATAAACCCCTTCTTTAAAATAGCTACATTATAGATATGTCCCGGCATAAAGCAGACGTGACAGTATGAAATATAATAGATATCTTATTTAAGATATACGTCCTGCTATTTTAATGAATAGTGTTAAGAGGTTTACCATTTAAAAGATTTCAGTGCCATCTCAGACACGTCAAAATAATGAGGCTATAACTTGATTTTGAAATACTTTTTATATGCAACTACTCGTAAAAAGGTATGCGGGTACTGTCCCCCGAATCAGTCCTGGTCGGCTACTATGACTATGATATAACTATGTACCTCATGATAGCAACATATCAATATATATGGATGTCCAGCATCGACATCCGAAATCAGAAATTTCTCGTGTCCATCACCGACATGCAAATCCTCAAATCTCTCGTGTCCATCACCGACACGTAAATGGTGATACCGTTGACACCATCTCAACAGATGATCGCCACCCGGTATCCCTGGCCCCAGTCAGTATTCCCTGGATATCAGCCGTGTCCAATCGAACCCCGATCAGTATCCCTGGATATCTACCGTGCTCATCTCTATCTCCTGTATCGAGTATCTTCATTAGGCTCCCCGCCTATAATGCGGTTATCCTGCCCCTCGGTCTCGAACCGGGTCAACCATGTATCCGACTGTATAGCTCCCCCACTCAGTCTAGATAAGAACAAGTACGAAACCGTATAGCTCCACCACTCGGTTCGGAATAAAATCATCATAAAACATAAAAGTCATTGTGGACGTCAACTCATCATATCCAGAAATATCAAGTAAAGAATGAGAATACTTACATAGATTATCCTGATGATATATTATATATACATATATAACAGCGTCCTATACCACTGATATATATCATCAAAAGTAAAACGTCCAGAAAACTCATAAAATAAAATATAACATTCATAGTACTGGTATTCACAATGCTTAACAGATAATAAGGTAAAGTGCATAAATAAAACATACATGCAAATAAACGTATTAATTCTACTGTGTCATGGCAATACTAATGATGTGTAGTGTAACATACGAATCTGTGCTCGTGCAGCATGGCAATCATTAGTATTTGTGCAAGTGTTCTAAAGGTGTAATAGCCTACTCATATCAACATCTATATACGTATTACGGAGTATAACAGTTCTACAGTGACATCGCAGTACCAATAAGGTGTAGTGTAACATATATGTACGTGCTTGTGCAGCATAATACTCGTTGGTAAATGTGAAGTGTTCTATCAGAGTGTTCGTATCGCGGAAACGTATAATATCTATAATATAACGCTAACATGTAAAGTAATCTAAGCGTAACTATTGTAATTACTTGCTATGAGCTATATCATTATCTTTATAAATGAAACGAAATGTTGGTTTTGAAATAAGGAAGCCGCCTTAGGTTAAAATAGATATTTGTTTTGGAAATTGGCAGCGTATCCTTGTATTTTATCATTAAAAGAGAAACGAACCGTAGTTTTTAAAAGAATATAGCTCACACAAGTATTACATTCTAAAACGGAATATAATCTAACTCTATGAGTTCAAAGGAAAACTTGGCCGTTATTCGGCATACGAATCTCATCTTTTCCAATATATATAATTTCTTGTATAATACTTCATCGTATCATTATATCTTTATCTTCTCAAGTACGACATGATTCCTCGTACAAATCCATCAAACCATATTCATGTCATACGGATCTAACGTCACGTATGTATGTCATTAAAACTATGTATGAAACTATATGCAAATGAAGGACATACTATATGTGATACTATATCAATAACATTAACATCTAACTGGATATCATAATATTTTATTTATAAGGTTGCGGGGTGTTAGATATATGTATGCCCTAAAGGCCATTATATGGATAGTGGAAACTTGGACATATATATATAGATGACTTTCTTGCTCAACATGATAGTATGCTATCTGGTTTACTTTATCTTGGTATGTAGATTTGATCATTTACACATGTTGATAATGCCCAAAGGATATTTGCTTGACTATTGTGATTATGATGTGGATCATACTAGTGGGGCACGTGTAGTTTATAAGCATATCCTTGAACTGTTCCTAGTCGAGGGTGTATCGAGACAGGGCATCGATATTCCAGAGTAGACTAGCGTATACCATTCTTGTCCCATATGATGGGCGATGGATGATCCTATATCCATCTGGTGAGGTGACACCAAAGATTGTAAGCGGGTGCTCAGTGGAGACTTGGTACACTAAACGGACTCGCAGAGAACTCCTATGTGGTATTATATCTATCGTCGAATAGCAATTATCCGGTAACACTGGTACAGGTTAGTCTGTAGACCCGAGATCGTTATAGAGTCTTGTGTGTCCTCCCACTGTATTTTGATCTCCACCCTACCACGGCTCTACTGAGGCGTGCAAACAGGTGGTCTTTGGATACAGTCTCGAAGCACATGGAAGCGATGAGCGATAGGAGGGGTTTCGTCTCTCCCGATATTGGGAGTTGATGTTGTGCTATGCTCGATTGGCTATAACAGGATGTCCCTGGCCAGGGCTGTTGAGATTTACTCATAAGTGTTATCAGTAGTTTCTCGATATGTTGTGAGCCATACACCGGCATGACTTATTAAGTTTTTGGGGTCGACGATTCCATCCCTGGACTCGATATGCAGCATATCTGACGAAGAGACCGGACTGTACGGTATGTGTTGCAAGTTGGCTAAATGGGAGTTTTGACAGCTTCGCTGGTTTTCTTCTGATCGTTCAATATCCGGGTGGCCGTTACGTTTAGCTGACCTCTTGCGGCTTGTAGGTATTTGATATGATCATCACCTACTGCTGGCGTATTGACGAGTCTTAGAGTCCCACAATGAAGTTTCCTAGCTCAGGCAAAAAGATGTAGTGTGCATATGAGATATGCGCGGGGCCCTGATTAAATACGGATACGTGATAACGTATATTAATCGGGCATTTTCTATTGGTCGGGTCGTATGTGATATGACCGGTTTGCCAAATCAAGTGTTGGTTTAACAAAATAACTAAACCCTTTTTCTATTTTTGTATGCATGCATGTATTTACATGATGATGTGCATGGACACATACATACATACATTTGTATCATGGTTGTTGATACAAAATTGGTGGCAATGCAAGACTTATATTGGAGCAATTATTTATATTTGTCATTTTAAGTTAATGTAAAGAAAATCTACTCATGTTCCATTATCCATTAGTGGCTAAACTTTACCTAACTTTTAATGAAAAGAATTTCCACCCATGGTTGTAGTGGTAATGATATAATGTTGATTATTCATTCTCATCTATATAAAAGGATTCATATGAGATATGAAATAAAAAGTGAAAATAGATGATATGAGAGGGTGTTGGAAAAATAAGAGTAAGAGAGCTCATGCTTAGCCACCATTATCTTCTTCTTCCTCTCTTGATTTTTCTCTTGAGTGAAGTTGATAAAAGAAAGGGTTTTGATTATAGAATATAAACCACATCATCATACTACACACATCTAGCCGATTTGTGTAGGGTGTTTGCTCTACTTCATTCACAAATCAAGTAAAGCAAGGAGCTTTGGGCAATGGGACTTCGGGTGGATCATCGTGGACAAGGAAGGCTTCCATCGATCCGTTCTAAACTCTCATAGTGCCAAGGAGTCACTGAGGGAGGTCTACAAAGGTTGTAATCTCTACTCTTAGTGATAGTTTTTCATTTGCATGTGATGCTTAGTTGCATGAGACCCTAAATTTCTAGTTATGATTCTTGTCAAGTTCACTTAGCACCTTTAAAATTTTGATTATGGCATATCTGATGCTTCCAAACCCTTGACGAGGTGCTAGGTAAACCCACAGTGGTATCAGAGCCAAGCTAGAGCTTTAGGCGATGCGTAGGCGAAGTTAAAAGTCTGATCGAACCATGAAACACCTATTTGGACCGCTCTCTGGAATTTTTTTAAAAAGTTGTTATTTTTCAAATTAAAAATGCTTAAAAAATTAAGCAGGTAATTGTATGGATTACAGTGAAATTTGGTTCACTGTTACCTCTAAAGCGCCGCGGAACCGCGGCCATACCAGGCTATTGGCGGCGGTTCCGCGGCCGTACCTGAGTGTCTGGGAAAGTGTTTCGTAGGGTTAATCCGTATGTATTTCTGCATGCTTCTGGGAATTTTTAAATTTACCCAGGTGCTGAGTTTTCTGGAGATCTTTTGCATTCGTTGATTCGATCGGAAAGTTTAACATCGTTTAGTTTTTCAAGTAATTTAGAACGTGTTAAAATGTTCGAACGAATATCAATAACTCATTTTTCCCGTATTGGAAAATTTTTAAGTGTTGGATTTTTTACGTGTTTGAAACTTTCGGAAAAACATGCAAGCGTATCTGTGGACCCTCCAGAAGAATGTAACCTTAACTCGATTATGTGACCGTCAAAACTGCCACTGAACCCTTGGGTTTGTGGTAGTTTAGCGTTGCCACATATGAGGCGTTGGTTTGACCATTCTGCGGCTGGTTCATCAGGGGCTGTGACATGTTCTGGAAATTTTTTAACTCGGCTCAAGTGTTGTGCTATTTAGGAATTCTTGGGTGTTTGTTTATTCGATCGAAAAGTTTAACATTGTCTATTTATCTGGAATGTGATACAATATGTGGAATTCATAAAGTTAGGCATGAAATGCGAAGTATGTGATATTTCGAATTTACGATATCTAAAGTGATTGTGGATTCCAAATGTTGTAGTTTTTCATTTTCTTTTCTGCGACCGTTAGTGTAGTATGTTGTGTATCGCCGTTTTCATTGCAATACATCAACGACAATCGGGATACGCATACTTGCTTACGTTGATGATATGAGATATTATGTGTTGCTTAGATATGATGTGTAGGATTGTCGCGAATGAATAGCCGGGGGTTTTATTTGAGATGAGAGTTTTATTTTCATTCATGTATAAATCAATTGTATATTATTTACTTTTCCACATTAGGATAGACCCAAGGAGCGGAGCACAAGTAACCGGGTTCTAGGGTTCAGTAGGAGGCCATCTTGAGAAGTCAAGACCGGGTCTCCTAAACTCTAGAATTGGCAGGATCACTTGACACTCTCGTAGGGGTCTAGGGGTGTGGGCTTGGCTATTCATCGCGACCGTGGAATCCGTATTTTCTATTGTTGGCTCAATACAAAATACGGACATCCTAGATATCCTTTTATGTGCTTTCTGCTGTTGATATTCTGTAATGTGATTACTTAGTATATGAGACGAATGGATTATTATTATATATATGATATATAATAAACGTTGCTTATATTTTACACCCGCGCTAGTCCCGCCCCGCTATGCCGTTAGTTATGTAGCCTAACGGTGCATAACGGGACACTGTGACGAATGCGAATAGTATAAGTATACGTTCTATTTTCGTTTCTTTTCTGTGATGGCTTAGGAACATAAATGATGGGATTACATTAATGAGATTAATGTAAAGTAAAAGAAACCTAAAAGGTGTTGTAGAATCAGATTTGAAACCCATTCGGCCTTTTTATGAAAAATGCAAGTTTCAAAAGATGCGGAGCTTAAGCCACTCCTTTTCTTAACTGTTTTGATTCTACAACGAGATCAAGTTCAAAACTTTAAAGGTTTTCATAAAAACCATCCGCAACCCTCCATCATTTTAGGAAGCAAAGTACTTAGTATTCGTGCTGCGTATTTTGATCATAGTCAAGGCGTAGTGTACGGTAGCTAAGTTATGTCTTCCTACAAAGCATATGATGCGATCAGTTAAGACATTCATGTGGTTATGTTGATCATAGTCAAGGGTCATATGGGTGGGTCTAGTTAATCACGAAATGACGGGTAGAACTTGACCAGTACTTATCATATGTTGACCATAGCCAAGGTCATAAGTGACTAGGGGTAAAAACGATATCGGGAGTTTCAAGAGTTGAAATTTGTAATGAGATTGCATACCATCTATATGACAGTTGGATCCCGATCCCACTGTAAGTAAGTGTTACTTCCAGGAGTGTTTTTGCACTTTACAATTAGCTAATCCATTAGATGTCTAGAAAAGTGTTAACGGGGTTTGACCTCTGGGAAAATGAGGTTTATTTTAATTAGGTCCGTGCGAAAGCACGGGGAACCTCCCTCGAAGTACCGACACTGGCCTGGCTGACCGGTTAGCGAAACTGTAGAATGTAATTAATCCTGGCTAGTTTTCTTTTAAGTTTTTGAATGAAAATTTGATAAAAACAGTGGGAGACATCGATTAGATAAAATAATAACCAATCTAATTCTTTGCAAGAGCATTTCGCTAAGTGTATTCTTTTATCTCTCCGAATGGCAGTTACCGATGTCGGGACTTAAGCTTCTATTAGAGAAAAATAAACTGACAGGACCAAATTATGAAGAATGGTTGAGAAACTTGAATATTGCACTCACATATGATAAAGTATCATATGTCCTCACTACCGAAGCCCTACCCATCCCAGGACCTGAATCATCTGTCTCGGATAGGGAGATCCGAAAAACTTGGGATATCGACTGCAACACGGCCAAGTGCCTCGCGCTTGTTTCTATGGACAGTGTTCATCAGAAGCAACATGAGAATATGGATGTGCAATCCATCGTTCTTCACACAAAGGAGTTGTATGAAGAGCAATCTCGTACTTTGAGATATAAGGCATCTTGAAAGCTGTTTCAAATGCGAATGGCCCCTGGTGCATCAGAAGGAGACCATGTTTTGAAAATGATTGGTCTTATTGAAGAACTTGAGGAAATGGGATGGACTATGGATAATAAGCAATATACAGATATTGTTCTACAGTCTCTCCCCCTGTCTTTGCTCCGTTCATAGTGAATTTCAATATGAATGATTTAGAGAAATCATTGTCTGAACTTCTCAATATGTTGAGAAGTGCAGAGAACACGTTGAAAACAGCAAGGACTCCCGCTCTGCTTGCTGGGCCATCTTCCTCTTCATTCCCAAAAGCTAAGGCCAAGGGAAAGAAGAAGAAGAAGTCCATCAAACAGAAAGGTGGAGTTAGAAAGGCAAAGGGAAAGACAAATCCGGGGCTGCAAGAAGCGGGAAAGGAGAATGTTTTTACTGTCACAAGTCAGGACATTAAAAACATAACTGTGCTATATATCTTGCCGATCTCAAGAAGAAGAAGCTTGCTGTTGCTTCAACTTCAGGTGTGTTTGTAACTCAAAACTGTTTTTCTTTAAACTCTACATCTTTGGCATTAGATACCGGTTCTGGTTCTCATATCTGCAATTGTATGTAGGGATTGCGAAACAGTAGAGTTTTAAAGACAGCTGACCATACTCTGCTGGTTGGAAATGGTTCCAATATACATGTAGTATCCGTAGGAGAGTATCATCTAGGGTTGCCTTCGGGATGTATTTTGGTTTTGAACCCGTGTTATTTAGTACCTAGTATGCTATGTAATATAATATCCATTTTTTTGTTGGACAATGAAGGATATCATTTTATGTTGCAAAATAATGTTATGAACATTAACCTGAATCAAGAGTTGATTCGGTATGGTACACTAAATAACGGTATTTACGTCCTGAACCAACACACAGTTTTCAATATACAACATACTAATAAAAGAAAGTATTCAGATATAAATGAAGCTTTTCTTTGGCATTGTAGACTTGGTCATATTAATGAAACAAGACTAAACAAGATACAAAAAGATGGATATTTAAATTCTTTTGAATATAAATATTATGCGACTTGCCAGTCTTGTATCAAAGGTAAAATGACCAAAACTCCGTTTACTAGACACGGAGAAAGAGCTGGAGAACTCTTAAGCCTCATACATAGTGATGTTTGCGGACTAATGTCTAGACATGCTAGAGGTGGTTTTTCATACTTCATCACTTTTACTGATGATTTCTCAAGATTCGGACACGTGTTTTTGATAAAGCACAAATCCGAAGCTTTCGAGAAATTCAAGAAGTATAAACTTGAAGTAGAAAAGCAAACAGGCTTGAGCATCAAGAAACTTCGATCAGATCGAGATGGAGAATATTTAAGTACAGAGTTTCTAGACTTCTTAAAAGAGAATGGGATTCTCTCTCAGCTCACTCCTCCTTACACACCATAGCACAATGGTGTGTCAAAACGGAGGAATCGTACCCTATTAGATATGGTACGATCTATGATGTGTGATGCTGAGTTACCACTTTCCTTTTGGGGGCATGCATTGGAGACAGCGATGTATCTGTTAAACAGGGTTCCAACCAAGACCGTGTCTACCGCTCCATATGAGATATGGAGTGGAAAGAGACCATCTCTTAAAAGAGTTAGGATTTGGGGTTGTCCGGATTTTGTCAAAAAGCAGAATTCAGACAAACTCGAGACACGATCGGTCGTGTGTAAATTTGTGGGGTATCCAAAACATTCTACCACAAAGAGGAACAAAAGGTGTTTGTTTCTCAGCATGCCACATTTTTTGGAAAATGAGATCTTTACAGACAGTACTGATGGCAGAACTAGAAGAGGTTCTAGAGACACAAATTACTCAGGAGGAATTGGTTGAAACTAATGTTGCAGTAGAACTTCAAGAACCTCAGCCACTCCGGAGATCTAATAGAACTTCTCGCCCACCAGAGAGATACTATGGGTTTCTCATTGATGGTGACAGAGAAGATTGCATCATGGATGATGATCACCCTACTAGTTTTCAGCAAGCTGTCACAAGTGGTGACTCAGTGAAGTGGCTGGAAGCCATGAGATCCGAAATGGAATCCATGTACACTAACAAAGTATGGACTTTGGACATTGCGCCTCCTGGGATAAAACCCGTTGGGTGCAAATGGATCTTTAAACAAAAGATTGGTGTAGATAGACAGGTAGAGACCTTTAAAGCAAGGCTTGTAGCGAAAGGTTTTCGTCAAAGACCAGGCTTGGACCATGATAAAACTTTCTCTCCAGTTGCAATGCTTAAATCCATTAGGATCCTACTTGCTATTGCTACTCACTATGATTATGAAATCTGGCAGATGGACGTGAAAACTGCATTTCTAAATGGTGATTTAGAAGAATGCGTTTTTATGGATCAGCCAGAGAGCTTCATTGACAGTGGGAGCAGCGGGAAAGCATGTAGATTGCTTAAATCCATTTATGGATTAAAGCAGGCCTCACGGAGCTGGAACATCTTCTTTGATGTTACAATCAAAGAGTTTGATTTTATCAGAAATATAGATGAACCATGCAATTATAAGAAGATTGTAGGGAGTACTGTCACATTCCTCGTATTGTACGTAGATGACTTTCTCCTGATAGGAAATGATGTTCCTATGGTACAATCGGTCAAACTATTCTTATCACAAAGGTTCTCCATAAAGGACCTGGGTGATGCCTCGCGCATTTTGGGCATTAGGATCTATAGAGATAGATTTAAGAAGTTATTGGGACTGTCCCAATCAAAGTACATAGACACCATCCTAAAAAGGTTTAGTTTGGAAGATTCCAAGCGTGGTGCCTTGCCTGCTAGTCATGGAATCACTCTCTCCAAGGACTTCTGTCCAAAGACTGATGAAGAGAGAGCTCGCATGAGCATTATACCCTACACTTTAGCCGTAGGATCTATAATGTATGCAATGTTATGTACTCGCCCTGATGTAGCTTATGCACTAGCTGTAGTAAGCAGGTATCAATCCAACCAAGGGGAGAAACATTGGATAGCAGTGAAGAACATTCTTAAGTACTTGCGAAGGACTAAAGAATTGTTCTTTGTGTATGGTAATGGGGATCTCCAGATGCAGGCCTTTACCGATTCCAGCTTCCAAAGTGATAAGGATGATAGCAAATCTATCTCAGGGTTTGTATTTACCCTAAATGGAGGGGCGGTTAGTTGGAAGAGTTCCAAACAGGATACCGTTGCAGACTCCACGATGGAAGCTGAGTATATTGCTGCAAATGATGCTGCCAAGGAAGCCGTCTGGATGAAGAAGTTCATTACGGAATTAGGAGTAGTTCCAACCAGTATTGATCCAATACCATTGTATTGTGATAATAATGGTGCTATGGCGTTACCCAAAGAACCAAAGTCCCATCAGAAGTCCAGACATATCCTAAGGTGATATCACTTGATCCGGGAGATAATAGATCGCCAGGAGATCGAGATTGGGAGAGTAGATACAAAGGATAACACAACGGATCCACTCACCAAGGCACTTCCACAGTCGCAGCATGAGCGACTTTTTAAGATGTTGGGTATGAGATACGCTAATAACTGGCCTTAGTGCAAATGGGAGATTGTTAGATATATGTATGCCCTAAAGGACATTATATGTATAGTGGAAACTTGGACATATATATATATATGACTTTCTTGCTCAACATGATAGTATGCTATCTGGTTTACTTTACCTTGACATGTAGATTTGATCATTTACACATGTTGATAAAGCCCAAAGGATATTTGCTTGACTACTGTGATTATGATACGGATCATACTAATGGGGCACGTGTAGATTATAAGTATATCCTTGAACTGTTCCTAGTCGAGGGTGTATCGAGAAAGGGCATCGATATTCCAGAGTAGACTAGCGTATACCATTCTTGTCCCATATGATGGGCGATGGATGATCTCATATCTATCTTGTGAGGTAACACCAAAGATTGTATGCGGGTGCTCAGTGGAGACTGGGTATACTGAACGGACTCGTAGAGAACTCCTATGTGGTATTATATCTATCATCGGATAGCAGTTCTCAGGTAACACTGGTACAGGTTAGTCTGTAGACCCGAGATCATCATAGAGTCTTGTGTGTCCTCCCTCTGTATTTTGATCTCCACCCTACCACGGCTTTACTGAGTCGTGCAAACAGGTGGTCTTTGGATACAGTCTCGAGGCACATGGTGGCGATGAGCGATAGGAGGGTTTCGTCTCTCCTGGTATTGGGAGTTGATGTTGTGCTATGCTCGATTGGCTATAACAGGAAGTCCCTGGCCAGGGCTGCTGAGATTTTCTGGTAAGTGTTATCAGTAGTTTCTCGATATGTTATGAGCCATACAGCGGAATGACTTATTGAGTTATTGGGGTCGACGACTCCATTCCTGGACTCGATATGCAGCATATCTGACGAAGAGACCGGACTGTACGGTAAGTGTTGCCAGTTGGCTCGACGGGAGTTTTGACAGCTTCGCTGGTTTTTATCTGATCGTTCAATACCCGGGTGGCCATTACGCTTAGCTGACCTCTTGCGGCTTGTAGGTATTTGATATGATCATCACCTACTGCTGGCGTATTGACGAGTCTTAGAGTCCCACAATGAAGTTTCCTAGCTCAGGCAAAAAGATGTGGTGTGCATATAAGATATGCGCGGGGACCCGATTAAATTCGGATATGTGATAACGTATATTCATCGGGCATTTTCTATTGGTCGGGTCGTATGTGATATGACCGGTTTGCTAAATCAAGTGTTGATTTAACAAAATAACTAAACCCTTTTCTATTTTTGTATGCATGCATGTATGCACATGATGATGTGCATGGACACATACATACATACATTTGTATCATGATTGTTGATACAAAATTGGTGGCAATGCAAGACTTATATTGGAGCAATTATTTATATTTGTCATTTTAAGTTAATGTAAAGAAAATCCACCCATGCTCCATTATCCATTAGTGGCTAAACTTTACCTAACTTTTAATGAGAAGAATTTCCACCCATGGTTGTAGTGGGAATGATATAATGTTAATTATTCATTCTCGTCTCTATAAAAGGATTCATATTAGATATGAAATAAAAAGTGAAAATAGATGATTTGAGAAGGTGTTGGAAAAATAGGAGTAAGAGAGCTCAAGCTTAGCCACCATTATCATCTTCTTCCTCTCTTGATTTTTATCTTGAGTGAAGTTGATAAAGGAAAGGGTTTTGATTATAGAATATAAACCACATCATCATACTACACACATCTAGCCAATTTTTGTAGGGTGTTTGCTCTGCTTCATTCACAAATCAAGTAAAGCAAGGAGCTT
Source organism: Agapanthus africanus (assembly GCA_030015575.1). Classification (NCBI taxonomy): domain Eukaryota; kingdom Viridiplantae; phylum Streptophyta; class Magnoliopsida; order Asparagales; family Amaryllidaceae; genus Agapanthus; species Agapanthus africanus. The sequence goes on from CM057345.1 coordinate 190,456,749, forward strand.
TGAGCAAAGAGAATTCGGGTGGATCATCGTGGACAAGGAAGGCTTCCATCGATCCGTTCCAAACTCTCATAGTGCCAAGGAGTCACCGAGGGAGGTCTACAAAGGTTGTAATCTCTACTATTAGTGATAGTTTTTCATTTGCATGTGATGCTTAGTTGCATGAGACCGTAAATTTCTAGTAATGATTCTTGTTAAGTTCACTTAGCACCTTTAAAATTTTGATTATGGCATATGTGATGCTTCCAAACCCTTGACGAGGTGCTAGGTAAACCCAACATGGGGGTGCTATACGCCATCCACTCGACTTCCCCCGTAGATGTAAATTTACTCACCAAATTCATAAGCTTGCTGAAATTCACGATGCTATATCTGTTAACTCCGTCTCAGAAATCCTCGCGAAGACACCTATAATCGTATTTAAAACTACGTCGATGTAAATATCATATTGAAATCCAAAACAACGAGATAGGCACCCATTGATTAGAACCTATAGTATACTTAACCCAAAAACGACAATATACATCTGTCGTTAACGTATAAACGTTAACGGTTCAGCTGCAGTACTGAAATACGAAAAATCCGTATCGGAATATCGGAAAACTTAATAAAACCTTTACTAATCATTTCCAGATTTCTCTGGAAGAATACTGGAACAAATCAAACAACACTATAGCTTATAAAAGACCAAAACAAAGATACAGGATAAAAACCAACACCAAAAGCCTAGGGAAGGCCGGCGAGCTCGGAATTTTGGTGGATGTCGCCGGTTCATTTGAGGAATTTGGGGTTCGGGTTTAACATGAAGTTTCCTAGTGGTCTCAGTATAGTTTTGGTATTGCTAGTTTTCTAGTGGTTACACCTATTGGTTCCAGATTCATTTACAGTAGGCTTAACATCACAAAATACACTGTTTTCTTAAACTGCATACTAAAAACAGATATGGAATTTTACTGAACTTGCAAAGATGAAAAGGAATTATACCTATGGAGATGATTCACAAAAGAACACCAGCTCTAGAATCCTATGATGGAATCATCTAAGGGTTGTAGTGTATTGAGTTTGATGAAGGGTACACTTGATGAAGGAAATCATTGCTCTCTTTCTTTTGGTGTGAACACTTAGAAATTTTCTTGGTTTGAGGCTGAAGAAGTGTATTTTTCAGTTGGGATAAGAAGAAAGAATATGTGTAATTGGGATGAGGATTTATGTAGAGAAAGCATGAGGTGGAGGTTGAGAGGTGGAGGTGGCATTGAGGAAAGAGTAGGTGTCGCCATAAGGAAGCATGGTGCATTCATGTAAGGAGGAGGTGTTAAACATGAAGAAGGATGTGGAAAGTTATGAAGGAGAAGGTGGAAATAGTTGAGCATGGTGAAGATGAGGTGTTTTGTGAAGGTTAGTATAGAATATCAAGTTGGATGTATATGCCCTAGAGGCCAGTATTATATATGTATACATATGGAAGCTAGGGATATGTATGTACAGGACAATCTTGCTTAGTTTTATAGTATATTATTTGACTTGTCATTGTCAGGATATGTGTATTTATTTGTATGTTGTTATATCTATCTTGCACATATTGATAAAGACTCGAAAAGGTAGTATATTATTATGGTTTGTCTTTATCTTTACATGGCATATGTCATACTCGTTATTACATATTGCGGTTACATGTTGATAAAGCCTCTAGGATCTTGCTTGACTACTTGCGTTGTGATGGCGATCATACTTGTGGGAGCAGAGTAGTCCGTAAGCACATCCTTAAAAGGTCACTAGTCGCATGAGTATCGAGACGGGGCATTGATACTCCGGAGTAGACTGGTGTATACGTTTCTAGCTACATCGGGGGATGGTTGGTCCCGCAGCCATTGGTCTGATGCACCAAAGATCGTATACAGGTGCTCACTAGGTGTGAGTACACTGGACGGACTCGCTGAGAACTTCCATATGGTACTATACCGATCGTCAGATGGAAGTTCTCACGTGACATGTGTACAGGTTATTCTTTGGACCCGAGATCAGCATTTATCTCGTGTGATCTCCTACTGAGCTTTGATCACTACCCTACCACGGCTCTACTGAGTCATGCAAACAGGTTTGGTTGGGTTCAGTCCCGAGCCACATGGAGGCAGTGAGCGTTGTCGGGGATTCGTCTCTCCCGGTATAGGGAGTCGATATCGCACTGTGATTCGATTGGTCAGGACCATAAGACCTTGGCCAAGGCAGTTGGGATTTACTGATAGGTTGATCAGTAGTTTCTCGGATTGGTCCTAAGCCACATCGACACGACTTATCAGTTTATTAGGGTCTGACGTTCACCATCCCCTAGATCCGGTATGTGATACTCTTTGACGAAGAGACCGGACTGTACAGATATTGTCACGGATAGGCTCAGTAGGAGATCCGGATGAGTTTGCTCATCGGCCTTCCTTTCGACAGGCACCCGGGTAGCCGTTACGTACAGCTAGTGCCGCTGATGTACTTGTGGTTATGGATTTATCCAGTAACTCACTGCTTGCGTACTTTCGAGTCTTTAGAGTCCCACACAGAGGGTTTCCCTGATCCAGGAAAAATGATGTAGTAGCCATATTGGATACGTGCTGGGTTCGATCGATTGATGTACTTTGTACTCGAACTTTCGATCGGACAGTTGGTGATACTAGCCGGCTCGGGTTTGAGCCGGATTATTAAATCGGGTATTGATTTAATAATTTACATATATGTATTTCGATATATATACTCAGGTATTACGTTCTTCGTGTTCTTCTATCTCTTTAGGCATTCGGATTTTTATCCGATTGCCGGTATGTATATACAGTAGACTGAAATCCGTATTTATTACAGATTTCCTTCTAGAAGGTGGCCACCTCATTATGTATTTTCCATTTATTTGATAAATGGAAATGAGGTGTAAAGTGAGAGGTAAGGGAGGAATGGAGGTGACCATGCTTCAATACTTAACAAATGAATTTATAATTCATTTTGGAGTTACTATTGAAGCATGGTTGCTAATTGTTTAATAAAAGAATTCATACACAAAACATATGTGTGTATTTTCTCTTTCATGCTTGATTTATTTTTTTTAGCTCTCTTTTGCTCTTCATCTCCTCCTTCCTTTCTAGCTTCCTCCACCTTCATCTTCTTCCTCTTCACTACCTTATCATGTGTTGAGAATCAAGTGAAGAGGCAAGAAAGAGATTGCTTCACACTTAGAACTCCAAAACTATGTCCTAGATTACTTGGACTATCATCCCAAGTTCTCTAGTTGCTCTTTTGACATTTAGCAAAGAGCTAGAGCCATGGATCATACCCCTCGGGTGGATCATCTACGACAAAGAAAGGCCGGAGAACAAGCTCGATCCCGGAAGACCGATGGAGCCGGAAAAGAAGATCAAGCAAGTTCAACGTAGCTACGAGGAGCTAAGGATGACGAACGAAGACCGAAGGACTTGGTTCGTTTGGTAAGTATTCCTCATCATAGTAGATAGAACTCTAATATAGCTAGTTAGGTTTATCGTTAAAGATCAGGGATAAAGGTTAATCTAGTGCCAAGTTTCGTTTCGCTATAAAAATTTTATTCCGCATTTGGCCACGGAAGTTGGCCGGGGCACTAGGGTAACCCTTCATGGTATCAGAGCTAGCCCATAAACCCTAGTCTAGCACGTTTAAACATTGTTAAAACAACGAAACCGAAACGACTCCGTAACAGCAACACCAAACTGCACTTTCTATTGTTTTTAAAAAGTCTTCAAAAAATTTTTTAAACAAGTGCAGAGTGATCCTTATACTGAGAGATGTACCCAGAACAAAAATGAGCCATTTCCACCACAAAGTGCCCGGCCAAAATCCCATTAAATCCGTCCTCCTCGGATCTTTAGTGGTGAAATGCATCAAATTTTGTTCTGGGCACTTATCTCAAGAAGTTTGGTTTTCTGGTGTTGTTTGTTTTTTGCCAAAATTTGATTCTATGTTGTTTTCTGTACGGGGCAATCTGGAGTGTTTCGAAGTCGTTGTATTTTACAATATTTAACAGTTTATAGTTCATTCACTTTTATCTGCGACCGTGAATGTCACTCGATCGGTAAAACTCGTCTAATTGCTATATGTTCTTTTAGACGGGTTTTGCGAACGTGACATTCGCGTTGATTTTTTTGCTTGTGCTGTGATTATGGTTGGATTGTCGTGGTGGATAGCATGTGGTGCAATTGTTAGTGTATATGCCCTAGAGGCCATTACTGTATCATACTGGTTTGTATATTACTTAATGGATGCTTGGGATATTCACCTTGTATATACAATCTTGCTCAAAATAGTAGTATGCTACTTGGTTTGTTTCTACTTCAATGTGTACATGTGTTTATTTTTGTATATCGCCTATACACATTAGTAGAGCCCTTAGGATCTTTGCTTGATTACCAGCGATGTAATGGCCGTCACACTAGTGGGGCTGGGTAATCTATAAGCACATCCTTATGCAGGTCCCTGGTCGCAGGACTATTGAGACAGGGCATCGATACTCCGGAGTAGACCAGCGCATGCGCTTCTCATCCCAGTGGGGGAGACGGTCTGTCCCACAGCCGTCAGTACGTCGTACTTGAGATAGTATGCGGGTGCTCGTTAGGTTACGGGTACACTGGACAGGACTCGTCGGGAACTGACTAGTTGGTATTATACCTATCGTCAGTTATCAGTTCCCAGGTGACATGAGTACAGCTTAGTCCGCTGACTTGACACTGTCACTTTGCCTCGAGTGTGTTCCCACTGTACTTTGATCACTACCCTACCACGGCTCAAAGGAGTCGTGCAAACAGGTAGTGGTTGGGTGCAGTCCCGAAGCACTTGGAGGCAGTGATGGTTAGACAGGATTCGTCTCTCCCGGTATTAGGGGTTGACATCGCGCTGTGTCTAGGAGAGCCATTACACGAGTAGGCCCTGGCCAGGGCAAATGAGATATACTGGTAGGTTTCCAGTGTTATCTCAGGGTGTTTTGGGCTTCGCTCCGGCACGACTTGTACCGCTATTGGGGGACTGACGTTTACCGCCCCCTAGGCCCGCCATGCGATGTATCAGACGAACAGACCGGACTGTACGGAGAATGTCACACTCAGGCTCAGTAGGAGTTCAGATGGGTTTCGCCTCGTCGGTCTTCTTGTCGGCATTACCTGGGGACCGTTACGCACAGCTAGTGCCGCTTGCGGTCTGTGGTTAAACCCACTGCCAGCGTAGTGTCGAGTCTTTAGAGTCCCACACAGAAAGCTTTTCGCCTTTAGGCAAAAGAGTAGAGGTCGCATGGTAATGCGACAAGTCGCATGGTTTTGCGACAGGGTTCGGTCACATCCGTGCACTTGTACACGTACAGTGTCCTGACAGTTTACACTAGCGGGCTTTGGTTTAAGCCAGATCCTAGTGTACCTTTTGGGATTGGATTTATCCAGTGTGCATTCGTGTTCCTCGGAACGCGGATGCAGGTGTGTATGCACAGTTGACAGGGAGGCAGAGGCAGCGGATTCTCATTAGGGTTGTTGACAGTTGACCATTGACTATTTGACTTTTTGCTCAACCCTAATGAGAATATGATATGTGATTAACTATTATATTAATTAAGTATTATGGTGATATGGTTGTTGACTTTGTTGACTTGTTGACTTTTGTTGACTTTGTTGACCGGTTGACTAGGCTTGACTAGTTGACCATCATGATAACCATAGCCATCATTTCATGGCAAAGACTTTTTCTTGCTTGCTCATTTGTGTAAAATGAGTGCATGAAATGATATGGTTATGGTTGCTTCAAACCATCACATAAGACTTTTGTTAGTATGATGAGTTATGATTGCTTTGGATTATGAGAGGGTGAAAGACAAAAGAGAGCCTCATTCTTTCTTGCTCATTCTCTCTCTTGTTCTTGAGCTCTCCTTTTGCTCTCACCCTTTTGCTCTTGCTCCCTCTCTTTAATCTATGGTTCTCTTGTCTCATGAGTTGAGAATCAAGAACCATAGATAAAATCCCATTCTAATTCTTCTCTACTTATTCTAGTTCACTAGGTTTAGCAAACCAAGTGAACTAGTTTCTTCAAAGAACGAAGAAGGAGCTAAAGGTTGGAGCTTTCAGGTGGATCTTTCTTCGGCGTACGGAGACGACGAGAAGAAGCCATTCCGGACCACCATCGGAGCTTGAAGACGAAGGAGTTCAAGACAAGCAAGGTATAACCCCCTAACCGAGTAGCTAGAAACTCGTAGTTAGGTTGCTAGATAGATGTTTAACCAAGATCCGGGTTTTAGGTCCATGTTACCACCTCCGTAAAAATCGTTTTTTACCAAATTCCGCATTCCCGAAAGAACCGGGAGAGGTAGCATGGACTTACAGTGGTATCAGAGACTAGTTAAACTCTATCTAACATGTTAGCAAGTAACTAGAAGATCGATCAACGAAAAAGTCCCGAAACGAACCCTGGAATTTTAAACTTTCTGTCGATTTTAAAAGTGCTGGAAAACCTTTTTGAAATACACCTAAAATCGACTCAAGCTTTTTTAAAGAAACTGCAAAATTTTGGGCCCCTGACTCGATCAAAGCGCCGCGTTTCCGTGGCGGGAGCATGCTCCCGCCGCGGAAACGCGGCCGAGTTGACTCGGTCAGGGGTTTTCTTTTTTGCAGTTTACTGGTGGGGGTATTTTGGGATTTTTGGTATATATATTTTCAACCCAGATTTTCCAGAACGAAAATTTTACTTTAGGGTCCTGAAAATCCGTATTTTTGATCGAACTTCTAAAAGACTTAAGCTAACGGGTTTTTCTGTAATGTGATATTTGTATTGAACGTCTACTAATCGCTATATGTCGATTAGTGGGGGTTATACAAATCTGTGATCTGTAATGTTGCTGGAATGTGTATATGAATATGTTGGATTGTCGCGGGTGAATAGCCGGGGGTTGTGAGACGAGAGTTTTCTTTTCTTTCAATTCATGTAAATTTGTAAATTGATGTAATAATTATTTGTATGGCCGCACAACCGGGTCGGGGTTGTAGCCGTCATTGTATAATTTCTTTTTACTGTTTTTGCTCCTAGGATAGACCCATGGAGGGGGTGCACAAACTACCGGGTATGCCGAAGTGTCGAGTGGCCTACTCATGGAGATGAGGGAGGTTACTACGCTTCGGATACTTGGCGGGTAGTTTGCCGCACCCGTAGGGGTCTTGGGTAGGGTATTTGGCTATTTACCGCGACCGTGTAATTTGTCTTTCGTTACAGGCTCATACGAATTACAGATTCCTAGTATATTCAATGTATTCATCTGTGATCTGAAATGTTTATCATTGCAGTATATCTATATATGATATTATTTAGGCATTGCTTATGTTTTACAGACGCGCTAGCCCAGCCCCCGCTCTGTCGTTAGTTAAGTAACCTAACGGGTAACGACGGGGCCCCGTGGCGAATGCGAATGGCATAAGCGTACGTCATATTTTGGTTGTTTTCTGCAATGGTAGGATTAAATGATGGGACGCATTAAAAGAACTAATGCAAGAATATCACGCATTGAAAGAACTAATGCAAGATAATAAACCAAGTTAAAGTCGTTGGAACACTTTCGAAAAACCACTCGGTTCTTTTCAAAACAAACTTTTAAAATACGGAGTTTGAGCCACTCCATTTAAAAGCTATCTCGTTCCATCGACCAAATCAAGTTCACTACGTTCACGGTTTTGCCAAAACCATCCGTAGCCCTCCATCATTTCAGTTAAATATTCGGTAGTATTCAAGCTATGTATTTTGACCTCACGCCAAGGCATAGTGATTGGTAGCTGCCGGATATTTATCTGTTGCATAGATAGAATGCGTTGGTTTGAGACAGTCGTACTGCCATTTTGGCCAACGTCAATGGTATGTACGGGTGGGTTCAAATTAACCAGGATAATGATGGGACGAACTTGACATGTGACTTATGACATTTTGACCTCACGCCAAGGTCATAAGAGCATGGGGCAAAAATCCACATCGGGAGTTTCATAAGTACTGAAACTTGCTAGATTTGCATACCATTTGGAGTGTGATGATTCTGGTAGGATTCCTTCAGTTTCGTCACGCAATGATATTTGGATCCCGATCCTACTGTGAGTATATGCTACTCCTCGGGAAATTTCTCACTTAACGATCAATGCTATAAACCTAGTAGGTTCCTAGAAAGGTGTTAGCGGGGCTACGCCCCCAGGGAAAAGAGGTTCTTTAATTAAGGAACTTCGCGAAAGCGTTGGAAAACCTCCCTCGAAGTACCGACACCAGCCTGGTTGAACGGTTAAGCAAGTATTGTACGGTGGGATTGATCCTGACTAATTCTTCCTTTATGGTTTGAGGAGGGATTCGAGAAACAGTGGGAGCCATCCTGTTTAGACAAACTAAAAACCACTCTAAACTTGCAAGAGCATCATGCTGAGTGTTTCTTCTTCTCTCTCCTAATTGCAGCGACCAATCAACATGACTGGACTTAAGTTACTCCTAGATAAAAACAAACTGACAGGGCCAAACTATAAAGATTGGCTCAGGAATGTCAAGATAGCAATCACTTATGACAAGCTGGGGTATCTTCTTACCACCAAAGCTCCCCCTGTCCCTGGTCTAACTTCCAGCGTCGCGGATAAGGAAATCCGCAAGACTTGGGAGATTGATAGCGCGAAGGCCAAATGCCTCCTGCTTGCCTCGATGGACAACGAACATCAGAGGAGGCACGAGAATATGGACATGGAATCCATATTGCTTCATACAAAAGAACTGTATGGAGAGCAATCTCGTATCGCAAGATACGAAGCGTCGAAAAAGTTATTTTCGACAAGAATGGCCGTCGGATCATCAGTAGCCGAGCACGTGCTAAAGATGATCGGCTACATTGAGGAGCTCGCATACCTAGGGATCACATTGGAGAGTGAGCTATATACGGATATAGTTCTCCAGTCCCTTCCATCCACTTACGCCCAGTTTATACTGAAATTCAACTTACAAGAAAAAGAGGTTGAACTTTCAGAGCTCCTCAACATGCTGAGGAGCGCAGAGGGCACCCTACAGAAAGGTAGGGATACATCCACTTTGTTTGTAGGAGGATCATCTTCTTCTAGGTCCAAGGCGAAAGCCAAGGGAAAGAAGAAGAAGGCCCCCGCCAAACCAAGGGGCGGTGTTAGTAAAGTGGATACGAAGGGAAAAGGTAAAGCAACAAAGATAGAGGGGAAGCTTGTGGATAAGGAAGAATGCTTCTATTGTCATAAGAAAGGACACTGGAAGAATGATTGCAGGGCCTGGAAGGCCATAACACAGGAATTGAAGCAGGTTGCAGCTTCAGCTTCAGGTGTGTATGTTATTGAAAACTGTCTTTCAATAAACTCTACTTCCTGGGTATTGGATACCGGATCAGGATCTCATATCTGTAATTCTTTACAGGCGTTGAGAAACCGTAGGGTTTTGAAGGCAGGTGACATGACCCTCAGAGTTGCGAACGGAGCTAGCATGGATGCTAAAGCCGTGGGGGACTATCACCTAGGAATGTCAGATGGACATGTTTTGGTTTTGCGTAATTGCTTTTTTGTACCCAACGCAACTTGTAATATCATTTCTGTATCTTTAGTTTCTAAAGAAGGTTATGAATTTGCGTTTTTAAGTAATGTTGTAAACATTCACCTTAATCAAGTTTTGATTGGGTCAGGTACATTGAGTAATGGTATATACGTATTGAACCAACCACAGATTTTCAATGTCCAGAATACACACAAAAGAAAGTCTCCAGAAATAAATCAGACTTTCTTGTGGCATTGTAGACTGGGTCACATCAATGAGAGAAGGTTGACTAAGTTACATACAGAGGGATATTTGAATGCATTCGAATATCAATCGTATGCCACTTGTCAATCTTGTCTCAAAGGAAAGATGACAAAGACTCCGTTTACTGGACATGGAGTAAGAGCGAGCGAGCTCTTGGGACTCATACACAGTGACGTGTGCGGTCCAATGTCTACACATGCGCGAAGCGGCCATTCTTACTTCATTACTTTTACGGATGACTTCTCAAGGTACGGTTATGTCTTCTTAATGAAACATAAGTCCGAAGCCTTTGGAAAATTCCAGGAGTATAAGAATGAAGTAGAGAAACAGACCGGCAAAAGTATTAAGATTCTAAGATCGGATCGAGGTGGAGAATACTTAAGTGCCGAGTTCCTGGACTATTCAAAAGAGAACGGAATTCTCTCTCAGCTTACTCCTCCATACACCCCGCAACGTAACGGTGTATCGGAGAGACGGAACCGCACCCTATTGGATATGGTGCGGTCCATGATGAGTAACGCTGAGTTACCGCGATCATTCTGGGGGGATGCGCTAGAATCAGCTGCATACCTTTTGAACCGAGTTCCGACTAAGACTTTGCCTACCACCCCATATGAAATGTGGAGTGGGAAGAAACCCTATCTTCAATATCTGAAGATCTGGGGATGTCCAGCTTTTGTCAAAAAGCAGCATGCGGACAAACTCGAGGCACGCTCAGTACTGTGCAAGTTTGTGGGATACCCAAAGAACACCAGGGGGTATCTTTTCTACTACGCAGAGGAACAAAAAGTCATTGTTTCTCGTAATGCCCACTTTCTAGAACACCAGTTCTTGGAAAAGGAAAATAGTGGGAGCGCAGTGGAACTGGAAGAAATTCCAGAACCACAGACTATTACTGAAAGGTTAGTGGAACCAGAGGGTTCAACAGAACAGGACATTCCTACGCCGCTCCGCAGGAGTAGTAGGCAGTCTCATCCGCCCGAGAGATACTGCGGTTTTCTCATAGACGGGGATAGAGAGGATTGCATCATAGATTATGATGAGCCTACTAGCTTCCAGCAGGCCGTTCAGAGCGTTGACTCAGTGAAATGGCCGGATGCAATGCGGACCGAAATGGAGTCCATGTACACCAACAAGGTATGGACGTTGGACATTGCTCCAGACGGGGTAAAACCCGTAGGATGCAAGTGGATCTTCAAAAGGAAGATTGGTGTAAATGGACAGGTTGAGACCTATAAAGCTAGGCTGGTAGCAAAGGGTTTTCGTCAAAGACCTGGCTTGGACTATGACGAAACCTTTTCTCCAGTAGCCATGCTGAAATCCATTCGGATCCTTCTTGCCATTGCTGCCTTCCACGATTATGAGATCTGGCAAATGGACGTAAAGACAGCTTTTCTAAATGGAAATTTAGAGGAGTGTGTCTATATGGACCAGCCAGAGGGTTTCATTCAGAGTGGGAGCAGCGGAAAGGTGTGCAAGTTGCTTAAGTCCATCTATGGACTAAAGCAGGCATCGCGGAGTTGGAACATCTGCTTTGATGAGACGGTCAAAGAATTTGGCTTTATCAAAAATCCAGATGAACCATGCATCTATAGTAGATTTGTAGCGAGAACTGTAGTATTCCTCGTTTTATACGTGGATGACATTCTCTTAATAGGAAATGACATTCCTATGCTACAATCTGTCAAGGGGTTCTTGTCACACAAGTTCTCCATGAAAGACCTGGGTGATGCCTCGTACATTCTGGGTATCCGGATCTACCGTGACAGATCCAAGAGGATATTAGGACTTTCTCAGTCAGGTACATCGACACCATACTGAAGAGATTCAGTATGGAAGATTCCAAGCGCGGTAACCTATCGGCTTGTCACGGTTCACCCTCTCTAAAGAGATGTCTCCCAAGACTGATTTAGAAAGGGATCGCATGTCTATTATACCCTACGCTTCTGCGGTAGGCTCTATAATGTATGCGATGTTGTGTACCAGACCGGATGTAGCTTATGCACTGAGTGTGGTAAGCCGGTATCAGTCAAACCCTGGGGAGAAACACTCGATAGCGGTAAAGAATATTCTTAAGTACCTGAGAAGGACTAAGGAGATGTTCTTGGTGTATGGCGGAAAAGACCTCCAGATCGAGGCCTTTGCTGACTCCAGCTTCCAGAGTGACAAGGATGATTCCAAGTCCATGTCGGGTTTTGTCTTTACCCTCAATGGAGGGGCGGTGTGTTGGAAGAGTTCCAAACAGGAAACCGTTGCAGACTCGACGATGGAAGCGGAATACATCGCTGCATCTGATGCCGCAAAAGAAGCTGTCTGGATGAGGAAGTTCTTGAAAGAACTTCAGGTGGTTCCGTCCATTGTTGATCCAATACCTCTGTATTGCGACAACAACAGGGCTATAGCTTTAGCGAAGGAACCCAGGTCCCATCAGAGATCCAGGCACATCTTGAGGCGGTATCACCTGATCAGGGAGATCGTAGATCGCCAGGAGATCGAGGTTCGGAGAGTCGCTTCAGAAGATAACACTGCAGATCCATTCACCAAGGCCCTGCCCCCAGACTCAGTTCGAGCGGCTGATCGAGATGATAGGTCTTCAATACGCCAGTACATGGCCTTAGTGCAAGTGGGAGATTGTTAGTGTATATGCCCTAGAGGCCATTACTGTATCATACTGGTTTGTATATTACTTAATGGATGCTTGGGATATTCACCTTGTATATACAATCTTGCTCAAAATAGTAGTATGCTACTTGGTTTGTTTCTACTTCAATGTGTACATGTGTTTATTTTTGTATATCGCCTATACACATTAGTAGAGCCCTTAGGATCTTTGCTTGATTACCAGCGATGTGATGGCCGTCACACTAATGGGGCTGGGTAATCTATAAGCACATCCTTATGCAGGTCCCTGGTCGCAGGACTATCGAGACAGGGCATCGATACTCCGGAGTAGACCAGCGCATGCGCTTCTCATCCCAGTATGGGAGATGGTCTGTCCCACAGCCGTCAGTACGTCGTACTTGAGATAGTATGCGGGTGCTCGTTAGGTTACGGGTACACTGGACAGGACTCGTCGGGAACTGACTAGTTGGTATTATACCTATCGTCAGTTATCAGTTCCCAGGTGACATGAGTACAGCTTAGTCCGCTGACTTGACACTGTCACTTCGCCTCGAGTGTGTTCCCACTGTACTTTGATCACTACCCTACCACGGCTCAAAGAAGTCGTGCAAACAGGTAGTGGTTGGGTGCGGTCCCGAAGCACTTGGAGGCAGTGACGGTTAGACAGGATTCGTCTCTCCCGGTATTAGGGGTTGACATCGCGCTGTGTCTAGGAGAGCCATTACACGAGTAGTCCCTGGCCAGGGCAAACGAGATATACTGGTAGGTTTCCAGTGTTATCTCAAGGTGTTTTGGGCTTCGCTCCGGCACGACTTGTACCGCTATTGAGGGACTGACGTTTACCGCCCCCTAGGCCCGCCATGCGATGTATCAGACGAACAGATCGGACTGTACGGAGAATGTCACACTCAGGCTCAGTAGGAGTTCAGATGGGTTTCGCCTCGTCGGTCTTCTTGTCGGCATTACCTGGGGACCGTTACGCACAGCTAGTGCCGCTTGCGGTCTGTGGTTAAACCCACTGCCAGCGTAGTGTCGAGTCTTTAGAGTCCCACACAGAAAGCTTTTCGCCTTTAGGCAAAAGAGTAGAGGTCGCATGGTATTGCGACAGGTCGCATGGTTTTGCGACAGGGTTCGGTCACATCCGTGCACTTGTGCACGTACAGTGTCCGGATAGTTTACACTAGCGGGCTTTGATTTAAGCCAGATCCTAGTGTACCTTTTGGGATTGGATTTATCCAGTGTGCATTCGTGTTCCTCGGAACGCGGATGCGGGTGTGTATGCACAGTTGATAGGGAGGCAGAGGCAGCGGATTCTCATTAGGGTTGTTGACAGTTGACCGTTGACTATTTGACTTTTTGCTCAACCCTAATGAGAATATGATATGTGATTAACTATTATATTAATTAAGTATTATGGTGATATGGTTGTTGACTTTGTTGACTTGTTGACTTTTGTTGACTTGTTGACTTTGTTGACCGTTGACTAGGCTTGACTAGTTGACCATCATGATAACCATAGCCATCATTTCATGGCAAAGACTTTTTCTTGCTTGCTCATTTGTGTAAAATGAGTGCATGAAATGATATGGTTATGGTTGCTTCAAACCATCACATAAGACTTTTGTTAGTATGATGAGTTATGATTGCTTTGGATTATGAGAGGGTGAAAGACAAAAGAGAGCCTCATTCTTTCTTGCTCATTCTCTCTCTTGTTCTTAAGCTCTCCTTTTGCTCTCACCCTTTTGCTCTTGCTCCCTCTCTTTAATCTATGGTTCTCTTGTCTCATGAGTTGAGAATCAAGAACCATAGATAAAATCCCATTCTAATTCTTCTCTACTTATTCTAGTTCAATAGGTTTAGCAAACCAAGTGAACTAGTTTCTTCAAAGAACGAAGAAGGAGCTAAAGGTTGGAGCTTTCAGGTGGATCTATCTTCGGCGTACGGAGACGACGAGAAGAAGCCATTCCGGACCACCATCGGAGCTTGAAGACGAAGGAGTTCAAGACAAGCAAGGTATAACCCCCTAACCGAGTAGCTAGAAACTCGTAGTTAGGTTGCTAGATAGATGTTTAACCAAGATCCGGGTTTTAGGTCCATGTTACCACCTCCGTAAAAATCGTTTTTTTACCAAATTCCGCATTCCCGAAAGAACCGGGAGAGGTAGCATGGACTTACAGCAATGTTAGAAATACAGTATATAATTCATTTGTACATTTGTTATTGCGGGGCGAGCGTCCGACATGTGGACAGACGTCTTTGCCGGGTTTTATATTATTTTGGGGCACGACCGGGTTGATGTCGATGTCGCCGTTTGTACATATTATTTTCTTTTTATGTATTAAGATTACCCCATGGTGGAGTGCATGAATAGCCGGGTTCTAGAAGGCAACAAGCCCGCATCTCATGGCGCTGAGACGGAGGGGGCTTCATTCTAGAACTGGCGGGCTATTCGCTGCACTCGTAGGGGGTACAGGTTTTCATTGCACAGGCTATCCACACGACCGGGAATGTCGTATTTTATTTGCGGCTCAAATGAAACCCGGGGCTCCAAGATTATCCACCATTCTGTAATGTTGGTCGTGATTCTGTGATGTTGTTTTTTATCAAGCCTCGGACGAATGTTATATATACTTATATAAATACTAGTAGATGTTGTATATGTTTTGCACCCACGCTAGTCCAGCCCCCGCTCTGTCATTATTTAAGTAACCTAATGGGCGATGACGGGGCCCAGTGGCGAATGCGGATGGCATATACGTACATCGTATTTTCGTTCTTTTCTGGTGTGATACGATTAAAATGATGGGACCGCATTGATTTTGATCAATGCAAGAAAATAAACCTAAAAGATGTTGTTGGAACAGATTTTAAAACTAACATTACAGACGTTCTCTTTTGCTTTGCATAGTGGTATTCGGTTATGAATATCCAGCAGCTCATTCGGCGAGGCAAGGGCCGAGAGCCCTTCATCGGGAGTGACCCCTTGAATAAAAGTTTGCGTCAGCATATTAACTTCACTATAGTCGATTATTTTTGCTTTGCATCATGGTATTCAGTTTGGAATATCCTCCACCTCATTCGACGAGGAAAGTGCCGAGATCCCTTCATAGGGAGTGACCTCATTAGCAAATGTTTTCGCCACTATAGATTTACAAAATTACTCAGGTTCCTTCAACGATATCAAGTTCATTACGTTAACGGGTTTTTTCGCCAAAAAACCAGCCGTAGCCATCCGTCATTTCCTACAAGTACTACTTAGTATTCGAGCTGTGTATTTTGGCATTGTCAAGGCGTAGTGATCGGTAACTGAGTATTTCTTGTTTGTAGCTTTATTTCAGATTATTTAGGACGGTCGCATAGCTATGTTGGCATTGTCAAGGGATATGCGGGTGGGTCTAAGTTAATCAAGATAATGACGGGCCGAACTTGACTAGCGGCTTATGATATGTTAGCATTGTCAAGGTCATAAAGCCGTTAGGGGTAAAAACCACATCGGGAGTTTCAAACATACAGGAAAATTGCAGATTCAGCATACCTTCTGGAGTGTGGTGACTAGAGTGGATTCCATTTAGTGCATCACACAATGATAGTTGGATCCCGATCCCACCGGTGAGTAGGATTACTCTCGGGAGATTATCACACTTAACAATCAATGCTATAAACCAAGTAGGTGTCTAGAACGGTGTCAGCGGGGCTACGCCTCCAGGGAAAAGAAGTTATGTAATTAAGGAACTTTGCGAAAGCGTTGGAAAACCTCCCTCGAAGTACCGACACCAGCATGGCTGAAAGGTTAAGCAAGTATTGTGACGTGTGATTAATCCTGACTAGTTTTTCTTTTAGGGTTTGAAGAAGAATTTGAGAAAATTGTTGGAGCCATCCTGGTTAGATAAATTAATAACCAATCTAATCTTACAAGAGCGCATGCTGAGTGTTTATTTTCTCTCTCTCCAGGTAGCAACCATTTCACGCCCTAATCAAGATAATAAAATGTATCGCTTGACCGATCCGAATTCTTATTCGGAGCTGGGGAACGTCGGTTCAGCTATAACTTATAACAACGGTCATAAGTTTGAGAAATGGAAAGAGGATTGTATGGATTCCAAGGAGACCCCATTGAAGAAGAAGCATACTAATGCATCTACTTCGGATGTTCTTCTTATTGAGAACTGCTTTTCGGTCAGTCCTACCTCCTGGGTATTAGATATCGGATCAGGATCTCATATCTATAATTTATTACAGGGAATGAGAAAAAGTAGGATAGTTGGACCTGGTGATATGTCCCTCAGAGTAGGGAACAGAGCACTAGTTAATGCTGCAGCCGTCGGTGAATATCACCTAGTGTTGCCAAATGGCAATGCTATGATTTTGAACAATTGCTACTATGTACCTTCTATGCTTTGCAGCATCATATCAGTTTCTTTACTTGATAAAGATGGACATAACTTTGTTCTTGATAGAAATATCATGAACATTTACCTTGATAAGGTACTGGTTGCAGAAGGTGCATTGTGTAATGGTATCTATGTTCTAAAACAGAATACAGTTCTCAATGTACAAAACACACGCAAGAGAAAGAGTTCAGATACGAACGAATCCTACTTGTGGCATTGTAGACTTGGTCATATCAGAGAGAAAAGACTGAGTAAATTGCATAAAGATGGACTCTTGAATACGTTCGAATTTTCATCTTATGAAACTTGTCCGTCTTGTCTCAAAGGAAAGATGACCAAATCTCCGTTCACCGGACATGGAGAAAGAGAAGCAGAGCTCTTGGGACTCATACACAGTGATTTATGCGGTCCAATCTCTATACATGCAATGGGTAGGTTCTCGTACTTCATCACATTCACTGACGATCTCTCTAGGTTCGGATATGTGTATCTTATGAAACACAAATCTGAAGCTTTTGAGAAATTCAAAGAATTCAGAAACGAAGTAGAGAACCAGACTGGCAAAAGTATCAAGATCCTCCGGTCTGATAGAGGAGTGGAGTACTTAAGCACGGATTTCCTAGATTACTTAAAAGAGAATGGAATTCTCTCTCAGATTACTCCTCCGTATACACGACAGCACAACGTGGTATCGAAGCGGAGGAACCATACCCTATTGGAATGGTTCGCTCCATGATAAGTAATGCCGAGTTACCTCTTTCATTCTTGGGACTTGTGCTACAAACAGCAGCATACTTGCTGAATCAGGTTCTTTCTAAATCTGTGCCTAAGACT
This sequence comes from Agapanthus africanus, assembly GCA_030015575.1. NCBI lineage: Eukaryota > Viridiplantae > Streptophyta > Magnoliopsida > Asparagales > Amaryllidaceae > Agapanthus > Agapanthus africanus. The sequence continues at coordinate 190,474,397 of CM057345.1, forward strand.
CCATATGAAATATGGAGTGGTAAAAGACCATATCTTGAACGTATTAAGATATGGGGTGGTCCGGCCTATGAAAAGGTACAAAATCAGGACAAGCTTAAGGCATGATCAGTTTTGTGCAAATTTGTGGGATATCCTAGAAATTCTCTGGGATATCTGTTCTACCACACTGAGGAACAGAAGGTGTTCGCTGCTCGTCGCGCCACTTTTTTAAAGTGGCAATTTCTTGCAAAAGAAATAAGTGGGAGCACGGTAGAACTGGATAAAACATCAGATCCACAAACTCAAACTGAGGATTTAGTAGAACTAGAAAATTCAATAGTCCCGGACGAACGTCAGCCACTCCACAGATCTGGTAGGATTTCTTATCCGCCCGAGAGATACTACGGTTTTCTCATCGATGGGGATCGAAAGGATTACATCTTGGAAGAAGATGATCCTACTTGTTTCAGACAGGCCGTTATCAAAAGAGACTCTGATAAGTGGCTGGATGATATGCGATCTGAAATGGAGTCCATGTACACCAATAAAGTGCGGACCTTAGATATTTCTCCTCCTGGGGTAAAACCCGTTGGATACAAATGGATCTACAAAAGGAAACTTGGTGTAGATGGGCAGGTGGAAACCTATAAGGCTAGACTCATTGCAAAAGGTTTTCATCAAAGACCAGGAGTGGACTATGACGAAACCTTTTCTCCAGTGGCTATGCTCAAATCCATTCGGATCCTGCTTGCCATTGCTGCCTTCCATGACTATGAGATCTGGTAGATGGACGTAAAAACGTCCTTTCTGTAAGTCCATGCTACCTCTCCCGGTACTTTCGGGCATGCGGAATTTGATAAAAAACGATTTTTATAGAGGTGGTAACATGGTCTTAAAACCCGGATCTTTGTTAAACATCTAACTAACAACCTAACTAGGAGTCGTTAACTACTCGGTTAGGGGGTTTATACCTTGCTTGTCTTGAACTCCTTCGTCTTCAAACTCCGATGGTGGTCCGAATCGGCTTCTTCCCATCGTCTCCTTACGCCGAAGATAGATCCACCTGAAAGCTCCAACCTTTGGCTCCTTCTTCGAACTTTGAAGAAACTAGTTCACTCGGTTTGCTAAACCTTGTGAACTAGAGTGAGTAGAGAAGAGTTTGTATGGGATTTTATCTATGGTTCTTGGTTCTCAACTCATGAGACAAGTGAACCATAGAGTCAAGAGAGGGAGCAAGAGGAAGAGGGTGAGAGCAAGAGTATGAGAGCTCAAGAACAAGAGAGAGAATGGTCAAGTGAGAAAAAGCCTCTCTTTTGTCTTTCACCCTCTCATAATCCATAACCATCATAACTCATCATATCAATCAAGTATTATGTGATGGTTTAAGCAACCATAGCCATATCATTTCATGCACTCATTTTGCACAAAGGAGCAAGCTAGCAAAAGTCTTTGCCATGAAATGATAGCTATGGTTATCATAATGGTCAACTAGTCAATCCATGTCAACCGGTCAACAAAGTCAACAAGTCAACAAAAGTCAACAAGTCAACAAAGTCAATCCCTCAACAACCATGTCACCATAATACTTAATTAATATAATTGTTAATCGCATATCATATTCATATTAGGGTTGACCAAAAAGTCAATAGTCAACTGTCAACGGTCAACAACCCTAATGAGAATCCTCTGCCTCTAACTCTCCGTCAACTGTACATACACACCCGCATTCGCGTTCCGAGGAACACGAATGCCTACTGGATAAATCCAATCCCAAAATGTACACTAGGATCTGGCTTAAACCAAAGCCCGCTAGTGTAAACTGTCCGGACACTGTACGTACACAAGTGCACGGATGTGACCGAACCCTGTCGCAAAACCATGCGACCTGTCGCAAAACCATGTGACCTCTACTCTTTTGCCTAAAGGCGAAAAGCTTTCTGTGTGGGACTCTAAAGACTCGACACTACGCTGGCAGTGGGTTTAACCACAGACCGCAAGCGGCACTAGCTGTGCATAACGGTCCCCAGGTAGTGCCGACAAGAAGACCGACGAGGCGAAAACCCATCTGAACTCCTACTGAGCCTGAATGTGACATTCTCCGTACAGTCCGGTCTGTTCGTCTGATACATCGCATGGCGGGCCTGGGGGGCGGTAAACGTCAGTCCCCCAATAGCGGTACAAGTCGTGTCGGAGCGAAGCCCAAAACACCCTGAGATAACACTGGAAGCCTACCAGTATATCTCGTTTGCCCTGGCCAGGGACTACTTGTGTAATGGCTCTCCTAGACACAGCGCGATGTCAACCCCCAATACCGGGAGAGACGAATCCTGTCTAACCGTCACTGCCTCCAAGTGCTTCGGGACTGCACCCAACCACTACCTGTTTGCACGACTCCTTTGAGCCGTGGTAGGGTAGTGATCAAAGTACAGTGGGAACACACTCGAGGCGAAGTGACAGTGTCAAGTCAGCGGACTAAGCTGTACTCATGTCACCTGGGAACTGATAACTGACGATAGGCATAATACCAACTAGTCAGTTCCCGACGAGTCCTGTCCAGTGTACTCGTAACCCAACGAGCACCCGCATACTATCTCAAGTACGACGTACTGACGGCTGTGGGACCGACCGTCTCCCACACTGGGATGAGAAGCGCATGCGCTAGTCTACTCCGGAGTATCGATGCCCTGTCTCGATAGTCCTGCGACTAGGGACCTGCATAAGGATGTGCTTATAGATTACCCAGCCCCACTAGTGTGACAGCCATCACAATGCTGGTAATCAAGCAAAGATCCTAAGGGCTCCACTAATGTGCATAAGTGATATACAAAAATAAACACATGTACACATTGAAGCAGAAACAAACCAAGTAGCATACTACTATTTTGAGCAAGATTGTATATACAAGGTGAATATCCCAAGCTTCTATTAAGTAATATACAAACTAGTATGATACAGTAATGGCCTCTAGGGCATATACAATAACAATCTCCCACTTGCACTAAGGCCATGTACTGGCGTATCGAAGACCTATCATCTCGATCAGCCGCTCGAACTGAGTCTGGGGCAAGGCCTTGGTGAATGGATCTGCAGTGTTATCTTCTGAAGCGACTCTCCGAACCTCGATCTCCTGGCGATCTACGATCTCCCTGATCAGGTGATACCGCCTCAAGATGTGTCTGGATCTCTGATGGGACCTGGGTTCCTTCGCTAAAGCTATAGCCCCGTTGTTGTCGCAATACAGAGGTATTGGATCAACAATGGACGGAACCACCTGAAACTCTTTCAAGAACTTCCTCATCCAGACAGCTTCTTTTGCGGCATCAGATGCAGCGATGTATTCCGCTTCCATCGTCGAGTCTGCAACGGTTTCCTGTTTGGAACTCTTCCAACACACCGCCCCTCCATTGAGGGTAAAGACAAAACCCGACATGGACTTGGAATCATCCTTGTCACTCTGGAAGCTGGAGTCAGCAAAGGCCTCGATCTGGAGGTCTTTTCCGCCATACACCAAGAACATCTCCTTAGTCCTTCTCAGGTACTTGAGAATGTTCTTTACCGCTATCCAGTGTTTCTCCCCAGGGTTTGACTGATACCGGCTTGCCACACTCAATGTATAAGCTACATCCGGGTTGGTACACAACATCGCATACATTATAGAGCCTACCGCAGAAGCGTAGGGTATAATAGACATGCGATCCCTCTCCAAATCAGTCTTGGGAGACATCTCTTTAGAGAGGGTGATCCCGTGACAAGCCGGTAGGTTACCGCGCTTGGAATCTTCCATACTGAATCTCTTCAGTATGGTGTCGATGTACCTGGACTGTGAAAGTCCTAATATCCTCTTGGATCTATCATGATGGATCCGGATCCCCAGGATGTATGAGGCATCACCCAGGTCTTTCATGGAGAACCTGTGTGACAAGAACCCCTTGACAGATTGTAGCATAGGAATGTCATTTCCTATTAAGAGAATGTCATCCACGTACAAAACGAGGAATACTACAGTTCTCGCTACAAATCTACTATAGATTCATGGTTCATCTGGATTTTTGATAAAGCCAAATTCCTTGACCGTCTCATCAAAACAGATGTTCCAACTCCGCGATGCTTGCTTTAGTCCGTAAATGGACTTAAGCAACTTGCACACCTTTCCGCTGCTCCCACTCTGAATGAAACCCTCTGGCTGGTCCATATAGACACACTCCTCTAAATTTCCATTTAGAAAAGCTTTCTTTACGTCCATCTGCCAAATCTCATAATCGTGGAAGGCAGCAATGGCAAGAAGGATCCGAATGGATTTCAGCATAGCCACTGGAGAAAAGGTTTCGTCATAGTCCAAGCCAGGTCTTTGACGGAAACCCTTTGCTACAAGTCTAGCTTTATAGGTCTCAACCTGTCCATCTACACCAATCTTCCTTTTGAAGATCCACTTGCATCCTACGGGTTTTACCCCTTCTGGAGCAATGTCCAACGTCCATACTTTGTTAGTGTACATGGACTCCATTTCGGTCCGCATTGCATCCAGCCATTTCACTGAGTCAACGCTCTGAACGGCCTGCTGGAAGCTAGTAGGCTCATCATAATCTATGATGCAATCCTCTCTATCCCCGTCTATAAGAAAACCGTAGTATCTCTCAGGCTGATGAGACTGCCTACTACTCCTACGGAGCGGCGTAGGAATGTCCTGTTCTGTTGAACCCTCTGGTTCCACTAAGCTTTCAGTAATAGCTCATGGTTCTGGAATTTCTTCCAGTTCTACTGTGCTCCCACTTATTTGGTTTTCCAAAAACTCAGTTTCCAAGAAGTAGGCATGACGAGAAACAAGAACTTTTTGTTCCTCTTCACAGTAGAAGAAATATCCCTTGGAGTTCTTTGGATATCCCACAAACTTGCACTGTACTGAGCGTGCCTCGAGCTTGTCCGCATGCTGCTTTTTGACAAAAGCTGGACATCCCCATGTCTTAATATGATTAAGATGGGGCCTCTTCCCACACCACATCTCATATGGTGTGGTAGGCACAGTCTTAGTAGGAACTCGGTTCAACAGGTATGCAGCTGATTCTAGCGCATACCCCCAGAATGATCGCGGTAACTCAGCGTTACTCATCATGGACCGTAACATATCCAATAGGGTTCAGTTCCGTCTCTCCGATACGCCGTTATGTTGCGGAGTGTATGGAGGAGTAAGCTGAGAGAGAATTCCGTTCTCTTTTAAATAGTCCAGGAACTCGGCACTTAAGTATTCTCCACCTCGATCCGATCTTAGAATCTTGATACTTTTGCCGGTCTGTTTTTCTACTTAACTCTTATATTCATGGAACTTTCCAAAGGCTTCAGACTTATGTTTCATTAAGAAGACATAACCGTACCTTGAGAAGTCATCCGTAAAAGTGATGAAGTAAGAATAACCGCTTCGCGCATGTGTAGACATTGAACCGCACACGTCGCTGTGTACGAGTCCCAAGAGCTCGCTCTCTCTTACTCCGTGTCCAGTGAACAGAGTCTTTGTCATCTTTCCTTTGAGACAGGATTGACAAGTGGCATACGATTGATATTCAAATGGATCCAAATATCCTTCTGTATTTAACTTAGTCAACCTTCTCTCATTGATGTGACCCAGTCTACAATGCCATAAGAAAGTCTGATTGATTTCCGGAGACTTTCTTTTGTGTGTATTCTGGACGTTGAAAATCTGTGGTTGGTTTAATACGTATATACCATTACTCAATGTACCTGACCCAATCAAAACTTGATTAAGGTGAATGTTTACAACATTACTTACAAACGCAAATTCATAACCTTCTTTAGAAACTAAAGATACAGAAATGATATTACAAGTTGCGTTGGGTACAAAAAAGCAATTACGCAAAACCAAAACATGTCCATCTGACATTCCCAGGTGATAGTCCCCGATGGCTTTAGCATCCATGCTAGCTCCGTTCGCAACTCTGAGGGTCATGTCACCTGCCTTCAAACCCCTACGGTTTCTCAACGCCTGCAAAGAATTACAGATATGAGATCCTGATCCGGTATCCAATACCCAGGAAGTAGAGTTTATTGAAAGACAGTTTTTAATAACATACACACCTGAAGCTGAAGCTGCAACCTGCTTCAATTCCTGTGTTCTGGCCTTCCAGGCCCTGCAATCATTCTTCCAGTGTCCTTTCTTATGACAATAGAAGCATTCTTCCTTATCCATAAGCTTCCCCGCTTTCTTTGTTGCTTTTGCTTTTCCCTTCGTATCCACTTTACTAACACCGCCCCTTGGTTTGGCGGGGGCTTTTTTCTTCTTTCCCTTGGCTTTCGCCTTGGACCTAGAAGAAGATGATCCTCCTACAAACAAAGTGGATGTTTCCCTACTTTTCTGTAGGATGCCCTCTGCGCTCCTCAGCATGTTTAGGAGCTCTGAAAGTTCAACCTCTTTTTCTTGTAGGTTGAAATTCAGTATAAACTGGGCGTAAGTGGAAGGAAGGGACTGGAGAACTAAGTCCGTATAGAGCTCACTCTCCAATATGGTCCCTAGGTCCGCGAGCTCCTCAATGTAGCCGATCATCTTTAGCACGTGTTCTGCTACTGATGATCCGACGGCCATCCTTGCCGAAAATAACTTTTTCGACGCTTCGTATCTTGCGATACGAGATTGCTCTCCATACAGTTCTTTTGTATGGAGAAATATGGATTCAAGGTCCATATTCTCGTGCCTCTTCTGATGTTCGTTGTCCATCGAGGCAAGTACGAGGCACTTGGCCTTCGCGCTATCAATCTCCCAAGTCTTACGGATTTCTTTATCCGCGATGCTGGAAGTGGGACCAGGGACAGGGGGAGCTTTGGTGGTAAGAAGATACCCCAGCTTGTCGTAAGTGATTGCCATCTTGACATTCCTGAGCCAATCTTTGTAGTTTGGCCCTGTCAGTATATTTTTATCTAGAAGTAACTTAAGTCCAGTCATGTCGATTGGTCGCTGCAATTAGGAGAGAGAGAAGTAACACTCAGCACGATGCTCTTGCAAGTTTAGAATGGTTTTTAGTTTGTCTAAACAGGATAGCTCCCACTATTTCTCGAATCCCTCCTCAAACCATAAAGGAAGAATTAGTCGGGATCAATCCCACCGCTCAATACTTGCTTAACCGTTCAGCCAGGCCAGTGTCGGTACTTCGAGGGAGGTTTTCCAACGCTTTCGCGAAGTTCCTTAATTTAAGAACCTCTTTTCCCTGGGGGCGTAGCCCCGCTAACACCTTTCTAGGCATCTACTAGGTTTATAGCATTGATCGATTAGTGAGAAATTTCCCGAGGAGTAGCATATACTCACAGTAGGATCGGGATCCAAATATCATCGCGTGACGAAACTGAAGGAATCCTACCAGAATCATCACACTCCAAATGGTATGCAAATCTAGCAAGTTTCAGTACTTATGAAACTCCCGATGTGGATTTTTGCCCCATGCTCTTATGACCTTGACTTTGGCCAACAAATCATAAGTCACATGTCAAGTTCTACCCGTCGTTCTCCAGGTTAATTTGAATCCACCCGTACCTACCCTTGACTTTGGCCAACAAGACAGTACGACTTTTCCAAATCAACGCATCTATCTATGTTGCACATGAATACCCAATAGCTACCAATCACTATGCCTTGACTTTGGCCAACAAACATAGCTTGAATACTATTGACTATTCATGTGAAACGACGGAGGGCTACGAATTGTTTTGGCTAAACCGTAAACGTAGTGAACTTGATATAGTCGATGGAACGAGATAGCTTTTAAAAGGAGTGGCTCAAGCTCCGCATTTAAAAGTTGGTTTTGAAAAGAACCGAGTGGTTTTTCGGAAGTGTTCGAACGACTTTAACTTGGTTTATTATCTTGCATTAGTTCTTTTAATGCGTGATATTCTTGCATTAGTTCTTTTAATACGTCCCATCATTTAATCCTACCATTGCAGAAAACAACCAAAATATGACGTACGCTTATGCCATTCGCATTCGCCATGGGGTCCCGTCATTACCCGTTAGGTTACTTAACTAACGACAGAGCGGGGGCTGGGCTAGCGCGGCTGTAAAACATAAGCAACGCCTAAATAATATCATATATAGATATATTGCAATGATAGACATTTTAGATCACAGATGAACACATTGGATATACTAGGAATCCGCAATTCGTATGAGCCTGTAACGAAAAGCAGATTACACGGTCGCGGTGAATAGCCAAAACCCCACCCAAGAGCCCTACGGGTGCGGCAAACTACCCGCCAAGTACCCGAAGCGAAGCAACCGCCCTCATCCCCGTGAGTAGGCCACTCGGCATTTCGGCATACCCGGTAGTTTGTGCACCCCCTCCATGGGTCTATCCTAGGAGCAAAAACAGTAAAAAGAAATTATACAATGACGGCTACAACCCCGACCCGGTTGTGCGGTCATACAAATAATATTACATCAATTTACAAATTTACATGAATTGAAAGAAAAGAAAAACTCTCGTCTCACAACCCCCCGGCTATTCACCCGCGACAATCCAACATATTCATATCCACATTCCAGCAACATTACAGATCACAGATTTGTATAACCCCTACTAATCGACATATAGCGATTAGTAGACGTTCAATACAAATATCACATTACAGAAAAACCCATCAGCTAAAGTCTTTTAGAAGTTCGATCAAAAATACGGATTTTCAGGACCCTAAAGATAAAATTTTCGTTCTGGAAAATCTGGGCTGAAAATACATGTACCAAAATTCCCAAAATACCCTTGCAACCACACTGCAGCAAAGAAACACCAGAGAGGGGCCAAGGAGGCCGCGGAACAGCGGCAATAGCAAGCTATTGCCGCGTTTCCGCGGTCCTTTAGTGGGATCTCTGGGTGATTTTTCTACAGTAGCTTTTAAAAACCCTGAGTCGATTTTTGATGCATGATTTATCAATTTTACAGAACATAAAAAATCGACAGCAACTTTGAAAACGGGGTTCATTTCGGGACTTTTTCTTTGATCGATCTTCTAGCTACTTTGCTAACATGTTAGATAGAGTTTAACTAGGCTCTGATACCACTGTAAGTCCATGCTACCTCTCCCGGTACTTTCGGGCATGCAGAATTTGATAAAAAACGATTTTTATAGAGGTGGTAATATGGACTTAAAACCCGGATCTTTGTTAAACATCTAACTAACAACCTAATTAGGAGTCGTTAACTACTCGGTTAGGGGGTTTATACCTTGCTTGTCTTGAACTCCTTCGTCTTCAAACTCCGATGGTGGTCCAGATCGGCTTCTTCCCGTCGTCTCCTTACGCCGAAGATAAATCCACCTGAAAGCTCCAACCTTTGGCTCCTTCTTCGAACTTTGCAGAAACTAGTACACTTGGTTTGCTAAACCTTGTGAACTAGAGTGAGTAGAGAAGAGTTTGTATGGGATTTTATCTATGGTTCTTGGTTCTCAACTCATGAGATAAGTGAACCATAGAGTCAAGAGAGGGAGCAAGAGGAAGAGGGTGAGAGCTCAAGAACAAGAGAGAGAATGGTCAAGTGAGAATAAGCCTCTCTTTTGTCTTTCACCCTCTCATAATCCATAACCATCATAACTCATCATATCAATCAAGTATTATGTGATGGTTTAAGCAACCATATCCATAACATTTCATGCACTCATTTTGCACAAAGGAGCAAGCAAGCAAAAGTCTTTGTCATGAAATGATAGCTATGGTTATCATGATGGTCAACTAGTCAATCCTTGTCAACCGGTCAACAAAGTCAACAAGTCAACAAAAGTCAACAAGTCAACAAAGTCAATCCCTCAACAACCATGTCACCATAATACTTAATTAATATAATTGTTAATCGCATGTTATATTCTCATTAGGGTTGAGCAAAAAGTCAATAGTCAACTGTCAACGGTCAACAACCCTAATGAGAATCCTCTGCCTCTAACTCTCCGTCAACTGTACATACACACCCGCATCTGCGTTCCGAGGAACACGAATGCCTACTGGATAAATCCAATCCCAAAAGGTACACTAGGATCTGGCTTAAACCAAAGTCCGCTAGTGTAAACTGTCCGGACACTGTACGTGCACAAGTGCACGGATGTGACCGAACCCTGTCGCAAAACCATGCGACCTGTCGCAAAACCATGCGACCTCTACTCTTTTGCCTAAAGGCGAAAAGCTTTCTGTGTGGGACTCTAAAGACTCGACACTACGCTGGCAGTGGGTTTAACCGCAGACCGCAAGCAGCACTAGCTGTGCGTAACGGTCCCCAGGTAGTGCCGACAAGAAGACCGACGAGGCGAAAACCCATCTGAACTCCTACTGAGCCTGAATGTGACATTCTCCATACAGTCCGGTCTGTTCGTCTGATACATCGCATGGCAGGCCTGGGGGTGGTAAACGTCAGTCCCCCAATAGCGGTACAAGTCGTGTCGGAGCGAAGCCCAAACCACCCTGAGATAACACTGGAAGCCTACCAGTATATCTCGTTTGCCCTGGCCAGGGACTACTCGTGTAATGGCTCTCCTAGACACAGCGCGATGTCAACCCCCAATACCGGGAGAGAAGAATCCTGTCTAACCGTCACTGCCTCCAAGTGCTTCGGGACTGCACCCAACCACTACCTGTTTGCATGACTTTTTTGAGCCGTGGTAGGGTAGTGATCAAAGTACAGTGGGAACACACTCGAGGCGAAGTGACAGTGTCAAGTCAGCGGACTAAGCTGTACTCATGTCACCTGGGAACTGATAACTGACGATTGGCATAATACCAACTAGTCAGTTCCCGACGAGTCCTGTCCAGTGTACTCGTAACCCAATGAGCACCCGCATACTATCTCAAGTACGACGTACTGACGGCTGTGGGACCGACCGTCTCCCACACTGGGATGAAAAGCGCATGCGCTAGTCTACTCCGGAGTATCGATGCCCTGTCTCGATAGTCCTGCGATTAGGGACCTGCATAAGGATGTGCTTATAGATTACCCAGCCCCACTAGTGTGACAGCCATCACAATGATGGCAATCAAGCAAAGATCCTAAGGGCTCCACTAATGTGCATAAGTGATATACAAAAATAAACACATGTACACATTGAAGCAGAAACAAACCAAGTAGCATACAACTATTTTAAGCAAGATTGTATATACACGGTAAATATCCCAAGCTTCCATTAAGTAATAAACAAACTAGTATGATACAGTAATGATCTCTAGGGCATATACACTAACAATTTCTAAATGGATGTTTAGAAGAGTGCGTTTATATGGATCAGCCGGAAGGTTTTGTGGACAGTGAGAGCAGCGGGAATGTGTGCAAGTTGCTCAAATCCATTTATGGATTGAAGTCGGCATCGCGGAGTTGGGACATCTGTTTTGATGAGAAAATCAATGACTTTGACTTCATCAAGAACGAGAATGAGCCTTGTATTTATAAGAAGATTGTAGGATGAACTGTCGTGTTCCTAGTCTTGTACGTGGACGATATTCTTTTCATAGGAAATGACATTCCTATACTATAATCGGTCAAGCTATTCTTATCACAAAGGTTCTCTATGAAAGACCTGGGTGATGCCTCGTACATTCTGGGGATCAAGATCTACAGAGATAGATCCAAGAGAATACTGGGAATTTCACAGTCCAGGTACATAGAGACCGTACTAAAGAGATTTAGTATGGAAGATTCCAAGCATGGTAACATACCCGCATTGCATGGAATCACCCTCTCCAAGGAGATGTCTCCCAAGACTGACGAGGAGAGGGTTCGCATAAGCACTATACCCTACGCTTCGGTGGTAGGATCTATAATGTATGCGATGCTATGTGCAAGACCAGATGTAGCTTACGCGCTAAGCGTGGTGAGCCGATATCAGTCGGACCCAGGTGAGAATCACTGGACAGCAGTAGAGAACATTCTCAAGTACCTGAGAAGGACTAAGGAGATGTTCCTGATTTACTGTAATAGAGACCTCAGGGTCGAGTACTTTACCGACTCAAGCTTCCAGAGTGATAAGGATGACTACAAGTCTGTCTCGGGTTTTGTCTTTACCCTCAACGGAGGGGCGGTATGTTGGAGGAGTTCCAAACAGGATACCGTCGCAGACTCGACGATGGAGGCTGAATACATTGCTGCAAGCGATGCCGCAAAAGAAGCAGTCTGGATGAAGAAGTGAAAAAGTTCATAGCTGAAATTCAGGTAGTTCCGTCCATTGTTGATCTGATACCTGTGTATTGTGATAACAATGGGGCTATAGCTTTAGCGAAAGAACTACAGTCCCATCAGAAATCCAAGCACATCTTAAGGCGGTATCACTTGATCAGGGAGATCGTAGATCGCCAGGAGATCGAGGTCCGGAGAGTGGATACGAAAAGGAATACAGCGGATCCATTTAAAAAGGCCCTCCCTCAAGCACGGTTCGAGCGACTTTTTATGATGTTGGGTTTGCTGTACGCCAGCAGATGGCCTTAGAGCAGACGTTGGGTATTCGGTACGCCAATCACTGGACTTTAGTGCAAGTGGGAGATTGTTTGATGTATATGCCCTAGAGGCCAGTATTATATATGTATACATATGGAAGCCAGGGATATGTATGTACAGGACAATCTTGCTCAGTTCTATAGTATATTATTTGACTTGTTTTTGTCAGGATATGTGTATTTATTTGTATTATTGTTATATCTAGCTTGCACATATTGATAAAGACTCGATAAGGTAGAATACTATTATGGTTTGTCTTTATCTTTACATGGCATATGTCATACTCGTTATTACATATTGCGGTTACATATTGATAAAGCACATAGGATCTTGCTAGACTACCTGCGTTGTGATGGCGATCATACTTGTAGGAGCATGGTAGTCTATAAGCACAACCTTAAATGGTCCCTAGTCACGTGAGTATCGAGACTGGTCATTGATACTCAGTAGTAGACTGGTGTATACGTTTCTAGCCCCGTCGGGGGATGGTTGGTCCTACATCCGTTTGGTCTGATGCACCTAAGATCGTATACAGGTGCTCACTGGGTGTGAGTACACTGGACGGACTCACCGAGAACTTCCATGTGGTACTATACCGATCGTCAGATGGAAGTTCTCAGGTGACATGTGTACATGTTAGTCTTTGGACCTGAGATTGGTAATTGTCTCGTGTGAGCTCCCACTGAGCTTTGATCACTACCCTACCACGGCTCTAATGAGTCGTGCAAACAGGTTTTGGTTGGGTTCAGTCCCGAGCCACATGAAGGCAGTGAGCGATTGTCGGGGATTCGTCTCTCCCGGTATAGGGAGTGGATATCGCACTATGATTCGATTTGTCAGGATCATAAGACCTTGGCCAAGGCAGTTGGGATTCACTGATAGGTTGATCAGTAGTTTCCCGGATTGGTCCTAAGCCACATCGGCACGACTTATCAGGTTATTAGGGTCTGACGTTTGTTGGAGATAGTGCCCTCAAAGTCAATTATTAGATCGCAGGTACATGATTGCAATGATTGAGGCAGGACCTATATCGATATGACAGTCTTACTCAAGATGATAGTATGCTATCTGGTTTGTCTTTATTATCGTATACATGCTTTAGTTCACTATTGCATGATGATAGAGCCCATAGGATTCTTGCTTGACTACCAGCAGTATGATGGCGATCATATACGTGGGAGCTGGGGTCTGTAAGCACATCCTTAAAGTGTCCCTAGTCGTGGGAGTTTCGAGACAGGGCATCGATACTCCAGAGTAGACAAGTGTGTACAGTCGAGACCCCGACGAGGGGCGGTGGCCGGTCTCATAAGCCACCGGTGTCAGTTGGATCACCTAAGATGTATACAGGTGCTTATTGGGTTATGAGTACACCGGACAGGACTCGCCGGGAACATGCTAGTTGGTATTATATATATCGTCAGATAGCAGTTTCCTGGTGACATGTGTACAGCTTAGTTTGTCGACCTGAGATCGTCATTTGCCTCGTGTGAGTTCCCACTGTGCTTTGATTTCTACCCTACCACGGCTCAAAGGAGTCGTGCAAACAGGTCTTTTTTGGGCACAGTCCCAAGCCACATGGAGACAGTGAGCGGATCGTCGGGGATTCGTCTCTCCCGGTATTGGGGGTTGATGTCGCACAGTGCACGGGTGGCCATCAATAGAAATCCTTGGCCAAGGTAGTGGTGAATTACTGATTTGGATCAGTAGTTTCTCAGATGGTGATGGGCTTCATACCGACACGATTTATCGCGTTATTAGGGGTCTGACTTTATCCACCCCCCTAGACTCGATATGCGATACTCTTTAGACGAACAGACCGGACTGTATATACATTGTCACTGTTAGACTCAGTAGGGTTTATAGATGAGTTCGCTCGTCAGCTTCCCTTCCAATCAATACATAGGCAAACCGTTACGTACAGCTTGTACCTCTGACGTGTTAGGTATTATACCCAGTGCCAGAGTGTTGATGAGTCATTAGAGTCCCCCACAGACACATTCCCAAGTTCGGGCGAAACGTTATAGAGGCTGTATGGTGATATGGCAAGGTTCGGAAAAAGCACGTGCGTTTTCGCACGTGTCGTTTTTCGGGTAGATAATACTGGTAGGCTTTGGTTTAAGCCGGAACCCAGTATTATACTGTGTAGATATAATATCTTTGTTTCAGATGCATTTGTATTCGGTCGTAATACAAATGCGGGTATGTTTATACCATTGCGGGGTTATCCTGAAATTCGTTTCAGGATCACTTTTGGAAGTAGCCAGTTTCCAGTTTTCTATCAGCCGTATTGAACAGTCGGTTAAATACGGCTTTATCTTTTCTTGATGAGAGTGAGTCATGGTTTTAGAAGGTTCTAGTTATCGTGACAAGGCTTGATGATTCATTGTTAGCATTAATTGTTCATTTAATGCTTGATGACTAAGCTTAATGATTCATCACTTGCTTTAATTGTATTCATACTATGTGTCATGATAAGCTTCATTCTTATTGTCACCACTTTGTTCCTACCCTAACCTCCCTCTTCCTATAAAGTGGCTGGCCACCCCTTAGTGGAGGTTCATGGTTGTTGATTCAAAAAGATTAGGGTTTTGGCTTCATGGAAATTAAAGATATTCATTTCTCATTTCAGTTGAATCCAAAAGGCAATTTCATTAATCGTTCGTCCATAGCCTTGGACGTAACGAGACAAAGTGTTCTACTCATTCTCTACTTCATCTTGGTCGTCTCTTTTAGCAAACTTGATGAGCGAGTTGCCTCGGTTCAGAGACGGGAGCCCGTTTAAAGATCCGTCGACGTGGTGCCACCTGGACGATGAGACCGGAGATTGTGAAGATCGGAGCAGTCGCAACAAGCGTGGGATGATGGTTGAAAGACCGAAGGACTCGGATCGTTCGGTATAACTCTTCTACCCACTTTGTTGTATGTTAGTTTAGCTTTAATGGCAGATCCGGGTTACGGTTCGCGATAGCGCCAGTTTGTAAAAAGTTTTTGTTCCGCATTTGGCGTCTGTTAGACAGCCGGGGCGCTACCGTGGACTTACAGTGGTATCAGAGCCTCACCATTAAGCTATACTAACTTGTGCTAACGCGTTTAAAATATCGATCGAACCGAATTTCGAAAAACACAATTTTCAAGTGCTATAGTTTCTGTCGATTTTAAACAGTGTCCAAAAATTATTTTTACCATCACAAAAATACAAGCAGGCCTTTTAATGGACCTTGACGAAAAACGATCCACCAATTCGACCAAACGGCCGCGGATCCGCTGTCAAAGCCTACCTTTGACCGCGAAAGCGCGGCCGACTTGGTCAATTGGTGGGCCATTTTTCTTCTGGGCTTTCATCATGGGAAATTGTGGTTTCAGGTACTGTTCTTTTGGGCCCTGTTTTTGTTACTGTACAACAGATAAATATGGGACCCACTTCGGGAAATTTAGTCGATCGAAATTTTAAACTTGTTAGTTTACAGTATTTATATTATATCTCCGACCGGGAATGCCATTTGATCGGTAAACCGTGTCTGATTGCTATAGTTCTTTTAGACGGGTTTGCGAACGCGACATTCGCGTTGATCTTCTGTGTTGTGCTGTGATATTGCGGATATGTCGTGGTGGATAGCAGGGTGCAATGGTAGTGCAGTTTCAATTTATTTGTATATTTGATATTGTGGGGCGAGCGTCCAACATGTGGACTGCCGTCACTGCCTGTATAATATTCTTTTGGGGCACGATCGGGTCGAGGTCGATGTACCCGTTGTACATATTTTTATTTCTGTACTAGGTTTATCCCGCGAAGGAGTGCACGGATAGACGGGTTCTGGAGGGCAACGGGTCCGTATCTCATGGCTTTGAGAAGCAAAGGGGCCTCACTCTAGAATTGGCAGACTATTCGCCGCACTCATAGAGGGTACAGATTGACCTAAGGAGGGGTGCTCAATTTACCGGATTCCGTGAAGTGCCGGGTGTTCCATTCACTTTGCTGTGGGGACTACCTCGCTTCAGGTTTTGGCCGGTAACTTTCCGCATCCGTAGGGGTCTAGGTTTCATTGCACAGGCTATCCACACGACCAGGGGAACATCGGATTTCAGTAGCGGCTCTGTGAAACCCGGCGATCCCAGATTATCTGTATTGTTCTGTGATGCTTATTACTTTTCTGTAATGTTGCATATTATCACGCCTGGAGCGATTATTGTATATTGGTATATATACTATTAGATGTTGTATATGTTTTACACCCGCACTAATCCAGCCCTCGCTCTGTCGTTAGTTAAGTAACCTAACGGGTGATGACGGGACCCAGTGGCGAATGCGGATGGCATATACGTACATTTTATTTTCATTCTTTTCTGGTGTGATTGATTGATGGGACTGCATTGATTCTTATCAATACAAGGATAAAACAAACCTATATTTGATGTTGTTGGAACAAATTTTAAAAGATGTTATTACAAAGACGTTTCCTTTTGTTTTGCATAGTGATATTCAGTTGGAATATCCTGCACCTCATTCCACGAGGCAAGGGCCGAGATCCCTTCACCGGGAGTGACCCCTTGGGCAGAAATTTATGTCAGGGTAATAACTTTAATATAGTCAATTACAAGTTGCTTTGCTTTGCGGTATTCAGTTGGAATATCCTGCACCTCATTCCACGAGGAAAGAGCCGAGATCCCTTCATCGGGAGTGACCTCTTTAGCAAAACGTTTTCGCCACTATATTTTATAAAAAGCTATCAGTTTCCTTCAACGAGATCAAGTTCATTACGTTAAAGGTTTTTTCGCCAAAAACCAGCCGTAGCCCTCCGTCATTTCTTTTGGGTATTCAGTAGTATTCAAGCTATGTATTTTGACCTTCGCCAAGGCATGGTGTTTTGTAGCTGCTCGGTATTCATTTGTTGCATAGATAGATGAGTTGGTTTGGGACAGTCGTTCTGCCGTTTTGACCTTCACCAAGGGCTTGTGCGGGTGGGTTCATATTGACCTGGACAATGACGGGTAGAACTTGGCATGTAACTTATGACATTTTGACCTTCGCCAAGGTTATAAGAGCATGGGGCAAAAATACATATATCGGGAGTTTCAAATATACAGGAAACTTGCCAGGCATGCGCATACCTTCTGGAGTGTGATAACTTGAGTGGCTTCCATCAAGTTATCATGCGATGATAGTTGGATCCTGATTCTCACTGATAAGTTAGTTTACTCTTCGGGTGATCCCGACTAATTCTTCTTTCAGGTTTGGAGGAGAATTTGAGATTACAGTGGGAGGTTTCCTGATTAGATAAAGTGATAACCATTCTGATCTAGGTTAGAGTGCACGCAGAGTGTTTCTTTTCTCTCTCTCTTTAGCAGCGACCATTGACCGACCTTAGACTATGACTCAGTGACCAAGTTGACCGAACCTTCTTAAAATACTGACTTTTGGATTGTCCAAGTTGCATAAGTCATTGCAGCTCCTTCTTTTACCCTTTGCATTTCTCAGAACACCCCATATTACTACGAATATCCACTTCCATTGGATAGATCCATCGTATGGTTATATACGAACACGAAGGTACTACTTCGAGGATGGATCCAGGTTCAGGAGAAATAGAATTGGTTTATTCAGTTGTCTTTTGTTATCACCTTCTCTCAGGTTGCAAGGGCTCCTTGGTTTAGGAGGGTACACCTATTACGCTTATTGGATAGTCTTATTCCAAACCATAGGCTGGTGCCGAAAGGTAGGGAATGAAGAAAACCAATTAGCCTAAATAGGGTGTGCAGAAGGTAATATATAAAGACAAGATAAAGGGATTAGAAAGAGGGCAAAGTAAATTGCGACTGTTATATATCATTCACGACCAAACCACGTACTTCATCGCCACTCCTATTTTCACCTTTGCTCTTTTCCCCAGTTCGGGAGAAATAGAATAAGGTATTATTCAGTTGTCTTTTATCATCACCTTCTCTCAAGTTGCGAGTACTCCTCGGATTAGGAGAGTACACCTATTATGCTTACTGGATAGTCTTCTTCCAAACCATAGGCTGGTGCTGAACGGTAGGGAAGGAAGAAAACCACTTAGCCTAATGATGGTGTACAGAAGGAAATGAATAAAGACAAATAAAGGGATTTGGAGAGATGGCAAAGAAATATACGGTTACAGTCATAAATAGAATTATGGAAGAGGCATTACTAGGAATACCAGGATAGCCCTACGAGACATTTTAATGTTTCAGTTTCACTGCGCATTGTTAAAAGAAAAACTGTTTTCCCGATTAGATACTTACACCAGGGTATGTATTTACCAGGTTTCATTCTCATATCTGTATGGTTTTTACAGATGATGAGTGGGAGTAAGTTATTGGCAATTAGATGATCATCCTCATTATATCGGAATTCGTTGTAATTGGTGATATTTGAGGAAATCGCCTGGGTACAGTTTTCAACCTACGATGCACAGGTTTTGAGTTATTCAACTCAGCGGACTTATACAGAATATTGTATGTTGTCCAGTGTCTGTCAGGACAAAGGGGTAGGTCCTCGTACTATGTTCTGTTTACTTATGACTTCTCTAGATTTTAGACAAGTGTTTCGTACAAATACAATGTCTATGTTTTGAGATGTTGTGGGTATAAGAATAAAGTAGAGAACCAGGTATCGCAAATATCGGGATTCTTCAAAGAGATGAAGATATAGATTCTTGTGATTGGTATTCAATTAATAGTAACAGTTTTGAGAAACTTGTTTCTCTTTCAGGTTACTCATAATTGGATGGATTCCTAAGTTGAGTAATGCCGATTAGCCTCTCTCCATTAAGTAGATATGCACTGGAGACTGCTGCATCATTTGAATCTGGTTCCAATTAAATTAGTGCCTCTATTTCTATATTGTATATAGAATGGTTCATATGTTAACGATGTTAAGCCAAGGGGAGCTGTCCAGCTTATGCTTAAAACCAGACACTGGATAACTCAAGGCACGTTTCTGTAATCGCTGTTTGTGGGTTAACCCTGGCTTTGACGAGGGTTGACATTTTTACCATCTGGAAGATCAATAGTGATATTGTTCTTGACTCGCCACAGTTTTATTAAAATGGAATTTTTCAGAAAACAGTAGTGGGAGTATGGTAGAACTAGAAGTGATTCCAGAACCGCAAACGATTACGGAAGATTTAATAGGACCTATATATTCAATCAGGTTTGACATTCCAATAGCCACTCCGCGGATATGGTGGGTAACCTCAGACACCCGAGAGGTACTCCGGTAGCCTCAAGGACGGTGACAGGGAAGTTCTTGTTTACCCAGACTTGACACTACTGTTGTTCCAGACTATGAGATCCGGCAGGAGGATAAGTATAGCATCGTTCTAAACTAGCTTTAGAAGTGTACGTATAAATATTATTCTGCCAGAGGGTTGTTGTGGTCAGTGGGAGCAGCGGAAGCATAATGGGCAAGTAGCTTATGTCTATTTATAGACTCGAGCAGTTATAGAGGAGATAGATCATCTATTTTTGATGTGAAAGTCATGGGTTTGACTTCATCAGAATAAGGGATGGATCCGTTAAGAAGGTAGTAGGGTGTGATGTCCTGGTACTTGGATGACATACACAGAATAGGAAGTAAAATTCCTATACTACGATCGGTTGTACTGTGGTTATTACACAGTTGTTTCTTCACAAAGGACATGGATATAATATCAGACATTCTGGTTACTAGATCTACGGTTTTAGATCTAGATTTAGGTAGTTTCCCAATATGGGTACTTTGTTAGTATTCTAATAGTATTTTAGAATAGATGACTTCTGGCATGGTGGTGTACCTGCAGGTAATGGAGTCGCCCTCTCTAAAGGTGTCTTAGAGACTAAAGGAGAGAGGGATGTGCATGATTGGCAGATCACTTGCTTAGGCAATTGAGTCAATCATGAGATGTCAAGTACCACACCAGATGTTGTTTTTGCACTAGATGCAATAAGTTTATATTAATCCAATTCTGGAGAAACATAAGGAAGCAGTTTTAGAACATAAGTGCATGTTCTACGGATTTGATGACGGCATCCTCCTTCGGGAGACGGTTATCATTCCAGGCTTCCAAGGTGACATGGATGACAGAGTGATTATCAGAGTTATAGTTTTCCCTCTGACGAGGGACAGTATTATGGACAGGTCGTCCAAGAGGATACTGTGGGAGGCATGGTGTTGGATACTGATTAGGTTAAGTTATCAATAAAGTCTAAGAAGTTTGGATTTGGAGTTCATTTATGAAATAGGTCCCATCAGATATCCAGACATATTCTAAGACAGGTATTACTCAATTCGGCAGATGGTTTTCTCCGCGAACTTGAGATATAGAGAGATACAGAAAGAAACATCAGGGCGGATCCACTCACTGAGGCTATTTCTCGAACACAAGAGTTTTACAAACTAGCTTTGTGAAACTGATTAGTAGAGGAGTTGGATGTTTGGTATCACACGGACTGTGAGTATGGACATCGCAATAATTAGCCTTGAATGCAAGTGAGAGATTGTTGGAGATAGTGCCCTCAAAGTCAATTATTGGATCGCAGGTACGTGATTGCAATGATTGAGACAGGACCTATACCGATATGACAGTCTTACTCAAGATGATAGTATGCTATCTGGTTTGTCTTTATCATCATATACATGCTTTAGTTCACTATTGCATGATGATAGAGCCCATAAGATTCTTGCTTGACTACCAGCAGTATGATGGCGATCATATACGTGGGAGCTGGGGTCTGTAAGCACATCCTTAAAGTGTCCCTAGTCGTAGGAGTTTCGAGACAGGGCATCGATACTCCAGAGTAGACAAGTGTGTACAGTCGAGACCCCGACGAGGGGCGGTGGCCGGTCTCACAAGCCACCGGTGTCAGTTGGATCACCTAAGATGTATACAGGTGCTCATTGGGTTATGAGTACACCGGACAGGACTCACCGGGAACATGCTAGTTGGTATTATACATATCGTCAGATAGCAGTTCCCTGGTGACATGTGTACAGGTTAGTTTGTCGACCTGAGATCGTCATTTGTCTCGTGTGAGTTCCCACTGTGCTTTGATTTCTAACCTACCACAGCTCAAAGGAGTCGTGCAAACAGGTCTTTTTTAGGCACAGTCTCGAGCCACATGGAGGCAGTAAGCGGATCGTCGGGGATTCGTCTCTCCCGGTATTGGGGGTTGATGTCGCACAGTGCACGGGTGGCCATCACTAGAAATCCTTGGCCAAGATAGTGGAGAATTACTGATTCGGATCAGTAGTTTCTCAGCTGGTGATGGGCTTCATACCGACACGATTTATCGTGTTATTAGGGGTCTGACTTTATCCACCCCCCTAGACTCGATATGCGATACTCTTTAGACGAATGGACCGGACTGTATATACATTGTCACTGTTAGACTCAGTAGGGTTTATAGATGAGTTCGCTCGTCAGCTTCCCTTCCAATCAATACATAGGCAAACCGTTATGTACAGCTTGTACCTCTGACGTGCTAGGGGTTATACCCAGTGCTAGTGTGTTAATGAGTCATAAGAGTCCCCCACAGACACTTTCCCAAGTTCGGGCGAAACATTGTAGAGGCCGTATGGTGATATGGCAAGGTTCGAAAAAAGCACGTGCGTTTTCGCACGTGTCGTTTTTCGGGCAGATAATACTGGTAGGCTTTGGTTTAAGCCGGAACCCAGTATTATACTGTGTAGATATAATATCTTTGTCTCAGATGCATTTGTATTCGGTCGTAATACAAATGCGGGTATGTTTATACCATTGCGGGGTTATCCTGGAATTCGTTTCAGGATCACTTTTGGAAGTTGCCAGTTTCCAGTTTTCTATCAACCGTATTTAACAGTCGGTTAAATACGGATTTATCTTTTCTTGATGAGGGTGAGTCATGGTTCTAGAAGGTTCTAGTTATGGTGACAAGGCTTGATGATTCATTGTTAGCATTAATTGTTCATTTAATGCTTGATGACTAAGCTTAATGATTCATCACTTGCTTTAATTGTATTCATACTATGTGTCATGATAAACTTCATTCTTATTGTCACCACTTTGCTCTTACCCTCACCTCCCTCTTCCTATAAAGTGGCCTGCCACCCTTTGGTGGAGGTTCATGGTTGTTGATTCAAAAAGATTAGGGTTTTGGCTTCATGGAAATTAAAGATATTCATTTCTCATTTCAGTTGAATCCAAAAGGCAACTTCATTAACCGTTCGTCCATAGCCTTGGACGTAACAAGACAAAGTGTTCTACTCATTCTCTACTTCATCTTGGTCGTCTCTTTTAGCAAACTTGACGAGCGAGTTGCCTCGGTTCAGAGGCGGGAGCCCGTTTAAAGATCCATCGACGTGGTGCCACCTAGACGACGAGACCGTAGATTTAGAAGATCGGAGCAGCTGCAACAAGCGTGGGTTGATGGTTCAAGACCGAAGGACTCGGATCGTTCGGTATAACTTTTCTACCCACTTTCTAGTATGTTAGTTTAGCTTTAATGGCAGATCCGGGTTAGGTTCGTGATAGCGCCAGTTTGTAAAATGTTTTTATTCCGCATTTGGCGTCTGTTAGACGGCCAGGGCGCTACCGTGGACTTACAACGTTCATCATCCCCTAGACCCGGTATGCGATACTCTTTGACGAAGAGACCGGACTGTATGGATATTGTCACGGATAGGCTCAGTTGGAGATCCGGATGAGTTTGCTCATCGGCCTTCCTTTCGACAGGCACCCGGGTAGCCGTTACGTACAGCTAGTGCCGCTGACGTGCTTGTGGTTATGGATTGATCCAGTAACTCACTGCCGGCGTACTGTCGAGTCGTTAGAGTACCAAACAGAGGGTTTCTTTGATCCAGGGGAAATGATAAAGTAGCCGTATTGGATACGTGCAGGGTTCGATCGATTGATGTAATTTGTACTCGGACTTTCGATCGGACAGTTGGTGATACTAGCCGGCTCGGGTTTGAGCCGGATTATTAGATCATGTATTGATTTAATAATTTACATATATGTATTTCGTTATATATACTCTGGTATTACGTTCTTCGTGTTATTCTATCTCTTTGGGCATTCGTATTTTTATCCGATTGCCGGTATGTATATAGAGTAGCCTGAAATCCGTATTTATTACAGATTTCGTTCTAGAAGGTGGCCAACTTATTATGTATTTTCCATTTTTTTGATAAATGGAAATGAGGTGTAAAGTGAGAGGTAAGGGAGGAATGGAGGTGACCATGCTTCTATAGTTAACAAATGAATTTATAATTCATTTTGTAGTTACTATTGAAGCATGGTTGTTAATTTTTTAATGAAAGAATTCATATACAAAACCTATGTGTGTATTTTCTCTTTCATACTTGATTCATTTTTTTTAGCTCTCTTTTGCTCTTCATCTCCTCCTTCCTCTCTAGCTTCCTCCACCTTCATCTTCTTCCTCTTCACTACCTTCTCATGTGTTGAGAATCAAGTGAAGAGGCAAGAAAGAGATAGCTTCACACTTAGAACTCCAAAACTACATCTTAGATTACTTGGACTAGCATCCCAAGTTCTCTAGTTGCTCTTTTGACATTTAGCAAAGAGCTAGAGCCATGGATCATACCCCTCGGGTGGATCATCTATGACAAAGCAAGGCCACAGAACAAGCTCGATCCCGGAAAACCGATGGAGCCGGAAAGGAAGATCAAGCAAGTTCAAGGTGGCTACGAGGGGCTAAGGATGAAGAACGAAGACCGAAGGACTTGGTTCGTTTGGTAAGAATTCTTCATTATAGTAAATAGAACTCTAATATAGCTAGTTAGGTTTATGGTTAAAGATCCGGGATAAAGGTTAATTTAGGGCCAAGTTTTGTTTCTCTATAAAATTTTTGTTCCGTATTTGGCCACGGAAGTTGACCGGGGCACTAGGGTAACCTTTCATATCATATGCCATCCATGATTAAAAGAAATATAACTATAAAGAAAACTTTCATATTTTAAATCCAAATCTTTATGACATACAAGATATGAAATGATAAATCTATCACTTAATTATCATTTGCTTAATGACAAATACCATGTCATGTTAAAATAATTAAAATGTCATTTTTATGACATCACACACCTTTATTCGCATTTTACCGAAATAACCACATTTTTACGAATATAATTCTGATACCAAAAGTCGTATGTGATATCACTTTGCAAACTTTTTTTGAATTCATATTTAAAATTATAAATTAACATTTAAAATTTTCCAAAATGTTACAAATGGTGACATCATCTTCAACCCGGAAGTGCCCCAATATAGAATATTACATACAATGAATTTTACATGAATGAAAATAAAAACTCTCATCTCACATAAAACCCCCGTATATTCAAAATGTGACGATCCAGTAAAACATATACAGCAACCCATAACATCACATGTCATTAACGTAAGTAAATATGCGTATCCCAATTGTCGTTGACATATAGCAACGAAACCGGCGATACACCACATATTACACTTACGGTCACAGAAAAGAAAATGTCAAACTACAACATTTGGAATCCATAATTAGACATCTTAAACCCAAAAAATCATATACTTTGGATTTCATGCCTAACTATATGAATTCCACATATTGTATCATATTACAGAAAGCTAGACGATGTTAAACAATTCGATCAAATCAACGAATTCCTAAAATTCCCAGAGAGATCAACAATTAAGCAGAATTAAAAATACCCAAAAGCATTCCCCAGTACCTGCGGACCAACAGCTGATGGGCCCGACCCAAACCTCTCAAGTGGCGCCGCGGATCCGCCGCCAAAACCATGTTTTGGCCGCGGATCCGCGATCACTTAGACGAGTTAGGGTTTCATTCTTCAGGTGTGTCCATAGAATTACCTGCATGATTTTCTGAATATTTTTATTGTGAAAAATTCGAAAATTTTGAAAAATTTCCAGAAAGTGGGCAATATCGGGTTTTCGGAGTTCGTTTGAACTTCTAACTTCGCCTAGACAACTCCTAATGCTCTAGTAAGGCTCTGATACTACTGTAGTATTCTTAGGCACAACTACAAGGTTCCACAAGGTATCAAACATGCCCTATTTAAAAAATTAGTGTGCCAAACAACCCTAACCTAGGATCTAACTAGAGTTTTAGGAGCTAAACTAGAAAGTAAACTACTTTACATCTAAGTGATAACGAAATACAACCTTTGTAGACCGGTCCTTCACTTCAATAGCTCCTTGTAGTGGTCCTTCCGCTGCGATCATGGAACTCCCGGACTCTTGCATGGCTTCTCAAGGTGAAAGGAACGATCTTGCTTGAAGTCTTCGAGGCCGAATATGATCTACGTCGAGGAGACACTAACTCAAGCTACTACTTCACTAATGAGAGATTGGTGAAGCTAACACCCTATACTAAAGTGCTAATCTAGTAGAGGATGATGAAGTAGGAAGTGGGCTCACTTTAGTTTAATTTCTCTCACAATATTTTCCCACTTTGGAAAAATCTAGCAAGCTTTTTCTCAAGGATGAAGAAGATAAAGTCAAGAGATGAGAATGAACTAATGAGGTGAGAGAAGCAAGCATGGGTGAGTTTTGATCATATAGATAACTCATGTAGAGACATAACCATAGCTAAATTATAATAGTTAGGTTAATAAATATCTTAAGGAAAACAAAACTAGTGGACTAAGTCAATGCATGCACAAGCTTCTACAAGCATCATGCATGTGGCTAATTATCCACTAATTTGGAATTACTTTAAATATTAAAACCCTACATTATAATTAGTATGGTGTAAGTCTCATACACCCATGTAGTGTGTATCAACAACCATGACACAAAATAAAAACACAATTAATATATATCACATATATACTAAGTATGCACATGTGAGAAAAATAAATGCTTAAGTGAGCTAATATTAGTTAATCTAAACTAGTATATCAAATTTACAATTATACACTAAATTACCAAATTAACACTTGATTTAATAATCCGGCTATATCACATATAACCGACTAATATTATATGTACCAACTTATCGAATCAACACTTGATTCGATAACCCGGCTATATCACATATAACGGACCGATACAAATATCGTGAGAATAGAATACGGTATCACATACTCGTATTGTTCTCGGTCCCGTACATATCACATATATGATCCTATTTCGTTTTGCCTGATCCAGTAAAACCTCTATGTAGAACTCTAAAGACTCGTCAATACGCCGGCAGTAGGTGATGATCACATCAAGCACCCACAAGCCATCAGCGGTATTATCTGGACGTAACTGCTACCCGGGTATTGAGCGATCAGAAGATCAACAAGCAAGCCCTCTCTAGCTCCAGTAAAGCCTGTCAGTAACACTACCGTACAGTCCGGTCTCTTCGTCTAAAATATCGCATATCCAGTCTAGGGGTGATAAACGTTAGACCCCAATAACCGATAAGTCATGCCGATATGAGGCTCATAAATGGTCGAGAGACTACTGATAACACTTACCAGTAAATCTCTAAATCAGCCCTAGCCAGGGACTTCCCTGTTATGGCCAATCAAGCACAGTGTAACATCAACCCCCAACACCGGGAGAGACGAAACCCCTCCTATCGCTCATTTCCTCCATGTGACTCGGGACTGTACCCAAAAATCACCGTTTTGCACGTCCTCTTGAACGCGGTAAGATGGAAATCAAAGCACAGTGGGAATCATACAAGACACTATGACGATCTCGGGTCTACAGACTAACATGTACCAGTGTCACCAGAGAACTACTATCTGACGTCAGGTATAATACCATCTAGGAGTTCTCGCCGAGTCCGTCCAGTGTACCCAGTCTCCACTGAGTACCCGTATACCATCTCTGATGTCAAACACCAATGGATATGGGATCATCCATCGCCCATCTCATGGGTCGAGAAGCGTATACGCTAATCTACTCTGGTATATCGATGCCCTGTCTCGATACACCCTCGACTAGGAACATTAAATGATGAACTTATGGACTACCATTGCCCCACTAGTATGATCTGCATCATAATCCTTGTAGTCAAGTACACATCCTAAGGGCTTTCCAACTTGTAACCACAAGACAGTATCAAGAGACAAGTATACATGTTAAGATAAAGAGCAACTAGATAGCATACTATCATGTCGAGCAAGAAAGTCCTCTCTATATATGTCCAAGCATCCACTATAATATATATCATATATACAATAATGGTCTCTAGGGCATACATACAACTAACAATTTCATCATACCTTTATTTCAAAACTTCACTTCTTTTATTTTCTTTTAAAAGGTTTAGATTTCTGGGCTTTGACTTACTTAAGTTACGTTACGCCTTTAGACATTGCGTGATTTAAGTGCTGGTCACGTACAGAGTTTCGGGTCGTGACACTAAAGAAGGAATAGCGGAGATAGACCATCTAGTTTTGATGTGACAGTCATAGAGTTTGACTTCATCAGAAAAACAGATGGATCTGGTAAGAAGGTAGTAATGAGTGATGTCCTCGTAATTGGATGACATGTTTTAATAGGAACTGCTATTACTATACTATGATCGGTTATACTGTGGTTGTCACAAGGTGTTTCTCCATGTAAGATCCACATCGGATCTGAATAAAATATCAGGGTTTCTGGTCACTAGATCTATGGTTTTAGATCTAGATTTGGGAAGTGTCCCAATTTGGGTACTTGACACTATTCTAAAATGTTTTAGAATAGACGACTCCTGGCGTGGTGGTGTATCCACAGGTAATGGAGTCACCCACTCTAAAGAGATGTCTTCTAGACTGATGAGGAGAGGGATTTTCATGATTGACATAGCACTTGCTTATGCAATTAAGTCAATCATGAAATGTCAAGAACCACACTAGATTTTGCTTTCGCACTAGTTGCAATAAGCATATATATTAATCCTATCCTGGAGAAACGTTAGGAAGCAGTTATGAACATAAGTGGATATTCTTGGTATATGTTGATGGCAGCCTCTTTCGAGAGGCGGTTATCATTTGAGGCTTCCAAGGTGACTTAGATAACAAAGTGGCTGTCAGAGTTATAGTTTTCCATCTTTTTGAGGGGCAGTATATTGGACAGGTGGTCCAAGCGGATACTGTGGAAGACATGGCGCATGATACTGATTAAATTCAGTGGAAGATACAGTCTAAGAAGTTTGTTGGATTTGGAGTTCATTTGTGAACTAGGTCCCATCAGATATTCAGACAAATTCTAAGACAGGTATCGCTCATTTCGGGAGATAGTATTTCTCCGTGAAGTTGAGATATAGAGAGATAAAGGAAGAAACATTGGAGCGGATCCACTCACTGAGGTTATTTCTCGAACGCAATAGTTTCACAAACGGGATTTGCAAAATTGATGAGTAGAGAAGTTGGGAGTTCGATATCACACGGGCTGTGAGTATGCGACACCGCAATAATTAGCCTTAAGTGCAAGTGGGAGATTGTTGGCTATAGTGCCCTCAAGTGAATTATTGAATCGTAGGCAAGCGATTGTGATGATTGAGGGAGGACCTATACCCGGAGAACAGTCTTACTCGAGATGATTGTTTGCTATCTGGTTTGTCTTTATCATCGTGTACATGTATTAGGTGGCATTACAGATCACTATTACATGTTGATAGAGCCCATAGGATTTTTTCTTGACTACCAGCATTATGATGGCGATCATATACGTGGGAGCTGGGTGGTCTATAAGCGCATCCTTAAATGTCCCTAGTCGTGGGAGCATCGAGACTGGGCATCAATATTCCATAGTAGACTAGTGAATACTTATTGAGACCCCGATGAGGGGCAGTGGCCGATCTCACAAGCCATTGGTGTCAGTTAGTCACCTAAGATAGTATGCATGTGCTCATTGGGTTATGAGTAGACTGGACGGACTCGTCGGGAACATGCTAGTTGGTATTATACCTATTGTCATATAGCAGTTCCCAGGTGACATGAGTATAGGTTAGTCTATCGACCTGTGATCGTCATTAGTCTCGTGTGAGTTTCTACTGTGCTTTGATTGCTACCCTACCACGGCTCAAAGGAGTCATGCAAATAGGTTTTAATTGGGTACAGTCCCGAGCCACATAGAAGCAGTGAGCGGATCGTCGTGGATTCGTCTCTCATGGTATTAGGGGTTGATGTCGCATAGTGCACGGGTGGCCATCATAAGAAATCCTTGGTCAAGGTGGACGAGAATTACTGATTTGGATAAGTAGATTCTCAGTGGGTATTGGGCTTCATACCGAAATTAAATATCGCGTTATTAAGGGTCTGACTTTATCCAACCCCTAGATACGATATGCGATACTCATAGACGAACAGACTGGACTGTATGGGGATTTTCACGGACAGGCTCACTAAGGGTTTGGATGAGTTTGCTCGCCGGCCTTCCTTTCACTCAATACCTGGGTAGTCGTTACGTACAGCTAGTGCAACTGACGTTCTTGTGGTTAAACCCACTGATAGCGTGTTGATGATTCTTTAGAGTCCCACACAGAGGGTTTCTCTAGTTCTTGAGAAATGATGTTGTAGCCATATTGGATACGTTCAGGATTCCGATCTATTGATTGTACTATGTACCCGGACTTTCGATCGGACAGTTGATAATACTAGCCGGCTTGGCTTTGATCCGGATTATTAAATCAGGTACTGATTTAATAATTTACGTATATGTATTTTGATAAGTATATTCAAGTATTATGTTCTTTATGTTATTCTATCTCTTCGGGTATTCGTATTTCGGTACGGATACAGGTTTGTATATACTGTAGAATGTAATCCGTATTTTTTTGTCACGACCCGAAATAGCACGTGACTGGCACTTGAATCATATGAAGTCTATACGACCCCATCTAATTCAAGTAAGCCAAAAAACCCAGAAATCTAAACCATTTTAAAGAACAAAGGAGGAAAAGTCTATTTTTAAAGCAAGTAGTTTAATAATATAAGCCGAAATTTGCATTTTTAAAGCATCAAGTCTTTTCTGAAAATTTCGGCAATGTTTCCTTTGTAAATACTGGCCCCAAAAGAGTACAACATGCATAATATGAATAAAGGCATCCCCAAGCGGGAGCTATCTCTTCGTCAATTGACGGTCACAACCATGCAAGCAATATAATATACAACGCCGAAGGGCGAGGATCAAAACTTAAAAGGAAACTCAAAATCACCAAGAAAACCATAATAATACAACGCGCGACTCTAAGGTCGAAAGAATATACACTGGTCTTCTAAGTCTATCAAATAAATATACAATTCTGGTTGATAGAGTTTACTAGATACAACTGAAATAAAAAAAAAGGTACAATGGTGGTCACGATGCGAGTGAACCCACCTAACAAAGCAATCACCCTGAATAATGCAGTGTGCCAGCAAAGCCGCAATGAAACCTTTACGGCGAAACTTGCAAGAACTGTGGCACAACGGGGGTGAGTTGCCAACTCATGAGTAAAAAACATCACAGAGCAGAAATCGTATTTATGACCCAATCCTAGGTCAATAAGATCATAATATATATCCTCAATGATAATATGGCATGAAGCATAATATAAAGGCAAGGGTAAACATCTATCATAAGTAAAATCCCATGTGCTCATGTCAGTGCCTCAGGTCGCAGCATATCGTAAATATGAGGTATGAATACAATATAATGAAAACAGAATGCATCATGAATGAGAAAACTGTTTTCTTAAAATAGTGAGATTTCTGTATATTTAAATCGAGGTATCATCAATGAAATCAACATAAATCAGTGTCTAGTATCGACATAAAATATATCTTAATATCTCAATATCTCAGGCTCCGGCTATCCGGACTGGCCTGTATCATCAAATCTCAATATCTCAGTCTCCGGCTATCCGGACTGGCCTGTATCATAAATCTCAATAAAATCACCGGTCAGCAATGCTCCCCTGTCAAAGGCTCTAACTCCATTCTCTGTGATCTTTTCGCCCCGGGGTACCGCACCGGGTCCACCATGCACCCACAAACGGTTCATCTCCTCCTCGAATCAGGTGTATGATATCGCTCAAGAGATGAGAAAACTCATGGTGGACATATCACAATCATAACATGAGAAAACCGCACTTTTATCTTTTAAAATGATAAATGAGTTTATTAAATCTTGCGGTTTCTCTAAATCCATAAATCTCATGGAAAATCCGAAATCAACAAATCACGATGTAAATAAATAAATAAATAATAAGGAATAATGGGCTCCGGCAATCCGGATTGGTCCTTAAAATATTGCATGACTAATGAATATAAAAATATGCATGAAATATCAAGCCATGAATGCAATAGTGAACTAACATATGAAACAATAACATATAGGAACTATCAGCTAGCAAGCTATGTCAATGAAATAATATTTTTTAAAGTGTACGCGACATGGCAATTACCGATGATGATGTGTGTGAGCCGGCAAGCAAGTGTATATGTAGCATACGCATCATCGGTAATGGTGCTGGTGTCCTGACAGCATGGTTTCATAATCACTAAAGTACACTATAAACATGCAATGCGATGATAGTAACATAATAAATGGCGATTGAATAGTAAATGCAACAATAATATGTGGAACATGAATAATAACGTAACAATAAAGAATCTACATTTCTATGTATGTGTCATACCATTTTGCCATTTGAAATAATACGAATCGTGGTGTTTTGAAAATAAGGGCTACGGTGTTTTTAAGAAAATGTACATCCTTTGAAATATCCGTAGAATTGCATGGCTTGTCTTTAAAATACTCATGATTCATTAGTTTTAAAATAGGTATGACACGAGTCTAGTCTAACATCTACAAGTAAACTACAGGACTAAACTAGCAGGCTAATCGAAAAGGTAAGGAAACTACCTAAATCCGAGTCGATATATATATAACATATAATAGTCGGTGATCCTGCCTCAATAGTATCACATATGATACAATATATAATATGACATTCTCCAGTCAAGAGTGCGGATCTATCATCAATATAGCTCGTACGGTAAATCCATCTTACGGCATCCCAAATCTGGGTGCGGGTCGAATATCACATTTATCTCATTATTCATCTAGTATCCTTATCATCACATATCGTGAACTGGGGGTACTGATCTAAGTCTAGTACAATAATGATACCATCCACATATATATATATGCGTGTGTATGAAACACATCGCCTAAGGACCCACTATAACATCATGTCGTATCTCATAATACGAACAAAATCACATCACCGATATCGTGGCACCATGCCCAATCTCATCGACTCATCTCCAAATATCATATATTATCGTCATTATCCATGTATATGTATACGTATATATATATACATAGTCCCATACCTATGTGTGTATATATATACATATCCCCATATACGTATAAGAAAATAAAATGAATGCATGTGTGTGCGTGCGTGTGGGTGTAATCTTACTCTAAGGTTTCGCGACTAGAAAGCTAAACAAGCCACTCCTAATTAAACTAAACTATAACATGTACACCTATAAACCATTTGATCGACTAATAATCTCTCAATACACACACACACACATATATATATATATCATATATATAACGAATATCATATTCTAAACTACGAACTGCGGGGGTGCTATATTCCATCCACCCGACTTCTCCTGTAGATATATATTTACTCACCTGGTCCTCGCTTGCTGGAATCGATGACGCCATGCCCTCCTCGTCTTCTCAAAATCCTCATGAGGGTACCTAAAACCAATACACAATGCAAATGCGTATTAAAATCAAGTCGGAAAACCAAAACGGCACACGTGTCGCTCAAAGGTCAAAAGTTGCAGCCTCGCATGCAAAACATGACCAATAACCCTAATCGTTGACGTTCAAACGCCACGCGATGGAATACAAAATCAAATACCAAATCCCAAATTAAAACGAAGTTGCAAAACAATACAGCAACTCAAGAAAATGGTCCCAGATTTTACCCTAGGTCAAATTAGCCAATTTTGCATATATGGAGAGTCTATTTTACTGATAAAGGAGCAACAGAACAAACATGGACCAAAATGACCGTACCCTGGCCGCAAATTGCGTCCAGGAACAATAAATCTGCAGCCTGGCAGTGGGGCTAGTGTCCAGGGTTTTGGGTATAGGTTCTAGGTTGCCTGCTTGTGTCTCTGTATTTGCTAAATATTTTTCAGGTGTCCCGGGTGATAGCAGATACCAAAATACATCACAATTTCTATAAAATCTGCCGATGTCGGGGTTTCAAAGTTTGGGTTTGGGGTTCTATTCTCTGGTTTCAATTCATTTTACAATCCCAACAGGGGTTTAAGGTCACTATTAAGCCATAATTACACCTTTGGATTCAATTCAAACCCTAACCCTTTCTAGGAATTTTCAAAGTTCACTAAACCACATCAAAACACTTCAAAACTAACATGAGTGCTAAAGTGAATGAAATACAATGCTAATGGTATAGGAATTACCTCATTTGGAAACTCAAGAAAATTCTTGAGTTGCCCCAAGTCTCCAAAATCCAATTCTTCCTGGTCCAAAGTGTTTGTGAGAAGCTTGTGCATGTTTTTAATGAAGTGGGGATGATGTTTTGGGTTATTTTTGGTGATGTTTGAGGGGGTTTTGTAGAGGAGGAAGATGGGGGCTGCCATGATTGAGGAGAGGGAGAAGAATGAATGATGAAGGTGATGAAGACAATGAGCCATGACCATGTTGACCCCTCACCTCTCTCTCTCTCTCTCTCTTGCCCATACTTCTTTGTTTGTTGTTTTCCTTTTTCTTTTCTTTTGTTTTCTTTGTTATCTTTTCTCTTCTCTTTTCTTTTAAAAACTCAAGTCATGCAAGATAAAAAGAAGAGACTATGTAGGAAAATGTAACAAGTGTGAAAAATGATATGTGTATATCATGTGCACAAAACACGTTTAATGCGCGATTAGCGATATTTAATCGCGATTAGTATTAAAATAGTGTATAATAAATTATAAAATTTCATAATTTGCTTAAATCCATTAAAACACCCCGATTTTAGTAATTTCTAAAATTTTCCAAATATTTCCCAATTTAGCGGTATTTAATTATACCGCCATATTAAAATATTCATTAAATTTATTATTTAATTATAAAAATTCACAAAAATAATATTTTATTTTTCTGAAATGTTACAATCTTCCTCCCTTAAAGAAATTCGGTCCCTAAATTTAAATTTAAACCCCTCAAATACTAAAACTTTTCAGTAAAATGATCAAGTCGTCGGAGCTCCGAAATCATAAATACATAAAACACATCGTAGCACAATGCATGCGGATGAAAGACAGATAACTCAAAATCAAAACTCCGTCAAGTATCCCGCAATCATCGAAGTTATTGAAAACACCAATATCAAAATCTAATACGAAAACCAACATGATATACATCAAAACTATAACACGTACATAGTACACGTCGGTGTAAACTCGTCAAAACATCTAAAAGAAATGCATGCCAAACACTTTTCAAATCGGTTTGCGATGCGCGTATCACTGCACAGTGGCGGACGTCTATTGTAAGAAAATAACTATATATATACCCTTTGTTTAATATACATGCCCCGCCGTTTGAAAACCATTGTAGAAGGGTTTCCTTAATAACATGTTTCGTGTCATCTCGGACACGTAGGTAAATACTTAGACTATAGCACTTTCATGGAAATCCTTTCGATAACTATCAATGCATCCAAAAATATATTCAGGTACTGTCCTCGGACTAGTCCTGCTCAGCTACTATACCATATAGTAAATATCATAAAAAACGTACTGCTCCATAAAAAATCAATCCCCAAAATGTGCATAAGAATGCCATGTGCGTCTGGTGTGCATGGAAATCGAAATCAATGAATGTGACATATATGTGCACAGAACAAAATCTAAGTATAACGGGTGTGCACGAAACACCTGTCAAAGGCAACGGGTGTGCCTGACAGCAATATCAAGTGCATCTGATATGCACGAAAAATCTCGATTTAGTGCATCTAGCGTGCACCAAAATCGCATCAAGCGCCCAAGTATACGCAAGAATCCAAATCAAGTGCACAAGGTGTACGAAAACAAATATCGAATATCACAATCGAAATCGACGGTATACAACACATTTCAATCCAAATCCAAATCAGGTATACCGTGGTATATAATTTCACAACCATGTGCATCAGCGTGCACAAAATTGAATCAAAATACTAAAAGTGCATGAAAACTATGCCGAAAGCATAAGTCAAATCACATGCATACCATAAGCATGAAATAAAATCAATATCTCGAATGACATCAAATCGAAGTCAAGTGCAACTATGGTGCACAAAATCTCAATCATGCAAATAAATCGCCCAAAATACTGAAATCAAAGATGGCGGAAACAGTCCCGCTCTGGCACATCCTCTAAAGATCTCTGGCCAACTGTCATGGTCACTCATAATACGTTTCGTCGACGATGCCGAACTCTGACCTACAGGGTGTGCGTAATATGACCGATCCTGGGTCCAAGTCTTATCATATAGTATTCCAGAAAGGTTCTGTCGAAGTCTCCCCCAAATCTCGTTTATGCCGAACTGCCCGGAAGTTATCATCCTTTACTAAATCTATTTCTTTTTCCGGAACGGCTGCATACTCATCGCGACTCCTTCTGGATGATATATCCATATACAACGCCTCTGCATACGTATCACATCTCTGATGTCAGCGGAGTGGAACGTCATCTCATCGAAATCTCGTACGAATCTCTTACTCCACTTTTCTGTAATGCCGACTACTTCGGAATCGTCTCTTCGTGTCTGCATGGACTGCGCTCCAACGGCTATACTCGTATCTGGAGTCTCCCAAGCAATGTATCCCATCACATGATATACGAATGACGTCGAACCCTTCGATCGATTCGTCAAAGTTCCATAATCCCCCAAGACCTCAATCTCATGGGTACAGTTTAATAGTATTCTTGTACATGCCACAGTACCTATGGACCAACAGTAGAAGGGCAAACTGTAACTTTTTAGAAATCGTTATGTGAATTTTTCCGTTTTTGGGTAAAATTGTCGGTATTTTCTGTTTTATATCGACTGTGATCAAACGACCATATAGACTTACCAGCACCTAATTTAGCTATAATAAAACTAGTGCGCAAGCTTTGGGATTATATGGGATGTTTTGGTTCAATTTGAATTTATCCCAATTTTAATATTATTTTAATGCGGTATTCACATTTTGGGAATTTTCTCTTAAGTCTTCTTTTCAACAATTAAGTTTGAGTTAATAAAACCCTTCATATAGCATCTAGATATTTGTATGGGGTTTTGATTAAACTTAAAAGAAAAGAAAAGAATTAGTTGAAGTGCATGCATGTGAGTGTGAATGCATTTATGTGCATTTATCACATGAAAGTGCTAGGAAATTCCCTCACCTTCCTCTATATTGGCCGAGCCCTCCCCCTCTCTTCTGCCCTTGACAATTTCTCTCTCTTTTCCTCACAAAATCCTTCACAAATCCACAATTCTTCACAAACTTCATCAAAATCTTATCTTTCACATCTTAGATGCCTTGGAGCTAGGTAAAACTTAGATCTTTGAGTTCTCTTGGTTAGGTAATGTTCTCTATCTTTTCTTTCTATAGTTTTTGAGTTATATAGTCTTATAGATTCAGTCTAGAACGTTAAAAGTTAGGATGTGTGCGTAATATCGTATTTTAGTATCGATTTGTGATATCTATGACCTGCTGTGACCCCGAGATTTTACCAGAAAACCAAACAATATAGTTTTGTAGTACCAGTGATCATAGGACCCCACCTGAGACATGAACCCACCTGCTCGGACCTCGGTCGGCGACAGGAGGGAAAATTCCGGCTACCTCGGCCCCTAGGGTGAGTTGGGTTGTGGGTTTTTGAGTGTAGCTCTATGCTTTGGTTTGGGTGTGTTTGGTCTTATTTAGTTGTGTTTTCTCTGTATGCGAAATCTGGGATCACTTAGGTAGGTTGTAGTGTTTTGTGTTCGCGCGATACGTTATACGACATGGATCGTGCACTTTGGGTGGTTTTGCTCTTAAGTTGTTTTCGTCGTGTCGCTACGTGTGTTAGCCACTATACGAACACTTGAGAGTATGTTTTGTGTTGTTGCGTCGGTCTAAAGTAGTGTGTACGTGTTTTAGGGTTATTATTAATGTACACTTGTTTATTGTCTTAATATTGTAGGTTCGCAGGCGGGGACTACGGACACAGCTACAAAGGGAAAACAGGTGGTTGGCTACACTTAGCCAGGAGTGTTGGTGAGTAGATTTAACATCTACAAGCGAATTGCCCGTATGGCGTTATGCGTCTGGGCTAGAAATGATTAGACTTGTCGCATATTCTATGTCATATTTAGAATTGCACACTTACCCTACTGCTTAGTAAATTTTTGTGCTTGGACTAGTATCCTTAGGACACTGCACTATTATTGACGGCTCATGTTGCACGAGCACTGATTGTATGCCACACACACCGTCAATAATTGCCATGTCACGCACAACCCACATATAGAATGATATTGTCTGCTTAGGGACATTATGACATTGATTCATATTTCTTATCGCATATGACATATAGCATACCTGTATACCTACATGCTTACACATATGTTTTGACATGCTAGTTACCTGTATACCTACATGCTTACACATATGTTTTGACATGCTAGTTACCTGTATACCTATAGGGTATCGTACCATTAGCGATAGGTACATACAAACTTAAGGACATAGCTACAGGTGTACTTTGCATCTCTTACTTCACTTATACCTGGAGGGTATATCACATCATAGGTAGATACCTATATTTTCTGCTATACCTTCATGTGTTCATATATATCTGGCTATAGCCGTGTATTTACCCTTATTGTTGTATTATTAAGAATTTGAGAGATTAGGAACCGCATGATATTATATTAACTTGTTACAGTTAATTCCGGCTTTTCCTTTATATGCTCGCATTTCAGATTTATGATGTGTATATTATATTCATGAATTTTCGCATTGAGATATGGATTTTTCATGATGTTTTCTGGATTTGGGGACTGTGGGATTTTCATGAAATTATGCATTTTTGAAAAACCCGGTTTCCCTTGATATTATATTTCAGCAGCGACCATGGGATTTATCGGTGCGGATAAATATATACCCCACGCGAGGAAAGAAGGGATCCGTGTGAGGGTACATGGTGGGGCCCGGAGGTACCCCGAGGCAAGAATCTCAGTGAGGAGATGAGTTAGTAGGGGAACAATACTTTCCGGTGACATTACCAATGACTCGGCGGTTATCATGGGGATACCGACTGGAGTCATGTGCGTATGGATACGACGAAAGGCGAGGGTCAGAGCTAGGCACTCGAGCTTTCTAGATAGCGTATAATACGTACCTAGCAGGAAGCCAGTCATGGAGACAGCACCTGATAGATCAGTATTTCTGTGTTGATACTTGACACATTGGTTTCATGATATTTCTTCTTACTCCTTTGCATATATAACAGGGGATTTGGCCGCTGTTATATATGCCCTTACACCAATATTAGTGGAATGGGACGCTAATATATGTGTATTGACATTAATTATATACATCATCGTTTTATTCATGCAAATATACTTAGAAGGTAAAGGACTCATTGACATTGGATTTAGGACATCTAAGAATTCACTTGATATTGTACATACGGGATATGTGAGATCTACTTGATGTTGTACATTCGAGATATATGAGATATACTTAATATTTTACATACGGGATATGTGAGATCTACTTGATATTGTACATTCAGGATATATGAGATTTACATGATATGAGAGCCAGTTTGGAGGCTGATTT
The DNA here is from genome assembly GCA_030015575.1 of Agapanthus africanus. NCBI lineage: Eukaryota > Viridiplantae > Streptophyta > Magnoliopsida > Asparagales > Amaryllidaceae > Agapanthus > Agapanthus africanus. Next base: position 190,513,637 of record CM057345.1, read on the forward strand.
GTGGAAATTAGGAATTGGACTGTCTTGTTGGATTTTGTTCCTACCACGAGGTTAGGATTTCCGTGGAAATGACATGTTGTATTCCAAACTCCACATTTACTATTTATGCACTGCTTCATGGATTAGTGTACCCGTTAGAGTACCTTCCATGTCTGTCGCATTTACATACCTTTATTCATATCTTTTCTTCATGCATTAGTTGTACCGATATAGTACCTTACATGATGCTGCATACAGATTGTCATATTATTACCGCTTCATGCGTAGTTGTACCTGCTAGTGTACCTTTCATGATTATTGTATTACATATGACTATTCATTGATATTAACTGCTTATATTAGATTCGCGCTGTACGTGAATACTCGCGATTACCTGCTTATGTTATTTACTATTCACGAGTTGGCAAATCACCCCCGTTGTGCCACAGTGTTTGCAGGTGTTCCTCAGGATAGTCAGAGGCAGGCTATTTTCATCCATCGTATCATCTTTTGCTGCGGATACCACTTCGCTTGACAGTTTGCAGTTTTGCCAGGTGGGTTTTGTGGTTATCCGAGATTGTATTGTATATTCGTTGTATCCATGTACTCTCCATCTACCAGTTTTATGTATGACTTAGTGACTTGGTGTGAGGACGATATTGTATATTATTTTGTGACTTGGAGGTTTTTATGCAGTTTTATTTATATCGTCTCTTTCTTCGCTACGGCGTCGTATATCTGTTGTGGTGATTGTTTTCCGCCGTTAGGCATGGATTTTACTCCCGTTTGGGATGCTTTACTTTATATTTATGTTGTACCCATTTTGGGGGCTTGTTTTATAAAGGAGGTGCTGCCAAAATTTTAAGGAATAAAAGTGAGACTTTAAAGAATTTTGGGTTGTGATTTCAAAGGTTTTGAAAATACTATTATCACTTTCTTATTACTTTTCATGGTTTAGATTGCTAGGTTTTTGCTTTCTTTTAGTACGTTACTCCTGTAGACGTTGCGTAGTATTAGGGCCGTCACGTGCCAATTTCGGGTCCTGACAAATTTGGTATCAGAGTGCTAGCTTTTACCTTTCGGAGTGTAGGATGACCTTGGTATGATGGAGTAGGTAGCTTAAGCAGAGTAACGTAGTGTGTGTATGGCTGCAGCATACTCACGATGCAGTACTCCGCCTAAAGTGACCTAAGTACAATTTGATTGAAATTCCTTCCTTGATGATACATATTCTTGTGATTCGATTTCCGTATTCTTATCGAATCTTATCTTCGTTTATTGCCTTGCCACCGATGACTATGGAGACTCAGAGTGTTGCAGCGAGGGCCGAGGTAAGGATTGACTCGGGTGAGACGAGGACTGACCAGGATGGCACGCTCGTTGCACAGGTGCAGACGGTTTCGCCTTCGACTGATAGTATCGTTAGGCTTGTGGCAGAGATGCAGTACATGCGCCAGACGATGAGTTCATTGGTTGAGGCCATTCGAGCGCAGCGACAGGAGGTTATCACCCCTGTTACCCAGTTGTTTCTTGCGGTCAGCACACAGTATTCCGTCACCTACACAGCACCAGTGGATGCAGCCCCAGTTGATGAGACACGTCTTCCGGAGACTTTAGGAGTTTCGGATCAGAGGAAGGATCATGCAGGTGTGCCAGCCCATAGACAGAGGCTTAGGCATCGAGACAGATTTCGTGACCGTCGCGGCAGTAGTAGAGGCTTAGGACGAGGACAGTCGTTCAGCTCTCATTCCCAGGAAGGTCAGCAGCCATCGTATGGATGTTTTCGATGTGGGAGCCTTCATCACCATATCAGGGATTGTTCCTTAGTACCGCGTCAGGCCCATGTTCAGAGAGGTCGTGGTCACGGAAGATTGGTTACGAGAGGACGGTCTGGCAGAGGAAGAGTTCTGACTGTTCTGGATAGAAGACAGACTCGGGAGTTTGCTTCTACTCATCAGGACGCACAGGCGTCCTGTGCTGAGTTTTCAAGTATTCTTAATTTATTTGTTCTTTTGATTCATAGGTTGGTGTTGTTCGGGATATTTGCACTTGTTGTATACACACGTTGTGCCTTTGTTTGGCTGAGGGTTGTGTATGCTAGATCAGTCGTTGTTGTGTTATTTTCTGTCGGCGATTCTTTTGTTATGCAATACGTATTTCAGTCGTGTACCAATCGGTTAGGAGATAGAGATTCATCCGTCACTTGATCCTTCTAGAGATGTTGGATTTGACGTTCTCCTGGGCACAGATTGGATAGTTACGTGCTAGGCGTCTGTGGACGACCGCGAGAAAACAGTTAGTTTGTTTTCCCGGCAAGTCAGTTCTGGTTGTGTAGGGGGGCAGTCGTGCCGCCTCTCACATCTGGAATGCTGCCTTTTTCGCTAGTCGGCTTTTGGGGAGAAGATGTCATGGTTTTTTGCCGTCCATTCGAGATACCGGAGCCACAGTAGGTTTGTTGGACCGGGTACTTATCATGTGAGAGTTTTCCGACGTTGTCCTAGATGAGCCGGCGAAGCTTAGGGAGTTTAAGGATCAGCTGCAGAGTTGTTTGTTGGGGGGCTAGTGCGTTTGAGTGTTTCACATTGAGGAGCTTCTATTTCTGTTCGTCAAGGAGTAAGACGGCAGTTTGAGGTTGTGTATTAATGGATCGTCAATTGAACCAGCTTATGGTGCAGTTAGGTATCATTTACCCCGCATTGACGATTTCTTCGATCAGCTTCAGAGTGTGAGACATTTTCTAAGTTTGTTGGGGATCAGGTCATCATTGTTGCGGGTTCGGAGTGATGACATTCTGAAGACTGCCTTGTGCGTGCTACGAGCTTTATGTGTTTTGGTGGTGTTATTGGATGCACCAATGCCCTAACAGCATTCGTAGATATGATGAACTAGATTTCTTTAGGCCGTTCCTCGACCAGTTATTGTTGTGTTATTGACTACATTCTTGTCTATTCTAATGTGTCTTGAGGAACAGGAGTAACACTTGAGGATTTGTTTTGCAGACGTTGGGAGAGCCCCAGCGGTTTGCTAGATTCTTGAAGTGTTCCTTAAGTCTTGTTTGTGTTGACTTCTAGGTCTTTTAGTTGCGGGAGACGGTTTTCGTATGGTTCCGAGGGAGATCGAGGCCATACAGCTTTGGCCCATACTTGTGTACGGACAGAGGTCTGTTGATTTTGGACGTAGCCGGTTTTTACCGTCCTTTCGTGCTGGATTGCTAGGGTAGTGCTACACCATTGATAGGACTGACCTGAAAGGAGGTTCTTGATGTGGACTGAGGTATGCGTGCGGAGTTTTTCCAGCAGTTGGAGATTCGGTTGACAACTGCACCAGTTCTTCTTGCTTTCTGGTTCGAGCGACTTGTTGTTAACTGTAAGATTTCACGAGTGGGGCTCGATTGTGTACTGAGGTTACATTATAGAGTTATCTCTTTTGCTTCCCGACCGTTGGTGGAAGTACCAGCAGGATATCCCACTCATGATATGGAGATGGCCGCGGTGGTTTTGCTTTTGAGATTCGGAGACACTTCTTGGTTGAGAGTCGTGTCAGATTTTTCACGGACCACCAGAGCTTAATGTACATCTTCCTGTAGCGGCTTTTGATTGTTGAGACCGTATTCTGCAGATTTACAGTTCTTGTGTGATAGTGGAGTACAGCTTAGGTTCGCCTCTTCAGAGGGGACAAATTGCTCATGTCGGCGCCCGACCACTTTTCCTTAATCGCTTTCGCGAGGCACTGCCGCCGATGCTCGTTCGTCAAAGATACTTGAGCTTACTCGGCTGGGTAATGATTCGGAGTCCTTGATTTGGGACCAGGGTGTGCTACATTTAGGGACGCGTTGTGTACCTGTTGCTGATGGGCAGAGACGCGAAATCCTAGAACAGGCACATCAGTCAGCTTCGGTGTTCATTCAAGTTCCACCATTGTGTGACGTGACTTGTGAGATAGTTACGGGTGGACAGGGATGAAGAGTGATGTTTCGGACATCATTTCAAGGTGTCTGTCTGGTTGTGTGCTTAGGTTGAGCATTTTAGACCAGCTGGAGAGTTGCAATCTTTAACCGTTCCGAAGTAGGAATGGGAGCAGATCTCTACGAATTTCGTTATGGTGTCTACCCAGGGTTAGACAGGGTGTGACTCCAATTGGCAACCTTTAGGTTTAGAGGTTAGGTCGTGTCGATCACCAATCTTTTTTTCTGACTCTGCGTAGTAGGATTTTTGGACCCTAGCTAGTCTAGAGACTTCGGAGATGATCCAGTTGGTTTAGGTCAGGATGAGAGTAGTCCATTGCGGACAGAGGTCTTATGCCGACCATGGTGGTCGCAGACGTAGGTTCGCAGTGGGAGATTATGTATTCCTACGGACTTTCCGAGGAATGACGTGTTGAGTTTTTGGAAGCTTACCCCAGGATTGTAGGTCCTTTTAAGATCCTTTTGGCGAGTTAGTTTTGTTGCCTATAAATTGGCACTTCCGCCCAGATTATTGAGTATTCACCCCATTTTCTTTTTGTTGATACTTTGCAAATACCTTCATGACCTTTCTCACAAGATTCAGCATCAAACCATTAGCTTTGACGCGATCTTTTTGTTCACCGGCAGCCATTGGTGTAAATGGTTCGGCTGGTGGAAAAACTTCGGTCAAGGGTCTTGCTATCTGTGGAGAGTTTTCTTAGACGTAACCATATATCGAGATGGTTACTTGAGAGACTGCGAGCGAGATATGAGACTTTGTAATCTTCTCTTTGAAGGTACGCTTAATGAGAATTTTAAATTCGGGGACGAATTTTTATAAAGGGGATATTGTAACGTTTTAGAAATCGTTATGTGAATTTTTCCGTTTTTAGGTAAAATTGTCGGTATTTTCTGTTTTATATCGACTGTGATCAAACGACCATATAGACTTGCCAGCACCTACTTTAGCTAAAATAAAGCTAGTGCGCAAGCTTTGGGGTTATATGGGACGTTTTGGTTCAATTTGAAATTTTCCCAATTTTTATATTATTTTAATTCGGTATTCACATTTTTGAAATTTTCTCTTAAGTCTTCTTTTCAACAATTAAGTTTGAGTTAATAAAACCCCTCACATAGCATCTAGATATTTGTATGGGGTTTTGATTTAAACTTAAAAGAAAAGAAAAGAATTAGTTGAAGTGCATGCATGTGAGTGTGAATGCATTTATGTGCATTTATCACATGAAAGTGCTAGGAAATTCCCTCACCTTCCTCTATATTGGCCGAGCCCTCCCCCTCTCTTCTGCCCTTGACAATTTCTCTCTCTTTTCCTCACAAAATCCTTCACAAATCCACAATTCTTCACAAACTTCATCAAAATCTTGTCTTTCACCTCTTGGATGCCTTAGAGCTAGGTAAAGCTTGGATCTTTGAGTTCTCTTGGTTAGGTAATGATCTCTATCTTTTCTTTCTATAGTTTTTGAGTTATATAGCCTTATAGATTCAGTCTAGAATGTTTAAAGTTAGGATGTGTGCGTAATATCGTTTTTTAGTATCGATTTGTGATATCTATGACCTGCTGTGACCCCGAGATTTTACCAGAAAACCAAAAAAATATAGTTTTGTTGTACCTGTGACTATAAGACCCCACCTGAGACATGAACCCACCTGCTCGGACCTCGGCCGGCGACTGGAGGGAAAATTCCGACGACCTCGGCCCCTAGGGTGAGTTGGGTTGTGGGTTTTTGAGGGTAGCTCTATACTTTGGTCTGTAAGTGCACGGCGGCGCCCCGCCCGTCAATCCGACGGCCAAATGCGGAAGCGGTGATAAACTTTGATTTTTCTTGAACTGGCAAACCGCCGCGGACTAATACCCGGATCGAACCATTAATTAGTCCTAGCTTACTACAAGAAAGGGAATAGAGATATACCGACGATCCAAGTCCTCCGGTCTTCTCGTCATCCTCCCGATCTTCTGCGGAATGTCCCGTCTCCTCCTCGTCGCCGGAAGTGCACCACATCGCCTACTTCTTTTACGGGCTCCCACCTCAATGCCGAGGCAACTCGGGCACGAAGCTGGCTACTCGACGTGCCCAAGATTCGCTGTAGAATGTGTAGTGAAGAAGTCTCATTTGGGGTTGTAGGAATTGCCTTTTTGGTGGAGGGAAGATAGAAGAACTATGTGGAGGAACTTTGGGGATTTTGGAACATGAAATGAACCAAAAACCCCACTCCAAAAATGTTGGACAGCCCCCCTCAAGCTTTGGCTGGCCATGACATCAAGAGGGAGAGAGAGTGTGTAGTGTAAAAAAGAATGAGGGAGGTTCACACACAATAATACAAGTGAGTGAGGTCAAAAATGATATCATGAAAGGAAATGATTATCAACAAAGCCATACTCCACCAACCTCATCATCACAACAAAGGTCAAGCCATCATGACACTATCATGAAGCAAAGTCAAGGGATGGTGCACATCATGAAAGCCATCATGATGCAACAAGATGCAAAGAACCCCCTCCACAAATGCCTATTTGCAACAATGCAAATAAGCCCTCCTCCACCAATCTTTGGCCAATGAACGGAACAATGGAAATCGGCCGAAACGGAAAGCAAACTGGCAACTCCAGAAAACTGGTCCCGTAATAAATTACAGGAAAACCCCGATACTGTGCATACACACCCGCATCTGTATTTCGACCGAAATACAAATGCAATGAGACAAAATCTACACTGTACTATACTAGGATCCGGCTTAAACCAAAGCCGGCTAGTAATATCTGTTCGATCCTGATCCATGCAATACCGCACGTATCTGATCGAACCCTGCCATATAACCATACGGCCTATAGTACAAACTGTCCGATCCTGATCCGTGCAATACCGCACGTATCTGATCGGACCTTGCCATATCTCCATACGGCCTCTACAACTTTTCGCCCGAAAGCTGAGTAACTGAATGTGGGGGACTCTAAAGACTCGTCAACACCTTGGTTGTGGATTTAACCACTAGCACGTCAGAGGTATAAGCCAATACGTAACGGGCTACCAGGTATTGACTAAAAGGGATGTCTGTGAGCGAACTCAGCCTGACAACCCTACTGAGCCTGTCAGTGACAATATCCGTACAGTCCGGTCCATTCGTCTATGAGCATCGCATGGCGGGCCTAGGGGGTTGGTAAAAGTCAGACCCCCAAAAGCGGTACAAGTCGTGTCGGAGTGTATCCCAGAACACCCTGAGATACTACTGGAATACCTACCAGTAAATCTCCATGCCTCGGCTGAGGGCTTCGTGTAATGGCTCTCCTAGACACAGCACGACCTCACCCCCAATACCGGGAGAGACGAACCCCTGAAGATACGCTCACTGCCTCCATGTGGCTCGGGACTGTACCCAACTAAAACCTGTTTGCACGACTCCTTTGAGCCGTGGTAGCGTAGTAATCAAAGTACAGTGGGAACTCACACGAGACAAATGACGATCCCCAGATTGATGAACTAACCTGCACACATGTCACCAGGGAACTGCCATCTGACGTATGGTATATGACCAACTAGCATGTTCCCGGCGAGTCCTGTCCGGTGTACTCATAACCCAATGAGCACCTGTATACATATTAGGTGATCCAACTGACACCAGTGGCTTGTGAGACCGGCCACCGCCCCTGGTCGGGGTCTCGACTGTATACACTAGTCTACTCGGGTGAATCGATGCCCTGTCTCGAAACTCTCACGACTAGGGACCTTTTAAGGATATGCTTATAGACCCCCAGCTCCCACTTATATGATCGCCCTCATACTGCTGGTGGTCAAGCAAGAATCCTAGGGGCTCTATCAACGTGTAATAGCGACGTGTCAGGTCACTTAAAACAGTACATGATGATAAAGGTAAACCAGATAGCATACTATCATCTCGAGTAAGACTGTCCTACCGGGATAGGTCCTCCATCAATCATTGCAATCACGTACCTGTGACCTAATAATTGACTCTGAGGGCACTATCTCCAACAATCTCCCACTTGCACTCAAGGCTAATTATTGCGATGTCGCATACTCACAGCCCGTGTGATACCGAACACCCAACTCCTCTACTAGTCAGTCTCACAAAGCTCGTTTGCGAAACTATTGCGTTCGAGGAATAGCCTCAGTGAGTGGATCCGCTTTGTTGTCTCTTTCCATGTCTCTCTATATCTCAAGTTCGCGGAGAAACCCATCTCCCGAAATGAGCAATACCTGTCTTAGGATGTGTCTGGATGTCTGATGGGACATAGCTCATAAATGAACTCCAAATCCAAACTTCTTAGACTGTATCGTCAACTGAACTTAATCAGTATCTTGCGCCATGCCACCCTCAGTATTGCCTTGGACCAACTGTCCAAAATACTGCCCCTCGTCAGAAGGAAAACTATAACTCTGACAACCTCCCTGTCGTCCAGGTCACCTTGGAAGCCTGGAATGATAACTGTCTCCTGCATGAGGCTGTCGTTATCATATCCCTAGAACATCCACTTATGTTCTAAAATTGCTTCCGACTGTTTCTCCAGGATTGGATCAATATCAACTTATCGCATCGAGTGCAAGAACAATATCTGGTGTGGTACTTGACATCTCATGATTGACTCAATTGCCTAAGCAAGTGATCTGCCAATCATGCACACCCCTCTCTCCTTTAGTCTATAAGACACCTTTAGAGAGGGTGACTCCATCTTCTGCAGGTACACTACCGTGCATGGAGTCGTCCATTCTAAATACCCTTAGAATGCTGTCTAAGTACCCAGATTGGGAGACTACCCAAATCTAGATCTAAAGCCATAGATCTAGTAACCAGAATGTCTGATATAATGTCCAAGTCCCATGTGGAGAAACCACTGTGTGACGACCAAAGTATAACCGATCGTAGTATAAGAGTTTCCTTTCCTACTTTGTGTATGTCATCCAAATACCAGGATATCACACCCTACTACCTTCTCAACAGATCCATCCCCTATTCTGATGAAGTCAAACCTATGACTGTCACGTCAGAAATAGATGATCTATCTCCGCTACATCTGCTTTAGTCTATAAATAGACATAAGCTACCTGTCCACCAATGCTTCCGCTGCTCCCACTGACTACGACAACCCTCTGGCAGAGTCATATAGACGTACACTTCTAAAACTAGTTTAGAACGACGCTATACTCATCCTCCCACCGGGTCTCGCAGCCTGGAACAACAGCAATGGTAATTGTGGGTAAACAAGAACTTCCCTGTCACCGTCCTTGAGGCTACCGTAGTACCTCTCGGGTGGCTGAAGTTACCCACCTTATCTGCGGAGTGGCCAATGGAATGTCAATCCAGATTGAATCTTTAGGTTCCTTATCAAATCTTCAGTAATCGTTTGTGGTTCTGGAATCACTTCCAGTTCTACCATACTCCTATTACTGTTTTCTGAAAAAATCCATTTTTATTAAAACTGTGGCGAGTCTAGAACAATATTGCTATTGTTCATCCAGATGGTAGAAAATCAACCCGCGTCATAGCCTGGGTCAACCCACAAACAGCCATTACAGAAACGTGCCTTGAGTTGTCCAGTGTCTGGTTTTAAGCATAAGCCGGACAACTCCCCGTACCTTAACATCGTTAAGATATGAACTGTTCTATATCCCATATAGGACCAGTGGCACTGATTTAATTGAACCAGATTCAAATCATGCAACTGTCTCCAGTGCATGTCAACTAAATGGAAGGAGGCCGATCAGCGTTACTCAACTTAGGAATGCTTCCAATTATGAGTAACCTGAAAAAGAAGCAAGTTCTCTTAGTCATTACTATCAACTTAATACCATACACAAGTATCTACATCTTCGATCTCTTTGAAGAATCCCGATACTTGCTACACCTGGTTCTCTACTCTATTCAAATACCTATAACTTCTCAAAATTCGGACCCTGTGTTTCCACGAAACACCTGTCTAAAAAGTAGAGAAGTCATAAGTAAACCGAATATAGTACGAGGCCCAACCCCTCTGTCCTGATGGATCCTGGACAACATACAATACTCTGTATAAGTCCCTTGAGTCTGATAACTCATTCACTGTGTGTCGTAGGTTGAAAACTGTACTTATGGTCAAGAAGAATTACACCGCTGCTTAATGCTCCATACCTAACCATCCACTGATATAAGTAAATGTCGTAGACATAATTTCAGAAAGGTATATCTCACTCTATGAAAATAGACGTACAGATATATCAATTTGAAATTGGTGCATAACAGCGGATATTCAAAACCAAATATTTGCCGACCGGCAAACAGCCCAGGTGATTTCCTCAAATATCACCGATTACAACGAATCCCGATATAATGAGGATGATCACCCAATTCCCAATAACCTACTCCCACTCATCATCTGTAAAACCATACAGATGTGAGAATCATACCTGGTAAATACATACCCTGGAGTAAGTATCTAATCGGGAAATCAGTTTTCCTTTAACAGTACACAGCGAAACTGAAACATTGAAATGTTTCGATGGGGTATCCTGGTATTCCTAGTAATGCCTCTTCCAGATTCACGACTGTAACCGTATAATTCTTTGCCACCTCTCCAAATCCCTTCATATGTCTTTAGTCTTTACCTTCTGCACACCCCTTTAGGCCAAATGGTTTTCTTCCTTCCCTACCGTTCGGCACCAGCCTATGGTTTGGAAGAAGACTATCCAATAAGCATAATGGGTGTACTGTCCCAATCCTAGGAACACTCGCAATGAGAGAGGGTGAAGATAAAAGACAACCGAATAAACCTTATTCCTATTTCTCCTGAACCAGAATCCATCCCCGAACTGGAACAAGTTCCTTTCGAGTTCGTATATAACCATACGATGGAATATCCAAATAAACTGTGGATCTTCGTAGTGATACGGAGTGTCCTGGAGAAATACAAAGGTGATGTGGGAGTGGTAACGAAATATTTGGTTTGGTCGTGAATAGCTGTTGCAATTTACTTTGCCCTCTTACTAATCCCTTTATTTGTCTTAACCTAATACCTTCTGCACACCATCGTTATGCTAATTGGTTTTCTTCATTCCCTACCGGTCGGCACCAGCCTAAGGTTTGGAAGAAGACTATCCAATTTGCGTAATAGGTGTACTATCTCCTAAACCAAGGAGTACTCGCAACCTGAGAGAAGGAAAAAGGAAAAGACAACTGAATAATCCTATCCGTTTTCTCCAGAACCTGAAACCATCCTCGAATAAATTCCTTCGAGTTCGTATCTAACCATACGATGGTTTTGTCCAATGGAAGTGGACGTTCGTAGTAATACGGGGTGTCCTGGAGAAAAGGGTAAAAGTAGGAGTGGCAATGAGGTTCGCAACTCTGACAATCCAAAAGCCAGTGTTAAGAAAGTTCGGTCAACTTGGTCACTGAGTCATAGTCTTAGGGTCGGGTCAATGGTCGCTGCCAAAGAGAGAGAGAAAAGAAACACTCAGCGTGCACTCTAACCTAGATTAGAATGGTTACCAATTTATCTAATCTGGAATCCTCCCACTGTATCTCAAATTCTCCTCCAAACCTAAAAGAAGAATTAGTCTGGAACACCCGAGGAGTAAACTAACTCATCAGTGGGAATCGGGATCCAACTATCATCGCATGATAACGTGATGGAATCCGCTCACGCTATCACACTCCATAAGGTATGCGCATATCTGGCAAGTTTCAGTTCTTTTGAAACTCCCGATGTGATTTCTGCCCCATGCTCTTATGACCTTGGCGTGAGGTCAAAATATCATAAGTCACATTTCAAGTTCTGCCCATCATTATCCAGGTTAATTTGAACCCACCCGTACATACCCTTGACGTAGGCCAAAATAGTAGTACGACTGTCCCAAACCAACGCATCTATCTATGCAACAGATAAATACCCGGCAGCTACCAAACACTATGCCTTGGCGTGAGGTCAAAATACATAGCTTGAATACTACCGAATATTTAACTGAAATGATGGAGGGCTACGAATGGTTTCTGGCGAAAACCTTTAACGTAATGAACTTGATATCGTTGAAGGAACGGATAGCTTTTAAAAATATAGTGACGAAAACCTTCGCTAAAGAGGTCACTCCCGGTGAAGGGATCTCGGCTCTTTCCCCGTAGAATGGGGTGCAGGATATTCTAACTGAATACCACGGTGCAAAGCAAAAGTAGTCGGCTATAGTGAAGTTAATGCCCTGACGCAAACTTCTGTCCAAGGGGTCACTCCCGGTGAAGGGATCTCGGCCCTTGCCTCGTCGACTGAGGAGCAGGATATTCTAAATGAATACCGCGATGCAAAACAAAAGTGAACGTCCTTGCAATAACAGCTTTTTGAAAAGTGTTCCAACAACATCAGATTAGGTTTGTTTTAACTTGCATTGATCCGAATCAATGCAGTCCCATCAATTGATCACACCACAAAGAACGAAAATATACTGATGTACGTATATTCCATCCGCATTCGCCACTGGGTCCCGTCATTACCCGTTAGGTTAGCTAACTAACGACAGAGCGGGGACTGGACTAGCGCGGATGCAAAACATATACAACATCTACTAATATATATACCAATATATTATATTCGCTCAAGGCGTGATAAAAAATGCAACATCACAGAAAATGAACAGCATCACAGAAACAATACAGATATCTGGGATCCCCGGGTTTCACAGAGCCACTACTGAAACCCGACGTTCCCCTGGTCGTGTGGATAGCCTGTGCAATGAAATCCTAGACCCCTACGGGCGCGGCAAGTTACCCGCCAAAACCTGAAGTGAGGCTGCCCCCTTCAGCAACGTGAATGGACCACCCAGCACTTCACGGAATCCGGTAACTTGGGCACCCCTCCTGGGTCAACCTGTACCCCCTACGAGTGCGGCGAATAGCCCGCCAATCCGAGAGTGAAGCCCCCTCCGTCTCAATGCCATGAGATGCGGGCTTGTTGCCCTCTAGAACCCGGCTATCCGTGCACCCCTCCGCGGGGTAATCCTAGTACAGAAAGTAAAATATACATACAACGGGTACATCGACCACAACCTGGCCGTGCCCCAAAATAATAATACAAACAGGCAGTGACGGCAGTCCACATGTCGGACGCTCGCCCCGCAATATCAAATGTACATAATACAACCACAACTGTACTAGCATTGCATCCAGGCTATCCTCCACGACCGATCCGCAACATCACAGCAAAAACAGAACATCAACGTGAAAGTCACGTTCGCAAATCCGTCTAACCGGGCTATAGCAGTTAGACCGGATTTACCGATCGAGTGACATTCACGGTCGCAGATATAATGTAAATACTGTGAAATAATGTGTTTAAAATATCCGATCGATCAAAAATTAACAAGTGGGCCCCCAAGTACTACTGTAGCACATCAAGAAATTCTGGGCCCAAAATTAATATTCCAAAACCCCAATTTTAACCCCAGAAAGATACTGTAGAAATTTGGTGCAGGGAACCCAACAGTGTGCGGCGGATCCGCGGCCCAAAGGGGTGTTTGGCCGCGGTTCCGCGCTCCAACAGTGGACTTAGTGCATCGAATTTTCACAGAACTCTTAGATTTTCCAGTACATCACTTTTCTGTAACCTGAAAAAATTTTCGACACCAAAAAATTTCAACAGAAAACTGATGCAAGTAAAAATGTAGACTTTGGAATTTTGGTCGATCGGAAATGCAAAACACATTAAACCAAGCTAGACTAAGTTAATGGCGAGGCTCTGATACCACTGTAAGTGCACGGCGGCGCCCCGGCCGTCAATCCGACGGCCAAATGCGGAAGTGGTGATAAACTTTGATTTTTCTTGAACTGGCAAACCGCCGCGCACTAATACCCGGATCGAACCATTAATTAGTCCTAGCTTACTATAAGAAAGGGAATAGAGATATACCGACGATCCAAGTCCTCCGGTCTTCTCGTCATCGTCCCGATCTCCTGCGGAATGTCCCGTCTCCTCGTCGTCGCCGGAAGTGCACCACATCGCCTACTTCTTTTACGGGCTCCCACCTCAATGCCGAGGCAACTCGGGCACGAAGCCGGCTACTCGACGTGCCCAAGATTCGCTGTAGAATGTGTAGTGAAGAAGTCTCATTTGGGGTTGTAGGAATTGCCTTTTTGGTGGAGGGAAGATACAAGAACTATGTGGAGGAACTTTGGGGATTTTGGAACATGAAATGAACCAAAAACCCCACTCCAAAAATGTTGGATAACCCCCCTCAAGCTTTGGCCGGCCATGACATCAAGAGGGAGAGAGAGTGTGTAGTGTAAAAAAGAATGAGGGAGGTTCACACACAATAATACAAGTGAGAGAGGTCAAAAATGATATCATGAAAGGAAATGATTATCAACAAAGCCATACTCCACCAACCTCATCATCACAACAAAGGTCAAGCCATCATGACACTATCATGAAGCAAAGTCAAGGGATGGTGCACATCATGAAAGCCATCATGATGCAACAAGATGCAAAGAACCCCCTCCACAAATACCTATTTGCAACAATGCAAATAAACCCTCCTCCACTAATCTTCGGCCAATGAACGGAACAATGGAAATCGGCCGAAACGGAAAGCAAACTGGCAACTCCAGAAAACTGGTCCCGTAATAAATTACAGGAAAACCCCGATACTGTGCATACACACCCGCATCTGTATTTCGACCGAAATACAAATGCAATGAGACAAAATCTACACTGTACTATACTAGGATCTGGCTTAAACTAAAGCCGGCTAGTAATATCTGTTCGATCCTGATCCGTGCAATACCGCACGTATCTGATCGAACCCTGCCATATAACCATACGGCCTATAGTACAAACTGTCCGATCCTGATCCGTGCAATACCGCATGTATCTGATCGGACCTTGCCATATCTCCATACGGCCTCTACAACTTTTCGCCCGAAAGCTGAATAACTGAATGTGGGGGACTCTAAAGACTCGTCAACACCTTGGTTGTGGATTTAACCACTAGCACGTCAGAGGTATAAGCCAATACGTAACGGGCTACCAGGTATTGACTAAAAGGGATGTCTGTGAGCAAACTCAGCCTGACAACCTTACTGAGCCTGTCAGTGACAATATCCGTACAGTCCGGTCCGTTCGTCTATGAGCATCGCATG
This sequence comes from Agapanthus africanus, assembly GCA_030015575.1. NCBI lineage: Eukaryota > Viridiplantae > Streptophyta > Magnoliopsida > Asparagales > Amaryllidaceae > Agapanthus > Agapanthus africanus. The sequence continues at coordinate 190,528,689 of CM057345.1, forward strand.
GCGGGCCTAGGGGGTTGGTAAAATTCAGACCCCCAAAAGTGGTACAAGTCGTGTCGGAGTGTAGCCCAGAACACCCTGAGATACTACTGGAATACCTACCAGTAAATCTCCTTGCCTCGGCCGAGGGCTTCGTGTAATGGCTCTCCTAGACACAGCACGACCTCACCCCCAATACCGGGAGAGACGAACCCCTGAAGATACGCTCACTGCCTCCATGTGGCTCGGGACTGTACCCAACTAAAACCTGTTTGCACGACTCCTTTGAGCCGTGGTAGGGTAGTAATCAAAGTACAGTGGGAACTCACACGAGACAAATGACGATCCCCAGGTCGATGAACTAACCTGCACACATGTCACCAGAGAACTGCCATCTGACGTCTGGTATATGACCAACTAGCATGTTCCCGGCGAGTCCTGTCCGGTGTACTCATAACCCAATGAGCACCTATATACATCTTAGGTGATCCAACTGACACCAGTGGCTTGTGAGACCGGCCACCGCCCCTCGTCGGGGTCTCGACTGTATACACTAGTCTACTCTGGAGAATCGATGCCCTGTCTCGAAACTCTCACGACTAGGGACCTTTTAAGGATATGCTTATAGACCCCCAGCTCCCACTTATATGATCGCCCTCATACTGCTGGTGGTCAAGCAAGAATCCTAGGGGCTCTATCAACGTTTAATAGCGACGTGTCAGGTCACTTAAAACAGTACACGATGATAAAGGTAAACCAGATAGCATACTATCATCTCGAGTAAGACTGTCCTACCGGGATAGGTCCTCCATCAATCATTGTAATCACGTACTTGTGACCTAATAATTGACTCTGAGGGCACTATCTCCAACATGGTTTGGGTGTGTTTGGTCTTATTTACTTGTTGTGTTTTCTTTGTATGCGAAATCTGGGATCACTTAGGTAGGTTGTAGTGTTTTGTGTTCGCGCGATACGTTATACGACACGGATCGTGCACTTTGGGTGGTTTTGCTCTTAAATTGTTTTCGTCGTGTCGCTACGTGTGTTAGCCACTATACGAACACTTGAGAGTATGTTTTGTGTTGTTGCGTCGGTCTAAAGTAGTGTGTACGTGTTTTAGGGTTATTATTAATATACACTTGTTTATTGTCTTAATATTGTAGGATCGCAGGCGGGGACTACGGACACAGCCACAAAGGGAAAACAGGTGGTTGGCTACACTTAGCCAGGAGTGTTGGTGAGTAGATTTAACATCTACAAGGGAATCGCCCGTATGGCGTTATGCGTCTGGGCTAGAAATGATTAGACTTATCGCGTATTCTATGTCATATTTAGAATTGCGCACTTACCCTACTGTTTAGTAAATTGTTGTGCTTGGACGAGTATCCTTAGAACACTGCACTATTGTTGACGGCTCATGTTGCACGAGCACAGATTGTATGCCACACACACCGTCAATAATTACCATGTCACGCAAAACCCACATATAGAATGATATTGTCTTCTTAGGGACATTATGAAATTGATTCATATTTCTTATCGCATATGACATATAGCATACCTGTATATCTACATGCTTACACATATGTTTTGACATGCTAGTTACCTGTATACCTATAGGGTATCGTACCATTAGCGATAGGTACATACACACTTAAGGACATAGCTACAGGTGTACTTTGCATCTCTTACTTCACTTATACCTGGAGGGTATATCACATCATAGGTAGATACCTATATTTTCTGCTATACCTTCATGTGTTCACATATATCTTGCTATAGCTGTGTATTTACCCTTATTATTGTATTTTTAAGAATTGGAGAGATTAGGAACCGTATGATATTACATTAACTTGTTACAGTTAATTGCGGCTTTTCCTTTATATGCTCGCATTTCAGATTTATGATGCGTATATTATATTCATGAATTCCCGCATTGAGATATGGATTTTTCATGATGTTTTCTGGATTTGGGGACCGTGGGATTTTCATGAAATTATGCATTTTTGAAAAACCCGGTTTCCCTTGATATGATATTTCAGCAGCCACCATGAGATTTATCGGTGCGGATATATATATACCCCACGCGAGGAAAGGAGGGATCCGTTTGAGGGTACATGGTGGGGCCCGGAGGTACCCCGGGGCAAGAATCTCAGTGAGGAGATGGTTAGTGGGCGAACCATACTTTCCGGTGATATTACCAATGACTCGGCGGTTAACATGGGGATACCGACAGGAGTCTTGTGCTTATGGATACGTCGAAAGGCGAGGGTCAGAGCTAGGCACTCGAGCTTTCGGGATAGCGTATGATACGTACCTATGAGGGGGCCAGTCATGGAGACAGCACCTGATAGATCAGTATTTCTGTGTTGATACCTGACACTTTGGTTTCATGATATTTCATCTTACTCCTTTGTATATATAACAGGGGATTTGGCAGCTGTTATATATGCCCTTACACCAATATTAGTGGAATGGGACGCTAATATATGCGTATTGACATTAATTATATACATCATCGTTTTATTCATGTAAATATACCTTGAAGGTAAAGGACTCACTGACATTGGATTTAGGACATCTAAGAATTCACATGATATTGTACATACGGGATATGTGAGATCTACTTGATGTTGTTCATTCGAGATATGTGAGATATACTTGATATTGTACATACGGGATATGTGAGATCTACTTGATGTTGTACATTCAGGATATATGAGATTTACATGATATGAGAGCCGGTTTGGGGGCTAATTTATGGAAATTGGGAATTGGACTGTCTTGTTGGATTTTGTTCCTACCACGAGGTTAGGATTTCCGTGGAAATGACATGTTGTATTCCAAACTCCACATTTACTATTTATGCACTGCTTCATGCATTTGTGTACCCGTTAGAGTACCTTCCATGACTGTCGCATTTACAAACCTTTATTCATATCTTTTCTTCATGTATTAGTTGTACCGATATAGTACCTTACATGATGCTGCATTCAGATTGTCATATTATTACCGCTTCATGCGTAGTTGTACCTGTTAGTATACCTTTCATGATTATTGTATTACATATGACTATTCAATGATATTAAATACTTATATTAGATTCGCGCTATACGTGCATACTCATGAGTACCTGCTTATGTTATTTACTATTCACGAGTTGGCAACTCACCACCGTTGTGCCCACATCGCCTGACAGTTTGCAGTTTTGCCAGGTGGGTTTTGTGGTTATCCGAGATTGTATTGTATATTCGTTGTATCCATGTACTCTCCATCTACCAGTTTTTTGTATGACTTAGTGACTTGGTGTGAGGACGATATTATATATTATTTTTTGACTTGGAGGTTTTTATGCAGTTTTATTTATATCGTCTCTTTCTTCTCTACGGCGTCGTATATCTGTTGTGGTGATTATTTTACGCCGGTAGGCGTGGATTTTACTCCCATTTGGGATGCTTTACTTTATATTTATGTTGTACCCATTTTGGGGGCTTGTTTTACAAAGGAGGTGCTGCCAAAATTTTAAGGAATAAAAGTGAGACTTTAAAGAATTTTAGGTTGCGATTTCAAAGGTTTTGAAAATACTATTATCATTTTCTGATTACTTTTCATGGTTTAGATTGCTGGTTTTTGGCTTTCTTTTACTACGTTACGCCTGTAGACGTTACGTAGTATTAGGGCCGTTACGTGCCAATTTCGGGTCGTGACAAAGTTGGTATCAGAGCGCTAGCTTTTACCTTTCGGAGTGTAGGATAACCTTGGTATGATGGAGTAGGTAGCTTAAGCAGAGTAACGTAGTGTGTGTTAGTTATATGTATGCCCTAGAGGCCATTGCTATACATAGGATGTATATTGTATTGGATGCTGGGACATATATAGGGATGACTTTCTTGCTCGACATGATAGTATGCTATCTGGTTGATCTTTACCTTAATGTGTACACTGATTGTCTCTCTGTTACATGTTGGTAAAGCCCTTAGGATGTGTACTTGACTACCTGGACTATGATGCGGATCATACTAGTAGGGACCTGGTAGTCCATAAGTACATCCTTCAAAGTCCCTAGTCGTGGGTATATCGAGACAGGGCATCGATATACCAGAGTAGACTAGCGTATACCTTCTCGACCCATACAGATGGGAGATGGATGATCCCATATCCATTGGTGTTTGACATCAGAGATGATATACGGGTGCTCAGTGGAGACTGAATACACTGGACGGACTCGCCGAGAACTCCCAGATGGTATTATACCTTACGTTAGATGGCAGTTCTCTGGTGACACTGGTACAGAGTAGTCTGTTGACCCGAGATCGTCATAGAGTCTTGGGTGGTTCCCACTGTGCTTTGATTTCCACCTTACCACGTCCAAGAGGGCGTGCAAAACGGTGGCTTTTGGGTACAGTCCCGAATCACATGGAGGCAATGAGCGATAGGAGGGGATTCGTCTCTCCCGGTATAGGGGGTTGATGTTGCGCTGTGTTCGATTGGCTATAACCGGAAATCCCTGGCCAGGGTTGCTGAGATTTACTGGTAAGTGTTACCAGTAGTTTCTCAAACTGTTATAGACCTCATATCGACACGACTTATCGAGCTATTGGGGTCTAACGTTTACCACCCCTAGGCGAGATATGCGACATATCAGACGACGAGACCGGACTGTACGGTAAGTGTTACTGGTTGGATTCACAAGAGTGTGAGCGGGTTTGCTCGTCGATCTTATGATCGCTCAATACCCGGGTGGCCGTTACGTTTAGCAGACTGCTTGCGGCTTGTGGGTGTTTGATATGATCATCACCTACTGCCGGCGTATTGACGAGTCTTTAGAGTCCTACACAGAGGTTTCCTGGCTCAAGCGAAACAAAATAGGAGCGCATATGAGATATGTGCGGAACCGAGAATAATGCATGTATGTGATACCTTATTCCATTCTCGCGATTTGTAACATTGATCGGTTATATGCGTTATAGCCGGGTTATCGGATCAAGTGTTGATTCGATAAGTTGTTACTATTGATATTAGTCGGTTATATGCGATATGACCGGGTCGTTAAATCAAGTGTTGATTTAATGATTAATGTATAATTATATATTTGATATATCACTTTACATTAACTAATAAAGGTTCACTTAAAAAGGATTTTCTCACTTGAAGTGCACATTGTATATATGATATACTTTTGTGAATTTGATTGTATCTTGTTTGATGATACATGATAGTTTGGTGTATAGTTTAAACCATGGTTGGTCAATGGTTAGGGTTTCTTTTGCTTCATTTACTTTTTTATTTATTCATTTATTTATCCATTTTGTTTATTTTAGCAAAAGAAAATGATGAAGAGAAAATGGTGGCTTTCTTTGTTTGCTTTTGAAGCTTCTTGAAGCTTTGACCTAGTGACCATTTTGTCTTCATGTTTAACCTTAACCCTTCCAATTAACCATGGTCTATTCTCTACACCTAATCATGGTTGCTATATGATAAGTATTGATTTAATTATTCATTTTGGAGATACTTATCATAATATTCCTTCTTCTTCTTCTTCATCATCAACATGAAGAAAGCTTGCTCCATCAATGGCAACTTGAGCTAATGAGTGAGAAATCCAAATCTAAAGTGAACCCACCTCCTATTTCTTCATCCTCTACCTCTTGCCAAGTAGTATAGGGTGTTTCCTTCCAAAGTTTTCATGGCTTGGTGAAGGTGGAGCTTGATCTAGTGATGCCTCGACGTAGATCATCTTCGGCATCGTCGTCGATGACCTAGCCCGCTTTTTCTCCGATGATGCCGATGCTAGAGTCATGGTTCGATTTGGACAGCGGAGAGGACTTCATCATGGAGCTATGGAGGTGGAGCACCGGATCTACAAAGGTTGTATTTCCGTTCTTTTAGTTAAATTGTTAACTAGTTGCCTTTGTCGCCTAAAATTCTAGTTAACGATCCGTATTAGGGTTTCTCGGCACTTGTAAAATTAGAAATTGGCATGGTTGATGCCTTGTGAGACCTCATTAGTGTGCCTAGGAACCCTACAGTGGTATCAGAGCCTAGCTAGAGTCTTAGGCCAAGTATAGACGACGTTTGAAATCCGAACGAACCGAAACCCTAACTCTCAAAATGCTCTCTGTCCAATTTTTAAAAATCTGGATTTTTCAATATTAAAAATATGCAGAAAATTCAGCAGGGTTTTTTATGAATTACTGTGCAAAACGGAGTCCTAACTCCGTCAACCCGCGGCGGAACCGCGGCGTTACCCTACGTAACGCGGTGGTTCCGCGGCCATCTAGTTGATATTTTCACCCCACTTTGCACAGTAATGTCAATGATTAACTCCTGTGTTTTCTGGGTAATTTTAATGTATACTTTACAGTTGAGTATTCTGGGGTTGTATTGGGAATCAATGAATCGATCGGATTATCGAATTTTGTCTATGTGGTTTCCGGATAATTTTTGAATATGTTAAAAAGTTCGACCGGATATAAATACCCAACTTTTCCCCTGCCGGAAAATTTCCAAGTGTTGGATCTTTCCGTAGTTTAATGACGTTCTAAGTAGTGCAAGTAACGCGATGGTCCCTCTAGAAGACAACAAACCTTAACTCGATTATGTGACCGTCTTGAACTGCCCTTTGAACCTTAGGGTTTGGGGCAGTACGGCGTGCCACATGTGAGGCGTTGGCTTGACCCTTCTACGGCTGGACCGTTAGTACTGAGGCACGAACTGGATGTTTTTAAACTTGTTTCATGTGTTGATCTGTTTCGGGAAAACTTGGGTGTTCGAATGTTCGATCGGAAAGTTTAACATTTTCTGTTTATCCGGATTGTGATACAACAATTGGAATTCATAAGTAGTTATGAGATAACTGAATGAATGTTATAAACATAGCAGTTTAGTCTCACTTGATCGGTTGCCACGGAATTTTGATGTGATCAAAAGTCCGTCGCAATCACGTAGCGTACGCGGATACTCGCCGGGTAAACTTAATAGACAGCCTCGCTCCATAGCCCCGACCAAGTGACTGTAGGAGAACCCCGTCGCCGAAAGTATCCGTTCGGGTGCTCACGGCAGCGGTGTTCTGCCTTGGTGCACTTCATCGACGGCGTCAGGGGGTGCGGCCGCCTACTAAAGTTTGCGACGAGCATTTGATCAGGATGTCGGGAATCCTGTTGAATTGCCCGACTTGATATTGAAAAGTGTTTTCGATAATGAGACTAAAATGCGGGGTTTATAATTGTTAGGCATGTGATGTCTAAGGAATTCATTTGATTAGGCATGCGATGTCTATGCAGGTTGCGGATTCCAACTGTTGTAGTTTTACACTTTCTTTTCTGTGACCGTAAGTGTAATATGTGATATCGCCGGTTTCGTTGCTATATGTCAACGACAATTGGGATGCGCATATTTGCTTACGTTGATGACATGTAATGTTATGTGTTGCTGGATATGTTATATTGGATCGTCGTGTTTGAATAGCCGGGGGCTTTTTATATGAGATGAGTGTTTTTCATTTTCATTCATGTAAAAACTTGTATGTAATATTCTTTTATTGGGGCACTTCCAGGTTACGGAAGATGTCACCTTTTGTATATTATTTACTTTTCCGCACTAGGATAGACACAAGAAGGGGATCACAAGTAACCGGGTTCTGGAGTCCAGTGGGAGACCAACTCGAGGAGTCGAGTCCGGGTCTCCTAACTCTAGAATTGGCAGGGTTGCTTGCCGCTCTCGTAGGGGTCTAGGGGTGTGGGTTTGGCTATTCATCGCGACCGTGGAATCCGTGTTTTATACTGGCTCGTATTGAAAACACGGACGTCCTAGTATATCCAATGTTTCATATGATTCTTCTGCTGCGATATCTGTGATGTGATCATGTGATATGTTCTGTGATAGATACTGTATATGGTATATATGATATATTATATAGACGTTACTTATGTTTTACACCCGCGCTAGCCCTGCCCTGTTCTGTCGTTAGTTACCTAACCTAACGGTGCACGAGGGGACATTGAGGCGAATGCGGATGGCATAAGTGTACATCGTATTTATCTGTGATGTTTAGGTACTTAAATGATGGGACTTCATTAATGTGATTAATGAAATAAAAGAAACCTAAGATGTTGTAGAATCGAATTTCAAAATTAAAAAGGTAGCTACAGTTCTTGCTTTGCACAGAGGTATATGTGATATATCCTGCACCTTATTCGATGAGGAAAGGACCGAGATCCTTTCACCGGGAGTGACTCCTTTAGCAATAACTGGCAGATACTACACACTCGGTTTGTCTTTTGATTGCTTTTAAGAGTTTTTGCTTTGCACAGTGATATATATGATATATCCCGCACCTCATTCGACGACGAAAGGACCGACGATCCCTTCACCGGGAGTGACTCCTTTAGTAAAACTAGAAAAGCCTCAAAAACACTCCATTTCAAAATTCATTCGATCCTACAACGATATCAAGTTCATTATGCAATAGGTTTTCAGAAAAACCTGTCGTAGCCCTCCGTCATTTCAGATAAGTGCTAGTTAGTATTCGTGCTACGTTTGTTGGCCTGCGTCAAGGCGTAGTGTGCGGTAGCTAACTAGTATTTATCTGCTTATGCATATGATGCAGATTGGATTAGGGTAGTCGTGCGACTTTGTTGGCCTGCGTCAAGGGTCGTGCGGGTGGGTTTAATTCAATCAGGAAATGACGGGTTGAACTTGACTAGCGCACTATGGTTTTTTGGCCTGCGTCAAGGTCATAGGACGCTAGGGGCAAAATTATCGGGAATTTCAAGTGTTGAAATTTGCAATGAGATTGCATACCTTCTATGAGATAGTTGGATCCCGATACCCGCTGCGAGTAAGAGTTACTCCTGGGAGAGTTTTACACATTACAATTAGCCGATCAAGTAGGTGTCTAGAAAGGTGTTAACGAGGTTACGCCTCTGGGAAAACGAGGTTTACATTAATTAGGTTCATGCGAAAGCACGGGGGACCTCCCTCAATGTACCGACACTGGCCTGGCTGAAAGATTGGCGAACTTGTAGTGTGTAATTAATCCCCGCTAGTCTTTCCTTTTAGGGTTTGAAGGAAGATTTGATAAAAAGCAGTGGGAGCCATCCTGATTAGATTAAATAATAACCAATCTATTCTTGCAAGAGTGCACGCTGAGTGTTTTCTTCTCTCTCTCTCCAGGTAGCGACCATATCACGCCTTAATCAAGATAATAATACGGAATATTGACCGAACCCGCTTGTTATACTGAGATGGGGAACGTTGGTCCCGCTCCAACTTATAATTGTTATAAGACAGAGCAGGAAATAGGGGAATACCAGATTTCCCGTGCCGCCCAAACGAAGAAAGTGCATATGATGCATCTCCTTCGGGTGTGTTCATTACAAAGAACTGTTTCTCAGTATCCTCCGCATCCTGGGTATATGATAACGGATCAAGATCCCAGATATGTAATCTGTTACATAGGCTACAAAAGGGTAGAAAACTGAGAACGGGTGATGAGTTTCATGAGACAGAAAACGGGGCAAGTGTTGCAGCCAAGTCTGTTGGTCACTATCACCGTGTATTACCAATACATTGATTCTGAACAAATGCTATTAGATACCGAACCTGATATACAAAATCATATCAGTCTCTTTATTAGTAAAGAAATGATATAATTTTATATTGCTGGATAATGTTTTGAACATTTCCTATATCAAAAGTTGATCGGTTCAGGCACGTTATCTAAAAGCATTGATGTTCTAAATCAAACTACAGTTCTTTAGTATACTAAACACACAAAAGAGGAAGAGTTCAGAAATGAACGAATCCTTCTTGAGGCATTGTCGACTAGGTCATATCAATGCGACCCGACTAGCTGAAGTTACATGAAGATGCATATTTAAATCAGTTTGAATCTACATCTTGTGAAACTTGCCAGTCATGTCACAGAGATATAATGACACCAGCTCTGTTTATTGGAAACAGAGAAAGAGTTAGTGAACTCTTGGGATGATACATGTTGATGTATGTAGGTCCCCTGTCTACACTTGCCAAGACCGGTTCTTTATACTTCATTACATTCTCTGATGATCTTTCGAGATTCAGACCTATGTTCTTGTTGAAACATAAGTCCGAATCTTTTGAGATATTCACAGAATATAAGTTAGAAGTAGAGAACCAAAACACGGGTATAAGTATTATGTCCTTAGATGAGATCAAGGAGGAGAATACTTGAGCACGGAATTCCTGGACTATTCTAAAAGAGAATGAGATTCTCTCTCAGCATTACTCCTCCGTATATACCATAGCACGATGGTATATCGGGGCGGAGCAATCATACCCTATGTGATAAGGTGTGCTCTATGATGAGTAATACTGAGTTACCTATTTCCTTTTTGGGAGTTATGCGCTTGAGAAGCTGCAGACCTATTGAATAGGGTTCGAATCAAATCAGTTGCCTACCACTCCATATGAGATATGGTATGGAAAGAGGCCATGTCTTAAGCTAGTTAAGATTTGGGGTTGTCCGGCCTATGTCAAAAAGCAAAATCCGGACAAGCTCGAGGCAAGGTCTGTAATTTAGAACTGGAAAGGTTCCAGCTATACAAACTACAACTGATGATTTGATAGAACCAAAGGATTCAGTAGAAACCAACGAACCTCAGCCTCTCCGCCGATCTAGTAAGTTTCCTTATCCGCCTGAGAGATACCTCGGTTTCTCGATGACAGTGGGAGCGAGGAATGCATCATGTGATGATGACCCAACTAGTTTCAAGCAGGCCATCGAGAGTAGTGACTCTGTAAGAATGGCTGGATGCTTAGTGATCTGAGATGGAATCCATGTACACCAACAAAGTATGGACTTTGGTTGCTATATCTGAAGGGTTAAATCCCCATCAGGAGCAAGTATATCTTGAGAAGATTACTTGGTGTAGATGGAAAGGTTGAGACTTTCAAAGCTAGACATGTTAAAGGTTTTCATCATCGACCAGGCATGGATAATGATGAATCCTTTTTCAGTGGCTATGCTTAAGTCCATCCAGATCCTACTTGCCACAGCTACATACCATGACTACGATATCTGGTGGTTGGGTGTCATGACTGCTTTTCTAAATGATGTTTTGGAAGAGAGCGTCTATATGTACACAGCCAGAGGGCTTCGTAGACAGTGGGAGCAGCGGAAACTTGTACAAGATACTTTATAGGATAAAGAAGGTATCACGGAGTTGGAACATCTGTTTTGATGTGTTAGTCAAAGAGTTTGACATCATCAAAATGGTATATGAACCTTGTATAAACAAAAAGGTAGTAGGGAGTATAGTGATGATCCTCGTAGAGTACGTGGATGACATACTCTTGATAAGAAAGGAGTTTCCTATGCTACGCTCGGTCAATCTCCGCTTATCACAAGAATTCTCCATAATAGGATCAAAGTGATACCTCCTAAACCTGGATTTTGGATCATTGCGATAGATCTAATTGGATGTTAGGATTCTCACTAGTTGTAGTGAGATGGTATCAACGGATCCTGGGGAGAATCACTGGAAGGGTTCCAGAGTGATAAGGATGACTGAATGTCAGTCACAGGCATTGTCTTTACCCATGGTAAAGGGACGGTATGCTGGAAGAATTCCAAGATAGATACCGTGACATACTAGACGATTAAGGCTGAATACATCGCTACTTAAGATGCTACCAAAGAGGCTGTCTGGGTGTATATTAGTTCATGGGATGAACTTAGTTCCTCCCATTGTGTGACAATGGAGTTGTGGCTTATGCCAAGGAACGCCGGTCCCATCAGTGATCCAGACAATTCTAAGGCAGTGTCACCTGATCATGGAGATGGTTGATCTCCAGCGTGATCGAGGTTAGGAGAGTAGACTCAGGGGACAGCACGGCGGATCCACTCACAAAGGCCTTTTCCCAGAAAGAGACTTTTATGGGATGGTTGAGTATGAGATACTGCAACAACTGCTATCAGATGGCCCTAGTGCAAGTGGGAGATTGTTAGTTATATGTATGCCCTAGAGGCCATTGCTATACATAAGATGTATATTGTAGTGGATGCTGGGACATATATAGGGATGACTTTCTTGCTCGACATGATAATATGCTATCTGGTTGATCTTTACCTTAACGTGTACACTGATTGTCTCTCTGTTACATGTTGGTAAAGCCCTTAGGATGTGTACTTGAATACCTGGACTATGATGCGGATCATACTAGTAGGGACATGGTAGTCCATAAGTACATCCTTCAAAGTCCCTAGTCGTGGGTATATCGAGACAGGGCATCGATATACCAGAGTAGACTAGCGTATACCTTCTCGACCCATATAGATGGGCGATGGATGATCCCATATCCATTGGTGTTTGACATCAGAGATGATATACGGGTGCTCAGTGGAGACTGGGTATACTGGACGGACTCGCCGAGAACTCCCAGATGGTATTATACCTTACGTCGGATGGCAGTTCTCTGGTGACACTGGTACAGAGTAGTCTGTTGACCCGAGATCGTCATAGAGTCTTGTGTGGTTCCCACTGTGCTTTGATTTCCACCTTACCACTTCCAAGAGGGCGTGCAAAATGGTGGCTTTTGGGTACAGTCCCGAATCACATGGAGGCAATGAGCGATAGGAGGGGATTCGTCTCTCCCGGTATAGGGGGTTGATGTTGCGCTGTGTTCGATTGGCTATAACCGGAAATCCCTAGCCAGGGTTGCTGAGATTTACTGGTAAGTGTTACCAGTAGTTTCTCAAACTGTTATAGACCTCATATCGACACGACTTATCGAGCTATTGGGGTCTGACGTTTACCACCCCTAGACGAGATATGCGACATATCAGACGACGAGACCGGACTGTACGGTAAGTGTTACTGGTTGGATTCACAGGAGTGTGAGCGGGTTTGCTCGTCGATCTTCTGATCGCTCAATACCCGGGTGGCCGTTACGTTTAGCAGACTGCTTGCGGTTTGTGGGTGTTTGATATGATCATCACCTACTGCCGGCGTATTGACGAGTCTTTAGAGTCCTACACAGAGGTTTCCTGGCTCAAGCGAAACGAAATAGGAGCGCATATGAGATATGAGCGGAACTGAGAATAATGCGTGTATGTGATACCGTATTCCATTCTCGCGATTTGTAACATTGATCGGTTATATGCGTTATAGCCGGGTTATCGGATCAAGTGTTGATTCGATAAGTTGTTACTATTGATATTAGTCGGTTATATGCGATATGACCGGGTCGTTAAATCAAGTGTTGATTTAATGATTTAATGTATAATTATATATTTGATATATCACTTTACATTAACTAATAAAGGTTTCTCACTTGAAGTGCACATTGTATATATGATATACTTTTGTGCATTTGATTGTATCATGTTTAATGATACATGATAGTTTGGTGTATAGTTTAAACCATGGTTGGTCAATGGTTAGGGTTTCTTTTGCTTCATTTACTTTTTCATTTATTCATTTATTTATCCATTTTGTTTATTTTAGCAAAAGAAAATGATGAAGAGAAAATGGTGGCTTTCTTTGTTTGCTTTTGAAGCTTCTTGAAGCTTTGACCTAGTGACCATTTTGTCTTCATGTTTAACCCTAACCCTTCCAATTAACCATGGTATATTCTCTACACCTAATCATGGTTGCCATATGATAAGTATTGATTTAATTATTCATTTTGGAGATACTTATCATAATATTCCTTCTTCTTCTTCTTCATCATCAACATGAAGAAAGCTTGCTCCATCAATGGCAACTTGAGCTAATGAGTGAGAAATCCAAATCTAAAGTGAACCCACCTCCTATTTGTTCATCCTTTACCTCTTGCCATGTAGTATAGGGTGTTTCCTTCATAAGTTTTCATGGTTTGGTGAAGGTGGAGCTTGATCTAGTGATGCCTCGACGTAGATCATCTTCGGCATCGTCGTCGATGACCTGGCCCGCTTTTTCTCCGATGAAGCCGATGCTAGAGTCATGGTTCGATTTGGACAGCGGAGAGGACTTCATCACGGAGCTATGGAGGTGGAGCACCGGATCTACAAAGGTTGTATTTTCGTTCTTTTAGTTAAATTGTTAACTAGTTGCCTTTGTCGCCTAAAATTCTAGTTAACGATCCGTATTAGGGTTTCTCGGCACTTGTAAATTTAGAAATTGCCATGGTTTATGCCTTGTGAGACCTCATTAGTGTGCCTAGGAACCCTACAGTGTGTGTATGTCTACAGCATACTCACGATGCAGTACTCCGCCTAAAGTGACCTAAGTACAATTTACTTGAAATTCCTTCCTTGATGATACATATTCTTGAAATTCGATTTCCGTATTCTTATCGAATCTTATCTTCATTTATAGCCTTGCCACCGATGACTATGGGGACTCGGAGTGATGCAGCGAGGGCCGAGGTCAGGATTGACTCGGGTGAGACGAGGACTGACCAGGATGTCACGCTCGTTGCACAGGTGCAGACGGTTTGGCCTTCGACTGATAGTATCGTTAGGCTTGTGGCAGAGATGCAGGACTTGCGCCAGACGATGAGTTCATTGGTTGAGGCCATTCGAGCGCAGCGACAGGAGGTTATCACCCCTGTTACCCAATTGTTTCTTGCGGTCAGCACACAGTATTCCGTCAACTACACAGCACCAGTGGATGCAGCCCCAGTTGACGAGACACGTCTTCCGGAGACTTTAGGAGTTTCGGATCAGAGGAGGGATCATGCAGGTGTGCCAGCCCGTAGACAGAGGCTTAGGCGTCGAGACAGATTTCGTGATCGTCGTGGGAGTAGTAGAGGCTTGGGACAAGGACAGTCGTTCAGCTCTCATTCCCAGGAAGGTCAGCAGCCATCGTATAGATGTTTTCGATGCGGGAGCCTTCATCACCACATCAGGGATTGTTCCTTAGTACCGCGTCAGGCCCACGTTCAGAGAGGTCGTGGTCGTGAAAGATTGGTTACGAGAGGACGGTCTGGCAGAGGAAGAGTTCTGACAGTTCCGGGTAGAAGACAGACTCAGGAGTTTACTTCTACTCATCGGGACGCACAGGCGTCCAGTGCTGAGTTTTCAGGTATTCTTAATTTATTTGTTCTTTTGATTCATAGGTTGGTGTTGTTCGGGATATTTGCACTTGTTGTATACACATGTTGTGCCTTTGTTGGGCTGAGGTTTGTGTATGCTAGATCAGTCGTTGTTGTGTTAATTTCTGTCAGCGATTCTTTTATTATGCAATACGTATTTCAGTCATGTGCCAATCGTTAGGAGATAGAGATTCATCCGTCACTTGATCCTTCTAGAGATATTGGATTTGACGTTCTCCTGGGCACAGATTGGATAGTTACGTGCTAGGCGTCTGTGGACGACCGCGAGAAAACAGTTAGTTTATTTTCCCGGCAAGTCATTTCTCGTTGTGTAGGGGGCCAGTGGTGCCGCTTCTCACATCTGGAATGCTGCCTTTTTCGCTAGTCGGCTTTTGAGGAGAAGATGTCGTGGATTCTTGGCGTCCATTCGAGATACCGGAGCCACAGTAGGTTTGTTGGACCGGGTACTTATCGTGCGAGAGTTTTCCGACGTTGTTCTAGATGAGCCGACGAAGCTTAGGGAGCTTAAGGATCAGCTGCAGATTTGTTTGTTGGGGGGATAGTGCGTCTGAGTGTTTCACATTGAGGAGCTCCTATTTCTGTTCGTCAAGGAGTAAGACGACAGTTTGAGGTTGTGTATTAATGGATCGTCAATTGAACCTGCTTATGGTGCGGTTAGGTATCATTTACCCCACATTGACGATTTCTTCGATCAGCTCCAGAGTGCGAGAAATTTTCTAAGTTTGTTGGGGATAAGGTCATCATTATTGCGGGTTCGGAGTGATGACATTCTGAAGACTTCCTTGTGCGTGCTACGGGCTTTGTGTGTTTTGGTGGTGTTATTGGACTCACCAATGCCCTAACAGCATTCGTAGATATGATGAACTAGATTTCTTCAGGCCGTTCCTTGACCAGTTATTGTTGTGTTATTGACTACATTCTGGTCTATTCTAATGTGTCTTGAGGAACAGGAGTAACACTTGAGGATTTTTTTTGCAGACGTTGGGAGAGCCCCAGCGGTTTGCTAGATTCTTGAAGTGTTCCTTCAGGCTTGTTTGTGTTGACTCCTGTTAATGTATATGCCCTAGAGGCCATTACTGTATCATACTAGTTTTTTATTACTTAATGGAAGCTTGGGATATTCACCTTGTATAGACAATCTTTCTCAATATACTAGTATGCTACTTGGTTTGTTTCTGCTTTAATGTGTACATGTGTTTATTTTAGTATATCACCTATACACATTAGTGGAGCCCTTAGGATCTTTGCTTGATTACCAGCGTTGTGATGGCAGTCACAATAGTGGGGGCTGGGTAATCCAAAAGCACATCCTTATGCAGGTCCCTAGTCGTAGGACTATCGAGACAGGGCATCGATACTCTGGAGTAGACTAGCATATGCGCTTCTCATCCCAGTATGGGAGACGGTCTGTCCCACAGCCGTCAGTACGTCGTACTTGAGATAGTGTGTGGGTGCTCGTTAGGTTACGAGTACACTGGACAGGACTCGTCGGGGACTGTTGGTTGGTACTATACCTATCGTCAGTTATCAGTTCCCAGGTGACTTGAGTACAGCTTAGTCCGCTGACTTGACACTGTCACTTCACCTCGAGTTTGTTCCCACTGTACTTAGATTACTACCCTACCACGGCTCAAAGGAGTCGTACAAACAGAAAGTAGTTGGGTGCAGTCCCGAAGCACTTGGAGGCAGTGACGGTTAGACAGGATTCGTCTCTTCCGGTATTGGGGGTTGACATCGCGCTGTGTCTAGGAGAGCCATTACACGAGTTGTCCCTGGTCAGGGCAAGTATACTGATAGGTTTCCAGTGTTATCTCAGGGTGTTCTGGGTTACACTCCGACACGACTTGTACTGCTATTAGGGGACTGACGTTCACCGCCCCCTAGGCCCGCCATACGATCTATCAGATGAACAGACCGGACTGTACGGAGATTGTCACATTCAGGCTCAGTAGGAGTTCAGATGGGTTTCACCTCGTTAGTCTTCTTGTCGGCATCTACTTGGGGACCGTTACGCACTGCTTGTGCCGCTTGCGGTCTGTGGTTAAACCCACTGCCAGCGTAGTGTCGATTCTTTAGAGTCCCACACAGAAAGCTATTCGCCTTTAGGCAAAAGAGTAGAGGTCGCATGGTTTTGCGACAGGTCGCATGGTTTTGCGACAAGGTTCGGTCACATCCGTGCACTTATGCACGTTTGGTGTCCGGACAGTTAACACTAGCGGGCATTGGTTTAAGCCAGATCCTAGTGTACATTTTGGGATTGGTTTTATCTCGTTTGTATTCGTGTTCCTCGGAACACGGATGCGGGTGTGTATGCACAGTTGACAGAGAGACAGAGGCAGAGGATTCTCATTGGGGTTGTTGACTGTTGATTGTGGACTATTGACTTTTTGCTAAACCCTAATAAAAATAAGAAATATAATTAACAATAATATTAATTAAGTATTATAGTGACATGGTTGTTGAGGGGTTGACTTTGTTGACTTGTTGACTTTGTGGACCGGTTGACTAGGTTGGACTAGTTGACCATTATCATGACAATGGCTATCATTTCATGGCAAAGACTTTTGCTTGCTTGTTTGTTTTTGCAAAATGAGTGCATGAAATGATATAGCCATTTTGACTTGAACCATCACACAATACTTGATTACTATTTTTGTTATGATGGTTTTGGATTATGAGAGCTTAGATGGCAAAAGAGTTACTCATTCTCTCAATTCATTTCTCTCTCTTGCTTGAGCTCTCCCTCTTGCTCTTCCTCTTGATCTCTCTCTAGCTCAAGGCAACACCCTCTCATGAGTTGAGAAACATTGCCTTAGAGATAAAAGAAAACCCAAATCACTTCTCTACTCATCCTAGTTCACAAGGTTTAGCAAACCAAGTGTTCTAGTTTCTTCAAGTTCGAAGAAGAAGCCAAAGGTAGAAGCTTTCAGGTGGATCTATCTTCGGCGCAAGGAGACGACGAGGTGAGGCCGATCCGTACACCGGAAAGAGTTGAAGACGAAGGAGTTCAAGAAAGGTATAACCCTCTAACCGAGTTGGTAAAACTCTTGTTAGGTTTGTTAGTTAGTTGTTTAACAAAGATCCGTATTTTGAGTCCATGTTACCACCTCTAGAAAAATAGTTTTTCATCATTTCCGCAAGCCTGTAAGTACCGGGAGAGGTAGCATGGACTTACAGTGGTATCAGAGACTAGTTAAATACTATCTAACATGTTAGAAAATTAAGTAGAAGTTCGATCGGAGAAAATATCACGAAACATACCCGAATAGCATAGTTTCTGCTGATTTTTTCCTCTGTTCCAAAAGTAATAAATCATATATGAAAAATCAGCTCAGGCTTTTGTTAAGACACCTAAGAAAATTGGACCAACGAACCGGTCAAGTCGCCGCGGAAACGCGGCGGGAGCACGCTCCCGCCGCGGTTCCGCGGCCGAGTTGACTCGGCCGTGGCACAATTTTGCTGCAGTGTGTTTCTGGGGTTGTTTTGGGATTTTTAAAATATGTTTTTTCTGCCCAGATTTTCCAAAAAGAAAAATTTGTTTTTGGGGCTTAAAAATCCGTATTTTGATCGAACTTCTAAAGGCTTAAGCTGACGGGTATATATCTGTGATGTGTTATATGTATTGAACGTCCGCTAATCGCTATACGTCGATTAGTGGGGGTTATACATATCTGTGATCTGTAATGTTGATGGTATGTGTATATGAATTCATTGGATTGTCGCGAATGAATAGCCGGGGGGTTGTGAGATGAGAGTTTTTCCTTTTATCTTTTAATTCATGTAACATGTAAATTGATGTAATATTATTTTTTGCCGCACAACCGGGTCGGGGTTGTAGCCGTCATTGTATAATTTCTTTTTACTGTTTTTGCTCCTAGGATAGACCAAAGGTGGGGTGCACAAACTACCGGGTATCTCGAAATGCCGAGTGGCCTACTCACGTCATTAAGGGAGGTTGCTCCACTTCGGATATTTGGTGGGTAGTTTGCCACACCCGTAGGGGTCTAGGGTGGGGTATTGGCTATTCATCACGACCGTGTAATCCGCTTTTCGTTACAGGCTCGTACGAATTGCAGATTCCTAGTATATCCAATGTATTCATCTGTGATCTGAAATGGCTATCATTGCAATATATCTATATATGATATTATTTAGGCGTTGCTTATGTTTTGCATCCGCGCTAGTCCAGCCCCCGTTCTGTCGTTAGTTAAGTAACCTAACGGGTAATGACGGTGTCCCGTGGCGAATGCGGATGGCATAAGCGTACGTCATATTTTGGTTGTTTTCTGCAATGGTAGGATTAAATGATGGGATGCATTAAAATTAATGCAAGAAAAATAAACCAAGTAAAAGTCGTTGGAACATTTTCAAAACCACTCGGTTCTTTTCAAAACCAAACTTTTAAATGCGGAGCATGAACCACTTCTTTTTGAAAGCTATCTCGTTCCATCGATTATGTCAAGTTCACTACGTTCACGGTTTCGCCAAAACCATTCGTAGCCCTCCGTCGTTTCACATGAATGGTCAATAAGTATTCAAGCTATGTTTGTTGGCCAAAGTCAAGGCATAGTGATCGGTAGCTATTGGGTATTCATGTGCAGCATAGATAGATGTGTTGGTTTGGGGCAGTCGTTCTACCTTGTTGGCCAAAGTCAAGGGTATGTGTGGGTGGGCTCAAATTAACCTGGAGAATGATGGGTAGAACTTGACATGTGACATATGATTTGTTGGCCAAAGTCAAGGTCATAAGAGCATGGGGCAAAAATCCACATCGGGAGTTTCAAAAGAACTGAAACTTGCTAGCGCTGCATACCATTTGGAGTGTGATGATTCTGGTAGGATTCCTTCAGTTTTGTCATGCGATGATATTTGGATCCCGATCCTACTGTGAGTATATGCTACTCCTCGGGAAATTTCTCACTTAATGATCAATGCTATAAACCAAGTAGGTGTCTAGAAAGGTGTTAGCGGGGCTACGCCCACAGGGAAAAGAGGTTATTTAATTAAGGAACTTCGCGAAAGGGTTGGAAAACCTCCCTCAAAGTACCGACACTAGCCTGGCCGAACGGTTAAGCAAGAATTGTACGGTGAGATTGATCCTGACTGATTCTTCCTTTTTGGTTTGAGGAGGGATTCGAGAGACAGTGGGAGCCATCCTGTTTAGAAAAATTAAAAACCACTCTAAACTTCCAAGAGCATCATGCTAAAGTGTTTCTTCTCTCTCTCCTAATTGCAGCGACCAAACATCATGACCGGACTTAAGTTACTACTAGATAAAAACATACTGACAGGGCGAAACTACAAAGATTGGCTCAGGAATGTCAAAATGGCAATCACTTATGACAAGTTGGGGTATCTCCTTACCACCAAAGCTCCCCCTGTCCCAGGTCCCAAAACCAGTGTCGCGGATAGGGAAATCCGTAAGACCTGGGAAATCGATTGCGCGAAGGCCAAGTGCCTCGTGTTTGCCTCTATGGACAACGAACATCAGAGAAGGCACGAGAATATGGACCTCGAATCCATATTTCTCCATACAAAAGAACTGTATGGAGAGCAATCTCGTATCGCAAGATACGAAGTGTCGAAGAAGCTATTTTCGGCAAGGTTGGCCGTCGGATCATCGGTAGCGGAACACGTGCTTAAGATGATTGTCTTCATAGAGGAGCTCGCGGACCTTGGGACCACGTTGGAGAATGAGCTCTATATGGACTTGATTCTTCAGTCCCTTCCTTCCACTTACGCCCAGTTCATCCTGAATTTCAACTTGCAAGAAAAGGAAGTTGAACTTTCAGAGCTCCTCAACATGCAGAGGAGTGCAGAGGGCACCCTACAGAAAGGTAGGAAAACATCCACTTTGTTTGTAGGAGGATCTTCCTCTTCTAGGTCCAAGGAGAAAGCCAAGGGAAAGAAGAAGAAAACCTCCGCCAAACCAAGGAGCGGTGTTAGTAAAGTGGATACGAAGGGAAAGGAAAAAGCAACAAAGATAGCGGGGAAACTTGTGGGGAAGGAAGAGTGCTTTTACTGTCATAAGAGTGGGCACTGGAAGAAAGATTGCAGGGCTTGGAAAGGCAGAACACAGGATCTGAATCAAGTTGCGGCTTCAGCTTCAGGTGTATATGTTATTGAAAACTGTCTATCAATAAACTCTACTTCCTGGGTATTGGATACCGGATCAGGATCTCATATCTGTAATTATTTGCAGGCGTTGAGAAACCGTAGGTTTTTGAAAGCAGGTGACATGACCCTCAAAGTTGCAAACGGAGCTAGCATGGATGCTAAGGCCGTGGGGGACTATCACCTGGGAATGTCAGATGGACATGTTTTGGATTTACGTAATTGCTTTTTTGTACCCAACGCAACTTGTAATATCATTTCTGTATCTTTGATTTCTAAAGAAGCTTATGAATTTGCGTTTGTAAGTAATGTTGTAAACATTCACCTTAATCAAGTTCTGATTGGGTCAGGTACATTAAGCAATGGTATATACGTACTAAACCAACCACAGATTTTCAATGTTCAGAATACACACAAAAGAAAGTCTCCGGATACAAACCAGGCTTTCTTATGGCATTATGGACTGGGTCACATCAATGAGAGAAGGTTGACGAAGTTACATACAGAAGGATATTTGGATCCGTTCGAATATCAATCGTATGCCACTTGTCAATCCTATCTCAAAGGAAAGATGACAAAGACTCCGTTCACTGGACACGGAGTAAGAGCGAGCGAGCTCTTGGGACTCGTACACAGCGACGTGTGCAGTCCAATGTCTACACATGCGCGAAGTAGTTATTCTTACTTCATTACTTTTACGGATGACTTTTCAAGGTACGGTTATATCTTCTTAATGAAACATAAATCCGAAGCCTTTGGAAAATTCCAGGAATATAAGAATAAAGTAGAAAAATAAACCGGCAAAAGTATCAAGACACTGAGATCGGATCGAGGTGGTGAATACTTGAGTGCCGAGTTCCTGGATTACTTAAAAGAGAATGGAATTCTCTCTCAGCTTACTCCTCCATACACTCCGCAACATAACGGTGTATCGGAGAGATGGAACCGAACCCTATTGGATATGGTACGGTCCATGATAAGTAACGCTGAGTTACCGCGATCATTTTGGGGATATGCACTAGAATCAGCTGCATACCTTTTGAACCGAGTTCCAACTAAGACTGTGCCTACTACACCATATCAGATGTGGTGTGGGAAGAGACCCTATCTTAATCACATTAAGACATGGGGATGTCCAGCTTTTGTCAAAAAGCAGCATTCGGACAAACTTGAGGCACGCTCAGTACAGTGCAAGTTTGTGGGATATCCAAAGAACTCCAAGGGATATTTCTTCTATTGCGAAGAGGAACAAAAGATTTATGTTTCTCGTCATGCCCACTTCTTGGAAACTGAGTTTTTGGAAAATCAGATAAGTGGGAGCGCAATAGAACAGGAAGAAATTCCAGAACCACGAGCTATTACTGAAAGCTTAGTAGAACCAGAGGGTTCAAAAGAAAATGACATTCCTACACCGCTCCGAAGAAGTAGTAGGCAGTCTCATCCGCCCGAGAGATACTACGGTTTTCTCATAGACGGGGATAGAGAAGATTGCATCATTGATTATGATGAGCCGACTAGCTTCCTGCAGGCCATTCAGAGCGTTGACTCGGTAAAATGGCTAGATGCAATGTGGACCGAAATGGAATCCTTGTACACCAACAAAGTATGGACGTTGGACGTTGCTCCAGATGGGGTAAAACTCGCAGGATGCAAGTGGATCTTCAAAAGGAAGATTGGTGTAGATGGACAGGTTGAGACCTATAAAGCTAGACTGGTTGCAAAGGGTTTTCGTCAAAGACCTGGTTTGGACTATGACGAGACCTTTTCTCCAGTAGCTATGCTGAAATCCATTCGGATCCTTCTTGCCATTGCTGCCTTCCACGATTATGAGATTTGACAGATGGACGTAAAGACCGCTTTTCTAAATGGAAATTTAGAGGAGTGTGTTTATATGGACCAGCCAGAGGGTTTCATTCAGAGTGGGAGCAGAGGAAAGGTGTGCAAGTTGCTTAAGTCCATCTACGGACTAAAGCAGGCATCGCGGAGTTGGAACATCTGTTTTGATAAGACGGTCAAAGAATTTGGCTTTATCAAAAATCCAGATGAACCATGCATCTATAGTAGATTTGTAGCGAGAACTGTAGTATTCCTCGTTTTATACGTGGATGGCATTCTCTTAATAGGAAATGACATTCCTATGCTACAATCTGTCAAAGGGTTCTTGTCACACAGGTTCTCCATGAAAGACCTGGGTGATGCCTTATACATTCTGGGGATCAGGATCTATCGTGACAGATCCAAGAGGTTACTGGGACTCTCACAGTCCAGGTACATCGACACCATACTGAAAAGATTCAGTATGGAAGATTCCAAGCGCGGTAATCTACCGGCTTGTCACAGGATCACCCTTTCCAAAGAGATGTCTCCCAAGACTGATTTGGAAAGGGATCGCATGTCTATTATACCCTACGCTTCTGGTGTAGGCTCTATAATATATGCGATGTTGTGTACCAGACCAGATGTAGCTTATGCACTGAGTGTGGTAAGCCGGTATCAGTCAAACCCTGGGGAGAAACACTGGATAGCGGTAAAGAACATTCTCAAGTACTTGAGAAGGACTAAGGAGATGTTCTTGGTGTATGGAGGAAAAGACCTCCAGATCGAGGCCTTTGCTGACTCCGGCTTCCAGAGTGACAAGGATGATTCTATGTCCATGTCGGGTTATGTTTTTACCCTCAATAGAAGGGCGGTGTGTTGGAAGAGTTCCAAACAGGAAACCGTTGCTGACTCGATGATGGAAGCGGAATATATCGCTGCTGCGGATGCCGCAAAAGAAGCCGTGTGGATAAGGAAGTTCTTAACAGAACTTCAGGTGGTTCCTTCCATTGTTGATCCAATACCGCTATATTGCGACAACAACGGGGTTATAACTTTAGCGAAGGAACCCAGGTCCCATCAGAAGTCCAGACACATCTTGAGGCGGTATCACCTGATCAGGGAGATCATGGTTCGCCAGGAGATCGAGGTTCGGAGAGTTTCTACGGAAGATAACACTGCTGA
Organism: Agapanthus africanus; assembly: GCA_030015575.1. Lineage (NCBI taxonomy): Eukaryota > Viridiplantae > Streptophyta > Magnoliopsida > Asparagales > Amaryllidaceae > Agapanthus > Agapanthus africanus. Next base: position 190,552,857 of record CM057345.1, read on the forward strand.
TCCACTCACAAAGGCCTTACCCCAGACTCAGTTCGAGCGGCTGATCGAGATGATAGGTCTTCGATACGCCAGTACATGGCCTTAGTGCAAGTGGGAGATTGTTAGTGTATATGCCCTAGAGGCCATTACTGTATCATACTAGTTTGTATATTACTTAATGGAAGCTTGGAATATTCACCTTGTATAGACAATCTTGCTCAATATAGTAGTATGCTACTGGGTTTGTTTCTGCTTTAATGTGTAAATGTGTTTATTTTAGTATATCACCTATACACATTAGTGGAGCCCTTACGATCTTTGCTTAATTACCAGCGTTGTGATGGCAGTCACACTAGTAGGGGCTGGGTAATCCACAAGCACATCCTTATGCAGATCCCTAGTCGTAGGACTATCGAGACAGGGCATCGATACTCCGGAGTAGACTAGCGTATGCGCTTCTCATCCCAGTATGGGAGACGGTCTGTCCCACAGCCTTCAGTACGTCGTACTTGAGATAGTATGTGGGTGCTCATTAGGTTACGAGTACACTGGACAGGACTCGTCGGGGACTGTTGGTTGGTACTATACCTATCGTCAGTTATCAGTTCTCAGGTGACATGAGTACAGCTTAGTCCGCTGACATGACACTGTCACTTCGCCTCGAGTGTATTCCCACTGTACTTAGATTACTACCCTACCATTGCTCAAAGGAGTCGTGCAAACAGGTAGTAGTTCGGTGCCGTCCCGAAGCACTTGCAGGCAGTGACGGTTAGACAAGATTCGTCACTCCCGGTATTGGGGGTTGACATCACGCTGTGTCTAGGAGAGCCATTACACGAGTAGTCCCTGGCCAGGGCAAGCGAGATATACTGGCAGGTTTCCAGTGTTATCTCAGGGTGTTCTGGGATACACTCCGACACGACTTGTACCGCTATTAGGGGACTGACATTCAACTCCTAGGACTTTTAGTTGCGGGAGACGGTTTTCGTATGGTTCCGAGGGAGATCGAGGCCATACAGCTTTGGCCCATACTTGTGTACGGACGGAGGTCTGTGGATTTTGGGCGTAGCAGGTTTTTACCGTCGTTTCGTGCAGGATTGCTAGGGCAGTGCTGCACCGTTGACTGGACTGACCTGAAAGGAGGTTCTTGATGTGGACTGAGGTATGCGTGCAGAGTTTTTCCAGCAGTTGGAGATTCGGTTGACAACTGCACCAGTTCTTCTTGCTTTCTGGTTCGGGCAACTTGTTGTTAACTGTAAGATTTCACGAGTGGGGCTCGATTGTGTACTGAGGTTATATTTCAGAGTTATCGCTTTTGCTTCCCGACCGTTGGAGGAAGTACTAGCAGGATATCCCACTCATAATCTGGAGATGGCCGTGGTGGTTTTGCGTTTGAGATTCGGAGACACTACTTGGTTGAGAGTCGTGTCAGATTTTTCACGGACCACTAGAGCTTAATGTACATCTTCCTGTAGCGGGTTTTGATTGTTGAGACAGCCTTCTGCAGATTTACAGTTCTTGTGTGATAGTGGAGTACTGCTTAGGTTCTCCTCTTCAGAGGGGACAACTTGCTCATGTCCGCGCCCGACCACTTTTCCTTAATCGCTTTCACGAGGCACTGCCGCCGATGCTCGTTCGTCAGAGATACTTGAGCATACTCGACTGGGTAATGATTCGGAGTCCTTGATTTATGACCAGGGTGTGCTACGTTTAGGGACGCGTTGTGTACCTGTTGCTGATTGGCAGAGACGTGAAATCCTAGAACAGGCACATCAGTCAGCTTCGCTGATCATTCAAGTTCCACCATGTTGTGACGTGACTTGTGAGATAGTTACGGGTGGACAGGGATGAAGAGTGATGTTTCGGACTTCATTTCAATGTGTCTGTCTGGTTGTGTGCTTAGGTTGAGCATTTGAGACCGGCTGGAGAGTTGCAATTTTTAACCGTTCCGAAGTAGGAATGGGAGCAGATCTCCATGAATTTCATTACGGTGTCTACCAAGGGTTAGACAAGGTGTGACTCCATTCGGGTGTTTGTTGTCCGGTTATACTCAGTTTGCTCAGTTGTTCTTTATTAAATTGTGCGTTGCACAGAGTTCCTTCATGAGTCGTATCCAATGAAAGCACCCTGTTTGCTTGCCGTGTTGGGCAGGAGCTTCAGGATGCCTTGGGTACTGGTTGAGCTTTAGCTCCATCTTTCCATCCGCAGGATTATAGTTTTGTGAGAGCGGGCTATACCGACTCTAGAGGTTATGCTTGTGCGTACGTACTAATTGTTGTCAACAGTTGGGGATTGTCACTCGCCATTGATAGAGTTCTCCTTCGGTAGATGTTATCAGGAGTCACTCCAATCGGCAACCTTTAGTTTTAGAGGTTAGGTCGCGTCGATCACCAATCTGTTTTTCTGACTCTGCGCAGTAGGATTTTTGGACCCTAGCTAGTCTAGAGACTTCAGAGATGATCCAGTTAGTTTAGGTCAAGATGAGAGTAGTCCATTGCGGACAGGGGTCTTATGCCGACCATGGTGGTCATAGACGTGGGTTCGCAGTGGGAGATTATGTATTCCTACGGACTTTCCGAGGAATGACGTGTTGTGTTTTGGGAAGCTTACCCCAGGATTGTAGGTCCCTTTGAGGTCCTTTTGGCGAGTTAGTTTTGTTGTCTATAACTTGGCACTTCCGCCCAGATTATTAAGTATTCACCCCGTTTTCTTTTTGTTGATACTTTGCAAATACCTTCATGACCTTTCTCACATAATTCAGCATCAGACCATTAGCTATGACGCGATCTTTTTGTTCACCGGTAGCCATTGGTGTAAATGGTTCGGCTGGTGGAGAAACTTCGGTCAAGGGTCTTGCTATCTGTGGAGAGTTTTCTTGGACGTAACCATATAGCGAGGTGGTCACTTGAGAGACTGCGAGCGAAATATGAGACTTTGTAATCTTCTCTATGAAGGTACGCTTAGTGAGAATTTTAAATTCGGGGATGAATTTTTATAAGGGGGAGATTGTAACGTTTTAGAAATCGTTATGTGAATTTTTCCGCTTTTGGGTAAAATTGTCGGTATTTTCTGTTTTATAACGACTGTGATCAAACGACCATATAGACTTGCCAGCACCTAGTTTAGCTAAAATAAAGCTAGTGCGCAAGCTTTGGGGTTATATGGGACGTTTTGGTTCAATTTAAATTTTTCCCAATTTTAATATTATTTTAATTCGGTATTCACATTTTGGGAATTTTCTCTTAAGTCTTCTTTTCAACAATTAAGTTTGAGTTAATAAAACCCCTCACATAGCATCTAGATATTTGTATGGGGTTTTGATTTAAAATTAAAAGAAAAGAAAAGAATTAGTTGAAGTGCATGCATGTGAGTGTGAATGCATTTATGTGCATTTATCACATGAAAGTGCTAGGAAATTCCCTCACCTTCCTCTATATTGGCCGAGCCCTCCCCCTCTCTTCTGCCCTTGACAATTTCTCTCTCTTTTCCTCACAAAATCCTTCACAAATCCACAATTCTTCACAAACTTCATCAAAATCTTATCTTTCACCTCTTGGATGCCTTGGAGCTAGGTAAAGCTTGGATCTTTGAGTTCTCTTGGTTAGATAACGATCACTATCTTTTCTTTCTATAGTTTTTGAGTTATATAGCCTTATAGATTAAGTCTAGAATGTTTAAAGTTAGGATGTGTGCGTAATATCTTATTTTCGTATCGATTTGTGATATATATGACCTGCTGTGACCCCGAGATTTTACCAGAAAACCAAACAATATAGTTTTGTTGTACCTGTGACCATAGGACCCCACCTGAGACACGAACCCACCTGCTCGGACCTCGGCCGGCGACAGGAGGGAAAATTCCGGCGACCTCGGCCCCTAGGGTGAGTTGGGTCGTGGGTTTTTGAGGGTAGCTCTATGCTTTGGTTTGGGTGTGTTTGGTCTTATTTAGTTGTTGTGTTTTCTCTGTATGCGAAATCTGGGATCACTTAGGTACGTTGTAGTGTTTTGTGTTCGCGCGATACGTTATACGACACGGATCGTGCACTTTGGGTGGTTTTGCTCTTGAGTTGTGTTCGTTGTGTCGCTACGTGTGTTAGCTACTATACGAACACTTGAGAGTATGTTTTATGTTGCTGCGTCGGTCTAAAATAGTGTGTACGTGTTTTAGGGTTATTATTAATATACACTTTTTTATTGTCTAAATATTAAAGGTTCGCAGGCGGGGACTACGGACACAGCTATAAAGGGAAAACAGGTGGTTGGCTACACTTAGCCAGGAGTGTAGGTGAGTAGATTTAACATCAACAGGGGAATCGCCCGCATGGCGTTATGCGTCTGGGCTAGAAATGATTAGACTTGTCAAATATTCTATGTCATATTTAAAATTGCGCACTTACCCTACCGCTTAGTAAATTGTTGTGGTTGGACTAGTATCCTTAGGACACTGCACTATTGTTGACGGCTCATGTTGCACGAGCACTGATTGTATGCCACACACACCGTCAATAATTGCCAAGTCACGCACAACCCACATATAGAATGATATTGTCTGGTTAGGGACATAATGACATTGATTCATATTTCTTATCGCATATGACATATAGCATACATGTATACCTACATGCTTACACATATATTTTGACATGCTAGTTACCTGTATATCTATAGGGTATCGTACCATTAGCGATAGGTACTTACACACTTAAGGACATAGCTACAGGTGTACTTTGCATCTCTTACTTCACTTTTACCTGGAGGGTATATCACATCATAGGTAGATACCTATATTTTCAGTTAAACCTTTATGTGTTCACATATATCTGGCTATAGCTACGTATTTACCCTTATCGTTGTATTATTAAGAATTGGAGAGATTAGGAACCGCATGATATTATATTAACTTGTTACAGTTAATTGAGGCTTTTCCTTTATATGCTCGCATTTCAGATTTATGATACGTATATTATATTCATGAATTTTCGCATTGAGATATGGATTTTTCATGATGTTTTCTGGATTTGGAGACCGTGGGATTTTCATGAAATTATGCATTTTTGAAAAACCCGGTTTCCCTTGATATGATATTTCAGCAGCCACCATGAGATTTATCGGTGCGGATATATATATACCCCATGCGAGGAAAGGAGGGATCCGTGTGAGGGTACATGTTGGGGCCCGGAGGTATCCCGGGGCAAGAATCTCAGTGAGGAGATGAGTTAGTGGGGGAACCATACTTTCCGGTGACATTACCAATGACTCGGCGGTTATCATAGGGATACCGACTGGAGTGATGTGCGTATGGATACGTCGAGAGGCGAGGATCAGAGCTAGGTACTCGAGCTTTCGGGATAGCATATGATACGTACCTATCAGGGGTCCAGTCATGGAGACAGCACCTGATAGATCAGTATTTCCGTGTTGATGCTTGACACCTTGGTTTCATGATATTTTTTCTTACTCTTTTGTATATATAACAGGGGATTTGGCCGCTGTTATATATGCCCTTACACCAATATTAGTGGAATGGGACGTTAATATATGTGTATTGACATTAATTATATACATCATCGTTTTATTCATGCAAATATACCTAGAAGGTAAAGGACTCATTGACATTGGATTTAGGAGATCTGAGAATTCACTTGATATTGTACATACAGGATATGTGAGATCTATTTGATATTGTACATTCGAGATATGTGAGATATACTTGATATTGTACATACGGGATATGTGAGATCTACTTGATGTTGTACATTCAGGATATATGAGATTTACATGATATGAGAGCCAGTTTGGGGGCTGATTTGTGAAAATTGGGAATTAGACTGTCTTGTTGGATTTTGTTCTTACCACGAGGTTAGGATTTCCGTGGAAATGACATGTTGTATTCCATACTCCACATTTACTATTTATGCACTGCTTCATCCATTAGTGTACCTATTAGAGTACCTTCCATGACTGTCGCATTTACATACCTTTACTCATATCTTTTCTTCGTGTATTAGTTGTACCGATATAGTACCTTACATGATGCTGCATACAGATTGTCATATTATTACCGCTTCATGCATAGTTATACCTGCTAGTGTACTTTTAATGATTATTGTATTACATATGACTATTCATTGATATTAAATGCTTATGTTAGATTCGCGCTGTACGTGCATACTCGCGATTACCTGCTTATGTTATTTACTATTCACGAGTAGGCAACTCACCCCCGTTGTGCCACAGTGTTTGCAGGTGTTCCTCAAGATAGTCAGAGGCAGTCTATTTTCATCCATCGTATCATCTTTTGCTGCGGATACCACTTCGCCTGACATTGTGCAGTTTTGCCAGGTGGGTTTTGTGGTTATCCGAGGTTGTATTGTATATTCGTTGTATCCATGTACTCTCCATCTACCAGTTTTATGTATGACTTAGTGACTTGGTGTGAGGACGATATTGTATATTATTTTGTGACTTGGAGGTTTTTATGCAGTTTTATTTATATCGTCTCTTTCTTCGCTACGACGTCGTATATCTGTTGTGGTGAATGTTTTCCGCCATTAGGCGTGGATTTTGCTTCCGTTTGGGATGCTTTACTTTATATTTATGTTGTACCCATTTTAGGGGCTTCTTTTACAAAGGAGGTGCTGCCAAAATTTTAAGGAATAAAAGTGAGACTTTAAAGAATTTTGGGTTGTGATTTCAAAGGTTTTGAAAATACTATTGTCACTTTCTTATTACTTTTCATGGTTTAGATTGCTGGGTTTTGGATTTCTTTTACTACGTTAGCATGTAGACGTTGCGTAGTATTAGGGCAGTCACGTGCCAATTTCGGGTCATGACACAAACCCAAGCCTCATCAATAGTACCGTTGAACTGCTACAAACCCTAAGTTTTCAAAGCGTTCCCATGGTCATTATATCAAGTTAGGGTTTCATTCGTCTAGAGGGTCCATTGAATTGTAAGTGCACGGCGGCGCCCCGGCCGTCAATCCGACGCCGGAAATGCGGAAACGAAAAACTTTGTGAAACTTGCAAACCGGCACCACCGCGCACTATCATCCCGGATCGGGCCATTAACCTAGCTACTAGCAAACTAAAGAACGGGGTAGAGAGATATACCGAGCGATCCGTGTCCTTCGGTCTTCTCGTCGTCGTCCTGATCTCCCCCGGAATCTCCGTTCGTCACCTCCTCGTCGGAAAGGGCACCACGTAGCCGATTTCTTTTACGGGCTCCCACCTCTTGACCGAGGCAACTCGGGCGCGAAGTTGGCAAGCCGACGCGTCCAAGAGTGCTGTAGGTGTAGTGTAGTAGGGTTGTCTCATTTGGGGTTGAAGTTGCCTTTGGATGGAGGTAAAGAAAAGAGATGAACTTGGGAATTTTTTGTGGCAAGCTAAAATGAGATAAATGATACTTTTTCCCACACCAAAAATAAAATGAACCTCTCTCTCCCACTCCTAATGTGGCCGGCCCCTTATCATAAAATGGTGGAGGGAATGAATTCATGAAGGAAGGTGAGAGTAGTAAAAGCAAAGGGGTGACCACATCCAAAAGCAAGCCTTACATCAACTTCTAATCCATTCTAATCTCAATTAATGCACAGGAAGAGACTAAAAAAGAATCTCATCATGAAGGAACTATCATGAAGCTCTCATATGCAAGAAACCCCCTCCACAAAAAGTAATTTGCACAATTGCAAATTACCCCCTCCATCGGAAAAGTCCGGCCGGGAAGGAACAAATGAAAACTGGCCGGAACGGAATGCAAACTGGCAACATCAGAAAACTGATCCCATAATAAATTACAGGAAAACCCCGCAACTGCATATACATGCCCGCATTTGTATTCCCACTGAATACAAATGCAAAGAGACAAAATCTACACTGTCTAATACTAGGATCTGGCTTAAACCAAAGCCCGCTAGTATTATCCGTCCGATCATGATCCGTGCAATACCGCATGTATCTGATAGAACCCTGCCATATCTCCAAACGGTCTCTACAGCGTTTCGCCCGAAACTTGAGTAACTATGTGTAGGGGACTCTAAAGACTCGTCAATACTATGGCTGTGGATTTAACCACTAGCAGGTCAGAGGTATCAGCCATACGTAACGAGCTACCAGCTATTGACCAAAAGGAACGTCGATGAGCGAACTCATCCTGACACCTTACTGATCCTGTCAGTGACAATATCCATACAGTCCGGTCCGTTTGTCTATGAGCATCGCATGGCGGGCCTAGGGGGTTGGTAAAAGTCAGACCCCCAAAAGCGGTACAAGTCGTGTCGGAGTGTAGCCCAGAACACCCTGAGATACTACTGGAATGCCTACCGGTAAATCTCCTGCCTCGGCCAAGGGCTTTGTGTAATGGCTCTCCGAGACACAGCGCGACCTCACCCCCAATACCGGGAGAGACGAACCCCTGCAGATCCGCTCACTGCCTCCATGTGGCTCGGGATTGTACCCAACTAAAACCTGTTTGCATGTCTCCTTTGAGCGTGGTAGGGTGGTAATCTAAGTACAGTGGGAACTCACACGAGACAAATGACGATCTCAGGTCAATGAACTAACCTGTACACATGTCACCAGGGAACTGCTATCTGACGTCTGGTATAAGACCAACTAGCAGGTTCCCGGCGAGTCCTGTCCGGTGTACTCATAACCCAATGAGCACCTGTATACATCTTAGGTGAACCAACTGACAGCAATAGCTTGTGAGACCGTCCACCGCCCCTCGTCGGGGTCTCGACTGTATACACTAGTCTACTCTGGAGAATCGATGCCCTGTATCGAAATTCCCACGACTAGGGACCTTTTAAGGATTTGCTTATAGACTCCAGCTCTCACGTATATGATCGCCCTCATACTGCTGGTAGTCAAGCAAGAATCCTAGGGGCTCTATCAACGTGAAATAGCGCCCTGTAAGGTCACCTAAAGCAGTACACGATGATAAAGATAAACCAGATAGCATACTATCATCTCGAGTAAGACTGTCCTACCGGTATAGGTCCTTCTTCAATCATTGCAGTCACGTGCCTGTGATCCAATAATTGACTCCGAGGGCACTATATCCAACAATCTCCCACTTGCACTCAAGGCTAATTATTACGATGTCGCATACTCACAGCCCGTGTGATACCGAACACCCAACTCCTCTACTAGTCAGTCTCACAAAGCTCGTTTGCGATACTATTGCGTTCGAGGAATAGCCTCAGTGAGTGGATCTGCTGTGATGTTTCTTTCTATGTCTCTCTATATCTCAAGTTCGCGGAGAAACCCATCTCCCGAAATGAGCAATACCTGTCTTAGAATATGTCTGGATGTCTGATGGGACCTAGCTCATAAATGAACTCCAAATCCAAACTTCTTAGACTGTATCGTCAACTGAACTTAATCAGTATCCTGCGCCATGCCTTCCCTCAGTATCCCCTTGGACCACCTGTCCAAAATACTGCCCCTCGTCAGAAGGAAAACTATAACTCTGACAACGTCTCTGTCATCCAGGTCACCTTGGAAGCCAGGAATGATAACTATCTCCCAAAGGAGGCTGCCATTATCAAATCCTTAGAACATCCACTTATGTTCTAAAGCTGCTTCCGATTGTTTCTCCAGGATTGGATGAATATCAACTTATTGCACCTACTGCATAAACAACATCTGGTGTGGTACTTGACATCTCATGATTGACTCAATTGCCTAAGCAAGTGATCTGCCAATCATGCACATCCCTCTCCCCTTTAGTCTGTAAGACTCCTTTAGAGAGGGTGACTCCATCACCTGCAGGTATACTACCGTGCCAGGAGTCGTCCATTCTAAAACTCATAGAATGTTGTCTAAGTATCCAGATTGGGAAACCACCCAAATCTAGATCTATAGATCTGGTAACCAAAATGTCTTGATATTATATCCAAGTCCCATGTGGAGAAACTACTGTGTGACAACCAAAGTATAACCGATCGTAGTATAGGAATTTCACTTCCTACTTTGTGTATGTCATCCAAATACCAGGACATCACACCCTACTACCTCCTTAACAGATCCATCCTTTATTCTGATGAAGTCAAACCTATAACTGTCACATCAGAAATAGACAATCTATCTCCGTTATATCTGCTTTAGTCTATAAATAGACATAATCCACTTGTCCACTATGCTTCCGCCGCTCCCACTGACTACGACAACCCTCTGGCAGAGTCATATAGACGTACATTTTTAAAGCTAGTTCAGAACGACGCTATACTCATCCTCCTGCCGGATATCATAGTCTGGAACAACAGCAATGGCAAGTCTGGGTAAACAAGAACCTCCTGTCACCGTCCTTGAGGCTACCGGAGTACCTCTCGGTTGCCTGAGGTTACCCACCATATCTGCGGAGTGGCCAATAGAATGTCAAATAAGATTGAATCTTTAGGATCTTATCAAATTTTCAGTAATCGTCCGCGGTTCTGGAATCACTTCCATTTCTACCATACTCCCACTACTGTTTTCTGAAAAAATCCATTGTGTTAAAACTATGGCGAGTTAAGAACAATATCACTATTGATCTTCCAGATGGTAGAAAGTCAACCCTCGTCATAGCCTGGGTCAACCTACAAACAACCATTACAGAAACGTGCCTTGAGTTATCCATAGTCTGGTTTTAAGAATAAGCCGGACAACTCCCCGTATCTTAACAATGTTAAGATATGAAATGTTCTATATCTAATACAGAAACAGAGGCACTGATTTAAATGAACCAGATTTAAATCAAGCAGCTATCTCCAGTGCATGTCAACTAAATGGAAAGAGGCCGATCAGCATTACTCAACTTAGGAGTGGCCGCGGATCCGCGGCAATCTAGAAGGATCATTTGCTAAGATTTTGTGGCTTAAATCTCTGCTATATTTTACCAACTTTTGAAGCAAAAGATTGTGGCTTTGCACTATAAAAAGGCACCGAGAGCCTTTTGGAAAAGCTATCAAGCCGACGAGATCACGAAGCCCCAGACGCTCACGCATCCAGGCTGATCATCAACTGTTCGTCTACCTCCTTAGAAGAGATCGAGAAGCAAACTAGTCTTTGTAATCATTTTCTAAGGAAACAAAGTGTAGATTGTTCAAGTTGATTAATAAAAGTAGTTGTTTTATTTAATTCTTTTGCATTTTACATTATGTTTTCCCTCTCTATCTTTTCATCTTCTTTTCCCAACATGCGCGAGTAATTCTCCGCTTGTTAGGGTTCGTAGGATTAGGGTAGGCTAATGGACGATGAAAATAACTAAACCCTTTTTAAGTCCTATAAAGTTTAGGAACTTTATCAAAAGAATCATTAACATCCTAATCTGGCGCGCTAGCAATTCTTTGCTAGTTCCGACCGCGATTAGAGATTAGATTAATGATTGTTTTGGTAAAGGCTAGATATGAACGGAGTTCCGTGTCGAGATAAGGGTTAAGAGTGGGATTCCTTTTCCCTCCAGAAACCCTAATCTACACGCATCACCGTCGTTCTAGTTCTAAATCTATTAATGGATAAAAAGGGAAACTTTTAATTAACCGTCCATAACTACTAAATCCTAATGAACCCTACAAGCCCTCTTATTAATATTAACTACATCTTTAAAATAATCTAGATCTATATTTTACATTCTTATTGACGTAGATCTAGAAACCATTCAACAAATTCTTTCTTCCTCCTCTCTTTTTCAACACATCAAAAGTAAAAATAAAAGATTCAACGTTTCCCAGAGGACGACCCGTACTCATCTCGGTCTAGCTACGTGCGACACCGTTATTGATTGCGGTAAACAACAAAACACACTTTTTCGTAACAATCAAATGGACCCTTTTACTTTTACTTTAGATGTGTTGAGAAAGAGAGGAGGGATAAAGAATTTTATAGAATGGTTTCTAGATCTACGTTAAACAAGAATGTAAAATAAAGATCTGGATTATTTTAGAGATGTAGTTAATATAATAAGGGGGCTTGTAGGGTTCGTTAGGATTTAGTAGTTATGGACAATTAATTAAAAGTTACCATTTTTATCCATTAATAGATTTAGAACTAGAACGACGGTGATGCGTGTAGATTAGGGTTTCTGGAAGGAAAAAGAATCCCACTCTTAACCCTTATCTCGACACGGAACTCCGTTCATATCTAGCCTTTACCAAAACAATCATTAATCTAATCTCTAATCGCGGTCGGAACTAGCAAAGAATTGCTAGCGCGCCCGATTAGGATGTTAATGATTCTTTTGATAAAGTTCCTAAACTTTATAGGACTTAAAAAGGGTTTAATTATTTTCATCGTCCATTAGCCTACCCTAATCCTACGAACCCTAACAAGCGGAGAATTACTCGCGCATGTTGGGAGAAGAACATGAAAAGAAAGAAAGGGAAAACATAATGTAAAAAAAACAAACAATTAAATAAAAACTACCTTTATTAATCAACTCCTTCAAGCTACACTTTTAATCCATAGAAAATGATTACAAAACTTGATTTGCTTCTCGATCTTTCCTAAGGAGGTAGTCGAACAGTCGATGATCAGCCTGGATGCGTGAGCGTCGGGAGCTTCGTGATCTCTTCGGCTTGACAGCTTTTCCAAGAGGCCCTCGGTGCCTTTATATAGTGCAAACCCAAAATATTATTGTTGAAAAGTTGGTAAAATTTATCAGTCATCAATCTCCCAAAATCTTGCATTCTCTCTCCCCTAAATTGCGGCGGATCCGCGGCAAATGGGGACTAAGGCCGCGGATCCGCGCTCAAGGGATGAGATCTCTTTGTCGTTTTTCTTGGGCTCTCTGATGGTGACATTTGGCAATCCTAGGCACCTTCATATTTCAGAAATCTTCTCTCGGTTGATTCCAGACTTGGCCTCCTAGTTTGCTTCTTAATTTGGCAAGATTTCTTTAACAACTTGATTTGCTTGATTCTAGCCTTGAAAAATTCTGCACAACTTGGAAATATTCTGCACCATAATCTCAAATAATATTTAGTAGACTTAGTTTTACTAGGATTTGGTCAATAGATTTATTTGCATACATTTTCTTACCAAATGATAATTAAAATATATTAACACATAGAAAATAATGTTTTTACACATAAACCCTCATATGTATAATATATTATAATAAAGTCCTTTTTTAATACAAAAATGGTAGGAAAAATGTACTACAAATGTGCAGTTTTATCGACTGAATAAATACCCCCAAACTTATCTTTGATCATCCCGAGCAAACTAGTTTTTTTAAGAGGAGAAAAAGAAAGGAGAAAACTAAGCACACTTTCGTAGGCAGACACGATTTCACTGAGCACGTGCAACAAGCCGTTAAACCTCTAGGTGTCCCTAGTAGGAGGAGTGTTGTCTCCTGAGGGTTTTCAGCGGATTACACCCACAAAATCCTATAACAAAAGAGAGATGGTGAAATTTACATATAAAGACAAGAACCATAAAAGAAAGACTTTGAAAAGAAGAGTTTCCAACTATGCTAGCTTTTCAGTTGTCATGAGCCCTATCTTAATAGTCATGAAAAAATGTTAGAAATCACATCATCCCTCAATAAAACATCGTCTTTATTCTTCATTCCTACCTTTCTTCCAAACATTGATCATATAACCCCACGTGTGTGAAATGGACATCCCTACACTCGGAGAATTCAATTCAAGCTATCATACTCTTGTCCATCTACCTTAGTAATTTTTAATTTAATGAATATTAAAGATTTGCTCACACATTTTCATGCTACCGTTAATACTTCTTGAGGTACTAACCAACCGATTACTCATGTGCTTGCTAATTAGGTGATAATATTTTCCTCATCTTGCACCACCTAAGGCTTAGCAGTGACTCCCAGACCAGTTGGCCTTAGGGCACTAGGTGAAGAGGCACTCTCGCTATATTTTTTTATTGCTGCCTTGGCGATAACAAAACTAGTGTTCATTTTTTTTTTCTTTTCACTATTTATTTTTTCTTCATTTTTTTTTTCATTTCCTTCATACTTTGGCTTTTGGACAAGAGCATTTCAAGGTATCCTCTACTATCCTGAGTTTCAAGACGTGTGTAAGTGCATATAGTAGGGTATCAACATTCAAATGTTTGGCTTCCAGAATAGAAACTATTTTTCAGACTTATTTTTATTCTCAGATTAGTGACTTCCTTCATTTTACTAACCCTTGGGACAACGGCTCATAACTACTTATTACTAGTTCGTTTAAGAAAACTTCTAATTTTCTTGGTTTTCTTAAACTATTCCTATCTTTTGGATGTAATTTTTCACTTTCTACTCTTTTGTTATACAAAAAAAAATAAAATTTTAATGCCCGGTGTCAAAGATAATTCAGTGAATACATACCTCCCCCCCAAACCTGTTTTCAGCAGTGTCCTCACTGATGTAGCCTTTTGAGAACAAGGACCTATATACTAAGGGAGAGATACAAGGGGTAAAATAATAGTTAAATGAAAAATTCCCCCAAACTTATTCTTTGACACGCACAGATATTCAATCAAATCATTTTTTTTACTCACCTCCATTCTTAAAATGTGAAAATGATATAAAAACATGGAGGTGAGGCGGAGGAAATTTAGTTTTGATAAAGCGGCTCCTGTAAAAATAGGAGCTCCTCCGCGGGGTCAGCAGAAAAATACGGATTTAATCTATGCCCATTCACTTTAAAAATCGAACCGTTTTTCAAATTTTCGATTTCAACTGCTCCGTGCGGGTGTACATACCGCACCACAAAAGGTCCTTTCCAACGAGATTTAAGTTTACCCGGATGAAGATGGAGACGGGAATCGTAAAGAAGGACTTGTTGCCCCGATGTGAAGGTTTTTCTAAAAAGATTTTTATCGTTGAACACTTTAGTCCTATTCTTTACTATCACCGCATTATCGTAAGCTTCATCGCGGAGTTCGCTTAGCTCATTCAATAGCAGCTTCCGATAGCTGCCTGCATGATCAAGATCAAAATTAAGCTCTTTAATAGCCCACATTGCCTTATGTTCAATCTCGACAGGGAGGTGGCATGCCTTCCCAAACACAAGACGGTATGGAGACATACCAAGATCGGTCTTATAAGCGGTGCGGAATGCCCAAAGAGCATCCGTCAATTTGGTTGACCAATCCTTACGGTTTTTCGAAACCGTCTTCTCCAATATCTGTTTGATCTGCCTATTTGAGATCTCAGCCTGCCCGCTTGTTTGGGGGTGATAGGGCGTAGAAAGCTTGTGAGTGATTGAATATTTCCGCATCAAGACCTCGAAAGATCTATTGCAGAAATGTGTCCCATTGTCGCTAATGATAGCGCGAGGGTGTCCGAATCGCGAAAAGATATTTTCCTTAAGGAACTTAATGACAACTTTGTTGTCATTAGTGCGACACGGTACAGCTTCCACCCACTTCGAGACATAATCAACCGCTAACAAGATATATAGATTCCCAAAGGAGTTGGGAAAAGGGCCCATAAAATCAATACCCCAAACATCAAATATTTCCACAACAAATATAGGTTGGAGCGGCATCTCATTCCTTCGTGAAATCCGACCCAAATGCTGACATCGCGGACAAGTTTTGCAATGTTCAAATGCATCTTTAAATAATGTTGGCCAATAAAAGCCACATTGTAAAACTTTCTCCGCCGTTTTTCGAGGTCCAAAATTACCGCCGCATGCCTGATCATGACAAAATGATAACACGCTCTTGAATTCATCGTTAGGGACACACCTGCGAATGATTTGATCGGAACAATACTTGAATAGATATGGTTCATCCCAGTAAAAATATTTTACTTGGGATAAAAACCGAAGTTTGTCTTGTTTCGACCAATCGCTAGGTATAAGTCCCGTCGCAAGATAGTTCACGATATCCACAAACCAAGGTTCGTAGGATACATTCAAGAGCTGTTCGTCGGGAAATGAGTCATTTATCGGCACGGTCACAGTTGGCGAAGAAGTGATGCGTGAAAAATGGTCGGCTACAACGTTTTCACATCCACTCTTGTCTTTGATGACAAGATCAAATTCTTGTAACAATAGGATCCAACGTATTAGCCTGGCCTTCGCATCCTTCTTCTATAAAAGATGTCGTAGGGCGGAGTGATCTGTGTAAACCACAATAGGCGAGCCAATCAAGTAGGGCCTGAATTTCTCTAATGCAAATACAACTGCCAAGAGTTCTTTCTTGGTAGTTGTGTAATTTATTTGTGCATCATTCAAGGTCCTACTTGCATAGTAAATTACATATGGCATCTTATCAATGTGCTGTCCTAAGACCGCACCAATAGCAAAATCTGATGCATCACACATAAGCTCGAACGGGTGGTTCCAATCCGGAGATGATAAAACGGGGGCTGTAGTGAGAGATTCTTTAAGCGATTCAAAAGCAGCCTTACAATCCGAATCGAAGTGAAAAGTAGTGTTCTTGGCCAATAGAAGGGTTAAGGGTCTAGCAATTTTGCTAAAGTCCTTAATAAATCTCCTATAAAATCCTGCATGACCAAGGAAGGATCGTATATCTTTGACGCAATTGGGACGAGGGAGGTTTTGAATGACATCTATTTTAGCTCTGTCAACCTCAATGCCTTTATGTGAAATTATATGTCCAAGTACAATACCTTCTTGGACCATAAAATGGCATTTTTCCCAATTCAAGGTCAAGTTCTTATCCTTACAGCGGGTAAGAACAGCGTCAAGATTACGAAGGAAGTCCTCAAAGG
Source organism: Agapanthus africanus (assembly GCA_030015575.1). Taxonomy (NCBI): domain Eukaryota; kingdom Viridiplantae; phylum Streptophyta; class Magnoliopsida; order Asparagales; family Amaryllidaceae; genus Agapanthus; species Agapanthus africanus. The sequence continues at coordinate 190,569,513 of CM057345.1, forward strand.
AGTCCCCAAAAATGGAAAAATCGTCCATAAAAATTTCTAGAAAATTTTATGCCATATCTGAAAATATCCCCATCATGCACCGCTGAAATGTAGCGGGAGCATTGCATAACCCAAAGGGCGTGCGTCTATAAGCAAAAGTTCCGAAAGGACAAGTAAAAGTGGTTTTATCTTGATCCTTTTCGGCGATGGGGACCTGGTTATAGCCAGAGTATCCGTCCAAGAAACAGTAGTATTCGTGTCCCGCTAATCGTTCTAACATCTGGTCAATGAAAGGTAGAGGGAAATGATCTTTCCTCGTCGCGGCATTGAGTTTCCTGTAATCGATACATACGCGCCACCCAGTTTGGGTGCGTGTTTGGATTAACTCGTTAGCCTCATTAGTGATGACCGTGATGCCAGACTTTTTAGGGACCACATGAATTGGACTTATCCATTGGCTATCAGATATGGGGTAAATTATTCCACTATCAAGGCACTTGACGATTTCTTTCTTTACCGCCTCCTTCATAACGGGATTTAACCGTCTTTGTGGGTCTCGGGTTGGTTTGGCTTCATCCATCAGATGTATAAAATGTTCAACAATTAAGGGACTAATCCCTTTGATGTCAGCCATAGTCCAACCAAATGCTTCCCGATTCGATCTCAACACTGCCAAAAGTGCATTCTCTTGCTCTAAGGCTAGAGAAGCGGAAATAATCACTGGCAAAGTCTCATTCTCTCCTAAATATGCATATTTAAGATGAGAAGGTAGCGGTTTGAGATCAAGAATTGGTGCAGAGACAATAGAAGGAGGGGTAAGCGAATGATATTCGGACTCCTGAAGAGGTTCAAAACTTGCATAAGATATTGACTCGGAAAGTGCTGCTGACTTTTGCAACGAGTCAACGGGTTCAATCTCAAGGTCGGACTCATTGAACATATCCTCACTGTGAAGTGGTGCAAGATCAAACGATGTCTCATTAGTGTTGTCGAGAACATCAAAGCAAAGCTCCTCATCCATGCAGCTTTCGGAAGCTATCTCGTGGATGGAACAAACATCCAGCAATTGAGCAGAAGGTTCTGATGGCTGACTTCCTAGCTTGTAAATATTAAGCTCAATTGTCATTTTCCCGAAGGATAAGTTCATAGAACCGTTACGACAATTAATTACAGCGTTAGAAGTTGCTAGGAAGGGTCGACCAAGTATCACCGGGATTTGATTGCGTGGGTTTGCCACAGGTTGTGTATCTAAAACAATAAAGTCCACGGGAAATATGAATTCCCCGACTTTAATTAACACATCCTCTAGTTCGCCTCGAGGTTTGGTGATAGATCGGTCTGCCATTTGGAGAGTACAATGGGCGGGTTTTAACTCTTCAATTCCTAACTGCTCGTATACTGAATAAGGAAGCAAGTTGACGCTAGCGCCTAGATCGAGTAAAGCACGATTTATATTTTTCCCCCCAATAGAAATAGAGATTGTAGGAAAGACGGGGTCCTTATGTTTCTTTGGTATTTGTTGGGTAAAAGCTGTGCTAACATTACTCGTCATGAAAACCTTTTTAGGCACTTGAGTTTTTCTCTTCCTAGTGCACAAGTCTTTAAGGATTCTTGCATATGATGGGACTTGTTGAATAGCATCTAGAAGAGGAATATTCACGCTAACTTGCTTAAACATTTCCACAATCTTCTCCATTTGCGGGTTAGGTTGGTTGGCCCTTAATCGGTTTGGAAATGGAGCTCGATCAATAAGTTTTGGGTCCAACGTTTGTTGAGAAGACTGTGGCGACGGATTCGATCCCAAAATTGGAGTGGGCATCGACTTAGATAGATTTGGCGTAATGTTTGAGCCTTGGGGAAAACGGAGAATAGGCTCGGACGAAGGTGGAAGACTAGACGAGTTAGGGGAAGAAGAAGAAGAAGGGGTATCAAATGTGTCACTATCATCAACTTGCTTACCCACTTGGTTGTTCAGCACTCTCCCCGATCTCAACGTAGTGACGGCATTCATATTATGACTTTGTGAATGGCCAGGATTCGGTAGGGGTTGAGATGGGAGTTTCCCTTTCTCTCTCGCACTCATTGCGGCGTTTAACTGTGCGATTTGGTTTTCTATTGATTTAATACTTTCACCATGGGAGGAGGAGTTTTTCGTTAGGGCATCAATAGAAGACCTCATCTCAGCCGAATTTTGCATGGATTGTTTCATGAACATATCCAAAGTTTATGCAAGTGAGTTGTCAATACCGGCCACTTGTGGTGTAGAAATGTTGGCCGGATTTTGGAAATTCTGTGACTGAAAGGGGGGCTGATTCTGTGGTTGTGGTTGTGGTTGCTGTGGAGGAGGTCTTTGATAATTGCTTTGTTGGTTTTGATTCCAAGCAAAGTTAGGATGATTCCTCCATCCTTGATTGTACGTGGAAGAATAAGGGTCGTTTCTAGGTCGCTGTTGAAAAGCAGCATTAGCTTGAAATGATGCATTCATAGGACATTCTTCCGTTAAGTGTGAAGGATCCGAACAGCAACCACAGACGGTCTTAGGAAGTGTGACCTGATTTAGGGAGAAAGATGAGAACTTGTTTTCAATAGCGTCGAGTTTCTTTTGTATCGCTGCCATTTCGGCTTTTACTGCGATGGAAACGTCGAGCTGGTGAATACCTCCCTTAGTTGTAGGTGGTCTTATGCTTTCCCACTGCAAAGTGCTTTCTGCGAGATCTTCCAGATATTTCCAAGCTTCACCATCATCTTTAGACATGAAATTGCATTGACATATTGTTTCAAGCATCTGCTTTGTCGCTGGATTAATGCCCTCATATATAATCCGACATAAATCCCATCTTTGTATTCCATGATGGGGGCATTGGACAAGCAGATCTTTGAAACGTTCAAAGCACTTCCAAAATGGTTCATTGGGAAGCTGGGTGAACTAGTTAATTTCGCTCCTAACATGTGCAGTCTTATGATTTGGGTAAAACTTCTTAAGAAATGCTACGACGAATTCATCCCAATTAGTGATAGAGTGTGCGGCAGTATTATAAAGCCATTTTTCTGCCAAGTCGCACAATGTGAATGGGAGAAGACGTAAGCGCATAGCATCTAAACTCAATTGTGAAGTACCCATCATTGCGCATACGTTTTCGAATTTGGTGATGAAAACGTAAGCGTCTTCCGACTCAAGCCCGTGAAATTTGGGCAGCAGATTGATGTAGTGGGGTTTAATTTTGAAATTATCCCCGTTAGGTGGTGGAAGAGATAAACAAGTAGGAAGGGGACCACGAATAGGATAGCATCTCTCTTGGAGAGAGATGCGCGGTGGATTCTGCGCACCTGCGGGCGGTGGCAGCGTGGTGTTATAATTAGATGGAGTGTCGTCCATCACGATCGATGTGGTGTGTGGTGGGGGAAAAGAAGATGAAGAAGTACCGACTTCGGTATCGATAGAAGGAACGCGGACAAGACGGGCACTAGGATCCCGTGTCCAGCCGAGCATGCACTAAGCGGGTTTAGTGCAAGTGGCAGCGTGTGTGTGATTTAAAATTGGCTTGTTTTGAAAAATGTGGGACTCAAGACAAATCTCCCTAAGATGCACAAGCAACCCTAGAACTATGGTCACCTAGGTCCAGTCTCTAGACCGCTCCTAGACTTCCAAAGGACAAGCCGCAGGATAAATCCTCTACCGCCTCCGTACTACCCTTGTAGCGAGGTAAGTGCCAGGTAAGTGGGAAGGAACCACCACAACAGTGGGCCTAATTAAAAACCACTAGCCTTTGTCACACTTGCCTAGGCACTACAAAAGTAATGCGGATAAACGATAGATTACCCACGACCTTCCTCTGTCCTTATTGAGCGCGACAGTCCTTATAGTCTGGTCTAGATCTTTTTTTAAATTAATGAAGGGTTGATCTATATGATCGGTTTGTGATTTGTGGGGCTTAGGAAGGGTGATGAAATCCACACCTAATCTTGATTTGGTCTTTGCCCCTTAAAGTCCGTATTAAATGTGCAAAACAAAACCAATCACAAAACTTTTGCAAAAAGATTTTTTTTTTTTTTGAGCGGCGCAATTTTGCAAAGAATCCTGCAGAAAATAGATTTTATTGGATTTGAGGGGAGAGAGGAAGAGTTTAGAATCTTACCAGAGGAGTTTGAGACCTTGATCCCCTTGTTAGGCCGCGTTTCCGCCGCAGATGTTCCTTTGTGCCGCGGTTCCGCCGCAAGGGTGATGGTTCAGTTGCTGAAAATTTTTCTGTGGACCTCTGTGCTCCTCTGGATCTCTAAAAATGTCTCTGTTTCCTGTTTCCCTTAATTCTGTGACTCCAGATCTCCTTGCAAAAATTCACGCACAAATCGTTAAATATGCAATTTGCAGTTTTGTGTTAATAATGATATGACTCGTCTAAGAATTCAACACAAATAGTAAAAATAAAAAATTACGCACGTATCCCCGGCAACGGTGCCATTTGATTGATGTGAAAATTTGCGTTTGTTTACCGCAATCAATAACGGTGTCGCACGTAGCTAGACCGAGATGAGTACGGGTCGTCCTCTGGGAAACGTGGAACCTTTTACTTTTACTTTAGATGTGTTGAGAAAGAGAGGAGGGATAAAGAATTTGATAGAATGGTTTCTAGATCTACGTTAAACAAGAATGTAAAATATAGATCTAGATTATTTTAGAGATATAGTTAATATAATAAGGGGGCTTGTAGGGTTCGTTAGGATATAGTAGTTATGGACAATTAATTAAAAGTTACCATTTTTATCCATTAATAGATTTAGAACTAGAACGACGGTGATGCGTGTAGATTAGGGTTTCTGGAAGGAAAAAGAATCCCACTCTTAACCCTTATCTCGACACGGAACTCCGTTCATATCTAGCCTTTACCAAAACAATCATTAATCTAATCTCTAATCGCGGTCGGAACTAGCAAAGAATTGCTAGCGCGCCCGATTAGGATGTTAATGATTCTTTTGATAAAGTTCCTAAACTTTATAGGACTTAAAAAGGGTTTAATTATTTTCATCGTCCATTAGCCTACCCTAATCCTACGAACCCTAACAAGCGGAGAATTACTCGCGCATGTTGGGAGAAGAACATGAAAAGAAAGAGAGGGAAAACATAATGCAAAAAAAACAAACAATTAAATAAAAACTACCTTTATTAATCAACTCCTTCAAGCTACACTTTTAATCCATAGAAAATGATTACAAAACTTGATTTGCTTCTCGATCATTCCTAAGGAGGTAGTCGAACAGTCGATGATCAGCCTGGATGCGTGAGCGTCGGGAGCTTCGTGATCTCTTCGGCTTGATAGCTTTTCCAAGAGGCCCTCGGTGCCTTTATATAGTGCAAACCCAGAATATTATTGTTGAAAAGTTGGTAAAATTTATCAGTCATCAATCTCCCAAAATCTTGCATTCTCTCTCCCCTAAATTGCGGCGGATCCACGGCAAATGGGGACTAAGGCCGTGGATCCACGCTCAAGGGATGAGATCTCTTTGTCGTTTTTCTTGGGCTCTCTGATGGTGACATTTGGCAATCCTAGGCACCTTCATATTTCAGAAATCTTCTCTCGGTTGCTTCCAGACTTGGCCTCCAAGTTTGCTTCTTAATTTGGTAAGATTTCTTCAACAACTTGATTTGCTTGATTCTAGCCTTGAAAAATTCTGCACAACTTGGAAATATTCTGCACCATAATCTCAAATAATATTTAGTAGACTTAGTTCTACTAGGATTTGGTCAATAGATTTATTTGCATACATTTTCCTACCAAATGATAATTAAAATATATTAACACATGGAAAATAATGTTTTTACACATAAACCCTCATATGTATAATATATTATAATAAAGTCCTTTTTTAATATAAAAATGGTAGGAAAAATGTATTACAAATGTGCAGTTTTATCGACTGAACAGAGTGCTTCCAATTATGAGTAACCTGAAAGAGAAGCAAGTTCTCTTAATCATTACTATCAACTGAATACCATACACAAGTATCTACATCTTCGATCACCTTGAAGAATCCCGATACTTGCAACTCCTGGTTCTCTACTTTATGCATACAACTATAACTTCTCAAAACTTAGACCCTGTATTTCTACGAAACACCTGTCTAAGAACTAGAGAAGTCATAAGTAAACTGAATATAGTATGAGGACCAACCCCTCTGTCCTAATGGACACTGGACAATATACAATACTCTGTATAAGTCCCCTGAGTGTAATAACTCATTCCTTGTGTGTTGTAGGTCAAAAATTGTACTTATGGTTATGAAGAATTACACCGCTGTTTAATGCTCCTTACCTAACCATCCACTGATATAGGTAAATGTCATGGATATAATTTCAAAAAGGTATATCTCACTCTATGAAAATAGACGTACAGATATATCAATTTGAAATTGGTGCATAACAACGGATATTCAAAACCAAATAGTTGCCGTCTGGCAAACTACCCAGGTGACTTCCTCAAATATCACCAATTACAACGAATCCCGATATAATGAGGATGATCACCTATTTCCCAATAACTTACTCCCACTCATCATCTGTAAAACCATACAGACGTGAGAATCAAACCTGGTAAATACATACCCTGGAGCAAGTGTCTAATTGGGAAATCAGTTTTCTATTAACAGTACACAGTAATACTGAAACATTGAAATGTTTCGATGGGGTATCTGGATATTCCTAGTAATGCCTCTTCCATTATCCTATTCACAACTGTAACCGTATATTTCTTTTCCATCTCTCCACATCCATTCATAAGTCTTTAGTCATTACCTTCTGCATACCCCTTTAGGCCAAATGGTTTTCTTCCTTCCCTACCTTTCGGCACCAGCCTATGGTTTGGAAGAAGACTATCCAGTAAGCATAATGGGTGTACTGTCCTAATCCTGGAGCACTCGCAATGCGAGAGAAGGTGAAGATAAAAGACAGCCGAATAAACCTTATTCCTATTCCTCCTGAACCAGAATCCATCCCCGAACTGGAACAAGTTCCTTTCGAGTTCGTATATAACCATACGATGGAGTATCCAAATAAACTGTGGATTTTCGTAGTGATACGGAGTGTCCTGGAGAAATACAAAGGTGAAGTGGGAGTGGTAACGAAATACTTGGTTTGGTCGTGAATAGCAGTCGCAGTTTACTTTGCCCTCTTACTAATCCCTTTCTTTGTCTTAACTTGATACCTTCTGTACACCGTTTAGGCTAATTGGTTTTCTTCATTCCCTACCGTTCGGCACCAGCCTAAGGTTTGGAAGAAGACTATCCAATTTGCGTAATATGTGTACTATCTCCTAAACCAAGGAGCACTCGAAACCTGAGAGAAGGTAAAAGGAAAAAAAAAACTGAATAGTCCTATTCGTTTTCTCCAGAACCGGAAACCATCCTTGAATAAATTCCTTCGAGTTCGTATATAACCATACGATGGTTTTGTCCAATGGAAGTGGACGTTCGTAGTAATACGGGGTGTCCTGGAGAAAAGGGTAAAAGTAGGAGTGGCAATGAGGTTTGCAACTCTGACAATCCAAAAGCCAGTGTTTAAGAAGGTTCGGTTAATTTTGGTCACTGAGTCATAGTCAAGGGTCGGGTCAAGGGTCGCTACCAAAGAGAGAGAGAGAAAAGAAACACTCAGCGTGCACTCTAGCCTAGATCAGAATGGTTATCACTTTATCTAATCAGGAAACCTCTCACTGTAACGTCAAATTCTTTCCCAAACCTGAAAGAAGAATTAGTCGGGGACACCCGAGGAGTAAACCAACTCATCAGTGGGAATCGAGATCCAACTATCATCGCATGATAACGTGACGGAATCCGCTCACGTTATCACACTCCAGAAGGTATGCGCATATCTGGCAAGTTTCAGTTTCTTTAGAAACTCCCGATGTGATTTTTGCCCCATGCTCTTATGACCTTGACGAAGGCCAACATATCATAAGTCACATGTCAAGTTCTACCCGTCATTGTCCAGGTTAATTTGAACCCACCCGTACATACCCTTGACGAAGGCTAAAATAGTAGTACGACTGTCCCAAACCAACGCATCTATCTATGCTGCAGAAAAGTAACAAATAGCTACCATACACTATGCCTTGACGAAGGCCAACATACATAACATGAATACTAAGTGCTACCTTCCTGAAATGACGGAGGGCTACGAATGGTTTCTGGCGAAAAACCTTTAACGTAATGAACTTGATATCGTTGAAGGAACGGATAGCTTTATAAAAATATAGTGACGAAAACCTTTGCTAAAGAGGTCACTCCCGGTGAAGGGATCTCGGCTCTTTCCCCGTGGGATGAGGTGCAGGATATTCCAACTGAATACCACGATGCAAAGCAAAAGCAATCGGCTATAGTGAAGTTATTGCCCTGACGCAAACTTTTGTCCAAGGGGTCACTCCCGGTGAAAGGATCTCGGCCCTTGCTTCGTTGACTGAGGAGCAGGATATTCCAACTGAATACCACTGTGCAAAACAAAAGAGAATGCTCTTGCAATAACAGCTTTTTGAAAAATGTTCCAACATCATCAGAATAGGTTTGTTTAGCTTGTATTGATCCGAATCAACGCAGTCCCATCAATTGATCACACCACAAAGAACAAAAATAATGATGTACGTATATGCCATCCGCATTCGCCACTGGGTCCCGTCATCACCCGTTAGGTTACTGAACTAACGACAGAGCGGGGACTGGACTAGCGCGGATGCAAAACATATACAACATTTACTAGTATATATATCAATATATAATATTCGCTCAAGGAGTGATAAAATGCAACATCACAGAAATGTAACCAGCATCACAGAACAATACAGATATCTGGGATCCCCGGGTTTCACAGAGCAGCTACTGAAACCCGATGTTCCCCTGGTCGTGTGGATAGCCTGTGCAATGAGATCCTAGACCCCTACGGGCGCGGCAAGTTACCCGCCAAATCCTGAAGCGAGGCAGCCCCCTTCAACAACGTGAATGAACCACCCAGCACTTCACGGAATTCGGTAACTTGAGCACCCCTCCTGGGTCAACCTGTACCCCCTACGAGTGCGGCGAATAGCCCGCCAATTCTAGAGTAAAGCCCCCTCCGACTCAATGCCATGAGATGCAGGCCCGTTGCCCTTTAGAACCCGGCTATCCGTGTACCCCTCCGCGGGGTAATCCAAGTACAGAAAGTAAAAATATACATACAACGGGTATATCGACCTCGACCCGGTCGTGCCCCAAAAGAATAATATACAAACAGGCAGTGACGACAGTCCACATGTCGGACGCTCGCCCCGCAATATCAAATGTACATATAAAAAAAAACTGTACTACCACTGCAACCAGGCTATCCCCATGACCAATCCGCAACATCACAGCACAACACAGAACATCAACGTGAATGTCATGTTCGCAAATCCGTCTAAAAAAGGCTATAGCAGTTAGACAGGATTTACCGATCAAATGACATTCACGGTCGCAGATATAATGTAAATACTGTGAACTAACATGTTTACAATTCTCGATCGATTAAATTTATCCAAGTGGGCCCCAAGCACTACTGTAACACTCACAGAAAATCTGGGCCCAAAAAGAATATCCCAAAACCCCTATTTCCAACCCAAAAGCCCACTGGAAAAATTTGGTGTTGCGTTGACTTTATTCAATCGCGGAACCGCGGCTAAACCAGGGGTTTGGCCGCATTTCCGCGGCCGTACTAGAGCATCACTCAACCAAATTTTTGCAGAATGCTTATATTTGCCTGCATGTGTTTCTGCAACAACCTGAAAAATTTTTGGAGCCAAAAAAAAATTCGACAGAAACTGATGCTAGGAAAAATACAGTTTTTTGAATTTTTTGTTCGATCGAATTCTAAACATACTAGAGCAAGCTAGAGTAGGTTAATGGCATGGCTCTGATACCATTGTAAGTGCACGGCGGCGCCCTGGCCGTCAATCCGACGCCGGAAATGCGGAAACGAAAAACTTTGCGAAACTTGCAAACCGGCACCACCGCGCACTATCATCCCGGATCGGGCCATTAACCTAGCTACAAGAAAACTAAAGAATGGGGTAGAGAGATATACTGAGCGATCCGTGTCCTTCGGTCTTCTCGTCGTCGTCCCGATCTCCCGCGGAATCTTCGTTCGTCACCTCCTCGTCGGAAAGGGCACCACGTAGCCGATTTCTTTTATGGGCTCCGACCTCTTGACCGAGGCAACTCGGGCGTGATGTTGGCAAGCCGACGCGTCCAAGAGTAATGTAAGTGTAGTGTAGTAGGGTTGTCTCATTTGGGGTTGAAGTTGCCTTTGGATGGAGGTAAAGAAAAGAGATGAACTTGGGAATTTTTTGTGGCAAGCTAAAATGAGATGAATGATACTTTTTCCCACACCAAAAATAAAATAAACCTCTCTCTCTCCCTCCTAATGTGTCCGGCCCCTTATCATAAAATGGTGGGGGGAATGAATTCATGAAGGAAGGTGAGAGTAGTAAAAGGAAAGGGGTGACCACATCCAAAAGCAAGCCTCACATCAACTTCTAATCCATTCTAATCTCAATTAATGCAAAGGAAGAGACTAAAAAAGAATCTCATCATGAAGGAACTATCATGAAGCTCTCATATGCAAGAAACCCCCTCCACAAAAAGTAATTTGCACAATTGCAAATTACCCCCTCCATCGGAAAAGTCCGGCCGGGAAGGAACAAATGAAAACTGGCCTGAACGGAATGCAAACTGGCAACATCAGAAAACTGATCCCGTAATAAATTACAGGAAAACCCCGCAACTGCATATACATGCCCGCATTTGTATTCCCACTGAATACAAATGCAAAGAGACAAAATCTACACTGTCTAATACTAGGATCTGGCTTAAACCAAAGCCCGCTAGTATTATCCGTCCGATCATGATCCGTACAATACCGCACGTATCTGATCGAACCTTGCCATATCTCCATACGGCCTCTACAGCGTTTCGCCCGAAACATGAGTAACTGTGTGTGGGGGACTCTAAAGACTCGTCAATACTATGGCTGTGGATTTAACCACTAGCACGTCAGAGGTATCAGCCATACGTAATGAGCTACCAGCTATTGACCAAAAAGGACATCGACGATTGAACTCATCCTGACACCCTACTGAGCCTGTCAGTGACAATATCCGTACAGTCCGGTCCGTTCGTCTATGAGTATCGTATGGCGGGCCTAGGGGGTTGGTAAAAGACAGACCCCCAAAAGCGGTACAAGTCGTGTCGGAGTGTATCCAGAACACCCTGAGATACTACTGGAATGCCTACCAGTAAATCTCCTGCCTCGGCCGAGGGCTTTGTGTAATGGCTCTCCTAGACACAGCGCGACCTCACCCCCAATACCGGGAGAGACGAACCCCTGCAGATCCGCTCACTGCCTCCATGTGGCTCAGGACTGTACCCAACTAAAACCTGTTTGCACGTCTCCTTTGAGCGTGGTATGGTAGTAATCTAAGTACATTGGGAACTCATACGAGACAAATGACGATCTCAGGTCGATGAACTAACCTGTACACATGTCACCAGGGAACTGCTATCTGACGTCTGGTCTAAGACCAACGAGCAGGTTCCCGGCGAGTCCTGTCCGGTGTACTCATAACCCAATGAGCACCTGTATACATCTTAGGTGAACCAACTGACACCAATGGCTTTTGAGATCGGCCACCGCTCCTCGTCGGGGACTCGACTGTATACACTAGTCTACTCTGGAGAATCGATGCCCTGTCTCGAAACTCCCACGACTAGGGACCTTTTAAGGATTTGCTTATAGAATCCAGCTCTCACGTATATGATCGCCCTCATACTGCTGGTAGTCAAGGAAGAATCCTAAGGGCTCTATCAACGTGCAATAGCAACTTGTAAGGTCACCTAAAGCAGTACACGATGATAAAGATAAACCATATAGCATACTATCATCTCGAGTAAGACTGTCCTACCGGTATAGGTCCTCCCTCAATTATTGCAATCACGTTCCTGTGATCTTATAATTGACTCTGAGCGCACTATATCCAACAAGAATTACTTGCATTGTTTTCCAAATACTTTAAACTTGGAAAATGGGTTCCTGACATCCGATCGTCTCTATCGACTCTCAACGTACATGCGTGAAGTTTTCTCTAACTGGAATCAATCAATCTGATGACCTCGCATCGGGGTAGGAAATGAATCACATGTCCTAGTCCTTTATCTTTAGTGACTAGCGATCTTCTATCATATCTCGAAGTACAACTCGTGCGGCAATAGCTCCAAACATCTGGGGCGATATCTCGTCATTCGCAGTCGCAACTGGCTCAATTGTCCGCACGCTGAAAAGTGCCTCAATCATCAATTATAATCGGTGCATCGACGGTCATCACATTCTGGCTGGCCTCTAGCAGTAGCCTGATCCTCTGATGCTGATATGCACGTCCGAGAAATCTTGTAAAACCGATCCATCAAACGCTCATGGCGCGAAAACACAATAGAACAAAGCATCTATGCAAATCATATGTCCCTGGAATCATGCCCTGGTCAGTCCTCATCCGTTACGAGGTCATGCCGACGCAACTCTAGCCATAGCTCTCTCTGTCCATGTAATCATGGCAGCAAAACCATAAACCAATATCGATGAGGATAGATCATAGGAATGAATATAATGCTATGTAAGGAAATGTACATCCTAAGGCTTCTAAAGCGGAATAGCGTATCGTAAGTATGTCGCGGAATATACACACGGTAAGTATGCCGCGGAACATACACACGGTACGTCACTCTCCTTAAGTCACCTACTCCATCAACCAAGGTCAACCTACACGACAAAAGTTCGGGTCTAATACCCCCTCGACTAAGTTTATGTTTCGCAAGGTCAAGCCTAGATTCCGTACATATACAAACGCCCTAGGCTCCGCATAGCCTAACATAGACTCGAACCAAGGTTAACCTACCACCCTGATACCAAAATTGTCACGACCCGAAATGGCATGCGACTGGCAGTTGAATAATATGAAGTCTATAGGACCCCATCTAATTCAAGTATGCCAACAAACCCAAAAATCTAAACCATTTTATAGAAGAAAGGAGGAAAAGTCTAGTTTTAAAGCAAGTAGTTTAATAACATAAGCCGAAATATGCATTTTTAAAACATCTGAAAATTTCGGCAAAATTTCCTTTGTAAGTACTGGCCCCAAAAGGGTACAACATGCATAATATGAATAAAGGCATCCCCAAGCGGGAGCTAGCTCTTCGTCAATTGACGGTCACAACCACGCAAGCAATATAATATACAACGCCGAAGGGCTAGGATCAAAACTCAAAAGGAAACTCAAAATTTCCAAGAAAACCATAATAATACAACGCGCGACTCTAAGGTTGAAAGAATATACACTGGTCTTCTGAGTCTATCAAATAAATATACAAGTCTGGTTGATGAAGTTTACTAGATACAACTGAAATAAAAATAAAGGTACAAAGGTGGTCACGATGTGAGTGAACCCACCTAACAAAGCAATCACCCTGAATAAAGCAGTGTGCCAACAAAGACACAACGAAACCTGTACGGCGAAACCTGCAAGAACTGTGGCACAACGGGGGTGAGTTGCTAACTCGTGAGTAGAAAACATCATAGAGCAGAAATCGTATGTATGACTAAATCCTAGGTCAATACGATCATAATATATATCCTCAATGATAATATGGCCTGAAGCATAATATAAAGGCAAGGGTAAACATCTATCATAAGTGAAATCCCATGTGCTCGTGTCAGTGTCTCAGGTAGCAGCATATCATAAATATGAGGTATGAATGCAATATAATGAAAACAGAATGCATTATGTATAAGAAAACTGTTTTCTTAAAAGAGTGAGATTTCTGTATATTTAAATCGAGGTATCATCAATGAAATCAACATAAATCAGTTTCTAGCATCGACACAAAATATATCTCAATATCTCAATATCTCAGGCTCCGGCTATCCGGACTGGCCTGTATCATCAAATCTCAATATCTCAGGCTTCGGCTATCCGGACTGGTGATCAGTCGAAAATATTGCATTTTTAACGCATCAATTTCCCTACTATTTGCAATCATCTAAAAGTGTTCGGCATAAATAAAGCACATATTAGCAATTTGTCTGTAAAATACCAAATAACATGTGTTATACATTATAACCGGTATTTTGAGGGAAATTGTGTGTTTATTATTGCACGCATAATCTTTTGTATATCGCAACACTTGTCTCGAGATTTTGTGCAGGAAATTCCAGGTAAAAGAGCCGGAACTACTAAAAGTGCTGATAAAAATACATCAAGTCCAAGACTTGTAATCTGGCAATGATTCTGAAAGAATAAAAAGATTCCAATCATCCCATGAAGTGCCAAAAAGTCAACATATAGCAGCCTAGAGAAATGATGCACTGAGCCCACCACTTTGCCGCGGATCCGCGGCCGAGTCAGCCGATTCGCCACGGATCAGCGACAATATAGACACATCAGCATCTCAATTTTCTCTACATGCTTCCCTGTAACGGCCAAGCTTCCAGAAGACTCCTAAAGACCACGTTGCTTCATCCAGAAAGCTCGGCCTAACAAGTTTATCCTAGAATATACCTTATTCTAGAATATTCCCTCCAACAAACTTCTTCTAGAAGACTCTCCCTAACAACCTAGCTTTGGAGGGAAGATTCAAATGAGGTGGTTATAAAATGAGATCTAGATCTAGGGTTTGAGGTTGTTGAAATTAGAGGGAAAAATTGTAGATCCAAATCAAATCTAAATCAAATTGAGTGACACAATTTGATCCAAATCAAGATCTATCGAATGCCGAGCCAAAGCAAGCATCCATCGAGCCTTTTTGGAGCAACGCCGATCTTCATCCGAGCAAGTGATCCACGATGATCCGCGACTCACGAAGACGATGCGAAACTAGTTCGACGATCGAGTTCTCTCTTCAATTCTTGTATTCTTTGAGTGAATTGTAACGAAACGTTGAATAATAAAAGGTGAAAATTCTTGATCTTGCTTTTCTTTACATTTGAACATTATGAAGAGTTATCAATTCTCGATTCTTTTCTTTTTCATGATGTTTGAGTAAAAACTCCGCTTGTGAAGGAATCGAGAAAATAGATAGATGATGATGATGATTAAATTCTTGAACGATTCTTAAGTCTTATGAGTTTTGTAACTTTAGGAAATTGAATTATCGACAACCTAGTTTCGAGCGAGATGCCTTCTGGAATGTTTTCACTCTAAATTAGAGATCAACGATCGATGATTGAATTTCCTAGAGTCTAGAATTTGAATGCTAATTAACGAAAGGACAAGGGATAGAAGGAGAAACCATAGTTTCTTTAAGAGATCCCTAATTCTCGTTGATCATCATCGATCTAGCAACAAATCATCGATAGATAAGAATTTGTAATCATAAGTCTTCATCATCACTATTGATTGGATCGATTCCTACAAGCCTCTTTACAAATCATGATAATTCATTCGATTTGGACATCTACTTGAACTTTATTGATTCTTGATTTTAGATCTAGTTCTTTACGATTCTTGAAACTAAATTTCAAAATTCTTGAATCAATTATCTTGCAATTTTTCTTTTATCTTTTCATTTCGACTCATCTAAAACAAAATCGATCAAAACACACTTCCCAGTGGACGATCCGTATTCATTAACGCGCTATATCGACACCGTTAATTGATTGCTGTATAAATTTCTTTGATTGTGAACACTTTACATTTTCATCACAATGGAGACGATCAATCAAATGGCGCCGTTTCCGGGGATCGAACCCGGGTCCCCCGCGTGACAGGCGGGAATACTCACCACTATACTACAACCTAGTTTCGAGCAATGCTCCTCTGTCACAGGTTCAAATTAGCAATTTGTCTGTAATTTGTCTGTAAAATATAAGGTAAATTGTCTGTAATTTGTCTGTATAACACATGTTATTTTGAATTTTACAGACAAATTGCTAATATCCGGACTGGCCTGTATCATGAATCTCAATAAAATCACCAGTCAGCAATGCTCCTCTGTCACAGGCTCAAACGCCATTCTCTGCGATCTTCTCGCCCCGGGGTACTGCACCGGGTCTACCATGCACCAACAGACGGTTCATCTCCTCCTCGAATCGGGTGTATGATATCGCTCAAGAGCCGAGAAAACTGATGGTTGACATATCACAATCATAACATGAGAAAACTGCACTTTTATCTTTAAAAATGATAAATGAGTTTATTAAATCTTGCGGTTTCGCCAAATCCAGAAATCTCATGGAAAATCCGAAATCAACAAACCACGATGTAAATAAATAAATAAATAAATAATAATGAATACTGGGCTCCGGCAATCCGGACTGGCCCTTATAATATTGCATGACTAATGAATATAAAAATATGAATGAAATATCAAGCCATGAATGCAATAATGAACTAACATATGAAACAATAACATATAGGAACTATCAGCTAGCAAGTTATGTCAATGAAATAATATTCTCTAAAGTGTACGTGACATGGCAATTACCGATGATGATGTGTGTGAGCCGGCAAGCAAGTGTATGTGGAGCATACGCATCATCGGTAATGGTGCTGGTGTCCTGACAGCATGGTTTCATAATCACTAAAGTACACTATAAACATGCAATGCGATGATAAAAACATAATAAATGGCAACTGAATAGTAAATGCAACAATAATATGCGGAACATGAATAATAACGTAACAATAAAGAATCTACATTTCTATATATGTGTCATACCGTTTTGCCATTTGGAATAATACGAATCGTGGTGTTTTGGAAATAAGGGCTACGGTGTTTTCAAGAAAAGGTACATCCTTTGAAATATCCGTAGAACCCCTTGGCTTGTCTTTAAAATACTCACGATTCATTAGTTTTGAAATAGATATGACTCGAGTCTAGTCTAACATCTACACGTAAACTACAGGACTAAACTAGCAGGCTAATCGAAAAGGTAAGGAAACCACCTAAATCTTAGTCGATATATATATATATATAACATATAATAGTCGGTGATCCCACATCAATAGTATCATATATGATACAATATATAATATGACATCCTCGAGTCAAGAGTGCGGATCTATCAGCAATATAGCTCGTACGATAAATCCATCGTACGACATTCTAAATCTGGGTATTGGTCGAATATCACATTTATCTCATTATTCATCTGGTATCCTTATCATCACATATCGTGAACTGGGGTTACTGATCTAAGTCTAGTACAATACTGATGCCATCTAGATATATATATGCGTGTGTATGAAACACATCGCCTAAGGACCCGCTATAACATCATGTCGTATCTCATAATACGAACCAAATCACATCACCGATATCATGCACCATGCCCAATCTCATCGACTCATCACCAAATATCATATACTATCCTCATTATCCATGTATATATATACGTATATATATACACATAGTCCCATACCTATGTGTGTGTGTCACTAGTAAAATAGGGGGTTGCCCCTACGGATATTGGAATCCGTAGGGGCAGATTTAACTTGGCCCTACGGATTAATCCGTAGGGCTAAAAGGTTGCCCCTACGGGCCCAGACGTCCAAGAATAAAAATATTAATTCTTAATTTGGTGTTTGCCCCTACGGAGACGCAAACAAAGAACCTACGGGTATATCCGTAGGGGCAACTAAATATCAAATTACTAAAGCTCAGATCGATCGCCTACGCTCATAATTTCTTTCTCTCTCGATCTCGATCGCGCGCGAAAACAACTCCTCGTCGCCACCGTCGTCCTCCTCGTCGCCACCGTCGTCCTCCTCGTCGCCACCGCCGGTCAGGTGAGTAAATCTTGAGGTAAATTAAAGAATTTTTTGATTAACATACGTGCTGGGTCTGGGGTCGGGGGGTTGCACGCGCGCGAGTTGAGGTTCGGCAGGGGTCGCGGTCGGGGTCGGGGTTGGGGTTAGGGTTAGGGTTGGGGTTCGCTGCTGCTGAGGCTGGGGCTGGGGTTAGGGTTTGCCTTAGGGTTGGTGTTGGGGTTTAGCTGGCCGCGCTGGGGTTAGGGTTAGGGTTAGGTTGGGGCTGGGCAAGGCTGGGGCTGGGGGCTGGGGCTAGGGGCTGCCCCTGGGGTTGGGTAGGGCTGGGGCTAGGGTTAGGTTGGGGCTAGGGTTAGGTGGATTGATGATAACAAAATACATGGATGGATCGATGAATTTAGTGATGTTATGTGTCCCGCCAACATAGGAAATTCAAACGTATACTCCGTTTTCTCATCTTAAAACTAGCAACCAAAATGTGACTAAAAAATCTTTCTACATATATTTGAAACACATTTATTAGTTGGGTTGAATATTTGTGATTCCATTATATTATATTGTAAGATGCAGAAATTGTATCCTAAAACTACTTGATCCAATCATCCAACAAATACATTCATAAGATACTTATTAATTTTCCTGTATCTTGTATTGAATCGTAAGATTGATTTGCATGTCGTAAGATATTTGACAACACTAGGATGTCTTTCATAAAACAGAAAGTAAATTGGTGTAGGGAGAAAGCTGCTTGATGGGTGGTGACTGGGTCCATTCTTTCTTCATAATCCCCTTCAACTCTATGCCTTTCAATTATTGTGGGAAAATTAGATATTACTTGAGTGATCATGATATCATTTTTTTTGAATATTTCTTCCGAGAATTTATGCATGGTCTTGACATTGAACTTTATCATACTCCTTAATATTACTTTAGTGATTGATAATATTCAATATGCTTATGTTGTTGACCCAAATTAAGTAAGGGGGTTAGTCAATTGGAATTGGTGTTTGGAACTTTGAAGTATATCTTTAATGGGATAGTTTTATTTGGTGTCAGTCAAATAAAATGAGAAGTAGAACCTTTTATTGTTAGTTATGAATGAATCTAATATTGGAAGTTGATGGTTTCAGTTAGAACTTTTTTGGTATATGATAGATTTCCGCCTACCAAAATCGTTCCATCCAAAAAGTGAATACAGTGGAACTTCTGTTCTCCTTGCCCATCGACTTTTTCTCTCTGGAAATTTGTAGTCTATATAACTATCTAAAATGTATTTGCTAATACAATTATTTTAGCCTGACATACTAAAATATTATTATATTGTTTATGTTATCAATAAGTTATTAGTAGTATTCTCTTGATTGGTAAAAGGGGCATGGGCGTTCGCTCTATACATTCTTAATGGGATAGAAGCCTACCCCCACAGCCGGAACACACACATACAACAAGAATACACAACAAACTCATAATTAGAGAGCGATTCGAGATGTTCCGGTTAAAACCAATATATGATACTCGATGATAATATAAAACCTTCATATCCCCATCGAAACTCATATATGAAACTAAAAGCGCCACTTAGTCCCCGTCTATCGGTTAACATACGTGCGATGCTCGTCGTGACCTAGAACTATACGAAGGTTGTTAAATATCGGACAGTATAGCTCGATACTAACAACCGTCGTATAGTCTACGCGACGAGAAAATTCAATCGTATGGTAACCCATAGATTTGTCCCGTGTGGACAAGTTAAGAATGTATAAAGCAAACGCCTTCATTCACTTGTGTTTTCATCCGTTTCGAGATATTTCGTCGGTACCTTTCCGCTGGTTCTCCGTGTACAAAGATAGATTAGATGTTCATTTCAACGTTGTTTCACAGCTTTGAAATGATTATCTATTCTATTACAGTGTACTCGGAGAACAGCGGGGAGGTGCTGCCGAAATTTACTCGAAACGGTTGAAAGCACAAGTGATGGGCGTTCGCTCTATACATTCTTAATGGGATAGAAGCCTACCCCCGACAGCCGGAACACACACATACAAATGCATAACTAGAGAGCGATTCGAGATGTTCGGGTTAAAACCAATATATGATACTCGATGATAATATGAAACCTTCATATCCCCATCGAAACTTATATATGAAACTAATAGCGCCACTTAGTCCCCGTCTATCGGTTAACATACGTGCGATGCTCGTCGTGACCTAGAATTATATGAAGTTTGTTAAATATCGGACAGTATAGCTCGATACTAACAACCGTCGTATAGTCTACGCGACGAGAAAATTCAATCGTATGGTAACCCATAGATTTGTCCACTGTAGACAAGTTAAGAATATATAAAGCAAACGCCTTCATTCACTTGTGTTTTCATCAGTTTAGAGATATTTCGTCGGTACCTTTCCGCTGGTTCTCCGTGTACAAAGATAGATTAGATGTTCATTTCAACGTTATTTCACAGCTTTGAAATGATTATCTATTTTATTACAGTGTACTCGGAGAACAGCGGGGAGGTGCTGCCGAAATTTACTCGAAAAGGTTGAAAGCACAAGTGATGGGCGTTCGCTCTATACATTCTTAATGGGATAGAAGCCTACCCCCGACAGCCGGAACACACACATACAAATGCATAACTAGAGAGCGATTCGAGATGTTCGGGTTAAAACCAATATATGATAATATGAAACCTTCATATTCCCATCGATACTCATATATGAAACTAAAAGAGCCACTTAGTCCCCGTCTATCGGTTAACATACGTGCGATAATTTATTCTTTTCAACAACAAACGCACACACAAAGCATATACACGGATTTTCTCCTTTGTCAGTAACTATCCCGTTCTTATATTTCTCAATATAGTCAGCATAACTTACAATTTATATGTTATTCAGTCTAACATGGCCCATGAGTACGTCAGAGTTAAGGACTGGATGTATGTGGATTGGAAACAACGTATGCAACCTAAGTTTGTCGCAGGAGTTGCTGCTTTCCTTGAATTTGCACGCGCACATAATAAGATCATAATAGAGAAGATTTTCTGTCCGTGCGATAGATGTGGCAATAAGTACTGGCAGAAGGTAGAATTGGCAGAGCTTCATATTGTAAAACATGGGTTTACTAGACTTTATTCAACTTGGAAATATCACGGGGAAGGAGAAGATTGCAGTACTGCGGTAGAAGAAGAAGGAGAACACGATAATGCGGCAGGAGAAGAAGAAGAATTCGGTAATACGGCAGGAGACGGAAATTTATTTCCATCAGAAGAAATGGAGGATATGGTAGAGGCTGCCCTAGGTGAATCTATTCGTACCGAAGATGACATTCCTTCCGGTCAGGGACCGCGTGCGGATAAATATGAAAATTTCATGAATGATGCTAGGAAACCAATTTATGAGAATGCGAAGTATTCCACCCTCTAATGGTTCGTCCAACTTTTCCAGATTAAGTACCTAAATGGATGGAGCAACAAGTCATTCACAATGCTTCTTTCGTTCTTGAAAGATTCTATGCCTCCAGGAAATAATGTGCCCGAAAGCTGGTACGAAGCCCAGAAGATGATGTCTGATTTGGGTCTAAAGTGCGAGAAGATTCAAGCATGTCCTAAAAATTGCGTGTTGTACCGGAAAGAGAATTCAGATTTGAAAGAGTGTCCAACATGCGGAGAGGCCAGGTATAAGCCGAAAGATTCTGATAAGAAGCCTGATATACCTGTGAAGATAGAACGATACTTTCCCATAACACAGAGGCTACAGAGGCTATTCAGGTGAAAGAAAACAGCCGAGGCAATGATTTGGCATCACCGTGCTCCTCCAAGCGAAAATGGAAAAATGAGCCATCCAAGAGATTCACCGGCATGGAAGGATTTCGATAGGAGGCACGCAATATTCAGTACCGATCCTCACAATGTCCGGCTCGGACTGGCTACCGATGGCTTCTGTCCATTCAACTATATGGCTGGAAGTCACAGTACATGGCCCGTTGTAATGATAATTTATAATCTGTCGCCTTGGTTGGCTATGGACCAATCATACTTTATGATGCCTCTTCTTATCGACGGACCAAACTCACCGGGGAACAATATCGACGTCTATCTCCGACCTCTGATCGAGGAGCTGAAAACTTTGTTCATTGATGGTGTAGAGACATATGATTCAAACACAAATACAACCTTCATACTGCGTGCGGCTTTAATGTGGACAATTAATGACTTTCCTGCGTATGGAATGCTATCAGGTTGGTCCGTACATGGTCACAAAGCATGTCCTCATTGCCATGAACACACAACATCAAAATTTTTGAATTTTAGCAGGAAGGTTTGTTATTGCGGCCATCGACGTTTTCTGCCTCCAGACCACCCCTATAGGTTAGACACGGTTCACTTTGATGGTCATCAGGAGCTTCTTGGGCCTCCATCCCCATTGTCCGGAGAGGACGTGACTGCTAAATGGGATGGTTACAATAACGTGACCTACGGAATGGATCCGACGAAACAGGTCAAACCACAATATTGGAACAAGTTAAGCATTTTCTTCGAGCTTCCGTACTGGTCTACAAATTCAGTGCGTCATTGTCTGGACGTCATGCATATAGAGAAGGGAGTATCAGAGCACATACTTAACTTGCTTCTTTGTAAAGACGGGAAATCGAAAGACAACATGAATGCCCGGATGGATCTACAAGAGTGGGGAATAAGAAGTGAACTGCGCCCTAAACCGGTAGCGGGTAAACCGGGCAAGTTTGTACTTCCCAATGCCGCTTATCATATGTCACAACCGGAGAAGAAAAGATTCCTGCAGGTGTTGCATGATTTGAAAGTCCCCATAGGTTTCTCAGGATCATTCAGCAAGAAAATAAAAATTGTGAAGGGCAAGATCGATGGGCTGAAAAGTCATGATCACCATGTTATCGTGGAGCACCTTCTTCCATTAGCCCTCAGGACTTCTCTCCCCGACTCGGTTGGTCTAGTAATCAACGACCTATGTTGTTTTTTCAGAGAGTTGTGTGCTAAAACACTGGAGGTTGCGACGCTGGATAAACTAGAAAATTCTATTGCGTTGATACTTTGCAAGTTTGAGCGTATTTTCCCACCGTCATTCTTCGATATCATAATACACTTGACGGTTCATCTTGCAACTGAGGCGAAGTTAGCCGGACCGGTACAATATCGATGGATGTATCCCGTCGAGAGGTACGTGTAATTTTTCGTTTCGCGCAATTTATAAATTTATTGTTGTCCTATATGCCCGTGTTTATTTATTCAACATATTCTCATTAGGTACCTTTACACTCTTAAGAAGTATATACGCAATAAAAATCGACCAGAGGGTTCTATCATGCAAGGTTATCTTCTTGATGAAGTAACCACATTTTGTTCCCACTATCTGGACGAGAACATTGAGACAAGACTTAACCGACCACGAAGAATTCAAGACGGGCCATATGGTAAAGCCGAGTATAAGAGGGTAGACACTATGTTTATCAACAAGATATACCGGTTTATCTTGCTTAATTGCGCATGTCTTGAACAAATTAGAGAGTAAGTTCTTTTGGATTAATTGTTATATCTGTGTTTGTGTGTGTATGAAATGGCATAATATTAATGTCATAATTATTTGTCGAAAACAGAACTCATTTTAATGAGGTACGTGAGGGGCATCCTGATTGGAACGAAGAACGTTTGGAAAAATACCATCAGGATAATTTTTGTGATTGGGTCACAAAGCATGTAAGTTATTCGAATTACATTTTATTGCAATCAGTTTTAATCTAAACTTGTATCGTTATGTATTTATCATAAAATTTGTTTTGTTAGATCCACGATCCGAACTTGTCTACATCATTTGAGAGTGATTCAAGATGTTTAGCTCAATTTCCTAGTATGGAGGTTGCATATTACAAAGGATTTGGTGTCCTTGGATACAAATTCGAAGTTAAGGACATAGAAACATCTAGAACCACTCAGAATAGTGGGATTGCGACGGTAGGATCGGACGGTGTGATTTACTATGGGTACTTAAATTGTATACTCGGCATCCACTATCCCGGACGATCAGAACCCTTTTATATATTCCAGTGTACTTGGTACGATCCGCGAACCGATACAGACAGGTGGAGAAGCAGTCTTGGGACTTGGAAAGATGAATATGGATTGACCAGTGTGAACACACTTCGATTTTACGGTCAGGACGATCCGTTTATCTTTCCGAACCAAGCGTTCCAAGTATACTATTCACAGTGTTTGAAGCATCCGGGGTGGAGTGTTGTATGCCGATGGAAACCTAGAGATGTCTACGATGTCCCAGAATACGAGGACAGCGATGAGGACGAAGAAGAGAGAAGGCTTAAAGTGCTCCGACCGTCTGTTTCGAAGGACGGGTTGTCTTCGACCGATCATGAAGTTACGTGGGTTAGAAATGACATCGACGATGAAATCCAAGTAGATATGTATGATGCGCCCACGAAACGAAAAAGGTTATCAGTAATGTTATATTACTACTTCACATTTTACGCTCTAGATCATATATAGTCAATACTTTTAATGATTTTCTAATGCGTCCACGAACGGTTTATCTAGATTTGATGACGATGTCGGGAGCAGCGAGGGGCGGCAGGAGCTCCAGCCGCGGCAGAGGCAGAGGCAGAGCGGTTCTGCCGCCCGGAGAGCTCCGTAGGGAGCTTCAGAGGGCCGGTCTTGCACCCAGATCGGAGACCCCTTCTGATGCCTCCTTCCATGTGGATTTTGCCACACCTCCAGGTATACTGCACGCATATCCATTTTGAATGTAATATTACAGATATTCATGCATGTTTATGTCTAAATTACTTATATTGTCAATGTTTGATTGTCTAGTTGTTGGTGATGCGTCCACATCTGGGACAGAGGCCACCCCCGCTCCTCCAGGTATGTTTATATATCATATAGTGTATGTATATTGATTTAGAATGCTATATCATAAATACACACATTCCTTTTGCTCTTACTTAGCAATTTTTATTATTGTCTAGCTGTAGGTGGTGACACCACCGCACCTGCGGGTATGTTTATATATCCTATAGTGCATACATATTGATTTAGAACGTTATATTATTGATCTACACATTCTTTTTGCAATAACTTATATAATCTATTTTTAATTGTCTAATTATAGGTGGTGCGTCCACACCTTCCACAGGGGCCACTCCTGCCGCTTCCATACCCTCCGCATCGTCTGCAGGTTAGTATGAATAAATTTAAAATATTTATTCATTTTACATATGCTCTATAGAATAAATATGAACTTCATGGAAATTTAGCGTCGATGTTTATTTTATAGTTGGAGGGGATGCGTCCGGGTCCGGGACCCCGGTTGTTCCTCACCGGAGGAACTATCGTCCCGCTCGTGCTGCTGCTCAGGCCCAGGCTCGTGCGCTAGTCACCGGAAGTATATATCACACTTGAATTTTTGTTTATCCTTGATTTCTTAATACAACTTTGTCTTATTATTGATTGTCTTGATATTTCGTGCAGACGCAGGGCCTCTCCATCCCCAGAGGGGGACTCGAGGCCCGAATCAGTCCTATAAGCTGAGGCCTGATAGAGCTAGGGGGAGGCAGCATTCCCCCTATTTTTTACCCTTGACTATCGCTATACCGGTCCTCATGCCGAGAGGTTCGGCCGGTATTTGGGGGACGAGAGCCGGATCGTGAAGAACTATCCACTTCACGTTGAGTGGGGTGAGCAGCACCAGTGCTCATTCGCCCTCTTCTTTGATCAGGCTCGGGTATGTATTAATATATATTTTCATTTGATCTATCCAATATATTTATTATTAACACTTGCAATCTAATAACATTGTTTTTTTTTGGTATTTTCAGTTGGATTACGATTTTCAGCCTGTAGCCGACCCTGATCACCCGGGGAGGGTGCTCGACCTTCATGCTCTGTACAATGGCCTGATGAAGAACATGCAGGCCAAGGTCCGATACAACAGGAATGAGCTGAATGCCGACTGCTACTCCCTGTGGATAGCGACCCCCGAGGCAGAGAGAGCGGCCCTCCTATCTACTCCGGTGTTTGCGAGAGTCGACGTAGAGACATGGCCTCTATTGTGCGCTTATTTCGACTCCGAACACAAACATGTATGTATTTTAAATTTAATTCATTATTTATGATATAATTTATTTCTTTGTGTTTCTTAATTAGAAAACTAAATGTTAATGCGCTGTGCAGAAACAGGCCGCTCAGAATATGGAGAACAAGAACTCGGCGAAGAGGGGTCGCCCCACTTACACAGGTGGCTCGAGGAACATTACTCGAGCCATGGAGTTATCGGTAAATTAAGAGTTATTCTCTAATATTCTGCAATATTAAGAGTTATTCTCTAATATTTCTAATATTAAGAGTTACTTTCTAATATTGCAGACATCTCGGACCGTGGCGTCAGGTGGTACACCGAGCGTGCTGTCCGCATATCTTGCCGTCCACGGCACCTCGATAGATCCCGCCACGGGCGAGCTTCGATATCCCGACGTCGCTACCCAGGAGTACTGCGTAAGTGTTAATATTTTTTCTACCCAAATTTGAAATTTTAGTTTTGGAAGCTTCAAGTTTAAATTTTATACTTATACTTTACTGCTTAATGTGGGTGTAGGAGCGGGTGGTTGAGCAGGCCCAGGCCTCGGGGATCGATTTTACCGGACAGAACGATCCGAGGCTGCTGACCCCAGTTCTGGACGCCGCACACGGAGGGCACCACGGAGGTTGGGAGAGAGGCCGGGGATTGGGCCCTAGCAGGGCCCATATGAGGTTGGACTCCACCTCGGCGGTTACTTCCTCCGTCTCCAGTGACCGGCATGTCCATCAGGAAATGGATAGCTTGAGGGCCACCGTTCAGGAGTTGAAGGAGATGCTGGTATGTATACTACTTTATAGTAAAATATCATTTCATATTATATACATATCAACATATCCATAATTAGTACGTAGCTTGAGCTTATTTGGTTTTAGACTTAAGTTTGATTAATCATACATACATATGTAATTAAAATAAACAACGCTTTTCCAAACTAGATATCCAAACAGGGTTTCGAAATAACTTAATAATGATACGAATTTGAATAATACACAGTTCTTACACGCTTCTTACACACGTTATGTCCAGACGCGACAGGGTAGATCGGCCGAGCCTCCACATGCATCTCCTTCGGCTGCGGCTCCGCAAGCCACTACATCAGCTGCGGTTCCGCAGACAGCTCCTGTAGCTCCACCGCCCACTCAGACTCCCGCAGCCGCGGCTCCGCAAGCGACTACCTCGACGGCGGCTGCGCAGACCACATCGCCAGCTCTACATGCCGCTCAGACTACCGCTCGCGACGCATTGCAGAGTGTATTGACCGAGGAGCAGGCGCGCGTTATTCTAACGTTATTCAGAGGTGGAGCTGGACCGAACTAGTGTAGCTTTTTGGTTCTTATTTTTTGAAACATGTATTTATTTATATCACATTGTACTACATTTTGAAACGATATTGATATTGGTTTGTATTTATATCATATTCAGTTTTTGGGTTTCTTTTGTATATTATATATATGCGTGAGATGTGATTATGAATACTGCAATATATGATTTGATTGATGTATATAGTATTGTGCACAGGGCGGGAAAATATCTAGCAGCCCATTTTTTTAAAAAAAATACAGACAATATGTACCTACGGATTAAGCCGTAGGTATATATGTTGCCCCTACGGACATATCCGTAGGGGCAAACTATCAGGAAACCGGATATTTTCTGCACTGATCTCAGTGCAGTGTGTTGGGAGTGCCCCTACGGACATATCCGTAGGGGCAACGGTCTATCCCCTACGGAGTTATCCGTAGGGGCCAAATATCAGGTTTCCTGATATTTTGCCCCTACGGCATATTACCTACGGATATATCCGTAGGGGTATAATAAGGACCTACGGGTATATCCGTAGGTACATACAATATATTCAAAAAAACATAAAAAATATATGATTTGATTGCCCCTACGGAGTAATCCGTAGGAGCAACAACACCTATAGATATATCCGTAGGGGCAATATTTTGCCCGTAGGGGCAAGTTCATGGCCTCAACTTGCACCTGCGGCCTTTGCACCTACGGGGTATTTTTTGGCCCCTGCGCATATGTCCGTAGGGGCAGTGAGTTGCCCCTACGGATAAATCCTTAGGGGCAACCCTTATTTGTAGTAGTGTGTATATATATACATATCCCCATATACGCATAAGAAAATAAAATGAATGCATGTGTGTGTGTGCGTGTGGGTGTAATCTTACTCTAGGGTTTCGCGACAAGAAAGCTAAACAAGCTACTCCTAATTACACTAAACTATAACATGTACACCTATAAAGCATTTGATCGACTGATAATCTCGCAATACACATATATATAACGAATATCATATTCTATACTACGAACTGCGGGGGTGCTATAAGCCATCCACCCGACTTCCCGCGTAGATATATATCTACTCACCTGGTCCTCGCTTGCTGGAATCAATGACGCCATGCCCTCCTCGTCATCTCGAAATCCTCATGAGGGTACCAACAACCAATACACATTCCAAATGCGTATTAAAATCAAGTTGGAAAACCAAAACAGCACACGTTTCGCTCATAGGTCAAAACCTGTAGCCTCGCTTGCAAAATATAACCAATAACCCTAGTCGTTGACGTTCAAATGCCACGCGACGGAATACAAAATCAAATACCAAACCCCAAAATAAAACGAAGTTGCAAAACAATACTGCAACTCAAGAAAATGGTCCCAGATTTTACCCTATGTCCAATTAGCCAATTTTGCTTATATGGAGGGTCTATTTTACTGATAAAGGAGCCACAGAACAAACACGGACCAAAATGACCCTACTCTGGCCGCAAATTTCGGCCAGGAACAATAAATCTATGGCCTGGCAGTGGGGTTAGGGTCCAGGATTTTGGGTATATGTTCTAGGTTGCCTGCTTGTGTCTCTGTATTTGCTAAATATTTTTCAGGTGTCCCGGTTGATAGCAGATACCAAAATACATCACAATTTCTATAAAATCTACCGATGTCGGGGTTTCAAAGTTTGGGTTTGGGGTTCTATTCTCTGTTTTCAATCCATTTTACAATCCCTACAGGGGTTTAAGGTCACAATTAAGCCTCAATTACACCTTTGGATTCAATTCAAACCCTAACCCTATCTAGGAATTTTCAAAGTTCACTAAACCGCATTAAAACACTTCTAAACTAACATGAGTGCTAAAGTGAACGAAATACAATGCTAATAGTAAGGGAATTACCTCATTTGGCAACTCAAGAAAATTCTTGAGTTGGCCCAAGTCTCCAAAATCCAATTCTTCTTGGTCCAAAGTGTTTGTGAGAAGCTTATGAATGTTATTAATGAAGTGGGGATGATGTTTTGGATTGTTTTTGGTGATGTTTGAGAGGGTTTTATGGAGGAGGGAGATGGGGGCTGCCATGTTTGAGGAGAGGGGGAAGAATGAATGATGAAGGTGATGAAGACAATGAGCCATGACCATGTTGACCCCTTACCTCTCTCTCTCTCTCTTGCCCATACTTCTTTGTTTATTGTTTTCCTTTTCTTTTCTTTTGTTTTCTTTGTTATCTTTTCTCTTCTCTTTTCTTTTAAAAACCCAATTCATGCATGATAAAAAGAAGAGACCATGTAGGAAAATGTAACAAGTGTGAAAAATGACATATGCATGTCATGTGCACAAAACACGTGTAATGCGCGTTTAGCGATATTTAATCGCGATTAGCATTAAAATAGTGTATAATAAATTATAAAATTTCATAATTTGCTTAAATCCAATAAAACACCCTCATTTTAGTAATTTCTATATTTTTCCAAATTTTTCCCAATTTATCGGTATTTAATTATACCGCCATATTAAAATGTTCATTAAATTTATTATTTAATTATAAAAATTTCCAAAAATAATATTTTATTTTTCTGAAATGTTACATTTTTTCAGATAACATTCTAGAAGCTGGACACCTCATTTTAGGGTTTGACCATTTATTACAAATTTATAAATGAGGTAGCAATGATTTGATGGGAGTATGGTGAGGACCATGCTTGCATAGTGTGAACAAATGAATTCTTAATTCTTTTTTGCATACTATTCAAGTATGGGCACATTTTAAAAATGAAAGATATTGTTTTACAAAACCAAACATGCTCATTTTCTCTCTCTATGGTTACCTCATTATTTTTATGAGATGGTTCTTTCTCTTGAGCATGCCATCTTCTCCTCACCATTTTGTGCTTGACTCCTCTCTTGAGTTTCATGGTTTCCTCCACCTTCATCTTCTGCCTCCTCTCAACCCTCTCATGTGTTGAGAATCATGAGATGAGATAGATAAACACTAAGAACACTCACTACATCCAAGGTTTTCTAGATTAGCAATCTAGAATCCCTAGTTGCTTCACTTGCTTTCGATGTGGAGCTAGAGCCATGAGCTACATCCCTCGGGTGGATCATCTTCGACGGAGGAAGACCGGCGGCCAAGTTTGTTCGAGCATTACTCAAGGAGCCAAGGAGGAAGATAGAAGACCGAAGGACTTGGTTCATTCGGTATAACATTCTAACCTTGTAGTTTAGCTCTCTTTAGTTTTGCTAGTATAGGTTTATAGTTTCGATCTTGGGGCGGGTATTTTTTGCGCCAAAATTTTTGAACGACAGTTTTTGTTCCGTATCGGCCATGGTAGATGGTCAGGGCACCGGCAAAACCCAGCATGAGAAGAATAGTGTTTAGTCTTTAAGGAAGAAGGAGAGAGAGGAACTCAAGAGAGCAAGAGAGGAGAGAAACTCAAGAAAATCTCAAGAGAGAAGAATGAACCAACATCCAAATATCAAGTGTAGAGAATGGCTATGTATATGCTCACTTATTAAGCCATGGAATATATCACAGTAGAATACATGACCCATGCCTCAATAGTGAACCTAAAGTGAATAAAATAATCGAAGTCATTCTTTACACCATGCCATCAAAAGTCTCCTCCATTTCCACCCCATTAATCCATTTGGAAAATGGATAATACAAATAATGAGGTGGCACCTTCTAGAAGCATGTCTTGACAAATTACAAGAATGCCCCTCTCACTTTATATACATACCCGTATCCGTATTCCGAAAAATACGGATACACTGAGACGATAACAATCAAATAGTACAATACTAGGATCCGGGTTAAACCAAAGCCCACTGGTATTGTCTGCACGATCAGCATCCGTGTACAAGTACACGTACGTGATCGAAACCCAGTCGTAAAACCATACGACGTCTACATCAATTGCCTAAAGCAGGGAAATCCTCTGTGTAGGATTCTAATGACTTGACAGTACGCCGTCAGTGGGTTTAACCACAAGCCGTCAGCGGTACTAGCTGCACGTAATAGCTACCTAGATATCTATTGATAAGAAGACTGATGAGCAAACTCACCCGGACTTCTACTGGGCCTATCGGTGACAATTTCCATACAGTCCGGTCTGTTCGTCTGAGATACCCGCATATCCTCCTAGGGGGATGGTAAACGTCAGACCCCTAACAACGTGATAAGTCGTGTCGGAGGAGAGCCTAATACACCATGAGAAACTACTGGAGTACCTTACCAGTATTTCTCGTCTACCCTTGCCATCGACTTTGTGTAATGGCTTTCCGAACATTGCGCGATATCAACCCTCAATACCGAGAGAGACGAATCCTATCTGATCGCTACTGTTTCCAAGTGCTTCGGGACTACACCCAACTACTACCTGTTTACATGACTTCTTTGAGCATGGTAGGGTAGTAATCAAAGTGGAGTGGGAACACACTCGAGACGAAGTAGCGATTGAAAGTCAACGGACTAAGCTGTACTCATGCAACCTAGGAACTGCTACATGACGATAGGTATAAAACCAACAAGCAGTTCCCGATGAGTCATGTCCAGTGTAACTCCCAACCCAGTGAGCACCTACATACCTTCTCCAGTACGTCGTACTAATGGATGTAGGATAGACCATATCCCCTGCTGGGATGAGAAGCATATACACTAGTCCAGTCTCGATAATCCAACGACTAAGGACCTGTATAAGGATGTGCTTATAGACTACCCAGCCCCCACAAGTGTGACCTCCATCATAACGCTGGTTGTCAAGCAAAGATCCTATGGGCTCTACCAATATGTATAAGCGATATGCTGAGAAAAACACATGCACATATTGAGGTAGAATCAAACCAGGTAGCATACTACAATATCGAGCAAGACTGTTACTATAACTGTGAAATATCCCAAGCATCCAATATGTAATATACATTCCAGTATGATACAATAATGGCATCTAGGGCATATATCACTAACAATCTCCCACATGCACCAAGTCCATGTATTGGCATATCACAGACCTATCATCTCGATTAGCCGCTCGAACTGTGTCTGAGGGATAGCCTTTGTGAGTGGATCTGCAGTGTTGTTTTCTATCTCTACTCTCCACACCTCGATCTCCCGTCGATCAATAATCTCCCTGATCAGGTGGAACCACCTCTGGATATGTCTGGAATTCTAATGGGACCTTGTTTCCTTCGCCAAAGTTATTGTGCCGTTGTTGTCACAATATAGCGGTATTGGATCAACAATGGATGGAACCACCTGAAGCTCTGTCAAAAACTTCCTGATTCAGACTGCTTCCTTCACGGCATCACAGGCAGCAATATACTCCGCTTCCATAGTCGAGTCAGCAATGGTTTCCTGTTTGGAGCTCTTCTAAACAACCGCCCCTCTATTGAGGGCAAAGACATGACTGGACATGGACTTGGAGTCATCCTTGTCACTCTAGAAGCTAGAGTGTTGATCTGGAGGTCTTCCCTGCCGTACACTAAGAACATCTCCTTAGTCCTTCTCAGGTACTGGAGAATGTTCTTCACTGCTATCTAGTGCTTCTCCTCTGGGTTTTACCAGGGAGTATGCTACATCTGGTCTGGTACACAACATCGCATACATTATAGAGCCTACCAATGACGCGTAGGGTATAATAGACATGCGAGCCCTTTCCAAATCAGTCTTGGGAGACATCTCTTTGGAGAAGGTGATTCTGTGACAAGCCGATAGATTACCGCCCTTAGAATCTTCCATACAAAATCGTATCAATATGGTGTCGATGTACCTTGACTGTGAGAGTCCCAATATCCGTTTAGATCTGTCACGATAGATCTGGATCCCCAGAATGTAGGAGGCATCACCCAGGTCCTTCATGGAGAACCTCTATGACAAGAATCCCTTGACTGATTGTAGCATAGGAATGTGATTTCTTATCTAGAGAATGTCATCCACGTACAGGATGAGGAATACCACACTTTTCGCTACAATTTTACTATATATGCATGGTTCATCTGGATTTTTAATAAAGTTGAATTCCTTGACCGTCTCATCAAAACAAATGTTCCAACTCCGCGATGCCTGCTTTAGCCCATAAATGGACTTAAGCAACTTGCACACTTTCCCGCTGCTCCCACTCTAAATGAAACCCTCCGGTTGATCCATATAGACGCACTCTTCTAAATTTCCATTTAGAAAAGAGGTCTTTACGTCCATCTGCCAGATTTTATAATCGTGGAAGGAAGCAATGGCAAGAAGGATCCAAATGGATTTGAGCATAGCCACTGGAGAAAAGGTTTCATCATTGTCCAAACCAGGTCTTTGACGAAAACCTTTAGCAACAAGTCTAGCCTTATAGGTTTGCACATGTCCAACTACACCAATCTTCTTTTTGAAGATCCATTTGCAGCCTACGGGTTTTACCCCTTCTGGAGCAAAGTCCAAAGTCCATACTTTGTTGGTGTACATGGACTCCATTTCGGTCTGCATTGCATCCATCCATTTTACCGAGATTCGGCTTTGAATGGCTTGCTGGAAGCTAGTTGGCTCATCATCTTCGATGATGCAATCCTCTCGATCCCCGTCTATGAGAAAACCGTAGTATCTCTCGGACGAATGAGATAGCCTACTAGTCTTGCGGAGTGGCATGGGTATGTCAGGTTCTTTCGAAACGTCTAGTTCCACCATGCTTTCAGTAATAGCTTGTGTTTCTGGAATTTTTTCCAGTTCTATTGCGCTCCCACTTATCTCATTTTCTAAAAATTGAGTTTTCAAGAAGTGGGTATACCGAGAAACAAAAACTTTTTGTTCCTCTGCATAATAGAAAAGATACCCCCTAGAGTTCTTTGGGTACCACAAACTTACACAATACCGAGCATGCCTCGAGCTTGTCCGCATGCTGCTTTTTTACAAAAGCTGGACATCCCCATGTCTTAAGGTACTTAAGTTAGGGTTTCTTCCCACTCCACATCTGATATGGTGTGGTAGGCACTGACTTAGTAGGAACCTTGTTCAAAAGATATGCAGCTAATTCTAGTGCATAACCCCAAAAAGATTGCGGTAACTCAACATTACTTGTCATGGAATGAACCATATCCAATAGGGTTTTGTTCCGCCTTTCTGATACACCGTTCTACTACCATGTCATTGTAGTATAGTGTTGAGTATTCCCGCCTGTCACGCGGGTGACCCGGGTTCGATCCCCGGCAACGGCACCATTTGATTTGGTCAAAAAAGAATAATAGGTTGTAGTAACTGCAATCAATAACGGTGTCGCGTATAGCGAGCGTTAGTGAGTACTGGTCGTCCCCTGGGATTCGAGGAATTCGTAAATTCTTGGTTTAGTTGAGTCGAAAGAACTAGTAAAGAAATTCAAGAAATAGTTCAAGATTTAGTTGAATTTAATAGTTTCAAGAAATTCAAGAAATTGTTTTCAAGAAAGAAAATCAACAAATTGTTCAAGATCTGATTATCAAGAAAATATGAAGAAGGCTTGTATGATTCGATCGGATTTAGTAGCCATGGATGACTAATAAAGGTAACTCATCTTTTCTATTGACAGTTTAACTCTAGTTTGATGGCGATGAATGCGGATTAGGGTTTTTTAGAAGAAACTAGGGTTTCTTCACTATAGTCTCTTGTCCTTTCATTGATCCCATTCATTTTCTAGCCCTTCATAAAAAGATCGTCAATCTTATCTCACATCGAGGTCAAGATAATCAATAATTTTATATCTTACCCAAAGACGATGTTAACGATTCTTTTGCGAAGGTTTGTAAACTTCATAAGACTAAAGAAAAGTATAGAATTCTATCGTCTATTGATCTATACTAATCCTACGGATACTATCAAGCAGAGATTTACTCGCGTATCATGAAAATCGAAGAAAGATTAGAAAAAGAACTCATAATGCAGAATTTTAAAAGAAAGCGAAATTGAAACTTATCACCTTTATTATTGAACTTCAAATTACAACTTCTTCAATCCGAGATTACAAGAAGAATTGCTCTCGATCACTCCCTTGAAGAGGTAATTTTTTCGTCGATCTTTACGTTGCTCGATTACTGTGAGTCTTGGACCTGTCGTGGAACACGTGCTCGTTGATGACGATCGGCTTTATATAAAGGATCTTTTGTTTAATTGCTTGATGAACTTCTCGATGATTCTTGATTTTGGATCTTGGATTTTATATTTTTCTTGGATTTGTGTTGAATTGGATGAAAGATTTGAGACAAAATTAGGAACTAATTGGGAACCTCTCTCTTCATGACCTTGGTCCTTTTTATAGCCCCCTCTTTAAGCTTCCCCAACAAGCTAGGATGTTATAGAGAAGTTTCCAGAACAAGGTTGTTACAATGAGGCTTCCCCATCAAGCTAGGATGTTGATAAGAAGTTTCCAGAGAGTTCCCGACCCCGAAGCCCCTGCCGCGGATCCGCGGCGACTCGGCCTGACTCGGCCACGGTTCCGTGGCTAATTGGTAGCTTCATTGGTTACAACTTCAGGTGTTTTCTTCTGTTGGTCTTTGGGTCTTCTTGCGATATCTGGAATCTTCTAATCGTTTCTGAGTCTCTGCCAGAATTTAATTCTTCGGTTTCCTGTATTTTATTCGAAGATTTCCGATTCCCGATATCTGACCTGAGTTAACTTTGCACAAGATCTCAATGAAGATTGTGAGATACAAAATATTATGCGTAAAAATATTAAACATACAATTTCCTTCATAATGTTGATTATAAAGTATAACACATGGTAAATGATATTTTGTAGATGAACTTCTAATATGTGTTATATTCATAGCAAATACCTTTAGATGATTAAGAAAAGTAAGGAAATTGTAATGTTAAAAATGAACTATTTTCGTCTCAACATAAGCTGAGAGAGAATTCCATTCTCTTTTATGTAGCCCAGGAACTCGGCACTTAAGTATTCACCATCTCGATCATATCTCAGTGTATTGATACTTTTGCCGGTTTGTTTTTCCACTTCATTCTTGTATTCCCGGAATTACTCAAAGGCTTATGTTCATCAAGAATACATGTCCATACCTAAAGAAATCATCCGTAAAAGTCATGAAGTAGAAATAACCACCTATCGCATGCGTAGACATTGGACCACACATGTCACGACCCGAAAGTCCGGAACATCACCGGCACTTAGACTATGAAACGTCTCGAGGCGTACGTAATCTAAGTAAGTCGAAAACCTAGAAAACCAAACCAAGAAAAGTAGTAGAGTGAAGGAAGAACCATTTAAGTCAAATAGTTTTGAAAAATACGCCGAAATATGCATTTTAAAATCACAAGTCTTTTCTAAAAATTTCTGCAGAGTTTCCTTTGTAAAAACTGACCCCAAACAGGTACAAAACCTGATAAAGCATATATAATGAATAAAGGCATCCCCAAGCGGGAGCTAGCTCATCGTCAATCGACGGTCACAACCTTGCAAGCAATAATATACAACGCCGAAGGGCGAGGATCACAACAGAAAAAGAAAACACAAAACAGTATTGAATCCATAGAAATACAACGCGCGATTCTAAGGTCGAAGAATAACATTACTGGTCTCTATCTCTGAAATAAATACATGTTTGGTTGATGGAACTTCTAGATACAACAGAATAATAATATACAAGGTATAATGATGGGTACGATACAAATAAACCGACCTACTAGCAAATCACCCGAAAAAGATGCAGTGACAGCAAAGCCGTAATGAAACCTGTATGGCAAAACCTGCAAGAAACTGGGGCACAACGGGGGTGAGTTGCCAACTCGTGAATAGAATACATCTACGAACAGAAATCACATGTATGACGCAATCCTAGGTCATACGATCATAATATATCCTCAAATATATAACCTATAGCCTATAACAATGGCTAGGGTATACCTCTAACAACTGTAATATCAAGTGCTCGTGTCAGTGCCTCAGGTAGCAATATATCATATGGATGAGGTATGAATGCATGAAAACAGAATACAAGATAACGAAGAAACTGCTTTCATAACTTAGTGAGATTTTTGTATATTTAAAATGAGTTATCATAATGAAATTAGCATAAACAGTGTCTAGCATTGACACAAAACATAAATCCTAATATCTCAATATCTCAGGCTCCGGCTATCCAGACTGGCCTGGATCATCAAATCTCAGTACCTCAATATCTCAAAATCTCAATGTCTCAATCTCACTATCTAGGGCGCCGTCAGTCCAGACCGGCCCCTAATATTCATGTTAGTGTATATGCCCTAGAGGCCATTACTGTATCATACTAGTTTGTATATTACTTGATGGAAGCTTGGGATATTCACAGTTGTATATACAATCTTGCTCGAAATGGTAGTATGCTACTTGGTTTGTCTCTGCTTTAATATGTGCATGTGTTTCTTTTAGCATATTGCTGATATACATATTAGTAGAGCCTTTAGGATCTTTGCTTGATTACCAGCGTTGTGATGGCGCTCACACTCGTGGGAGCTGGGTGATCTTTAAGCACATCCTTATACAGGTCCCTAGTCGTTGGACTATCGAGACAGGGCATCGATACTCCGGAGTAGACTAGCGTATGCGCTTCTCATCCCAGTATGGGAGACGGTCTGTCCTACAGCCGTCAGTACGTCGTACTTGAGATAGTATGCGGGTGCTCGTTGGGTTACGAGTACACTGGACAGGACTCGTCGGGGACTGTTGGTTGGTATTATACCTATCGTCAGTTATCAGTTCCCAGGTGACATGAGTACAGCTTAGTCCGCTGATTTGACACTGTCACTTCGCCTCGAGTGTGTTCCCACTGCACTTTGATTACTACCCTACCACGGCTCAAAGGAGTCGTGCAAACAGGTAGTTTTTGGGTGCAGTCCCGAAGCACTTGGAGGCAGTGACGGTTAGACAGGATTCGTCTCTCCCGGTATTAGGGGTTGACATCGCGCTGTGTCCAGGAGAGCCATTACACGAGTAGTCCCTGGCCAGGGCAAGCGAGATATACTGGTAGGTTTCCAGTGTTATCTCAGGGTGTTCTGGGCTACACTCCGACACGACTTGTACCGCTATTAGGGGACTGAAGTTCACCGCCCCCTTAGGCCCGCCATGCGATGTATCAGACGAACAGACCGGACTGTACGGAGATTGTCACATACAGGCTCAGTAGGAGTTCGGATGGGGTTCACCTCGTCAGTCTTCTTATCGACATCTACCTGGGGACCGTTACGTACAGCTAGTGCCGCTTGTGGTCTGTGGTTAAACCCACTGCCAGCGTAGTGTCGAGTCTTTAGAGTCCCACACAGAGAGCTATTCGCCTTTAGGCAAAATGAGTAGAGGTCGCATGGTTTTGCGACAGGGTTCGTTCACATTCGCGCACTTGTGCACGTTTGCTGTCCGGACAGTTTATACTAGCGGGCTTTGGTTTAAGCCGGATCCTAGTATATGATTTGGGATTGGTTTTTCTCATTGTATTCTTGTTCCTCGGATCACGAATGCGGGTGCGTATGAACAGTTGCTTGAGATTGAGGGAGAGGACCTTGATTAGGGTTAATGGCTATTGTCATTATATTAACCCTAATGCTTATGTGTGTTATAGTTAATTGATAATTAGTTTAATAATTGTGCATGGTTATGGTTGTTGACCATTTGACCTCCTTGACTTGTTGACCTAGGTTGACACTTTGACCATCATCATTTCTTTTGGAAGATGCTTTTTGATCCTTGCAAATTGAAATGATAATGGTCATGTCATGATTAACCATGACAATTATCTAGCAAATTATTTAATTAAAATAATATACACATATTAGTGAGAATGGTTCATATTATTCTCATTCTACCATATCTTTTCTCTCTCTTGTTCTTCCTCTCCCTCAAGCTCTCTCCCTCTCATGTGTTGAGAAACACTTGAGCTTGAGAAAAACCCTCTCTTGATCATCTTTACTCTCATCTAGGGTTCAAGGACTAGCACTTCTTGCACCCTAGTTACTTCTAGCTTGGAGTTGAAGCCAAAGGTTGAGGCTTTCGGGTGGATCTTTCTTCGACGTGAGAAGACGACCAAGGTGACCTCCTTCCACCACTCCAAGGAGCAAGGAGAGAAGGACTTAAAGCCCAAGGTATAACCTTTCTAGCACTTAGCTAGTTACTAGTTAGCTTTAGCAAGTTTTTGTTTAGCAAAGATCCTTCTAGCTCTAGTCCATGTTGCCTAAGCTCATAAAAATCCGATTTTTATGACGTTTTCCGCCTCCCCGCAAGCACCGGGATGGGCAACGTGGACTTACAGTGGTATCAGAGCCTAACTAAACATAAACTAGCTAGGTAGTGAAGTGTGTCGAAGTTCGAAACGGAAAAATCGAAAAACCAAAATATCAAAACCCTAGTTTTCTGTTAAAATTTTTTCTGGTAAAAACAAAATTTGTTTTACTCCAAAAATCGTCTCAGGGTTTTCTAAAGATAGCCACCAAAAACGATCAAGTGAATCGACCAACGTGCCGCGGTTCCGCGGCAATAGCAAGCTATTGCAGCGCAACCGCGGCCGTTTTGGCTCTTCATTTGGTCGAGTTTGGTGCAGTGTATCTCTGGCTTGGTTTTAGGATTTTTAAGATGGTATATATGTGCCCAGATTTTCCAGAATAGAAATTTGTTTTTGGGGGCCTATAAATCCGTATTTTTTCCGAACTTCAATACACTTTGACTAAAAGGTTATATCTGTGATGTTTACATGTATTGAACGTCGGCTAATCGCTATATGTCGATTAGTCGGGGTTATACATATCTGTGATTTGTGATTGATACTGGTTTGTGTATATGAATGGGTTGGATTGTCGCGGATGAATAGCCGGGGTGAATGTGAGATGAGTGTTGCTTTTTCTTTCATTCATTATAATATGTAAATTGATGTAATATTATTATTTGTTTGGCCGCACAACCGGGTCGGGGTTGTAGCCGTCATTGTATAATTCTTTTTACTGTTTTTGCTCCTAGGATAGACCCATGGAGGGGGTGCACAAACTACCGGGTATCTCGAAGTGCCGAGTGGCCTACTCACGGTGGTGAGGGGGGTTGCTTCGCTTCGGGTACTTGACGGGTAGTTTGCCGCACCCGCAGCGGTCTTGGGTGGGGTATTGGCTATTCACCGCGACCGTGTAATCCGCTTTTCGTTGCAGGCTCGAACGAATTGCGGATTCCTAGTATATCCAATGTATTCATCTGTGATCTGTAATGTCTATCATTGCTATATATTTATATATGATAACTATTTAGGCGTTGCTTATGTTTTACAGCCGCGCTAGCCCAGCCCCCGCTCTGTCGTTAGTTAAGTAACCTAACGGGTGATGACGGGGCCCCG
Organism: Agapanthus africanus; assembly: GCA_030015575.1. NCBI lineage: Eukaryota > Viridiplantae > Streptophyta > Magnoliopsida > Asparagales > Amaryllidaceae > Agapanthus > Agapanthus africanus. Next base: position 190,610,011 of record CM057345.1, read on the forward strand.
TGGCGAATGCGAATGGCATAAGCGTACGTCATATTTTGGTTGTTTTCTGCAATGGTAGGATTAAATGATGGGACGCATTAAAAGAACTAATGCAAGAAAATAAATCAAGTATAAGTCGATTGGAACACTTTGAAAACCACTCGGTTCTTTTCAAAACTAAACTTTTAAACGCGGAGCTTGAACCACTCCTTTTAAAAGCTATCTCGTTCCATCGATTAGATGAAGTTCACTACGTTCACGGTTTCGCCAAAACCATTCGTAGCCCTCCGTCATTCCACATGAATGGTCAAAAAGTATTCAAGCTATGTATTTTGGTCAAAGTCAAGGCATAGTGATTGGTAGCTATTGGGTATTCATGTGCAGCATAGATAGATGCGTTGGTTTGGGACAGTCGTGCTGCCATTTTGGCCAAAGTCAAGGGTAGGTACGGGTGGGTCCAAATTAACCAGGAGAATGACGGGTAGAACTTGACATGTGACTTATGATATTTTGGCCAAAGTCAAGGTCATAAGAGCATGGGGAAAAAATCCACATCGGGATTTTCAAAAGTACTGAAACTTGCTAGCGCTGCATACTATTTGGAGTGTGATGATTCTGGTAGGATTCCTTCGGTTTTTTCACGCGATGATATTTGGATCCCGATCCTACTATGAGTATATGCTACTCCTCGGGAAAACACTCACTTAACGATCAATGCTATAGACCTAGTAGGTGTCTAGAAAGGTGTTAGCGGGGCTACGCCCACAGGGAAAAGAGGTTACTTAATTAAGGAACTTCGCGAAAGCGTTGGAAAACCTCCCTCGAAGTACCGACACTGGCCTGGCTGAACGGTTAAGCAAGTATTGTACAGTGAGATTGATCCTGATTAATCCTTTCTTTACGGTTTGAGAAGGGATTCGAGAGATAGTGGGAGCCATCCAGTTTAGACAAATTAAAAACCACTCTAAACTTGCAAGAGCATCATGCTAAAGTGTTTCTTTTCTCTCTCCTAATTGCAGCAACCATTCAACATGACCGGACTTAAGTTATTACTAGATAAAAATATATTGACAGGGCTAAACTACAAAGATTGGCTCAGGAATGTCAAGATGGCAATCACTTATGACAAGTTGGGGTGTGTCCTTACCACCAAAGCTCCCCCTGTCCCAGGTCCCAAAACCAGTGTCGTAGATAGGGAAATCTACAAGACCTGGGAAATAGATTGCGCGAAGGCCAGATGCCTCGTACTTGCCTCGATGGACAACGAACATCAGAGGAGGCACGAGAATATGGACCTTGAGTCCATATTTCTTCATACAAAAGAACTGTATGGAGAGCAGTCTCGTATCGCAAGATACGAAGTGTCGGAGAAGCTGTTTTCGGCAAGGTTGGCCGTCGGATCATCGGTAGCGGAACACGTGCTTAAGATGATTCGCTACATTGAGGAGCTCGCGGACCTTGGGACCACGTTGGAGAATGAACTCTATACTGATTTGATTCTCCAGTCCCTTCCTTCCACTTACGCCCAGTTTATTCTTAACTTCAACATGCAAGGAAAGGAGGTTGAACTTTCCGAGTTTCTGAACATGTTGAGGAGTGCTGAGGGCACCCTACAGAAGGGTAGGGAGACATCCACTTTGTTTGTAGGAGGATCTTCCTCTTCTAGGTCCAGGCGAAAGCCAAGGGCAAGAAGAAGAAAGCCCCCGCCAAACCAAGAGGCGGTGTCGGTAAAGTGGATACGAACAGAAAAGGAAAAGCAACAAAGGTAGCAGGAAAGCTGGTGGGGAAGGAAGAATGCTTCTATTGTCACAAAAGTGGTCACTAGAAACAGGATTGCAAGGCTTGGAAAGCCAGAACACAGGATTTGAAACGAGTTGCAGCTTCAGCTTCAAGTGTGTATGTTATTGAAAACTGTCTATCAATAAACTCTACATCCTGGGTATTGGATATCGGATCAGGATCTCATATCTGTAATTCTTTGTAGGCGTTGAGAAAGCGTAGGGTTTTGAAGGCAGGTGACATGACCCTCAGAGTTGCAAACGGTGCTAGCATGGATGCTGAGGCCGTGGGGGACTATCACCTGGGATTGTCGGATGGACATTTTTTGGTTTTGCGTAGTTGTTATTATGTACCAAATGCAACCTGTAATATCATTTATATATCTTTATTATCTAAAGATGGTTATGAATTTGCATTTGTAAGTAATGTAGTGAACATTCACCTTAATCAAGTTTTGATTGGGTCAGGTACATTGAACAACGGTATATACGTATTAAACCAGCCCCAGATTTTCAATGTCCAGAATACACACAAAAGAAAGTCTCCAGAAATTAATAAAACTTTCTTATGGCATTGTAGACTGGGTCACATCAATGAGAGAAGGTTGACTATGTTACATGCAGAAGGATATTTGGATTCGTTCGAATATCAATCGTATGCAACTTGTCAATCCTGTCTCAAAGGAAAGATGACAAAGACTCCGTTCACTGGACACGGAGTAAGAGCGAGCGAGCTCTTGGGACTCGTACACAGCGACGTCTGCGGTCTAATGTCTACACATGCACGAAGCGGTTATTCTTACTTCATTACTTTTACGGATGACTTTTCAAGGTATGGTTATGTCTTCTTAATGAAACATAAATCCGAGGCTTTTGAAAAATTCCAGGAATATAAGAATGAAGTAGAAAAACAAACAGGCAAAAGTATCAAGGCACTGAGATCTGATCGAGGTGGTGAATACTTGAGTGCCGAGTTCCTGGGTTACTTAAAAGAGAATGGAATTCTCTCTCAGCTTACTCCTCCATACACTCCGCAACATAACGGTGTATCGGAGAGACGGAACCGAACCCTATTGGATATGGTACGGTCCATGATGAGTAATGCTGAGTTGCCGCGATCGTTCTGGGAATATGCGCTAGAATCAGCTGCATACCTTTTGAACCGAGTTCCAACTAAGACTGTGCTTACTACACCATATCAGATGTGGTGTGGGAAGAGACCCTATCTTAATCACATTAAGACATGGGGATGTCCAGCTTTTGTAAAAAAGTAGCATGCGGACAAGCTCGAGGCACGCTCAGTACAGTGCAAGTTTGTGGGATATCCAAAGAACTCCAAGAGATATTTCTTCTATTGCGAAGAGGAACAAAAAGTCCTTGTTTCTCGCCATGCCCACTTTCTAGAACACCAGTTCATAGAAAAAGAATTAAGTGGGAGCGCAATAGAACTGGAAGAAATTCCAGAACCACGAGCTATTACTGAAAGCTTGGTTGAACCAGAGGGTTCGAAAGATCAGGACATTCCCACGCCACTCCGCAGGAGTAGTAGGCAGTCTCATCCGCCCGAGAGATACTACGGTTTTCTCATTGACGGGGATAGAGAGGATTGCATCATAGACTTTGATGAGCCTACTAGCTTCCAGCAAGCCATTCAGAGCGTCGACTCGGTAAAATGGCTGGATGCAATGCGGACCGAAATGGAGTCCATGTACACCAACAAAGTATGGACGTTGGACATTGCTCCAGATGGGGTAAAACCCGTAGGATGCAAGTGGATCTTCAAAAGGATGATTGGTGTAGATGGACAGGTTGAGACCTATAAAGCTAGACTGGTAGCAAAGGGTTTTCGTCAGCGACCTGGTTTGGACTATGACGAAACCTTTTCTCCAGTAGCTATGCTGAAATCCATTCGGATCCTTCTTGCCATTGCTGCCTTCCACGATTATGAGATTTGGCAGATGGAGTAAAGACAGCTTTTCTAAATGGACATTTAGAGGAGTGTGTCTATATGGATCAGCCAGAGGGTTTCATTCAGAGTGGGAGCAGCGGAAAGGTGTGCAAGTTGCTTAAGTCCATTTATGGACTAAAGCAGGCATCGCGGAGTTGGAACATCTGTTTTGATGAGACGGTCAAGGAATTTGGCTTTATCAAAAATCCAGATGAACCATGCATCTATTGTAGATTTGTAGCGAGAACTGTGGTATTCATCGTTTTATACGTGGATGACATTCTCTTAATAGGAAATGACATTCCTATGCTACAATCTGTCAAGGGGTTCTTGTCACACAGGTTCTCCATGAAAGACCTGGGTGATGCCTCATACATTCTGGGTATCCGGATCTACCGTGACAGATCCAAGAGGATATTAGGACTTTCGCAGTCCAGGTACATCGACACCATACTGAAGAGATTCAGTATGGAAGATTCCAAGCGCGGTAATCTACCGGCTTGTCACGGGATCACTCTCTCCAAAGAGATGTCTCCCAAGACTGATTTTGAGAGGGATCGCATGTCTATTATACCCTACGCTTCTGCGGTAGGCTCTATAATGTATGTGATGTTGTGTACCAGACCAGATGTGGCTTATGCACTGAGTGTGGTAAGCAGGTATCAGTCAAACCCTGGGGAGAAACATTGGATAGCAGTAAAGAACATTCTCAAGTACCTGAGAAGGACTAAGGAGATGTTCTTGGTGTATGGCGGAAAAGACCAGCAGATTGAGGCCTTTGCTGACTCCAGCTTCCAGAGTGACAAGGATGATTCCAAGTCCATGTCGGGTTTTGTCTTTACCCTCAATGGAGGGGCGGTGTGTTGGAAGAGCTCCAAACAGGAAACCGTTGCTGACTCGACTATGGAAGCGGAATACATCGCTGCATCTGATGCCGCAAAAGAAGCTGTCTGGATGAGGAAGTTCTTGAGAGAACTTCAGGTGGTTCCGTCCATTGTTGACCCAATACCTCTGTATTGCGACAACAACGGGGCTATAGCTTTAGCGAAGGAACCCAGGTCCCATCAGAAATCCAGACACATCTTAAGGCGGTATCACTTAATCAGGGAGATCATAGATCGCCAGGAGATCGAGGTCCGGAGAGTTGCATCAGAGGATAACACTGCAGATCCATTCACCAAGGCCTTGCCCCAGACTCAGTTCGAGCGGCTGATCGAGATGATAGGTCTTCGATACGCCAGTACATGGCCTTAGTGCAAGTGGGAGATTGTTAGTGTATATGCCCTAGAGGCCATTACTGTATCATACTAGTTTGTATATTACTTGATGGAAGCTTCGGATATTCACAGTTGTATATACAATCTTGCTCGAAATGGTAGTATGCTACTTGGTTTGTCTCTGCTTTAATATGTGCATGTGTTTCTTTTAGCATATTGCTGATATACATATTAGTAGAGCCCTTAGGATCTTTGCTTGATTACCAGCGTTGTGATAGCGCTCACACTCGTGGGAGCTGCGTGATCTTTAAGCACATCCTTATACAGGTCCCTAGTCGTTGGACTATCGAGACAGGGCATCGATACTCCGGAGTAGACTAGCGTATGCGCTTCTCATCCCAGTGTGGGAGACGGTCTGTCCCACAGCCGTCAGTACGTCGTACTTGAGATAGTATGCGGGTGCTCGTTGGGTTACAAGTACACTGGACAGGACTCGTCGGGGACTGTTGGTTGGTATTATACCTATCGTCAGTTATCAGTTCCCAGGTGACATGAGTACAGCTTAGTCCGCTGACTTGACACTGTCACTTCGCCACGAGTGTGTTCCCACTGCACTTTGATTACTACCCTACCACGGCTCAAAGGAGTCATGCAAACAGGTAGTTTTTGGGTGCAGTCCCGAAGCACTTGGAGGCAGTGACGGTTAGACAGGATTCGTCTCTCCCGGTATTGGGGGTTGACATCGCGCTGTGTCCAGGAGAGCCATTACACGAGTAGTCCCTGGCCAGGGCAAGCAAGATATACTGGTAGGTTTCCAGTGTTATCTCAGGGTGTTCTGGGCTACACTCCGACACGACTTGTACCGCTATTAAGGGACTGACGTTCACCGCCCCCCTAGGCCCGCCATGCGATGTATCAGACGAACAGACCGGACTGTACGGAGATTGTCACATACAGGCTCAGTAGGAGTTCGGATGGGGTTCACCTCGTCAGTCTTCTTATCGACATCTACCTGGGGACCGTTACGTACAGCTAGTGCCGCTTGCGGTCTGTGGTTAAACCCACTGCCAGCGTAGTGTCGAGTCTATAGAGTCCCACACAGAGAGCTATTCGCCTTTAGGCAAAATGAGTAGAGGTCGCATGGTTTTGCGACAGGGTTCGTTCACATTCGCGCACTTGTGCACGTTTGCTGTCCGGAAAGTTTATACTAGCGGGCTTTGGTTTAAGCCGGATCCTAGTATATGATTTGGGATTGGTTTTTCTCATTGTATTCGTGTTCCTCGGATCACGAATGCGGGTGCGTATGCACAGTTGCTTGAGATTGAGGGAGAGGACCTTGATTAGGGTTAATGGCTATTTTCATTTTATTAACCCTAATGCTTATGTGTGTGTTATAGTTAATTGATAATTAGTTTAATAATTGTGCATGGTTTTGGTTGTTGACCATTTGACCTCCTTGACTTGTTGACCTAGGTTGACACTTTGACCATCATCATTTCTTTTGGAAGATGCTTTTCGATCCTTGCAAATTGAAATGATAATGGTCATGTCATGATTAACCATGACAATTATCTAGCTAATTATTTAATTAAAATAATATAAACATATTAGTGAGAATGGTTCATATTATTCTGATTCTATCATATCTTTTCTCTCTCTTGTTCTTCCTCTCCCTCAAGCTCTGTCCCTCTCATGTGTTGAGAAACACTTGAGCTTGAGAAAAACCCTCTCTTGATCATCTTTACTCTCATCTAGGGTTCAAGGACTAGCACTTCTTGCACCCTAGTTACTTCTAGCTCGGAGTTGAAGCCAAAGGTTGAGGCTTTCGGGTGGATCTTTCTTCGACGTGAGAAGACGACCAAAGTGACCTCCTTCCACCACTCCAAGGAGAAAGGAGAGAATGACTTAAAGCCCAAGGTATAACCTTTCTAGCACTTAGCTAGTTACTAGTTAGCTTTAGCAAGTTTTTGTTTAGCAAAGATCCTTCTAGCTCTAGTCCATGTTGCCTAAGCTCATAAAAATCCGATTTTTATTCCGTTTTCCGCCTCCCCGCAAGCACCGGGATGGGCAACGTGGACTTACAATTCATCACAAGACCACGACGGTATCCTCCGGTTATCCGACGCGTCGGGTAAAATCACCGGTCGGTAGTGCTCACCTGCTAGGCTCATCGTCTGCTACTCAAACTTCTTGCCCCGGGGTATCTTACCGGGCCTACCATGTACCCAAAACGGTTCATCCAACTCCTCGAATTGGGTCTCGAAATCCATTAGCAAACTCATGGTGGACGACTCATACATCATGGGAAAATCACACTTTTCATTTAAAAAGAGAGAGAAAAGTAGTTTATAATGTTTTTGCAGTTTTCCCCAAATCCAAGAAATTGTTAGTGTATATGCCCTAGAGGCCATTACTGTATCATACTAGTTTGTATATTACTTAATGGATGCTTGGGATATTCACCTTGTATATACAATCTTGCTCAAAATAGTAGTATGCTACTTGGTTTGTTTCTACTTCAATGTGTACTTGTGTTTATTTCAGTATATCACTTATACGCATTAGTGGAGCCCTTAGGATCTTTGCTTGATTACCAGCGTTGTGATGGCAGTCACACTAGTGGGGGCTGGGTAATCTATAAGCACATCCTTATTGAGGTCCCTGGTCGCAGGACTATCGAGACAGGGCATCGATACTCCGGAGTAGACCAGCGCATGCGCTTCTCATCCCAGTGTGGGAGACGGTCTGTCCCACAGCCGTCAGTACGTCGTACTTGAGATAGTATGCGGGTGCTCGTTAGGTTACGGGTACACTGGACAGGACTCGTCGGGAACTGACTAGTTGGTATTATACCTATCGTCAGTTATCAGTTCCCAGGTGACATGAGTACAGCTTAGTCCGCTGACTTGACACTGTCACTCCGCCTCGAGTGTGTTCCCACTGTACTTTGATCACTACCCTACCACGGCTCAAAGGAGTTGTGCAAACAGGTGGTGGTTGGGTGCAGTCCCGAAGCACTTGGAGGCAGTGACGGTTAGACAGGATTCGTCTCTCCCGGTATTGGGGGTTGACATCGCGCTGTGTCTAGGAGAGCCATTACACGAGTAGTCCCTGGCCAGGGCAAACGAGATATACTGGTAGGTTTCCAGTGTTATCTCAGGGTGTATTGGGCTTCACTCCGGCACGACTTGTACCGCTATTGGGGGACTGACGTTTACCGCCCCCTAGACCCGCCATGCGATGTATCAGACGAACAGACCGGACTGTACGGAGAATGTCACGCTCAGGCTCAGTAGGAGTTCAGATGGGTTTCGCCTCGTCGGTCTTCTTGTCGGCATTACCTGGGGACCGTTACGCACAGCTAGTGCCGCTTGCGGTCTGTGGTTAAACCCACTGCCAGCGTAGTGTCGAGTCTTTAGAGTCCCACACAGAAAGCTTTTCTCCTTTAGGCAAAAGAGTAGAGGTCGCATGGTATTGCGACAGGTCGCATGGTTTTGCGACAGGGTTCGGTCACATCCGTGCACTTGTGCACGTACAGTGTCCGGACAGTTTACACTAGCGGGCTTTGGTTTAAGCCAGATCCTAGTGTACCTTATGGGATTGGATTTATCCAGTTTGCATTCGTGTTCCTCGGAACGCGGATGCGGGTGTGTATGCACAGTTGACAGGGAGGCAGAGGCAGCGGATTCTCATTAGGGTTGTTGACAGTTGACCGTTGACTTTTTGACTTTATGCTCAACCCTAATGAGAATATGATATGTGATTAACTATTATATTAATTAAGTATTATGGTGATATGGTTGTTGACTTGTTGACTTTTGTTGACTTGTTGACTTTGGTGACTTGTTGACTTTTGTTGACTTGTTGACCGGTTGACTAGGCTTGACTAGTTGACCATCATGATAACCATGGTTATCATTTCATGCCAAAGACTTTTTCTTGCTTGCTCATTTGAGTAAAATGAGTGCATGACATGATAAGCTTATGGTTGCTTCAAACCATCATATAAGACTTTTTTGATATGATGAGTTATGATCACTTTGGATTATGAGAGGGTGAAAGACAAAAGAGTTGCTCATTCTTTCTTGCTCATTCTCTCTCTTGTTCTTGAGCTCTCCTCTTGCTCTCACCCTCAACCTATTGCTCCCTCTCTTGATCTATGGTTCTCTTGTCTCATGAGTTGAGAATCAAGAACCATAGATAAAATCCCATTCTAAATCATCTCTACTCATTCTAGTTCACTAGGTTTAGCAAACCAAGTGAACTAGTTTCTTCAAAGAACGAAGAAGGAGCTAAAGGTTGGAGCTTTCAAGTGGATCTATCTTCGGCGTACGGAGACAACGAGAAGGAGCCATCGAACCACCATCGGAGCTTGAAGAGAAGGAGTTCAAGTTTAGGTATAACCATCTTCATCCGAGTAGCTAAATATCTTTAGCTTAGTATGCTAGTTTTAGTTTAGGTAAAGATCCCGACCTAGCTTAGTCCATGTTTCCTCTTGCGTTAAAATTTTGATTTTATACCGTTTCCGCCTCCCCGTAAGAACCGGGGGTCGCAACGTGGACTTACAGAAATCTCATGAAAATCCGAATCCAAATCATCAATAGCATGTAAACAGTGAATATAGGCATGAGAATCCATGAATGCGGCATAACAGTGAATAATAACATGCATGAAGTAGCAAGTAGTAACTGCAATATCTAAACTGGCATATAAGGCAAGTACACTAATATCATGTCGAAACTATTAGCTAACAAGCTATGTCAATGCAATAGTATTTTCTAAGTGTACGTGACATGGCAATTACCGATGAAGATGTGTGTGAGCTGGCAAGTAAGTGTACGTGGGACATACGTATCATCGGTAATGGTGCTGGTATCCTAACAGCATGATGTCAACAATGGAATATGTAATCACAATATAAGTATGCGATGCGGAGCGAACAGCAATAATGAGCGGGAGCTGAATACTAGACACAATGATAACTAATATGATCTAACAACTACAGTAAACTATAGGGCTGAGCGAACAAGCTGAACTAAAGGTAAGGAAACCGCCTAACATCAGAGTCGATATATATATATATATATATATATATATATATATATATATATATATATTAGTTGGTGATCCTGCCTCGATAATATCACATCCGATACTATATCTATAATCAGATAATCCCAAGTCAGGAGTGCGGATCGGTCATCAATATATAGTTCGTACGTAAATCCGTCGTACGAGATCCCAATTCTGGGTACGGGTCAATATCACATTCATCATATTATTCATCTGGTATCCTCTTTATGAAGATCATAATCCGGGTACTGACCTACGTCTATTACAATACCAATATCATCAATATAATCATGGTCTGACTACTGATCGACAGTCTCGTACAAACCGATATCATTAGCACATATCATCAAAAAGAGGTATACATCGCCCAATGCGACCTATTAGAAATATCCTAGCATATCATATCTTATATCACGATCACATGTAGATCATTTTATTTATATCACTATTCACATGGTATCGTCGTCCAAAAATCCGCTATAACATCATGACGTATCTCAAATACGAATTCTGCCATATCACCGATCTCACAGTCTCAAATCATATCTCATCGACTCACCTCAAATCCTAAGTACTATCCTCAAATCCAGTATGTGAACACATAGTCCCATACCCATGTGAACACATAAATATATATAATCATCTAAGCACATATGAAAGAAGAATGTATGCAAGTATGGGTGTGTGTGTATGTGTGGTGCAACCACTACTCTAGAGTTTCGCAACAGTAAACCAATCCAATTACACCTAGAACTCATCTTTATCATCAATAACATCAACCAATATATAATCAATATGTGTGTATACGTATTCGTATACATCACCACGAACTGCGGAGGTGCTATACGCCATCCACCAGACTTCTCCCCGTAGATATAAATCTACTCACATTGCTTCTTGTGTGTCGATGCCGATGTCGCCATCTTCGTCTTCATCTCCTCGACGTCACGTGGGGTACCTACAAGGATATTACAAATGCTAAAGCACATGAAAATCACATCAGAAAACTAAAACGGCACACGCTTCTCTCATAGGTAAAATCCTATAGTCTCGCATGCGAACACGACCAATAACCCTTTGCCGTTGACATTCAAACGCCACCCGAAAGAAACGAATCACCAAACACCAAAATCCATGATAAAACAAGTCGAAAACCATGCGCCAACACTAGAAAATTATCCCAGATTCTACCCTATGTGAAATCAGTCAAAGTTGCATATGACAAGGGTCTAGTTTACTGGAGATAGACCAACAGAACAAGCACGAACCAAATTGGACCAGGTCTGGCCGCAAATTGCGGCCAGAAGGGATTTATTTGCGACCAAAAGGTGGTGTCAGGGGCTGGGGTCTTGGGTGATGGTTCCTAGTTGCCTGCACATCTCACTGTCAAACCAAAATTATTTTCAGGTAGCTCGGGTGTTAGCAGATTTCCAAAAACACTCACAGAATTACAGTTTTTCCTGATATCGTTTTCATAAAACCGTATTCCGGGTTCTAGTTTCTGGTTTAGGTCCAATGTAACATCACAACAGGGGTTGTTGTCTCTAATTACACTACAATTTATCTTTGATTTCAATTCAAACCCTAAACCCTAACTTGGAATTCCCAAAGTTCATCAAAACACACAATATCGACATGAAACAAGTATGGATGCATAAAGAATCGAAATACTACTCTAAAGGTGCAGAAATTACCTCCTTTGGCAACTCAAGAATTTTCTTGAGTTGCTCAAAGTCCTCAAAATCCTCTCTTTTTAGGTCCAATGTGTAGCTAGTGAGCTTGGGAACAATTTTTGTGAAATGGGAATAGGGTTTTGGAGTTGTATTCATGGTGTTATGGGGGATTGAAGATGGAGGAGGAAAAGGGAAGAGGGCAGCAGCAGCAGCTCAAGGGAAGGGGGAGAGAGAAAATGGGTTGAAGAAATGATGGGGAAAGGTCCACAAGTCAAAGGTAACCCCTCACCCACTCTCTCTCTCTTAATCATTCCTTTCTTTTTCTTTTCTTTTCCTTTCCTTCTCACACAATGGTAAACCCTAAGCAACCATGCTAAAATGAAGAGAAGGCAAAGAAGCAAATGTAACACAAGTGTATAAATGATATGTGCATATTTTGCACAAAAATGCTAAAAATCTGATTAGCGATTTTAATCGCGATTAGCACTAAATTAGCATATAATTAATCTTAAAAACTTAAAAATGGTATAATTCCATAAAATACCCCATTTTAGAATTTTCCATAATTTTTCCAAAATTTTCCTCATTTATCGGTATTTAATTATACCGAAATATTAAAATATTCATTAAAATAATATTAAATTATAAAAATTCCCAAAAATAATATTTTATTTTTTTGAAATGTTACAATCTTCCCCCCTTAAAGAAATTCGGTCCCCGAATTTAAATTTAAACCCCGAAATTCTAAAACATTTCAATAAAATGTCCAAGTCGTCGGGCCTCCGAAATCATCAATACTTAAAACGCATCATAGCGCAGTGCATACGCATGAGTAATGAGCAGATAACTCAAAATCAAAACTCCATCAAGCATCGCGCAATCATCGGAGTCAAGGTGAAGACACGAATGCTAAATCCAAAGCAAAACCAATATGATATAAATCGGAACTATACATGTAAATATCGAATCTATACATGTAAATATCTAAAGGAAATGCATGCCAAATCTTTTAAAGTCGCTGTGCAATGCGCGTAACACTGCACAGAGGCGGACGTCTATAATAAGAAAATTACCATATACGTATATATCTTTCGTTTAATATATACGTTCCGCCGGTTTGAAAATAATTTAGAAGGCTTTCCTTGTTTTAAACGTTTCGTTTCATATCAGACACGTAGGTAAATACTGAAAGTATAGCTCGCTTTTTGGAAATCCCTTTGAAATCTATCAATGTATGCAAAATATATTCAGGTACTGTCCTCTGACTAGTCCTTCTCAGTACAAAAACACAAAGCAAATATCATAAAAATGTACTGCTCCATAAGAAATCAATCCCAAAATATGCATATGAATACTACGTGCGTCTGGTGCGCACGGAAATCAAAATCCATGTATGTGCCATACATGCACACAGAAACAACATCGAGATGCAATGGGTGTGCACCCAACATCTGTCATAGGTAACGTGTGTGCCTGACAGCAAAATCAGGTGCATTTGTCATGCACGAAGAATCTCGGTTTAGTGCATCTGGTGTGCACCAAAATCGTATCTCATAACATGCGCCCAATATGCGCGAAAATCCAAAGCAGGTGCATCCATCATGCACGAAATCATGAAATCCAATATCAAGCTCCAAACATGCGCAAAATCCAATCAGGTGCACAAGGTGCGCAAAACAAATATCGAGCATCACCATCGAAATAGAAGTCCAGTGCATCTAAGTGTACAAAATGCGTACCGCTGTACTGCAAGCACATGTGAACTATACCTGTAACGTTTTAAAAATCGTTTCGGTGAAATTTCGGAAAAACGGTAAAATAATGGGGTTTTCTGTAAAAAGTCAAAATACAAATATTTTTATTATAAAATTAAATATACATATTCTAGCATGGTAATTGTTAGTATTTGGTGTTTATTGAGCCACAGGTGAAATTTCAAATTTTCAGAAATTTTTCCGAAATTAATTATTTTAATATTATTTTAAGCCCTCCCTAATACAATTAATTAGGGAAAATTACAAATTGGAATGGGTTTATACAAATTTTATAATTCATGACACACTAAACTGGCATGTAAAATATTATTTTTGAATTGAAATGGTTTGCCAAAACGGTTTAGAAAATATCGAAGAAAAAGGACTTAATTAGCGAAATTAGTGTTAATGGGAATTGGGATAATACATTTATCTTTTTTCCTAACCCACACACCCACAACACACCCTCTTTCCCTCTCCCCATGTGGCCGGCCCAACTTGGACAGCCCCCCCTCTCTCTCTCCAATCACCTCACTTTCAAAAGAAAAGAAAAGTAAAGAAGTCAATATAGACTTTGACTTTTCCCCCACTTTCTCCACCTCACTCTCTCTCCTCCCTCATTCCCCCATACCCCCTTGCAGCCGAAATTCCAGCAGCCCCCCTTTCCCTTTCTTCTTCCTCCTTATTCTGCAAAGAAAACCCCAAAATTTCCACCAAAATCCAAATTAAAAACTCAAAACCAAAATCCAAGTCCTACACATTTCTCATTTGCCTTTCTACCATGGATTTAGGAGCATGGAAGCTACTTTTGGAGGCTAGGATTTGCATGGTAGATCTCTATTTGTGAGGTATAAATTTATGCCCATGGTTTGTTTGTTGATTAGTTGCTTAAATAATTTTGTTTATAAGGGTTAATTTGGTTGTTGTTCGTTGTGTGAGGAATTCAAGAAAGGGATTGAATGCAAGTTAGGGTTTTTAGAAATTGGTATATGGTTGTGTAATGTATTTAGGCTCTTATGACATGTTAAAACAAGATTAGTAGCTAGTTGTTAATTGTTAGTTTAAAATTTGTGATAATTATGCTAATTTGCTAACTAGGTTTTTAAAATTGGTTAAATAATTGGGATTAAAAATGTAATTAAGTTTTTCATGACTTCATTAACATTATAAAATGTAGTTTAATACTTTAGTTCATGAAAATCCAAGCTAAATTGCTGTTTGTGCAATTTTGCTATAAAATTGTTAAAATTGGGTATATTGTAAACTAGAATTTTAGGGTTAATGAAATTTAATGAGATTAAATTATGGAAATTATTTTTATGACTTATTTAAGATGTTTAATAAGTATTATAGCCGCTAGATTTGTTTAAACGTCGTGTTTTGTACTAAAACGGGTAATTTTTGCTTGCTAGATTTTCGGAAATATGGCTTTTAAAGTGAATTTGGGGTTTTTGTGAATGTTAACCTATTTTATATTATAATTAGTGTTCGTGAATGCACAAATGAGTGCGTTTGGGTTTTTCTTGATGGTTTGACGTTTGTACATCGACATCGAGGGTTGGTCTGGCTATTCTTGCATGCGTAGGCGATAGCTTTTGACCTATGCGTGATACACGTGCAGATTTGATTTTCGTATGCCGTTTCGATTTCGAATTTGGTTTTAATGTGATACGGTGCGTTATGATATGTAGGTACCCCATGTGGACTTCGAGACGACAAGCAAGCGCGTGGCGATGTCGGCACCGGCGAGCGAGGACCAGGTGAGTAGATTTATATCTACGGGGAGAAGTCGGGTGGATGGCGTATAGCACCCCCGCAGTTCGTGGTGATGTATACGAATACGTATACACACATGTATATATATTGTTGAGTTGTTGATGATAAGGATAGATTTTAGGTGTGATTGGATTGGTTTAGTGTTGCGAGACCCTGGAGTAGAGGTTGCACCACATTTACACACACACACCCATACTTGCATGCATTCTTCTTTCATATGTTCTTATATGGGGTTATATTGTTATGTGTTTACATGGGTATGGGACTATGTGTTCACATACTGGATTTGAGAATAGTAATTGGGATTTGAGATGAGTCGATAAGATTTGATTGAGACCGCGAGGACGGTGATATGGCAGGATTCGTACTTGAGATACGTCCTGATATTATAGCGGATCTTGGGACGACGATACATGTGAATAGTGTTATACATCGAATGGTTGACATGTGATCGTGATATGAGATAAGATATGTTAAGATATTTATAATAGGTCGCATTAGTCGATGTATACCTCTTTATGACGATATATGATGATGATATCGGTTTGTATGAGGCTGTAGATAAGCAGTCATATCATGACTATATTGATGATATTAGTATCTTACTAGACGTAGATCAGTACCCAGATTATGATCTTGGATGAAAAGGATACCAGATGAATAATGTGATATTGACCCGCACCCAGATTTGGGGATGCCGTACGACGGATTTACGTACGAGCTATATATTGATGATTGATCTGCACTCTTGATTTGGGATGTCTGATTCTAGATATGGTATCGGATATGATATTATTGAGGCGGGATCACCGACTATACATATACAGGTATGTATATACGTATCGACTCAGATGTTAGGCGGTTTCCTTATCTGTAGTTCTGCTTGTTAGTTCAGCCGTATAGTTTAGTGTAGTTGTTAGACTAGATTAGACTCCTACCTATTTCAAAACTAACGGATCGTGGGTATTTTAAAAGACGGGTCAAGAGATTCTACGGATATTTCAAAAGGCGTATCTTTTCTTAAAAACACCGTAGCCCTTATTTCCAAAACCCCACGATTTGTGTTATTTCAAATGGCACCATAGTATGACGTATATATATATAAAATGCAGATTAGTTACCGTTGTGTCTAGTATTTAGCTCCCGCTCATTATTGCTGTTCGCCCCGCATCGCATACTTACCTTGCTATTTCATATTACATTGTTAATATTATGTTGTTAGGATACTAGCACCATTACCGATGATGCGTATGTACCACGTACACTTACTTGCCGGCTCACACACATCTTCATCGGTAATTGCCATGTCACGTACACCTTAGAAAATATTATTGCTTGATTTATCTTGTTAGTTAGTAGTTTGACATGATATTAGTATACCTGCCTTATATGCAGGTTTAGACATTGTAGTTATTACTTGTCACTTCATGCATACTGTTATTCCTTGTTATGCCGCATTCATGGATTCTCATGCAGATATTCACTATTTTACATGCTATTGAGGTTTTGGATTCGGATTTCCATGAGATTTTCTGGAATTAGGGGAAAACCGCAAAACTTATACAAACTTCTTCTCTCTCTTTTTAAATGAAAAACGCGGTTTTCCCATGATGTATGAGTCGTCCACCATGAGTTTGCTGATGGATTTCGAGACCTGAGTTTGAGGAGTGGAGGAACCGTTTCGGGTACATGGTGGATCCGGTGCGGTGCCCCGGGGCAAGAGGATCGCAGATGATGGCGTTGAGCCGGCAGGGGAGCCCTACCGACCGGTGATTTTACCCGACGCGTCGGATATCCGGAGGATACCGTCGTAGTCTTGAGATGGATGGTAGGGGCCGGTCTGGACTGACGGCGCCCTAGATATTGAGATTGAGACATTGAGATTTCGAGATATTGAGGTACTGAGATTTGATGATAAAGGCCAGTCCGGATAGCCGGAGCCTGAGATTTTGAGAAATTGAGATTTATGTTTTGTGTCGATGCTAGACACTGTTTATGCTGATTTCATTTATGATACCTCTTTTAAAAAGATACCGAAATCTCTCTAAGTTATGAAATCTGTTTTCTCCAGTACATGCATTCTGTTTCATGCATTCACACATCATCCATATGATACATTGCTACCTGAGGCACTGACACGAGCACTTGGTATTACCGTTGTTTAGAGGTATACCCTAGCCATTGTTATGGGCTGCTCGTTATATATTTGAGGATATATTATGATTGTATGACTTAGGATTGGGTTGTTCATGTGATTTCTGTTCGTAGATGTTTCTATTCACGAGTTGGCAACTCACCCCCGTTGTGCCACAGTTTCTTGCAGGTTTTGCCGTACAGGTTTCATTACGGCTTTGCTGGCACAACTTCCATTTCCGGGTGATTTGCTATTAGGTGGGTTTATTGTATCGTACCCATCAGTATACTTGGTATATATTATTATTCAGTTGTATCTAGAAGTTCCATCAACCAAACATGTATTTATTTTGAGATAGAGACCAGTGATGTTATTCTTTCGACCTTAGAGTGGCGCGTTATATTTCTTATGGTTTTGAGTTTCCTTTTGAGTTTTGATCCTCGTCCTTGGCGTTGTATATTATATTGCTTGTGTGGTTGTGACCGTCGATTGACGAAGAGCTAGCTCCCGCTTGGGGATGCCTTTTTTTGATTTCGTATACTATTCATGTTGTATCCCGTTTGGGGGCCAGTATTTACAAAGGAGACTCTGCCGAAATTTTCAGGAAATATTGATGTTTTTAAAAATGCGTAATTCGGCTTATGCTATTAAAACTACTTGATTTGAATTGGTTTTCCTTCACTCTACTACTTTTCTTGGTTTGGATTTCTGGGTTTTTGATTTACTTAGATTACGTAAGCCTCGAGACGTTTCGTAGTTGAAGTGTCGGTCATGTTCCGTACTTTCGGGATGTGACAAAGTTGGTATCAGAGCGTTAGGTTTTACCTTCGGAGCGTAGGATGACCCTTGGTTGATGGAATAGGTGACTAAAGTAGAGTGACGTACCGTGGTATGTTCCGCGGCATACATACGATACGCTACTCCACTTAAGGAGCCTTAGGATATACATTTCCTTGCTTAGTATCATATTCATTCCTGATCTAGCCTCATCGGTACCAGTTACGGTTTGCTGCCACGATTACGGGCAGGGAGAGCTACAGCTAGAGTTGCGGTCAGCACGAGCTCGTTACGAACGAGGACTGACCAGGGCATAATTCCGGCAACACACGATTGCAGAGATGTGTCTTTTTATTATGATTTCGAGCCACGAGCATTTGATGGATCGCTGTATGAGATTACTCGGACGTGTAGATCAGCACCAGAGGATTGAGCCAATGATAGAGGCCAGCCAGATTTTGATGACCGTTGGCGCATTGCTTATTCATGATGATTGAGCCACTGTTCAGCGTGCAGACGAGTGAGCCAGTTATTGCTGCGAACGATGAGATATCGCCCCAGATGTTGGAGCTATTGTAGTACGAGTTGTACTAAGAGATTATAGAATATCGCTAGTCACCCGGGGAGGAATGACTAGGACATGTGGTTCGTTCGCTACCCCGATGCGAGGTCATCAGAAAGATTGATTCCAGCTAGAGACGACTTCACGCGGAGACGTTGAGAGTCGACAGAGACGATCGAATATCAAAAACCTATTATTCCAAGTTTAAAGTATTCGGAAAGACATGCAGGCAATTCTATGGACCCTCTAAAAGAATGAAACCCTAACTCGACTTAATGACTGTGTGAAAGCCTTTGAACCTTAGGGTTTGCGGCAGTTCCGCGGCGCCATTAGTGAGGCTTGGGTTTGCCCTTCTACGGCTGGACCATCGATGCTGTGGTACGTACTCGATACGGTTAAACTGTACCCAAGATGTTGAGCTCTTGGGGGATTGTGGGGTTTTGACAAATCGATCGGAAGGTTCGACTTCATTCGGATGCCAGGTGGTGAGATGTATTTCTTGGGAGACTCCAGATACGAGAATAACCATAGGAGCTCAGTCCATGCCGCCACGACAAGACGAGTACGGAGCAGTCGACATTAGAGAAAGTGGAGTAAGTGGTTCGTATGGGATCTTGATGAGACGACATTCAACTCCGCCGACATCAAAGATGCAATACGCATGCCGAGGTATTGTTCCTGGATATACCTTCCAGGAGAAGTCGCGATGAGTTTGTAGCCGTTCCGGAACGAGAACAGATCTAGTAAAGGACGATGATTTCAGGACAGTTCAGCAGAGACGGGATTTGGGAGAGATCTCGATAGGACCTTTCTAGGACGAATTGCGAGAATACTTGGACCCAGAAGTGGTCATGTTACACACACCGGCAGGCCAGAGTTCAGGGTCGTCGACGAGACATGCTACGAGTGACCATGACAGTTGGCTAGAGAGTCTTGGAGGATGTGCTTGAGCGGGACTATTCCGCCATACTTGATTTTGGTATTTTGAGCGATCTATTCGCATGATTTGGTTTTGATGATTGACTTTCATGATATTTTTTTTCATGGACCGTGGTTGCACCTATTGAGTATTTACGATTTTTGCACAGTTGTTGCACTTGAGATAGTTTTCGTGCCTTGGATTTTCGCTCATGTTGAGCGCATGTTTGAGATGCGATTTTGGTGCACACCAGATGCACTAAATCGAGATTTTTTGTGAATGTCAGATGCACCTGATTTTGCTGTCAGGCACACACGTTGCCTATGAAAAATGTTGTGTGCACACCCGATGTACTTATATGTTGTTTCTGTGCGCATGTATGGCACATATATGGATTTTTATTTCCGTACGCACAAGACACACGTAGTATTCGTATACATATTTTGGGATTGATTTCTTATAGAGCAGTACATTTTTATGATATTTGCTATGTGTTTTCGTACTGAGCAGGACTAGTCAGAGGACAGTACCTGAATGTATTTTGCATGCATTGATAGCTATCGAAGGGAATTCCAAAAAGCGAGCTATAGTCTCAGTATTTACCTACGTGTCTGATATGACATGAAACGTTTAAAACAAGAAAACCCTTCCAAATTGTTTCCTAAAACAGCGGAACGTACATTTCAAACAAAAGGTATATATGTATATGGTTATTTTCTTATGATAGACGTCCGCCACTGTGCAGAGTTATGCGCATTGCACAGCGACTTTAAGAGATTTGGCATGCATTTCCTCAGATATTTACATATATAGATTTGATATTTACGTGTATAGTTTCGAGTTATATCATATTGGTTTTGTATTGGATTTGACATTTGTGTCTTTACCATGACTCCGATGATTGCGAGATTCTTGACGGAGTTTTGATATTGAGTTATATGCTCATTTTTCATGCGCATGCGCTGCACTATGATTTGTTTTATATATTTACGATATCGGAGCCCCGACGACTTGATGGTTTTGCTTAGATGTTTTAGTATTTGGGGGAGAGTTTTAATTTAAATTCGGGGACCGAATTTCTTTAAGGGGGGAAGATTGTAACGTTTTGAAAATCGTTTCGGTGAAATTTCGGAAAAACGGTAAAATAAGTGGGTTTTCTGTAAAAAGTCAAAATACAAATATCTTTATTATAAAATTAAATATACATATTATAGCTAGGTAATTGCTAGTATTTGGTGTTTATTGAGCCACTGGTGAAATTTCAAATTTTCTGAAATTTTTTCCGAAATTAATTATTTTAATATTATTTTAAGCCCTCCCTAATACAATTAATTAGGGAAAATTACAAATTGGAATGGGTTGATACAAATTTTATAATTCATGAGACACTAAACTGGCATGTAAAATATTATTTTTGAAATGAAATAGTTTGCCAAAACGGTTTAGAAAATATCGAAGAAAAAGGGCTAAATTAGCGAAATTAGTGTTAATGGGAATTGGGGTAATACATTTATCTTTTTCCCTAACCCACACACCCACACCTCACCCTCTCTCCCTCTCCCCATGTGGCTGACCCCACTTGGACAGCCCCTCCCTCGCTCTCTCTCTCCAATCACCTCACTTTCAAAAGAAAAGAAAAGAAAAGTAAAGAAGTCAATGTAGACTTTGACTTTTCCCCCACTTTCTCCACCTCACTCTCTCTCCTCCCTCATTCCCCCACACCCCCTTGCAGTCGAAATTCCAGCAGCCCCCCTTTCCCTTGCTTTTTCCTCCTTCTTGTGCAAAGAAAACACCGAAATTTCCTCCAAAATCCAAAATAAAAACTCAAAACCAAAATCCAACTCCTAACCATTTCTCATTTGCCTTTCTACCATGGATTTAGGAGCATGGAAGATACTTTTGGAGGCTAGGATTTGCATGGTAGATCTCTATTTGTGAGGTATAAATTTGTGCCCATGGTTTGTTTGTTGATTAGTTGCTTAAATAATTTTGTTTATAAGGGTTAATTTGGTTGTTGTTGGTTGTGTGAGGAATTCAAAAAAGAGATTGAATGCAAGTTAGGGGTTTTTGAAATTGGTGTATGGTTGTGTAATGTATTTAGGCTCTTATGACATGTTAAAACAAGATTAGTTGGTAGTTGTTAATTGTTAGTTTAAAAATTATGATAATTATGCTAATTTGCTAACTAGGTTTTTAAAATTGGTTAAATAATTGGGATTAAAAATGTAATTAAGTTTTTCATGACTTAATTAACATTATAAAATATAGTTTAATACTATAGTTCATGAAAATCCTAGCTAAATTGTTGTTTGTGAATTTTTGCTATAAAATTGTTAAAATTGGGTATATTGTTAACTAGAATTTTGGGGTTAAGGAAATTTAATGTGATTAAATTGTTGAAATTATTTTTATGAAATATTTAAGATGTTTAATAAGTATTATAGCCGCTAGATTTTTTTAAACGTCGTGTTTTCTACTAAAACGGGTAATGTTTACTTGCTAGATTTTCGGAAAAATGCCTTGTAAAGTGAATTTGAGGTTTTTGTGAATGTTAACCTATTTTATAATATAATTAGTGTTCGTGAATGCGAAAATGAGTGCGTTTGGGTTTTTCTCGATGGTTTGACGTTTGTACATCGACATCGAGGGTTGTTCTAGCTATTCTTGCATGCGTAGGCGATAGGTTTTGACCTCTGCGTGATACGCGTGCAGATTTGATTTTCATATGCCGTTTCGATTTCGAATTTGGCTTTAATGCGATACGGTGCGTTATGATATGTAGGTACCCTATGAGGACTTCGGGACGACAAGCAAGCGCATGGCGACGTCGGCACCGGCGAGCGAGGACCAGGTGAGCATATTTATATCTACGGGGAGAAGTCGGGTGGATGGCGTATAGCACCCCCGCAGTTCGTGGTGATGTATACGAATACGTATACACACATATATATATATTGATTATATTGTTGAGTTGTTGATGATAAAGATAGATTTTAGGTGTGATTGGATAGGTTTAGTGTTGCGAGACCCTAGAGTAGAGGTTGCACCACATTTACACACACACACACCCATACTTGCATACATTCTTCTTTCATATGTGCTTATATGGGGTTATATTGTTATGTGTTCACATGGGTATGGGACTATGTGTTCACATGCTGGATTTGAGAATAGTAATTGGGATTTGAGATAAGTCGATAAGATTTGATTGAGACCGCGAGAACGGTATTATGGTAGGATTCGTACTTGAGATACGTCCTGATATTATAGCGGATCTTGGAATGACGATACATGTGAATAGTGTTATGTATCGAATGGTTGACATGTGATCGTGATATGAGATAAGATATGTTAAGATATTTATAATAGGTCGCATTAGTCGATGTATACCTCTTTATGACGATATAAGATGATGATATCGGTTTGTATGAGGCTGTAGATCAGCCGTCAGATCATGACTATATTGATGATATTAGTATCGTACTAGACGTAGATCAGTACCCAGATTATGATCTTGGATAAAGAGGATACCAGATGAATAATGTGATATTGACCGGTACCCAGATTTGGGGATGCCGTACGACGGATTTACGTACGAGCCATATATTGATGATTGATCCGCACTCTTGACTTGGGATGTCTGATTCTAGATATGGTATCGGATATGATATTATTGAGGCGGGATCACCGACTATACATATACAGGAATGTATATGTATCGACTCAGATGTTAGGCGGTTTCCTTATCTGTAGTTCTGCTTGTTAGTTCAGCCGTATAGTTTAGTGTAGTTGTTAGACTAGATTAGACTCCTACCTATTTCAAAACTAACGGATCGTGGGTATTTTAAAAGACAGGTCAAGAGATTCTACGGATATTTCAAAAGGCGTATCTTTTCTTAAAAACACCGTAGCCCTTATTTCCAAAACCCCACGATTTGTGTTATTTCAAATGGCACCATAGTATGACGTATATATATATAAAATGCAGATTAGTTACCGTTGTGTCTAGTATTTAGCTCCCGCTCATTATTGCTGTTCGCCCCGCATCGCATACTTACCTTGCTATTTCAAATTACATTGTTAATATTATGTTGTTAGGATACTAGCACCATTACCGATGATGCGTATGTACCACGTACACTTACTTGCCGGCTCACACACATCTTCATCGGTAATTGCCATGTCACGTACACCTTAGAAAATATTATTGCTTGATTTAGCTTGTTAGTTAGTAGTTTGACATGATATTAGTGTACCTGCCTTACATGCCAGTTTAGACATTGTAGTTATTACTTGTCACTTCAAACATACTGTTATTCCTTGTTATGCCGCATTCATGGATTCTCAAGCAGATATTCACTATTTTACGTGCTATTGAGGTTTTGGATTCGGATTTCCATATGATTTTCTGGATTTGGGGGAAAACCGCAAAACTTATACAAACTTCTTCTCTCTCTTTTTAAATGAAAAGCGCGGTTTTCCCATGATGTATGAGTCGTCCACCATGAGTTTGCTAATGGATTTCGAGACCCGAGTTCGAGGAGTTGAAGAACCGTTTCGGGTACATGGTGGACCCGGTGCGGTACTCCGGGGCAAGGGGATCGCGGATGATGGCGTTGAGCCTGGCATGGGAGCACAACTGACCGGTGATTTTACCCGACGCGTCGGATATCTGGAGGATACCGTCGTAGTCTTGAGATGGATGGTAGGGGCCAGTCTGGAGTGATGGTGCCCTAGATATTGAGATTGAGACATTGAGATTTCGAGATATTGAGGTACTGAGATTTGATGATACAGGCCAGTCCGGATAGCCGGAGCCTGAGATTTTGAGACATTGAGATTTATGTTTTGTATCGATGCTAGACACTGTTTATGCTGATTTCATTTATGATACCTCTTTTAAAAAGATACCAAAATCTCACTAATTTAAGAAAGCAATTTTCTCCAGTACATGCATTCTATTTCATGCATTCATACATTATCCATATGATACATTGCTACCTGAGGCACTGACATGAGCACTTAGTAATACCGTTGTTTAGAGGTATATCCTAGCCATTGTTATAGGCTGCTGATTATATATTTGAGGATATATTATGATTGTATGACTTAGGATTGCGTTGTTCATGTGATTTCTGTTCGTAGATGTTTCTATTCACGAGTTGGCAACTCACCCCCGTTGTGCCACAGTTTCTTGCAGGTTTTGCCGTACAGGTTTCATTACGGCTTTGCTGGCACTACTTCCATTTCCGGGTGATTTGCTAGTAGGTGGGTTTATTGTATCATACCCATCAGTATACTTGGTAGATATTATTATTCAGTTGTATCTAGAAGCTCCATCAACCAAACATGTATTTATTTTGAGATAGAGACCAGTGATGTTATTCTTTCGACCTTAGAGTCGTGCGATATATTTCATGTGGTTTTGAGTTTCCTTTTGAGTTTTGATCCTCGCCCTTGGCATTGTATATTATATTGGTTGTGTGGTTGTGACCGTCGATTGACGAAGAGCTAGCTCCGGCTTGGGGATGCCTTTTATTGATTTCGTATACTATTCATGTTGTATCCCGTTTGGGGGCCAGTATTTACAAAGGAGACTCTGCCGAAATTTTCAGGAAATATTGATGTTTTTAAAAACGCATAATTCGGCTTATGCTATTAAAACTACTTGATTTGAATTGGTTTTCCTTCACTCTACTACTTTTCGTGGTTTGGATTTCTGGGTTTTCTGCTTACTTAGATTACGTACACCTCGAGACGTTTCGTAGTTTAACTGCCGGTCATGTTCCGTACTTTCGGGACGTGACAATACCGAGTGCAAAAACCAAATTGTGTGCGTACATATGTACAAAATCAACTCAACTGTATGAAACCCATAAAATCATAAATATGTAACACCAAGGCACGAAAATGATAACAAATGCAACAACTGTGCAAAAGTCGTAAATACTCAGTAGGTGCAACCATGGTGCATGAAAACAAATATCATGAAACGCAATCATCAAAATCAGTCATGCGAATAGATCGCCCAAAATACCGAAATCATGTATGGCGGAATAGTCCCGCTCAAGCACATCCTCCATGAATCTTTAGCCAACTGTCATGGTCACTTATAGCATGTCTCGTCGACGATCCTGAAATCTGGCCTGCTGGTGTGCGTAACATGACCACTCCTGGGTCCAAGTCTTCTCGTAATTTATTCTACAAAGGTCCTGTCGAGGTCTCTCCCAAATCTCATCTCTGCCTAATTGTCCGGAAGTCACCGCCGTTTACTATATCTGTTTCTTGTTTCGGAACTGCTGCATACTCATCGCGACTCCTTCTGGAAGGTATATCCAAGTACAATTCCTCGGCATGCGTATCCCATCTCTGATGTCGGTGGAGTGGAACGTCATCTTATCCAGATCTTGTACGAACCTCTTACTCTACTTTTCTCTAATGTCGACTGCTTCGGACTCATCTCGTCGTGGCTGCATGGACTGAGCTCCAACGGCTATCCTCGTATCTGGAGTCTCCCAAGAAATGCATCTCACCACCTAGCATCCGAAGGAAGTCGAACCATTTGATCGATTTGTCAAAACCTCATAATCCCCCAAGAGCTCAACATCTTGGGTACAGTTTAATAGTATCGAGTACATACCAAAGCATCGGTGGTCCAGCCGTAGAAGGGCAAACCCAAGCCTCACTAATGGCGCCGCGGAACTGCCGCAAACCCTAAGGTTCAAAGGCTTTCACACGGTCATTATGTCGAGTTAGGGTTTCATTCTTCTAGAGGGTCCATAGAATTCCCTGCATGTCTTTCCGAATACTTTAAACTTGGAATAATAGGTTTCTGACATTCGATCGTCTCTGTCGACTCTCAACATCTCCGCGTGAAGTCGTCTCTAGCTGGAATCAATCTATCTGATGACCTCGCATCGGGGTAGCGAACGAACCACATGTCCTAGTCATTCATCCTCAATGACTAGCGACCTTCTATCATCTCTTAGTACAACTCGTATTGCAATAACTCCAATCTCTGGGAGGATATCTAGTCGTTCGCAGCAACAACTGGCTCACTCGTCCGCATGCCGAACGGTGCCTCAATCATCATGAATAAGCAATACTTCAACGGTCATCAAAATCTGGCTGGCATGTATCAGTGGCCCAATACTCTAGTGCTGATCTACACGTCCGAGTAATCTCATACAGCGATCCACCCAACGCTCATGGCGAAAAACACCATCAAAAGACACATCTCTGCAATCGTGTGTCGCCGGAATTTACGCCCTGGTCAGTCCTCGTTCGTGACGAGCTTGTGATGACTGCAACTCAAGCCGTAGCTCTCCCTTCCCGTAATCGTGGCAGCAAACCATAACTGGTACCGATGAGGCTAGATCATGAGTGAATATAATACAGAGCAAAGAAATGTACATCCTAAGGCTTCTTAAGTGGAGTAGCATATCGTAAATATGCCGCGGAACATACGTACGGTACGTCACTCAACTCAAGCTACCTACTCCATCAACCAACGGTCATCCTATGCTCTGAAGGTAAAACCTAACGCTCTGATACCAACTTTGTCATGACCCGAAAGTACGGAACATGACCGGCACTTAGACTACGAAACGTTGCGAGGCGTACGGAATCTAAGTAAGCCGAAATCCCTGAAAACCAAAACAAGAAAAGTAGTAGAGTGAAGGAAGAACCATTTAAATCAAATAGTTTTGCAAAATATGCCGAAATATGCATTTTGAAATCACAAGTCTTTTCTAAAAATTTCGGCAGAGTTTCCTTTGTAAAAACTGACCCCAAACGGGTACAGAACCTGATAAAACATATATAATGAATAAAGGCATCCCTAAGCGGGAGCTAGCTCTTCGTCAATCGACGGTCACAAGCACGCAAGCAATAATATACAACGCCGAAGGGCGAGGATCACAAGTGCAAAAGGAAACTCAAAACAGTATGGAATCCATAGAAATACAACGCGTGACTCTAAGGTCGAAGAATAACATCACTGGTCTCTATCTCTGAAATAAATACATGTTTGGTTGATGGAACTTCTAGATACAACAGAACAATAATATACAAGGTATAATGATGGGTACGATACAAACAAACCCACCTACTAGCAAATCACCCGAAAAAGATACAGTGCCAGCAAAGCCGTAATGAAACCTGTACGGCAAAACCTGCAAGAAACTGGGGAACAACGGCGGTGAGTTGCCAACTCGTGAATAAAATACATCTACGAACAAAAATCGCATGTATGACACAATCCTAGGTCATACGATCATAATATATCCTCAAATATATAACCTGCAGCCTATAACAATGGCTAGGGTATACCTCTAACAACTGTAATATCAAGTGCTCGTGTCAGTGCATCAGGTAGCAATATATCATATGGATGAGGTATGAATGCATGAAAATAGAATACATGATAACGAAGAAACTGCTTTCATAACTTAGTGAGATTTTTGTATATTTAAAATGAGGTATCATAATGAAATCAGCATAAACAGTGTCTAGTATCGACACAAAACATAAATCCCAATATCTCAATATCTCAGGCTCCGGCTATCCGGACTGGCCTGGAATATCAAATCTCAGTACCTCAATATCTCAAAATCTCAATCTCAGTATCTAGGGCGCCGTCAGTCCAGACCGGCCCCTAATATCCATCACAAGACCACGACGGTATCCTTCGGATATCCGACGTGTCGGGTAAAATCACCGGTCGGTAGTGCTCCCCTGCCATGCTCATCGTCTACTACTCGAACTTCTTGCCCGGGGTACCTTACCGGGCCCACCATGTATCCGAAACGGTTCATCCAACTCTCGAATCGGGTCTCAAAATCCATCAGCAAACTCATGTGGCCGACTCATACATTATGGGAAAACCGCACTTTTCATTTAAAAAGAGAGAGAAAAGAAGTTTATAATGTTTTTGCGGTTTTCCCCAAATCTAGGAAATCTCATGAAAATCCGAATCCAAATCATCAATAGCATATAAACAGTGAATATAGGCATGAGAATCCATGAATGCGGCATAACAGTGAATAATAACATGCATGAAGTAGCAAGTAGTAACTGCAATGTCTAAACTGGCATATAAGGCAAGTACACTAATATCATGTCGAAACTATTAGCTAACAAGCAATGTCAATGCAACCGTATTTTCTAAGTGTACGTGACATGGCAATTACCGATGAAGATGTGTGTGAGCCGGCAAGTAAGTGTACGTGGGACATATGCATCATCGGTAATGGTGCTGGTATCCTAACAGCATGATGTCAACAATGGAATATGAAATCACAATATAAGTATGCGATGCGGAGCGAACAACAATAATTAGCGGGAGCTGAATACTAGACACAATGATAACTAATATGATCTAACAACTACAGTAAACTATAGGGCTGAGCGAACAAGCTGAACTAAAGGTAAGGAAACCGCCTAACATCTGAGTCGATATATATATATATATATATATATATATATATATATATATATTAGTCGGTGATCCCGCCTCGATAATATCACATCCGATACCATATCTATAATCAGATATTCCTAAGTCAGGAGTGCGGATCGGTCATCAATATATAGCTCGTACGTAAATCCGCCATACGGCATCCCAATTCTGGCTACGGGGTCAATATCACATTCATCATATTATTCATCTGGTGTGCTCTTTATCAAGATCATAATCCGGGTACTGACTTACGTCTATTATAATACCAATATCATCAATATAATCATGGTCTGACTACTGATCGACAGTCTCGTACTAACCGATATCATTAGCACATATCATCAAAAAGAGATATACATCGCCCAATGCGACCTATTAGAAATATCCTAGCATATCATATCTCATATCATGATCACATGTCGATCATTTTATTTATATCACTATTCACATTGTATCGTCGTCCAAAAATCCGCTATAACATCATGACGTATCTCAAATACGAATTCTGCCATCTCACCGATCTCACAGTCTCAAATCATATCTCATCGACTCACCTCAAATCCCAAGTACTATCCTCAAATCCAGTATGTGAACACATAGTCCCATACCCATGTGAACAAACAAATATATATAATCATCTGAGCCCATATGAAAGATGAATGTATGCAAGTATGGGTGTGTGTGTGTGTGGTGCAACCACTACTCTAGAGTTTCGCAACACTAAACCAATCGAATCACACCTAGAACTCATCTTTATCGTCAATAACATCAAATAATATATAATCAATATGTGTGTATACGTATTCGTATACATCACCACGAACTGCGGGGGTGCTATACGCCATCCACCCGACTTCTCCCCGTAGATATAAATCTACTCACCTTACTTCTTGTGTGCCGATGCCGATGTCGCCATCTTCGTCTTCATCGCCTCGACATCACATGGGGTACCTACAAGGATATCACAAATGCTAAAGCACATGATAATCACATCGGAAAACTAAAACGGCACATGCTACTCTCATAGGTAAAATCCTATAGTCTCGCATGCAAACACGACCAATAACCCTTTGTCGTTGACGTTCAAACGCCACCCGACAGAAACGAATCACCAAACACCAAAATCCATGCTAAAACAAGTCGTAAACCATGTGCCCACACAAGAAAATTATCCCAGATTCTATCCTATGTGAAATCAGTCAAAGTTGCATATGCCAAGGGTCTAGTTTACTGGAGATGGACCTACAGAACAAGCACGAACCAAATTGGACCAGGTCTGGCCGGAAATTGCGGCCAGAAGAGATTTATTTGCGGCCAAAAATTAAAGTCAGGGGCTGGGGTCTTGGGTGATGATTCCTAGTTGCTTTCACATCTCACTGTCAAATCAAAATTATTTTCACGTAGCTCGGGTGTTAGCAGATTTCCAAAAATACTCACAGAATTACAGTTTTTCCAAATATCGTTTTCATAAATCCGTATTCTGGGTTCTAGTTTCTGGTTTAGGTCCAATGTAACATCACAACAGGGGTTGTAGTCTCTAATTAAACCTCAATTCACCTTTGATTTCAATTCAAACCCTAAACCCTAACTTGGAATTCCCAAAATTCATCAAAACACACAATATCGACATGAAACAAGTATGGATGCATAAAGAATCGAAATACTACTCTAAGGGTGCAGAAATTTTCTCCTTTGGCAACTCAAGAAAATTCTTGAGTTGCTCAAAGTCCTCAAAATCCTCTCTTTCTAGGTCCAATGTGTAGCTAGTGAGCTTGGGAACAATTTTTGTGAAATGGAAATAGGGTTTTGGAGTTGTATTCATGGTGTTATGGGGGATTGAAGATGGAGGAGGAAGAGGGAAGAAGGCAGTAGCAGCAGCTCAAGGGAACGGGGAGAGAGAAAATGGGTTGAAGAAATGATAGGGAAAGGTCCACAAGTCAAAGGTAACCCCTCACCCACTCTTTCTTTCTCTTAATCATTCCTTTCTTTTTCTTTTCTTTTCCTTTCCTTCTCACACAATGGTAAACCCTAAGCAACCATGCTAAAATGAAGAGAAGGAAAAGAAGCAAATATAACACAAGGGTAGAAATGGTATGTGCATGTTTTGCACAAAAATGCTAAAAATCTGATTAGCGATTTTTAATCGCGATTAGCACTAAATTAGCATATAATTAATCATAAAAACTTTAAAATGGCATAATTCCATAAAATACCCCATTTTAGAGTTTTCCATAATTTTTCCAAAATTTTCCCCATTTATCGGTATTTAATTATACCGAAATATTAAAATATTCATTAAAATAATATTAAATTATAAAAATTCCCAAAAATAATTTTTTATTTTTTTGAAATGTTACAACACACATCGCTGTGTATGAGTCCCAAGAGCTCGCTTGCTCTTACTCCGTTCCAGTGAATGGAGTCTTTGTCATCTTTCCTTTGAGATATGATTGACAAGTTGCATAGGACTGATATTCGAACGGATCCAAATATCCCTCCTTATGTAACTTCGTCAATCGTGTTTCATTGATGTGACCCAGTCTACAATGCCATTAGAAATCCTGATTTAATTCCGAAGACTTTCTTTTAAGTGTATTCTGAACGTTGAAAACCTGAGCTTCATTCAATACGTATATTCCGTTATGTAATGCACCTGACCCAACCAAATTTTGATTTAGGTGGATGTTTACTATATCGCTAACAAATGTAAAATCATATCATTCTTTAGAAAGTAAAGATACAGATATGATATTACAGGATAGACTAGGTACATACAAACAGTTACGTAAAATCAATATCTGCTTACTTGTCAATTCTAAGTGATATTCCCCTACGGATTCAGTATCCACGCTCATTCCGTTAGCAACTCTGAGAGTCATATCACCTGCCTTGATAACTTTACGGTTTCTCAAAGCCTGTAATGAATTACAGATATGAGATCTTGATCCGGTATCTAGTCCCTAGGAAGTAATGTTAATAGATAGACAATTTTCAATTACAAACACACTCGAAGTCGAAGCGACAACGTGCTTCGAATCCTGGCTTCTGGCTTTCCAAGCCCTGCAGTCCTTCTGAAAATGCGCTTTCCTGTGACTACAAAGACATGCCTCCTTCCCTACTACTAGGCCCGAAACTTTTGCCATTCCCTTTCCCTCTACCTTACTGATACCGCTTATCGGCTTGGTGGATGTCTTCTTCTTCTCTCCCTTGGCTTTCGCCTCGGATCTAGAAGTATAAGATTCCCCAATAAGTAGAGTGGGTGTCTCCTTGAATTCTTTTAGGGTGCCCTCTGAGCTCCACAATAAATTGAGGAGACTTGGAAGTGTAACTTCCTTCCTTTGAATTTTGCAATTCAAGATAAACTGGGCGTAAGTAGATGGTAGGGACTGTAGAATCAAGTCAATGCATAACTCGTTCTCCAACATGGTCCTATGGTCCATGAGCTCTTTAATATAGCTAATCATCGTAAGGACGTGGTCCCCTACTGATGACCCGACAGCCAAACTCGCTTGAAGCAATATCTTCGAGGTCTCATATCTTGCGATACGATATTGCTCTCCATATAAAACTTTGGAATGGAGGAAGATGGAAGCAAAGTCCATCTTCTCATGCTGCCTCTTGTTTTCACTATCCATAGAGGCTAACAGGAGGCACTTGTCTCTTGCACAATCTTTTTCCCATGTCAGACGGATATCTACATCCACGACGGTAGAACTTGGACCTAGGATGGCGGGGGGGGGGGGGTTTGTAGTAAGGATGTAGTCTAGCTTGTCATAGGTATGTGCCATCTGGACATGCCGTAGCCAATTAATATAGTTTGGCCCAGTCAAATTATTAGCTAATAACCAATGTCTAGTCATTGTGGTCGCTGCAATTAGGAGAGAGAGAAGAAACACTTAGCATGATCCTCTTGCAAGTTTTGATTGTTTATTAATTTATCTAAACAGGATGGCTCCCACTGTTTCCTCGAATCCTTCCTCAAACCATAAAAAAAGAATTAGTCAGGATTAATCTCACTTTGACAATTCTTGCTTAACCTTTCAGCCAGGCTGGTGTTGGTACTTAGAGGGAGGTTTTCCAACACTTTCGCGAAGTTTCTTAATTACATAATCTCTTTTCCCTGGAGGCGTAGCCCCGCTAACACCGTTCTAGACACCTACTTGGTTTATAACATTGATCGTTTAGTGAAAAATTTCCCGAAGAGTAGCGCATACTCACAGTAGGATCAGGATCCAAATATCATTGTGTGATAATCAAGAAGGAAGCCTACCATGATTATCACACTCCAAATGGTATGCAACACTAGCAAGTTTCAGTACCTTAGAAACCGTCGATGTGAATTTTTTCCCCATGCTCTTATGATCTTGACGAAGGCCAACATATCATAAGTCAAATGTCAAGTTCTACTCGTCATTATCCAGGTTAATTTGAACCCACCAGCACATACCCTTGACGAAGGCCAAAATAGTAGTACGAATGTCCCAAACCAACGCATCTATCTATGCTACATATGAATACCCAGCAGCTACCAATCACTATGCCTTGGCGAAGGTCAAAATACATAGCTTGAATACTACTGAAAATTCATATGAAATGACGGAGTGCTACAGATGGTTTTGGTGAAACCGTGAATGTAGTGAACTTGATATAGTCGAAGAAACCATGATAGCTTTTTAAAAGAAGTGGTTTAAGCTCCGCATTTAGAATTGCTTTTGAAGAAAACCGAGTGGTTTTGAAATTATTCCAACGAT
Source organism: Agapanthus africanus (assembly GCA_030015575.1). NCBI lineage: Eukaryota > Viridiplantae > Streptophyta > Magnoliopsida > Asparagales > Amaryllidaceae > Agapanthus > Agapanthus africanus. The sequence continues at coordinate 190,643,812 of CM057345.1, forward strand.
TAAGCTTTGGTTTATTTTATCTTGCATTAATCTTTGTTAATGCGGTCCCATCATTTATAACCTATCACTGCAGTAAAAGAAACGAAAATACAACGTACACTTATGCTATCCGCATTTGCCACTGGGCCCCGTCTAACACCGTTAGGTTACTTAACTAACGCCAGAGTGGGGGCTGGACTAGCGGGTGCAAAACATAAGCAACATCTAATAGATATAATATATATATATATATATATGCATTTGTCTCACACAATAATAGGCATTCTAGATCACAGATTAATATATTGGATATACTAGGAATTTCGCATTTCGTTTAAGCCTGTAACGAAAGACGGATTCCACGGTCGTGATGAATAGCCAAATACCCCACTCCAGACCCCTACGGGTGCGGCAAACTACCTACCAAATTCCCGAAGTGAAGCAACTTCCCTCAGTAAAATTAGTAGGCCACTCGGCACTTCAAAGAACCCGGTAGTTTGTGCACCCTACCTTGGGTCTATCCTAGGAGCAGAAACAGTAAAAGGAAATAATATACAACGGTGGCTACAAGCTCAACCCGGATGTGCCCCGCAAAATAATATTACGTCACTTTTACAAATTACATGAATGAAAGAAAAGAAAACACTCTTCTCATATCCCCCCGGCTATTTATCCACGACGATCCAATAAAATTCATATACACAAACCATCACAGATCACAGATATGTGCAACCCCCAACTAATTGACATATAGAAATTAGCGGAGGTTTACGAACACATATATTAAACACAGAAAATCCGATTAGCTGAAGTACTTAGAATTTCGATCGATAACTAAATTTGAATCTACCCCAAGTACATCATTGTACACAAAAGATCCTGGGAAAAAACAAAATATCCCAAATATCACAAATCACCAATATAGACGCACTGTAGAAAATCGGGCCGAGTCACCCTTGACTCGGCCGCGGAATGGCGGCAAAACGCATGGTTTGGCCGCATTTCCGCGGCAGTCTTATGGAATCAGGAACCCAAATTTATAATGTGTTCTCAAAACACCCTGCACGTATTTTTAAGGCCCTTGAAATGATTTTTAGACCAGTTTAAAAAATCGACAGAAATTGCAATTTTCGGACGTGATTTTGGGATTTTTCCATGATCGAATTTCTAAAGACTTTGCTAACTAGCTAGTTAATGTTTTGTAGGCTTTGATACCACTGTAAGACGATGTCGTGCACCCCGCAGTTCGCGGAGAGGTGGAATTTTAAAAAACGATAATGTTTACTACGCAACACCGGCTAAAACTCCAGGATCATTACTAAAGAATTAACTAGCTAATCTATCTAAGATGTTTAATTACTCTGTAGAATTGTTATACCTCCAAGATACGGTCCTTCGGGTCTTCTAGTGCTCCTCTCCAAGGTTTCTCGGTGATCGGATCGAGCTAGCTCCGTCGGCCTTCTTGCGTCAAAGATGATTCACCGCGAGAGAACGTGCTCTAAGCTTCAACCTCTAAATAAGGTAACTAAGGTAGATAGTTCGCTAAACCAACTAGCCTAGGAGATGTAGAAAGTCTAAAGGATTGTGTAGTCTTACTAAACTCTTGGCTCACAACACATGTGAAAAATAGGGTTTAGTCTTTGAGGAAGAAGGAGATGGAGGAACTCAAGAGAGCAAGAAAGAAGAGCAATTCAAGAAAATCTCTAGAGAGAAGAATGAACAAACATATTGTAACATTTCACAAAATATAAAATATTATTTTTGGAATTTAATATTAAAATAATATATTTCCCGAAAACTGCCTGATTTGCGAAATTGGGGTTTTCGAAAAAAGGTTTAAATATATACCAGTATTTGTGAAATAATTGGAAATTAAAATGATTTATACTTTTAAAATTATATTTATTGGATTTGGCATTTTTATATTCAATTATATGCAGTTTAAATGAAAGCCCGATTAGTGCACTGCTAATCACGATTAGGCCAAATCCGTATTTCTATAGTTTTCCATGGCTAGTGCACCATGTCATGTTAAATTTTTAGTTACATGTTGTTTTTATTGTGTTAGTGTTATTTGAAAAGAAAAGAAAAGAGAAATGAAAAAAAATGAATTATTGGAGAGTGAGAGGGGACATAATGATGAGGGGTAAGCATGCTATGAGAGAGAGTGAGGTGAGAATTAGAGAGGGAGAGAGAGAGAGGGCAGCCGCATTAGTTCCTCCCCATTTGTTTTGCTTCATCTTCACCTTCAACTCATTTCCCTTCACCTCTACCGCAAGTTCCATCTCCGAATATTCATCCAAACCCTATACTCCCTTCACAAAAGATGATCCCCACCTCACCCTCATCACATTGGGCCAAGAAAAGTTAGATTTTGGAGACTTTGGACTTCTAGGGTTTTGCTTTGTTGCATACATGAGGTATAATCCCTTTCAATTAGTTAGTTTTAGTTTCCTTGCATTTTAGTGTAGTTTAGAGTTAAACTTGTTAGATTAGTGATGTTAGAAAATTCAAGAGAAGGGTTTGAGTGTTTATTTTGAATTAGTGGTATGTAATAGCTGTTAACAAGACTTGAGGGGTGACATTACTGACCTAGAACAGAAAATAGAACCCAAACACGAACTTAGAACTTTCCGACATCGGTAATATCGACAGTTTGTGATAGTATTATGGCATCTGGGATGACTCGAGTGTAAGTCGATGTACTACACCCCAATACTTGTGGGGAGGCGGAATTTTCAAAAACGAACTTGTTTAGTGAACGAACATCGACTAACCGCTTGAATCGAAGCTAAACTATAAATAACCAAACACAAAATGTTTCTAAACTACTGTGTTTAGGGATTATACCTAATGAACCAACTCCTTCGTCTTTACGATCTCCTTGTCCTCCTCGGCCTTCTCTAGGTAGTAGACGATCCACCCGAGAGCAAAACTCCAAGCTAAACCTCTAAACTTGAGGCAACTAACCTTCTTGGATTGCTAATCAAAGAAGATAGAATGAAATAGAGTGATGGTTATAGATTGATTAGTCTTTCTAATCCTTGATCTCAACTCATGAGAGGGGAGGATTAGTCTTTGAAGAGAGTGAGCTTGAGGAGAGAGAATGTGAATGATATTATGAGTGAGAATAGTAAGTTATCATAATATATATGAAGCATTATCTTTTAAAAGAGAAAAGAAAATAAGTGATGAATAATCATGCTTCATAAATATCATGTGGTGATTCATTATCATGAGTCATTAAGCATTTATGATGCATTAATGACTATGATGAATCACTCTCATGACTCACTAATCTCATTCAATGCATATGACACCTAAACCTCCTTAGTCACCATCTTCTAGAAGCTTCTCGAGCAATTACGAGAATGCCCCTCCTTTCCGCAAAAATACGGAAAAACTTTAGACTGTATAAATCCAATAACCGGATACCAGTAACTGGCTTAAACCAAAGCCGACTGGTAAAAACTGTCCAAACGACGTAAGTGTGTAAACACATATATGCGTCCGAACCCTTTGTCGTAAAACCATACAACCTCTATATCGTTTCGCCTAGAGTAGGAAACTCTCTGTGTGGGACTCTAGAGACTCGACTACTACGCTGGCAGTGGGTTTAACCACAGACCGCAAGCGGCACTAGCTGTGCGTAATGGTCCCCAGGTAGTTGTCGATAAGAAGGCCAATAAGGAAACCCATCCGAACTCCTACTGAGCCTGCTGTGACAATCTCCATACAGTCCGGTCCGTTCGTCTTAGACTATCGCATATCGGGCCTAGGGGGGAGGCAAGCGTCAGTCCCCTAATAGCGGTATAAGTCGTGTCGGAGCGAAGCCCATTACACCCTGAGAAACTATTGGAACCTACCAGCAAATCTCGCTTGCCCTGGCCAGGGACTTTGCGTAATGTCTCTCTGACACAGCGCGATATCAACTCCCAATACCGGGAGAGACGAATCCTGTCTAACCGCCACTGCCTCCAAGTGCTCGGGACTGCACCCAACTGCTACCTGTTTGCACGACTCCTTTGAGCCGTGGTAGGGTAGCAATCTAAGAACAGTGGGACACACTCGAGGCGAAGTAGCAGTGTCAAGTCTGCGGACTATGCTGTACTCATGTCACCTGGGAACTGTTCACTGACGACTGGTATAAAACCAACCAACAGTTCCCTGTGAGTCCTGTCCGGTGTACCCATAACCTAACGAGCACCTGCATACTATCTCCAGTACGACGTACTGACGGCTGTGGGACAGACCATCTCCCCAACTGGGATGAGAAGCGTACACACTAGTCTACTCCGGAGTATCGATGCTCTGTCTCGATAATCCAACGACCAGGGACCTGAATAAGGATGTGCTTGTAGACTACCCAGCCCCCACTAGTGTGACTGCCATCACAACGCTGGTAGACAAGCAAGATCCTAAGAGCTCTATCAATACGTACACTCACATATTAAGATAGAAAAACCAAGTAGCATACTACCATGTTTAGCAAGACTGTTATATACATGTGAATATCCTAAGCTTCCATTAAGTAATATACAAACTAGTATGATACAGTAATGGCCTTCTAGGGCATAAACACTAACATCGAGAGACCCATAAAATAAGTTCCCTTGACAGTGAGACATGCAGGCCACCTAGATTTTTCTCCCAAGGCGCGAGACCCCACAACCCCTTTCAGGCCGCAGATTTAATCCCCCAGGCCGCAAATTGCGGCCTGGTCTTGATGATTTGGTTTGGTGTTTGTTCCATGGCTTCCTTATTTGATATCTAGAGCAACCCAATGTGCAAAATGTTCTAGTTTGGCCTAGGGTGAAATCTGAGAGTGGTTTTCTTAGGCTGCTGTTTTCGTGCTTTTGCGATTCTGAATTCTTGGGTTTTAGTATTTGATTTGAACTACGTCTTGTGGCGTTTGAACGTCAACGACAAGGGTTTTTGGTTGTGTTTTACATGCGAGGCTATAGGTTTTAACCTATGAGCGAACCGTGCGCCGTATCGGTTTTCCGGATTCGATTTTAATAGCGATTGCGATTATGTGTTATTGTATGTACCTTCGTGTAGATTCCGAGGTGACATAATATGGCATCATCGACTTCGGCAAGTAAGGATCAATGTGAGTAGATCTATATCTACGGGGGAAGTCGGGTGGATGGCGTGTAGCACCTCCGCATGTTTTTGATGGAAACAGATTCATAGAACATGGTTATGGAAACATAGATTAGAAAACTATGGATAGGGTTAAAAGGATAGTCAGAGATGATGTGAATGATCGAATATGTATATCGAGATTAGGGAAGAAAGTTGTAGGGATATGAAAAGTGAATGTGAATCATGACTTATAGATATGTAGTTGCATTAGAATAAGTATGGGTTTTAGAGTAGCATGACATTAGATGTATAGGATAGAATGTATATGTAAGATAACTTGATATGAGATATTAATGTGATTAAAAGGATATACGATGTGATATGATGACTTGATTGATATTTTGGTATACGGATGCGAGTCGATATGAGATGTTTGATACCCTTGCCGGTCACCTGATATGAGATCGTTATGGATGTGACCTGGGATATAGGTGTATAGATATATAACATATTATGAATCATGAATGATAAGCCGTACGAGACGTTAGGTCCGTACCCTCATTGTCTTATAGGTAGATAGGATCCCAAATCGTTTAATGCCGCCGTACGATGATTTACCGTACGTGATGAGTTTTGTGATGATTGATCCATACCTTTGACTAGAGGATGCCGTATGATGGATTATACAGTACGTGATGTTGTGAGGATGGATGCCGATTAATTGATTCACCGACTCGGTCATGTTAGATACGTATACCTGTCAGCATTCGCATACGATTTACTTTATGCTACGTCCATGTCACTCTCATTGCATTACATATACCTGTGCTAGAACACCTGCACCATTATCGATGATGCATATGTTACACTTACACAGATTGGCCGGCTCACACACTTCATCATCGATAATTGCAATGTCACTCACACAGTAGAATTGCTACTTCATGCTATTATATTGTTATGCTCACATTATGATGATATGCCCATGCTTACATCACTGTTCCATGTTGAATGATATACGAAGATTCTTACATTCTATTATATTTCGCATACATCATGCTTTACGATTATACGCATTGAGATATATTGTTTTCATGAGATTTCTGGATTTGAGAACCGTGGTTATTTCAAAAGAAAGTATGTATTGTTTTAAAAATCCGGTTTCTCTTGATATGATATTTCAGTGAGTCCACCATGTGTTTTCTCGGTTCTGAGATTAGCATGTGATACCCGATTCGAGGAGTGGGAGGCACCGTCTGCGGGTAAATGGTGGACCCGGTATGGTTCCCCGGGGCAAGAGATGATTATCGTGGTGTAGACGATGAGCCTGGCAGAGGGAGTAGTACCTACCGGTGATAGTATTTGGACTCAGCGATTATCCGGAGGATACCGACCGGAGTTATGAGATGGATATGAGCTGACCGGTCTGCCAGAGCCCGCGGGCCGATCCCGCAGATTGACGGAGTCGAGATATGAGGATTTAGGTGTCGATGTTGGACACGGGTTTCATGATGTTTCCCGTGTCGGTGTAGGACACTCAGTTTCCATGATTTTGATGTGTCATTGAGGGACACACGTTGATTTATATCCTCGTATTTACATGCACATGCTTTCATGATATTTACATGCATGATGTTGTTGTGTCATTGGTTGACATGTGGACGGGATCCACATGCATACAGGCATTGATTACATGGTTGGATGATATCCACACACACATTGACATTGAGTATGTTGTTGGCACATATGCAGATATGGTCACCCTAGATATCATAGTACTACCTTTATGATACAGTTGACCTAGGAGTCCTTGTTTATTCGATTTCTACCTGTTGATATTTTTCTACTAACGAGTTGGCAACTCACCCCTGTTGTGCCACAGTTCTTGCAGGTTGACCGCATGGATCAGTAGCGGTATCGCTGGCACACAGTTGCATTCGGGTGATTGTTTTGGTAGGTGGTACATATTGGATCGTACCCCTATTGTATTTATTATTTATATTGTATTTAGTCAACTCCATCTATCAAACTAGTATTTGTATAAGTAATGAGACTTAGTGAGACTGCTGGTTGCGAGACTTAAAGAGAGGGGTATTCCGCTACTTGTGGTTTTGATGTCTTTCTTATTTCTTTATCTTTTGTGGTGATCTTCCCCGTTGGGTGTTGTATACTTATATTTATACTTTTCGTGGTTATGGATTCGCCGATTGGCAAAGATCTAGCTCCCGCCTGGGGATGCCTTTATATTATCCTGTTTTGTGGTTTTGGATCAAAATATTCAAAGGAGGTGCTGCCCAAATTTTTAAAAGACGAAACATGTTTTCAAACTAGTAAATTTCGCTTGCATTATTCATGTTCCTTTTCTATGCATTTAAGAAAGCTTGATTTCATTATACCTTTATTTCATAACTTCACCTCTACTTTTTTCTTAAAAAGGTTTAGATTTCTTGGTTCAGCTTACTTGAATTACGTTACGCCTTTAGACGTTGCGTGATTTAAGTGCTGATCACGAGCTAATGTTTCGGATCATGACAAAGTTGGTATCAGAGCGCTAGATTTAACCTTGGTTCGAGTCTATGTTTGACTATGCGGAGTCTAGGGCGTATATATATTTCGGAAGATAGGCTTGACCTTACGAAACTTAGACTTGAACATGGGGTATTAGACTCGAACTTTCGTTTCATAGGTTGACCTTGATTGATGGAGCAGGTAGCTTGGGTAGAGTGACGTACCGTAAGTATGTTCCGCGGTATATTTACGATACAATACTCCACTTAAGAAACCTTAGGAAGTACATATTTTGAGATCTGTGATTCTCTTCGTACCCATGATTATACATCCATTTGAGATCCTTGATTCTGTTCGTTTCTATGATCATACTTTCATTGATGTTGTTTTTTGTTATGATCATGTATCCATTCTGGATCTGTTGGTGCCTTTCATCCCATTGATCTGTTTTCATCGATACTCGATTGAGGTTCCTGTCACCATGGTTTGAGCGTAGATTGAGCTGCTGCTAGTGATGCGGTCAGGGCGAGCTCGTCTGGTATGAGGACTGACCATCGTGTTTTCTGGTGATACGGTAACGTCTCGAGTTAGCGTTTGTGTTGTGACCTCTTATTGGAGGCTAGTGTTTGGCTTTGCACCGGATGATCGGGCCATTGATAAAGGCTGGCAGTTGTAAGAGGACTGTTGATGTACAGCATACCTCAGAGATTGTGATGTCGTCTACCGTGCAGATAGATGACCCAGCTGTTGCTGAGTTTGAGAGGATGTCGCCTCCAGACTTTACGAGCCGAGATCGCTGGAGCTTCCAGGAAGAGATGCGACAGATGATAGCCAGTCTATCCCGAGTTAAGAGGCAAAGGTGATTCGTCAGATTGATGCGCCGACGTAGGTCCAGTTGAGTTGAAGATTTCCTGTGTGGAGAGTCTTACTCAGATCTAGAGAAGACCGATCCAGAGATGACTGTTGATGTATCGTCTTTCCGGGAAGATTGGGGCATTGTTTAGCATGCGGACGAAGGGTATTCACGTGTGGTCTAGGAGAAGTTAAAAAGTTTGAATGAATGTCGGAAACCCATTTTTCTAAGTTTAAAGTATTCGAAGGAACATGCAAGTAATTCTGTGGACCCTCTAGAAGAATGAAACCCTAACTCGACATAATGACCATGGAACCACTTCTGAACCTTAGGGTTTGCAGCAGTTCAACGGTGCCATAAGTGAGGCTTAGGTTTTCCCTTCTACGATTGGTTCATAGGTACTGAGGCATGTACTGGATATTATTAAACTGTGCTAAGGTGTTGAGCTTTCGGAAAATTATGGGACTTTGACAAATCGATCGAAAAGTTTGACATCATTTGAATATCATGTGATAAGAGATCAGCAAGCTGACCAGTTTCAGATAGAAGACATCACCCAGATGTGTTGCGAGTTGATGGAGAGCGGACGGGTGTTGAGTATTCCTCCGATGGTTAGGACGAGTTCCCGAGGACGTGTTCGTCCAGATATCTTCTACAGCGTGATGAAGATACAGAGTACACGATTTCGAGTCCATGTGAGAAACTCCAGATTTACTTTAGCTGAGAACATAGCAGTACGCAGACAGAAAGACGTGATGTCGAAGCGGACGATGATAAAGACGAGTGGAACGACAGGTTCGTGCGAGATGCTGACAAGATGTTGTTACTCCCCGTCGAGATTAGAGATCTGATATGCATACAGAGGCATGAAATACGATCAGTTCTCGAGGGAATGCTATGCTGTGGATGCAGATGTCTAGAAAGCGAGAAAGGATTATGCAAGAGTACCAGCCTCCGTATAGTTCGGCATAGACGAGATCGGAAGAGACCCCGAGCAGGTTCCTCCTAGGATACAGCTGCAATAAGATTTTCACCGAGGATCAGTTGTGTCACGTGTATTCAAAGGACCAGAGGCCGACGCCAGTGACATGCTGCTTTATGAGTGGTCACGATAATTGGTCGAGAGAAGACCAGAGGAGTGCCAGAGCAGAATTGTTTCCGTTAGTACACCTGACCGGGCCGATCAGCCAATGGATTGTGAGATTGGTAATCCACAGAGAAAATGAGGACCCAGAGATAGAGGATGCCAGATTGTAAGCAGGAAGCAAGCGGATGTTCTTGCTTTGCCAGTTTTAGGCGCATCGACATTTTTGACATTGTAGGAGGTGTACCTCAGTGTCATTTGTTGCGATTTGTGTTAGTGATCTGAGTATGACGCTTATATCGCTTGGATTTGAGTTTGGATGATGAGTTTCCTGATATTGATTTCGTGCAGCATGGCTGCACCTACTAGGCATTTACATTTTATGAATATTATTGCGCTTGATATATGTTTTATACACTGCTATGTTGGTTTATGATTTGTGCATATTTATTGCACTTGATGTAGGTTTTGTGCCTTGGCTGCACGTATTTATGTTTTCGTGGATTTCATACAGTTGAGTTGACTTTGTGCATGTGGTACTCACTCGATTGATTTTTGCACTCGGTATAGCTCATATATGCTTGCAGTGCATTGATACGTATTTTGTGCATGCGGTTGCACACGTTTATGATTTTATACACCTTGGTACACTCGGTGTTGTTTTTATACGCATTTGAGTTATTGATGAGTTTCTGTGCATTTATTACACCAGATTCGTATTTCGTGCATTTGTTGCACTAGATTGTTATTTCGTGCATTGTTGCACCAGCTTGGTATTCTGTACATTGGTTGCACCCGATTTATGTCTTTAAGCATTTATGTTATCCGATTTGGGTTTTCGTGCGCATTGGCACTTGCCGTTCGTTTTCGTGCATGCTACTGCACTAGATACTTTATGGACCGGACGCACTTGGTATTGGATTTTTGCGCATATTCGGCGCTTGATATTGGATTTCATGCATGTTGGATGCACTTGATTTAGATTTTTTTTCGTGCATGACGGATGCACTCGTTTTGGATTTTCATTCATGCATGTTAGTTGCAATGGATTGAGATTTTCGTGCACTATAGATACACTAGATGTTGTTGTCGTGCACACCCGTTGCACTGGACAGATGCCTTCGTGCACACCCGTTGCACTTAGTTTTTCTTTTGTGCATATTGTGGCACTTGTATTTGGATTGGATTTCCGGGCGCACCAGACGCACGTGAGTATTTCATACGCCTTTCAAGGCTGATTTTGCTCTTGAGCACCTTGTTTTCATGATGAGCACTATGTTACGTAGTAGCCAAATAGGACTGATCTGAGGACAGTACCTGAGTACTTTGCATGCATTAAAAGTTTAAAAAGAGGTTTACAAAAAGGAGCTATAATCTCGCTATTTCCTATGTGTCCGTGGGTGACATGAACGTTTACAAAGGAAAACCTTTTGGGATATTTCAAAATGGTCGCGACGTATATCTGAGCAAAACATATACAAAACTATATTTATTATTTTACAAATGAGCGCTCGTCACTTGTGCCGTAAGTTACGCGTCACACGGCGATTCAGAAAGGATTTTGCATGTGTTTTATTCCGTTTTAAGATATTTTTCCCAAGGATGCATACTATATATGCATTATAGTATTGACTGTGCATATTGGATTTTAGTAGTGGATTTCGAGATCTGCATCTCCACTGTAACTCCGAGGATATGCGTGCAATCCGGTGATTTGTGTGACGCTTGACGGAGATCGATTTTGAGTTGTGTACTCGTTTTTATGCGCATTTGATGCGCTGTGGTATTTCTATAGCTTCCGTGATTTCGGTGCCCCGTTGATGGAGATGAATTTTGAAATGTTTTAGTATTTCGGGGTTTAAATTTAAATTCGGGGACCGAATTTATTTAAGCGGGGAAGACTGTAACATTTCAGAAAATATAAAATATTATTTTTTGAATTTAATATTAAAATAATATATTTCCCGAAAACTGCCTGATTTGCGAAATTAGGGTTTTCGAAAAAAGGTATAAATATATACCAGTATTTATGAAATAATTGGAAATTAAAATGATTTATTCATTTAAAATTATATTTATTAGATTTGGCATTTTTATATTCAATTATATGCAGCTTAAATGAAAGCCCGATTAGTGCACTGCTAATCGCGATTAGGCCAAATCCGTATTTCTACGGTTTTCCATGGCTAATGCACCATGTCATGTTGCAATTTTAGTTATATGCTGTTTTTATTGTGTTAGTGTTATTTGAAAAAAAAGAAAAGAAAAGAATTATTGGAGAGAGAGAGAGGGGACACAATGATGAGGGGTAAGCATGCTATGAGAGAGAGTGAGGTGAGAATTAGAGAGGGAGAGAGAGACAGAGGGCAGCCACATTAGTTCCTCCCCATTTGTTTTGCTTCATCTTCACCTTCAACTCATTTCCCTCCACGTCTACCCCAAGATCCATCTCCAAATATTCATCCAGACCCTATACTCCCTTCACAATAGATGATCCCCACCTCACCTTCATCACATTGGACCAAGAAAAGTTAGAATTTGGAGACTTGGACTTCTAGTGTTTTGCTTGGTTGCATCCATGAGGTATAATCCCTTTCAATTAGTTAGTTTTAGTTTCTTTGCATTCTAGTATAGTTTAGAGTTAAACTTATTAGATTAGTGATGTTAGAAAATTCAAGAGAAGGGTTTGAGTGTTTGTTTACAATTGGTGGTTTGTAGTGGGTGTTAACAAGACTTGAGGGGTGTCTTTACTGACGTAGAACAGAAAATAGAACCCAAACACGAACTTAGAACTTTCCGACATCGGTAAAATTGACAGTTTGTGATAGTATTATGGCATCTGGAATGACTCGAGAGACCCATAAAATAAGTTCCCTTGACAGTGAGATGTGCATGCCACCTAGATTTTTCTCCCAAGACCCGAGACCCCACAACCCCTTTCAGACCGCAGATTTAATCCCCATGACGCAAATTGCAGCCTGGTCTTCATGATTTGGTTTGGTGTTTGTTCCATGGCTTCCTTATCTGATATCTAGAGCAACCCAATGTGCAAAATGTTCTAGTTTGGCCTAGTGTGAAATCTGGGAGTGGTTTTCCTAGGTTGCTGTTTTTGTGTTTTTGCGATTCTGAATTCATAGGTTTTAGTATTTGATTTGAATTCCGTCGTGTGGCGTTTGAACGTCAAAGACAAGGGTTTTTGGTTGTGTTTTGCATGCGAGGTTATAGGTTTTAACCTATGAGAAAACCGTGTGCCGTATCGGTTTTCCGGATTCGATTTTAATTGCGATTGCGATTGTGTGTTATTGTAGGTACCTTCGTGTGGATTCCGAGGCAACAGAGCATGGCGTCATCGACTTCGGCAAGCAAGGATCAATGTGAGTAGATCTATATCTACAGGGGAAGTTGGGTGGATGGCGTATAGCACCCCCGCATGTTTTTGATGGAAACCGATTCATAGAACTTGGTTAAGGAAACCTAGATTAGAAAACTATAGATAGGGTTAAAAGGATAGTTAGAGATGATGTGAATGATCGAATATGTATATCTAGATTTGGGAAGAAAGTTTTCGGGATATGAAAAGTGAATGTGAATCACGACTTATAGATATGTAGTTGCATTAGAAAAAGTATGTGTTTTAGAGTAGCATGACATTAGATGTATAGGATAGAATGCATATGTAAGATGACTTGATATGAGATATTAATGTGATGAAAAGGATATACGATGTGATATGATGACTTGATTGATATGTTGGTATACGGATGCGAGTCTATATGAGATGGTTGATACCCTTGCCGGTCCTCTGATATAAGATTGTTATGGATGTGACCTAGGATATAGGTGTATAGATATATAAAATATTGTGAATCATGAATGATAAGCCATACGAGGCGTTAGGTCCGTACCCTCATTGTCTTATAGGTTGATAGGATCCCAAATCGTTTAATGACGCCGTACGATGATTTACCGTACGTGATGAGTTTTGTGATGATTGATCCATACTTTTGACTAGAGGATGTCGTACGATGGATTATACCGTACGTGATATTGTGAGGCTGGATGCCGATTGATTGATTCACCGACTCGGTCATGTTAGATACGTATACCTGTCAGCATTCGCATACGATTTAGTTTATGCTACGTCCATGTCACTCTCATTGCATTACATATAACTGCGCTAGAACACCTGCACCATTATTGATGATGCATATGTCACACTTACACAGATTAGCCGGCTCACACACTTCATCATCGATAATTGCATTGTCACTCACACAGTAGAATTGCTACTTCATGCTATTATAATGCCATGCTCACATTAGGATGATATGCCCATGCTTACATCACTGTTCCATGTTGCATGATATACGGAAATGCTTACATTCTGTTATATGTCGCATACATCATGCTTTACGATTATACGTATTGAGATATGTTGTTTTCATGAGATTTCAGGATTTGAGAACCATGGTTATTTCAAAAGAATGTATGTATTGTTTTTAAAAACCCGGATTCTCTTGTTATGATATTTCAGTGCGTCCACTATGTGTTTTCTCGGTTTTAAGATTGGCATATGATACCCGATTCGAGGAGTGGGAGGCACCATCTGCGGGTACATGGTGGACCCGGTATGGTTCCCCGGGGCGAGAGAAGATTATCGTAGTGTAGACGATGAGCCTGGCTGAGGGAGTAGTACCTACCGGTGATAGTATTTGGCCTCGGCAGTTATCCGGAGGATACCGACCGGAGTTATGAGATGGATATGAGCCGACCCTTTCTGTCGGAGCCCGCGGGCCGATCCCGCAGATTGACGGAGTCGAGATATGAGGATTTACGTGTCGATGTTGGACACGGGTTTCATGATGTTTCCAGTGTCGGTGTTGGACACTCAGGTTCCATGATTTTGATGTGTCATTGAGGGCCACACGTTGATTTATATCCTAGTATTTACATACACATGCTTTCATGATATTTACATTCATGATGTTGTTGTGGTATTAGTTGACATGTGGAAGAGATCCACATGCATACAGGTATTGATTACATGGATGGATGATATCCACACAGATAGATATTGAGTATGTTGTTGGCACATATGCAGATACGATCATCCTAGATATCATAGTACTACCTTTATGATACAGTTGACCTAGGAGTCGTTGTTTATTCGATTTCTACCTGTTGATATTTTTCTAATCACAAGTTGGCAACTCACCCCCGTTGTGCCACAGTTCTTGCAGGTTGACCGCATGGATCAGTAGCGGTATCGCTGGCACACAGTTGCATTCGGGTGATTGCTTTGGTGGGTGGTACATATTGGATCGTACCCCTATTTTATTTATTATTCATATTGTATCTAGTCAACTCTATCAATCAAACTAGTATTTGTATAAGTAATATGACTTAGTGAGACTTGTGGTTGCGAGACTTAGAGCGAGGGGTATTCCGCTACTTGTGGTTTTGATGTCTTGCTTATTTCTTTATCTTTTGTGGTGATTTTCGCCGTTGGGCATCGTATACTTATATTTATGCTTTACGTGGTTGTGGATCCGCCGATTGGCGAAGAGCTAGCTCGCGCTTGGGGATGCCTTTATATTATCCTGTATTGTGGTTTTGGATCAAAATATACAAAGGAGGTGCTGCCCAAATTTTTTAACGACGAAACATGTTTTCAAATTAGTAAATTTCACTTGCATTATTCATGTTCCTTTTCTATGCATTTAAGAAAGCTTGATTTCATTATACCTTTATTTCAAAACTTCTCCTCTCTTTTTTTCCTTAAAAAGGTTTAAATTTCTGGGTTTCAGCTTACTTGAATTACGTTACGCTTTTAGACGTTGCGTGATTTAAGTGCTGGTCACGAGCTAATGTTTCGGGTCATGACACATATTCTTTCGCTTTTCATTGTGGTATTTGGTCATGAATATCCAACACCTCATTCAAGGAGGCAAGAGCCTAGATCCCTTCGTGGGGAATGAACTCTTGAGCAAAAGTTTATACTGTAGATTACTCGGTTTTCTTCAAAACCAGAAGTTTTCAAAAGCGGAGCCTAAACCACTTCTTTTCAAAACTACTCGGTTCCTTCAACGATATCAAGTTCATTTCAATAAAGGGTTTCCCACCAGAAACCCAGCCGTAGCCCTCTGTCATTTCCTACGAGTAGTACTCAGTATTCATGCTGCGTTTGTTGACCTTGTCAAGGCGTAGTGAACGGTAGCTGGGTGGTGCTTGTTTGTAGCATATGATGCGATTAACTAGGACAGTCACATAGCCTTGTTGACCTTGTCAAGGGCTTATGCGGGTGGGTCTAGGGTAATCAAGATAATGATAGGTTGAACTTGACTAGCGACTTATGATTTGTTGACCTTATCAAGGTCATATGTCGTTAGGGGCAAAAACCACATTGGGAGTTTCAAATATACAGGAAACATGCTAGTACTGCATACCTTCTGGTGTGTGGTGACAGAATGGCTTCCATTTAATATATCACGTAATGATAGTTGGATCCCGATCCCACAGATGAGTAGGATTACTCTTGGGAGATATTTTTCACTTCACAATTAGCTAACCTATTAAGTATCTAGAAAAGTTTTAACGGGGCTACGCCTCTGCGGAAACGAGGTTTATTTTAATTAGGTATGTGCAAGAGCATGGGGAACCTCCCTAGGAGTACCAACACTCACCTGGCTGAACGGTTGGTGAACTTATAAGGTATTAATGATCCTAGCTAGTTCTCCTTTTATCACGCCCCGCTTCCCAGTGTACGGGCAGAGGACGGGACTGGTCAAGCGACGTATTTACTCAGAAGTAAACACGCTAAGCGTATCTAAACAATATAACTGAAAAGAAAATACATGTACTGAAAGCAATGCCTAAACAATAGCATAACAGAAATGAAATGTACAAATATCCTAGAGCTCCGGGTCGAAGGTTAGCAGATCCAAATCCTCGCTGGTGGGCTCTATCTCCAGAAGGTCCGAATCACCTGACAACATTCCAAAGAAAGAAGAAAGGAATTTCGTCAGCGAACAATCGCTCGGTAAGACCCAAAAGTAAGAAGATACAGAATAGACAGAAGGAGAATGTAACTTTTAAAGTTGTATTATATTGTTAACGCTGTTGTTTGTAGGTTAGTACAAAAAAATGCCAGTATATACGAGAGGAGTCCCACTATCCCGGAGACTAAGGTATACGGAGTACAAAGAACTGTTCAGCCACGGCACAACGGCAATGGAGATTCAGGTTAGGTGTCTTATGATTACAATCCCGTACCACTTTTAACACCTTCTGTACCAATCTACCCATTATAAACCCCGCGATTTCTTGATTATATTGTTTGTATTGTATTGTCTTGTATTATAAATTGTATAGATGGTTGACTTGCCAAAACCATGATATCAGTAATGGAACGGATATAATGGATGCACATGTAAATGGAGTATATTCATGGTTCGGTTCAGTCAAATTTTATAGATTGAATAGATTGAGTGTATGTATTCATATTGAATTGTGGTTTTATACTTGAATCACATTCAAGTCAGATTGATGATATTTAGACTCAATCTGAGTCGGACAATTAGAAATGAAATTGAAATCCTGAATTGGGTTTTGATGTTACCGGTAACTGCAGTACATGGACGGCAGGATTTGTATCTTTTTCCAAGACAATTACCGTGTTGATAACACCGTTTGTTAGATTGTTTACCTTAAATAGTGTCACGACCCAAAATAGCACGTAGCTGGCACTTGAATCATATGAAGTCTATAGGACCACATCTAATTCAAGTAAGACAAAAGCCCAGAAATCTAAAACCATTTTAGAGAAATGTTTTAGTAAAATAAGCCGAATATGCATTTTAAAATCATTTGTAAACCATTCCTTTGTAAATACTGGCCCCGAACATGGTACAACATGATAAATATATACATGAAAGATAAAAGGCATCCCCAAGCTGAAGCTAGCTCTTCATCAATCGACGGGCACAACCACGCAAGCAATATAATATACAACGCCAAAGGGCGAGGATCAAACCGAAAAGGAAACTCAAATCAACATGAAAAATCCATAATAATACAACGCGCGACTCTAAGGTCAAAAGAATAATACAACTGGTTTCTAGTCTGAAATAAATATATAAGTCTGGTTGATGGAGTTTACTAGATAAAACTAAATGTAATAAAGTACAATGGTGGTCACGATGCAAGTGAACCCACCTACCAAAGCAATCACCCGGAAAGGATGCAGTGTGCTAGCAAAGCCGTAACGAAACCTGTACGGCAAAACCTGCAAGAACTGTGGCACAATGGGGGTGAGTTGCCAACTCGTGAGTTGAAAACATCACCGAGCAGAAATTGTATGTATGACACAATCCTAGGTCAATACGATCAATAATATATATAACATAAAAATGATAAGTAAGCATGAAACGGTGGAAAGGGCAAACATCTATACGTAGTGTAATCCCATGTGCTCGTGTTAGTGCCTTAGGTAACAATGTATCATATGTATGAGGTGTGAATGTAATGTAATGAAATGAGTGAGACAACTGTTTTCTTTATTTAATAAGATTTCTGTATGTATATAAATCGAGTATCATCAATGAAATCAACAAAGAAATCCATGTCAAGTATTGATACAAAACATAAATCCTAATATCTCGATATCTTAGGCTCCGGCTACCCGGACTGACCTGCATCATCAAATCCCAAAATCTCAGTGTCTCAATTCTCAATATCTCAATGTCTCAATACCTCGGGCTCCGTCAGACCGGATCGGCCTGTATCATAAATCACACGACCATGAACGGTATCCTCCGGATATCCGACGCGCCAAATAATCACCGGTAGGCAGTCTGCCCCTGCCGGGCTCATCATCCTCCATGAAATCACTCTTGCCCCAGGGTACCATACTGGGTCCACCGTGTACCCGAGATGGTTCATACGACTCCTCGAATCGGGTCATGAAATCCATCTCATAACCGAGAAAAGATCATCGTGGACGACTCATACATCACGAGAAAACCACACTTTTCATTTTAAAGAGAGAGAGAGAGAGAAGTTTATATATATTCTTGCGGTTTTTCCCCAAATCCAGGAAATCTCATGAAAATCCGAAATCCAATTATCAATAGCAAGTAAAGAGTGAATATTGGCATAAAAATCCATAATATTGCATAACAGTGAATAATAATATGCATGAAGTAGCAAGTAATAACTGCAATGTCTAAACTAGCATATAAAGATGAGTACGCTAATACCATGTCGAACTATCAGCTAACAAGCTATGTCAATGAGTAATATTCCCTAAAGTGTACGTGACATGGCAATTACCGATGATGATGTGTGTGAGCCGGAAAATAAGTGTATGTGGAACATACGCATCATCGGTAATGGTGCTGGTATCCTGACAACATGATCTCAATAATGGCACATGAAAACACAATATAAGCATGTGATGCGATGCGAATAGCAATAATATGCGGGAGCTGAATAATAAACACAATGATAACTAATCTGCATTTATATGAATATGGCTCATACAGTTTTGCCATTTGAAATAACACGAATCGTGGTGTTTTGAAAATAGGGGCTATGGTGTTTTTAAGAAAAGATACGTCTTTTGAAATATCCGTAGAATCACTTGGCTGTCTTTAAAATACTCATGATTCGTTAGTTTTGAAATAGGTATGACTCGAGTCTAATCTATCATTTATAAATAAACTGCAGTACTAAACTAAAAGGCTGATCGAAAGGTAAGGAAACCGCCTAACATCTGAGTCGATACATACATACATATATACATACATACATATATACATATATACATACATATATATATATATATGTACGTATGTATTCCCGCCTCAATAGTATCCCATACGATACAATATCTATAATATGACATCTTCAAGTCAAGAGTGCGGATCTATCATCAATATAGCTCGTACGGTAAATCCGTCGTAAGGCATCCCAAATCTGGGTACGGGCCTAATGTCACATCTATCACATTATTGATCTGGTATCCTCTTTATCAAATATCATGATCCGGGGTACTGATCTACGTCTAGTACAACACGGATACTATAAGTGTATATGCATTGTGAAAACACCACGTCGAAAGGACCTGCTAAAACATCATGTCGTATCTCAAATACGAACCATGTCACATCACCGATCTCACGGCCTCAAGCCCAATCACATCGACTCATATCCAATCCCAAGTACTATCCTCATCATCCGTGTATATGTATACGTATATATATATATATATACACACATAGTCCCATACCCATGTGTATGTATATATATATATAAATATCCTTATATACGTATAAGTAAGATAAATGTATGCATGTGTGTGTGCGCGTGTGGGTGTAACTACTACTCTAGGGTTTCGCAACTAACACTAAACTAATCCGTGAACACATAACCCTATCATGATAAACAATAATCATATAACATATATAAATACGTGTGTATATGAATTCGTATACCACACAACAAAACTGCGGGGGTGCTATACGCCATCCACCCGACTTCCCCCGTAGATATATATCTACTCACATTGCTCCTTTCTTGCCGAAGTCGAAGTGCTTCATCATCTCGGAATCCATGCGGAGGTACCTACAACAATACACAATCGCAAATGCGTATTAAAATCAAATCGGAAAACCAAAACGGCACCCGTTTCACCCATAGGTCTAAACCTATAGCCTCGCGTGCAAAACAAGACCAATAACCCTAGTTGTTGGCGTTCAAACGCCACACGACTGTAAAAAAATATCAAATACCAAATTCCAAATTAAAACGAAGTCACAAAACAATGCAGCAACTCAACAAAAAGGTCCCAAATTTTAGCCTAAGTAGGATTAGCCAATTTTGCATATATGGAGGGTCTAATTTACTGGAGATAAAGCCCTGAAATAAGAACGAAGCAAAATGGGTGTACCAAGGCCGTAAATTGCGGCCTAAATGAATAAATCTAGGGCCTGGAAGTGGGGTTAGGGTCCAGGGTTCTGGGTATAGGTTCTGGTTACCTATTTGTGTCTCTGTTTTTGCTAAATATTTTTCAGGTGCCCCAGGTGATAGCAGAAACCAAAATACATCACAATTTCCATAAAATCTGCTGATGTCGGGGTTTCTAAGTTTGGGTTTGGGGTTCTATTCTCTGGTTTCAGTCCATTTTACAATCCCTACAGGGGTTTTTAAGGTCACTATAACCTCAATTACGCTTTTGGAATCAATTCAAATCGTAATCCTTTTCTAGAAATTCCCAAACCTACTAAACATCGCCTAATCATTTATAAACATGCATGGAAGCTAAAGTAAACCAAATTCTACACTAATGGTTCAGAATTTACCTCATTTGGAACTCATGAATCCCCTAGGGCACCAAAATGCAAACTTTCTTAGTCCCAAGTGTAACTTGTGTTCTTGTGCGTGCTTTTTGTGAAAAGGAGATAGACTTTTGAGTAGATTTTGATGGTGTTTTGTGGCTTGAAGAGAGGGAGGGGGATGGGGCAGCAGTCATGAGGGAATGAGGGGAGAAAATGAAGAAGGAATGAAGAAGGAATGGGAGCCTTGGTCCAAGGTTTGACCCCCTCACTTCTCTCTCTTGCCCATGCCTAATTCTTTATTCCATTTTCTTATCTTTTCTTTTCCCTTCTCGCTTTAATCAAAACAAAACCCAAAGTGAAAAATGAAGAGAAGCCATGAAAGAAAATGTAACAATGTAAAAAAATAACATGTGCCTGTCATGTGCACGAAACACGCTTAAAGCGCGATTAGCTATATTTAATCGTGATTAGCATTAAAATAGTGTCAAATAAATCATAAAATTTCATAATTTACTTAAATCATATAAAGCACCCTCTTTTTAGTAATTTGTATAATTTTCTAAATTTCTCCAAATTTATCGGTATTTAATTATACCGCATTAATAAAATATTCAATATATTATTATTTAATTATAAAAATTCCCAAAAATAATATTTTATTTTTCTGAAATGTTACAGTCTTTCTCCCTTAAAGAAATTCGGTCCTCGAATTTAAATTTAAACCCCTCACGTACTAAAACATTTCAGTAAAAAGTCCACATCGTCGGGGGTCCGAAATCATCAATACATAAAACGCATCGTAGCGTAATGCATGCGCATGAAAGATGAGCAGATAACTGAAAATCAAAACTCCTTCAAGCATTCCGCAATCATCGGTGTCTTGGGGAAGACATCGATGTCAAATTCAACACGAAAACCAACACGTTATGCATCCAACTATACGTGTAAACATCAAATCTATACTTGTAAATACCTGAAGGAAATGCATGCCAAACATTTTTTAAGTCGTTGTGCGATGCGCATAACACTGCACAGTGGCGGACGTCTATAGTAAGAAAATAGCTATATCTATATATATCATTTGTTTAATATGCACGTCCCGCCGTTTTGAAAACAATTTTAGAAGGGTTTCCTTTTGTAAAAGTTTTGTGTCATCTCAGACACGTAGGTAAATACTGAGACTATAACTCTCTTTTTGGAAATCCCCTCGATAACTATCAATGCATGCAAAGTATATCCAGGTACTGTCCTCTGACTAGTTCTGCTCAGCTACTATATCAAGTAGTAAATATCATAAAAACGTACTGCACCATAAGAAATCAATCCCAAAATGTGTATAAGAATGTCGCGTGCGTTTGATGTGTACGCAAATCAAATCCATGAATGTGCCAACATCTAAGTGCATCGGGTGTGCATGAAACATCTGTCAAGGGCAACAGGTGTGCCTGATAGCAATATCAGGTGCATCTGATATGCACGAAGAATCCCTATTTAGTGCACCTGGTGTGCACCAAAATCGCATCTCATATCATGCGCCCAATATTCATGAAAATCCAAATCAGGTGCATCCATCATGCATGAATAAAAATCTAAATCCTGTGCATGCAACATGCTCGAAGTCACGAAATCCAATATCCAGCGCCGAACATGCGCAAGATCCAAATCAAGCACATCAAATATGCGCAAGAATCCAATCAGGTGCACAAAACAAATATCGAGTATCACAATCGAAATCGACTGTATACAACACATCTCAAATCCAAATCAGGTATACCGTGGTATCAAATCTCATAACCATGTGCAACCACGTGCACAAAAGCAAATAAATATACTAAAAGTGCATGAAATCTATGCCGAAAGCATAAGTCAAATCATATGCATGCCCTAGGCATGAAATCAAAATCAATATCTCAAATAACATCAAATCGAAGTCCTGTGCAACTGTGGTGCACAAAATACGTATCAGTGCGCTGCAAGCATATGT
This sequence comes from Agapanthus africanus, assembly GCA_030015575.1. NCBI lineage: Eukaryota > Viridiplantae > Streptophyta > Magnoliopsida > Asparagales > Amaryllidaceae > Agapanthus > Agapanthus africanus. The sequence continues at coordinate 190,666,644 of CM057345.1, forward strand.
GAACTATACCGAGTGCAAAAACCAAATCGTGTGCGTACCATAAGCACAAAATCAACCCAACGGTGTATAAAGCATATCTCAAGTGGAATAACTATGCACAAAATATAAATACTCAGTAGGTGCAACCATGGTGCACGAAAACAAATATCATGAAACTCGGTCATCAAAACTCAATCCACTAGTAAAATAGGGGTTGCCCCTACGGATATTGGAATCCGTAGGGGCAGATTTAACTTGGCCCTACGGATTAATCCGTAGGGCTAAAAGGTTGCCCATACGGGCCCAGACGTCCAAGAATAAAAATATTAATTCTTAATTTGGTGTTTGCCCCTACGGAGCCGCAAACAAAGGACCAACGGTTATATCCGTAGGGGCAACTAAATATCAAATTACTAAAGCACAGATCGATCGCCTACGCTCACAATTTCTTTCTCTCTCGATCTCGATCGCGCGCGAAAACAACTCCTCGTCGCCACCGTCGTCCTCCTCGTCGCCACCGGCGTTCTCGTCGCCACCGCCGTTCAGGTCGTCGCCAGCGCCGTTCGGGTCGTCGCCACCGCCGGTCAGGTGAGTAAATCTTGAGGTAAATTAAAAAAAAATTTGATTAACATACGTGCTGGGTCTGGGGTCGGGGGGTTGCGCGCGCGCGAGTTGAGGTTCGGCAGGGGTCGCGGTCGGGGTCGGGGTCGGGGTCGGGGTTAGGGTTAGGGTTGGGGTTCGCTGCTGCTGGGGCTGGGGCTGGGGTTAGGGTTTGCCTTAGGGTTGGTGTTGGGGTTTAGCTGGCCGCGCTGGGGTTAGGGTTAGGGTTAGGGTTAGGTTGGGGCTGGGCTGGGCTGGGGCTGAGGGCTGGGGGCTGGGGCTGGGGCTGGGCTGGGCTGGGGCTGGGGGCTGGGGGCTGGGGGCTGGGGCTGGGTGGGGCTGGGGCTAGGGTTAGGTTGGGGTTAGGGTCAGGTGGATTGATGACAACAAAATACACGGATGGATCGATGAATTTAGTGATGTTACGTGTCCCGCCAACAAAGAAAATTCAAACGTATACTCCGTTTTCTCATCTTAAAACTAGCAACCAAAATGTGACTAAAAAATCTTTCTAAATATATTTGAAACACATTTATTAGTTGGGTTGAATATTTGTGATTCCATTATATTATATTGTAAGATGCAGAAATTGTATCCTAAAACTACTTGATCCAATCATCCAACAAATACATTCATAAGATACTTATTAATTTTCCTGTATCTTGTATTGAATCGTAAGATTGATTTGCATGTCGTAAGATATTTGACAACACTAGGATGTCATTCATAAAACAGAAAGTAAATTGGTGTAGGGAGAAAGCTGCTTGATGGGTGGTGACTGGGTCCATTCTTTCTTCATAATCCCCTTCAACTCTATGCCTTTCAATTATTGTGGGAAAATTAGATATTACTTGAGTGATCATGATATCATTTTTTTTGAATATTTCTTCCGAGAATTTATGCATGGTCTTGACATTGAACTTTATCATACTCCTTAATATTACTTTAGTGATTGATAATATTCAATAAGCTTATGTTGTTGACCCAAATTAAGTAAGGGGGTTAGTCAATTGGAATTGGTGTTTGGAACTTTGAAGTATATCTTTAATGGGATAGGTTTATTTGGTGTCAGTCAAATAAAATGAGAAGTAGAACCTTTTATTGTTAGTTATGAATGAATCTAATATTGGAAGTTGATGGTTTCAGTTAGAAATTTTTTGGTATATGATAGATTTCCGCCTACCAAAATCGTTCCATCCAAAAAGTGAATACAGTGGAACTTCTGTTCTCCTTGCCCATCCACTTTTTCTCTCTGGAAATTTGTAGTCTATATAACTATCTAAAATGTATTTGCTAATACAATTATTTTAACCTGACATACTAAAATGTTATTATATTGTTTATGTTATCAATAAGTTATTAGTAGTATTCTCTTGATTGGTAAAAGGGGCATGGGCGTACGCTCTATACATTCTTAATGGGATAGAAGCCTACCCACCACAGCCGGAACACACACATACAACAAGAATACACAACAAACGCATAATTAGAGAGCGATTCGAGATGTTCGGGTTAAAACCAATATATGATACTCGATGATAATATGAAACCTTCATATCCCCATCGAAACTCATATATGAAACTAAAAGCGCCACTTAGTCCCCGTCTATCGGTTAACATACGTGCGATGCTCGTCGTGACCTAGAACTATACGAAGGTTGTTAAATATCGGACAGTATAGCTCGATACTAACAACCGTCGTATAGTCTACGCGATGAGAAAATTCAATCGTATGGTAACTCATAGATTTGTCCTGTGTGGACAAGTTAAGAATGTATAAAGTAAACGCCTTCATTCACTTGTGTTTTCATCCGTTTCGAGATATTTCGTCGGTACCTTTCCGCTGGTTCTCCGTGTACAAAGATAGATTAGATGTTCATTTCAACGTTGTTTCACAGCTTTGAAATGATTATCTATTCTATTACAGTGTACTCGAAGAACAGCGGGGAGGTGCTGCCGAAATTTACTCGAAACGGTTGAAAGCACAAGTGATGGGCGTTCGCTCAATACATTCTTAATGGGATATAAGCCTACCCCCGACAGCCGGAACACACACATACAAATGCATAACTAGAGAGCGATTCGAGATGTTCGGGTTAAAACCAATATATGATAATATGAAACCTTCATATTCCCATCGATACTCATATATGAAACTAAAAGCGCCACTTAGTCCCCGTCTATCGGTTAACATACGTGCGATAATTTATTCTTTTCAACGACAAACGCACACACAAAGCATATACACGGATTTTCTCCTTTGTCAGTAACTATCCCGTTCTTATATTTCTCAATATAGTCAGCATAACTTACAATTTATATGTTATTCAGTCTAACATGGCCCATGAGTACGTCAGAGTGAAGGACTGGATGTATGTGGATTGGAAACAACGTATGCAACCTAAGTTTGTCGCAGGAGTTGCTGCTTTCCTTGAATTTGCACGCGCACATAATAAGATCATAATAGAGAAGATTCTCTGTCCGTGCGATAGATGTGGCAATAAGTACTGGCAGAAGGTAGAATTGGCAGAGCTTCATATTGTAAAACATGGGTTTACTAGACTTTATTCAACTTGGAAATATCACGGGGAAGGAGAAGAATGCAGTACTGCGGTAGAAGAAGAAGGAGAAGACGATAATGCGGCAGGAGAAGAAGAAGAATTCGGTAATACGGCAGGAGACGGAAATTTATTTCCATCAGAAGAAATGGAGGATATGGTAGAGGCTGCCCTAGGTGAATCTATTCGTACCGAAGATGACATTCCTTCTGGTCAAGGACCGCGTGCGGATAAATATGAAAATTTCATGAATGATGCTAGGAAACCAATTTATGAGAATGCGAAGTATTCCACCCTCTCATGGTTCGTCCAACTTTTCCAGATTAAGTGCCTAAATAGATGGAGCAACAAGTCATTCACAATGCTTCTTTCGTTCTTGAAAGATTCTATGCCTCCGGGAAATAATGTGCCTGAAAGCTGGTACGAAGCCCAGAAGATGATGTCTGATTTGGGTCTAAAGTGCGAGAAGATTCAAGCATGTCCTAAAAATTGCGTGTTGTACCGGAAAGAGAATTCAGATTTGAAAGAGTGTCCAACATGCGGAGAGGACAGGTATAAGCCGAAAGATTCTGATAAGAAGCCTGATATACCTGTGAAGATAGCACGATACTTTCCCATAACACAGAGGCTACAGAGGCTATTCAGGTGTAAGAAAACAGCCGAGGCAATGATTTTGCATCACCGTGCTCCTCCAAGAGAAAATGGAAAAATGAGCCATCCAAGAGATTCACCGGCATGGAAGGATTTCGATAGGAGGCACGCAATATTCAGTAGCGATCCTCGCAATGTCCGGCTCGGAATGGCTACCGATGGCTTCTGCCCATTCAACTATATGGGTGGAAGTCACAGTACATGGCCCGTTGTAATGATAATTTATAATCTGTTGCCTTGGTTGGCTATGGACCAATCATACTTTATGATGCCTCTTCTTATCGACGGACCAAACTCACCTGGGAACAATATCGACGTCTATCTCCGACCTCTGATCGAGGAGCTGAAAACTTTGTTCATTGATGGTGTAGAGACATATGATTCAAACAAAAATACAACCTTCATACTGCGTGCGGCTTTAATGTGGACAATTAATGACTTTCCTGCGTATGGAATGCTATCAGGTTGGTCCGTACATGGTCACAAAGCATGTCCTCATTGCCATGAACACACAACATCAAAATTTTTGAATTTTAGCAGGAAGGTTTGTTATTGCGGCCATCGACGTTTTCTGCCTCCAGACCACCCCTATAGGTTAGACACGGTTCACTTTGATGGTCATCAGGAGCTTCTTGGGCCTCCATCCCCATTGTCCGGAGAGGACGTGACTACTAAATGGGATGGTTACAATAACATGACCTTCGGGATGGATCTGACGAAACAGGTCAAACCATAATATTGGAACAAGTTAAGCATTTTCTTCGAGCTTCCGTACTGGTCTACAAATTCAGTGCGTCATTGTCTGGACGTCATGCATATAGAGAAGGGAGTATCAGAGCACATACTTAACTTGCTTCTGTGTAAAGACGGGAAATCGAAAGACAACATGAATGCCCTGATGGATCTACAAGAGTGGGGAATAAGAAGTGAACTGCACCCTAAACCGGTAGCGGGTAAACCGGGCAAGTTTGTACTTCCCAATGCCGCTTATCATATGTCACAACCGGAGAAGAAAAGATTCCTGCAGGTGTTGCATGATTTGAAAGTCCCTACAGGTTTCTCAGGATCATTCAGCAAGAAAATAAAAATTGTGAAGGGCAAGATCGATGGGCTGAAAAGTCATGATCACCATGTTATCGTGGAGCACCTTCTTCCATTAGCCCTCAGGACTTCTCTCCCCGACTCGGTTGGTCTAGTAATCAACGACCTATGTTGTTTTTTCAGGGAGTTGTGTGCTAAAACACTGGAGGTTGCGATGCTAGATAAACTCAAAAATTCTATTGCGTTGATACTTTGCAAGTTTGAGCGTATTTTCCCATCGTCATTCTTCGATATCATAATACACTTGACGGTTCATCTTGCAACTGAGGCGAAGTTAGCCGGACCGGTACAATATCGATGGATGTATCCCGTTGAGCGGTACGTGTAATTTTTCATTTCGCGCAATTTATAAATTTATTGTTGTCCTGTATGCCCGTGTTTATTTATTCAACATATTCTCATTAGGTACCTTTACACTCTTAAGAAGTATATACGCAATAAAAATCGACCAGAGGGTTCTATCATGCAAGGTTATCTTCTTGATGAAGCAACCACATTTTGTTCCCGCTATCTGGATGAGAACATTGAGACAAGGCTTAACCGACCACGAAGAATTCAAGACGGGCCATATGGTAAAGCCGAGTATAAGAGGGTAGACACTATGTTTATCAACAAGATATACCGGTTTATCTTGCTTAATTGCTCATGTCTTGAACAAATTAGAGAGTAAGTTCTTTTGGATTAATTGTTATATCTGTGTTTGTGTGTGTATGAAATGACATAATATTAATGTCACAATTATTTGTCGAAAACAGAACTCATTTTAACGAGGTACGTGAGGGGCATCCTGATTGGAACGAAGAACGTTTTGAAAAATACCATCAGGATAATTTTTGTGATTGGGTCACAGAGCATGTAAGTTATTCGAATTACTTTTTATTGCTATCAGTTTTAATCTAAACTTGTATCGTTATGTATTTATCGTAAAATTTGTTTTGTTAGATCCACGATCCGAACTTGTCTGCATCATTTGAGAGTGATTCAAGATGTTTAGCTCAATTTCCTAGTATGGAGGTTGCATATTACAAAGGATTTGGTGTCCTTGGATACAAATTCGAAGTTAAGGACATAGAAACATCTAGAACCACTCAGAATAGTAGGATTGCGACGGTAGGATCGGACGGTGTGATTTACTATGGGTACTTAAATTGTATACTCGGCATCCACTATCCCGGACGATCAGAACCCTTTTATATATTCCAGTGTACTTGGTACGATCCGCGAACCGATACGGACAGGTGGAGAAGCAGTCTTGGGACTTGGAAAGATGAATATGGATTGACCAGTGTGAACACACTTTGATTTTACGGTCAGGACGATCCGTTTATCTTTCCGAACCAAGCGTTCCAAATATACTACTCACAATGTTTGAAGCATCCGGGGTGGAGTGTTGTATGCCGATGGAAACCTAGAGATGTCTACGATGTCCCAGAATACGAGGACAGCGATGAGGACGAAGAAGAGAGAAGGCTTAAAGTGCTCCGACCGTCTGTTTCGAAGGACGGGTTGTCTTCGACCGATCATGAAGTTACGTGGGTTAGAAATGACATCGACGATGAAATCCAAGTAGATATGTATGATGCGCCCACGAAACGAAAAAGGTTATCAGTAATGTTATATTATTACTTCACATTTTACGCTCTAGATCATATATAGTCAATACTTTTAATGATTGTCTAATGCGTCCACGAACCGTTTATCTAGATTTGATGACGATGTCGGGAGCAGCGAGGGGCGGTAGGAGCTCCAGCTGCGGCAGAGGCAGAGGCAGAGGCAGAGCGGTTTTGCCGCCCGGAGAGCTCCGTAGGGAGCTTCAGAGGGCCGGTCTTGCACCCAGATCGGAGACCCCTTCGGATGCCTCCTTCCGTGTTGATTTGGCCACACCTCCAAGTATACTGCATGCATATCCATTTTGAATGTAATATTACAGATATTCATGCATGTTTATGTCAAAATTACTTATATTGTCAATGTTTGATTGTCTAGTTGTTGGTGATGCGTCCACATCTGGGACAGAGGCCACCCTCGCTCCTCCAGGTATGTTTATATATCATATAGTGTATGTATATTGATTTAGAATGCTATATCATAAATACACACATTCCTTTTGCTCTTACTTAGCAATTTTTATTATTGTCTAGCTGTAGGTGGTGACACCACCGCACCTGTGGGTATATTTATATATCCTATAGTGCATGCATATTGATTTAGAACGTTATATTATTGATCTACACATTCTTTTTGCAATTACTTATATAATCTATTTTTAATTGTCTAATTATAGGTGGTGCGTCCACACCTTCCACAGGGGCCACTCCTGCCGCTTCCATACCCTCCGCATCGTCTGCAGGTTAGTATGAATAAATTTAAAATATTTATTCATTTTACATATGCTCTATAGAATAAATATGAACTTCATGGAAATTTAGCATCGATGTTTATTTTATAGTTGGAGGGGATGCGTCCGGGTCCGGGACCCCGGTTGTTCCTCACCGGAGGAACTATCGTCCCGCTCGTGCTGCTGCTCGGGCCCAGGCTCGTGCGCTAGTCACCGGAGGTATATATCACACTTGAATTTTTGTTTAACCTTGATTTCTTAATACAACTTTGTCTTATTATTGATTGTCTTGATATTTCGTGCAGACGCAGGGCCTCTCCATCCCCAGAGGGGGACTCGAAGCCCGAATCAGTCCCATAGGCTGAGGCCTGATAGAGCTAGGGGGGAGGCAGCATTCCCCCTATTTTTTACCCTTGACTATCTCTATACCGGTCCTCATGCAGAGAGGTTCGGCCGGTATTTGGGGGACGAGAGCCGGATCGTGAAGAACTATCCACTTCACGTTGAGTGGGGCGAGCAGCACCAGCGCTCATTCGCCCTCTTCTTTGATCAGGCTCGGGTATGTATTAATATATATTTTCATTTGATCTATCCAATATATTTATTATTAACACTTGCAATCTAATAACAATGTTTTTTTTTGTATTTTCAGTTGGATTACAATTTTCAGCCTGTAGCCGATCCTGATCACCCGGGGAGGGTGCTCGACCTTCATGCTCTGTACAATGGCCTGATGAAGAACATGCAGGCCAAGGTCCGATACAACAGGAATGAGCTGAAGGCCGACTGCTACTCCCTGTGGATGGCGACCCCCGAGGCAGAGAGAGCGGCCCTCCTATCTACTCCGGCGTTTGCGAGAGTCGACGTAGATACATGTCTTCTATTGTGCGCTTATTTCGACTCCGAACGCAAACAGGTATGTATTTTAAATTTAATTCATTATTTATGATATAATTTATTTCTTTGTTTTTCTTAATTAGAAAACTAAATGTTAATGCGTTGTGCAGAAACAGGCCGCTCAGAATACGGAGAACAGGAAGTCGGCGAAGAGGGGTCGCCCCACTTACACAGGTGGCTCGAGGAACATTACTCGAGCCATGGAGTTATCGGTAAATTAAGAGTTATTCTCTAATATTCTGCAATATTAAGAGTTATTCTCTAATATTTCTAATATTAAGAGTTACTTTCTAATATTGCAGACATCTCGGACCGTGGCGTCAGGTGGTATACCGAGCGTGCTGTCCGCATATCTTGCCGTCCACGGCACCTCGACAGATCCCGCCACTGGCGAGCTTCGATATCTCGACGTCGCTACCCAGGAGTACTGCGTAAGTGTTAATATTTTTTCTACCCAAATTTGAAATTTTAGTTTTGAAAGGTTCAAGTTTAAATTTTATACTTATACTTTACTGCTTAATGTGGGTGTAGGAGCGGGTGGTTGAGCAGGCCCAGGCCTCGGGGATCGATTTTACTGGACAGAACGATCCGAGGCTGCTGACCCCAGTTCTGGACGCCGCACACGGAGGGCACCACGGAGGTTGGGAGAGAGGCCGGGGATTGGGCCCTAGCAGGGCCCATATGAGGTTGGACTCCACCCCGGCGATTACTTCCTCCATCTCCAGTGACCGGCATGTCCATCAGGAACTGGATAGCTTGAGGGCCACCGTTCAGGAGTTGAAGGAGATGCTGGTATGTATACTACTTTATAGTAAAATATCATTTCATATTATATACATATCAAAATATCCATAATTAGTACGTTGCTTGAGCTTATTTGGTTTTAGACTTAAGTTTGATTAATCATACATACATATGTAATTAAAATAAACAACGCTTTTCCAAACTAGATATCCAAACAGGGTTTCGAAATAACTTAATAATGATACGAATTCGAATAATACACAGTTCTTACACGCTTCTTACACACGTTATGTCCAGACGCGACAGGGTAGATCGGCCGAGCCTCCACATGCATCTCCTTCGGCTGCGGCTCCGCAAGCCACTACATCGGCTGCGGTTCCGCAGACAGCTCCTGTAGCTCCACCGCCCACTCAGACTCCCGCAGCCGTGGCTCCGCAAGCGACTACCTCGACGGCGGCTGCGCAGACCACATCGCCATCTCCACATGCCGCTCAGACTCCCGCTCGCGACGCATTGCAGAGTTTATTGACTGAGGAGCAGGCGCGCGTTATTCTAACGTTATTCAGAGGTGGAGGTGGACCGAACTAGGGTAGCTTTTTTGGTTCTTATTTTTTGAAACATGTATTTATTTATATCACATTGTACTACATTTTGAAACGATATTGATATTGGTTTGTATTTATATCATATTCAGTTTTTGGGTTTCTTTTGTATATTATATATATGCGTGAGATGTGATTATGAATACTGCAATATATGATTTGATTGATGTATATCGTATTGTGCACAGGGCGGGAAAAAATCTAGCAGCCCATTTTTAAAAAAAAATACAGACAATATGTACCTACGGATTAAGCCGTAGGTATATATGTTGCCCCTACGGAGTTGTCCGTAGGGGCAAAATATCAGGAAACCTGATATTTTCCTTCCTGATCTCAGTGCAGGGTGTTGTTAGTGCCCCTACGGATATATCCGTAGGGGCCACTGTCTATCCCCTACGGAGTTATCCGTAGGGGCCAAATATCAGGTTTCCTGATATTTTGCCCCTACGGCATAGTACCTACGGATATATCCGTAGGGGGTAGCACAAGGACATACGGTTCTATCCGTAGGTACATACAATATATTCAAAAAAACATAAAAAATATATGATTTGATAGCCCCTACGAAGTAATCCGTAGGGGAAACAACACCTACAGATATATCCGTAGGGGCAAGAATTTGCCCGTAGGGGCAAGTTCAGGGCCTCAACTTGCACCTGCGGCCTTTGCACCTACGGGGTATTTTTTCGCCCCTACGCATATATCCGTAGGGGCAGTGGGTTGCCCCTACGGATAAATCCGTAGGGGCAACCCATATTTGTAGTAGTGATCATGCGAATAGATCGTCCAAAATACCGAAATCAACTATGGCGGAATAGTCCCGCTCAAGCACATCCTCTAAGAATCTCCGGCCAACTGTCATGGTCACTCATAACATGTCTCGTCGACGGTGCCGAACTCTAGCCTGCTGAGTGTGCGTAAAATGACCACTCCTGGGTCAAAGTATTCTCGTAAAATATTCCAGAAAGGTATTGTCGAGGTCTCTTCCAATCTCGTTTCTGCCGAACTGCCCGGAAGTTATCATCTTTTACTATATCTGTTTCTTATTCCGGAACGGCTGCATACTCATCGCGACTCCTTCTGGAAGATATATCCATATGTAACGCCTCTGTATGCGTGTCACATCTCTGATGTTGACGGAGTGGAACGTTGTCTCATCTAGATCTCGTACGAACTCTTACTCCTCTTTTCTCAAATGTCGACTTCTTCGGACTCGTCTCTTCGTGGCTACATGGAATGCGCTCCAATGGCTATAGTCGTATCTGGAGCCTCCCAAGCAATACATCCGATCACATGATATCCGAAAGATGTCGAACCATTCGATCGATTCGTCAAAACCTCATAATCCCCCAAGAGATCAACATCTTGAGTACAGTTTAATAATATCGAGTACATACCACAGCACCTATGGACCAACCGTAGAAGGGCAAACCCACGCCTTATTAATGGCACCGCGGAACTGCCGCAAAGTCGAAGGTTCAAAGGGTTTCACATGGTCATTATGTCGAGTTAGGGTTTCATTCTTCTAGAGGGTCCGTAGAATTACTTGCATGTTTTCTTCAAATACTTTGAACTTGGAAAATGGGTTTCTGACATTCGATCGTCTCTATCGACTCTCAACATATCCGTGTGAAGTCTTCTCAAGCTAGAATCAATTAATCTGATGGCCTCGCATCGGGGTAAGCGAACGAACCGTATGTCCTAGTCATTCATCCTCGGATGACTAGCGACCATCTATCATATCTCTAAGTACCACTCGTACTGCAATAGCTCCAACATCTGGGACGATATCTCATCGTTCGCAGCAACAACTGGCTCATTCGTCTGCACGCTGAACAATGTCTCAATCATCATGAACAAGCGATACATCAATGGTCATCAAAATCTGGCTGGCCTCTATCAGTGGCTCAATCCTCTGGTGCTGATCTGCACGTCCGAGAAATCTCATAACAGCGATCCATCAAACGCTCATGGCGCGAAAACACAAATAAACGACGCCTCTCTATGCAATCGTATATCCCTGGAATCATGCCCTGGTCAGTCCTCGTTCGTGACGAGCTCGTACTGACCGCAACTCTAGCCGTAGCTCTCTCTGCCCGTGTAATCGTGGCAGCAAAACCGCATACCGATATCGATGAGGATAGATCATGAATGAATATAATATTGTGCAAGAAAATGTACATCCTAAGGCTTCTTAAGCGGAGTAGCGTATCGTAAGTATGCCGCGGAACATACACACGGTACGTCACTCTCCTTAAGTCACCTACTCCATCAACCAAGGTCAACCTACGCGATGAAAGTTCAGGTCTAATACCCCCTCGACTAAGTCTAAGTTCCGTAAGGTCAAGCCTAGATTCCGTATAAATGCAAACGTCCTAGGCTCCGCATAGTCAAATCTAGACTCGAACCAAGGTTATGTTAGTTATATGTATGCCCTAGAGGCCATTACTGTACATAGGATGTATATTGTAGTGGATGCTGGGACATATATAGGGAGGACTTTCTTGCTCGACATGATAGTATGCTATCTGGTTGCTCTTTACCTTAACGTGTATACTGATTGTCTCTCTGTTACATGTTGGTAAAGCCCTTAGGATGTGTACTTGACTACCTGGACTATGATGCGGATCATACTAGTGGGGACATGGTAGTCCATAAGTACATCCTTCAAAGTCCCTAGTCGTGGGTATATCGAGACGGGGCATCGATATACCAGAGTAGACTAGCGTATACCTTCTCGACCCATACAGATGGGCGATGGATGATCCCATATCCATTGGTGTTTGACATCGGAGATGATATACGGGTGCTCAGTGGAGACTGGGTACACTGGACGGACTCGCCGAGAACTCCCAGATGGTATTATACCTTACGTCAGATGGCAGTTCTCTGGTGACACTGGTACATAATAGTCTGTTGACCCGAGATCGTCATAGAGTCTTGTGTGGTTCCCACTGTGCTTTGATTTCCATCTTACCACGTCCAAGAGGGCGTGCAAAACGGTGGTTTTTGGGTACAGTCCCGAATCACATGGAGGAAATGAGCGATAGGAGGGGATTCGTCTCTCCCGGTATAGGGAGTTGATGTTGCGCTGTGTTCGATTGGCTATAACCGGAAATCCCTGGCCAGGGTTGCTGAGATTTACTGGTAAGTGTTACCAGTAGTTTCTCGAAATGTTATAGACCTCATATCGACACGACTTATCGAGCTATTGGGGTCTGACGTTTACCACCCCTAGGCGAGATATGCGACATATCAGACGAACAGACCGGACTGTATGGTAAGTGTTACTGGTTGGATTCACAGGAGTGTGAGCGGGCTTGCTCGTCGATCTTCTAATCGCTCAATACCCGGGTGGCCGTTACGTTTAGCAGACCGCTTGCGGCTTGTGGGTGTTTGATATGATCATCACCTGCTGCCGGCGTATTGACGAGTCTTTAGAGTCCTACACAGAGGTTTCCTGGCTCAAGCGAAACGAAATAGGAGCGCATATGAGATATGTGCGGGACCGAGAATAATGCGTGTATGTGATACCGTATTCCATTCTCGCGATGAATGTATCAAAAGGCTGTATGCGATATGACCTAGTTATCGAATCAAGGATTGATTCGGTATGCCGATACATAGGATACTAGTCGGTTATATGCGATATGACCGGATCGTTAAATCAAGTGTTGATTTAATGATTTAATGTATAATTATATATTTGATATATTACTTTGCATTAACTAGTATTGGTTCACTTTAAATGGATTTTCTCACTTGTATTGTGCAAGTTGTATATGTGATATACTTTTATGCACATGATTGTATCATGTTTGATGATACATGCTAACTAGGGTTTGTGTAAAGATTAAACCATGGTTGTATATTGGTTAGGGTTTTCATTTTCTTATTCATTCATTTATTTATATTTCATTTAATTTATTTTGGAAAAGAAAAAGAGAAAAATGTTGGCTTTCTTTGTTTGTTCATGAAGCTTGATGAAGCTTCATGAAGACTTTGACCAAGTGACCATTTTGTCTCATGCTTAACCCTAACCATTCCATTTAACCATGATTAACTCTCTACACATTACCATGGTTAATATTATGATAAGAATGATTTTATTATTCTTTTTCATAACAACTTATCATAATATTCATCTTCTTCTTCTTCTTCTTCACTTGAAGAAAAACCTTGCTTCATCAATGGTGACTTGATGAAAAATGTGAGAAATCCAATTCTAAAGTGAACCCACCTCCTGTTTCTTCATCCTCTACCTCTTGCCAAGTAGTATAGGGTGTTCTCTTCACAAGTTTCATGACTTGGTGAAGTGGGAGCTTGATCTTGTGATGCTTCGACGTAGATCATCTTCGGCATGAAGCCGACGACCTTGCCCGCCCATTTCTCCGATGAAGCCGACGCTAGAGCCCGGGATTTGATTTGGACAGCGAGGAGACTTCATTGCGGAGCTATGGAGGTGGAGGACCGGATCTACAAAGGTTGTATTTCCGCTCTTTTAGTTTAGTTGTAAACTAGTTTCATTTTGTCGCCTAGAAATCTAGTTAACGATCCGTATTAGGGTTTCTCGGCACCCGTAAAATTTGAAATTGGCATGGTTGATGCCTTGTGAGACTTCACTAGTGTGCCTAGGAACCCTACAGGTTAACCTAGCACTCTGATACCAACTTTGTCACGACCCAAAATAGCACGTGACTGGCACTTGAATCATGTGAAATCTATAGGACCACATCTAATTCAAGTAAGCCAAAAGCCAAGAAATCTAAAACCATTTTAGTGAAATGTTTTAGTAAAATAAGCCGAATATGCATTTTAAAATCACAAGTCTTTTCTGAAAATTTTGGCAAAGTTTCCTTTGTAAATACTGGCCCCGAACGGGGTACAAAATGATAAATATATACATGAATGGTAAAAGACATCCCTAAGTGGGAGCTAGCTCTTTGTCAATCGACGGGCACAGCCACGCAAGCAATATAATCTACAACACCAAAGGGCGAGGATCAAACCGAAAAGGAAACTCAAATCGACATGAAAAACCCATAATAATACAACGCGCGACTCTAAGGTCAACAGAATAATACAACTGGTCTCTAGTCTGAAATAGATATACAAATCTGGTTGATGGAGTTTACTAGATACAACTGAATGTAATAAAGCACAATGATGATCACGATGTAAGTGAACCCACCTACCAAAGCAATCACCCAGAAAGGAAGCAGTGTGCCAGCAAAGCCGTAATGAAACCTCTACGGCAAAACCTGTAAGAACTGTGGCACAATGGGGCTGAGTTGCCAACTCATGAGTAGAAAACATCACCGAGCAAAAATCGTATGTATGACACAATCCTAAGTCAATACGATCAATAATATATATAACCTATAAATGATAAGTCTGAATCATGAAAAGGTGGCAAGGGTAAACATCTATACATAGTGTAATCCCATGTGCTCGTATCAGTGCCTTAGGTAACAATGTATCATATGTATGAAGTATGAATGTAATGTAATGAAATGAGTGAGACAACTGTTTTCTTTATTTAATAAGATTTCTGTATGTATATAAATCGAGTATCATCAATGAAATTAACAGAGAAATCCGTGTCAAGCATCGACACAAAACATAAATCCCAATATCTCAATATCTCAGGCTCCGGCTACCAAGCCTGACCTGTATCATCAAATCTCAAAATCTCAGTGTCTCAAATCTCAATATCTCAATGTCTCAATAACTCGGGCTCCGTCAGCCTGGATCGGCCCGTAACATAAATCGCACGACCACGAACGGTATCCTCCGGATATCCGATGTGCCAAACAATCACCGGTAGGCAGTCTGCCCCTGCCGAGCTCATCATCCTCCATGAAATCACACTTGCCCTGAGGTACCATACCGGGTCCACCATGTACCCGAGAAGGTTCATACGACTCCTCGAATCGGGTTCGAAATCCATCTCATAACTGAGAAAACATCATGGTGGACGACTCATACATCACGAGAAAACCGCACTTTTCAATTTAAAAAGAGAGAGAGAGAGAAGTGTATATATATTCTTGCGGTTTTCCCCCAAATCCAGGAAATCTCATGAAAATCCGAAATCCAATCATCAATAGCAAGTAAACAGTGAATATCGGCATAAAACTCCATAATACTGCATAACAGTGAATAATAATATGCATGAAGTAGCATGTAATAATTGCAGTGTCTAAACTAGCATATAAAGACGAGTACGCTAATACCATATCGAACTATCAGCTAACAAGCTATGTCAATGAGTAATATTCCCTAAAGTGTACGTAACATGGCAATTACCGATGATGATGTGTGAGAGCCGGCAAGTAAGTGTTTCTGGAACATACGCATCATCGGTAATGGTGCTGGTGTCCAGACAGCATGATCTCAATAATGGCACATGAAAACAAAATATAAGCATGCGATGCGATGTGAATAGCAATAATATACGGGAGCTGAATAATAAACACAATGATAACTAATCTGCATTTATATGAATATGGGTCATACAGTTTTGCCATTTGAAATAACACGAATCGTGGTGTTTTGAAAATAAGGGCTATGGTGTTTTTAAGAAAAGATACGTCCTTTGAAATATCCGTAGAATCCGTTGGCCTGTCTTTAAAATACTCGCGATTCGTTAGTTTTGAAATAGGTATGACTCAAGTCTAATCTATCGTTTATAAATAAACTGCAGGACTAAACTAAAACGCTGATTGAAAGGTAAGGAAACCGCCTAACATCTGAGTCGATACATATATATAATATAACAGTTGGTGATCCCGCCTCAATAGTATCCTATACGATACAATATCTATAATATGATATCCTCAAGTCAAGAGTGCGGATCTATCATCAAAATAGCTCGTACGGTAAATCCGTCGTAGGGCATCCCAAATCTGGGTACGGCTCGAATGTCACATATATCACATTATTGATCTGGTATCCTCTTTATTAAATATCATGATCCGGGGTACTGATCTATGTCTAGTACAATACTGATACCGTAAGTGTATATGCATGCGTGTGTATGAAACACCACGTCGAAAGGACGCGCTAAAACATCATGTCGTATCTCAAATACGAACCATGTCACATCACCGATCTCACGGCCTCAAGCCCAATCTCATCGACTAATCTCCAATCCCAAGTACTATCCTCATCATCCGTATATATGTATACGTATATATATAAATATATTCCTATATCCATGTGTGTATATATATATACACATACACATACACACATATCCCCATATACGCACAAGTAAAATAATTGTATGCATGTGTGAGTGTGCGTGTGGGTGTAACTCCTACTCTAGGGTTTCGCAACTAACATTAAACTAATCCATAAACACATAACCCTATCATGATAAACAATAATCATATAACATATATAAAAACGCGTGTATACGAATTCGTATACCACACAACAAAACTGCGGGGGTGCTATACGCCATCCACCCGACTTCCCCCGTAGATATATATCTACTCACATTGCTCCTTTCTTGCCGAAGTCAAAGTGCTTCATCGTCTCTGAATCCATGCGGAGGTACCTACAACAATACATATTCGCAAATGCGTATTAAAATCAAATCGGAAAACCAAAACGGCACCCATTTCGCCCATAGGTCAAAACTTATAGCCTCACATGCAAAACACGACCAATAACCCTAGTCGTTGGCGTTCAAACGCCACACGATGGAAACACAATATCAAATACCAAATTAAAACGAAGTCGCAAAATAATGCGGCAACTCAAGAAAAAGGTCCCAAATTTTACCTTAAGTGAGATTAGTCAATTTTGTATATATGGTGGGTCTAATTTACTGGGGATAAAGCCCTGGAACAAGAACGAAGAAAAATGGGTGTACCAAGGCCGCAAATTGCGGTCCAAATGAACAAATCTACGGCCTGGCAGGGGGGTTAGGGTCCAGGGTTTTGGGTATAGGTTCTAGGTTGCCTACTTGTGTCTCTGTATTTGCTAAATATTTTTCAAGTGCCCCTGGTGATAGCAGATACCAAAATACATCAAAATTTCAATAAAATCTGCCACTTTCGGGGTTTCTAAGTTTAGATTTAGGATTCTATTCTCTGGTTTCAGTCCATTTTATAATCCCTACAGGGGTTTTTAATATCACTATAACCTCAATTACGCTTTTGGAATCAATTCAAACCCTAATCCTTTTCTAGAAATTCCCAAACCCTACTAAACATCACCTAATCATTTCTAAACATGCATGGAAGCTAAAGTAAACCAAATTCTACACAAATGGTTCAGAATTTACCTCATTTGGCACACATGAATCCCCTAGGGCACCAAAATGCAAACTTTCTTGGTCCAAAGTGTAGCTTGTGAGCTTGTGCATGCTTTGTGTGAAAAGGAGATGGACTTTTGAGTAGATTTTGATGGTGTTTTGTGGCTTGAAGAGGGGGAAGGAGATGGGGTAGCAACCATGAAGGAATGAGGGGAGAAAATGAAGAAGGAATGGGAGCCTTGGTCCAAGGTTTTACCCCCTCACTTCTCTCTTTTGCCCATGCCTAATTCTTTATTCCATTTTGTTTTGTTTTCTTTTGTTTTCTTATCTTTTCTTTTCTCTTCTCACTTTAATCAAAACAAAACCCAAAGTGAAAAATGGAGAGAAGCCATGAAAGAAAATGTAACAATGTAAAAAAATAACATGTGCATGTCATGTGCACAAAACACGCTTAATGCGCGATTAACAATATTTAATCGCGATTAGCATTAAAATAATGTCAAATAAGTCATAAAATTTCATAATTTTCTTAAATGATATAAAGCACCCTCTTTTGAGTAATTTGTATAATTTTCCAAAATTTTCCCAATTTATCGGTATTTAATTATACCGCCTTAATAAAATATTCAATATATTATTATTTAATTATAAAAATTCGCAAAAATAATATTTTATTTTTCTGAAATGCTACAAATAATTTTGGTCCCGATAACTCCGGCCCCCTGAGGCTCAAGAGACTGGTCCCGCTTAAACCTATGTGCACTAGGGTCCTTGTTGTATTTTAGTATAACTTGAGATGGTTTTATGTAAAATAATTTTGGTATAATTTCAAAATACATCTCAAGTATTTAATTTTCGTCTTTAGAGTTTTCATACATGTATATTTTATAGATGTGAAATTTCTAGTGAGAAAAACCTAATTTTCATAGTATATGGTATTTTCTTGAAATAATGTACTTGTGTTGTATTTGGATGGTATTTTTTTATGTAATAGTGATTCCTTTGACTTAGAAAACATGGAATATTTATATAATTAAAATAGATATTTTGATAATATATATATATATATATTTAATGCAAATAATTTATTTATTTTCTTGTAGAAATCTCATTTTTCTAAAGAAAAATGTATAAAAATTCCATCGAGATCGAATACTCCTTGCAGAGGTCTGCATCTCGCTCTACTAAGCCCGAGGATGTGCGATAATCCACACCACCCCGAACAAGGTCCCCAAAATGGGTTGTAGAGGCGTAATTGCATGGAAATTGTTATTACATTTTTTTTATAGAAAACGGTTTTATAAGTTTAGGGTATTTATTTGAAAGGTCGTACTTCCCGTATTCTATTGCCCCAAAAATAAATCATGCTATGATAGAGATGTGTGTTGTGAGAAGGTAGGTCATTACCTCGTGAACAATCTAAAGGTATAGCAAGGAATAAATGTTATAATATCGAAATGGATAGTTTGTGGTATTTTTATGTAAAAATGCGATAAATGTCACAAAAATGATTATTTTGATGTGAAACTTGTTTTATTGAGTTTGTTAATGTTTATTAATCAACATATAAGAATATGGTTTTATCTTGTTAAAGAAAAGTGTAGTTTTTAAAGAAAACCGAATCAGAAGTCGGACTAACTCCGCTTCCGTCGGGTTTTAGAAATAGAACTTTTTAAAGATGAAGATGAGAGAGAGAATTAGGAATTACTGGCTTTGATGAGAGGGGGGAGATAGAAGAAGGTCTAGGATTCGTTGGTTCTTCGTTTCGTTGCCGGAAACTTCTCGTATCGTCGCCGGAAACTCCTCGTATCGTCGCCGGAACTTCGTCAGAGCTTCGCCCTTTGCTAACTCCACTTGCACAATATAAAGACTTGGGAATTATTGAGAGTTTTGGCAGGGATTTATGAGTGAGGAGGGGTGTGAAATGGAGTGGTATTTATAGGAAACATTAGGCTTCAGGGGTGATGAATGGGTGAATTAAAATATGTAATAAAATAGGATTAAATATGAATTTTATTGCACTCTGGAATAATTCAGAGTAAACAAGCAATGTGGGGTTAGTGGGGTAGGCCAAACGTTGCAGGGGGTAAAATATAAGGGCATTTGGTACGGGGGAGACCAACGCCGCCGGCTTCAATTGCATGTGTCGCCGGCCTATTCCCGACAGATGGGACTGGGTTTGGTTCCACGTGTCGGGATCGGTTGGTATACTGCAGTGCACTCGTTCGTTTTATGTGTGACTCTTGGTTTTATGTGTCGTGCATGTAAAGAATCTTGGACTTCTAAAAAGATTAAAAGAAAAATAACTAAAAAGGTAATGTGGTAGGGGGGATTCAAACACAGGGGCTGCGTCACAGCAGTGCAAGGCTTTACCAATGAACTACAAGTGCTTTCTTGCTTTTCTAAATCAAAACAAATACTTATAGCATTCATAGGAATTATAAATACCCCAATTGTACATTACCTTTAAATGAATTTTATGTACATAGAAATTGGAGTTGTTACAGTCCACCCTCCTTAGAAAAATTTTGTCCTCGAAATTTACAATTTATTTTAAGGACTAGTTTACAAATAAGTGAGGATATCTTGTATGCATCACATCCCTTTCCCATATTGATTCTCCTGGTGTGTTCTTTCTCCACATCACTCGAACCAAGTTGACTTCCTTGTTCCAAAGTGATTTCACCTTTCTATCCAGAATCTCAACAGGTTGCTGCTCACAAGATAAGTCTGCCTGTACAATGAGCTCGGAATGATCAAGAACATGGCTGGGGTCACTCACATACCTTCTAAGATGGGATATGTATAACACATTGTGCACTCCTTCCAATGAAGGTGGAAGTGCCAAGCGATAAGACACTTCACCGACTCGTTCGAGTATGTCGAACGGTCCAATGTACCTTGGACTTAGATTACCCCGTCTTCTAAAACGAATCACTCCACGGTTCAGAGATATCTTCAGAAATACGTGATCTCCCGGCTGGAACTCCAAATGACAGCGCTTTGCATCAGCCCAGTGCTTCTGTCGATCTTGGGCTATGCGCATTCTTTCCCTGATAGTAAGAGCTACGTCGACAGTTGCTACTATCATCTCAGGTCCAAGGAGTTCCCTATCTCCGATGTCGTCCCAACTTAATTGCGATCGACACTTCTTTCCATAAAGCGTTGAAAAAGGTGCCATTCCGATTCTTGCTTGGTAGCTATTGTTGTATGAGAACTCCACAAGATGTAGGTGATCTTCCTACGATCCTCCGAAGTCTAGCATACACGCTCTGAGCATATCTTCCAAGATCTGAATAGTTCGCTCATACTGACCATCAGTTTGTGGATGATGAGCTGTGCTGAAGTTCAGACTTGTTCCCAAGCTCTCTTGCAGACTTTGCTAAAATTGTGATCGAAACCTGGTGTCACGATCGGAGACAATGCAGACCGGTACTCCATGAAGTCTCACGATTTCCTGCATGAGTTCTAATCAGTCGAAAATATTGCATTTTTAACACATCAATTTCCTTACTATTTGCAATCATCTAAAGGTGTTCGGTATGAATATAGCACATATTAGCAAAACGTCCGTAAAATACCAAATAACTTGTTTTATACATTATAACCGGCATTTTGAGGGAAATTGAGTGTTTATCATTGCACGCATGATCTTTTGTATAGCGCAACACTTGTCTCAAGAATCTGTGCAGGAAATTCCAGGAAAAGGGCCGAAACTGCTAAAAGAGCTGATAAAAATACGCCGAGTCCAAGATTTGTGATCTGGCAGTGAACAAGAAATACTTAGAAGATTCTAAACATCAGAAAACATTCCTAAAGTCATCACAATTTATACCTGGAAGTTTCACACAGAGATGCAACCAAAAGGCCGCGGAT
Organism: Agapanthus africanus; assembly: GCA_030015575.1. NCBI lineage: Eukaryota > Viridiplantae > Streptophyta > Magnoliopsida > Asparagales > Amaryllidaceae > Agapanthus > Agapanthus africanus. Next base: position 190,688,256 of record CM057345.1, read on the forward strand.
CTACGGCCAGAGCACCCTTCCCGCGGCGGATCCGCGGCCACACAAGCATGACGTTAACAGAAGACTTCGTCAGGTTTCTCCATTCAAAGCCCACACTTCTTTAAGCCAATGCAAATTCCAGAGATATCCAGAAGCTTCTGTTCGAACAGCAAAGCTTTGTGTTCAAGCTAAACACTTCCAAGCTTCTAAAGGAAGCTAACTACCTCAGCCAGAAGCTTCTCCCTAACCTCCAAGTTTGTCAAGAAAGCTAGCCCTAACTAACTATTTCTAGAACCTTCTTCCTAACTACCAAGCTTGCAAGTGAAGCTAATCCTAACCAAGCTTCTAAAGGAAGCTAATCCTAATCAAGGCTATAAAAAGGACCCTAAAGCTTCACTCTCAAGGTTGTTGATTGTTGATCAATTTCCACCCACAAGTTGAGTGACACAACTTGTTCAAATCCTAACCCAAATCCAATCACCAAAGCCAAATTCAAGATCTCCGAGTACAATTCAAGTAAGAAGCCTTCAACCTTTTAGAAGCGACGCCGATCTTCAACCGAGCAAGTGATCATCAAGACGATCCGCGACTCACGGAGATGATGCGAAGCTAATTCGACGATCGAGTTCTTTCCTCAAATTCTTGTAGTTCTTGAGCGAATTGTAACAGAATTGTTGAATAATAAAAGGTGAAATTTCTTTATCTTGCTTATCTTTATATTTGAGCATTATGATGAGTTTTCAATTCTTGATTGATTTCTTTGTTATGATGCTTGAGTAGAAAACTCCGCTCGTGGAGGAATCGAGAGAATAGATAGATGATGATGATTAAATTCTTGTACGATTCTTAAATCCTATGAGTTTTGTAAACTTTAGTAAATTGAATAATCGACAACCTAGTTTCGAGCGATGCTTTCTTGATTGTTTTCGCTCTTAATTAGTGATCAACGATTGATGCTTGAATTTCGTAGAGGTTAGAATATGAATGAAAATCAACGAAAGGATAAGGGATAGATGATGAAACCCTAGTTTCCACAATAGATCCCTAATTCTCTTTGATCGTCATCGATCTAGCAACAAACCATCAATGGATAAGAAAACGTAATCACAAGTTTTCATCACTTCTATAGATTCTATCAATTCCTACGAGCCTCATTACAAATCATGATAACTAACTCAATTGGATGATTCTTGATTTCTTGATCTTTAGTAGTTCTTGATAATTAGATCTAGTTCTTTAAAATTCTTGAAACTAAATTTCAAAATTCTTGAATCATTTTCTTTTCTTTTCTCTTTAATTTTCAATTCATCTAAATCAAATACGAGCAAATCACACTTTCTCAGTGGATGATCCGTATTCATTAATGCGCTACATCGACACCGTTAATTGATTGCGGTATAAATTTCTTTGATTGTGATCTTTATACATTTTCAAAACACGACACACTAAGAATCGATTCAATCAAATGGCGCCGTTGCCGGGGATAGTGTGCTAATTTGTTCGTTTTTGAAATTTGAGTTGAAAAATTTATTCCATCAGAAATTTTAGATCAAAATTCACGCAAACACTAAACGATTTGTTGTGATTTGTTGCGAGGAAATCTGGAATCTGTGGAGCAAGAGGAAAAATTTTCAGATCATTCCAGAGAGTTCAGTGAGTGATCAGGAGCAGTCCCTAAAACTTTTGTGCAGGGATCTGAACAACCGACCGCGTTTCGGCGGCATTAGGAGCTCATTGCGGCGTTTCCACGGTGGACCTGCTTCTTCGCGTACGAAATTTTTCAGGTATATTGCTAACTTTCTTATCTCCTCCCTGCTCTGTCCATTAACCAATTTCTGCAGGTTTCTTTGCAAAATTCGCAGCGCCGCAAAAATAAAAATTGTGCGTGTTTGATCTTGGTTGTTTGCATTTTTTAATACTGAAATTAAGGGGCAAAGACCGAATTCAGATTAGGTCGGGATTTCATTACCCGTCCTATGCCCCAAAAATCACAAAACTGCATCCGCATTACCCTCATTAACAAAAAAAATTTCTAGACATGACTCTAAGGACCGTCGTGGTCACTTAGAACAGGAGAAGGTCATGGGTAATCTATTGCTTATCCGTGTTTCTTTTGTGGTATCTAAGACAAGTGTGTCTAAGGCAAGTGGTTATTTAATTAGGCCCACTACTTACGTAGTGGAGAACCTCCCACTTACCTGGCCACAGGAAGGACAAAAAGGCAATAGAGGATTGATCTTATGACTTGTCTTCTGGCAGTTAGGAGCGGTCTAGAGACTTGACCTATGTGACCACTAGATCTAGGGTTGCTTGTGCATTGTTGGGATTTGCATTTATTTCAAAAATCCATATCTTTTTCAAAACAAACACCACTTCACATTTTCCTTAATTATCTTAACGCTGCCACTTGTGCTAAACCCTTTAGTGCATGCTTGGCTGGACACGGGATTCTAGTGCCCGTCTTGTCTGCGTTCCCCCTATCGACTCCGAAGTCGGTAATTCTACATCTACTTCTTCTTTACCCACCACCACATCCACTTCGATGGATAGTTCTCCATCGAACTTCTTTAACACTACTCTGCCGCCGTCCGCAGGTGCGCAGAATCCACCCCGCATCTCTCTCCAAGAGAGATGTTATCCTATGCGAGGTCCTCTTTCGACCTGTCCCCCCATTCCACCAGCCAATGGGGACAATTTTGAAATAAAACCCCAATACATCAACCTTCTACCCAAATATCACGGTCTCGAGTCTGAAGACACATATGTCTTTATTACCAAATTTGAAAATGTATGCGCTATGATGGGTACTTCACAGCTTTCTGTGGATGCCATGCATCGTCGTCTTCTCCCATTTACCTTGTGCGATATAGCCGAGAAGCGGCTTTATAACACAGCCGCACATTCTATTTCAAACTGGGGAGAATTCGTAAAAGCATTCCTAAAGAAATTTTACCCTAATCATAAGACAGCTCGAGTCCGTAGCGAAATAAATCAATTTACCCAGCTTCCCAATAAGACATTCTCGAAGTGTTTTGAACGCTTCAAGGATCTGTTAGTTCAATGTCCACATCACGGAATCCCTAGATGGGATCTGTGCAGAATCATATATGAAGGCATTAATCCTACCGCAAAACAGACCCTTGAATCCATGTGTCAAGGCACTTTCATGACTAAAGATGATGGTGAAGCCTGAAAATTTTTAGAAGATTTCGCTGAAAGATCTTTACAGTGGGAGAGTGTAAATCAACCATCGTTTAGGGGTGGCAATAACCAATCTGATGTTTCCATAGGAGTTAGAACTGAAATGTCAGCAATGCAAAAGAAACTCGAAACTATGGAAAATAAATTTTTAGCCGCCGCCCTAAATCAGATGTCGCTCTCCAAAACTGTATGTGGATGCTGTTCTGATCCATCACATCTTACGGAAGAATGTCCATTGAATTCTCCATTTCAAGGTCAAGAGTATATCAATTCTGTTTTCCAACAAAGACCTAGAAACGACCCGTATTCTTCTACTTATAATCAGGGTTACAGGAATCGCCCTAACTTTTCTTCGAAACAATCAAAAAATCAAAACACGGTTCCAAACCAAAACAACTTTCAAAGGGGTCCTCTACCACAACACCAACCACTTCAATTGAGTCAGCACCCCTACCAGTCACAAAATTTTCAAAATCCGGTCAACACGCCTACACCAAATAATCCTTTGCAGTTGACTGATACTGATGAATGCTCTTCATTCATGAACTTGCTTCTGACAAATCTCATGCAAGTTTCGGCTGAAATAAAGACTTCCGTCGATGATATAAAGAAAAACTCTACCTCTCAAGATGAGAGTATTAAATCGATGGAAGCAGAAATTGCAAGATTAAATGCCGAATTGAGTGCAAGAGAGAAAGGGAAACTTCCAGCTCAACCTTTACCCAATCCTGGCTATTCACATCATATGAACGCTATCACGTTGAGATCTGGAAGAGTGCTTGACAACCATGTTGGTGAGGAGATTGATAACAATGAAGAACCAATCGATGATACCCCGGCTGAGACATTTCCTTCCACTTCTACTTCTAATTCTAACCCAAGTTCGTCTACCCCACCATTTTCTCCCGAGCCTATTCTCCGTTTTCCCCAAGGCTCGACACCTCCACCCACTTCTTCCACTCCACCCAAGACGATCCCCACTCCTATTCTTGGATCGTTCTTACCCACCCGATCTTCTCCAATGTTGGACCCAAATCTTATTGCTCAAGCTCCTTATCCGAATCGGTTAAGGGGAAACACACTAAGTCCGCAAATGGAGAAGATCACAGAAATCTTTAAACAGGTTAACATCAATATCCCTCTTCTAGATGCAATACAACAAGTCGCCGCATATGCGAAAGTTCTCAAAGACTTGTGCACCAGGAAGAGGAAGACTCAAGTGCCCAAAAAGGTATTCATGTCAAAGACTGTAGACACGGCTTTTCCCTAACAATTACCTAGGAAACGTAAGGATCCTGGCTATCCTACTATTTCTATTTCTATTGGGGATAAACACATTAACCGTGCTCTACTTGACCTTCGCGCAAGTGTTAAACTGCTTCCATACTCAGTATATGAGCAGTTAGGGATCGGAGAGTTGAAACCAGCTCATTGCACTCTCCAGATGGCTGACCGATCAAGCACCAAACCTAGGGGTGAACTGGTGGATGTGTTGATAAAAGTCAGGGAATTTGTATTCCCTGTGGACTTTATTGTACTTGATACACAGCCTATAGCAAACCCACGGAATCAAATTCCGATAATTCTCGGTCGCCCCCTTTTGGCCACTTCCAATGCTATAATCAACGGTCGTAATGGCTCTATGACCCTATCTTTCGGGAATAGGTCAATTGAGCAGAACATTTACAAGTTCGGAAGTGTACCCTCTGAACCTAGTGCTCATGCATGTTCTGTCGAATTAATGGATGTCAACATCAGCGAATTTGACGATCCTCATGATACCGATCTTGACTCTTTTCATATGTTGTTGTTTGACCCAACTATGTATCATACACATACGGACTCTTCCACCGAGTTGTCCGGGTCAACAACTAACACTGATTATGAACCGTTTTTGGAGTCTGAAGATCACCCCGTGCTTGTTGATGACATTATTCTTCGGGGTATTGATGAGACATTTGAGGAAATCTTCGCTGATGAACTCGCATTTTTGAAAAACACGGGTGTTGAGATGAATCAATTCCCAAACAAAGAAATTGAACCTCCACCCCTTCTTCTGGACTGTAAAAAGGATGCGAGCAATCCATTACAATCACTGATGTCTCTCCAAAATGAGACGCAAACACGTTCTATTCCACCACTTACCTTTTCCCCACTTCTTCTTGGTTCTCTTCTTCCACCAACCGGTGCAATACATTGATAAAATTTTCGAATGGTTGGTGTTGGCTTTCGGTCTTTGCAAAGCTTGGCATCGAGCAATAAATTTGACCCCCTCTTGTGATTATCAAAAGATTAACATGGATTAACTCAAGTTTGGGGGGAGGCACAATCTGGCTCTTGAAAAGAAAATTTTTACTCAAAATGAGAGCCAAAAATAAGTTTGGGGGAGGATTTTCACGATAATATATTTTGCCCCCGTTAATAAATTTTCGCCCAAGCCTACAGGTTTTTGAGCTTTAGCATAACACAACAGTGAGGACACTTTTGAAAACAAGTTTGGGGGAGGTTTATACTTATTTTCGCATCATTTGCATATCACTTTGCATAAGCACAAAACATATATAAATTTTTTTTGTACATAAATAAGATAATAAAAGATTAGATAGTGAAAAATTATATCCAAAAGATTGGAAAAATTTAAGAAAATCAAGAAAATTAGAAGTTTTCTTAAACGAAACTAGTAATAAGTAGTTATGAGCCGTTGTCCCAAGGATTAGTAAGATGAAGGAAGTCACTAATCTGAGGATAAAAATAAGTCTGAAAAATAGTTCATATTCTGGAAACCAAACATTTTGAACGTTGATACCCTACTTTTCGCACTTACACACGTCTTGAAACTCGGGATAGTAGAGGATACCTTGAAATGCTCTTGTTTAAAAGCCAAAGTATGAAGGAAATAAAAATGAATAAAAAAATAAATGTTGTAGAAAAATGAACACTGGTTTTGTTATCGCCAAGGCAGCAATAAAAAAAATATAGCAAGGTTGCTTCATCACCTAGTGCATTAGACCAACTGGTCTGGGAGTCACTGCTAAGCCTTAGGTGGTGCAAAACGAGGAAAATACTAAATACACCGCATAAGCAAGTGCATGAGTAATCGGTTGGTTAGTACCTCAAGAAGTATTAACGGTCGCATGAAAATGTGTGAGCAAATCCATCTAAATATTCATCAAATTAAAAAAAGTACTGAGGTGGATGTACAAGAGTATGATAGCTTGAATTGAATTCTCCGAGTGTAGGGATGTTTCTTTACACACACGTAGGGTTATATGATCGATGTTTGGAAGAAAGTTAGGAATGAAGAATTAAGACGATCTTTTACTGAGGGATGATGTGATTTCTGACAACTTTTCATGACTATTAAGATAGGCCACTTGACAACCGAAAAGCTAGTATAGTTGGAAACTCTAATTTTCAAAGTCTTTCTTTTACAATTCTTGTCTTTATATGTAACTTTCACGATCTTCCTTTTATTATTGGATTTTGTGGGTGCAATCCGCTGAAAACCCTCAGGAGACAACACTCCTCCTACCAGGGACACCTAAAGGTTTAAAGGCTTGTTGCACGTGCTCAGTGCAATCGTGTTGCCTACGAAAGTGTGCTAGTTAGTTTTTCTTTTTCTTTATTTTCTCCTTCTCTTTTTAATAAAACAGTTTGCTCGAGACGACCAAAATTAAGTTTGGGGGAATTTGATCAGTCGAAAATAATGCATTTTTAACACATCAATTTCCCTACTATTTGCAATCATCTAAAGGTGTTCGGTATGAATATAGCACATATTAGCAAAACGTCCGTAAAATACCAAATAACTTGTGTTATACATTATAACCGGTATTTTGAGGGAAATTGAGTGTTTATCATTGCTTGCATGATCTTTTGTATAACGCAACACTTGTCTCGAGAATCTGTGCAGGAAATTCCAGGAAAAGAGCCGAAACTGCTAAAAGTGCTGATAGAAATACGCCGAGTCCAAGATTTGTGATCTGGCAGTGAACAAGAAATACTTAGAAGATTCAAGACATCAGAAAACATTCCTAAATTCATCACAATTTATACCTGGAAGTTTCACACAGAGATGCAACCAAAGGGCCATGGATCCGCGGCCAGAGCACCCTTCCAGCGGCGGATCCGCGGCCACACAAGCATGACGTTAGCAGAAGACTTCGTCAGGTTTCTACATTCAAAGCCCACATTTCTTCAAGGCAATGCAAATTCCAGAGATCTCCAGAAGCTTTTGTCCGAACTGCAAAGCTTTGTGTTCAAGCTAAACACTTCCAAGCTTCTAAAGGAAGCTAACTACCTCAACCTAGAAGCTTCTCCCTATCCTCCAAGCTTATCAAGGAAGCTAGCCCTAACTAACTATTTCTAGAACCTTCTTCCTAACTACCAAGCTTGCAAGTGAAGCTAATCCTAACCTAGCTTCTAAAGGAAGCTAATCCTAATCAAGGCTATAAAAAGGACCCTAAAGATTCACTTTCAAGGTTGTTGATTGTTGATCAATTTCCACCCACAAATTGAGTGACACAACTTGTTCAAACCCTAACCCTAATCCAATCACCAAAGCCAAATTCATGATCTCCGAGTACAATTCAAGCAAGAAGCCTTCAACCTTTTTGAAGCGACGCCGATTTTCAACCGAGCAAGTGATCCTCAAGACGATCCGCGACTCACGGAGACGATGCGAAGCTAATTCGACGATCGAGCTCTTTCCTCAAATTCTTATAGTTCTTGAGCGAATTGTAACGGAATTGTTGAATAATAAAAGGTGAAATTTCTTTATCTTGCTTATCTTTATTTTTGAGCATTATGATGAGTTTTCAATTCTTGATTGATTTCTTTGTTCTGATGCTTGAGTAGAAAACTCCGCTCGTGGAGGAATCGAGAGAATAGATAGATGATGATGATTAAATTCTTATACGATTCTTAAGTCATATGAGTTTTGTAAACTTTAGTAAATTGATTCATCGACAACCTAGTTTCGAGCGATGCTTTCTTGATTGTTTTCGCTCTTAATTAGTGATCAACGATCGATGCTTGAATTTCCTAGAGGTTAGAATATGAATGAAAATCAACGAAAGGATAAGGGATAGATGATGAAACCCTAGATTCCGCAATAGATCCCTAATTCTCTTTGATCGTCGTCGATCTAGCAACAAATCATCAATGGATAAGAAAACGTAATCACAAGTTTTCATCACTTCTATAGATTCTATCGATTCCTACGAGCCTCATTACAAATCTTGATAACTAACTCAATTGGATGATTCTTGATTTCTTGATCTTTAGTAGTTCTTGATAATTAGATCTAGTTCTTTAAAATTCTTGAAACTAAATTTCAAAATTCTTGAATCATTTTCTTTTCTTTTCTCTTTAATTTTCAATTCATCTAAATCAAATACGAGCAAATCACACTTTCTCAGTGGACGATCCGTATTCATTAACGCGCTACATCGACACCGTTAATTGATTGCGGTATAAATTTCTTTGATTGTGATCTTTATACATTTTCAAAAAACGACACACAAAGAATCGATTCAATCAAAGTTCACGGGTATCAGAGATAGTACATTATGTAGAGTTTAAATCTTTACTTAGCTTCTTACCTCCATGTACTACTTTGCTAATATCTCAGTTGATTGGCCAACTCGAAATGGGATGAAGTGAGCCGACTTCCTGAGTCGATCCATAATAATCCTGTAGGGTTACTAGGCACACTAACAAGGGTCTACAAAGCATCGACCATGCCAAAATTAAATTTTTATGTGCCGAACAACCCTAAGCAAGATCGTATACTAGAGATTAGGCGAATCAAATAGCAAGTAAACAACTTTACCACTAAGTGAATACGAAATACAACCTTTGTAGATCGGTCCTTCACTTCTTTAGTTCCTTGTTGAAGTCCCTTCGCTGCGATCGTGGTTCTCCCGGACTCTTGCATGGTTTCACGAGGCGAAAGACGCGTCCTTGCTTGAAGTCTTCGAGGCCGAAGATGATCTACGTCGAGGGGATGCCAACTCAAGCTTCTACTTCACTAACTAGAGAATTAGTGAAGCAAACACCCTAAACTAAAGTGCTAGTCTAGTAGAGGATGGAGAAATAGGAAGTGGGTTCCCTTTAGAATTTTATTTCTCACAATCTTTCTCACTTTGGATCAAACCCTAGCAAGCCTTTTCTTTTGAACTAAAGAAAGAAGAAGATAAACAAAAGAAAAGAGATGAGGATAATGATCAAGTGAGTGAGCTAACCATGGTGAGTGAGTATCATATACTAACTCATGTAAAGACATTACCATAGCTAAGTGTGATGGTTGGGTTAAAAGGAATCTAAGGTAAAAACAAAGCTAGTAGACTTTGTCAAAGCAAAGTAAGTTTCTACAAGCTTCATGCTCTTTCCAAATCTCCACTAAATTTGTAATTATCTTAAATAATCATAACCCACCATAATACATAGAATGTTGTATGTCTTACACACCCAAGTCAAGTGTATCATCAACCATGATACAAAAAGAAAACACTTTTTGATATATATCACATATATATTGAAGTTGTGTACAAGTGAGAAAAAACCCTAAGTGAACAAGTGTTAGTTAATGTAAATTAGCATATCTAATATACAATTATACACTAAATTATTAAATCAACACTTGACTTAATAATCCGGTCATATCACATATAACCGACTAACAAACATTGTATCGACTTATCGAATCAACACTTGATTCGATAACTCGGCTATATCATATATAACCGACCGATACAAAAAATCGCGAGAATAAAACACGGTATCACATAAACGCATTATTCTGGGTCCCGTACATATCACATATGCGCTCCTATTTCGTTTTGCCTGAGCCAGTAAAACCTCTATGTCGGACTCTAAAGACTCGTCAATACGCCGGCAGTAAGTGATGATCACATCAAGAACCCACAAGCCGTCAGCGGTACTAGCTGGACGTAACGGCTACCCGGGTATTGAAAGATCCGAATATCAGCAAGCAAGCCCGCTCCAACTCCTGTAAAAGCCTGCCGGTAACACTTCCCGTATTGTTCGGTCTCCTCATCTGATATGTCGCATATCAAGTCTAGGAGTGGTAAACGTCAAACCCCAATAACCGATAAGTCGTGCCGATGTGAGGCTCATAACGGGTCGAGAAATTACTGGTAACACTTACCAGTAAATTCTCTAACTCAGCCCTGGCCAGGGACTTCCCTGTTATGCCCAATCGAGCACAGCGCAACATCAACCCCCAATACCGGGAGAGACGAAACCCCTCCTATCGCTCATTGCCTCCATGTGACTCGTGACTGTAACCAAAAAAACCACCGTTTTGCATGCCCTTTTGGACGTGGTAAGGTGGAAATTAAAGCACAGTGGGAATCACACAAGACTCTATGACGATCTCGGGTCAACAGACTAACCTGCACAAGTGTCACCAGAGAACCGCCATCTGACGTGAGGTATAATACCATCTGGGAGTTCTCGGCGAGTCCGTACAGTGTACCCAGTCTCCACTGAGCACCCGTATACCATCTCTGATGTCAAACACCAATGGATATGGGATCATCCATCGCCCATCTCATGGGTCGAGAAGCGTATACGCTAGTCTACTCTGGTATATTGATGCCCCGTCTCGATACACCCACGACTAGGGACCTTGAAGGTTGTACTTATGGACTATACTGTCCCTACTAGTATGATCTGCATCACAGTCCAGGTAGTCAAGTACACATCCTAAGGGCTTTATCAACATGTAGCTATAAAACAGTATCAAGAGACAAGTATACATGTTAAGATAAAGAGCAACCAGATAGCTTACTATCATATCGAGCAAGAAAGTCCTCTCTATATATGTCCAAGCATCCAATATAATATACATCATCTGTACAATACTGGCCTCTAGGGCATACATACAACTAACAATCTCCCACCTGCACTAGGGCGAGCTACTGTAGTATCGCATACCGAGCATCCCGAAGAGTCTCTCAAACTGTATCTGGGGAATAGCCTTCGTGAGTGGATCCGCTGTGTTGTTCTTCGTGTCAACCCTCCTGACCTCGATTTCCCGACGATCAACTATCTCCCGGATCAGGTGATACCGCCTCAGAATATGCCTGGATCGCTGATGGGACCTGGGTTCCTTGGCCAAAGCCACCGCTCCATTTTTATCGCAATACAAAGGTATTGGATGCTCAATGGATGGAACCACTCCAAGTTCAGTAATGAACTTCTTGATCCAGACAGCCTCTTTGGCAGCATCGTTGGCAGCGATGTTTTCAGCCTCCATCGTTGAGTCTGCCACGGTTTCTTGCTTGGAACTCTTCCAGCTAACCGCCCCTCCATAAAGGGTAAAGACAAATCCCGACCGCGACTTAGAGTCGTCCTTATCACTCTGGAAGCTTGAATCGGTAAAGGACTCCACTTGGAATTCTCCGTTACCATACACCGAGAGCATCTCTTTAGTCCTTCGTAAGTACTTGAGAATGCACTTCACAGCTGTCCAGTGACTCTCTCCAGGATCAGCTTGATACTTACTCACTACACTTAGTGAGTATGCTACATCGGGTCTGGTACAAAGCATCGCGTACATGATAGAGCCTACAGCCGAAGCATAGTGTATCCGTTGCATGCGAGCTCTCTCCAAATCAGTCTTGGAAGACATCTCTTTGGAGAGAATGACTCCAGAGATCGTGGGTATGTTCCCACGCTTGGATTCTTCCATACTAAACCTCTTTAGTATGGTGTCAATGTACCTGGATTGGGACAATCCTAATATTCTTTTAGATCTATATCTATAGATCATAATTCCTAATATGCAGGAGGCATCACCAAGACCTTTCATTGAGAATCTTTGTGATAAGAAGAGCTTGACCGATTGCAGCATAGGAATGTCATTTCCTATCAAGAGTGTGTCGTCCACGTACAATACGAGGAAGACAACCTTACTCTCTGCCACCTTTTTGTTGATACAAGTTCATCTATGTTTTTGACGAAATCAAACTCTTTGATAACGACGTCAAAGCAGATGTTCCAACTCCGCGATGCTTTCTTTAATCCATAAATGTATTTAAGCAGCTTGCACACCTTCCCGCTGCTCCCACTATCTACGAAGCCCTCTGGCTGAGTCATGTACACGCACTCTTCTAAATCACCGTTTAGAAAGGCGGTCTTAAAATCCATTTGCCAGATTTCGTAGTCATCATATGCAGCGATGGCAAGCATGATCTGGATGGATTTAAGCATAGCCACTGGAGAAAAGGTTTCGATATAGTCCATACCTGGTCTTTGACGAAAACCCTTTGCAACAAGTCTAGGTTTGAAAGTCTCCACTTTCCCATCTACACCAAGTTTTTTCTTGAAGATCCACTTGCTCCCAATGGGTTTTACCCCTTCAGGAGCAACTTCCAAAGTCCATACTTTGTTGGTGTACATGGATTCCATCTCGGACCGCATAGCATCCAGCCATTTCACTGAGTCTCCACTCGTGATGACCTGCTCGAAGCTAGTTGGGTCATCATCAACCATGATGCAATCCTCGCTCCCACCATCCATGAGAAAACCGTAGTATCTCTCAGGTGGGCGAGGAACCCTACTAGATCGACGGAGTGGCTGGGGTTCATTGGGAACTACCGAATCCTCCGGTTCCACTAAATCTTCAGTTGCAGTTTGTATATCTGGAACCTCTTCCAGCTCTACCACTTTGCCACTAATTTCTTTTACAAGAAATTCCTTTTCCAAAAAGGTGGCATGTTGAGCAACAAACACCTTTTGTTCCTCACTGTGGTAGAAAAAATACCCATATGAATTCTTTGGATATCCCACAAACTTGCAAAGAACTGACCGTGCCTCGAGTTTGTCCGGATTTTATCATTTGACATAGGCCGGACAACCCCATATCTTAACTCGTTTAAGATATGGTATCTTCCCACTCCATATCTCATATGGTGTGGTAGGTACAGATTTAGATGGAACTTGATTCAATAGGTATGCTGCTGTCTCCAGTGCATACCGCCAGAAGGAAATAGGTAACTCAGCTGGGCTCATCATAGAGCGCACCATATCTAATAGGGTGCTGTTCCTCCGTTCCGATACACCGTTGTGCTGTGGTGTATATGGAGGAGTCAGCTGAGAGAGAATCCCATTCTCTTTTAGGAAGTCCAGGAATTCATTGCTCAAGTATTCACCTCCTCGATCAGATTGAACGATTTTAATACTTTTTCCGGTTTGGTTCTTGACTTCTTGTTTATATTCTCTAAATTTCTCAAAAGCTTCTGATTTGTGTTTCATCAGGACCACATATCCGAATCTAGAGAGATCGTCAGTGAATGTAATGAAGTACGAAGAACCATCCCTGGCATGTGTAGACATGGGACCGCATACATCACTATGTACCAGTCCCAAGAGTTCGGTAACTCTTTCTCCGTGTCCCATAAACGGAGTTTTGGTCATCTTGCCTTTGAGACATGACTGGCAAGTATCATAAGGTGAAAATTCAAACGGATTTAAATATCCATCATTATACAACTTAGCTAGTCATGTTGCATTGATGTGACCCAATCTACAATGCCACAAGAAGGATTCGTTCAGTTCTGAACTCTTTCTCTTGTGTGTGTTTGTTATGCTCAGAACTGTTGATTGATTTAGAACATAAATGCCATTGCACAACGTGCCTGATCCAACCAACTTTTGGTTAAGAAAAATGTTCATAACATTATCCTGTAATACAAAGTTATATCCCTCTTTACATAGTAAAGAAACCGATATAATGTTGCATATCAGGTTCGGCATGTAATAGCATTCATTCAGAACCAATGTATTACCAGTTGGCAATACAAGGTGATATTCCCCGACGGTTTTAGCTGCAACAATTGCACCATTTCCAACCCTTATGTCTTTATCACCTTCTCCAAGTTCTCTACCTTTCCTAAGCCCATGTAACTGATTACATATATGGGATCCTGACCCGGTATCTAATACCCCGGACGTAGAGCAAATGGAGAAACAGTTCTCCGTAATGAACACACACGAAGAAAATGTAACAACACGTAATTTCTTCACACGAGTGGCATAGGAATCCTGGTATTCCCCTATATCCTGTTCAGTCCTATAACTCTTATAAGAAAGAACGGAACAAGCGTTCCCCAGCACAGTATAACATGCGGGTTCGGTCAATACATCCATATTATTATCTTGATTAAGGCATGAAATGGTCGCTACCTGGAGAGAGAGAGAGAAGAAAACACTTTAGCGTATGCTCTTGGAAGATCAGATTGGTTATTATTTTATCTAATCAGGATGGCTCCCACTGTTTTTTTATCAAATCTTCCTTCAAACCCTAAAAGGAAAGACTAGCCGGGATTAATTACACCCTACAACTTCGCCAATCTTTCGGCCAGGCCAGTGTCGGTACTTTGAGGGAGGTTCCCCGTGCTTTCGCATGGACCTAATTAAAATAAAGCTCGTTTTTCCAGAGGCGTAACCCCGTTGACACCTTTCTAGAGACCTAATTGATCGGCTAATTGTCCTGTGAAAAACTCTCCCAGGAGTAACAATTACTCGCAGTGGGTATCGGGATCCAACTATCTCATAGAAGGTATGCAATCTCATTGCAAATCTCAACACTTGAAATTCCCGATAATATTTTGCCCCAAACGATCTATGACCTTGACAAGGTCAACAAACCATAGACCGTAAGTCAAGTTAAACCCATCATTTCTTGATTGAATTAAACCAACCCGCACGACCCTTGACAAGGTCAACAAGGCCGTACGAATACCCTAATCCAATCTGCATCATATGCATAAGCAGATAAATAGTGGTCAGCTACCGCACACTGCGCCTTGACAAGGTCAACAAACGCAGCACGAATACTAAGCAGGACTTATCTGAAATGACGGAGGGCTACGACAGGTTTTTCTGAAAACCTATTACGTAATGAACTTGATATCGTTGTAAAATCGAGTGAAATTTTGAAATGGAGTGATTTTGAGGCTTTCATTAGTTTTGCTAAAGAGGTCACTCCCGGCGGCTCTTTCCTCATCGAATAAGGTGCAAGATATATCATATATATCGCTATGCAAAGCAAAACTCCAAAAGCAGTCAAAAGTCAAACCGAGTATTATAGCATCTGCCAGTTTTGCTAAAGAGGTCACTCCCGGTGAAGGGATCTCGGCTCTTTCCCCATCGAATAAGGTGCAGGGTATATCATATATACCGCTATGCAAAGAAAAAATGTAGCTACCCTTTTATTTGAAAATTTTATTCTAGAACATCTTGTAGGTTTCTTTTCTTTCATTAATCACATTAATGAAGTCCCATCATTTAAGTCACCTAAACATCACAGATAAATACGACGTACACTTATGCCATCCGCATTCGCCTCGATGTCCCCTCGTGCACCGTTAGGTTAGGTAACCAACGGCAGAGCAGGGCAGGGCTAGCGCGGGTGTAAAACATAAGTAACGTCTATATAATATATCATATATACTATATACAATATTTATCACAGCACATCAAATGATCACATCACAGATATCACAGCAGAAGAAACATATGAAATATTGGATATAGTAGGACGTCCATATTTTATTTTGAGCCTCTATAAAATATGGAATCCACGGTCGCGATGAATAGCCAAACCCACACCCCTAGACCCCTACGAGAGCGGCAAGCAACCCTTCCAATTCTAGAGTTAGGAGACCCGGACTCGACTCCTCGAGTTGGCCTCCCACTGGACTCCAGAACCTGGTTACTTGTGTTAGTGTATATGCCCTAGAGGCCATTACTGTATCATACTAGTATATATATTACTTAATGGAAGCTTGGGATATTCACCTTGTATTGACAATCTTGCTCAAAATAGTAGTATGCTACTTGGTTTGTTTCTGCTTCAATGTGTACATGTGTTTATTTTAGTATATCACCTATACACATTAGTGGAGCCCTTAGGATCTTTGCTTGATTACCAGCGTTGTGATGGCAGTCACAATAGTGGGGGCTGGGTAATCTATAAGCACATCCTTATGCAGGTCCCTAGTCGCAGGACTATCGAGACAGGGCATCGATACTCCGGAGTAGACTAGCGCTTGCGCTTCTCATCCCAGAGTGGGAGATGGTCTGTCCCATAGCCATCAGTACGTCGTACTGGAGATAGTATGCGGGTGCTCGTTGGGTTACGAGTACACTGGACAGGACTCGTCGGGAACTGACCGGTTGGTATTATACCTATCGTCAGTTATCAGTTCCCAGGTGACATGAGTACAGCTTAATCCGCTGACTTGACACTATCACTTCGCCTCGAGTGTGTTCCCACTGTACTTTGATTACTACCCTACCACGGCTCAAAGGAGTCGTGCAAATAGGTAGTAGTTGGGTGCAGTCCCGAAGCACTTTGAGGCAGTGACGGTTAGACAGGATTCGTCTCTTCCGGTATTGGGGGTTGACATCGCGCTGTGTCTAGGAGAGCCATTACACGGGTAGTCCCTGGCCAGGGCAAGTGAGATATACTAGTAGGCTTCCAGTGCTATCTCAGGGTGTATTAGGCTTCACTCCGACACGACTTGTACCGCTATTAGGGGACTGACGTTTACCGCCCTCCAAGGCCCGCCATGCGATGTATCAGACGAACAGACCGGACTGTACGGAGACTGTCACATTCAGGCTCAGTAGGAGTTCAGATGAGTTTCACCTCGTCAGTCTTCTTGTCGGCATCTACCTGGGGACCGTTACGCATAGCTAGTGCCGCTTGCGGTCTATGGTTAAACCCACTGCCAGCGTAGTGTCGAGTCTTTAGAGTCCCACACAGAAAGCTATTCGCCTTTAGGCAAAAGAGTAGAGGTCGCATGGTTTTGCGACAGGTGGCATGGTTTTGCGACAGGGTTCGGTTACATCCGTGCACTTGTGCACGTTTAGTGTCCGGACAGTTAACACTAGCGGGCTTTGGTTTAAGCCAGATCCTAGTGTACGTTTTGGGATTGGTTTTATCCAGTATGTATTCGTGTTCCTCGGAACGCGGATGCGGGTGTGTATGCACAGTTGACGGAGAGACAGAGGCAGAGGATTCTCATTAGGGTTGTTGACCGTTGACTGTTGACTATTGACTTTTTGCTCAACCCTAATGAGAATATCATTTATGATTAACAATAATATTAATTAAGTATTGTGGTGACATGGTTGTTGAGGGGTTGACTTTGTTGACCGGTTAACTAGGTTGGACCAGTTGACCATCATGATGACAATGTCTATCATTTCATGGCAAAGACTTTTCACTTGCTTGTTCTCTTGTGCAATATGAGTGCATGAAATGATATAGCCATTTTGACTTAAACCATTTACACAATACTTGATTACTATTTTTGTGATGATGGCTTTGGATTATGAGAGCGAAGAGAGAAAAGTCTTTCTCATTCTATCATTTTCATTCTCTCTCTTGTGTTCTTGAGCTCTCATCTTCTTCCTCTTGCTCTCTCTCTTGTCTATGGTTCACTTGTCTCATGTGTTGAGAAGCAAGAACCATAGAGAAAATCCCATCACACTCTCCTCTACTCACTCTAGTTCACAAGGTTTGGCAAACCAAGTGAACTAGTTTCTTCAAAGTTCGAAGAAGAAGCCAAAGGTAGAAGCTTTCGGGTGGATCGATCTTCGGCGCAGGGAGACGACGGGGTGAGGCCGATCCGTACACCGGGAGGAGTCGAAGAAGAAGGAGTTCAAGAAAGGTATAGCCCACTAACCGAGTAGGTAAACTCTTGTTAGGTTGTTAGTTAGTAATTTAACAAAGATCCGGTTTTGAGTGCATGTTACCGCCTCTAGAAAATCGTTTTTCACCAAATTCCGCATGCCCGAAAGTACCGGGAGAGGTAGCATGGACTTACAGTGGTATCAGAGCCTAGTTAAACTCTATCTAACATGTTAGCATAGTAGCTAGAAATTCGATCGGAGAAAAAGTCCCGAAATGAACCCGGATTTCAAACTTGCTGTCGATTTTCAAAGTTCTGTAAAAGTAATAAATCATGCTTCAAAAATCGACTCAGGGTTTTTATATTGCACTGAAGAAAAACGGTCAAGTGATCTCATCAAAGCGCCGCGGTTCCGCGGCCACTTTAACTCCTCTGTGAATTTTCTTCACTGCAGTATACTTAGTGGGGTATTTTGGGATTTTTGGAATATGTATTTTCTGCCCAGATTTTCCAGAACGAAAATTTTGTGTTTGGGGCCTGAAAATTCGTATTTTTGATCGAACTTCTAAAAGACTTAAGCTGACGGGTTTTTCTGTGATGTGATATTTGTATTGAACGTCTGCTAATCGCTATATGTCGATTAGTGGGGGTTATACAAATCTGTGATCTGTAATGTTATTGGAATGTGTATATGAATTCATTGGATTGTCGCGGGTGAATAGACGGGGGTTGTGAGACGAGAGTTTTCTTTTCTTTCAATTCATGTAAATTTTTAAATTGATGTAATAATTATTTGTATGGCCGCACAACCGGGTCGGGGTTGTAGCCGTCATTGTATAATTTCTTTTTACTGTTTTTGCTCCTAGGATAGACCCATGGAGGGGGTGCACAAACTACCGGGTATGCCGAAGTGCCGAGTGGCCTACTCACGGAGTTGAGGGAGGTTGCTTCGCTTCGGGTACTTGGCGGGTAGTTTGCCGCACCCGTAGGGGTCTTGGGTGGGGTATTGGCTATTTACCGCGACCGTGTAATCTGCTTTTCGTTACAGGCTCGTACGAATTGCGGGTTCCTAGTATATCCAATGTGTTCATCTGTGATCTGAAATAGCTATCATTACAATATATCTATATATGATATTATTTAGGCGTTGCTTATGTTTTACAGCCGCGCTAGCCCAGCCCTCACTCTGTCGTAAGTTAAGTAACCTAACGGGTAATGACGGGGCCCCGTGGCGAATGCGAATGGCATACGCGTACGTCATATTTTGGTTGTTTTCTGCAATGGTAGGATTAAATGATGGGACGCATTAAAAGAACTAATGCAAGAATATCACGCATTAAAAGAACTAATGCAAGAAAATAGACCAAGTAAAAATCGTTGGAACACTTTCGAAAAACCGCTCGGTTCTTTTCAAAACTAACTTTTAAATGCGGAGCTTGAGCCACTCCTTCTAAAAGCTATCTCGTTTCTTCGATTATATCAAGTTCACTACGTTCAAGGTTTCGCCAAAACCATTCGTAGCCCTCCGTCGTTTCATATGAATATTCAATAGTATTCAAGCTATGTTTGTTGACCTTCGTCAAGGCATAGTGATTGGTAGCTGTTGGGTGTTCATATGTAGCATAGATAGATGCGTTGGTTTGGGACAGTCGTATTACCTTGTTGACCTTCGTCAAGGGTATATACGGGTGGGTTCAAATTAACCTGGATAATGACGGGTAGAACTTGACATGTGACTTATGATTTGTTGACCTTCGTCAAGGTCATAAGAGCATGGGGCAAAAATCCACATCGGGAGATTCAAAAGAACTGAAACTTGCTAGCGCTGCATACCATTTGGAGTGTGATGATTCTGGTAGGATTCCTTCAGTTTTGTCACGCAATGATATTTGGATCCCGATCCTACTGTGAGTATATGCTACTCCTCGGGAAATTTCTCATTTAACGATCAATGCTATAAACCAAGTAGGTGTCTAGAAAGGTGTTAGCGGGGCTACGCCCACAGGGAAAAGAGGTTATTTAATTAAGGAACTTCGCGAAAGCGTTGGAAAACCTCCCTCGAAGTACCGACACTGGCCTGGCCGAACGGTTAAGCAAGTATTGTACGGTGAGATTGATCCCGACTAATTCTTCTTTTATGGTTTGAGGAGGGATTTGAAAGACAGTGGGAGCCATCCTGTTTAGATAAATTAAAAACCAATCTAAACTTGCAAGAGCATCATGCTGAGTGTTTTCTTCTCTCACTCTTAATTGCAGCGACCCAGTGACCACACCTAGGTTACATCTAGATAATAAAATGACTGAACCTGACTGTTAAGACTGGCAAAGGTCTGTCCAGATGTCCATTGCCCATAACAAGCTGGGACACCTCTTAACTGATCATACCCCTACCGTCTCAGGTCCAGTTTCCCCTGTCACGGATATTTACATCCGTAGGAAATCGGAAAAGGATTGTGCGAAAGCCAAGTGCCTCGTGTTAGCCTCAGTTAATGGTGCAAACCAGAGGCAGCACGAGAAGATGGACTCGGTTTCTATCTTCCTCCATAACAAAGATTTATATGGAAAGCAATCTCGTATCGCAAGATATGAGACCTCGAACGAATTTCTTCAAGCGAGGTTGGCTGTCGGGTCATCTGTAGGGGACAACGTCCTTACAGAGGCCAGCTATTTTGAGCTCATGGACCTGGAGACCACGTTGGAGAATAGGTCAAGTACTGACTTAATTCTACAGTCCCTGCCCTCTGCTTATACCCTGAAGGAAACCAGGGAAGAAAAAGGAAAAGCAAGGGCAAAAGTTTCAGGACTGGATGTAGTAAAAGAGGGACGTTCCTATTATAACGGGAATGAACATTGGCAGAAGGATTGCAGGGCTTACAAAGCCAGTAGCCAGAATTCGAAGCATGTTGTGGCTTCGGCTTCGAATGTGTTTGTAATTGAGAACTGTATGTCAGTTAACCCTACTTCCTGGGTATTGGATACCAAATCAGGATCTCATATCTGTAATTCGTTACAGGCTCTGAGAAACCGTAGGGTTATCAGGAAAGGTGATATGACCCTCAGGGTTGCTAACAGAATGAGCATGGATGCTGAATCCGTAGGGGAATATCATCTTGGACTGACAACTGGGCAGATATTGATTTTGCGTAACTGTTTGTATGTACCAGGTGTGACTTGTAATATCATATTTGTATCCTTACTTTCTAAGGAAGGATATGAATTTACTTTTTTAAGCGATGTAGTACACATCCACCTAAATCAAGTTCTGATTGGGTCAGGTACATTACAGAACGGAATATACGTGTTAAATCATGCTCAGATTTTCAGTGTCCAGAACACACTTAAAAGAAAGTCTCCGGAAACAAATCAGGCTTTCTTATGGCATTGTAGACTGGGTCACATTAATGAGACACGATTAACTAAGTTACATAAAGAAGGGTACTTGAATCCGTTCGAGTATCAGTCTTATACCACTTGTGAATCTTGTCTCATGGGAAAGATGACAAAGACTCCATTCACTGGACGCAGAGAAAAAGCGAGCAAGCTCTTGGGACTCATACACAGTGATGTGTGTGGTCCAATGTCTACACATGCGCGAAGTGGTTATTCATACTTCATTACTTTCACAGATAATTTCTCTAGGTATGGACATGTCTTCTTAATGAAGCACAAATCCGAGGCCTTTGGGAAATTTCAAGAATACAAGAATGAAGTTGAAAAACAAACCGGCAAAAGTATCAAGATTCTAAGATCGGATCGAGGTGGAGAATACTTGAGTGCCGAGTTTCTGGACTACTTAAAAGAGAATGGAATTCTCTCTCAACTTACTCCTCCATACACACCACAACACAACGGTGTATCGGAAAGGCGGAATCGGACCCTATTGGATATGGTTCGTTCCATGATGAGTAAAGCTGAGTTACCGCGATCTTTCTGGGGTTATGCACTAGAAGCAGCTGCATATCTCTTGAACAAGGCTCCAACCAAGACTGTGCCTACCACCCCATATCAGATGTGGAGTGGGAAGAAACCCTGTCTTAAGTATCTTAAGGTATGGGGATGTCCAGCTTTTGTAAAAAAGCGGCATGCGGACAAGCTCGAGGCACGCTCAGTACTGTGTAAGTTTGTGGGATACCCAAAGAACTCCAGGGGGTATCTTTTCTATTCCGCAGAAGAACAAAAAGTTTTTGTTTCTCCGCACGCCCACTTCTTGGAAACTGAATTTTTAGAAAATCAGATAAGTGGGGCCGCAATAGAACTGGAAGAAATTCCAGAACCATAAGCTGTTACTGAAAGCTTGGATGAACCAGACGTTTCAGGAGAACCGGACATTCCTACGCCGCTCCGCAGAAGTAGTAGGCAGTCTCATCCGCCCGAGAGATACTTCGGTTTTCTCATAGACGGGGATAGAGAGAATTGTACAGTTAATTATGATGAGCCTACTAGCTTCCAGCAAGCCATTCAGAGTGGTGACTCGGTAAAATGGCTGGATGCAATGCGGACCGAGATGGAGTCCATGTACACCAACAAAGTTTGGACTTTGGACTTTGCTCCAGAAGGGGTAAAACCCGTAGGCTGCAAATGGATCTTCAGAAAGAAGATTGGTGTAGATGGGCAGGTTGAAACCTATAAAGCTAGGCTCGTTGCAAAGGGTTTTCGTCAAAGACCTGGTTTGGACTATGACGAGACCTTTTCTCCGGTAGCCATGCTTAAATCCATTCGGATCCTTCTTGCCATTGTTTCCTTCCACGATTATGAGATCTGGCAGATGGACGTAAAGACGGCTTTCCTAAATGGAAATTTGGAAGAGTGCGTCTATATGGATCAGCCAGAGGGATTCATTCAGAGTGGGAGCAGCGGTAAAGTGTGCAAGTTGCTCAAGTCCATCTATGGACTTAAGCAGGCATCGCGGAGTTGGAACATCTGCTTTGATGATACTGTCAAAGAATTCGAATTTGTCAAAAACCCAGATGAACCATGCATTTACAGTAAGATTTTAGGGAGAAATGTGGTATTCCTCGTCTTGTACGTCGATGACATTCTCCTAATAGGAAATGATATTCCTATGCTACAGTCAGTCAAAGGATTCTTGTCGCAGAGGTTCTCCATGAAGGACCTGGGCGATGCCAACTACATTCTGGGGATCCAGATCTATCGTGATAGATCTAAGAGGATGTTGGGACTTTCACAGTCAAGGTACATCGACACCATACTGAAACAATTCAGTATGGAAGATTCCAAGCGCGGTAATCTACCAGCTTGTCACGGAATCACCCTCTCCAAAGAGATGTCTTCCAAGACTGATTTGGAAAGGGCTCGCATGACATCAATACCCTATGCATCTGCGATAGGCTCTATTATGTATGCGATGTTATGTACCAGACCAGATGTAGCATACGGATTGAGCGTTGTAAGCCGGTATCAGTCGAACCCAGGGGAGAAGCACTGGATAGCAGTAAAGAACATTCTCAAGTACCTGAGAAGGACTAAGGAGATGTTCTTGGTGTATGGCGGAAAAGAACTCCAGATTGAGGCCTTTGCTGACTCCAGCTTCCAGAGTGACAAGGATGACTCCAAGTCCATGTCGGGTTATGTCTTTACCCTCAATGGAGGGGCGGTTTGCTGGAAGAGTTCCAAGCAGGAAACCGTTGCTGACTCAACTATGGAAGCGGAGTACATAACTGCTTGCGATGCCGCAAAGGAAGCTGTCTGGATGAAGAAGTTCCTCACGGAACATCAGGTGGTTCCAACCAGTGTTGATCCAATACCGCTGTATTGTGACAACAACGGCGCTATAGCTTTAGCGAAGGAACCCAGGTCCCATCAGATGTCCAGGCACATTTTGAGGCGGTTCCACCTGATCAGGGAGATCATTGATCGCCGGGAGATTGAGGTAAAGAGAGTAAATTCAGAAGATAACACTGCAGATCCACTCACGAAGGCCCTACCCCAGACTCAGTTCGAGCGACTGATCGAGATGATAGGTCTTCGATACGCCAGTACATGGCCTTAGTGCAAGTGGAAGATTGTTAGTGTATATTCCCTAGAGGCCATTACTGTATCATACTAGTATGTATATTACTTAATGGAAGCTTAGGATATTCACCTTGTATTGACAATCTTGCTCAAAATAGTAGTATGCTACTTGGTTTGTTTCTGCTTCAATGTGTACATGTGTTTATTTTAGTATATCACCTATACACATTAGTGGAGCCCTTAGGATCTTTGCTTGATTACCAGCGTTGTGATTGCAGTCACACTAGTGGGGGCTGGGTAATCTATAAGCACATCCTTATGCAGGTCCTTAGTCGCAGGACTATCGAGACAGGGCATCGATACTCCGGAGTAGACTAGCGCATGCGCTTCTCATCCTAGAGTGGGAGATGGTCTGTCCCACAGCCATCAGTACGTCGTACTGGAGATAGTATGCGGGTGCTCGTTGGGTTACGAGTACACTGGATAGGACTCGTCGGGAACTGACCGGTTGGTATTATACCTATCGTCAGTTATCAGTTCCCAGGTGACATGAGTACATCTTAGTCCGCTGACTTGACACTATCACTTCGCCTCGAGTGTGTTTCCACTGTACTTTGATTACTACCCTACCACGGCTCAAAGGAGTCGTGCAAACAGGTAGTAGTTGGGTGCAGTCCCGAAGCACTTGGAGGCAGAGACGGTTAGACAGGATTCGTCTCTCCCGGTATTGGGGGTTGACATCGCGCTGTGTCTTGGAGAGCCATTACACGGGTAGTCCCTGGCCAGGGCAAGCGAGATATACTGGTAGGCTTCCAGTGCTATCTCAGTGTGTATTGGGCTTCACTCCGACACGACTTGTACCGCTATTAGGGGACTGACGTTTACTGACCCCTAGGCCCGCCATGCGATGTATCAGACGAACAGACCGGACTGTACGGAGACTGTCACATTCAGGCTCAGTAGGAGTTCAGATGGGTTTCACCTCGTCAGTCTTCTTGTCGGCATCTACCTGGGGACCGTTACGCACAGCTAGTGCCGCTTGCGGTCTGTGGTTAAACCCACTGCCAGCGTAGTGTCGAGTCTTTAGAGTACCACACAGAAAGCTATTCGCCTTTAGGCAAAAGAGTAGAGGTCGCATGGTTTTGCGACAGGGTTCGGTTACATCCGTGCACTTGTGCACGTTTAGTGTCCGGACAGTTAACACTAGCGGGCTTTGGTTTAAGCCAGATCCTAGTGTACGTTTTGGGATTGGTTTTATCCAGTATGTATTCGTGTTCCTCGGAACGCGGATGCGGGTGTGTATGCACAGTTGACGGAGAGACAGAGGCAGAGGATTCTCATTAGGGTTGTTGACCGTTGACTGTTGACTATTGACTTTTTGCTTAACCCTAATGAGAATATCATTTATGATTAACAATAATATTAATTAAGTATTGTGGTGACATGGTTGTTGAGGGGTTGACTTTGTTGACTTGTTGACTTTGTTGACCGGTTGACTAGGTTGGACTAGTTGACCATCATGATGACAATGGCTATCATTTCATGGCAAAGACTTTTCACTTGCTTGTTCTCTTGTGCAATATGAGTGCATGAAATGATATAGCCATTTTGACTTAAACCATTTACACAATACTTGATTACTATTTTTGTGATGATGGCTTTGGATTATGAGAGCCAAGAGAGAAAAGTCTTTCTCATTCTATCATTTTCATTCTCTCTCTTGTGTTCTTGAGCTCTCATCTTCTTCCTCTTGCTCTCTCTCTTGTCTATGGTTCACTTGTCTCATGTGTTGAGAAGCAAGAACCATAGAGAAAATCCCATCACACTCTCCTCTACTCACTCTAGTTCACATGGTTTGGCAAACCAAGTGAACTAGTTTTTTCGAAGTTCGAAGAAGAAGCCAATGGTAGAAGCTTTCGGGTGGATCGTTCTTCGGCGCAAGGAGACGACGTGGTGAGGCCGATCCGTACATCGGGAGGAGTCAAAGAAGAAGGAGTTCAAGAAAGGTATAGCCCCCTAACCGAGTAGGTAAACTCTTGTTAGGTTGTTAGTTAGTAGTTTAACAAAGATCCGGTTTTGAGTCCATGTTACCGCCTCTAGAAAATCGTTTTTAACCAAATTCCGCATGCCCAAAAGTACCGGGAGAGGTAGCATGGACTTACAGCTTGTGCTCTCCTCCTTGGGTCTATCCTAGTGCGGAAAAGTAAATAATATACAAATGGTGAGATCAACCTCATCACGGAAGTGCCCCAATAAAAGAATATTACATACATTTAATTTTACATGAATGAAAATAAAAACTCTTATCTCACATAAAAAACCCCGGCTATTCAGAACGCGACGATCCAATATAATATATCCAGCAACACATAACATCACATGTCATCAACGTAAGTAAATATGCGCATCCCAATTGTCGTTGACATATAGCAACGAAACCAGCGATATCACATATTACACTTACGGTCGCAGGAAAGAAAGTGTAAAACTACAACATTTGGAATCCACAATCTCTTTAGACATCGTAAATCCGAAATATCACATATTTCGCATTTCATGCCTAACTGTATGAATTCCACATATTGTATCACATTCCAGATAAATAGACAGTATTAAACTTTCCGATCGAATAATCAAATACCCAAGATTTCCATAATAGCTCAACACTTGAGCGGAGTTCAAAAATTCCAGAATACGTCACAGTAGCAACGGTCCAGCCATAGAAGGGACAAGCCAACGTCTCACATGTGGTACGCCTTACTGCCCCAAACCCTAAGATTCAAAAAGCAGTTCAAGACGGTCACATAATCGAGTTAAGGTTTGTTGTCTTCTAGAGGGTCCATCGCGTCACATGCAGGAATTTCCGAAAAATTTAAACCCGAGAAAAATTCAACACTTGAATGTTTTTCGTGCCGGGAAATAATGAGTTAATGATATCCGTTCGAACATTTTAATACTTTCTAAATTATCCTGAATAACATAACAAAATTAAATTCTCCGATCGAATCGACGATTACAAAATAAACCCCAAAAAACTCAACACTTGAGTCAGATTTAAAAAATTCCCAGAAAATACCCATACAGAACTAAACATTACTGTACAAACACAAAAGCACAATGTCACTGAACGGCCACGGTTCCGCGGCACAATCAAGGTATTTCCGCGGAACCGCGGTGGTTAGTACGATTTAGGTTCTCGTTTTGCTCAGTGATGCTTAGAAAACGCTGTTGAATTTTTTAGGTATTTTTAATATGAAAATACATAGTTTTGAAAAAATGTACAGAAGGGGTTAACTTTGACGTTTTCGGGTTCGATCGGGGTTTTAACTTCGTTAACACATCGCCTAATGCTCTAGCTAGGTTCTGATACCACTGTAGGGTTACTAGGACACTAACAAGGCTCTACAAAGCATCGCCCATGCCAAAATTAAATTTTTATGTGCCGAACAACCCTAAAAAAGATCGTATACTAGAGATTAGGCGAATCAAATAGCAAGTAAACAACTTTACGACTAAGTGAATATGAAATACAACCTTTGTAGATTGGTCCTTCACTTCTTTAGCTCCTTGTTGAAGTCCCTTCGCTGCGATCGTGGTTCTCCCGGACTCTTGCACGGCTTCACGAGGCGAAAGACGCGTACTTGCTTGAAGTCTTCGAGGCCGAAGATGATCTACGTCGAGGGGATGCCAACTCAAGCTTCTACTTCACTAACTAGAGAATTAGTGAAGCAAACACCCTAAACTAAAGTGCTAGTCTAGTATAGGATGGAGAAATAGGATGTGGGTTCTTTTTAGAATTTTATTTCTCACAATCTTTCTCATTTTGGATCAAACCCTAGCAAGCCTTTTCTTTTGAACTAAAGAAAGAAGAAGATAAACAAAAGAAAAGAGATGAGGATAATGATCAAGTGAGTGAGCTAACCATGGTGAGTGAGCATCATATACTAACTCATGTAGAGACATTACCATAGCTATGTGTGATGGTTGGGTTAAAAGGAATCTAAGGTAAAGACAAAGCTAGTAGACTTTGTCAAAGCAAAGTAAACTTCTACAAGCTTCATGCTCTTTCCAAATCTCCACTAAATTTGTAATTATCTTAAATAATCATAACCCACCATAATACATAGAATGGTGTATGTATTACACACCCAAGTCAAGTGTATCATCAATCATGATACAAAAAGAAAACACTTTTTAATATATATCACATATATATTGAAGTTGTGTACAAGTGAGAAAAAACCCTAAGTGAACAAGTGTTAGTTAATGTAAATTAGCATATGTAATATACAATTATACACTAAATTATTAAATCAACACTTGACTTAATAATCCGGTCATATTACATATAACCGACTAACAAACATTGTATCGACTTATCAAATCAACACTTGATTCGATAACCCAGCTATATTATATATATACGACCGATACAAAAAGTCGCGAGAATAAAACACGGTATCACATACACGCATTATTCTCGGTCCCGCACATACCACATATGCGTTCCTATTTCGTTTTGCCTGAGCTAGTAAAAGCTCTATGTAGGACTTTAAAGACTCGTCAATACGCAAGCAGTAGGTGATGATCACATCAAGCACCCACAAGCCGTCAGTGGTACTAGCTGGACGTAACGGCTACCCGGGTATTGAGCGATCAGAAGATCAGCAAGCAAGCCCGCTCCAACTCCTGTAAAAGCCTGCCGGTAACACTTTCCGTACAGTCTGGTTTCCTTGTCTGATATGTCGCATATCAAGTCTAGGGGTGGTAAACGTCAGACCCCAATAACCGATAAGTTGTACCGATGTGAGGCTCATAACTGGTCGAGAAACTACTGGTAACACTTACCAGTAAATTCTCTAACTCATCCCTGGCCAGGGACTTCCCTGTTATGGCCAATCGAGCACAGTGCAACATCAACCCCCAACACCGGGAGAGACGAAACCCCTCCTATCGCTCATTGCCTCCATGTGACTCGGGACTGTACCTAAAAAAACCACCGTTTTGCACGCCCTCTTGGACGTGGTAAGGTGGAAATCAAAGCACAGTGGGAATCATACAAGACTCTATGATGATCTCGGGTCAACAGACTAACCTGCACAAGTGTCACCAGAGAACTGCCATCTGACGTGAGGTATAATACCATCTGGGAGTTCTCGGCGAGTCCGTCCAGTGTACCCAGTCTCCACTGAGAACCCGTATACCATCTCTGATGTCAAACACCAATGGATATGGGATCATCCATCGCCCATCTCATGGGTCGAGAAGCGTATACGCTAGTCTACTCTAGTATATCGATGCCCCGTCTCGATACACTCATGACTAGGGACCTTGAAGGATGTACTTATGGACTACACTGTCCCTACTAGTATGATCTGCATCACAGTCCAGGTAGTCAAGTACACATCCTAAGGGCTTTATCAACATGTAGCTATAAAACAGTATCAAGAGACAAGTATACATGTTAAGATAAAGAGCAACCAGATAGCATACTATCATATCGAGCAAGAAAGTCCTCTCTATATTTGTCCAAGCATCCAATATAATATACATCATCTGTACAATACTGGCCTCTAGGGCATACATACAACTAACAAACCCATACAGCATCATTACCCTTCGTGCTGCGAGGAAGTGCAGTCACAAAATCCATCGTGATGTGTTGCCACTTCCATTCTGGGATTGGTAACGGTTGAACTAATCCAGCAGTCCTGTGATGTTCAGCCTCTACTTGCTGATACACCAAACATTTAGCGACGCTTCTGGCCACTTCACGCTTCATTCCATGCCACCAGTAATTTTGACGTGGATCCTTGTACATCTTTGTACCATCAGGGTGTACTGAGTAGGGAAAGCTGTGGGCTTCTTTCATTAACTCTTCTCGAACAGAACCTTTTGGTACACACAATCTGCTGTCGTACCTCAAAGATCTGTCTTCATGGATGATGAAATCTGTTCTAACTCCATTCTCTACTTGTTCTCTAATCTTTTGCAACTTAGAATCACTTTCTTGAGCTGCTCAATGGATGGAACCACTCCAAGTTCAAATATGAACTTCTTCATCCAGACAACCTCTTTGACAGCATCGTTGGCAGCGATGTAATCAGCCTCCATCGTCGAGTGTGCCACGGTTTCCTGTTTGGAACTCTTCCAACAAAACGCCCCTCCATTGAGGGTAAAAAAAATCCCGAGTGCGACTTAGAGTGGTCCTTATCACTCTGGAAGCTCGAATCGGTAAAGGACTCCACCTGGAGTTCTCCGTTACTATACACCAAGAACATCTCTTTAGTCCTTCTCAAGTACTTGAGAATGTTTTTCACAGCTGTCCAGTGACTCTCTCCAGGATCTGCTTGATACCTACGCACTACACTTAGTGAGTATGCTACATCGGGTCTGGTACATAGCATCGCGTACATGATAGAGCCTACTACCGAAGCATAGGGTTGTCAGTGATATGTATGCCCTAGAGGCCATTACTGTACATACGATGTACATTGTAGTGGATGCTTAGACGTATATATGGAGGACTTTCTTGCTCGGCATGATAGTATGCTATCTGGTTGCTCTTTATCTTAACATGTACACTGATTGCCTCTATGTTACATATTGATAAAGCCCTTAGGATGAGTACTGAACTACCAGGACTATGATGCAGATCATACTTGTGGGGATAGAGTAGTCGCTAATTACATCCTTCAAATGTTCCTAGTCGTAGGTGTATCGAGACAGCACATCAATATACCAGAGTAGGCTGGCGTATAGCTTCTCGACCCATGTAGATGGGCGATGGATGATCCCATATCCATTGGTGTTTGACATCAGAGATAGTATACGGGTGCTCAGTACAGACTGGGTACACTGGACGGACTCGCCGAGAACTCCGAGATAGTATTATACCTAACGTCAGATGGCAGTTCTCTGGTGACACTGGTACAGATTAGTCTGTAGACCCGAGGTCGTCATAGAGTCTTGTGTGATTCCCACTGTGCTTTGATTTCCATCTTACCACATTCAAGAGAATGTGCAAAATGGTGGCTTTTGGGTACAGTCCCGAGTCACATGGAAGAAATGAGCGATAGGAGGGGTTTCGTCTCTCCCGGTATAGAGAGTTGATGTTGCACTGTGCTCGATTGACAATAACAGGAAGTCCTTAGCCAAGGATGCTTCAGAGATATACTGGTAACTGTTATCAGTAGTTTCTCGACCCGGTATGAGCCTCATATCGGCACGACTTATCAAGTTACTGGGGTTTTACGTTTACCACCCCTAGACGATATATGCGACATATCAGACGAAGAGACCGGACTGTACGGTAGTGTTACTAATTGGATTCGCAGGAGTGTGAGCAGGCTTGCTTGTTGATCTTCTGATCGCTCAATACTTGGGCGTCCGTTACTTTTATCAGACCGCTTGCGGCTTGTGGTTGTTTGATATGATCATCACCTACTACCGGCGTATTGACGAGTCTTTAGAGTCCTACACAGAGAATTCCTGGCTCAAGCGAAATGGAGTATGAGCACATATGTGATATGTGCGGGACCGAGATTGATACAATATGAGATACCGTATTCAATTCTCACGATTTGTGACATCGTTCGGTTCTATGTGATATAGCCGGGTTATTGGATCAAGTGTTGATTCGATAAGTTGATACATTTGATATTAGTAGGTTATATATGATATAGCCGGATTATTAAATCAAGAGTTGATTTAATAATTTAATTTATAATTATATATTTGATATATTGCATTACATTAACTAATAATAAGCTCACTTATGATTTCTTTTTCTCATTTTGTGCATATTGAATATATGTGATATATTTTTGTGTACGTGTTTTGGGTCATGTTTGATGATACATGCAACTTGGGTGTGTGTATGACTTACACCATGCTTGGTTTAATCCTAAGGTTATTAATGGATTAAGCAATTCAGAACTAAAGTCTTTTGTCATGGCAAGAAGCTGTTGGAAGCTTGGATTTGCATTGACTAAAGTCATCAAGTTTTGTTTTACCTTAAGATATTTATAAACCCTACGCTTAGTTAATTCTCTACATGAGTTAGGCATGAGGGATTAACTCACCCATGGTTGCAATAATTCATTTGGATTATTATTTTTCATATGAGTTCTTCATTCTTCTTCTTCTTCCTCAAAGCTTTCTAGCTTCAATGGAGATGTGAGAAAATGAAATGTAAAGTGAGCCCACTTCCTACTTCATCATCCTCTACTACTTGCCATTTAGTATAAGGTATTTGCTTCACTAATTTTATAATTAGTGAAGAGATAGGTTGGGTTAGTGTCTCCTCGACGTAGATCTTCTTTGGCCTCAAAGACTTCGAAGCAAGCATGTTTGTTTCTTCATCGGAGCCTCTCTAGAGTCCGGGACTTCTTGATCGCAGCGAAGGGACTAATACACGGAGCTAATGAAGTGAAGGACCGGTCTACAAAGGTTGTATTCCTTGCTTACTTTTCTTATCCGAAGTTGTTGAATATTATTCCGTCGATTTCTAGTTAACGATTCTATGTTTAGGGTAAGCTAAAATGGCAAAATTTTGAATTTGGCATGGACGATGCCTCTCAAAACCTTGCTGCCGTCTTAGGTAACCCTGCAGTGGTATAAGAGCCATGCTATAAATTTATACGGATTTTGTTAAGATTACGAAACCGAAATACTCCGAAACTTGAAACACGAAAATCATGTTTCTGTCGATATTAAATATTTGTCAAACAAATTTTTAAACAAGTACAGAGTGCTATATAGGATATAACATGAACACTGTGAAAATTTCATAGGGTTTCATGAAATTTTGGCCGGCCACCACCATGCTCATCTCGGCCAAATCCGAGCACCCCCCTGAAAATTTTTGTGTGTTCCAGTGACTTGGTTTTGATGTTTCAGGTGCTGTTTGTTTTTGCTAATTTTGCATGTGATGTAATCTTACACTAAAAACAATTCGGAGTGTTTCGTATTCATATTTTTAACATTGTTTCGGGTTATTCGCATGTTGCCTAGACGAAGTAAAAAAGTTCGATCGAATGTGAAAAACCCATTTTT
Source organism: Agapanthus africanus (assembly GCA_030015575.1). Classification (NCBI taxonomy): domain Eukaryota; kingdom Viridiplantae; phylum Streptophyta; class Magnoliopsida; order Asparagales; family Amaryllidaceae; genus Agapanthus; species Agapanthus africanus. Next base: position 190,721,138 of record CM057345.1, read on the forward strand.
CCAAGTTTAACATATTCGGAAAAACATGCAAGTGATCCTATGAACCCTCTAGAAGAATGAAACTCTAACTCGACTTTTTGGACCGCGGAACTGCGGTCAAATCCTAGGGTTTTCCGTAGTTCCGTGGCGACATGAGTGAGGCTTGGGTTTGCCCTTCTATGGCTGGTGCATAGGTACTGTGGCATATTCTGGCTATTATTAAAACTGTGCTCAAGTGTCGAGTTGTCGGGAAATTGTGGGACTTTGATGAATCGATCGAAAATTTTAACGTCGTCCGGATATTATGTTATGGGATACGATATTTGGAATCCATAAGTAGTTAAGAGATAACTAATTTGAATGTTATAAATCTAGCAGTTTAGTCTCATTTGATCGGTTGCCATGGGATTTTGATGTGATCAAAAGTCCGTCGCAATCACGTAGTGTACGCGAATACTCGCTAGGTAACATTATTAGATAGCCACACACCATAGCCCCGACCAAGTGACTGTAGGAAAACCCCGTCGCCAAAAGCATCCGTTCGGGTGCTCGCGGCAGCGGTGTTCCACCTTAGTGCACTTCGTCGACAACATCGGGGGTGCGGCTTTCTACTAAAGTTTCCGACGAGCATTCGATCAGTATGTCGGGAATCTTGTTGAATTGCCCGACTTGATATTGAAAAGTATTTCTCGATCGAGACTAAAATGCGAGGATTATAATTGTTGGGCATGCGATGTCTAAGGAATTCATTGGGTTAGGCATGAAATCAAAAGTATGTGATACGTTGGGTTTATGATGTCTAAGGTGGTTGTGGATTCCAACTGTTGTAGTTTTTCACTTTCTTTTCTGCGACTGTAAGTGTAATATGTGGTGTATCGCCGGTTTCGGTGCTATATGTCAACGACAATTGGGATAAACATATTTACTTACGTTGATGACATGTGATATTATGTGTTGCTGGGATATGTTATATTGGATCGTCGTATTTGAATAGCCGGGGGTTTTATGTGAGATGAGGGTTTTTATTTTCATTCATGTAAAATTCATTGTATATAATATTCTGTTATTGGGACACTTCCGGGTTGAGGATGATGTCACCATTGTATATTATTTACTTTTCCACATTAGGATAGACCCAAGGCGGGGAGCACAAGTAAACGGGCTTTAGGGTCCAGTAGGAGACCATCTCGAGGAGTCGAGACCGGGTCTCCTAACTCTAGAATTGGTAGGGTTGCTTGCCGCTCTCATAGTGGTCTAGGGGTGTGGGATTGGCTATTCATCACGACTGTGGAATCCGTGTTTTATACAGTCTTAATTTAAAACACGGAAATTCTAGTATATCCAATATTTCATATGTTATTTTCTGGTGCGATATCTGTGATGTGATCATTTTATATATATGTTGAGATAGATGCTGGATATAGTATATGGGATATATTATATAGACGTTGCGTATGTTTTACACCCGCGCTAGCCCTGTCCCACACTGCCGTTAGTTACCTAACCTAACGGTGCACGAGGGGACATCGAGGCGAATGTGGATGGCATAAGCGTACGTTGTATTTATCTGTGATGTTTATGTTGGATATAGTGCCCTCAAAGTCAATTATTGGATCGCAGGTACGTGATTGCAATGATTGAAGCAGGACCTATACCGATATGACAGTCTTGCTCGAGATGATAATATGTTATCTGGTTTGTCTTTATCATCGTATACATGCTTTAGTTCGCTATTGCATGTTGATAGAGCCCATAGGATTCTTGCTTGACTGCCAGCAGTATGATGGCGATCATATATATGGGAGCTAGGGTCTGTAAGCACATCCTTAAAGTGTCCCTAGTCGTGGGAGTTTCGAGACAGGGCATCGATACTCCAGAGCAGACTAGTGTATACAGTAGAGACCCTGACGAGGGGCCGTGGCCGGTCTCAAAAGCCATTGGTGTCAGTTGGTTCACCTAAGATATATACAGGTGCTCATTGGGTTATGAGTACACCGGACAGGACTCGCCGGGAATCTGCTAGTTGGTATTTTACCTAGCGTCAGATAGCAGTTCCCTGGTGTCATGTGTACAGGTTAGTTCATCGACCTGAGGTCGTCCTTTGTTTCGTGTGAGTTTCCACTGTGTTTTGATTTCTACCTTACCACGGCTCAAAGGAGTCGTGCAAACAGGTCTTTTTTGGGTACAGTCCCCAGCCACATGGAGGCAAGTGAGCGGATCGGCAAGGGATTCGTCTCTCCCGGTATTGGGGGTGAGATCGCGCTGTGTCTAGGAGAGCCATTACACAAAGCCCTCGGACGAGGCAGGAGATTTACAGGTAGGTACTCCAGTAGTATCTCAGGGTGTTCTGAGCTACTCTCTGACACGACTTATACCGCTATTGGGGGTCTGACGTTACCAGCCCCCTAGGCCGATATGCGATACTCATAGACGAACGGACCGGACTTTATGTATATTGTCACTGTTTGGCTCAGTAGGGTTTCTGGATGAGTTCGCTCGTCAGCTTCCCTTCCAATCAATACATAGGCAACTGTTACGTACAGGTAGTACCTCTGACGTGCTAGTGGTTATAAGCAGTGCCAGTGTGTTGATTAGTCATTAGAGTCCCCCACAGACAGTTTCCCAAGTTCGGGCGAAACGTTGTAGAGGCCGTATGGTTTTATGGCTGGGTTCGGAAAGTGCACGTGCGTTTACGCACGTGTCATATTTCAGGCAGATAATACTGGTAGGCTTTGGTTTAAGACGGATCCGAGTATTATTGTATGTAGATATAATATCTTTGTCTCAGTTACATTTGTATTCGGTCGTAATACAAATGTGGGTATGTTTATACTGATACGGGGTTATCCTGAAATTCATTTCAGGATCACTTTTGGAAGTTGCCGGTTTCCAGTTTTCTATCGGCCGTATTAAACATTCGGTTTAATACGGATTTATCTTTTCTTGATGAGTGTGGAAGGTTCTAGAAGTTTCTAGATGGTGACTAGGATGATGAGGTAGCTAGTGAGTCATTAGTGCATTAATTGTGCAATTAATGTATGATGACTAGGTTAGATGATTCATTTGTGTGCATTTAATGTTAATGCAAGGTGTTAACATGACTCATTCTTTCATTCATTGTTATGGTCACCCTCTCCACTCCTACATTCACCTCCCTCATCCTATATAGTGGCCGGCCCCTTGTGAGTGAGAGCGAGATTGATTCATTAGGAAAAAAGTATAAGGAATTTGGTTCAAAAAAATTAGAATTGCTCATTTCTCATTTACCCGATTCAAATGGAAATTTCATTAACCGTTTGTCCATGGCTATGGAAGAAGTGAGACAAAATGTTCTACTCATTCTCTAAATCAATCTTGGTCATCTCTTTTAGCAAACTTGATGATCGAGTTGCCTCGGTTCAGAGGAGGGAGCCCGTTTAAAGATCCGTCGACGTGGTGCCACCTGGACGAGAAAACAGGAGATTCAGGAGATCAGAGCAGCCGCAACAAAGCGTGGGATGATGGTTGAAGACCGAAGTACTCGGATCGTTCGGTATAACATTTCTACCCACTTTGTAGTTTGTTAGTGTAGCTTTAATGGCAGATCCGGGTTATAGTACTTGATAGCGCCAGTTGTAAAAGTTTTTTGTTCCGCATTTGGCGTCTGTTAGACGGCCGTGGCGCTACCGTGGACTTACAGTGGTATCAGAGCCTCGCCATTAACCTTTACTAACTTGTGCTAACGCGTTTAAAATATCGATCGAACGAAATTTCGAAAACTACAATTTTCTGTACAATAGTTTCTGTCGATTTTAAATCTGGCCTAAAAATTATTTTGAGCATCACAGAAAATTGTGCAGCTAATTCTAAGCAAACTGGTGAAATTTGGGCACGAGATCCCACAGAACGGCCGCGGATCCATGGCCCAAACCAGGGTTTGGCCACGGATCCGCCGCGCTTTTGTGGGAACAGTGAGCCAAATTTCTACAGTATGTTCTACATGGAAAATTGTGGCTTTTGGAATATTTCTTTTGGGCCCAGATTTTATTACTGTACAGCAGATGTACGTGGGGCCTACTTCGGGAATTTTTGTCGATCGAAATTTTAAACTTGTTAGTATGCAGTATTTACATTATATCTCCGACCGTGAATGTCATTCGAGCGGTAAACCGCGTCTAATTGCTATAGTCCTTTTAGACGGATTTGCGAACGTGACATTCGCGTTGATGTTCTGTGTTGTGCTGTGATGTTGCGGATATGTCGTGGTAGATAGCAGTGTGCAATGGTACTGCTTTTTGGATTTATTTGTACATTTGATATTGCGGGGCGAGCGTCCAACATGTGGACTGCCGTCACTGCCTGTTTGTATAATATTCTTTTGGGGCACGACCGGGCTGAGGTCGATGTACCCGTTGTATATATTTTTATTTCTGTACTAGGTTTACCCCACGACGGAGTGCACGGATAGCCGGGTTCTGGAGGGCAACGGGTCCGTATCTCATGTCTTTGAGAGGAAGAGGGGCCTCACTCTAGAATTGGCAGACTATTCGTCGCACTCATAGGGGGTACAGGTTGACCCAAGGAGGGGTGCTCAAGTTACCGGATTCCGTGAAGTGCCGGGTGGTCCATTCATTTTGCTGTAGGGGGCTGCCTTGCTTCAGGTTTTGGTGGGTAACTTGCCGCACCCATAGGGGTCTAGGTTTCAATGCACAGGCTATCCACACGACCAGGGGAACGTCGGGTTTCAGTAGCGGCTCTGTGAAACCCGGGGATCCCATATTATCTGTATTATTCTGTGATGCTTATTACTTTTCTGTAATGTTGCATATTATCACGCTTGGAGCGATTACTGCATATTGGTATATATACTATTAGATGTTGTATATGTTTTACACCCATGCTAGTCCAGTCCCCGCTCTGTCGTTAGTTAAGTAACCTAACGGGTGATGACGGGACCCAGTGACGAATACGGATGGCATATACGTACATTATATTTTCGTTCTTTTCTGGTGTGATTAATTGATGGGACTTCATTGATTCTTATCAATGCAAGGATAAAACAAACCTATATTTGATGTTGTTGGAACAAATTTTAAAAGGTATTATTACAAAGATGTTTCCTTTTGTTTTGCATAGCGGTATTCAGTTGGAATATCCTGCGCCTCAATCCACGAGGCAAGGGCAGATATCCCTTCACCGGGAGTGACCCTTGGGCAGAAGTTTACGTCAGGGTAATAACTTCACTATAGTCGATTACAAGTCGCTTTGCATCGCGGTATTCAGTTGGAATATCCTGCACCTCATTCCATGAGGAAAGAGCCGAGATCTCTTCACCGGGAGTGACCTCTTTAGCAAAAGTTTTTTCGCCACTATATTTTTATAAAAAGCTATCAGGTTCTTTCAACGAGATCAAGTTTATTACGTTAAAGGTTTTTTCGCCAAAAACCAGCCGTAGCCCTCCGTCATTTCTTATGGATGGTCAGTAGTATTCAAGCTATGTTTGTTGACCTTCGTCAAGGCATAGTGTTTGGTAGCTGCTGGGGTATTCATTTGATGCATAGATAGATGTGTTGGTTTGGGATAGTCGTATAGCCTTGTTGACCTTCGTCAAGGGCTTGTACGGGTGGGTTCAAATTGACCTGGACAATGACGGGTAGAACTTAACATGTGACTTATGATTTGTTGACCTTCGTCAAGGTCATAAGAGCATGGGGTAAAAATCATATCGGGAGTTTCTAAAGAAACTGAAACTTGCCAAGCATGCGCATACCTTCTGGAGTGTGATAACATGAGTGGATTCCGTCACGTTATCATGCGATGAGAGTTGGATCCCGATTCCCACTGATGAGTTCGTTTACTCTTTGGGTGATCCCGATTGATTCTTTTTTTAGATTTGGAGGAGAGTTTGACGGTACAGTGGGAGGTTTCCTGATTAGATAAATCGATAACCATTCTGATCTAGGTTAGAGTGCACGCAGAATGTTTCTTTTCTCTCTCTCTTTGGCAGCGACCTTTGACCGACCCTAGACTATGACTCAGTGACCAAGTTTACCGAACCTTCTTATAATACTGGCTTTTGGATTGACCGAGTTGTATAAGTCATTGCCGCTCCTTCTTTTACCCTTTGCATTTCTCAGAACACCCCGTATTACTACGGACATCCACTTCCATTGGATAGATCCATCGTATGGTTATATACGAACTCGAAGGGACTTCTTTGAGGATGGATCCAGGTTCAGGAGAAATTGAATTGGTTTATTTGGTTATCTTTTATTATCATCTTCTCTCAGGATGCGAGGGCTCCTTGGTTTAGGAGAGTACACCTATTACGCTTATTGGATAGTCTTCTTCCAAACCATAGGCAGGTGCCGAAAGGTAAGGAATGAAGAAAACCAATTAGCCTAAGTAGGGTGTGCAGAAGGTAATATGTAAAGACAAAATAAAGGGATTAGAAAGAGGGCAAAATAAATTGCGACTGTTATCATTCACGACCAAACCGCGTACTTCATCACCACTCCTTTTTCACCTTTAATAGAATAAGGTATTATTCAGTTGTCTTTTATCATCACCTTCTCTCAAGTTGCGAGTACTCCTAGGATTTGGAGAGTACACCTATTATGCTTACTGGATAGTTTTCTTCCAAAACATAGGCTGGTGCCGAACGGTAGAGAAGGAAGAAAACCATTTAGCCTAATGATGGTGTACATAAGGTAATGAATAAAGACAAATAAAGGGATTTGGAGAGATGGCAAAGAAATATACAGTTATAGTCATGAATTGGATTATGGAAGAGGCATTACTAGGAATACCAGGAAACCCGTACGAAATTTTTTCATATTTCAGTGCATTGTTAAAGGAAAACTGATTTCCCGATTAGATACTTACTCCAGGGTATGTATTTACCAGGTATGATTCTCATATCTGTATGGTTTTACAGATGATGAGGGGAGTAAGTTATTGGCAATTAGGTGATCATCCTCATTATATCGGAATTCGTTGTAATTGGTGATATTTGAGGAAATCACCTGGGTACAGTTTTCAACCTACGATGCACAGGTTTTGAGTTATTCAACTCAGCGGACTTATACAGAGTATTGTATGTTGTCCAGTGTCCATCAGGACAAAGGGGTAGGTCCTCGTACTCTGTTCTGTTTACTTGTTACTTCTCTAGTTTTTAGACAAGTGTTTCGCAGAAATACAATGTCTAAGTTTTGAGAAGTTGTGGGTATAAGAATAAAGTAGAGAACCAGGTGTCGCAAGTATCGGGATTTTTCAAAAAGATCGAAGATGTAGATTCTTGTGATTGGTATTTAGTTGATAGTAATGGTTTTGAGAAACTTGTTTCTCTTTCGGGTTACTCATAATTGGATGTGTTTCTAAGTTGAGTAATGCTGATTAGGCTCTCTCCATTAAGTTGATATGTACTGGAAACAGCTGCATGATTTGAATCTGGTTCCAATTAAATTAGTGCCTCTATTTCTATATTGTATATAGAATGGTTAATATCTTAACGATGTTAAGATACGGGGAGTTGTCCGGCTTATGCTTAAAACCAGACTCTGGATAACTCAAGGCACGTTTCTATAATGGCAGTTTGTGGGTTGACCCGGGCTATGTCGAGGGTTGATTTTCTACCATTTGGATGATCAATAATGATATTGTTCTTGACTCGCCACAGTTTTAGTAAAATAGATTTTTTCATAAAACAGTAGTGGGAGTATGGTAGAACTGGAAGTGATTCCAGAACCGCAAACGATTACGGAAAATTTAATAGGACCTATATATTCAATCAGGTTTGATATTCCAATAGCCACTCCGCAGATATGGTGGGTAACCTCAGACACCCGAGAGGTACTCTGGTACCCTCAAGGACGGTGACAGGGAGGTTATTGTTTACCCTGACTAGATACTACTGTTGTTCCAGACTATGAGACCCGGCAGGAGGATAAGTATTGCGTCGTTCTAAACTAGATTTATAAGTGTACGTATATATTATTCTGCCGGAGGGTTGTCATAGTCAGTGGGAGCAGTGGAAGCATAGTGGGCAAGTAGCTTATGTCTATTTATAGGCTTGAGCAGATATAGCGGAGATAGATCATCTAATTTTGATGTGACAGTCATGGGTTTGACTTCATCAGAATAGGGGCTGGATCTGTTAAGGAGGTAGTAGGGTGTAATGTCCTGGTGTTTGGATGACATAGGCAGAGTAGGAAGTAAAATTCCTATACTACAATCGGTTATACTGTCGGTTATACTGTGGTTGTCACACAGTTGTTTCTCCACAAAGGACATGGATATAATATATGACATTCTGGTTACTAGATCTATGGTTTTAGATCTAGATTTGGGTAGTTTTCTAATGTGGGTACTTTGACAGTATTCTAAAGGTATTTAGAATAGATGACTCCTGGAATGGTGGTGTACCTGCAGGTGATGGAGTCACCCACTCTAAAGGTGTCTTACAGACTAAAGCGGAGAGGGATGTGCATGATTGGCAGATCACTTGCTTAGGAAATTGAGTCAATCGTGAGATGTCAAGTACCACACCAGATGTTGTTTATGCACTAGATGCGATAAGTTTTTATTCATTCAATCCTGAAGAAACATAAGGAAGCTGTTTTAGAACATAAGTGCATGTTCTATGGATTTGATGACGGCAGCCTCCTTCGGGAGACGGTTATCATTCCAGGCTTCAAAGGTGACTTGGATGACAGAGTGATTGTCAGAGTTATAGTTTTCCCTCTGACGAGGGACAGTATTATGGACAGGCGGTCCAAGAGGATACTGTGGGAGGCATGGTGCTGGATACTAATTAGGTTCAGTTATCGATACAGTCTATGAAGTTTGGATTTAGAGTTCATTTATGAACTAGGTCCCATCAGATATCCAGACATATTCTAAGACAAGTATTACTCGATTCGGGAGATTGCTTTCTCCGTGAACTTGAGATTAAGAGAGACATAGAAAGAAACATCAGGGCGGATCCACTCAATGAGGCTATTTCTCGAACGCAATAGTTTTACGAACGGGCTTTGTTAAACTGATTAGTAAAGGAGTTGGATGTTTGGTATCACATGGGCTGTGAGTATGCGACATCGCAATAATTAGCCTTAAGTGCAAGTGGGAGATTGTTGGATATAGTGCCCTCAAAGTCAATTATTGGATCGCCGGTACGTGATTGCAATGATTGAGGCAGGACCTATACCGATATGACAGTCTTGCTCAAGGTGATAGTATGCTATCTGGTTTGTCTTTATCATCGTATACATGCTTTAGTTCGCTATTGCATGTTGATAGAGCCTACAGGATTCTTGCTTGACTGCCAGCAGTATGATGGCGATCATATACATGGGAGCTGGGGTCTGTAAGCACATCCTTAAAGTGTCCCTAGTCGTAGGAGTTTCGAGATAGGGCATCGATACTCCAGAGTAGACTAGTGTATACAGTGGAGACCCCGACGAGGGGTGGTGGCCGGTCTCACAAGCCATTGGTGTCAGTTGGTTCACCTAAGATCTACACAGGTGCTCATTGGGTTATGAGTACACCGGACAGGACTCGCCGGGAATCTGCTAGTTGGTATTATACCTAGCGTCAGATAGCAGTTCCTTGGTGACATGTGTACAGGTTAGTTCATCGACCTGACATCGTCATTTGTCTTGTGTGAGTTGCCAGTGTGCTTTGATTTCTACCCTACCACGGCTCAAAGGAGTCGTGCAAACATGTCTTTTTTGGGTACAGTCCCAAGCCACAAGGAGGCAAGTGAGCGGATCGGCAGGGGATTCGTCTCTCTCGGTATTGGGGGTGAGATCGCGCTGTGTCTAGGAGAGCCATTACACAAAGCCCTCGGCCGAGGCAGGAAATTTACTGGTAGGTACTGCAGTAGTATCTCAGGGTGTTCTGGGCTACTCTCTGACACGACTTATACCGCTATTGGGGGTCTGACGTTACCAGCCCCCTAGGCCGATATGCGATACTCATAGACGAACGGACCGGACTGTATGTATATTGTCACCGTTAGGCTCAGTAGGGTTTCTGGATGAGTTCGCCTGTCAGCTTCCCTTCCAATCAATACATAGGCAACCTTTACGTACAGCTAGTACCTCTGACGTGCTAGTCAGTATACCCAGTGCTAGTGTGTTGATGAGTCATTAGAGTCCCCCACAGACAGTTTCCCAAGTTCGGACGAAACGTTGTAAAGGCCGTATGGTTTTATGGCAGGGTTCGGAAAATGCATGTGCGTTTACGCACGTGTCATATTTCGGGCAGATAATACTGGTAGGCTTTGGTTTAAGCCGGATCCGAGTATTATACTGTGTAGATATAATATCTTTATCTCAGTTATATTTGTATTCAGTCGTAATACAAATGCGGGTATGTTTATACTGATACGGGGTTATCCTGAAATTCGTTTCAGGATCACTTTTGGAAATTGCCAGTTTCCAGTTTTCTATCGGCTGTATTAAACATTCGGTTTAATACGGATTTATCTTTTCTTGATGAGTGTGGAAGGTTCTAGAAGTTTCTAGATGGTGACTAGGATGATGAGGTGGCTAGTGAGTCATTAGTGCATTAATTGTGCAATTAATGTATGATGACTAGGTTAGATGATTCATTTGAGGGCTTTTAATGTTAATGCAAGGTGTTAACATGACTCATTCTTTCATTCATTGTTATGGTCACCCTCTCCACTCCTACACTTACCTCCCTCATCCTATATAGTGGCGGCCCCTTGTGAGTGAGAGAGAGATTGATTCATTAGGAAAAAAGTATATGGAATTTGGTTGATGAAAATTAGAATTGCTCATTTCTCATTTACCCGATTCAAATGGCAACTTCATTAACCGTTCGTCCATGGCTTTGGACGAAGTGAGACAAATGTTCTACTCATTCTCTACATCAATCTTGGTCATCTCTTTTAGCAAACTTGATGATCGAGTTGCCTCGGTTCAGAGGCGGGAGCCCGTTTAAAGATCCATCGACGTGGTGCCACCTGGACGAGAAGACTGGAGATTCAGGAGATCGGAGCAGCCGCAACAAAGTGTGTGATGATGGTTGAAGACCGAAGGAATCGGATCGTTCGGTATAACATTTCTACCCACTTTGTAGTTTGTTAGTTTATCTTTAATGGCAGATCCGGGTTATAGTTCGCGATTGCGCCAGTTGTAAAAGTTTTTGTTCAGCATTTGGCGTCTGTTAGACGGCCGGGGCGCTACCGTGGACTTACAGTTTAGGTAACATAAAATGATGGGACTTCATTATTGAGGTTAATGAAATAAAAGAAACTTAAAGAGGTTGTGGTAACTTGTCTCGAAAACTGGTAGCTCTAGTTTTTGCTTTGCATAGCAGTATTCCTTTTAGAATATCCAGCACCTTATTCGATAAGGAAAAAGCCAAGATCCCTTCATCGAGAGTGACCTCTTCAGCGAAACTAGCAGATACTACACACTCGGTTTATCTTTTGATTGGTTTTATAATTTTTGCTTTGTTAGTTGTATGTATGCCCTAGAGGCCAGTATTGTACATATGATGTATATTATATTGGATGCTTGGACATATATGGAGAGGACTTTCTTGCTCGATATGATAATATGCTATTTGGTTGCTCCTTATCTTAACATGTATACTTGTCTCTTGATACTGTCTTATGGTTACATGTTGGTAAAGAAATTAGGATGTGTACTTGACTGCCAGGACTATGATGCAGATCATACTAGTGGGGCCATGGTAGTCCATAAGTTCATCCTTTAATGTTTCTAGTCGTGGGTGTATCGAGACGGGGCATCGATATACCAGAGTAGACTAGCGTATACGCTTCTCGACCCATGAGATGGGCGATTGATGATCCCATATCCATTAGTGTTTGACATCAGAGATGGTATACGGGTGCTCAGTGGAGACTGGGTACACTGGACGGACTCGCCGAAAACTCCCATATGGTATTATACCTCACGTCAGATGGAAGTTCTCTGGTGACACTTGTACAGGTTAGTCTGTAGACCCGAGATCATCATAGAGTCTTGTGTGATTCCAACTGTGCTTTGATTTCCACCTTACCACGTCCAAGAGGGCGTGCAAAACGGTGGTTTTTGGGTACAGTCCCGAGTCACATGGAGACAATGAGCGACAGGAGGAGTTTCGTCTCTCCCGGTATTGGGGGTTGATGTTGCGCTGTGCTCGATTGGCCATAACAGGGAAGTCCGTGAACAGGGCTCTTTTAGAGATTTACTGGTAAGTATTACAAGTAGTTTCTCGACCCGTTACGAACCTCACATCGGCATGACTTATCGGTTATTGGGGTCTGAGGTTTACCACCCCTAGACTTGATATGCGACATATCTGACTAGAAGACCGGACTGTATGGAAAGTGTTACCGTCAGGCTTTTGCAGGAGTTGGAGCGGGCTTGCTTGCTGATCTTCTGATTACTAAATACGCGGGTAGCCGTTGTTCATCACAGAATACTGCATTTTATACCGCCCATTCTTACGCTCGGTTGTTTATAGGTAGGTGCTTTTAATCCGTGTTTGTTACATATTTGCAGGATACAGGTTCTCGGTTCTAAAATGGTGAAATTCATGGAAAACACGACAAAATCCGGGTTCCTGCCAACCACTGAGAAAACACGGTCTCCGCTCGTCATCCGTATGTTGCCAGATACCAGTTTAGAAAGACAAAATGTCAAATCAATGTCACCTTCATGCACAAGGCTCAATGGCAACAACAAATTCCAAGAAATCTATGCGGAGCTCGAGGCAATCATGACAAAAGCATCCACAAAAGTCCACCTTTCCTCAACAGAAATTCTGGAAGAAATGTGAAAGTATTTTCAGAAACTACATGTACCAGACAACAGGGGACAGAAAACCAGGGACTAGGACCAAAACCCACCGCCCAACTCCCCTATACTGCCGCATTTCCTCGCCCAATAGGGGGTATTGGCTGCGGAAACACGGCCGTACGGTGGCTTCAGCAAGTCGTCTTTTGGGGGCTTTTTTGTAACTTCCTATGTGTTCTGGTGGTTGCCCTAGATCTTCAACTCCCTGCCTATAAATACAGCAGAACTGAGCTCAACCAAGGGTCATTCTTTTGTTCCTCTTTTGTAGTGTTTTGTATAGTTCTTCTTCTTCTTCTTCATTCCTTTTCCATGAAAATTGTAGTGAGAGCTTTTTGAGTGGGAGATCAATGAAGATGAGGGCTTTTTGTATCATTCTCTTGTGTTTCTTCTTCCCCTTGAGATTCTTGCTTTCTCTTGATCATTCAACCTCTTCATTGAGCTTGAATGGTTAAGGGTTAGTTATTGATCTCAAGGGTCGTATTTTCTTATGGAATTAGCGCTTCATTTCACATGCGTTCTCTACCCTTCCCTTGATCTTGCAACCTCTTGATTGAGCTTGCAAGTTTAAGGGTTGGCTATTGATCACATGCTTGTCTTGAGTTCTAGTTCTTGTTCTTTTTATTGCTTATCTATTACTTGCTTTTTATTACCTTGCTTTACTTTCTTGCAATTTAATTCATGCACTTAATTACTTGTAATCTTTTCTTTTCTTTGTTCTTTTCTTTTTGTTCTCTCTTTTGTTCATTTTGTGAATGTTGTAATTATTATTGTTAAGAAGAAATACGGTATTATAAGTTAACGTTTCTTTGCCCATTTCCTTTTCCCGTATTTTCCATTGAACTCCGCCCAAACCATACGCAAGCGCTCCGTTAGGCACCGTACCCTGACAAGGTAATGGTGATTCCTAACCGCGACCGGTTGCGTTCGGTTTGGCCGGAGGCGAAAGCAAGAGACAAGAACGGAAGGATAAGGGTAAATAAGCCGAATTCCACGAATACCGCGCTTAAATCCCCTAATCCACGTTGTTGCCGATTGCTCTAGCTTCAATTGGTCAAGATTCGGCTCAAAGGTTTTGAGTACGGATTTCTTGAGCTTATAATCTCATATCTTTTTCTTAACAACTTTATACTTGCAAATAATACACATAGGATAGTCTTGAACAAACCTCATACAAATTCTTTATCGACTCGTCTAAAACAAGAAGGTAAAATACCACCATCTCTCTGTGGATCGACCCGTGCTCAACCGGCTAGCTGCATAGCGACACCGTCTTGATTGCGGTTAACTCAAATTCTTCCAATCAAATGGCGCCGTTGCCGGGGAGACGGTAGCGTATTTTCTTTCTTGTTATTCGGGTTAATATTCTTTTTGTATATATTTAAAAAATATATATATATATATATCTTTTTGTTATTTTTGATCATTTTTGTGGGCAAGTGTGCAGCTTTTTGCGTATTTGCAAACTGCGATTGTGGGGAGAAAAGTGTGCATTCAAGGCAAAGGTGATTACGAAGTACAGTGCCAAAGATCCGGGTAGTTTGACCCGCGCAAGCGAACCTTTCAAGCTTACCGCATTTGATTCAACGGGGGTTTCCTAACCCAAAACTTAACGGTACGTACTTTACTAACACCTTCTTCTTAAATCCGACGCTTCCAATATACTATTCTTTGCAGGATTCTTTGCAAGTTCGCTAGCAAACGCTAAAAAAAATTGACTAACCCGTATTTGTTGCAGCGCCACGCTTAAACTAAAAAACGATTGTTTGATTCTTTATAGAATTTTTGAATTGCGCATTGCATACATTAATACGGACTTAAGGGCAAGCGAACCCCACAACATACGGTAAAGGATTTCATCACCTTTTCCGTAGCCCACAAATCACGAACTTGAGCATAACGTTTACCCGCACAAAATTTAAAAGAAACTAGACTTTAAGCCTTAAGGACTTCGCGCTCACTAGGAGAAGTTAACTGTGTTTAGAACCTTGCTTAACGGTATATTGTTTACGGGGTGTCTAGGAAAGTGTTAACGGCGAAACCGCCAAAAGAGAAAGGGTTATTTAATTAAGGAACTTCGCGAAAGCGTTGGAAAACCTCCCCTTATCTCTGCACTTATATGGCCTCGTGATCAGTGTATCTTGAGCCTGTTTCTCGACACAGTTTTACTTCGACAATCAAGTTCTGGAGCAGGTCTAGTTGACCTAGGTGAACCCTAGAACGATTAGGTGTGTGGTATTTTTGCGTCGTGATTGTTTTAGTCCATATTGTTTTTTTATTCTTTTGTTAATATATAAAAAAAAAAATTATCACATTCTTTTTTCCCCTTCTTTTCTCTGCCTTTCTTTCTCTCTCTTCATATCATGGGTACCCCACCTTGCAAAACACTGGCCGAACTTTGGTATCCACAACCAGACATTACTTCTTACGGTTCTTGCTTTGGCCGAATATCGAACGACCCCTCCATGCCCAAAATATCACTGAAAGATCGCATAGCAGCGTCTAGGACAAACACTTGCACTCCTCATTCCACTTTGTATCAACCTTTTCAACCTCCCGCACCCGCTCATGTTGATACCCCTTCTGCAAGTCGTCCTTTGTCCATCGCTGAACGTATCGAACAATCCCGTAGCCGATCTTTCACTCCTTTCACCACTTCAAATTCTCGGGATCAACAATTTCATTCACCTTCTTATCCACCTGTTGATCCTACCCCTGTCCAACCATTCAATTCCTACCAGTCCTACCCAACTTTTGCAACTTCCCTAGACATTGCTTCTACACAGCCTTTTGGGAATTTTCAGTATACAAACAACTTTGAATTTTTTACTGAAACCCCTTCACAACCCATGTTTAGTCTGGAACAGTCGTTGGAAGACTTTAGGGTAGCGTCAAGCCAACAGATGATGGATTTGACTGCGTCCATGGCCGCTCTCATACAACCTACTGACCCGGTAGCTAGTTTTCAACTAGCTCCAACTTTTTCAATGTATGATGAGGCGGCAGGACAGGCTGTGAATTTGAGTGGAGAGAGTGAGATGTACCCCCTTCCAGATCAAACCTACCCGTCCCAAATTGAATCCCACAACTCCTGTTTTGAAAGTCTATCGAGTATCCCACATGATTTATCAATTGAAGATAGAATGATGAATGAGTTGTGCGACATCGTAGTGTTTGATTTGCCCGATTGTGAAGGGTCCCTTCCAAGTGAAACCATACCTAATCCTTTTCACCTCTACACCTATATCTTAGAACCAGAATCGATTAATATCCATGCTTTTGATGAAGTGTCAGAGAATTTTGATTTTCACTTGATTGAGGATATTGACGCTGGGGATATTTTGGATGATGAACCCGTAGATTTGGCTGAGTTTGTCTCTTCAAATCATCATCCCAAGTCATTAAATGTTTTTCCCGAACTTCATATGCGTCTGGACTTTGAAGAAATATGCATGGATGAGCTTAACTTTGAGGAAAATTTTGAGGATATTTTTAAGGATGAAACAGTTCTAGATGATGAGTCGGATTTTCCAATTCATCCTGTTCCTTTCACTGACTGTGTACACCCTCCAGAACCTTTAACCGATACCCTTCCTCAACCACTTCCCTCCATCCTTTCCATCGTTCCGACCTTGCAAGAACCCGTCTCACTTTCATTTACTATGTCTGGTTTACCAGGTTCGGCGTACCCATGGTTTCTCACGAACCTTGAGGGATTTGACCCCATTTCTCGACGGGTAAATATATTAGCACAATCGCTTTTCACACATCGGTCATCACAAATTGTGCTAATCTATTTACTCCATTTGCACCCTCAAGTTCGTATTCCACTTCTTTTTCCCTTCCGCCATTCTTCTTCCTCTCATATACCGAGACCGTATCCCGCTTCTCTTCGCATACGGTCTCGCGTATTGTCCTTCTCTTTTCTCTACGCCTTCTTCCACCAACCTGTACATTATAGCGATAAAATCTTTGAATGGTTGGTGCTCACTTTTGGCCTGTGTAAGGCCTTGTATAGCTTGATACTGTTCTTTCCCCCCTAAATCCTGAATTTCAACGCTTAACAGTGGAAACACTGTTTTACTTAAGTTTGGGGGGGACACTTTTTTTGTATATATTTTTGTTTTCCTTTTTGTTTTGTATATAATTTGTTTCTAGGAAGCGCCGGCAATTTTAACCCTCTTGGTATAACCCGACAGTGAGGGCACTGTCAAGTTTAAATTTGGGGGTATTTGTGCTCGGTAAGCTTTCTTCCTTCGCATTCATATGTATATTTTGCATCTGCATATTAAATCCATAAAATCCATAAAAATCTGAAAATTTTCTAAAAATATAAAAACTCTTTTGTCAAGTTAGATTGTGGAAGAACTCTGATTCAACATTCGACGGTTTTTGTTTGAAAAAATAGGAATAACTAAATCTTATGTTTAGATTTTGAAAACCTGAAAGATAACTCTCCTTTGAAGTTAACTATAGCTGATATACGTCTTTACATCACACTACACGTGTAGTGAATTTTGGGAATTAGATGACAAGTCTTTCATGTTTAAACTTTTAAACAGATAAATGATTTTCTGAGGATCAAATAGGTTTGTTCTGAAATAAGTAATGTCAAGAATAGTTTATGAAGTAAAGCGAATATGAAGGAATGTTACTGATGTCGTAATTGGAGCTAAGTCTGAAAAATAACCCATCGGAAACATGATTGGAATGATTACACACCAAACCCACTAAACACGTCTTTTATCCAAAAAAATAATTAAACTGCCGGTTATATCTCCGTTCGTATTAAATCATCTGATTTTCACGTCAAACTGCCTTTTGTTTTTGGACCTAGGTAACTTGAGTAATTAAGTCTGCTGGGGTGTTTCTACACCTAATGCCCTAAAACCAACTGGTTTGGGTGCATTGGCCCAAAGCTCGCTAAGAAGCCTAGAAAGTCCAGTTTAAAACAAAGTCAAGCAAGTGTTCTCTCCGAGTTAAAATTCCTAACGGTTCTTTGTGTGAGAATAATCTTGATAAAAGACAGGCTTTTATAAAAAAAATTTAACGGAGATATGAAGGTTTTATTCTATGATAAAGAGTATTGCACGTTCACAGAGGTGTGTATGAAATGAAAACAAGAAAAAGGTGGAGTGAAAAATACGACTTAGTTTCCTGTTAAGGAAGATAGAAATTCTGAAGTTGAAACCTTACTGGAAAACGAAACTTGAAAAATGCTTAACTCTTTATAAAACTTATGTGATCCTTTTAAAATTGTTATCTGAGCTTTATTGTGCGACATGATGACTTTAATCGATCCTTCTAGAACTTAACGACACTAATTGCAATGCACGTAAAGACATATAAAATCTGTAGTTAAATAAGAAGCGAGGTGTGAAAAATAAAGGTTCGATAGTCTAGACTTAGGATTATAGAATTGTTATTTTCTGAAACAAAAACTTTAGGATTTGAATCTTAGTTATTGTACAAAACCAACTTGACCGGATTTTGTGGGTAGTATCCGCTGAAAACCCTCAGGAGACAACACTCCTCCTACTAGGGACACCTAGAGGTTTAACGGCTTGTTGCACGCGCTCAGTGCAATCGCGTTCCCTGCGAAAGTACGGTTAGGATTTTATTTTTGTGAATAATTGGTTTTGCTCAGGACGAGCAAAAGTTAAGTTTGGGGGTATTTGTTCATCACAGAATACTGCATTTTATACCGCCCATTCTTACGCTCGGTTGTTTATAGGTAGGTGCTTTTAATCCGTGTTTGTTACATATTTGCAGGATACAGGTTCTCGGTTCTAAAATGGTGAAATTCATGGAAAACACGACAAAATCCGGGTTCCTGCCAACCACTGAGAAAACACGGTCTCCGCTCGTCATCCGTATGTTGCCAGATACCAGTTTAGGAAGACAAAATGTCAAATCAATGTCACCTTCATGCACAAGGCTCAATGGCAACAACAAATTCCAAGAAATCTACGCGGAGCTCGAGGCAATCATGACAAAAGCATCCACAAAAGTACACCTTTCCTCAACAGAAATTCTGGAAGAAATGTGAAAGTATTTTCAGAAACGACATGTACCAGACAACAGGGGACAGAAAACCAGGGACTAGGACCAAAACCCACTGCCCAACTCCCCTATACTGCCGCGTTTCCACGGCCAATAGGGGGTATTGTCCGCGGAAACGCGGCCGTACGGTGGCTTCAGCAAGTCGTCTTTTGGGGGCTTTTTTGTAACTTCCCATGTGTTCTGGTGGTTGCCCTAGATCTTCAACTCCCTGCCTATAAATACAGCAGAACTGAGCTCAACCAAGGGTCATTCTTTTGTTCCTCTTTTGTAGTGTTTTGTATAGTTCTTCTTCTTCTTCTTCATTCCTTTTCCATGAAAATTGTAGTGAGAGCTTTTTGAGTGGGAGATCAATGAAGATGAGGGCTTTTTGTATCATTCTCTTGTGTTTCTTCTTCCCCTTGAGATTCTTGCTTTCTCTTGATCATTCAACCTCTTCATTGAGCTTGAATGGTTAAGGGTTAGTTATTGATCTCAAGGGTCGTATTTTCTTATGGAATTAGCGCTTCATTTCACATGCGTTCTCTACCCTTCCCTTGATCTTGCAACCTCTTGATTGAGCTTGCAAGTTTAAGGGTTGGCTATTGATCACATGCTTGTCTTGAGTTCTAGTTCTTGTTCTTTTTATTGCTTATCTATTACTTGCTTTTTATTACCTTGCTTTACTTTCTTGCAATTTAATTCATGCACTTAATTACTTGTAATCTTTTCTTTTCTTTGTTCTTTTCTTTTTTTTCTCTCTTTTGTTCATTTTGTGAATGTTGTAATTATTATTGTTAAGAAGAAATACGGTATTATAAGTTAACTTTTCTTTGCCCATTTCCTTTTCCCGTATTTTCTATTGAACTCCGCCCAAACCATACGCAAGCGCTCCGTTAGGCACCGTACCCTGACAAGGTAACGGTGATTCCTAACCGCGACCGGTTGCGTTCGGTTTGGCCGGAGGCGAAAGCAAGAGACAAGAACGGAAGGATAAGGGTAAATAAGCCGGATTCCACGAATACCGCGCTTAAATCCCCTAATCCACGTTGTTGCCGATTGCTCTAGCTTCAATTGGTCAAGATTCGGCTCAAAGGTTTTGAGTACGGATTTCTTTAGCTTATAATCTCGTATCTTTTTCTTAACAACTTTATACTTGCAAATAATACACATAGGATAGTCTTGAACAAACCTCATACAAATTCTTTATTGACTCGTCTAAAACAAGAAGGTAAAATACCACCATCTCCCTGTGGATCGACCCGTGCTCAACCGGCTAGCTGCATAGCGACACCGTCTTGATTGCGGTTAACTCAAATTCTTCCAATCAGCCGTTACGTCCAGCTAGTACCGCTGACGGCTTGTGGGTGCTTGATGTGATCATCACCTACTGCTGGCGTATTGACAAGTCTATAGAGTCCTACATAGAGGTTTTACTGGCTCAGGCAAAACGAAATAGGAGCACATGTGTGATATGTACGGGACCGAGAATAATGCGTGTATGTGATACCGTATTCTATTCTCGCGACTTTTTGTATCGGTCGGTTATATGTGATATAACCGGTTCATCGAATATATGGTTGATTCGATAAGTCGATACATTGGATGTTAGTCGGTTATATGTGATATAGCCGGATTATTAAGTCAAGTGTTGATTTAATAATTTAGTGTATAATTGTATATGTGATATACTAATTTACATTAAATAATATTGGTTCACTTAATCATTTGTTTTTCTCACATGTGCATAACTTTAATATATATGTGATATATATTAAATTGTGTGTTATGGTTGTTGATACATTATACATGGGTGTATATGACATACACCATTTTAATTATAATGGTGGGGTTTTAATATTCAAAGCAAATACCAAATTAGTGGATAATTGTTTAAAGCATGAAGCTTGTAAAAGCTTATGAGTGCTTTGTTAAAGTCCACCCATTTTGATTTACTTAGGATATTTATTAACCTAACCACTATAATTAGCCATGGTTATGTCTCTACATGAATTATTATATGATACCCACTCACCCATGGTTAGCTCACTTGCTTGATCATTTTCATTCTCATCTATTTGTTCAAATTCTTCCGTAAAGCCAAAAGCTTTCTAGGGTTTGATCCAAAGTGAGAAATATTATGAGAAAAGAAATTCTAAAGTGAGCCCGTTTCCTATTTTCTCATCCTCTACTAGACTAGCACTTTATTTTTGGGTGTTTGCTTCACAAATTCTCTAGTTAGTGAAGTAGAAGCTTGAGCTAGCATTCCCTCGACGTAGAACATCTTCGGTCTCAAAGACTTCAAGAAAAATCGCTCATTTCTCTACGCGAAGCCATGCAAGAGTCCGAGGGTTCGACGATCGCAGCGAAGGGACTACTACAAGGAGCTTATGAAGTGAAGGACCGATCTACAAAGTTTGTATTTCCTTTTTCACTTAGATAGTAAATGGTTTACTATATGTTTTCCGTATTCTATTCTAGTTAATGATCATGTTTAGAGTTTCTTTTAACGCCAATTTTTTAAAATGGCATGAACGATGCTTCCCGAAACCTTGCTGACGTTGATAGGAACCCTACCGTGCTATCAGAGCCTAGCTAGAAAATAATATGGATATTGTTAGATTACGAACACGAAACAAACTCCGAACTTGAAACCCTAAAATCCATGTTTCTGTCGTTTTTAAAATGAGCCATAAATTTTTTTTAAACAAGTACAGAATCATATATGTATGATACAATGAACACTGAAGAAATCTGGAGGCATTCTATGATGATTGGGCCGGCGATGAACCCCCCATCACCGACCAATTCCGAGCCCCCCTCAAGATTTTTACAGTGTTCTAGTACATGAGTTTTGGTGCTTCAGGTGTTGTTTATTTTTGCTAAATTGTCTTGTGATGTTAATTTACTATAATGACAAGTCGAAGTGTTTCGTAATCATAATTTTAACTGTTTTCGGGTTTCTTTAGACGATATTAAAAAGTTCAATTGGATTTCAAATACCCATTTTTCCCTTGCCGGAAAATTTTCCAAGTGTTGGATTTTTCCCGTAGTTAAAAAGTTTTCAAAGATCATGCAAGTTATGCGATGGAACCTCTAGAAGAACAAAACCTTAACTCGATTATGTGACCATCAGAACCGCCACTGAACCCTTGGGTTTGTGGTGGTTCAGCGGTGCCACATGTGAGGCGTTGGTTTGGCCCTTCTACGGCTGGTTCATTGGTGTTGTGGCGTGTGCTGAATTACTTTAAAACTACGCTCAAGTGTTGAGATTTTGGGTAATTTTTGGTGTTTAATGATTCGATTGGAATGTTTAACATCGTCTAGGCTATTATCTGTGATGTGATAACATGTGATGTTATGTGCTGCTGGATATGTTATATTGAATCGTTGCGTTTTGAATAGCCGAAGGTTTTATGTGAATGAGAGTTTTTATTTTCATTCATGTAAAATTAAATGTATGTAATATTCTTTTATTGGGGCACTTCCGGGTTGAGGTTAATGTCACCATTGATGTATATTGTTTACTTTTCCGCATTAGGATAGACCCAAGGAGGAGAGCACAAGTAACGGGGTTCTAGGGTCCAGTGGGAGACCAACTCGAGGATTCGAGTCCGGGCTTCCTAACTCTAGAATTGGTAGGGTTGCTTGCTTCTCTTGTAGGGGTCTGGGGATGTGGGTTTGGCTATTCATCGCGACCATGGAATTCGTGTTTTATAGAAGCACAAAATAAAACACGGACCTCCTAGTATATCAAATATTTCATATATTTTGTCTGCTGCGATATCTATGATATGATCATTTGATATGTTGAGATAGATACTGTATATAGTATATATGATATATTATATTGACGTTACTTATGTTTTACACCCGCGCTAGCCCTGCCCCGCTCTGCCGTTAGTTACCTAACCTAACGGTGCACGAGGGGACATCGAGGCGAATGCGGATGGCATAAGTGTACGTCGTATTTATCTGTGATGTATAGGTGACTTAAATGACGGGACTTCATTAATGTGATTAATGAAAGAAAAGAAACCTAAAAGATGTTGTAGAATCAAATTTTCTAAAAGGGTAGCTACAGTTTTTCTTTGCATAGTGATATATTTGATATATCCTGCACCTTATTCGATGAGGAAAGAGCCGAGATCCCTTCACCGGGAGTGACCTCTTTAGCAAAACTGGCAGATGCTACAACACTCGGTTTGTCTTTTGATTTCTTTTGGAGTTTTTACTTTGCATAGTGATATATATGATATATCCTGCACCTTATTCCATAAGGAAAGAGCCGAGATCCCTTCACCGGGAGTGACCACTTTAGCAAAACTTATGAAAGCCTCAAAAACACTCCTTTTCAAAATTCACTCGATTCTACAATGATATCAAGTTCATTACGCAATAGGTTTTCAGAAAAACCTGTCGTAGCCCTCCGTCATTTCAGATAAGTCCTACTTAGTATTCGTGCTGTGTTTGTTGACCTTGTCAAGGCGTAGTGTGCGGTAGCTGACTAGTATTTATCTGCTTATGGATATGATGCAGATTGGATTAGGGTAGTCGTGCAGCCTTGTTGACCTTGTCAAGGGTCATGCGGGTAGGTTTAATTCAATTAAGAAATGATGGGTTGAACTTGACTTGCGGTCTATGGTTTGTTGAACTTGTCAAGGTCATAGATCGTTTGGGGAAAATATTATCGGGAATTTCATGTGTTGAAATTTGCAATGAGATTGCATACCTTCTATGAGATAGTTGGATCCTGATACCCACTGCGAGTAATTGTTACTCCTGGGAGAGTTTTACACAGGACAATTAGCCGATCAAGTAGGTGTCTAGAAAGGTGTCAACG
The DNA here is from genome assembly GCA_030015575.1 of Agapanthus africanus. Classification (NCBI taxonomy): domain Eukaryota; kingdom Viridiplantae; phylum Streptophyta; class Magnoliopsida; order Asparagales; family Amaryllidaceae; genus Agapanthus; species Agapanthus africanus. The sequence goes on from CM057345.1 coordinate 190,744,808, forward strand.
GGGTTATGCCTGTGGGAAAACGAGGTTTATTTTAATTAGGTCCGTGCGAAAGCACGGGGAACCTCCCTCAAAGTACCGACACTGGCCTGACTGAAAGATTGGCGAAATTGTAGGATGTAATTAATCCCGGCTAGTCTTTCCTTTTAGGGTTTGAAGGAAGATTTGATAAAAACAGTGGGAGCCATCCTGATTAGATAAAATAATAACCAATCTGAACTTGTAAGAGCGTACGCTAAAGTATTTTCTTCTCTCTCTCTCCAGGTAGCGACCATATCATGCCTTAATCAAGATAATAATATGGATGTATTGACCGAACCTGCATGTTATACTGTGCTGCGGAACGTTGGTTCCGTTCTTTCTTATAAAAGTTATAAGACTGAACAGGATATAGGGGATACCAGGATTCCCAAGCCACCCGAATGAAGAAAGTACATGTTGATGCATTTTCTTCGGGTGTGTTCGTTACAGAAAATTGTTTCTCCATTTGCTCTATGTCCTGGGTATTAGATACCGGGTCAGAATCCCATATATGTAATCAATTACATGGGCTGAGAAAAGATAGAGAACTTGGAGAAGGTGATAATGACATAAGGGTTGGAAATGGTGCAATTGTTGCAGCTAAAACCGTCGGGGAATATCACCTTGTATTACCAACTAGTAATACATTGATTCTGAACGAATGCTATTACATGCCGAACCTGATATGCAACATTATATCGGTTTCTTTATTAAATAAAGAGGGATATAATTTTGTATTACAGGATAATGTTATGAACATTTTCCTGAACCAAAAGTTGGTTGGATCAGGCACGTTGTGCAATGGCATTTATGTTCTAAATCAATCAACAGTTCTGAGCATAACAAACACACACAAGAGGAAGAGTTCAGAACTAAATGAATCCTTCTTGTGGTATTGTAGAGTAGGTCACATCAATGCGACAAGGCTAGCTAAGTTGCATAAGGATGAATATTTGAATCCGTTCGAATTTTCATCTTATGACACTTGCCAGTCATATCTCAAAAGCAAGATGACCAAAACTCCGTTTACAGGACACGGAGAAAGAGTGACTGTAACATTTTAAAAAAAATAAAATATAATTTTTGGGAATTTTTATAATTAAATAATAAAATATTGAATATTTTAATAAGGCGGTATAATTAAATACTGATAAATTGGGAAAAATTTGGAAAATTATGGAAATTTCTAAAAAGTGGGTGTTTTAAGTGAATTATGCAAATTATAAGTTTTTATGATTAGTTATACGCTATTTAGTGCTAATCGTGATTAAATATCACTAATCGTGCATTAAGCTTGTTTTGTGCAAAACTTGCACATGTCTTTTTTAGCACTTGTTACATTTTTCTTTCATGCTTTCTCCTTTTTATCATGCATGGTTGTAAATTAAAGGGAAGAAAAGAAAAGAAAAGAAAAGAAAAGAAAAGAAAAGGATTAGAATATTAGGTATGGGTGAGAGAGAGAAAGGTTAGGGTTAACTTTGACTTGGCTATCCTCTCATCTCACCATCTTCATCACATTCTCTCCACTCCCACACTCTCTTGCTGCTGCTGCTGCCCTCACTCCCTCCCCCACTTCAAGCCTCTCAAAAACCATTAAAAACATCTGAAAACTCAATACCCATTTCATTAAAAATGTGCATGAGCTCACTAGCAACACATTGGACCAAGAAAGCTTGCATTTTGGACACTTGGGGCAACTCAAGAATTTTCTTGAGTTGCCAAATGAGGTATTCTCTTAACCATTAGCCTAGTATTTCCATTGCTTTTTCATCCATCTTAAATTAGAACCGATTTGGTGTCGTTTAATGAGACTTGGGAAATTCTAGTTAGGGTTTATGGAATTTGAGAGTTGTGATGTGTAATTGAGCTCAATAGAGACGACATAAGCCCCCTAGTGCTAGAATTCAGACCTAAACCAGAGACTAGAACCCCGGAATACGGATTTAGAAACCCGATATCAGAAGAATTATGGATTCTGTGAGTGTAAAATAAAATCTGCTAACACCCGGGTGACCTGAAAATTTAATTGCAAACAATGAGAGATGTGCAGGTGATTTAGAGCATACCCTAAAGACCCCAGCCCCTAAATTCACTTCTGGGCCATAAATAAATCCCTTCTGGCCGCAATTTGCGGCCAGATCTTGAGCATTGTGGTTCGTGCTTTGTCTGTAGCTTCATCTCCTGTAAACTTGACCCTTGGCATATGCAAAATTCACCAATTTGATCTAGGGTAAAATCTGGGACCATTTTCAAGAGTTGATGTTTTGATTCAGGGTTTCGTTTTGCGTATTTTATATTCTGGATTTTTGTAAATTGGGTTGTATTCGATCACTTGACGTTTGTACGTCGAAATCAAGTGTTATTTGGTGGTTTTAAAAGCGCAGTCCATGGGTTTTAACCTATAGGGCTTTAGCGTGCCGTTTTGATTTTCTGATGGGATTTTCATACGCAATTGCGATACGTTATGATGTGTAGGTACCCCCCATGAAGACTTCAAGACGACAAGCAAGCACATGGTGACGTCGGCAACGGAATGCGAAGAGCAAGGTCAGTAGATTATATCTACGGGGGAAGTCGGGTGGATGGCGTTTAGCACCCCCGCAGTTCGATGTATAGTATGTTATATGTATATACTATATATATGATATCATTTATGTGTGACATGGATTTTCATGATACGATTAGGTGTTCTATGGTTAGATTAGGGTTGTTAGAATTGAACTAGTATAGCTTCTTAGTCGCGAACCCTAGAATAGGTTTACACACACATGCTTACTTTGTTATACTTATACGTATATTGGGATACGTATATATATATACACACACATAGGTATGGGACGATGTATATATATACACGTATACCTTCAGTTGGATGATGAGGTTAGTGGATGATATTTGGGGATGAGTCGATGAGTTTGGGCATGGTGCCACGAGATCGGTGATATGATGTGGTTCGTATTAGGAGATACGACATGAGATTTTAGCGGGCCTTTAGGCGTGTGTTTTCATACACACACACGTATTTATATATGGTATCAGCTTGTACTAGACTTAGATCAGTACCCAGTTCATGAGATATGATGATAAGGATACCAGATAATTGATGAGATAAATATGAGATTTGACCCGTACCCTGATTAGAATGCCGTACGATGGATTTACGTCCGAGCTATATATTGATGATAGATCTGCACTCTTGACTCGAGGATGTCATATTATATATTGTATCATATGTGATACTATTGAGGCGGGATCACCGACTATTTTATTTATATGTATATCGACTCGGATTTAGGTAGTTTCCCTTACCCTTTCGGTTAGACTGTTCGTTTGGTCCTGTAGTACATAGTAGATGTTAGACTAGACCCGAGTCATACCTATATCAAAACTAACGAATACTGAGTATTTTAAAAGATAGGTCAAGGGATTCAACGGATATTTTCAAAAGACGCATCTTTTCCTAAAAACACCGTAGCCGTTATTTTTCTAAATACCACGATTCATGTTATTTCAAATGGCAAAACTATATGACTTATATGTATTGATATAGATTCTTCACTGTTGTGTTTATTATTCATTTTCTGCATATTCTTGCTATTCGCATCGCATTGCATGCTTAAATGCATTTATTGTTATATTAAACCCATGCCGTCAGGACACTAGCACCATTATCGATGATGCGCATGTTCCACGTACACCTGCTTGCCGGCTCACACACTTCATCATCGATAATTGCCATTCCACTACACAGTAGGATTGTTGCATCAGGATATGACTCCTTGTATGACATATTGGCATACATACATATTTGCACATACATAGATGATCCTGGCTTGATTTTTTTGGAGATTTGGGAACTGCAAGATATATTTTAAAACTAGATTCATTTGAAGGAGCGGTTTTCCCTTGATATGTGCATATTACTATTCCATGTTGCATGATATACTGATATGCTTACATTTCTATTATATGTCGCATACATCATGCTTATTGATTATACGCATTGAGATATGTTGTTTCCATGATATTTCTGGATTTGAGAACCGTGGGTATTTCAAATGAAAGTATGTACTATTTTAAAAACCCAGTTTCTCTTGATATGATATTTCAATGCGTCCACCATGCGTTTTCTCAGTTCTGAAATGTGTGATATGTGAAACCCGATTCGAGGAGGCGGATGATTCCGTTTGCGGGTACATGGTGGACCCGGTAAGGTACCCCGGGGCGAGAGAGAGATTTCGTGTGGATGAAGATGAGCCTGCCAGAGGGACCACTACCTACCGGTGATTGTATTTAAGCTCGGCGGATATCCGGAGGATACCGACCGGAGTTGAGAGTTGATACGGGCCCGTGGGCCGATCCGGACTGACGGAGCCCTATATATATATGAGGATTTACATGCCGATGCTGGGCACATGTTTCATGATGTTTTCAAGTGTCGATGCTGGACACTCAGGTTCCATGATTTTGTAGTGTCGCGAGGGACACACGTTGATTTGCATCCTCATACTTCCATGCATATGCTTATTGATATTTACATGCATGATGTTTTGTGTCATTGGTTGACACGTGGACGAGATCCACATGCATACGGACATTGATTACATAGTTGGATGATATCCACATACTTATAGACTTCATGATATAATTGGCATTGATTCATATTAATTACATTGATCACACCTCATATTTATGATATGTTGCTACCTGAGGCACTGGTACGAGCACTTGGTACTACACTTATGTATAGATGTTTACCCTTGCCACCTTATCATGCTTCAGACTTATTCATTTGAGATATATATATATATATATATATCTGATCATATTGACCTAGGATGAGTCATACATACGATTTCTGCTCTGTGATGTTTTCTACTCATGAGTTGGCAACTCACCCCCGTTGTGCCACACTTCTTGCAGGTTTTGCCGTACAGGTTTCATTGCGGCTTTTCTAGCACACTGCTTCCTTTCTGGGTGATTGCTTTCGTAGGAGGGTTCACTTAAATCGTGACCACCATTGTACTTATTTATTTTCAGTTGTATCTAGTAAAATTCCATCAACCAAACTTGTATATTTATTTCGATCTTAGAGTCGCGGGTTGTAGTATTATGCTTTTCTTGATGATTTCGAGTTTCTTTTGAGTTTTGATCCTCGCCCTTCGGCGTTGTATATCATATTGCTTGCGTGGTTGTGACCATCGATTGACAAAGAGCTAGCTCCTGCTTAGGGATGCCTTTTATTATTGTGCATAAATTATTCTTGTTGTGCCCCGTTTGGGGCCAGTTTTTACAAAGGAAACTCTGCCGAAATTTCCAGAAAATACTTGAGGTTTAACAATGCATATTCGGCTTGCTTATTTACAAACCTTGTTTTTAAAATACTTTTTATTCACTTCTTAAAAACTAGTTTTCCTTCATTTATTATTTAAAATGGTTTTAGATTTCTGGGCTTTTGGCTTACTTGAATTAGATGAGGTCCTATAGACATCATATGATTCAAGGGCCAGTCACGTGCTATTTCGGGTCGTGACAGTTACGGAACTCTTGGGACTGGTAGTGATGTATGCGATCCTATGTCTACACATGCCAGAAATGGTTCTGCGTACTTCATTACATTCACTGACGATCTCTCTAGATTCGGATATATGTTCTTGATGAAACAAAAATCAGAAGCTTTTGAGAAATTTAGAGAATATAAACAAGAAGTCGAGAACTAAACCGGAAAAAGTATTAAAATTCTTCGATCTGATCGAGGAGGGGAATACTTGAGCAATGAATTCCTGGACTTTCTAAAAGAGAATGGGATTCTCTCTCAGCTTACTCCTCCGTATACACCACATCACAACGGTGTATCGGAGCGAAGGAATCGCACACTATTAGATATGGTGCGCTCTATGATGAGCACTGCTTAGTTGCCTATTCCTTTTGGGGCTATGCGCTGGAGACAGCAGCATACCTATTGAATCAAGTCCCATCTAAATCTGTACCTACCACACCATATGAGATATGGAGTGGGAAGAGACCATATCTTAAACGAGATAAGATATGGGGTTGTCCGGCCTATGTCAAAATCTAAAATCCGGACAAACTCGAGGCACGGTCAGTTCTTTGCAAGTTTGTGGGATATCCAAAGAACTCATATGGATATTTTTTCTACCACGGAGAGGAACAAAAGGTGTTTGTTGCTCAACATGCCACCTTTTTAGAAAAGGAATTTCTTGGAAAAGAAATTAGTGGCAAAGTGGTAGAACTGGAAGAGGTTCCAGATACACAAACTGCGACTGAAAATTTAGTGGAACAAGAGGATTCGGTAGTACCCAACGAACCTCAGCCTCTCGGCCGATCTAGTAGGGTTCCTTAACTACCTGAGAGATACTACGGTTTTCTCATAGACGGTGGAAGCGAGGATTGCATCATGGAGGATGATGACCCAACTAGCTTCGAGCAGGCCATCACGAGTGGTGACTCAGTGAAATGGCTTGATGCAATGCGGTCCGAGATGGAATCTATGTACACCAACAAAGTATGGACTTTGGAAGATGCTCCTGAAGCGGTAAAACCCATTAGGAGCATGTGGATCTTCAAGAAAAAATTTGGTGTAGATGGGAAAGTGGAAACTTTCAAAGCTAGACTTGTTGCAAAGGGTTTTCGTCAACGACTAGGTGTGGATTATGATGAAACCTTTTCTCCAGCGGGTATGCTTAAATCCATCCAGATCATGCTTGCCATCGCTGCATATCATGACTATGAAATCTGGCAAATGTATGTTAAGACCGCCTTTTTAAACGGTGATTTGGAAAAGTGCGTGTACACGACTCAGCCAGAGGGCTTCGTAGACAGTGGGAGCAGCGGAAAGGTGTGCACGGTGCTTAAATCCATCTATCGGTTAAAGCAAGCATCGCGGAGTTGGAATATCTTCTTTGACGTCGTTATCAAAGAGTTTGATTTCGTCAAGAATGTAGATGAATCTTGTATTTACAAGAAGGTGGCAGAGAGTAAGGTTGTCTTCCTCATATTGTACGTGGATGACATACTCTAGATATGAAATGACATTCCTATGCTGTAATCGGTCAAGCTCTTCTTATCACAAAGATTCTCAATGAAAGATCTAGGGGATACCTCCTACATCTTGGGGATTAAGATCTTTCGAGATAGATCTAAACGGATACTGGGATTGTCCCAATCCAGGTACATTGACACCATACTAAAGAGGTTTAGTACGGAAGAATCCAAGCGTGGGTTTTTACCCACGATCTCTGGGCTCACTCTCTCCAAAGAGATGTCTCCCAAGACTGATTTGGAGAGAGCTCGCATGCAAGGGATACCCTATGCTTCGGCAGTAGGCTCTATCATGTACGCGAGGCTATGTACCAGACCCGATGTAGCAAACTCATTAAGTGTAATGAGTAGGTATCAAGCTGATCCTGGAGTGAGTCACTGGACAGCCGTGAAGAGCATTCTCAAGTACTTGAGAAGGAGTAATGAGATGCTCTTGGTGTATGGTAATGGAGAACTCAAAGTGGAGTTCTTTACCGATTCGAGCTTCCAGAGTGACAAGGATGACTCTAAGTCGCACTCGGGATTTGTCTTTACCCTCAATTGAGGGGCGGTTTGCAGGAAGAGTTCCAAGCAGGAAACCGTTACAGACTCGACGATGGAGGCCGAATACATCGCTGCCAACGATGCTGCCAAAGAGGCTGTCTGGATGAAGAAGTTCATAACTGAACTTGGAGTGGTTCCATCCATTGAGCATCCAATACCTTTGTATTTTGATAACAATGGAGTGGTGGCTTAGGCCAAAGAACCCAGTTCCTATCAGCGATCCAGGCATATTCTGAGGCGGTATCACCTGATTCGGGAGATAGTTGATCACCGGGAGATCGAGGTCAGGAGAGTTGACACGAAGAATAACACAGCGGATTCACTCACGAAGGCCTTTCCCCAGATACAGTTCGAGAGACTCTTCGGGATGCTCGGTATGCGATACTACAGCAGCTGGCCCTAGTGCAAGTGGGAGATTGTTAGTTGTATGTATGCCCTAGAGGCCAGTATTGTACATATAATGTATATTATATTGGATGCTTGGAAATATATAGAGAGGACTTTCTTGCTCGATATGATAGTATGCTATCTGGTTGCTCTTTATCTTAACATGTATACTTGTTTCTAGATACTGTCTTATGATTACATGTTGATAAAGCCCTTAGGATGTGTACTTGACTGCCAGGACTATGATGCAGATCATACTAGTGGGGCCATGGTAGTCCATAAGTTCATCCTATAATGTTCCTAGTCGTGGGTGTATCGATACAGGGCATCGATATACTAGAGTAGACTAGCATATACGCTTCTCGACCCATGAGATGGACGATGGATGATCCCATATCCATTGGTGTTTGACATCAAAGATAGTATACGGGTGCTCAGTGGAGACTGGGTACACTGGACGGACTCACCAAGAACTCCCAGATGGTATTATACCTCACGTCAGATGGCAGTTCTCTTGTGACACTTCTACAGGTTAGTCTGTAGACCCGATATCGTCATAGAGTCTTGTGTGATTCCACTGTGCTTTGATTTCCACCTTATCACGTCCAAGAGGTCGTGAAAAATGGTGGTTTTTGGATACAGTCCCGAGTCACATGGAGGCAATGAGCGATAGGAGGGGTTTCGTCTCTCCCGGTATTCGGGGTTGATGTTGCGCTGTGCTCGATTGGCCAAAAAAGGGAAGTCCCTGGCCTGGGCTGTTTTAGAGATTTACTGATAAGTGTTACCAGTAGTTTCTCGACCCATTATGAGCCTCAAATCGGCATGACTTATCGGTTATTAGGGTCTGACGTTTACCACCACTAGACTTGATATGCGACATATCAGACGAGGAGATCGGACTGTACGGCAAATGTTACCGTCAGGCTTTTGCAGGAGTTGGAGTGGGCTTCCTTGCTGATCTTCTGATCGCTAAATACCCGGGTAGCCGTTACGTCCAGAACGTACCGCTGACGGCTTGTGGGTGCTTGATGTGATCATCACCTACTGCCGGCGTATTGATGAGTCTTTAGAGTTCAACATAGAGGTTTTACTGGCTCAGGCAAAGAGAAATAGGAGCACATATGTGATATGTGCGGGACCGAGAATAATGTGTGTATGTGATACCGTATTCTATTCTCACGAATTTTTGTATCGGTCGGTTCTATGTGATATAGCCGGTTCATCGAATCAAGGATTGATTCGATAAGTCGATACATTGGATGTTAGTCGGTTATATGTGATATAGCCGGATTATTAAGTCAAGTGTTGATTTGATAATTTAGTGTATAATTGTATATGTGATATACTAATTTACATTAACTAACATTGGTTCACTTAATCATTTGTTTTTCTCACATGTGCACAACTTTAATATATATGTGATATATATTAAGTTGTGTGTTATTTTTGTGTGTCATGGTTGTTGATACACACTACATGTGTGTATATGACATGCACCATTTTAATTATAATGGTGGGGTTTTAATATTCAAAGTAAATACAAAATTAGTGGATAATTGTTTAAAGCATGAAGCTTGTAGAAGCTTGTGAGTGCTTTGACAAAGTCCACCCATTTTGTTTTACTTAGGATATTTATTAACCTAACCACTATAATTAGCCATGGTTATATCTCTACATAAGTTAGTATATGATACCCACTCACCCATGGTTAGCTCACTTGCTTGATCATTTTCATTCTCATCTATTTCTTCATCTTCTTCCTCAAAACCAAAAGCTTTCTAGGGTTTGATCCAAAGTGAGAAATATTGTGAGAAAAGAAATTCTAAAGTGAGCCCACTTCCTATTTCCTCATCCTCTACTAGACTAGCACTTTAGTTTAAGGTGTTTGCTTCACTAATTCTCTAGTTAGTGAAGTAGAAGCTTGAGCTAGCATTCCCTCGACGTAGATCATATTCAGCCTCGAAGACTTTAAGAAAAATCGCTCATTTCTCTACGCGAAGCCATGCAAGAGTCCGGGAATTCGACGATCGCAGCGAAGGGACTACTACAAGGAGCTTATGAAGTGAAGGACCAATCTACAAAGGTTGTATTTCATTTTTCACTTATATAGTAAATGGTTTACTATATGTTTTCTGTATTCTATTCTAGTTAACGATCATGTTTAGTGTTCATTTTAACGGCAATTTTTTAAAATGGCATGGACGATGCCTCCCGAAACCTTGCTGCCGTCGATAAGAACCCTATATGCTTTGCATAGTGGTATTTGTGAAATATCTTGCACCTTATTCGATAAGGAAATAGCCGACATCCCTTCACCGGGAGTGACCTCATTAGCAAAACTAGTAAAAGCCTCAAAAACACTCCTTTTCAAAATCACTCGATTCTACAACGATATCAAGTTCATTACGCAAAAGGTTTTCATAAAAACCTATCGTAGCTCTCCGTCATTTCAGATAAGTACTTCATAGTATTCGTGCTATATTTGTTGGCTTTCGTCAAGGCATAGTGTGCGGTAGCTATTTATGCTTATCTGCATAAGCATATGATGCGATTGAGTTAGGCTAGTCGTGCGACTTTGTTGGCTTTTGTCAAGGGTCGTGCGGGTGGGTTTAATTCAATCAGGAAATGTACGGGTTGGACTTGACTAGTAGCCTATGGTTTATTGACTTTCGTCAAGGTCATAGGATGCTAGGGGTAAAATATTATCGGGAATTTCAAGTGTTGAAATTTGCAATGAGATTGCATACCTCCTATGAGATAGTTGGATCTTGATACCCACTACGAGTAAGAGTTACTCCTGCGAGAGTTTTACACGTCATAATTAGCCAATCAAGTAGGTGTCTAGAAAGGTGTTAACGGGGTTATGCCCTTGGGAAAACGAGGTTTATTTTAATTAGGTCCATACGAAAGCACGGGGAACCTCCCTCAAAGTACCGGCATTGGCCTGGCTAAAAGATTGGCGAACTTGTATGGTGTAATTAATCCTGGCTAGTCTTTCCTTTTAGGGTTTGAAGAAAGATTTGACTGAAACAGTGGGAGCCATCCTGATTAGATATATTAATAACCAATCTAATTTTGTAAGAGCATACGCTGAGTGATTTTTTCTCTCTCTCTAGGTAGCGACCATGTCACGCCTTAATCAAGATAATAATATGGATGTATTGACCGAAATCGCTTGTTATACTGAGCTGGGGAACGTCGGTCCCGCTCCAACTTATAACTGTTATAAGACCGAGCAAGAAATAGGGGATTACCAGGATTCCCGTGCTGCCCAAACGAAGAATGTGCATACTGATGCATCTTCTTCGGGTGTGTTCATTACCGAGAACTGTTTCTCAGTATCCTTTACATCCTGGGTATGAGATACTGGATCAGGATCCCGCAAATTTAATCTGTTACATGGGCTAAAAATAGGTAGAGAACTGAGAATGGGTGATAAGTTTTAAGAGTTAAAAATGGTGCTAGTGTTACAGCCAAGTCTGTTGGCAGTTATCACCCTGTATTACAGAATACATTGATTCTGAACAAATGTTGTTAGATACCGAACCTGATATACAACATTATATCAGTCTCTTTATTTAGTAAAGAAGGAAATAATTTTTTATTGTTGGATAATGTTTTGAACATTTCTTATATCAAGAGTTGATCGGTTCAGGCATATTATCTAAAAGCATATACGTTCTAAATCAAATCACAGTTCTTAACGTACAGAACACACACAAGAGGAAGAGTTCAGAAATGATCGAATCCTTCTTAAGGCATTGTAGACTAGGTCATATCAATGCGACCCGACTAGCTGAAGTTACATATAGATGCATATTTAAATCTGTTTGAATTTACATCTTATGAAACTTGCCAGTCATGTCACAAAGATAAGATGACCATAGCTCCGTTTATTAGAAACAAAGAAAGAGTTAGTGAACTCTTGGGATTGATACATGATGATGTATGTAAGTCCCCTGTCTACACATGCCAGGAACGGTTCTTTGTACTTCATTACCTTCGCTGATGATCTCTCAAGATTCGGACATATGTTCCTGTTGAAATACAAGTCTGAACCGTTTGAGATATTCAAAGAATATAAGTTAGAAGTAGAGAACCAAAACGGGTATAAATATTATGTCCTTTGATGTGATCAGGGAGGAGAATAATTGAGCACGGAATTCCTGGACTATTCTAAAGGAGAATGAGATTCTCTCTCAGCATTACTCCTCCGTATACACCACAGCACGTCGGTGTATCGGAGCGGAGCAATCGCACCCTATGTAATAAGGTGTGCTCTATGATGAGTACTACTGAGTTGCCTATTTCCTTTTGGGGGTTATGCACTTATGAAGCTGCATACCTATTGAATTGGGTTCCAACCAAATCAGGTGCCTACCACTCCTTATGTAATATGGTATGGGAAGAGCCCATCTCTTATAGATGTTAAGATTTAGGGTTGTCCGGCCTATACCAAAAGCTAAATCCGGAAAAACTCGAGGGAAGGTCAGTTCTGTGGAAGTTTATTGGATATCCCAAGCATTCGCAAGGGAATATCTTCTACCACACTAAGGAACAAAAGGTCTCAGCATGCCACCTTTTAGAAAAGGAATTTCTTGTGAAGAAATTAGTGGTCATGAGATAGAACTGGAAGGAGTTCTAGCTATACAAACTGCAGCTGATGATTTGGTAGAACCGAAAGATTCAATAGTTCCCGACGAAACTCAGGCTCTTCGCCGATCTAGTAGCGTTCCTTATCCATCAAAGAGATACTTCGGTTTTCTCTATGACAGTGGGAGCGAGGATTGCAACTAGTTTCGGGCAGGCCATCAAAAGTGGGAACTCTGTAAGAATGGCTGGATGCTAATCGATCTGAGATGTAATCCATATACACCAACAAAGTATGGACTTTGGTTGCTTTATCTGAAGGGTTAAATCCCCATCAGGAGCAAGTATATCTTGTTAGTTATGTATATGCCCTAGAGGCCATTGTTGTACATATGATGTTTATTATAATGGATGCTTAGATATATATAGAGAGGACTTTCTTGCTCGTCATGATGGTATGCTATTTGGTATTCCTTTATCTTAACATGTTGACATGTATATGTTTACCGTCTTACTCTCACATGTTGATAAAGCTCTTAGGATCTGTACTCGACTACTGGGACTATGATGAGATCATACTGGTGGGGCCACGGTAGTCGATGAGTACATCCTATAACTGTTCCTAGTCGAGGGTGTGTCGAGACAAGGCATCGATACACCAGAGTAGACTAGCGTATACGCATTTTGCCCCATATGATGGGCGATGGATGATCCCATATCCATCGGTGTTTTGACATCAGAGATGGTATACGGGTGCTCAGTAGAGACTGGGTACACTGGACGGACTCGCCGAGAACTCCAAGATGGTGATATACCACACGTCAGATGGCAGTTCTCCGGTGACACTGGTACAGGGTAGTCTGTAGACCCGAGATCGTCATAGATTCTTGTGTGATTCCTACCGCGCTTTAATTTCCACCTTACCACGTCCAAGAGGGCGTGCAAAACGGTGGCTTTTGGGTGCAGTCCCGAATCACATGGAGGCAATGAGCAATAGGATGGGATTCGTCTCTCCCGGTATAGTGAGTTGATGTTGTGCTGTGTTCGATTGGCTATAACTGGAAGTCCCTGGCCAGGGCTGATATAGAGATTTACTGGTAAGTGTTACTAGTAGTTTCTCGACCTGTTATGAGCCTCACATCGACACGACTTATTGGTTACTGGGGTCTGACGTATACCACCCCTAGACTAGATATGCAACATATCAGACGAAGAGACTGGACTGTACGGGAGTGTTACTGATTGGATTCACAGGAGAATGTACAGGCTTTCTTGTTGATCTTCTGATCGCTCAATACCTAGGTGGCTGTTACGTTTAGCTGACCGCTTGCAGCTTGTAGGTGTTTGATATGATCATCACCTGCTACCGGCGTATTGACGATTCTTTAGAGTCCTACATAGAGGTTTCTTGACTCAGGCAAAACGGAGTAGGAGCACATATGTGATATGTGCAGGACCGAGGATAATGTGATATGAGATACCGTATTATATTCTCGCGATATTTTGATATGAGCTGGGTCATCGGATCACGTGTTGATTCGATGAATCGGTACTGTAGGGTTACTAGGCACTCTAATAAGGTTCTATAATGCATCAACCATGCCAGTTTAAAATTTTAGCCGTGCCGAATAAACCTAAACATGATCGTTGCTAGAAAATTAGGGTTTCATTTGCTAGTAAATTACGTTTATAACTAAGTGAATACGAAATACAACCTTTGTAGATCGGTCCTTCACTTCTTTAGCTCCTTGTTGAAGTCCCTTCGCTGCGATCGTGGTTCTCCCGGACTCTTGCATGGCTTCACGAGGCGAAAGACGCGTCCTTGCTTGAAGTCTTCGAGGCCGAAGATGATCTACGTCGAGGGGATGCCAACTCAAGCTTCTATTTCACTAACTAGAGAATTAGTGAAGCAAACACCTTAAACTAAAGTGCTAGTCTAGTAGAGGATGGAGAAATAGGAAGTGGGTTCTCTTTAGAATTTTATTTCTCACCATCTTTCTCACTTTGGATCAAACCCTAGCAAGCCTTTTCTTTTTAACAATGAAGAAGAAGATGAACAAAAGAAAGAGATGAGGATAATGATCAAGTGAGAAAGCTAACCATGGTGATTGAGTATCATATACTAACTCTTGTAGAGAGATAACCATGGCTAATGCTTATGGTTGGGTTAACAAATATCCATGGTAAAAACAAACTTAGTGGACTTAGTCAATGCATCCACAAGCTTCCACAAGCTTCATGCATTGTGCTAATCCTCCACTAATTTTGTAATTACTTAAAATATAAAAAACAAACATAATAAATAGCATGGTGTAAGTCTTATACACCCAAGTCATGTGTATCATCAACCATGATACAAAAAGAAAACACAATTTTAATATATATCACATATATATTAAAGTTGTGCTCATGTGAGAAAAACCCTAAAGTGAACAAGTGTTAGTTAATGTAAACTAGTATATCAAATATACAATTATACAATAAATTATTAAATCAACACTTGACTTAATAATCCGGTCATATCACATATGACCGACCAACATCCAATATATCGACTTATCGAATCAACACTTGATTCAATAACCCGGCTATATCATATATAACCGACCGATAGATAAAGTCGCGAGAATAGAATACGGTATCACATACACACATCATTCTCGGTCTCGTACATATCACATATGCGCTCCTATTTCGTTTTTCCTGAGCCAGTAAAACCTCCGTGTAGGACTCTAAAGACACGTCAATACGCCGGCTGTAGGTGATGATCACATCGAGCACCCACAAGCCGTCAGCGGTACTAGCTGGACGTAACGGCTACCCGGGTATTGAGCGATCAGAAGATCAGCAAACAAGCCCGCTCCAACTCCTGTAAAAGCCTGCATGTAACACTTCCCGTACAGTCCGGTCTCCTCGTCTGATATGTCGCATATCAAGTCTAGGGGTGGTAATCGTCAGACCCCAATAACCGATAAGTCGTGCCGATGTGAGGCTCATAACGAGTCGAGAAACTACTAGTAACACTTACCAGTAAATCTCTAAATCAGCCCTGGCCAGGGACTTCCCTGTTAAGGCCAATCGAGCACAGCGCAACATCAACCCCCAATACCGAGAGAGGCGAAACCCCTCCTATCGCTCATTGCCTCCATGTGACTCGGGACTGTACCCAAAAACCACCGTTTTGCACGCCCTCATGGACGTGGTAAGGTGGAAATCAAAGCACAGTGGGAATCATACAAGACTCTATGACGATCGCGGGTCTACAGACTAACCTGCACAAGTGTCACCAGAGAACTGCCATCTGACGTGAGATATAATACCATCTGGGAGTTCTCGGCGAGTCCGTCCAGTGTACCCTGTCTCCGCTGAGCACCCGTATACCATCTCTGATGTCAAACACCAATGGATATGAGATCATCCATCGCCCATCTTATGGGTCGAGAAGCGTATACGCTAGACTACACTGGTATATCGATACCCCGTCTCGATACACCCACGATAAGGGACCTTGAAGGATGTACTTATGGACTACCATGTCCCCACTAGTATGATCCGCATCATAGTCCAGGTATTCAAGTACACATCCTAAGGGCTTTACCAACATGTAACTATAAGACAGTATAAAAGAGACAAGTATACATGTTAAGATAAAGAGCAACCAGATAGCATATTATCATGTCGAGCAAGAAAATTCTTTCTATATATGTTCAAGCATCCAATATAATATACATCATCTGTACAATACTGGCCTCTAGGGCATACATACAACTAACAATCTCCCACTTGCACTAGGGCCAGCTGCCGTAGTATAGGATACCAAGCATTCCGAAGAGTCTCTCAAACTGTATCTGGGGAATGGCCTTCGTGAGTGGATCCGCTGTGTTGTTCTTCGTGTCAACCCTCCTGACCTCGATCTCCCGGCGATCAACTATCTCCCGGATCAGGTGATACCGCCTCAGAATATACCTGGATCGCTGATGGGACCTGGGTTCCTTGGCCAAAGCCACCGCTCCATTGTTATCGCAATACAAAGGTATTGGATGCTCAATGGATGGAACCGCTCCAAGTTCAGTAATAAATTTCTTGATCCAGACAGCCTCTTTGGCAGCGATGTATTCAGCCTCCATCGTCGAGTCTGCCACGGTTTCCAGCTTAGAACTTTTCCAGCTAACCGCCCCTCCGTAAAGGGTAAAGACAAATCCCGACTGCGACTTAGAGTCGTCCTTATCACTGTGGAAGCTCGAATCGGTAAAGGACTCCACTTGGAGTTCTCCGTTACCATACACCAAGAGCATCTCCTTAGTCTTTCGTAAGTACTTGAGAATGCTCTTCACAGCTGTCCAGTGACTCTCTCCAGGATCAGCTTGATACCTACTCACTACACATAGTGAGTATGCTACATCGGGTCTGGTACATAGCATCGCGTACATGATAGAGCCTATAGCCGAAGCATAGGGTATCCATTGCATGCGAGCTCTCTCGAAATCAGTCTTGGGAGACATCTCTTTGGAGAGAGTGAGCCCTGAGATCGTGGGTAAAAACCCACGTTTGGACTCTTCCATACTAAACCTCTTTAGTATGGTGTCAATGTACCTAGATTGGGACAATCCCAATATCCTTTTAGATCTATCTCTATAGATCATAATTCCCAATATGCAGTAGGCATCACCAAGAACTTTTAATGAGAATCTTTCATCTATGTTTTTGACGAAATCAAACTCTTTGATAACAACGTCAAAGCAGATGTTCCAACTCCGCGATGCTTGCTTTAATCCATAAATTGATTTAAGCAGCTTGCACACCTTCCTGCTGCTCCCACTATCTATGAAGCCCTCTGGCTGAGTCATGTACACGCACTCTTCTAAATCACCGTTTAGAAAGGGGGTCTTAACATCCATTTTCCAGATTTCATAGTCATGATATGCAGCGATGGCAAGCATGATCCGGATGGATTTATGCATAGCCACTGGAGAAAAGGTTTCGTCATAGTCCACACCTGGTCTTTGACGAAAACCCTCTCCAACAAGTCTAGCTTTGAAAGTCTCCATTCCCATCTACACCAAGTTTTTTCTTGAAGATCCACTTGCTCCAAATGGGTTTTACCCCTTCAGGAGCATCTTCCAATGTCCATACTTTGTTGGTGTACATGGATTCTATCTCGGACCGCATTGCATCCAGCCATTTCACTGAGTCTCCACTCATGATGGCCTGCTCGAAGCTAGTTGGGTCATCATCAACCATGATGCAATTCTCGCTCCCACCATCAATGAGAAAACCGTAGTATCTCTCAGGTGGGTGAGAAACCCTACTAGATCGGCGGAGTGGCTGGGGTTCATCGGGAACAACCGAATCCTCTGGTTCTACCAAATCTTCTGTTGTGGTTTGTACAGCTGGAACCTCTTCCAGTTCTATCTCAGAGCCACTAATCTCTTTTGCAAGAAATTCCTTTTCTAAAAAGGTGGTATGTTGAGCAACAAACACCCTTTGTTCCTCACTGTGGTAGAAGATATACCCTCGAGAATGCTTGGGATATCCAACAAACTTACACAAAACAGACCTTGCCTCGAGTTTGTCCGGTTTTTGTCTTTTGACATAGGCCGGGCAACCCCATATCTTAATAAAATTAAGATACGGTCTCTTCCCCTCCCATATCTCATATGGGGTGGTAGGCACAGATTTGGTAGGAACCCTATTCAGAAGGTATGCTGCTGTCTCCAGTGCATATCCCCGGAAGGAAATAGGTAACTCAGCTATACTCATCATAGAGCGCACCATATCTAATAGGGTGCGGTTTCTCCGTTCCGATACACCGTTGTGCTGTGGTGTATATGGAGGAGTTAGCTGAGAGAGAATCCCATTCTCTTTTAGGAAGTCCAGGAATTCATTGCTCAAGTATTCACCTCCTCGATCAGATCGAAAGATTTTAATACTTTTCCCAGTTTGGTTCTTGACTTCTTGTTTATATTCTCTAAATTTCTCAAAAGCTTCTGATTTGTGTTTCATCAGGAACACATATCCGAATCTAGAGAGATCGTCAATGAATGTAATGAACTACGAAGAACCATCCCTGGCATGTGTTAGTTATATGTATGCCCTAGAGGCCATTACTATACATAGGATGTATATTGTAGTGGATGCTTGGACATATATAGGGAGGACTTTCTTGCTCGACATGATAGTATGCTATCTGGTTGCTCTTTACCTTAACGTGTACACTGATTGTCTCTCTGTTACATGTTGGTAAAGCCCTTAGGATGTCTACTTGACTACCTGGACTATGATGCAGATCATACTAATGGGGACATGGTAGTCCATAAGTACATCCTTCAAGGTCCCTAGTTGTGGGGGTATCGAGACGGGGCATCGATATACCAGAGTAGACTGGCGTAAACATTCTCGACCCATACAGATAGGCGATGGATGATCCCATATCTATTGGTGTTTGACATCAGAGATGATATACGGGTGCTCAGTGGAGACTGGGTACACTGGACGGACTCGCCGAGAACTCCCAGATGGTATTATACCTAACGTCAAATGGCAGTTCTCTGGTGACACTGGTACAGGTTAGTCTGTAGACCCGAGATCGTCATAGAGTATTGTGTGATTCCCACTGTGCTTTGATTTCCACCTTACCACGTCCAAGAGGGCGTGCAAAACGGTGGTTTTTGGGTACAGTCCCGAATCACATGGAGGCAATGAGCGATAGGAGGGGATTCGTCTTTCCCGGTATAGGGAGTTGATGTTGCGCTGTGTTCGATTGGCTATAACCGGAAATCCCTGGCCAGGGTTGCTGAGATTTACTGGTAAGTGTTAACAGTAGTTTCTCGAACTATTATAGATATCATACCGACACGACTTATCGAGCTATTGGGGCCTGACGTTTACCACCCCTAGGCGAAATATGCGACATATCAGACGACGAGACCGGACTGTACGGTAAGTGTTACTGGTTGGATTCACAGGAGTGTGAGCGGGCTTGCTCGTTGATCTTCTGATCGCTCAATCCCCGGGTGGGCGTTACGTTTAGCAGACCGCTTCCGGCTTGTGAGTGTTTGATATGATCATCACCTACTGCCGGCGTATTGACGAGTCTTTAGAGTCCTACACAGGGGTTTCCTGGCTCAAGCGAAACGAAATAGGGGCGCATATGAGATATGTGCGGGACCGAGAATAATACCAATATGTGATACTGTATTCTATTCTCGCGATTTGTGACATTGATCGGTTATATGCGATATAGCCGGGTTATCGGATCAAGTATTGATTCGATAAGTTGTTACTATTGATATTAGTCGGCTATATGCAGTATGACCGGATCATTAAATCAAGTGTTGGTTTAATGATTTAATGTATAATTATATATTTGATATATTACTTGCATTAACTAGTATTTGTTCACTTAAGATTGATTTCTCACTTGATGTGCACAAGTAGTATATGTGATATATTTTTGTGCACTTGATTGTATCATGTTTGATGATACATGCAAATTTGGGTGTGTGTATGCTATACACCATGTTTAGTAAATGGTTGGGATTTAATTTGCCTTATTTATTTATTTATTTATTTTGGAAAGAAACATAATGGTGGTGGCTTTCTTTGTTTTACTCTTGAAGATTCATGAAGCTTCAACCATTTTGTTTTATGCTTAACCTAACCACTTAACTAAACCTTAGTTTATTCTCTACATGAGTTACACTCACCCATGGTTGCTAAATGATAAGCATCACTTGAATTTTCTTTTTAGATAATTCATTGTCTTTTCTTCTTCTTCATCTTCTTCATGAAGTGAAGGAAACCCTTCTTGAAAATTCCAAGTGATGAATCTAAGTGAGAAATTCAAATCCAAAGTGAACCCACTTCCTATTTCTTCATCCTCTACCACTTGCCATGTAGTAGAGTGTGTTATCTTCACAAGTTTCATGACCAAGTGAAGATGGAGCTTGAGTTAGAGTTGCCTCGACGTAGATCATCTTCGGTAACGAATTCAACGACCTAGCCCGCTCATTTCTCCGACGAAACCATCGCAAGAGTCCTGGATCCCGATGATCGCAGCGAAGGGACGTCGTCACGGAGCTTTGGAAGTGGAGAACCGGATCTACAAAGGTTGTATTTCCCTTCACCTTTTAGCAAAGTTGTTTGCTTGCATTTACTTTTTGCCTAATCTCTAGTTAACGATCTAGGTTAGGGTTTCTCGGCACCGGAAAATTTGAATTTGGCATGGTAGATGCCTTGTGGAACCTCTTGAGTGTGCCTAGGAACCCTACAGCATGTGTAGACATGGGACCGCATACATCACTATGTATCAGTCCCAAGAGTTCGGTAACTCTTTCTCCGTGTCCCGTAAATGGAGTTTTGGTCATCTTGCCTTTGAGACATGACTGGCAAGTGTCATAAGTTGAAAATTCAAACGGATTCAAATATCCATCCTTATGTAACTTAGCTAGTCGTGTCGTACTAATGTGACCCAGTCTACAATGCCACAAGAAGGATTCGTTCATTTCTGAACTCTTCCTCTTGTGTGTGTTTGTTATGCTCAGAACTGTTGATTGATTTAGAATATAAATGCCATTGCACAACGTGCCTGATCCAACAAACTTTTGGTTTAGGAAAATGTTCATAACATTATCCTTTAATACAAAATTATATCCCTCTTTACTCAACAAAGAAACCGATATAATGTTGCATATCAGGTTCGGCATGTAATAGCATTCGTCCAGAATCAATGTATTACCAGTTGGCAATACAAGGTGATATTCCCCGACGGTTTTAGCTGCAACAATTGCACAATTTCCAACCCTTATGTCTTTATCACCTTCTCCAAGTTCTCTACATTTCCTAAGCCTATGTAACTGATTATATATATGGGATCCTGACTCGGTATCTAATACCCAGGACGTAGAGCAAATGGAGAAACAGTTCTCTGTAACGAACACACCGAAGAAAATGTATCAACATGTAATTTCTTCAAGGGAAGAGCATGGGAATCCTGGTATTCTCCTATATCCTGTTCAGTCCTATAACTCTTATAAGAAAGAATGGAACCAACGTTCCCCAGCACAGTATAACATGCGGTTTCGGTCAATACATCCATATTATTATCTTGATTAAGGCATGATATGGTCGCTACCTGGAGAGAGAGAGAGAAGAAAACACTTTAGCGTATGCTCTTGCAAGATCAGATTGGTTATTATTTTATCTAATCAGGATGGCTCCCAATCTTTTTATCAAATCTTCCTTCAAATCCTAAAAGGAAAGACTAGCCGGGATTAATTACACCCTACAACTTCGCCAATCTTTCAGCCAGGCCAGTGTCGGTACTTTGAGGGAGGTTTCCCGTGCTTTCGCACGGACCTAATTAAAGTAAACCTCGTTTTCCCACTGGCGTAACCCCGTTGACGCACGGACCTAATTAAAGTAAACCTCGTTTTTCCACAGGCATAACCCCGTTGACACCTTTCTAGACACCTACTTGATCGGCTAATTGTCCTGTGTAAAACTCTCCCAGGAGTAACAATTGCTCGCAGTGGGTATCAGGATCCAACTATCTCATAGAAGGTATGCAATCTCATTGCAAATTTCAACACTTGAAATTCCCGATAATATTTTGTCCCAAGCATCCCATGACCTTGATGGAGGTCAATAAACCACAGGGTGCAAGTCAAGTTCAACCCATCATTTCTTGATTGAATCAAACCCACCCGCACGACCCTTGACGGAGGTCAACAAGGTCGTACGACTACCCTAATCCAATCTGCATCATATGCATAAGCAGATAAATACTAGTTAGCTAGCGTACACTACGTCTTGACGGAGGTCAAAAAACGTAGCACGAATACTAAGTAGGATTTATCTGAAATGACGGAGGGCTACGACAGGTTTTTCTGAAAACCTATTGCGTAATGAACTTGATATCGTTGTAGAATCAATTGAATTTTTAAATGGAGTGATTTTGAGGCTTTTATTAGTTTCGCTAAAGAGGTCACTCCCGGTGAAAGGATCTCGGCTCTTTCCTCATCGAATAAGGTGCGGGATATATCATATATATTGCTATGCAAAGAAAAACTCCAAAAGCAATCAAAAGACAAACCGAGTGTTGTATCATCTGCCCGTTTTGCTAAAGAGGTCACTCCCGGTGAAGGGATCTCGGCTCTTTCCCCATCGAATAAGGTGCAGGATATATCATATATATCGCTATGCAAAGCAAAACTGTAGCTACCCTTTTTGAAAAATTTGATTCTACAACATCTTTTAGGTTTCTTTTCTTTCATTAATCACATTAATGAAGTCCCATCATTTAAGTCACCTAAACATCATAGATAAATACGACGTACATTTATGCCATCCACATTCGCCTCGATGTCCCCTCGTGCACCGTTAGGTTAGTTAACTAATGGCAGAGTGGGGCAGGGCTAGCACGGGTGTAAAACATAAGTAACGGCTATATAATATATCATATATACTATATACAGTATTTATCACATCACATCACATGATCACATCACAGATATCGCAGCAGAAGAAACATATGAAACATTGGATATACTAGGACGTTCGTGTTTTATTTTGAGCCTCTATAAAACACGGATTCCACGGTCGCGACGAATAGCCAAACCCACACCCCTAAACCCCTACGAGAGCGGCAAGCAACCCTACCAATTCTAGAGTTAGGAGACCCGGACTCGACTCCTCGAGTTGGTCTCCCACTGGACTCTAAAACCCGGTTACTTGTGCTCTCCTCCTTGGGTCTATCCTAGTGCGGAAAAGTAAATAATATATGAATGGTGACATCGACCTCATCCCGGAAGTGCCCCAATAAAAGAATATTACATACATTTAATTTTACATAAATGAAAATAAAAACCCTCATCTCACATAAAACCCCCGGCTATTCAGAACGCGACGATCCAATATAACATATCCAGCAACACATAACATCACATGTCATCAACGTAAGTAAATATGCGTATCCCAATTGTCGTTGAGAAATAGCAACGAAACCAGCGATATCACATATTACACTTATGGTTGCAGAAAAGAAAGTGTAAAACTACAACATTTGGAATCCACAATCTCTTTAGACATCGTAAATCCGAAATATCACATATTTCGCATTTCATGCCTAACTGTATGAATTCCACATATTGTATCCCATTCCAGATAAATAGACAGTATTAAACTTTCCGATCGAATAATCAAATACCCAAGATTTCCATAATAGCTCAACACTTGAGCGGAGTTCAAAAATTCTAGAATACGTCACAGTAGCAACGGTCCAGCCGTAGAAGGGTCAAACCAACGCCTCACATATGGCACGCCATACTGCCCCAAACCCTAAGGTTCAAAAGGCAGTTCAAGACGGTCACATAATCGAGTTAAGGTTTGTTGTCTTCTAGAGGGTCCATCGCGTCACATACACGTTTTTCCGAAAGATTAAAACCCGAGAAACATTCAACACTTGAATGTTTTTCGTGCCGGGAGAAATTGAGTTAATGATATCCGTTCGAACATTTTAATACTTTCTAAATTATCCGGATAACAAAACAAAATTAAATTCTCCGATCGAATCGACGATTACAAAATAAACATCAAAATACTCAACACTTGAGTCAGTTTAAAAATACCCAGAAAAATGAAGGAATTGCTAAGGATGTTACTGCACAAAGAACCGTCCCTAATACCTTTTTCTTGCCGCGGAACCGCCGCTAAAAGTGGCTTATTGCCGCGGTTCCGCGGCCTTGTGGAGGACTTAGGGGCTCGTTTTTCATGGTAATTCTTCGAAAACCCTGCTGAATTTTTTAGGTATTTTTAATTCAGGAAAAACCCAGTTTTTAAAAAATGACCAGAGAGGGGTATAATTTGACATTTTCGGGTTCGATCGGGGTTTTAACTTCGTTAACACATCGCCTAATGTTCTAGCTAGGCTCTGATACCACTATAGGGTTACTAGGCACTCTAATAAGGTTCTACAATGCATCAACCATGCCCGTTTAAAAATTTAGCCGTGCCGAATAACCCTAAACAAGATCGTTGCTAGAAAATTAGGGTTTCATATGCTAGTAAACTACGTTTACGACTAAGTGAATACGAAATACGACCTTTGTAGATCAGTCCTTCACTTCTTTAGCTCCTTGTTGAAGTCCCTTCGCTGCGATCGTGGTTCTCCCGGATGTAGGGTGTTTTTCGTCACCCCATTAAGATGGGAATACGCGCGTGCTAGTCAGGCGTACTACAGATTCCACCTGCCTAGGGTAGGCTGGGGTTTATTGATTATGGGGATCCGAATCTCCGGCAGCCGCGGACTAAGCTGCCGTTAATTACCTCTCGCCTTTGGGGCGAGAGAACCTCCGATTAACGAGTTAAACTGGTCATGCGAACTCAATGTGCGGTGTGCGTGTGTTGTGTTTTAAAAGGGAGGTTTTGGATATATCGGGAGCCACGCAGAGTTTTCACGGGGGTCCCACTAACCGGATAGCGGGCTGGAGGTCAAGGGGGCTAGCAGCCACCTTGCGGGATGCGGGGCAGCGCCCCGTTAAAAAAATTTTCTAACAGGAACAGTGTCGTGGTGTATGTGTGTGTGCACATATGTATGCATATGTGTATATATATATGTATATATGTATATATATATATATATATATATAAAAGAAAGAGGGGGAAAAGGCATCCAAAGGATGCGTGGGGCCAGTGCCTTGAGCGCTGTGCGCTCAGGCGCAAACGCGCCACGTGTCGGCACGTGGGCGCTGTGCGCTTGAGCGCAGTGCGCTCAGGCGCAAGCGCTCCACGTGTCGGCACATGGGCGCTTTGCGCTCGAGCGCAGTGCGCCTGAGTGCAAGCGCACCACGTGTCGGCACGTGGGCACTTTGCGCTCGAGCGCAGTGCGCCTGTGCCAAGCGCGCCACGTGGGCGCTTTGTGCTCGAGCGCAGTGCACCTGAGCGCAGCGCGCCACGTGTCGGCACGTGGGCGCTTTACGCTCGAGCGTAGTGCGCCTGAGGGCAAGCGCGCCACGTGTCGGCATATGGGCGCTTTGCGCTCGAGCGCAGTGCGCCTGAGCGCAAGCGCACCACGTGTCGGCATGTGGGCGTTTTGAGCTCGAGCACTGGGCGCTGGCGAGACAAAGGGGCTTTTAGTCCCAGAACCAGATGCTATGCTTCAGAAAGGAAATATTTATTATATATATATATATGTAAATATATGGAGTTAAACTCCTAAAATGTTTTGGTTGATGAAAGGGGTTCTTCCTCTTCCTCCTCTGTTGGCTGGATCTTGATGATCAAGAGATGTGAGATCTAAAAATCTCTCATTTCTGAGATCTAATGGTAGATCCAAGTTCCCCTTTGTGGGTTTTGTGGTGGAAGACTTCTTAGTTTTTGAAAAGGAAGAGTAAAACTCTTGATTTAATTCAAAAGAAATGAGAAGGTTTAGAACCTTGGAGTAGGAGCAGGAGGCACAAAAGATCTCAGATCTAAATTTTTGTGGAGAGAATGAAAAGTTTTTTTTTTATTCATCATCATGTTGCCTTTTATTGGCCTACATATTTACATATAGCCCCTTGGTCTTTACAAAATGGCATTTTGCCCATCCCATAGTTCATGTGCCATTTCATTTTTGCACATAAGCCATGGGCTTACAAAATATTGGCTTTGTGCCCATTTTGCATACATTCATGTATAAAAAAATTACATAAAAATTATTTATTACATGATTTTTTTGTTGGCATGGCGGAAGGCCGAACGCTTCGTGTTCGGGCTCGACCTGGGCATTGGCCCACTTGTTTGGGCTTGGGCCCACCTGGCTTGGGGTTGACCTTGACTTTGACTTGGTCAACCGGGGTGCAAATTTTGACTTCAACAAAGTGCCCCCATCAATAAATGCACACTACATATGTGAGTCGTGTTCATGAAATTGATGGATCTTCTTTCACATGGAGGCGACTTGCCTTGGTTCCCACTTTTTGGGATGCACTGCCCTTTTTACGACGTGGACGGTCGACGCTTGATGCATCACCGAGACAGAGTGTCCATGGTTGACGTTTCCCCGGCACGGAGTGTCATTGTTGGACGTTTCCCTGATGCGGAGTTTCTGTGTTGGACGTTTCCCCGATGCAGAGTGTCGCTGGTTGACGTGTCCCCGGCACGGAGTGTCTGCCTGACGTTTCCCCGGCACGGAGCGTCACTGGTCGACTTTTCCCCGGCGCGGAGTGTCGGGTTGACTTTTCCCCGGCACGGAGTGTCGCTGATCGACTTTTCCTCGGCGCGGAGTGTCGCTGGTTGACGTATCCCCGAGACGGAGTGTCTGCCTGACGTTTCCCCGGCACGGAGTGTCGCTGGTCGACTTTTCCCCGGCGCGGAGTGTCTGGTTGACTTTTCCCCGGCACAGAGTGTCGCTGATCGGCTTTTCCCTGGCGCGGAGTGTCGGGTTGACTTTTCCCTGGCACGGAGTGTCGCCGATCGACTTTTCCCCAGCGCGGAGTGTCGGGTTGACTTTTCCCCAGCACGGAGTGTCGCTGATCGACTTTTCCCCGGCGCGGAGTGTCGGGTTGACTTTTCCCCAGCACGGAGTGTCGCTGATCGACTTTTCCCTGGCGCGGAGTGTCGGGTTGACTTATGCCCGGCACAGAGTATCGCTGATCTACTTTTCCCCGGCATGGAGTGTCGGGTTGAATTTTCCCCGGCACGGAGTGTCGCTGATCGACTTTTCCCCGGCGCAGAGTGCCACGGGTTGACTTTTCCCCGGCACGGAGTGTCGTTGATCGACTTTTCCCCGGTGCGGAGTGCCGCGGGTTGACTTTTCCCCGGCACGGAGTGTCGTTGATCGACTTTTCCCCGGTGCGGAGTGTCGGATTGACTTTTCCCCGGCTCGGAGTGTCGCTGATCGACTTTTCCCCAGCGCGGAGTGTCGGGTTGACTTTTCCCCGGCACGGAGTGTCGCTGATCGACTTTTCCCCTGCGCGGAGTGTCGGGTTGACTTTTCCCCGGCACTGAGTGTCGCTGATCAACTTTTCCCCGGCGCGGAGAGTCGCGGGTTGACTTTTCCCCGGCATGGAGTGTCGCTGATCGACTTTTCCCCGGCGCGGAGTGTCGGGATGACTTTTCCCCGGCACAAATTGTCGCTGATCGACTTTTCCCAGGTGCGAAGTGTCGCGGGTTGACTTTTCCCCGGCACGGAGTGTCGTTGATCGACTTTTCCCCGGCACGGAGTGTCGGGTAGACTTTTCCCCGGCACGGAGTGTCGCAGATCGACTTTTCCCCATCGCGGAGTGTCGGGTTGACTTTTCCCAGGCACGGAGTGTCGCTGATCGACTTTTCCCCGGCGCGGAGTGTCGGGTTGACTTTTCCCCGGCGCGGAGTGTCGCGGGTTGACTTTTCCCCGGCACGGAGTGTCGCTGATCGACTTTTCCCCGGCGCGGAGTGTCGGGTTGACTTTTCCCCGTCACGGAGTGTCGCTGATCGACTTTTCCCCGGCGCGGAGTGTCGCGTTGATTTGATTCCAAGGCGGAGCATAATTCCGGCAGGGAAGGTAGATATCCCGAGGCGAAGCATGATTTCAACACGGGGTAAATTCTGGGACGGAGCATGATTCCTCCATAGAGGTCGTTGGTTTGATTTGATTTGGGTTGACATCAGCATCACTACACTGGAATATGGTACCAGGAGCGAATCATCATCTGCCTTGAGAGGATTTGGGAATTGGTTTTCTGTCGGCATCTGCATTGCTGCACTGGAATAATGCCAGGAGCAACTCATCTTGTGCCCCGGGAGGATTTGGATTTGGTTTTTTGTTCGGCATATGCATTGCTGCATTGGAATAATGCCAGGAGCAACTCATCATTTGCCCCGGGAGGATTTGGGAATTGGTTTTCTGTCGGCATCTACATTGCTGCACTGGAATAATGCCAGGAGCAACTCATCATGTGCCCCGGGAGGATTTGGATTTGGTTTTTTGTTTGGCATCTGTATTGCTGCACTGGAATAATGCCAGGATCAACTCATCATGTGCCCCGAGAGGATTTGGGAATCGGTGGCTTAGGAGACAAGTTTAGATCCCTGTTGTTAGTTATATGTATGCCCTAGAGGCCATTACTATACATAGGATGTATATTGTAGTGGATGCTGGGACGTATATAGAGAGGACTTTCTTGCTCGACATGATAGTATGCTATCTGGTTGCTCTTTACCTTAACATGTGCACTGATTGTCTCTCTGTTACATGTTGGTAAAGCCCTTAGGATGTGTACTTGACTACCTGGACTATAATGCAGATCATACTAGTGGGGACATGGTAGTCCATAAGTACATCCTTCAAGGTCCCTATTCGTGGGTGTATCGAGACGGGGCATCGATATACCAGAGTAGACTAGCGTATACCTTCTCGACCAATACAGATGGGCAATGGATGATCCCATATCCATTGGTATTTTACATCAGAGATTATATACGGGTGCTCAGTGGAGACTGGGTACACTGGACGGACTCGCCGAGAACTCCCAGATGGTATTATACCTTACGTCAGATGGCAGTTCTCTGGTGACACTGGTACGGAGTAGTCTGTTGACCCGAGATCGTCATAGAGTCTTGGGTGGTTCCCACTGTGCTTTGATTTCCACCTTACCACGTCCAAGAAGGCGTGCAAAATGGTGGTTTTTGGGTACAGTCCCGAATCACATGGAGGCAATGAGCGATAGGAGGGGATTCGTCTCTCCCGGTATAGGGAGTTGATGTTGCGCTGTGTTCGATTGGCTATAACCGGAAATCCCTGGCCAGGGTTGCTGAGATTTACTGGTAAGTGTTACCTATAGTTTCTCGAACTATTATAGACCTCATATCGACACGACTTATCGAGCTATTGGGGTCTGAAGTTTACCACCCCTAGGCGAGATATGCGACATATCAGACGACGAGACCGGACTGTACGGTAAGTGTTACTGGTTGGATTCACAGGAGTATGAGCGGGCTTGCTCGTCGATCTTCTGATCGCTCAATACCCGGGTGGCCGTTACGTTTAGCAGACCGCTTGCGGCTTGTGGGTGTATGATATGATCATCGCCTGCTGCCGGCGTATTGACGAGTCTTTAGAGTCCTACACAGAGGTTTCCTGGCTCAAGCGAAACGAAATAGGAGCGCATATGAGATATATGCGGGACCGAGAATAATGCGTATATGTGATACCGTATTCTATTCTCGCGGTTTGTATCATCGGCAGGTTATATGTGATATAGCCGGGTTACTGAATCAAGTGTTGATTCGATACATTGATACACTTGATACTAGTCGGTTATATGCGATATGACCGGATCATTAAATCAAGTGTTGATTTAATGATTTAATGTTTAATTATATATATTTGATATATTACTTAGCATTAACTAGTATTGGTTCACATTAAATGGATTTTCTCTCTCGAATGTGCACATTGTATATATGATATAGTTTTGTGCACTTGTTTGTATCATGTTTGATGATACATGCTAACTTGAGTTTGTGTGTATGATTAAACCATGGTTATATGAATGGTAGGGTTTTGTTTACTTATTCATTTATTTATTTTGTTTATTTATTTTGGAAAAGATAATTAGAAATGGTGGCTTTCTTTGTTTCTTTCATGAAGCTTCATGAAGTGTTGAAAGCTTGACCATTTTGTTTGCTTCCTTTAACCTAACCATTCACCTAACCCTAGTTTAGTCTCTACACATAACCATGGTTGGTATATGATAAGTATTCATTTTTATTTTCTATTTGAATATACTTATCATATTATCTTCTTCTTCTTCTTCTTCTTCTTCAAGATGAAGAAGCTAGCTACCAACAATGGCAACTTGAGAAAAAGAGTGAGAAATCCAATTCTAAAGTGAACCCACTTCCTATTTCTTCATCCTCTACCACTTGCCAAGTAGTATATGGTGTTTTCTTCACGAGTTTCATTACTTGGTGAAGTGGGAGCTTGATCTTGTGTTGCCTCGACGTAGATGATCTTCGGCATCGAAGTCGAAGACCTAGCCCGCCCATTTCTCCGATGAAGCCGATGCTAGAGCCCGAGATCTGATGATCGCAGCGAGGGGACTTCATCACGGAGCTATGGAGGTGGAGGATCGGATCTACAAAGGTTGTATTTTCGGTTTACTCTTAGTTAAGTTGTTAACTAGTTGCTTGATTCGCCTAAAATCTAGTTAACGATCCGTATTAGGGTTTCTCGGCACTTGTAAAATTTGAAATTGGTATGGTTGATGCCTTGTGAGACCTCTGGTGTGTGCCTAGGAACCTTACAGTAGTATCAGAGCCTAGCTAGAGCCTTAGGCGATGCGCAGACGACGTTTGAAATCCGAACGAATATCAAAACCCTAACTCAAATTGCTCTCTGGAAATTTTCTGAAAATTTGGATCTTTGTGAATTAAAAATTGCCAAAAAATTCAGCAGGGAATTCTATGAGTTACTGCGAAGCAGGTGATGCTAACTCGACCAAAGCGCTGCGGATCCGCTGCCCCACCCTGGGTTTCGCGGCGGTTCCGCGGCCATTTTGGTGAGTTAGACCACGTGGCTTGTACAGTAATTCTTGTCTTCTGGAAATTTTTATATTTTACTCAACAGTTGAGTTTTTCTGGGGTTGTTTTGGGGATTCGATTATTCGATCGGATTGTCTAATTTTGTCTATGTGTTTTCCGGATAATTTTTGAATAAGTTAAAAAGTTCGACCGGATATAAATACCCACCTTTTCCCCTGTCGGGAAATTTCCAAGTGTTGGATCTATCCGTGGTTTAATAACGTTCTAAGTAGTGCAAGTAACGCGATGGTCCCTCTAGAAGACAACAAACCTTAACTCGATTATGTGACCGTCTTGAACTGCCCTTTGAACCCTAGGGTTTGGGGCAGTACGGCGTGCCACATGTGAGGCGTTGGCTTGACCCTTCTACGGCTGGACCGTTGGTACTGAGGCATGAAGTGAATGTTTTTAAACTTGTTTCATGTGTTGAGCTGTTTCCGGAAAACGTGGGTGGTTGAATGTTCGATCGGAAAGTTTAACATTTTCTATTTATCTGGAATGGGATACAATAATTGGAATTCACAAGTAGTTATGAGATAACTAAATGAATGTTATAAACATAGCAGTTTAGTCTCACTTGATCGGTTGCCACGGAATTTTGATGTGATCAAAAGTCCGTCGCAATCACGTAGCGTACGCGGATACTCGCCGGGTAAACTTAATAGACAGCCTCTACCCATAGCCTCGACCAAGTGACTGTAGGAGAACCCCGTCGCCGAAAGCATCTGTTCGGGTGCTCGCGGTAGCGGTGTTCCACCTTGGTGCACTTCGTCGACGACGTCGGGGGTGCAGCCGCCTACTAAAGTTTGCGATGAGCATTCGATCAGGATGTCGGGAATCTTGTTGAATTGCCTGACTTAATATTGAAAAGTGTTTTCGATAATGAGACTAAAATGCGGGGTTTATAATTATTAGGCATGCGATGTCTAAGGAATTCATTTGATTAAGCATGCGATGTCTATGCAAGTTGCGGATTCCAACTGTTGTAGTTTTACACTTTCTTTTCTGTGACCGTAAGTGTAATATATGATATCGTCGGTTTCGTTGCTATATGTCAACGACAATTGGGATGGGCATATTTACTTACGTTGATGACATGTGATGTTATGTGTTGCTGGATATGTTATATTGGATCGTCGTGTTTGAATAGCCGGGGGGTTTGTATGTTAGATGAGTGTTTTTCATTTTCATTCATGTAAAAACTTGTATGTAATATTCTTTTATTGGGGCACTTCCAGGTTGCGGAAGATGTCACCGTTTGTATATTATTTACTTTTCCTCACTAGGATAGACCCAAGGAGGAGGGCACAAGTAACCGAGTTCTAGGGTCCAGTGGGAGACCAACTCGAGGAGTCGAGTCCGGATCTCCTAACCCTAGAATTGGTAGGGTTACTTGCCGCTCTCGTAGGGGTCTAGGGGTATGGGATTGGCTATTCATCACGACCGTGGAATCCGTGTTTTATACTGGCTCGTATTGAAAACACGGACGTCCTAGTATATCCAATATTTCATATGATATTTTCTGCTGCGTTATCTGTGATGTGATCATGAGATATGTTCAGATGGATACTTTATATAGTATATATGATATATTATATAGACGTTGCTTATGTTTTACACCCGCGCTAGCCCTGCCTCGCTCTGGTGTTAGTTACCTAACCTAACGGTGCAGACGGGACATCGAGACGACTGCGGATGGCATAAGCTACGTTATATTTATCTGTGATGTTTAGGTGGAATTAAATGATGGGACTTCATTAATGTGATTAATGAAATAAAAAGAAACCTAAAGATGTTGTGGAATCGAATTTCAAAAATAAAACAGGTAGCTACAGTTCTTGCTTTGCACAGCGGTATATATGATTTATCCTGCACCTTATTCGATAAGGAAAGGTCCGAGATCCCTTCACAGGGAGTGACTCCTTTAGCAATAACTGGCAGATGCTACAACCCTCGGTTTGTCTTTTTGATTGCTTCTATAGTTTTTGCTTTGCACAGTGATATATATGATATATCCCGCACCTCATTCGACGAGGAAAGGACCGACGATCCCTTCACCGGGAGTGACTCCTTTAGCAAAACTAGAAAAGCCTCAAAAGCACTCCATTTTAAAATCATTTGATTCTGCAACGATATCAAGTTCATTACGCAATAGGTTTTCAGAAAAATCTGCCGTAGCCCTCCGTCATTTCAGATAAGTTGTATATAGTATTCGTGCTAAATTTGTTGGCTTTCGTCAAGGTGTAGTGTGCGGTAGCTATATGCTGCTTATCTGCTGCATACGATGCGATTGGATTAGGGTAGTCATGCGGCTTTGTTGGCTTTCGTCAAGGGTCGTGCGGGTGGGTTTAATTCAATCAAGAAATGTACGGGTTGAACTTGACTAGCGGGCTATGGTTTGTTGGCTTTCGTCAAGGTTATAGCACGTTAGGGGCAAAATATTATCGGGAATTTCAAGTGTTGAAATTTGCAATGAGATTGCATACCTTCTATGAGATAGTTGGATCCCGATACCCACTGCGAGTAAGAGTTACTCCTGGGAGAGTTTTACACATTACAATTAGCCGATCAAGTAGGTGTCTAGAAAGGTGTTAACGAGGTTACGCCTCTGGGAAAACGAGGTTTACTGTAATTAAGTTCGTGCGAAAGCACGGGGGACCTCCCTCAAAGTACCGACACTGGCCTGGCTCAAAGATTGGCGAACTTGTAGTGTGTAATTAATCCCGGCTAGTCTTTCCTTTTAGGGTTTGAAGGAAGATTTGATAAAAACAGTGGGAGCCATCCTGATTAGATAAAATAATAACCAATCTATTCTTGCAAGAGTGCACGCAGAGTGTTTTCTTCTCTCTCTCTCCAGGTAGCGACCATATCATGTCTTAATCAAGATAATAATACAGATATTTGACCGAACCCGCTTGTTATACTGAGCTGGGGAACGTTAGTCCCGCTCCAACTTATAATTGTTATAAGACAGAGCAGGAAATTGGGGATTACCAGAATTCCCGTGCCGCCCAAACGAAGAAAGTGCATATGATGCATCATCTTCGGGTGTGTTCGTTACAAAGAACTGTTTCTCTGTATCCTCTACGTCCTGGGTATTTGATACCGGATCAGGATCCCAGATATGTAATCTGTTACATAGGGCTACAGAAAGGCAGAGAACTGAGAACGGGTGATAAGTTTCATGAGACAGAAAACGGGGCAAGTGTTGCAGCCAAGTCTGTTGGTTACTGTCACCCTGTATTACCATTACATTGATTCTGAACAAATGCTATTAGATACCGAACCTGATATACAAAATCATATCAGTCTCTTTATTAGTAAAGAAATGATAAAATTTTGTATTGTTGGATAATGTTTTGAACATTTCCTATATCAAAAGTTGATCGGTTCAGGCATATTATCTAAAAGCATTAATGTTCTAAATCAAACTACAGTTCTTAGTATACAGAACACACACAAGAGGAAGAGTTCAGAAATGAACGAATTCTTCTTGAGGTATTGTAGACTAGGTCATATCAATGCGACCCGACTAGCTGAAGTTACATAAAGATGCATATTTAAATCAGTTTGAATTTACATCTTGTGAAACTTGCCAGTCATATCACGAAGATAAGATGACCATATCTCCGTTTACTGGAAACAGAGAAAGAGTTAGTGAACTCTTGGGATGATATATGTTGATGTATGTAGGTCCCCTGTCTACATATGCCAAGACTGGTTCTTTGTATTTCATTACATTCTCTGATAATCTCTCAAGATTCAGACATATGTTCCTGTTGAAACACATGTCCGAACCTTTTGAGATATTCACAGAATATAAGTTAGAAGTAGAGAACCAAAACGGGTATAAGTACTATGTCCTTTGATGTGATCAAGGAGGAGAATACTTGAGCACGGAATTCTTGGACTTTTCTGAAGGAGAATGAGATTCTCTCTCAGCATTACTTGTCCGTATACACCATAGCACGATGGTATATCGGGACGGAGCAATCACACCCTATATGATAAGGTGTGCTCTATGATGAGTACTACTGAGTTACCTATTTCCTTTTGGTAGTTATGCACTTGAGAAGCTGCATACCTATTGAATAGGGTTCATATCAAATCAGTTGTCTACCACTTCATATGTGATATGGAAAGGGAAGAGCCCATATCTTAAGTTAGTTAAGATTTGGGGTTGTCCGGCCTATGTCTAAAAGCAAAATCCGGACAAGCTCGAGGCAAGGTCAGTTATGTAGAACTGGAAAGGTTCCAGCTATACAAACTACAGCAGGTGATTTGGTAGAACCAAAGGATTCAGTAGAGACCAACAAACCTCAGCCTCTCCGCCGATCTAGTAGGGTTCCTCACCCACCTGAGAGATACTTCCGTTTCTCGATGACAGTGGGAGTGAGGATTGCATCATGAGATGATGACCCAACTAGTTTCGAGCTGGCCATCAGGAGTGTGACTCTGTAAGAATGGCCGGATGCTTAGCGATCTGAGATGGAATCCTTATACACCAACAAAGTATGGACTTTGGTTGCTACATCTGAAGGGTTAAATCCCTATCAGGAGCAAGTATATCTTGAGAAGATTACTTGGTGTAGATGGAAAGGTTGAGACTTTCAAAGCTAGACTTGTTAAAGGTTTTCGTCATCGACCAGGCGTGGAAAATGATGAAACCTTTTTCCAGTGGCTATGCTTAAGTCTATCTAGATCCTACTTGCCACGGCTACATACCATGACTACGAAATCTGGCGGTTGGGTGTCATGACTGCTTTTCTAAATAATGTTTTAGAAGAGAGAGTCTATAAGTACACAGTCAGAGGGCTTCGTAAAAAGTGGGAGCAGCGGAAACGTGTACAAGATGCTTTATAGGATAAAGCAGGCATCGCGGAGTTGGAACATCTATTTTGATGTGGTAATCAAATAGTTGGACTCCATCAATAGGGTAGATGAACCTTATATATACAAAAGGGTAGTAGGGAGTATGGTGGTGATCCTCGTAGAGTACGTGGATGACATACTCTTGATAGGGAAGGAGTTTCCTATGCTACGCTCGGTCAATCTCCGCTTATCACAAGGATTCTCCATATAGGATCAAAGTGATACTTCCTAAATCCTGAGTTTTGATCTATGAGATAGAAGTAACTGGATGTTAGGATTCTCACTAGTTGTAGTGAGATGGTATTAATCGATCCTGGGGAAAATCACTGGAAAGGTTCCAAAGTGATAAGGACGACTGAATGTCAGTCACAGGCATTGTCTTTACCCTCAGTGGAGGGACGGTATGTTGGAAGAGTTCCAAGCTATATACCGTGGCATACTAGACGATAAAGGCTGTATACATCGCTGCTTAAGATGCTACCAAAGAGGCTGTCTGGGTGTATATTTGTTCATGAGATGAAGTTAGTTCCTCCCATTGTGTGACAAGGGAGTTGTGGCTTATGCCAAGGAACATCCATCCCATCAGTGATCCAGACATATTCTAAGGCAGTATCACCTGATCATGGAGATGGTTGATCTCCAAGGAGATCGAGGTTAGGAGAGTAGACTCAGAGGACAACACGGCGGATCCACTCACAAAGGCCTTTTCCCAGAGAGAGACTTTTATGGGATGGTTGAGTATGAGATACTACAACCACTGCTATCAGATGGCCCTAGTGCAAGTGGGAGATTGTTAGTTATATGTATGCCCTAGAGGCCATTACTATACATAGGATGTATATTATAGTGGATGCTGGGACGTATATAGGGAGGACTTTCTTGCTCGACATGATAGTATGCTATCTGGTTGCTCTTTACCTTAACGTGTAC
This sequence comes from Agapanthus africanus, assembly GCA_030015575.1. Lineage (NCBI taxonomy): Eukaryota > Viridiplantae > Streptophyta > Magnoliopsida > Asparagales > Amaryllidaceae > Agapanthus > Agapanthus africanus. The sequence goes on from CM057345.1 coordinate 190,781,753, forward strand.
ACTGATTGTCTCTCTGTTACATGTTGGTAAAGCCCTTAGGATGTGTACTTGACTACCAGGACTATGATGCGGATCATACTAGTAGGGACATGGTAGTCCATAAGTACATCCTTCAAGGTCCCTAGTCGTGGGTGTATCGAAACGGGGCATCGATATACCAGAGTAGACTAGCGTATACCTTCTCGACCCATATAGATGGACGATGGATGATGCCATATCCATTGGTGTTTGACATCAGAGATTATATACGGGTGCTCAGTGGAGACTGGGTACACTGGACGGACTCGCCGAGAACTCCCAGATGGTATTATACCTTACGTCAGATGGCAGTTCTCTGGTGACACTGGTACAGAGTAGTCTGTTGACCCGAGATCGTCATAGAGTCTTGTGTGGTTCCCACTGTGCTTTGATTTCCACCTTACCACGTCTAAGAGGGCGTGCAAAATGGTGGTTTTTGGGTACAGTCCCGAATCACATGGAGGCAATGAGCGATAGGAGGGGATTCGTCTCTCCCGGTATAGGGAGTTGATGTTGCGCTGTGTTCGATTGGCTATAACTGGAAATCCCTGGCCAGGGTTGCTGAGATTTACTGGTAAGTGTTACCTGTAGTTTCTCGAACTGTTATAGACCTCATATCGACACGACTTATCGAGCTATTGGGGTCTGACGTTTATCACCCCTAGGCGAGATATGCGACATATCAGACGACGAGACCGGACTGTACGGTAAGTGTTACTGGTTGGATTCACAAGAGTATGAGCGGGCTTGCTCGTCGATCTTCTGATCGCTCAATACCCGGGTGGCCGTTACGTTTAGCAGACCGCTTGCGGCTTGTGGGTGTTTGATATGATCATCGCCTGCTGCCGGCGTATTGACGAGTCTTTAGAGTCCTACACAGAGGTTTCCTGGCTCATGCGAAACGAAATAGGAGCGCATATGAGATACGTGCGGACCGAGAATAATGCGTGTATGTGATACCGTATTCTATTCTCGCGATTTGTATCATCGGCAGGTTATATGTGATATAGCCGGGTTACCGAATCAAGTGTTGATTCGATACATTGATACACTTGATACTAGTCGGTTATATGCGATATGACCGGATCATTAAATCAAGTGTTGATTTAATGATTTAATGTTTAATTATATATATTTGATATATTACTTAGCATTAACTAGTATTGGTTCACATTAAATGGATTTTCTCTCTCGAATGTGCACATTGTATATATGATATAGTTTTGTGCACTTGTTTGTATCATGTTTGATGATACATGCTAACTTGAGTTTGTGTGTATGATTAAACCATGGTTATATGAATGGTTAGGGTTTTGTTTACTTATTCATTTATTTATTTTGTTTATTTATTTTGGAAAAGATAATTAGAAATGGTGGCTTTCTTTGTTTCTTTCATGAAGCTTCATGAAGTGTTGAAAGCTTGACCATTTTGTTTGCTTCCTTTAACCTAACCATTCACCTAACCCTAGTTTAGTCTCTACACATAACCAAGGTTGGTATATGATAAGTATTCATTTTTATTTTCTATTTGAATATACTTATCATATTATCTTCTTCTTCTTCTTCCTCAAGATGAAGAAGCTTGCTACCAACAATGGCAACTTGAGAAAAAGAGTGAGAAATCCAATTCTAAAGTGAATCCACTTCCTATTTCTTCATCCTCTACCACTTGCCAAGTAGTATAGGGTGTTTTCTTCACAAGTTTCATGACTTGGTGAAGTGGGAGCTTGATCTTGTGTTGCCTCGACGTAGATCATCTTCAGCATCGAAGTCGACGACCTAGCCCGTCCATTTCTCCGATGAAGCCGACGCTAGAGCCCGAGATCCGATGATCGCAGCGAGGGGACTTCATCACGGAGCTATGGAGGTGGAGGACCGGATCTACAAAGGTTGTATTTTCGGTTTACTCTTAGTTAAGTTGTTAACTAGTTGCTTGATTCGCCTAAAATCTAGTTAACGATCCGTATTAGGGTTTCTCGGCACTTGTAAAATTTGAAATTGGCATGGTTGATACCTTGTGAGACCTCTAGTGTGTGCCTAGGAACCTTACACCTGTCACCTAAGGCTTTTCCATTTTGTGAGCCGTAAGGGTCTCACAAAGCATTTTCTCCCTACGGGTCATAAGGATCCCGTAGGTGTATTTTCTCCTTAGGAGTCGTGGGGACTCCTAAGTGTGTTGCTCCTTTGTGAGTCGTAGGGATCTCACGCGGGAATTTTCTCCTCACAAAGTCGAGAGGACTTTGCGAGTGCATTTCATTTCTTTTTCTTCTTTTACGAGTTTGCGTCCTTTCGGGTTTTCACAAACTCGCCGGCAGTCTTGCTGTTTTTACTCACGGAGCCCTTTCGGGTTTTCATCCGTGCCCATTTTGCTTGTGGACATACCGTTATTTTTTTGAGGGATCGGGATTATTTTACGCCCGTGGATTGTATAGGGTTTTGTAGGATGTATGATCCAAACCGTAGGGCCGGAAGAATTTCAGGACCTTGTTGGCGTCTGCATCGCTGCACTGGAATATGTCACCAGGATCGACTCATCATTCGCCATCGGGGTATGGGATTTGGAATTTGGTTGGCGTCTGCATCGCTGCACTGGAATATGGTACCAGGGGCGACTCAATATTCGCCACTTGGGAGTTGGGGAGCGAAGGCTTAGGAGACAGGTTTAGAACCCTATCACCTAAGGCTTTCCAATTTTACGGGCCGTGAGGGTCCCATAAAGGCATTTTCTCCCTGCTAGTCGTAAGGATCCCGCAGGCGAATTTTCTCCTTAGGAGTCGTGAGTACTCCTAAGGGTGTTTTTCCTTTGTGACTCGTAAGGATCCTACAAAGGTTTGTTCTACTCATGTATGGTGAGGACACATGAGTGGGTCTTCTCAATGGAGCATAATTCCAAAGGCGGAGACCAGCCACGTAACTGATGATTGAAGTGGGGCGTGGGTATGACGAGAATTATTTGAGCCCGTGAATTGTATACGGCAGTTAATTTGGGGACTGGCCGTAGGGTTGGGAGAATTTTGAAAATTGGATTTTGTTTGGCGTCTGCATCGCTGTACTGGAATATGGTACCAGGAGCGACTCATCATTCGCCGTCGGGGTATGGGATTTGGAATTTAGTTGGTGTCTGCATCGCTGCACTGGAATATGGTACCAGGAGCGACTCATCATTCGCCACTTGGGGGTTGGGGAGCGATGGCTTAGGAGACAGGTTTAGATCCCTATCACCTAAGGCTTTCCAATTTTACGGGCCGTGAGGGTCCCATAAAGGCATTTTCTCCCTGCGAGTCATAAGGATCCCGCGGTGTATTTTCTCCTTAGGAGTCGGGAGGATTCCTAAGGGTGTTTTTCTTTTGTGACTCGTAAGGATCCCACAAAGGTTTGTTCTCCTCATGTATCGTGCGGACACATGAGTGGGTCTTCTCAATGGAGCATAATTCAAAAGGCGTAGACCAGCCGCGTAACTGATGATTGAAGTGGGGTGTGGGTATGACGAGAATTATTTGAGCCCATGGATTGTATACGGAAGTCAGTTTGGGGACTGGCCATAGGGCTGGGAGAATTTTGAAAATTGGATTTTGTTTGGCGTCTGCATCGCTGTACTTGAATATGGTACCAGGAGCGACTCATCATTCGCCGCTGGGATTTGAAATATGGTTGGAGTCTGCATCGCTGCACTGGAATGTTGTACCAGGAGCGACTCATCATTCGCCACTTGGGAATTTGGATTTGGAATTTGGTTGGCGTCTGCATCGCTGCACTGGAATATGGTACCAGGAGCGACTCATCATTCGCCACTTGGTGGTTGGGGAGCGATGGCTTAGAAGACAGGTTTAGATCCCTGTCACCTAAGACTTTTCAATTTTATAGGCCGTGAGGGTCCCATAAAAGCATTTTCTCCCTGCGAGTCGTTGTCACGACCCGCAGGGTACGGAACGTGACTGGCACTTAAGTTTACGAAACGTCTAAAGGCGTCCGTAAAATAAGTAAGCCAAAGCCCAGAAAACAAAACCAATTAAGCAAAAGAGTGAAGAAAACCCAAACATTTGAAAGCAAGTTTATCAAATAAGTCATGTAAAACCCTTTTTAAAAACAATACCAATTTTTCCCGAAAATTTCGGCAGAGTCTCCTTTGTAAATACTGACCCCCAAAAATGGGTACAACAAAATATATACATGAATCCAACAAAATAGGGCATCCCCAAGCGGGAGCTAGCTCTTCGCCACAAGGCGGTCACAAATCCCACGCAATGTAAATGACAGCAAGCATAATAATCATAATAAAGCATAAGGAAGCATGAAAAAGTAGCATGTCGGCTCAAGTGAGCTCGACCCCCAAAATACAGCATAAAATCCACAAACCTCACAGTCTCATCTCAAGGTCAATATACAATAATCTGGTAGAAACAGTAGATGGAGTACACTAGATACAAGAATATACAAGGTGGTACAAAAAATAACATAACCCACCTATGAGCAAATCTCGAGTCCAGGCAAAAGAGGCAAAAGAAGCAAGTGCACCCGCCGCTACTGAACTGACGGAGCGGACCTGCAACAGGCTATGGCACAACGGGGGTGAGTTTCCAACTCGTGAGTAATAAATAACATCTACAAAGGCTATCGTATGCATGCACACAAGCATCCTAGCATCTAAAATACAGGTATGACTGGATGCACTAGCAGGTGTGTATATAACATCAGTGTACTAATATGCATGCAACATGAAATTCTGAGGTCTCAATAGGTATATATAAGAAATATTTTATCTCCTTTTTGTTTTTGAAACTCTTTTAGAATGCCAGCATAATGTCAATGAATCGACGAAAATCGGTGTCCAGCAACGACACCCAAAAGCTGTCTCAAATCTCATAAATGTATCTCTGGCCTCAGCCGTCCGGCTGACCCATCTCAAATATCAATATCTCATCATCTAGCGGCCACGGTCGGTATCCTCTGGATATCCTCCGTCCCAAACAGTCACCGGTAGGTAATCCGTCCCCTGCCAGGCTCAACGTCATCACCACATTCCTCTTGCCCCGGGGTACCTTACCGGGCCCACCATGTACCCGTGCCGGTTCCTCCACTCCTCGACACGGATTTCCAAAGCCACAGCAAACTCATGGTGGACGACACTTACATCACTAGAAAACCGCAATTTACATGTTTTAAAAATATCATAAGTTTGGAAATTTTGCGGCTTTCCCCCGAAATCCAGCAATATCATAAAATCTCAAGAAATCCTCATAAGTGCATATATCAGTGATAATGAATGCATATGATATCAATAATCAAGTTGCGATGTGTGATTAATGTATTAAGCATGAACAATTAATATGATGAAGTACATGCATATGAATAGCAATACTACGGTTTCATTTTTAAGGAATTAAAGTCAATAGTACCAGTTTAAGTATCATTTAGTAAAAGGTTTAAATTTAAATGTTATCTAGTGTGGTGGCATGGCAATTACCAGGGTGTGTGTGTAAACATGAATAGTGCTCGTGCTGCATATAAAAACCTGGTAATGGTGCATGTGTCCTACAATTGAGTTTGCGTATATGGGTATAACATATTGATCTAATTGCAGCAATTATCATGCCAGTATTATTATTCTAATGTCACAAGTGGTTATCCAGTTTACTATTTTATTTTCAGTTTACTAAATCTATCGGGCGACTTGCGCCATCCAAACGATCGTCCCCCGTAGATGTTAAATCTACTCACCGGGATCCCTGGCTAGCTGTGTCCGATCACCGCCTTTCCCTTTCGCGCCGCGTCTGACGTTTCCGCGACCGAACCTGGAATTTACATCATTACCAATTATAAGGTTACATATCAAGAACGACGTAAACCCCAACGAAACTATTAAAGTTCGCTAGCTAGGTACAACGTGCACAAAGTGCGCGGAACACACGCGAAAATCGCAAAAACTGCCAAAAACGCCGATTTGGGTCACCGGGCAAAACTAAAACCCGACTACCCAAAAACCACACTCACGCATCCTAAAAGTCGTAGGACAAGCCATTACAATCATCAAGATATCAAAAATAGTCCATCACATAATTTATATAAAAATCTAGTAAGCATATACATTCCAAAAATCGGTGCAAAAATCGCCGATTTGCGACAAAACGACTACAATAAAGCATACTCACCCAAGCACACTACAAGCAATCCACACCCACTAATTACAACACATTAACCATGCTCCAAAACCTATATTCCACAACCAAACCCTTTCTTGATTTTTATAAATAGCAATTGCAAATCAAAAACCATACTTGAAAAACTTAATTAACACTAATTTCAACCCCAATTAGCAAGTTCACCTCTTAGATTAAGGTTAGCAAAACACTAGATAGCAAATTAGGTTTAAATCAATTAAATAATGCTTTCTAAAACATAATCAACTCACTAATCAAGTTTCAAATATCAATTCCATACAAAAACCTTCTCTTGAAAATTTAAAAACAATAATTTACAACTAAAATCAACTTCTAAAATTACCTAAATTAGCATAATTAAAGACTACATAACAAGGTAACCATATAGATTAGTTCACTAACAACTAGATTAACTAATAAACAACTTAATTAATTATCATGGCTTCAAAACCCTAATTTAAACAAACTACTCTTTTAAACTAGATTAGAAATAAGCTAACTTTTAACACTAACCATACAATTAAAGGAATTTTTAGCAAAAGAAAGCAACTTGATGAGAATTATACCTCTTGATCTATGGATCAAGCAAGAAAGTTTCCTCCAAATGATGGCCTCAAACACCAAGATCCAAGCAAGAATGGCTAAGGAAAATGATAGCGTAAGGATTTTGTATGGATTTTTGAATAAACTATGGATTTTGATGTGGTTTTTTGATGAAATTTGAAGAAAAATGAAAAGAAAAGAGAGGAAGAAGAGGGGGGTTCAGTTTCGGCCAGAGGAGGTAAGGGGGAGGGTGTGGGCAAGTGGGGAAAAGTCTTGGTTCAAGTTTCCAAAGTCAATGTATCATATTTTAACCATTATATTTAAAATTAAATCCATAAACTAACAAAACAACTCAAGAAGCAACCAAGGAAAAGAGAGGCCAGAAATTTCTGGTCTTGGCCAAGGTTTGGGCTGTTCTTGGGCTGAGGGAAAAGATAGAGGGGTGTTACAAAAGAAATTTTATGCAAAAAGGCCCCCTACAACTCAAAAATTGCAAGTTTTAGCCCAAAATTCAATAAATTCGTTTCAAATCACAAAAATTTGTTAAAAATCAAAATAAATTACTAAAAATTCATGTTATCACTAGAATATAATTATCATAATTTTAGAGATTAAAATTAGCCCGGAAAAATTTGTATTTATCGCTTATTTAATGTATTTTCTTACCGGCTTAAAATAATATTAAAAAATTGAAAAATAGGGAAAAAATTTTAAATGACCAAAATTTCATAAATAACTCATTAGCTACTAAAAACAAGAAATTACCTATCCTTTTTAGGTATAATTAGCCCTAAACTGCAAAATATCGAGAAAGACGGTTTTCGGAAAAATACCGAATTTTCACCGAATTTCAAGAAAACACCAAAACGACTTTTCAAGACGCTACAATCTTCCCCCCTTAAAGAAATTCGGTCCCCGAATTTAAAAATATAGCTACGCGTACCTTCAAAGAGATGGGGATATTTCTTCCTCATCTCGCCCTCGGTCTCCCAGGTAACCTCCTCGCTGCTTGGGCTACGCCAAAGGACCTTGACGGTTGGTATAACCTTCGACCTCAACTTCTTCACCTGCCGATCCAGGATGGCCACCGGCTGCTCTGCAAAGGAAAGGTCGCGCTCTAGCTGGACTGTCGGGTGCTGAATCGTATGTGAAGGGTCGTGAAGGTACTTGCGGAGCATCGAAACATGGAAGACGGGGTGAACATCGGGAAAGCTGGGAGGAAGTGCCAAACGATATGCAACAGCGCCAACCCGCTCGAGGATCTCGAAGGGACCTACGAATCTAGGGCTAAGCTTCCCCTTTCGCCCAAAACGCATCACGCCCTTCATCGGGGAGACTTTCAGAAAAACATGGTCGCCAACTGCGAACTCTAACCTACGACGGCGCCTGTCTGCATAGGATTTCTGCCTGCTCTGAGCCGCTCTCATCCGGTCTCGGATCAACTGGATCTTCGATGTCGTCTCCTCAACAAGCTGCGGCCCCAAAATGCTGCTCTCGCTGAGCTCTGTCCAACACACGGGCGATCTGCATCTCCTCCCATACAATGCCTCGAAAGGTGCCATCTGAATAGTATCCTGGAAGCTGTTGTTGTAGGAGAACTCCACTAGAGGTAAATGACGATCCCAGCTACCACCAAAGTCTAAAACGCACGCTCTGAGCATGTCCTCGAGAGTCTGAATGGTCCGCTCTGACTGTCCGTCTGTCTGCGGATGAAACGCTGTGCTGAAGCTCAAACGAGTGCCCAAAGCCTCCTGAAGTCTCTGCCAAAGTCGGCTGGTGAACTGAGTGCCTCGATCTGACACGATACAAGTCGGTACGCCGTGTAGTCGCACGATCTCGTCATTATAGAGCTGAGCATACTGAGCGAAGCTGAAAGTCGTCTTCACTGCAAGGAAGTGAGCCGCTTTCGTCAATCTATCCACGATCACCCAGATGGAGTCGTACCCTCGACTGGTCCTGGGTAGACCCACAACGAAATCCATCGAAATCTGCTCCCATTTCTACTCTGGAATGGGTAACGGCTGTAGCTCTCCTGCGGGCCTCTGGTGCTCGGCCTTGACTTGCTGACAAGTCAGGCATCTCGAAACGAACTCCGCAATGTCCCTCTTCATCCCGTCCCACCAGTAGGTCTCTCTCATATCATGGTACATCTTGGTGGAACCGGGGTGGACACTATACACTGATCGGTGTGCCTCCTCAAGAATGTCGCGCCGCAATCCATCAGCATCTGGTACGCACAATCTAGATCCATATCGTAAAATCCCCTGATCGTCAACCATGAACTCGGAAAATCTGCCCTGTCCCATCTGTGCCATGATCTCTGAGCAACGGTCGTCACTGCGCTGTGCCTCATATATACGGTCAAGCAACTGTGGGCGTGCACGAACATGCGCGAGCTGTCCCCCTGTCTGAGTGAACTCGAACTCAACTCGGCTGTCGCATAACATCTGCCAATCTGCTGACGACTGCCTCTGCACTGCGCGCAAAAGGATAGACTACCCCCGGGCCTCCTACTCAACGCATCTGCCACCACATTCGCCTTGCCTGGGTGATATAAGATCTCGCAGTCGTAGTCTTTCACCAACTCCATCCAACGACGCTGTCTGAGGTTCAGGTCTCGCTGCTGAAATATGTACTTTAAGCTCTTGTGATCGGTGAATATCTGACACGACTCGCCGTATAGGTAATGTCGCCAAATCTTCAGTGCAAAGACCACTGCAGCCATCTCCAAATCATGAGTGGGGTAGTTCTGTTCATGCTTCTTCAACTGCCGAGAAGCATAAGCGATCACCCGGCCATGCTGCATCAAAACGCATCCTAATCCCACTCGCGAAGCATCACAGTAGACAACAAATCCACCTGATCCTGAAGGTAAAGATAATACCGGCGCCGTAGTCAAACAAGTCCGTAGCTGCTGAAAACTGCGCTCGCACTCCTCTGTCCAAACGAAAGGAACTCCCTTCCGGGTCAAACTGGTCAACGGTGCAGCTATACGGGAGAAGTCCTGAACAAAACGCCTGTAGTAGCCCGCCAAGCCTAGAAAACTACGGATCTCAGTAACCGATGTAGGTCGGGGCCACTGCTGAACAGCCTCAATCTTCTTCGGGTCCACACGAATGCCGTCTCTCGTAACCACGTGACCCAAGAATCCGACTCTGTCCAGCCAGAATGCACACTTGGAGAACTTCGCGAACAGCTGGTGCTCCCTCAGAGTCTGTAACGTAATCCGCAAGTGCTGCTCGTGCTCCTCTCTGCTCCGGGAGTACACCAAGATATCGTCGATAAACACGATGATGAACAAGTCAAGATACGGCCTGAATGTACGGTTCATCAAATCCATGAATGCTGCTGGGGCGTTGGTGAGTCCGAACGACATCACCAAAAACTCGTAGTGGCCATAGCGTGTACGGAAAGCTGTCCTCGGTATATCCTCCTGTCGAACTCGCAGCTGATGGTATCCTGATCGCAAGTCGATCCTCGAAAAATACCCCGCACCCTGAAGCTGGTCGAACAAATCATCAATGCGCGGCAACGGATATCTGTTCCGAACGGTAACTTTGTTCAGCTGGCGGTAGTCGATACATAAGCGCAAACTTCCATCCTTCTTCTTGACAAACAGGACCGGAGCACCCCACGGAGAAACACTCGGTCGAATAAGCCCCTTGTCCAACAAATCCTGCAACTGATCCTTCAGCTCTCGAAGCTCTGCCGGGGCCATCCGATAAGGCGGTATAGAAATAGGCCCCGAACCGGGAATCAAATCAATGCCGAACTCAACATTGCGCTCAGGCGGTAGCCCAGGTAGCTCATCAGGGAAAACATCAGGGAACTCACAAACTACCGGGACCCGGTCCAACGGAATCTCTGAAGCTCGAGTATCACAAACAAACGCTAAGAATCCCTGACATCCCTTCCGCAAGAGCTGACCAGCGCGAAGAGAAGAAATTAAGCTGGGAAGGGCGACACTGTGGTCTCCCTGAATAACAAGGACTGGCTCTCCCGGAAAGCTAAATCTGACTGCCTTCTCACGGCAGTCCACCGAAGCATAACAAGTGGCTAGCCAATCCATGCCCAGAAGCACATCAAAGTCCAACATATCGAGGAGTATCAAATCAACTGATGAATCCCTCTCCCCGATACGAACGGAACACAAAAGAAATACAAACCGAGCGACAAACGACTCACCTACCGGAGTAACAACAACAAGCGGCTGATCTAACGACGACGACTCACGGCCCAACAACGGTGCAAAGTGTGTAGAGACGTACGAATGTGTGGAACCTGGGTCGAATAATACCCGTGCGTTGAAAGAACAAACTGGCAAGGTACCTGTCACAACGGCATTGGATGCCTGCGCATCCTGCGGTGTCAAAGCAAATACTCGGGCCTGTCCTCCACCGATAGCGGGCGGACCTCGACCTCGGCCTCTGCCTCCTCGTCCTCTCTGAACAGGACCGCCATGTCCTCGGCCTCTCGGTGCACCTAACTGGCGTGGAGCATCGCCTGGGGTAGAAAGTAGGGCTCTCTGAGGAGGGGGTGGTGATGGTGGTAGGGTCACATGCGGAACTGTCGCTGCTCCCTGTCGTCTCACCGGACAGTCTCTGATACGATGATGCAGGCTACCACACCAAAAACATCCTAACCATGGCTGCTGACCATATGGGTGAAGGCGATATAACTGGCCCCTAAAGAATCCACCACAGCCTCTGCGAACCCTCCTAGGTGCTAACATATCAGTGCGAATCCGACTCGGTCTCGAAACGACTGCAGGGGAGTAATATCCGATCTCTGTGCTCGATTGACCTCTACTAACGATTCCACCATCTGTCGTAACTCCTGCATACCGGTCTCGAGCCTATCCATACGGCCTGGGGAAAGTGGATCGGTCTGTCCCTGCGGCGTAGGCATACCACCCTGCTCAGTCCTAGCCTCGGACGAGCCAGCTCGAATCTCGTCTCTGACGGCAGCCCTCTGTGCCCTCGTAGCCTTCGGCGGCATAGTGGCTGGTACAGGAAAAGGATAATAAGGACAGTGCAATAGGATCATAGGATACACGGAATTGAAGAAGGAAATTTCCAAGCAAGTATCCTAAAGTCACTTAGGCGGAGTACCGTATCGTAAGTATGCCGCGGACATACGGACGCTACGTTACCCTGCTTAAGTCACTTACTCCATCTACCAAGGGTCCTCCTACACACACAAAGGTAAACCTATCGCTCTGATACCAACTTTGTCACGACCCGCAGGGTACGGAACGTGACTGGCACTTAAGTTTACGAAACGTCTAAAGGCGTCCGTAAAATAAGTAAGCCAAAGCCCAGAAAACAAAACCAATTAAGCAAAAGAGTGAAGAAAACCCAAACATTTGAAAGCAAGTTTATCAAATAAGTCATGTAAAACCCTTTTTAAAAACAATACCAATTTTTCCCGAAAATTTCGGCAGAGTCTCCTTTGTAAATACTGACCCCCAAAAATGGGTACAACAAAATATATACATGAATCCAACAAAATAGGGCATCCCCAAGCGGGAGCTAGCTCTTCGCCACAAGGCGGTCACAAATCCCACGCAATGTAAATGACAGCAAGCATAATAATCATAATAAAGCATAAGGAAGCATGAAAAAGTAGCATGTCGGCTCAAGTGAGCTCGACCCCCAAAATACAGCATAAAATCCACAAACCTCACAGTCTCATCTCAAGGTCAATATACAATAATCTGGTAGAAACAGTAGATGGAGTACACTAGATACAAGAATATACAAGGTGGTACAAAAAATAACATAACCCACCTATGAGCAAATCTCGAGTCCAGGCAAAAGAGGCAAAAGAAGCAAGTGCACCCGCCGCTACTGAACTGACGGAGCGGACCTGCAACAGGCTATGGCACAACGGGGGTGAGTTTCCAACTCGTGAGTAATAAATAATATCTACAAAGGCTATCGTATGCATGCACACAAGCATCCTAGCATCTAAAATACAGGTATGACTGGATGCACTAGCAGGTGTGTATATAACATCAGTGTACTAATATGCATGCAACATGAAATTCTGAGGTCTCAATAGGTATATATAAGAAATATTTTATCTCCTTTTTGTTTTTGAAACTCTTTTAGAATGCCAGCATAATGTCAATGAATCGACGAAAATCGGTGTCCAGCAACGACACCCAAAAGCTGTCTCAAATCTCATAAATGTATCTCTGGCCTCAGCCGTCCGGCTGACCCATCTCAAATATCAATATCTCATCATCTAGCGGCCACGGTCGGTATCCTCTGGATATCCTCCGTCCCAAACAGTCACCGGTAGGTAATCCGTCCCCTGCCAGGCTCAACGTCATCACCACATTCCTCTTGCCCCGGGGTACCTTACCGGGCCCACCATGTACCCGTGCCGGTTCCTCCACTCCTCGACACGGATTTCCAAAGCCACAGCAAACTCATGGTGGACGACACTTACATCACTAGAAAACCGCAATTTACATGTTTTAAAAATATCATAAGTTTGGAAATTTTGCGGCTTTCCCCCGAAATCCAGCAATATCATAAAATCTCAAGAAATCCTCATAAGTGCATATATCAGTGATAATGAATGCATATGATATCAATAATCAAGTTGCGATGTGTGATTAATGTATTAAGCATGAACAATTAATATGATGAAGTACATGCATATGAATAGCAATACTACGGTTTCATTTTTAAGGAATTAAAGTCAATAGTACCAGTTTAAGTATCATTTAGTAAAAGGTTTAAATTTAAATGTTATCTAGTGTGGTGGCATGGCAATTACCAGGGTGTGTGTGTAAACATGAATAGTGCTCGTGCTGCATATAAAAACCTGGTAATGGTGCATGTGTCCTACAATTGAGTTTGCGTATATGGGTATAACATATTGATCTAATTGCAGCAATTATCATGCCAGTATTATTATTCTAATGTCACAAGTGGTTATCCAGTTTACTATTTTATTTTCAGTTTACTAAATCTATCGGGCGACTTGCGCCATCCAAACGATCGTCCCCCGTAGATGTTAAATCTACTCACCGGGATCCCTGGCTAGCTGTGTCCGATCACCGCCTTTCCCTTTCGCGCCGCGTCTGACGTTTCCGCGACCGAACCTGGAATTTACATCATTACCAATTATAAGGTTACATATCAAGAACGACGTAAACCCCAACGAAACTATTAAAGTTCGCTAGCTAGGTACAACGTGCACAAAGTGCGCGGAACACACGCGAAAATCGCAAAAACTGCCAAAAACGCCGATTTGGGTCACCGGGCAAAACTAAAACCCGACTACCCAAAAACCACACTCACGCATCCTAAAAGTCGTAGGACAAGCCATTACAATCATCAAGATATCAAAAATAGTCCATCACATAATTTATATAAAAATCTAGTAAGCATATACATTCCAAAAATCGGTGCAAAAATCGCCGATTTGCGACAAAACGACTACAATAAAGCATACTCACCCAAGCACACTACAAGCAATCCACACCCACTAATTACAACACATTAACCATGCTCCAAAACCTATATTCCACAACCAAACCCTTTCTTGATTTTTATAAATAGCAATTGCAAATCAAAAACCATACTTGAAAAACTTAATTAACACTAATTTCAACCCCAATTAGCAAGTTCACCTCTTAGATTAAGGTTAGCAAAACACTAGATAGCAAATTAGGTTTAAATCAATTAAATAATGCTTTCTAAAACATAATCAACTCACTAATCAAGTTTCAAATATCAATTCCATACAAAAACCTTCTCTTGAAAATTTAAAAACAATAATTTACAACTAAAATCAACTTCTAAAATTACCTAAATTAGCATAATTAAAGACTACATAACAAGGTAACCATATAGATTAGTTCACTAACAACTAGATTAACTAATAAACAACTTAATTAATTATCATGGCTTCAAAACCCTAATTTAAACAAACTACTCTTTTAAACTAGATTAGAAATAAGCTAACTTTTAACACTAACCATACAATTAAAGGAATTTTTAGCAAAAGAAAGCAACTTGATGAGAATTATACCTCTTGATCTATGGATCAAGCAAGAAAGTTTCCTCCAAATGATGGCCTCAAACACCAAGATCCAAGCAAGAATGGCTAAGGAAAATGATAGCGTAAGGATTTTGTATGGATTTTTGAATAAACTATGGATTTTGATGTGGTTTTTTGATGAAATTTGAAGAAAAATGAAAAGAAAAGAGAGGAAGAAGAGGGGGGTTCAGTTTCGGCCAGAGGAGGTAAGGGGGAGGGTGTGGGCAAGTGGGGAAAAGTCTTGGTTCAAGTTTCCAAAGTCAATGTATCATATTTTAACCATTATATTTAAAATTAAATCCATAAACTAACAAAACAACTCAAGAAGCAACCAAGGAAAAGAGAGGCCAGAAATTTCTGGTCTTGGCCAAGGTTTGGGCTGTTCTTGGGCTGAGGGAAAAGATAGAGGGGTGTTACAAAAGAAATTTTATGCAAAAAGGCCCCCTACAACTCAAAAATTGCAAGTTTTAGCCCAAAATTCAATAAATTCGTTTCAAATCACAAAAATTTGTTAAAAATCAAAATAAATTACTAAAAATTCATGTTATCACTAGAATATAATTATCATAATTTTAGAGATTAAAATTAGCCCGGAAAAATTTGTATTTATCGCTTATTTAATGTATTTTCTTACCGGCTTAAAATAATATTAAAAAATTGAAAAATAGGGAAAAAATTTTAAATGACCAAAATTTCATAAATAACTCATTAGCTACTAAAAACAAGAAATTACCTATCCTTTTTAGGTATAATTAGCCCTAAACTGCAAAATATCGAGAAAGACGGTTTTCGGAAAAATACCGAATTTTCACCGAATTTCAAGAAAACACCAAAACGACTTTTCAAGACGCTACAGTCGTATGGATCCCGCAGGTGTATTTTCTCCTTAGGAGTCGTGAGGACTCCTAAGGGTGTTTTTCCTTTGTGACTCGTAAGGATCCCACAAAGGTTTGTTCTCCTCATGTATCGTGAGGACACATGAGTGGATTTCCCTCGTTCCCAGTTTAATGACTTAGAGGTCGACCGTTTCCAATTTAGCGACTTAGAGGTCATCTGTTTCCAGTATAACGACGTGGTGGTCATCTATTTCTAGTTTAACGACTTAGAGGTCTACTGTTTCCAGTTTAAAGACTTAGAGGTCTACTTCTCCAGTTTAAAGACTTAGAGGTCATCTGTTTCCAGTTTAATGACTTAGAGGTCATCTTTTTCCAGTTTAACGACGTGGTGGTCATCTGTTTCCAGTTTAACGACTTGGAGGTCATATGTTTCCAGTTTAACGACGTAGAGGTCATCTGTTTCCAGTATAGCGACTTGGAGGTCATATATTTCCAGTTTAATGACTTGGAGGTCATCTGCTTCCAGTTTAACGACGTGGTGGTCATCTGTTTCCAGTTTAACGACGTGGTGGTCATCTGTTTCCAGTTTAACGACGTGGTGGTCATCTGTTTCCAGTTTAACGACTTGGAGGTCATCTGTTTCCAGTTTAACGACGTGGTGGTCATCTGTTTCCAGTTTAAAGACTTCGAGGTCATCTGTTTCCAGTTTAACGACGTGGTGGTCATCTGTTTCCAATTTAACGACTTAGAGGTCATCTGTTTCCAGTTTAACGACTTGGAGGTCATCTGTTTCCAGTTTAAGGATGTGGTGGTCATCTGTTTCCAGTTTAAATACTTAGAGGTCATCTGTTTCCAGTTTAACGACTTTGAGGTCATCTGTTTCCAGTTTAACGACTTGGAGGTCATCTGTTTCCAGTTTAACGACGTGGTGGTCATCTGTTTCCAGTTTAAAGACGTGGTGGTCATCAGTTTCCAGTTTAACGACATAGTGGTCATCTGTTTCCCGTTTAAAGACTTAGAGGTCATCCAGGGGCATAGGTATGATGAGAATTATTTGAGCTCGTGGATTGTATACGGTAGTCAATTTGGGGACTAACCGTATGGCCGAGGGAATTTTGAAAAATTGGATTTTTGTTTGTGTTTTTTTTTGTTTTTGTTTTACCGCGATTGCTCTATCCTTTCAGCTTTTCTTATCGCGAAGATCGTGATTGCCCTATCATTTCGGCTTTTATTCGCGGTTGCCCTATCATTTCGGCTTTATTTTCATCTTTTTTTTACTCGCTGATTTTTATTGCGAGTTGCCCCATCATTTCGGTTTTTCTCTAATTTTCTTTTATTTACACATTTTTTTTATTTACATATATATATATATGTATATTTTTACATTCCCAGTTTAACGACTTAGAGGTCGATTGTTCCCAGTTTAATGACGTGGTGGTCAGCTGTTCCCAGTTTAACGACGTGGTGGTCCTTTTTGCTTATCCCAGCTCCTTGAACATTGATCTTGGCGGAGCTGTGTTGATGACCTAGCTTTGTGGCTTGCCGATACATCCGAGGATTGTGAGGTTTTTCCAAGCTTATATTGGTCCTCTGCCTAATCTTTGAAAATATAGCAGTCTTCGATGGTATGACCCACCACTCTATGATATGGGCAGTATATGGGATTGCCGGTCATGTTCATTTCCTGTGGCCTCTTTGGAACAGGCAGTTGCAGACCGCTGTTTAGGGCGTCCATGAATATTTTGCGGACTTCATCCCTCCTGAAGGAGTATACCTTCTCCAGCTTCTCTTTCAGAGGTGATCCCCCCTGGGGTATGTATCGGAGGGACTGGAGGCTGATAGCGGCCGTTTTTCGCGAAGGTGCTCCGCTTTTAGGTTGAAAGGGATATCAGTTGGCTGCCCCCAGGTATCAATCCCTGGCTCATGAGCCAAAATTTGATTCTGCTGTATTTGCAATCGGGCGACTTGGGTCGCGAGATCTGCCACGACATTTGCCAGCTTGTCGACTTTGGAATAGACCTCGGCAATCTTCTCATCCCTGTCCTGAAATTGCCTTTGAAGCCAGTGGAATAATGCTTGTTCTGTAGTTCCGGCTATGATAACCGGGTAATCATTATTTCCTGAGCTCAATTCCGCAGGAACCACGGGCTCCTCTGGCTTATCGGCCTGAGCGGGCTCTTCATCATTTAGATCGAGCCGATGCTGGGTAGCGTCAACCATATCATCACCATGGCTGTGAAGAAGAGGAGGGTTCGTTTCTTCATGTCCGGTCATGTAGACAGTGTGGATAACACACTCAGCCATTCTTTCATCACTGGCAGCTGGTTTCGCGGAGCGGTCCGGGCTTTGGAAATTCATAAATTTTAACATGGCCAGAGCCCTAGCCCTTTTGTTGGCTCTATATCTGAGCCGCTTCTACCTCAGCTTCTCTGCCTTAAGCGCTTGGCAGGCTTCTGCTCTTCGAGAAGCCGCCATAGGCCGAGTGATGGGGATGCTTGAGAAGACACCCAATCGAGCAGTTGTCGGAGGCGTCGCTGGAGATTGCTCAAGACGCGTTGTAGCTTTGTTGGTGTTGATGGCTTTGCCCCCAGTTGGAGCCAAGAAAAGTCGTTCAGATACCGACTTGCGTTTGGGTTGGGACGCCCTCGAGATCACCACATTTGGTCTCTTTCCTTTCGAGACCAGTTTTTCTGCTACCGGGGCTTAAGGAGCTGGGATGGCGCTAACAGGCATGAATATAATAGAGCCGAATGGTAGCAGCGGCTCCTCCCATTGTCGCCCGAGACTGGTCGGAAGGACTGTCCTGGAGTCTATTTTCATCGTGTAGGAGACGGGAGCTGAGTTCATCATCGGAGACATTGCTAGAAAGTGATTGCTTGAAAACCTGCATGAAAAAGCTTTATTTTAGTATAAATATAGACATGTATATAGATTGAGTTCGCATGAATGCTTAACCCGAAATATGGGAGGAGAGATTGGTCCCACCGGGCGTGCCAGAATCTGTAGGGTGTTTTTCGTCACCCCATTGAGATGGGAATAAGCGCGTGCTTGTCAGGCGTATTACAGATTCCCCCTGCCTAGGGTAGGCCGGGGTTTATTGATTGTGGGGATCCGAATCTCCGGTAGCCGCGGACTAAGCTGCCGTTAATTACCCCTCGCCTTTGGGGCGAGAGAACCTCCGATTAACGAGTTAAACTGGTCATGCGAACTCAATGTGCGGTGTGCGTGTGTTGTGTTTTAAAAGGGGGGTTTTGGATATATCGGGAGCGACACAGAGTTTTCACGGGGCTCCCGCTATCCGGATAGCGGCTGGGGGTCAAGGGGGCTAGCAGCCCCCTTGCGGGGTGCGGGGCAGCGCCCCGTTAGAAATTTTTTTCTAACAGGAACAGTGTCGTGGTGTATGTGTGTGTGCACATATATATGCATATGTGTATATATATGTATATGTATATATGTATGTATATATATATATATATAAAAGAAAGATGGGGAAAATGCATCCAAAGGATGCGTGGGGCCAGTGCCTTGAGCGTTGTGCGCTTAGGTGCTGTGCGCTCAGGCGTAAATGCGCCACGTGTCGGCAAGTGGGCGCTGTGCGCAGTACGCTCAGGCGCAAGCGCGCCACGTGTCGGCACGTGGGCGCTTTGCGCTCGAGCGCAGTGCGCCTGTGCCAAGCGCGCCACGTGTCGGCACGTGGGCGCTTTGGGCTCGAGCGCAGTGCGCCTGAGCGCAGCGCGCCACGTGTCGGCACGTAGGCGCTTTGCGCTCGAGCGCAGTGCGCCTGAGCGCAGCGCGCCACGTGTCGGCATATGGGCGCTTTGCGCTCGAGCGCAGTGCGCCTGAGCGCAAGCGCGCCACGTGTCGGCACGTGGGCGCTTTGCGCTCGAGCGCTGGGCGCTGGCGAGACAAAGGGGCTTTTAGTCCCAGAACCAGAAGCTGTGCTTCAGAAAGGAAATATTTATTATATATATATATATATGTAAATATATGGAGTTAAACTCCTAAAATGTTTTGGTTGATGAAAGGGCTTCTTCCTCTTCCTCCTCTGTTGGCTGGATCTGGATGATCAAGAGATGTGAGATCTAAAAATCTCTCCTTTATGAGATCTAATGTTAGATCCAAGTTCCCCATTGTGGGTTTTGTGGTGGAAGACTTCTTAGTTTTTGAAAAGGAAGAGTAAAACTCTTGATTTAATTCAAAAGAAATGAGAAGGTTTAAAACCTTGGAGAAGGAGCAAGAGGCACAAAAGATCTCAGATCTAAAATTTTTGTGGAGAGAATGAAAAGTGTTTTTTTTATTCATCATCATGTTGCCTTTTATAGACCTACATATTTACATATAGCCCCTTGGTCTTTACAAAATGGCATTTTGCCCATCCTATGGCTCATGTGGCATTTCATTTTTGCACATAAGCCATGGGCTTACAAAATATTGGCTTTGTGCCTATTTTGCATACATTCATGTATAAAAAAACTACATAAAAATTATTTATTACATGATTTTTTTGTTGGCATGGCGGAAGGCCGGACGCTTCGTGTTCGGGCTCAACCTGGGTATTGGCCTACTTGTTTGGGCTTGGGCCCACCTAGCTTGGGGTTGACCTTGACATTGACTTGGTCAACCGGGATGCAAATTTTGACTTCAACACCGGACCCTTGCATGGCTTCACGAGGCGAAAGACGCGTCCTTGCTTGAAGTCTTCGAGGCCAAAGATGATCTACGTCGAGGGGATGCCAACTCAAGCTTCTACTTCACAAACTAGAGAATTAGTGAAGCAAACACCCTAAACTAAAGTGCTAGTCTAGTAGAGGATGGAGAAATAGGAAGTGGGTTCTCTTTAGAATTTTATTTCTCACAATCTTTCTCACTTTGGATCAAACCCTAGTAAGCTTTTTCTTTTTAACAATGAAGAAGAAGATGAACAAAAGAAAGAGATGAGGATAATGATCATGTGAGAAAGTTAACCATGGTGAGTGAGTATCATATACTAACTCTTGTAGAGATATAACCATGGCTAATGCTTATCGTTGGGTTAACAAATATCCATGGTAAAAACAAACTTAGTGGACTTAGTCAATGCATCCACAAGCTTCCACAAGCTTCATGCATTGTGCTAATCCGCCACTAATTTTGTAATTACTTAAAATATAAAAACCCAACATAATAAATAGCATGGTATAAGTCTCATACACCCAAGTCATGTGTATCATCAACCATGATACAAAAAGAAAACACAATTTTAATATATATCACATATATATTAAAGTTGTGCTCATATGAGAAAAACCCTAAAGTGAACAAGTGTTAGTTAATGTATGTTGGAGATAGTGCCCTCAGAGTCAATTATTGGATCACAGGCACGTGATTGCAATGATTGAGGGAGGACCTATTCCGGTAGGACAGTCTTACTCGAGATGATAGTATGCTATCTGGTTTACCTTTATCATCGTGTACTGCTTTAGGTGACCTGACAGGTCGCTATTGCACGTTGATAGAGCCCCTAGGATTCTTGCTTGACTGCCAGCAGTATGAGGGCGATCATATAAGTGAGAGCTGGAGTCTATAAACACATCCTTAAAAGGTCCCTATTCGTGGGAGTTTCGAGACAGGGCATCGATTCTCAAGAGTAGACTAGTGTATACAGTCGAGACCCCGACGAGGGGCGGTGGCCGGTCTCACAAGCCACTGGTGTTAGTTGGTTCACCTAAGATGTATACAGATGCTCATTGGGTTATGTATACACCGGACATGACTCGCCGGGAACATGCTAGTTGGTCTTATACCTGACGTCAGATAGCAGTTCCCAGGTGACATGTGTACAGGTTAGTTCATCGACCCGGGGATTGTCATTTGTCTCGTGTGAGTTCCCACTGTGCTTTGATTACTACCCTACCACGGCTCAAAGGAGTCGTGCAAACAGGTTTTAGTTGGGTACAGTCCCGAGCCACATGGAGGCAGTGAGCGGATCTTCAGGGGTTCGTCTCTCCCGGTATTGGGGGTGAGGTCGTGCTGTGTCTAGGAGAGCCATTACACGAAGTCCTTGGCCAAGGCAGGAGATTTACTGGTAGGTATTCCAGTAGTATCTCAGGGTGTTCTGGGCTACACTCCGACACGACTTGTACCGCTTTTGGGGGTCTGACTTTTACCAACCCCCTAGGCCCGACATGCGATGCTCATAGACGAACGGACCGGACTGTACGGATATTGTCACTGACAGGCTCAGTAGGGTGTCAGGATGAGTTCGCTCATCGACGTCCCTTTTGGTCAATAGCTGGTGGCCCGTCACGTATTGGCTTATACCTCTGACGTGCTAGTGGTTAAATCCACAGCCATAGTATTGACGAGTCTTTGGAGTCCACCACACTTACAGTTACTCAAGCTTTCGGGCGAAACGCTGTAGAGGCCGTATGGAGATATGGCAGGGTCCGATCAGATACGTGCGGTATTGCACGGATCAGGATCGGACGGTTAGTACTAGAGGCCGTATGCATATATGGCAGGGTTCGATCAGATACGTGCGGTATTGCACGGATCAGGATCGGACGGATATTACTAGCCGGCTTTGGTTTAAGCCGGATTCTAGTATAGTACAGTGTAGATTTTGTCTCTTTGCTTTTGTGTTCAGTAGGAATACAAATACGGATGTGTATGCACAGTATCGGGGTTTTCCTGTAATTTATTACGGGACCAGTTTTCTGGAGTTGCCAGTTTGCAAATAACACATTGTGGAGGGGTTTCTTGCAAATGGAATGATTATGATGGCTTCATGATTTGACAAGTATCATGAGATCCTTTTTCTTTCTTATCCTTTGCATTAATGAGATAAGAATGGATTAGAGTTGATTTGGTCTTTGATGTGAGATTTGCTTTTGGGGTGTGGTCACCCATTCTCTTTTCCTACACTCACCTTCCTTCTTGTTTTGAGATTGCCTCCACCATTTTGTGATATGAGAGGGGCCGGCCACATTGGGGAAGGGATAATGAGAGAGAGTTCATTTTTGATGTATGGTATTTGTTCATCTCTCATTTTTCTTCATGCTAGAAATATATGATATACCTTCATTCTCTTCCAAAGTTCATTCTCCTCTCCATCCATGGCAACATCACCACCCCAAATGAGACAACCATTCTACACTAGCCTACAGCACTTCTTGGACGCATCGGCTAGCCAACTTCGCGCCCGAGTTGCCTCGGTATTGAGGTGGGAGCCCGTAAAAGATGCAGACGATGTGGTGCCCTTCCGGCAAGGATGCGACGACCGGAGTTTCCGCGGGAGATCGGGACGACGATGAGAAGACCGGAGGACTCGGATCACTCGGTATATCTCTAACCCGTCTTGTAGTTAGCTAGAACTAGTTTAATGGTCCGATCCGGGTGTTTAGTGCGCGGTGGTGCCGGTTTGCTAAGTTCGCAAAATTAAAGTTTATCACCGCTTCCGCATTTGGCCGTCGGACTGATGGCCCGGGCGCCGCCGTGCACTTACAGTGGTATCAGAGCCTCGCCATTAACTTAGTCTAGCTTTGCCTAATGTGTTTGACGTTTCCGATCGAACAAAATCCCGAAACCGCATTTTCAAGCACTATCAGTTTTTGTCGAAATTTTTTGGAGTCCAAAAATTTTTCAGGTTGTCTCAGAATGATGTGCAGGGAGTTCTAAGAACACTGGAAAAATTTGATGACACGATCCCTCCGTACGACCGCGGAACCGCGGCCATAACCCCTCTTTGGCCGTGGTTCCGCCGCAGGAATGTGGGTTCATGTCATCATTTCTTTGCAGTGGGCTTGTGGGCTGAAAATAGGGATTTTGGAATAATAATATTGGGCCCAAAATTTCTTGATCTGCTACAGTAATGCTTGGGGGCCAACTAGTTAAAATTTGATCGATCGGATATTTCAAACACATTATTTCACAGTATTTACATTATATCTGCGACCGTGAATGTCACTCGATCGGTAAATCCGGTCTAACTGCTATAGCCCGGTTAGACGGATTTGCGAACGTGACTTTCACGTTAATGTTCTGTGTTTTGCTGTGATGTTGCGGATCGGTCGTGGGGGATAGCCTGGATGCAATGCTAGTACAGTTGTGGTTGTATTATGTACATTTGATATTGCGGGGCGAGCGTCCGACATGTGGACTGCCGTCACTGCCTGTTTGTATTATTATTTTGGGGCACGACCAGGTTGCGGTCGATGTACCCGTTGTATATATATTTTACTTTCTGTACTAGGATTACCCCGTGAAGGGGTGCACGGATAGCCGGGTTCTAGAGGGCAACAAGACTGCATCTCATGGCGTTGAGATGAAGGGGGCTTTACTCTAAAATTGGTGGGCTGTTCGCCGCACTCGTAGGGGGTACAGGTTGACCCAGGAAGGGTACCCAAGTTGCCGGATTCCGTGAAGTGCTGGGTGGTCCATTCACGTTGCTGAAGGGGGCTGCCTCGCTTCAGGTTTTGCCGGGTGACTTGCCGCGCCCGTAGGGGTCTAGGATTTTCATTGCACAGGCTATCCACACGACCAGGGGAACGTCGGGTTTCAGCAGCGGCTCTGTGAAACCCGGGGCTTCCAGATATCTGTATTGTTCTGTGATGCTGTACATTTCTGTGATGTTGCATTTTATCACGCCTTGAGCGAAATATAATACATTGGTATATATATTAGTAGATGTTGTATATGTTTTACATCCGCGCTAGTCCAGTCCCCGCTCTGTCGTTAGTTAGCTAACCTAACGAGTAATGACGGGACCTAGTGGCGAATGCGGATGGCATATACATACATCAGTATATTTTCGTTCTTTGTGGTGTGATCAATTGATGGGACTGCGTTGATTCGGATCAATGCAAGTTAAACAAACCTATTCTGATGTTGTTGGAACACTTTTTCAAAAAGCTGTTATTGCAAGGGCGTTCTCTTTTCTTTTGCACAGTGGTATTCGGTTATGAATATCCAACACCTCAGTCGACGAGGCAAGGGCCGAGATCCCTTCACCGGGAGTGACCCCTTGGACAGAAGTTTGTGTCAGGGCAATAACTTCACTATAGCCGATTACTTTTGCTTTGCATCGTGGTATTCAGTTGGAATATCCTGCACCTCATTCTACGGGGAAAGAGCCGAGATCCTTTCACCGGGAGTGACCTCTTTAGCAAAGGTTTTCGTTACTATATTTTTATAAAAGGCTATGCAGTTCCTTCAACGATATCAAGTTCATTACGTTAAAGGTTTTTCGCCAAAAACCAGTCGTAGCCCTCCGTCATTTCTTATGGGTATTATTTAGTATTCGTGCTGCGTTTGTTGACTCCGTCAAGGCGTAGTGTACGGTAGCTAAGTGGTGCTTGTTTGTTGCATAAATGGGATTGGTTAGGACAGTCGTGCGGCCTTGTTGACTCCGTCAAGGGCACTCACGGGTGGGTTTAATGCAATCCAGATAATGACGGGTTGAGCTTGACTAGGACTCTTTGATTTGTTGACTCCGTCAAGGTCACTTGGGTCCTAGGGGTAAAAATCACATCGGGAGTTTCTAAAGAAACTGAAACTTGCCAGACATGCGCATACCTTCTGGAGTGTGGTGACTTGAGTGGATTCCGTCAAGTTATCATGCGATGATAGTTGGATCCCGATTCCCACTGATGAGTTGGTTTACTCCTCGGGTGATCCCGGCTAATTCTTCTTTCAGGTTTGGAGAAGAATTTGACGTTACAGTGGGAGGTTTCCAGATTAGATAAAGTGATAACCATTCTGATCTAGGTTAGAGTGCACGCTGAGTGTTTCTTTTCTCTCTCTCTTTGGCAGCAACCATTGACCCGACCCTGGACTATGACTCAGTGACCAAGTTGACCGAACCTTCTTAACACTGGCTTTTGGATTGTCAGAGTTGCAGACCTCTTTGCCACTCCTACTTTTACCCTTTTCTCCAGGACATCCCGTATTACTACGAACGTCCACTTCCATTGGACAAAACCATCGTATGGTTATATACGAATGCGAAGGAATTTATTCGAGGATGGTTTCCGGTTCTGGAGAAAACCAATAGGACTATTCAGTTGTCTTTTCCTTTTACCTTCTCTCAGGTTACGAGTACTCCTTGGTTTAGGAGATAGTACACCTATTATGCAAATTGGATAGTCTTCTTCCAAACCTTAGGCTGGTGCCGAACGGTGGGGAATGAAGAAAACCAATTAGCATAACGATGGTATACAGAAGGTATTAAGTTAAGATAAAGAAAAGGGATTAGTAAGAGGGCAAAGTAAATTGCGACTGCTATTCATGACCAAACCAAGTATTTCTTCGCCAATCCTAAATCACCTTTGTATTTCTCCAGGACACTCCGTATCACTACGAAGATCCCAAGTTTGTTGGATAATCCATCGTATGGTTATATACGAACTCGAAAGGAACTTGTTCCAGTTCGGGGATGGATCCTGGTTCAGGAGAAATAGGAATAAGGTTCATTCGGTTGTCTTTTATCTTCACCTTCTCTCGCATTGCGAGTGCTCCTAGGATTAGGACAGCACACCCATTATGCTTATTGGATAGTCTTCTTCCAAACCATAGGCTGGTGCCGAACGGTAGGGAAGGAAGAAAACCATTTGGCCTAAAGGGGTGTGCAGAAGGTAACGACTAAAGAGATATAAAGGGATTTGGAGAGATGGCAAAGAATTATACGGTTATAGTTGTGAATCTGGATAATGGATGAGGCATTACTAGGAATACCAGGATACCCCATCGAAACATTTCAATGTTTCAGTTTCACTGTGTACTGTTAAAAGAAAACTGATTTCCCGATTAGACACTTGCTCCAGGGTATGTATTTACCAGGTATGATTCTCACATCTGTATGGTTTTACAGATGATGAGTGGGAGTAAGTTATTGGGAATTAGGTGACCATCCTCATTATATTGGGATTCGTTGCAATTGGTGATATTTGAGGAAGTCACCTGGGTTGTTTGCCGGACGGCAAATATTTGGTTTTGAATATCCGTTGTTATGCACCAATTTCAAATTGATATATCTGTACGTCTATTTTTATAGAGTGAGATATACCTTTTGAAATTATGTCTATGACATTTACCTATATCAGTGGATGGTTAGGTAAGGAGTATTGAACAGCGGTGTAATTCTTCTTAACCATAGTACAGTTTTCAACCTACGACACATAGTGAATGAGTTGTTAGACTCAGGGACTTATACAGAGTATTGTATATTGTCCAGTGTCCATTAGGACAGTGGGGTTGGTCCTCGTAATATATTCTGTTTACTTTTAACTACTCTAGTTCTTAGACATGTGTTTCGTAGAAACACAGGGTCTGAGTTTTGAGGAGTTATTGGTATAAGAATAGAGTAGAGAACCAGGTATTGCAAGTATCGGGATTCTTCAAGGTGATCGAAGATGTAGATACTTGTGTATGGTATTCAGTTGATAGTAATGAGAACTTGCTTCTCTTTCAGGTTACTCATAATTGGAAGCATTCCTAAGTTGGGTAACGCTGATCGACCTCCTTCCATTTAGTTGACATGCACTGGTAACAGCTGCATGATTTGAATCTGGTTCAATTAAATCAGTGCCTCTGTTTCTGTATTGGATATAGAACAGTTCATATCTTGACATTGTTAAGGTACGGGGAGTTGTCCGGCTTATGCTTAAAACCAGACTCTGGATAACTCAAGGCACGTTTCTGTAGTGGCTGTTTGTGGGTTGACCCAGGCTATGACGAGGGTTGACTTTCTACCATCAGGAAGATCAATAGTGATATTGTTCTTGACTCGCCACATTTTTAAAAGAATTGGATTTTTCAAAAAACAGTAGTGGGAGTATGGTAGAACTGGAAGTGATTCCAGAACCGTAAACGATTACTGAAGATTTTATAAGAACCTAAAGATTCAATTTGATTTGACATTCCATTGGCCACTCCGCAGAAAAAGTGGGTAACCTCAGGCACCCGAGAGGTACTTCGGTATGCTCAAGGACGGTAGCAGGGAGGTTCTTGTTTACCCAGACGTTCCATTGCTGTTGATTCCAGACTGTGAGACCCGGCAGGAGGATGAGTATAGCGTCGTTCTAAACTTGCTTTAGAAGTGTACGTGTATATGACTCTGCCAGAGGGTTGTCATGGTCAGTGGGAGCAGCGGAAGCATTGGTGGACAGGTGGCTTATGTCTATTTATAGACTAAAGCAGATATAGCGGAGATAGATCATCTATTTCTGATGTGACAGTCATAGGTTTGACTTCATCAGAATAGGGGATGGATCTGTTAAGGAGGTAGTAGGGTGTGATGTCCTGGTATTTGGATGACATACACAGAGTAGGAAGTGATATTCCTATACTACGATCGGTTATACGTTGGTCGTCACACAGTAGTTTCTCCACATTGGACTTGGATATTATATCAGACATTCTGGTTACTAGATCTATGGTTTTAGATCTAGATTTGGGTGGTTTCCCAATCAGGGTACTTTGATAGCATTCTATGAGTATTTAGAATGGACGACTCCTGGCATGGTAGGATACCTGCAGGTGATGGAGTCACCCTCTCTAAAGGTGTCTTACAGACTAAAATGGAGAGGGATGTGCATGATTGGCAGATCACTTGCTTAGGCAATTGAGTCAATCATGAGATGTCAAGTACCACACCAGATGTTGTTCTTGCACTAGGTGCAATAAGTTGATAATGATCCAATCCTGGAGAAACAGTCGGAAGCAGTTTTAGAACATAAGTTGATGTTCTAGGGATATGATAACGACAGCCTCCTTTTAGGAGACGGTTATCATTCCAGGCTTCCAAGGTGACCTGGATGGCAGAATGGCTGTCAGAGTTATAGTTTTCCCTCTGACGAGGGGCAGTATTTTGGACAGGTGGTCCAGGTGGATACTGAGGGAAAGGCATGGCGCAGGATACTGATTAAGTTTAGTTGTCGATACAGTCTAAGAAGTTTGGATTTGGAGTTCATTTATGAGCTAGGTCCCATCAGACATCCAGACATTCCAAGAGAGGTATTGCTCATTTCGGGAAATGGTTTTCTCCGCGAACTTGAGATATAGAGAGATATAGAAAGAAACATCATAGCGGATCCACTCACTGAGGCTATTCCTCGAACGCAATAGTTTCGCAAACGAGTTTTGTGAGACTGACTAGAAGGGGAGTTGGGTGTTCGGTATCACACGGGCTGTGAGTATGCGACATCGCAATAATTAGCCTTGAGTGCAAGTGGGAGATTGTTGGAGATAGTGCCCTCAGAGTCAATTATTGGATCACAGACACGTGATTGCAATGATTGAGGGAGGACCTATCCCGGTAGGACAGTCTTACTCGAGATGATAGTATGCTATCTGGTTTACCTTTATCATCGTGTACTGCTTTAGGTGACCTGACAGGTCGCCATTGCACGTTGATAGAGCCCCTAGGATTCTTGCTTGACTGCCAGCAGTATGAGGGCGATCATATAAGTGAGAGCTGGAGTCTATAAGCACATCCTTAAAAGGTCCCTAGTCGTGGGAGTTTCGAGACAGGGCATCGATTCTCCAGAGTAGACTAGTGAATACAGTCGAGACCCCGACGAGGGGCGGTGGCCGGTCTCACAAGCCACTGGTGTTAGCTGGTTCACCTAAGATGTATACAGATGCTCATTGGGTTATGAGTACACCGGACAGGACTCGCCAGGAACATGCTAGTTGGTCTTATACCTGATGTCAGATAGCAGTTCCCAGGTGACATGTGTACAGGTTAGTTCCTCGACCTGGGGATTGTCATTTGTCTCGTGTGAGTTTCCACTGTACTTTGATTACTACCCTACCACGGCTCAAAGGAGTCGTGCAAACAGGTTTTAGTTGGGTACAGTCCCGAGCCATATGGAGGCAGTGAGCGGATCTTCAGGGGTTCGTCTCTCCCGGTATTGGGGGTGAGGTCGCGCTGTGTCTGGAGAGCCATTACACGAAGTCCTTGGCCAAGGCAGGAGATTTACTGGTAGGTATTCCAGTAGTATCTTAGGGTGTTCTGGGCTACACTCCGACACGACTTGTACCGCTTTTGGGGGTCTGACTTTTACCAACCCCCTAGGCCCGACATGCGATGCTCATAGACGAACGGACCGGACTGTACGGATATTGTCACTGACAGGCTCAGTAGGGTGTCAGGATGAGTTCGCTCATCGACGTCCCTTTTGGTCAATAGCTGGTGGCCCGTCACGTATTGGCTTATACCTCTGACGTGCTAGTGGTTAAATCCACAGCCATAGTATTGACGAGTCTTTGGAGTCCACCACACTTACAGTAACTCAAGCTTTCGGGCGAAACGCTGTAGAGGCCGTATGGAGATATGGCAGGGTCCGATCAGATACGTGCGGTATTGCACGGATCAGGATCGGACGGTTAGTAGTAGAGTCCGTATGCATATATGGCAGGGTTCGATCAGATACGTGCGGTATTGCATGGATCAGGATCGGACGGATATTACTAGCCGGCTTTGGTTTAAGCCGGATCCTAGTATAGTACAGTGTAGATTTTGTCTCTTTGCTTTTGTGTTCAGTAGGAATACAAATACGGGTGTGTATGCACAGCATCGGGGTTTTCCTGTAATTTATTACTGGACCAGTTTTCTAGAGTTGCCAGTTTGCAAATAACACATTGTGGAGGGTTTTCTTGCAAATGGAATGATTATGATGGCTTCATGATTTGACAAGTATCATGAGATCCTTTTTCTTTCTTATCCTTTGCATTGATGAGATAAGAATGGATTAGAGTTGATGTGGTCTTTGATGTGAGATTTGCTTTTGGGGTGTGGTCACCCATTCTCTTTTCCTACACTCACCTTCCTTCTTGTTTTGAGATTGCCTCCACCATTTTGTGATATGAGAGGGGCTGGCCACATTGGGGAAGGGATAATGAGAGAGAGTTCATTTTTGATGTATGGTATTTGTTCATCTCTCATTTTTCTTCATGCTAGAAAAATATGATATACCTTCATTCTCTTCCAAAGTTCATTCTCCTCTCCATCCATGGCAACTTCACCACCCCAAATGAGACAACCATTCTACACTAGCCTACAGCACTTCTTGGACGCGTCGGCTAGCCAACTTCACGCCCGAGTTGCCTCGGTATTGAGGTGGGTGCCCGTAAAATATGCAGACGATGTGGTGCCCTTCCGGCAAGGATGCGATGACCGGAGTTTCCGCGGGAGATCGGGACGACGACGAGAAGACCGGAGGACTCGGATCACTCGGAATATCTCTAACCCGTCTTGTAGTTAGCTAGAACTAGTTTAATGGTCCGATCCGGGTGTTTAGTGCGCGGTGGTGCCGGTTTGCTAAGTTCGCAAAATTAAAGTTTATCACCGCTTCCGCATTTGGCCGTCGGATTGACGGCCGGGGCGCCGCCGTGCACTTACAATGTAAACTAGTATATCAAATATACAATTGTACAATAAATTATTAAATCAACACTTGACTTAATAATCTGGTCATATCACATATAACCGACTAACATCCAATGTATCGACTTATCGAATCAACACTTGATTCAATAACCCGGCTATATCATATATAACCGACCGATACATAAAGTCGCGAGAATACTATACGGTATCACAAATACGCATCATTCTCGGTCTCGCACATATCACATATGCGCTCCTATTTCGTTTTGCCTGAGCCGGTAAAACCTCTGTGTAGGACTCTAAAGACTCGTCAATACGCCGGCAGTAGGTGATGATCACATCGAGCACCCACAAGCCGTCAGCGGTACTAGCTGGACGTAACGGCTACCCGGGTATTGAGCGATCAGAAGATCAGCAAGAAAGCCCGCTCCAACTCCTGTAAAAGCCTGCAGGTAACACTTCCCATACAGTCCGGTCTCCTCGTTTGATATGTCGCATATCAAGTTTAGGGGTGGTAATCGTCAGACCCCAATAACCGATAAGTCGTGCCGATATGAGGCTCATAACGGGTCAAGAAACTACTGGAAACACTCACCAGTAAATCTCTAAATCAGCCCTGGCTAGGGACTTCCCTGTTATGGCCAATCGAGCACAGCGCAACATCAACCCCCAATACCGGGAGAGACGAAACCCCTCCTATCGCTCATAGCCTCCATGTGACTCGGGACTGTACCCAAAAACCACCGTTTTGCACGCCCTCATGGACGTGGAAGGTGGAAATCAAAGCACAGTGGGAATCACACAAGACTCTATGACGATCTCGGGTCTACAGACTAACATGCACAAGTGTCACCAGAGAACTGCCATCTGACGTGAGGTATATTACCATCTGGGAGTTCTCGGCGAGTCCGTCCAGTGTACCCAGTCTCCGCTGAGCACCCATATACCATCTCTGATGTCAAAGACCAATGGATATGGGATCATCCATCGCCCATCTCATGGGTCGAGAAGCGTATATGCTAGTCTACACCGGTATATCGATGTCCCGTCTCGATACACCCACGACTAGTGACCTTGAAGGATGTACTTATGGACTACCATGTCCCCACTAGTATGATCCGCATCATAGTCCAGGTAGTCAAGTACACATCCTAAGGGCTTTACCAACATGTAACTATAAGTCAGTATAAAAGAGATAAGTATACATGTTAAGATAAAGAGAAACTAGATAGCATACTATCATATCGAGCAAGAAAGTCCTCTCTATATATTTCCAAGCATCCAATATAATATACATCATCTGTACAATATTGGCCTCTAAGGTATACATACAACTAACAGGTACAAGATATATTAGTCGGTTATATTTGATATAACCGGATTGTCGGATCAAGTGTTGATTCGATAATTTAATGTATAATAATATATATGATATATTGCATTACATTATCTAGTATTGGCTCGCTTTATTATTTCATTTTCTCACCGGGTAATACATTGATATATATGTGATATATGTTAATTGTATTATTTTATTTTGTTACAAATATATATTATATATGTGATATATAATATAGTAACATGATATGATTACTAATGCAACATATTTAGTGAAGATTAAACAAGGTTAGGGTTTTAATTGGGTTAGTTCTTTCATGAACCTTCTAGAAGGTTTTCTTTTGTCATGAGCTTAGATATTATGTTTGATATTTTCTAGTGACTCATTGTTTAACCCAACCAAAACCCTAGCCCTAGTTAATTCTCTACATGGATTAGCCTTGTCATAGTTGACCATAGCTACATTATTAATCATATATCTTTTCATTATTCATCACAAAAGGTTTTAATCCATTATTTCTTCTTCTTCTTCAACCTTGAGCTTTGAGAAAGCTTTCTAGGTTTTCATGGTGTGATGATTTTGTGTGAGAATTTGATATAAAAAGAAAGTATAAATACTACTTCATCATCCTCAACTAATCTAGCCAATTAGATTAGGGTGTTCACCTCATTAGAGAGAGAGAGCTTGAGTTATAGAAACTTCGAGGTAGATCATCGGAGAAAAAGAAGACTACAAGCTAGCATGGATCGTTCGAGTTGTGGAGCCTCTCTTGAGTCCGGGAGATCATGGATCGCGGTGAAGGGACTTCTACTCGAAGCTTATGAAGCGAAGGAGCGGACTACAAAGGTTGTAATCCCTCACACTTAGTTGTAAAGATGTTTACTTGCATGTTAAACCCTAATAATCTAGCAAAGATCCCGGCTTTGGGTTGTTCGGCACGTCTAAATTTTTATTCGGGCATGGTTGATGCCTTATTAACCCTTGTAAGAGTGTCTAGAAACCCTACAGTGGTATCAGAGCCATGCTAGAGCATTAGGCGACGTGTATATGAAGTTAAAACTCTGATCGAACCACGTAACGTCGAAATAGACCCCCCTTGGGAAATTTTGTGAAAATGTGATTTTTTCTGCATTAAAAATACTTTAAAAAATCAGCAGGGAATTCTAAGAATTACCATGAAACACGAACTCAAAATACCATGAAGTTGCCGTGGAACCGCCGCAGGAACCTGCTTCCCGCGGCGGTTCCGCGGCAGAACTTTGGCTTTATTGACTCGTGTTTGCACAGTATAATCCTTAGCTGTTCCTGCATATTTCTGGGTATTTTAAATCTGACTCAAGTATTGAGTATTCTGGGTTTATTTTGAATTCGTTGATTCGATCGGAAAATTTAATTTCATTCAGTTTTCCGGATAATTTAGAAACTGTTAAAATGTTCGAACGGATATCATTAACTCACTTTTCCCGGCATGAAAAAATTTCAAGTGTTGAACTTTTCTTGAGTTTAAATCTTTCGGAAAAACGTGCAAGTAACGCGGTGGACCCTCTAGAAGAACACAAACCTTAACTCGATTATGTGACCGTCTGAACTGCCTCTAAACCTTAGGGTTTGGGGCAGTACGGCGTGCCACATGTGAGGCGTTGGCTTGACCCTTCTACGGCTGGACCATTGGTACTGTGACATATTCTAGGATTATTTGAACTCGGCTCAAGTGTTGAGCTATTTAGCAAATCTTAGGTATTTGATTATTCGATCAGAAAGTTTAATACTGTCTATTTATCTGGAATGTGATACAATATGTGGAATTCATATAGTTAGGCATGAAATGCGAAATATGTGATATTTCGGATTTATGATGTCTAAAGAGATTGTGGATTCCAAATGTTGTAGTTTTACAATTTCTTTTCTGTGACCGTAAGTGTAGTATGCAGTATGTAGTTGTATTGCCGGTTTTCGTTACTATACATCAACGACGATCGGTGTATGCATACTTACTTACGTTGATGATATGAGATATTATGTGTTGCTGTGATATGTTATATTGGATCGTCGTATTCTGAATAGACGGGGGTTTTATGTGAGATGAGGGTTTTTATTTTCATTCATCTAAAATTCATTTGTATGTAATATTCTTTTATTGGGGCACTTCCGGGATGAGGTTGATGTCACCAGTATATATTATTTACTTTTCCGCATTAAGTAGACCCAAGGAGGGGAGCATAAGTAACCGGGTTCTAGGGTACAGTGAGAGGCCATCTCGAGGAGTCGAGACCGGGTATCCTAACCCTAGAATTGGCAGTGTTACTTGCCGCTCTCGTAGGGGTCTAATGATGTGGGTTTGGCTATTCATCGCGACCGTGGAATCCGTGTTTTATACAGGCTCGTATTAAAACACGGACATCCTAGTATATCCAATATTTCATATATGTTCTTCTGCTGCAATGTTCTGTGATGAGATCATATTACTGCCTGAGACGAATGCTTATACTATATATATATGCTGATATATAAATATCACTGCTTTTGTTTCTTCTGTGATGCTTAGGAAGCATAAGCTGGTGGGTTTTTATTAATGAGATTAATAAAAGAAAAGAAACCTAAAAGATATTGTAGAATCAAAACTTTATAAAAAGGGTAGCTACAGTTTTGCTTTGCATAGCGGTATATATGATATACCTTGCACCTTATTCGATGAGGAAAGAGCCGAGATCCCTTCACCGGGAGTGACCTCTTTAGCTAAACTGACAGATGCTACAAACTCGCGGTTTAGATTTTGACAACTTCTATAGTTCTTGCTTTGCACAGCGGTATATATGATATATCCTGCACCTTATTCGATGGGGAAAGAGCCGAGATCGCTGCATCGGGAGTGACCTCTTTAGCGAAACTAGAAAAATCCTCAAAAACACTCCTTTTTCAAAAACCACTTGATTCTACGACGATATCAAGTTCATTACGCTCATGTTTTTCTGAAAAACCTGCATAGCCCTCCGTCGTTTCAGATAAATATTACTTAGTATTCGTGCTATATTTGTTGACTTAGTCAAGGCGTAGTGTACGGTAGCTAAATAGTGTTTATCTGCTAAAACATAAAATGTGATTGGATTAGGGTAGTCGTACGGCCTTGTTGACTTAGTCAAGGGTCGTACGGGTGGGTTTAATTCAATTGGGAAATGTACGGGTTGAACTTGACTTGCGATTTATGGTTTGTTGACTTAGTCAAGGTCATAGATCGCTAAGGGGCAAAAGCATTATCGGGAATTTCAAGTGTTGAAATTTGCAATGAGATTGCATACCTCCTATGAGATAGTTTGATCTCGATACCCACTGCAAGTAAGTGTTACTCCTGGGAGAGTTTTACACAGGACAATTAGCCGATCAAGTAGGTGTCTAGAAACGTGTTAACGGGGTTATGCCTCTGGGAAACGAGATTTATTTTAATTAGGTCCGTGCGAGAGCACAGGGAACCTCCCTCAAGTACCGACACTGATTTGGCTGAAAGATTGACGAAATTGTAGGGTGTAATTAATCCCGGCTAATCTTACCTTTTAGGGTTTGAAGGAAGATTTGATAAAAACAGTGGGAGACAACTTGATTAGATAAGATAATAACCAATCTAATCTTGCAAGAGCATACGCTAAAGTGTTTTTCTTCTCTCTCTCTCCAGGTAGCGACCATGTCAGGACTTAATCAAGATAAAAATATGGATGTATTGTCTGAACCTGCTTATTATACTGAGCAGGGGATCGTTGGTCCCGTTCTTTCTTATAAGAGTTATAAGACTGAACAGGAAACAGGAGAAAATCTGGATTCTCACGCCGCCCAAACGAAGAACAGGCATGCTGTTGCATCTTCTTCGGGTGTGTTAGTTATTGAGAACTATTTCTCAGTTCACCCTACGTCCTGGGTATTAGATACCGGATCAGGATACCACATATGTAAATTGTTACGTGGGCTACGTAAAGGTAGAGAACTGGGAATGAGTGATCATTCCGTACAAGTAGGGAATGGTGCAAGTATTGCAGCCAAAGTAGTTGGCGAATATCACCTTGTATTACTAAGTAGTAATACATTGATTCTGAACGAGTGCTATTATATACCGAACATGATGTGCAATATTATATCAGTTTCTTTATTAAGTAAAGAAGGATATAATTTTGTAATACAGGATAATATTATGAACATCTTCCTAAATCAAAAGATGATTGGATCAGGCTCCTTACTTAATGGCATGTTCATTCTCAATCAAAATACAGTCCTTAATATACAAAGCACACACAAGAGGAAAAGTTCAGAAATGAACGAATCCTTCGTATAGCATTGTAGACTTAGTCATATCAATGCGACACGGCAAGCTAAACTACATAAGGATGGATATTTGAATACATTCGAATTATCATCTTATGATACTTGTCATTCATGTCTCAAAGGAAAAATGACCAAAACTCCATTTACTGGACACGGAGAAAGAGTTACGGAACTCTTAGGACTGGTACATAGTGATGTATGCGGTCCTATGTCTACGCATGCCAGGAACGGTTCTTCCTACTTCATTACATTCACTAACAATCTCTCTAGATACGGACATGTATTCCTGATGAAACACAAGTCTGAAACTTTTGAGAAATTCAGAGAATATAACCACGAAGTAGAGAACCAAACGGGCAAAAGTATTAAAATCCTTCGATCTGATCGAGGAGGAGAATACTTGAGCAATGATTTTCTGGATTATCTAAAAGAGAATGGGATTCTCTCTCAGCTTACTCCTCCTTATACACCACAGCACAACGGTGTATCAGAATGGAGAAATCGCACCCTATTAGATATGGTGCGCTCTATGATAAGCGATGTTGAGTTACCTATTTCCTTCTAGGGGTATGCGCTAGAGAAAGCCATATACCTATTGAATCTAGTCCCATCTAAATCTGTACCTACCACACCATATGAGATATGGAGTGGGAAGAGACCATATTTTAAACGAGTTAAGATATGGGGTTGTTGGGCCTATGTCAAAAGGCAAAATCCGGACAAACTCGAGGCACGATCAGTTCTTTGCAAGTTTGTGGGATATCTAAAGAATTCTCAAGGATATTTTTTCTACCATGCCGAGGAACAAAAAGTGTTTGTTGCTCAACATGCCACGTTTTTGGAAAAAGAATTTCTTGCAAAAGAAATTAGTGGGAAAGAGGTAGAGCTGGAAGAGGTTCCAGCACCGCAAACTACAACTGATGATTTATTGGAACCAGAGGATTCAGTAGTACCCGACGAACTCCAGCCTCTCCGTCGATCTAGTAGGGTTTCTCATCCACCTGAGAGATACTACGGTTTTCTCATTGATGGTGGAAGCGAGGATTGCATCATGGAAGATGATGACCCGACTAGTTTCGAGCAGGCCATCACGAGTGGTGAC
The DNA here is from genome assembly GCA_030015575.1 of Agapanthus africanus. Lineage (NCBI taxonomy): Eukaryota > Viridiplantae > Streptophyta > Magnoliopsida > Asparagales > Amaryllidaceae > Agapanthus > Agapanthus africanus. The sequence goes on from CM057345.1 coordinate 190,819,482, forward strand.
TCTGTGAAATGGCTGGATGCAATGCGATCTGAGATGGAATCCATGTACACCAACAAAGTATGGACTTTGGAAAATGCTCCTGAAGGGGTAAAACCCATTGGGAGCAAGTGGATCTTTAAAAAGAAAATTGGTGTAGAGGGAAAAACTGAGACTTTCAAAGATAGACTTGTTGCAAAGGGTTTTCGTCAACGACCAGGTGTGGATTATGACGAAGCCTTTTCTCCAGTGGCTATGCTTAAGTCCATCCGGATCTTACTTGCCATTGTTGCATACCATGACTACAAAATCTGGCAAATGGATGTTAAGACCACCTTTCTAAACGGTGATTTAGAAGAGTGCGTGTACATGACTCAGCTAGAGGGCTTCATAGATAGTGGGAGGAGCGGAAAGGTGTGCAAGCTGCTTAAATCCATTTATGGGTTAAAGCAAGCATCGTGGAGTTGGAACATTTGTTTTGATGTTGTAGTCAAAGAGTTTGACTTCATCAAAAATATAGATGAACCTTGTATCTATAAGAGGGTTGCAAAGAGTAAGAATGTCTTCCTCGTATTGTACGTTGATGACATACTCTTAATAGGAAATGATGTTCCTATGCTGCAATCAGTCAAGCTCTTCTTATCACAAAGATTCTCAATGAAAGATCTGGGTGATGCCTCTTGCATATTGGGAATTATTATCTAAATGATACTGGGATTGTCCCAATCCAGGTACATTGACACCATACTAAAGAGGTTTAGTATGGAAGAATCCAAGCGTGGGAACCAACCCACGATCTCTGGACTCACTCTCTCCAAATAGATGTCTCCCAAGACTGATTTGGAGAGAGCTCGCATGCAAGGGATACCCTATGCTTCGGCAGTAGGCTCTATCATGTATGCAATGCTATGTACCAGACCCGATATAGCATACTCACTAAGTGTAGTGAGTCGGTATCAAGCAGATCCTGGAGAGAGTCACTGGACAGCTGTGAAGAACATTCTCAAGTACTTGCGAAAGACTAAGGAGATGTTCTTGTTGTATGGTAACGGAGAACTCCAGGTGGAGTCCTTTACCGATTCCAGCTTCCAAAGTGATAAGGACGACTCTAAGTCGCACTCGAGATTTGTCTTTACCCTCAATGGAGGGGCGGTATGTTGGAAGAGTTCCAAACAAGATACCGTTGCAGACTCGACGATGGAGGCTGAATACATCACTGCCAACGATGCTGCCAAAGAAGCTGTCTGCATAAAGAAGTTCATTAGTGAACTTGGTGTGGTTCCATCCGTTGAGCATCCAATACCTCTGTATTGTGATAACAATGGAGCTGTGGCTTTGGACATGGAACCCAGGTCCCATCAAAAGTCCAGACATATTCTGAGGTGGTATCACCTGATCAGGGAGATAGTTGATCGCCGAGAGATCGACGTCAGGAGATTAGATACGAAGGACAACACTGCTGATCCACTCACGAAGGCTACTCCCCAGATACAGTTTGAGAGATTATTTGGGATGCAAGGTATGAGATGCTACAGCAACTGGCCTTAGTGCAAGTGGGAGATTGTTAGTTATGTATATGCCCTAGAGGCCATTGTTGTACATATGATGTATATTATAGTGGATCCTTTGATATATATAGAGAGGACTTTCTTGCTCGATATGATAGTATGCTATCTGATTGCTCTTTGTCTTAACATGTTGACTTGTATTGTGTTATTGACTTTCTCTCACATGTTTTTAAAACCATTAGGATCTGCACTCGACTACTGGGACTATGATGAGATCATACTAGTGGGGCCACGGTATTCGATGAGTACATCCTATAACTGTTCCTAGTCGAGGGTGTGTCGAGACAGGGCATCGATACACCAGAGTAGAATAGCGTATACGCATCTTGACCCATATGATGGGCGATGGATGATCCCATATCCATCGGTGTTTTGACATCAGAGATGGTATACGGGTGCTCAGTGGAGACTGGGTACACTGGACGGACTCACCGAGAACTCCCATATGGTGATATACCACACGTCAAATGACAGTTCTCCGGTGACACTGGTACAGGGTAGTCTGTAGACCCGAGATCGTCATAGAGTCTTGTGTGATTCCCACTGTGCTTTGATTTCCACCTTACCACGTCCAAGAGGGCGTGCAAAACAGCGGCTTTTGGGTGCAGTACCAAATCACATGGAGGCAATGAGCGATAGGAGGGGATTCGTCTCTCCCGGTATAGGGAGTTGATGTTGTGCTGTGTTCGATTGGCTATAACTGGAAGTCTCTGGTCAGGGCTGATATAGAGATTTACTGGTAAGTGTTACCAATAGTTTCTCAACCTGTTATGAGCCTCACATCGACACGACTTATCGGTTACTGGGGTCTAACGTATACCACCCCTAGACTAGATATGCAACATATCAGACGAAGAGACCGGACTGTACGGGAGTGTTACTGATTGGATTCACAGGAGAATGTACAGGCTTGCTTGTTGATCTTCTGATCGCTCAATAACTGGGTGGCTGTTACGTTTAGCTGACCGCTTGCAGCTTGTGGGTGTTTGATATGATCATCACCTGCTACCGGCGTATTGACGATTCTTTAGAGTAATCTACAGAGGTTTCTTGACTCAGGCAAAACGGAGTAGGAGCACATATGTAATATGTGCAGGACCGAGGATAATGCGATATGAGATGCCGTATTATATTCTCGTGATATTTTGATATAAGCCGGGTCATCGGATCACGTGTTGATTCGATGAATCGGTACATGATATATTAGTCGGTTATATTTGATATAGCCGGATTGTCGGATCAAGTGTTGATTCGATAATTTAATATATAATAATATATATGATATATTGCATTACATTATCTAATATTGGCTCGCATTATTATTTTATTTTCTCACCGGGTAATACAATGATATATATGTGATATATGTTAATTGTATTATTTTCTTTTGTTACAAATATATATTATATATGTGATATATAATATAGTAACAAGATATGATTACTAATGCAACATGTTTAGTGGAGATTAAACAAGGTTAGGGTTTGAATTGGGTTAGTTCTTTCATGAACCTTCTAAAAGGTATTCTTTTGTCATGAGCTTAGATAATATGGTTGATATTTTCTAGTGACTCATTGTTTAACCCAACCCAAACCCTAGCCCTAGTTAATTTTCTACATGGGTTAGCCTTGTCATAGTTGACCATGGTTACATTATTAATCGTATATCTTTTCATTATTCTGTAGGGTTCCTAGGCACACTAATGAGGTTCTACAACTGATCAAACATGTCCAATTCAAAATTTTCATGTGCCAAAGAAACCCTATGCAAGATCGATAATTAGAGGTAAGGCGAAATATGCAAGTAAACAACTTTATTGCTAAGTGAAAGGGACTACAACCTTTGTAGATCCGGTCCTCCACCTCTCTAGCTCCGTGTTGACATCCCTCCGCTGCGATCATCGGAAACCCGGACTCTAGTGTCAGTTTCATCGGAGAAATGGGCGGGCTAGGTCGTTGACTTCGATGCCGAAGATGATCTACGTCGAGGCAACTCAAACTCAAGCTCCATCTTCACTTGGTCATAAAACTTGTGAAGATAACACACTCTACTACATGGCAAGTGGTAGAGGATGAAGAAATAGGAAGTGGGTTCACTTTGGAATTGGATTTCTCACTTGGATTCATCACATGGAAATTTTCAAGCAAGCTTTCTTCACCTCTTGAAGAAGATGAAAAAGAAGAAAGAAAATGAATTATTTCAAAAAGAAAATCAAGTGATGGTTATCATTTAGCAACCATGGGTGAGTGTAACTAGTGTAGAGACTGAACTAGGGTTTAGGCTAATGGTTGGGTTAAGAATAAAACAAAATGGCTTAGACTTTGTCAAAGATGCCATGAAGCTTCATGAAGCTTCAAGCCAAAGTGATAAAAGCCACCACCATTTTGTTTTTGTTTCTTGCCAAAAATAAATAAATGAAATAAATAAATAAGGCAAATGAAACCCTAACCGCTAAGTAAACATGGTATATAGCACACACCCAAGTTTGCATGTATCATCAAACATGATACAATCAAGTGCACAAAAAATATATCATATATACAATGTGCACATTCAAGTGAGAAAACAATCTTAAGTGAACAAATACTAGTTAATGTAAAGTAATATATCAAATATATAATTATACATTAAATCATTAAATCAACATTTGATTTAATGATCCGGTCATACTACATATAACGGACTAATATCAAGTGTATCAATATATCGAATCAACATTTGATTCGGTAACCCGGATATATCTTATATAACCGTCCGATGATACAAATCGCGAGAATAGAATTCAGTATCACATACTGGTATTATTCTCGGTCCCGCACATATCTCATATGCGCTCCTATTTCGTTTCGCTTGAGCCAGGAAACCTCTATGTAGGACTCTAAAGACTCGTCAATACGCTGGCAGCAGGTGATGATCATATCAAACACCCACAAGCCGCAAGCGGTCTGCTAAACGTAACGGCCACCCGGGTATTGAGCGATCAGAAGATCAACGAGCGAGCCCGCTCACACTCCTGTGAATCCAACCAGTAACACTTACCGTACAGTCCGGTCTGTTCGTCTGATATGTCGCATATCTCGCCTAGGGGTGGAAAACGTCAGACCCCAGTAGCTTCATAAGTCATGCCGATGTAAGGTCCATAACATAGCATTAAACTACTGATAACACTTACCAGTAGATCACTGTAACCCTGGCCAGGGATTTCCAGTTATGGCCAGTCGATCATAGCGCAACATCAACCCCAGATACCGGGAGAGACGAATCCCCTCCTATCGCTCATTACCTCCATGTGAATCGGGACTGTACCCAAAAACCACCTGTTTGCACGACTCAGTAGAGCCGTGGTAGGGTGGAAATCAAAGCACAGTGGGAGACACACAAGACTCTATGACGATCTCGGGTCAATAGACTAAGTTGTACCAGTGTCACCAGAGAACTTCCATCTGACGTGAGGTATAATACCATCTGAGAGTTCTCGGCGAGTCCGTTCAGTGTACCCAGTCTCCACTGAGCACCCGCATACCATCTCCGATGTCAAACACCAATGAATATGGGATCATCCATCGCCCATCACATGGGTCGAGAAGATATAGGCTAGTCTACTCTGGAATATCGATGCCCCGTCTCGATATTCCCACGACTAGGAACATTGAAGGATGTACTCATGGACTACCCAGGCCCCAGTAGTATGATCTACATCATAGTCCTGGAAGTCGAGTATACATCCTAAGGTCTTTATCAACATGTAACAGAGAGACAGAAAGTATACATGTTAAGATAAAGAGCAACCAGATAGCGTACTATCATGTCGAGCAAGAAAGTCCTAACAATATATGTCCCAGCATCCACTACAATATACATCCAATGTACAGTAATGGCCTCTAGGGCATACATATAACTAACATATTCATCACAAAAGGTTTTAATCCATTATTTCTTCTTCTTCTTCAACCTTGAGCTTTGTGAAAGCTTTCTAGGTTTTCATGGTGTGATGATTTTGTGTGAGAATTTGATATAAAAAGAAAGCATAAATACTACTCCATCATCCTCATCTAATCTAGCCAATTAGATTTGGGTGTTCACCTCATTAGAGAGAGAGAGAGAGCTTTAGTTATAGAAACTTCAAGGTAGATCATCAGAGAAAAGGAAGACTACAAGCTAGCATAGATCGTTCGAGTTGTGGAGCCTCTCTTGAGTCCGGGAGAACATGGATCGCGGCGAAGGGACTTCTACTCGGAGCTTGTGAAGCGAAGGAGCAGACTACAAAGGTTGTAATCCCTCACACTTAGTTGTAAAGATGTTTACTTGCATGTTAAACCATAATAAACTAGCAAATATCCCGGCTTTGGGTTGTTCGGCACGTCTAAATTTTTATTCGGGCATGGTTGATGTTTTATTAACCCTTGTAAGAGTGCCTAGGAACCCTACATACGTTGTGAAGATTACTTGGTGTACATGGAAAAGTTGAGACATTCAAAGCTAAGACTAGTTGTAAAAGGTTCTTGTCATCAACCAGGTTTGAATAATGATGAAACCTTTTCTAGTGGCTATGCTTAAGTCCATCCGGATCCTACTTGCCATTGCTACATACCATGACTGAGATATCTGGCAGTTGGGTATCATGACTGCTTTTCTAAAAAGTGATTTAGTAGAGAACGTCTACAAGTATACAGCCAGAGGGCTTTGTAGACAGTGGAAGCAGCAGAAACGTGTGCAAGTTGCTTTACGGGTTAAAGCAGGCATCGCGGAGTTGGAACATCTGTTTTGATGTGGTAGTCAAAGAGTTTGACTTCATCAAAATGGTAGACAAACCTTGTATATACAAAAAGGTAGTAGGGAGTATGGTGATGATCCTCGTATTGTACGTGGATGACATACTCTTGATAGGGAAGGAGTTTCCTATGCTACGCTCGGTCAATCTCCTCTTATCACAAGGATTCTCCATATAGGATCAAGGTGATACCTCCTAAATCCTGGGGTTTTGGATCTATGAGATTGATCTAAGTGTATGTTAGGATTCTCACTAGGCGTAGTGAGATGGTATCAATCGATCCATAGGAGAATCACTAGATAGCTTCCAGGGTGGTATGGTCGACTGAATGTCAGTCACAGGCATTGTCTTTACCCTCAGTAGAGGGACGGTATGTTGGAAGATTTCCAAGCAAGATGACGTGGCATACTAGACGATAAAGGCTGGATACATTGCAACCAAGGATGCTACCAAAGAGGTAGTCTGGATGTATATAGTTCATGAGATGAACTTCGTTCCTACCATTGTGTGACAATGGAGTTGTGGCTTTGGCCTAGGAACCCCCGTCCCATCAGTGATCCAGACATATTCTTAGGCAGAAACACCTGATCATGGAGATGGTTGATCTCCAGGGAGATCGAGGTTAGGAGAGTAGACACAGAGGACAATAGCGCGGGTCCACTCACAAAGGCCTATTTCCCAGTAGAGACTTTTATGGGATGGTTGAGTATGAAATACTTCAACCACTGCTGATTTTTGGGTATGGGATACTATAACAGATGGCCCTAGTGCAAGTAGGAGATTGTTAGTGATATGTATGCCCTAGAGGCCATTACTGTACATACGATGTATATTGTAATGGATGCTTGGACATATATATGGAGGACTTTCTTGCTCGACATGATATTATGCTATCTGGTTACTCTTTATCTTAACATGTACACTGATTGTCTCTATGTTACATGTTGATAAAGTCCTTAGGATGAGTACTTGACTACCAGGACTATGATGCAGATCATACTAGTAGGGACAGAGTAGTCGCTAAGTTCATCCTTCAAATGTTCCTAGTCGTAGGTGTATCGAGACAGGGCATCGATATACCAGAGTAGACTAGCGTATAGCTTCTCGACCCATGTAGATGGGCAATGGGTGATCCCATATCCATTGGTGTTTGACGTCAGAGATAGTATATGGGTGCTCAGTGGAGACTGGGTACACTGGACGGACTCGCCGAGAACTCCCAGATGGTATTATGCCTAACGTCAAATGGCAGTTCTCTGGTGACGCTGGTACAGGTTAGTCTGTAGACCCGAGATCGTCATAGAGTCTTGTGTAATTCCCACTGTGCTTTGATTTCCACCTTAACACGTTCAAGAGAACGTGCAAAACGGTGGCTTTTGTGTACTGTCCCGAGTCATATGGAGGCAATGAGCGATAGGAGGGGTTTCGTCTCTCCCGGTATAGGGAGTTGATATTGCGCTATACTCGATTGGCTATAACAAGAAGTCCTTGGCCAAGGCTGCTTCAGGGATATACTGGTAAGTGTTATCAGTAGTTTCTCGACCCGTTATGAGCCTCATATCGGCACGACTTATCGAGTTACTGGGGTCTGACGTTTACCACCCCTAGACGAGATATGTGACATACCAAACAAAGAGACCGGACTGTACGGTAGTGTTACTGATGGGATTCGCAGGAGTGTGAGCAGGCTTGCTTGTTGATCTTCTGATCGCTCAATACCCAGGTGGCCGTTATGTTTAGCAGACCGCTTGTGGCTTGTGGGTGTTTGATATGATCATCACCTACTGCCGGCGTATTGACGAGTCTTTAGAGTCCTACATAGAGGTTTCCTGGCTCAAGCGAAACGGAGTAGGAGCACATATGTCCGAGATTGATACGATATGAGATACAGTATTCTATTCTCGCGATTTGTGACAGCGGTCGGTTATATGTGATATAGCCGGGTTATCGGATCAAGTGTTGATTCGATAAGTTGTTACATTTGATATTAGTCAGTTATATGTGATATAGCCGGATTATTAAATCAAGAGTTGATTCAATAATTTAGTGTATAATTATATATTTGATATATTACATTACATTAACTAATAATAATCTCACTTATGATTTCTTTTTCTCATTTTGTGCACATTGAATATATGTGATATATTTTTGTGTACATGTTTTGTATCATGTTTGATGATACATGCAACTTGGGTGTGTGTATGACTTGCACCATGCTTGGTTTAAACCTAGGGTTTTTAATAGATTAAGTAATTCAAAACTAAAGTCTTTTGTCATGGAAAGAAGCTTTTGGAAGCTTGGATTTGCAGTGACTAAAATCTTCAAGTTTTGTTTTGCCTTATGATATTTATAAACCCTACCCTTGACCTTAGCTCTTAGTTAATTCTCTATATGAGTTAAGCATGAGGGCTTAAGTCACCCATGGTTGCAATAATTCATTTGGATTATTACTTTTCATATGAGTTCTTCATTCTTCTTCTTCTTCCTCAAAGCTTTCTAGCTTCAATAGAGATGTGCGAAAATGAGTGAAAAAATGAAATCCAAAGTGAGCCCACTTCCTACTTCATCATCCTCTACTACTTGTCATTTAGTATAGGCTGTTTGCTCGTAAACAGTCACCCTTTTCTTGTCTGTTCCACTAATTCCGTAATTAGTGAAGAGATAGCTTGGGTTAGTGTCTCCTCGACGTAGATCATCTTCGGCCTCGAAGACTTTGAAGCAAGCATCTTCGTTTCTTCATCGAAGCCTCCTCGGCAAATTTTTGAATTTGGCATGGATGATACCTCCCGAAACCTTGCTGCCGACTTAGGTAACCCTGCAAGGGTATCTCTTGCATCCGAGCTCTCTCCAAATCAGTCTTGGGAGACATCTCTTTGGAAAGAGTGAGTCTAGAGATCGTGGGTAAATTCCCACGCTTGGATTCTTCCATACTAAACCTCTTTAGTATGGTGTCAATGTACCTGGATTGGGACAATCCCAGTATCCGTTTGGATCTATCTCTATAGATCTTAATTCCCAAGATGCCGGATGCATCACCTAGATCTTTCATTGAGAATCTTTGTGATAAGAAGAGCTTGACCGAGTGCAGCATAGGAACATCATTTCCTATCAAGAGTATGTCATCCACGTACAATACGAGGAAGACAACCTTACTCTCTGCCACCTTCTTGTATATACAAGATTCATCTACGTTTTTTATGAAGTCAAACTCTTTGACTACCACATCAAAACAGATGTTCCAACTCCGCGATGCCTGCTTTAACCCATAGATGGATTTAAGCAGCTTGCACACCTTTTCGCTGCTCACACTGTCTACGAAGCCCTCTAGCTGAGTCATGTACACACTCTCTTCTAAATCACCATTTAGAAAGGCGGTCTTAACGTCCATTTGCCAGATTTCGTAGTCATGGTTTGCAGCAATGGTAAGTAGGATCCGGATGGACTTAAGCATATCCACTGGAGAAAAAGTTTCATCATAATCCATACCTGGTCGTTGACGAAACCCTTTTGCAACAAGTCTATCTTTAAAAGTCTAAACTTTTCCATCTACACCAAGTTTCTTCTTAAAGATCCATTTGCTGTAAGTGCACTGCAGCGCCCCGGCCGTCAATCCGACGCCGGAATACGGAAACGAAACTTTTACAAAACTTGTAAACCGGCACTACCGCGCACTATAAACCCGGATCGGGCCATTAACCTAATGCTAGCAAACTAGAGAATGGGTAAAATGCTATACCGAGCGATCCGTGTCCTTCGGTCTTCGGCCTCCACTCCGATCTCATCGCGGAATCTTCGGTCTTCATCTCCTCATCGGAACGAGCACCACATCGCCGGGTTCTTTTACGGGCTCCCACCTCTGGACCGAGGCAACTCGGGCACGAAGTTGGCGAGTCGACGTGCCCAAGGATGCTGTAGGCAAAGTGTAGAATCCATTTGTCTCAAGGGGTTTAAAGTTGCCATTTGATGGAAGAAGAAGCTATGTAGATGAATGACTTTTGTAGCAAGCAAAATTGTGTGATGAATATTTTTCCTCATACTAGAAAATGAATCCCCACCACCAACAATGTGTGGCCGGCCCCTTACCCTAATAGAGTGGGAAAAACAAAAAAAGGTGAGCCAAAGAATGAAATATGAGGATAAAGAGGAATTATGGTCACACCAAATCAAATCCAATCCTTTCTCATTTAATGCAAACCATGTGAAGAAAAAGGAATCTCATGATGCTAGAACCATCATAATCTCTCCATTTACAAATAAACCCCCTCCACATAACTAATTTGCATACTTGCAAATAACCCCCTCCATCGAAAAAATCCGGCCATGAAGGATCAAAGGAAAACTAGCCGAAACGTAATACAAACCGGAAACTTCAAAAACTGATCCCGTAATAAATTACAGGAAAACCCCGCGACCGTATATACATACCCGCATTTGTATTCCGACCGAATACAAATGCAATGAGATAAAATCTACACTGTACAATACTAGGATCCGGCTTAAACAAAAGCCCGCTAGTATTATCCGTCCGATCATGATCCGTGCAATACCGCACGTATCTGATCGAACCCTGCCATATCTCCATATGGCCTCTAAAGCGTTTCGCCCGAAACTTGAGAAACTGTCTGTGAGGGACTCTAAAGACTCGTCAATACTTTTGGCTGTGGATTTAACCACTAGCACGTCAGAGGTATTAGCCATACGTAACGGGCTACCAAGTATTGACCAAAAGGGACGTCGATGAGCGAACTCATCCCGACACCCTACTGAGCCTGTCAGTGACAATATCCGTACAGTCTGGTCCGTTCGTCTATGAGCATCGTATGGTGGGCCTAGGGTGTTTGTAAAAGTCAGACCCCCAAAAGCGGTACAAGTCGTGTCGGAGTGTAGCCCAGAACACCCTGAGATAGTACTGGAATACCTACCAGTAAATCTCCTGCCTTGGCCAAGGACTTCGTGTAATGGCTCTCCTAGACACAGCGCAACCTCACCCATAATTCCGGGAGAGACGAACCCCTGAAGATCCGCTCACTGCCTCCATGTGGCTCGGGACTGTACCTAACTAAAACTTGTTTGCACGACTCCTTTGAGCGCGGTAGGGTAGTAATCAAAGTACAGCGGGAACTCACACGAGACAAATGACGATCTCAGGTCGATGAACTAACCTGTACACATGTCACCAGGGAACTGCTATCTGACGTCAGATATAAGACCAACTAGCTGATTCCCGGCGAGTCCTGTCCGGTGTACTCATAACCCAATGAGCACCTGTATACATCTTTGGTGAACCAATTGACACCAGTGGCTTATAAGACCGGCCACTGCCTCTCGTCGGGGTCTCGACTGTATACACTAGTCTACTCTGGAGTATCGATGCCCTGTCTCGAAACACCCTCGACTAGGGACCTTTTAAGGATGTGCTTATAGACCCCAGCCCCCACGTATATAATCGCCCTCATACTGCTGGCAGTCAAGCAAGAATCCTAGGGGCTCTATCAATGCGCAATAGTGACCTGTAAGGTCACCTAAAATAGTACATGATGATAAAGGTAAACCAGATAGCATACAATCATCTTGAGTAAGACTGTCCTACCGGCATAGGTCCTCCCTCAATCATTACAATCAAGTGCATGTGATCCAATAATTGACTCTGAGGGCACTATATCCAACAATCTCCCACTTGCACTCAAGGCTAATTATTGCGATGTCGCATACTCACAGCCCGTGTGATACCGAACACCCAACTCCTCTACTAATCAATCTCACAAAACCTGTTTGCGAAACTAATGCGTTTGAGGAATAGCCAAGTGAGTGGATACGCCCTAATGTTTCTTTCTATGTCTCTCTTTATCTCAAGTTCGAGGAGAAAGCCATCTCCCGAAATGAGCAATACCTGTATTAGAGTAAGTCTGGATATCTGATGGGACCTAGCTCATAAATGAACTCCAAACCCAAACTTCTTAGACTGTATCGTCAACTGAGCTTAATCAGTATCATGCGCCATGCCTCCCTCAGTATCCATCTTGATGACCTGTCCAAAATATTGCCCCTCGTCAGAGGGAAAACTATAACTCTGACAGTCACTCTGTCATCCAAGTCACCTTGGAAGCCTGGAATGATAACTATCTCCCAAATGAGGCTGTCGTTATCATATCCCTTGAACATCCATTTATGTTCTAAAACTGCTTCCGAATGTTTCTCCAGGATTGGATCAATATCAACTTATTTCACCTACTGCAAAAACAACATCTGGTGTGGTACTTGACATCTCATGATTAACTTAATTGCCTAAGCAAGTAATCTGCCAATCATTTACATCCCTCTCCCCTTTAGTCTGTAAGACACCTTTAGAGAGGGTGACTCCATCACCTGCAGGTACACTACCGTGCGAGGAGTCATCCATTCTAAATACTCTTAGAATGCTGTCTAAGTACCCAGATTTGGACACTTCCCAAATCTAGATCTAGTAACCAGAATCTCGATATAATATCCAAGTCCTATGTGGAGAAACTACTGTGTGACAACCAAAGTTTAACCGACCGTAGTATAGGAATTCCTTTTCCTACTCTGTGTATGTCATCTAAATTACAGGACATCACACCCTACTACCTTCTTAACAGATCCATCCCCTATTCTGATGAAGTCAAACCTATGACTGCCACATCAGAAATAGATGATCTATCTCCGCTATATCTGCTTAGGTCTATAAATAGACATAAGCCACTTATCCACTATGCTTCGGCTACTCCCACAGACTACGATAACCATCTGGCAGAGTCATATAGATGTACACTTCTAAAGCTAGTTCAGAACGACGCTATACTCATCCTCCTGCCGGGTCTCACAGCCTGGAACAACAACAATGGCAAGTCTGGGTAAACAAGAACCTCCCTGTCACCGTCCTTGAGGCTACCGGAGTACCTCTCGGGTGCCTGAGGTTACCCACCATATCTGCAGAGTGGCCAATGGAATGTCAAACCAGATTGAATGTTTAGGTTCTTATCTAACTTTCAGTAATCGTTTGCGGTTCTGGAATCACGTCCAGTTCTACCATACTCCAACTACTGTTTTCTGAAAAAATCCATTTTTATTAAAACTATGGCGAGTCTAGAACAATATCACTATTGATCTTCCAGATGGTAGAAAATCAACCCTCGTCATTGCCTGGGTCAACCCACAAACAGCCATTACAGAAACGTGCCTTGAGTTATCCAGAGTCTGGTTTTAAGCATAAGCCGGAAAACTCCCCGTACCTTAACAATGTCAAGATATGAACTGTTCTATATCCAATACAGAAACAGAGGCACTGATTTAATTGAACCAGATTCAAATCATGCAACTGTCCCCAGTGCATGTCAACTAAATGGAAGGGGGCCGATCAACATTACTCAACTTAAGTGTGATTCCAATTATGAGTAACCTGAAAGAGAAGCAAGTTCTCTTAATCATTACTATCATCTGAATACCATACACAAGTATCTACATCTTCGATCTTTTTGAAGAATCCCGATACTTGCAACGCCTGGTTCTCTACTTTATTCATATACCTATAACTTCTCAAAACTTGGACCTTGCATTTCTACGAAACGCATGTCAAAAACTAGAGAAGTCACAAGTAAGCAGAATATAGTACGAGCACCAACCCCTCTGTCCTCACAGACACTAGACAACATACAATACTCTGTATAAATCCCTTGAGTCTAATAACTCATTCCCTGTGTGTCGTAGGTTGAAAACTGTACTTATGGTTAAGAATAATTACACCGATGTTCAATGCTCCTTACCTAACCATCCACTGATATAGGTAAATGTCATAGAGATAATTTCAAAAACGTAGACGTATAGATATATCAATTTGAAATTGGTGCACAATGACGGATATTCAAAACCAAATATTTGCCGTCCGGCAAACAACCCATGCGATTTCCTCAAATATCACCAATTATAACGAATTCCGATATAATGAGGAAGATCACCTAATTCCCAATAACTTACTCCCACTCATCATCTGTAAAACAATACAGATGTGAGAATCAAACCTGGTAAATACATACCCTGGAGCAAGGACTAATTGGGAAATCAGCTTTCTTTTAACAGTACACAGTGAAACTGAAACATTAAAATGTTTCGTAGGGGTATCCTGGTATTCTTAGTAATGCCTCTTCCATTATGCAGATTCACAGCCGTAACCGTATATTTCTTTGTCATCTCTCCACATCCCTTCATATGTCTTTAGTCATTACCTTCTGTACACCCTCTTAGGCTAAATGGTTTTCTTCCTTCCCTACCGTTCGGCACCAGCCTATGGTTTGGTAGAAGACTATCCAATAAGCCTAATGGGTGTACTGTCCTAGTCCTAGGGGAACTCGCAATGCGAGAGAAGGTGAAGATAAAAGACAACCGAATAAACCTTATTCCTATTTCTCCTGAACCAGAATCCATCCCCGAACTGGAACAAGTTCCTTTCGAGTTAGTATATAACCATATGATGGAGTATCTAATAAACTGTAGATCTCCGTAGTGATACGTAGTGTCCTGGAGAAATACAAATGTGAAGTGGGAGTGGTAATGAAATACTTGGTTTGGTCGTGAATAGCAGTCACAATTTACTTTGCCCTCCTTCTAATCCTTTTATTTGTCTTAACATAATACCTTCTGTACACCGTTTAGGCTAATTGGTTTTCTTCATTCCCTACCATTCAGCACCAGCCTAAGGTTTGGAAGAGGACTATCCAATAGGCATAATGGGTGTACTATCCCCTAATCCAAGGAGCACCCGCAACCTGAGAGAAGGTAAAAGGAAAAGACAACTGAATAGTCCTATTCGTTTTCTCCAGAACCGGAAACCATCCTCGAATAAATTCCTTCGAGTTCGTATATAACCATACGATGGTTTTATCCAATGGAAGTGGACGTTCGTAGTAATACGGGTTGTTCTGGAGAAAAAGGGTAAAAGTAGGAGCGGCAATGAGGTTTGCAACTCTGACAATCTAAAAAGCCAGTGTTTTAAGAAGGTTCGGTTAATTTGGTCACTGAGTCATAGTCTAGGGTCGGGCCATGGTCGCTGCCAAAGAGAGAGAAAAGACACACTCAGCGTGCACTCTAGCCTAGAACAGAATGGTTATCACTTTATCTAATCAGGAAACCTCCCACTGTAACGTCAAATTCTTCCCTAAATCTGAAAGAAGAATTAGTCGGGATCACCCGAGGAGTAAACCAACTCATCAGTGGGAATCGGGATCCAACTATCATCGCATGATAACGTGTCGGAATCCGCTCACGTTATCAAACTCCAGAAGGTATGCGCATATCTGGCAATTTTCAGTTTCTTTAGAAACCCCCGATGTGATTTTTGCCCCATGCTCTTATGATCTTGACTAAGGCCAACAAATCATAAGTCACATGTCAAGTTCTACCCATCATTGTCCAGGTTAATTTGAACCCACACGTACAAGCCCTTGACTAGGGCCAACAAGGGTATACGACTGTCCCAAACCAACGCATCTATCTATGCAGCAGAAAGGTAACAAGCAGCTACCATACACTATGCCTTGACTAAGGCCAACAAATATAGCATGAATACTACGTGCTACCCGTCTGAAATGACGGAGGGCTATGAATGGTTTTTGGGGAATAACCTTTAACGTAATGAACTTGATATCGTTGAAGGAACTGGATAGCTTTATAAAAATATAGTGGCGAAAACCATTGCTAAAGAGGTCACGCCCGGTGAAGGGATCTCGGCTCTTTCCCCGTAGAATGAGGTGCAGGATATTCCAACTGAATACCACGATGCAAAGCAAAAGTAATCGACTATAGTGAAGTTATTGCCCTGACGCAAAATTCTGTCCAAGGGGTCACTCCCGGTGAAGGGATCTCGGCCCTTGCCTCGTCGACTGAGGTGTTGGATATTCATAACCGAATACCACTGTGCAAAACAAAAGAGAACGCCCTTGCAATAAAAGCTTTTTGAAAAATGTTCCAAAAACATCAGAATAGGTTTGTTTAGCTTGCATTGATCCGAATCAATGCAGTCCCATCAATTGATCACACCAATAAAGAACGAAAATAATGATGTACGTCTATGCATCCGCATTCGCCACTGGGTCCCGTCATCACCCGTTAGGTTATTTAAGTAACGACAGAGCGGGGACTGGACTAGCGCGGATGCAAAACATATACAATATCTACTAGTATATATATTAATATATAATATTCGCTCAAGGCGTGATAAAATGCAACATCACAGAAATGTAATTAGCATCACAGAACAATACAGATATCTGGGATCCCCGGGTTTCATACAGCCGCTACTGAAACCCGACGTTCCCCTGGTCGTGTGGATAGCCTGTGCAATGAAATCCTAGACCCCTACGGGTGCGGCAAGTTACCCACCAAAACCTGAAGCGAGGCAACCCCCTTCAGCAACGTGAATAGACCACCCAGCACTTCACGGAATCCGGTAACTTGGACACCCCTCCTTGGGTCAACCTATACCCCCTACGAGTGCGACGAATAGGCCGCCAATTCTAGAGTGAAGCCCCCTCCGTCTCAACGCCATGAGATGCGGGCCCGTTGCCCTCTAGAACCCGGCTATCCGTGCACCCCACCGCGGGATAATCCTAGTACAGAAAGTAAAATATACATACAACGGGTACATCGACCTCAGCCCGGTCGTGCCCCAAAAGAATAATATACAAACAGGCAGTGGCGGCAGTCCACATGTCGGACGCTCGCCCCGCAATATCAAATGTACATATACAACCAAACTGTACTAATATTGCATCCAGGCTATCCACCACGACAAATCCGCAACATCTCTGCACAACACAGAACATCAACGTGAATGTCACGTTCGCAATTCCGTCTAAAAGGGCTATAGCAGTTAGACAGGATTTACCGATCAAGTGACATTCACGGTCGCGGATATAATGTAAATACTGTGAACTAACATGTTTAAAATTTTCGATCGACTAAATTTCCCGAAGCGGGCCCCAAGCACAACTGTAGCACTCAAAAACATCTGGGCCCAAAAAGAATATATCAGAAACCCTATTTCCATGTCAGAGAGCCACTGTAAAAATTTGATGCAGTGAAGCCAAATTTCGGCGGCGGATCCGCGGCCAAAACATGGTTTTGACCGCTGATCCGCCGTGCTACAGTAACTTCAGCCTACCAAACTTTCACGAAATGCATAAAAAACCCTGCTCGTATTTTTACAATGTACCAAATAATTTTTAATGAACTGGAAAAATTCGACAGAAACATGACATGGAAACTCGGTTTTTGGAAAATCCGTTTGATCGAACTTTTAAACACGTTAGAGCAAGCTAGAATAGCTTAATGGCGTGGCTCTGATACCAATATAACTGCACGGCAGTGCCCCGGCCGTCAATCCGACGCTGGAATGCGGAAACGAAACTTTTACAAAACTTGTAAACCGGCACTACCGCGCACTATAAACCCGGATCGGGACATTAACCTAATGCTAGCAAACTAGAGAATGGGTAGAATGCTATACCGAGCGATCCGTGTCCTTCGGTCTTCGGCCTCCACTACGATCTCCTCGCGGAATCTCCGGTCTTCATCTCCTCGTCGGAACGGGCACCACATCGCCGGGTTCTTTTACGGGCTCCCACCACTGGACCGAGGCAACTCGGGCATGAAGTTGGCGAGTCGACGTGCCCAAGGATGCTGTAGGCAAAGTGTAGAATCCATTTGTCTCAAGGGGTTTGAAGTTGTCATTTGATGGAAGAAGAAGCTATGGAGATGAATGATTTTTGTAGCAAGCAAAAATGTGTGATGAATATTTTTCCTCATACTAGAAAATGAATCCCCACCACCAACAATGTGTGGCCGGCCCCTTACCCTAATGGAGAGGGAAAAATAAAAAAGGGTGAGCTAAAGAAAGAAATCTAAGGATAAAAAGGAATTAAGGTCACACCAAATCAAATCCAATCCTTTCTTATTTAATGCAAACCATGTGAAGAAAAAGGAATCTCATGATGCTAGAACCATCATAATCTCTCCATTTACAAATAAACCCCCTCCACATAACTAATTTGCATACTTGCAAGTAACCCTCTCCATCGGAAAAAACCGGCCATGAAATATCAAAGGAAAACTGGCCGAAACGGAATACAAGCTGGCAATTTCAAAAAACTGATTCCGTAATAAAATACAGGAAAACCCCGCGACCGTATATATATACCAGCATTTGTATTCCGACCGAATACAAATGCAATGAGACAAAATCTACACTGTACAATACTAGGATCCGGCTTAAACCAAAGCCCGCTAGTATTATCCGTCTGATCATGATCCGTGCAATACCGCACGGATCTGATCGAACCCTGCCATATCTCCATACGGCCTCTACAACGTTTTGCCCGAAACTTGAGAAACTGTCTGTAGGGGACTCTAAAGACTCGTCAATACTTTTGGCTGTGGATTTAACCACAAGCACGTCAGAGGTATTAGCCATACGTAACGGGCTACCAAGTATTGACCAAAAGGGACGTCGATGAGCGAACTCATCCTGACACCCTACTGAGTCTGTCAGTGACAATATCCGTACAATCCGGTCCGTTCGTCTATGAGCATCGCATCGCGGGCCTAGGGCGTTGGTAAAAGTCAGACCCCCAAATGCGGTACAAGTCGTGTCGGAGTGTAGCCCAGAACACCCTGAGATATTACTGGAATACCTACCATTAAATCTCCTGCCTTGGCCAAGGACTTCGTGTAATGGCTCTCCTAGACACAGCGCGACCTCACCCTCAATACTGGGAGAGACGAACCCCTGAAGATCCGCTCACTGCCTCCATGTGGCTCGGGACTGTACCCAACTAAAACATGTTTGCACGACTCCTTTGAGCTGGTACGGTAGTAATCAAAGTACAGTGGGAACCCACACGAGACAAATGACGATCTCAGATCGATGAACTAACCTGTACACATGTCACCAGGGAACTGCTATCTGACGTCAGGTATAAGACTAACTAGCAGGTTCCCGGCGAGACCTGTCCTGTGTACTCATAACCCAATGAGCACTTGTATACATCTTAGGTGAACCAACTGACACCAGTGGCTTATGAGACCGGCCACCGCCCCTCGTCGGGGTCTCGACTGTATACTCTAGTCTACTCTGGAGTATCGCTACCCTGTCTCGAAACTCCCTCGACTAGGGACCTTTTAAGGATGTGCTTATAGACCCTAGCTCCCACGTATATGATCGCCCTCATACTGCTGGCAGTCAAACAAGAATCCAAGGGGCTCTATCAACGCGCAATAGTGACCTATAAGGTCACCTAAAACAGTACACGAAGATAAAGGTAAACTAGATAGCATACTATCATCTTGAGTAAGACTGTCCTACCGGCATAGGTCCTCCATCGATCATTGCAATCACGTGCCTGTGATCCAATAATTGACTCTGAGGGCACTATATGCAACATTTGCTCCCAATGGGTTTTACCCCTTCAGGAGCAACTTCCAAAGTCTATACATTATTGATGTATATGGATTCCATCTCAGATCGCATTACATCCAGCCATTTCACAAAGTCCCTACTTGTGGTGGCCTGCTCGAAGCTAGTTGGGTCATCATCTTCCATGATGCAATCCTTGCTCCCACAATCAATGAGAAAACCGTAGTATCTCTCAGGTGGATGAGGAAACCTAGTAGATCGGCGGAGAGGCTGAGGTTCGTCGGGAACTATCGAATTCTCTGGTCCTTCCAAATCTTCTGTCGTAGTTTGTGTTGGATATGGTGCCCTCAAAGTCAATTATTGGATCGCTGGCACGTGATTGTAATGATTGAGGGAGGACCTATACCGTTATGACTGTCTTACTCTAGATGATAGCATGCTATCTGGTTTTTCTTTATCATCGTATACATGCTTTAGTTCACTATTGCATGATGATAGAGCACATAGGATTCTTGCTTGACTGCCAGCAGTATGATGGCGATCATATACGTGGGAGCTGGGATCTGTAAACACATCCTTAAATGTCCCTGGTCGTGGGAGTATCGAGATTGGGCATCGATACTCCAGAGTAGACTAGTGTATACAGTCGAGACCCTGACGAGGGGCGGTGGCCGGTCTCACAAGCCATTGGTGTTAGTTGGTTCACCTAAGATGTATACAGGTGCTCATTGGGTTATGAGTACACCGGACAGAACTCGCCGGGAATCTGCTAGTTGGTATTATACCTAGCGTCAGATAGCAGTTCCCTGGTGACATGTGTACAGGTTAGTTCATCGACCTGAGGTTGTCATTTGTCTCCTGTGAGTTCCCACTGTGCTTTGATTTCTACCCTACCACGGCTCAAAGGAGTCGTGCAAACAGGTCTTTTTTGGGTACAGTCCCGAGCCACATGGAGGCAAGTGAGCGGATCGGAAGGGGATTCGTCTCTCCCGGTATTGGGGTGAGATCACGCTGTGTCTAGGAGAGCCATTACACAAAGCCCTCGGCCGAGAAAGGAGATTTACTGGTAGGTACTCCAGTAGAATCTCAGGGTGTTCTGGGCTACTCTCTGACACAACTTATACCGCTATTGGGGGTCTGACGTTACCAGCCCCCTAGGCCGATATGCGATACTCATAGACGAACGGACCGGACTGTATGTATATTGTCACTGTTAGGCTCAGTAGGGTTTATGGATGAGTTCGCTCGTCAGCTTCCCTTCCAATCAATACATAGGCAACCGTTACGTACAGCTTGTACCTCTGACGTGCTAGAGGTTATACCCTGTTCAAGTGTATTGATGAGTCATTAGAGTTCCCCACAGACAGTTTTCCAAGTTCGGGCGAAACGTTGTAGAGGCCCTATGGTTTTATGGCAGGGTTCGGAAAATTAACGTGCGTTTTCGCACGTGTCATATTTCGGACAGATAATACTGGTAGGAATTGGTTTAAACCGGATCCGAGTATTATACTGTGTAGATATAATATCTTTGTCTCAGGTGCAATTGTATTCGGTCATAATGCAAATGCGGGTATGTTTATACTGTTACGGGGTTATCATGAAATTCATTTCAGGATCGCTTTTGGAAGTTGCCAGTTTCCAGTTTTCTATCGCCCGTATTTAACATTCGGTTAAATACAGATTTATCTTTTCGTCACTTGGGTGAGTCATGAGGGTGAGTCGTGCTTCTAGAAGTTTCTAGATGATGACTAGAATTAGTGACTTATGGTTGCATTTAATGTTCATTAAATGTTTTTGATGACTAGGTTAATGACTCTTCATTTGCAATTAATGTAAGTTGCAAGGTGTTAAGGTGAATCAATCATCTCATTTATTCTTGTGGTCACCTCCTAGCTCCTACTCTCACCTCCCTTGCTCCTTATATTTGGCCGGCCCCTCTTCACAAGGAGTGCGATTGATTTCATTTAAGAAAAGTTTGTAGTTTATGTGTATGGAAATTTCATAGCTCTTTTCATTCCATCATAGTTTCAAACGGCAACTTCATTAACCGTTCGTCCACAGTTTTGGACGAACTGAGACAAAGTGTTCTACTCATTCTCTACATCATCTTGGTCGTCTCTTTTAGCAAACTTGATGACCGAGTTGCCTCGGTTCAGAGGCGGGAGCCCGTTTAATGATCCGTCGACGTGGTGCCACCTAAACAAGAAGACTGGAGATTCAAGAGATCGGAGCGGCCGCAACAAAGCGTGGGATGATGGTTGAAGACCGAAGGACTCGGATCGTTCGGTATAACATTTCTACCCACTTTGTAGTTTGTTAGTTTAGCTTTAATGGCAGATCCGGGTTATAGTACGCGATAGCGCCAGTCGTAAAATTTTTGTTCCGCATTTGGCGTCTGTTAGACAGCCGGGGCGCTACAGTGGACTTACAGTGGTATCAGAGCCTCGCCATTAAGCTTTACAAACTTGTGCTAACGCGTTTATAATATCGATCGAACGGATTTTTGCAAAACTACAATTTTCTGTTCAATGTTTCTGACGATTTTAAATCAGGCCTAAAAATTATTTTGAGCATCACAGAAAATTGTGCAGGCAATTCTAAGCAAACTGGTGAAATTTGGTCACGTGATCCAACAGAACGGCCGCGGATCCGCAGCCCAAACCAGGGTTTGGCCGCGGATCTGCCGCGACTTTGTGGGAACAGTGAGCCGAATTTCTACAGTATGTTTTACATGGAATATTATGGTTTTTGGAATATTTCTTTTCGGCCTATATTTTGTTACTATACAGCAGATGTTCGTGGGGCCCACTTCGGGAAGTTTTGTCGATCGAAATTTTAAACTTGTTAGTATGCAGTATTTAAATTATATCTCCGACCGTGAATGTCATTCGAGCTGTAAATTGCGTCTAATTGCTATAGTCCTTTTAGACGGATTTGCGAACGTGACATTCGCGTTGATGTTCTGTGTTGTGCTGTAATGTTGCGGATATGTCATGGTGGATAGCAGTGTGCAATGGTAGTGCTGTTTGGATTTATTTGTACATTTGATATTACGGGGCGAGCGTCCAACATGTGGACTACCGTCACTGCCTGTTTGTATAATATTCTTTTGAGGCACGACCGGGCTGAGGTCGATGTACCCGTTGTATATATTTTCTTTTCTGTACTTGGATTACCCCACGACGTAGTGCACGGATAGCCGGGTTCTGGAGGGCAACGGGTCCGTATCTTATGGCTTTGAGAGGCAGAGGGGCCTCACTCTAGAATTAGCAGACTATTCGCCGCACTCGTAGGGGGTACAGGTTGACCCATGGAGGGGTGCTCAAGTTACCGGATTCCGTGAAGTGCCGGGTGGTCCATTCATTTTGCTGTAAGGGCTGCCTCGCTTCAGGTTTTGGCGGGTAACTCGCCGCATCCGTAGGGGTCTAGGTTTCATTGCACAGGCTATCTACACGACCAGGGGAACGTCGAATTTCAGTAGCGGCTCTATGAAACCCGGGGATCCCAGATTATCTGTATTGTTCTGTGATGCTTATTACTTTTCTGTAATGTTGCATATTATCATGCCTAGAGCGATTATTGTATGTTGGTATATATACTATTAGATGTTGTATATGTTCTACACCCGCGCTAGTCCAGTTCCCGCTCTGTCGTTAGTTAAGTAACCTAACGGGTGATGACGGGACCCAGTGGTGAATGCGGATGGCATATACGTACATTATATTTTCGTTCTTTTCTGGTGTGATTGATTGATGGGACTGCATTGATTCTTATCAATGCAAGGATAAAACAAACCTATATTTGATGTTGTTGGAACAAATTTTAAAAGGTGTTATTATAAAAATGTTTCCTTTTGTTTGGCATAGCGGTATTCAGTTGGAATATCCTGCATCTCAATCGACAAGGTAAGGGCCGAGATCCCTTCACCGGGAGTGACCCCTTGGGCAGAAGTTTACGTCAGGGTAATAACTTCATTATACTAGATTACTAGTTGCTTTGCATAGCGGTATTCAGTTGGAATATCCTGCACCTCATTCGATGAGGCAAGGGCAGAGATCCCTTCACCGGGAGTGACCCCTTGGGCAGAAGTTTACGTCAGGGTAATAACTTCATTATAGTCGATTACAAGTTGCTTTGCATAGCGGTATTCAGTTAGATTATCCTGCACCTCATTCCACGAGGAAAGAGCCGAGATCCCTTCACCGGGAGTGACCTCTTTAGCAAAAGGTTTTCTTGACTATATCTTTATAAAAAGCTATCAGGTTCCTTCAACGAGATCACGTTCATTACGTTAAAGGTTTTTCGCCAAAAACCAGCCGTATCCCTCCGTCATTTCTTATGGATGGTCAGTAGTATTCAAGCTATGTTTGTTGACTAAAGTCAAGGCATAGTGTTTGGTAGCCGCTGGGTATTCATCTGTTGCATAGATAGATGCGTTGCTTTGGGACAGTCGTATTACCTTGTTGACTAAAGTCAAGGGTATGCACGGATGGGTTCAAATCAACCTGGACAATGACGGGTAGAACTTGACATGTGACTTATGATTTGTTGACTAAAGTCAAGGTCATAAGAGCATGAGGCAAAAATAATATCGGGAGTTTCTAAAGAAACTGAAACTTGCCAAGTATGCGCATACCTTCTGGAGTGTGATAACTTGAGTGGCTTCCATCAAGTTATCATGCGATGATAATTGTATCCCGATTCTCACTGATGAGTTGATTTACTCTTCAGGTGATCCCGACTAATTCTTCTTTCAGGTTTGGAGGAGAATTTGAGATAACAGTGGGAGGTTTCCTGATTAGATAAAGTGATAACCATTCTGATTTAGGTTAGAGTGCATGCAGAGTGTTTCTTTTCTCTCTCTCTCTCTCTCTGGCAGCGACCTTTGACCGACCCTAGACTATGACTCAGTGACCAAGTTGACCGAACCTTCTTAAAATACTGGCTTTTGGATTGTCTAAAGTTGCATAAGTCATTGCCGCTCCTTCTTTTACCATTTGTATTTCTCAGAACACCCCGTATTACTACGGACATCCACTTCCATTGGATAGATCCATCGTATGGTTATATACGAACTCGGAGGGACTTCTTCGAGGATGGATCCAGGTTCAGGAGAAATAGAATTGGTTTATTCAGTTGTCTTTTATTATCACCTTCTCTCAGGTTGCGAGGGCTCCTTAGTTTAGGAGAGTACACCTATTATGCTTATTGGATAGTCTTATTCCAAACCATAGGCAGGTGCCGAAAGGTAGGGAATGAAGAAAACCAATTAGCCTAAGTAGGGTGTACATAAGGTAATATGTAAAGACAAAATAAAAGGATTAGCAAGAGGGCAAAGTAAATTGCGACTGTTATCATTCACGACCAAACCACGTACTTCATCGCCACTCCTATTTCATTTTTGCTTTTTTCCCAGTTTGGGAGAAATAGAATAAGGTATTATTCAGTTGCCTTTTATCATCACCATCTCTCAAGTTGTGAGTACTCCTTGGTTTAGGAGGGTACACCTATTATGCTTACTGGATAGTCTTCTTCCAAACCATAGGCTGGTGCCGAACAGTAGGGAAGGGAGAAAACCATTTAGCCTAATGATGGTGTACAGAAGGTAATGGCTAAAGGCAAATAAAGGGATTTGGAAAGAAGGCAAAGAAATATACGGTTGAAGTCATGAATTAGATTACGGAAGAGGCATTACTAGGAATACCAGGATACCCCTATGAAAACATTTTTATGTTTCAGTGCATTGTTAATGAAAAACTGATTTCCCGATTACATACTTACACCAGGTTATGTATTTACCAGGTATGATAATCAAATCTGTATAGTTTTACAGATAATGAGTGGGAGTAAGTCACTTGGGAATTAGGTAATTGTCCTCATTATATCGGAATTCGTTGTAATTGGTGATAATTGAGGAAATTGCCTGGGTACAGTTTTCAACCTACGACGCACAGGTTTTGAGTTATTCAACTCAGCGGACTTATACAGAGTATTGTATGTTGTCCAGAGTTCGTCAGGACAAAGGGGTTGGTTCTCGTATTATATTCTGTTTACTTATGACTTCTCTAGATTTTAGACAAGTGTTTCGTAGAAATACAAGGTCTAAGTTTTGAGAAGTTGTGGGTATAAGAATAAAGTAGAGAACCAGGTGTCATAAGTATCGGGATTCTTCAAAGAGAGATCGAAGATGTAGATTCTTGTGATTGGTATTCAGATGATAGTAATGGTTTTGAGAAACTTGTTGCTCTTTCAGGTTACTCATAATTGGATGTATTCCTAAGTTGAGTAATGCCGATTAACCTCTCTCCATTAACTTGATATGCACTGGAAACAGCTGCATGATTTGAATCTAGTTCCAATTAAATTAGTGCCTCTATTTCTATATTGTATATAGAATGGTTCATATCTTAACGATGTTAAGATACGGTGAGTTGTCCGGCTTATGCTTAAAACCAGACTCTGGATAAATCAAGGCACGTTTCTGTAATGGCAGTTTGTGGGTTGACCCGGGCTATGTCGAGGGTTGATATTCTACCATCTGGAAGATCAATAGTGAAATTGTTCTTGACTTGCCACAGTTTTAATAAAATGGATTTTTTCAGAAAACAGTAGTGGGAGTATGGTAGAACTGGAAGTGATTCCAGAACCGCAAACGATTACGGAAAATTTAATAGGACCTATATATTCAATCAGGTTGGACATTCCATTAGCCACTCCGCAGATAAGGTAGGTAACCTCAGGCACTCGAGAGGTACTTCGGTATGCTCAAAGACGATGACCGGAAGGTTCTTGTTTACCCACGCTTGACACTACTGTTGTTCCAGACTATGAGACCCGGCGGGAGGATGAGTATAGCGTCGTTCTGAACTGGCTTTAGAAGTTCACGTGTATATTATTCTGCCAGAGAGTTGTCATAGTCAGTGGGAGCAGCGGAAGCATAGTGGGCAAGTAGCTTGTGTCTATTTATAGGCTTGAGCAGATATAGCGGAGATAGATCATCTAATTTTGATTTTAGAGTCATGGGTTTAACTTCATCAGAATAGGGGATGGATCTGTTGAGAAGGTAGTAGGGTGTTATGTCCTGGTATTTGGATGACAAACACAGAGTAGGAAGTAAAATTCCTATACTACGATCAGTTATACTGTGGTCATCACACAATTGTTTCTCCACAAAGGATATGGATATAAAATCTGGCATTCTGGTTACTAGATCTATGGTTTTAGATCTAGATTTGGGTAGTTTCCCAATGTGGGTATTTTGACAGTATTCTAATGGTATTTAGAATAAATGACTCCTAGCATGGTGGTGTACCTGCAGGTGATGGAGTCACCCTCTCTAAAGGGGTCTTATAGACTAAAGAGGAGAGGGATATGCATGATTGGCAGATCACTTGCTTAGGCAATTGAGTCAATCGTGAGATGTCAAGTACCACGCCAGATGTTGTTTTTGCACTAGATGCGATAAGTTTATATTAATCCAATCCTGAAGAAACATAAGGAAGCAGTTTTAGAACATAAGTGCATGTTCTACGGATTTGATGACGGCAGCCTCCTTCGGGAGACGGTTATCATTCCAGGCTTCCAAGGTGACCTGGATGATAGAGTGATTATCAGAGTTATAGTTTTCCCTCTGACGAGGGACAGTATTATGGACAGCTGGTCCAAGAAGATACTGTGGGAGGCATGGTGCTGGATACTGATTAGTTTCAGTTGTGGATACAGTCTAAGAAGTTTGGATTTGGAGTTCATTTATGAACTAGGTCCCATCAGATATCCTGACATATTCTAAGACAGGTATTACTCGATTCGGGAGATGGCTTTCACTGTGAACTTGAGATTAAGAGAGACATAGAAAGAAACAT
Organism: Agapanthus africanus; assembly: GCA_030015575.1. Taxonomy (NCBI): domain Eukaryota; kingdom Viridiplantae; phylum Streptophyta; class Magnoliopsida; order Asparagales; family Amaryllidaceae; genus Agapanthus; species Agapanthus africanus. Next base: position 190,847,085 of record CM057345.1, read on the forward strand.
CAGGACAGATCCACTCACTGAGGCTATTTCTCGAAACACAATAGTTTTACAAACGGGCTTTGTGAAACTGATTAGTATAGAAGTTGGATGTTCGGTATCACACGGGCTGTGAGCATGCGACATCGCAATAATTAGCCTTAAGTGCAAGCGGGAGATTGTTGGATATAGTGCCCTCAAAGTCAATTATTAGATCGCTGGCACGTGATTGCAATGATTGTGGGAGGACCTATACCGATATGACTGTCTTACTCGAGATTATAGTATGCTATCTGGTTTGTCTTTATCATCGTATACATGCTTTAGTTCACTATTACATGATGATAGAGCCCATAGGATTCTTGCTTGACTGCCAGCAGTATGATGGCGATCATATACGTGGGAGCTGGGGTCTGTACGCACATCCTTAAATGTCCCTAGTCGTGGGAGTATCGAGACTGGGCATCGATACTCCAGAGTAGACTAGTGTATACAGTCGAGACCCTGACGAGGGGCAGTGGCCGGTCTCACAAGCTATTGGTGTTAGTTGGTTCACCTAATATGTATACAGGTGCTCATTGGGTTATGAGTACACCGGACAGGACTCGCTGGGAATCTGCTAGTTGGTATTATACCTAGCGTCAGATAGCAGTTCCCTGGTGACATATGTACAGGTTAGTTCATCGACCTGAGGTCATCATTTGTCTCGTGTGAGTTTCTACTGTACTTTGATTTCTACCCTACCACGGCTCAAAGGAGTCATGCGAATAGGTCTTTTTGCGTACAGTCCCGAGCCATATGGAGGCAAGTGAGCAGATCGGCAGGGGATTCGTCTCTCCCGGTATTGGGGTTGAGATCACGCTGTGTCTAGGAGAGCCATTACACAAAGCCCTCGGCCGAGGCAGGAGATTTACTGGTAGGTACTCCAGTAGTATCTCAAGGTGTTCTGGGCTACTCTCTGAAAAAACTTATACCGCTATTGGGGGTCTGACGTTACCAGCCCCCTAGGCCGATATGCAATACTCATAGACGAACGGACCGGACTGTATGTATATTGTCACTGTTAGGATCAGTAGGGTTTATGGATGAGTTCGGTCGTCAGCTTCCCTTCCAATCAATACATAGGCAACCATTACGTACAGCTTGTACCTCTGACGTGCTAGAGGTTATACCCAGTGCCAATGTGTTGATGAGTCATTAGAGTTCGCCACAGACAGTTTCCCATGTTCGGGCGAAACGTTGTAGAGGCCGTATGGTTTTATGGCAGGGTTCGGAAAATGCACGTGCGTTTTCGCACGTGTCATATTTCGGGCAGATAATACTGGTAGGCTTTGGTTTAAACCGGATCCGAGTATTATACTGTGTAAATATAATATTTTTATCTCAGTTGCATTTGTATTCAGTCGTAATACAAATGCGGGTATGTTTATACTGTTATGGGGTTATCCTGAAATTCGTTTTAGGATCGCTTTTGGAAGTTGCCAGTTTCCAGTTTTCTATCGCCCGTATTTAACATTCGGTTAAATACGGATTTATCTTTTCATCACTTGGGTGAGTCATGAGGGTGAGTCGTGCTTGTTGAAGTTTCTAGATGATGACTAGGATTAGTGACTCATGGTTGCATTTAATATTCATTAAATGTTTGTGATGACTAGGTTAATGACTCTTCATTTGCAATTAATCTAAGTTGCAAGGTGCTAAGGTGAATCATTCATCTCATTTATTCTTGTGGTCACCTCCTAGCTCCTACACTCACCTCCCTTGCTCCTTATATTTGGCCGGCCCCTCTTCACAAGGAGTATGGTTGATTTCATTTGAGAAAAGTTTATAGTTTATGTGTATGCAAATTTCATAGCTCTTTTCATTCCATCACAGTTTCAAATGGCAACTTCATTAACCGTTCGTCCACAGCTTTGGACAAAGTGAGACAAAGTGTTCTACTCATTCTCTACATCATCTTGGTCGTCTCTTTTAGCAAACTTGACGACGGAGTTGGCTCGGTTCAGAGGCGGGAGCCCGTTTAAAGATCCGTCGACGTGGTGCCACCTGGACGAGAAGACTGGAGATTCAAGAGATTGGAGCAGCCGCAACAAAGCGTGGGATGATGGTTGAAGACCGAAGGACTCGGATCGTTCGGTATAACATTTCTATCCACTTTGTAGTTTGTTAGTTTAGCTTTAATGGAAGATCCGGGTTATAGTACGCGATAGCGCCTGTCGTAAAAGTTTTTGTTCCGCATTTGGCGTCTGTTAGACGGCCGGGGCGCTACCGTGGGCTTACAGTTTGTATCGCCGCAACTTCTTTCAGTTCTACCTCCTCGCCACTAATTTCCTTTGCAAGAAATTCCTTTTCTAAAAAGGTGGCATGTCGAGAAACAAACACTTTTTGTTCCTCGGTGTGGTAGAAGATATACCCTTGTGAGTTTTTGGGATATCCTACAAACTTGTACAGAACAGACCTTGCCTCGAGTTTGTCCGGATTATACCTTTTGACATAGATCGGACAGCCCCAAATCTTAACATAATTAAGAGATGGTCACTTCCCCTTCCATATCTCAAATGGAGTGGTAGGCACGGATTTGGTTGGGACCATATTCAATAGGTATATGGCTGTCTCAAGCGCATACCCCCAAAAGGAAATAGGTAACTCAGCAGTGCTCATCATAGAGCGCCTCATATCTAATAGGGTGCGATTCCTCCGCTCCGATACGCCGTTGTGCTGTGGTGTATATGGAGGAGTAAGCTGAGAGAGAATCCCATTCTCTATTAGATAGTCCAGGAACTCATTGCTCAAGTGTTCTCCTCCTCAATTAAATCGAAAGATTTTAATAGTTTTACCCGTTTGGTTCTCGACTTCGTTCTTATATTCTTTGAATTTCTCAAAAGTTTCAGACTTGTGTTTTAACAGGAACACATGTCTATATCTTGAGAGATCGTCAATGAATGTAATGAAGTACGAGGAACCATTCCTGGCATGTGTAGACATGGGACCGCATACATCACTATGTACCAGTCCCAAGAGTTCCGTAACTCTTTCTCCGTGTCCATTAAACGGAGTTTTGGTCATCTTGTCTTTGAGACATGAATGGCAAGTTTCATAAGATAGTAATTCGAACGGATTCAAATATCCATCCTTATGTAACTTAGCTAGTCGTGTCGCATTGATATGACCTAGTCTACAATGCCACAAGAAGGATTCGTTCATTTCTGAACTCTTCCACTTATGTGTGTTTTGTATATTAAGAAATGTAGTTTGATTTAGAACGTATATGCCATTATTTAACGAGCCTGATCCAATCAACTTTTGATTCAAGAAGATGTTCATAACATTATCCTATACTACAAAATTATATCCTTCTTTACTTAATAAAGAAACTGATATAAGATTGCTTATCAGGGTCAGAATGTAATAGCATTCATTCAGAATCAATGTATTACCATTTGGTAATATAAGGTGATATTCGCCAACTACTTTGGCTGCAACATTTGCACCATTCCCTACTCTCACAGAATGATCACCTTCTCCCAGTTCTCTGCTTTTCTTTAGCCTTTGTAACATAGTACATATGTGGGATCCTGATCCGGTATCTAATACCCAGAACGTAGAGTGAACTGAGAAACAGTTCTCGATAACTAACACACCAGAAGAAGATGTATCAATATGCTTATTCTTTGTTTGGGAGGCGTGGGAATAAGGGTATGTTTCTATTCCCTGCTCAGTCTGATAACAATTATAAGAAAGAACGGAATCAACGTTCCCCTACTCAGTATAACAAGCGGGTTCGGTCAATACATCCATATTATTATCTTGATTAAGACCTGACATGGTCGCTACCTGGAGAGAGAGAGAAGAAAACACTTTAGCGTATGCTCTTGCAAGATTAGATTGGTTATTATCTTATCTAATCAGGATGGCTCCCACTGTATTTATCAAATCTTTTTTCAAACCCTAAAAGGTTAGACTAGCCAGGATTAATTACACCTTACAAGTTCGCCAATCTTTCGGCCAAGCCAGTGTTGGTACTTTGAGGGAGGTTCCCCATGCTTTCGCACGGACCTAATTAAAATAAACCTTGTTTTCACAGAGGCATAACCCCGTTAACACCTTTCTAAACACCTACTTGATCGGCTAATTGTGTTGTGTAAAATTCTCTCAGGAGTAACTCTTACTCGCAGTGGGTATCGGGATCCAACTATGTAACAACCCTAAACTTTCAGTAAAACTTTCAGTAAAATTTTTTCAAAAATACAGAAATGTGTACTTTTGCCTGAGCACAACTTATAAGTTTGTCTTGCTTTTTAGTAGCAAGAAGGAGCTTGTAGCTCATTGGTAAAACCTTGCACTGTTGATCCAAAGTACCAGAGTTCAAATCCCATCACCCACATTATTTTCAATATTGATTTCTTTTTAAATTTTTAGAAGTCCATGGGTCTACACGTGCATAACTCGTAAAAACCCCACTTGACAAATAAACTAAACTGTCCTAAGGGGTAGACGACTCGACTTTGGACACGTGGCGACGGCGCCCGGCCCGACTCGGCCGGCGGCACCGGCCGGACCGAGTCGGATCGTCGATCTTCCAACATAAAACTTGTGCCTTTTTGGCTTCTTAACTCCCCTGTACATTTTTAAAATCCGTCACATTAACAGAGCCCTTTAAAATCTCAATAAATCCAATTTTTAATGCAATTTAATACATTTTTTCTTCACACTCATTCACCAACCCTAACCTTAGTTTTACCCCATAAATACCACCCCTAAACACACACACCCTCACTCACAAACTCTGTCCAAAACACTCATGAAAACTCTCTAGAAATTTTGCGTACAAGTGGAGTTAGCAAGGGAGAAACTCCGGCGAGTTTCCGACTGCGATACGAGGATTTTCCGGAGATGAAACGACGCACCGGCGATTCCCCTCTCTACCTCTATCTTCCCTCCTTCATGTTAGCTTGTAAGTCCCACCTCCCCTTCTCTAATCTATTCTTAAAACTTCTTTTACTAAAACCCGACAGAAGCGGAGTTAAATCCGACTTCCGATTCGGTTTTCATTGTAAAGTTCAATTTTTCCTTAACACAACCATACAAAACTCTTACATCCTGACTATTAATCATTAACAAAACATGTTGAACAAGTTTCATAGCAAAATAATTCCTATTGTAATTTTTATCGTACTTTTTCACTAAAATACCATGTAGTTTAGTTTCGACTTTAAAACATCATTAATCTTGCTATACCTTTAGATAGATCACGAGGTAATGACCTACCTCTTCACAACATTCATATGCAACATAGCACGATACCTTTTGGGAAATATAGATTCGGGAAAATACCGGTTTACACAAAACTACCTTTAACTTATGAAAACCATTTTTACAAGATTATGTATTTTAAATAAATATTTGCAAAGCAACGATACAACCCATTTGGGGAATCCGTTCGGGATGGTGCGGATTATCGCACATCATCGGGCTTAGTAGTGCAAGATGCAGACCTCCGCAAGGAGCATTCGGTCTCGAAAGATTTAAAAATACAAATATCTTAAGAAAATGAGATTTCTAGAAAAATAATAAATTAAAATTATTTTATATAAATTTGTGTGTGTATATATATATATATATATAAGTATAATCAAAATATCTAATTTTTGTTATAATATAAATATTTCAACTTTTCTAAATCAAAAGAATCACTTTACATGAAAATACCATGCAATTCCATACAAGTTCTGTAACACATTGAAATTTTCGATTGATGGTGTTGGTGATAATTAGAAGTCGTGCATGTTTTTATATTTGTGTGTTCATAGGATTTGTAGTTGTTATAGGTAGTGTTAGCATATTGGAAACTTTCCTTTGTAGTGTGCACCTAGCATACTAAGACATTTTGTGACTTGTTAACCATTCAAAAGTCAAATCAAATACCCGGAAATCTCCGACTCCAAGAAGAGTGCGCAGTTCATTCCTTGTGCATGGTTGCTAACTTATTTTTCCCCCACCATTTTGATCTTTTCTAAACCTTTTTCATAATTCAAAATACCATTAAACAATGAGGTATGGGGGTTAGGTGAAGGTTGACCTTGAGACCCTTTTCTTCCCTTCTCTCTCTCTCCTCTTCCCACTTCAGAAATTCTGGAGCTCCAGCTGAGAAAAACCTTTCATTCTCTTTACTTCTTCAACTTCTTTTCATTCCCTTCAATTCCCAAACAAATCCTACACAAAAACCACACCTTTTCATCACATAACCTTAGGAAAAGTGAGCTTTTTAGGGTGTTTAAGGAAAATCTGCATACACAAGGGGAAAAGCTGAGACTTTGGTGTTTTGCAAGGTCTCTAGAAGGTATAAACTCTGGTCTTAACCTCTTTTTCCATAACTTGTAGTTTTGTTTAGTAAAAATCTCATTTTTGTGCGTTTTTAGTGATATTAAGGGATATTTGTGATTCACATGTTAGATTGGTGTTCTCATGGTTTAGTTAGCTCCTTTAGGTGTTATTAGAGCTATCTTAGGCCAAGTTTTGTTTCAGTTTGCACAAAAATACCTTAAAGTTCCATTTTTAGTGCAAAGTGTGGATTTTAACTAGAATTTGGGCACTGTAGGATCTGCTGTTACCCGAGACTTTTCAGTTTAAATCTAGATATTACTGTAGCATGTATGGGGGGTATAGAGTGCACACACCCAACCTGGGAGCCCAATTCCCATTTGGGGCCGCCAATTTTTACATTCTGGCCGCAAATTGCGGCCAGATAGGGGAGCCAAGGGTTGGGGTTTGGGGTGTGGGTGTATGCTGCTATTTGGGTTGTTATGGTATATATAGTTTTGCAATATTTTTCCTGTATCAAAATCTGGGGTAGAATACCTATTTTTCCGTATTTTCAACCTTTCGCGACACGCGTGATACGTGTGTGTGGGTTTTGGGTTTCTGCGTAACGCGACGCGTCGGAGTGATTTCAGACACGTAACCACACGTTTTAGCGTATCGCGCACACGCGCGCTTGGTTCGCGACACGAGTTACTGGTTCGGCTTAAATGTCGCGTTTCTGTGATTTCAAACTTACGTGTGATATATTGTGTAATTATAGGTTCGCAGGCGAGTACAGCGGACGCCGCGCAGGAGGGGAAACAGGTTGTTGGCTATACCTAGTGGAAGGCTATGGTGAGTAGATTTCACATCTACGGGGATATCGCCCGCATGGCGTTCTACGTCAGGGCTGATAGGACCTTATAGCGTTCCTTATATATATATATATTGCATGTTCATGGTTACTAGCTAGTGCATTGCATACCTACTACACACATCACATTGGATCATTGCATTGTAGCTTATCTATATGTGACATGACTTGATACTCATATTTGATACCTATATCACATTGGATCATTGCATTGTATCTTATCTATATGTGACATGACTTGATACTCATATTTGATACCTATATCACATTGGATCATTGCATTGTAGCTTATCTATATGTGACATGACTTGATACTCATATTTGATACCTATATCACATTGGATCATTGCATTGTAGCTTATCTATATGTGACATGACTTGATACTCATACTTGATGCACATATCACATCACATTTACTTGTATTATTGGTTGAGATTTCATGTGATTTCTGGATTTGGGAACCGTGGCCTTTTCAAATAAGTAATCATTTAAAAACCCGGTTCCCTTGATATGATATTTTGGGGCGCCGCCCCGTGTTTTCTCGGTGCTAGAGGCATGTACTGAGAGAGGGCTGACCCGGACTGACGGATGCCCGATGGATTGATATAGGGCTGACCCAGAATGACGGATGCCCGATATATTGAGAGAGGGATGACCCGGACTGACGGATTCCCGATATATACTTTGAGAGAGGGCTGACCCGGACTGACGGATGCCCGATGGATTGATATAGGGCTGACCCGGAATGACGGATGCCCGATGTATTGAGAGAGGGATGACCCGGACTGACGGATTCCCGATATATATACTTTGAGAGAGGGCTGACCCGGAATGACGGATGCCCGATACAGGTTGTTTTGCGTGTCGATGCTAGACACGAGTATTTATGATATTTGGGTGCCGATGTTGGGCACTCGGGATTCTCAGAGATGTACAGGATTGAGGGCCGAGGAGAGTGCCGGCGCATGAGCTAGTTTTGGGAGATCTGGGTGCATTGAGAAGCCGATTATATATGTTCCACGTTGACATTCCGTGTAGATATTATATTGCCCCTGCTCAGCATTACTTTTGTACGTCATCCTGTAGATGCATTACCTGTTAGAGCATTTGTACCTCATATGGTAGTACAGGACCCTATAGAGCACTTACATGATTATTGCACATACTGCTCATCCCATATTGATATCATCTGTTGGCATATGATAGAGTAGTGTAGTACGTACATGCTCGCGATTACCTTTATATGTTATCTCTATTCACGAGTTGGCAACTCACCCCCGTTGTGCCACAGTGTTTGCAGGTTGCCCTTCGGAGTAGTCGCGGCAGGCTGCTTTGCATCTTTTGGCACAGATACCCCCACAGTTGGTGTGCTAGCTCTTTTGCTGATAGGTGGGTTTTGTGCGGTATCTGTTTATCTTTCAGTATGTACATTGTTGTATCTAGTATTCTCCATCTACCATGTATGTATTTGACTTAGAAACAGTGTGAGGACGATGTTGTACTATTTTGTATTCTGGTGTCGAGCTCGTTGTGAGCCGGCTGTACTTGCAGTTTATTCTATCTGTGATGTTCCCACTTGTGGATCTTGATCTTCGCTACGGCGTCGTATATTGCTTTCTTGGAGATTGTTTACTTAGTTTCTTATCATGATTTTAGTAGTGCTTCCTTTAAAACTTCTAACACTCTATACTTTCACTGGTTTGATTTCTGGGTTTTCGGTTCACTTAGTCGCGTTACGCCTGTAGACGTTACGTGGTTAAGTGCCGGTCACGGGCCAAACTTCGGGTCGTGACAAAGTTGGTATCAGAGCCTAGGTTTTACCTTTCGGAGTGTAGGACGACCCTGGTATGATGGAGTAGGTAGCTGCGGCAGGGTAGCGTAGCGTGTGTATGTTCCGCGGCATACTCACGACACGGTACTCCGCCTACGCGACCTTAGGACTTGTTGATTTAAATTCCTCCTTGAGTATATACATTTGTGCGATTCGATTTCCGTATCCTTATCGAATCCTGTTGTTTCTGATAGCCAATATGCCGCCAAGGACTACGAGGGCGCGGAGAGCGGCCGTGAGGGCCGAGGTTCGAGTTGATTCATCTGAGACAAGGACTAATCCGAGTAGTACTCCTGTTGCACCAGGACAGATTGTTTCCCCTACGGCAGCTCAGATCGCTAGATTAGTGGTAGAGATGCAGGGCCTATGCCAGGCGATGAGCTCATTGGTAGAGGTCGTTCGAGCGCAGCGACAGATGGTTGCCGCCCCTGTTACCCAGTTGTTCCTTGCGATCATCATGCAGTATTCCGTCCCCTACATAGCACCGGTAGAGGCAGCTCCCGTTTACGAGACACGTCTTCCAGAGACCGTGAGAATTCCGGAACAGTTGAGGAATCATACCGGTATACCAGCCCAGAGCAGAGGCTTAGGACAAGGACAGCCGTTTGGCTTCCATCCCCAGGCAGGACAGCATTCAGTGCGTAGGTGTTTACGATGCGGAAGCCTTCAACACCTCATCAGGCAGTGTTTCTTCACAGCACGTCAGGGTCGTGTTCTGAGACGTCGTGGACGCGGAAGGTTTGCACAGAGGGGTCAGGCTAGTAGAGGAGGAGTTCGGTCAGTCACAAATGAAGGTCAGGCACAAGTTTTTGCTTCGACTCATCGGGACGTGCGGGTATCCGATGCTGTGGTTTCAGGTACTCTTTTAGTTTGTCCTTTGTTGCACACGTATTGTTTGATCCGGATCCTTGTGCTCATGTGTTTCCACGTACCCGTATGTATCTACACACCTTGTGCTGAGTTTGAGTAGGGTGTCCGGTTTGCTTGGTCAACTGCTAGTTGTGACTACTCCTACGGGAGAGTCGTTTGTTATTAGGCACGTGTTCCGATCCTGTACCGTCCGTATCGGCGAGTGAGAGTTGCCGGTCGTTTCGATCCTTCATGCGATGTTGAACTTCGACGTTCTTTTGGACATGGATTTGGTTAGCCACGTGCTATGCTTCTGTTGACGGCCGCGAGAAGACAGTTCGATTTTGTTTTCCCGGCAAGTCGGTTGTTGTTGTGTTGGGGGACCGTAGTGCCACCCCTCATGGTGTGAATTCTTCTGTTCGCGCTTGACAGCTTTTGCGGAAGGGATGTCATGGATTTCTCGCATATGTTTGCGATACTAGGGCTATAGAGGTTCTTTTGGATCAGGTTCCGGTTGGTAGCGAGTTCCCTGATGTGTTCCCTGACGAGCTTCCTGGGCTACCGCCCGAGCGTGATATTTCTTTCTGCATTGATTTGGTTCCTGGCACGGGGCCTATTTCAGTACCGCCTTATCGGATGGCCCCGGCGGAACTTAGAGAGTTGAAGGGTCAGTTGCAGGACTTGCTGGATAAGGGACTTATTCGACCCAGTGTTTCTCCTTGGGGTGCTCCAGTCCTGTTCGTTAAGAAGAAGGACGGCAGCATGCGTTTGCGTATTGACTACCGCCAGCGGAATAAGGTAACAGTGCGGAATCAATATCCTTTGCCACGCATTGACGATTTGTTCGACCAGTTTCAGGGGGCAGGATACTTGTCGAGGATCGATCTGCGATCGGGCTACCATCAGCTGCGGGTTAGACAGGAGAACATTCCTAGGACAGCTTTCAGCACTCGTTACGGCCATTATGAGTTTTTTTTTTGGTGATGTCGTTTGGACTCACCAACGCGCCAGCAGCATTTTTGGACATGATGAACCGTATTTTCCGGCCGTATCTTGATCTGTTCGTTATGGTGGTTATTGACGATATCTTGGTGTATTCTCGGAGTAGAGAGGAGCACGAACAGCACCTGCGGATCACACTGCAGACCTTGAGGGAGCATCAGCTTTTCGCCAAATTCTCCAATTTTGCCTTCTGGCTAGATAGTGTGGACATCTTGGGGCACGTGATTACACGAGATGGTATATGTGTTGACCCGAGGAAGGTTGAGGCAGTTCGGAGTTGGCCCAGACCTACATCGGTGACGGAGATTCGCAGCTTTTTGGGGTTGGCCGGTTACTACAGGCGTTTTGTGCAGGACTTCTCACGTATTGCTACACCTTTGACCGGGTTGACCGGGAGGGAGTTCGCTTCGATTGGACGGAGGAGTGTGAGCACAGTTTCCAGCAGCTACGGGCTCTAAATGACTACGACACCAGTGTTATCATTGCCTTCGGGATCAGACGGATTTGTGGCCTACTGCGATGCTTCACGAGTAGGGTTGGGGTGCGTTTTGATGCAGCATGACAGGGGGATTGCGTATGCTTCACGGCAATTAAAGAGACATGAGCAGAATTACCCTACTCATGATCTGGAGATGGCTGCAGTGGTCTTTGCACTCAAGATCTGGCGACATTATCTGTATGGAGAGTCGTGCCAGATATTCACCGACCACAAGAGCTTAAAGTACAGATTTCAGTAGCGAGACCTGAACCTTGGACAGCGCCGATGGATGGAGTTAGTGAAGGACTACGATTGTGAGATCTTGTATCACCCGGCAGGACTAACGTTGTGGCTGATGCTTTGAGCAGGAGACCCGGGGGTAGTCTATCCTGCTTGAGCACAGTGCAGAGGCAGTCGTCGGCGGATTGGCAGATCTTATGCGACAGCCGGGTACAGATTCGAGTTTACGCCGATCGGGGGATGAATTGCGCATGTTCGTGCACGCCCACAGTTGCTTGACTGTATACAAGAGGCACAGCACAGCGATGGCCGCTGTTCAGAGAGCAGGACACGGATAGGACAGGGCAAATTTTCCGAGTTCGTGATCGATGATCAGGGGATACAACGATTTGGAGCTAGACTGTGCGTACCAGATGCTAAGGGATTGCGGCGCGAGATTCTTGAGGATGCACATCGATCGGTATATAGTGTTCATCCCGTTTCCACCAAGACGTACTATGATTTGAAAGATGTTTACTGGTGGGACGGTATGAAGAGGGACATTGCAGATTTTGTATCGAGATGCCTGACTTGTCAGCAAGTCAAGGCTGAGCACCAGAGGCCCGTGGGAGAGCTACAGCTGTTACCCATTCCGGAGTGGAAATGGGAATAGAGTTCGATGGATTTCGTGGTGGGTCTATCCAGGACTAGTCGGGGGTATGACTCCACCTGGGTGATCGTGGATCGTTTGACGAAAGCAGCTCACTTCCTACCAGTGAAGACGACTTTCGGATTTACTCAGTATGCCCAGATCTACATTGACGAGATAGTGCGACTACACGGAGTCCCGACGTGCATTGTGTCCGACAGAGGCACCCAGTTTACTAGTAGACCATGGCAGAGGCTTCAGGAGGCTTTGGGCACTCGCTTGAGTTTCAGCACGGCATTTCATCCGCAGACCGACGGACAGTCAGAGCGGACCGTTCAGACTCTCGAGGACATGCTCAGGGCCTGTGTACTAGATCTCGGAGGTAGCTGGGATCATCATTGCCCTTGGTAGGGTTCCCCTACAACAACAGCTACCAGGAGACCATTCAGATGGCACCGTTTGAGGCTCTTTATGGGAGGAGATGCAGGTCGCCCACTTGTTGGACAGAGCTCAGTGAGGGCAGTATCCTAGGGCCACAGATCGTTGAGGAGACGACCGCGAAGATCCAGTTGATTCGCGATAGGATGAGAGCAGCGCAGAGTAGGCAGAGAGCTTATGCAGACCGTCGACGACGCAGACTTGAGTTTTCTGTTGGTGATCATGTTTTCTTGAGGGTCTCCCCAATGAAGGGTGTGATGAGGTTTGGGAAGAAGGGGAAGCTCAGTCCCAGGTATGTGGGCCCCTTCAAGATCCTCGAGCGTGTTGGTGCAGTAGCTTACCGTTTAGCCCTTCCGCCCAGCTTTCCAGATGTGCACCCCGTATTCCATGTCTCGATGCTCCGCAGATATCTACATGATCCTTCGCATGCGATTCAGCATCCGACGATCCAGCTTGAGCGTGACCTTTCCTATGCAGAGCAGCCGGTGATGATCTTGGATCGGCAAGTGAAGAAATTGAGATCGAAGGACATTCCATCAGTTAAGGTACTTTGGCGTGGTCAGAACCGTGAGGAGGTCACTTGGGAGACCGAAAGCGAGATGATGAAGACGTATCCCCATCTTTTTGAAGGTAACCTTAGTTAGATTTTTGAAATTCGGGGACCGAATTTCTTTAAGGGGGGTAGATTGTAACACTTTGAAATTTTCGATTGATGGTGTTGGTGATAATTAGAAGTCGTGCATGTTTTTATATTTGTGTGTTCATAGGATTTGTAGTTGTTATAGGTAGTGTTAGCATATTGGAAACTTTCCTTTGTAGTGTGCACCTAGCATACTTAGACATTTTGTGACTTGTTAACCATTCCTTGTGCATGGTTGCTAACTTATTTTTCCCCCACCATTTTGATCTTTTCTAAACCTTTTTCATAATTCAAAATACCATTAAACAATGAGGTACGGGGGTTAGGTGAAGGTTGACCTTGAGACCCTTTTCTTCCCTTCTCTCTCTCTCCTCTTCCCACTTCAGAAATTCTGGAGCTCCAGCTGAGAAAAACCTTTCATTCTCTTTACTTCTTCAACTTCTTTTCATTCCTTTCAATTCCCAAACAAATCCTACACAAAAACCACACCTTTTCATCACATAACCTTAGGAAAAGTGAGCTTTTTAGGGTGTTTAAGGCAAATCTGCATACTCAAGGGGAAAAGCTGAGACTTTGGTGTTTTGCAAGGTCTCTAGAAGGTATAAACTCTGGTCTTAACCTCTTTTTCCATAACTTGTAGTTTTGTTTAGTAAAAATCTCATTTTTGTGCGTTTTTAGTGATATTAAGGGATATTTGTGATTCACATGTTAGATTGGTGTTCTCATGGTTTAGTTAGCTCCTTTAGGTGTTATTAGAGCTATCTTAGGCCAAGTTTTGTTTCAGTTTGCACAAAAATATCTTAAAGTTCCATTTTTAGTGCAAAGTGTGGATTTTAACTAGAATTTGGGCACTGTAGGATCTGCTGTTACCCGAGACTTTTCAGTTTAAATCTAGATATTACTGTAGCATGTATGGGGGGTATAGAGTGCACACACCCAACCAGGGAGCCCAATTCCCATTTAGGGCCGCCAATTTTTGCATTCTGGCCGCAAATTGCGGCCAGATAGGGGAGCCAAGGGTTGGGGTTTGGGGTGTGGGTGTATGCTGCTATTTGGGTTGTTATGGTATATATAGTTTTGCAATATTTTTCCTGTATCAAAATCTGGGGTTGAATACCTATTTTTCCGTATTTTCAACCTTTCGCGACACGCGTGATACGTGTGTGTGGGTTTTGGGTTTCTGCGTATCGCGACGCGTCGGAGTGATTTCAGACACGTAACCACACGTTTTAGCGTATCGCGCACACGCGCGCTTGGTTCGCGACACGAGTTACTGGTTCGGCTTAAATGTCGCGTTTCTGTGATTTCAAACTTACGTGTGATATATTGTGTAATTATAGGTTCGCAGGCGAGTACAGCGGACGCCGCGCAGGAGGGGAAACAGGTTGTTGGCTATACCTAGTGGAAGGCTACGGTGAGTAGATTTCACATCTACGGGGATATCGCCCGCATGGCGTTCTACGTCAGGGTTGATAGGACCTTATAGCGTTCCTTATATATATATTGCATGTTTATGGTTACTAGCTAGTGCATTGCATACCTACTACACACATCACATTGGATCATTGCATTGTAGCTTATCTATATGTGACATGACTTGATACTCATATTTGATACCTATATCACATTGGATCATTGCATTGTAGCTTATCTATATGTGACATGACTTGATACTCATATTTGATACCTATATCACATTGGATCATTGCATTGTAGCTTATCTATATGTGACATGACTTGATACTCATATTTGATACCTATATCACATTGGATCATTGCATTGTAGCTTATCTATATGTGACATGACTTGATACTCATATTTGATACCTATATCACATTGGATCATTGCATTGTAGCTTATCTATATGTGACATGACTTGATACTCATACTTGATGCACATATCACATCACATTTATTTGTATTATTGGTTGAGATTTCATGTGATTTCTGGATTTGGGAACCGTGGCCTTTTCAAATAAGTAATCATTTAAAAACCCGGTTCCCTTGATATGATATTTTGGGGCGCCGCCCCGTGTTTTCTCGGTGCTAGAGGCATGTACTGAGAGAGGGCTGACCCGGACTGACGGATGCCCGATGGATTGATATAGGGCTGACCCGGAATGACGGATGCCCGATGTATTGAGAGAGGGATGACCCGGACTGACGGATTCCCGATATATACTTTGAGAGAGGGCTGACCCGGACTGACGGATGCCCGATGGATTGATATAGGGCTAACCCGGAATGACGGATGCCCGATGTATTGAGAGTGGGATGACCCGGACTGACGGATTCCCGATATATATACTTTGAGAGAGGGCTGACCCGGAATGACGGATGCCCGATACAGGATGTTTTGCGTGTCGATGCTAGACACGAGTATTTATGATATTTGGGTGCCGATGTTGGGCACTCGGGATTCTCAGAGATGTACAGGATTGAGGGCCGAGGAGAGTGCCGGCGCATGAGCTAGTTTTGGGAGATCTGGGTGCATTGAGAAGCCGATTATATATGTTCCACGTTGACATTCCGTGTAGATATTATATTGCCCCTGCTCAGCATTACTTTTGTACCTCATCCTGTAGATGCATTACCTGTTAGAGCATTTGTACCTCATATGGTAGTACAGGACCCTATAGAGCACTTACATGATTATTGCACATACTGCTCATCCCATATTGATATCATCTGTTGGCATATGATAGAGTAGTGTAGTACGTACATGCTCGCGATTACCTTTATATGTTATCTCTATTCACGAGTTGGCAACTCACCCCCGTTGTGCCACAGTGTTTGCAGGTTGCCCTTCGGAGTAGTCGCGGCAGGCTGCTTTGCATCTTTTGGCACAGATACCCCCACAGTTGGTGTGCTAGCTCTTTTGCTGATAGGTGGGTTTTGTGCGGTATCTGTTTATCTTTCAGTATGTACATTGTTGTATCTAGTATTCTCCATCTACCATGTATGTATTTGACTTAGAAACAGTGTGAGGACGATGTTGTACTATTTTGTATTCTGGTGTCTAGCTCGTTGTGAGCCGGCTGTACTTGCAGTTTATTCTATCTGTGATGTTCCCACTTGTGGATCTTGATCTTCGCTACGGCGTCGTATATTGCTTTCTTGGAGATTGTTTACTTAGTTTCTTATCATGATTTTAGTAGTGCTTCCTTTAAAACTTCTAACACTCTATACTTTCACTGGTTTGATTTCTGGGTTTTCGGTTCACTTAGTCGCGTTACGCCTGTAGACGTTACGTGGTTAAGTGCCGGTCACGGGCCAAACTTCGTGTCGTGACAATTTCAATATTACAGATAAATACCATATATTATGAAATTAGATTTTATTCACTAGAAATGTCACATATATAAAATCTACATCTATGAAAAACTCTAAATACGATAATTAAATACTAGGGGTGTATCTTGAAAACTATAAAAAAATTATTTTTAAATAAAACCCGCTCAAGTTTTATAAATTACAATAACGACCCTAGTAAATATAGGTTTAAGCAGGACCAATCTCTTGAGCTTTAGGGAGCCGGGGAAGTGGGTGCTTGCATATTTAAGGTAGACAACTTAATAAACGGTGTTATCAGCACGGTAATCGTCTTTGAAAAAGAGACAAATTCTGCCGCCCATGTGCAGCGGTTACCGATAACACCAAAAACTTAATTCAGGATTCAAATTCTTTTCTAATTGTCTGTGTCATGACCCGAAATAGCACGTGACTGGCTTTGAATCATATGAAGTCTATAGGACTCCATCTAATTCAAGTAAGCCAAAAGCCCAGAAATCTAAAACCATTTTAAGGAGTAAATAAAGAAACTAGTTTTTAAGAAGTAAGGAAAACATGTTTTAAAAGCAAGGTTTTTAAATAAGTAAGACGAATATGCATTTTTAAAATCTCTAGTCTTTCTGAAAATTCTGGCAGAGTTTTCCATTAAAAATACTGGCCCCAAACAGGATACAACAAGAATAATATATATACAATGATAAAAGGCATCCTCAAGCGGGAGCTCGCTCTTCGTCAATCGACGGTCACAACCATGCAAGCAGTATAATATACAACACTGAAAGGCGAGGATCAAAACTCAAAGAAAAACTCAAAATCAGCATGAAAACCAAAATATTACAACGCGCGACTCTAAGGTCGAAATAATACATAACTGGTTTTCTATGTCTGAAACAATATACAAGTTTGGTTGAAGGAATTTCTGGATACAACTGAATAATACATGTACAATGGTGGTTCTGATGCAAAAGAACCCACCTACCAAAGCAAATCACCCGTAAGGGAAGCAGTATGCCAGAAGCTGCAATGGAACCTGTACGGCAATACCTGCAAGAACTATGGCACAACGGGGGTGAGTTGCCAACTCGTGAATAGAAAACATCACAGAGCAGGAATCGTATGTATGACACATCCTAGGTCAATATGATCAGATATATATATAAACCTCAAACGAATAAGTCTGAAGCATGATAAGGTGGCAATGTAACATCTATACATGAGTGTAGTGCCAAGTGCACGTGCCAGTGCCTCAGGTAATAACATATCATAAATATGAGGTATGATCAATGTCGACCATATCATGAAGTCTATAAGTATATGGATATCATCCCACTATGTAATCAATGTCATCATGTATTCGGATCTCGACCAACTGTGTGATCAATGTCAATATATGTATGTGTAAATTGTCCACGTGTCACCCAATGACAATAAGCATCATGCATGTAAATATCATAAACATATGCATGGAAGTATGGGGATGTAAATCAACATGTGTCGCTCGCGACATTTCAAAATCATGGAACCTGAGTGTCAAGCATCGACACTCAAAAACATCATGAAACCAGTGCCTAGCATCGACACGTAAATCCTCATATACATAGGTCTCCGTCAGTCCGGATCGGCCCATCTCATCTCTCAACTCCGGTCGTTATCCCCCAGATATCCGCCGAGCTCAAAACAATCAACGGTAAGTAGTACTCCCCTGCCAAGCTCACCGTCCAACATATACGAGTCTTCTTTCCCCGGGGTACCTCACCGAATCCACCATGTACCCGCAGACGGTGCATATCTCTCCTCGAATCGAATTTCACATGTCGCTCTCAGAACCGAGAAAACACATGGTGGACACACTGAAATATCATATCAAGGGAAACCGGGGTTTTAAAACAATACATACTCTCATTTGAAATACCTACGGTTCCCAAATCTAGAAATATCATGGAAACAACATATCTCAATGCGTATAATCATAAAGCATGATGTATGCGACATGTAAAAGAAATGTAAGTATATCAGTATATCATGCAACATGGAATAGTAATATGCACATATTGAGGGAAACAACTTCTTTAAAATGAATACAGTTTTTAAAATACATCTTGCGGTTCCCAAATCTCCAAAATCAAGACAGAATCGTCTATGTATGTGCAAGTATGTATGTACAGAATATGAGTGTACAATATGTAAGTACACGAGTATGAATGTATAATAGGAATGTGCACAAGTATGAATGTACAGTATGTAAGTACACAAGTATGAATGTACAACAGGTATGTGCACAAGTATTAGTGTACGGTATGTAAGTACACGAATATGAATGTACAATAGGTATGTGCACAAGTATGAATGTACAGTATGTAAGTACACGAGTATGAATGTACAATAGGTATGTGCACAAGTATGAGTGTACAGTATGTAAGTACACGAATATGAATGTACAATAGGTATGTACACAAGTATGAGCGTACAGTTTGTTAGTACACGAGTATGAATGTACAATAGGTATGTGCACAAGTATGAGAGTACAGTTTGTTAGTACACGAGTATGAATGTACAAAAGGTATGTGCACAAGTATAAGTGTACAGTATGTAAGTACACGAGTATGAATGTACAATAGGTATGTGCACAAGTATGAGTGTACAGTATGTAAGTACACGAGTATGAATGTACAATAGGTATATGCACAAGTATGAGTGTACAGTATGTAAGTACACGAATATGAATGTAAAATTGGTATGTGCACAAGTATGAGTGTACAGTATGTAAGTACACGAGTATGAATGTACAATAGGTATGTGCAGAAGTATGAGTTTACAGTATGTAAGTACACGAGTCTGAATGTACAATAGGTATATGCACAAGTATGACATGCAAGGGCCATATCCTGAATGCAACAGTAGTACAGTGTAGTGACATGGCAATTATCGATGATGAAGTGTGTCAGCCGGCAGGCAGGTGTACGTGAAACATATGTATCAACGATAATGGTGCTGGTGTCCTAACAGCATGGTTTTGATATAACAATAAACTTATTTAACATGCCATGCGATCCAAACAGTAAGATTATGCGGCAAATGAATAATAAACACAATAGTGTAGTATCTACATCAATGTATCTTTGTCATACTGTTTTGCCATTTAAAAGAAGATAAATCGGTGTTTTTAAGAAAATAAGGGCTACGGTGTTTTTTAGAAAAGATGCTTCCTTTGAAAATATCCGTAGAATCCCTTTGCCTGTCTTTAAAATACTCCTGATTCGTTGGTTTTCTTGAAATAGGTATGACATCGGCCTAGCCTAACATCTACTAGCAAAACTACAGCTTTAACTAAGTCAATCAGGAGGGGTATGGAAACCACCTAAATCTTAGTTGATATATATATATATAATAGTCGGCGATCCCGCCTCAAAGGTACCGCGTACGATACAATATTATATGACATCATCGAGTCATGAGTGCGGATCTATCATCAATATAATGCTCGTACAGTAAATCATCGTACGGCATCCCAAAAGCTGGGTACGGGTCAATATCACATTCAACTCATCAATTATCTAGTATCCTTATCATCATATCTCATGATCTGGGGTAGTGATCTAAGTCTAGTACAAATCGATACCATCTATATAAATATAAATGCGTGTGTGAAACACACGTCCAAAGGCCCGCTAAAATCTCATGTCGTGTCCCAAATAGGAATCACATTATATCACCGATCTCATGGCACTATGCCTAATCTCATCGACTCACCTCCAAATATCAAACACTATCCTCATCATCCAGGTATAAGTATAACAAGCAAGCATGTGTGTGGGTGGGTGTAAACCTATTCTAGGGTTCGCAACTAGGAAATTATACTAGTTTACTTCTAAACCCTAATCTATCCATAGTATACCTAATCACATCTAAAATATCCATATCACACTTAACGCTATCATACTTATAGATATAGTATATACATAGTATACTAAATATCGAACTGCGGGGGTGCTATACGCCATCCACCCGACATCCCCCGTAGATATAATCTACTCACCTTGCATCCTGCGTGTCGGTGTCGGTGTCGCCTTCGTCTTCTTCCTCGTATGAAGCCCTCGAGAAGGTACCTACAAGATAGCACAATCACAACGCACATTAACATCACATCGTAAATCCAAAACGACACGCTAAGGCCTATAGGTTAGAACCTATGGACTACGCTTTCAAAACCATCAAACAATCCTCGATATCGTTGTACAAACGTCAAGTGATCGAGGTAAACCCAAATACGCAAATCCAGAATTTAAAATACGCAAAACGAAACCCCGAATCAAAACAGCAACTTAGGAAAAAGGTCCCAGATTCTACCCTAGGTCAAATCAGACAATTTTGCATATACCAAGGGTCTATTTTACTGGAGACAAAGCCAAAAAACAAGAACGAGCCAAAACCTCGCTGGTCTGGCTGCAATTTGTGGCCAGAATGGATTTAATTGTGGCCAAGTTTGAGGGTTAGGGGTCAGGGTTTCGGTGTTAGCTTCCTAGGTGCTTGCATGTATCACTGTCCTTACAAAATATTTTCAGAGTCTCGGGGTGATAGCAGATTCCATTTTACATCCACAGAATTCACAATTTTCCGATATCGGCTTTTCTAAATCCATATTTCAGGGTTCTAGTCTCTGGTTTAGGTCTTAATTCTAGCACTAGGGGTTGGTGAGGCCTCTACTGAGCTCAATTGTCCATCACAACTTTCAATTTCCAATAACCCTAACTAGAATTCTTCTAAGTCCACAAAACCACTCGATATCGGTTCTAATCTAACATGGAGGTAAAAGTAATGGAAACACTAAGCTTATGGTTCAGAAAATACCTCATTTGGCAACTCAAGAAAATTCTTGAGTTGTTCCAAGTGGCAAAAATCCTTGCTTTCTTGGTCCAATGTACTTCCCTTGAGCTTGTGCGTCTTTTTTGTGAAAAGGGTAATAGGTTTTGAGTTGATTTTCATGGTGTTTTGGGGGATTTTGTGGAGGAGGAGAGGAGGGGAACAGCAGCAGCAGCAGCAAAGGGAAGAGAGGGGAGAGAAATGAGTGAGGAAAATGATGGGGGATGGCTCAAGACAAAGGGTTGACCCTCACCCACTCTTTCTCTCTCTTACCCACTCCTCACTATTCTAATCATATCCTTTTCTTTTCTTTTCTTTTCTTTTCTTTTCTTATCCCCTCTCTAATAAGTCAATAACCATGCTATAAAACATGTAGGAAGCCATGGAAATAAATGTAACAAGTGTAAAAATGGAATTGTGCATGTTTTGCACAAAACAAGCTTAAACACGCTTCGCGATTTGTAATCGCGATTAGCACTATATTAGCATATAATTAATCATAAAAACTTAAAAATTGCATAACTCACATAAAACACCCTCTTTTAATAATTTCTATAATTTTCCAAATTTTCCCCATTTATCGGTATTTAATTATACCGCTGATCAGTCGAAAATACTGCATTTTAAAACGGACAATTTCCCTATCATTTGCACTCATCTAGAAGTGTTCGGTATTCATATTGCACATATTAGCAAAACATCTCTGAAATACCAGATTGCATGTGTTAGACTTTAAAACCGGCACTTTTAGGGAAATTGTGTGTTTATCATGGCATCGCATCATCCTTGTATTGCGCAACTCTTGTCCCAAGAAATTGTGCAGGAAAATCCAGAAGAAAGGCCAAAATTGTCAAAGAGCTGATCAAAATTACGCCAACTCAAAAGATGCAAATCTGGTAGAAATATAGAGGGAAAAATAAAATTCAATATATCAGATAAAGGCCCATGAGACAGCCCAAACAAGTACCAGAAGAACCAAGCCACAAAGCTTCAGAAGCGCCGCGGTTCCGCGGCGGGAGCCTGCTTGCGCCGCGGATCCGCGGCTCTATGATGACGTCATCGGCTCAAATTTCCTCTACGTGCTTCTTGTAACTGCCTAAACTTCCAGAAGACTCCTGATTCTCCACGTGGCACATCTAGAAGGCTTGGCTTAACAAACTTCTTCTAGAAGGCTCTCCTTAACTAACATTTGGAGGGAAATTCAAATCTCCTCAACAAACTTTTAGAGGGAAATTCAAAATTCAAATCCTAGATCTAGGGTTTTGATGGTCTATAAAAGAGAGCCTAGATCTAGGGTTCAATTCTTCATCCCCTCATTCCATCTACAAGTTCAGTGACACATCTTGTAGCCCAAAATTCTAAATCCAATTCCAAGATCAAGATCCTGAGTACCATTCAAGCAAGAGAGCCTTCAACCATTAGCAAGCGACGTCGGATTCCATCGGAGCAAGAGATCCAAGCCGATCCG
The DNA here is from genome assembly GCA_030015575.1 of Agapanthus africanus. Classification (NCBI taxonomy): domain Eukaryota; kingdom Viridiplantae; phylum Streptophyta; class Magnoliopsida; order Asparagales; family Amaryllidaceae; genus Agapanthus; species Agapanthus africanus. Next base: position 190,869,962 of record CM057345.1, read on the forward strand.
TGACTCAAGGAGCCGAGCGAAGCCGAAATCGACGATCTAGTTCCTTCCTTTTGTAAATTCAAGAGAGTTGTAACGAAATTTGTCGATAAATAAAGGTGAAATTTCTATATCTTGCTTATCTTTAAATTCTTGCATCATGATTCGATCTCAATTTGTGATTGTAGTTCTTATGATGATGTTTGAGTAAAAATCCGCTCGTATAAGAGTTGTGGCGATCAATAGAATGATGATGATTTAGATTCTTTTACAATTCTTAAATCCTATAACGATTGTAAATTCTAGTGAATGAAATGATCGATGACCTAGTTTCGGGATGATCCTTTCTTGATTGTGTTCACTCGAAACTAGGGAACAACTATTGATCATTTGATTAACTAGAAGCTAGAATTTGAATGAGATTCATTGAAAGGATGAAGGATAAGACGAGGAAACCCTAGCTTCTTCACAAGATCCTTAACCTCGATGAATTATCATCGATCAAGTATCAATTCGTTAAAGGATAAGAACATGAAATCATTAGATCTCATCACATGTATATTTCCGATCTACTCCTACGAGCTACACTTCGAATCTTGATTGTTGGTTGGAAATCATCAGAAATTACCACTTCTTGATTTTTAATGCTTTCTTAGATCTAGATATTTTCTCTTTCTTGAAATGCAATTTTAAATCATGAATTGTTTTCTTTTCTTTTCCTTAAAGTTTCGACTCATCTAATTCTAAACACGAACGATTGCACTTTCCCTGTGGTCGATCCGCACTTACTAACGCGCTACATTCGACACCGTTATTGATTGCGGTCAAAATATTTTTGGTTGTGATTTCTATACAATTTTCTAACGACACAATCCGAAATCGTTTCAATCAAATGGCGCCGTTGCCGGGGATTGTGCGCTATTGTTCGTATTTTCAAATTTGAGTTGAAAAGTTTATTCCATCTAAATTTTGTGATCAAAATTCGCACAAACACTAATACGAGTTGTTGTGATTTGTGCGAGGAAATGTGGAATCATTGGAGCTGTGGAAAAGTTTTTCAGAATATACCAGAGAGCTTGGGGAGTGAACAGAAGCCCTCTGTTAAAATTGTGTGCAGTGATCTTGCTACAGTACCGCGTTTCCGCGACAATAGGCAGCTCTCGCGGTGGGTTAGGGTCTTTTCTGTACCAAAATTTTAGGTATACTTCTAAACTTTCTTATCTCCTCCTCATCTGCTCTAAATAACATTTTGTTCAGGTTTCTTTGCAAAAATCGCTGCGCCGCGCAAAAAGCAAAATTAAATTGTGCTTGTTTTGATCTTTGTGGTTGTTTGCATAATTAATACGGACATTAAGGGGCAAAGACCAAATCCAGATTAGGTGGGGAGTTCATTACCCTTCCTAAACCCCGAAAATCACAAACTTGCATACGCATTACCCTCATTAACTAAAAATTATCTAGAGATGACTCTAAGGACCATCGCGCTCACTTAGGACAAGAGAAGGCCGTGGTTAATTCATTACTTATCCGCGTTTCTTTTGTGGTGTCTAAGGAAAGTGCGTCGAAGGCTAGTGGTTACTTAATTAGGCCCACTACTTACGTAGTGGAGAACCTCCCACTTACCTGGCACTTACCTGGCCACAGGAGAGACAAAGAGGCAGTGAAGGATTTTTCCTGCGACTTGTCTTTTGGCAGTTAGGAGCGGTCTAGAGATTTGACCTAGGTGACCCCTAGAATTAGGGTTTTGTGTGTTGCATCAATTTTTCAAAAATCCGTCCACTTTTCAAAACAAACACCGCATTCATTCATTCATTTTCCCCTAATTATAAATCACGCTGCCACTTGTACTAACCCTTTTTAGTGCAAGATAGGCTGGACACGGGATTCGAGTGCCCGTTTAGTCCGCGTCCCCTGATCGACCCTAAAGTCGGTATTTCTACATTTAACTTTTCTTTTACCCACCACCACACCCACTTCGATGGATCCATCTCCATCGAACTTCTTTTCCACTACTCTGCCGCCGTCCGTTGGTGCGTAGAATCCACCTCGCATCTCTCTCCAAAAGAGGTGCTATTCTACACGAGGCCCCCTTTCCACCTGTCTTTCCATTCCACCAGCCAACGGGGAAAATTTTCAAATAAAACCCCAATACATCAACCTTCTACCAAAATTTCACGGTCTCGAGTCTGAAGACGCATATGTGTTTATCACGAAATTTGAAAATGTATGCGCAATGATGGGTACCTCACAACTTTCTATGGATGCTATGCGTCTTCGTCTTCTCCCATTCACCTTGTGCGATATAGCCGAGAAGTAGCTGTATAACACAACCGCACATTCCATTTCAAATTGGGAAGAATTCGTCAATGTATTCCTTAAGAAATTCTACCCACATCATAAAACAGCTCGAGTCCATAGCGAAATCAATCAATTCACCCAGCTTCCAAGTGAAACATTTTCAAAATGTCTTGAACGTTTTAAGGATCTGTTAGTCCAATGTCCTCATCACGGCATCCCCAGATGGGAACTGTGCCGAATCATTTATGAGGGCATTAATCCTAACACAAGACAGACCCATGATTCCATGTGTCAAGAAAATTTCATGACCAAAGATGATAGGGAAGCCTGGAAGTTTTTAGAAGATTTCGCTGGAAAATCTTTACAGTAGGATGGTGTGAGTCAATCGTCTAGGGATGGCAATGATATTTCCATAGGAGTTAGAGCTGAAATTTCAGCTATCAATAAGAAACTCGAGACTATGGAAAACAATTTTTTAGCTGCCGCCCTAAATCAAATGTCACTCTCCAAAACTGTATGTGAATGCTGTTCTAATCCTTCTCACTTGACGGAAGAATGTCCACGAAATTCTCCGTTTCAAGGTCACAAGCATACCAATGTCGCATTTCAAAGACATAGAAACCACCCATCTTCTTCAACATATAATCAGGGTTGGAGGAATCACCCTAACTTTTCTTGGAACCAATCACAATCTCAAAACACGGTTCCAACCCAACACAATTTTCCAAGGGTCCCTCCACCACAACAGCAACCACCACTTCAATTGAGTCAGCACCCCTTCCAATCACAAAACTTCCAAAATCCGGCCAACACTTTTGCACCATATGAAAACTCTTTGCAATTGACCGGTACAGATAATACCTCTGCATTAGCACAAACCTTGGATACTTTCATGAAATATTCCATCCAAGGGACGGCAAGTTTGCAATCTTCCATCGAGAATGTGATGGAGATCATTGTCTCTCAAAATGAGAATATCAAATCGATGGAAGCACAAATTGCACAGCTAAAAGCCGAAATGAGTGCAAGAGAGAAAGGGAAACTTCCAGCTCAACCTTTACCCAATCCTGACTATTCACATCATGTGGATGCAATCACGTTGAGATCTGGAAGAGTGCTTGACAATCACGTTGGGGAAGAGATTGATGACACTGAAAAATCTATCGATGATACCCCGGCTGAGACCTTTCCTTCCACTTCTACTTCTAATTCTGACCCCAGTTCTTCTACCCCACCACCTTCTTTCGAGCCTATTCTTCGTTTCCCAAAAGGCTCGCCACCTCAGCCCAACTCTTCTAGTTCTCCATGGACGATCCCCACTTCTATTCTGGGATCAAATCCACACACACTTTCTTCTCCTATGATGGACCCAACGCTTATTGCTAAAGCACCTTATCCTAATCGGTTAAGGGCTAACAAATCGAGTCCACATATGGAGAAGATTATGGACATGTTTAAGCAAGTTAACAACAACATCCCTCTCCTAGATGCCATCCAACAAGTTCCGTCCTATGCGAAAACTCTTAAGAACTTGTGCACTAGGAAGTAGGAGACTCAAGTGCCCAAGAAGATTTTCATGGCAAAGACAGTAGACACGGCTTTCCCCCAACAATTACCGAGGAAACGTAAGGATCCTGGATATCCTATTATTTCCATTTCTATCGGGGAAAAACACATCAACCGTGCTCTACTAGACCTTAGCGCTAGTGTTAACTTACTTCCATACTCAGTCTATGAGCAACTAGGTATCGGAGAGTTGAAGCCAACCCATTGCACTCTCCAGATGGCTGACCGATCAATCACCAAACCTAGGGGTGAACTGGAGGATGTGTTAATAAAAATCGGGGAATTTATATTCCCTGTGGACTTTATTGTAATTGATACACAGCCTGTAGCGAACCCACGGAATAAAATTCCGGTGATTTTAGGTCGTCCCTTTTTGGCCACTTCCAACGCTATAATCAACTGTCGTAATGGTTCTATGACCCTATCCTTCGGGAATAGGTCAATAGAGCTGAACATTTACAAGTTGGGATGTGTACCGTCCGAACCTACTACTCAGGTCTGTTCTGTCGACTTAATGGATGTCGACAGCAGCGAATTTGATGATCCTCATAATACTGATCTTGACTCTTTTCATACGTTATTGTTTGACCCAACTATGTATCATACGCATATAGACTCTTCCACCGAGTTGTCCGGGTCAACAACTAACACGGATTATGATCTGTTCTTAGAGTCTGAAGATCACCCCGCACTTTGTGATGACATTCTTCATCGGGGAATTGATGGAACTTTTGAGGAGATCTTCGCCGATGAACTCGCATTTTTGAATGACACGGGTGTTGAGATGAATCATGTCCCAATCAATGAAATTGAACCTCCACCCCTTTTTCTGAACTGTAAAAAGAATGCGAGTAATCCATCACATTCACTGCATCGTCTCTCCAAAATGAGACGCACACACATTCTATTCCACCACTTACCCTTTCCCCACTTCTTCTTCCACCAACCCGAGCACTGTATTGATAAAATTTTTGAATGGTTGGTGTTAACATTCGGTCTTTGCAAAGCTTGGCATCGACCAATGATTTTTGACCTCCTCATGTGATTTTCAAAGTTTAACATTGCATAACTCAAGTTTGGAGGGGGGGCATTTTTTCTCGCTCTTGAAAAGAAATTTTTTTTACAAAATGATGAGCCAAAAATAAGTTTGGGGGAGGAACTTCACTTAAATATTTTTGCCCCCATTAATAAATTCATTCCAGGCTTACAGGTTTTTCGAGATTTAGCGGATGGCAACAGTGAGGACACTGTTGAAAACAAGTTTGGGGGAGGTTTATGCTTATTTTCGCATCATTTGCATTATACTTTGCATAAGCACAAAACATTTTTTAAAACCTATAAAAAAAATTTTAAAAAATTCAAAAGATAAAAATATTTTTGTACATAAATAAGATAATAAAAGTTTAGATAGTGAAAAATTGCATCCATGAGATTAGAAAAATTTAAGAAAACCAAGAAAATTAGAAGTTTTCTTATACGAACTAGTAATAAGTAGTTATGAGCCGTTGTCCCAAGGGTTGGTAAGATGAAGGAAGTCACTAATCTGAGAATAAAAATAAGTCTGAAAAATAGTTCCTATTCTGGAAAGCCAAACATTTTGAACGTTGATACCCTGCTATACGCACTTACACACGTCTTGAAGTCCGGGATAGTAGAGAATACCTTGAAATGCTCCTGTCTTAAAGCCGATGTATGAAGGAAATAAAAAATGAATGAATGAAGAAAATATAAAGTGGTGTGAAAAATGGACACTGGTTTTGTTATCACCGAGGGCAATAAAAAAATATATAGCGAGGGTGCCTCTTCACCTAGTGCCCTAAGGCCAACTGGTCTGGGAGTCACTGCTATACCTGAGGTGGTGCAAGACGAGAAAAATACACCAAATAAGCAATCACATGAGTAATCGGTCGGTTAGTACCTCAAAAAGTATTAACGGCCGCATGAAAGTGTGTGAGCAATCTCATCTAATATTCATTAATTAAAAAGTACTGAGGCTGATGGGCAAGAGTATGATAGCATGAATTGAATTCTCTGGGTGTAAGGATGTCCTTTACATACACGCAGGGTTATATGATCGATGTTTGGAAGAAAGATAGGAATGAAGAATAAGACGATGTTTTATTGAGGAAGGACGTGATTTCTAACATCTTTTCATGACCATTAAGATAGGGCTCATGACAACCGAAAAGCTAGCTTAACTGGAAACCCTAATATTCAAGGCTTTTCTTTTACAATTCTTGTCTTTAAATGTAATATTCATGATCTTTCTTTTATTATTGGATTTTGTTGGTGCAATCCGCTGAAAACCCTCAGGAGACAACACTCCTCCTACCAGGGACACCTGGAGGTTTAAAGGCTTGTTGCACGTGCTCAGTGCAATCGTGTTGCCTACGAAAGTGTGCTAGTTAGTTTTTCTCTTTCTTTATTTTCTCCTTCTCTTTTTAATAAAACAGTTCGATCGAGACGATCGAAAATAAGTTTGGGGGAATTTGATCAGTTGAAAATACTGCATTTTTATACCGACAATTTCCCTATCATTTGCACTCATCTAGAAGTGTTCGGTATTCATATTGCACATATTAGCAAAACATCTCTGAAATACCGGATTGCATGTGTTAGACTTTAAAACCGGCACTTTTAGGGAAATTGTGTGTTTATCATGGCATCGCATTATCCTTGTATTGCGCAACTCTTGTCCCGAGAAATTGTGCAGGAAAATCCAGAAGAAAGGCCAAAATTGTCAAAGAGCTGATCAAAATTACGCCAACTCAAAAGATGCAGATCTGGTAGAAATATAGAGGGAAAAATAAAATTCAATATATCAGATAAAGGCCCATGAGACAGCCCAAACAAGTACCAGAAGAACCAAGCCACAAAGCTTCAGAAGCGCCGCGGTTCCGCAGCGGGAGCCTGCTTGCGCCGCGGATCCACGGCTCTATGATGACGTCATCGGCTCAAATTTCCTCCACGTGCTTCTTGTAACTGCCTAAGCTTCCAGAAGACTCCCGATTCTCCACGTGGCACATCTAGAAAACTCGGCTTAACAAACTTCTTATAGAAGGCTCTCCTTAACTTACTTTTGGAGGGAAATTCAAATCTCCTCAACAAACTTTTGGAGGGAAATTCAAAATTCAAATCCTAGATCTAGGGTTTTGATGGTCTATAAAAGAGAGCCTAGATCTAGGGTTCAATTCTTCATCCCCCCAATTCCATCTACAAGTTGAGTGACACATCTTGTAGCCCCAAATTCTAAATCCAATTCCAAGATCAAGATCCCGAGTACCATTCAAGCAAGAGAGCCTTCAACCTTTAGCAAGCGACGTCGAATTCCATCGGAGCAAGAGATCCAAGCCGATCAGCGACTCAAGGAGCCGAGCGAAGCCGAAATCGACGATCAAGTTCCTTCCTTTTGTAAATTCAAGAGAGTTGTAACGAAATTTGTTGATAAATAAAGGTGAAATTTCTATATCTTGCTTATCTTTAAATTCTTGCATCATGATTCGATCTCAATTTATGATTGTAGTTCTTATGATGATGTTTGAGTAAAACTCCGCTCGTATAGGAGTTGTGACGATCAATAGAATGATGATGATTTATATTCTTTTACGATTCTTAAATCCTATAACGATTGTAAATTCTAGTGAATCAAATAATCGATGACCTAGTTTCGGGATGATCCTTTCTTGATCGTGTTCACTCGAAACTAGGGAACAACTATTGATCATTTGATTAACTAGAAGCTAGAATTTGAATGGGATTCATTGAAAGGATGAAGGATAAGACGAGAAAACCCTAGCTTCTTCACAAGATCCTTAACCTCGATGAATTATCATCGATCAAGTATCAATTCGTTAAAGGATAAGAACATGAAATCATTAGATCTCATCATATCTATAGATCCGATCTACTTCTATGAGCTACACTTCTAATCTTGATTGTTGGTTGGAAATCATCACAAATTTCCACTTCTTGATTTTTAATGCTTTCGTAGATCTAGATATTTTCTCTTTCTTGAAATGCAATTTTAAATCATGAATTGTTTTGTTTTCTTTTCCTTAAATTTTTGACTCATCTAATTCTAAACACGAACGATTACACTTTCCCTGTGGACGATCCGCACTTACTAACGCGCTACATTCGACACCGTTATTGATTGTGGTCAAAATATTTTTGGTTGTGATTTCTATACAATTTTCTAACGACACAATCCGAAATCGTTTCAATCAACCGCCCCATTGAAATATTCAATATTTTATTATTAAATTATAAAAATTCCCAAAAATCATATTTTATTATTTTGAAATGTTACAATCTTCCCCCCTTACAGAAATTCGGTCCCCGAATTTAAATTTAAACCCCAATTCTGAAACATTTTCATAAAAGTCTAAGTCCTCGGGGCTCCAAAATCATCAATACATAAACGTATCATAGCGCAAGGCATGGGCATGAACAATGAGCAAATAACTCAAAATCAAATCTCCGTCAAGCATCCCGCAATCATCGGAGTCATGGTAAAGGCACAAAGGTCAAATCCAAAATAAAACCAATATGATATAAATTAGAACTATACATATAGAACTCAAATCTATACATGTAATATCTAAAAGAAATGCATGCCAAACCTTTTTTTAATTCGCTATGCCATGCACATATCACTGCACAGTGGCGGACGTCTACTGTAAGAAAATAACCATATATGTATATATCTTTGGTTTAATATGTACGTTCCGCCGTTTTGAAAACAATTTAGAAGGGTTTTCTTGTTTTAAACGTTTCGTGTCATATCAGACACGTAGGTGAATACTGAGACTATAGCTCTCCTTTTGGAGATCCTTACGATAACTATCAATGCGTGCAAAATATATCCAGGTACTGTCCTCTGACTAGTCCTGCTTAGTGTTCACACCATAATATTGTATTATTATATTCCCCATTCTTATTCTTTTTATAAATAAACGGGTGCTTTTGACGCATGTCTGCTACATGTTACAGGTTGCAGGTTCTTGGACAGAAAACAGTGAAAAAGACAAAAGACGATGTAAAAAGGGACTTTTGACCAACAAATAGAAAGATCTTGATCAAGCCGACATGAAAGATAAAGTTCACAAAGTATAAGGCAGCGCAAGGTCTAAGATGTGAGTGAACGGTTAAAAGTCTAATACAAGTATTCACTGGAATATCTGGAAGAAACCTGGAAGCCTATTTGAGAAAATTACCAAAGAAACAAGAAGCCCAAAAAGCCCAGAGCCATATGAAGAAAACTCAAGTAGTGATCTCACTATTGGGCCGCGGAACCGCGGCCCAAAGCCTACCAAGGCCGCGGTTCCGCGGTAGTATGGAGCCTGTATGGAATAAATTTTTTACTATAATTCTTTATGTCTTTGACCGGTCTTTCTAGGGCTATTTTTGTAATTATAAACATGGGGATCAAATGTAACCCTAGGGTTTCCTATTCTCTATAAATAGGAACTCTACAGATTTTAATTCTTTATGCCTCCTTTTAATAAAAAATTCCAGAACTCTTTTGGAGAGCATCGGTGTTTCTTTTCAACTCATCTATTCAGATCTGACAACCCTGCATAAATGGTTGGAGAGATCCATCTGTAAAGTAAGTAGATCTATTTATTTTCCTGCCCTAGTATAGATTTTATTTATCTGTCCTAATTATAACTTTCAATTAATTGCCCTAGGTAGAATAATTAGATTTTTAGATTTAATAACAACTCCGAACACCCTTCGGAATTAACTCGTAAGAACGAATCGGAGATTCACAACATCCCTGTGGACCGACCCGTACCCACCGGCTAGCTTCATGCGACGCCGTTCTTGATTGCGGTTAGAAATATTATTGATCTATCTTTTAGAAAGCGCAAGCACGCTAAATCACACAAATCACTTAGTACGAAAACCAATAGCAAATATCATAAAAACGTATTGCTCCATAAGAAATCAATCCCAAGATATATATAAGGATACCCTGTGCGTCTGGTGCGCACAGAAATCAAAATCCATATATATGCCATACATGTGCACAGAAACAACATCTAGGTGCAACGGGAGTGCACGAAACATCTGTCATAGGCAACGTGTGTGCCTGACAGCAAAATCAGGTGCATCTGACATGCATGAAGAATCCCGAATTAGTGCATCTGGTGTGCACCAAAATCGCATCTCAAAACATGCGCTCAACACGCGCGAAAATCCAAATCAAATGCACGGAGTGCAAGAAATCAACATCAATAGTAGAATCAAAATCGACGGTATACAATACGGTTCAATCAAAAACAGGTATACCGCGGTATATAAGCTCACAACCATGTGCATCAGCGTGCACAAATCAAATCAAAACACTAAAAGTGCATGTAAACGATGCCGAAGGCATAAGTCAAATCGCATGCATAACATAGGCATGAAATCAAAATCAACATATGGAATGACATCAAATCGAAGTCAGGTGAAACCGTAGTGCACAAAATATAAATCCGGTTCAATAAAGGCACGAAATATAAATCTGGTGCGATAAATGCACGAAGTATAAAACTGGTGCATCCTGTGCAAGAAATACAAATACGGTGGATCCTGTGCACAAATACCAACAATAACTCAAATGCGTAAGAAGCAACACCGAGTGTACCCAGGTGTAAAGGAAATCATAAACGTGTGCAACTGCGTGCACAAAACACATATCAATGCACTATAAGCACATATATGCTATACCGAGTGCAAAAAGCCAAATCGTGTGCATACCATGTACACAAAATCAACCCAAGGGTAAGAAATCCATGAAGTCATAAGCATGTGCAATCAAGGCACAAAAATGATATCAGGTGCAATAACTGTGCAAAAATATGAATATCCAGTAGGTGCAACCATGGTGCACGAAAACAGAAATCATGGAACTCAGCCATCAAGGCTAAATCATGTGAATAGATCGTCCAAAATATCGAAATCCAAGGTGATGGATACGTGATAATCGAATCACCAAATCACAAATCATAAATACCGCCGTCGATATTTCCTCCTTCATAGTCGAGAAGGTGTCGGTGCATCCAATGCTAGCAGCGCAAGATATCTACTTGCCTCCTGCTCACGGTCTGGCATCCTCTATTTCTGGGCCCTTATCTTCTCTGTGGATTACCAATCTCACGATCCATCGGCTCATCGGCCCTGTCAGGTGTGCTAACGGGGACGATTCCGTCCTGGCACTTCTCTGGTCATCTCTCGGTCAATCCTCATGGCCACTCGTAAAGCAGCACGTCACTGGCGCCGACCTCTGGTCCTCTTAATACACATTACACAATTGATCCTCGGTGCAAATCTTATCGCAGCAGTGTCCTGGAAGGAATCCTGCTCAAGGTCTTTTCTGATCTCGCCTATGCCGAACTGTACGGAGGCTGGTCATCTAGCATAATCTCTTCTCGCTCTATAGACATCTGCGTCCTCAGCACAGCAATTCCTTGGAAACTGGTCGCATCCGAACGCCTCTGTAGACATATCCGACCTTTAATCTCAATGGGGAGTAACAACAGCTCGTCAGCATCTCGCACGAACCTCTTGACCCACTTGTCTGTATCATCATCCGCTTCGACGTCACGTCTTTATCTGCGCACTGCAAATGTCCTCGGCTACGGTCAATCCGAAGTCTCTCACACGGACTCGAAATCACGAACTCGGCATCTTCATCACTCTGTGGAAGATATCTAGCCGAACATGTCCTCAGGAACTCGTCCCAATCTGCGGAGGTATACTCCATACTCGTCCTTTCTTGATCAACTCACAACGCATCTGGTTGAGGTCCTTATCCGAACCAGGTCAACTATCTCGTCGACGATGCCGGACTCTGGCCTGCTAGTGTGCGCAATATGACCACTCCTGGGTCCAAGTCTTCTCGTATAGTATTCCAGAAAGGTCCTGTCGAGCTCTCTCTCTAATCTCGTTTCTGCCGAATTGCCCTGAAGTTATCATCCTTCGCTATATCTGTTTCTTGTTCCGGAACGGCTGCCTACTCATTGCGCCTCCTTCTGGAAGATATGTCAATAATCAATGCCTCTGCATGCGTATCGCATTTCTAATGTCAGCGGAGTGGAATGTCATCTCGTCGAAATCTCGTGCGAACTCTTTACACCACTCAGTTCCAATGTCGACTGATTCGGACTCGTCTTCTCATGGCTGTATGGACTGCGCTCCAACGGCTATACTCGTATCTGGAGTCTCCCAAGCAATGTGTCCCATCATATGAAATCCAAATGATGTCGAACCATCCGATCGATTCGTCAAAACCTCATAATCCCCAATAGATCAACATCTTGAGTACAGTTTAATAGTATTCCAGTACATGCCACAGCACCTGTGGACCAACCGTAGAAGGGCAAACCCAAGCCTCACAAATGGCACTGCTAAACTTCCGCAAACCCTAATGTTCGGAGGCGTTCCATGGTCATTACGTTGAGTTAGGGTTTCATTCTTCTAGAGGGTCCATAGCATTACTTGCATTGTCTTCCGAATACTTTAAACTTAGAAATAGGTTCCTGACACTCGATTGTCTCTATCAACTCTCAATGAATCTGCGTGAAGTCGTCTCTAGCTGGAATCGATCTATCTGATGACCTCGCATCGGGGTAAGCGAACGAACCACATGTCCTAGTCATTCATCCTTGGATGACTAGCGACCTTCCATCATATCTCTAAGTATATACTCATGCTGCAGTAGCTCCAACATCTGGGCGATATCTCGTCATTTGCAGAAATAACTGGCTCATTCGTCTGTACGCTGAACAGCTCCTCAATCATCATGAATAAACGATATATCAATGGTCATCACATTCTGGCTGGCCTCTAGCAGTAGCCTGATTCCCTAGCGCTGATCTGCACGCCCGAGAAATCTCGTAAAAGCGATCTGTCAAACGCTCATGGCGCGAAAACACAATAAAACGAAGCCTCTAAGCAATCGTACATCTCTGGAATTACGCCCTGGTCAGTCCTCATCCGTGATGAGCTCAAGCTGACGCAACTCTAGCCATAGCTCTCTCTGCCCGTGTAATCGTGGCATCAAAATCATAACCAGTATCGATGAGGATAGATCATAGGAATGAATATAATACTGTGCAAGGAAATGTACATCCTAAGGTTTCTTAAGCGGAGTAGCGTATTGTAAGTATGCCGCGGAACATACGTATGGTATGTCACTCTACTCAAGCTACCTACTCCATCAACCAAGGGTCATCCTACACGACGAAAGTTCTGGTATAATACCCCCTCGACTAAGTCTAAGTTCTGTAAGGTCAAGCCTAAGTTCCGTAAGGTCAAGCCTAAGTTCCGTATACATATAGACGCTCTAGGCTCTACATAGTCAAACTTAGACTCGAACCAAGGTTAACCTAGCGCTCTATTATCAACTTTGTCACGACCCGAAATAGCACGTGACTGGCCTTGAATCATATGAAGTTTATAGGACTCCATCTAATTCAAGTAAGCCAAAAGCCCAGAAATCTAAAACCATTTTAAGGAGTAAATAAAGAAACTAGTTTTTAAGAAGTAAGGAAAACATGTTTTAAAAGCAAGGTTTTTAAATGAGTAAGCCGAATATGCATTTTTAAAATCTCTAGTCTTTTCTGAAAATTCCGGCAGAGTTTTCCTCTAAAAATACTGGCCCCAAACGGGGTACAACATGAATAATATATATACAATGATAAAAGGCATCCCCAAACGGGAGCTAGCTCTTCGTCAATCGACGGTCACAACCACGCAAGCAGTATAATATACAACGCCGAAGGGCGAGGATCAAAACTCAAAGAAAAACTCAAAATCAGCACGAAAACCAAAATACTACAACGCGCGACTCTAAGGTCGAAATAATACATAACTGGTTTCTAAGTCTGAAACAATATACAAGTTTGGTTGATTGAATTTCTAGATACAACTGAATAATACATGTACAATGGTGGTTCTGATGCAAAAGAACCCACCTACTAAAGCAAATCACCCATAAGGGAAGCAGTGTGCCAGAAGCCGCAATGGAACCTGCACGGCAATACCTACAAGAACTGTGGCACAACGGGAGTGAGTTGCCAACTCGTGAATAGAAAACATCATAGAGCAGAAATCGTATGTATGACTCGTCCTAGATCAATACGATCAGATATATATATAAACCTCAAATGAATAAATCTGAAGCATGATAAGGTGGCAATGTAACATCTATACATGAGTGTAGTGCCAAGTGCTCGTGCCAGTGCCTCAGTTAATAACATATCATAAATATGAGGTATGATCAATGTCGACTATATCATGAAGTCTATAAGTATGTGGATATCATCCCACTATGTAATCAATGTCATCATGTATGTGGATCTCGTCCAACTGTGTGATCAATGTCATCAATGTCAATATATGTATGTGGAAATCGTCTACGTGTCACCCAATGACAATAAGCATCATGCATTTAAATATCATAAACATATGCATGGAAGTATGAGGATGTAAATCAACATGTGTCGCTCGCGACATATCAAAATAATGGAACCTGAGTATCAAGCATCGACACTCGAAAACATCATGAAACCTATGCCTAGCATCAGCACGTAAATCCTCATATACATAGGGCTCCGTCAGTCCGGATCGGCTCATCTCATCTCTTATCTCCGGTCGGTATCTCTCAGATATCCGCCGAGCACAAAACAATCACCGGTAAGTAGTACTCCCCTGCCGGGCTCACCGTCTAACATGTACGAGTCTTCTTGCCCCGGAGTACCTCACCGGGTCCACCATGTACCCGGAGACGGTGCCTACCTCTCCTCGAATCGGGTTTCACATGTCGCTCTCAGAATCGAGAAAACACATGGTCGACGCACTGAAATATCATATCAAGCGTAACCGGGTTTTTAAAACAATACATACTCTCATTTGAAATACCCAAGTTCCCAAATCCAGAAATATCATGGAAACAACATATCTCAATGCGTATAATCATAAAGCATGAAGTATGCGACATGTAAAAGAAATGTAAGCATATCAGTATATCATGCAACATGGAATAGTAATATGCACATATTAAGGGAAACCGCTTCTTTAAAATGAATACAGTTTTTAAAATACATCTTGCGGTTTCCAAATCTCCAAAATCAAGACAGAATCGTCTATTTATGTGCAAGTATGTAAGTGTACAGAATATTAGTGTACAATATGTAAGTACACGAGTATGAATGTACAATAGGTATGTGCACAAGTATGAGTGTACAGTATGTAAGTACACAAGTATGAATGTACAATAGGTATGTGCACAAGTATGAGTGTACACTATGTAAGTACATGAAGTATGAATGTACAATAGTTATGTGCACAAGTATGACATGCAAGGGTCATATCCTGAATGCAACAGTACTACAGTGTAGTGACATAGCAATTATCGATGATGAAGTGTGTGAGCCGGCAAGCAGGTGTACGTGGAACATATGCATCATCGATAATGGTGCTGGTGTCCTAACAGCATGGTTTTGATATAACAATAAACATATTTAACATGCCATGTGATGCAAACAGTAAGATTATGCGGCAAATGAATAATAAACACAACAGTGTAGAATCTACATCAATGTATCTATGTCAAACTGTTTTGCCATTTAAAAG
This sequence comes from Agapanthus africanus, assembly GCA_030015575.1. Lineage (NCBI taxonomy): Eukaryota > Viridiplantae > Streptophyta > Magnoliopsida > Asparagales > Amaryllidaceae > Agapanthus > Agapanthus africanus. The sequence goes on from CM057345.1 coordinate 190,885,427, forward strand.
AAGACAAATCGGGGCTTTTAAGAAAATAAGGGCTACGGTGTATTTTAGAAAAGATGCGTCTTTTTAAAATATCCGTAGAATCCCTTTGCCTGTCTTTAATATACTCCCGATTCGTTGGTTTTTTTTAAATAGTTATGACGTCGGCCTATCCTAACATCTACTAGCAAAACAACAGCTCTAACTAACAAGTCAATCAGGAGGGGTATGGAAACCACCTAAATCTGAGTCGATATATATATATAAATATAATAGTCGGTGATCCCGCCTCAAAGGTACCGCGTACGATACAATATCATATGACATCCTCGAGTCATGAGTGCGGATCTATCATCAATATAAAGCTCGTACGGTAAAACATCGTACGGCATCCCAAAAGCTGGGTACGGGTCAATATCACATTCATCTCATCAATTATCTGTTATCCTTATTATCATATCTCATGATCTGTGGTACTGATCTAAGTCTAGTACAAATCGATACCATCTATATAAATATAAATGCGTGTGTGAAACACATGTCCAAAGGCGCGCTAAAATTTCATGTCGTATCCCAAATACGAATCACATCATATCACCGATCTCATGGCACTATGCCCAATCTCATTGACTCACCTCCAAATATCATACACTATCCTCATCATCCAGGTATAAGTATAACAAGCAAGCATGTGTGTATGGGGTGTAAACCTATTCTAGGGTTCGCAACTAGGAAACTATACTAGTTTACTTCTAAACCCTAATCTATCCATAGTACACCTAATCACATCTAGAATATTCATATCACACTTAACGCTATCATACTTATAGATATAGTATATACATAGTATACTAAATATCGAACTGCGGGGGTGCTATACGCCATCCACCCGACTTCCCCCGTAAATATAATCTACTCACCTTGTATTCTGCGTGTCGGTGTCAATGTCGCCTTCGTCTTCTTCCTCGTATGAAGCCCTCGAGAAGGTACCTACAAGATAGCACAATCGCAACGCAAATTAACATTACATCGTAAAACCAAAACGACACGCTAAGGCCTATAGGTTAGAACCTATGGACTACGCTTTCAAAACCATCAAAAAATCCTTGATATCGTCGTACAAACGTTAAGTGATCGAGGAAAAACACAAATACGCAAATCCAGAATTTAAAATACGCAAAACAACACTCCGAATCAAAACAGCAACTTAGGAAAAAGGTCCTAGATTCTACCCAAGGTCAAATCAGACAATTTTGCATATACCAAGGGTCTATTTACTGGAGACAAAACCAAAAAACAAGAACGAGTCAAAACTTCACTGGTCTGGCCGCAATTTGCGGCCAGAATGGATTTAATTGCGGTCAAGTTTGAGGGTTAGGGGTCAGGGCTTTGGTGGTAGCTTCCTAGGTGCCTGCATGTATCACTGTCTTTACAAAATAATTTTCAGAGTCTCGGGGTGATAGCAGATTCCATTTTACATCCACAGAATTCACAATTTTCCGATATCGACTTTTCTAAATCTGTATTCCGGGGTTCTAGTCTCTGGTTTAGGTCTTAATTCTAGCACTAAGGGGTTGGTGAGGCCTCTACTGAGCTCAATTGTCCATCACAACTTTCAATTTCCAATAACCTTAACTAGAATTCTTCTAAGTCCAAAAAACCACTCGATATCGGTTCTAATCTAACATGGGGGTAAAAGTAATGGAAACACTAATCTTATGGTTCAGAAAATATCTCATTTGGCAACTCAAGAAAATTCTTGAGTTTCCCCAAGTGGCCAAAATCCTTGCTTTCTTGGTCCAATGTGCTTCCCTTGAGCTTGTGCATATTTTTTGTGAAAAGGGTAATGGGTTTTGAGTTGATTTTCATGGTGTTTTGGAGGATATTATGGAGGAGGAGACGAGGGGAACAGCAGTAGCAGCAGTAAAGGGAAGAGAGGGGAGAGAAATGAGTGAGGAAAATGATGGGGGATGGCTCAAGACAAAGGGTTGACCCTCACCCACTCTTTCTCTCTCTTGCCCACTCCTCACTATTCTAATCATATCCTTTTCTTTTCTTTTCTTTTCTTTTCCCCACTCTAATAAGTCAATAACCATGCTATAAAACATGTAGGAAAGCCATGGAAATAAATGTAACCAGTGTAAAAATGGAATGGTGCATGTTTTGTACCAAACAAGCTTAAACGCGATTAGCGATTTTTAATCGCGATTAGCACTATATTAGCATATAATTAATCATAAAAACTTAAAAATTGTATAATTCACATAAAACACCCTATTTTAATAATTTCTATAATTTTCCAAATTTATCCCCATTTATCCGTATTTAATTATACCGCCCCATTAAAATATTCAATATTTTGTTATTAAATTATAAAAATTCCCAAAAAGAATATTTTAATTTTTTGAAATGTTACAGTCTGACTCAGACTATGTCTCATTATAATTAATCTGAATTGAATATGATTCAAGTACAAAATACAAATCAACATGATTCCATGAATCCATATAATCAATCTGTTCAAACTATTCAATTTATATTTACTGAACCGAACCATGGATATACTTCCATTTACATGATTCTCTAGTTACATCCATGATTCTCCAGTTACATCTACTTAATGATATCATGGTTTCGGCAAGTCGTCCAATTATACAATCTATATTACAAGACAATACAAGTTGCAATATAATTCAAATAATACAGCAATACAATCAAGACATCACGGGGTTTAATGGGTACATTAGTAAGGAAGGTGTTAGAAGTGGCACGAGATTGCAAGATTTAAGACACCTAACCTGAATACAATCGCCGTTGTTCCGGGCATTCTAACGGAGCCTTGTACTTCCATTTACCTTTAGTCTCTGGCATATAGAGACTCCTCTCGTATACACTGGCATCCTTCTGTACCAAGCTACAAACAACAGCGTTAACACTAAATACAACAATATAACAATATAATACAACTTTAAAAGCTACTCTCTCTATCTGTCTATTCTACTTCTTTTTTATCTTTGGGACTTACCGAGCGATTGTTCGCTGACGACATTCTCTTTCTTCTTCTTTGGAATGTCGTCGGGTGATTTGGACCTTCCAGAAATCGAGCATAGCACTGAAGACATGGACCAGTTTATTGAAGATCCCGAGATGTAGTTACACCTGTACATATTTCATTTCATTACTTTCCATTTCTGCTATGCCATTGTTTAGGCATTGCTTTCATTCAGATGTATTTACTTTTTCATGTACTGTAAAAGAATGTTAATAAATAAAGTTGTTGTTTCATTAAATTTGTCTCTTGTGTAAATTTATTTTATATTGCTTAGTTACGCTTAGCATATTTACTTCTGAGTAAATACGTAGCGGCCTAGTCGCGCCCTCTGCCCGTATACTGGGAAGCGGGGCGTGACAGGTTTTGTTGGCGGCCATACGGGTCAGAGCTGTATGGAACCTGTTGGATATAATGCCCTTAAAGTCAATTATTGGATCGCAGGTACGTGATTGCAATGATTGAGGGAGGACCTATACCGGTAGGACAGTCTTACTCGAGATGATAGTATGCTATCTGGTTTGCCTTTATCAGTCGTTTACAGCTTTAAGTGACATGATCACTATTACACGTTGATAGAGCCCTTAGGATCCTACTTGACTACCAACAGTATAATGGCGATCATATACGTAAGAGTTGGGTAGTCTATAAGCACATCCTTAAAAGTGGTCCCTAGTCGTGGGAGTTTCGAGACAGGGCATCAATACTTCAGAGTAGACTAGTGTATACGGTCAAGACCCTGATGAGGGGCGGCGGCCGGTCTTACAAGCCATTGGTGTCAGTTGGATCACCTAAGAAGTATACAGGTACTCATTGGGTTATGAGTATACCGGACAGGACTCGCCGGGAACCTGCTAGTTGGTATTTATACCTAGCGTCAGATAGCAATTCCCTGGTGACATGTGTAAAGGTTAGTTCATCGACATGAGGTCGTCATTTGTCTCCTGTGAGTTCGCACTGTGTTTTTATTACTACCCTACCACGGCTCAAAGGTGTCGTGCAAACAAGTTTTAGTTGGGTACAGTCCCGAGCCACATGGAGGCAAGTGAGCTGATCGGCAGGGGATTCGTCTCTCCCGGTATTGGGGGTGAGATCGTGCTGTGTCTACGAGAGCCATTACACCAAGTCCTTGGCAAAGGCAGGTGAGAATTACTGGTAAGTATTCCAGTAGTTTCTCATGGTGTTCAGGGCTGCTCTCCGACACGACTTATACCGCTATTGGGGGTCTGACGTTACTAGCCCCCTAGGCCGGATATGCAATGCTCATAGACGAACGGACCGGACTGTACGTATATTGTCACTGATAGGCTCAGTAGGGTTCCAGGATGAGTTCGCTCATCGGCTTCCCTTTCGGTCAGTACATAGGCAGCCGTTACGCACAGCTAGTGCCGCTGACGTGCTTGTGGTTAAACCCACTGCCAGGGTACTGACGAGTCTTTAGAGTCCCCCACAGATTGTTTCCCAAGTTTGGGCGAAACGTTGTAGAGGCCGTATGGTTTTTTGGCAAGGTTCGAAATTGCACGTGCACATAAGCACGTGTCATATTTCGGACAGATAATACTAGTGAGCTTTGGTTTAAGCCGGATCTAAGTATTATATTGAGTCGAAATATTTTAGTCTCTCGTATTCGTATTCGGTCGGAATACGGATACAGGTATGTATATACAGGTGAGGCCTATTCTCGTAATCCGTTATGAGAATATTTTAGAAGATGCATTTCTTTTGGTTAATCGTTTTGGTTTAAATGATTAAATGGATTTTGGAAAGTGTGACTCATTCTTGGTGACACATTTCTTCTAGCATGTTCATTAGTGACTCATCCTAATGAGTCACTAAGTGAGTCATGATAGAATTAATTGTGTTTTGTTTTGTGTATAGATATTTTAGGGTTTGTGGAGATATTTTTAGGGAGATATTTTTGAGATATTTTCTTTACACAAACCATATATATCTACTCACAAAAGAAATCACCACAAGTTATTATGCTTGAGTTATTGCTCTCTTGATAGTTTTCTTGAGTTCACAATTTCAATCTCTAAGCATCTTCTTCAACCGCCACCTTAACCCTCTCATGTGATGAGAACCCTAGGGTGTTTGAGACAAAGTATTCTACTCATTCTCTACTTCATCTTGGATATGTCGGTTAGCATACTTCATGTCCGAGTTGCCTCGGTATAGAGGCGGGAGCCTGTTTAAAGATCCGTTGACGTGGTGCTTCCTCAACGAGGAGATAGGAGGAGATAGGAGATCGGAGTTGCCGCGAGGAGCGTGGGTTGATGGTTAAAGAACGAAGGACTCGGATCGATCGGTATAGCCTTTCTACCTCTTTACAATTTGTTAGTTTAGCGTTAATGGCAAGATCCGGGTTATAGTATGCGATAGCACCAGTTATAAAACTTTTTGTTCCGTGTTTGGCGTCATAATGACGGTGTCACGTCCCGAAAGTACGGAATATGACCGGCACTTAAACTATGAAACGTCTCGAGGCGTACGTAATCTAAGTAAGCCGAAAACCCAGAAAACCAAAACAAGAAAAGTAGTAGAGTGAAGGAAAACCAATTTAAATCAAGTGGTTTTAATAGCATAAGCCGAATTATGCGTTCTTTTTTTTAAAAACATCAAATATTTTCTGAAAATTTCGGCAGAGTCTCCTTTGTAAATACTGGCCCCCAAACGGGATATAACATTAATAGTATACGAAATCAATAAAGGCATCCCCAAGCGGGAGCTAGCTCTTCGTCAATCGACGGTCACAACCACACAAGCAATATAATATACACCGCCAAGGGCGAGGATCAAAACTCAAAAGGAAACTCAAAACAACAAGAAATCCATCGAAATACGACGCGTGGCTCTCAGGTCGAAAGAATAAACATCACTGGTCTCTATCTCCGAAATAAATACATGTTTGGTTGATGGAATTTACTAGATACAACTAAATAATATTATACAAAGTATAATGATGGGTACGATACCAAAAAACCCATCTACTAGCAAGTCACCCGAAAGAAGCAGTGCTAGCAAAGCCGTAATGAAACCTGTATGGCAAAACCTGTAAGGAACTGTGGCACAACGGGATGAGTTGCCAACTCGTGAGTAGAAAAACATCTAAGAACAGAAATCGCATGAACAACGCAATCCTAGGTCATACGATCATAATATATCCTCAAATATATAACCAGCAGCCTAATACAATAGCTAAGATACATATCTAACCCAAGGTAATCCCATGTGCCCGTGTCAGTGCCTCAGGTAGCATTATATCATATGGATGATGTATGAATGAGTGAAAACAGAATACATGTACTAAAGAAACTGCTTTCATAATTTAGTGAGATTTCCTTTGTATTTTTAAAATGAGGTATCATAAATGAAATCAGCATAAACAGTGTCTAGTATCGACACAAAACATAAATAACAATGTCTCAAAATCTCAGGCTCCGGCTATCCGGACTAGCCTGTATCATCAAATCTCAGTACCTCATATCTCGAAATCTCAATGTCTCAATCTCAATATCTAGGGCGTCATCAGTCCAGACCGGCCCCGACCATCCATCTTAAGACCACGACGGTATCCTCCGGATATCCGACGCGTCGGGTAAAATTACCGGTAGGTAGTCTCCCCCTGCTAGGCTCACATCGTCATCACCACGCGCTTCTTGCCACGGGGTACCTTACCGGGTCCACCATGTGCCCGAAACGGTTCCTCCACTCCCCGAACTCGGGTCTCACATGTCGCTCTCAGCGCCGAGAAAACACATGGTGGACGCACTGAAATATCATATCAAGGATAACCGGGTTTTTTAAACAATTACATGTTCTCTTTTGAAATACCCACGGTTCCTAAATCCAAAAATCTCATGAAAATCCGAATCCAAATCCTCAATAGCATGTAAACAGTTAATATAGGCATGAAAATCCATGAATGCGGCACAACAGTGAATAATAACATGCATGAAGTAGCAGGCAATAACTACAATGTCTAAACTAGCATATAAGGCAAGTAAAATAATATCATGTCTAAACTATTAGCTAACAACCTATCTCAATGAAATAGTATTTTCTAAAGTGTTCGTGACATGGCAATTACCGATGAAGATGTGTGTGAGCCGGCAAGTAAGTGTACGTGGTACGTACGCGTCATCGGTAATGGTGCTAGTGTCCTAACAGAATGATATCAACAATAGAATATGAATCTTAATATAAGCATGCGATGCGGAGCGAACAGCAAAAATGAGCGGGAGCTAAATACTAGACACAATTATAACAAATCTGCATTTAATGTAATATGAGTCATACAGCTACACTAAACTATAGGGCTGAGCTAACAAGCTGAACTAAAGGTAAGGAAACCACCTAACACCTGAGTCGATACATATACACACACACATATATATATATATATATATATATATATTAGTCGGTGATCCCTCCTCGATAATATCACATCCGATACCATATCTATAATCAATATTCCCAAGTCAAGAGTGCGGATCAAACATTAATATATAGCTCGTACGTAAATCCATCGTATGGCATCCCAAATCTGGGTACGATCAATATCACATTCATCATATTATTCATCTGGTATCCTCTTTATCAAGATCTTAATCCGGGTACTGATATATGTCTAGTACAATACTAATATCATCAATCTAATCATGATCTGACTGCTGATCTATAGCCTCATACAAACAGATATCATCATCATATATCGTCATAAAGAAGTATACATCGCCCAATGCGGCCTATCATAAACATCCTAACATGTCATATCTCATAGCACGATCACATGTCGATCATTTCATTATTATCACTACTCACATGGTATCGTCGTCCAAAGATCCGCTATGACATCATGACGTATCTCAAATACGAAACTTGACATATCACCGATATCACAAACTCAAATCAAATCCTATCGACTCATCTTAAACCCAAGTATCATCCTCAATCCGTATGTGAACACATAGTCTCATACCCATGTGAACACATAACTATATATATTCTCATCTAAGCACATATGAAAGAAGAATGTAGGCAAGTATGGTTGTATGTGTGTATGTGTGGTGCGACCACTACTCTAGGGTTTCGCGACACTAAATCAATCCAATCACACCTAAAATCTATCTTTATCATCAATAAACTCAACAATATATAATCAATATATATGTGTGTATACGTATTCATATACATCACCACGCACTGCGGGGGTGCTATACGCCATCAACGCGACGTCTCCCCGTAGATATAAATCTACTCACCTGGTCCTCGCTCACCGGTGCCGACGTCGCCACGCGCTTGCTTGTCGTCTCAAAGTCCACATGGGATACCTACATGTCATAACGCACCGTATCGCATTAAAAACCAAATTCGAAATCGAAACGGCATACGAAAATCAAATCGGCACGCGTATCACGCATAGGTCAAAACCTATCACCTACGCATGTAAGAATAGCCCAAACCAACCCTCGATGTCGATGTACAAACGGCAAACCATCGAGAAAAACCCAAACACACTCATTTGCACATTCATGAGCACTAATTATAATATAAAATAGGTTAAAATTCATAAAAACCCCCAAACTCACTTTAAAAGCCATTTTTCCGAAAATCTAGCAAGTAAACATTTACCGTTTTAGTGCAAAACTTGATGTTTTAACAATTCTAATGGCCATAATACTTATTAAACATCTTAAATAATTCATAAAAACCATTTCCATAATTTAATCTCATTAAATTTCATTAGCCCCAAAATTCTAGTTTACAAATTAACCAATTTTAACAATTTTATAGCAAAAATGCACATACAACAATCTAGCTTCGATTTGCATGATCTAAAGTATTAAACAACATTTTATAATGTTAATAAAGTCATCAAAAACTTAATTACATTTTCTCTTAAACCAATTCATGGTTTACAAAAACCTAGTTAGCAATATAGCTTAATTATTACAATTCCACTTAACAATTTGCAAACTAACAATTTGATTATGTTTCACATATCACAAAATGATGAATTCGACTTTGCAACCATAATCACACAACAAAACCCTAACTATAAATTAATCCTTCTCTTGAAAACCTAAATCTTTCAAATAGAACCACAATTCATTTCCTAATTAAGTTAGATTAAAGCAATAAGCAACAATTTAACAAAAAGCTCAAGATTTTTATACCTCACAACCCATTGATCCAACTTGAAATCTAGCCTCCCAATTTGCCATCTTGTTTCCTAGATCCATACTAGAATGGTCAAGTAAAAATGGGTAGGAATTAGATTTTGATTTTAGCTTGATTTTTTGTGGATTTGGAGGTATTTTAGATGGATTTTTGAAGAGAAAAGAAAAGGAGAAATGGGGGGACTGCTGTTGCTGGAAAAGGGGGCTCGGCCATGTGTGTGGGGGTGAGGGAGGAGAGAGAGTGAGGTGGGAAAAGTCCAAGTCAACTAAAGAAATAAAAGCACCTACCTCATTTCGTAATAATTCCTTATTTCATTTCTTTTCTTTGTTTTAGTGATGAAAAGTAAGGTGATTGGAGAGAGAGAGGGAGAGAGGGCTGTCAAAGGGGGGCCAGACACATGGGGAGAGGAAAAGAGGGTGAGGTGTGGGTGTGTGGGTTAGAAAAAAAGATAAATATATTACCCCAATTCCCATTAACACTAATTAAGCCCTATTTACTTCGATAATTCTAAAACCGTTTTGGCAAACGATTTCATTTCAGAAATAATATTTTGCATGCCAGTTTAGTGTGTCATGAATTATAAAATTTGTATCAACCCATTCCAATTTGTAATTTTCCTTATTAAATATATTAGTGACGGCTTAAAAAATTTTAAAATAATAAATTTTGAATTTTTTTCCAGAAAATTAGAAATTTTACCAGTGGCTCAATAAATACCAAAAACTAGCAATTACATAGCTAGAATATGTATATTTAATTTTATAATAAAGATATTTGTATTTCGACTTTTTACAGAAAACCCCCTTATTTTACCGATTTTTCCGAAATTTCACCGAAACGATTTTCAAAACGTTACAGACGGCCGGGGCATAACCATAGACTTACATGGTATCAGACCCATGCCATTAACTTTTACTAACTTGTTCTAACGTGTTTAAAATATCGATCGAACGAAATTTCCAAAACTGCATTTTTCATGTCAAAGTTTCTGTCGAATTTTTAAACTGGTCTAAAAATTATTTTGAGCATCTCAGAAAATCGTGCAGGCTTTTTTTAGAATCTGTAAGAAATTTGGGCGACTGAACCATCAATACCGCCGCGGAACCGCCGCGCAAGTCTTGTTTTGGCCGCGGTTTCGCCACCGTTTTGAGGCTACAGTACACTATTTTTCTTCTGGGGCTCTTTCATGTGGAATTGTGGTTTCTGGAATATTTTGTTTGGACCCAAACTTTGTTTGAGTACTGCAGTTGTACTTGGGGCCCACTTTGGGATGTTTTGTCGATCGGAATTTTAAATATGTTAGTTTACAGTACTTACATTATATCTCCGACCGTGATTGTCATTCGAGCGGTAAATCGTGTCTAATTGCTATAGTCCTTTTAGACGGGTTTGCGAACGTGACATTCGCGTTGATGTTCTGTGTTGTGCTGTGATGTTGCGGATTTGTCGTGGTGGATAGCTGTGTGCAATGTTACTGCTGTTTGGATTTATTTGTACATTTGATATTGCGGGGCGAGCGTCCAACATGTGGACTGCCGTCACTGCCTCTTTGTACAATATTCTTTTGGGGCACGACCGGGCTGAGGTCGATATACCCGTTGTACATATTTTTCATTTCTGTACTGGGTTTACCCCGCGACGGAGTGCACGGATAACCGGGTTCTGGAGGGCAACGGGTCCGCATCTCATGGCTTTGATAGGTAGAGGGCCTCACTCTAGAATTGGCAGACTATTCGCCGCACTCGTAGGGGGTACAAGTTGACCCAAGGAGGGGTGCTCAAGTTACCGGATTCCGTGAAGTGCAGGGTGGTCCATTCACTTTGCTGTAGGGGGCTGCCTCGCTTCAGGTTTTGGCGGGTAACTTGCCGCACCCATAGGGGTCTAGGTTTCATTTCACAGGCTATCCACATGATCAGGGGAACGTCGGGTTTCAGTAGTGGCTCTGTGAAACCCGGGGATCCCAGATTATCTGTATTGTTCTGTGATACTTATTACTTTTCTGTAATGTTGCATTTATCACGCCTGGAGCGATTATTGTATATTAGTATACATACTAGTAGATGTTGTATATGTTTTACACCCGCGCTAGTCCAGTCCCCGCTCTGTCGTTAGTTAAGTAACCTAACGGGTGATGACGGGATCCAGTGACGAATGCGGATGGCATATACGTACATTTTATTTTCGTTATTTTCTGGTGTGATTAATTGATGGGACAGCATTGATTCTGATCAATACAAAGTAAAACGAACCTGTTTGACGTTGTTGGAACAGTTTTCAAAAGGTGTTATTACAAGGACGTTTTCTTTTATTTTGCGCAGTGGTATTCAGTTGGAATATCCTGCACCTCATTCGATGAGGCAAGGGCCGAGATCCCTTCACCGGGAATGACCCCTTGGGCAGAAATTTGCGTTAGGTTAATAACTTCACTATAGTCGATTACTTGTTGCTTTGCATCGCGGTATTCAGTTGGAATATCCTGCACCTCATTCCATGAGGAAAGAGCCGAGATCTCTTCACCGGGAGTGACCTCTTTAGCAATGATTTTTTTCACTGTATTTTTGTAAAAAGCTATCAGGTTCCTTCATCGAGATCAGGTTCATTACGTTAAAGGCTTTTCGCCAAAAACCAACCGTAGCCCTCCGTCATTTCAGTTGGGTATTCAGTAGTATTCAAGCTATGTATTTTGACTAATCCCAAGGCATAGTGTTTAGTATCTGCTGGATATTCATTTGTTGCATAGATAGATGACTTGGTTTGGGACAGTTGTTCTGCCATTTGGCCAACGTCAGGGGCATATACGGGTGGGTTCAAATTGAAAAGATAATGATTGGTAGAACTTGGCATGTGACTTATGGCATTTGGCCAACGTCAGGGTCATAAGAGCATGGGGCAAAAATCCACATCGGGGGTTTCTAAAGAAACTGAAACTTGCCAAGTATGCGCATACCTTCTGGAGTATGATAACGTGAGTGGATTCCTTTACGTTATCATGCGATGAGAGTTGGATCCCGATTCCCACTGATGATTTGGTTTACTCTTCGGGTGATCCCGATTGATTCTTCTTTTAGGTTTGGAGGAGAATTTGAAGGTACAGTGGAAGGTTTCCTGATTAGATAAAGTGATAACCATTCTGATCTAGGTTAGAGTGCACGCAGAGTGTTTCTTTTCTCTCTCTCTCTTTGGCATCTACCATTGACCGACCCTAGACTATGACTCAGTGACCAAGTTGACCGAATCTTCTTAAAATACTGGCTTTTGGATTGTCTAAGTTGCATAAGTCATTGTCGCTCCTTCTTTTACCCTTTGCATTTCTCAGAACACCTCGTATCACTACGAACATCCACTTCGATTGGATAGATCCATCGTATGGTTATATACGAACTCGAAGGGACTTCTTCGAGGATGGATCTAGGTTCAGGAGAAATTGAATTGGTTTATTCAGTTGTCTTTTATCATCACCTTCTCTCAGGTTGCGAGCGCTCCTTGGTTTAGGAGAGTACACCTATTACGCTTATTGGATTGTCTTCTTCCAAACCATAGGCAGGTGCCGAAAGATAGGGAATGAAGAAAACCAATTAGCCTAAGTAGGGTGTACAGAAGGTAATAAATAAAGACAAAATAAAGGGATTTGAAAGAGGGCAAAGTAAATTGTGACTGCTATCATTCACGACCAAACCGCGTAGTTCATCGCCACTGCTATTTCACCTTTGCTTTTCTCCAGTTGAGGTGGAATAGAATAAGATTTATTCAAGTTGTCTTTTATCATCACCTTCTCTCAAGTTGCGAGTACTCCTAGAATTAGGAGTATACACCTATTACGCTTATTGGATAGTCTTCTTCCAAACCATAAGCTGGTGTCGAACGGTAGGGAAGGAAGAAAACCATTTAGCCTAACGATGGTGTACAGAAGGTAACGACTAAAGACAAATAAAGGGATTTGGAGAGATGACAAAGAAATATACGGTTATAGTCATGAATTGGATTATGGAAGAGGCATTACTAGGAATACCAGGATACCCCTACGAAACATTTTCGTGTTTCAGTTTCACTGTGCATTGTTAAAGGAAAACTGATTTCCCGATTAGATACTTACTCTTGGGTATGTATTTAACAGGAATGATTCTCACATCTGTATGGTTTTACAGATGATGAATGGGATTAAGTTATTGGGAATTAGGTGATCATCCTCATTATATCGGAATTCGTTGTAATTGGTGATATTTGAGGAAATCGCCTGGGTTTTTGCCAGACGACAAGTATTTGGTTTTGAGTATCCATTGTTGTGCACCAATTTCAAACTGATATATCTATACGTTTATTTTTATAAAGTGAGATATAACTTTTTGAAATTATGCCCGTGACATTTACCTATATCAGTTGACGATTGGGTAAGGAGTATTGAACAGCGGAGTAGTTCTTAACCATAAGTACAGTTTTCAACTTACGATGCACAGGTTTTGAGTTATTTGACTCAGGGGACTCATATAGAGTATTGTATGTTGTCTAGTGTCCATCAGGGCAAAGGGGTTGATCCTCGTAATATGTTCTGTTTACTTGTGACTTCTCTAATTTTTAGACAAGTGTTTCGTAGAAATACAATGTCTAAGTTTTGAGAAGTTGTGGGTATAGGAATAAAGTAGAGAACCAGGTGTCGCAAGTATCAGGATTCTTCAAGGTGATCGAAGATGTAGATACTTGTGATTGGTATTCAGATGATAGTAATGGTTTTAAGAAACTTATTTCTCTTTCAGGTTACTCATAATTGGATGCATTCCTAAGTTGAGTAATGCTGATTAGCCTCTTTCCATTAAGTTAATATGCACTGGAGACAGCTGCATGATTTGAATCTAGTTCTAATTAAATAAGTGCCAAAGTTTCTATATTGGATATAGAATGGTTCATATCTTAACGATGTTAAGGTATGGGGAGTTGTCCGGCTTATGCTTAAAACCAGACTCTGGATAACTCAGGGCACGTTTCTGTAATCGCAGTTTGTGGATTGACCCAGGATGTGACAATGGTTGATTTTCTACCATCTGGAAGATCAATGGTGATATTGTTCTTGACTCGCCATATTTTTAGTAAAATGGATTTTTTCAGAAAACAGTAGTGTGAGTATGGTAGAACTGGAAGAGATTCCAGAACCGCAAAACGATTACGGAAAATTTAATAGGACCTATAGATTCAATCAGGTTTGACATTCCATTAGCCACTCTGCAGATATGGTGGGTAACCTCAGGCACCCGAGAGGTACTCCGGTAGCCTCAAGGACGGTGACAGGGAGATGCTTGTTTACCCAGACTTGACACTACTGTTGTTCCAGGCTATGAGACCCGGTAGAAGGTTAATTATAGCGTCGTTCTAAACTAGCTTTAGAAGTGCACGTATATATTATTCTGCCAGAGGGTTGTTATGGTCAGTAGGAGCAGCGGAAGCATAGTGGACAAGTAGCTTATGCCTATTTATAGACTCGAGCAGATATAGCGGAGATAGATCATCTATTTTTGATGTGACAGTCATGGGTTTGACTTCATCAGAATAGGGGATGGATCTGTTAAGAAGGTAGTAGGGTGTGATGTCCTGGTATTTGGATGACATACACAGAGTAGGAAGTAAAATTCCTATACTACGATCGGTTATACTTTGGTTGTCACACAGTTGTTTCTCCACAAAGGATATGGGTATAATACCTGACATTCTGGTTACTAGATCTATGGTTTTAGATCTAGATTTGGGTAGTTTCCCAATCTGGGTACTTAGACAGTATTCTAAAGGTATTTTAGAATGGACGACTCCTGGCATGGTGGTGTACCTACGGGTGATGGAGTCTCCTTCTCTAAAGGTGTCTTACAGACTAAAGGGGAGAGGGATGTGCATGATTGGCATATCACTTGCTTAGGCAATTGAGTCAATCGTGAGATGTCAAGTACCACACTAGATGTTGTTTTTACACTAGATGCAATAAGTTTATATTAATCCAATCCTGAAGAAACATACAGAAGCAGTTTTAGAACATAAGTGCATGTTCTAGGGATTTGATGACGGCAGCCTCCTTCGGGAGACGATTATCATTCCAGGCTTCCAAAGATGACATAGATGACTGAGTGATTGTCAGAATTATAGTTTTCCCTCTGACGAAAGGGGCAGTATTATGGACAGGTGGTATAAGAGGATACTGTGGGAGGCATGGTGCAGGATACTGATTAGGTTCAGTTGTCGATACAGTCTAAGAAGTCTGGATTTGGAGTTCATTTATGAACTAGGTCCCATCAGATATCCAGACATATTCTAAGACGGGTATTACTCAATTCGGGAGATGGCATTCTCCGCAAACTTAAGATTAAGAGAGACATAGAAAGGAACATTAGGGCGGATCCACTCACTAAGGCTATTTCCCGAACACAAGAGTTTTACAAACGAGCTTTGTGAAACTGATTGGTAGAGGAGTTGGGTGTTCGGTATCACACGGGCTGTGAGTATGCAACATCGCAATAATTAGCCTTAAGTGCAAGTGAGAGATTGTTTGATATAGTGCCCTCAAAGTCAATTATTGGATCGCAGGTACGTGATTGCAATGATTGAGGGAGGACCTATACCGGTAGGACAGTCTTACTCGAGATGATAGTATGCTATCTGGTTTGCCTTTATCAGTCGTGTATAGCTTTAGGTGACATGATCACTATTACACGTTGATAGAGCCTTTAGGATCCTGCTTGACTACCAACAGTATGATGGCGATAATATACGTGAGATTTGGGTAGTTTATAAGCACATCCTTAAAAGTGGTCCTTAGTCGTGGGAGTTTCGAGACAGGGCATCGATACTCCAGAGTAGACTAGTGTATATAGTCAAGACCCTGACGAGGGGCGGCGGCCGGTCTCACAAGCCATTGGTGTCAGTTGGATCACCTAAGATGTATACAGGTGCTCATTGGGTTATGAGTACACCGGACAGGACTCGCCGGGAACCTGCTAGTTGGTATTTATACCTAGCGTCAGATAGCAGTTCCCTGGTGACATGTGTACAGGTTAGTTCATCGACCTGAAGTCGTCATTTGTCTCGTGTGAGTTCCCACTGTGCTTTGATTACTACCCTACCACGGCTTAAAGGAGTCGTGCAAACAGGTTTTAGTTGGGTACAGTCCCGAGCCACATGGAGGCAAGTGAGCGGATCGGCAAGGGATTCGTCTCTCCCAGTATTGGGGGTGAGATCGCGCTGTGTCTAGGAAAGCTATTACACCAAGTCCTTGGCCAAGGCAGGTGAGAATTACTAGTAAGTATTCCAGTAGTTTCTCAGGGTGTTCAGGGCTACTCTCCGACACGACTTATACCGCTATTGGGGGTCTGACGTTACCAGCCCCCTAGGCCGGATATGCGATGCTCATAGACGAACGGACCGGACTGTACGTATATTGTCACTGATAGGCTCGGTAGGGTTGCAGGATGAGTTCGCTCATTGGCTTCCCTTTCGATCAGTACATAGGCAGCCGTTACGCACAGCTAGTGCCGTTGACGTGCTTGTGGTTAAACCCACTGCTAGGGTACTGACGAGTCTTTAGAGTCCCCTACAGATTGTTTCCCAAGTTCGAGCGAAACGTCGTAGAGGCCGTATGGTTTTATGGCAGGGTTCGAAATTGCAAGTGCACTTGTGCACGTGTCATATTTTGGACAAATAATACTGGTGGGCTTTGGTTTAAGCCGGATCCAAGAATTACATTGAGTCGGAATATTTTAGTCTCTCGTATTCATATTCGGTCAGAATACGGATACAGGTATGTATATACAAGTGAGGGGTATTCTCGTAATCCGTTACGAGAATATTTTAGAAGATGCATTTCTTTTGGTTAATCATTTTGGTTTAAATGATTAAATGGATTTTGGAAAGTGTGACTCATTCTTGGTGACACATTTCTTCTAGCATGTTCATTAGTGACTCATGCTAATGAGTCACGAAGTGAGTCATGATAGAATTAATTGTGTTCTGTTTTGTGTATAGATATTTTAGGGTTTGTGGAGATATTTTTTGAGATATTTTCTTCACACAAACCATATATATCTACTCACAAAAGAAATCACCACAAGTTATTATGCTTGAGTTATTGCTCTCTTGATAGTTTTCTTGAGTTCACAATTTCCATCTCTAAGCATCTTCTTCAACCTCCACCCTAACCCTCTCATGTGATGAGAACCCTAGGGTATTTGAGACAAAGTATTCTACTCATTCTCTACTTCATCTTGGACATGTCGGTTAGCATACTTCATGTCCGAGTTGCCTCGGTATAGTGGCGGGAGCCCGATTAAAGATCCGTTGACGTGGTGCCACCTCAATGAGGAGACTGTAGATCGGAGTTGCCGCGAGGAGCGTGGGATGATGGCTAAAGACCGAAGGACTCGGATCGATCGGTATAGCCTTTCTACCTCTTTATAGTTTGTTAGTTTAGCGTTAATGGCAAGATCCGGGTTACAGTATGCGATAGCGCTAGTTATAAAAGTTTTTGTTCCGCGTTTGGCGTCAGAATGACGGCCGGGGCGCTACCGTAGACTTACAGAACCCTACCATGCAGTTCTGTTCTGCATGAACAACCTAAGCAATATAGTAGAAGAACCAGCAAATGAAAACATTCTTTACAATTCATATTTCTTGAATCAGCCCTAACCCAAAATTGCCTTACCACTTTTACAATCTTACCAAAAGCTTCACATTTTTTAGTTCCTTCACATATTTTTCATACACTATCAGTACTTCAGTCACCAAACTTTCCTTGAATCTGTTACACTTTCGTTTAACAAATTCAAGGACGAAATTTTTATAAGGAGGGTAGAATGTAACAACCCTAAACTTTCTGTACAATTTTTACAAAAATATAGAAAGGGGCACTTTTTCCTGAGCACAAGTTATAAGTTTGTTTTTCTTTTTAATAGCAAGAAAGAGCTTATAGCTCATTGGTAAGACCTTGCACTGCTGATCCAAAGCACTAGAGTTCAAATCCCATCACCCACATTATTTTTAATATTGATTTCTTTTTAAATTTTTAGAAGTCCAAGGCTCTACACGTGCATAACTCGTAAAAACTGCACTTCACAAATAAAACAAACTATCCCAGGGGGTAGACGACTCGACTTTGGACACGTGGCGACGGCGACCCGACCCTACTCGGTCGACTTGGGCCGACGGCGCGACCGACTCGGCCGGCGGCGCCGGCCGGACCGAGTCGGATCGCCGATCTTCCAACATAAAACTTGTGCCTTTTTGGCTTCTTAACTCCCCTATACACTTTAAAAATCATTCACATTAACAGAGCCCTTTAAAATCTCAATAAATCCAATTTTTAATACAATTTAATACATTTTTTCTTCACACCCTTTCACCTACCCTAACTCCAGTTTTACCCTATAAATATCACCCCTAAATACACACCCCTCACTCACAAACTCTGTCCAAAACTCTCTAGAAATTTTGTGTACAAATAGAGTTAGCAAGGCCGAAACTCTGGCGAATTTCCGACGGCGATACGAGGAGTTTCCAGAGATGAAACGACGCACCGGCGATTCCCCTCTCAACATCTATCTTCCCTCCTTCTTGTTAGCTTGTAAGTCCCACCTTCCCCTTCTCTAATCTATTCTTAAAACTTTTTTTACTTTAAATCCGACTTCCGTTTCGGTTTTCTTTGTAAAGTTCAATTTTTCCTTAATACAACCATACAAAACTCTTATATCTTGACTATTAATCATTAACAAAATATGTTGAACAAGTTTCATAGCAAAATAATTCCTATTGCAATTTTTATCGTACGTTTTCACTAAAATACCATGTAATTTAGTTTCGACTTTAAAACATCATTAATCTTGCTATACGTTTAGATAGATCACGAGGTAATGACCTACCTCTTCACAACACTCATATGCAACATAGCACGATACCTTTTGAGAAATATAGATTCGGGAAAATACCGTTTTACACAAAACTACCTTTAACTTATGAAAACCATTTTTACAAGATTATGTATTTTAAATAAATCGTTGCAAAGCGCCGCTACAACCTATTTGGGGAACCCGTTCGGGATGGTGCGGATTATCGCACATCCTCGGGCTTAGTAGTGCGAGATGCAGACCTCCGCAAGGAGCATTCGGTCTCGAAAGATTTAAAAAATACAAATATCTTAAGAAAATGAGATTTCTAGAAAAATAATAAATTAAAATTATTTTATATAAATATGTATGTGTATATATATATATATCATCAAAATATCTAATTTTTTATATAATATAAATATTCCAAATTTTCTAAATCAAGAGAATCACTTTACATGAAAATACCATGCAATTCCATACAAGTTCATTATTACAGATAAATACCATATATTATGAAATTAGATTTTATTCACTAGAAATGTCACATATATAAAATCTACATCTATGAAAAACTCTAAAGACGATAATTAAATACTTGGGGCGTATCTCGAAAACTATAAAAATTATTTTACATAAAACCCCTCAAGTTTTATAAATTACAATAAAGACCCTAGTAAATATAGGTTTAAGCTGGACCAATCTCTTGAGCCTCAAGGAGCCGGAGGGTGCTTGCCTATTTGAGATAGAAAACTTAATAAACAGTGTTATCAACACGGTAATCGTCTTTGAAAATGACACAAATCCTGCCGCCCATGTTCAGCGGTTACCAATAACACCAAAAACTTAATTCAGGATTCAAATTCTTTTCTAATTATCTGACTCAGACTAAGTCTCATTATAATTAATCTGACTTGAATATGATTCAAGTACAAACTACAAATCAACATGAATCCATGAATCCATATAATCAATCTGTTCAAACTATTCAATATATATTGACTGAACCAAACCATGGATATACTTCCATTTAAATGATTCTCCAATTACATCTATGATTCTCCAGTTACATCTATTTATTGATATCATGGTTTCGGAAAGTTATCCAATTATACAATCTATATTAAAAGACAATACAAGTTTCAATATAATTCAAACAATACAGCAATACAATCAAGACATCGCGGGGTTTAAAGGGTAGATTGGTACGGAAGGTGTTAGAAGTGGCACGAGACTGCAAGATTTAAGACACCTAACCTGAATACAATCGCCGTTGTTCCGGGTATTCTAACGGAGCCTTGTACTTCTATTTCCTTTTAGTCTCTGGCATATAGAGACTCCTCTCGTATACACAGGCATTCTTCTGTACCAAGCTACAAACAACAGCGTTAACATTAAATACAACAGTATAACAATATAATACAACTTTAAAAGCTACTCTCTTTCTCTCTCTCTGTCTATTCTACTTCTCCCTTATCTTTGGGTCTTACCGAGCGATTGTTCGCTAACGACATTCACTTTCTTCTTCTTTGGAATGTCGTCAGGTGATTCGGACCTTCCAGAGATCGAGCATAGCACTGAAGACATGGACCAGTTTATTGAAGATCCCGAGCTGTAGTTACACTTGTACACATTTCATTTCAGTATTTTCCATTTCTGTTATGCCATTGTTTAGGCATTGCTTTCATTCAGATGTATTTACTTTTTCATGTACTGTAAAAGAATGTTAATAAATAAAGTTGTTGTTTCATTGCATTTGTCTCTTGTGTATATTTCTTTTATATTGCTTAGTTACGCTTAGCGTATTTATTTCTGAGTAAATACGTTGCGGTCTCGTCGCGCCCTCTGCCCGTATACTAGGAAGCGAGGCATGACAGGTTTTGTTGGCGGCCCATGCAGGTCCGAGCTGTATGGAACCCTACCATGCAGTTCTGTTCTGCGTGAACAACCTAAGCAATATAGCAGAAGAACCAGCAACTGAAAACATTCTTTACAATTCATATTCCTTGAATCTGTCCTAACCCAAAATTCCCTTAACTCTTTTACAATCTTACAAAAACCTTCACATTTTTTAGTTCCTTCAATTATTTTCCATACACTATCAGTACTTCAGTCACCAAACTTTCCTTGAATCTGTTACACTTTCCTTTTAAAAATTTCGAGGACGCAATTTTTATAAGGAGGGTAGAATGTAACAACCATAAACTTTCTGTACAATTTTTCAAAAATACAGAAAGGGGTAATTTTGCCTAAGCACAAGTTATAAGTTTTTTTTTGCTTTTTAATAGCAATAAGGAGCTTGTACCTCATTGGTAAGACCTTGCACTGCTGATCCAAAGCACCAGAGTTCAAATCTCATCACCTACAATATTTTTAATATTGATTTATATTTAAATTTTTAAAAGTCCAAGGGTCTACACGTTCATAACTCGTAAAAACCCCACTTCACAAATAAAACAAACTGTCCCAGGAGGTAGACGACTCGACTTTGGACACGTGGCGACGGCGACCCGGCCTGACTCGGGCCGGCGGCGCCAGCCGGACCGAGTCGGATCGCCGATCTTCCAACATAAAACTTGTGCCTTTTTGGCTTCTTAACTCCCCTGTACACTTTAAAAATCCTTCACATTAACAGAGACCTTTAAAATCTTAATAAATCCAATTTTTAATACATTTTTTCTTCACACCCTTTCACCTACCTTAACCCTAGTTTTACCCCATAAATACCACCCCTAAACACACACCCCTCACTCACAAACTCTGTCCAAAAGTCTCAAGAAAACTCTCTAGAAATTTTGTGTACAAGTGGAGTTAGCAAGGGCGAAACTCCGGCGAGTTTCCGACGGCGAAACAAGGAGTTTCCGGCGATGAAACGACGCACCGGCGATTCCCCTCTCTACCTATATCTTCCCTCCTTCTTGTTAGCCTGTAAGTCCCACCTCCCCCTTCTCTAATCTATTCTTAAAACTACTTTTCCTAAAATCCGACGGAAGCGGAGTTAAATCGGACTTCCGATTCGGTTTTCTTTGTAAAGTTTAATTTTTCCTTAACACAACCATACAAAACTCTTACATCTTGACAATTAATCATTAAGAAAACACGGTGATCAAGTTTCATAGCAAAATAATTCCTATTGCAATTTTTATCGTACTTTTTCACTAAAATACCATGTAGTTTAGTTTCGAATTTAAAACATCATTAATCTTGTTATACCTTTAGATAGACCACGAGGTAATGACCTACCTCTTCACAACAATCATATACAATATAGCACGATACCTTTTGAGAAATATATATTCGGGAAAATACCGTTTTACACAAAACTACCTTTAACTTATGAAAACCATTTTTACAAGATTATGTATTTTAAATAAATCTTTGTAAAGCACCGCTACAACCCATTTGAGGAACCCGTTCGTGATGGTGCGGATTATCGCACATCCTCGAGCTTAGTAGTGTGAGATGAAGACCTCCGCAAGGAGCATTCGGTCTCGAAAGATTTAAAAATACAAATATCTTAAGAAAATGAGATTTCTAGAAAAATAATAAATTAAAATTATTTTATATAAATATGTATATATATATATATATATGTATCATAAAAATATCTAATTTTTGATATAATATAAATATTCCAACTTTTCTAAATCAAAAGAATCACTTTACATGAAAATACCATGCAATTCCATACAAGTTCAATATTACAGATAAATACCATATATTATGAAATTAGTTTTTTTTCACTAGAAATGTCGCATATATAAAATATACATCTATGAAAAACTCTAAAGACGATAATTAAATACTTGGGGTGTATTTTGAAAACTATACAAAATTATTTTTACCTAAAACCCCCTCATGTTTTATAAATTACAATAAGGACCCTAGTAAATATAGGTTTAAGCGGGACCAATCTCTTAAGCCTCAGAGAGCTGGAGAAGTGGGTGCTTGCCTATTTAAAGTAGACAACTTAATAAACGGTGTTATCAACACGGTAACCGTCTTTGAAAAAGACACAAATCCTGTCGCCCATGTGCAGCGGTTACCGATAACACCAAAAACTTAATTCAGGATTCAAATTCTTTTCTAATTGTCTGACTCGGACTAAGTCTCATTATAATTAATCTGACTTGAATATGATTCAAGTACAAACTACAAATCAACATGATTCCATAAATCCATATAATCAATCTGTTCAAACTATTCAATCTATATTGACCGAACCGAACCATGGATATACTTCCATTTACATGATTCTCCAATTACATCCATGATTCTCCAGTTACATCTATTTATTAATATCATGGTTTCGGAAAGTTATCCAATTATATAATCTATATTACAAGACAATACAAGTTTCACTATAAGTCAAACAATACAGCAATACAATCAAGATATCACGGGGTTTAAGGGATAGATTGGTACGGAAGGTGTTAGAAGTGGCACGAGACTGCAAGATTTAAGACACCTAACCTGAATACAATCGCTGTTGTTCAGGGTATTCTAACGGAGCCTTGTACTTCCATTTGCTTTTAGTCTCTGGCATATAGAGACACCTCTCGTATACACTGGCATCCTTCTGTACCAAGCTACAAACAACAGCATTAATACTAAATACAATAATATAACAATATAATACAACTTTAAAAGCTACTCACTCTCTCTCTCTCTCTCTCTCTGTCTATTCTACTTCTCCCTTATCTTTGGGACTTACCGAGCGATTGTTTGTTAACGACATTCTCTTTCTTCTTCTTTGGAATGTCATAAGGTGATTCGGACCTTCCAGAGATCGAGCCTAGCACTAAAGACTTGGACCAGTTTATTGAAGATCCCGAGCTATAGTTACACTTGTACACATTTCATTTCAGTATTTTCCATTTCTGTTATTCTATTGTTTAGGCATTGCTTTCATTCAGATGTATTTAATTTTCATGTACTGTAAAAGAATGTTAATAAATAAAGTTGTTGTTTCATTACATTTGTTTCTTGTGTATATTTCTTTTCTATTGCTTAGTTAAGCTTGGCGTATTTATTTCTGAGTAAATACGTAGAGGCCTCGTCGCGCCCTCTGCCCGTATATTGGGAAGCGGGGCGTGACAAACTATATCATAGAAGGTATGCAATCTCGTTGCAAATTTCAACACTTGAAATTCCCGATAACATTTTTGCCCCTAACGTGCTACGACCTTGACGAAAGCCAACAAACCATAGTCCGCTAGTCAAGTTCAACCCGTACATTTCATGATTGAATTAAACCCACCCGTACGACCCTTGACGAAAGCCAACAAAGCCGTACGACTACCCTAATCCAATCGCATCATATGCAGCAGATAACCAGTATGTAGCTACCGCACACTATGCCTTGATGAAAGCCAACAAACGTAGCACGAATACTAAATATTACTTATCTGAAATGTTGGAGGGCTACGACAGGTTTTTCAGAAAATCTTTTGTGTAATGAACTTGATATCGTTGTAGAAACAAGTGATTTTGAAAAGGAGTGTTTTTTAGGCTTTTACTAGTTTCGCTAAAGTGGTCACTCCCGGTGAAGGGATCTCGGCTCTTTCCTTATAGAATAAGGTGCAGGATATTTCACAAATACAGCAATGCAAAGCAAGAACTATAGAAGCAATCAAAAAAACAAAACTGAGAGAGTTGTAGCATCTACTAGTTTCGCTAAAGAGGTCATTCCCGGTGAAGGGATCTCGGCTCTTTCCTTATCAAATAAGGTGTAGGATATTTCACAAATACCGCTATGCAAAGAAAAAACTAGAGCTACCCTTTTTGAAAATTTGATTCTACAACATCATTTCGGTTTCTTTTGTTTCATTAATCTTATTAATGACGTCCCATCATTTATGCTTCTTAAGCATCACAGAAGAAACAAAAATACAACGTACGCTTATGCCATCCGCATTCGCCTCAGTGTCCCGTTATGCACCGTTAGGTTACTTAACTAACGGCATAGCGTGGCGGGACTAGCACGGGTGCAAAACATAAGTAAAGTTACTATATATCATATATACAATAATAAAGCATTCGTCTCATGCATATAAAGTGATCACATCACAGAATATCAGCAGTAGAAGATAACAAATGAAATATTGGATATTCTAGGAGGTCCGTGTTTTATTTTGAGCCTGTATAAAACACGAATTCCACGGTCGCGATGAATAGCCAAACCCACATCCCTAGACCCCTACGAGAGGGGCAAGCAACCCTACCAATTCTAGAGTTAGGAGACCCAGACTCGACTCCTCGAGTTGATCTCCTACTGGACTCTAGAACCCGGTTACTTGTGCTCCCCTCCTTGGGTCTATCCTAATGCAGAAAAGTAAATAATATACAATGGTGACATCATCCTCAACCCGGAAGTGTCCCAATAAAAGAATATTACATACAATGAATTTTACATGAATGAAAATAAAAACTCCCATCTCACATAAAACCCCCGGCTATTCAAAAGCGACGATCCAATTTAACATATCACAGCAATACATAACATCACATGTCATCAACGTAAGTAAATATGCGTATCCCAATTGTCGTTGACATATAGCAACAAAACCGGCGATACACCACATATTACACTTACGGTCACAGAAAAGAAAATGTCAAACTACAATATTTGGAATCCACAATCACCTTAAACAACATAAACCCGAAATATCACATACTTCGCTTTTCATGCATAACTATATGAATTCCACATATTGTATGACATTCCAGAAAAAGCTAGACGATATTAAACATTCCGATCGAATTAACAAACACCCAAAATTTCCCAAAATGCTCAACACTTGAGCGTAGTTTAAAAGTATCCATCACATGCCACAGTACCAATGAACCAGCCGTAAAAGGGTCAACCAATGCCTCACCTGTGCCGCCGTGGAACAACCGCAAACCCTAGGGTTTGGCGGCGGTTCTTATGGTTACAGAATCGAGTTAGGGTTTCGTTCTTCTAGAGAGTCCATCACATTACTTGCATGATATTTGAATGTTCTTTAAATATGAAAAAGATCCAACTCTTGAATGATTTCCACCAAGGGTAAAAGTGGGTATTTGATATCCGATCGAACTTTTTAACACCGTCTAAATAACCCGAAACAAAACTAGAATTAAGAATACGAAACACTCCGAATAGCAAATGCACAAAGATAACATCACATGCAAATTTAGGAAAAACAAACAACACCTGAAGTACCAAACCCCAGAGACTGGAACACAGTAGAAATTCGAAGCCCAAACTCCCCAAAAGAACCGATCTGGCCGGTTTTTCCCTTGATCTGCTCGGCTAAATTCCGATCTTACTTGCTCGAATTTCTTCTGTATTTATATTGTATCACATACAACATTCTGCAGTTGTTTAAAAATATTTTTGACTCTCAAAAAATTTCGACAGAAACTAGGGTTTTGATTCGGGTGTTTCGGAGTTGTTTCGGTTTCGTAATCCTACACAATCCGTCTAATTCTTTAGCTAGGCTCGGATACCACTGTAGGGTTCCTAAGCACGACAGTAAGGTTTCGGGTAGCATCATCCATGCCAAATAAACAAATTTCCTTGCTTAAACAAACCTAAACAAGATCTTTGACTAGAGAATCAAATAGAAACATAAAGTAAACATCTTTTCTTCTATGTGATTAGGGATTACAACCTCTGTAGTCCTCTCCTTCACTTCTATAGCTCCAAGTTTTGGTCCCTCCGCTGTGATCATCGAGCTCCCGGACTCTTGAAAGGCTCCACACGATGTATGATGCATCCTTGCTTGAAGACTTCACAATCCGAGATAATCTACGTCGAGGCAACACGAACTCAAGTTTTCACTTCACTAATACGAAATTATTGAAGCTAACACCCTAATCTAAATGGCTAGTATAGAAGAGGACAATGAAGTAGGAATTTTGCTCACTTTAGAATTTTATTTCTCACTATTTATCATCACTTTCTTCAAGTCAAGAGAGCTATGAGATGAAGAAGAAGAAGAAGCTCAAGTGATGAAGAGAATGAGGTTAGAAATGCAACCATGGGTTAAGTATGTCATGGCTAACTCATGTAGAGAATAAACCATGAGCTAGAGTTAGGGTTGTTAGGTTTACCTAGCACCCTATGAGAGGTTTGGAAGCATCACATGTCTCAAAGATTAAGTTTTTAGAGTGCTAAGTGAACACACAAAAAATCAATCCTAGAAAATTAGGGTTTCATAACTTAAACCACATCACAAGTAACAAAGGCTAGGGTTTTGAGAGTAAAACATTTATAGCTCCCTATGCTAGACTCCTTGGCCACTTGAGGGTTGGAAAACGGTTAGCTTGAGCTCTTCTAACGTCCACGATGATCCATCCGAAGCTCCTTTGTCCAAGCTTGCAACTTCACTTGATCAAGAGAAAGAAATGAAGCTAACACTCTAAACAAGTGGGCAAGACTTGTGTAGAATGATGTTGTGGTGGCTTTTCTCACTTCAAAATTCTAACTTGGTGAGTAATTTGCTCACTAGAGAAATCTAGAGACAAAAGAAGAAGGAGGAAGAAGATGATGGCCTTTTTTAGAACAAGAGAAAAAATAATCTCTTATGGAAAAATAGAAAATATATGTATATATATTTTCTACTTCTCATCTCAAACCATGGTTAAATGATAAAGATATTATTGTATTTGAGTTTAAAACACAAAAGAAAGATTAACCCATGGTTAATAAGTAGGTGAGCATGGTTAGTTGAAGAAGAGTGTAGAAACCTTGTATTAATCTTTATCTTTTCTTTTGTTTTTAAAACAAATAAAAATGTAATAATAATCCATATATAAAACCATGGTGTGAGTCTTATATTGCCACCATTTTATATGTATATACAACCATGAAGGATGATGTATGTATGTATGTGTGCATGCACATCCATATGTGCATGAATAAGAATGAATGCATACATGCATGCATACATCCAAAATACAAGAAAGGATTTCTAGTGAGAAACTAATGGTTAAATGATAAATCAACACTTGATTTATCAATCCGGCCATATCACATACGACCCAACCAAAAGCAAGACGCACGATTAATATACAGTATCTTATACGCGCATTTTAACCGGGTCCATGCGCATATCGCATACGCGCACCACAACGTTTCGCCTGGACTAGGTAACTCCTTTGTGGGACTCTAAGACTCGTCAATACACCGGCAGTGGGTGATGATCATATCAAGCACCCCCAAGCCGCAAGCGGTCAGCTAAACTTCACGGCCACCCGGGTATTGAGCGATCAGAAGAAAACAAGCGAACCTGCTACAACTCCAGTCGAGCCAACTGGCAACACTACCGTACAGTCCGGTCTTTTCGTCAAATATGCCGCATATCAAGCCTAGGGATGGTCGCATCGACCCCAATAACTCAATAAGTCATGCCGGTGAATGGTCTATAACTGATCGAGAAACTACTGATAACACTTATCAGTAAATCTCAGCAGCCCTAGTCAGAGACTTACTGATATAACCAGTCGAGCACAGCACAGCATCAACTCCCAATAACGGGAGAGACGAAACCCCTCCTATCGCTCATCGCCTTCGTGTGTCTCAGGACTGTACCCAACGGCCACCTGTTTGCGCGACTCAGTAGAGCCGTGGTAGGGTGGTAATCAAAGTACAGTGGGAGAGCACACAAGACTCTATGACGATCTCGGGTCTATAGACTAACATGTACCAGTGTCACCTGAGAACTGCTATCCGACGATAGATATAATTCCATATAGGAGTTCTCGGTGAGTCCGTCGAGTGTACCCAGTCACCACTGACCACCCATATATGATCTCGATGTCAAACATCGATGAATATGGGAACATTCATCGCCCATCGTATGGGTCTAGTATCATATAGGCTAGTCTACTCTGGTATATCAATGCCCCGTCGCGATATACCTTCGACTAGGGACATTCCAGGATATGCTTATAAACTACAGATGTCCCACTAGTATGATCTCCATCATAATCACAGTAGTCAAGCCGATATCCTCAGGGCTTTATCAGCATGTATGAATGAATAAAAGCATGATCAAATCAACATGTCAGATAAAGAAGAACCAGATAGCATACTATCATGTCGAGCAAGAATGTACACTGAATATATATATACATGTACAGATACATCTACTATCATATAATGGCCTTTAGGGCATACATATATCCAACAATCTCCTACTTGCACTAAGGCCAGTTATTGGCGTATCTCATACCCAACATCTCAAAAAGTCGCTCATGCTGCGGCTGAGGGAGGGCCTTGGTGAATGGATCCGCGACGTTATTCTTTGTGTCTACTCTCCTAATCTCGATCTCGCGGTGATCTACAATCTCCCGGATCAAATGAAAACGCCTCAGGATGTGTCTAGACCACTGATTGGACCTGGGCTCCTTGGCCAACGCCATAGCCCTATTATTATCACAATACAATGGTATTGGATCAATAATGGTTGGAAGTACTCCTAGCTCCGAGACGAACTTCTTCATCCAGACGGCTTCCTTGGCAGCATCATTCACAGCAATGTACTCAGCTTGCATCATAGAGTCTGCAACGGTATCCTGTTTGGAACTCTTCCAACTTACCGCCCCTCCATTGAGGGTAAATACAAACCCAGAGATAGATTTGCTGTCGTCCTTATCGCTCTGGAAGCTCGAATCGGTAAAGGCCTCCATTTGGAGATCTCCATTACCATACACCAAGAACAATTCTTTAGTCCTTCGTAAGTACTTAAGAATGTTCTTCACAGCTGCCCAGTGATTCTCCCCTGGGTTGGATTGATACCTGCTTACAACACTAAGTGCATAAGCTACATCTGAGCGTGTACATAACATCGCATACATTATAGATCCTACTGCCGAAGTATAGGGTATAACTCTTATGCGAGTTCTTTCTTCATCGGTCTTTGGGCAAGAGTCCTTGGAGAGAGTGACCCCATGGCAAGCGGGTAAGGCACCCCGCTTGGAGTCTTCCATACTAAACCTTTTTAGGATGGTGTTGATGTACTTGGTTTGGGACAATCCCAATAACCTTTTGGATTTATCCCTATAGATCCTTATGCCCAGAATGTATGTGGCATCACCCAGGTCCTTCATGGAGAACCTTAGTGATAAGAAAGATTTGACCGACTGTAGCATAGGAATATCATTTCCTATCAGAAGAATGTCGTCCACGTACAATACGAGGAATGCGACAGCTCTCCCTACAGCCTTCTTATAAACACAAGGTTCATCTGGATTTTTGATGAAATCAAACTCTTTGATGACATCATCAAAATAGATGTCCTAACTCCGTGATGCCTGCTTTAACCCATATATGGATTTAAGCAATTTACATGCTTTCCCGTTGCTCCCACTGTCAACGAAGCCTTCTAGCTGATCCATATAAACGCATTCTTCTAAATTTCCATTTAGAAATGCTGTTTTAACGTCCATCTGCCATATTTCATAGTCGTAGTGAGCAGCAATAGCAAGTAGGATCCGAATGGATTTAAGCATGGCTACGGGAGAAAAAGTCTCGTCATAGTCCAAACCTGGTCTTTGATGGAAACCCTTCGCCACAAGTCTTGCCTTATAGGTCTCCACCTGCCCATCTATACCAATCTTTCTTTTAAAGATCCATCGGCACCCTACAGGTTTTACCCTAAGGGGTACAACATCCAAAGTCCATACTTTGTTGGTGTACATAGACTCCATTTCGGATCTCATGGCATCCAGCCACTTCACAGAGTCTCCACTCGTGATAGCTTGCTGAAAACTGGTAGGATCATCATCATCCATGATGCAATCTTCTCCGTCACCATCAATGAGGAAACCGTAGTACCTCTCCGGTGGGCGAGAAGTCCTACCAGACTTATGGTGTGGCCGAGGTTCCTCAGTTTCTATTGCAACAGCCGGTTCAACCAAGTCGTCATTTGTAGTTTGTGTCTCTAGAACCTCTTCTAGATCCACCACCTTGCCATCATCTTTATTTGTGAAAAACTCTTTTTCTAAGAATGTGGCATGCTGAGAAACAAACACCTTTTGTTCCTCCTTGTGGTAGAATAGATATCCATAAGAGTTCCATGGATATCCCACAAAGTTACACATGATTGACCGTGTCTCGAGTTTGTCCGGATTCCGCTTTTTAACATAGGCCGGGCAACCCAAAATCTTAATTCTCTTAAGAGATGGTCTCTTCCCATGCCATATCTCATATGGCGTGGTAGATACGGCTTTGGTTGGAACCCTGTTCAGTAGAAACGCTGCAGTCTCTAAGGCATGCCCCCAAAATGAGACGGGTAACTCAGCATCATTCATCATGGAACGGACCATATCTAATAGGGTCCGATTCCGTCGTTCAGACACACCGTTGTGCTGTGGTGTGTATGGAGGAGTGAGCTGAGAGACAATCCCATTCTCTTTTAGGAAGTTTGCGAATTCTGTACTGAGATACTCTCTACCTCGATCTGATCGAAGCATCTTGATACTCAAGACGGTTTGTTTTTCTACTTCTTGTTTATATTCAATGAATTTCTCGAAAGCTTCGGACTTGTGCTTTAATAAAAATACATGACCGAATCTTGAGAAATCGTCTGTGAACGTAATGAAGTATGAAAAACCGCCTCTAGCCTGTGTAGACATTGGCCCACATACATCACTATGTATGAGGCCTAGGAGCTCAGTAGCTCTTTCTCCGTGTCCGGTAAACGGAGTTTAGGTCATTTTACCCTTGATACAAGACTGGCAAGTCGCATAAGATTTATATTCAAAAGGGTTTAAATATCCATCTTTGTGTAACTTGTTTAGTCTTGTTTCGTTAATATGACCAAGTCTACAGTGCTAAAGAAAAGCTTCATTTAGTTCTGAAAGTTTTCTTTTATTAGTGTGTTGTATACTGAAAACTGTGTGTTGATTTTGGACATATATCTCATTATTAAGAGTACCATACCCAACCAACATTTGATTCAGGTGAATGTTCATAACATTGTTCTGCAATACAGAATTATATCCTTCATTGTCTAACAAAGAAATGGATATTATATTAAAAAGCATACTTGGTACAAAATAACATGGGTTCAAAACCAATATACCCCCAGATGGCAACCCTAAGTGATACTCTCCCACTGCGACTGTATGTACATTGGAACCATTTCCAACACGGAGAGTATGGTCACCTGTCTTCAAAACTTTGCTATTTCTCAGCCCCTGCATAGAATTGCAAATGTGAGAACCTGAACCGGTATCCAATACCCAGGAAGCAGAGTTTATTGAAAAACAGTTTTCTGTCACAAACGCACCTGAAGCAGAAGCATCCCCATGCTTTTTCTTGAGATTTAAGTACTCCGTGCAGTTGCGCTTCCAATGTCCTGTCTTGTGGCAATGAAAACATTCCCTTTTCCCCGAGTCTCCAGCTTTGGACTTTTCCTTTCCCTTCACCTTTTTAACTCCACCCTTAGGATTGGTGGGCTTCTTCTTTTTCTTTCCCTTGGCCTTAGCTTTTGGGCGAGAAGAGGAAGACTGTCCAACAGTCATAACGGGAGTTTTTACTGATTTCATAGTACTTTCTGCACTCCTTAACATATTAAGGAGTTCAAGTAGTTCCTTCTCCATGTTATGCATGTTGAAGTTCACTATGAATTGTGCAAAGGTGGAGGGGAGGGACTGCAGAATAATATCTGTATATTGTTCATTGTCCATCGTCCATCCAAGTTCCTCAAGCTCTTCTATAAGAGCTATCATCTTCAGAACATGGTCTCCTACTGGTGTGCCAGGGGCCATTCGCATCTGAAACAATTTCTTTGATACTTCGTATCGTAATACGCGAGATTGCTCTCCATACAACTCCTTTGCATGGAGAAATATGGCGTGAATGTCCATATTCTCGTGCTGCTTTTGATGTGTGTTATCCATCGATGCAAGCGCGAGGAATTTGGCCGTGGCACAGTTAGCGTCCCATGTCTTGCGGACTTCAATGTCCGCAACTTAGGATTTTGGACCTGGGACGGGCGGGGCTGAAACCGTGAGGACATATGATACTTTATTATAAGTCAAGGCTATTTTCAAATTCCTCAGCCAGTCTTTATAATTGGTCCCATTCAGTTTGTTTTTATCTAGTAGAAGCTTGAGTCCAGTCATGGGTATCTGCCATTAAGAGAGAGAAAAGAAAACACTCAGCGAAAACTCTTGCATAGATCAGATTGGTTATTATCTTGTCTAATCGATGTTTCCCACTGCTTTAATCTAGTTTTTCTTTCAAACCATAAAAAGAAAACTAGCCAGGATTAATTACAGTCTACAACTTCGCTAACCGTTCAGCCAGGCCAGTGTCGGTACTTGAGGGAGGTTCCCCGTGCTTTCGCACGGACCTAATTAAAGTAAACCTCGTTTTCCCAGAGGCGTTGCCCCGTTAACACCTTTCTAGACACCTAATGAGTTAGCTAATTGTAAACTGTAAAACTCTCCTAGGAGCAACTATTGCCCACAGTGGGATCGGAATCCAACCATCACATGGAAGGTATGCAATCTCATTGCAAATTTCAACTATTGAAATTCCCGATGTGGGTTTTACCCCTAGCACTCATGACCTTGGCTAAGGTCAACAAATCACGAGCACTAGTCAAGCTCAACCCATCATTTCTTGATTAATTAGACCCGTTCATATGACCCTTGGCTAAGGTCAATAAAGTCATATGCCCGTCCTAATTAATCTGCATCATATGCATTTGTAGGACGACATCACTTAGCTACCGTACACTACGCCTTGGCTAAGGTCAACAAACGTAGCACGAATACTAAGTACTCTACTTCCTAAAATGAGGGAGGGTTGCGGATGATTTTTAAGAAAATCTTTAACGCTTTGAACTTGATATCGTTGTAGAATCAAATGGTTTTCAAAAGGAGCGGCTTAAGCTCCGCAGTTTTGAAATGTAGATTTTTCATAAAGAGCCGAGTGGTTTTCAAATCCGATTCTACAACATCTTTTTAGGTTTATTTTCTTTACATTAATCATATTAATGTTGTCCCATCATTTATGTCCTTAAGCCAATCATAGAAAAGAAACGAAAATAACACGTACGCTTATGCCATCCGCATTCGCCGCAATGTTCCGTTATGCACCGTTAGGTTACTTAACTAACGGCATACCGGGATGGGACTAGCACGGGTGTAAAACATAAACAACGTCTACTATATATCATATATATAATATATCAATCGTCTCAGATATCACAGAACACAGGCAGCAGAAACATAGATATAATGTGGGATATACTAGGACGTCCGTATTTAGTATTTAGCCAATAATAGAAAATACGGATTCCACAGTCGCGATGAATAGCCAAGCCCACACCCTGGACCCCTACGAGAGCGGCAAGCGACCCTACTAATTCTGGAGTTTAAGAGACCCGGTCTCGACTCCTCGAGATGGCCTCCCACTGAACCCCAGAACCCCGTCACCCGTGCTCCCCTCCTTGGGTCCATCCTAATGCGAAAAAGTAAATAATATACAACACTGGTGGCATCAACCTCAACCCGGAAGTGCCCCAAATAAAAGAATATTACATTACATTTGAATTTACATGAATGAAAATATAAAACTCTCATCTCACATAAAAAAAACCTAGCTATTCAATCGTGACAATCTTGCATATCATATCTTAGCAACACATAATATCTCATATCATCAACATAAGTAAGTATGCATACACCGATTGTCGTCGATGTATAGCAACGACAATCGGCTATACCACTACATACTACACTTACGGTCACAGAAAAGAAAGTGTAAAACTGCAATATCTGGAATCCACATTCTCTTTAGATATCGTAAATACGAAATATCACATACTTCATATTTCATGTATAGTAATATGAATTCCACACATTGCATCACATTCCAGATAAATAGACAGTATTAAAGTTTTCGAACGAATGATCAAATACCTAAAATTCCCTAAAGCTCAACACTTGAGCGGAGTTCAAAAACCCGGAATGTGACACAGTAGTAGCGGTCCAGCCGTAGAAGGGTCAAGCCAACGCCTCACATGTGGCATGCCGTACTGCCCCAAACCCTAAGGTTCAAAGGGCAGTTCAAGACGGTCACATAATCGAGTTAAGGTTTGTTGCCTTCTAGAGGGTCCACCACAAAACTTGCATGTATTTCCGGAAGATTTAAACCCCATGAAAAATGAGCAAACGACACTCATTCGAACAATTCAATACTTTATAATTATCCGGAAAAAACATGAAGTTAAAATTCAGATCGAATCAATAAACTCAAAACAATCTCCAGAACAAATAACACTTAAACCAGATTAAAAATACACAAAAATATCAACAAGCAGTTATAAGTATTACTGTCTAAAAACCATGCATTGACTCACCTGTACGGCCGCGGAACCGCGGCCCAAGCAAGCTTTGGCCGCGTTTACGCGGCGGAAATTACTGTTCACTGCATCATTTTTTTACAGTGTTTCTTAGATTTACCTGCTGAATTTTTTACATATTTTTAATTCTGGAAAATAACAGTTTTGAAAAATTGTCCAGAGAGTGTCCCAAAAAACCGTATTTCGGTTCAATCGGAGTTTTTACTTCGCTAAAGTGTCGCCTAATGTTCTAGGTCAGCTTTGATACCGCTGTTAGGTTTACCTAGCACCCTATGAGAGGTTTGGAAGCATCACATGTCTCAAAGATTAAGTTTTTAGAGTGCTAAGTGAACACACAAAGAATCAATCCTAGAAAATTAGGGTTTCATAACTTAAACCACATCACAAGTAATAAAGGCTAGAGTTTTGAGAGTACAACCTTTGTAGCTCCCTATGCTAGACTCCTTGGCCACTTGAGGGTTGGAAAACGGTTAGCTTGAGCTCTTCTAACGTCCACGACGATCCACCCGAAGCTCCTTTGTCCAAGCTTGCAACTTCACTTCATTAAGAGAAAGAAATGAAGCTAACACTCTAAACAAGTAGGCAAGACTTGTGTAGAATGATGTTGTGGTGGCTTTTCTCACTTCAAAATCCTAACTTGGTGAGTAATTTGCTCACTAGAGAAATCTAGAGAGCAAAAGAAGAAGGAGGAAGAAGATGATGACCTTTTTTAGAACAAGAGAAAAGATAATCTCTTATGGAAAAATAGAAAATATATGTATATATATTTTCCACTTCTCATCTCAAACCATGGTTAAATGATAAAGATATTATTGTATTTGTGTTTAAAACACAAAAGAAAGATTAACCCATGGTTAATAAGTAGGTGAGCATGGTTAGTTGAAGAAGAGTGTAGAAACCATGTATTAATCTTTATCTTTTCTTTTGGTTTTAAAACAAATACAAATATAATAATAATCCATATATAAAACCATGGTCTGAGTCTTATATTGCCACCATTTTCTATGTATATACAACCATGAAGGATGATGTATGTATGTATGTGTGCATGTACATCCATATGTGCATGAATAAGAATGAATGCATACATCAAAAATACAAGAAAGGATTTCTAATGAGAAACTAATGGTTAAATGATAAATCAATACTTGATTTATCAATCCGACCATATCACATATGACCCAACCAAAAGCAAACCGCTCGTTTAATATACAGTATCTTATATGCGCATTTTCACCGGGTCCATGCGCATATCGCATACGCACACCACAACGTTTCGCCTGGACTAGGTTACTCCTTTGTGGGACTCAAAGACTCGTCAATACGCCGGCATTGGGTGATGATCATATCAAGCACCCCCAAGCCGCAAGCGGTCAGCTAAACGTAACGGCCACCCGGGTATTGAGCGATCAGAAGAAAACAAGCGAACCTGCTACAACTCCTGTCGAGCCAACTAGAAACACTACCGTACAGTCCGGTCTCTTCGTCAAATATGCTGCATATCGAGCCTATGGATGGTCGCGTCTACCCCAATAACTCAATAAGTCATGCCGGTGAATGGTCTATAATAGATCGAGAAACTGCTGATAACACTTATCAGTAAATCTCAGCAGCCCGGGCTAGGGACTTACTGATATAACCAGTCGAGCACAGCACAACATCAACTCCCAATACCGGGAGAGAAGAAACCCTTCCTATCGCTCATCGCCTTCATGTGTCTCGGGACTGTACCCAACGGCCACCTGTTTGCACGACTCAGTAGAGCGGTGGTAGGGTGGTAATCAAAGTACAGTGGGAGAGCACACAAGACTCTATGACGATCTCGGGTCTACAGACTAACCTGTACCAGTGTCACCTGAGAACTGCTATCCGACGATAGATATAATTCCATACAGTAGTTCTCGATGAGAACGTCCAGTGTACCCAGTCACCACTGAGCACCCGTATATGATCTCCATGTCAAACATCGATGAATGTGGGAACATTCATCGCCCATCGTATGGGTCTAGTATCATATACGCTAGTCCACTGTGGTATATCAATGCCCCGTCTCGATATACCTACGACTAGGGACATTCCAGGATATGCTTATAAACTATAGATGCCCCACTAGTATGATCTCCATCATAATCACAGTAGTCAAGACGATATCCTCAGGGCTTTATCAGCATGTATGAATGAATAAAAGCATGATCAAATCAACATGTCAGATAAAGAAGAACCAGATAGCATACTATCATGTCGAGTAAGAATGTACACTGAATATATATATACATGTACAGATACATCCACTATCATATAATGGCCTCTAAGGCATACATATATCCAACAAGGGTTAGGTTAATAAATATCTTAGAAATATCAAAATTGGTTAACTTAGTCAATGGCAATCCAAACTCATGACTAATTCTCCACAATTTTGAACAAGCTAAAATAATTAAAATCTAACTATAATCACAAATCATGGTGTAATTCTCATAAACCATAGTTTCATGTATAATCTAGTATGTTACAATTATACATATCACATATATATAATTTTGTAACAAAAGAAAAGAATACAATAAACATATATCACATATATGTTAAATGTATCCAAATGTGAGAAAAAGAAATATTTAAGTGAGCAAATATTAGTTAATGTAATTTAATATATCAAATATATAATTATAAATTAAATTATCGAATCAACACTTGATCCGATAATCCAGCTATATCACATATAACCGACTAATATAAAATGTATCATTTCATCGAATCAACACTTGATCCCATGACCCGGCTATATCACATATAACCGGCCGATATCACATATCGTGAGAATAGAATACGGTATCACATACACGTATCACTCTCGGTCCCGCACATATCACATATGTGCTCCTACTCCGTTTTGCCTGAGCCAGAAAACCTCTGTGTAGGACTCTAAAGACTCTTCAATACGCCAGCAATAGGTGATGATCATATCAAACACCTACAAGCCGCAAGCGGTCAGCTAAACGTAATGGCTGTAGGGATCCTAGGCACACCAAGGAGGTCTCACAAGGCATCAACCATGCCAATTTGAAAAATTGCGGTGCCGAGAAACCCTAGACTAGATCGTTGACTAGATTTTTAGGCGAAAAAGAAACTAGTTTACAACTAAACTAAAAGAACGGAAATACAACCTTTGTAGATCCGTTTATCCACCTCCATAGCTCCATGATGAAGTCCTCTCAGCTGTCCAAATCGAACCATGACTCTTGTATCGGCTTCTTCGGAGAAAAAGCGGGCTAGGTCATCGACGACGATGCCGAAGATGATCTACGTCGAGGCATCACTAGATCAAGCTCCACCTTCACCAAGCCTTGAAAACTTGTGAAGGAAACACCCTATACTACTTGGCAAGAGGTAGAGGATGAAGAAATAGGAAGTGGGTTCACTTTAGAATTTGATTTCTCACATGATTTCATCACTTGCCATTGATGAGGCAAGCTTTTCTTCTTTGAAGATGAAGAAGAAGAAGATGATAATATTATGATAAGTTATTAAAATGAAAAGGAAAATGAATACTTATCAAAATACTAACCTTAGTTAAGTGTAGAGAATAGACCATGGTTTGTTTAAATGGTTATGGTTAAGTATGAAGACAAGAATGGTGACTAAGTCAAAGCTTCAAGAATTTTCAACAAACAAACAAACAAAGCCACCATTCTTTCTTTATCTTTTC
The DNA here is from genome assembly GCA_030015575.1 of Agapanthus africanus. Classification (NCBI taxonomy): domain Eukaryota; kingdom Viridiplantae; phylum Streptophyta; class Magnoliopsida; order Asparagales; family Amaryllidaceae; genus Agapanthus; species Agapanthus africanus. Next base: position 190,924,559 of record CM057345.1, read on the forward strand.
CAAAACAAACAAATAAATAAATAAATAAGATAATCAAAACCCTAATCATTAACTTAACCATGGTTTAATCTTTACACTTAACCAAGTTAACATGTATCATCAAACATGATACAATCAAGTGCACAAAAGTATATCACATATACAACTTGTGAACTTCAAGTGAGAAAATCCATTTAAGTGAACCTATATTAGTTAATGTAAAGTGATATATCAAATATATAATTATACATTAAATCACTAAATCAACACTTGATTTAACGACCCGGTCATATCGCATATAACCGACTAATATCAATAGTAACAACTTATCGAATCAACACTTGATCCGATAACCCGGCTATAACGCATATAACCGATCAATGTTACAAATCGCGAGAATCGAATACAGTATCACATACTGGTATTATTCTCGGTCCCGCACATATCTCATATGCGCTCCTATTTCGTTTTGCTTGAGCCAGGAAACCTCTATGTAGGACTCTAAAGACTCGTCAATACGCCGGCAGCAGGTGATGATCATATCAAACACCCACAAGCCGCAAGCGGTCTGCTAAACGTAACGGCCACCCGGGTATTGAGCGATCAGAAGATCGACGAGCAAGCCCGCTCACACTCCAGTGAATCCAACCAGTAACACTACCGTACAGTCCGGTCTCGTCGTCTGATATGTCGCATATCTTGCCTAAGGGTGGTAAACGCCAGACCCCAATAGCTCGATAAGTCGTGTCGATATGAGGTCTATAACAATTCGAGAAACTACTGGTAACACTTACCAGTAAATCTCAGCAACCCGGGCCAGGGATTTCCTGTTATAGCCAATCGAACACAGCGCAACATCAAACCCCTATACCGGGAGAGACGAATCCCCTCCTATCACTCATTGCCTCCATGTGACTCGGGACTGTACCCAAAAACCACCGTTTTGCATGCCCTCTTGGACGTGGTAAGATGGAAATCAAAGCACAGTGGGAACCACACAAGACTCTATGACGATCTCGGGTCAACAGACTACTCTGTACCAGTGTCACCAGAGAACTGCCATCTGACGTAAGGTATAATACCATCTGGGAGTTCTCGGCGAGTCCGTCCAGTCTACCCAGTCTCTACTGAGCACCCGTATATCATCTCTGATGTCAAACACCAATGGATATGGGATCATCCATCGCCCATCTGTATGGGTCGAGAAGGTACACGCTAGTCTACTCTGGTATATCGATGCCCCGTCTCGATACACCCACGACTAGGGACTTTGAAGGATGTACTTATGGACTACCATGTCCCCACTAGTATGATCCGCATCACAGTCCAGGTAGTCAAGTACACATCCTAAGGGCTTTACCAACATGTAATAGAGAGACAATCTATGTACACGTTAAGGTAAAGATCAACCAGATAGCATACTATCATGTCGAGCAAGAAAGTCCTCCCTATATATGTCCCAGCATCCACTACAATATACATCCAATGTACAGTAATGGCCTCTAGGGCATACATATAACTAACAATCTCCCACTTGCACTAGGGTCATCTGTAGCAGTGGTTGTAGTATCTCATACTCAACCATCCCATAAAAGTCTCTCTCTGGGAATAGGCCTTCGTGAGTGGATCCGCTGTGTTGTCCTCTGAGTCTACTCTCCTAACCTCGATCTCCTTGGAGATCAACCATCTCCATGATCAAGTGATACTGCCTTAGAATATGTCTGGATCACTGATGAGACCTGCGTTCCTTGGCATAAGCCACAACTCCATTGTCTCACAATGGTAGGAACGTAGTTCATCTCATGAACCAATATACACCCAAACAGCCTCTTTGGTAGCATCTTAAGTAGCGATGTATCCAGCCTTTATCGTCTAGTATGCCACGGTATCTAGCTTGGAACTCTTCCAACATACCGCCCCTTTACTGAGGGTAAAGACAATGCCTGTGACTGACTTTCAGTCGTCTTTATCACCCTGGAACCCTTCCAGTGATTCTCCCCAGGATCGATTGATACCATCTCACTACAACTAGTGAGAATCCTAACATCCAATTAGATCTATCTCATAGATCCAAAACCCAGGATTTAGGAGGTATCACTTTGATCCTATATGGAGAATCATTGTGATAAGCGGAGATTGATCGAGCGTAGCATAGGAAACTCCTTCCCTATCAAGAGTATGTCATCCACGCACTCTACGAGGATCACCACCATACTCCCTACTACCTTTTTGTTTATACAAGGTTCATCTACCATTTTGATGATGTCAAACTCTTTGACTACTACATCAAAACAGATGATCCAACTCCGCGATGCCTGCTTTATCCTATAAAGCATCTTGCACACGTTTCCGCTGCTCCCACTATCTACGAGGCCCTCTGGCTGTGTACTTATAGACGTTCTTTTCTAAAACATCATTTAGAAAAGCAGTCATGGCACCCAACCGCCAGATATCGTAGTCATGGTACGTAGCCGTGGCAAGTAGGATCTGGATGGACTTAAGCATAGCTACTTGAAAAGGTTTCATCATCATCCATACCTGGTCAATGATGTAGACCTTTAACAAGTCTAGCTTTGAAAGTCTCAACTCTTCCATGTACACCAAGTAATCTTCTCAAGATATACTTGCTCCTGATGGGGATTTAACCCTTCAGATATAGCAACCAAAGTCCATACTTTGTTGGTGTATAAGGATTCCATCTCAGATCGCTAAGCATCCAGCCATTCTTACAGAGTCTTACTCCTGATGGCCAGCTCGAAACTAGTTGGGTCATCATCTCATGATGCAATCCTCGCTCCCACTGTCATAGAGAAACAGAAGTATCTCTCAGGTGGGTGAGGAACCCTACTAGATCGGCGGAGAGGCTGAGGTTCGTTGGAATCTACTGAATCCTTTGGTTCTACCAAATTATCTGCTGTAGTTTGTATAGCTGGAACTTTTCCAGTTCTACATTACAGACCTTGCCTCGAGCTTGTCCGGATTTTGCTTTTAGACATAGGCCGGACAACCCCAAATCTTAAACTAGCTTAAGACATGGGCTCTTCCCTTTCCATATCACATATGAGATGGTAGGCAACTGATTTGATTGGAACCCTATCCAATAGGTATGCAGCTTCTCAAGTGCATAACTCCCAAAAGGAAATAGGTAACTCAGTAGTACTCATCATTGAGCACACCTTATCAAATAGGGTGTATCTGCTCCGCTCCGATATACCATCGTGCTATGGTGTATACAGAGGAGTAATGCTGAGAGAGAATCTCATTCTCCTTTAGAATAGTCCAGGAATTCCATGCACAAGTATTCTCCTCCTTGATCTCATCATAGGACATAATACTTATACCCGTATTGGTTCTCTACTTCTAACATATATTCTGTGAATATCTCAAAAGGTTCGGACTTGTGTTTCAACAGGAACATATGTCTAAATCTAAAGAGATCATCAGAGAATGTAATGAAGTACAAAGAACCGGTCTTGGTATGTGTAGGCAGGGGACCTTTATACATCAACATGTATCATCCCAAGAGTTTACTAACTCTTTCTCTGTTTTCAGTAAACGGAGCTATGGTCATCTTATCTTTGTGACATGACTGGCAAGTTTCACAAGATGTAAATTCAAACTAATTTAAATATGCATCTTTATGCAACTTAGCTAGTCGGGTCGCATTGATATGACCTAGTCTACAATACCTCAAGAAGGATTCGTTCATTTCTGGACTCTTCCTCTTGTGTGTGTTCCATATACTAAGAACTGCAGTTTGATTTAGAACATTAATGCTTTTAGATAACGTGCCTGAACCGATCAACTTTTGATATAGGAAATGTTCAAAACATTATCCAACAATACAAAATTTTATCATTTCTTTACTAATAAAGAGATAGATACGATTTTATATATCAGGTTCGGTATCTAATAACATTCGTTCAGAATCAATGTATTCGTAATACAGGGTGACAGTGACCAACAGACTTGGCTGCAACACTTGCCCCGTTTTCTGCCTCATGAAACTTATCACCCGTTCTCAGTTCTCTACCTTTCTGTAGCCCTATGTAACAGATTACATATCTGTGATCCTGATCCGGTATCATATACCAAGGATGCGGAGGATACTGAGAAACAGTTCTGTATAATGAACACACCCGAAGATGATGCATCAGCATGCACTCTCTTCGTTTGGGCGGCACGGGAAATCTGGTATTCCCCAATTTCATGCTCTGTCTTATAACAATTATAAGTTGGAGCGGGACCAACGTTCCCCAGCTCAGTATAACAAGCGGGTTCGGTCAATATTCCGTATTATTATCTTGATTAAGGCGTGATATGGTCGCTACCTGGAGAGAGAGAGAAGAAAACACTCAGCGTGCGCTCTTGCAAGAATAGATTGGTTATTATTTTATCTAATCAGGATGGCTCCCACTGCTTTTTATCAAATCTTCCTTCAAACCCTAAAAGGAAAGACTAGCCGGGATTAATTACACACTACAAGTTCGCCAATCTTTCAGCCAGGCCAGTGTCGGTACTTTGAGGGAGGTCCCCCGTGCTTTCGCACGAACCTAATTAATGTAAACCTCGTTTTCCCAGAGGCGTAACCCCGTTGACACCTTTCTAGACACCTACTTGATCGGCTAATTGTAATGTGTACAACTCTCCCAGGAGTAACTCTTACTCGCAGCGGGTATCGGGATCCAACTATCTCATAGAAGGTATGCAATCTCATTGCAAATTTCAACACTTGAAATTCCCGATAATATTTTTGCCCCTAGCGTCCTATGACCTTGACGGAGGCCAAACAACCCATAGTCCGCTAGTCAAGTTCAACCCGTCATTTCCTGATTGAATTAAACCCACCCGCACGACCCTTGACGGAGGCCAAACAACGCCGTACGAATACCCTAATCCAATCGCATCATATGCTAGCAGATAAGCACTAGTTAGCTACCGTACACTACGCCTTGACGGAGGCCAAACAACCGCAGCACGAATACTATCTAGTACGTATCTGAAATGACGGAGGGCTACGACAGGTTTTTCTAAAAACCTATTGCGTAATGAACTTGATATCGTTGTAGAATCAAATGATTTTAAAATGGAGTGCTTTTGAAGCTTTTCTAGTTTTGCTAAAGGAGTCACTCCCGGTGAAGGGATCGTCGGTCCTTTCCTCGTCGAATGAGGTGCGGGATATATCGTATATATCACTGTGCAAAGCAAAAACTCTTAAAAGCAATCAAAAGACAAACCGAGTGTTTAGCATCTGTCAGTTATTGCTAAAGGAGTCACTCCCGGTGAAGGGATCTCGGTCCTTTCCTCATCGAATAAGGTGCATGATATATCATATATACCGCTGTGCAAAGCAAGAACTGTAGCTACCTGTTTTATTTTGAAATTCGATTCTACAACATCTTAGGTTTCTTTTTCTTTCATTAATCACATTAATGAAGTCCCATCAATTAAGTACCTAAACATTACAGATAAATACGACGTACACTTATGCCATCCGCATTCGCCTCGATGTCCCCTCGTGCACCGTTAGGTTAGGTAACTAACGGCAGAGCGGGGCAGGGCTAGCACGGGTGTAAAACATAAGTAACGTCTATATAATATATCATATATACTATATACTGTATCCATCACAGAACATCACATGACCACATCACAGATATCGCAGCAGAAGAAACATATGAAATATTGGATATACTAGGACGTCCGTGTTTTCAATACGAGCCAGTATAAAACACGGATTCCACGGTCGCGATGAATAGGCAAACCCACACCCCTAGACCCCTACGAGAGCGGCAAGCAATCCTACCAATTCTAGAGTTAGGAGACCCGGACTCGACTCCTCGAGTTGGTCTCCCACTGGACTCCAGAACCCGGTTACTTGTGCTCCCCTCCTTGGGTCTATCCTAGTGCGGAAAAGTAAATAATATACAAACGGTGACATCTTCCGCAACCTGGAAGTGCCCCAATAAAAGAATATTACATACAAGTTTTTACATGAATGAAAATGAAAAACACTCATCTCACATAAAAACCCCCCGACTATTCAAACATGACGATCCAATACAACATATCCAGCAACACATAACATCACATGTCATCAACGTAAGTAAATATGCGCATCCCAATTGTCGTTGACATATAGCAACGAAACCGGCGATATCACATATTACACTTACGGTCACAGAAAAGAAAGTGTAAAACTACAACAGTTGGAATCCGCAACCTCCATGCCTGACCAAATGAATTCCTTAGACATCGCATGCCTAACAATTATAAACGCCGCATTTTAGTCTCAAAATCGAAAACTCTTTTCAATATCAAGTCGGGCAATTCAACAAGATTCCCGACATCCTGATCGAATGCTCGTCGCAAACTTCAGTAGGCGGCCGCACCCCCGACGCCGTCGACGAAGTGCACCAAGGCGGAACACCACTACCGCGAGCACCCGAACGGATGCTTTCGGCGACGGGGTTCTCCTACAGTCACTTGGTCGGGGCTATGGGGCGAGGCTGTCTATTAAGTTTACCCGACGAGTATCCGCGTACGCTACGTGATTGCGACGGACTTTTGATCACATCAAAATTCCGTGGCAACCGATCAAGTGAGACTAAACTGCTATGTTTATAACATTCATTTAGTTATCTCATAACTTATTGTGAATTCCAATTATTGTATCCCATTCCAGATAATTAGAAAATGTTAAACTTTCCGATCGAACATACAAACACCCAAGTTTTCCCGATACAGATCAACACATGAAACAAGTCTAAAAACATTCAATTCGTTCCTCAGTACCAACGGTCCAGCCGTAGAAGGGTCAAGCCATAGCCTCACATGTGGCACGCCGTACTGCCCCAAACCCGAAGGTTCAAAGGGCAGTTCAAGACGGTCACATAATCGAGTTAAGGTTTGTTGTCTTCTAGAGGGTCCATCGCATTACTTGCACTACTTAGAACGTCTTTAAACCACGGAAAAATTCAACACTTGGAAATTTCCCGGCAGGGGAATGATTGGGTATTTACATCCGGTCGAACTTTTTAACATATTCTAAAATATCCGGAAAGCCACATAGACAAAATCTGATACTCCGATCGAATCCACGAATTCCCCAATACAACCCAGAAATTTCAACTCTTGAATAAATATTAAAAATTCCCAGGAAAACCAGCACTGAAAAGTAGGAGTTACTGTGCAAAATTCAATGCATGAAGAGACTAAATGAGCGCGGAACCACCGCAATAGGCGGCTAATGCCGCGGTTCCGCCGCGCTTTAGACAGATCATTAGGTAATTTTTGCACCGTAATTCTTAGAATTTCCTGCTGAATTTTTTAAGAATTTTTAATTTGGAAAAAACCGCTTTTTCAGAAAAAGTCCAGAGAGCATGGAAATATTGGGGTTTCGGTTCGATCGGACTTCAAACTCCGTCTAGACTTCGCCTAAAGCTCTAGCTAGGCTCTGATACCACTGTAGGGATCCTAGGCACACCAAGGAGGTCTCACAAGGCATCAACCATGCCAATTTGAAAAATTGCGGTGCCGAGAAACCCTAGACTAGATCGTTGACTAGATTTTTAGGCGAAAAAGAAACTAGTTTACAACTAAACTAAAAGAACGGAAATACAACCTTTGTAGATCCGTTTCTCCACCTCCATAGCTCCATGATGAAGTCCTCTCCGCTGTCCAAATCGAACCATGACTCTTGCATCGGCTTCTTCGGAGAAAAAGCGGGCTAGGTCATCGACGACGATGCCGAAGATGATCTACGTCGAGGCATCACTAGATCAAGCTCCACCTTCACCAAGCCTTGAAAACATGTGAAGGAAACACCCTATACTACTTGGCAAGAGGTAGAGGATGAAGAAATAGGAAGTGGGTTCACTTTAGAATTTGATTTCTCAGATGATTTCATCACTTGCCATTGATGAGGCAAGCTTTTCTTCTTTGAAGATGAAGAAGAAGAAGATGTTAATATTATGATAAGTTATTAAAATGAAAAGGAAAATGAATACTTATCATAATACTAACCTTAGTTAAGTGTAGAGAATAGACCATGGTTTGTTTAAATGGTTAGGGTTAAGTATGAAGACAAGAATGGTGACTAAGTCAAAGCTTCATTAATCTTCAACAAACAAACAAACAAAGCCACCATTCTTTCTTTATCTTTTCCAAAACAAATAAATAAATAAATAAATAAGATAATCAAAACCCTAATCATTAACTTAATCATGGTTTAATCTTTACACATAACCAAGTTAACATGTATCATCAAACATGATACAATCAAGTGCACAAAAGTATATCACATATACAACTTGTGAACTTCAAGTGAGAAAATCCATTTAAGTGAACCTATATTAGTTAATGTAAAGTGATATATCAAATATATAATTATACATTAAATCACTAAATCAACACTTGATTTAACGACCCGGTCATATCGCATATAACCGACTAATATCAATAGTAACAACTTATCGAATCAACACTTGATCCGATAACCCGGCTATAACGCATATAACCGATCAATGTTACAAATCGCGAGAATCGAATACAGTATCACATACTGGTATTATTCTCGGTCCCGCACATATCTCATATGCGCTCCTATTTCGTTTTGCTTGAGCCAGGAAATCTCTGTGTAGGACTCTAAAGACTCGTCAATACGCCGGCAGCAGGTGATGATCATATCAAACACCCACAAGCCGCAAGCGATCTGCTAAACGTAACGGCCACCCGGGTATTGAGCGATCAGAAGATCGACGAGCAAGCCCTCTCACACTCCAGTGAATCCAACCAGTAACACTACCGTACAGTCCGGTCTCGTCGTCTGATATGTCCCATATCTTGCCTAGGGGTGGTAAACGTCAGACCCCAATAGCTCGATAAGTCGTGTCGATATGAGGTCTATAACAATTCGAGAAACTACTGGTAACACTTACCAGTAAATCTCAGCAACCCTGGCCAGGGATTTCCTGTTATAGCCAATCGAACACAGCGCAACATCAACCCCCTATACCGAGAGAGACGAATCCCCTTCTATCGCTCATTGCCTCCATGTGACTCGGGACTGTACCCAAAAACCACCGTTTTGCATGCCCTCTTGGACGTGGTAAGATGGAAATCAAAGCACAGTGGGAACCACACAAGACTCTATGACGATCTCGGGTCAACAGACTACTCTGTACCAGTGTCACCAGAGAACTGCCATCTGACGTAAGGTATAATACCATCTGGGAGTTCTCGGCGAGTCCGTCCAGTGTACCCAGTCTCTACTGAGCACCCGTATATCATCTCTGATGTCAAACAACAATGGATATGGGATCATCCATCGCCCATCTGTATGGGTCGAGAAGGGACACGCTAGTCTACTCTGGTATATCGATGCCCCGTCTCGATACACCCACGACTAGGGACTTTGAAGGATGTACTTATGGACTACCATGTCCCCACTTGTATGATCCGCATCACAGTCCAGGTAGTCAAGTACACATCCTAAGGGCTTTACCAACATGTAATAGAGAAACAATCTGTGTACACGTTAAGGTAAAGATCAACCAGATAGCATACTATCATGTCGAGTAAGAAAGTCCTCCCTATATATGTCCCAGCATCCACTACAATATACATCCAATGTACAGTAATGGCCTCTAGGGCATACATATAACTAACAACGGCCACCCGGGTATTGAGCGATCGGAAGATCAACAAGCAAGCATGTACATACTCCTGTGAATCTAATCAGTAACACTACCGTACAGTCCGGTCTCTTCGTCTGATAGATCGCATATCCAGTCTAGGGGTGGTAAACGTCAGACCCCAGTAACCGATAAGTCATGTCGATGTGAGTCTCATAACGGGTCGAGAAACTACTGATAACACTTACCAGTAGATCTCCATATCAGCCCTGGCCATGGACTTCCAGTTATAGCCAATCGAGCACAGCGCAACATCAACCCCCAATACTGGGAGAGGCGAAACCCCTCCTATCGCTCATTGCCTCCATGTGATTCGGGACTGTACCCAAAAGCCACCGTTTTGCACGTTCTCATGAACGTGGTAAGGTGGAAATCAAAGCACAGTGGGAATCACACAAGACTCTATGACGATCTCGGGTCTACAGACTAACCTGTACTAGTGTCACCAGAGAACTGCTATCTGACGATAGGTATAATACCATATCAGAGTTCTCGGAGAGTCCGTTCAGTGTATCCAGTCTCCACTAAGCACCCGTATACCATCTTTGATGTCAAACACCAATGGATGCGGGATCATCCATCGCCCAACATATGGGTCAAGAAACGTATACACTAGTCTACTCTGGAGTATCGATGCCCTGTCTCGATACACTCTCGACTAGGAACAATTATAGGATGTACTTTTGGACTACGCTGGCCCCACTAGTATGATCTCCATCATAGTTGTAACGTTTGGAAAAACGTTTAGGTGAAATTTCGGAGAATCGGTAAAATAACGGGTTTTTTCCGTAAAAACCAAGATATAAATATCTTTTAATATAAAATTAAATATACCTATTCTAGCTATGAAATTGATAGTATTTGATTTTTAATTGGCCACTTGTAAATTTCTGATTTACTTAAAAAATTTCCGAAATTAATTAATTAAATATTATTTTTAAGCCTTCACTAATACATTTAATTGGTGATAATTACAAATTGGAATGGGTTAATACAAGTTTTGTGCATCATGATATATTAAACCAAGATGTAACATGTGGTTTTTAAAATGAAAAGAAATTGTCAAAACGGTTTTAGAAAATATGATAGAAAAAAGTTTAAATTGTGAAAATAAATTAAATAGAAATTGATGGTTGGTGTTTATCTTCTTGTATGTGCACTCACTCACTCACAAACCCCATTTCCCTTGTGTGGCCGAGCCATGGGCTGCCCCAATCACCCAAGTCCCCACCTCATTCCTCACAACAGAAGAATAAAGAATAAAAAAGAAAAGAAAAGAAAATAATAAAAATGAAGCATGGTCTTTTGTTGACTTAGGGGTATTCCTTCACTTGGTCAAACACATACACACTCACCTCTCCCCCTCTCCTCTTTGGCCGACCAAAATTCTGCAGCAGCCCCCCTCATTTTCCCCCTAGTTTCCACTTCATCTCATCTCCAAAACCTCACAAAAATCCATCAAAAATCCAACAAAATCCAAATCCAAGCCCTACCCATTTTTCCTTAGCCTATTCTAACATGAATCTTAGAGAAAAGTTGGCATTTTGGAGGCTATGATTTTCATGTTTGATCTCTTGATCATGAGGTATAAGCTTCATCCAAATTTGTTACTTGTTACTTGTATGTTTGAATCTAGTTTTAATTAGATATTGTTATAACCTTAATTGCAAAATAAGAATTTAAAGAGTATGGGGTTTGAATTCTAGTTAGGGTTTTGAGTAATGAGATTATAGTTGTGTGATGTATTTAACATGTTAATGCTATGCTAAAACTAATCTAGTTGCTAATTTGCTATTTGTAACATTTAAAATGTCCAAATTAAGTTTCTTAGCAAACTAGGTTTTAGAATTTAATTGCAAATGTGAGATTAAAATCTAGTTATTGTTTTATATCATTTGAACATAATTTAAGTGTGTAATTTATCATATTAAGGCTTGTAAAATCAAACCTAGTAGCTAGTTTGTAAATTGTTATTTTAGAAATTTACTATTTAAGCTAAATTGCAAACTAGAATTTTGGGATTTATGGAATGAGAGAGTTTAAAATTTAGTTTGCGTTTGGGTGGCTTAATAAAGATATTTAGTGAGCATTGTAGCCGCTAGAATTGTTAAAACAACTAGATTTGAATTAAATTGGAAATTATTGCTTACTAGATTTTCGCCAAAATTAGCTTTTAAAGCGAATTTGAAGTTTGATGATTTAAAACCCTATTTAATATATTTGTTTAGTGTGTTTTGAAACCATGAATTATACGTTTGGGTTTTTTCTCGATCAATCGGCGTTTGTACGCCGATGTCGAGGGATATTTGGTTCTTTTGCATGAGCGGACCATAGGTTTTGACCTATGTGAGATTCGTGTATCTTTTTGGTCATGAGTCGGATTTTAATGCGATACGATGTGTTATGATACGTAGGTACCCTCACGAGTACTTCGAGACGACAAGCAAGCGCGTGGCGACATTGGCATAGGCAAGTGAAGATCAAAGTGAGTAGATATATATCTACGGGGGAAGTCCGGTGGATGGCGTATAGCACCCCCGAAGTTCGTAGTGTAGTATATGATATATATAAGTTGTATATATATTTACTTGTGTTTATGAAATTTGGATCATTAGTCTTAGTAATTGGATGATACAATCATAGTTAGTTCTTAGTCACGAACCCTAGAATAGATTTCACCCACACGCACACACACACTTGCATACATTTTATTATTATGCGTATATGGGGATATGTATATATACACACACACACACACACATAGGTATGGGACTATATATATATATATATATATACTTAGATGATGAGGATAGTATATGATATTTGGAGATGAGTCGATGAGTTTGGGCAGGATGCCATGAGATCGGTGATGAGACATGGTTCGTATTATGGGATACGACATGATTATTATAGCGGGTCCGTTAGGCGTTGTGTTTTCATACACACGCATACATATATGTAGATGGTATCAATATGTACTAGACGTAGATCAGTACCCAGATCATGATATATGATGATAAGGATACCTAATGAATAATGAGATATATGTGATATTCGACCTGTACCCAGATTTGGGATGCCGTATGATGGATTCACCGTACGGGCTATATATTAATGATAGATTCGCACTCTTGACTTGAGCATGTCATATTATATATATTGTATCGTATGTGATAATATTGAGGCGGGATCACCGACTATTATATATATATATATATATATATATATCGACTCAGATTTAGGTGGTTTTCCTGACCCTTTCGATCTGCCCTTTAGTTTAGTCCTGTAGTTTACTTGTAGATGATAGATTAGAGTCGAGTCATACCTATTTCAAAACAAACGAATCGTGGGTAATTTAAAGACGGGCCAAGGGATTCTACGGATATTTCAAAGGACGTATCTTTTCTTAAAAACACCGTAGCCCTATTTTCTAAACACCACGATTCGTATTATTTCAAATGTCAAGACTGTATGACTCATTTATATTATTGCATATTCATTATTGTTATGTTTATTATTCAGCTCCCGCATATTCTTGTTGTTCGCATTGCATGCTTATATTGTGTTTTCATATGCTATTATTGAAATCATCCTGTCAGGACACCAGCACCATTACCGATGATGCGTATGTTCCACGTACACTTGCTTGCCGGCTCACACACATCTTCATCGGTAATTGCCATGTCACGTACACATTAGAAAATACTAGTCATCAATACAAATTGTTAGCTGATAGTTTCGACATGGTATTAGTGTACTTGCTGTTATTGCTACTTTAGACATTACATTCATTACTGTGCTAGTTTAGATATTGCATTCATTACTGTGATACGTCATGCATATTTATTATTCATTGTTATGCATTATTATTTAGGGCCAGTCCAGATTGCCGGAGACCAATACTTTTAATTCATTGTTATTTATTCTTAGATTCCGGATTTTCCATGAGATTTATGGATTTGGAGAAACCGCAAGATCTTATAAACTTATTATCATTTTAAAATGAAAGTTGCGGTTTTCTCATGATATTAGTTGAGATATGTCCACCATGAGTTTTCTCGGCTCTTGAGCGATATCATACACCCGATTCGAGGAGGAGGAGGAACCGTCTGTGGTTGCATGGTGGACCTGGTGCGGTACCCCAGGGCGAGAAGGTCACAGATGATGGCGTTGAGCCTGACAGGGGAACATTACCGACCGGTGACTTCTTTATGACTCGTCGGATATCCAGAGGATACCGATCGGAGTTTGGGCCAGTCCGGATAGCCGGAACCCAGGGGCCAGTCCGGATAGCCGGAGCCCTAGATATTGAGACAGCGTGATATATATATATTCTTGTGTCGATGCTAGACACTGTTTTATGTTGATTTCATTGATGATATCTCGATTTTATATACATAAATCTCACTGAGATATGAAAACAGTTTTTCCCATTTACATGTATTCTGTTTTCTTTATATCGCATTCATACCTCATATTTATGATATGTTACTATCTGAGGCACTGACACGAGCACATGTTATTACACTTATGTATAGATGTTTACCCTTGCCACCTTATCATGCTTCAGACTTTATCATTTTGAAGTTATATATATTACTGATCGTATTGACCTAGGATTGAGTTATACATACGATTTCTGCTCGATGATGTTTTCTACTCACGAGTTGGCAACTCACCCACGTTGTGCCACAGTTTCTTGTAGGTTTTGCCATACAGGTTTCATTGCGGCTTTCTGGCACACTGATTCCATTCCGGGTGATTGCTTTGGTATGTGGGTTCACTCGCATCGTGACCACCCTCGTACATTTATTATATTCAGTTGTATCTAGTAACTCTATCAACCAAACTTGTATATTTATTTCAGACTAGAGACCAGTGTATATTATTTCGACCTTAGAATCGCGCGTTGTATTATTATGGTTTTCATATTGATTTTGAGTTTCTTTTTTTAAGTTTTGATCCTCGCCTTTCAGTGTTGTATATTATATTGCTTGCGTGGCTGTGACCGTCGATTGACGAAGAGCTAGCTCTGGGGATGCCTTTTATCATTTCGTATACTATTCATGTTGTACCCTATTTGGGGCCAGTATTTACAAAGGAAACTCTGCCGAAATTTTCAGAAAAGACTTGATATTTTAAAAACGCATAATTCGGCTTATACTATTAAAACCACTTGCTTTAAAACAAGATTTCCTTCGATTATTATTTAAAATGGTTTTAGATTTCTGGGATTTTGGCTTATTTGAATTAGATGGGGTCCTATAGACTTCATATGATTCAAGGGCCAGTCACGTGCCATTTCGGGTCGTGACAAAAGTTGGTATTAGAGCGCTAGGTTAACCTTGGTTCGAGTCTATGTTTGACTATGCGGAGCCTAGAGCGTTTGTATATATACGGAATCTAGACTTGACCTTACGGAACTTAGACTTGGTCGAGTGGGTATTAGACCCGAACTTTCGTCACGTAGGTTGACCTTGGTTGATGGAGTAGGTGACTTAAGGAGAGTGACGTACCGTGTGTATATTCCGCGGTATACTTACGATACGCTACTCCGCTTAAAAATCCTTAGGATGTACACTTCCTTGCACATTATTATATTCATTCATGATCTATCCTCATCGATATCGGTTTATGGTTTTGCTGCCACGATTACACGGGAAGAGAGAGCTACGGCTAGAGTTGCGGTTAGCATGAGCTCGTCACGGACGAAGACTGACCAGGGCACGATTCCAGGGACATACGATTGCATAGAGACGTCGTTTTATTGTGTTTTCGCGCCATGAGCATTTGATGGATCACTTTTACGAGATTTCTTAGACGTGCAGATCAGCACCAGAAAATTGGGCCACTGATAGAGGCCAGCGAGAATGTGATGACCGTCAATGCACCGATTACTCTTGGTGATTGAGGCACTGTTCAGCGTGCGGACGAATGCGACAGTTGCTGCTGCGAATGACAAGATACCACCCCAGTTGTCGGATCTACTCCGGCACGAGTTATATATAGAGATATGATAAAACATCGCTATTCACCCAAGGAGGAATGACTAGGACATGTGATTCGTTGCCTACCCCGATGCGAGGTCATCAGATTGATTGATTCTAGCTAGAGACGACTTCACGCAGGTGCGTTGAGAGATGATAGAAGACGATCGAATGTCAGAAACCCATTTTTCCAAGTTTAAAGTATTCGGAGAAACATGCAAGTAATTTCGTGGACCCTCTAGAAGAATGAAACCCTAACTCGATATAATGACCATGAGAACGCTTGGAAACCTTAGGGTTTGCAGCAGTTTAGCGGTGCCATTGATGAGGCATGGGTTTGCCCTTCTACTGTTGGTCCACAGGTACTATGGCACGTACTGGAATACTATTAAACTGTACTCAAGATGTTGAGCTCTTGGGGGATTATGAAAGTTTGACGAATCGATCGAAAGGTTCGACGTCATTCGGATATCATGTGATGGGATACATTGCTTGGGAGACTCCGGATACGAGTATAGCTGTTGGAGCGCAGTCCATGCAGCCACGAAGAGACGAGTCCGAATCAGTCGACATTTGAGAAAAGTGGAGTAAGAGGTTCGTACGAGATCTTGATGAGATGACGTTCCACTCCGCTGACATCAGAGATGTGATACGCATGCAGAGGCGTTGTTTATGGATATATATCTTCCAGGAGGAGTCGCGATGAGTATGCAGCCGTTCCGGAACAAGACATAGATTTATTGAAGGACGATAACTTCCGGACAGTTCGGAAGAAACGAGTTTTGGGAGAGACTTCGACAGAACCTTTCTGGAACACTAAACGAGAAGACTTGGACGAAGGAGCGGTCATATTACGCACACCCAGCAAGCCAGAGTTTGGCACCGTCGACGAGACATGTTATGAGTGACCATGACAGTTGGCCAGAGATCTTTAGAGGATGTTCTAGAGCGGGACTGTTTCCGCTATCTTGATTTCGGTATTTTGGGCGATTTATTTGCACGATTGAGATATTTTGCACCACAGTTGCACTTGACTTCGATTTGATATCATTGGAGATGTTGATTTTGATTTCATGCCTATGGTATGCATGTGATTTGACTTCTGCTTTCGGCATAGTTTTCATGCACTCGTAGTATTTTGATTCGATTTTGTGCATGCTGATGCACATGGTTGTGAGATTATATACCACGGTATACCTGATTTGGATTGATATGTGTTGTATACCATCGATTTCAATTATGATATTCGATATTTGTTTTCATGCACCTTGTGCACTTGAGTTGGATTTTGCGCAGACTTGACGCGCTTGATGTGATTTTGGTGCACGCCAGATGCACTAAATCGAGATTCTTCGTGCATATCAGATGCACCTGATATTGCTGTGAGGCACATCCGTTGCCTTTGACAGGTGTTTTCGTGCATACCCGTTGCACTTAGACTTTGTTCTGTGCACATGTAGGGCACATTCATTGATTTTGATTTCCGTGCACACCAGACGCACGTGGCATTCTTATATGCATTTTGGGATTGATTTCCTTTGAGCAGCATGTTTTATGATATTTACTATTTGATATAGTGACTGAGCAGGACTAGTCCGACGACAGTACCTGAAGATATTTTTGCATGCATTGATAGTTATCGAAGGGATTTCCAAAGAGGAGCTATAGTCTCAGTATTTACCTACGTGTCCGAGATGACACGAAACATTTTATAAAGGAAACCCTTCTAAATTGTTTTCAAAATGGCGGGACGTGCATATTAAACAAAGGATATTTATATATATATATATATATATATATATATAGTTATTTTCTTACAATAGACGGCCGCCACTCTACAGTGATACGCGCATCGCATAGCGACTTGAAAGGTTTGGCATGCATTTCTTTCAGATGTTTTAATGATGTTTACATGTATAGTTGATGTATATCATGTTGGTTTTCGTAATGGGCTTTGACATTGATGTCTTCACCATAACTCCGATGATTGCGAGATGCTTGACGGAGTTTTGATTTGGTTTATATACTCGTTTTCATGCGCATGTATTGCGCTATGATGTGATTTATGTATTTATGATTTTGGAGCCCCGATGGCTTGATCTTTTTACTGGAATATTTTAGTATTTGGGGGAATTTTAATTTAAATTCGAGGACCGAATTTCTTTAAGGGGGAAAGATTGTAACGTTTAACGGGTATTTTCCATAAAAACTAAGATATAAATATCTTTTAATATAAAATTAAATATACCTATTCTAGCTATGAAATTGCTAGTATTTGATTTTTAATTGGCCACTTTTAAATTTCTGATTTACTTAAAAAATTTCCGAAATTAATTAATTAAATATTATTTTTAAGCTTTCACTAATACATTTAATTAGTGATAATTACAAATTTGAATGGGTTAATACAAGTTTTATGCATCATGACATATTAAACCAAGATGTAACATGCGGTTTTTGAAAGGAAAAGAAATTGTCAAAACGGTTTTAGAAAATATGATAGAAAAATGCTTAAATTGTGAAAATAAATTAAGTAGAAGTTGAGGGTTGTTGTTTATCTTCTTGTATGTGCACTCACACACTCACAAACCCCATTTCCCTTGTGTGGCCGAGCTATAGGCTGCCCCAAAGTGCCCACCTCATTCCTCACAAAAAAGAATAGAGAATAAAGAAGAAAAGAAAAGGAAATAATAAAAATGAAGCATGGACTTTTTTTGACTTGGGGGTATTTCCTTCACTTGGTCAAACACATACACACTCACCTCTCCCCCTCTCCTCTTTCGCCGACCAAAATTCTACAGCAACCCCCCTCATTTTCCCCAAGTTTCCACTTCATCTCATCTCCAAAACCTCACAAAAATCCATCAAAAATCCAACAAAATCCAAATCCAAGCCCTACCCATTTTTCCTTAGCCTATTCCAACATGAATCTTGGAGAAAAGTTGGCATTTTGGAGGCTATGATTTTCATGTTTGATCTCTTGATCATGAGGTATAAGCTTCATCCAAATTTGTTACTTGTTAATTGTATGTTTGAATCTAGTTTTAATTAGATGTTGTTATAACCTTAATTGCAAAATGAGAATTTAAAGAGTATGGGGTTTGAAATCTAGTTAGGGTTTTGAGTAATGAGATTATGGTTGTGTGATGTATTTAACATGTTAATGCTATACTAAAACTAATCTAGTTGCTAATTTGCTAATTGTAACATTTAAAATGTCCAAATTAAGTTTCTTAGCAAACTAGGTTTTAGAATTTAATTGCAAATGTGAGATTAAAATCTAGTTAGGGTTTTATATCATTTGAACATGGTTTAAGTGTGTAATTTATCGTATTAAGGCATGTAAAATCAAACCTAGTAGCTAGTTTGCAAATTGTTTTTTTAGAATTTTACTATTTAAGCTAAATTGCAAACTAGAATTTTGGGATTTATGGAAATGAGTGAGTTTAAAATTTAGTTTGGGTTTGGGTGTCTTAATAAAGATATTTAGTGGCATTGTAGCCGCTAGAATTGTTAAAACAATTAGATTTGAACTAAATTGGAAATTGTTGCTTACTAGATTTTCGCAAAAAATAGCTTTTAAAACGAATTTGAAGTTTGATGATTTAAAACCCTATTTCATATATTTGTTTAGTGTGTTTTGAAACCACGAATTGTACGTTTGGGTTTTTCTCGATCAATCGGCATTTGTACGCCGATGTCGAGGGTTATTTGGTTCTTTTGCATGAGCGGAACATAGGTTTTGACCTATGTGAGATTCGTTTGTCGTTTTGGTCATGAGTCAGATTTTAATGCGATACGATATGTTATGATATGTAGGTACCCTTACGAGGACTTCAAGACGACAAGCAAGCGCGTGGCGACATCGGCATAGGCAAGCGAAGATCAAAGTGAGTAGATATATATCAACGGTGGAAGTCGGGTGGATGGCGTATAGCACCCCCGCAGTTCATAGTGTAGTATATGATATATATAAGTTGTATATATATTTACTTGTGTTTATGAAACTTGGATGATTAGTCTTAGTAATTGGATAATACAATCGTAGTTAGTTCTTAGTCATGAACCCTAGAATAGATTTCACCCACACGCACACGCACACTTGCATACATTTATTATTGTGCGTATATGGGGACACACACACACACACACACATAGGTATGGGACTATGTACATGTATATATATATATACACACTTGGATGATGAGGATAGTATATGATATTTGGAGATGAGTCGATGAGTTTAGGTATGATGCCTTGAGATCGGTGATGAGACATGGTTCGTATTATTGGATACGACATGATTATTATAGTGGGTCCTTTAGGCGTTGTGTTTTCATACACACGCATACATATATGTAGATTGTATCAGTATGTACTAGACGTAGATCAGTACCCAGATCATGATATATGATGATAAGGATATCTGGTGAATACTGAGATATAGGTGATATTCGACCTGCACCCAGATTTGGGATGCCGTACGATGGAATTACCGTACGGGCTGTATATTGATGATAGATCCGCACTCTTGACTTGAGCATGTCATATTATAGATATTGTATCGTATATGATACTGTTGAGGCGGGATCACCGACTATTATACATACATACATACATACATACATACATAGATATATATATATATATATATCGACTCAGATTTAGGTGGTTTTCTCTACCCTTTCGATCAGCCCTTTAGTTTAGTCCTGTAGTTTACTTGTAGATGATAGATTAGACTCGAGTCATACCTATTTCAAAACTAACAAATCGTGGGTATTTTAAAGACAGGCCAAAGGATTCTACGGATATTTCAAAGGACGTATCTTTTCTTAAAAACACCGTAGCCTTATTTTCTGAACACCACGATTCGTATTATTTCAAATGTCAAGCCTGTATGACTCATTTATATTATTGCATATTCATTATTGTTGTGTTTATTATTCAGCTCCCGCATATTCTTATTGTTCGCATAGCATTGCATGCTTATATTGTGTTTTCATATGCTATTATTGAAATCATGCTGTCAGGACACCAGCACCATTACCGATGATGCATATGTTCCACATACACTTGCTTGCCGGCTCACACATATTTTCATCGGTAATTGCCATGTCACGTACACATTAGAAAATACTAGTCATTAATACAAATTGTTATCTGATAGTTTCGACATGGTATTAGTGTACTTGCTGTTATTGTTACTTTAGACATTGCATTCATTACTTTGCTAGTTTAGATATTATATTCATTACTGTGATAGGTCATGCATATTTATTATTCATTGTCATGCATTATTATTTAGGACCAGTCCGGATTGCCGGAGCCCAATACTTTTAATTCATTGTTATTTATTCTTTGATTCCGGATTTTCCATGAGATTTATAGATTTGTAGAAACCACAAGATCTTATAAACTTATTATCATTTTAAAATGAATGTTACAGTTTTCTCATGATATGATTTGAGATATGTCCACCATGAGTTTTCTCGGCTCTTGAGCGATATCATTGTCACGTCCCGAAAGTATGGAACATGACCGGCACTTAAACTACGAAACGCCTCGAGGCGTACGTAATCTAAGTAAGCCGAAAACCCAGAAATCCAAACCAAGAAAAGTAGGAGAGTGAAGGAAAAACCAATTTAAATCAAGTAGTTTTATAGCATAAGTCGAATTATGCGTTTTTTAAAAACATCAAATATTTCATGAAAATTTCGGCAGAGTCTCCGTTGTAAATACTGGCCCCTAAACGGGATACAACATGAATAGTATACGAAATCAATAAAAGGCATCCCCAAGCGGGAGCTAGCTCTTCGTCAATCGACGGTCACAACCACACAAGCAATATAATATACAACGCCAAGGGCGAGGATCAAAAACTCAAAAGGAAACTCAAAACCATAAGAAATCCACAGAAATATAACGCGCGACTCTAAGGTCGAAAGAATAACATCACTGGTCTCTATCTCAAAATAAATACATGTTTGGTTGATGGAATTTACTAGATACAACTGAATAATATTATACAAGGTAATATGATGGGTACGATACCAATAAACCCACCTACTAGCAAGTCACCCGAACGAAACTGTGCCCGCAAAGCCGTAATGAAACCTGTACGGCAAACCTGCAAGAAACTGGGGCACAACGGGGGTGAGTTGCCAACGCAATCCTAGGTCAACGATCATAATATATCCTCAAATATATAACATGCAGCCTATAACAATGGCTAGGGTAAATATCCAACCCGAGTGTAATCCCATGTGCCCGTATCAGTGCCTCAGGTAGCAATATATTATATGGATGATGTATGAATGCATGAAATAGAATGCATGTACTTAAGAAAACTGCTTTCATAATTTAGGGAGATTTCTGTATCTTTTTTTTAAAAACGAGGTATCATAAATGAAATCAGCATAAACAGTGTCTAGCATCGACACAAAACAAGTATCCAAATATCTCGATATCTCTGTGTCGCAATCTCTGTACCTCAATATCTCAAAATCTCAATGTCTCAATCTCACTATCTAGGGCGCCGTCAGTCCAGACCGGTCCCTACCATCAATCTCAAGACCACGACGGTATCCTCTGGATATCCGACGCGTCGGGTAATATCACCGGTCGGTCGTGCTCCCCTGCACAGGCTCAATGCCAAAAACACGATTTTCTTGCCCCGGGGTACCGCACCGGGTCCACCATGTACCCGAAACGGTTCATCCATCTCCTCGAATCGGGTCTCGAAATCCATCAGCAAACTCATGGTGGAAGACTCATACATCATGGGAAAACCGCACTTTTTATTTAAAAGAGAGGAAAGAAGCTTATACAAGTTTTGCGGTTTTCCCCCAAATCCAGAAAATCTCATGGAAATCTGAATCCAAATCATCAATAGCATGTAAAATCATGAATATAGGCATGAGAATCCATGAATACAGCATAACAATGAATAACAGTATGCATGAAGTGACAAGTAATAACTACAATATCTAAGCTGGCATATAAGGCAAGTACACTAATATCATGTCGAACTACTAGCTATCAAGCTAAGTTAAGCAATAATATTTTCTAAGGTGTATGTGACATAGTAATTACCGATGAAGATGTGTGTGAGCCGGCAAGTAAGTGTACGTGGTACATACGCATCATCGGTAATGGTGCTGGTGTCCTAACAGCATAATATCAACAATGCAATATGAAATAACAATGTAAGTATGCGATGCGGAGCGAGCAACCATAATGAGCGGGAGCTAAATATTAAACAATGGTGCCATTTGAAATAGCACGAATCGTAGGGTTTTGAAAATAAGGGCTACGGT
This sequence comes from Agapanthus africanus, assembly GCA_030015575.1. NCBI lineage: Eukaryota > Viridiplantae > Streptophyta > Magnoliopsida > Asparagales > Amaryllidaceae > Agapanthus > Agapanthus africanus. Next base: position 190,947,536 of record CM057345.1, read on the forward strand.
GGTTTTAAGAAAAGATACGTCTTTTGAAATATCCGTAGATCCCTTGACCTGTCTTTTAAAATACCCACGATCCGCTGGTTTTGAAATAGGTAGGAGTCTAATCTAGTCTAACAACTACACTAAAGTATACGGCTGAACTAACAAGCTGGACTACATGTAAGGAAACCGCCTGACATCTGAGTCGATACGTATACATACCTTTATATATATTAGTCGGTGATCCCGCCTCAATAATATCATATCCGATACCATATCTATATTCAGACATCCTAAGTCAAGAGTGCGGATCAATCATCAATATATAGCTCGTACGTAAATCCGTCGTACGGCATCCCAAATCTGGGTACAGGTCAATATCATACTCATCACACTGTTCATCTGGTATCCTCTTATCAAGATCATCATCTGGGGTACTGACCTACGTCTAGTACACTACTAATATCACTATTCACATGGCATTGTCATCCAAAGATCCGTTATAACATCAGGACGTATCTCAAGTACAAATCCTGCCGTATCACCGATCTCACGGCCTCAACTCAAATCTCATCGACTCATCTCAAATCCAGTATATGAACACATAGTCCCATACCCATGTGAACACATAACTATATAGAATCCCATATAAGCGCATATGAAAGAAGAATGAATGCAAGTATGGGTGTGTGTGTGTGCAGGTGTGGTGCGACCACTACTCTAGGGTTTGGCGACACTAAATCATCCAAGCACACCAAATATCCATATTTAGCATCAATAACCTCAAATAATATATAAACAATATATGTGTGCATACACATTTGTATACATCACCACGAACTGCGGGGGTGCTATATGCCATCCACCCGACTTCTCCCCGTAGATATAAATCTACTCACCTGTTCCTCGCTCGCCGGTGCCGACGTCGCTACGCGCTTTGCTTGCCTTCTCGAAGTCCACATGGGGTACCTACATGTCATAACGCACCGTATCGTATTAAAAACCAAATTCGAAATCGAAACGGCATACGAAAATCAAATCGGTATGCGTATTAGGTCAAAACCTATCGCCTACGCATGCAAGAATAGCCAAACCAACCCTCGATGTCGATGTATAAATGTCAAACCATCGAGAAAAACCAAAACACATTCATTTGCACATTCACGAACACTAATTATAATATAAAATAGGTTAAAATTCACAAAAACCCCAAACTCACTTTAAAAGCCGTTTTTCGGAAAATCTAGCAAGCAAAAATTTACCGTTTTAGTACAAAACTTGATGTTTTAACAATTCTAATGGCCATAATACTTGTTAAACATCTTAAATAAGTCATAAACACCATTTCCATAATTTAATCTCATTAAATTTCATTAGCCCCAAAATTCTAGTTTACAAATTAACCATTTTAACAATTTTATAGCAAAAATGCACATACAACAATCTAGCTTGGATTTGCATGATCTAAAGCATTAAACTATATTTTATAATATTAATGAAGTCATGAAAAACCTAATTACATTTTTCTCTTAAACAAAATCATGGTTTACAAAAACCTAGTTAGCAAAATAGCTTAATTATTACAAATTTAATTTAACAAAAATGCAAACTAGCAACTAGATTAATTTTAGCAACCAAATACATGTTAATCTACCCATCACAACCATAATCCAATAATCAAACCCTAATCAACTTCAAACCATATTCTTCAATTTCAAGATTGAAGTTAGAACCCAATTTAAACATCAAATTAAATAAATTGAAGTAATTAGCAACTCATTAAACAATTTAGTTAGGATTTATACCTCACAAACCACAGATCTAGCTCGCAACTTAGCCATCCCAAAATGCTCTCTTTTCATCACAATCCATGCTTTATAGGCTAAGGAAAAATGGGTAGGAGTGGGATTTGGAGTTTGTTGGATTTTTGATGGATTTTTGATGCATTTCCTTAAGATTTTGTGTATGAAATGGGGTGGGGAAAATTGGGACAGCACTATGGGGAGGCTCGGCCACAATTTTTTAGGTGATGAGAGAGGGTGAGATGAGTGTTGTGAGGTCAAGGAAACAAAGAAAAAACAAAGCTCATACCTCACTAATTAAATCCTATGCCATCCTTTTATTCTTCATTTCATTTCTTCTTTTGACTTTTGAAGTGGGGCAAATGGGGGGATTGGGATGCTGGTTATTTAAGCCAAGGAGGGAAATGGGGTTGTGTTGGTGTGTGTAAAATTTTCCCAAGTCAACAAAACCCCTTCACAACTCATTATTGCACCTCATATAAATTTCCATTTTATTTTTTTTGAACCTAGCATTCTAAAAATATCTATAACCATGAGAAAAATTTTAGATGAACGAATATGTTACAAACTAGATTCTAGGTTGTTATGGTTCACAGAATTTGTATTAACCCATTTTAATTTGTAATTTTTCTTAATTAAATGTATTAGTGACGGCTTAAAATAATATTAAAATAATAAATTTCGGAAAATTTTTCAGTAAATTAGAAATTTTACAAGTGGCTCAATAAACACCAAATACTAGCAATTACAGAGCTAGAATATGTATATTTAATTTTATATTAAAAGATATTTATATTTTGACTTTTTACGGAAAAACCCTTTATTTTACCGATTTTTCCAAAATTTCACCGAAACGATTTTCAAAACGTTACAATCTTCCCCCATAAAGAAATTCGGTCCCCGAATTTAAATTAAAACTCCCCCCAAATACTAAAACATCTAAGCAAAACTATCAAGTCGTCGGGGCTCAGAAATCATAATACATAAAACAAATCGTAGCATAGCGCATGCGCATGAAAAATGAGCATATAACTCAAAATCAAAACTCCGTCAAGCATCCCGCAATTATCGGAGTCATTGTAAAGACACAAATGTCAAATCCAATACAAAACCAATATGATATAACTCGAAATTATACACGTAAATATCAAATCTATATATGTAAATATCTGAAGGGAATGCATGCCAAATCTCTTAAAGTCGCTGTGCAATGCGCATAAAAACTGTAAGTGCACGGCGGCGCCCCGGCCGTCAATCCGACGCCGGAATGCGGAAGCGGTGATAAACTTTAATTTTTGCGGACTTTGCAAACCGGCACCACCGCGCACTAAACTCCGGATCGTAACCATTAACAAGTCTAAGCTAACTAGAAGATGGGTTAGAGATGTACCGACTGATCCGAGTCCTCCGGTCTTCATCTCCACTCCGATCTCCTCGCGGGATCTCCGTCCGTCTCATCCTCGTCGGAAAGGGCACCACATCGCCTGTAGCTTTTACGGGCTCCCACCTCAATACCGAGGCAACTCGGGCGCGAAGCTGGCGAATCGACGCGTCCAAGATTTGCTGTAAGAAGTGTAGTGTAGAATCATAGTCTCTTTTGGGGTGGTTGTCATTTGAAGATGATGGAGGAAACAAGATAAGAAAAATGGTGCTTGCATTTTTCTTAACAAGAAATGAGATCAAGAAATGAAACTCTCAAGAATGAAAACTCTCATCTTTTCTTTCTCTCAACCATGGAAAAACTTCTTCCATCAAGTAAGAATAATGGTGGAGGAAAATCAATATATGAAGCAAGAAGGGAGGTGAGTGTAGGAGTGAAGAAAAGGTGACCACATCAAGAGACAAAGAAACATCAACCATGCTTCACACATTAATCAAACCCATACCCTCATTAAAGCAAGTGATGGTGCAAAAGATAATGATGCTATCATAATCAATACTTTTGCAATAAAACCCTCCACAAAGTGTTATTTGCAAACTTGCAAATAACCCCCTCCATCGGAAAAGTCCGGCCGGGAAAGAACAAAGGAAAACCGGCCGGAACGGAATGCAAACTGGCAACTCCAGAAAACTGGTCCCGTAATAAATTACAGGAAAACCCCGATACTGTGCATACACACCCGCATCTGTATTTCGACCGAAATACAAATGTAAAGAGACAAAACTACACTATCAAATACTAAGATCCGGCTTAAGCCAAAGCCGGCTAGTAAAAACCGTCCGATCACGATCCGTGCAATACCGCACGTATCTGATCGAACCCTGCCATATCTCCATACGGCCTCTACAGCGTTTCGCCCGAAAGCTTGAGTAACTGAAAGTGTGGTGGACTCTAAAGACTCGTCAATACAATGGCTGTGGATTTAACCACTAGCACGTCAGAGGTATAAGCCAATACGTAACGGGCCACCAGCTATTGACTAAAAGGGACGTCGATGAGCGAACTCATCCTGACACCCTACTGAGCCTGTCAGTGACAATATCCGTACAGTCCAGTCCGTTCGTCTATGAGCATCGCATGTCGGGCCTAGGGGGTGGGTAAAAGTCAGACCCACAAAAGCGGTACAAGTCGTGTCGGAGTGTAGCCCAGAACACCCTGAGATACTACTGGAATACCTACCAGTAAATCTCCTGCCTTGGCCAAGGACTACGTGTAATGGCTCTCTTAGACACAGCGCGACCTCACCCCCAATACCGGGAGAGACGAAACCCCCGAAGATCCGCTCACTGTCTCCATGTGGCTCGGGACTGTACCCAACTAAAACCTGTTTGCACGACTCCTTTGAGCCGTGGTAGGGTAGTAATCAAAGCACAGTGGGAACTCACACGAGACAAATGACGATCCCCAGGTCGATGAACTAACCTGTACACATGTCACCTGGGAACTGCTATCTGACGTCAGGTATAAGACCAACTAGCATGTTCCCGGCGAGTCCTGTCCGGTGTACTCATAACCCAATGAGCACCTGTATACATCTTAGGTGAACCAACTGACACCAGTGGCCTGTGAGACCGGCCACCGCCCCTCGTCGGGGTCTCGACTGTATACACTAGTCTACTCTGGAGAATCGATGCCCTGTCTCGAAACTCCCACGACTAGGGACCTTTTAAGGATGTGCTTGTAGACTCCAGCTCTCACTTATACGATCGCCCTCATACTGCTGGTCGTCAAGCAAGAATCCTAGGGGCTCTATCAACGTGCAATAGCGACCTGTCAGGTCACCTAAAGCAGTACACGATGATAAAGGTAAACCAGATAGCAAACTATCATCTCGAGTAAGACTGTCGTACCGGGATAGGTCCTCCCTCAATCATTGCAATCACGTGCCTGTGATCCAATAATTGACTCTGGGGGCACTATCTCCAACAATCTCCCACTTGCACTCAAGGCTAATTATTGCGATGTCGCATACTCACAGCCCGTGTGATACCGAACACCCAACTCCTCTACCAGTCAGTCTCACAAAGCTCGTTTGCGAGACTATTGCGTTCGAGGAATAGCCTTAGTGAGTGGATCCGCTCTGATGTTTCTTTCTATGTCTCTCTATATCTCAAGTTCGCGGAGAAAGCCATCTCCCGAAATGAGCAATACCTGTCTTAGAGTGTCTGGATGTCTGATGGGACCGAGCTCATAAATGAACTCCAAATCCAAACTTCTTAGACTGTATCGTCAACTGAACTTAATCAGTATCCTGCGCCATGCCACCCTCAGTATTGCCTTGGACCACCTGTCCAAAATACTGCCCCTCGTCAGAAGGAAAACTATAACTCTGACAACCTCCTTGTCGTCCATGTCACCTTGGAAGCCTGGAATGATAACTGCCTCCCGAATGAGGCTGTCGTTACCATATCCCTAGAACATCCTCTTATGTTCTAAAACTGCTTCCGACTGTTTCTCCAGGATTGGATCAAAGTCAACTTATTGCATCTAGTGCAAGAACAACATCTGGTGTGGTACTTGACATCTCATGATTGACTCAATTGCCTAAGCAAGTGATCTGCCAATCATGCACATCCCTCTCTACTTTAGTCTATAAGACACCTTTAGAGTGGGTGACTCCTTTACCTGCAGGTACACTACCGTGCCCAGAGTCGTCCATTCTAAATACTCTTAGAATGCTGTCAAAGTACCCTGATTGGGAAACCACCCAAATCTAGATCTAATGCCATGGATCTAGTAACCAGTATGTCAGATATAATGTCCAAGTCCCATGTGGAGAAACCACTGTGTGACGACCAAAGCATAACCGATCGTAGTATAGGAATATCACTTCCTACTACCTTCTCAACAGATCCATCCCCTATTCTGATGACGTCAAACCTATGACTGTCACATCAGAAACAGATGATCTAACTCCGCTATATCTGCTTTAGTCTATAGATAGACATAAGCCTGAAGTCCACCAATGCTTCCGTTGCTCCCACTGACTACGACAACCCTCTGCCAGAGTCATATAGACGTGCACTTCTAAAGCTAGTTTAGAACGACGCTATACTCATCCTCCTGCCGGGTCTCGCAGCCTGGAACAACAACAAAGGCAAGTGTGGGTAAACAAGAACTTCCCTGTCACCGTCCTTGAGGCTACCGGAGTACCTCTCGGGTGCCTGAAGTTACCCACCTTATCTGCGGAGTGGCCAATGGAATGTCAAATCAGATTGAATCTTTAGGTTCCTTATCAAATCTTCAGCAATCGTTTGCGGTTCTGGAATCACTTCCAGTTCTACCATACTCCCACTACTGTTTTTGAAAAAATCCATTTTTAATAAAACTGTGGCGAGTCTAGAACAATATTTCTATTGATCTGCCAGATGGTAGAAAATCAACCCTCGTCATAGCCTGGGTCAACCAATAAACGGCCATTACAGAAACGTGCCTTGAGTTGTCTAGTGTCTTGTTTTAATCATAAGCCGGACAACTCCCCGTACCTTAACAACGTTAAGATATGAACTGTTCTATATCCAATATGGAACCAGAGGCACAGATTTAATTTAACCAGATTCAAATCATGCAGCTGTCTCCAGTGCATGTCAACTAAATGGAGAGAGGCCGATCAGCGTTACTCAACTTAGGAATGCTTCCAATTATAAGTAACCTGAAAGAGAAGCAATTTCTCTTTATCATTACTATCAACTGAATACCATACACAAGTATCTACATCTTCGATCACTTTGAAGAATCCCGATACTTGCTACACCTGGTTCTCTACTCTATTCAAATACCTATAACTCCTCAAAACTTAGACCCTGTGTTTCTACGAAACACATGTCTAAGAACTAGAGAAGTTAAAAGTAAACAGAATATAGTATGAGGACCAACCCCTCTGTCCTAATGGACACTGGACAACATACAATACTCTGTATAAGTCCGCTGAGTCTAACAACTCTTTCACTGTGTGTTGTAGGTTGAAAACTGTACTTATGGTTAAGAAGAATTACACCGCTGTTTAATGCTCCTTACCTAACCATCCACTGATATAGGTAAATGTCATCGACATAATATCAAAAGGTATATCTCACTCTATGAAAATAGACGTACAGATATATCAATTTGAAATTGGTGCACAACAGCGGATATTCAAAACCAAACATTTGCCAACCGGCAAACAGCCCGGGTGATCTCCTCAAATATCACCGATTACAACGAATCTCGATATAATGAGGATGATCACCCAATTCCCAATAACTTACTCCCACTCATCATCTGTAAAACCATACAGATGTGAGAATCAAACCTGGTAAATACATACCCTGGAGCAAGTGTCCAATCGGGAAATCAGTTTTCTTTTAACAGTACACAGTTGAACTGAAACATTGAAATGTTTCAATGGGGTATCCTGGTATTCTTAGTAATGCCTCTACCATTATCCAGATTCACAACTCCAACCGTATAATTCTTTACCACCTCTCCAAATCCCTTTATATGTCTTTAGTCATTACCTTCTGCACACCCCTTTAGGCCAATTGGTTTTCTTCCTTCCCTACCGTTCGGCACCAGCCTATGGTTTGGAAGAAGACTATCCAATAAGCATAATGGGTGTACTGTCCTAATCCTAGGAGCACTCGCAATGCGAGAGAAGGTGAAGATAAAAGACAACCGAATAAACCTTATTCCTATTTCTCCTGGACCAGAATCCATCCCCGAACTGGAACAAGTTCCTTTCGAGTTCGTATATAACCATACGATGGAGTATCCAATAAACTGTGGATCTTCGTAGTGATACGGAGTGTCCTGGAGAAATTCAAAGGTGATTTAGGATTGGCGAAGAAATACTTGGTTTGGTCGTGAATATCAGTCGCAATTTACTTTGCCCTCTTACTAATCCCTTGCTTTGTCTTAATCTTAATACCTTCTGCACACCATCGTTATGCTAATTGGTTTTCTTCATTCCCTACCGGTCGGCACCAGCCTAAGGTTTGGAAGAAGACTATCCAATTTGCATAATAGGTGTACTATCTCCTAAACCAAGGAGTACTCACATCTTTGAGAGAAGGTAAAAGGGAAAAGACAACTGAATAATCCTATCCGTTTTCTCCAGAACCGGAAACCATCCTAGAATTCCTTCGAGTTCTTATCTAACCATACGATGGTTTTGTCCAATGGAAGTGGACGTTCGTAGTAATACGGGGTGTCCTGGAGAAAAGGGTAAAAGTAGGAGTGGCAATGAGGTCTGCAACTTTGACAATCCAAAATCCAGTGTTAAGAAGGTTCGGTCAACTTGGTCACTGAGTCATAGTCTTAGGGTCGGGTCAACGGTCGCTGCCAGAGAGAGAGAGAGAAAAGAAACACTCAGCGTGCACTCTAACCAAGATCAGAATGGTTACCAATTTATCTAATCTGGAAACCTCCCACTGTACCTCAAATTCTCCTCCAAACCTGAAAGAAGAATTAGTCGGGGTCACCCGAGGAGTAAACCAACTCATCAGTGGGAATCGGGATCCAACTATCATCGCATGATAACGTGACGGAATCCGCTCACGCTATCACACTCCAGAAGGTATGCGCATATCTGGCAAGTTTCAGTACTTTTGAAACTCCCGATGTGGATTTCTACCCCATGCTCTTATGACCTTGACTTTGGCCAACATATCATAAGTCACATGTCAAGTTCAACCCGTCATTCTCCAGGTTAATTTGAGTCCACCCGTACATACCCTTGACTTTGGCCAAAATGGCAGTACGGCTGTCCCAAACCAACGCATCTATCTATGCTGCATATGAATACCCAATAGCTACCAAACACTGTGCCTTGACTTTGGCCAACATACACAGCTTGAATACTATTGACTATCCATATGAAACGACGGAGGGCTACGAAAGGTTTCTGGCGAAAACCTTTAACGTAATGAACTTGATATCGTTGAAGGAACGGATAGCTTTTTAGAAAATATAGTGACGAAAACCTTTACTAAAGAGGTCACTTCGGGTGAAGGGATCTCGGCTCTTTCCCCGTAGAATGGGGTGCAGGATATTCCAAATGAACACCACGATGCAAAGCAAAAGTAATCGGCTATAGTGAAGTTAAAGCCCTGACGCAAACTTCTGTCCAAGGGGTCACTCCCGGTGAAGGGATCTCGGCCCTTGCCTCGTCGACTGAGGAGCAGGATATTCCAAATGAATACCACGATGCAAAACTAAAGTGAACGTCCTTGCAATAACAGCTTTTTGAAAAGTGTTCCAACAACATCAGAATAGGTTTGTTTAACTTGCATTGATCCGAATCAACGCAGTCCCATCAATTGATCACACCATAAAGAACGAAAATATACTGACGTACGTATATGCCATCTGCATTCGCCACTGGGTCCCGTCATCACCCGTTAGGTTAGCTAACTAACGGCAGAGCGGGGACTGGACTAGCGCGGATGAAAAACATATACAACATCTACTAATATATATACCAATATATAGTATTTCGCTCAAGGCGTGATAAGAAATGCAACATCACAGAAATGTACAGCATCACAGAACAATACAGATATCTGGGATCCCCGGGTTTCACAGAGCCACTACTGAAACCCGACGTTCCCCTGGTCGTGTGGATAGCCTGTGCAATGAAATCCTATACCCCCTACGAGTGCGGCGAATAGCCAGCCAATCCTGGAGTGAAGCCCCCTCCGTCCCAATGCCATGAGATGCGGGCTTGTTGCCTTCTAGAACCCGGCTATCCGTGCACCCCTCCGCGGGGTAACCCTAGTACAGAAAGTAAAATATACATACAACGGGTACATCGACCGCAACCTGGTCGTGTCCCAAAAGAATAATACAAACAGGCAGTGACGGCAGTCCACATGTCGGACGCTCGCCCCGCAATATCAAAAGTACATAATACAACCACAACTGTACTAGCATTGCATCCAGGCTATCCCCCCACGACCGATCCGCAACATCACAGCAAATACATAGAACATCAACGTGAAAATCACGTTCGCAAATCCGTCTAACCGGGCTATAGCAGTTAGACCGGATTTACCGATCGAGTGACATTCACGGTCGCAGATATAATGTAAATACTGTGAAAAAATGTGTTTAAAATTTTCCGATTGACCAAAAATTAACAAGTGGGCCCCAAACCAATACTGCAGCACTCACAGAAATAATTGGCCCAATTTTAATATTCCAAAACCCCCAATTTAAACCCAGAAGCCCACTGGAAAAACTTGATTTAGTGAGGACATCAATGCGCGGCGGAACCGCGGCCCAAGTGGGGTTTTGGCCGCGGTTCCGCGCTCCATTGATCGAGTCACTGCGTCGAATTTTTCCAGTATGCTTATAATTCCCTGCACATCATTCTGAGACCACCTGAAAAATTTTTAGACACCAAAAAATCTTAACAGAAAACTGATGTGAGGTAAAATGTAGATTTTGGAATTTTGGTCGATCGGAAACGCAAAACACATCAAACGAAGCTAGACGAAGTTAATGGCGAGGCTTTGATACCACTGTAAGTGCACGGCGGCGCCCCGGCCGTCAATCCGACGCTGGAATGCGGAAGCGGTGATAAACTTTAATTTTTGCGGACTTTGCAAACCGGCACCACCGCGCACTAAACTCCGGATCGTAACCATTAACAAGTCTAAGCTAACTAGAAGATGGGTTAGAGATGTACCGACTGATCCGAGTCCTCCGGTCTTCATCTCCACTCCGATCTCCTCGCGGGATCTCCGTCCGTCTCCTCCTCGTCGGAAAGGGCACCACATCGCCTGTAGCTTTTACGGGCTCCCACCTCAATACCGAGGCAACTCGGGCGCGAAGCTGGCGAATCGACGCGTCCAAGATTTGCTGTAGGAAGTGTAGTATAGAATCATAGTCTCTTTTGGGGTGGTTGCCATTTGAAGATGATGGAGGAAACAAGATAAGAAAAATGGTGCTTGCATTTTTCTTAACAAGAAATGAGATCAAGAAATGAAACTCTCAAGAATGAAAACTCTCATCTTTTTCTTTCTCTCAACCATGGAAAAACTTCTTCCATCAAGTAAGAATAATGGTGGAGGAAAATCAATATATGAAGCAAGAAGGGAGATGAGTGTAGGAGTGAAGAAAAGGTGACCACATCAAGAGACAAAGAAACATCAACCATGCTTCACACATTAATCAAACCCATACCCTCATTAAAGCAAGTGATGGTGCAAAAGATAATGATGCTATCATAATCAATACTTTTGCAATAAAACCCTCCACAAAGTGTTATTTGCAAACTTGCAAATAACCCCCTCCATCGGAAAAGTCCGGCCGGGAAAGAACAAAGGAAAACCAGCCGGAACGGAATGCAAACTGGCAACTCCAGAAAACTGGTCCCGTAATAAATTACAGGAAAACCCCGATACTGTGCATACACACCCGCATCTGTATTTCGACCGAAATACAAATGTAAAGAGACAAAACTACACTATCAAATACTAAGATCCGGCTTAAGCCAAAGCCGGCTAGTAAAAACCGTCCGATCACGATCCGTGCAATACCGCACGTATCTGATCGAACCCTGCCATATCTCCATACGGCCTCTACAGCGTTTCGCCCGAAAGCTTGAGTAACTGAAAGTGTGGTGGACTCTAAAGACTCGTCAAAACAATGGCTGTTGATTTAACCACTAGCACGTCAGAGGTATAAGCCAATACGTAACGGGCCACCAGCTATTGACTAAAAGGGACGTCGATGAGCGAACTCATCCTGACACCCTACTGAGCCTGTCAGTGACAATATCCGTACAGTCCGGTCCGTTCGTCTATGAGCATCGCATGTCGGGCCTAGGGGGTGGGTAAAAGTCTGACCCCCAAAAGCGGTACAAGTCGTGTCGGAGTGTAGCCCAGAACACCCTGAGATACTACTGGAATACCTACCAGTAAATCTCCTGCCTTGGCCAAGGACTTCGTGTAATGGCTCTCCTAGACACAGCGCGACCTCACCCCCAATACCGGGAGAGACGAAACCCCCGAAGATCCGCTCACTGCCTCCATGTAGCTCGGGACTGTACCCAACTAAAACCTGTTTGCACGACTCCTTTGAGCCGTGGTAGGGTAGTAATCAAAGCACAGTGGGAACTCACACGAGACAAATGACGATCCCCAGGTCGATGAACTAACCTGTACACATGTCACCTGGGAACTGCTATCTGACGTCAGGTATAAGACCAACTAACATGTTCCCGGCGAGTCCTGTCCGGTGTACTCATAACCCAATGAGCACCTGTATACATCTTAGGTGAACCAACTGACACCAGTGGCCTGTGAGACCGGCCACCGCCCCTCGTCGGGGTCTCGACTGTATACACTAGTCTACTCTGGAGAATCGATGCCCTGTCTCGAAACTCCCACGACTAGGGACCTTTTAAGGATGTGCTTGTAGACTCCAGCTCTCACTTATACGATCGCCCTCATACTGCTGGTCGTCAAGCAAGAATCCTAGGGGTCTATCAACGTGCAATAGCGACCTGTCAGGTCACCTAAAGCAGTACACGATGATAAAGGTAAACCAGATAGCAAACTATCATCTCGAGTAAGACTGTCGTACCGGGATAGGTCCTCCCTCAATCATTGCAATCACGTGCCTGTGATCCAATAATTGACTCTGAGGGCACTATCTCCAACAAAAACTGCACAGTGGCGGACGTCTATCATAAGAAAATAATCATATACATATATACCTTTTGTTTGAACTGTACGTTCCGCCATTTTGGGAAATAATTTGGAAGGGTTTTCTTGTTTTAAACGTTTCGTGTCATATCAAACACGTAGGTAAACTATAACTCGCTTTTGGAATTCCCTTTGATAGCTATCAATGCATGCAAAATACATTCAGATACTGTCCTCTGACTAGTCCTGCTCAGTACGAAAACACATAGCAAATATCATAAAAACGTACTGCTCCAACATAAATCAGTCCCAAATATATATATGAATGCCATGTGCGTCTGGTGCGCACGGAAACCAAAATCCATGAATGTTCCATATATGCACATAGAAACAATATCTAAGTGCATCGGGTGTGCACGAAACATCTGTCAAGGGCAACAGGTGTGCCTGACAGCAAAAACGGGTGCATCTGACATGCACGAAGAATCTCGATTTAGTGTATCTGGTGTGCACCAAAATCGTATCTCAATACACGCGCTCAACGTGCGCAAAATCCAAATCAGGTGCATCCATCATGCACGAAATCATGAAATCCAATATCAAGTGCCGAACATGCGCAAAATCAAATCAGGTGCACAAGGTGCACAAAACAAACATCGAGTATCACAATCGAAATCGAAGTCCAGTGCATCTAAGTGCACAAAATGCGTATCACTGCACTGCAAGCATATGTGAATCATACCGAGTGCAAAAACCAAATCATGTGCGTATATACGCACAAAATCAACTCAACTGTATGAAACCCATAAAATCATAAACGTGAGAAACCAAGACACGAAAACGATATCAAGTGCAACAACTGTGTAAAAATCGCAAATACTCAGCAGGTGCAACTATGGTCCATGAAAACAAATATCATGAAACTCAATCATCAAAATCAATCATGCGAATAGATCGCCCAAAATACCGAAATCAAATATGGCGGAATAGTCCCGCTCAAGCACATCCTCCAAGAATCTCTGGCCACTGTCCTGGTCACTCATAGCATATCTCGTCGACGATCCTGAAATCTAGCCTGCTGGTGTGCGTAACATGACCACTCCTGGGTCCAAGTCTCCTCGTAATTTATTCCATAAGGGTCCTGTCGAGGTCTCTCCTAAATCTCGTCTTTGCCGAACTGTCCGGAAGTCATCGTCCCTTACTAGATCTGTTCTCATTCCAGAACGGCTGCATACTCATCGCGACTCCTTCTAGAAAGTATATCCAAGGACAATGCCTCGGCATGCGTATCGCATCTCTGATTTCGGCGGAGTGGAACGTCGTCTCATCAATATCTCGTGCGAACCTCTTACTCCACTTTCTCTAATGTCGACTTCTTCGGACTCATCTTGTCGTGGCTGCATGGACTGAGCTCCAACGGCTATCCTCGTATCTGGAGTCTCCCAAGAAATGCATCTCACCACCTAGCATCCGAATGAAGTCGAACCATCCGATCGATTCGTCAAAACCTCATAATCCCCCAAGAGCTCAACATCTTGGGTACAGTTTAACAGTATCGAGTACATACCACAGTATCGATGGTCCAGCCGTAGAAGGGCAAACCCAAGCCTCACTAATGGCACCGCGGAACTGCCGCAAACCCTAAGGTTCAAAGGCTTTCACACGGTCATTAAGTCGAGTTAGGGTTTCATTCTTCTAGAGGGTCCATAGGATTACCTGCATGTCTTTCCGAATACTTTAAACTTGGAATAATAGGTTGCTGACACTCGATCATCTCCGTCGACTCTCAATGTCTCCGCGTGAAGTCGTCTCTAGCTGGAATCAATCTATCTGATGACTCGCATCGGGGTAGCGAACGAACCACATGTCCTAGTCATTCATCCTTGGTGACTAGCGACCTTCTATCATCTCTTTAGTACAACTCGTACTGCAATAGCTCCAACATCTGGAGCGATATCTCGTCGTTTGCAGCAATAACTGGCTCACTCGTCTGCACGCTGAACAGTGCCTCAATTATCATGAATAAGCAATACGCCAACAGTCATCAAAATCTGGCTGACCTCTATCATTGGCTCAAACATCTGGTACTGATCGGCACGTCCGAGAAATCTCGTAAAGGCGATCCACCAAATGCTCGTGGCGCGAAAACACAGTAAAAAGACACATCTCCGTAATCGTATGTCGCCGGACTTACGCCCTGGTCAGTCCTCGTTCGTGACGAGCTCGTGCTGACCGCAACTCTAGCCATAGCTCTCCCTGCCCGTAATCGTGGCAGCAAAACCATAACTGGTACTGATGAGGTTAGATCAGGAATGAATATAATACTGAACAAGAAATGTACATCCTAAGGCTTCTTAAGTGGAGTAGCGTATCGTAAGTATGCCGCGGAACATACCCACGGCACGTCACTCTACTTTAATCACCTATTCCATCAACCAAGGATCACCCTACGCTCCGAAGGTAAAACCTAACGCTTTGATACCAACTTTGTCACGTCCCGAAAGTATGGAACATGACCGGCACTTAAACTACGAAACGCCTCGAGGCGTACGTAATTTGAGTAAGCCGAAAACCCAGAAATCCAAACCAAGAAAAGTCGGAGAGTGAAGGACAAACCAATTTAAATCAAGTAGTTTTATAGCATAAGCCGAATTATGCGTTTTTTAAAAACATCAAATATTTCCAGAAAATTTCGGAAGAGTCTCCTTTGTAAATACTGGCCCCCAAACGGGATACAACATGAATAGTATACGAAATCAATAAAAGGCATCCCCAAGCGGGAGCTAGCTCTTCGTCAATCGACGGTCACAACCACACAAGCAATATAATATACAACGCCAAGGGCGAGGATCAAAAACTCAAAAGGAAACTCAAAACCATAAGAAATCCACAGAAATATAACGCGTGACTCTAAGGTCGAAAGAATAACATCACTGGTCTCTATCTCAAAATAAATACATGTTTGGTTGATGGAATTTACTAGATACAACTGAATAATATTATACAAGGTAATATGATGGGTACAATACCAATAAACCCACCTACTAGCAAGTCACCCGAACGAAACTGTGCCCGCAAAGCCGTAATGAAACCTGTACGGCAAACCTGCAAGAAACTGAGGCACAACGGGGGTGAGTTGCCAACTCGTGAATAGAAAAACATCTACGAATAGAAATCGCATGAACAACGCAATCCTAGGTCAACGATAATAATATATCCTCAAATATATAACATGCAGCCTATAACAATGGCTAGGGTAAATTTCTAACCCGAGTGTAATCCCATGTGCCCGTGTCAGCGCCTCAGGTAGCAATATATCATATGGATGATGTATGAATGCATGAAATAGAATGCATGTACTGAAGAAAACTGCTTTCATAATTTAGTGAGATTTCTGTATCTTTTTTTAAAACGAGGTATCATAAATGAAATCAGCATAAACAGTGTCTAGCATCGACACAAAACAAGTATCCAAATATCTCGATATCTCTGTGTCGCAATCTCTGTACCTCAATATCTCAAAATCTCAATGTCTCAATCTCACTATCTAGAGCGCCGTCAGTCCAGACCGGCCCCTACCATCAATCTCAAGACCACGACGGTATCCTCTGGATATCCGACGCGTCGGGTAATATCACCGGTCGGTCGTGCTCCCCTGCACAGGATCAACGCCAACAACACGATCTTCTTGCCCCGGGGTACCGCACCGGGTCCACCATGTACCCGAAACAGTTCATCCATCTCCTCGAATCGGGTCTCGAAATCCATCAGCAAACTCATGGTGGAAGACTCATACATCATGGGAAAACCACACTTTTTATTTAAAAGAGAGGAAAGAAGCTTATACAAGTTTTGCGGTTTTCCCCCAAATCCAGAAAATCTCATGGAAATCCGAATCCAAATCATCAATAGCATGTAAAACCATGAATATAGGTATGAGAATCCATGAATACGGCATAACAATGAATAACAGTATGCATGAAGTGACAAGTAATAACTACAATATTTAAGCTGGCATATAAGGCAAGTACACTAATATCATGTCAAACTACTAGCTATCAAGCTAAGTTAAGCAATAATATTTCTAAAGTGTACGTGACATGGCAATTACCGATGAAGATATGTGTGAGCCGGCAAGTAAGTGTACGTGGTACATACGCATCATCGGTAATGGTGCTGGTGTCCTAACATCATAATATCAACAATGCAATATGAAATAACAATGTAAGTATGCGATGCGGAGCGAGCAACCATAATGAGCGGGAGCTAAATATTAAACAATGGTGCCATTTGAAATAGCACGAATCGTGGGGTTTTGAAAATAAGGGCTACGGTGGTTTTAAGAAAGGATACGTCTTTTGAAATATCCGTAGATCCCTTGACCTGTCTTTTAAAATACCCACGATCCGCTAGTTTTGAAATAGGTAGGAGTCTAATCTAGTCTAACAACTACACTAAAGTATACGGCTGAACTAACAAGCTGGACTACAGGTAAGGAAACCGCCACACATCTTAGTCGGTGATCCCGCCTCAATAATATCATATCCAATACCATATCTATAATCAGACATCCCAAGTCAAGAGTGCGGATCAATCATAAATATATAGCTCGTACGTAAATCCGTCGTACGGCATCCCAAATCTGGGTACGGGTCAATATCATACTCATCACACTGTTCATCTGGTATCCTCTTATCAAGATCATCATCTAGGGTACTGACCTACATCTAGTACACTACTAATATCACTATTCACATGGCATTGTCATCCAAAGATCCGCTATAACATCAGGACGTATCTCAAGTACAAATCCTGTCGTATCACCGATCTCACGGCCTCAACTCAAATCTCATCGACTCATCTCAAATCCAGTATATGATCACATAGTCCTATATCCATGTGAACACATAACTATATAGAATCCCATATAAGCGCATATGAAAGAAGAATGAATGCAAGTATGGGTGTGTGTGTGTGCAGGTGTGGTGCGACCACTAGTCTAGGGTTTCGCGACACTAAATCATCCAAGCACACCAAATATCAATATTTAGCATCAATAACCTCAAATAATATATAAACAATATATGTGTGCATACGCATTCGTATATATCACCACGAACTGCGAGGGTGCTATACGCCATCCACCCGACTTCTCCCCGTAGATATAAATCTACTCACCTGGTCCTCGCTCGCCGGTGCCGACGTTGCTACGCGCTTGCTTGTCGTCTCGAAGTCCACATGGGGTACCTACATGTCATAACGCATCGTATCGTTTTAAAAACCAAATTCGAAATCGAAACGGCATACGAAAATCAAATCGGTATGCGTATTAGGTCAAAACCTATCGCCTACGCATGCAAGAATAGCCAAACCGACCCTCGATGTCGATGTATAAACGTCAAACCATCGAGAAAAAGCAAAACACTTTCATTTGCACATTCACGAACACTAATTATAATATAAAATATGTTAAAATTCACAAAAACCCCAAACTCACTTTAAAAGCCATTTTCCGAAAATCTAGCAAGCAAAAATTTACCGTTTTAGTACAAAACTTGATGTTTTAACAATTCTAATGGCCATAATACTTATTAAACATCTTAAATAAGTCATAAAAACCATTTCCATAATTTAATCTCATTAAATTTCATTAGCCCCAAAATTCTAGTTTACAAATTAATAAATTTTAACAATTTTATAGCAAAAATGCACATACAACAATCTAGCTTGGATTTGCATGATCTAAAGCATTAAACTATATTTTATAATATTAATGAAGTCATGAAAAACCTAATTACATTTTTCTCTTAAACAAAATCATGGTTTACAAAAACCTAGTTAGCAAAATAGCTTAATTATTACAAATTTAATTTAACAAAAATGCAAACTAGCAACTAGATTAATTTTAGCATGCAATTACATGTTAATCTACCCATCACAACCATAATCCAATAATCAAACCCTAATCAACTTCAAACCATATTCTTCAATTTCAAGATTGAAGTTAGAACCCAATTTAAACATCAAATTAAATAAATTGAAGTAATTAGCAACTCATTAAAAAATTTAGTTAGGATTTATACCTCACAAACCACAGATCTAGCTCGCAACTTAGCCATCCCAAAATGCTCTCTTTTCATCACAATCCATGCTTTATAGGCTAAGGAAAAATGGGTAGGAGTGGGATTTGGAGTTTGTGGTATTTTTGATGGATTTTTGATGCATTTCCTTAAGATTTTGTGTATGAAATGGGGTGGGGAAAATTGGGACAGCACTATGGGGAGGCTCGGCCACAATTTTTGAGGTGATGAGAGAGGGTGAGATGAGTGTTGTGAGGTCAAGGAAACAAAGAAAAAACAAAGCCCATACCTCACTAATTAAATCCTATGCCATCCTTTTATTCATTTCATTTCATTTCTTTTGACTTTTGAAGTGGGGCAAATGGGGGGATTGGGATGCTGGTTATTTCAGCCAAGGAGGGAAATGGGGTTGTGTTGGTGTGTGTAAAATTTTCCCAAGTCAACAAAACCCCTTCACAACTCATTATTGCACCTCATATAAATTTCCATTTTTTTTTTAACCTAGCATTCTAAAAATATCTATAACCATGAGAAAATTTTTAGAAGAACGAATATGTTACAAACTAGATTCTAGGTTGTTATGGTTCACAGAATTTGTATTAACCCATTTCAATTTGTAATTTTTCCTAATTAAATGTATTAGTGACGGCTTAAAATAATATTAAAATAATAAATTTCGGAAAAATTTTCAGTAAATTAGAAATTTTACAAGTGGCTCAATAAACACCAAATACAGGCAATTACATTGCTAGAATATGTATATTTAATTTTATATTAAAAGATATTTATATTTTGACTTTTTACGGAAAACCCCTTTATTTTACCGATTTTTCCAAAAATTCACCGAAACGATTTTCAAAACGTTGCAATCATACACCCGATTCGAGGAGGAGGAGAAACTTTATGTGGGTGCATGGTGGACCCGGTGCGGTACCCCGGGGCGAGAAGGTCGCAGATGATGGCGTTGAGCATGGCAGGGGAACACTACCGACCGGTGACTTCTTTGTGACTCGTCGGATATCCGGAGGAAACCGATCGGAGTTTTGGCCAGTCCGGATAGCCGGAGCCCTAGATATTGAGACAGCGTGATATATGTAAATTCTTGTATCGATGCTAGACACTGTTTTATGTTGATTTCATTGCTGATATCTCGATTTTATATACATAAACCTCACTCAGATATGAAAACATTTTTTTCTCATTTACATGTATTCTGTTTTCATTATATCGCATTCATACCTCATATTTTTGATATGTTACTATCTGAGACACTGACACGAGCACATGGTATTTCACTTATGTATAGATGTTTGCCCTTACCACCTTATCAAGCTTCAGACTTTATCATTTTGAGGTTCTATGTATTACTGATCGTATTGACCTAGGATTGAGTCATACACACGATTTCTGCTCGGTGATGTTTTTTACTCACGAGTTGGCAACTCACCCCCGTTGTGCCACTGTTTCTTGCAGGTTTTGCCGTACAGCTTTCATTGCGGCTTTCTGGCACACCACTTCCATTCCGGGTGATTGCTTTGGTAGGTGGCTTCACTCGCATCATTACCACCCTTGTGCATTTATTATATTCTGTTGTATCTAGTAACTCCATCAACCAAATTTGTATATTTATTTCAGACTAGAGACCAGTGTTTATTATTTTGACCTTAGAGTCGCGCGTTGTATTATTATGGTTTTCTTGCTGATATTGAGTTTCTTTTTTTAAGTTTTGATCCTCGCCCTTCAGTGTTGTATATTATATTGCTTGCGTGGTTGTGACCGTCGATTGACGAAGAGCTAACTCCCGCTTGGGGATGCCTTTTATCATTTCGTTTACAAAGGAAACTCTGCCAAAATTTTCAGAAAAGACTTGATGTTTTAAAAACGCATAATTCAGCTTATGCTATTAAAACCACTTGCTTTAAAACAAGTTTTCCTTCGATTATTATTTAAAATTGTTTTAGATTTCTAGGATTTTGGCTTACTTCAATTAGATGGGGTCCTATAGACTTCATATGATTCAAGGGCCAGTCACGTGCCATTTCGGGTCGGGTCAATAGTCCTAGTAGTCAAGTACACATCCTAAGGGCTTTATCAACATGTGAGAGCAAGACAGTAACACAATACAAGTCAACATGTTAAGACAAAGAGCAACCAGATAGCATACTATCATATCGAGCAAGAAAGTCCTCTCTATATATATCCAAGCATCCACTATAATAAACATCATATGTGAAATAATGGCCTCTAGGGCATATACATAACCAACAGCTATAACCCACTCGGTTTGTCTTTTGATTGCTTCTATAGTTTTTGCTTTGCATAGTGGTATTTATGAAATATCCTGCACCTTATTCAATAAGGAAAGAGCCGAGATCCCTTCACCAGGAGTGACCTCTTTAGCAAAACTAGTAAAATCCTCAAAAACACTCCTTTTCAAAATCACTCGATTCTACAACGAGATCAAGTTCATTACGCAAAAGGTTTTCATAAAAACCTGTCGTAGCCTTCCGTCATTTCAGATAAGTAGTATTTAGTATTCGTGCTACGTTTGTTGGCTTTCGCCAAGGCGTAGTGTGCGGTAGCTGATTAGTGCTTATCTGCTTAAGCATATGATGCGATTGTATTAGGGTAGTCGTACGGCTTTTTTGCCTTTCGTCAAGAGTCGTGTGGGTGGGTTTAATTCAATCATGAAATGTACAGGTTGAACTTGACTAGCGGACTATGGTTTTTTGGCTTTCGTCAAGGTCATAGGACGCTATGGGCAAAACTATTATCGAGAATTTCAAGTGTTGAAATTTGCAATGAGATTGCATACCTTCTATGAGATAGTTGGATCCCGATACCCACTGCGAGTAAGAGTTATTCCTGGGATAGTTTTACACATTACAACTAGCCGATCAAGTAGGTGTCTAGAAAGGTGTTAACGGGGTTATGCCCCTGGGAAAACGAGGTTTATTTTAATTAGGTCCGTGCGAAAGCACGGGGAACCTCCCTCAAAGTACCGACACTGGCCTGGCCGAATGATTAGCGAACTTATAGGGGGTAATTAATCTCGGTTAATCTTACCTTTTAGGATTTGAAGGAAGATTTGATAAAAACAGTGGGAGACATCCTGATTAGATAAAATAATAACCAATCTGATCTTGCAAGAGCGCACGCAAAGTGTTTTCTTCTCTCTCTCACCTGGTAGCTACCATGTCACTCCTTAATCAAGATAACAATATGGATGCATTGACCGAACTTGCTTATTATGCTGTGCTAGGGAACGTTGGTTCCGCTCAATCTTATAATTGCTATAAGTCCGAGCAGGAAATAGGGGAATATCCGGATTTCCACGCGACCCAATCGAAGAAAGTGCAAGTTGATGTATCTTCTTCGGGTGTGTTCATTACCGAGGACTGTTTCTCAGTATCCTCTACGTCCTGGGTATGTGATACCGGATCAGGATCCCGCATATATAATATGTTACATGGGCTACCGAAAAGTAGAGAACTGAGATAGGGTGATATGTCTCTAAGTGTAGAGAATGGTGCAAGTGTTGCAGCCAAGTTAGTTGGAAAATAACACCTTGTATTAATACATTGATTCTGAACAAATGTTATTAGATACCGAACCTGATATACAAATATTACATCAGTTTCTTTAATGAGTTAAAGAAGGATATAATTCTGTATTGGAGGATAATGTTGTGAACATTTTCCTGAATCAAGAGTTGATTGGATCAGGTACGTTATATAATAGCATATACGTTCTAAATCAAACCACGGTTCAAAGTATATAGAACACACACAAGAGGAGTAGTTCAGAATTGAACGAATCCTTCTTATGGCATTGTAGACTAGGTCATATCAATTCGACACGACCAGCTAAGTGACATAAGAATGAATATAAGAATCTTTTCGAATTTTCATCTTATGATACTTGCCAGTCTTGTCTCAAAGGTAAAATGACCAATACTCCGTTAACTGGAAACAGAGAAAGAGTTACTGAACTCTTAGGATGGATACATGATGATGTATACGGTCCTATGTCTACAAATGCCAAGGTTGGTTCTTCGTACTTCATTATATTCACCGATCTTCTCTCAGGATTCGGACATATGTTCTTTTTGAAACACAAGTCTGAAACTTTTGAGAAATTCAAGGAACATAAGCTTGAAGTTAAGAACAAGACGGATAAAAGTATTAAGTCCTACGATGTGATCGAGGAGGAGAATACCTGCGCATGGAGTTCCTGGAGTTTCTAAAAGGAGAATGTGATTCTCTCTCAGCTTACTCCTTCGAGTACACCACAGCACAACGGTGTATCGGGACGGAGGTATCGCACCCTATGAGATATGGTGCGCTCTATGATGAGTACTGCTGAGTTGCCTATTTCTTTTTAGAGTTATGCACTTGAGAAGTTGCATACCTATTGAATGGGGTTCCATCCAAATCAGTGCCTACCATTCCATATGAGATATGGAATGGGAAGAGACCACGTCTTAAACGAGTTAAGATATGGGGTTGTCCGGCCTATGTTAAAAAGCAAAATCCGGACAAGCTTGAGGCAAGGTCAGTTCTCTATAAGTTTGTTGGATATCCCGAACATTCGTAAGGGAATATCTTCTACCAAACTGAGGAGCAAAAGGTGCTTTGTTTCTCAGCATGCCACATTTTTAGAAAAGGAATTTCTTGTGAAGAAATTTGTGGTCATGAGGTAGAACTAGAAAGAGTTCCAGCTAGACAAACTAATAGTTGATGATTTGGTGAAACCAAAGGATTCAATAGTCTCCGATAAACCTCAGCCTCTCCGCGAATCTGGTAGGGTTCCTTATCCACTTGAGAAATACTACGGTCTTCTCGGTGAAAGTGGGAGAGAGGATTGCATCATGGTTGATGGCCCAACAAAGCTCAGGCAGGCCATCACGAGTAGGGACTCTGTGAAAAGGCTGGATGCTATGCGATCAAAGATGGAATCCATGTACACCAACAAAGTATGACTTTGCATGTTGCACTTGAAAGGGTAAAACCCATTGGGAGCAAATGGATATTGAGAAGGTTCTTGGTGTAGATGGAAAAGTTGAGACTTTCAAAGCTATGCTTAAGTCCATCAGGATCAATGCATGCATCGCGGGGTTGGAACATCTGTTTTGATGTGACAGTCAAAGAGTTTGACTTCATCAAAAAGGTAGATGAACCTTGTATATACAAGAAGGTTGTAGAGAGTAAGGTTGTCCTTTACGTATTGTACGTAGATGACATACTCTTGATAGGAAATGCTTTCCTATGCTACACTCGGTCAAGCTCCTCTTATCACGAAGATTCTCCATGGAAGATCTAGATGATACCTACTACATCAAGTGGATTATGATCTATGGTGATAGATCTAAGTGGATGTTGGGAGTGTCCCAAATCCAGGTATATTAACACCATACTAAATGGGTATAGTATAGAAAATTCTAAGCGTGGTGTTTCGCCCACTTACTCAGGAATCACTCTCTCCAAAAAAATGTCTTCCAAGATTGATTTGGAGAGAGCTCGCGTGCAAGGGATACCCTATGCTTCGGCAGTAGGCTCTATTATGTGTGAGATGTTATGTACCAGAACAGATGTAGATGACTTACTAGGTGTAGTGATCAGGAATCAATCGGATCTTGGGAGAATCACTGGACAGCTGTGGAGGACATTCTTAAGTACTTAAGAAGCATTAAAAGAAAGTTCTTGGTTCCAGCTTCCAGAGTGATAAGTTCGACTGAAAGTTAGTCATAGGCATTTTCTTACCCTCGGTGGAGGGACGGTATGTTGGAAGAGTTCCAAGATAGATACCGAGGCATACTAGACGATAAAGGCTGAATACATTGCTACCAACGATGCTGCCTAAGTGGCTGTCTGGGAATTTCTTGTTCATGAGATGAACATGGTTCCTACCATTAAGCGTCCAATAATTGTTATTGTGACAACAATGGAGTTGTGGCTTTGGCCTAGGAACACCGGTCCCATCAGCGTTCAAGACATATTCTGAAGCAAGTATCACCTGATAAGGAAGATGGTTGATCTCCAAGCGATCGAGGTAAGGAGAGCAGATTTTGAGGTTAACACGGCGGATCCACTCACCAAGGCCAACTTCCAAAAATACTATTTGAGAGATTTTTGGGATGGTTGAGTATGGTATTCTACAACCACTGCTAAATTGTTGGGTATTGGATACTACAACAGATGGCCTTAGTGCAAGTGGGAGATTGTTAGTTATATGTATGCCCTAGAGGCCATTACTATACATGGGATGTATATTGTAGTGGATACTTGGACATATATAAGGAGGACTTTCTTACTCGATATGATAGTATGCTATCTGGTTGCTCTTTGTCTTAACATGTTGACTTGTATACTTGATGATGTCTTGCTCTCACATGTTGATAAAGCCCTTAGAATGTGTAGTTGACTACCAGGACTATGATGGAAATCATAATAGTAGGGCCAAGGGTAGTCCACAAGTACACCCTATAATTGTTCCTAGTGATGGGAGTATCGAGATAGGGCATCGATACTCTAGGGTAGACTAGCGTATACGCATCTTGACCCATATGATGGGCGATGGATGATCCCACATCCATTGGTGTTTGACATCAAAGATGGTATACGGGTGCTCAGTGGAGACTGGGTACACTGAGCGGACTCGCCGAGAACTCCTAAATGGTATTATACCTATCGTCAGATAGCAGTTCTCTGGTGACACTGGTACAAGTTAGTCTGTCGACCCGAGATCGTCATAGAGTCATGTGTGATTCCTACTGTGCTTTGATTTCTACCATACCACGGTCAACAGATCATGCAAAAAGGTGGTTTTTGGGTACAGTCCCGAGTCACATGGAGGCAATGAGCAATAGGAGGGGATTCGTCTCTCCCGGTATTGGGAGTTGATGTTGCGCTATGCTCGATTGGCCATAACAGGAAATCCTTTGCCACGGTTGCTGAGATCTACTGGTAAGTGTTATCAGTAGTTTCTCGAACCGTTATGGACCTTGCATCAACATGACTTATCAGGCTATTGGGGTCTGACGTTATACGACCACCAAGCTGTGATATGCGACATATCTGACGAAGAGACCAGACTGTACGGTAGTGTTACTGATTGGATTCGCAGGAGTATGAGAATGCTTGCTTGTTGATCTTCTGATCGCTCAATACCCGGGTGGCCATTATGTTTAGCAGACCGCTTGCGGCTTGTAGGTGTTTGGTATGATCATCACCTACTGCCGGCGTATTGACGAGTCTTTAGAGTCCTCCACAGAGGTTTCCTGGTGTTAGTTATATGTATGCCCTAGAGGCCATTACTATACATCGGATTTATATTGTAGTGGATGCTTGGACATATATAGGGAGGACTTTCTTGCTCGACATGATAGTATGCTATCTGGTTGCACTTTACCTTAACGTGTACACTGATTGTCTCTCAGTTACATGTTGGTAAAGCCCTTAGGATGTGTACTTGACTACCTGGACTATGATGCGGATCATACTAGTGGGGACATGGTGGTCCATAAGTACATCCTTCAAGGTCCCTAGTCGTGGGTGTATCGAGACGGAGCATCGATATACCAGAGTAGACTAGAGTATACCTTCTCGACCCATACAAATGGGCGATGGATGATCCCATATCCATTGGTGTTTGACATCAAAGATGATATACGGGTGCTCAGTGGAGACTGGGTACACTGGACAGACTCGCCGAGAACTCCCAGATGGTATTATACCTAACGTAAGATGGCAGTTCTCTGATTACACTGGTACATGTTAGTCTGTAGACCCGAGATCGTCATAGAGTCTTGTGTGATTCCCACTGTGCTTTGATTTCCACCTTACCACGTCCAAGAGGGCGTGTAAAACGGTGGTTTTTAGGTACAGTCCCGAATCACATGGAGGCAATGAGCGATAGGAGGGGATTCGTCTCTCCCGGTATAGGGAGTTGATGTTGCGCTGTGTTCGATTAGCTATAACCGGAAATCTTTGGCCAGGGTTGCTGAGATTTATTGGTAAGTGTTACCAGTAGTTTTTCGAACTGTTATAGACCTCATATCGACATGACTTATTGAGCTATTGGGGTCTGATGTTTTCCACCCCTAGGCGAGATATGCGACATATCAGACGAACATACTGGACTGTACGGTAAGTGTTACTGGTTGGATTCACAGGAGTGTGAGCGGGCTTGCTCATCGATCTTCTGATCACTCAATACCCGGATGGCCGTTACGTTTAGCAGACCGCTTGCGGCTTATGGGTGCTTGATATGATCATCACCTGCTGCCGGCGTATTGACGCGTCTTTATAGTCCTACACAGAGGTTTCCTGGCTCAAGCGAAACGAAATAGGAGCGCATATGAGATATGTGCAGGACCGAGAATAATACCAGTATTTGATACTGTATTCGATTCTCGCGATTTGTGACATTGATCGGTTATATGCGATATAGCCGGGTTATCGGATCAAGTGTTGATTCGATAAGTTGTTACTATTGATATTAGTCGGTTATATGTGATATGACCGGATCGTTAAATCAAGTATTGATTTAATGATTTAATGTATAATTATATATTAGATATATTACTTTACATTGACTAATATTGTTCACTTTAGATGGATTTTCTCACTTGATGTACACAAGTTGTATATGTGATATACTTTTGTGCACAAGATTGTATCATGTTTGATGATACATGCAAACTTGAGTGTGTATGATTAAACCATGGTTATCTTAATGGTTAGGGTTTTGATTTACTTATCTATTTATTTTTATTAATTCATTTTAAGGCAAGAATAAAATGGTGGCTAGTTTTTGTTTCTTTCATGAAACTTCATGAAGCTTTGAAGCTTTGACCATTTTGTCTCTTAGCCTTAACCTAACCTTAGTTTATTCTCTACACCTAACTATGGTTTCTATATGATAATATAATTCTTTTTAGGCTTATCATAATTCTTTTCTTCTTCTTCTTCTTCTTCAACAATGAAGAAAAGCTTGCTACCATTAATGGCAACTTGAGAAAAAGAGTGAGAAATCTAATTCTAAAGTGAACCCACTTCCTATTTCTTCATCCTCTACCTCTTACCAAGTAGTATAGGGTGTTTTCTTCATAAGTTTGATGACTTGGTGAAGTGGGAGCTTGATCTTGTGTTGCCTCGACGTAGATCATCTTCGGCATCGAAGTCGACGACCTAGCCCGATCATTCTTTCGATGAAACCACCGCGAAAGTCCGGGATCCGATGGGTACAGCGGAGGGACTTCATCACGGAGCTATGGAGGTGGAGGACCGGATCTACAAAGGTTGTAGCCCCGTTCACTTAGCAGTAAAACTGTTTACTACTTGCATGTTTCGCCTAATCTCTAGTTAACGATCTAGTCTAGGGTTTCTCGGCACCATAAAATTTGAAATTGGCATGATTGATGCCTTGTGAGACCTCCTTAGAGTGCCTAGGAACCCTACAGTGGTATCAGAGCAAGGTTAGAGCCTTAGGCGATGCGTAGACGATGTTAGAAACCCGATCGAATCCCGAAACCCTAAATTTCAACCCTCTCTGGACATTTTTTCAAAACTGGGTTTTTTCCAGATTCAAAATTCTTTAAAAAATCTGCAGGAAATTCTAAGAATTACGGTGCAAAAATGACCAAGCGATACGGATAAAGCGCGGCGGAACCGCGGCAGAAGCTTGGCTTCTGCGGCCGTTCCGCGGCTAAATAATGAGATTAGACTTCCATTTTTGCACAGTGATTTGTCTCTTCAGGTGCTGAGTTTTCTGGGAATTTTTAATTTGCACTCAAGAGTTGAGTTTTCTGGGGTGTTTTGGAGCTTCGTGGATTCGATCGGATTGTCTAATCTTGTCTATGTGTTTTCCGGATAATTTTAGAATATGTTAAAAAGTTCGACCGGATATAAATACCCACTTTTTCCCCTGCCGGGAAATTTCCAAGTGTTGGATCTTTCCGTAGTTTAACGACGTTCTAAGTAGTGCAAGTAACGCGATGGTCCCTCTAGAAGACATCAAACCTTAACTCGATTATGTGACCGTCTTGAACTGCCCTTTGAACCTTAGGGTTTGGGGTAGTACGGCGTGCCACATATGAGGCGTTGGCTTGACCCTTCTACGGCTGGACCATTGGTGCTGAGGCATGAAGTGAATGTTTTTAAACTTGTTTCATGTGTTGAGCTGTTTCGGGAAAACTTGGGTGTTCGATTGTTCGATCGGAAAGTTTGACATTTTCTATTTATCCGGAATGTGATACAATATTTGGAATCCACAAGTAGTTATGAGATAACTGAATGAATGTTATAAGCATAGCACTTTAGTCTCACTTGATCGGTTGCCACGGAATTTTGATGTGATCAAAAGTCCGTCGCAATCTCGTAGCGTACGCGGATACTCGCCGGTAAACTTAATAGACAGCCTCACCCCATAGCCCCGACCAAGTGACTGTAGGAGAACCCCGTCGCCGAAAGCATCCGTTTGGGTGCTGGCGGCAGCGGTGTTCCTCCTTAGTGCACTTCGTCGACGGAGTCGGGGGTGCGGCCGCCTACTAAAGTTTGCGACGAGCATTCGATCTGAATGCCGGGAATCCTATTGAATTACCCGACTTGATATTGAAAAGAGTTTTCGATAATGAGACTAAAATGCGGGGTTTATAATTGTTAGGCATGCGATGTCTAAGAAATTCATTTGATTAGGCATGCGATATCTATGGAGGTTGCGGATTCCAACTGTTGTAGTTTTACACATTCTTTTCTGTGACCGTAAGTGTAATATGTGATATCGCCAGTTTCGTTGCTATATGTCAACGACAATTGGGATGCGCATATTTACTTACGTTGATGACATGTGATGTTATGTGTTGCTGGATATGTTATATTGGATCGTCGTGTTTGAATAGCCGGGTTTTTTTTTATGTGAGATGAGTGTTTTTCATTTTCATTCATGTAAAAACTTGTATGTAATATTCTTTTATTGGGGCACTTCCAGGTTGCGAAAGATGTCACCGTTTGTATATTATTTACTTTTCCGCACTAGGATAGACCCAAGGAGGAGGGCACAAGTAACCGGGTTCTGGAGTCCAGTGGGAAACCAACTCGAGGAGCCGAGTCCGGGTCTCCTAACTCTAGAATTGGTAGGGTTCCTTGCCGCTCTCGCAGGGTCTAGGGGTATGGGTTTTGGCTATTCATCGCGACCGTGGAATCCGTGTTTTATACTGTCTCGTATTGAAAACACAGACGTCCTAGTATATCCAATATTTCATATGATTCTTCTGCTGCGATATCTGTGATGTGATCATGTGATATGTTTTGTGATAGATACTGTATATAGTATATATGATATATTATATAGACGTTACTTATGTTTTACACCCGCGCTAGCCCTGCCCCGCTCTGCCGTTAGTTACCTAACCTAACGGTGCACGAGGGGACATCGAGGCGAATGCGGATGGCATAAGTGTACGTCGTATTTATCTGTGATGTTTAGGTAACTTAAATGATGGGACTTCATTAATATGATTAATGAAAGAAAAGAAACCTAAAGATGTTGTGGAATCGAATTTCAAAAATAAAACAGGTAGCTACAGTTCTTGCTTTGCACAGCGGTATATATGATATATCCTGCACCTTATTCTATAAGGAAAGGACCGAGATCCCTTCACCGGGAGTGACTCCTTTAGCAATAACTGGCAGATGCTACACACTTAGTTTGTCTTTTGATTGCTTTTAAGAGTTTTTGCTTTGCACAGTGATATATATGATATATCCCGCACCCTATTCGATGAGGAAAGGGCCGACGATCCCTTCACCGGGAGTGACCCCTTTAGCAAAACTAGAAAAGCCTCGAAAACACTCCATTTCAAAATCATTTGATTCTACAACGATATCAAGTTCATTACGCAATAGGTTTTCAGAAAAACCTGTCGTAGCCCTCCATCATTTCAGACAAGTACTAGTTAGTATTCGTGCTACGTTTGTTGACTATGTTAAGGCGTAGTGTGCGGTAGCTAATTAGTGCTTATCTGCGTAAGCATATGATGCGATTGGATTAGGGTAGTCGTGCGACTTTGTTGACTATGTTAAAGGTCGTGCGGGTGGGTTTAATTCAATCGGGAAATGACGGGTTGAACTTGACTAGCACTTATGATTTGTTGACTATTGTAAGGTCATATAGCTGCTAGGGGCAAAATATTATCGGGAATTTCAAGTGTTGAAATTTGCAATGAGATTGCATACCTTCTATGAGATAGTTGGATCGCGATACCCGCTGCGAGTAAGAGTTACTCCTGTGAGAGTTTTACACATTACAATTAGCCGATCAAGTAGGTGTCTAGAAAGGTGTTAACGAGGTTACGCCTCTGGGAAAACGAGGTTTACATTAATTAAGTTCGTGCGAAAGCATGGGGCACCTCCCTCAAAGTACCGACACTGGCCTGGCCGAAAGATTGGCGAACTTGTAGCGTGTAATTAATCCCGGCTAGTCTTTCCTTTAAGGTTTGAAGGAAGATTTGATAAAAACAGTGGGAGCCATCCTGATTAGATAAAATAATAACCAATCTGATCTTGCAAGAGCGCACGCTGAGTGTTTTCTTCTCTCTCTCTCCAGGTAGTGACCATTTCACGCCTTAATCAAGATAATAATACGGAATATTGACCGAACCCGCTTGTTATACTGAGCTGGGGAACGTTGGTCCCGCTCCAACTTATAATTGTTATAAGACAGAGCAGGAAATTGGGGAATACCAGATTTCCCATGCCGCCTAAACAAAGAAAGTGCATGTTGATGCATCATCTTCGGGTGTGTTCGTTATATAGAACTGTTTCTCAGTATCCTTTACGTCCTGAGTATGTGATACCGGATCAGGATCCCGCATATGTAATTTGTTACATAGGCTACAAATAGGTAAAGAACTGAAAACGAGTGATAAGTTTCATGAGACAGAAAACGGGGCAAGTGTTGCAGCCAAGTCTGTTGGTCACTATCACCCTGTAGGACCAGTACATTGATTCTGAACGAATGTTATTAGATACCGAACCTGATATACAAAATCATATCAGTCTTTTTATTAGTAAAGAAAGGATACAATTTTGTATTGTTGGATAATGTTTTGAACATTTCCTATATCAAAAGTTGATCTGTTCAGGCACGTTATCTAAAAGCATTGATGCTCTAAATCAAACTACAGTTCTTAGTATACAGAACACACACAAGAGGAAGAGTTCAGAAATGAACGAACTCTTCTTGAGGTATTGTAGACTAGATTATATCAATGCGACCCGACTAGCTGAAGTTACATATAGATGCATATTTAAATCAGTTTGAATTTACATCTTGTGAAACTTGCCAGTCATGTCACAAAGATAAGATGACCATAGCTCCGTTTACTGGAAACAGAGAAAGAGTTAGTGAAGTCTTGGATGATACATGTTGATGTATAAAGGTCCCCTGTTTACACATGCCAAGACCGGTTCTTTGTACTTCATTACATTCTCTGATAATCTCTCTAGATTTAGACATATGTTCCTGTTGAAACACAAGTCCGAACCTTTTGAGATATTCACAGAATATAAGTTAGAAGTAGAGAACCAATACGAGTATAAGTATTATGTCCTTTGATGCGATCAGGGAGGAGAATACTTGAGCACGGAATTCCTGGACTATTCTAAAGAAGAATGAGATTCTCTCTCAGCATTACTCCTCCGTATACACCATAGCACGATGTATCGGGGCGGAGCAATAACACCCTATCTGATATGGTGTGCTCTATGATGAGTACTACCAAGTTACCTATTTCCTTTTGGGAGTTTTGCGCTTGAGAAGCTGCATACCTATTGAATAGGGTTCCAATCAAATCAATTGCCTACCACTTCATATGTGATATGGAAAGGGAAGAGTCCATATCTTAAGTTTGTTAAGATTTGGGATTGTCCGGCCTATGTCTAAAAGCAAAATCCGGACAAGCTCGAGGCAAGGTCTGTTATGTAGAACTGGAAATGTTCCAGCTATACAAACTGTAGCTGATGATTTGGTAGAACCAAAGGATTCAATAGTTACCAACGAACCTCAGCCTCTCCGCCGATCTAGTAGGGTTCCTCACCCAGCTGAAAGATACTTCGGTTTCTCTATGACAGTTGGAGCGAGGATGGCATCATGAGATGATGACCCAACGGTTTTCGAGCAGGCCATCAGGAGTGGGAATCTGTAAGAATGGCTGGATGCTTAGCGATCTGAGATGGAATCCATGTACACCAACAAAGTATGGACTTTGGTTGCTATATCTGAAGGGTTAAATCCCCATCAGGAGCAAGTATATCTTGAGAAGATTACTTGGTGTAGATGGAAAAGTTGAGACTTTCAAAGCTAGACTTGTTAAAGGTTTTCGTCATCAACCAAGCGTGGATAATGATGAAACCTTTTCTGGGGCCTATGCTTAAGTCCATCCAGATCCTACTTGCCACGGCTACATACCATGACTACGATATCTGGCGGTTGGGTGTCATGACTGCTTTTCTAAAATGATGTTTTAGAAGAGAGCATCTGTAAGTACACAGCTAGATGGCTTCGTAGACAGTGGGAGCAGCGGAAACGTGTACAAGATGCTTTATAGGATAAAGCAGGCATCGCGGAGTTGGAACATCTGTTTTGATGTAGTAGTCAAATAGTTTGACTTCATCAAAATGGTAGATGAACCTTGTATATACAAAAAGGTAGTAGGGAGTATGGTGGTGATCCTCGTAGAGTACGTGGATGACATACTCTTCATAGGGAAGGAGTTTCCTATGCTACGCTCGATCAATCTCCACTTATCACTATGATTCTCCACATAGGATCAAAATGATACCTACTAAATCCTGAGTTTTGGATCTATGAGATAGATCTAAATGGATGTTAGGAGTCTCACTAGTTGTAGTGAGATGGTATCAATCGATCCTGGGGAGAATCACTGGAAAGGTTCCAGGGTGATAAAGAAGACTGAATGTCAGTCGCAGGCATTGTCTTTACCCTCAGTAAAGGGACGGTATGTTGGAAGAGTTCCAAGCTAGATACCGTGGCATACTAGACGATAAAGGCTGGATACATCGCTACTTAAGATGCTACCAAAGAGGAAGTCTGGATGTATATTGGTTCATGAGATGAACTTAGTTCCTCCCATTGTGTGACAATGGAGTTGTGGCTTATGCCAAGGAACGTCCGTCCCATCAGTGATCCAGACATATTCTAAGGCAGTATCACCTGATCATGGAGATGGTTGATCTCCAGGGTGATCGAGGTTAGGAGAGTAGACTCAGAGGACAACACCGCGGATCCACTCACAAAGGCCTTTTCCCAGAGAGAGACTTTTATGGGATGGTTGAGTATGAGATACTACAACCACTGCTATTAGATGGCCCTAGTACAAGTGGAGATTGTTAGTTATATGTATGCCCTAGAGGCCATTACTATACATAGGATGTATATTGTAGTGGATGCTTGGACATATATAGGGAGGACTTTCTTACTCGACATGATAGTATGCTATGTGGTTGCTCTTTACCTTAACGTGTACACTGATTATCTCTCAGTTACATGTTGGTAAAGCCCTTAGGATGTGTACTTGACTACCTGGACTATGATGCGGATCATACTAGTGGGGACATGGTGGTCCATAAGTACATCCTTCAAGATCCCTAGTCGTGGGTGTATCGAGACGGGGCATCGATATACCAGAGTAGACTAGCGTATACCTTCTTGACCCATACAGATGGGCGATGGATGATCCCATATCCATTGGTGTTTGACATCAGAGATGATATACGAGTGCTCAGTGGAGACTAAGTACACTGGACGGACTCGCCGAGAACTCCCAGATGGTATTATACCTTACGTCAGAAGGCAGTTCTCTAGTGACACTGGTACAGGTTAGTCTGTAGACCCGAGATCGTCATAGAGTCTTGTGTGATTCCCACTGTGCTTTGATTTCCACCTTACCACGTCCAAGAGGGCGTGCAAAACGGTGGTTTTGGGTACAGTCCCGAATCACATGGAGGCAATGAGCGATAGGAGGGGATTCATCTCTCCCGGTATAGGGAATTGATGTTGCGCTGTATTCGATTGGCTATAACCGGAAATCCCTGGCCAGGGTTGCTGAGATTTATTGGTAAGTGTTACCAGTAGTTTATCGAACTGTTATAGACCTCATATCGACACGACTTATCGAGCTATTGGGGTCTGATGTTTACCACCCCTAGGCGAGATATGCGACATATCTGACGAACAGACTGGACTGTACGGTAAGTGTTACTGGTTGGATTCACAGAAGTGTGAGCGGGCTTGCTCGTCGATCTTCTGATCGCTCAATACCCGGGTGGCCGTTACGTTTAGCGGACAGCTTGCGGCTTGTGGGTGCTTGATATGATCATCACCTGCTGCCGGCGTATTGACGAGTCTTTAGAGTCCTACACAGAGGTTTCCTGGCTCAAGCGAAACGAAATAGGAGCGCATATGAGATATGTGCGGGACCGAGAATAATACCAGTATGTGATACTGTATTCGATTCTCGCGATTTGTGACATTGATCGGTTATATGCGATATAGCCGAGTTATCGGATCAAGTGTTGATTCGATAAGTTGTTACTATTGATATTAGTCGGTTATATGTGATATGACCGATCGTTAAATCAAGTATTGATTTAATGATTTAATGTATAATTATATATTAGATATATTACTTTACATTGACTAATGTTGTTCACTTTAGATGGATTTTCTCACTTGATGTACACAAGTTGTATATGTGATATACTTTTATGCACAAGATTGTATCATGTTTGATGATACATGCAAACTTGAGTGTGTATGATTAAACCATGGTTACCTTAATGGTTAGGGTTTTGATTTACTTATCTATTTATTTTTATTAATTCATTTTAAGGAAAGAATAAAATGGTGGCTAGTTTTTGTTTCTTTCATGAAACTTCATGAAGCATTGAAACTTTGACCATTTTGTCTCTTAGCCTTAACCTAACCTTAGTTTATTCTCTACACCTAACTATGGTTTCTATATGATAAGATAATTCTTTTTAGGCTTATCATGATTCTTTTCTTCTTCTTCTTCTTCAACAATGAAGAAAAGCTTGCTACCATTAATGGCAACTTGAGAAAAAGAGTAAGAAATCTAACTCTAAAGTGAACCCACTTCCTATTTCTTCGTCCTCTATCTCTTACCAAGTAGTATAGGGTGTTTTCTTCACAAGTTTCATGACTTGGTGATGTGGGAGCTTGATCTTGTGTTGCCTCGACGTAGATCATCTTCGGCATCGAAGTCGATGACCTAGCCCGATCATTCTTTCGATGAAACCACCGTGAGAGTCCGGGATCCGATGGGTACAGCGGAGGGACTTCATCTCGGAGCTATGGAGGTGGAGGACCGGATCTACAAAGGTTGTAGCCCTATTCACTTAGCAGTAAAACTGTTTACTACTTGCATGTTTCGCCTAATCTCTAGTTAATGATCTAGTCTAGGGTTTCTCGGCACCGTAAAATTTGAAATTGGCATGATTGATGACTTGTGAGACCTCCTTAGAGTGCCTAGGAACCCTACACCTGGTTCATGCAAAACGAAATAGGAGCACATATGTGATATGTGCGGGACCGAGGTTAATACGAGTGTGTGATACCATATTCTATTCTCGCGATATGTGATATCGATCGGTTATATGTGATATAGCCGGGTTATCGGATCAAGTCAAGTTGATTCATATGATATTAGTCGGTTGTATGTGATATAGCCGGATTATTAAATAAGTGTTGATTTTATAATTTAATGTATAATTATATATTTGATATATTAACTTACATTAACTAATATTTGCTCACTAAGTATTCTTTTTCTCATTTATGTGCATATAGTATATATGTGATATATATTAATGTATATTTTCTTTGTGTCATGCTTGATTCCACATGCTACATGGGTGTATAAGACTTACACCATGCTTGATATAATGTAGAGTTTATATTTATCTAAGTAATTCAAAAATGGATGGATATTTGGTATGGCTACAAGCTCGTAGAAGCTTGTAGAAACATTGACCAAGTCCGCCATTTTTGTTTCACTTGTAGATATTTATTAGCCTAATCATTATACTAACCATAGTCAATTCTCTACAAGGGTTAGTGTATGACACTAACTCACCTATGGTTCATATACTCACCTCATGAGTTTCATTTGTCATCTTCACTTCATCTTCTTCCTCATGAGAAAAAGCTTGATAGTTTTTTCTATGGTGATGAAATATTGTGAGAAAAAGAAATCTAAAGAGAGCCCACTTCCTACTTCATCATTCTCTACTATTAGCCATTTAGTTTAGGTTGTTTTCTTCACTAATCTACCATTAGTGAAGAGGTAGCATGAGCTTGAGTCTCCTCGACGTAGATCATCTTCGGCCTCGAAGACTTCGAGCAAGATTGCATCTTTCACCTTGTGGAGCCTATCAAGAGTTCGGGAGATCATTACTCGTAGCGAAGGGACATCTACACGGAGCATTTGAAGTGAAGGAACGGTCTACAAAGGTTGTATTCCGCATTCACTTAGTTGTAAAGTTGTTTACATATCGTTTCGTCTAAATCTCTAGTTAAGATTCTAGGGTTAGGGTTGTTTAGAAAGGCAAATTTTGAAAACAGAATGGACGATGCCTTTCAAAACCTTGCTGCCGCGCTAAGTAACCCAATTGTGGTATCAAAGCCAAGCTAGAGATTTAAACGATGTTTGTTAGATTACGAAACCGAAACGACTCCGAAACTTGAAACACTAAATTAGGTTTTTGTCGAATTTTTTAAAGTGGAAAAAAAATTTTAAACTGCAGAATGTTGTATATGATATTATTGGATATATGTATGCTCTTGAGGCCATTATATGATAGTGGATGTATCGGTATGTGTATATATATATTCAGAAGACATTCTTGCTCGACATGATAATATGCTATCTGGTTGTACTTTATCTTGACATGTTCATTTGATCTTGTATCTTACTCATTTGGTACATGTTGATAAAGCCCTTAGGATATTTTTCTTGACTACAGGGATTATGATGTGGATCATACTAGTGGGACATTTGTAGTTCACAAGCATATCCTTGAAATGTTCCTAGTCGTGGGTGTATCAAGACAGAGCATCGATATTCCAGAGTAGACTAGCGTATACGGTTCTTGTCCCATATAATGGGCGATGGATGATCCCATATCCATCGGCGTGCTGACACCAAAGATTGTATACGGGTGCTCAGTGGAGACTGGGTACACTGAACAGACTCACAGAGAACTCCTATATGGTATTATATCTCACGTCGGATAGCAGTTCTCAGGTGACACTGGTACATGTTAGTCTGTAGACCCGAGATCGTCATAGAGTCTTGTGTGTCCTCCCACTGTACTTTGATCTCCACCCTACCACGGCTCTACTGAGTCCTGTAAATAGGTGGATTTTGGGTACAGTCCTGAGGCAATGGAGGCAATGAGCGATAGGAGGGGTTTCGTCTCTCCCGGTATTGGGGGTTGATGTTGTGTTATGCTCGATTGGCTAAAACAAGAAGTCCCTGGCCAGGGCTGCTGAGATTTACTGGTAAGTGTTATCAATAGTTTCTCGATCTGTTATGAGCCATACACCGGCATTACTTATTGAGTTATTGGGGTCGACGATTCCATCCCTAGACTCGGTATGCAGCATATCTGACGAAGAGACCGGACTATACGGTAAGTGTTGCCAGTTGGCTCGATGCGAGTTTTGACAGGTTCGCTTGTTTTCTTCTGATCGCTCAATACCCGGGTGGCCGTTACATTTAGCTGACCGCTTGCGACTTGTGGTTGTTTGATGTGATCATCACCTACTGCCGGCGTATTGACGAGTCTTAGAGTCCCACACTGGAGTTTCTTAGCTCAGGCGAAACGATGTGGTGTGCATATGAGATATGCGCAGGAGCTTGATTAAATACGTGTATTTGATACCGTATTTTAATCGAGCGTTTTCTATTGGTCGGGTCGTATGTGATATGACCGGTTTATTAAATCAAGTGTTGATTTAATAATTGACTTTTAGCTCATTTAAATAAAACCTTTTCTTTATATTGGATGTATGCATGAATGGGTGTATGTGCATATGTTGATGTGAATGCACACATACATTCATACATGGTGTCCTGGTTGTTGATACATGGGAGATGGCAATGCAAGACTCACATGGTTCATTTATATATTTATATATTGATATTGGATTAAAAGAAAATGGAAATTAAATCATAATTGGGTTTCTACACTCTTCATTCCATTTGACCAAGCTTTAACCCATGGTTTGATTTTCCTTTGGACTTTAATCAAACATCAAAATATCTAGATATTTATTAACCATAGCTTGGCATAACATAATTATATGGTTGATATTTTATTTCAAGGCTTAAGAAAATTATAATTGATAATTATCAAGAAAAAGCTCTAGCTTTGCCATCTTCATCTTCTTCCTCTCTCAAGCTCTCTTGAGTTTCAAAAGTGAGTGAGGTTTATAAAAAGAAAGGGTTTTTAAGTGAACATAAAAACCACATCATCATTCTACATTAGTCTAGCCCACTAATTTAGAGTGATTGCTTCATCTTCATTCTTGAACAAGTGAAGCTTGGAGCTTGAGCAAAGGGACTTCGGGTAGATCATCGTGGACTTAGAAGGAGTTTAAGCAATCCTGTTCAAACTCTAGGAGATCTAAGGAGTCAAGGAGAGATGCCTACAAAGGTTGTGTTGCTTAACTCTTAGTGTAGATTTCATCCAGTATGTGATACTAGTAAGTTGTTACCCTAAAATTCTTGTTTCGATTCATAGATAGTTTGCTTAGCACCCCCTTAGAAAGTTTTTGCGGCATGTGTGATGCTTCCAAACCCTAGGCAAGGTGATAAGGAAACCCAACAGATATAATATGAACACTATGAAAATTTGAAGCATTTTTGTGCAAAAGTGGCCGGCAACATTGGGTAAAATTCCGAGCTCTCCGGTTCAAGTATGGAGTTTTGGCTTCAAATTTTTAGGGTTTTCCAGTCTCTGGGTTTTGGTGTTTCAGGTGTTTCTAATTTTTGTTAAATTTGCATGTGATGTTAACTTTCTGCAAAGGCAATTCGGAGTGTTTCGCAGTGGTAATTCTAACATGTATTCGGGTTATTTAGACAATGTTAAAAAGTTCGAACGGATATAAATAACCCAATTTTCCCCTCACTGAAATTTTCTAAGTGTTGGATTTTTCTGAGTTTAAAATTTTCCGAAAATCATGCAAGCGATTCTGTGGATCCTCTAGAAGAACGATACCCAAACTTGACTTTTTGGATCGCGAAACTGCGGTAATACCCTAGGCTTTGCCGCAGTTTCGTGGCGACATGAGTGAGGCATGGGTCAGCCTTTCTACGGATGGTTCATAGGAGCTGGAGCATGTTCTGGGTATTTTTTGAACTCTGCTCAAGTGTTGAGCTTGTTAGGAAATTTTGCGTGCTTGCTTATTCAATCGAAAAGTTTAACTTCGTCTAGCTATCTTTGATTGTGATACAATATTTGTAATCCACAAATAGTTATGAGATAACTAGTTTGAATTTTATAAATCTAGCATTTTAGTCTCATTTGATCGGTTGGCATGGGATTTTGATGTTGATCAAAAGTCCGTCGCAATTACGTAGTGTACGCGGATACTCGCCGGGTAACCTTACTAGATAGCCTTGCCCCATAGCCCCGACCAAGTGACTGTAGGAGAACCCCGTCACCAAAAGCATCCGTTCGGGTGCTCGCGGTCACGGTGTTCCGCCTTAGTGCACTTCGTCGACGGCATCGGGGGTGTGGCCGTCTACTAAAGTTTCTGACAAGCATTCGATTAAGTTATCGGGAATCTTGTTGAATTACCCGACAGGTTGTTGGAATGTTTTTTCAATATCGAGACTAAAATGCAGGGTTTATAATTTTTAGGCATGTGATGTCTAAGGAATTCATTTGGTTAGACATGAAATCCAAAGTATGAGATACATTGGGTTTATGATGTCTAAGGTGGTTGCGGATTCCGATTGTTGTAGTTTTTCACTTTCTTTTCTGCGACCGTAAGTTTAATATGTGGTGTATCACCGGTTTTGTTGCTACATATCAAAAAAAATTAGGATACGCATATTTACTTACGTTGATGACATGTGATGTTATGTGTTGCTGTGATATATTATATTGGATCGTCGTATTTTGAATAGACGGGTTTTATTATGTAAGATGAGAGTTTTTCATTTTCATTCATGTAAAAGCTTGTATGTAATATTCTTTTATTGGAGCACTTCCGGGTTGAGGATGATGTCACTATTGATGTATATTATTTACTTTTCCGCATTAGGATTGACCCAAGGAGGAAGGCACAAGTAACCGGGTTCTAAGGTCCAGTGGGAGACCATCTCGAGGAGTCGAGACCGAGTCTCCTAACTCTAGAATTGGTAGGGTTGCTTGCCGCTGTAATAGGGGTCTAGGGATGTGGTTTTGGCTATTCATCGCGACCATGGAATCCGCGTTTTTTATTGGCATAAATAAAACACGAAATTCCTAGTATATCCAAAATTTCATATGTGTTCTTCTGCTGCTGATATTTTGTGATGTAATCACTTGATATGTTCTGAGACGAATGCCTATATTATATATATGATATATAATAACTATTGCTGCTTTCGTTTCTTCTATGATGCTTAGGAAGCATAATTGATGGGACTTCATTAATGAGATTAATGAAATAAAAGAAACCTAAAGATGTTGCAGAATCTTGTTTTAAAACTGGTAGCTCTATTTCTTGCTTTGCATAGCGGTATTCATTTTAGAATATCCAACACCTTATTCGATAAGGAAAGAGCCGAGATCCCTTCACCGGGAGTGACCTCTTTAGTGAAACTAGCAGATGCTACTGTAGGGTTCCTAAGCACGACAGCAAGGTTTCGAGTGGTATCATCCATGCCAAATAAAAATTTTGCCATGCTTAAACAACCCTAAACAAGATCTTTAACTAGAGGATCAAATGGAAACATAAAGTAAACATCTTTACTACTAAGTGATTAGGGATTACAACCTCTGTAGTCCTCTCCTTCACTTCTATAGCTCCAAGTTGTGGTCCCTCGGCTGCGATCATCGAGCTCCCAAACTCTTGAGAGGCTTCACGCGGTGTATGATGCAACCTTGCTTGAAGACTTCACAATCCAAGATGATCTACATCGAGGCAACACGAACTAAAGCTTTCACTTCACTAATATGAAATTAATGAAGCT
Source organism: Agapanthus africanus (assembly GCA_030015575.1). Classification (NCBI taxonomy): domain Eukaryota; kingdom Viridiplantae; phylum Streptophyta; class Magnoliopsida; order Asparagales; family Amaryllidaceae; genus Agapanthus; species Agapanthus africanus. The sequence continues at coordinate 190,989,751 of CM057345.1, forward strand.
AACACCCTAATCTAAATGGCAAGTATAGAAGAGGTTGAAGAAGTAGGAATTTTTCTCACTTTAGAATTTTATTTCTCACTATTTATCATTACTTTCTTCAAGTCAAGAGAGCTATGAGATGAAGAAGAATAAGAAGCTCAAGTGATGAAGAGAATGAGGTTAGAAATGCAACCATGGGTTAACTATGTCATGGCTAACTCATGTAGAGAATAAACCATAAGCTAGGGTTAGGATTAGGTTAATAAATATCTTAGAAATATCAAAATTGGTTGACTTAATCAATGGCAATCCAAACTCATGACTAATTCTCCACAATTTTGAATTAACTAAAATAATTAAAATCTAGCCATAATCACATCATGGTGTGATTCTCATAAACCCTAGTTTCATGTATAACCGAGCATGTTACAATTATACATATCACATATATATAATTTTGTAACAAAAGAAAAGAATACAATAAACATATATCACATATATGTTAAATGTATCCAAATGTGAGAAAAATAAATACTTAAGTGAGCAAATATTAGTTAATGTAATTTAATATATCAAATATATAAATATACATTAAATTATCGAATCAACACTTGATCCGATAATCCGGCTATATCACATATAACCGACTAATATAAAATGTATCATTTCATCGAATCAACACTTGATCCGATGACCCGGCTATATCATATATAACCGGCCGATATCACATAACGCGAGAATAGAATACGGTAACACATAAACGTATCAATCTTGTTCCCGCACATATCACATATGTGCCCCTACTCCGTTTCGCCTGAGCCAAGAAACCTCTGTGTATGACTCTAAAGACTCGTCAATACCCCGGCAGTAGGTGACGATCATATCAAACACCCACAAGCCGCAAGCGGTCAGCTAAACGTAACGGCCACCCAGGTATTGAGCGATCAGAAGATCAACAAGCAAGCCTGTATATACTCCTGCGAATCCAATCAGTAACACTACCGTACAGTCCGGTCTCTTCATTTGATATGTCGTATATCCAGTCTAGGGTAAACGTCATACCCCAGTAACCGATAAGTCATGTCGATGTGAGGCTCATAATGAGTCGAGAAACTACAGATAACACTTATCAGTAGATCTCCATATCAGCCATGGCCATGGACTTCCAGTTATAGCCAATCGAGTACAACGCAACATCAACCCCCAATACCGGGAGAGACGAAACCCCCCCTTTCGCTCATTGCCTCCATGTGATTCGGGACTGTACCCAAAAGCCTCCGTTTTGCACGTTCTCATGAACGTGATAAGGTGGAAATCAAAGCACAGTGGGAATCACACAAGACTCTATGACGATCTCGGGTCTAACCTGTACCAGTGTCACTAGAGAATTGCTATCTGACGATAGGTATAATACCACCTAGGAGTTCTCGACGAGTCTGTTCAGTGTACCCAGACTCCACTGAGCACCCGTATACCATCTTTGATGTCAAAAGCCAATGGATGCGGGGTCATCCATCGCCCATCATATTGGTCAAGAAGCGTATACGCTAGTCTACTCTGGAGTATTGATGCCCTGTCTCGATGCACCCTCGACTAGAAACAATTATAGGATGTACTTTTGGACTACCCTTGCCCCACTAGTATGATCTCCATCATAGTCCAAGTAGTCAAGTACACATCCTAAGGGCTTTATCAACATGTGAGAGAAAGACAATAAAACAATACAAGCCAACATGTTAAGAAAAAGAGCAACCAGATAGCATACTATCATATCGAGCAAGAAAGTCCTCTCTATATATATCAAAGGATCCACTATAATATACATCATATGTACAATAATGGCCTCTGGGGCATATGCATAACTAACAATCTCCTACTTGCACTAAGGCTAGCTGTTGTAGTATCTCATAACCAACATCCCGAAGAGTTTCTCAAATTGTATCTGGGGTATGGCCTTCATGAGTGGATCCGCAATGTTGTCCTTCGTGTCAACTCTCCTGACCTCGATCTCCCGGTGATCAACTATCTCCCGGATCAGGTGATACCACCTCAGAATATGCCTGGATCTCTGATAGTACCTGGGTTCCTTGGCCAAAGCCACAGCTCCATTGTTATCACAATCTAAAGGTATTGGATGCTCAATGGATGGAACCACTCCAAGTTCAGTTATGAACTTCTTCATCTAGACAGCGTCTTTGGCAGCATCGTTGGCAGCGATGTATTCAGCCTCCATCGTCGAGTCTACCATGGTTTCCTGTTTGGAACTCTTCCAACAAACTGCCCCTCCATTGAGGGTAAAGACAAATCCTGAGTAAGACTTAAGAGTCGTCCTTATCACTCTGGAAGCTCGAATCAGTAAAGGACTCCACCTGGAGTTCTCCGTTACCATACACCAAGAACATCTCTTTAGCCCATCCCAAGTACTTGAGAATGTTCTTCACAGCTGTCCAGTGACTCTCTTCAAGATCTGCTTGATACCTACTCACTAGACTTAGTGAGTATGCTACATCGGGTCTGGTACATAGCATCGCATACATGATAGAGCCTACTGCCGAAGCATAGGGTCTCCCTTGCATGCGAGCTCTCTCCAAATCAGTCTTTGGAGACATCTCTTTGGAGAGAGTGAGTCCAGAGATCGTAGGTAAATTCCCACGCTTCGATTCTTTTATACTAAACCTCTTTAGTATGGTGTCAATGTATCTGGATTGGGACAATCCCAGTATCCGTTTGGATCTATCTCTATAGATCTTAATTTCCAAGATGCAGGAGGCATCAACTAGATCTTTCATTGAGAATCTTTGTGATAAGAAGAACTTGACCGAGTGCAGCATAGGAACATCATTTTCTATCAAGAGTATGACATCCACGTACAATACGAGGAAGACAACCTTACTCTCTGCCACCTTCTTGTATATACAGGGTTCATCTATGTTTTTTATGAAGTCAAACTCTTTGACTACCACATCAAAACAGATGTTCCACTCCGCGATGCCTGCTTTAACCCGTAGATGGATTTAAGCACCTTGCACACCTTTCAGCTGCTCCCACTGTCTGCGAAGTGTAACTCTATGTAGCCCACCTCGGTACTTACGGGGAGGCGGAAAGAGTAAAAATCGAATTTTTATCCAATGGAAACATTAACTAACCATAAAAGATCTTTGCTAAACAAAAACTAACAAACTAACTACAAGTTCTAGCTACTAGGTAAGATGGTTATACCTAATTCTTGAACTCCTTCTCTTTTTGTTGTGGTCCTCTTTGTTGCTAGCTCCTTGGAGTGGTGTAGACGGCTCTTCCTCTTCGTCTTCTCTTTGTCGATGAAAGATCCACCCGAAAGCCTCTATCTTGAGCTCCTACCTCAACCAAGAAGTAACTAGAGTGCTTGGCTTGCTGGACTAAGAACCCTAGAATGAGTAGAGAGTTATCTTGATGGTTTTATCTCACAAAGCTCATGTTTTTCAACTCATTAAACAAGAGAGCTTTGAGGGAGGAAGAGGAGAGAGCTTTTCAAGAGAGAGAAAGAGCATGAAAGAATGAGAGTCTCCCTCCAACCTTGCTCTCATATGAGAGATATATGAGAATAATAATAATAGTTAAGAAAATTGTGATGGTTAGTTGATTTGACCATTATCATTTCACATTTAATGCTAATGCAAGCTTCAAGAATCATCTTTTGCTTAAAGAAAAAATCAAGGTCAACAAAAGTCAACAAGTCAAATGGTCAACCCAACCCTAACCATGGCACTATTATCCTTAATTAATATTATTAATCATATTTCTCATTCTCATTAGGGTTTAGAAATAGTCAACGGTCAAAAACCCTAATGAGGTTCCTCTGCCTCTGTCAACTGTGCATACACATCCGCATCCGTGTTCCGAGGAACATGAATATTATGAGACAAAACCAATCCCAAAACAAATACTAGGATCTGGCTTAAACCAAAGCCCGCTAGTAATAACTGCCCGGACACCAAACGTGCACAAGTGCTCGTATGTGAACGAACCCCGTCGCAAAACCATGCGACCTCTACTCTGTTTTGCCCAAAAGTGAACAACCCTCTGCGTGGGACTCTAAAGACTCGACACTACGCTGGCAGTGGGTTTAACCATAAGCCGCAAGCGATACTAGCTGTACGTAACGGTCCCCAGGTAGATGCCGATAAGAAGACCGATGAGGTGAACCCATCCGAACTCCTACTGAGCCTGAATGTGACAATCTCTGTACAGTCCGGTCTGTTAGTCTGAGAGTATCGCATGTCGGGCCTATGGGGCGGTAAACGTCAGTCCCCTAATAGCGGTACAAGTCGTGTCGGAGTGTAGTCCAGAACACCCTGAGAAACTACTGGAAACACTACTAGTAAATCTCGCTTGCCCTGGCCAGGGACTTTATGTAATGGCTCTTCTCGACACAGCGCGATATCAACTCCCAATACCGGGAGAGACGAATCCTGTCGAACTGTCACTGTCTCCAAGTGCTTCGGGACTGCACCCAACTACTACCTGTTTGCACGACTTATTTGAGCCGTGGTAGGGTAGTAATCTAAGAATAGTGGGAACACACTCGAGGCGAAGTGACACTGTCAAGTCAACGGACTAAGCTGTACTCATGTCACCTGGGAACTAATAACTGACGATGGGTATAATACCAACCAACAGTTCCCAGCGAGTCATGTCCAATATACTCGTAACCTAACGAGCACCTGCATACTATCTCCAGTACGACGTACTGATGGTGTGGGACATACCATCTCCCCTCCTTGGATGAGAAGCGTATACACTAGTCTACTCTGGAGTATCGATGCCCTGTCTCAATAATCCTACGTCCAGAGACCTGTATAAGGATGTGCTTGTAGACTATCCAGCCCTCACTAGTGTGACTGCCATCACAACGCTGGTAGTCAAGCAAAGATCCTAAGGACTCTATCAATATGTATTAGCGATATGTTAAAAAGAAACACATACACATATTAAGATAGATACAAACCAAGTAGCATACTACCATATTGAGCAAGAATATCAATCCGTGTATATATCCCAATCTTCCAAAATGTAATATAGAAACTAGTACTATACAATAATGGCCTCTAGGGCATATTACACTAACAATCTCCCACTTGCACTAAGGCCATGTGCTGGCATATCGCAGACCTATCATCTCGAATAGCCTCTCGAACTGCGTCTGAGGAATGGCCTTTGTGAATGGATCTGCAATGTTATCTTCTGTAGCAACCCTCCGAACCTCGATCTCCCGGCGATCTATGATCTCCCTGATCAGGTGATACCGCCTCAAGATGTGTCTGGACTTCTGATGGGACCTGGGTTCCTTTGCTAAAGCTATAGCCCCGTTGTTGTCACAATATAGAGGTATTGGATCAGCAATGGATGGAACCACCTGAAGTTCTGTCAAGAACTTCCTCATCCAGACGGCTTCTTTTGCGGCATCAGTTGCTGCGATATATTCCGCTTCCATTGTCGAGTCAACAACGGTTTCTTGTTTGGAACTCTTCCAACACACCGCCCCTCCATTAAGTGTAAAGACATAACCCGACATGGATTTGGAGTCATCCTTGTCACTCTGGAAGCTGGAGTCAGCAAAGGCCTCGATCTGGAGGTCTTTTCCGCCGTAAACCAAAAACATATCTTTAGTCCTTCTCAGATACTTCAGAATGTTCTTTACCGCTATCTACTGCTTCTCCCCAGGGTTTGACTGATACCGGCTTACTGCACTCAGTGCATAAGCTACATCTGGTCTGGTACACAATATCGCATACATTATAAAGCCTACCGCAGAGGCGTAGGGTATAATAGGCATGCGATCCCTTTCCAAATCAGCCTTGGGAGACATCTCTTTGGAGAGGGTGATCCCGTGACAAGCCGGTAAATTACCGCGCTAGGAATCTTCCATACTAAATCTTTTTAGTATGGTGTCGATGTACCTTGACTATGAAAGTCCTAATATCCTTTTGGACCTATCACGATAGATCCGGATCCCCAGAATGTAAGAGGCATCACCCAGGTCTTTCATGGAGAACCTGTGTGACAAGAACCCTTTGACAGATTGTACCATAGGAATGTCATTTCCTATCAAGAGAATATCATCCATGTATAAAACGAGGAATACGACAGTTCGTGCTACAATCTTACTATAAATACATGGTTCATCTGGATTTTTGATAAAGCCAAATTCTTTGACCGTCTCATCAAAACAGATGTTCCAACTCCGTGATGCCTGCTTCAGTCCATAAATGGACTTAAGCAACTTGCACACCTTCCCGTTGCTCTCACTCTGAATGAAACCCTCTGGCTGGTCCATATAGACACACTCTAAATTTCCATTTAGAAAAGCGGTTTTTACGTCCATCTGCCAAATCTCATAATCGTGGAAGGCAGCAATGGAAAGAAGGATCCGAATGGATTTGAGCATAGCCACTGGAGAAAAGGTTTCGTCATTGTCCAAACCAAGTCTTTGACGAAAACCCTTTGCAACAGGTCTAGCCATATAGGTCTCAACCTGTCCATCTACATCAATTTTCCTTTCGAAGATCCTATTGCAGCCTACGGGTTTTACCCCTTCTGGAGCAACGTCCAAAGTCCATACTTTGTTGGTGTACATGGACTCCATCTCGGTCCGCATTGCATCCATCCATTTTACCGAGTCAGTGCTCTGAATGGCCTGCTGGAAGCTAGTCGGCTCATCATTATCAATGATGCAATCCTCTCTATCCCCGTCTATGAGAAAACTGTAGTATCTCTCGGGCGGATGAGACTGCCTACTACTCCTGCGGAGTGGCGTAGGAATGTCCTGTCCTTTCGAACCTTTTGGTTCTACTAAACTTTCAGTAATAGCTTGTGGTTCTGGTATTTCTTCCAGTTCTATTGCGCTCCCACTTATTTGATTTTCTAAAAATTCAGTTTCTAAGAAGCAGGCATGATGAGAAACAAATACCTTATGTTCCTCTGCGTAATAGAAGAAATATCCCTTGGAGTTCTTTGGATATCCCACAAACTTGCACTGTACTGAGCGTGCCTCGAGTTTGTCCGCATGCTGCTTTTTGACAAAAGCTGGACATCCCCATGTCTTAATGTGTTTAAGATAGGGTTTCTTCCCACTCCACATCTGATATGGTGTGGTAGGCACTGACTTAGTTGGAATCCGGTTCAAAAGATATGCAGCTGATTCTAGTGCATATCCCTAGAAAGATCGCGGCAACTCAGCGTTACTCATCATGGAACGTGCCATATTCAATAGGTTTCGGTTCCGTTTCTTCGATACACCGTTGTGTTGTGGAGTGTATGGAGGAGTAAGCTAAAAGAGAATTCCATTCTCTTTTAGGTAATCCAGGAACTCGGCACTCAAGTATTCACCACCTCGATCAGATCTCAGTGTCTTGATACTCTTGCCCGTTTATTTTTCTACTTCATTCTTATATTCCTGGAATTTTTTGAAGGTCTCGGATTTATACTTCATTAAGAACATATGTCCATACCTTGAAAAATCATCCGTAAAAGTAATGAAGTAAGAATAACCACTTCGCGCATGTGTAGACATTAGACCACATACATCGCTGTGTACGAGTCCCAAGAGCTCGCTCGCTCTTACTCCGTGTCCAGTGAACGGAGTCTTTTTCATCTTTCCTTTGAGACATGATTGACAAGTTGCATATGATTGATATTCGAACGGATCCAAATATCATTCTTTATGCAACTTAGTTAACCTTGTCTCATTGATGTGACCCAGTCTACAATGCCATAAAAAAGCATGATTTAATTCTGGAGACTTTCTTTTTTTTGTATTCTGGATATTGAAAATCTGTGGTTGGTTCAATATGTATATACCGTTGCTTAATGTACCTGACCCAATCAGAACATGATTAAGATGAATGTTTACAACATTGCTTACAAATGCAAAATCATAACCTTCTTTAGACATTAAAGATACAGATATGATATTACAAGTCGAACTGGGTACAAAATAATTGTCGCGCAAAACCAAAACATGTCCATCTTTCAATCCCAAGTGATAGTCCCCCACGGACTCAGCATCCATGCCTGCTCTGTTTGCAACTCTAAGGGTCATATCACCTGCCTTCAAAACTCTACGCCTTCTCAGTGCCTGCAAAGAATTACAGATATGAGATCCCAATCCGGTATCCAATACCCAAGAAGTAGAGTTGATTGATAGACAGTTTTCAATAACATACACAGCTGAAGCCGAAGCCACAATTTGCTTCGGGTCCTGGTTCTTGGCCTTCCAAGCCCTGCAATCTTTCTTCCAGTGTCCTTTCTTATGACAATAAAAGCACTCTTCCTTCCCCACAAGCTGCCCCGCTACCTTTGCTACCTTTGCCTTTCCCTTGGCTTCCACTGTACTAACACCGCCTCTTGGTTTGGTGGGGGCCTTCTTCCTCTTTCCTTTGGCTTTCGCTTTGGACCTAGAAGAAGAAGCTCCTCCAATAGACAAAGTGGGTGTTTCCCTGACTTTCTGTAGGGTGCCCTCTGCACTCCTCAACATGTTGAGGTGTTCCGGAAGTTCAACTTCTTTTCCTTGCATGTTGAAGTTCAGGATAAACTGGGCGTAAGTGGAAGGAAGGGACTGGAGAATCAAGTCAGTGTAGAGCTCGTTCTCTAACGTGGTCCCGAGGTCCGCGAGCTCTTCAATGTAGCCAATCATCTTAATCACGTGTTCCGCTACAGATGATCCGACGGCCAACCTCGCTGAAAACAACTTTTTCGAGGTTTCGTATCTGGCGATACGAGATTGCTCTCCATATAGTTCCTTAGAATGGAGAAATATGGATACAAGGTCCATATTGCCGTGCCTCCTCTGATGTTCATTGTTCATAGAGGCAAGCACGAGGTACTTGGCCTTCGCGCGGTCAATCTCTCAGGTCTTACAGATTTCCTTATCCGCGAGACTGGATTCTGGACCTGGGACGGCGGGGGCTTTAGTGGTAAGGAGATACCCCAACTTCTCATAAGTGATTGCAATTTTGACATTCCTGAGGCAATCTTTGTAGTTTGGCCCTGTCAGTATATTTTTATCCAGTAGTAACTTAAGGCCGGTCATGATGTTTGATCGCTGCAATTAAGAGAGAGAGAATAAACACTTTTAGCATGATGCTCTTACAAGTTTAGAATGGTTTTTAGTTTGTCTAAACAGGATGGCTCCAACTGTTTCTCGAATCCTTCCTCAAACCATTAAAGAAGAATTAGTCGGGATCAATCCCACCGTACAATACTTGCTTAACCGTTCTGCCAGCCCAGTGTCGATGTAAGTCTACGGCAGCGCCCCGGCCGTCTGTCCGAGGCCAAAATGCGGAAACGAAAACTTTTTCTAAACTAGCAACTGGCGCTATCGTATACTATAAACCCGGATCGAACCATTAACCTATAAACTAGCAACTAGAGAAGGGATAGAAGAGCTATACCAATCGATCCGTGTCCTTTCGTCTTTGGCCACCATCCCAAGCTCCTCGCGGCATCTCCGATCTCGTTCTCCTCATCGGAAAGGGCACCACATCATCGAGTCTTTTTACGGCCTCCCGCTTCATCCGAAGCAACTCGGGCACGGAGTTCACTAGCCGACGTGTCCATGGTGAAGTAGAGAATGTGTGTTATTACTTTGTCTCTTGAGAATTTAGTGGATGCCATTAGTGAGGAGATAATGAGCTCAAGAAAGAAGAGGAAGAAGAAGAAGCTTTCCTCTCTTTTTCTTTTGTGTTGAGATCAAATGAGAGTGAGAGTTAGAATGGAAAATACAAGAGCTAACCTCACTATACATGGCTGCCCTTTCTCTCTCTCTCTCATTTCACCTCACAAATCAATCACTAAACATGACATGGTTCAAAGAATAAGATCATGAGTCACCACCCTTGTCCATGTTATAATTAATGCACCTAATCATGGTTTTGAGCTCATTATTTCCATATGCAAACATTAATCCAAATGTTTGCAACAATAAAAAGAGAATGGCATCTACTAAAGTAAACTCATGACGGATCACAAGAGTACCCCTCACCTGTATATACATACCTGCATCCGCATTCCGACTGAATGCGAATGGGATGAGACGAAAGTAATCCAACAAATCTAATACTAGGATCCGGCTTAAACCAAAGCCCACTAGTATGATCCGTCCGATCATGATCCGTGCACTACTACACGTATATGATCGAACTCTGCCATATATCATTCGTCCTCTACAACGTTTCGCCCAAAACTTGAGAAACTGTCTTTAGGGGACTCTAAAGACAATTCAATACGTTGGCTGTGGATTTAACCACTAGCACGTCAGTGGTACTAGCTGTACGTAACAGGCTACCAGGCATTAACCAAAAGGGAGGTCGATGAGCGAACTCATCCTGACACCCTACTGAGCCTGTCAGTGACAATATCCGTACAGTCTGGTCCGTTCGTCTATGTGCATCGCATGGCGGGCCTAGGGGGTTGCTAAAAGTCAAACCCCCAAAAGCGGTACAAGTCGTGTCAGAGTGTAGCCCAGAACACCCTGAGATACTACTAGAATACCTACCAGTAAATCTCTTGTCTTGGCAAAGGACTTGATTGATCTCAAAAACTATCTATTAACCGCAATCAAGAACAGCGTCGCTTGGTAGCTAGCCGGTGAGTACGGGTCGGTCCACAAGGATGTTGTGAATCTCCTAATCGCTCTTACGAGTTAATTCCGAAGGGTGTTCGGATTGATTTATTAAATCTAAAAACTAAATCTATCTATACTAAGATTATCTAGATCAAAATCTTGCTAGGGTTAGGTTTAGGAATGGTTTGAAAATGTAAATAAATCTCAACGCTTTGTATACCCAAATTAGGATCTAAGAGGAGTTATGGTAATTATCAATAAAGGGGATAAGATCCATTCGGGAAGGTGTTCCTTCCTCTAGGTTCTTGTTCTTCCTTTAGAGATCCTTACCCTAACCTCCATGGAAAACGCGGGCAACCGGGCCTTTATACTACGGTATCACTTCTACCTCGAGGGATAGGGTGCCGTAGGGAGCGGTGTGTGCGTGTATGCATGGAATCCTATTGATTGTATATGATGGGTAAGAAAGGAATGAGAGATCTCATCACTCAAAAGCCCTCCCCAAAGCTAACATCTAAGGCAAGGAATTAAAATCTAAACTAGAGCAATTAAATAAAACTACTTACAAATGGATCTCTCCAAACATCAACACAGGGTTGTCAGATCTGAATTCATGAAATGAAAAGAGGCACCGATGCTCTCCAAAAGATTTCTTATTAATGAAGGGAGGCATAGGCTCATACAAGATTTAAAGTTCCTATTTATAGAGGATAGGAAACCCTAGGTTACATTTGATTCGCACGTCTGCTATTACAAAAATACGCCCTAAGAAAAAGACCTATTCAACACTCCGCGCACCGCCACCAAAATCCACCGACACGGGCATATAACGGCCGCGGAACCGCGGCATGGGTAGGGCTGGGGCCACGGTTCCATGGCCCATTGGTGAGAACACTGGCTAAAATTTTGGGGTCAGCTTCTGGGTCTTTTTGGGCTTCTGATTCTTTGGTTCTTTTCTCCATTTGGCTTCTAGGTCTTCTCCAGATCTTTCAGTGAAAACTTATAGTGGTCTTCTAACCGTTCGCTTGACATCTTGAACCTTGCATTGTGAACTTTTCTTCGTCTACGCTTGACTAGGATCCTTCTTTTGTCCCTCTTTTGTATCATCTTTTATCTTTTTCACTGTTTTAGAACCAAGAACCTGTAACCTGTAATATGTAGCAGACATGCGTCAAAAGCACCTGTTTATTTATAAAACGAATAAGAATGGTGAATATAATAATACAATATCATGGTGTGAACAAATACCCACAAACTTATTTTTCATTCTCTACAAAAAACCTAACCGCACTTTCGCAAGGAATCGCAATTGCACTGAGCTCGTGCAACAAGCCGTTAAACCTCTAGGTGTCCCTAGTAGGAGGAGTGTTGTCTCCTTAGGGTTTTCAGCGGATACTACCCACAAAATCCTATCAATTTGGCTTATTGACTTTTATTCTTCAATTAGGTTTTCTAACAAGGAATTCTATTATCTTTGACCCGTAAATTATCCACCCATATTCTTCACACTTCCTCATTATTTAACTTAAGATTATTTATGTTTTATAGACTTACTTAGCTTTCGGCATCTCTTAAGTTTTCCTTCTAGAGTTCCATTTCCACTTAGGAATTTTTATCAACTCTATTAAAGATACAAGTTCTATTCTTCACTCCTCTCTCTTATCTAAACTCCAATCACATACCCCTATGTGTGTGTATAAATCACCTTTACACTTGGAAATTCAAATCAAGCAATCATACTCTTGTCCTTTTGTCCAAAGCACTTATTAATTGGTGAATTTTTAATTGAATTTTGCTTACACATCCTTCATGTGACCGTTAAGACTTCTTGAGGTACCAACGACCGATTACAAAATGCGTTTGCACTTTTAAAGCGTAATTCCTAGTCTTGCAACACCTAAGGCTTTAGCAGTGACTCCCAAACCAGTTGGTCTAAGGTACTAGGTGATGAAGCACCCTCGCTAAATTTTTTTTCTATTTTTGCAGCCTTAAGTAATCACAAAAACCAGTGTTCGTTTTTTTTTATTCTTTATTCACACTTGTATTTTTTATTTCATTTTCTTCATACTAAGGACTTCAGACAAGAGCATTTCAAGGTCTCCTCTACTATTCCAAGTTTCTAGGTGCGTGATTGTGCAAATTGTAGGGTATACATTTTCAGAATCTACACTTAAGCTAGAAATTATTTTTCAAACTTATACTCTAATAAAATATCAATACTTTTCCTTTGTTTCGACTTAGCCCAAAAAGTTAACTCAAAATTTGCCTATTTCTAAATAAACTACAAAGGCATATACTTTCTACCGTTAAACTTTAAGGAAGGTTATTTTTAGGGTTTTTAATTTACTAAGTCTAAGATCTAGTTGTTCCTAGCCAGTTAACCTATTTGTCAAACTCAAATCAACTAAGGCCAAAATTGAATACATTAATTTTTATAATTTTTCAAAATTTTTCAATTTTTATGGGTTTTCAAATAAATATGCAAATGCAAAAATATACATATGAATGCGAAGGAAGAAGACGTACCGAGCATACCCCCAAACATAAACTTGACAGTGTCCTCACTGTCATGCTGCACCAAGAGGGTTAAAATTTTCGGCACTCCCCTGTTTATTTATTTATAATTTTTTTTTTTTGAATTTTTTTTTATTTTTTATAGAAAAAGAAAACCCAAAATATATGTACATATATACAACAAGGTTCCCCCCAAACTTAAGCTTGGTCTTACACAAGCTAAAGGTTAGCACCAACCATTCAAAAATCTAATCGTGGTAATGGTCGAGTTGGTGAAAGAATGGAGTGGAAAGAAAAGAAATGAGAAACACACGAGACCGTATGGGAAGAAGAGTGGAATATGGTCTCGGTGTAGGAGAAGAAGGGCGGAAAAGAGAAAGAAGGGTAGCACGATCTTGAGAGTGTAAATTGACTGAATAAATTAGCACAATTTATGATGACCGATGTGTTAAAAGCGATTGTGCTAACCTATCAACCCGTCGAGAAATGGGGTCAAATCCCTCAAGATTCGCAAGAAAGCATGGGTACGCCGAACTTGGTATTGGAGATGAAAGCGTAACGGTCTCTTGTACGGTCGGATAGATAGGAAGGACAAAAGGGAGTGAATTAGGGATAGTCTCATTCTCACCGTAGTAAACTATCTCGAACTTGAAAGATTCCATCAATGGTTCGAAATGGCTGTATGCAATCGAGTCTGATGGTTCAACTAACTCATCTGAAAATGTAAAGGACTCAAACTCGGGCGGTGAGTCTTCAACATCGTCCGAAAAAGTGAAACACTTGTAAGTGTTATCGGCTGTGAGAACTGTGTCAGATTCAAAGGAAAATTTTTCAAGCTCATAGTCTTCAAGCATGATCTTATGCGTGGTCGGAACGATGGAAAAGAGGGGGGGGTGATTTAGTTAAAGGGTCAAGAGGATGGATTGGAAAATCAGACACATCGAACAAAAATGATTCAACCTCAATATGATCCTCAAAACTCTCCTCAATACTATCCTCATAATTCTCCTCAATATTTAACTCATCCATGCCATTCTCATCAAAATCAAGACGTATATGAGGTTCGGGAGAAACATCTAATGACTCGGGATGATGAGTTGAACATAAAATTTCAATCAAATCAACAGGTTCATCGTCCGAAATATTCCCGGCGTCTATATCCTCAATCAAGTGAAAATCAATTTTTTTGACACCTCATCAAAAGCATGGATATTTATCAATTCAGGTTCTAGATTGGAGGTGTAAAGGTCAAACGGATTAGGTGCGGTTTCACTCGAAAGGGTTTTTTCACAATCAGGCAAATCAAGCACTACAAAATCGCACAACTCATCATTTTGGATACATGTTTGAAAATTGGAGTTGTTGGATTCAATTGGGCATGTGTAGGTTTGATTTGGAAATCCTCTCACATTCTCACTCTGTCCAACCGCCTCCTATACATTGAAAAATTTGGAACTAGCGGGAAACTAGCTACCGGTTCACTAGGTTGCATAAGGGCGGCAATGGATGCTTCCACATATAAGCTTCTAATGACTGTTCCAAACTAGACTTGGGTGGTGAGGGGGTTTCGGGAAAAGATTCGAAATTGTTTGGATACGTGAAACTCCCAAAAGACTGTGTAGAAACAGGGTCTAGTGAAGGTGGGAAAGTCGGGTAGGACTGGTAGGAAGTGGGTGGTTGGATAGGGGTAGGGTCAACATGTGGATAAAAAGGTGAATGGACTTATTGATCCCTAGAACTAGATGAGTGGAGAGGGGTGAAAGATCAGCTACGAGATTGAGCAATGTGCTCAGCAATGGACATCGGTTTAGGAGTTACAGCAGGACTTGAAAAAGTGGTGTCAACGTACGAAGGTGGTGAAGGTTGACATGGTTGACACAAAGTGGGTTGCAACGTCACACTGTTTCTCCTAGACGCTTCTATTTGATCATTCAAAGAAATTTTGGGCATGGATGGATCTTCCTTAAATCGACCGAAACAATTAACGTATGAAGCAAAGTTAGGTTCGGGATACCAAAGTTTGGTAAGAGATTTGTGATGTGGGGTATCCATGATGTAAGAATGAGAAGAGAAAGAAGGTGGGTGTAAGTGGGGTGCAAGGATTTCTTAGCGACAAAATTTTTGCAATTTTTTTTTTATAAAACTTTTCCTCTTATTTTTTTTTTATTTGTTTTGCAAAAATTTTCGATAAAGGGCTTAGACACAAATGCAATCAACCAGAAATGCACAATCAGGCCTAGATCTAGGATCACCTAGGTCAGCTAGACAGCTCCTAACTGTTCCAAAGGGCTAGAAATAGGACCTCAAACCGCCTCTTCACCGCCAATTGCGGCCAGGTAAGTGCCAAGTAAGTGGGAGGCTCTCCGCTATAAGTAGCGGTCCTAATTAAGTAACCACTTGCCTTGATACTCTTGCCTAGACACCACAAAGTCAAGTTAGGATAAACGGCCGATGCCTATAACTAGTCCTCTGTCCTATTGAGCTCGAAGTCCTTAGGGCTGAGTCTAGTATTTTTTTAATTAAAATATGGTCAATGCAAATGCCTTATGTGATTTCTGGAGTCCTGGGAAGGGTGATGAAATCCCTACCCAATTTGAATTGGTCAAAAGCCCCTTAAAGTCAGTTTTAAAGATATGCAAAACAGAAAAATCACTTGCAATCAAATCTTTTTTTCTTATTTTATGCGCGGCGCAAAGAATCCTGCACAAGATTGTTATTTGGAAAGAGAAAGATTTTTAAAGCACAGAATCCTGCAGGTATTTTTCAGAAAAGGTATATCTAGATTTCCAGAGAATAAACAGAGGATGTTACAGAGCAAATTTTACTGGATGTCGTCACCACTGCACCACCTTTACGCGGCTATAGTTGGTCCCCACCGCGTTTCCGCGGTCAAATTGACTGCACGGTTCCCCAAAAAAATTTTGAAAGGATGATTCTGCCAGATCGCGGCGGATCCGCAGCCTAAAGCTAGGTAAGGCCGTGGTTTCGCAGTTAGGGAAGGAGTTCAGTACCAGAAATTTTTGTGGCAGTTCTGTTGTTTAAAATCTCTTCTGTTCCGATATCCCGTTTTCTGTTTCGCTTTCTGGAAATTTCCAGATCCGTCTCGAGTGTAAATCCTGCAAAATTCAAACAAGAATACCCTTTCCAAAAATAACAGATAATATATTTTTATATTTTTTGTGATTTTTCAGATTATTATTATTTTTTTTAATTTTGATTAACCCGAAATTGCAAAAAGGAAATTTTACACCATCCCCGACAACCGCGCCATTTGATTGATCTCAAAAACTATCTATTAACCACAATCAAGAACGGCGTCGCTTGGTAGCTAGCCGGTGAGTACGGGTCTGTCCACAAGGATGTTGTGAATCTCCTAATCGCTCTTACGAGTTAATTCCGAAGGGTGCTCGGATTGATTTATTAAATCTAAAAACTAAATCTATCTATACTAAGATTTTCTAGATCTAAATCTTGCTAGGGTTAGGTTTAGGAATGGTTTGGAAATGTAAATAAATCTCAACGCTTTCTATACCCAAATTAGGATCTAAGAGGAGTTATGGTAATTATCAATAAAGGGGATTAGATCCATTCGGGAAGGTGTTCCTTCCTCTAGGTTCTTGTCCTTCCTTTAGAGATCCTTACCCTATCCTCCATGGAAAACGCGCGCAACCGGGCCTTTATACTACGGTATCACGGCTACCTCGAGGGATAGGGTGCCGTAGGGCGCGGTGTGTGCGTGTATGCATGGAGTCCTATTGATTGTATGTGATGGGTAAGAAAGGAATGAGAGATCTCATCTCTCAAAAGCCCTCCCCAAAGCTAACATCTAAGGCAAGGAATTAAAATCTAAACTAGAGCAATTAAATAAAACTACTTACAGATGGCTCTCTCCAAACATCAACACAGGGTTGTCAGATCTGAATTCATGAAATGAAAAGAGGCACCGATGCTCTCCAAAAGAATTCTAAAATTTATTAATGAAGGGAGGCATAGGCTCATACTAGATTTAGAGTTCCTATTTATAGAGGATAGGAAACCCTAGGTTACATTTGATTCGCACGTCTGCTATTACAAAAATACCCCCTAAGAAAAAGACCTATTCAACGCTCCGCGCACCACCACCAAAATCCACCGACACGGGCATGTAACGGCCGCGGAACCGCGGCATGGGTAGGGCTAGGGCCGCGGTTCCGTGGCCCATTGGCGAGAACACTTGCTAAAATTTTGGGGTCAGCTTCTGGGTCTTTTTGGGCTTCTGATTCTTTGGTTCTTTTCTCCATTTGGCTTCTGGGTCTTCTCCAGATCTTTCAGTGAAAACTTATAGTGGTCTTCTAACCGTTCGCTTGACATCTTGGACCTTGCATTGTGAACTCTTCTTCATCTAGGCTTGACTAGGATCCTTCTGTTTGTTGGTCAAAAGTCCCTCTTTTGTATCGCCTTTTATCCTTTTCACTGTTTTAGATCCAAGAACCTGTAACCTGTAATATGTAGTAGACATACGTCAAAAGCACCTGTTTATTTATAAAACGAATAAGAATGGGGAATATAATAATAAAATATTATGGTGTGAACAGGACTTCGTTTAATGGCTCTCCTAGACACAGCGCGATCTCACCCCAATACCGGGAGAGACGAAACCCCTGCCGATCCGCTCACTGCCTCCATGTGGCTCGGGACTGTACCCAACTAAAACCTGTTTGCACGACTCCTTTGAGCCGTGGTAGGGTAGTAATCAAAGCACGGTGGGAACTCACACGAGACAAATAACGATCTCAGGTCGATGAACTAACCTGTACACATGTCAACTGGGAACTGCTATCTGACGCTAGGTATAATACCAACTAGCATGTTCCCGGCGAGTCCTATCCGATGTACTCATAACCCAATGAGCACCTGTATACATCTTAGGTGAACCAACTGACACCAATGGCTTGTTAGACCGGCCACCGCCCCTCGTCGGGGTCTCGACTGTATACACTAGTCTACTAATGGAGTATCGATGCCCAGTCTCGAAACTCCCACAACTAGGGACCACTTTAAGGATGTGCTTATAGACTACCCAACTCTCACGTATAAGATCGCCATAATACTGCTGGTAGTCAAGCAAGAATCCTAAGGGCTCTATCAACGTGCAATAGTGATCTATAGCATCACCTAAAGCTGTACACGATGATAAAGATAAACAAGATAGTATACTATTCTCTATCAACGTGTAATAGTGAACTGCAATGTCTCCTAAAGTATGTACACGATGATAAAGACAAACTAGATAGTATACAATTCTCTTGAGTAAGACTGTGCTACCGGCATAGGTCCTCCCTCAATCATTGCATTCACGTGCCTGTGATCCAATAATTGACTCTGAGGGCACTATATCCAACAATCTCCCACTTGCACTCAAGGCTAACTATTGCGATATCGCATACTCACAGCCCATGTGATACCGAACACCCAACTCCTCTACTGATCAGTCTCACAAAGCCCGTTTGTGAAACTATTGCGTTCGAGGAATAGCCTCGGCTAGTGGATCCGCACTGATGTTTCTTTCTATGTCTCTCTTAATCTCAAGTTCGCGGAGAAACCCATCTCCCGAAATGAGCAATACCTGTCTTAGAATAGGTCTGGATATCAGATCGGACCTAGTTCAAAAATGAACTCCAAATCCAAACTTCTTAGACTGTATCATCAACTGAACTTAATCACTATCCTGTGCCATGCCTCCCTCAGTATCCGCTTGGACCTCCTGTCCAAACTACTGTCCCTTGTCAGAGGAAAAACTATAACTCTGACAGTCACTCTGTCATCCAAGTCACCTTGGAAGCCTGGAATGATAACCGTCTCCCGAAGGAGGCTGTGAATATCATATCCGTAGAACATCTACTTATGTTCTAAAACTGCTTCTGAATGTTTCTCCAGGATTGGATTAATATCAACTTCTTGCATCTAGTGCAAAAACAATATCTGGTGTGGTACTTAACATCTCATGATTGACTCAATTGCCTAAGCAAGTGATCTTCCAATCATGCACATCCCTCTCCCCTTTAGTCTGTAAGACACCTTTAGAGAGGGTGACTCCATCACCTGCAGGTATACTACCGTGCCAGGAGTCGTCCATTCTAAAACACTTTTAGAATGCTGTCTAAGTACTCATATTGGGAAACTACCCAAATCTAGATCTAAAACCATAGATACAGTAAGCAGAATGTCTGATATAATATTCATATCCTATGTGGAGAAACCACTGTGTGACAACCAAAGTATAACCGATCGCAGTATAGGAATTTCACTTCCTACTCTGTATATGTCATCCAAATACCAGGACATCACACCCTACTACCTTCTTAACAGATCCATCCCCTATTCTGATGAAGTCAAACCCATGACTGTCACATCAAAAATAGATGATCTATCTCCGCTATATCCGCTTTAGTCTATAAATAGACATAAGCCACTTGTATACTATGCTTCTGTTACTCCCACTGACTACGACAACCCTCTGGCAGAGTCATATACACGTGCACTTCTAAAGCCAGTTCAGAACGACGCTATACTCATCCTCCTGCCGGGTCTCATAGCCTGGAACAACAGTAGTGTCAAGTCTGCGTAAACAAGAACCTCCTTGTCACCGTCTTCGAGCATACCGAAGTACCTCTCGGGTGCCTGAGATTACCCACCATATCTACGGAGTGGCCAATGGAATGTCAAACCATATTTAATCTTTAGGTTCTTATCAAATTTTCAGTAATCGTTTGCGGTTCTAGAATCACTTCCAGTTCTACCATACTCCCACTACAGTTTTCTGAAAAATCCATTTTACTAAAACTGTGGCGAGTCAAGAACAATATCACTATTGATCTTCCAGATGGTAGAAAGTCAACCCTCGTCATAACCCGGGTCAACCCATAAACTGCCATTACAGAAACGTGCCTTAAGTTATCCAGAGTCTGGTTTTAAGCATAAGCCGGACAACTCCCCGTACCTTAACATCGTTAAGATATGAACCGTTCTATATCCAATATAGAAACAGAGGCACTGATTTAATTAGAACCAGATTCAAATCATGCAGCTGTCTCCAGTGCATGTAAACTAAATGGAAGGAGGCCGATCAGCATTACTCAACTTAGGAATGCATTCAGATATGAGTAACCTGAAAGAGAAACAAGTTTCTCAAAACCATTACTATCAACTGAATACCAAACACAAGTATCTACATCTTCGATCACCTTAAAGAATCCTGATACTTGCAATACCTTGTTCTCTACTTTATTCATATACCTATAACTTCTCAAAACTTGGATCTTGTATTTCTATGAAACACATGTCTAAGAACTAGAGAAGTCATGAGTAAACAGAATATAGTACGAGTACCAACCCCTCTGTCCTAATGGACACTGGACAACATACAATACTTTGTATAAGTCCACTGAGTCTAATAACTCATTCGCTATGTGTCGTAGGTTGAAAACTGTACTTATGGTTAAGAAGAATTACACCGCTGTTTAATGCTCCTTACCTAACCATCCACTGATATAGGTAAATGTCAGAGACATAATTTCAAAAATTTATATCTCACTTTATAAAAACAAACGTACAGATATATCAATTTGAAATTGGTGCATAACAACGGATATTCAAAACCAAATATTTGCCATCCAGCAAACATCCCAGGTGATTTTCTCAAATATCACCAATTACGACGAATCCTGATATAATGAGGATGATCACCCAATTCCCAATAACTTACTCCCACTCATCATCTGTAAAACCATACAGATGTGAGAATCAATCCTGGTAAATGCATACCCTGGAGCAAGGACTAATTGGGAAATCAGTTTTCTTTTAACAATACACAGTGAAACTGAAACATGTAAATGTTTCGAAGGGTATCCGGGTATTCCTAGTAATACCTCTTCCATTATCAGATTCACAACTGTAACCGTATATTTCTTTGCCATATCTCCAAATCCCTTTATATGTCTTTAGTCATTACCTTCTGTACACTCACTTAGGCTAAATGGTTTTCTTCCTTCCCTACCGTTCGGCACTAGCCTATGGTTTGGAAGAAGACTATCCAATAAGCGTAATAGGTGTACTGTCCTAATCCTAGGAGCACTCGAAACCTGAGAGAAGGTGAGGATAAAAGACAACTGAATAGACCTTATTCCTAATTCTCCTGAACCAGAATCCATCCCCGAACTGGAACAAGTTCCTTTCGAGTTCGTATATAACCATACGATGGAGTATCCAATAAACTGTGGATCTTCGTAGTGATACGGGGTGTTCCGGAGAAATACAAAGGTGAAGTAGGAGTGGCGATGAAATACTTGGTTTGGTCGTGAATGATAGCAGTCGCAATTTACTTTGCCCTCTTACTAATCCCTTTATTTGTCTTTACTTAATACCTTCTGTACACCTTTTAGGCTAAATGGTTTTTTTCATTCCCAACCGTTCGGCACCTGCCTATCGTTTGGATGAAGACTATCCAATAAGCGTAATAGGTGTACTGTCCTAATCCTAGGAGCACTCGCAGCGTGAGAGAAGGTAAAAGGAAAAGACAACTGAATAGTCTTATTCGTTTTCTCCAGAACCAGAAACCATCCTCGAATAAATTCCTTCGAGTTCGTATATAACCATACGATGGTTTTGTCTAATGGAAGTGGGTGTTCGTAGTAATACGGGGTGTTCTGGAGAAAAGGGTAAAAGTAGGAGTGGCAATGAGGTATGCAACTCTGACAATCCAAAAGCCAGTGTTTTAAGAAGGTTCGGTTAACTTGGTCACTGAGTCATAGTCTAAGGTCGGGCCATCGTCGCTGCCAAAGAGAGAGAGAAAAGAAACACTCAGCGTGCACTCTAACCTAGATCAGAATGGTTGTCAATTTATCTGATCAGGAAACCTCCCACTGTAACCTCAAATTCTCCTCCAAACCTGAAAAAAGAATTAGTCGGGATCACCCGAGGAGTAAACCAACTCATCGGTGGGAATCGGGATCCAACTATCATCGCATGATAACGTGATGAAATCCACTCACGTTATCACACTCCAGAAGGTATGCGCATGCCTGGCAAGTTTCAGTTTGTTTAGAAACTCCCGATGTGATTTTTACCCCATGCTCTTATGACCTTGACGAAAGCCAACATATCATAAGTCACATGTCAAGTTCTACCCGTCATTGTCCAGGTTAATTTGAACCCACCCGTACATACCCTTGACGAAGGCCAAAATAGTAGTACGACTGTCCCAAACTAACGCATCTATCTATGGAGCAGAAAAGTAATAAATAGCTACCATACACTATGCCTTGACGAAGACCAACATACATAGCATGAATACTAAGTGCTACTCTTCTGAAATAACGGAGGGCTACGAATGGTTTTTGGCGAAAAACCTTTAACGTAATGAACTTGATATCGTTGAAGGAACCGGATAGGTTTTTATAAAAATATAGTGGCGAAAACATTTGCTAAAGAGGTCACTCCCGGTGAAGGGATCTCGGCTCTTTCCCATTAGAATGAGGTGCAGGATATTCCAACTGAATACCACGATGCAAAGCAAAAGGCAATCGGCTATAGTGAAGTTATTACCCTGACGCAAACTTCTGTCCAAGGGGCCACTCCCAGTGAAGGGATCTCGACCCTTGCCTCCTCGACTGAGGTGCAGGATATTCATACCCGAATACCACTGTGCAAAACAAAAGAGAATGTCCTTGCAATAACAGCTTTTTTTGAAAAATGTTCCAACAACATCAGAATAGGTTTGTTTAGCTTGCATTGATCCGAATCAATGCAGTCCCATCAATTAATCACACCACAAAATAACGAAAATATGATGTACGTATATGCCATCCAATTTCGCCACTGGATCCTGTCATCACCCGTTAGGTTACTTAACTAACGACAGAGCAGGGACTGGACTAGCGCGGATGCAAAACATATACAACATCTACTAGTATATATATCAATATATAATAATCGCTCAAGGCGTGATAAAAATGAAACATCACAGAAATGTAATAAGCATCACAAAACAATACAGATAATCTGGAAGCCCCGGGTTTCACAGAGCCGCAACTGAAACCCGACGTTCCCCTGGTCGTATGGATAGCCTGTGCAGTGAAATCCTAGACCCCTACGGGCGCGGCAAGTTACCCGCCAAAACCTGAAGCGAGGCATCCCCCTTCAACAATGTGAATGGACCACCCAGCACTTCGCGGAATCCGGTAACTTGAGCACCCCTCCTTGGGTCAACCTGCACCCCTTACGATTGCGGCGAATAGCCCGCCAATTCTAGAGTAAAGCCCCCTCTGTCTCAAAGCCATGAGATACGGGCCCGTTGCTCTCTAGAACCCGGCTATCCGTGCACCCTACCGTGGGGTAATCCTAGTATAGAAAGTAAAATATATGAAACGGGTACATCGACCTCAGCCCGGTCGTGCCCCAAAGAATAATATACAAACAGGCAGTGACGGCAGTCCACATGTCGGACGCTCGCCCTAAAATAACAAATGTACAAATACAACCAAACTGTACTACCATTGCATCCAAGCTATCCACCACGATAAATCCGCAACATCACAGCACAACACAGAACATCAACTTGAATGTCACGTTCGCAAATCCGTCTAAAAGAGATATAGCAATTAGACAAGATTTACCGATCAAATGACATTCACGGTCGCAGATATAATGTAAATACTGTAAACTAACATGTTTAAAATTTTCGATCGACAAAATTTCCCGAAGTGGGCCCCAAGTACAATTCCCAGTACTCAAAATAATCTGGGCCAAAACAAAAATTACCAGAAACCCCAATTCCAAGTCAGAGACCACTACAGAAAATTTGGTGCATTGTTGCTACAGTGCTACGGCGGAACCGCGGCCAAAACATGGGTACGGCCAAGATTCCGCGGCTCAACGGTGATATCAATGTACCAAATTTTCTCAGATCTCTTAGAAAAGCCCGCCTGATTTTCTGCAATACTCAAAATAATTTTTCGACGACAAAAAAATTTCGACAGAAATTGCACAAATTGGAATCGCGGTTTTGGAAATTTTGTTTGATCGAAGTTCTAAACACGTTAGAGCAAGCTAGTAAAGGTTAATGGCATGGCTCTGATACCATGTGAGTGTACGGTAGCGCCACGGCCGTCTGTCCGAGGCCAAAATGCGGAAACGAAAACTTTTTCTAAACTAGAAACTGGTGCTATCGTATACTATAAACCCGGATCGAACCATTAACCTATAAACTAGCAACTAGAGAAGGGATAGAAGAGCTATACCGATCGATCCATGTCCTTCGGTCTTTGGCCACCATCCCAAGCTCCTCGCGGCAACTCCGATCTCGTTCTCCTCGTCAGAAAGGGCACCACATCATCAAGTCTTTTTACGGGCTCCCGGTTCATCCGAAGCAACTCAGGCACGAAGTTCGCTAGCCGACGTGTCCAAGGTGAAGTAGAGAATGTGTGTCATCACTTTGTTTCTTGAGGATTTAGTGGATGCCATTAATGAGGAGATAATGAGCTCAAGAAAGAAGAGGAAGAAAATGAAGCTTTCGTCTCTTTTTCTTTTGTGTTGAGATCAAATGAGAGTGAGAGTTAGAATGGAAAATACAAGAGCTAACCTCACTATACATAGCTGCCCTTTCTCTCTCTCTCTCTCTCTCATTTCACCTCACAAATCAATCACTAAACATGATATGGTTCAAAGAATAAGACCATGAGTCACCACCCTTGTCCATGTCATAACTAATGCACCTAATCATGGTTTTGGGTTCATTATTTCCATATGCAAACATTAATCCAAATGTTTGCAATAATAAAAAGAGAATGGCATCTACTAAAGTAAACTCATGACGGATCACAAGAGTACCCCTCACTTGTATATACATACTTGCATCTGCATTCCGACTGAATGCAAATGCGATGAGACGAAAGTAATCCAACAAATCTAATACTAGGATCCGGCTTAAACCAAAGCCCACTAGTACGATCCGTCCGATCATGATCCGTGCACTACAGCACGTATATGATCGATCCCTGTCATATATCATACGGCCTCTACAACGTTTCGCCCGAAACTTGAGAAACTCTCTGTGGGGGACTCTAAAGACTCGTCAATACTTTGGCTGTGGATTTAACCGCTAGCACGTCAATGGTACTAGCTGTACGTAACGGGCTACCAGGCATTGACCAAAAGGGAGGTGGATGAGCGAACTCATCCTGACACCCTACTTAGCCTGTCAGTGACAATATCCGTACAGTCTGGTCCGTTCGTCTATGAGCATCGCATGGCGGGCCTAGGGGTTTGGTAAAAGTCAGACCCCCAAAAGCGGTACAAGTCATGTCGGAGTGTAGCCCAGAACGCCCTGAGATACTACTGGAATACCTTCCAGTAAATCTCTTGCCTTGGCCAAGGACTTCGTGTAATGGCTCTCCTAGACACAGCGCGATCTCACCCCCAATACCGGGAGAGACGAAACCCCTGCCAATCCGCTCACTGCCTCCATGTGGCTCGGGACTGTACCCAACAAAAACCTGTTTGCATGACTCCTTTAAGCCGTGGTAGGGTAGTAATCAAAGCACAGTGGGAACTCACACGAGACAAATGACGATCTCAGGTCGATAAACTAACCTGTACACATGTCACCAGGGAACTGCTATCTGACGCTAGGTATAATACCAACTAGCATGTTCCCGGCGAGTCCTGTCCGGTGTACTCATAAGCCAATGAGCACCTGTATACATCTTAGGTCAACCAACTGACACCAATGGCTTGTGAGACCGGCCATCGCCGTTCGTCGGGGTCTCGACTGTATACACTAGTCTACGAATGGAGTATCGATGCCCAGTCTCGAAACTCCCACAACTAGGG
The DNA here is from genome assembly GCA_030015575.1 of Agapanthus africanus. Taxonomy (NCBI): domain Eukaryota; kingdom Viridiplantae; phylum Streptophyta; class Magnoliopsida; order Asparagales; family Amaryllidaceae; genus Agapanthus; species Agapanthus africanus. Next base: position 191,015,711 of record CM057345.1, read on the forward strand.
ACCACTTTAAGGATGTGCTTATAGACTACCCAACTCTCACGTATTTGATCGCCATCATACTGCTGGTAGTCAAGCAAGAATCCTAAGTGCTCTATCAACGTGCAATAGTGATCTGTAGCATCACCTAAAGCTGTACATGATGATAAAGATAAACCAGATAGTTTACTATTCTCTATCAACGTGTAATAGTGAACTGAAATGTCACCTAAAGCATGTACACAATGATAAAGGCAAACTAGATAGTATACAATTCTCTCGAGTAAGACTGTGCTACCGGCATAGGTCCTCCCTCAATCATTGCAATCACGTGCCTGTGATCCAATAATTGACTCTGAGGGCACTATATCCAACAGTCGGTACTTCGAGGGAGGTTTTACGACGCTTTCGTGAAGTTCCTTAATTAAATAACCTCATTTCCCTGTGAGCGTACCCCCGCTAACACCTTTCTAGACACCTACTTGGTTTATAGCATTAATCGTTAAGTGAGAAAGTTTCCTGAGGAGTAGCATATACTCACAGTAGGATCGTGATCCAAATATCATTGTCTGATAAAACTGAAGGAATCCTACCAAAATTATCACACTCCAAATGGTATGCAACACTAACAAGTTTCAGTTTCTTTAGAAACTCCCGATGTGGATTTTTGCCCCATGCGCTTATGACCTTGACTTTGGCCAACAAATCATAAGTCACATGTCAAGTTCTACCCGTCATTTTCCAAGTTAATCTGAACCCACCCGTACCTACCCTTGACTTTGGCCAACAAGACAGTACGACTGTCCCAAACCAACGCATCTATCTATGCAACATATGAATATCCAATAGCTACCAATCACAATGCCTTGACTTTGGCCAACAAACATAGCTTGAATACTATTGACTATCCATATGAAATGACGGAGGGCTACGAATGGTTTTGGCGAAACCGTGAACGTAGTGAACTTGATATAATCGAAGGAACCTGATAGCTTTTAAAAGGAGTGGTTTAAGCTCCGTGTTTTTAAAAGTTTTCTGTTTTGGAAAAAACCGAGTGGTTTTGAAATTGTTCCAACGATTTAACTTTGGTTTATTTTCTTTGCACTAATATAATGCGTCCCATCAATTAATCCTACCATTGCAGAAAATAACGAAAATATGACGTACACTTATGCCATCCGCATTCGCCACGGGGCCTCGTCATCACCCGTTAGGTTACTTAACTAACGACAGAGCGGGGGCTGGACTAGCGCGGATGCAAAACATAAGCAACGCCTACTAGATATCATATATAGATATATACATTCGTCAGACGCAATGATAGCCATTCCAGATCACAGATGAACACATTGGATATGCTCGGAATCAGCATTTTGTTCGATCCTGCAACGAAAAATGGATTACACGGTCGCGATGAATTGCCAAACCCCACCCAAGACCCCTACGGGTGCGGCAAACTACCCGCCAAGTACCCGAAGTGAAGCAACCTCCCTCAACAACGTGAGTAGGACACTCGGCACTTCAAAGTACCCGGTAGTTTGTGCACCCCACCTTGGGTCTATCTTAGGAGCAAAAATAGTAAAAGAAATAATATACAATGGCGGCTACAACCTCAACCCGGGTGTGCGTCCATAAAAATAATATTGCATCAATTTACAATTTACATCAAATGAAAGATAAATAAACACTCATCTCACAACCCCGGGTATTCATCCGTGATAATCCAACAAGTTCATATACACAATCCAACATCACAGATCACAGATATGTACAACCCCCACTAATCGACGTATAACGATTAGTCGACGTTCAGTACATATAGCACATTACAGATATAATCAACTAGCTAAAGTTTATAGAATTTCGATCAATATTCCAATTTGAAACTACCCCAAATATAATACTGTTCTCAGAAGAATCTGGGCAGAAACAAAGTATCTGAAAAATCACAAAACATCAAGTTGGACACTCTGTAGGTAAAATGCAGGTAAAACGAGTTGACTCCGAGTCGACTCGGCCGCGAATCTGCGGTGAAACGCTTGGTTTCGCTGCGCTTCCGCGGCAGTCTGACCGAGTCATGAGCTCGTTTTTCTTGGGTGTTCCAAAAAACCCTGCACGTATTTTTTTGGTCTCTGGAAATATTTTTAGACCTATTTTTAAAATCGGCAAAAAACACTGATTTTTGATGTATTTTGCGATTTTTTCAGAATCGAAGTTCTAAACACTTTGCTAACATGCTAGTTGTCATTTAGCTAGGCTCTAATACCACTGTAAGTCTATGTAACCCACCCCGGTAGTTACGGGGAGGCGGAAAGAGTAAAAATAGAATTTTTATCACAAGGAAACATAGACTAACCATGAAGGATCTTTGCTAAACAAAAACTAACAAACTAACTACAAGTTCTAGCTACTAGGTAAGATGGTTATACCTAATTCTAGAACTCCTTCTCTTCTTGTTGCGGTCCTCTTTGTTGCTAGCTCCTTGGAGTGGTGTAGACGGCTCCTCCTCTTCGTCTTCTCTTTACCGAAGAAAGATCCATCCGAAGGCCTCTACCTTGAGCTCTTATCTCAACCAAGAAGTAATTAGAGTGCTTGGCTTGCTGGACTAAGAACCCTAAAATGAGTAGAGAGTTGTCTTGATGGTTTTATCTCATAAAGCTCATGTTTTTCAACTCATGAAACAAGAGATCTTTGAGAGAGGAAGAGGAGAGAGCTTTGCAAGTGAGAGAAAGAGCATGAGAGAATGAGAGTCTCCCTCTAACCTTGCTCTCATATGAGAGATATATGAGAATAATAATAATAATTAAGAAAATTATGATGGTTAGTTGATTTGACCATGATCATTTCACATTTAATGCTAATACAAGCTTCAAGTAGCATCTTTTGCTTAAAGAAAAAATCAAGGTCAACAAAAGTCAACAAGTCAAATGGTCAACCCAACCCTAACCATGGCACAATTATCCTTAATTAATATTATTAATCATATTTCTCATTCCCATTAGGGTTTAGAAAAAATCAACGGTCAAAAACCTTAATGAGGTTCCTCTACCTTTGACAACTGTGCATACACACCCGCATCCGTGTTCCGAAGAACATGAATACTATGAGACAAAACCAATCCCAAAACAAATACTAGGATCCGGCTTAAACCAAAGCCTGCTAGTAATAACTGCCCGGACACCAAACGTGCATAAGTGCGCATATGTGAACGAACCCCGTCGCAAAACCATGCGACCACTACTCTGTTTTGCCCAAAGGTGAACAACCCTCTGTGTGGGACTCTAAATACTCGACACTACACTAGCAGTGGGTTTAACCACAAGCCGCAAGCGGTACTAGCTGTACGTAACGGTCCCCAGGTAGATGCTGATAAGAAGACCGATGAGGTGAACCCATCCGAACTCCTACTGAGCCTGAATGTGACAAGTTGTGTCGGAGTGTAGCCCAGAACACCTTGAGAAACTACTGGAAACACTACCAGTAAATCTCGCTTGCCCTGGCCAGGGACTTTATGTAATGGCTCTCCTCGACACAGCGCGATATCAACTCCCAATACCGGGAGAAACGAATCCTGTCTAACCGTCACTGCTTCCAAGTGCTTCGGGACTGCACCCAACTACTACCTATTTGCACGACTCATTTTAGCCGTGGTAGGGTAGTAATCTAAGAACAGTGGGAACACACTCGAGGCGAAGTGACAGTGTCAAGTCAACGGACTAAGCTGTACCCATGTCACCTGGGAACTGATAACTGACGATAGGTAGAATACCAACCAACAAATCCCAGCGAGTCCTGTCCAGTGTACTCGTAACCTAACGAGCACCTGCATACTATCTCCAGTATGACGTACTGATGGCTGTGGGACAGACCATCTCCCCTCCTGGGATGAGAAGCATATACACTAGTCTACTCTGGAGTGTCGATACCCTGTCTCGATAATCCTACGACCAGGGACCTGTATAAGGATGTGCTTGCAGACTACTCAGCCCCCAGTAGTGTGACTGCCATCACAACGCTGGTAGTCAAGCAAAGATCTTAAGGGCTCTATCAATATGTATTAGAGATATGTTAAAAAAAAGACATACACATATTAAGATAGATACAGACCAAGTAGCATACTACCATATTGAGAAAGAATGTCAATCCGTGTATATATCCCAAGCTTCCAAAATGTAATATACAAACTAGTACTATACAATAATGGCCTCTAGGGCATATCACACTAACACGAAGCCCTCTGGCTAAATCATGTACACGCTCTCCTCTAAATCACCATTTAGAAAGGCGGTCTTAACATCCATTTGCCAGATTTCGTAGTCATGGTATGCAGCAATAGCAAGTAGGATCCAGATGGACTTAAGTATAGCCATTGGAGAAAAGGTTTCATCATAATCCACACCTGGTCGTTGACGAAAACCTTTTGCAACAAGTCTAGCTTTGAAAGTCTCAACTTTTCCATCTACCTCAAGTTTCTTCTTAAAGATCCATTTTGCTCCCAATGGGATTTACCCCTTCAGGAGCAACTTCCAAAGTCCATACATTATTGGTGTACATGAATTCCATCTTAGATCGCATTGCATTTAGCCATTTCACAAAGTCCCTACTTGTGATGGCCTGCTCGAAGCTAGTTGGGTCAACATCTTCCATGATGCAATCCTCGCTCCTACCATCAATAAGAAAACCGTAGTATCTCTCAGGTGGATGAGGAACCCTAGTAGATCGACGAAGAGACTGAGGTTCGTCGGGAACTATCGAATCCTCTGGTTCTACCAAATCTTCTATCGTAGTTTGTATCGCTGGAACTTCTTCCAGTTCTACCTCCTCGCCACTAATTTCCTTTGCAAGAAATTCCTTTTCTAAAAAGGTGGCATGTCGAGAAGCAAACACCTTTTGTTCTTCGGTGTGGCAGAAGATATACCCTTTTGAGTTTTGGGGATATCCAATAAATTTGCACAGAACAGACCTTGCCTCAAGTTTGTCCGGATTATGCCTTTTGACATAGGCCGGACAACCCCATATCTTAACATAATTAAGTGATGGTCTCTTCCCCTTCCATATCTCATATGGAGTGGTAGGCACTGATTTGGTAGGGACCGTATTCAATAGGTGCATGGATGTATCAAGCGCATACCCCCAAAAGGAAATAGGCAACTCAGCAGTGCACATCATAGAGCGCACCATATCTAATAGGGTGCGATTCCTCCGCTCCGATACACCGTTGTGCTGTGGTGTATACGGAAGAGTGACCTGAGAGAGAATCTCATTCTCTTTTAGATAGTCCAGGAACTCATTGCTCAAGTATTCTCCCCGTCGATCAGATCGAAGGATTTTAATACTTTTACCCGTTTGGTTCTCGACTTCATGCTTATATTCTTTGAATTTCTCAAAAACTTCAGACTTGTGTTTTAACAGGAACACATGTTCGTATCTTGAGAGATCGTCAGTGAATGTAATGAAGTATGAGGAACCATTCCTGGCATGTGTAGACATGGGACCGCATACATCATTATGTATCGGTCCTAAGAGTTCCGTAACTCTTTCTTCGTGTCCACTAAACGGAGTTTTGGTCATCTTGCCTTTGAGACATGAATGGCAAGTTTCATAAGATGATAATTCGAACGGATTCAAATATCCATCATTATGTAACTTAGCTAGTCGTGTCGCATTGATATGACCTAATCTACAATGCCACAAGAAGGATTCGTTCATTTCTGAACTCTTCCTCTTGTGTCTGTTTTGTATATTAAGAACTGTAGTTTGATTTAGAACGTATATGCCATTATTTAACGAGCCTGATCCAATCAACTTTTGATTCAGGAAGATGTTCATAACATTATCCTGTACTACAAAATTATATCCTTCTTTACTTAATAATGAAACTGATATAAGATTGCATATCAGGGTCGGAATGTAATAGCATTCATTCAGAATCAATGTATTACCATTTGGTAATATAAGGTGATATTCGCCAACTGCTTTTGCTGCAACATTTGCACCATTCCCAACTCTCACGGAATGATCACCTTCTCCCAGTTCTCTACCTTTCTTTAGCCCATGTAACATATTACATATGTAGGATCCTGATCCGGTATCTAATACACAGGACGTAGAGTGAACTAGGAAACCGTTCTCGATAAGTAACGCACCCGAAGAAGATGCATCAACATGCTTATTCTTCGTTTGGGCTGCGTGGGAATCCGGATATGTTTCTATTCCCTGCTCAGTCTTATAACAATAATAAGAAAGAACGGAACCAACGTTCCCCTCCTCAGTATAACAAGTGGGTTCGGTCAATACATCCATATTATTATCTTGATTAAGGCATGACATGGTCGCTACCTGGAGAGAGAGAAGAAAACACTTTAGCGTATGCTCTTGCAAGATTAGATTGGTTATTATCTTATCTAATCAGGATCGCTCCCATTGTATTTATCAAATCTTTCTTCAAACCCTAAAAGTTAAGACAAGCCGGTGTTGATTACACCTTACAAGTTCGCCAATCTTTCAGCCAGGCCAGTGTTGGTACTTTGAGGGAGTTTCCCTGTGCTTTCGCATGGACCTAATTAAAATAAACCTTGTTTACCCAGAGGCATAACCCCGTTAACACCTTTCTAGACACCTACTTGATCGGCTAATTGTGATGTGTAAAATTCTCCCATGAGTAACTCTTAATCGCAGTGGGTATCGGGATCCAACTATCTCATAGAAGATATGCAATCTCATTGCAAATTTCAACACTTGAAATTCCCGATAATACTTTTTCCTCTAATGTGCTATGACCTTGACGAAAGTCAACAAACCATAGTCCGCTAGTCAAGTTCAATCCGTACATTTCATGATTGAATTAAACCCACCCGCACGACCCTTGACGAAAGCCAACAAATCCGTACGACTACCCTAATCTAATCGTATCATATGCAGCAGATAAGCAGTAAGTAGCTACCGCACACTACGCCTTGACGAAAGCCAACAAACGTAGCACGAATACTAAATATTACTTATCTGAAATGTAGGAGGGCTACGACAGGTTTTTCAGAAAACCTTTTGCGTAATGAACTTGATATCGTTGTAGAAAGAAGTGATTTTGAAAAGGAGTGTTTTTGAGGATTTTACTAGTTTCGCTAAAGAGGTCACTCCCAGTGAAGGGATCTCGGCTCTTTCCTTATCGAATAAGGTGCAGGATATTTCATAAATACCGCTATGCAAAGCAAGAACTATAGAAGCAATCAAAAACAAAACCAAGTGAGTTGTAGCATCTGCTAGTTTCTCTAAAGAGGTCACTCCCGGTGAAGGGATCTCGGCTCTTTCCTTATCGAATATGGTGCAAGATATTTCACAAATACCGCTATGCAAAGCAAAAACTAGAGCTACCCATTTTGAAAATTTGATTCTACAACATCTTTTAGGTTTCTTTTTTTTTTCATTAATCTCATTAATGACGTCCCATCATTTATGCTTCCTAAGCATCACAGAATAAATGAAAATACAACGTACGCTTATACCATTCGCATTCGCCTCAGTGTCCTGTTATGCACCGTTAGGTTACTTAACTAACGGCATAGCGGGACGGGACTAGCGCGGGTAAAAAATATAAGCAACGTTTATTATATATCATATATACAATAATAAAGTATTCATCTCATGCATATAAAATGATCACAACACAGAATATTAGCAGCAGAAGATAACATATGAAATATTGGATATTCTAGGAGGTCCGTGTTTTATTTTGAGCCTGTATAAAACACGGATTCCACAGTCGCGATGAATAGCCAAACCAACATCCCTAGACCCCTACGAGAGTGGCAAGCAACCCCACAAATTCTAGAGTTAGGAGACCCAAACTCGACTCCTCGAGTTGATCTCCCACTGGACTCTAGAACCCGGTTACTTGTGCTCCCCTCCTTGGGTCTATCCTAATGTGAAAAAGTAAATAATATACAATGGTGATATCATCCTCAACCCGGAAGTGCCCCAATAAAAGAATATTACATACAATGAATTTTACATGAATGAAAAAAAAAACTCTCATCTCACATAAAACCCCCGCTATTCAAAAGCGACTATCCAATATAACATATCACAGCTACACATAACATCACATGTCATCAAAGTAAATATGCGTATCCCAATTGTCGTTGACATATAGCAACGAAACCGGTGATACACCACATATTACATTTACGGTCGCAGAAAGAAAATGTCAAACTACAATATTTGGAATCCACAATCACCTTAGACAACATAAACCCGAAATATCACATACTTCGCATTTCATGCCTAACTATATGAATTCCACATATTATATCACATGCCACAAAAAGCTAGACGATGTTAAACATTCCGATCGAATCAACAAACACCTAAAATTTCCCAAAATGCTCAATACTTGAGCGTAGTTTAAAAGTATCCATCACATGCCACAGTACCAATGAACCAGCCGTAGAAGGGTCAACCAATGCCTCACCTGTGGCGCCGCAGAACTACCGCAAACCGTAGGGTTTGGCAGCGGTTCTTACGGTCATAGAATCGAGTTAGGGTTTCGTTCTTCTAGAGGGTCCACCGTATTAATTGCTTGATATTTGAATGTTCTTTAACTATGAAAAAAATCCAACTCTTGAAAAATTTCCACCAAAGGTTAAAGTGGGTATTTGATATCTGATCGAACTTTTTAACACCGTCTTAATAACCCGATAGAAAACTAGAATTACGAATACGAAACACTCCGAATAGCCAATGCACGAAGATAACATCACATGCAAATTTAGCAAAAACAAACAACACCTGAAGTACCAAACCCCAGAGACTGGAACAAAGTAGAAATTCGAAGCCAAAACTCCCAAAAAGAACCGATCTAGCCGGTTTTTACCTTGATCTGCTCGGCCAAATTCTGAGCAAACTTTCTCGAATTTCTTCTGTGTTCATATTGTATCACATAAAACATTCTGCAGTTTTTTAAAAAAAAAATTTACTCTCAGAAAATTTCGACAGAAACTAGGGTTTCGATTCGGGTGTTTCGGAGTTGTTTCGGTTTCGTAATCCTACACAATCCGTCTAATTCTCTCGCTAGGCTCTGATACCACTGTAGGGTCCTAAGTACGACAGCAAGGTATCGGGTGGCATTATCCATGCCAAATAAAAAAAATTCCATGCTTAAACAACCATAAACAAGATCTTTAACCAGAGAATCAAATGGAAACATAAAGTAAACATCTTTACTTCTAAGTGATTAGGGATTACAACTTCTGTAGTCCTCTCCTTCACTTCTATAGCTCCAAGTTGTGGTCCCTCCGCTGCAATCATTGAGCTCCCAGACTCTTGAAAGGCTCCACACGGTGTATGATGCATCCTTGCTTGAAAACTTCACAATCCAAGATGATCTACGTCGAGGCAACACGAACTCAAACTTTCACTTCACTAATATGAAATTAGTGAAGCTAAGACCCTAATCTAAATGGCTAGTATAGAAGAGGATGATGAAGTAGGAATTTTTCTCACTTTAGAATTTTATTTCTCACTATATATCATCACTTTCTTCAAGTCAAGAGAGCTATGAGATGAAGAAGAAGAAGAAGCTCAAGTGATGAAGAGAATGAGGTTTGAAATGCAACTATGGGTTAAGTATGTCATGGCTAACTCATGTAGAGAATAAACCATGAGGTAGGGTTAGGGTTAGGTTAATAAATATCTTAGAAATATCAAAATTGGTTGACTTAGTCAATGGCAATCCAAACTCATGAATAATTCTCCACAATTTTGACTTAACTAAAATAATTAAAATCTAACCATAATCACAAATCATGGTGTGATTCGCATAAACCCTAGTTGCATGTATAACCTAGCATGTTACAATTATACATATCACATATATATAATTTTGTAACAAAAAAAAGAATACAATAAACATATATCACATATATGTTAAATGTATCCAAATGTGAGAAAAAGAAATACTTAAGTGAGCAAATATTAGTTAATGTAATTTAATATATCAAATATATAATTATACATTAAATTATCGAATCAACACCTGATCCGATAATCCGGCTATATCACATATAACCGACTAATATAAAATGTATCATTTCATCGAATCAACACTTGATCCGATGACCCGGCTATATCACATATAACCGGCCGATATCACATATTGCGAGAATAGAATATGGTATCACATACACGTATCAATCTCGGTCCCGCACATATCACATATGTGCTCCTACTCCGTTTTGCCTGAGCCAGGAAACCTCTGTGTAGGACTCTAAAGACTCGTCAATACGCCGGCAGTAGGTGATGATCATATCAAACATCCACAAGCCGCAAGCGGTCAGCTAAACGTAAAGGCCACCCGAGTATTGAGCGATCAGAAGATCAAAAAGCAAGAATGTACATACTCCTGCGAATCCAATCAGTAACACTACCGTACAGTCCGGTCTCTTCGTCTGATATGTCGCATATCCAGTCTAGGGGTGGTAAACATCAGACCTAGTAACCGATAAGTCGTGTCGATGTGAGGCTCATAACGGGTAGAGAAACAACTGATAACACTTACCAGTAGATCTCCATATCAGCCATGGCTAGGGACTTCCAGTTATACCCAATCGAGCATAGCGCAACATCAACCCCCAATACCGGGAGAGACGAAACCCTTCCTATCGCTCATTGCCTCCATGTGATTCGGGACTATACCCAAAAGCCACCGTTTTGCACATTCTCAGGAATGTGGTAAGGTGGAAATCAAAACGCAGTGGGAATCACACAAGACTCTATGACGATCTCGGGTCTACAGACTAACCTGTACCAGTGTCACCAGAGAACTGCTATGTGACGATAGGTATAATACAAGGTAGGAGTTCTCGGCGAGACCGTTCAGTGTACCCAGTCTCCACTGAGCACCCGTATACCATCTTTGATGTAAAACACCAATGGATGCGGGATCATCCATCACCCATCATATGGGTCAAGAAGCATATACGCTTGTCTACTCTGGAGTATCGATGCCCTATCTCGATACACCCTCGACTAAGAACAATTATAGGATGTACTTTTGGACTACCCTGGCCCCACTAGTATGATCTCCATCATAGTCCTAGTAGTCAAGTACACATCCTAAGGGCTTTATCAACATGTATGAGCAAGACAGTAACACAATACAAGTCAACATGTTAAGACAAAGAACAACCAGATAGCATACTATCATATCGAGCAAGAAAGTCCTCTCTATATATATCCAAGCATCCACTATAATATACATCATATGTACAATAATGGCCTCTAGGGCATGTACATAACTTACAGCTACAACCCACTCGGTTTGCCTTTTGATTGCTTCTATAGTTTTTGCTTTGCATAGTGGTATTTATGAAATATCCTGCACCTTATTCGATAAGGAACGCGCCGAGATCCCTTCACCGGGAGTGACCTCTTTAGCAAAACTAGTAAAAGCCTCAAAGACACTCCTTTTCAAAATCACTCAATTTTACAACGAGATTAAGTTCATTACGTAAAAGGTTTTCATAAAAACCTGTCGTAGCCCTCCGTCTTTTCAGATAAGTTGTATTTAGTATTCACGCTATGTTTGTTGGCTTTCGCCAAGGCATAGTGTGCTGTAGCTGATTAGTGCTTATCTGCATAAGCATATGATGCGATTGGATTAGGGTAGTCGTACGGCTTTGTTGGCTTTCGTTAAGGGTCGTGCTGGTGGGTTTAATTCAATCATGAAAGGTACGGGTTAAACTTGACTAGTGGACTATGCTTTGTTGTCTTTCATCAAGGTCATAGGACGCTAGGGGCAAAACTATTTTCGGGAATTTCAAGTGTTGAAATTTGCAATGAGATTGCATAACTTCTATAAGATAGTTGGATCCCGATACCTACTGCGAGTAAGAGTTACTCCTGGGAGAGTTTTACACATTACAACTAGCCGATCAAGTAGGTGTCTAGAAAGGTGTTAACGGGGTTATGCCCCTGGGAAAACGAGGTTTATTTTAATTAGGTCCGTGCGAAAGCACGGGGAACTTTCCTCAAAGTACCGACACTAGCCTGGATGAAAGATTAGCGAACTTGTAGGGTGTAATTAATCCCGGCTAATCTTACCTTTTAGGATTTGAAGGAAGATTTGATAAAAACAGTGAGAGCCATCCTGATTAGATAAAATAATAACCAATCTGATCTTGCAAGAGCGCACGCAGAGTGTTTTCTTCTCTCTCTCTCTCTCTCTCTCCTGGTAGCTACCATGTCACACCTTAATCAAGATAATAATATGGATGTATTGACCGAACCTGCTTATTATACTGTGCTAGGGAATGTTGGTTCCGCTCTATCTTATAATTGTTATAAGTCCGAGCAGGAAATAGGGGAATATCCGGATTTCCACGCGACCCAATCGAAGAAAGTGCATGTTGATGCATCTTCTTCGGGTGTGTTCATTATTGAGAAATGTTTCTCAGTATCCTCTACGTCCTGGGTATGTGATACCGGATCAGGATCCCGCATATGTAATATGTTACATAGTCTCCCGAAAGGTAGAGAACTGAGATAGAGTGATATGTCTCTAAGTGTAGAGAATGGTGCAAGTGTTGGAGCCAAGTCAGTTAAGAAATATCACCTTGTATTAATACATTGATTCTAAACAAATGTTATTAGATATCGAACCTGATATACAAACATTACATTAGTTTCTTTAATAAGTTAAAAAAGGATATAATTCTGTAATGTAGGATAATGTTGTGAACATTTTCCTGAATCAAGAGTTTATTGGATCAGGCACGTTATATAATAGCATATACGTTCTAAATCAAACCACAGTTCAAAGTATATAGAACACACACAAGAGGAGTAGTTCAGAAATGAAAGAATCCTTTTTATGGCATTGTAGACTAGGTCATATCAATGCGACACGACCAGCTAAGTGACATAAGGATGAATATAAGAATCTGTTCGAATTTTCATCTTATGATACTTGCCAGTCTTGTCTCAAAGGTAAAATGACCAATACTCTATTTACTGGAAACAGAGAAAGAGTTACTGAACTCTTGGACGGATACATGATGATGTATGCGGTCCTATGTCTACAAATGCCAAGGTTGGTTCTTCGTACTTCATTATATTCACTGATCTTCTCTCAGGATTCGGACATATGTTCTTATTGAAACACAAGTCTGAAACTTTTGAGAAATTCAAGGAATATAAGCTTGATGTTAAGAACAAGACGGGTAAAAGTATTAAGTCCTACGATGTGATCGAGGAGGAGAATACCTGTGCATGGAGTTCCTGGAATTTCTAAAAGGAGAATGTGATTCTTTCTCAGCTTACTCCTTCGAGTACACCACAGCACAACAGTGTATCGGGGCGGAGGTATCGCACCCTATGAGATATGGTACGCTCTATGATGAGTACTGCTGAGTTGCTTGTTTCCTTTTGGAGTTATGCACTTGAGAAGCTGCATACCTATTGAATGGGGTTCCATCCAAATCAGTGCCTACCACTCCATATAAGATATGGAATGGGAAGAGACCATGTCTTAAACGAGTTAAGATATGGGGTTGTCCGGCCTATGTTGAAAAGAAAATTCCGGACAAGCTCGAGGCAAAGTCAGTTCTGTATAAGTTTGTTGGATATCCCAAACATTCGTAAGGGAATACCTTCTACCAAACTGAGGAGCAAACGGTTTTTTGTTTCTCAGCATGCCACCTTTTTAGAAAAGTAATTTCTTGTAAAGAAATTTGTGGTCATGAGGTAGAACTAGAAGGTGTTCCAGCTAGACAAACTAACAGCCGATGATTTGGTGAAACCAAAGGATTAAATAGTCTCCGACGAACCTCAGCCTCTCCGCGAATCTGGTAGGGTTCCTCATCCACTTGAGAGATACTACGGTCTTCTCGTTGACAGTGGGAGCGAGTATTGCATCATGGTTGATGATGGCCCAACTAGGTCCAGGCAGGCCATCACAAGTAGGGACTCTGTGAAAAAGCTGGATGCTATACGATCAAAGATGGAATCCATGTACACCAACAAAGTATGACTATGCATGTTGCACCTTGATTGAGATAGGGATTTTGCGTATGTGCGCTTTTTGAAATTAAAATTAAGAATATACTGCAATCAAGACGGTGTCGCTTGGTAGCTAGCCGATTGAGTATGGGTCGGTCCACAGGGAGATGGATTCCTATTCTTTGTGTTCTAACGAGTTAATCCGATCAAATCGGGTTTTGTTTTTGATATAAGAATGAGAATAAGTTGATAAAAAGGCTTTCTAGGGTTAGGGTTAGGTCAGTTCAAAATATGGATTCTTCTCACTGCTTTTAATGCCCTAGTTCGGATTTTAGGTGTTAGGGTAATAGTCAATAAAGGGGATTAGCACGACTAGGAAGAAACTTAGTTTCTTCCTTTTGGTCCTTGTCCGTCCTTTCTTAACTCTTAGCCCTAACTTCTATGTAAATCAACCACAACCGGTCTTAACTAGGGAATCACCGCTATCTCGTGGGATAGGGTGCCGTAGTGAACGGTGTGTAGTTAATTTAAATAGAGTCCTAATTAAAAATTATGGGGGCAAGAAAAGGAGGGAGAGAGATTTCCTTCTCTCAAACCTTCCCTCTCCTAACCCTAACAAGTGAGGAACTACTCACTCATTTGGGAAATTACGACGCGATTCATTTTTATAATTTTCTTTTAAAAACTATCTAAGTTGCAAATAATAAAAGACAGATAAAAATTCAGGAATTAAATTCAGATAAAAGAATGCACAGAAAATAAAAATACCTTTATTGATGACCTCTTGACGATTACAATGGAATGAAAATTTTATCTAGAATTAAAAAGAGACATCTCAAAAGAGGCACCCAAAGGAGGCACACCCCAAAAGAGCCTGTAGGCTTTCCTATTTATAGATAGGAGAAACCCAAGGGTTTACATCTAATCCACATTTAAAATTACAAGACTACCCTAAGAAAGCCTGGTCAACGCACCGACACCACCGACACTATGCACCGACATGTGCTCAGCACGGCCGCGGAACCGCGGCCATAAGCCTTGTTTGGCAGCGGATGCGCAGCCATAAGGTGGGGTCTTGACTTCATTTTCTCAGGGATGCTTCATGTTGCTATTTCCTTCTGTTTTCTTCACTTGGTTCTTCAGAATCTTTTCTAATTTCTTCCAGATTTCCAACAGTGCAGAATTTGTGGACTTTTACTGTTTGCTTCGCGTTGAAGTCTTGAATCTTGTGCTGCCCTTATATTTTGTGTATTGAACTGTTTACCGATCTTCGTTTGTTCCTCGAACTGGTAGGCGGCATCTTGCAGATTCATTTATTTGTTGGTCGTAGTCTCACATTTTGTATCGTCTTTTCACCATTTTCACTGTATTGTTC
The DNA here is from genome assembly GCA_030015575.1 of Agapanthus africanus. Classification (NCBI taxonomy): domain Eukaryota; kingdom Viridiplantae; phylum Streptophyta; class Magnoliopsida; order Asparagales; family Amaryllidaceae; genus Agapanthus; species Agapanthus africanus. The sequence continues at coordinate 191,031,054 of CM057345.1, forward strand.
TGAGAACCTATAATCTGCAACTATTTAGCAGACATGGATGAAAAGCACCTATTTATTTGAAATATGATTAAGAATGGGTGATATAATAATGCAATATTCTGATATGAACAAATACCCCCAAACTTATCTTTTGCTCGTCCCGAGCAAAACCAATTTATTCTCGAAAAATCCTAACCTCACTTTCGCAGGAAAACGCGATTGCACTGAGTGTTAGTTATATGTATGCCCTAGAGGCCATTGCTATACATAGGATGTATATTGTAGTGGATGCTGGGACATATATAAGGAGGACTTTCTTGCTCGACATGATAGTATGCTATCTGGTTGCTCTTTACCTTAACGTGTACACTGTTTGTCTCTCTGTTACATGTTGGTAAAGCCCTTAGGATGTGTACTTGACTACGTGGACTATGATGCGGATCATACTGGTGGGGACATGGTAGTCCATAAGTACATCCTTCAAAGTCCCTAGTCATGGGTGTATCGAGACAGGGCATCGATATACCAGTGTAGACTAGTGTATACCTTCTCGACCCATACAGATGGGCGATGGATGATCCCATATCCATTGGTGTTTGACATCAGAGATGATATACGGGTGCTCAGTAGAGACTGGGTACATTGGATGGACTCGCCGAGAACTCCCAGATGGTATTATACCTTACGTCAGATGGCAGTTCTCTGGTGACACTGGTACAGAGTAGTCTGTTGACCCGAGATCGTCATAGAGTCTTGTGTGGTTCCCACTATGCTTTGATTTCCATCTTACCACGTCCAAGAGGGCATGCAAAACGGTGGTTTTTGGGTACAGTCCCGAGTCACATGGAGGCAATGAGCGATCGGAGGGGATTCGTCTCTCCCGGTATAGGGAGTTGATGTTGCGCTGTGTTCGATTGGCTATAACCGGAAATCCCTGGCCAGGGTTGCTGAGATTTACTGGTAAGTGTTACCAGTAGTTTCTCAAACTGTTATAGACCTCATATCGACACGACTTATCGAGCTATTGAGGTCTAACGTCTACCACCCCTAGGCGAGATATGCGACATATCAGACGATCAGACCGGACTATACGGTAGTGTTACTGGTTGGATTCACTGGAGTGTGAGCGGGCTTGCTCGTCGATCTTCTGATCGCTCAATACCCGGGTGGCCATTACGTTTAGCAGACCGCTTGCGGCTTGTGGATGTTTAATATGATCATCATCTGCTGCCGGCGTATTGACGAGTCTTTAGAGTCCTACACAGAGATTTCCTGGCTCAAGCGAAACGAAATAGGAGCGCATATGAGATATGTGCGGGACCGAGAATAATGCGTGTATGTGATACCGTATTTCATTCTTGTGAACAATGTGTCGAATGGTTGTATGCGATATAACCTAGTTATCGAATCGAAGATTGATTCGATAAGCCGATACATTGGATACTAGTCGGTTATATGCGATATGACCGGATCATTGAATCAAGTGTTGATTTAATGATTTAATGCATAATATATTTGATATATTACTTTGCATTAACTAGTATTGGTTCACTTTAAATGGATTTTCTCGCCCGGATGTGCACATTGTATATTCGATGTAGTTTTGTGCACTTGATTGTATCATGTTTGATGATACATGCTTTTTGGTTAGGTGTAAAGAATTAAACCATGGTTAAGTTGGAAATTAGGGTTTTGTTTTTCCATTATTTATTTAATTCATTTATTTATTTGTTTATTTATTTTGGAAAATAAATGGCATAAAGAAATGAAATGGTGGCTTATTTTGGACTTGCATGTTGAAGCTTCATGAAGCTTTGACTAAGTCACCATTTTGTCTCATGCTTAACCCTAACCACTCCACTTAACCCTAGTTGATTCTCTACACTCCACCATGGTTAGATTATGATAAGGATTCCTTTTATTTTCTATTTGGAATATTATCATAATAAGATATGCTTCTTCTTCTTCATCTTCTTCAATGAAGAAAACCTTTCTTCATCAATGGTGATTGATGAAAATGAGTGAGAAATCCAATTCTAAAGTCTACCCACTTCCTATTTCTTCATCCTCTACCTCTTGCCAAGTAGTAGAGTGTGTTTCCTTCACAAGTTTTCTTGACTTGGTGAAGTTGGAGCTTGATCTAGCGATGCCTCGACGTAGATCATCTTCGGCATCGTCGTCAATGACCTAGCCCGCTTCTTCTCCGATGACGCCGACGCTAGAGCCCGGGATTGCATTTGGACAGCGGAGAGGACCTCATCACGGAGCCGTGGAGGTGGAGGACCGGATCAACAAAGGTTGTATTTCCTTATTCTTGTAGTTAAGTGTTAACTAGCTTGCTTTGTCGCCTAAAAATCTAGCCAACGATCTTGTTAGGCTTTCTCGGCACAGTTAAATTTTGAAATTGGCATGGTTGATGCCTTGTGAGACCTCTTGAGAGTGCCTAGGAACCCTACAATGGTATCAGAGCCTAGCTAGAGCCTTAGGCGATGCATAGACGATGTTAGAAACCCGATCGAACCCGAAACCCCGATTTTACATGCTCTCTGGATATTTTTCAAAAACAGGGCTTTTTGTGAATTAAAAATTCTCAGAAAATAGAGCAGGACATTCTAAGAGTTACTGTAGAAAACGATCCCCTAACTCCACTAAAGAGCCGCAGAACCGCGGCATTAGCCTCCTATTGCGGCGGTTCCGCGGCCGTATGTAATGATTAGAGTGTCGTTTTGATACAGTAATACCCGTATCTGTTTCCTATGTTCTCTGGGAAGTTTTAATCTGCACTCAACAGTTGAGTTTTCTGGGGTTGTATTGGGGCTTCGGTGATTCGATCGGATTGTCTAATCTTGTCTGTGTTTTTCCGGATATTTTTTGAATATATTAAAAAGTTCGACCGGATATAAATACCCAATTTTTCCCCTGTCGGGAAATTTCCAAGTGTTGGATTTTTCCGTAGTTTAAAGACGTTCTTAGTAGTGCAAGTAATGCAATGGACCCTCTAGAAGACAACAAACCTTAACTCGATTATGTGACCATCTTGAACTGCCCTTTGAACCTTAGGGTTTGGGGCAGTACGGCGTGCCACATGTGAGGCGTTGGCTTGACCCTTCTACGGCTGGACCGTTGGTACTGAGGCACGAACTGAATGTTTTTAGACTTGTTTCATGTGTTGATCTGTATCGGGAAAACTTGGGTGTTTGAATGTTCGATCGGAAAGTTTAACATTTTCTAATTATCTGGAATGGGATACAATAATTAGAATTCACAATAAGTTATGAGATAACTGAATGAATGTTATAAACATAGCACTTTAGTCTCACTTGATCGGTTGCCACGGAATTTTGATGTGATCAAAAGTCCGTCGCAATCACGTAGCGTACGCGGATACTCGCCGGGTAAACTTAATAGACAGCCTCACTCCATAGCCCTGACCAAGTGACTGTAGGAGAACCCCGTCGCCGAAAGCATCCGTTCAGGTGCTCGCGGCAGCGGTGTTCCGCCTTGGTGCACTTTGTCGACGGCGTCGGGGGTGCGGCCGCCTACTAAAGTTTGCGACGAGCATTCGATCAAGTAATGTCGGGAATCTTGTTGAATTGCCCAACTTGATATTGAAAAGTGTTTTCGATAATGAGACTAAAATGCGGGGTTTATAATTGTTAGGCATGCGATGTCTAAGGAATTCATTTGATCAGGCATGTGATGTCTGAGGAAGTTGCGGATTCCAACTGTTGTAGTTTTACACTTTCTTTTCTGTGACCGTAAGTGTAATATGTGATATCGCCGGTTTCGTTGCTATATGTCAACGACAATTGGGATGCACATATTTACTTACGTTGATGACATGTGATGTTATGTGTTGCTGGATATGTTATATTGGATCGTCGTGTTTGAATAGCCAAGAGTTTTTATGTGAGATGAGTGTTTTTCATTTTCATTCATGTAAAAAACTTGTATGTAATATTCTTAAATTGGGGAACTTCCAGGTTGCGGAAGTTGTCACCCTTTGTATATTATTTACTTTTCCGCACTAGGATAGACCCAAGGAGGGGAGCACAAGTAACCGGGTTCTGGAGTCCAGTGGGAGACCAACTCGAGGAGCCGAGTCCGGGTCTCCTAACTCTAGAATTGGTAGGGTTGCTTGCCGCTCTCGTAAGGGTCTAGGGGTGTGGGTTTGGCTATTCATCGCGACCGTGGAATCCGTGTTTTATACTGGCTCGTATTGAAAACACGGACGTCCTAGTATATCCAATATTTCATATGATTCTTCTGCTGCGATATCTGTGATGTGATCATGTGATGTTCTGTGATGGATACTTTATATAGTATATATGATATATTATATAGGCGTTACTTATGTTTTACACCCGCACTAGCCCTGCCCCGCTCTGCCGTTAGTTACCTAACCTAACGGTGCACGAGGGGACATCGAGGCGAATGCGGATGGCATACGTGTACGTCGTATTTATCTGTGATGTTTAGGTATTTTAAATGATGGGACTTCATTAATGTGATTAATGAAATGAAAGAAACCTAAGATGTTGTAGAATCGAATTTAAAAATAAAACAGGAAGCTACAGTTCATGCTTTGCACAGCGGTATATGTGATATATCCTGCACCTTATTCGATGAGGAAAGGACCGAGATCCCTTCACCCGGAGTGACTCCTTTAGCAATAACTGGCAGATGCTACACACTCGGTTTGTCTTTTGATTGTTTTTAAGAGTTTTTGCTTTGCACAGTGATATATATGATATATCCCGCACCTCATTCGACGAGGAAAGGACCGACGATCCCTTCACCGGGAGTGACTCCTTTAGCAAAACTAGAAAAGCCTCAAAAGCACTCCATTTTAAAATCATTTGATTCTACAACGATATCAAGTTCATTACGCAATAGGTTTTCAGAAAAACCTGTCGTAGCCCTCCGTCATTTCAGATAAATCATGTTTAGTATTCTTGCTGCGTTTGTTGACCTTGTCAAGGCGCAGTGTGCGGTAGCTAACCAGTATTTATCTGCTTATGCATATGATGCAGATTGGGTTAGGGTAGTCGTGCGGCCTTGTTGACCTTGTCAAGGGTCGTGCGGGTGGGTTTGATTCAATCAAGAAATGACGGGTTGAACTTGACTTGCGGTCTATGGTTTGTTGACCTTGTCAAGGTCATAGATCGTTCGGGGCAAAATATTATCGGGAATTTCAAGTGTTGAAATTTGCAATGAGATTGCATACCTTCTATGAGATAGTTGGATCCCGATACCCGCTGCAAGTAATTGTTACTCCTAGGAGAGTTTTACACATTACAATTAGCCGATCAAGTAGGTGTCTAGAAAGGTGTCAACGAGGTTACGCCTCTGGGAAAACGAGATTTACATTAATTAGGTTCGTGCGAAAGCACGGGGGACCTCCGTCAAAGTACCGACACTGGCCTGGCTGAAAGATTGGCGAACTTGTAGTGTGTAATTAATCCCGGCTAGTCTTTCCTTTTAGGGTTTGAAGGAAGATTTGATAAAAAGCAGTGGGAGCCATCCTGATTAGATAAAATAATAACTAATCTATTCTTGCAAGAGCGCACGCTGAGTGTTTTCTTCTCTCTCTCTCCAGGTAGCGACCATATCACGCCTTAATCAAGATAATAATACGGATTATTGACCGAACCCGCTTGTTATACTGAGCTGGGGAACGTTGGTCCCGCTCCACCTTATAATTGTTATAAGACAGAGCAGGAAATTGGGGAATACCAGAATTCCCGTGCCGCCCAAACGAAGAAAGTGCATGAGATGCATCATCTTCGGGTGTGTTCATTACAGAGAACTGTTTCTCCGTATCCTCTACGTCCGGGGTATGTGATACCAGATCAGGATCCCAGATATGTAATATGTTACATAGGGCTACAGAAAGGTAGAGAACTGAGAACGGGTGATAAGTTTCATGAGACAGAAAACGGGGCAAGTGTTGCAGCCAAGTCTGTTGGTCACTGTCACCCTGTATTACCAATACATTGATTCTGAACGAATGTTATTAGATACCGAACCTGATATAAAAAATCATAACACTCTCTTTATTAGTAAAGAAATGATAAAATTTTGTATTGTTGGATAAAGTTTTGAACATTTCCTATATCAAAAGTTGATCAGTTCAGGCACGTTATCTAAAAGCGTTGATGTTCTAAATCAAACTACAGTTCTTGGTATACAGAACACATACAAAAGGAAGAGTTCAGAACTGAACGAATCCTTCTTGAGGCATTGTAGACTAGGTCATATCAATGCGACCCAACTAGCTGAAGTTATATGTAGATGCACATTTAAATCAGTTTGAATCTACATCTTGTGAAACTTGCCAGTCATGTCACAAGGATATAATGTCACTAGCTCTGTTTATTGGAAACAGAGAAAGAGCTAGTAAACTCTTGGGATGATACATGTTGATGTATGTAAGGTCCCCTGTCTACACATGCCAGGACTGGTTCTTTATACTTAATTACAGTCTCTGATGATCTTTCGAGATTCAGACCTATGTTCCTGTTGAAACACACGTCCGAACCTTTTAAGATATTCACAGAATATAAGTTAGAAGTAGAGAACCAATACGGGTATAAGTATTATGTCCTTTGATGAGATCAAGGAGGAGAATACTTCAGTGCGGAATTCTTGGACTATTCTAAAGGAGAATGAGATTCTCTCTCAGCATTACTCCTCCGTATACACCATAGCACGATGGTATATCGGGGTGGAGCAGATAACACCTTATGTGATAAGGTGTGCTCTATGATGAGTACTACTGAGTTACCTATTTCCTTTTTGGGAGTTATGCACTTGAGAAGCTGTATATCTATTGAATAGGGTTTAAATCAAATCCGTTGCCTACCACTTCATATTTGATATGGAAAGGGAAGAGCCCATATCTTAAGTTAGTTAAGATTTAGGGTTGTCCGGCCTATGTCTAAAAGCAAAATCCGGACAAGCTCGAGGCAAGATCTGTTATGTAGAACTGGAAAGGTTCCAGCTATACAAACTGCAGCTGATGATTTGATAGAACCAAAGGATTCAGTAGAGACCAACGAACCTCAGCCTCTCCGCCGATCTAGTAGGGTTCCTCACCCACCTGAGAGATACTTCGGTCCCTCTATGACAGTGGGAGCGAGGATTGCATCATGAGATGGTGACCCAACTAGTTTCGAGCTGGCCATCAGGAGTGGGACTCTGTAAGAATGGCTGGATGCTTAGCGATCTGAGATGGAATCCTTATACACCAACAAAGTATGGACTTTGGTTGCTATATCTGAAGGGTTAAATCCCCATCAGGAGCAAGTATATCTTGAGAAGATTACTTGGTGTAGATGGAAAAGTTGAGACTTTCAAAGCTAGACTTGTTAAAGGTTTTCGTCATTGACCAGGCGTGGATAATGATGAAACCTTTTTCCAGGATCTATGCTTAAGTCCATCCAGATCCTATTTGCCACGGCTACATACCATGACTACGATATCTGGTGGTTGGGTGTCATGACAGCTTTTCTAAATAATGATTTAGAAGAGAACGTCTATTAGAACACAGCCAGAGGGCTTCGTAGACAGTGGGAGCAGCGGAAACGTGTGCAAGATGTTTTATGTGATAAAGCAGGCATCGCGGAGTTGGAACATCTGTTTTGATGAATTTGTCAAAGAGTTTGACATCATCAAAATGGTAGATGAACCTTGTATATACAAAAAGGTAGTAGGGAGTATCGTGATGATCCTCGTAGAGTACGTGGATGACATACTCTTATTAGGGAAGGAGTTTCCTATGCTACGCTCGATCAATCTCCGCTTATCACAAAGATTTTCCATATAGGATCAAAGTGATACCTACTAAATCCTAAGCTTTGGATCTATGAGATAGATCTAATTGGATGTAAGGATACTCACTAGTTGTAGTGAGATGGTATCAATCGATCCTGTGGAGAATCACTGGAAGGGTTCCAGAGTGATAAAGACGACTGAATGTCAGTCACAGGTATTGTCTTTACCCTCAGTAAAGGGACGGTATGTTGGAAGAGTTTCAAGCTAGATACCGTGACATACTAGACGATAAAGGCAGGATACATCGCTACTTAAGATGCTACCAAAGAGCTGTTTGGGTATATATTGGTTCATGAGATGAACTACGTTCCAACCATTGTGAGACAATGGAGTTGTGGCTTATGCCAAGGAACGCCGGTCCCATCAGTGATACAGACATATTCTAAGGCAGTATCACCTGATCATGGAGATGGTTGATCTCCAGGGTGATCGAGGTTTGGAGAGTAGACTCAGAGGACAACACAGCGGATCCACTCACAAAGGCCTGTTCCCAGAGAGAGACTTTTATGGGATGGTTGAGTATGAGATACTACAACCACTGCTATCAGATGGACCTAGTGCAAGTGGGAGATTGTTAGTTATATGTATGCTCTAGAGGCCATTGCTATACATAGGATGTATATTGTAGTGGATGCTGGGACATATATAGGGAGGACTTTCTTGCTCGACATGATAGTATGCTATCTGGTTGCTCTTTACCTTAACGTGTACACTGTTTGTCTCTCTGTTACATGTTGGTAAAGCCCTTAGGATGTGTACTTGACTACGTGGACTATGATGCGGATCATACTAGTGGGGACATGGTAGTCCATAAGTACATCCTTCAAAGTCCCTAGTCGTGGGTGTATCGAGACGGGGCATCGATATACCAGTGTAGACTAGCGTATACCTTCTCGACCCATACAGATGGGCGATGGATGATCCCATATCCATTGGTGTTTGACATCAGAGATGATATACGGGTGCTCAGTAGAGACTGGGTACACTGGATGGACTCGCCGAGAACTCCCAGATGGTATTTTACCTTACGTCAGATGGCAGTTCTCTGGTGACACTGGTACAGAGTAGTCTGTTGACCCGAGATCGTCATAGAGTCTTGTGTGGTTCCCACTGTGCTTTGATTTCCATCTTACCACGTCCAAGAGGGCGTGCAAAACGGTGGTTTTTGGGTACAGTCCCGAGTCACATGGAGGCAACGAGCGATAGGAGGGGATTCGTCTCTCCCGGTATAGGGAGTTGATGTTGCGCTGTGTTCGATTGGCTATAACCGGAAATCCCTGGCCAGGGTTGCTGAGATTTACTGGTAAGTGTTACCAGTAGTTTCTCAAACTGTTATAGACCTCATATCGACACGACTTATCGAGCTATTGGGGTCTGACGTCTACCACCCCTAGGCGAGATATGCGACATATCAGACGATCAGACCGGACTGTACGGTAGTGTTACTGGTTGGATTCACTGGAGTGTGAGCGGGCTTGCTCGTCGATCTTCTGATCGCTCAATACCCGGGTGGCCGTTACGTTTAGCAGACCGCTTGCGGCTTGTGGATGTTTGATATGATCATCATCTGCTGCCGACGTATTGACGAGTCTTTAGAGTCCTACACAGAGGTTTCCTGGCTCAAGCGAAATGAAATAGAAGCGCATATGAGATATGTGCGGAACCGAGAATAATGCGTGTATGTGATACCGTATTTCATTCTCGCGAACAATGTGTCGAATGGTTGTATGCGATATAACCTAGTTATCGAATCGAAGATTGATTCGATAAGCCGATACATTGGATACTAGTCGGTTATATGCGATATGACCGGATCATTGAATCAAGTGTTGATTTAATGATTTAATGCATAATATATTTGATATATTACTTTGCATTAACTAGTATTGGTTCACTTTAAATGGATTTTCTCGCTCGGATGTGCACATTGTATATTCGATGTAGTTTTGTGCACTTGATTGTATCATATTTGATGATACATGCTTTTTGGTTAAGTGTAAAGAATTAAACCATGGTTAAGTTGGAAATTAGGGTTTTGTTTTTCCATTATTTATTTAATTCATTTATTTATTTTTTTATTTATTTTGGAAAATAAATGGCATAAAGAAATGAAATGGTGGCTTATTTTGGACTTGCATGTTGAAGCTTCATGAAGCTTTGACTAAGTCACCATTTTGTCTCATCCTTAACCCTAACCACTCCACTTAACCCTAGTTGATTCTCTACACTCCACCATGGTTAGATTATGATAAGGATTCCTTTTATTTTCTATTTGGAATATTATCATAATAAGATATGCTTCTTCTTCTTCATCTTCTTCAATGAAGAAAACCTTTCTTCATCAATGGTGATTGATGAAAATGAGTGAGAAATCCAATTCTAAAGTCTACCCACTTCCTATTTCTTCATCCTTTACCTCTTGCCAAGTAGTAGAGTGTGTTTCCTTCACAAGTTTTCTTGACTTGGTGAAGTTGGAGCTTGATCTAGCGATGCCTCGACGTAGATCATCTTCGGCATCGTCGTCGATGACCTAGCCCGCTTCTTCTCCGATGAAGCCGACGCTAGAGCCCGGGATTGCATTTGGACAGTGGAGAGGACCTCATCACGGATCCGTGGAGGTGGAGGACCGGATCTACAAAGGTTGTATTTCCGTATTCTTGTAGTTAAGTGTTAACTAGCTTGCTTTGTCGCCTAAAAATCTAGCCAACGATCTTGTTAGGGTTTCTCGGCACAGTTAAATTTTGAAATTGGCATGGTTGATGCCTTGTGAGACCTCTTGAGAGTGCCTAGGAACCCTACAGTGAGCTCGTGCAATAAGCCGTTAAATCTCTAGGTGTCTCTAGTAGGAGGAGTGTTGTCTCCTGAGGGTTTTCAGCGGATACTACCCATAAAATCCGATCAATTTGGCTTATTGACTTTCATTCTTCAATTCAGTGTTCTAGCAAGAAATTCTATTATCTTTAACTTAGAAATCATCAACCCATATTTTTCACACTCACTTATCATTTAACTTAAGATCGTACTTGTTTTGCAAATTTATTAAGCTTTCAGCATCTTCTGAATTTTCCTTCTATGATTCCATCTTAACTTAGGAATTTTTATCATCTCTACTGAAGGTATAAGCCCTATCTTTCATTCCTATCTCTTATCCAAACCCCAATGATATACCCTTACGTATGTGTATGTATCACCCCTACACTTGGAAATTCAATTCAAGCTATCATACTCTTGTCCATCTTCCAAAATACTTTTAGTTGGTGAATTTTAGATGAAATTGCTCACACATCCTTCATTCGACCGTTAATACTTTTTGAGATACTAACGACCGATTACAAAATGTGCTTGCGCATTTAGGCATATTTCCTCGTCTTGTAATACCTAAGACTTAGCAGTGACTCCCAAACCAGTTGGTCTAAGGCACCAGGTGATAAAGCACCCTTGCTATATTTTTTTATTTATGCTGCCTTAAGTAGTTACAAAACCAGTGTTCATTTTTTTTATGTCTTTTTATTCACCATTTATACTTCATTTTATTTTCCTTCATACTAAGGATTTAAGACAAGAGCATTTCAAGGTATCTTCTACTATTCCAAGTTTCAAGGTGCGTATTTGTGCAAGTTGTAGGGTATATATTTTCAGAATTTAGATTTAAGGTTCAGAATTATTTTTCAAACTTACACTTCAAATAAAAATTCAATACTCTTCCTTTATTTTGAATTATCCCAAGAACTAAACTCAAAATTTGCCTATTTCTAAATAAACTACAAGGACATATATTTTCTACAGTTAAATTTTAAGAAAGGTTATTTTTAAGGTTTTTAATCTACTAAGTTTAGAATCTAGTTTTTCCCTACTATTCAACCGTCATGTAGAACTTAAGTCAAATATGGCCAAAATTGAACTTTTCAATTTTTATAATTTTTAAAATTTTTGATTTTTATGGATTTTAAAATAAGTATGCAAATGCAAAAATATACACATGAATGCGAAGGAAGAAACCTTACCGAGCACACCCCCAAACTTAAACTTGACAGTGCCCTCACTGTCAGGCTACACCAAGAGGGTCAAAATTGTCGGCACTCCCATGTTTTTTTTTATTATTATTAATAACAGAAAAAGAAAAAAAATATATATACACAAAAAGGTTCCCCCTAAACTTAAGTGAAACAGTGTTTCCACTGTTTAAGCGTTAAAGTTCAGAGTTAGGGAGGAGAAAAACACAATATCAAGCTATACAAGGCCTTACACAGGCCAAAAGTTAGCACCAACCATTCAAAAATTTTATCGTCATAATGGTATGGTTGGTGAAAGAATGGAGTGTGGAGAAAAGAAATGAGAAGTACACGAGACCGTGTGGGGATAGAAGCAGTATACGGTCTCGTTGGAGGAGGAGAATGGTGGAAGGGAAAAGGAAATGGTGGTGGTTCGACTTCTTCAGGCGGAGGTTGATTAATCACAAAATCCGTGTCATTTAGGAATGTGAATTCATCGGCGAAAATATCTTCGAAACTTTCATCGATGGTCCGATTGAACATTTCAATGTCAATAAGTGTCGCTCCAGAATTCAACACACTTGATTTTTCAAAAATTATGAAGCCAGGAGACTCATAAGACCCATCTACCTTATTCTCAAAAGAGTCTAAATCAAGTTTTTTTTCTAGAATTATCGAACTCAAAATATCGGATTGTGATTCATTAATACTCGCTATCATTAAAGGAAGATTAGAAGAAGAACCAGAGAAAGTGGGAAAAGAAGTGGAATACGAACTTGAGGGTGGAAATGGAGTGTATAAATTGGCACAATTTGTAATGACCGATATGTAAAAAGCGATTGTGCTAATCTATCAACCCACTGAGAAATGAGGACAAATCGCTCAAGATTCGTGAGACAACATGGGTACGTCGAACTTGGTAAACCAGACATTGAAAATGAAAGTGTAACGGTTTCTTGTGCGGTCGTAACGATGGAAAGGATGAAGGGGAGTCATTTAGGAAGAGTAACAGTTAAAGGTTCAAGAGGGTGTACACAGTCAGTGGAAGGGACAGGATGAATTGGAAAATCCGACTCATTAAACAAAATTGGTTCATCCTCAATACTATCCTCATAATTCCCCTCAAAAGTTATCTCATCCATGCAATTATCATCAAAATCCAGACGCATATGAAGTTCGGGAAAAACATTTAATGACTCGGGATGATGAATTGGAGAGAGAAACTCATCCAAATCTGTGGGTCCATCATCCGAAATATTCCCAGCGTCGATATCCTCAATCAAGTGAAAATCAATTTTTTTAGACACCTCATCAAAAGCAAGGATATTAATCAATTCAGGTTCTAGAGTGGAGGTGTAGAGGTCAAAAGGATTGGTGATGGTTTCACTCGAAAGGGACCCTTCACAATCAGGTAAATCAAACACTACAAAGTCGCACAAATCATTAGACGTTATATTTTCAACTGGTGAATCATTTTGGACACTTGATAGACATTCAAAACCGGAGTTGTGGGATTCAATTGGGGATGGGTATGTTTGTTTTAGAAGTGTGTATAGCTCGCTCTCACCACTCAATCTGTTCAACCGCCTCATCATACATTGGAAAATTTGGAGCTAGTTGGAAACTAGCTACCGGGTTACTACGTTGTATAAGTGCAGCCATCGACGCATTCAACTCCATTATCTGTTGTCTTGACACTACCATAAGATCTTCCAACGACTGTTCCAGACTAGACATGGGTTGTGAAGGGGTTTCAGTAAAAGATTCAAAGTTGTTTGGATACTGGAAACTCCCAAATGATTGTGTAGAAGCAATGTCTAGGGAACGTGCGAAAGTCGGGTAGGACTGGTAGGAATTGAATGGTTGGACAGGAGTAGGATCAACATTTGGATAAGAAGGTGAATGGAATTGTTGATCCAAAGAATTCGCAGTGGTGAAAGGAGTAAAAGATCGGTTACGAGATTATTCAATATGTTCAGCAATAGACATGGGTTTCGGGGTTACAACAGGACTCGAAAAAGGGGTATCAACGTAAGAAGGTGGTGAAGGTTGAAATGGTTGATATAAGGTGGAGTGCGGAGTCCAACTGTTTTTCCTAGACGCGTCTATTCGATCTTTCAAAGAAATTTTGGGCATGGAGGGGTCGTCCGAAATTCGACCAAAACAATGAGCGTAGGAACTAATGTCTGGTTGAGGGTACCAAAGTTCGGCAAGAGTTTTACGAGGTGGGGTACCCATGATGTAAGGAGAGAAAGGAAAAGAATGTGAATTTTTTTTTTTTTATTTTAATTTTTTTTATTTTTTTATATTTTTTATTTTAAAAAAATTGTTTGTTTTTAGAGTTTTGAAATTTTTCGAAAGTGTTGAAAGAGTTTTGCAAAAATTTGTACGGAACTACGGCACAATTTCAAACAACCACAGTTTAAACATGCACAATCAAACCTAGAGCTAGGGTCTCCTAAGTCAACTAGACTGCTCCTAACTGGTACAAAGGGTAAGTTGTGAGATATCCCTCGAATCGCCTCTTCACCGCCAATTGTGGCCAGGTAAGCACAAGTAAAGAAAGGAGGGATCTGCTCACGAATCACCGTGAGAGGGGCCTTTTAAAATTACCTTTCCCACTTGTCTAGCCTAGGCACCATAAAGTCAGGTTTAGATAAATGACCGATTGCCCACAACCTTCGTTTGTCCTAATGAGCGCGACAGTCCTTATTGGCTGAGTCTAAATATTTTTTAATTAACTCGAGAATTGATGCATATGCTTTTTGTGATTTTTGGGGTCCTAGGAAGGGTAATGAAATCCCCACCCAATCTGGATTGGTGTTATGGGCCCTTAAAAGTCCATTTTAAATATGCAAAGCAATTAACACACAAAATCTAAAACACTTGCAAAATTTTTTATATTTGGCAGCGGAAAGAATCCTGCACAAAAACAATTTATTTGAGAGGGAGAAGAATTTTGCGCAAAGAACCCTGCATGAAAATTTTTCAGTGGAGTTAAGAGGGTAGAAGAGAGGACAAAAATACTTACAAAGAATTTTGGGATGCTGACGTTACTGGTTGACCGCGGTTCCGCGGTCAACTACATATATCCGCTGCGGTTCCGCGGTGGTTCTGTTAGTTTGGATCTCCAAAAAATTTCTGTTTGTTGTTATGATTCTCCTCTGTCTGTTCAGATCTTCTGCTTATTGATTTGTTCACTGGGTTGTTTTTTTTCAGATCTGAATCTGTCCTCCTTCTTTTCCTGCACACTTGCACAAAAACCTTCCAAGAAGAACAAGATGATTTTTATTTTTATTTTATTTTATTTTTTTTTGTTTTGTTTTAAAATTTTTCAATTTTTATAAAAATTTTTTAAAGGTTTTTTTAATTAACCCGAAATTACACAAATAAAGAGACTACCGTCTCCCCGGCAATGGCGCCATTTGTTTGAGATGGGGATTTTGCGTACGTGCGCTTTTTGAAATCAAAATTAAGAATATACCGCAATCAAGACGGTGTCGCTTTGTAGCTAGCCGGTTGAGTACGGGTCGGTCCACAGGGAGATGGATTCCTATTTTTTGTGTTCTAACGAGTTAATCCGATCAAATCGGGTTTTGTTTTAGATCTAAGAATGAGAATAAATTGATAAAAAGGCTTGCTAGGGTTAGGGTTAGGTCAGTTCAAAATATGGATTCTTTTCACTGCTTTTTTTGCCCTAATTAGGATTTAACAAAGGGGATTAGCACGACTAGGAAGAAACTCAGTTTCTTCCTTTTGGTCCTTGTCCATCTTTTCTTAACTCTTAGCCCTAACCTTTATATAAATCAACAACAACCGGACTTAACTAGGGAATCACCACTATCTCGTGGGATAGGGTGCCGTAGTGAGCGGTGTGTGGTTAATTTAAATAGAGTCCTAATTAAAAATTGTGGGGGCAAGAAAAGGAGGGGGAGAGATTTCCTTCTCTCAAATCTTCCCCCTCCTAACCCTAACAAGTGAGGAACTAATCACTCATTAGGGAAATTACGATGCGATTCATTTTTATAATTTTCTTTTAAAAACTATCTAAGTTGCAAATAATAAAAGACAGATAAAAATTCAGGAATTAAATTCAGATAAAAGAATGCACAGAAAATAAAAATACCTTTATTGATGACCTCTTGACGATTATAATGGAATGAAAATTTTATCTAGAAATTAAAAAGAGGCATCTCAAAAGAGGCACCCAAAGAAAGCTTACCCCAAAAGAGGCGTTAGGCTTTCCTATTTATAGATAGGTGAAACACTAGGATTTACATCTGATCCACATTTAAAATTACAAGACTACCCTAAGAAGGCCTGGTCAACGCACCGACGCTACCGACACTTTGAACCGACACGTGCTCTACACGGCCGCGGAACTGTGGCCATAAGCCTTGTTTGGCAGCGGATCCGCGGCCATATGGTAGGGTATACTTTATTTTCTCAGGGATGCTTCAAGTTGCTTTTTCCTTCTGTTTTCTTCACTTGGTTCTTCAGAATCTTTTCTAGTTTCTTCCAGATTTCCAACAGTGCAAAATTTGTGGACTTTTACCGTTTGCTTCGCGTTGAAGTCTTGAATCTTGTGCTACCCTTGTACTTTGTGTATTGAACTGTTTGCTGATCTTCGTTTGTTCCTCGAACTGGTAGGCGGCATCTTGCAGATTCATTTATTTGTTGGTCGTAGTCTCACATTTTGTAGCGTCTTTTCACCATTTTCACTGTGTTGTTCTGAGAACCTATAACCTGCAACTATTTAGCAGACATGGATCAAAAACACCTATTTATTTGAAATATAATTAAGAATGGGCGATATAATAATGCAATATTCTGATATGAACACACCTGAAAGGGTAAAACTGTTAGTTATATGTATGCCCTAGAGGCCATTACTGTACATTGGATGTATATTGTAGTGGATGCTGGGACATAAATAGGGAGGACTTTCTTGCTCGACATGATAGTATGCTATCTGGTTATTCTTTACCTTAACGTGTACATTGATTGTCTCTCTGTTACATGTTGGTAAAGCCCTCAGGATGTGTACTTGACTACCTAGACTATGATGCAGATCATACTAGTGGGGACAGATAGTCTATAAGTACATCCTTCAAAGTCCCTAGTCGTGGGTGTATCGAGACGGGGCATCGATATACCAGAGTAGACTAGCGTATACCTTCTCGACCCATACAGATGGGCGATGGATGATCCTATATCCATTGGTGTTTGACATCAGAGATGATATACGGGTGCTCAGTAGAGACTGGGTACACTGTACGGACTCGCCGAGAACTCCCAGATGGTATTATACCTCACGTCAGATGGCAGTTCTCTGGTGACACTGGTACAGGTTAGTCTGTTGACCCGAGATCGTCATAGAGTCTTGTGTGGTTCCCACTGTGCTTTGATTTCCATCTTACCACGTCCAAGAGGGCGTGCAAAACGGTGGTTTTTGGGTACAGTCCCGAGTCACATGGAGGCAATGAGCGATAGGAGGGGATTCGTCTCTCCCGGTATAGGGAGTTGATGTTGCGCTGTGTTCGATTGGCTATAACAGGAAATCCCTGGCCAGGGTTGCTGAGATTTACTGGTAAGTGTTACCAGTAGTTTCTCGAATTGTTATAGACCTCATATCGACACGACTTATCGAGCTATTGGGGTCGGACGTTTACCACCCCTAGGCGAGATGTGCGACATATCAGACGATCAGACGGGACTGTACGGTAGTGTTACTGGTTGGATTCACTGGAGTGTGAGCGGGCTTGCTCGTCGATCTTCAGATCGCTCAATACCCGGGTGGCCGTTACGTTTAGCAGACCGCTTGCGGCTTGTGGGTGTTTGATATGATCATCGCCTGCTGCCGGCGTATTGACGAGTCTTTAGAGTCCTACACAGAGGTTTCCTGGCTCAAGCGAAACGAAATAGGAGCGCATATGAGATATGTGCGGGACCGAGAATAATGCGTGTATGTGATACCGTATTCTATTCTCGCGATGAATGTGTCGAATGGTTGTATGCGATATAACCTAGTTATCGAATCGAGGATTGATTCGATAAGCCGATACATTGGATACTAGTCGGTTATATGCGATATGACCGGATCGTTAAATCAAGTGTTGATTTAATGATTTAATGTATAATTATATATTTGATATATTACTTTACATTAACTAGTATTGGTTCACTTTAAATGGATTTTCTCACTCGGTTTGTGCACATTGTATATGTGATATACTTTTGTACACATGATTGTATCATGTTTGATGATACATGTTTCCTTGGTTAAGTGTAAAGAATTAAACCATGGTTAAACATATAATTAGGGTTTTATTTTTCCATTACTTATTTATTCATTTCTTTATTTGTTTATACATTTTGAAAATAAATGGAAAAGAGAAAAGAATGGTGGCTTTATTTGTTGTTTAGTTGAAGCTTCATGATGCTTTGACTTTGTCCACCATTCTTATCTCATCCTTAACCCTAACCATTCCTTTAACCATGATTGATTCTCTACACATTACCATAGTTAACATTATGATAAGGTTTGATTATTCTTTTCTTTTTAATTAACTTATCATAAGAATTATCATTTCTTCTTCTTCTTCCTTGAACTCAAGAAGAAAACCTTGAGGTCATCAATGGTGATTGATGATAAAGAGTGAGAAATCCAATTCTAAATTGAAACCACTTCCTATTTCTTCATCCTCTACCTCTTGCCAAGTAGTAGAGTGTGTTTCCTTCACAAGTTTTCATGACTTGGTGAAGTTTGGAGCTTGATCTTGCGATGCCTCGACGTAGATCATCTTCGGCATGGATATCGACAACCTAGCTTGCCCATTCTCCGACGAAGCCGACGCTAGAGCCCGGGAACTCATTTGGACAGTGAGGGGACTTCGTTGCGGAGCTATGGAGGTAGAGCACCGGATCTACAAAGGTTGTATTTCCGTTATCTTATAGTTAAGTGTCAACTACTTTATTGTTTCGCCTAGAAATCTAGCCAACGATCCGTAGTTTAGGGTTTCTCGGCACCGTAAAATTTTGAAATTGGTATGGTTGATGCCTTGTGAGACCTCATTAGGGTGCCTAGGAACCCTACAGTGGTATCAGAGACTAGCTAGAGCCTTAGGCGAAGTCTAGACGACGTTTGAATCCCGATCGAACCCGAAACCCCATTTTTCCCATGATCTCTGTACTTTTTTCAAAACAGTGCATTTTTCCACATTAAAAATATGCAGAAAATTAAGCAGGGTATTATATGAATTACTGTGAAATACGGGGGCCTAATTCAATTAAACCACCACGGAACCGCGGCATGAGCTTGGCATGTGCGGCGGTTCCGCGGCCGTATGGTCTCCTCTTGCGTTGACTTTTGCACAGTAATTCCTATTTTACAGTGATGAGTTCTCTGGGATATTTTTAATATTTATTCAAGAGTTGAATAATCTGGGATGTTTTGGAGCTTCGATGATTCGATCGGGTTTATCAGACTTTGTCTATTTGGCTTTCCGGATAATTTTTGAATATGTTAAAAAGTTCGACCAGATATAAATACCCAATTTTTCCCTGTCGGGAAATTTCCAAGTGTTGGATTTTTCCGTAGTTTAACGACGTTCTAAGTAGTGCAAGTAACACGATGGACCCTCTAGAAGACAACAAACCTTAACTCGATTATGTGACCGTCTTGAACTGCCCTTTGAACCTTAGGGTTTGGGGCAGTACGGCGTGCCACATGTGAGGCGTTGGCTTGACCCTTCTACGGCTGGACCGTTGGTACTGAGGCACGAACGGAATGTTGTTAGACTTATTTCATGTGTTGAGCTGTATCGGGAAAACTTGGGTGTTTGACTGTTCGATCGAAAAGTTTAACATTTTCTAATTATCCGGAATGGGATACAATAATTGGAATTCACAATAAGTTATGAGATAACTGAATGAATGTTATAAACATAGCACTTTAGTCTCACTTGATCGGTTGCCACGGAATTTTGATGTGATCAAAAGTCCGTCGCAATCACGCAGCGTACGCGGATACTCGCCGGATAAACTTAATAGACAGCCTCACTCCATAGCCCCGACCAAGTGACTGTAGGAGAACCCCGTCGCCGAAAGCATCCGTTCCGGTGCTCGCGGCAGCGGTGTTCCGCCTTGGTGCACTTCGTCGGAGGCATCGGGGGTGCGGCCGCCTACTGAAGTTTGCGACGAGTATTCGATCAGCATGTCGGGAATCTTGTTGAATTGCCCGACTTGATATTGAAAAGAGTTTTCGATAATGAGACTAAAATGCAGGGTTTATAATTGTTAGGCATGCGATGTCTAAAGAATTCATTTGGTCAGGCATGCGATGTCTGAGGTGGTTGCGGATTCCAACTGTTGTAGTTTTACACTTTCTTTTCTGTGACCGTAAGTGTAATATGTGATATCGCCGGTTTCGTTGCTATATGTCAACGACAATTGGGATGCGCATATTTACTTACGTTGATGACATGTGATGTTATGTGTTGCTGGATATGTTATATTGGATCGTCGTGTTTGAATAGCCGGGGGTTTTTATGTGAGATGAGTGTTTTTCATTTTCATTCATGTAAAAACTAGTATGTAATATTCTTTTATTGGGGCACTTCCAGGTAGCGGAAGTTGTCACCCTTTGTATATTATTTACTTTTCCGCACTAGGATAGACCCAAGGAGGGGAGCACAAGTAACCGGGTTCTGGAGTCCAGTGGGAGACCAACTCGAGGAGTCGAGTCCGGGTCTCCTAACTCCAGAATTGGTAGGGTTGCTTGTCGCTCTCGTAGGGGTCTAGGGGTGTGGGTTTGGCTATTCATCGCGACCGTGGAATCCGTGTTTTATACTGGCTCGTATTGAAAACACGGACGTCCTAGTATATCCAATATTTCATATGTTTCTTCTGCTGCGATATCTGTGATGTGATCATGTGATGTTCTGTGATAGATACAGTATATAGTATATATGATATATTATATAGACGTTACTTATGTTTTACACCCGCGCTAGCCCTGCCCCGCTCTGCTGTTAGTTACCTAACCTAACGGTGCACGAGGGGACATTGAGGCGAATGCGGATGGCATAAGTGTACGTCGTATTTATCTGTGATGTTTAGGTACTTAAATGATGGGACTTCATTAATGTGATTAATGAAATAAAAGAAACCTAATGATGTTGTAGAATCGAATTTCAAAATAAAAAGGGTAGCTACAGTTCTTGCTTTGCACAGCGGTATATGTGATATATCCTGCACCTTATTTGATGAGGAAAGGACCGAGATCCCTTCACCGGGAGTGACTCCTTTAGCAATAACTGGCAGATGCTACACACTCGGTTTGTCTTTTGATTGCTTTTAAGTGTTTTTGCTTTGCACAGTGATATATATGATATATCCCGCACCTCATTCGACGAGAAAAGGACCGACGATCCCTTCACCAGGAGTGACTCCTTTAGCAAAACTAGAAAAGCCTCAAAAGCACTCCATTTTAAAATCATTTGATTCTACAACGATATCAAGTTCATTACGCAATAGGTTTTCAGAAAAACCTGTCGTAGCCCTCCGTCATTTCAGATAAATCCTGTTTAGTATTCGTGCTGCGTTTGTTGACCTTGTCAAGGCGCAGTGTGCGGTAGCTAACCAGTATTTATCTGCTTATGCATATGATGCAGATTGGGTTAAGGTAGTCGTGCGGCCTTGTTGACCTTGTCAAGGGTCGTGCGGGTGGGTTTGATTCAATCAAGAAATGACGGGTTGAACTTGACTTGCGGTCTATGGTTTGTTGACCTTGTCAAGGTCATAGATCGTTCGGGGCAAAATATTATCGGGAATTTCAAGTGTTGAAATTTGCAATGAGATTGCATACCTTCTATGAGATAGTTGGATCCCGATACCCACTGCGAGTAAGAGTTACTCATGGGAGAGTTTTATACATTACAATTAGCCGATCAAGTAGGTGTCTAGAAAGGTGTCAACGGGGTTACGCCTCTGGGAAAACGAGGTTTACATTAATTAGGTTCGTGCGAAAGCACGGGGGACCTCCCTCAAAGTACCGACACTGGCCTGGCTGAAAGATTGGCGAACTTGTAGTGTGTAATTAATCCCGGCTAGTCTTTCCTTTTAGGGTTTGAAGGAAGATTTGATAAAAAGCAGTGGGAGCCATCCTGATTAGATAAAATAATAACCAATCTATTCTTGACAGAGCGCACGCTGAGTGTTTTCTTCTCTCTCTCTCCAGGTAGCGACCATATCACGCCTTAATCAAGATAATAATACGGAATATTGACCGAACCCACTTGTTATACTGAGCTGGGGAACGTTGGTCCCGCTCCAACTTATAATTATTATAAGACAGAGCAGGAAATAAAGGGAATACCAGATTTCCCGTGCCGCCCAAACGAAGAGAATGCATGCTGATGCATCATCTTCGGGTGTGTTCATTATACAGAACTGTTTCTTAGTATCCTTTACGTCCTGGGTATGTGATACCAGATCAGGATCCCAGATATGTAATATGTTACATAGGGCTACAGAAAGGTAGAGGACTGAGAATGGGTGATAAGTTTCATGAGACAGAAAACGGGGCAAGAGTTGCAGCCAAGTCTGTTGGTCACTGTCACCCTGTATTACAAATACATTGATTCTGAACGAATGTTATTAGATACCGAACCTGATATACAAAATCATATCAGTCTCTTTATTAGTAAAGAAATGATAAAATTTTGTATTGTTGGATAATGTTTTGAACATTTCCTATATCAAAAGTTGATCGGTTCAGGCACGTTATCTAAAAGCATTGATGTTCTAAATCAAACTGCAGTTCTAAGTATATGGAACACACACAAGAGGAAGAGTTCAGAATTGAACGATTCCTTCTTGAGGTATTGTAGACTAGGTCAGATCAATGTGACCCGACTAGCTTAAGTTACATAAAGATGCATATTTAAATTAGTTTGAATTTACATCTTGTGAAACTCGCCAGTCATGTCACAAAGATAAGATGACCATAGCCCTGTTTATTGGAAACAGAGAAAGAGTTAATGAACTCTTGGGACTGATACATGATGATGTATGTAATGTCCCCTGTCTATACATGCCAGGACTGGTTCTTTATACTTCATTACATTCTCTGATGATCTTTCGAGATTCAGACCTATGTTCCCGTTGAAACACAAGTCCGAACCTTTTGAGATATTCACAGAATATAAGTTAGAAGTAGAGAACCAAAATGAGGGTATAAGTATTATGTCCTTTGATGAGATCTAGGAGGAGAATACTTGAGCACGAAATTCCTGGACTATTCTAAAGGAGAATGAGATTCTCTCTCGGCATTACTCCTCCGGATACACCATAGCAAGATGGTATATCGGGGCGGAGCAATCACACCCTATATGATATGGTGTGCTCTATGATGAGTACTACTGAGTTACCTTTTTTCCTATTGGGTGTTATGCACTTGAGAAGTTGCATACCTATTGAATAGGGTTCGAATCAAATCAGATGCCTACCACTTCATATGTGATATGGAAAGGGAAGAGCCCATGTCTTAAGCTAGTTAAGATTTAGGGTTGTCCGGCCTTTGTCTAAAAGCAAAATCCGGACAAGCTCAAGGCAAGGTCTGTTATGTAGAACTGGAAATGTTCCAGCTATACAGACTGCAGCTGATGATTTGATAGAACCAAAGGATTCAGTAGATTCCAACGAACCTCAGCCTCTCCGCCGATCTAGTAGGGTTCCTCACCCACCTGAGAGATACTTTTGTTTCTCTATGACAGTGGGAGCGAGGATTGCATCATGAGATGATGACCCAACTAGTTTCGACCTGGCCATCAGGAGTAGGACTCTGTGAGAATGGCTGGATGTTTATCGATCTGAGATGGAATCCTTATACACCAACAAAGTATGGACTTTGGTTGCTATATCTGAAGGGTTAAATTCCCATCAGGAGCAAGTATATCTTGAGAAGATTACTTGGTGTACATGGAAAAGTTAAGACTTTCAAAGCTAGACTTGTTAAAAGTTTGCATCATTGACCAGGTGTGGATAATGATGAAACCTTTTCAAGTAGCTATGCTTAAGTCCATTGCCCACCCAGATTACCTACTTGTCACGGCTACATACCATGACTACGATATCTGGTGGTTGGGTGTCATGACTGCTTTTCTAAATGATGTTTTAGAAGAGAGCGTCTAAAAGTACACAGCCAGAGGGCTTCGTAGACAGTGGGAGTAGCGGAAACGTGTGCAAGATGTTTTATGTGATAAAAGCAGGCATCGCGGAGTTGGAACATCTGTTTGATGAATTAGTCAAAGAGTTTGACATCATCAAAATGGTAGATGAACCTTGTATAAACAAAAGGGTAGTAGGGAGTATGGTAGTGATCCTCGTAGAGTACGTGGATGACATACTCTTGATAAGAAAAGAGTTTCTTATGCTACGCTCGGTCAATCTCCGCTTATCACTAGGATTCTCCATATAGGATCAAAGTGATACCTACTAAATCATGGATTTTGGATCTATGAGATAGATTTAATTGGATGTTAGGATTCTCACTAGTTGTAGTGAGATGATATCAATTGATCCTTGGGAGAATCGCTGGAAGTGTTCCAGGGTGATAAAGACGACTGAATGTCAGTCACAGGCATTATCTATACCCTCAGTAAAGGGACGGTATGTTGGAAGAGTTCCAAGCTAGATACCGTGACATACTAGACGATAAAGGCTGGATACATCGCTACTTAAGATGCTACCAAAGAGGTTGTTTGGGTGTATATTGGTTCATGAGATGAACTATGTTCCTCCCATTGTGTGACAATGGAGTTGTGGCTTATGCCAAGGAACGCCGGTCCCATCAGTGATCCAGACATATTCTAAGGCAGTATTACTTGATCATGGAGATGGTTGATCTCCAGGGAGATCGAGATTAGGAGAGTAGACTCAGAGGACAACACAGCGGATCCACTCACAAAAGCCTGTTCCTAGAGAGAGACTTTTATGGGATGGTTGAGTATGAGATACTACAACCACTGCTACAGATGGCCCTAGTGCAAGTGGGAGATTGTTAGTTATATGTATGCCCTAGAGGCCATTACCGTACATTGGATGTATATTGTAGTGGATGCTGGGACATATATAGGGAGGACTTTCTTGCTCGACATGATAGTATGCTATCTGGTTATTCTTTACCTTAACGTGTACATTGATTGTCTCTCTGTTACATGTTGGTAAAGCCCTTAGGATGTGTACTTGACTACCTAGACTATGATGCAGATCATACTAGTGGGGACAGATAGTCTATAAGTACATCCTTCAAAGTCCCTAGTCGTGGGTGTATCGAGACGGGGCATCGATATACCAGAGTAGACTAGCGTATACCTTCTCGACCCATACAGATGGGCGATGGATGATCCCATATCCATTGGTGTTTGACATCAGAGATGATATACGGGTGCTCAGTAGAGACTGGGTACACTGGACGGACTCGCCGAGATCTTCCAGATGGTATTATACCTCACGTCAGATGGCAGTTCTCTGGTGACACTGGTACAGGTTAGTCTGTTGACCCGAGATCGTCATAGAGTCTTGTGTGGTTCCCACTGTGCTTTGATTTCCATCTTACCACGTCCAAGAGGGCGTGCAAAACGGTGGTTTTTGGGTACAGTCCCGAGTCACATGGAGGCAATGAGCGATAGGAGGGGATTCGTCTCTCCCGGTATAGGGAGTTGATGTTGCGCTGTGTTCGATTGGCTATAACAGGAAATCCCTGGCCAGGGTTGCTGAGATTTACTGGTAAGTGTTACCAGTAGTTTCTCGAATTGTTATAGACCTCATATCGACACGACTTATCGAGCTATTGGGGTCTGACGTTTACCACCCCTAGGCGAGATATGCGACATATCAGACGATCAGACCGGACTGTACGGTAGTGTTACTGGTTGGATTCACTGGAGTTTGAGCGGGCTTGCTCGTCGATCTTCAGATCGCTCAATACCTGGGTGGCCATTACGTTTAGCAGACCGCTTGCGGCTTGTGGGTGTTTGATATGATCATCGCCTGCTGCGGGCGTATTGACGAGTCTTTAGAGTCCTACACAGAGGTTTCCTGGCTCAAGCGAAACGAAATAGGAGCGCATATGAGATATGTGCGGGACCGAGAATAATGCGTGTATGTGATACCGTATTCTATTCTCGCGATGAATGTGTCGAATGGTTGTATGCGATATAACCTAGTTATCGAATCGAGGATTGATTCGATAAGCCGATACATTGGATACTAGTCGGTTATATGCGATATGACCGGATCGTTAAATCAAGTGTTGATTTAATGATTTAATGTATAATTATATATTTGATATATTACTTTACATTAACTAGTATTGGTTCACTTTAAATGGATTTTCTCACTCGGTTTGTGCACATTGTATATGTTATATACTTTTGTACACATGATTGTATCATGTTTGATGATACATGTTTCCTTGGTTAAGTGTAAAGAATTAAACCATGGTTAAACATATAATTAGGGTTTTATTTTTCCATTACTTATTTATTCATTTATTTATTTGTTTATACATTTTGAAAATAAATGGAAAAGAGAAAAGAATGGTGGCTTTATTTGTTGTTTAGTTGAAGCTTCATGAAGCTTTGACTTTGTCCACCATTCTTATCTCATCCTTAACCCTAACCATTCCTTTAACCATGATTGATTCTCTACGCATTACCATAGTTAACATTATGATAAGGTTTGATTATTCTTTTCTTTTTAATTAACTTATCATAAGAATTATCATTTCTTCTTCTTCTTCCTTGAACTCAAGAAGAAAACCTTGAGGTCATCAATGATGATTGATGATAAAGAGTGAGAAATCCAATTCTAAATTGAACCCACTTCCTATTTCTTCATCCTCTACCTCTTGCCAAGTAGTAGAGTGTGTTTCCTTCACAAGTTTTCATGACTTGGTGAAGTTTGGAGCTTGATCTTGCGATGCCTCGACGTAGATCATCTTCGGCATGGACATCGACGACCTAGCTTGCCCATTCTCCGACGAAGCCGACGCTAGAGCCCGGGAACTCATTTGGACAGCGAGGGGACTTCGTTGCGGAGCTATGGAGGTGGAGCACCGGATCTACAAAGGTTGTATTTCCGTTATCTTATAGTTAAGTGTTAACTACTTTATTGTTTTGCCTAGAAATCTAGCCAACGATCCGTAGTTTAGGGTTTCTCGGCACCGCAAAATTTTGAAATTGGCATGGTTGATATCTTGTGAGACCTCATTAGGGTGCCTAGGAACCCTACAAAAACCCATTGGGAGCAAATGGATCTTGAGAAGATTCTTGGTGTAGATGGAAAAGTTGAGACTTTAAAAGCTATGCTTAAGTCCATCAGGATCATTGCACGCATCGCGGAGTTGGAACATCCGTTTTGATATGACAGCCAAATAGTTTGACTTCATCAAAAAGGTATATGAACCTTGTATATACAAGAAGGTTGTAGAGAGTAAGGTTGTCCTTTACGTATTGTGCGTAGATGACATACTCTTGATATGAAATGGTTTCCTATGCTACACCCGGTCAAGCTCCTCTTATCACGATGATTCACTAAGGAAAATATGGATGATACCTACTACATCAAGTGGATTATGATCTATGATGATAGATCTAAGTGGATGTTGGGAGTGTTCCTAATCCAGTTACATTAACACCATACTAAAGGGGTTTAGTATGGAAGATTCTAAGCATGGTGGTTCGCCCACTTACTCAGGAATCACTCTCTCCAAAAAGATGTCTTCCAAGACTGATTTGGAGAGAGCTCGCGTGCAAGGGATACCCTATGCTTCGGCAGTAATCTCTATCATGTATGCGATGTTATATACCAGACCAGATATAGATGACTTACAAGGTGTAGTGATCAGGAATCAATCGGATCTTGGGTGAATCACTGGACAGCTGTGGAGCAAATTCTTAAGTACTTGAGAAGTATTAAAAGAAAGTTCTTGGTTCTAGCTTCCAGAGTGATAAGTTCGACCGAAAGTCATTCACAGGCATTGTCTTACCCTCGGTGGAGGGATGGTATGTTGGAAGAGTTCCAAGCTAGATACCGAGGCATACTAGACGATAAAGGCTAAATACATTGCTTCCAACGATGCTGCCAAAGTGGTTGTCTGGCATATCTTATTCAGGAGATGAACATGGTTCCTACCATTGAGCGTCCAATAATTGTTATTGTGACAACAATGGAGTTGTGGCTTTGGCCTAGGAACACCGGTCCCATCAGCGTTCCATACATATTCTGAGGCATGTATCTCCTGATCAGGGAGATGATTGATCTCCAAGGGATCGAAGTAAGGAGAGCAGATTTTGAGGTTAACATGGCGGTTCCACTCACCAAGGCCTACTTCCCCAAATACTATTTGAGAGATTTTTGGGATGGTTGAGTATGGGATACTACAACCACTGCTAAATTGTTGGGTATTGGATATTACAACAGATGGCCTTAGTGCAAGTTGGAGATTGTTAGTTATATGTATGCCCTGGAGGCCATTACTGTATATGGGATGTATATTGTAGTAGATGCTTGAACATATATAGGGAGGAATTTCATGCTCGATATGATAGTATGCTATCTCGTTGCTCTTTTTCTTAACATGTTGACTTGTATACTTGATGATGTCTTGCTCTCACATGTTGATAAAGCCTTTACGATGTGTACTTGACTACCAGGATTATGATGGAGATCATACTAGCAGGGCCAAGTGTAGTCTATAAGTACACCCTATACTTGTTCCTAGTCTTGGGAGTATCGAGACAAAGCATTAATACTCTAAAGTAGAATGGCGTATACGCATCTTGACCCATATGATGGGCGATGGATGATCCCACATCCATTGGTGTTTGACATCAAAGATGGTATACGGATGCTCAGTGGAGACTGGGTATACTGAACGGACTCGCCGAGAACTCGTAGATGGTATTATACCTATCGTCAGATAGCAGTTCTCTGGTGACACTGGTACAGATTAGTCTGTCGACCCGAGATCATCATAGAGTCTTGTGTGATTCCCATTATGCTTTGATTTCCACCATACCACGGTCAAGAGATCGTGCAAAAAGATGGTTTTTGGGTACAATCCTGAGTCATATGGAGGCAATGAGCGATAGGAGGGGATTCGTCTCTCCTGGTATTGGGAGTTGATGTTGCGCTATGCTCGATTAGCCATAACAGGAAATCCATGGCCAGAGTTGCTGAGATCTAATGTTAAGTGTTATCAGAAGTTTCTCTAACCGTTATAGACCTTGCATCGTCATGACTTATCAGGATATTGGGGTATGACGTTATACCACCCCAGGCTCTGATATGCGACATATCTGACGAAGAGACCGGACTGTACGGTAGTGTTACCGATTGGATTCGCAGGAGTATGAGCAGGCTTGCTTGTTGATTTTCTGATCGCTCAATATCCGGGTGGCCGTTACGTTTAGCAGACCGCTTGCGGCTTGTGGGTTTTTGATATGATCATCACCTACTGCCGGCGTATTGACGAGTCTTTAGAGTCCTACACAGAGGTTTCCTGGTTCATGTGAAACAAAGTAGGAGCACATATGTGATATGTGCGGGACCGAGATTAATATGAGTATATGATACCGTATTCTATTCTTGCTATATGTGATTTAGATCGGTTATATGTGATATAGCTGGGTTATCGGATCAAGTGTTGATTCGATAAGTTGATTCATATGATAATAGTCGGTTGTATGTGATATAGCCAAATTATTAAATCAAGTGTTGATTTGATAATTTAATGAATAATTATATATTTGATATATTAACTTACATTAACTAATATTTGTTCACTAAGTATTCTTTTTCTCACTTATGTGCATATAGTATATATGTGAAATATTGTGAGAAAAAGAAATCTAAAGAGAGCCCACTTTCTACTTCATCATTCTCTACTATTAGCCATTTAGTTTTGGGTGTTTGCTTCACTAATCTACCATTAGTGAAGAGGTAGCATGAGCTTTAGTCTCCTCGACGTAGATCATCTTCGGCCTCGAAGACTTCGAGCAAGTTTGCATCTTTCACCTTGTGGAGCCTATCAAGAGTTCAGGAGATCATTACTCGCAGCGAAGGGACATCTACACGGAGCATTTGAAGTGAAGGACCGGTCTACAAAGGTTGTATTCCACATTCACTTAGTTGTAAAGTTGTTTACATATCGTTTCGTCTAAATCTCTAGTTAAGATTCTAGGGTTAGGGTTGTTTAGAACGGCAAATTTTTGAAAACGGCATGGACGATGCCTCCCGAAACCTTGCAGCCGCGCTAAGTAACCACACAAATCCTTCAATGAACCTTCGATAATATCCAGCTAGACCCAAGAAACTTCGAATGTCCTTCACTGAATTCGGTGTCGGCCATTCGCTTACTGCTGAAACTTTCGCTGGATCTACAGAGATTCCTTCGCCCGATACAATATGTCCAAGAAAACCAACTTGATCTAGCCAAAACTCGCATTTGCTATACTTGGCATATAGTTGATGTTGTCGTAAGGTTTCCAGGACAATTCTCAAGTGTTTGGCATGTTCCTTCCGACTCTTAGAATACATCAGGATGTCTTCGATGAAGATGACAACAAATCTGTCTAGGTACTCCCGGAAAACTTGATTCATCATGTTCATGAATATTGCTGGTGCGTGGGTCACTCCTAATGGCATCACAAGAAATTCTTAATGACTATAGCCAGTTCTGAATGTCGTTTTATGGATATCAGATCCCTTGACCTTCACCTGATGATAACCCGAGCGAAGATCTAACTTGGAGAAAACGCAAGATCCACTTAGCTGATCGAACAGATCGTTGATGCGCGGGAGTGGATACTTGTTCTTTATCGTTATTTCGTTCAAAGCTCTATAATCGATGCACATTTTGTATGAACCTTCCTTCTTCTTCACAAGTAGAACTGGTGATCCCCTACTTGAAGTGTTGGGACAAATCCATCCTTTCGCCAATAATTCGTCCAACTGAGTTCGGACCTCCTTTAAACCTTCTAGACTTAGTCGATACGGTGCTTTGATTACCGGTTGTGCTCCTGGTATGAAATCAATGCTGAATTCAAAAGCTCGATCGAGAGGCAAACCTGATATATCATCAGGAAACACATCGTCGAACTCTCGAACCACTTCTGTCTTTGATCCTTCCTCCGCTTAAATTGCCGCAATCACTGCCTTCTTTAGTTTCGCCTTGAAAGTACTTGGCTCAAGAGTACGGTCTCCACTTTTGAAATAAAAGACTGGATGGTCTGGAATCTCGAATACTACGCTCTTTTGACGACAGTCAATGGTAGCATAGAATGTTCCGAGCCAATCCATACCAAAAACCACATCGAAGTTCGGTATGTCCAGCACCTTGAAGTCAGCATAGAATTCTCTGCTGCAAATGACCACTGGACACAGGCTGTATCCCATTGTTGCCTTTAGAACGTCGTTCCCTGAACTGACATTCCAGCTGGATACAAGCGGTGTGACTGGAATCGCATGAGTTCGGACGAACCGTTGCGACATAAAGCAATGAGATGCTCCAGTATTGAAGAGTGCGGGTGCAGGGAGTGAGTCTACTAAGATTGTACCTAAGTTATATGGGATATGTTTTACGTATAAGGGAAAATGTATATAGGTAAGTCTATGAACTGAAAGAGAATTTGAATGAGAGATGTTACCAGTGATGACTTGGTCTGTGGCTTCAGCTTCTTCCACGGTCATTGTGAAAGCCTGTTACCTCGGAACATTCCTCCTTGCTGGAGGAGCATTTCTCTGTCCATTCCTTAGTCCTTGATGTAGGTTCCTTTGAGCTTGATAGAACTAACAAGGAGGAAGTGCAGTCGGTCTACGAGGAGGTGGAGCAGGTAGTGCAAGTCTCAGAGCAGGTGCCTGGATGGCTGGGCGCTCCGGGTATGTGATTGCTGGTCTGGGTGCATCATATGGGTTGTGTCTACGAGAACAAGACCCAATGTCATAAGTAGCTGAGCCGCAGAATAAGCAAAGGCGATTTGCTCGCTGGCAATCTTTCATCAGATGTCCATCCCTCCTGCAATAGGTGCTAAAGGCTGGACTGGGCCGGTTGTTTGGTACTCCCGGTCTCCTTGGCACAAATGGTGGCCTTGAAGAAGCTCCTCCTGCTATCTGGTTGGCAGGGTGCTTCATCCCGGCAGACTGATGTCTGCCCCTCATCTTTACCACTGCCTCATATCGGCGGGCAGCTTTTAGAGCCGATTCGTGTGTTGGGAAATCTCATATGGCTAATGCAGCCTGGATCTCCGGATCTAACCCATGTTGGAATCGTAGGGCTCTAATCTCATCCGTCGGTATCAGGTGTGCCGCGAATCTGTTAAGGTATTTTGTTAGCTGTGTAATATGTGATATTTTAAAATCGATATATTGAGACGTATCTTACCGACTGAGCATGGTAAACTCAGCATCGTACTCATCCACTGATTTGGTCCACATTATGTAAGGTTCTTAGGCACAACCACAAGGTTCCACAAGCCATCAAACATGCCGTATTTAAAAATTTAGTGTGCCAAACAACCCTAACTTAGGATCTAACTCGAGTTTTAGGAGCTAAACTAAAAAGTAAACTACTTTACATCTAAGTGATAGGGATTATAACCTTTGTAGTCCGTTCCTTCGCTTCATAAGCTCCGAGTTGAGGTCCCTTCGCTGCAATCATCAAGTTCCCATACTCTTGAGAGGCTCTATGAAGTGAATGATGCATTCTTGCTAGTAATCTTCACAATCAAAGATGATCTACCTTGAGGAATCTCAAACTAAAGCTATTACTTCACTAATGAGGTATTAGTGAAGCTAACACACTAATCTATATGGCTAGTATAGAAGAGGATAATGAAGTAGGAATTTTGCTCTCTTCTCTTATCGCGAGAATATAATACAGTATATCATATCGTATTTTCTCGGTCCCGCACATATCACATATGTGCTCCTACTCCGTTTTGCCTGACCCAGGAAACCTCTGTGTAGGACTCTAAAGAATCGTCAATACACCGGCAGCAGATGATGATCATATCAAACACCCACAAGCTACAAGCGGTCAGCTAAACATAACAGCCACCCGTGTATTGAGCAACCAAAAGATCAACAAGCAAGCCTTTACATTCCCCTGCAAATCCAATCAGTAACACTCCCGTACAGTCCGATCTCTTCGTCTGATATGCTGCATATCCAGTCTGTGGGTGGTAAACGTCAGACCCCAGTAAACGATAAGCCGTGTCGATGTAAGGCTCATAACGGGTCGAGAAACGACTGATAACACTTACCAGTAAATCTCCATATCAGCCCTGGCCAGGGACTTCTAGTTATAGCCAATCGAACACTACACAACATCAACTCCCTATACCGGGAGAGACAAAACCCCTATTATCGCTCATTGCCTCCATATGATTCGGGACTGTACCCAAAAGCCACCGTTTTGCACGCCCTTTTGGACGTGGTAAGGTGGAAATCAAAGCACAGTGGGAATCACACAAGACTCTATGACGATCTCGGGTCTACAGACTAACCTATACCAGTGTTCCCAGAGAACTTCTATCTGACGATAGGTATAATACCATCCAGGAATTCTCGGCGAGTCCGTTCAGTGTACCCAGTCTCTACTGAGCACCCATACACCATCTTTGATGTCCAACACCAATGGATATGGGATCATCCATCGCCCATCATATGGGTCAAGATGCGTATACGCTAGTCTACTCTGGAGTATCGATGCCCTGTCTCGATACACCCTCGACTAGGAACTGTTATAGGATGAACTTGTAGACTACCCTGGCCCCACTAGTATGAACTGTATCATAGTCCTAGTAGTCGAGTACATATCCTAAGGGCTTTATCAAGACGTGATCACAAAACAGTATTTGTTAACATGTTAAGATAAAGTGAAACTAGATAGCATACTATAATATCGAGCAAGAAAGTCCTCTCTATATATATCCAAGCATCCACTATAATATACATCATATGTACAACAATGGCCTCTAGGGCATATATAACTAACACCAAACTGGCCTGGCCGAAAGATTGGCGAACTTGTAAAGTGTAATTAATCCCGGATAGTCTTACCTTTTAAGGTTTGAAGGAAGATTTGACGAAAAAAGTGGGAGCCATCCTGATTAGATAAGATAATAACCAATCTAATCATGCAAGATCATACGCTAAAGTGTTTTCTTCTCTCTCTCTCTCCAGGTAGCGACCATGTCAGGCCTTAATCAAGATAATAATATGGATGTATTGACCGAACCCGCTTATTATACTGAGCAGGGGAACGTTGGTTCCGTTCTTTCATATAATTTTTATATGACAGAACAGGATATAGAGGAATATCCGGATTCTTATACCGCCCAAACGAAGAACAAGTATGTTGATGAATCTTCTTCGGGTGTGTTAGTTATCAAGAATTGTTTCTCAGTTCACTCTACGTCCTGGGTATTAGATACCGGATCAGGATCCCACATATGTAATATGTTACATGGGTTACGTAAGGTAAAGAACTGGGAGAGGGTGATCATTCCATAAGAGTAAGGAATGGTGCAAATGTTGCAGCCAAAGCAGTTGGCGAATATCACCTTGTGTTGTCAAATGGTAATACATTGATTCTGAATGAATGCTATTACATTCCGACCCTGATATGCAATATTATATCAGTTTCTTTATTAAGTAAAGAAGGATTTAATTTTGTAGTACAGGATAATGTTATGAACATCTTTCTGAATCAAAAGTTAATTGGATCAGGCTCGTTAAATAATGGCATATACGTTCTAAACCAAACCACGGTTCTTAATGTACAAAACACACACAAGAGGAAGAGTTCAGAAATGAACGAATCTTTCATGTGGCATTGTAGACTAGGTCATATCAATGCGACACGAATAGCTAAGTTGCATAAGGATGGATATTTGAATCCGTTCGAATTATCATCTTATGAAACTTGCCATTCATATCTCAAAGGCAAGATGACCAAAACTC
This sequence comes from Agapanthus africanus, assembly GCA_030015575.1. Taxonomy (NCBI): domain Eukaryota; kingdom Viridiplantae; phylum Streptophyta; class Magnoliopsida; order Asparagales; family Amaryllidaceae; genus Agapanthus; species Agapanthus africanus. The sequence goes on from CM057345.1 coordinate 191,065,892, forward strand.
CGTTTAGTGGACACGGAGAAAGAGTTACGGAACTCTTAGGACTGATACATAGTGATGTATGTGGTCCCATGTCTACACATGCCAGGAATGGTTCCTCGTACTTCATTACATTCACTGATGATCTCTCAAGATACGGACATGTGATCTTGTTGAGACACAAGTCTGAAGTTTTTGAGAAATTCAAAGAATATAAGCACGAAATAGAGAACCAAACGGGTAAAAGTATTAATATTTTTCGATCTGATCAAGGAGGAGAATACTTGAGCAATGAGTTCCTAGATTATCTAAAAGAGAATGGGATTCTCTCTCAGCTTACTCCTCTATATACACCACAGCACAACGGTGTATCGGAATGGAGGAATTGCACCCTATTAGATACGGTGCGCTCTATGATGAGCACTGCTGAGTTGCCTATTTCCTTTTGGGGATATGCGCTTGAGACAACCATATACCTATTGAATAGAGTTCCAACCAAATCAGTGCCTACCACTCCATATGAGATTTGGGAAGGGAAGAGACCATTTATTTATTTTTTTAAGATATGGGGTTGCCCGGCCTATGTTAAAAAGCAAAATCCAGAAAAGCTCGAGGAAAGGTCTGTTCTGTGCAAGTTTGTAGGATATCCCAAGCATTCGCGAGGACATATCTTCTACCACCCTGAGGAAAAAAGGTGTTTGTTGCTCAACATGCCACCTTTTTAGAAACGGAATTTCTTGAGAAAGAAATTAGTGGCAATGAGGTAGAACTGGAAGAAATTCCAGCTACATAAACTGCAATAGATGATTTGGTGGAACCAGAGGATTCAGTAATTCCCAACGAACCTCAGCCGCTCCGCCGTTCCGCCGATCTAGTAGGGTTTCTCATCCACCTGAGAGATACTACGGTTTTCTCATTGATGGTGGGAGCGAGGACTGCATCATGGAAGATGATGACCCGACTAGCTTCGAGCAGGCCATCACAAGTGGGGACTCTATGAAATGGCTGAATGCAATGCGATCTGAGATGGAATCCATGTACACGAACAAAGTATGGACTTTGGAAGTTTCTCCTGAAGGGATAAAACCAATTGGGAGCAAATGGATCTTTAAGAAGAAACTTGGTGTAGATGGAAAAGCTGAAACTTTCAAAGCTAGACTTGTTGCAATGGATTTTTGTCAACGACCAGGTGTGGATTATGACGAAACCTTTTCTCCAGTGGCTATGCTTAAGTCCATTCGGATCCTACTTACCATTGCTGCATACCATGACAACGAAATCTGGCAGATGGATGTTAAGACCGCCTTTCTAAATGATGATTTAGAGGAGTGCATGTACATGACTCAGCCAGAGGGCTTCGTAGACAGTGGGAGTAGCGGAAAGGTGTGCAAGCTGCTTAAATCCATCTATGGGTTAAAGCAGGCATCGCGGAGTTGGAACATCTATTTTGATGTTGTAGTCAAAGAGTTTGACTTCATCAAAAATGTAGATGAACCTTGTATTTACAAGAAGGTTGCAGAGAGTAAGGTTGTCTTCCTCGTATTGTACATGGATGACATACTCTTGATAGGAAATGATGTTCCTATGCTACACTCGGTTAAGCTCTTCTTATCACATAGATTCTCAATGAATGATCTAGGTGATGCCTCCTGCATTTTGGGGATTAGGATCTATAGAGATAAATCTAAGAGGATACTAGGATTGTCCCAATCCAGGTACATTGACACCATACTAAAGAGGTTTAGTATGGAAGAATCCAAGTGTGGGAATTTACTTATGATTTCTGGACTCACTCTCTCCAAAGAGATGTCTCCGAAGACTGATTTGGAGAGAACTCGCATGCAAGGGATACCCTATGCTTCGGCAGTAGGCTCTATCATGTACGCGATGCTATGTACCAGACCCGATATAGCATACTCACTAAGTGTAGTGAGTAGGTATCAAGCAGATCCATGAGAGAGTCAATGGACAGCTGTGAAGAACATTCTCAAGTACTTGAGAAGGACTAAGGAGATGTTCTTGGTGTATGGTAACGGAGAACTCCAGGTGGAGTCCTTTACCGATTCGAGATTCCAAAGTGATAAGGACGACTCAAAGTCGCAATCGGGATTTTTCTTTACCCTCAATGGAGGGCGGTTTGTTGGAAGAGTTCCAAAAAGGAAACCGTGGTAGACTCCACGATGGAGGCTGAATACATCGCTGCCAACGATGCTGCCAAAGAGGCTGTCTGGATGAAAAAGTTCATCACTGAACTTTGAGTGGTTCCGTCCATTGAGCATCCAATACCTTTGTATTGTCATAACAATGGAGCTGTGGCTTTGGCCAAGGAACCCACGTCCCATCAGCGATCCAGACATATTCTGAGGCGGTATCACCTGATCCGCGAGATAGTTGATCGGTGCGAGATCGAGGTCAGGAGAGTTGACATGAAGGACAACACTGTGGATCCACTCACGAAGGCCATACCCCAGATACATTTTGAGAGACTCTTCGGGATGTTGGGTATGAGATACTACAACAGCTGGCCTTAGTGCAAGTGGGAGATTGTTAGTTATATATATGCCCTAGAGGCCATTGTTGTACATATGATGTATATTATAGTGGATGCTTGGATATATAGAGAGAGGACTTTCTTGCTCGATATGATAGTATGCTATCTGGTTTTACTTTGTCTTAACATATTGACTTGTATTGATTTACTGTCTTTCTCTCACATGTTGATAAAGCCCTTAGGATATGTACTCGACTACTTGGACTATGATGCAGATCATACTAGTGGCGCCAAGGTAGTCCAAGAGTACATCTTATAACTGTTCCTAGTCGAGGGTGTATCGAGACAAGGCATCGATACTCTAGAGTAGACTACCGTATACACATCTTGACCCATATGAAGGGCAATGGATGATCCCATATCCATTGGTGTTTGACATCAAAGATGGTGTACGGGTGCTCAGTGGAGACTGGGTACACCGAACGGAATCGCCGAGAACTCCTATATGGTATTATACCTATCGTCAGATAGCAATTCTCTGATGACACTGGTACAGGTTAGTCTGTAGACCCGAGATCGTCATAGAGTCTTGTATGATTCCCACCGTGCTTTGATTTCTATCTTACCACGTTCAAGACGACGTGAAAAACGCTGGCTTTTGGGTACAGTCCCGAATCACATGGAGGCAATGAGCTATAGGAGGGGTTTCGTCTCTCCCGGTATTGGGAGTTGATGTTGCGCTGTGTTCGATTGGCTATAACTGGAAGTCCCTAACCAGGGCTGATATGGAGACCTATTGGTAAGTGTTATCAGTAGTTTCTCGATCCGTTATGAGCCTCACATCGACACTTCTTATCGGTTACTGGGGTCTGACATTTACCCAACCTAGACTAGATATGCGACATATCAGACGAAGAGACCGGACTGTACGGTAGTGTTACTGATTGGATTCACAGGAGTGTGTACAGGTTTGCTTGCTGATCTTCTGATCACTTAATACCTGGGTGGCTGTTACGTTTAGCTGACCGCTTGCAGCTTGTGAGTGTTTAATATGATCATCACCTACTGCCGGCGTATTGACGATTCTTAGCTTTCTAGCTTTTTGTGAAGTGATGATTTAAAGTGAGAAAATGAAAACAAAAGAGAGAAATTCCTACTTCATCATCCTCATCTATTCTAGCCACTTAGATTAGGTGTTCACTTCATTAATACTTGATTAAAGAAGTGAGAGCTTGAGTTTGAGATTCTTCAAGGTAGATCATCTTCGAAAAAGAAGACTTCTAGAAAAGATGGATCATTCGACTTGTGGAGCCTCTCCAGAGTCCAGGATTTCATGGATCGCGGTGAAGGGACTACTACTCGGAGCTTATGAAGCGAAGGAACAGACTACAAAGGTTGTAATCCCTATCTCATAGATGTAAAGTTGTTTACATGCATGTTAACCCTAATTCTCTAGTTAAGATCTTGGTTAGGGTTTGTTTAGCACCCCAAAAACTTATAAAGTAGCATGATTGATGCTTGCCAAAACCTTCACAAGGTGCTATGCTAACCCTACAGTGGTATCAGAGCCAAGCTAGAGCATTAGGAGTTGTCTAGACGAAGTTAGAAGTCCGATCGAACCCCGAAACCCCGAAATGACCCCTTTTCTGGAAATTTTTCAAAAAGTTCACATTTTCATATTAAAAATACTCAGAAAATCATGCAGGGAATTTTATGGACCTACCTAAAGAAAGAGTCCCTAACTCGCTACAGTGACCGCGTAACCGCGGCCAAAACCTGGTTTTAGCGGCGGTTCCGCGGCGCCACTGTGGAGGCTTGGGACGGGCACTTCAGCGACGGTCCATAGGTGCTGGGGCATGCTACTGGGAATTTTTATTTTCTGCTCAAGTATTGAGCTCACTGGGGTATTTTGGGAATTCGTTGTGTCTGTCAAATTATCTAACTTCGCCTAGTTATCTGTGATGTTTATCTGTTGTTGTGATATGTTATATTGGATCGTTGTGTATTGAATAGCCGGGGTTTTATGTATGATGAGAGTTTTCTTTTTCATTCATGTAAAATTCATTTATATGTAATATTCTTTTATTAGGGCACTTCCGGGTTGAGGATGATGTCACCATTGTATATTATTTACTTTTCCGCATTAGGATAGACCCAAGACGGAGAGCACAAGTAACCGGTTTCTAAGGTCCAGTGGGAGGCCATCTCGAGGAGTCGAGACCGGGTCTCCTAACCCTAGAATTGGCAGGGTTACTTGCCGCTCTCGTAGGGGTCTAGGGATGTGGGTTTGGCTATTCATCACGACTGTGGAATCTGTGTTTTTTATAATCTCAAAATAAAACACGGATGTCCTAATATATCCAATATTTCATATGTTGACTTCTGCTGCAATGTCCTGTGATGAGATCATATTACTGCCAGAGACGAATGCTTATACTATATGTTGATATATAAATATTGCTGCTTTCGTTTCTTCTGTGATGCTTAGGAAGCTTAAATGATGGGTTTTATTAATGAGATTAATAAAAGAAAAGAAACCTAAAAGATGTTGTAGAATCAAATTTTCAAAAAGGGTAGCTACAGTTTTTTGCTTTGCATAGTGGTATTCCTTGTAGAATATCCAGCACCTTATTCGATAAGGAAAGAGCCAAGATCCCTTCACTGGGAGTGACCACTTTAGCAAAACTGGCAGATGCTACAAACTCACGGTTTAGTTTTTGATTGCTTCTATAGTTCTTGCTTTGCACAGCGGTAATTATGAAATATCCTGCACCTTATTCGATGAGGAAAGAGCCGAGATCCCTTCACCGGGAGTGACCTCTTTAGCGGAAATAGAAAAGCTTAAAAAACACTCCTTTTCAAAATCATTGTTTCTACAACGATATCAAGTTCATTACACTCATGGTTTTCTGAAAAATCTGCGTAGCCCTCCGTCATTTCAGATAAGTCCTACTTAGTATTCGTGCTACGTTTGTTGACCTCCATCAAGGCGTAGTGTGCGGTAGCTGACTAGTATTTATCTGCAGCATGTGATGCGATTGTTTTAGGGTAGTTGTACGACCTTGTTGACCTCCGTCAACGGTCGTGCGGGTGGGATTAATTCAATCAGGAAATGACGGGTTGAACTTGACTAGGAGCCTATGGTTTGTTGACCTCCGTCAAGGTCATAGGGCACTAGGGGTAAAAGATATTATCAGGAATTTCAACTGTTGAAATTTACAATGAGATTGCATACCTTCTATAAGATAGATGGATCCCGATACCCACTGCGAGTAAGAGTTACTCCTGGGAGAGTTTTACACATGACAATTAGCCGATCAAGTAGGTGTCTAGAAAGGTGTAAACGGGGTTATGCCTCTAGGAAAACGAGGTTTATTCTAATTAGGTCCGTGCGAAAGCACGGGGAACCTCCCTCAAGTACCAACACTGATCTAGCTGAAATATTGACGAACTTGTAAGGCGTAATTAATCCCGGATAATCTTACCTTTTAGGGTTTGAAGGAAGATTTGATTAAAATAGTGGGAGCCATCCTGATTAAATAAGATAATAACCAATCTAATCTTGCAAAAGCGCACGCTAAAGTGTTTTTCTTCTCTCTCTCTCCAGGTAGCGACCATGTCAGGCCTTAATCAAGATAATAATATTGATGTATTGACCGAACCCGCTTGTTATACTGAGCAGGGAAACGTTGGTCCCGTTCTTTCTTATAAATGTTATAAGACAGAGCAGGGAATAGGAGAATATTTGAATTCTCACGCCACCCAAACGAAGAATAAGCATGTTGATGCATCTTCTTCTTGTGTGTTAGTTACCGAGAACTGTTTCTCAGTTCACTCTAGGTCCTGGGCATTAGATACCGGATCAGGATCTCACATATGCAATATATTGCATGGGCTAAAGAAAGGTAGAGAACAGGGATTGGGTGATCATTCTGTAAGAGTAGGGAATGGTGCAAATGTTGCAGCCAAAGCGGTTGGCGAATATCACCTTGTATTACCAAGTTGTAATACATTGATTCTGAACGAATGCTATTATATACCGAACAACATATGCAACATTATATCAGTTTCTATATTAAGTAAAGAACGATATAATTTTGTAATACAGGATAATGTTATGAACATCTTCCTAAATCAAAAGTTGATTGGATCAGGCTCGTTAAATAATGGCATATACGTTCTTAATCAAAACGCAGTTCTTAATATACAGAACACACACAAGAGGAAAAGTTCAGAAATGAACGAATCCTCTTGTGGCATTGTAGACTTGGTCATATCAATGCAACACGACTTGCTAAGTTACATAAAGATGGTTATTTAAATACGTTCGAATTATCATCTTATGAAACTTGCCATTCATGTCTCAAAGGAAAAATGACCAAAACTCCGTTTAGTGGACACGGAGAAAGAGTTGCGGAACTCTTAGGACTGATACATAGTGATGTATATGGTCCCATGTCTACACATACCAGGAATGGTTCCTCGTACTTCATTACATTCGCTGACGATCTCTCAAGATACGGACATGTGTTCCCGTTGAAACATAAGTCCGAAGCTTTTGAGAAATTCAAAGAATATAAGAACGAAGTAGAGAACCAAACGGGCAAAAGTATTAAGATCCTTCGATCTGATCGAGGAGGAGAATACTTGAGCAATGAGTTCCTGGATTATCTAAAAGAGAATGGGATTCTCTCTCAGCTTACTCCTCCTTATACACCACAGCACAACAGTGTATCGGAGCAGAGGAATCGCACCCTATTAGATATGGTGCGCTCTATGATGAGCACTGCTGAGTTACCTATTTCCTTTTGGGGGTATGCACTTAAGACAGCCATATACCTATTGAATAGAGTTCCAACCAAATCAGTGCCTACCACTCCATACGAGATATGGGAGGGGAAGAGACCGTGTCTTAATTTCATTAAGATATGGGGTTGCCCGGCCTATGTTAAAAAGCAAAATCCAGACAAACTCGAGGCAAGATCGTTTTTGTCCAAGTTTGTAGGATATCCCAAGCATTCGCGAGGACATATCTTCTACCACCCTGAGGAACAAAAGGTGTTTGTTGCCCAGCATGCCATCTTTTTAGAAAAGGAATTTCTTGCAAAGGAAATTAGTGGCAATGAGGTAGAACTGGAAGAAGTTCCAGTTACACAAACTGAAATAGAAGATTTGGTAGAACCAAAGGATTCAGTAGTTCCCAACGAACTCCAGCCTCTCCGCCGATCTAGTAGGGTTCCTGATCCACCTGAGAGATACTACGGTTTTCTCGTTGATGGTGGGAGCGAGGATTGCATCATGGAAGAAAATGACCCAACTAGTTTCGAGCAGGCCATCACGAGTGGTGACCCTGTGAAATGGCTGGATGCAATGCGATCTGAGATGAAATCCATGTACACCAACAAAGTATGGACTTTGAAAGTTGCCCCTGACGGGGTAAAACCCTATTGGGAGAAAATGGATCTTTAAAAAGAAACTTGGTGTAGATGGAAAAGTTGAGACTTTCAAAGCTAGACTTGTTGCAAAGGGTTTTCGTCAACGACCAGGTGTGGATTATGATGAAACCTTTTCTCCAGTGGCTATGCTTAAGTCCATCCGGATACTACTTGCCATTGATGCATTGCATGACTACGAAATATGGCAAATGGATGTTAAGACTGCCTTTTTAAATAGTGATTTAGAAGAGTGCGTGTACATGACTCAGCCAGAAGGCTTCGTAGACAGTGGGAGCAGCGGAAAGGTGTGCAAGCTGCTTAAATCCATCTACGGTTAAAGCAGGCATCGCGGAGTTGGAACATCTATTTTGATGTTGTATTCAATGAGTTTGACTTCATCAAAAACATAGATGAACCTTGTATATACAAGAAGGTGACAGAGAGTAAGGTTGTCTTCCTCGTATTGTACGTGAATGACATACTCTTGATCGGAAATAATATTTCTATGCTGCACTCGGTCAAGCTCTTCTTATCACATATTTTCTCAATGAAAGATCTAGGTGATGTCTCCTGCATTTTGGAAATCAAGATCTATAGAGATAGATCTAGATGGATACTTGGATTGTCCCAATCCAGGTATATTGACACCATACTAAAGAGGTTTAGTATGGAAGAATCCAAGCATGGGAACTTACCCACGATCTCTGGACTCACTCTCTCCAAAGAGATGTCTCCTAAGACTGATTTGGAGAGAACTCGCATGCAAGGGATACCCCATGCTTCGGCAGTAGGCTCTATCATGTACGCGATGGTATGTACCAGACCCGATGTAGCATACTCACTAAGTGTAGTGAATAGGTATTAAGTAGATCCTGGAAAGAATCACTGGACAGCTGTGAAGAACATTCTCAAGTACTTGAGAAAGACTAAAGAGATGTTCTTGGTGTATGGTAATGGAGAACTCCAGGTGGATTCCTTTACCGATTTGAGCTTCCAAAGTGATAAGGACGACTCTAAGTCGCACTCGGGTTTTGTCTTTACCCTCAATGGAGGGGCGGTTTGTTGGAAGAGTTCCAAACAGGAAACCGTGGCAGACTCGATGATGGAGGCTGAATACATCGTTGCCAACACTGCTGCCAAAGAGGCTGTTTGGATAAAGAACTTCATCACTGATCTTGGTGTGGTTCCATCCATTGAGCATCCAATACCTCTGTATTGTGATAACAATGGAGTTGTGGCTTTGGCCAAGGAACCCAGGTCCTATCAGAAGTCCAGACATATTCTGAGGTGGTATCACCTGATCTGGGAGATAATTGATAGCCGCGAGATCGAGGTCAGGAGACTTGATACGAAGGACAACACTCCGGATCCACTCACTAAGGCCATTTCTCAGATACAATTTGAGAGACTCTTCGGGATGTAAGGCATGAGATACCACATAAGCTGGCCTTAGTGCAAGTGGGAAATTGTTAGTTATATATATGCCGTAGAGGCCAGTGTTGTATGTATGATGTATATTATAGTGGATGCTTGGATATATAGAGAGAGGACTTTCTTGCTCGATATGATAGTATGCTATCTAGTTTCACTTTATCTTAACATGTTAACAAATACTGTTTTGTGATCACGTGTTGATAAAGCCCTTATGATATGTACTCGACTACTAGGACTATGATACAGATCATACTATTGGGGCCAGGATAGTCTACGAGTACATCCTATAACAGTTCCTAGTCGAGGGTGTATCGAGACAGGGCATCGATACTCCAGAGTAGACTAGCGTATATGCATCTTGATCCATATGATGGGCGATAGATGATCCCATGTCCATTGGTGTTGGACATCAAAGATGGTGTATGGGTGCTCAGTGGAGACTTGGTACACTGAACGGAATCGCCGAGAACTCCTGGATGGTATTAAACCTATCGTCAGATAGCAGTTCTCCGATGATATTGGTACAGGTTAGTCTGTAGAGCCGAGATCGTCATAGAGTCTTGTGTGATTCCCACTGTGCTTTGATTTCCACCTTACCACGTCCAAAAGGGTGTGCAAAATGGTGGCTTTTGGGTACAGTCCTGAATCACATGGAGGCAATGACCAATACGAGGGGTTTCGTCTCTCCCGGTATAGGGAGTTGAGGTTGTACAGTGTTCGATTGGCTATAACTGGAAGTCCTTGGCCAGGGCTGATTTGGAGATTTACTGGTAAGTGTTTTCAGTAGTTTATCGACCCGTTATGAGCCTTACATCGACACAACTTATCGTTTACTGGGGTCTGACATTTACCATCCCTAGACTAGATATGCAGCATATCAGACGAAGAGATCGGACTGTACGGGAGTGTTACTGATTGGATTTGCAGGAGAATGTACAGGCTTGCTTGTTGATCTTCTGATTGCTCAATACACGGGTGGTTATTACTTTTACCTGACCGCTTGCAGCTTGTGGATGTTTGATATGATCATCACTTGCTGCCGGTGTATTGACTATTCTTTAGAGTCCTACACAGAGGTTTCCTGGCTCAGGCAAAACGGAGTAGGAGCACATATGTGATATGTGCGGGACCGAGAATAATACGATATGAGATACCGTATTATATTCTCGTGATATGAGATATCGGCCGGGTATATGTGATATAGCCGGGTCATCGGATCAAGTGTTGATTCGATGAATTGGTACATATTATATTAGTCGATTATATGCAATATAGCCGGATTGTCGGATCAAGAGTTGATTCGATAATTTAATGTATAATTATATATGTGATATATTACATTACGTTAACTAATATAAGCTCGCTTTATTGATTCATTTTCTCGCTGGATAATACATTGATGTATATGCGATATATGTTAATTGTATTATTTTCTTTTGTTACAAAATATATTGTATATGCGATATATAATATTGTAACAAGTTAGAGTTACAAATGCAACATGTTTTGTGGAGTTTAAACAAGTTAGGGTTTGGATTTAGGTTAGCTTTTGGGTTAGCTTTTTCATGAAGCTTCATGAAGCTTTCTTTTGTCTTTAGCTTAGATATTTTTGTGTTGATATTTATTAACCCAACCCAAACCTTATGTAACATTTTGAAAATTAGAAATAAATAAAATTAATTAATTAATAATAAAACGATAAATCAAATAGTTATTAAAAACAAATAAGATAATTTCATAAGATATTTGTAAAACAATTTAAATTAAAAATTTTGTGTGCAACATAAATAAGTTATAGGGGTTTTAGTGATAAATTTTGCTTCATTTTAATAAAATGGTGTTTATATAATAACATAGGTAGTGAAGGGTCTTTTTGTAAAATTTAGGGAAAATGTGTAAACTTGAAATTGTTGAGGGTGTATGTGAAAAAGGGTTAGGAAATGTTTTGATTCAGAAATTCCTCAAAATACCACAAATTAGGAGTTATCTTATACATCCACCTCATCCTTGCATGAAAATCCCACATTTTCTCCTTGTTACACCACCTCCTTGCATGAAACAAGCACACCCTTGATTATTGACACCTCCTCCTATACCTCCATCATTTTCTTTATCCTATACCTTATGTTCAGATCACTTAGTCGAATAAAAATCAGAAAGAAAGAAAACACTTGAACTCACAAAAGAAAATTAAAGAGAAGAGAAAAGAGAAGAAGAACTAGGAGCTAAAGAGTTCACCCTCAAGCTAGGAGTGAAGGACTTGGGTATCTTGGAGGAAGTCTCTCAACCATCCTCAGTAGGTATAATTCTTAATTCAGTAGGTTTTAGTTCTGTATTTTATAAAATTTTAGAAATCGGATATCGGAAAAGTTGGTATTTTAGGAAAACATAGCCCTTTAGTAATCTGCTGTTAGTAAGAATAAAATCAACTTAACAAAACAGTGCTAAAATGATATATTTGGAACATAGAGCAAAGCATAGGAACACGAGCAGGGGGGCTCGGATTAGGGCCGACGACCAATAAGGCAATTCCGGCGTCGCCGGATTTTTGAAGGAGATGGGTGTTTTAGGTTTTTGTGGTAGGTCTCTGTGTAGGTGTTATAGAATTTGGTATTGTTTATTTAAGCTAATTTAGCAGTATATGAAATCTGGGAGTTAATATCGAAAATGGGGTTAAAACGTTTAAAACACGACACGGACTTTTCGTAATACGATTCTGTTTTCTGTTACGAAACAGCGAGTAACTAAATCCAGTTAGTGTAAGTGTTTGATAGGTTGCGATAATCATACTTAGTATAGCTAATACGTAAAAACTAGTATTTTCATGTTTTCGCCGTATCGGAGTTAGCCGTTTCTTATACAAGTTAATTTCGATAATAGATTCGAATACGGAAACTTCGGAGGCCGTAAGGAAAGGAAATGGATTGGTGATCTAAGTTGGTTCGACGTATTCTGGTGAGTAAACTAAACATCTACCGGGGGATTTTGTATGGATGGCGTGATACACCCGTAGTTAAGTTAAATAAAAATGGGCTTTTATATGCTAAATTGATCATACGCATTCATATAGATATATATACATCGCTATGTTAATAATTGTTAGAACACTGCACAGTTATCGACGAGTTATGCCGCACCTGCATATATCTACATGTTACACTACACCTCGTCGATATTACCATGTCACTTTTACACTTAGCAAATTTCTTGTTAAAATGATTCTTATTGTATTTTACACACAAATAATAGTAGTAAATTGCATCATTAATATCATGCTTAGTATCTGCGTATTTCATGTTGATATGAGAAGTAAATGTATTATTAAGGATTTATAGCTTTGAGTTTTAAATACTAGTGAAAGAATTCAATGATTTTAATGATAAATGTGACATGTCCACCATGAAATGTCGTTTTTTTATTTGGTTTAGTTCCGAACCGGGTGGGGTAGATATTGTTGGAGATAGTGCCCTCAGAGTCAATTATTGGGTCACAGGTACGTGATTGCAATGATTGATGGAGGACCTATCCCGGTAGGACAGTCTTACTCGAGATGATAGTATGCTATCTGGTTTACCTTTATCATCGTGTACTGTTTTAGGTGACCTGACAAGTTGCTATTACACGTTGATAGAGCCCTTAGGATTCTTGCTTGACCACCAGCAGTATGAGGGCGATCATATAAGTGGGAACTGGGGTCTATAAGCATATCCTTAAATGGTCCCTAGTCGTGTGAGTTTCGAGACAGGGCATCGATACTCCAGAGTAGACTAGTGTATACAGTCGAGACCCCGACGAGCGGCGGTGGCCGGTCTCACAAGCCACTGGTGTCAGTTGGATCACCTAAGATGTATACAGGTGCTCATTGGGTTATGTGTACACCGGACAGGACTCGCCGGGAACATGCTAGTTGGTCATAAACCAGACGTCAGATGGCAGTTCCCTGGTGACATGTGAGCAGGTTAGTTCATCGACCTGGGGATCGTCATTTGTCTCGTGTGAGTTCCCACTGTACTTTGATTACTACCCTACCACGGCTCAAAGGAGTCGTGCAAACAGGTTTTAGTTGGGTACAGTCCCGAGCCACATGGAGGCAGTGAGCGTATCTTCAGGGGTTCGTCTCTCCCGGTATTGGGGGTGAGGTCGTGCTGTGTCTAGGAGAGCCATTACACGAAGTCCTTGGCCAAGGCAGGAGATTTACTGGTAGGTATTCCAGTAGTATCTCAGGGTGTTCTGGGCTACACTCCGACACGACTTGTACCGCTTTTGGGGGTCTGACTTTTACCAACCCCCTAGGCCCGCCATGCGATACTCATAGACGAACGGACCGGACTGTACGGATATTGTCACTGACAGGCTCAGTAGGGTTGTCAGGCTGAGTTCGCTCACAGACGTCCCTTTTAGTCAATACCTGGTAGCCCGTTACGTATTGACTTATACCTCTGACGTGCTAGTGGTTAAATCCACAACCAAGGTGTTGACGAGTCTTTAGAGTCCCCCACATTCAGTTACTCAGCTTTCGGGCGAAAGGTTGTAGAGGCCGTATGGAGATATGGCAAGGTCCGATCAGATACGTGCGGTATTGCACGGATCAGGATCGGACAGTTTGTACTATAGGCCGTATGGATATATGGCAGGGTTCGATCAGATACGTGCGGTTTTGCACGGATCAGGATCGAACGGATATTACTAGCCGTCTTTGGTTTAAGCCGGATCCTAGTATAGTACAGTGTAGATTTTGTCTCATTGCATTTGTATTTCGGTCGGAATACAAATGTGGGTGTGTATGCACAGTATCGGTGTTTTCCTGTAATTTATTACGGGACCAGTTTTATGGAGTTGCCAGTTTGCTTTTCGTTTCGGCCGATTTCCTTTGTATCGTTCATTGGCCGAAGATTGGTGGAGGAGGGCTTATTGCAATGTTGCAAATAAGTGGTTTGTGGAGGGGTTCTTTACATATTGGTTGGATCATCATGGTTGCTCCTTTGACCTTGACTTCTTGACCTCTTCATGATGGCTTGACCATTTGGAGTCATCATGGTTGTTTTGGAGTGTTTGTTTATGTTTGTGATGATTTTGTTTTAATCATCACTCTTTATCCATGCTTGCATGATAGCTCACCCACTCCCTTGTCTTTCTCTCTTTTCTCACCCTTCACATTGGCTTGGGCCGGCCACTTTTGGAGTGGGGGATTTTTCATTTTGGTGTGGCATTTTGGCTTTCTAAGAGTGCTAAGAAAAGCTCTCTAGTTCATCTCAAAAAATCCATTCCTCCACCATCTCAAAAGGCAATATCCAAAACCCCAAAAAGAGACACAAGTTCTACACAACATTCTACAGCAAATCTTGGGCACGTCGACTAGCCAGCTTCGTGCCCGAGTTGCCTCGGCATTGAGGTGGGAGCCCGTAAAAGAAGTAGGCGATGTGGTGCACTTCCGGCGACGAGGTGGAGACAGGGCATTCCGCGGGAGATCGGGACGACGACGAGAAGACCGGAGGACTCGGATCACTCGGTATATTTCTCTTCCCCATCTTGTAGTTAGCTAGGACTAGTTAATGGTTCGATCCGGGTATTAGTGCGCGGCGGTTTTCCAGTTCAAGTAAAATTTAAAGTTTATCACCGCTTCCGCATTTGGCCGTCGGATTGACGGCCGGGGCGCCGCCGTGCACTTACAGTGGTATCAGAGCCTTGCCATTAACTTAGTCTAGCTTTGTGTAATGTATTTTGCATTTCCGATCGATCAAAATTCCAAAATCTACATTTTCACTAGCATCAGTTTCTGTTGAAAATTTTTGGTCTCGAAAATTTTTTCAGGTTGTAAAACATTGATGTACTGGACAATCTAAGAGCTCTGCAAAAATTCGATGAAGTGACTCCACTGTGGGAGCGCGGAACCGCCGCAAACACCCCTTTATCGCCGCGGTTCCGCCACGCTACTTTGGATTCGCTGCACCAATTTTTTACAGAGGCTTTCTGGGGTGATTTTATGGGTTTTGGAATAATAACATTGGGCCCAGAATTTCTTGATCTGCTACAGTAATGCTTGGGGGCCCACTTGTTAAAATTTGATTGATCGGATATTTTAAACACATTATTTCACAGTATTTACATTATATCTGCGACCGTGAATGTCACTTGATCGGTAAATCCAGTCTAACTGATATAGCTCGGTTAGACGGATTTGCGAACGTGATTTTCACGTTGATGTTCTGTTTTTGCTGTGATGTTGCGGATCGGTCGTGGGGGATAGCCTGGATGCAATGCTAGTACAGTTGTGGTTGTATTATGTACATTTGATATTGCGGGGCGAGCGTCCGACATGTGGACTGCCGTCACTGCCTGATTGTATTATTATTTTGGGGCACGGCCAGGTTGCGGTCGATGTACCCGTTGTATGTATATTTTACTTTCTGTACTAGGATTGCCCCGCGGAGGGGTGCACGGATAGCCGGGTTCTAGAGGGCAACAAGCCCGCATCTCATGGCATTGAGACGGAGGAGGCTTCACTCTAGAATTGGCGGGCTATTCGCCGCACTCGTAGGGGGTACAGGTTGACCCAGGAGGGGTGCCTAAGTTACCGGATTCCGTGAAGTGCTGGGTGGTCCATTCACGGTGCTGAAGGGGGCTGCCTTGCTTCAGGTTTTGGCGGGTGACTTGCCGCGCCCGTAGGGGTCTAGGATTTCATTGCACAGGCTATCCACACGACCAGGGGAACGTCGGGTTTCAGTAGTGGCTCTGTGAAACCCGGGGATCCCAGATATCTGTATTGTTTCTGTGATGCTGTTCATTCTCTGTGATGTTGCATTTTTATCACGCCTTGAGCGAATATAATATATTGGTATATATATTAGTAGATGTTGTATATGTTTTACATCCGCGCTAGTCCAGTCCCCGCTCTGCCGTTAGTTAGCTAACCCAACGGGTAATGACGCGACCCAGTGGCGAATACGGATGGCATATACGTACATCAGTATATTTTCGTTCTTTTTGGTGTGATCAATTGATGGGACTGCGTTGATTCGGATCAATGCAAGTTTAAAAACAAACCTAATCTGATGTTGTTGGAACACTTTTCAAAAAGTTGTTATTGCAAGGACGTTCACTTTTGTTTTGCATCGCGGTATTCAGTTGGAATATCCTGCACCTCTTTCTACGGGGAAAGAGCCGAGATCCCTTCACTGGGAGTGACCTCTTTAACGAAGGTTTTCGTCACTATATTTTCAAAAAGCTATCCGTTCCTTCAACGATATCAAGTTCTTTACGTTAAAGGTTTTCGCCAGAAACCATTCGTAGCCTTCCGTCGTTTCATATGGGTAGTCAATAGTATTCAAGCTGTGTATGTTGGCCTAAGTCAAGGCACAGTGTTTGGTAGCTGTTGGTTATTCATATGCAGCATAGATAGATGCATTGGTTTGGGACAGTCGTACTGCCATTTTGGCCAAAGTCAAGGGTAGGTACGGGTGGATTCAAATTAACCTGGAGAATGACGGGTAGAACTTGACATGTGACTTATGATATGTTGGCCAAAGTCAAGGTCATAAGAGCATGGGGCAAAATCACATCGGGAGTTTCAAAAGAACTGAAACTTGCCAGATATGCGCATACCTTCTGGAGTGTGATACCGTGAGCGGATTCCGTCACGTTGTCATGCGATGATAGTTGGATCCCGATTCCCACTGATGAGTTAGTTTACTTCTCGGGTGACCCCGACTAATTCTTCTTTCAGGTTTGGAGGAGAATTTGAGGTACAGTGGGAGGTTTCCAAATTAGATAAATTGGTAACCATTCTGATCTAGGTTAGAGTGCACGCTGAGTGTTTCTTTTCTCTCTCTCTCTTTGGCAGCGACCATTGACCCGACCCTAAGACTATGACTCAGTGACCAAGTTGACCGAACCTTCTTAACACCGGCTTTTGGATTGTCAGAGTTACAAACCTCATTGCCACTCCTACTTTTACCCTTTTCTCCAGGACACCCCGTATTACTACGAACGTCCACTTCCATTGGACAAAACCATCGTATGGTTACATACGAACTCGAAAGAATTTATTCGAGGATGGTTTCCGGTTCTGGAGGAAACGGATAGGACTATTCAGTTGTCTTTTCCTTTTACCTTCTCTCAGATTGCGAGTACTCCTTGGTTTAGGAGATAGTACACCTATTACGCAAATTGGATAGTCTTCTTCCAAAACTTAGGCTGGTGCCGACCGGTAGGGAATGAAGAAAACCAATTAGTATAACGATGGTGTGCAGAAGGTATTAAGTTAAGACAAAGCAAGGGATAAGTAAGAGGGCAACGTAAATTGCGACTGATATTCACGACCAAACCAAGTATTCCTTCGCCAATCCTAAATCACCTTTGTATTTCTCCAGGACACTCCGTATCACTACGAAGATCCACAGTTTATTGGATACTCCATCGTATGGTTATATACGAACTCGAAAGGAACTTGTTCCAGTTCGGGGATGGATTCTGGTCCAGGAGAAATAGGAATAAGGTTTATTCAGTTGTCTTTTATCTTCATCTTCTCTCGCATTGCGAGTGCTCCTCGGATTAGGACAGTACACCTATTATGCTTATTGGATAGTCTTCTTCCAAACAATAGGCTGGTGCCAAACGGTAGGGAAGGAAGAAAACCAATTGGCCTAAAGGGGTGTGCAGAAGGTAATGACTAAAGACATAATAAAGGGATTTGGAGAGGTGGCAAAGAATTATACGGTTACAGTCGTGAATATGGAAGAGGCATTACTAGGAATACCGGGATACCCCATCGAAACATTTCAATGTTTCAGTTTCACTGTGTACTGTTAAAGAAAACTGATTTCCCGATTAGACACTTGCTCCAGGGTATGTATTTACCAGGTATGATTCTCACATCTGTATGGTTTTACAGATGATGAGTGGGAGTAAGTTATTGGGAATTAGGTGATCATCCTCATTATATCAGGATTCGTTGTAATCGGTGATATTTGAGGAAGTCACCTGGGTTGTTTGCCGGACGGCAAATATTTGGTTTTGAATATCCTCTGTTATGCACCAATTTCAAATTGATATATCTGTACGTCTATTTTCATAGAGTGAGATATACCTTTATGAAATTATGTCTACGACATTTACCTATATCAGTGGATGGTTAGGTAAGGAGCATTATACAGCGGTGTAATTCTTCTTAACCATAAGTACAGTTTTCAACCCACGACACACAGTGAATGAGTTATCAGAGTCAAGGGACTTATACAGAGTATTGTATGTTGTCCAGGGTCCATCAGGACAAAGGGGTTGGCCCTCGTACTATATTCGGTTTACTTATGACTTCTCTAGTTTTTAGACAAGTGTTTCGTGGAAACACAGGGTCCGAATTTGGAGAAGTTATAGGTATTTGAATAGAGTAGAGAACCAGGTGTAGCAAGTATCGGGATTCTTCAAAGTGATCGAAGATGTAGACACTTGTGCATGGTATTCAGTTGACAGTAATGATTAAGAGATCTTGCTTCTCTTTCAGGTTACTCATAATTGGAAGTATTCCTAAGTTGAGTAACGATGATCCGCCTCCTTCTATTTAGTTGATATGCACTGGAGATAGTTTCATGATTTAGATCTGGTTCAGTTAAATCAGTGCCTCTGGTCCTATATGGGATATAGAACAGTTCGTATCTTAACGTTGTTAAGGTACGGGGAGTTGTCCGGTTTATGATTAAAACCAGACACTGGACAACTCAAGGCACGTTTCTGTAATGGCTGTTTGTGGGTTGACCCAGGCTATGACGAGGGTTGACTTTCTACCATCTGGATGAACAATAGCAATATTGTTCTAGACTCGCCATAGTTTTATTAAAAATGGTTTTTTTTTCAGAAAACAGTAGTGGGAGTATGGTAGAACTGGAAGTGATTCCAGAACCACAAACGATTACTGAAGATTTGATAAGGAACCTAAAGATTCAATCTGGATTGACATTCCATTGGTCACTCCGCAGATAAGGTGGGTAACTTCAGGCACCCGAGAGGTACTTCGGTAGCCTCAAGGACGGTGACAGGGAAGTTCTTGTTTACCCAGACTTACCATTGCTGTTGTTCCAGACTGTGAGACCCAGCAGGAGGATGAGTGTAGCGTCTTTCTAAACTAGTTTTAGAAATGTACGTGTATATGACTCTGCCAGAGGGTTGTCGTAGTCAGTGGGAGCAGCGGAAGCATTGGTGGATAGCTAGCTTATGTCTATTTATAGACTGAAGCACCAGTAGCGGAAATAGATCATCTATTTCTGACGTGACAGTCATAGGTTTGACTTCATCAGAATAGGGGATGGATCTGTTGAGAAGGTAGTAGGGTGTGATATCCTGGTATTTGGATGACATACACAGAGTAGGAAAAGAAACTCCTATACTACAATCGGTTATACTTTGGTCGTCACACAGTGGGTTCTCCACATGGGACTTAGACATTATATCAGACATATTGGTTACTAGATCTATGGTTTTAGATCTAGATTTGGGTGGTTTCCCAATTAAGGGTACTTAGACGGCATTCTAAGAGTATTTAGAATGGACGACTCCTGGCACGGTAGTGTACCTGCAGGTGATGGAGTCACCCTCTCTAAAGCTGTCTTACAGACTGAAGGGGAGAGGGATGTGCATGATTGGCAGATCACTTGCTTAGGCAATTGAGTCAATCATAAGATGTCAAGTACCACACCAGATGTTGTTCTTGCACTAGATGCAATAAGTTGACATTTGATCCAATCCTGGAGAAACAGTCGGAAGCAGTTTTAGAACATAAGCGGATGTTCTAGGGATATGATAACGATAGCCTCATACAGGAGACAGTTATCATTCCAGGCTTCCAAGGTGACCTGGAAGACAAGGAGGTTGTCAGAGTTATAGTTTTTCCTTCTGACGAGGGGCAGTATTTTGGACAGGAGGTCCAAGGCAATACTGAAGGTGGCATGGCGCAGGATACTGATTAAGTTCAGTTGACGATACAGTCTAAGAAGTTTGGATTTGGAGTTCATTTATGAGCTAAGTCCCATCAGACATCCAGACATATTCTAAGACAGGTATTGCTCATTTCGGGAGATGGCTTTCTCCGCGAACTTGAGATATAGAGAGACATAGAAAGAAACAACAAAGCGGATCCACTCACTGAGGCTATTCCTCGAACGCAATAGTTCCGCAAGCGATCTTTGTGGGACTGATTAGTAGAGGAGTTGGGTGTTCGGTATCACACGGGCTGTGAGTATGCGACATCGCAATAATTAGCCTTGAGTGCAAGTGGGAGATTGTTGGAGATAGTGCCCTCAGAGTCAATTATTGGGTCACAGGTACGTGATTGCAATGATTGATGGAGGACCTATCCCGGTAGGACAGTCTTACTCGAGATGATAGTATGTTATCTGGTTTACCTTTATCATCGTGTACTGTTTTAGGTGACATGACAAGTTGCTATTACACGTTGATAGAGCCCTTAGGATTCTTGCTTGACCACCAGCAGTATGAGGGCGATCATATAAGTGGGAGCTGGGGTCTATAAGCATATCCTTAAATGGTCCCTAGTCGTGTGAGTTTCGAGACAGGGCATCGATACTCCAGAGTAGACTAGTGTATACAGTCGAGACCCCGACGAGGGGTGGTGGCCGGTCTCACAAGCCACTGGTGTCAGTTGGATCACCTAAGATGTATACAGGTGCTCATTGGGTTATGAGTACACCGGACAGGACTCGCCGGGAACATGCTAGTTGGTCATATACCAGACGTCAGATGGCAGTTCCCTGGTGACATGTGTGCAGGTTAGTTCATCGACCTGGGGATCGTCATTTGTCTCGTGTGAGTTCCCACTGTACTTTGATTACTACCCTACCACGGTTCAAAGGAGTCGTGCAAACAGGTTTTAGTTGGGTACAGTCCCGAGCCACATGGAGGCAGTGAGCGTATCTTCAGGGGTTCGTCTCTCCCGGTATTGGGGGTGAGGTCGTGCTGTGTCTAGGAGAGCCATTACACAAAGTCCTTGGCCAAGGCAGGAGATTTACTGGTAGGTATTCCAGTAGTATCTCAGGGTGTTCTGGGCTACACTCCGACACGACTTGTACCGCTTTTGGGGGTCTGACTTTTACCAACCCCCTAGGCCCGCCATGCGATACTCATAGACGAACGGACCGGACTGTACGGATATTGTCACTGACAGGCTCAGTAGGGTTGTCAGGCTGAGTTCGCTCACAGACGTCCCTTTTAGTCAATACCTGGTAGCCCGTTACGTATTGGCTTATACCTCTGACGTGCTAGTGGTTAAATCCACAACCAAAGTGTTGACGAGTCTTTAGAGTCCCCCATATTCAGTTACTCAGCTTTCGGGCGAAAGGTTGTAGAGGCCGTATGGAGATATGGCAAGGTCCGATCAGATACGTGCGGTATTGCACGGATCAGGATCGGACAGTTTGTACTATAGGCCATATGGATATATGGCAGGGTTCGATCAGATACGTGCGGTATTGCACGGATCAGGATCGAACGGATATTACTAGCCGGCTTTGGTTTAAGCCGGATCCTAGTATAGTACAGTGTAGATTTTGTCTCATTGCATTTGTATTTCGGTCGGAATACAAATGCGGGTGTGTATGCACAGTATCGGGGTTTTCCTGTAATTTATTACGGGACCAGTTTTATGGAGTTGCCAGTTTGCTTTTCGTTTCAGCCGATTTCTTTTGTATCGTTCATTGGCCGAAGATTGGTGGAGGAGGGCTTATTTGCATTGTTGCAAATAAGTGGTTTGTGGAGGGGTTCTTTACATATTGGTTGGATCATCATGGTTGCTCCTTTGACCTTGACTTCTTGACCTCTTCATGATGGCATGACCATTTGGAGTCATCATGGTTGTTTTGGAGTGTTTGTTTATGTTTGTGATGATTTTGTTTTAATCATCACTCTTTATCCATGCTTGCATGATAGCTCACCCACTCCCTTGTCTTTCTCTCTTTTCTCACCCTTCACATTGGCTTGGGCCGGCCACTTTTGGAGTGGGGGATTTTTCATTTTGGTGTGGCATTTTGGCTTTCTAAGAGTGCTAAGAAAAGCTCTCTAGTTCATCTCAAAAAATCCATTCCTCCACCATCTCAAAAGGCAATATCCAAAACCCCAAAAAGAGACACAAGTTCTACATAACATTCTACAGCAAATCTTGGGCACGTCGACTAGCCAGCTTCGTGCCCGAGTTGCCTCGGCATTGAGGTGGGAGCCCGTAAAAGAAGTAGGCGATGTGGTGCACTTCCGGCGACGAGGTGGAGACAGGGCATTCCGCGGGAGATCGGGACGACGACGAGAAGACCGGAGGACTCGGATCACTCGGTATATTTCTCTTCCCCATCTTGTAGTTAGCTAGGACTAGTTAATGGTTCGATCCGGGTATTAGTGCGCGGCGGTTTTCCAGTTCAAGTAAAATTTAAAGTTTATCACCGCTTCCGCATTTGGCCGTCGGATTGACGGCCGGGGCTCCGCCGTGCACTTACAGATATACGGTTGCGGAATTTCTTACGTATATCCGAGCTGGGTGGGGTAGCTATACAGCCAGATCATGGTGGACCCGGTCGGGGCCTAGGGGCAGGGGCCGCACTTTAGGCGGTGAGCCTAACGAGGATACTCGATACCGGAGTCAGTGGTAAACACGGCGGATATCTAAGTGATACCGACCGGTGTTATTGATTGACAGGATTGTTCGGGGAACGATGCTTGATGAAACACCGAAGATTTGTGTCGATGATGGACACGGGAAGAAAATGAACCTTATTTGGAAAATAATTGATGAGATTTCATTGTTGGATTTATATATTGAATATTACAAATTTATGCTTCCATCTGTTAGTATGCATCATATTCATCATTGTTAATAATAGTTCTAGATCGGCATACTTACATCATCAGCCGATATATGTTAGTTATATTCACAGAGTTGGTAACTCACCCCGTTGTGCCACAGTTCTTTGCAGGAGTCGAGTGGATGTATCGCAGCAGACAGATCCACTTATCGGTTTATCGCTCTTTTGCTAGGTGGGTTACCTATGTAGTAATCTCCTCTTTTGGCATTGTATATTGAATTGAGAGTTTCTCCATCAACCTGTGTAATGACTTAGAACGATATGTATATTATTTTGACAGATAAGATGGTTCAGTTGTAGTAAATAATGCTTCTTTTATTTTAGGTCTGAGATTCCTCTGTAATTTTATATTATGATTTTGTATTGAATTCCATTGTTAATATTGTTGCTCCCAACTAGGGATGCAACCACACTTAACATTTTATTCTTGTTTAATAATTTAACTTCATAAACTGTGATTTTTACTAAAAACTAAATTTCCATATAAAGAATTCCGCAAAAAGGATTTTGATCTTAGTTTTCGGCTTACTTGGATTGAGTGAATATCTTTAGATATTATACAATCTAAGTGCCGGTCACATCCAACATCGGGTCGTGACACCTTAGCCTCTAGTTTATTCTCTACAGGGGTTAACTTTATCATTCTTAACCCATGGTTGGATTTGTAACCACAATAATTCATTATCCATCACAAAAGCTTTCTTCTTCTTCTTCCTCCTTGAAAAAGCTTTCTAGATTTTTGTGAAGTGATGATTTAAAGTGAGGAAATGAAAACAAAAGAGAGCAAAATTCCTACTTCATCATCCTCATCTATTCTAGCCACTTAGATTAGGGTGTTCACTTCATTAATACTTGATTAGAGAAGTGAGATCTTGAGTTTGAGATTCTTCAAGGTAGATCATCTTCGAAAAGGAAGACTTCTAGCAAGCATGGATCATTCGACTTGTGGAGCCTCTCCAGAGTCCGGGAGTTAATGGATCGTGGCGAAGGCACTACTACTCGGAGCATATGAAGCGAAGGAACGGACTAAAAAGGTTGTAATCCCTTTTTCATAGTTGTAAAGTTGTTTACATGCATGTTAACCCTAATTCTCTAGTTAAGATCTTGGTTAGGGTTTGTTTAGCACCCCAAAAAATTATAAAGTAGCATGATTGATACTTGCCAAAACCTTCACAAGGTGTTATGCTAACCCTACAGTTGGTACTTTGAGGGAGGTTCCCCGTGCGTTTGCACGGACCTAATTAAAATAAACCTCGTTTTTCTAGAGGCATAACCTCGTTAACACCTTTCCAGATACCTACTTGATCAGCTAATTGTTGTTAGTTATATGTATGCCCTAGAGGCCATTACTGTACATTGGATGTATATTGTAGTGGATGCTGGGACATATATAGCTAGGACTTTCTTGCTCGACATGATAGTACGCTATCTGGTTGCTCTTTATCTTAACATGTATACTTTCTGTCTCTCTGTTACATGTTGATAAAGCCTTTAGGATGTGTACTCGACTTCCAGGATTATGATGTAGATCATACTAGTGGGGCATGGGTAGTCTATGAGTATATCCTTCAATGTTCCTAGTCGTAGGAATATCGAGACGGGGCATCGATATTCCAGAGTAGACTAGTGTATATCTTCTCGACCCATGTGATGGGCGATGGATGATCCCATATCCATTGGTGTTTGACATCAGAGATGGTATGCGGGTGCTCAGTGGAGACTGGGTACACTGAACGGACTTGCCGAGAACTCCCAGATGGTATTATACCTTACGTCAGATGGCAGTTCTCTGGTGACACTGGTACAACTTAGTCTGTTGACCCGAGATCGTCATAGAGTCTTGTGTGTCTCCCACTATGCTTTGATTTCCACCCTACCACGGCTCTACTGAGTCGTGCAGACATGTGGTTTTTGGGTACAGTCCCGATTCACATGGAGGCAATAAGCGATAGGAGGGGATTCGTCTCTCCCGGTATTGGGGGTTGATGTTGCGCTATGCTCGACTGGCCATAACTAGAAATCCCTGGCCAGGGTTGCAGTGATTTGCTGGTAAGAGTTATCAGTAGTTTCACGCTTGTTATGGACCTTACATTGGCATGACTTATCAGGCTACTGGGGTCTGACGTTTACCACCCCTAGGCGAGATATGCGACATATCAGACGAACAGACCGGACTGTACGGTAAGTGTTGCTGGTTAGATTCACAGGACAGTGAGCGGGCTTGCTCGTTGATTTTCTGATCGATCAATACCCGGGTGGCCGTTACGTTTAGCAGACCGCTTGCGGCTTGTGGGTGTTTGATATGATCATCACCTGCTGCCTGCGTATTGACGAGTCTTTAAAGTCCTACACAGAGGTTTCCTGGCTCAAGCGAAACGAAATAGGAGCGCATATGAGATATGTGCGGGACCGAGAATAATACCAGTATGTAATACTGTATTCTATTCTCGCGATTTGTATCATTGGACGGTTATATGAGATATAGCCGGGTTACCGAATCAAGTGTTGATTCGATACATTGATACACTTGATATTAGTCGGTTATATGCGTCATGACCGGATCATTAAATCAAGTGTTGATTTAATGATTTAATGTATAATTATATATATGATATATTACTTTACATTAACTAGTATTTGTTCACTTAAGATTGATTTTCTCACTTGATGGGCACAAGTAGTATATGTGATATATTTTTGGGCACTTGATTGTATCATGTTTGATGATACATGCAAACTTGGGTGTGTGTATGCTATACACCATGTTTAGTAAATGGTTAGGGTTTCTATTACCTTATTTATTTATTTATTTATTTATTTATTTATTTTGGTAAAATAGAATAGTTGCTTTCTTTGTCTTTATGCAAGAAGCTTCATGATGCTTCATGCATCTTTGAAAAAGTCTACCATTTTGTTTTATGCTTAACCTAACCATTTAACTAAACCCTAGTTTATTCTCTACATGAGTTTACTCACCCATGGTTGCTAAATGATTGACATCACTTGATTTTCTTTTTGAGATAATTTATTATTCATTTTCTTTTCTTCTTCTTCTTCTTCTTCATGAAGAGAAGAAAGCTCTCTTGAAAATTTCCAAGTGAGAAATCGAATTCCAAAGTGAACCCACTTCCTATTTCTTCATCCTCTACCACTTGCCATGTAGTAGAGTGTGTTATCTTCACAAGTTTCATGACCTAGTGAAGATAGAGCTTGAGTTTGAGTTGCCTCGACGTAGATCATCTTCGGCATCGAAGTCAACGACCTAGCCCGATCATTTCTCCGACGAAACCATCGCTAGAGTCCGGGATCTGATGTTCGCAGCAGAGGGACATCATCACGGAGCTGAAAAGGTGGAGTGCCGGATCTATAAAGGTTGTAGTCGCTTTCACTTATTAGTTAAGTTGTTAACTTGTTGTAGTTTCTCATTTACCTCTAGTTAACGATCTAATATAGGGTTCTTTGGTACATGGAAAAATTTGATTTTGGCATGGTTAATGCCTTGTGGAATCTCTTGAGTGTGCCTAGGATCCCTACAGTGGTATCAGAGCCTAGCTAGAGCCTTAGGCGAAGTGTAGACGAAGTTAGAAACCCGATCGAACCCCGAAACCCTAGATTTCACCCTTCTCTGTACAATTTTGAAAACTGTGGATTTTTCCTAATTAAAAATGCTCAGAAAATAAGGAGGGAAATTCTAAGACAAACTGTAGAAAATGAAACCCTAAGGCCACTGTAGCGCAGCGGAACCGCGGCCCTAACCAGCTTTTGGCGGCGGTTCCGCGGCCGTATGTAATGATTAGGGTTGCGTTTTTATACAGTTATGACCGTAGCTATTTCCTGTGTTCTCTGGGAATTTTTAATCTGTGCTCAACAGTTGAGTTTTCTGGGGTTGTTTTGGGGACTCGATGTTTTGATCGGATTGTTTAACTTTGTTTATGTTTTTCCGGGTATTTTAGAACATGTTAAAAAGTTCGACCAGATATAAATACCCTCTTTTTCCCCCTCCCGGGAAATTTCCAAGTGTTGGATTTTTCCATAGTTTGAGAACGTTCTAAGTACTGCAAGTAACGCGATGGACCCTCTAGAAGACAACAAACCTTAACTCGATTATGTGACCGTCTTGAACTGCCCTTTGAACCTTAGGGTTTGGGGCAGTACGGCATGCCACATGTGAGGCGTTGGCTTGACCCTTCTACGGCTGGACCGTTGGTACTGTGGCATGAAAAGGATGTTTTTGAACTTATTTCATGTGTTGAGCTGTTTCGGGAAAACTTGGGTGTTTGATTGTTCGATCGGAAAGTTTAACATTTTCTATTTATCTGGAATGTGATACAATATTTGGAATCCACAAGTAGTTATGAGATAACTGATTTGGATGTTATAAATATAGCAGTTTAGTCTCACTTGATCGGTTGCCACGGAATTTTGATGCGATCAAAAATCCGTCGCAATCACGTAGCGTACACGGATACTCGCCGGGTAAACTTAATAAACAGCTACACCCCATAGCCCGGACCAAGTGACTGTAGGAGAACCCCGTCGCCGATAGCATCCGTTCGGGTGCTCGCGGCAGCGGTGTTCCGCCTTGGTGCACTTCGTCGGCGGTATCGGGGGTGCGGCCGTCTAATAAAGTTTGCGACGAGCATTCGATCAAAATGTCGGGAATCTTATTGAATTGCCCTACTTGATATTGAAAAGAGTTTTCGATAATGAGACTAAAATGCGGGGTTTATAATTGTTAGGCATGCAATGTCTAAGGAATTCATTTGGTTAGGCATGCGATGTCTATGCAGGTTGCGGATTCCAACTGTTGTAGTTTTACACTTTCTTTTCTGTGACCGTAAGTGTAATATGTGATATCGCCGGTTTCGTTGCTATATGTCAACGACAATTGGGATACGCATGTTTACTTACGTTGATGGCATGTGATGTTATGTGTTTCTGGATATGTTATATTGGATCGTCGTGTTTGAATAGCCGGGGGTTTTTATGTGAGATGAGTGTTTTTTCATTTTCATTCATATAAAAACTTGTATGTAATATTCTTTTATTGGGGCACTTCCAGGTAGCGGAAGATGTCACCTTTTGTATATTATTTACTTTTCCGCATTAGGATAGACCCAAGGAGGGGAGCACAAGTAACCGGGTTCTGGGGTCCAGTGGGAGACCAACTCGAGGAGTCGAGTCCGGGTCTCCTAACTCTAGAATTGGTAGGGTTGCTTGCCGCTCTCGTAGGGGTCTAGGGATGTGGGTTTGGCTATTCATCGCGACCGTGGAATCCGTTTTTTATACTGGCTCGTATTAAAAACACGGACGTCCTAGTATATCCAATGTTTCATATGTTTCTTCTGCTGCGATATCTGTGATGTGATCATTTGATGTTATGTGATAAATACTGTATATAGTATATATGATATATTATATAGACGTTGCTTATGTTTTACACCCGCGCTAGCCCTGCCCCGCTCTGCCATTAGTTACCTAACCTAACGGTGCATACGAGACATCGAGGCGAATGCGGATGGCATAAGCGTACGTTATATTTATCTATGATGTTTAGGTGGACTTAAATAATGGGATATTCATTAATGTGATTAATGAAAGAAAATAAACCTAAAAGATGTTGTGGAATCAAATTTCAAAAATAAAAACAGGTAGCTGCAGTTCTTGCTTTGTATCGCGGTGTTCCTTGTAGAACATCCTGCACCTTATTCGATGAGGAAAGGACCGAGATCCCTTCACCGGGAGTGACTCCTTTAGCAATAACTGGCAGATGCTACAACCCTCAGTTTGTCTTTTGGTTGCTTCTATAGTTTTTGCTTTGCACAGCGGTATATATGATATATCCTGCACCTTATTCGATGAGGAAAGGGCCGAGGATCCCTTCACCGGAAGTGACCCCTTTAGAAAAACTAGAAAAGCCTAAAAAACACTCCATTTAAAAACCGTTTAATTCCGCAACGAGATCAAGTTCAAAGCGTTAAAGGTTTTCATAAAAACCATCCGCAACCCTCCGTCATTTTAGGAAGTAGAGTACTTAGTATTCGTGCTGTGTTTGTTGACCATAGTCAAGGCACATTGTACGGTAGCTAAGTGATGTCTTCCTACACCGCATATGATGCGATTAGTTAGGACAGTCGCGTGACTTTGTTGACCTTAGTTAAGGGTCATGTAGGTGGGTCTAATTAATCACGAAATGACTGGTAGAACTTGACTAGTGCTTATGATTTGTTGACCATAGTTAAGGTCATAAGTGCTAGGGGTAAAAACCTTTATCGGGAGCTTCAAGTGTTGAAATTTGCAATGAGATTGCATACCTTCTATATGATAGTTGGATCCCGATACGCACTGCGAGTAATTGTTACTCCTGGGAGAGTTTTGCACTTTGCAATTAGCCGATAAAGTAGGTGTCTAGAAAGGTGTCAACGGGGTTACGCCTCTGGAAAAACGAGGTTTACTGTAATTAGGTCCGTGCGAAAGCACGGGGAACCTCCCTCAAAGTACCGATACTGGCCTGGCTGAAAGATTGGTGAACTTGTAGAGTGTAATTAATCCCGGCTGGTCTTTCCTTTTAAGGTTTGAATGAAGATTTGATAAAAACAGTGGGAGCCATCCTGATTAGATAAAATAAATAACCAATCTAATCTTGCAAGAGCGCACGCAGAGTGTTTTCTTCTCTCTCTTTCCAGGTAGAGACCATATCACGCCTTAATCAAGATAATAATATGGATGTATTGACCGAACCCGCTTGTTATACTGAGCTGGGGAATGTTGGTCCCGCTTCAACTTATAATTGTTATAAGACAGAGCAGGAAATAGGGGAATACCAGGATTCCCATGCCGCCCAATCGAAGAAAGTGCATGAGATGCATCTCCTTCGGGTGCGTTCATTACAAAGAACTGTTTCTCAGTATCCTCTACGTCCTGGATATTTGATACCGAATCAGGATCCCAAATATGTAATCTGTTACATAGGGCTACAGAAAGGTAGAGAACTGAGAACGGGTGATAAGTTTCATGAGACAGAAAACGGTGCAAGCGTTGCAGCCAAGTCTGTTGGTCACTATCACCCTGTATTTCCAAATACATTGATTCTGAACAAATGTTATTAGATACCGAACCTGATATACAACATCATATCAGTCTCTTTATTTATTAAAGAAGGATATAATTTTGTATTGTTGAATATTGTTTTGAACATTTCGGTTCAGGCACGTTATCTAAAAGCATTGACGTTCTAAATCAAACTGCAGTTCCTAGTATAAAGAACACACACAAGAGGAAGAGTTCAGAAATGAACGATTCCTTCTTGAGGTATTATAGACTAGGTCATATCAATGCGACCCGACTGGCTGAAGTTACATTTAGATGCATATTTAAATCAGTTTGAATTTACATCTTGTGAAACTTGCCAGTCATGTCACAAAGATTAGATGACCATAGCTCTGTTTATTGGAAACAGAGAAAGAGTTAGTAAACTCTTGGGACTGATACATGATGATGTATGTAAGGTCCCCTATCTACACATGCCAGGACCGGTTCTTTATACTTCATTACATTCTCTGATGATCACTCAAGATTCAGTCATATGTACCTGTTGAAACATAAGTTCGAAACATTTGAGATATTCACAGAATATAAAGTTAGAATTAGAGAACCAAAAACCGGGTATAAGTATTATGTCCTATGATAAAATCAGGGAGGAGAATACTTGTGCATGGAATTCCTGGACTATTCTAAAGGAGAATGAAATTCTCTCTCCGTATTACTCCTCTGAATACACCACAGCACATTGGTGTATCGGGGCGGAGCAATTGCACCATATTAGATATGGTGTGCTCTATGGTGAGTACTGCTGAGTTACCTTTTTCCTTTTGGGGGTTATGCACTTGAGAAGCTGCATACCTATTGAATTGAGTTCCAATCAAATCAGTGCCTACCACTCCATATAAGATATGGTATGGGAAGAGCCTATCTCTTAAGTAAGTTAAGATTTGGGATTGTCCGACCTATGTCAAAAGAAAAATCCGGACAAGATCGAGGCAGGGTCAGTTCTGTAGAACTGGAAAAGTTTTAGCTATACAAACTACAGCTAATGATTTGACAGAACCAGAGGATTCAATAGTCCCCGACGAACCTCAGCCTCTCCGCCGATCTGGTAGGGTTCCTCATCCGCCAGAGAGATACTTTGGTTTCTCGATGACAGTGGGAGCGAGGAATGCATCATGAGATGATGACCCAACTAGTTTCGAGCAGGCCATCGAGAGTAGGGACTCTATAAGAATGGCTGGATGCTTAGCGATCTGAGATGGAATCCATGTACACCAACAAAGTATGGACTTTGGTTGCTATATCTGAAGGGTTAAATCCCCATCAGGAGCATGTATATCTTGAGAAGATTACTTGGTGTAGATGGAAAAGTTGAGACTTTCAAAGCTAGACTTGTTAAAGTTTTTCGTCATCGACCAGGCGTGGATAATGATGAAACCTTTTCCAGTGGCTATGCTTAAGTCCATCCGGATCCTATTTAACACGGCTACATACCATGACTACGATATCTGGTGGTTGGGTGTCATACTGCTTTTCTAAATAATGATTTAGAAGAGAAAGTCTATAAGAACACAGCCAGAGGGCTTCGTAAATAGTGGGAGCAGTGGAAACGTGTGCAAGTTGCTTTACAGAATAAAGCAGGCATCGCGGAGTTGGAGAGTCTGTTTTGATGCGATAGTCAAAGAGTTTGACTTCATCAAAATGGTAGATGAACCTTGTGTATACAAAACGGTAATAGAGAGTAAGGTGGTCATCCTCGTATTGTACGTGGACAACATACTCTTGATAGGAAAAGAGTTTCCTATGCTACGCTCGGTCAATCTCCTCTTATCACATGGATTGTCCATATAGGATCAAAGTGATACCTCCTAAATCCTGGGTTTTGGATCTATAAGATAAATCTAAATGGATGTTAGGATTCTCACTAGTTGTAGTGAGATGGTATCAGTTGATCCTAGGGAGAATCACTGGAAAGGTTCCAGGGTGATAAATACGACTGAATGTCAGTCGCAGGATTGTCTTAACCCTCAGTAAAGGGACGGTACGTTGGAAGAGTTCCAAGCTGAATACCGTAGCAAACTAGATGATAAAGGCTGGTAACATCGCTATTAAAGATACTACCAAAGAGGCAGTTTGAGTGTATATTGGTTCATAAGATGAACTAGGTTCCTACCATTGTATGACAATGGAAGTGTGGCTTTAGCCCAGGAACCCCAATCCCATCAGTGACCCAGACATATTCTGAGGCAGCATCACCTGATCATGGAGATAGTTGATCTCCAGGGTGATCAAGGTTAGGAGAGTAGACTCAGAGGACAACACGGCGGATCCACTCACAAAGGCTTTTTCCAAGAGAGAGACTTATATAGGATTGTTGAGTATTAGATTCTGCAACCACTGCTACAGATGGCCCTAGCGCAAATGGGAGATTGTTAGTTATATGTATGCCCTAGAGACCATTACTGTACATTGGATGTATATTGTAGTGGATGCTGGGACATATATAGCTAGGACTTTCTTGCTCGACATGATAGTACGCTATCTGGTTGCTCTTTATCTTAACATGTATACTTCCTGTCTCTCTGTTACATGTTGATAAAGCCCTTAGGATGTGTACTCGACTTTCAGGACTATGATGTAGATCATATTAGTGGGGCCTGGGTAGTCCATGAGTACATCCTTCAATGTTCTTAGTCGTGGGAATATCGAGACAGGGCATCGATATTCCAGAGTAGACTATCGTATATCTTCTCGACCCATGTGATGAGCGATGGATGATCCCATATCCATTGGTGTTTGACATCAGAGATGGTATGCGGGTGCTCAGTGGAGACTGGGTACACTGAACGGACTTGCCGAGAACTCCCAGATGGTATTATACCTTACGTTAGATGGCAGTTCTCTGGTGACATTGGTAGAGCTTAGTCTGTTGACCCGAGATCATCATAGAGTCTTGTGTGTCTCCCACTGTGCTTTGATTTCCACCCTACCACGGCTCCACTGAGTCGTGCAAACAGGTGGTTTTTGGGTACAGTCCCGATTCACATGGAGGCAATGAGCGATAGGAGGGGATTCGTCTCTCCCGGTATAGGGGGTTGATGTTGCGCTATGCTCGACTGGCCATAACTGGAAATCCCTGGCCAGGGTTGCAGTGATTTGCTGGTAAGAGTTATCAGTAGTTTCATGCTTATTATGGACCTTACATCGGCATGACTTATCAACCTACTGGGGTCTAACGTTTACCACCCCTAGGCGAGATATGCGACATATCAGACGAACAGACCGGACTGTACGGTAAGTGTTGCTGGTTGGATTCACAGGAGTGTGAGCGGGCTTGCTCGTTGATCTTCTGATCGCTCAATACCCGGGTGACCGTTACGTTTAGCAGACCGCTTGCGGCTTGTGAGTGTTTGATATGATCATCACCTGCTGCCGGCGTATTGACGAGTCTTTAGAGTCCTACACAGAGGTTTCCTGGCTCAAGCGAAACGAAATAGGAGCGCATAAGAGATATGTACGGGACCGAGAATAATACTAGTATGTGATACTGTATTCTATTCTCGCGATTTGTATCATTAGACGGTTATATGAGATATAGCCGGGTTACCGAATCAAGTGTTGATTCGATACATTGATACACTTGATATTAGTCGGTTATATGCATCATGACCGGATCATTAAATCAAGTGTTGATTTAATGATTTAATGTATAATTATATATATGATATATTACTTTACATTAACTAGTATTTGTTCACTTAAGATTGATTTTCTCACTTGATGGGCACAAGTAGTATATGTGATATATTTTTGTGCACTTGATTGTATCATGTTTGATGATACATGCAAACTTGGGTGTGTGTATTCTATACACCATGTTTAGTAAATGGTTAGGGTTTCCATTACCTTATTTATTTATTTATTTATTTTGGTAAAATAGAATGGTTGCTTTCTTTGTATTTATGCAAGAAGCTTCATGATGCTTCACGCATCTTTGAAAAAGTCTACCATTTTGTTTTATGCTTAACCTAACAATTTAACTAAACCCTAGTTTATTCTCTACATGAGTTTACTCACCCATGGTTGCTAAATGATTGACATCACTTGATTTTTTTTTGAGATAATTTATTATTCATTTTCTTTTCTTCTTCTTCTTCTTCTTCATGAAGAGAAGAAAGCTCTCTTGAAAATTTCCAAGTGAGAAATCCAATTCCAAAGTGAACCCACTTCCTATTTCTTCATCCTCTACCACTTGCCATGTAGTATAGTGTGTTATCTTCATAAGTTTCATGACCTAGTGAAGATGGAGCTTGAGTTTGAGTTGCCTCGACGTAGATCATCTTCGGCATCGAAGTCAACGACCTAGCCTAATCATTTCTCTGATGAAACCATCGCTAGAGTCCGGGATCCGATGATCACAGCGGAGGGACATCATCACGGAGCTAAAATGGTGGAGGACCGGATCTACAAAGGTTGTAGTCGCTTTCACTTATTAGT
This sequence comes from Agapanthus africanus, assembly GCA_030015575.1. Lineage (NCBI taxonomy): Eukaryota > Viridiplantae > Streptophyta > Magnoliopsida > Asparagales > Amaryllidaceae > Agapanthus > Agapanthus africanus. The sequence goes on from CM057345.1 coordinate 191,100,628, forward strand.
TAAGTTGTTAACTTGTTGTAGTTTCGCCTTTACCTCTAGTTAACGATCTAGTATAGGGTTCTTTGGCACATGGAAAAATTTGATTTTGACATGGTTGATGCCTTGTGGAACCTCTTGAGTGTGCCTAGGATCCCTACAATTGTCACTTGTAAAACTATCCCAGGAGTAACTCTTACTCACAGTGGGTATCAGGATCCAACTATTTTATAGAAGATTTGCAATCTCATTGCAAATTTCAACACTTGAAATTCCCGATAATGCTTTTGCCCCTAGCGTCTTATGACCTTGACGGAGGTCAACAAAACATAGGCTACTAGTCAAGTTCAACACGTCATTTCCTGATTGAATTAAACCCACCCGCACGATCCTTGATGGAGGTCAACAAGGTCATACGACTACACTAAAACAATCGCATCATATGCAGCAGATAAATACTAGTCAGCTACCACACACTAGGCCTTGACGGAGGTCAACAAATACAGCACGAATACTAAGTAGGACTTATCTGAAATGACGAAGGGCTACGACAGGTTTTTCTGAAAACCTTTTGCATAATGAACTTGATATCGTTGTAGAAACAAGTGGTTTTGAAAAGGATTCCTTTTAAGGCTTTTACTAGTTTCGCTAAAGAAGTCACTCCCGGTGAAGGGATCTCAACTCTTTCCTTATCGAATAAGGTGCAGGATATTTCACAAATACCGCTATGCAAAGCAAGAACTATAGAAGCAATCAAAAACAAAACCGAATGAGTTGTAGTATCTACTAGTTTCGCTTAAGATGTCACTCCCGGTGAAGGGATCTCGGCTCTTTCCTTATCGAATAAGGTGCTGGATATTCTACAAGGAATACCGCTATGCAAAGCAAAAAACTAGAGCTACCATTTTTATAAATTTGATTCTACAACATCTTTTAGGTTTCTTTTCTTTCATTAATCTCATTGATGAATCCCATCAATTATGCTTCCTAAGCATCACAGAAGAAACGAATATACAATGTACGTTTATGCCATCCGCATTCGCCACAGTGCCCCGTTATGCATCGTTAGGTTACTTAACTAACGGCATACCGAGGCGGGACTAGCGCGGGTGCAAAACATAAGCAACGTTTATTATGTATCATATATACAATAATAAAGCATTCGTCTCACGCATATAAAATGATCACATCACAGAATATTAGCAGCAGAAGATAACATATGAAATATTGGATATAGTAGGAGGTCCGTGTTTTATTTTAAGCCTATATAAAACACGGATTCCATGGTCGCGACGAATAGCCAAACCCACATCCCTATACCCCTACGAGAGCAGCAAGAAACCCTACCAATTCTAGGGTTATGTGACCCGGTCTCGACTCCTCGAGATGGCCTCCCACTGAACCCTAGAACCCGGTTACTTATGCTCCCCACCTGGGTCTATCCTAATGCGGAAAAGTAAATAATATACAATGGTGACATTATCCTCAACCCGGAAGTGCCCCAATAAAAGAATATTACATACATCGAATTTTACATGAATGAAAATAAAAAAACCCGTCTCACATAAAACCTCCGGCTATTCAAAACACGACGATCCAATATAACATATCACAGCAACACATAACATCGCATGTCATCAACGTAAGTAAATATGCGTATCCCAATTGTCGTTGATATATAGCAACGAAACCGGCGATACACCACATATTACACGTACGGTCGCAGAAAAGAAAGTGTAAAACTACAACATTTGGAATCCATAATCACTTTAGACATCGTAAACCCGAAATATCACATATTGTGGATTTCATGCCTAACAATATGAATTCCACATATTGTGTCACATTACAGAAAGCTAGACGACGTTAAACAATTATATTGAAACAACGAGTTCCCAAAATTCCCAAAAAGCTCAACACTTGAGCATAATTAAAAATTCCTAGAAGCATGCCCCAGTACCTACGGAACTACAGCTGAAGGGCCCGACCCAAGCCTCTTAAGTGGCGCCGCGGATCCGCCGCCAAAACCAGGTTTTAGCCGCGGATCCGCGGTCACTTAAATGAGTTAGGGTTTCATTCTTCAGGTGTGTCTATAGAATTCCCTACATGTTTTTCTAAATATTTTTAACATGGAAAAATCGAACTTTTTGAAAAATTTCCAGAAAAGGGGTATAATTTGGGTTTTCGGGGATCGATCGGACTTTTAACTTCGCCTACGCAATGCCTAATGCTCTAGCTAGGCTCTGATACCACTGTAAGGTACTTAGGCACAACCACAAGGTTCCACAAGGCATCAAACATGCCGTATTTAAAAATTTAGTGTGCCTAACAACCCTAACCTAGGATCTAACTAGAGTTTTAGGAGCTAAACTAGAAAGTAAACTACTTTACATCTAAGTGATAGGAATTACAACTTTTGTAGTCCGTTCCTTCGCATATTAAGCTCCGAGTTGAGGTCCCTTCGCTGCGATCATCAAGTTCCCATACTCTTGAGAGGCTCCATGAAGTGAATGATGCATGCTTGCTAGTAATCTTCACAATTAAAGATGATCTACCTTGAGAAATCTCAAACCCAAGCTATTACTTCATTAATGAGGTATTAGTGAAGCTAACACATTAATCTATATGCTAGTATAGAAGAGAATGATGAAGTAGGAATTTTTCTCTCTTTAGTTTTCTTTTTCTCACAAAATATTCATCACAAATGAAAAGCTGGAAAGCTTTTGTGAAGAGCAAGAAGAAGATGAAGTTGTGATGAATGAAAATGAATTATTGTTGAGGTTAGAAATGCAACCAAGGATTAAGCATGTAATGCTTAACCCTTATAGAGAATAAACCATAGGCTAGGGTTAATGTAAGGTTAACAAATATCTTGATAAATATCTAAAGAGGGTGGACTAAGTCAACACTTCATGAAGCTTCTTCAAAGCTTATCCATGACTTAATCCTCCATTAAGAATTAACCAAAATAATTAACCAAATCCCAACCTTAATCATGGTTTAACTCATAAATCATAGTTGCATTTGTAACCCTAACATGTTACAATATTATATATCACATATATAATATATAATGTAACAAAAGAAAATAATACAATTAACATATATCACATATATATCAATGTATCATCAAGTGAGAAAAAGAATCATTTAAGTGAGCTTATATTAGTTAATGTAATGTAATATATCACATATATAATTATACATCAAATTATTAAATCAACACTTGATTTAATAACTCGGCTATATTTCATATAACCAACTAATATAATATGTATCTTTTTATCGAATCAACACTTGATCCGATAACCCGGCTATATCACATATACCCGGCTAATATCACATATGTGCTTCTACTCCGTTTCGTCTGAGCCCGGAAACCTCTGTGTAGGACTCTAAAGACTCGTCAATACGCCGGCAGTAGGTGATGATCATATCAAACACCCACAAGCTGCAAGCGGTCAGCTAAACGTAACGGCCACCAAGGTATTGAGCAATCAGAAGATCATCAAGCAAGCCTGTACACACTCCTGTGAATCCAATCAGTAACACTACCGTACAGTCCGGTCTCTTCGTTTGATATGTCGCATATCTAGTCTAGGGGTGGTAAACGTCAGCCCCCAGTAACCGATAAGATGTGTCGATGTGAGGCTTATAACGGGTCGAGAAACTACTGATAACACTTACCAGTAGGTCTCCATATCAGCCCTGTCCAGGGACTTCCAGTTATAGCCAATCGAACACAGCGCAACATCAACTCCCAATACCGGGAGAGACGAAACCCCTCCTATCGCTCATTGCCTCCATGTGATTCGGGACTGTACCCAAAAGCCACTGTTTTGCATGTCCTCTTGAACGTGGTAAGATGAAAATCAAAGCACAGTGGGAATCATACAAAACTCTATGACGATATCGAGTCTACAGACTAACATGTACCAGTGTCACCAGAGAACTGCTATCTGACGATAGGTATAATACCATCTAGGAGTTCTCGGCGAGTCCACTCAGTGTACCCAATCTCCACTGAGCACCCGTACACCATCTTTGATGTCAAACACCAATGGATATGGGATCATTCATTGCCCATCATATGGGTCAAGATGCGTATACGGTAGTCTACTCTGGAGTATCGATACCCTGTCTCGATACACCCTCGACTAGGAACAGTTATAGGATGTACTCTTGGACTACCTTGGCCCCACTAGTATGATCTGCATCATAGTCCAAGTAGTCAAGTACATATCCTAAGGTCTTCATCAACATGTGAGAGCAAGACAGTAAATCAATACAAGTCAACATGTTAAGACAAAGTAAAACCAGATAGCATACTATCATATCGAGCAAGAAATTCCTCTATATATATATCCAAGCATCCACTATAATATACATCATATGTACCACAATGGACTCTAGGGCATATATATAACTAACACATTGAACCCTGTTGTAGGTGGATGAACCGTTGTTCTATGTCGAATCTGGCAGTCTCGGGGAAGTACATTGCGTCGAACATATCGCGGAAAAGTCCTCCATTCGATCGGCTGGGTGAGACGGCTTTCCTCCGCCTTCCACCAAACCCGTGCATTGTCAGTGAGCTGCAGCTTTACAACTCGAACCCAAGCTATCTCTGGCACTTGTGCCGCTGCCAGGTCATCTTCAATACTCTTAGCCCATTCCTCGGCTTCTAGAGGGCTCTCTTTTCTAGAGAACTGCTTGGGGTGTAAGGCCCTAAATTGCTTCACCCCAGGTGCTTCTGCCTCGGGACGGTTCATCAAGATAGCAGTCTGCTGCTACTGTCCCTCCAAGAGGCTATGGATCGCCTCAAGCAAGACCATCTGCTCATTGATCGGAGCAGCTACGGCCGGTGTAATTGGTAGGGGAGGTGGAGTGTTGTTGAAGTTGGTGCTGGTGTTGTTTGGGGAATCCATAACCTTAAAGGAAAATTTGGGTTAGGACAGATTCAAAATATATGAAATTGGAAGATTCAAGAAATATGAATTGTAAAGAATGTTTTTAGTTGCTGGTTCTTGTGTTATATTGCTTAGGTTGGCCACGCAGAGCTGGTCTGCATGTCCATACAGAGCTGACATGTATGTCCACACAGAGCTGACCTGCATGGGCCACCAACAAAACCTGTCACGTCTCGCTTCCCAGTGTACGGGTAGAGGATGCGACTGGTCATGCAACGTATTTACTCAGAAGTAAACACGCTAAGCATATCTAAGCAATATAAAATAAAATATACACAAGAGAGGAGATGTAAATGAACAACAACTTTATTTATTAACATTCTTTTTACAATACAACTGAAAAGAAAATACATGTGCTGAAAGCAATGCCTAAATAATGGCATAACAGAAATCAAATGTACAAATATCCTAGAGCTCCGGGTCGAAGGCTAGCTGATCCAAATTCTCGATGGTGGGCTCTGTCTCCAGAAGGTCCGAATCACCTGACAACATTCCAAAAAAAGAAGAAAGCAATGTCGTCAGCGAACAATTGCTCGGTAAGTCCCAAAAGTAAGAAGAGACAGAATAGACAGAAGGAGAATATAACTTTTAAAGTTGCATTATATTGTTAACGCTGTTGTTTGTAGCTTGGTACAGAAAATGCCAGTATATACGAGAGGAGTCCCACTATTCCAGAGACTAAGGTATATGGAGTATAAGGCACCGTTCAACCACGGTACAACGGCAATGGAGATTCAGGTTAGGTGTCTTATGGTTACAGTCTCGTGCCACTTTTAACACCTTCCATACCAATCTACCCCTTATAAACCCCGCGATGTCTTGATTATATTGTTTGTATTGTATTGTTTTGTATTATAAATTGTATAGATGGATGACTTGCCGAAACCATGATATCAGTAATGGAACGGATATAATGGATGAACATGTAAATGGAGTATATCCATGGTTCGGTTCGGTCAAATTGTATAGATTGAATAGATTGAGCATATGGATTCATATTGAATTGTGGTTTTATAATTGAATCACATTCAAGTAAAATTGATGATATTTAGACTCAATCTGAGTCAGACAATTAGAAAAGAAATTGAAGTCCTGAATTAGGTTTTGATGTTATCGGTAACTGCTGCACATGGACGGCAGGATTTGTGTCTTTTTCCAAGACAATTACCGTGTTGATAACACCGTTTGTTAGATTGTCTACCTTAAATAGGCAAACACCCATATCTCCGGCTCCCTGAGGCTCAAGAGACTGGTCCCGCTTAAACCTATGTTTACTAGGGTCCTTATTGTATTTTAGTATAACTTAAGGGGGTTTATGTAAAATAATTTTGGTATAATTTCAATATACACCTCAAGCATTTAATTATCGTCTTTAGAGTTTTCAAATATGTATATTTTATAGATGTGCAATTTCTAGTGAGAAAAACCTAATTTTCATAGTATATGATATTTTCTTGAAATAATGTACTTGTGTTGTATTTGGATGGTATTTTTTGTATGTAATAGTGATTCCTTTGATTTAGAAAACTTACAATATTTATATAATTAAAATAGATATTTTTATAATATATATATATATATTTAATGAAAATAATTTATTTATTTTCTTATAGAAATCTCATTTTTCTAAAGAAAAATGTATAAAAATTCCATCGAGATCGAATACTCCTTGCGGAGGTCTACATATCGCTCTACTATACCCGAGGATGTGCGATAATCCGCACTATCCTAAACGGGGTCCCCAAAATGGGTTGTAGAGGCGTAATTGCATGGAAATTGTTAATATATTTTTTTTATAAAGAAAACGGTTTTACAAGTTTAGGGTATTTATTTGAAAGGTCGTACTTCCTGTATTCTATTATCCCAAAAATCAATCGTTCTATGATAGAAATGTGTGTTGTGAGGGGGCAGGTCATTACCTCGTGAACTATCTAAAGGTATAGCAAGGAATAAAAGTTATAATGTCGAAATGGATAGCTAATGGTATTTTTATGTAAAAATGCGATAAATGTCACAAAATGATTATTTTGATGTGAAAATTGTTTTATTGAGTTTGTTAATGTTTATTAATCAACATATAAGAATATGGTTTTATCTTGTTAAAGAAAAGTGTAGTTTTTAAAGAAAACCGAATCGGAAGTCGGACTAACACCGCTTCTGTCAGGTTTTAGAAATGGAACTTTTTAAAGATGAAGATGAGAGAGGGAATTCGGAATTACTGGCTTTGATGAGAGGGGGGAGATAGAAGATGGTCTAGGATTCGTCGGTGCTTCATGTCGTTGTCGAAAACTCCTCATATCGTCGCCGGAAGTTCGTCGGAGTTTCGCCCTTTGCTATCTCCACTTGCACAATATAAAAACTTGGGAATTATTGAGAGTTTTGGCAGGGATTTGTGAGTGAGGAAGGGTGTGAAATGGAGTGATATTTATAGGAAACATTAGGGTTTAGGGGTGATGAATGGGTGAATTAAAATATGTAATAAAATAGGATTAAATGTGAATTTTATTGCTCTCTGGAATAATGCAGAGTAAACAAGCAATGTGGGGTTAGTGGGGTAGGCTAAAGGTTGCAGGGGGTAAAATATGAGGGCATTTGGTATGGGGGAGACCGACGCTGCCGGCCCCAATTGCATGTGTCGCCGGCCTATTCCCGACGGATGGGGCTGGGTTTGGTTCCACGTGTCGGGGTCGGTTGGTATACTGCAGTGCACTCGTTTGTTTTATGTGTGACTCTTGGTTTTATGTGTCGTGCACATGAAGACTCTTGGGCTTCTAAAAAGATTAAAAGAAAAATAACTAAAAGGATAATGTGGCATGGGGGATTCGAACTCAGGGGCTACGTAACAGCAATGCAAGGCTTTACCAATGAGCTATAAGTGCTTTCTTGCTTTTCTAAATCAAAACAAATACTTATAGCATTCTTAGGAATTGTAAATACCCTAATTGTACATTAACTTTAAATGAATTTTATGTACACAGAATTTGGAGTTGTTATACCTTTGAAGGTTTGGTGGAGAATTCGAGGAAATAGTGGGAGCCATCCTGATTAGATAAACTAATAACCATTCTAATTTTGCAAGAGCGCGCGCTGAGTATTTCTTTTCTCTCTCTCCAGGCAGCAACCATTTCACACCCTAATCAAGATAATAAAATGTATCGCTTAACCGATCTAAATTCTTATTCGGGACTAGGGAACGTCGGTTTGGCTCTAACTTATGACAACAGTCATGAGTATGAGCAGAGGAAAGAGGATTGCATTAATTTCATGATGACCCCAACGAAGAAGAAGCATACTATTGTGTCTCCTTCGGGTGTTCTTGTTATTGAGAACTACTTTTCGTTCAGTCCTACCTCCTGAGTACTAGATACCGGATTAGAATCTCATATCTGTAATTTATTGCAGGGACAGAAAAAAAGTAGGATGGTTGGACCTGATGATATGTCCTTCAGAGTAGGGAACAAAGCACAAGTTGATGTTTCTGCCGTCGGCGAATATCACCTAGCATTCCCAAAAGGAAATACTATGATTTTGAACAATTGGTACTATGTACCTTCCATGGTTTGCAATATAATATCAGTTTCTTTACTTGATAAAGATGGATATAAGTTTGTTCTTGATAGAAATATCATGAACATTTACCTTAATCAGGTATTGGTTGCAGAAGGTATACTGTGTAATGGTATCTATGTTCTTAATCAAAATGCAGTTTTCAATTTACAAAACACACGCAGGAGGAAGAGTCCAGAAATGAACGAATCCTACTTGGGGCATTGTAGACTTGGTCATATCGGAGAGAAAAGACTAAGTAAGTTGCATAAAGATGGATATTTGAAAACATTCAATTTTTCATCTTATGAAACTTGTCGGTCTTGTCTCAAGGGAAAAATGACCAAATCTCTGATCACCGAACACGAAGAAAGAACAACAGAGCTCCTGGGACTCATACACAGTAATGTATGTGGTCTGATGTCTATACATGCAAGGGGTGGTGATCGCACGCTTTTGGCGTGTCGGATGTTCGAAGTTCTAAAGTTATAATCGCGATCAGAACGGTGTCGCTTTGCAGCTAGCCGGTTGAGCACGGGTCGATCCACAAGGAGATGGTTGTATGTCCGTTCGAGTTTTAGACGAGTCAATAAAGAATGTGTGTATGTTTGTTCAATTCTAACCTATGTGTTTTATATGCAAGTATAAAGTTGTTAAGAAAAAGATACGAAAGTGTAGGCTAAGAAAATCCGCACTCAAAACCTTTGAGCCGAGTCTTGACCAATTGAAGCTAGAGCAATCGGCAACAACGTGGATTAGGGGATTTTAAGCACGGTATTCGTGGAATCCGGCTTATTGACCCTTGTCCTTCCGTTCTTGTCTCTTGCTTTCGCCTCCGGCCAAACCGAACGCAACCGGTCGCGGTTAGGAATCACCGTTACCTTGGTAGGGTAGGGTGCCTAATGGAGCGCTTGCGTAATGTTTGGACGGAGTTCAAAGGAAAATAACGGGAAAAGGAAATGAGCAAAGAAACATTAACTTACGATATCGTATTTATTCTTAACAACAACATATTACAACCATTCACAAAACGAACAAAAAAGAGCAAAAGAAAAGATAAACAAAGAAAAGAAAAGATTATAAGCAAGTAATTAAAAGTGTATGGAATTTAAGTGCATGAAAGTAAAGCAAGTATTAAAGTGCAAGAAAGTAAATGAGCAAGAAATGGAACTAGGAACTATAGAACCCAAAACAAGACATGGCTTCAATAACCAAATCTTAAACTTGCAAGCTCAATTATGAGGTTGCAAGATCAAGAAAAGGCAAAGAACTCATGGAGAATGAAGCACAAAAGAGAGAACATTATTGATTCCAAAATGATACAACCCCGTGAGATCAATGACCAAAGCTTAAACTTACAAGCTCACTTAAGAGGTTGCAAGATCAAGTTAAGGTAGAGAGCTCAAGGGGGAAGCTAAGAAAAAGAATGATACAAAATAACCCTCATCTTCATTTAACATCCACTCAAAAGCTCTCACAACAATTTAATGGAGGAAAGATGAAGAAGAAGAAGAAGAAGATAAACTAAAAACTAACAAAAAGTGGGCATGAAAAAGAACACCATTGGCTTGACAAGTTCTGGGCAATTTATAGGCAGGAAACAGATAACCTAGGGCAAAAATCTGTCAATATATGAAATTCCAAAACTGCCCCTAAAATTTGACCAAGTGCGGAGCCCACATGGCCGCGGTTAATACCCCCTAACTTAACTTTTGCTCATCCCGAGCAAAACCAATTATTCACAAAAAAGTCATAACCGCACTTTCGCAGGGAACGCGATTGCACTGAGCACGTGCAACAAGCCGTTAAACCTCTAGGTGCCCCTAGTAGGAGGAGTGTTGTCTCTTGAGGGTTTTCAGCGGATTACACCCACAAAATCCCGTCAAGCTAGTGTCATAAGTTAACATCGATTCTACTCCTACAGTTTAGTATTTACGTTAGAAACTCTATCATCCTAAGTTAGAAATATCCAACCCTTATTTTTCACACCTCCTATCAATTTAACCTTGGATCCTATACGTTCCAAAAAAAGTTTAGAAAGATGTTGGTTCTCCTGAGTTTCCCTCTAAAGTGTGGCCTCAAATCAGGGATTTTTATCGACTTTACAGAAAACATAAGTCTTATCTTTTATTTCTATCTTTTATCCAAACATCGATTGTATACTCCTACGTGTGTGTGTATTTGCACCCCTACACTCAAAAATTCAATTCAAGCTATAATACTCTTGCCCTAATACCTAATACTACTTGTTTTCATTTAATGAGAGACGGTGTTGCTCACACACTTTTCATGCGACTATTAATGTTTCTTGAGGCACTAACGACCGATTACTGAATGTGTGAACTTTAAAGTGTAAATAGCAGTTTCCAGGTCTTGACTTTATTCTATTTTTATTTTTATTTTTTATTTTTCTTTTTCAAGACCGGATATATTTTTCAATAATGCTCTTTTGGTGTTTAGCTTTAAATATCGTTTTTCCTTTCATACTAGGTTTTCAGGCAAGAGTATTTCTAGGTATCCTCTACTATCCCAAGTTTCAAGGTGCGTGTAAGTGCAGTTTGTAGGGTATATACTTTCTAAATTTGAACTCAAGAAAAGAAACTATTTTTCAGACTAATCCTTCAGTAAAGCTTCAATACTTTCTTTTCATCTTGATTTAACTCAAGAACTGAACTCAAGAGTACCTATTTCTCAAAAAAAAACTGTAAGGACGTATACTTAGCAAAGTCAGACAGAATGAGGGTTATTTTTAGGGTTTTCAATTCCTAAGCCTAGGATTTAGTTATTTCTAACATATCCACTAAGCTTTCAGAATAAAAATATAAGTTACCCTATTAGCTAACTTGACGATAAAGTTTTCATATTTTGGAAAATTTTCGATTTTTATGGGTTTTTTAATAAGGTATGCAAATGCAAAATATACAAATGAATGCAAAGGAAGAAAGCTTACCGAGCACACCCCCAAACTTAAACTTGACATTGCCCTCACTGTCAGGCTATACCAAGAGGGTCAAAATTGTCGGCGCTCCCCAAAAAAAAAGTTTTATACAAAAATAAAAAGGAAAACAAAAAATATATACAAAAAAGGAGTCCCCCCCAAACTTAAGTAAAATAGTGTTTCCACTGTTAAGCGTTGAAGTTCAGGATTAGGGGGGAAAAGAACAGTATCAAGCTATACAAGCCCTTACACTGGCCAAAAGTGAGCACCAACCATTCAAAGATCTGATCGTGATAAAGCAGTGGCTGGTGAAAGAATGCGGAGAGGTAAGAAATAGAGAATACGCGAGACCGTATGGAGATAGAAGCGGGATACGGTCTCGGTATATGAGAAGAAGAATGGCGGAAGGGAGAAAGAAGTGGAATACGAACTTGAGGGTGGAAATGGATTGAATAAATTAGTACAATCTGTAATGATCGATGTGAAAAGATAGATTGTACTAATCTATCAATATGGCGAGAAATTAGGTCAAATCCCTCAAGATTCGTGAGAAACCATGGGTAAGCCGAACTTGGGAAACCAGATATATGAAATGAAAGTGATACGGTTTCTTGCAATGTCGGAACGATGGAAAGGATGGGGGGAAGTGATTGAGGAAGGGTATCAATTAAGGGTTCAGGAGAGTGTACACAGTCAATAACAGGGACAGGATGAATTGGGAAATCCGACTCATCAAGAAAAACTGATTCATCCTCAAAACTATCCTCAAATTTTTCCTCAAAATTCAGCACATCCATGCATTTATCCTCAAAATCCAGACGCATATGTAGTTTGGGAAAAACATTTAATGACTCGGGATGATGAATTGAAGAGAAAAACTCATCCAAATCAACGGGTTCATCATCCAAAATATTCCCGGCGTCAATATCCTCAATCAAGTGAAAATCAATATTCTTAGACACCTCAACAAAAACATGGATATTAATCAATTCAGGTTCTAGAGTGGAGGTGTAGAGGTCAAAAGGATTGGGTGTGGTTTCACTCAAAAGGGACCTTTCACAATCGGGCAAATCAAACACTACAAAATCACACAACTCATTATCTGTTCTATCTTTAATCAATGAATCGATTGGAACACTAGATAGACATTCAAAACCGGAGTTGTGGGATGCAAGTTGAAACGGGTAGGCTTGATTCGGAAGGGGGTACAGCTCACTCTCTCCACTCAAATTCTCACCATGTCCTACCGCCTCTTCATACATTGGAAAATTTGGAGCTAGTAGAAACCTAGCTGCCGGGTCACTAGGTTGTATGAGGGCGGCCATGGACGCATTCAAATCCATCATCTGTTGGTACGACGCTACCCTAAAATCTTCCAAAGACTGTTCCAGACTATACATAGGTTGTGAAGGGGTCTCAGTAAAAGATTCAAAGTTGTTTTGGTACTGGAAACTCCTAAATGACGATTCAGAAGCAATGTCTAGGGAAGGTGCAAAAGTCGGGTAGGACTGGTAGGAATTGAATGGCTGGACAGGAACAGGATCAACATTTGGATAAGAAGGTGAATGGAATTGTTGATCCCAAGAATCTGTAGTGGTGAAAGGAGTGAAAAATCGGCTACAGGATTGTTCAATATGTTCAGCGATGGACAAAGAACGACATGCAAAAGAGGTATCAACATAAGAGGGTGGGGGAGGTTGAAAAGGTTGATACAAAGTGGATTGCGGAGGGCAAGTGTTTGTCCTAGACGCGTCTATCCGATCTTTCAAAGAGATTTTGGGCATGGAGGGATCGTTCGACATTCGGCCAAAGCAAAAACCGTAAGAAGTAATGTCTTGTTGTGGGTACCAAAGTTCGGCAAGAGTTTTGCGAGGTGGGGTACCCATGACATGAAGAGAGAAAGAAAGAAAGGCAGAGAAAAGGAGGTGAAAAAGAATGTGATTTTTTTTTAGTTATTAACAAAAGAATAAAATATACACACAAAAAGAATCTGGACAAAAACAATCACGACACAAAAAATACCACACACCTAATCGATCTAGGGTTCACATAGGTCAACTAGACCCGCTCAAGAACTTGATTGTCGAAGTAAAACTGTGTCGAGAAACGAGCTCAAGATATACTGATCACGAGGCCAGGTAAGTGCAGAGATAAGGGGAGGTTTTCCGACGCTTTCGCGAAGGTCCTTAATTAAATAACCATTTCTCTTTTGGCGGTTTCGCCGTTTAACACTTTCCTAGACACCCCGTAAACAATATACCGTTAAGCGGTATTCTAAATACAGTTAACTTCTCCTAGTGAGCGTGGAGTCCTTAAGGGTTAAAGTCTAATTTCTTTTAAAATTTGTGCGGGTAAACGTTATGCTCAAGTTCGTGATTTGTGGGCTACGGAAAAGGTGATGAAATCCTTTACCGTATGTTGTGGGGTTCGCTTGCCCTTAAGTCCGTATTAATGTATGCAATGCGCAATTCAATAAAAATTCTATAAAGTATCAAACAATCGTTTTTTTTTTAGTTTAAGCACGGCACTGCAACAAATACGGGTTAGTCAATTTTTAGCATTTGCTAGCGAACTTGCAAAGAATCCTGCAAAGAATAGTATATTGGATGCGTCGGATTTGAGAAGAAGGTGTTTAAGAAATACGTACCGTTAAGTTTTTGGGTTAGGAAAACCCCCCGTTGAATCAAATCCGGTAAGCTTGAAAAGTTCACTTGCGCGGGTCAAACTACCCGGATCTTTGGCACTGTACTTTGCAATCACCTTAGCCTTGAACGTACACTTTGCTCCCCACAATCTCAGTTCGCAAATCCACAAAAATCTGCAGAAAATACAGTATGGTGGAATTCACAAAGAAGATAAAAGAAAAGAAAAAGGGGTGGAGAAAAAATTGGGCACAGAGGCCTCAATGGGACCGCGGTTCCGCCGCTCAAGGCACCTTTTGACCGCGGTTCCACGGTCAAAATGTTGACTTGGGGGTTTGTCTTTGGTCAACGAACTCCACCTCTTCTCTTTTCCAAAATAAAAACCTCTGTTTTCTTTTTGGATTACTGTACTTGCTCCAGATTAGCCAGCACACTTGCTCACAAAAATTATCAAAAAAATAACAAAAAGATTTTGTTTTTTTATTTATAAATATATACAAAAAGAATATTAACCCGAATAACAAGAGAGAAAATACGCTACCGTCTCCCCTGCAATGGCGCCATTTGATCGCACGCTTTTGGCGTGTCGGATGTTCAATGTTCTAAAGTTATAACCGCGATCAGGACGGTGTCGCTTTGCAGCTAGCCGGTTGAGCAGGGGTCGATCCACAGGGAGATGGTTGTATGTCCGTTCGAGTTTTAGACGAGTCAATAAAGAATGTGTATATGTTTGTTCAATTCTAACCTATGTGTTTTATATGCAAGTATAAAGTTGTTAAGAAAAAGATACGAAAGTGTAGGCTAAGGAAATCCGCACTCAAAACCTTTAAGCCGAGTCTTGACTAATTGAAGCTAGAGCAATCGGCAATAATGTGGATTAGGGGATTTTAAGCACGGTATTCGTGGAATCCGGCTTATTGACCCTTGTCCTTCCGTTCTTGTCTCTTGCTTTCGCCTCCGGCCAAACCGAATGCAACCGGTCGCGGTTAGGAATCACCGTTACCTTGGTAGGGTAGGGTGCCTAATGGAGCGCTTGCGTAATGTTTGGGCAGAGTTCAAAGGAAAATAACGGGAAAAGGAAATGAGCAAAGAAACATTAACTTACAATATCGTATTTATTCTTAACAACAACATATTACAACCATTCACAAAACGAACAAAAAAGAGCAAAAGAAGAGATAAACAAAGAAAAGAAAAGATTATAAGCAGGTAATTAAAAGTGCATGGAATTTAAGTGCATGAAAGTAAAGCAAGTATTAAAGTGCAAGAAAGTAAATGAGCAAGAAATGAAACTAGGAACCATAGAACCCAAAACAAGACATGGGTTCAATAACCAAATCTTAAACTTGCAAGCTCAATTATGAGGTTGCAAGATCAAGAAAAAGCAAAGAACTCATGGAGAATGAATCACAAAAGAGAGAACATTATTGATTCCAAAATGATACAACCCCGTGAGATCAATGACCAAAGCATAAACTTGCAAGCTCACTTAAGAGGTTGTAAGATCAAGTTAAGGTAGAGAGCTCAAGGGTGAAGCTAAGAAAAAGAATGATACAAAATAACCCTCATCTTCATTTAACATCCACTCAAAAGCTCTCACAACAATTTAATGGAGGAAAGATGAAGAAGAAGAAGAAGATAAACTAAAAACTAACAAAAAGTGGGCATGAAAAAGAACACCATTGGCTTGGCAAGTTCTGGGCAATTTATAGGCAGGAAACAGAGAACCTAGGGCAACAATCTGTCAATATATGAAATTCCAAAACTGCCCCTGAAATTTGACCAAGTGCGGAGCCCACATGGCCGCGGTTCCGCGGCCTAAGCGCGCTTATGTCGCGGTTCCGTGGCCTTTTAGAAGGCTTGTGCCTTCATCTTTTGTCGGATCCCCTGCTTTGTGGTCCTCTTCAGTGTGGTATAGTACTTTTCTCAGAATCTCTTCACAATTCTTCCAGAATTTCAGTAGAACAAAAGGTGATGTGATGTGGATCTTTTGCCCTGATTTCCTCGAGCTCCGCGTAGATATGTTGGATCTTGTGTTGACATTAAGCTTTGTGCATGAAAATGACATCGATTTGCCATTTTGTCCCTTAAACTGGTGCCACACAAGGATCGAGAGCGGAGACCCGTGTTTTATCTGTTGTTGGCAGTAATCCGGAATTTGTCGTACTTTTCCATGAATTTCACTGTTTATAGCTGAGAACCAGTATCCTGCAAATATGTAGCAAACACTGATAAAAAGCACCTGCCTATAAACAAACGAGCGTAAGAATGGGCGGTATAAAATGCAATATTCTGGTATGAACGGGTGGGTTCTCATACTTCATCACATTCACTGACGATATCTCTAGGTTCGGATATGTGAATCTAATAAAGCACAAATCTGAAGCTTTTGAGAAATTCAAAAAATACAGAAACGAAGTAGAGAACCATACTGGCAAAAGTATCAAGATCCTCCGATCTGATAGAGGAGGGGAGTACTTAAGCACGGAATTCTTAGAATACCTAAAAGAGAATGGACTTCTTTCTCAGCTTACTCCTCCGTATACACCACAGCAAAACGGTGTATCGGAGCAGAGGAATCGTACCTTTTTTGATATGGTTCGCTCCTTGATGAGTAACGCCGAGTTGCCTCTTTCATTCTGGGGATATGCGCTTCAAACAGCGGCACGTCTGTTGAATCATGTTCCATCCAAATCAGTGCCTAAAACACCATTCGAAATATGGAATGAAAAAATACCATATCATAAAAAAATTAAGATATGGGGTTGTCCGGTTTACATTAAAAAGCATAATCTGGACAAACTAGAGGCACGGTCAATTCTACATAAATTTGTGGGATATCCAAAGAATGGTTTTGGATATCTGTTTTACCACACTAAGGAACAGAAGGTGTTTGTATCTCGCCGTGCTACCTTTTTAGAAAGGGAATTTCTTGCAAAAGAAGTTAGTGAAAGTACGGTAGAACTTGAAGAAACTTCTGAACCACAAAACGTAACTGAAGATTTGGTGGAACCGCTAGATTCAGTAGTCCCATACGAACCTCAGCCACTCTGCAGATCTAGTTGAATTTCTCATCCGCCTGAGAGATACTACGGTTTTCTCATAGACGGGGATCGAGAGGATTGCATCTTGGAAGAAAATGATCCTACTAGTTTTAGGCAGGCCATTATCAGTAGGGACTCTAATAAATGGCTGGATGCTATGCGATCGAAAATGGAGTCCATGTATACTAATAAAGTGTGGACCTTGGATATTGCTCCACCCGGGGTAAAACCCGTTGGATGCAAATAGATCTACAAAAGAAAATTTGGTGTAAATGGGAAAGTGGAAACCTATAAGGCTAGACTTGTTGCAAAAGGTTTTCGTAAAAGACCAGGTGTGGACTATGACGAAACCTTTTCTCCAATGGCTATGCTCAAATCCATTCGAATCCTGCTTGCCATTGCTGCCTTTCATGACTATGAAATCTGGCAGATGGACGTAAAAACGGCTTTTCTAAACGGAAGTTTGGATGAGTGCGTTTATATGGATCAGCCGAAAGGTTTTGTAGACAGTGGGAGCAGCGGGAATGTTTGCAAGTTTCTTAAATCCATTTATGGATTAAAGCAGGTATCGCGGAGCTGGAACATCTGTTTTGATGAAACAGTCAAGGAATTTGACTTCATCAAGAACGAGGATGAACCTTGTATATATAAGAAGATTGTAGGACGAACTGTCGTATTCCTTTTCTTATACGTGGACGACATTCTTTTGATAGGAAAAGATATTCCTATTCTACAATTGGTCAAGCTGTTCTTGTCACAAAGGTTCTCCATGAAATACCTAAGTGATGCCTCATACATTCTGAGGATTAAGATCTATAGAGATAGATCCAAGAAATTATTAGGACTTTCGCAGTCCAGGTACATAGAGACCGTACTAAAGAGATTTAATATGGAAGATTCCAAGCGCGGTAATATACCCGCATTGCATGAAATCACCCTCTCCAAAAAGTTATCTCCCATGACTGATGAGGAGAGGGTTCTCATGAGCACTATACCCTATGCTTCGGCGGTAGGATCTATAATCTATACGATGCTATGTACTAAACCAGATGTAGCATAAACGCTTAGCGTGGTGAGCCGGTATCAGTCGAACCCGAGTGAGGATCATTGGACAGCTATGAAGAACATTTTCAAGTACCTGAGAAGGACTAAGGAGATGTTCTTGGTTTGCGGTAATGGAGACCTTAAGGTCGAGTCCTTTACCGATTCATGCTTCCAGAGTGATAAGGATGACAGCAAGTCTGTCTCGGGTTTTGTGTTTACCCTAAATGGAGGGGCGGCGTGTTGGAAGAGCTCCAAACAGGACACCGTCATAGACTCGACGATGGAGGCTAAATATATTGCTGCGAACGATGCCGCAAAAGAAGCGGTCTGGATGAAGAAGTTCATTACTGAATTTCAGGTAGTTCCGTCCATTGTTGATCCGATACCTTTATATTGTGATAACAATGGGGCTATAGCTCTAGCAAAGGAACCACGGTCCCATTAGAAATCCAGACACATCTTGAGGCGGTATCACCTGATTAGGGAGATCGTTGATTGCCGAGAGATCAAGGTGCGGAGAGTGGACACAAAAGACAACACGGTGGATCCATTCATGAAGGCCCTCCTTCAAGCACAGTTCGAGCGACTTTTTGAAATGTTGGCTATGCGATATACCAACAGCTGGCCCTAGAGCAGACGTTGGGTACTCGGTACGCCAATATATGGCCTTAGTGCAAGTGGGAGATCGTTGTATATGTATGCCCTAGAGGCCATTATTGTATATGTATACATGTGGATGCTTGGATATATGTATGTACAGGACAATCTTGCTCGATATGATAGTATGCTATCTTGTTTGTCTTTATTTTAACATGTACATATGTTTTACTTATTATTACGTATCATCTATACATGTTGATAAAGCCCGTAGGATGATTGCTTGACAACCTGCGTTGTGATGGCGATCATAATTATGGGAGCAGGGTAGTCGATAAGCACATCCTTAAAAGGTCCTTAGTCGTGGGAGTATTGAGACTGGGCATCGATATTCCGGAGTAGACTAGTGTATATATTTCCAAACCCCGACTAAGGGCGATAGTTGGTCCCGCATCCATTGGTCTTTTGCACCTAAGATCGTTTGCAGGTGCTCACTGGGGGTGAGCACACTGGATGGACTCACCGAGAACTTCTAGATGGTACTATACCTATAGTCAGATAGCAGATCTCAGGTGACATGAGTACAGGCTATTCTTCAGACCTGAGATCGTCATTTGTCTCGTGTGTGTTCCCACTGTACTTTTATCACTACCCTACCATGACTCTACTGAGTCATGCAAACAGGTTTTGGTTGGCTACGGTCCCGAGCTACATGGAGGCAGTGAGTGATTGTTGGGGATTCGTCTCTCTCGGTATAGGGAGTCGATATCACACTTTGTTCGATTGGCCAGGATCATAAGACCTTAGTCAAGGCTGTTGGGATTTACTGATAGGTTGATCAGTATTTTCCCGGATTGGTCCTGAGCCGCATCATCACGAATTATCGGGTTATTAGAGTCTGACGTTTACCACCCCTAGACTCGGTATGCGATACACTTAGACGAGAGACCGGACTATATAGAGATTGTCACAGATAGGCTCAGTAGGGATCCGGATGAGTTTGCTCGTCGGCCTTTGTAACATTTTAAAATTTTGGAAATAAATAAAATTATTTAATTAAATAATAAAGTGTTAAATTAAAAAGTTATTAAAACCAAATAAGACAATATCATAAGTTTTATGTAAAACAAATTAAATTTTAGTTTTAGTATGGAACATAAATGAATTATAAGGGTTTTAGCGATAAATTTAGCTTCATTTTAATAAAATGGTGATTATATAATAACATAAGTTGTGAGGGGTTGTTATGTAAACCTTAGGACTTTGTGCAAATTGAAAGTTGTTAATGGTGTAAATGAAAGGAGATGGGATAAGATTTAGTTCAGAATTTTATCATAAAGTAAATCAAATTGGAAAAGAAATTCATTGCCACCACCTCCTCTCATGCACAACACACTCTCCACACCTCCTCCTTGTATGAAACCATCACATCTTGCATGGTGACACCTCCTCCTACTCCTCACCCTTCCCTTCATCCTTTTATCTAGTGTGTTCAGATCAGTTTAACTAGCTAAACATTCAGAAAAAAATTCAAAAGTTAAAGAAAATGAAGAACAAGAAAAGAAAAATAAAAGAAAAGAAAAGGGAGAAAGAGAAAATGGCTATGGAGTTCCAACATCAAGCTAGGAGCTAAGAAATTGGGTGTCTTGAAGGAAGCCTTTCAACTATCCTCAGCAGGTATAATGTTTAACTCAGTAGACTTTAGCTCTGTAGTTGTAAGAAAAGTCGGAATCGAATGTCTATAATATCGTATTTTAGCAAAACGGAACTCTGTTAAAATCTGCTTTAGTTTAGATAAAAATCAAATTAACAAAACTGTGCCAGAATGATGTAGGTGGGGCCTAGAACAACCCATAGAAACACGAACCAAGGGGATCGATTTTGGGCGGACGACATAAGGGCAGATTCCGGCGTCGCCGGATTTGTAGGAGGCTTGAGTGTTTTGGCTTTTTGGGTAGGTCTGTGTGTAGAATTATGGTTAATCTGGTATTGTTTAATCAATTTAGTTTAACTGTATATAAAATCTGGGAGCAAATATCGGAAATAGGTATCTAAAACCCATAATACGACACGGGAAATTCGCAACGCATTCTGTTTCTGTTATGAAACAGCGTTAGGTTAATTTCCAGTAAAATTGAGTGTTAGATCATATGCAATTGTCGGATGTGGTATAACTAGAACGTACAACTTGTGTTTTCATGATTTTGTCGTTTCGGAATAGCCGTTTCCTTATACAAGTTATTGCTATGTTAGATTCAAATACGGAGACTTTGGAGGCTGGGAGGAAAGGAAAAAGGATTGGCGATTCCTGAGAAGATACGATGTATTTCCGGTGAGTAGATTTACATCTACGGGGGAAGTCGGGTGGATGCGTATAGCACCCCCGCAACCATATAATTATTATTATGATATCTACTTAGGTTTAGCTTTTCGTCAAAGCATTTATATGATATTGCATCTTGTATACCCTCCATGTGCATAAGTTTCATATGTAGTTTTAAATGAGATATACGTGATAATTGATCCATGCGATGTGGGTATGAATTGATAAGTTTGTACGAGGGATCATGCCGTACTTAAGATGATATGGATATAGCGATATGATGAGCAATATTATAAGGAATTATACGTATCGGAAATGATGAACTTGGTATGCCGAATAACGGACAATTTATTCTTTGACTGATATACATAGATTATGTTCTGTTTTAGGATGTAATACTGGTATGAGCTATATTATTTTAATAACCGCGGTTCGTTGTCTTTTAAATAAATTACCAGGATGCGTGCCAGTTTCTAAAGCAGACATCTATTTTAAATCTAAGGCAGCTTCCTTATTTCAAACTTAACGTTCCGATCATTTCTAAAGATAATAGTATAGCTCATAACAAGTAATTACAATAAATACGTTTAGATTACTTATAGGGTTGCATTCTGTATTCTATATTATATGTTTCCGCGTTACGCACATTCTGGTAGAACAATGCACAAATACCAATGAGTACTATGCTACACAAGCACTTAAATATATGTTACACTACACCTCATTGGTACTGCCATATCACTATAGAATCGTTCTGATATATATGTGTTAATATGTAGATTATTACACCGTAGAACACTTGCACAAATACTAATGATTTCCATGTTACTCAAGCACAGACGTGTATGCTACACTACACTTCATTAGTAGTGCCATAACACATTAGAATTGAAATCATTATGTTATGGGATAGGATTTCGTAGTCTTTTCCTATTTATGTTATAGTACTATAGATGCTGTATTTGATTTCTTTGGATTTCTGAGTATTTTACTCCTGATATATATATATATATATCGGTGGTATAGGACACTGTTATATATATATATACATATATAGTATATTATCAATACAAACTATGCAATTATTCTTATTCCTTACTTGATATTTGATATGATGAGTAAAACGTCCACCATGAGTTTTGTGCTTTCTGGTTTTATTCCGGACCGAGTGGGGGAGATATACGGTCGCGGATTTTTAAGCTATCCAGACTGAGTAGGGGAGATTTACAGTTGGATACATGGTGGACCCGGTCGAGACCGAGGGGAAGGATAGCTGCATTAATGCGAGGGAGCCTAGCCAGGATACTCAATACCGGAGATAGAATTGAGCACGGCAGATATCCAGGGGATACTGACCGGAGATTGAGATGAGCACGACAGCTATCCAGGGGATGCTGACCTGGGTTCGATTAGGTACGACAGATATCCAGGGGATACTGATCGTAGCCAGGATATCGGGTGGCGATCATCTGTTGAGATGGTGTTGACGGTATCTGTTTTTACATGTCGATGCTGGACACCAGAGATTGCGGATTTCGATGTCGATGTTGGACATCTATATGTATATTGATGTGATCATTATCATGAGGTACACAGTTAGATATTTATTTATTGGATTTCACCAGGACTAATCCGGGGGACAGTACATGTACATATTTGTACTGACATTCACAGACAAAAAGGGAATTCCAATACGGATAATAGATTCATGGTTTTGACTCATATGACATTGAGATAGTGTACTTGGGATAGCATGATAGTTAGTATTGCACATTTGCATATCATTTAGTATATCGATACAGATTATGATAGTACTATACTTATGACCTAGGTAATCGTCAGGTATTTCGATTTCTACCTTTAGATGCACTTTTATTCACTGAGTTGGCAACTCATCCCCATTGTGCCACAGTTTCTTGCAGGTTTTACCGCTTGGATTATCAACAGTTTGGGCACACTTTCTTTTGGGAATTGATGGGTAAGTGAGTTTTTGTTGTATCCTACTCACTCTTGATTATTTATATATTCTTGTATCTAGTGGAAACTCCATTAACTTAGAAATGGCATATTATGGACTTAGAACCGAGGATTAGAGTTATGTTTTGATTGTCGTACTCTTTAGAGTTGACTACTGCTTTAGATTAATTGGTTGCTCCATTGTTTGGACGTAGGAACTAGCTTCCGTTGGGATGCTATTTTATTATGTTGTATCGGGTTTTATAAATATCCAAAGGAGGTGATAACAAGTTTCAAAACTTCATAAATACTTTTCAACCTACTTAGTTAAATTTAGATGTTATTTTAACTTGAGTTATCGGATGAATATTTAAACCTCACCTCCAATATCTTCAAAAAGGGTTTAGATTCCGGGTTTCGGCTTACTTAGATTACGTCGATGTCTTTAGATGTCACGTGTTTTAAGTGCCGGTCACATGCTACTTTTGGGTCGTGACAAAGTTGGTATCAGAGCGTTTGGTTTTACCTTTGTTCGAGTCTAGGTTGACTATATGGAGTCTGGGAATACAGTTTTACCTAGGCTTGACCTTATAGGACTTAGACTTGACTTTGGGGGTCTTATACCCGAACATTCGTTATATAGGATGACCTTTGTTGATGGAGTAGGTACTAAGTAGAGTGACGTACTGTACATATGTTCCGCTGCATATTTACGATATGATACTCCGCCTAAGATACCTTAGGATTTATATCTTGAGATTTTCCTTCTATTCCTTCCGTTGATCTATCTTCGTCAGTGCATTATTTCGATCACCATGTTATGAAGGCCGAGAGGGCTACAGTTAGAGATACGGTCAAAGAAGATTGTCTGGGACAAGGACTGACTGGGGTGACTTTTCGATGATATAGAGACGTCGTTTATTCATATATGATCGAGTTCAAATGGCGGGGCAAGTTCTTCGGGATCCGCACCAGATGGTAGAGTCATTGTTAGAGCTCAGGCAGACTTGAGACATGATGTTTTCCCCTCTCCGAATATCATGGTGTTGGGTACGGTTCAGACAGCAGTATCAATCTTTGCTAAGATTATCGAGATGTTAATTCCGAAGTTCTTGAAGTTAAAGATTGACGAGGTTATAAGTGTAAATGGACCAACAGGATTCATAGACGTTCAGAAATGAGATGGTTAGGATTTTAAATCTGTTGTGGCATTTCGATACGAGATCGGTGAAATTGATGTATTTCTTCCGATGGAGTTTGTTCAGACCAGATGCAAGTAGTTCAAGAAGGAGATCGTGTAGTAAGCTTTTCTCCGATAAATTGGAACAAGTCTTCGAAGGTGAGATTAGCCAGACTTCTTTACAGGGTATCAGAAGTAATGAATTCGCTAAATTCTCCAAGTGTGCTTTCTGGCTGGATATTGTAGAATTCTAGGGTCACGTAGTCGCAAGAGATGAGATACGTAGGGACCCCAAAGAAGATAGAAGCGGTACAGCACTGGCCCAGACCTGTTTCAGTTATTGAGGTTCGAAGTTTCTTGGGTCTGGCCGGTTATTACAGACGTTTTGTGCAGGATTTTATCGGATCGCTGCACCATTGACCGGACTGATTAGGAAAGAAGTTCCATTTCTTGGGACAGATGCATAGAGTTTCCAGCAGTTAAAGACTCGATTGACGAATGCACCTGTCTTATCATTACCTTCCGGGTCAGGTGGTTTTGTTGTGTATTGTGATGCATCTCGAGTAGGTTTAGGCTGTGCATTAATGCAGCACGACAGTGTTGTAGCTTATTCTTTTCGACAGTTGAAGAGGCACGAGCAGAACTACCTCACTCATGATATGGAGATGGCTGCTTTAGTATTCGCTCTGAAAATTTGGAGACATTACTTATGTAGAGAGTCGTGCCAGATTCTCACAGATCATACGAGCTTAAAGTATATTTTTCAGCAGAGGGATATGAATCTAAGGCAGCGTAGATGGAGAGAACTCGTGAAGAATTACGATTGTGAGATATTGTATCATCCAGGCAAAGAAAATGTTGTGGCAGATGCCTTGAGTCGGAAGCCTGGAGGTAGATTATCTCATTTGAGCACCTTACAGAGGCAGTCTTCTACAGACTGCCAGATTTTTATGTGATAATCATGTACAGTTGAGTTCGCTTTGACAGGAAGACAATTAGCACATGTTCGCACCTGACCTCAGCTATTGGATAGTATTCGAGAGACACAGCCGCATATGCTCGTGTAGGGTTACTAGGCACACTCACAAGATTCTACAAGGCATCAACCATGCCCGATTTAAAATTTAGACGTGCCCAACAACCCTAACCACGATCTTTAAACTAGAGATTAGGCGGAACAAAGCATGTTAAACACTTTAACATCTAAGAGTTTGGGATTACAACCTTTGTAGTCCGGTCCTTCACTTCATAAGCTCCGTGTTGAGGTCCCTTCACCGCAATCATCGATTTCCCGGACTCTAGAGAGGCTCCACGAAGAGAAAGATGCAAGCTTGCTTCCGATCTTCGATAACAATGATGATCTACATTGAAGAAACTCAAACCCAAGCTCTTGCTTTGCTAATCAAGTATTAACAAAGCAAACACCCTAATCTAAGCGGCTAGAATAGATGAGGATGATGAAGTAGGAATTTAGCTCTCATTTGTTTTCTTTATCTCACTCATTTTCATCACTTATGAAAAGCTAGAAAGCTTTTCCATGAAGAAGAAGAAGATGATGATGATCAATTTCTTTTGTGATGAATAATGAATAACTAAAGTGTATGGTTAGAATTGCAACCATGGGTTAAGTATGAAGACTTAACCCATGTAGAGATTTAACTAGGGTAAAGGATTGGGTTGGGTTAAGAAAATATCTATGCAAAATATCCAAGTCAAAGTCAAAGCTTCAAGAAGCTTCTTGAAAGCTTCATGAAGACTTAACCCTAATCCAAACCCTAACCTCAATTAAACTCCACAAAACATGTTGCATTTATAACCATAACATGTTACAATATTATATATCACATATAAAATATTTATTGTAACAAAATAAAATAATACTATTAACATATATCACATATATATCAATGTATTACCCGGGTGAGAAAAAGAATTTTTAAGTGAGATTATATTAGTTAATGTAATTTAATATATCAAATATATAATTATACATTAAATTATCGAATCAACACTTGATCCGATAATCCGTCTATTTCACAAATAACCGACTAATATAATCTGTATCAGTTCATCGAATCAACACTTGATCCGATGACCCGACTATATCACATATACCCGGCCGATATCACATATCGCGAGAATCTAGTACGGTATCACATACACGTATTGTTCTCGGTCCCGCACATATCGCATAAGTGCTCCTACTCCGTTTTGCCTGAGCCAGGAAACCTCTGTGTAGGACTCTAAAGAATCGTCAATACGCCGGCAGTAGGTGATGATCATATCAAACACCCACAAGCTGCAAGCGGTCAGCTAAACATAACAGCCACCCAGGTATTGAGCGATCAGAAGATCAACAAGCAAGCCTGTACTTTCTCCTGCAAATCCAATCAGTAACACTCCCGTACAGTCCGGTCTCTTCGTCTGATATGTCGCATATCTCGCCTAGGGGTGGAAAACGTCAGACCCCAATAGCTTGATAAGTCGTGTCGATGTGAGGTCTATAACAGTTCAAGAAACTACTGATAACACTTACCAGTAAATCTCAGCAACCCTGGCCAGGGATTTCCAGTTATAGCCAATCGAACACAGCACAACATCAACTCCCTATACCGGGAGAGACGAATCACCTCCTATCGCTTATTGCCTCCATATGATTCGGGACTGTACCCAAAAGCCACCTTTTTGCATGCCCTCTTGGACATGATATGATGGAAATCAAAGCACAGTGGGTATCTGTAAGCCCGCGGGGGCGCCCCGGCCGTCGATCCGACGCCGGAAACGCGGAAAACAAAACTTTGCGAACTTTGCAAAACGGCACCACCGCGGACTTTTTACCCGGATCGGGCCATTAACCTAGCTAGCTAGCAAAATAGAAAAGAGTAGAGATGCTATACCAAGCGATCCGTGTCCTTCGGTCTTCGTCTCCACTCCGATCTCCCGCGGAATCTCCGTCACCTCCTCGCTCGTCGGAAAGGGCACCACGTAGCCGGAATCTTTTACGGGCTCCCGCCTCTTGACCGAGGCAACTCGGGCGCGAAGTTGGCTAGCCGACGCGTCCAAGGGATGCTATAGAATAGTGTAGTAAACTTGTCTCTTGAGGTTATGAGGTTGCCATGATGTGGAGAAATTTTGCACAAGAATTTCCATGGATGGATGCTAAGAAAAACTAAATGAGCACCTCATGAAAAGTGCTCGGCCACAAAGGGAATGTGCTCACTGGAAAAACCAAAAAGGAAGCAAGCTCTCTCTCTCTCTTTTATGTGTGAAAGTTTTCAAAATTAATACCATATGAAAACTTCTCACTGCACACACAAAACAAATGGGGGGGCCCACAAATTAAGCTCATTCTCCACTCAACAAATAATTCATCAATCTTCAAACCAATTAAGCCTCCTGCACACTCATCAACAGTGGCCGGCCCCTATAATTTAGTGGGTGGAAAAAAAGGAATTAATTAATTCAAGGAGATAAAGAGAAGATAATGATCATACCAAACTATCCCTCACAATCTTTTCATTTCCCTTTTCTAATAAATGCAAGGAATGACATGAAAAGCATCTCATGATTATGAAGCCACACTTATGCAAAGAAACCCCTCACAAAATGTTAATTGCAAACTTGCAATTAACACCCTCCAACGAAAAGTCCGACCGGGAAGGAAAAAGAGAAAACCGGCCGGAACGGAATGCAAACTGGCAACTACAGAAAACCGATCCCGTAATAAATTACAGGAAAACCCCGCTACTGCAAATACATGCCCGCATTTGTATTCCCACTGAACACAAACGCAAAGAGACAAAACTACACTATCAAATACTAGTATCCGGCTTAAGCCAAAGCCGGCTAGTAAAAACCGTCCGATCACGATCCGTGCAATACCGCACGTATCTGATCGAACCCTGCCATATCTCCATACGGCCTCTACAGCGTTTCGCCCGAAACTTGAGTAACTGAGTGTGGTGGACTCTAAAGACTCGTCAATACCTTGGCTGTGGATTTAACCACTAGCACGTCAGAGGTATAAGCCAATACGTGACGGGCCACCAGGTATTGACCAAATGGGACGTCGATGAGGAAGCTCACCCCGACACCCAACTGAGCCTGTCAGTGACAATATCCGTACAGTCCGGTCCGTTCGTCTATGAGCATCGCATGGCGGGCCTAGGGGGTTGGTAAAAGTCAGACCCCCAAAAGCGGTACAAGTCGTGTCGGAGTGTAGCCCAGAACACCCTGAGATACTACTGGAATACCTACCAGCAAATCTCCTGCCTTGGCCAAGGACTTTTCATGTTCCGGCTCTCCTAGACACAGCACGACCTCACCCCCAATACCGGGAGAGACGAACCCCTGCAGATCCGCTCACTGCCTCCATGTGGCTCGGGACTGTACCCAACTAAAACCTGTTTGCACGACTCCTTTGAGCCGTGGTAGGGTAGTAATCAAAGTACAGTGGGAACTCACACGAGACAAATGACGATCCCAGGTCGATGAACTAACCTGTACACATATCACCTGGGAACTGCTATCTGACGTCTGGTATATCCCAACTAGCAGGTTCCCGGCGAGTCCTGTCCGGTGTACTCATAACCCAATGAGCACCTGTATACATCTTAGGTGAATCAACTGACACCAGTGGCTTGTGAGACCGGCCACCGCCCCTCGTCGGGGTCTCGACTGTATACACTAGTCTACTCTGGAGTATCGATGCCCTGTCTCGAAACTCCCTCGACTAGGGACCATTTAAGGATGTGCTTGTAGACCCCAGCTCCCACTTATATGATCGCCCTCATACTGCTGGATGTCAAGCAAGAATCCTAGGGGCTTTATCAACGTGTAATAGCGACTCGAAGGGTCACCTAAAGCAGTACACGAAGATAAAGATAAACCAGATAGCATACTATCATCTCGAGTAAGACTGTCCTACTGGGACAGGTCCTCCCCTCAATCATTGCAATCACGTGCCTGTGATCCAATAATTGACTCTGAGGGCACTATCTCCAACAATCTCCCACTTGCACTCGAGGCTAATTATTGCGATGTCGCATACTCACAGCCCGTGTGATACCGAACACCAAACTCCTCTACTAGTCAGTCTCACAAAGCTCGTTTGCGAAACTATTGCGTTCGGGGAATAGCCTCAGTGAGTGGATCCTCTTTGATGTTTCTTTCTATGTCTCTCTATATCTCAAGTTCGCAGAGAAAGCTATCTCCCGTAATGAGCAATACCTGTCTTAGAATGTCTGGATGTCTGATGGGACCCAGCTCATAAATGAACTCCAAATCCAAACTTCTTAGACTGTATCGTCAACTGAACTTAATCAGTATCCTGCGCCATGCCTTCCCTCAGTATCCACCTGGACCACCAGTCCAAAATACTGCCCCTCGTCAGAGGGAAAACTATAACTCTGACAGCCACTCTGCCATCCAGGTCACCTTGGAAGCCTGGAATGATAACTGTCTCCCAAAGAAGACTGCCGTTATCATATCCCTAGAACATTCACTTATGTTCTAAAACTGCTTCCGACTGTTTCTCCAGGATTGGATCAATATCAACTTATTGCACCTACTGCAAGAACAACATCTGGTGTGGTACTTGACATCTCATGATTGACTCAATTTCCTAAGCAAGTGATCTGTCAATCATGCGTGTCCCTCTCCCCTTTAGTCTGTAAGACACCTTTAGAGAGGGTGACTCCATTACCTGCAGGTATACTACCGTGCCAGGAGTCGTCCATTCTAAATACTCATAGAATGCGGTCAAAGTACCCAGATTGGGAAACCACCCAAATCTAGATCTAAAACCATAGATCTAGTAACCAGAATGTCTGATATAATATCCAAGTCCTTTGTGGAGAAACCACTGTGTGACGACCAAAAGTATAACCGATCGTAGTATAGGAATATCACTTCCTACTCTGTGTATGTCATCAAATACCAGGACATCACACCCTACTACCTTCTTAACAGATCCATTCCCTATTCTGATGAAGTCAAACCTATGACTGTCACATCAGAAATAGATGATCTATCTCCGCTATATCTGCTTTAGTCTATAAACAGACTTAAGCCACATGTCCACCAATGCTTCCGCTGCTCCCACTGACTATGACAACCCTCTGGCAGAGTCATATACACGTACACTTCTAAAGCCAGTTTAGAACGACGCTATACTCATCCTCCTGCCGGGTCTCACAGTCTGGAACAACAGCAATGGCAAGTGTGGGTAAACAAGAACCTCCCTGCTACCGTCCTTGAGCATACCGAAGTACCTCTCGAGTGCCTGAGGTTACCCACCGTATCTGCGGAGTGGCCAATGGAATGTCAAACCTGATTGAATCTTTAGGTTCTTATCAAATCTTCAATAATCGTTTGCGGTTCTGGAATCACTTCCAGTTCTACCATACTCCCACTACTGTTTTCTGAAAAAGTCCATTTTTATTAAAACTGTGGCGAGTCAAGAACAATATCACTATTGATCTTCCAGATGGTAGAAAGTCAACCCTCGTCATAGCCCGGGTCAACCCACAAACAGCCATTACAGAAACGTGCCTTGAGTTATCCGGATTCTGGTTTTAAGCATAAGCCGGACAACTCCCCGTACCTTAACAATGTCAAGATATGAACTGTTCTATATCCAAGAAACAGAGGCACTGATTTAATTGAACCAGATTCAAATCATGCAGCTGTCTCCAGTGCATGTCAAGTAGATGGAGGAGAGGCCGATCAGCGTTACTCAACTTAGGAGTACTTCCAATTATGAGTAACCTGAAAGAGAAGCTAGTTCTCTTAACCATTACTATCAACTGAATACCATTCACAAGTATCTACATCTTCGATTACCTTGAAGAATCCCGATACTTGCAATATCTGGTTCTCTACTTTATCCTTATACCTATAACTCCTCAAAACTTAGACCCTGTGTTTCTACGAAACACATGTCTAAGAACTAGAGAAGTCATAAGTAAATAGAATATAGTACGAGGACCAACCCCTCCGTCCTAATGGACACTGGACAATATACAATACTCTGTATAAGTCCCCTGAGTCTAGTGACTCATTCACTGTGTGTCGTAGGTTGAAAACTGTACTTTTGGTTAAGAAGAATTACACCGCTGTTCAATGCTCCTTACCTAACCATCCACTAGTATAGGTAAATGTCATAGACATAATTTCAAAAAGGTATACCTCACTCTATAAAAATAGACGTACAGATATATCAATTTGAAATTGGTGCACAACAACGGATATTCAAAACCAAATATTTGCCGACCGGTAAACAACCCAGGTGGCTTCCTCAAATATCATGAATCCCGATATAATGAGGATGGTCACCTAATTCCCAATAACTTACTCCCACTCATCATCTGTAAAACCATACAGATGTGAGACTCATACCTGGTAAATACATACCCTGGAGCAAGTGCCTAATTGGGAAATCAGTTTTCATTTAACAGTACACAGTGGAACTGAAACATTGAAATGTTTCGATGGGGTATCTTGGTATTCTTAGTAATGCCTCCTCCATTATCCAGATTCACAACTATACCCGTATAATTCTTTGCCATCTTTCTAAATCCCTTTACATGTCTTTAGTCATTACCTTCTGTACACCCCTTTAGGCCAAATGGTTTTCTTCCTTCCCTACCGTTCGGCACCAGCCTATGGTTTGGAAGAAGACTATCCAAAAAGCATAATGGGTGTACTGTCCTAATCCGAGGAGTACTCGCAATGCGAGAGAAGGTAAGGATAAAAGACAACCGAATGTACTTAATTCTTAGGTGATTTAGGATTGACAAAGAAGTACATGGTTTGGTCGTGAATAGCAGTCGCAATTTACTTTGCCCTCTTACTAATCCCTTACTTTGTCTGAACTTAATACCTTCTATACACCGTTTAGGCTAATCGGCTTTCTTCATTCCCTACCGTTCGGCACCAGCCTAAGGTTTGGAAGAAGACTATCCAATTTGCGTAATAGGTGTACTACTCCTAAACCAAGGAGTACTCGCAACCTGAGAGAAGGTGAAAAGAAGAGACAACTGAATGTACTTTATTCCTTTTTCTCCAGAACCAGAAACCATCCTCGAAGTCCTTCGAGTTCGTATATAACCATACGATGGTTTTGTCCAATGGAAGTGGACGTTCGTAGTAATACGGGGTGTCCCGGAGAAAAGGGTAAAAGTAGGAGTGGCAAAGAGGTCTGCAACTCTGACAATCCAAAAGCCAGTGTTAAGAAGGTTCGGTCAACTTAGTCACTGAGTCATAGTCTAGGGTCGGGTCAATGGTCGCTGCCAGAGAGAGAGAGAAAAGAAACACTCAGCGTGCACTCTAACCTAGATCAGAATGGTTGTCACTTTATCTAATCTGGAAACCTCCCACTGTAACGTCAAATTCTTCCCCAAACCTGAAAGAAGAATTAGCCGGGATAACCCGAGGAGTAAACCAACTCATCAGTGGGAATCGGGATCCAACTCTCATCGCATGATAACGTGACGGAATCCGCTCACGTTATCACACTCCAGAAGGTATGCGCATATCTGGCAAGTTTCAGTACTTTTGAAACTCCCGATGTGGATTTTTGCCCCATGCTCTTATGACCTTGGCGTGAGGTCAAAATATCATAAGTCACATGTCAAGTTCTACCCGTCATTATCCTGGTTAATTTGAACCCACCCGTACATACCCTTGACGTAGGCCAAAATAGTAGTACGACTGTCCCAAACTAACGCATCTATCTACGCAACAGATAAATACCCGGCAGCTACCAAACACTATGCCTTGGCGTGAGGTCAAAATACATAGCTTGAATACTACCGAATATTTAACTGAAATGACGGAGGGCTACGAATGGTTTCTGGCGAAAACCTTTAACGTAATGAACTTGATATCGTTGAAGGAACTGATAGCTTTTAAAAATATAGTGACGAAAACCTTTGCTAAAGAGGTCACTCCCGGTGAAGGGATCTCGGCTCTTTCCCCGTAGAATGAGGTGCAGGATATTCCAACTGAATACCACGGTGCAAAGCAAAAGTAATCGGCTATAGTGAAGTTAATGCCCTGACGCAAACTTTTGTCCAAGGGGTCACTCCCGGTGAAGGGATCTCGGCCCTTGCCTCGTCGACTGAGGAGCAGGATATTCCAACTGAATACCACTGTGCAAAACAAAAGAGAACGCCCTTGCAATAACAGCTTTTTGAAAAAGTGTTCCAACAACATCAGAATAGGTTTGTTTATCTTGCATTGATCCGAATCAACGCAGTCCCATCAATTGATCACACCACAAAGAACGAAAATATACTGATGTACGTATATGCCATCCGCATTCGCCACTGGGTCCCGTCATCACCCGTTAGGTTAGCTAACTAACGGCAGAGCGGGGACTGGACTAGCGCGGATGAAAAACATATACAACATCTACTAATATATATATACCAATATATAATTTTCGCTCAAGGCGTGATAAAAATGCAGCAACACAGAAATGTATAGCAATACAGATCAATACAGATATCTGGGATCCCCGGGTTTCACAGAGCCGCTGAAACCCGACGTTCCCCTGGTCGTGTGGATAGCCTGTGCAATGAAAATCCTAGACCCCTACGGGCGCGGCAAGTCACCCGCCAAAACCTGAAGCGAGGCAGCCCCCTTCAGCTACGTGAATGGACCACCCAGCACTTCACGGAATCCGGTAACTTAGGCACCCCTCCTGGGTCAATCCTATACCCCCTACGAGTGCGGCGAATAGCCCGCCAATTCTAGAGTGAAGCCCCCTCCGTCTCAATGCCATGAGATGCGGGCTTGTTGCCCTCCAGAACCCGGCTACCCGTGCACCCCTCCGCGGGGTAATCCTAGTACAGAAAGTAAAATATACATACAACGGGTACATCGACCGCAACCAGGTCGTGCCCCAAAAGAATAATACAAACAGGCAGTGACGGCAGTCCACATGTCGGACGCTCGCCCCGCAATATCAAATGTACATATAAAACAAAACTGTACTACCACTGCAACCAGGCTATCCCCCACGACCGATCCGCAACAACACAGAACAATCACAGAACATCAACGTGAAAGTCACGTTCGCAAATCCGTCTAACCGGGCTATAGCAGTTAGACGGGATTTACCGATCAAGTGACATTCACGGTCGCAGATATAAAGTAAATACTGTGAACTAGCATGTTTAAAATATCCGATCGAACAAATTTATCAAAGTGGGCCCCCAAAAAGAACTGTAGCACTTACAGAAAACCTGGGCCCAAATAAAATATCCCAAAAGCCCTATTTCTATACCACAAGCATACTGGGAAAATTTGGTGCCACAATTCCTCTTATCCGCCGCGCAAGCGCGGCCAAACCAGGGTTTTGGCCGCGCTTCCGCGGTGGAACCGAGGAATTGGTGGATCGTATTTTCCCAGATTTCTTATAATTTCTTGTACATGCCTCTGCAACAACCTGAAAAATTTTAGGAGCTCAAAAAATTTCAACAGATAACACATGTGCACAAAAATACGGTTTTTGGGGATTTTGTTCGATCGGGTTCTAAACGTGCTAGAGCAAGCTAGGGAAGGTTAACGGCGTGGCTCTGATACCATTGTAAGCCCGCGGGGGCGCCCCGGCCGTCGATCCGACGCCGGAAACGCGGAAAACAAAACTTTGCGAACTTTGCAAAACGGCACCACCGCGGACTTTTTACCCGGATCGGGCCATTAACCTAGCTAGCTAGCAAAATAGAAAAGAGTAGAGATGCTATACCAAGCGATCCGTGTCCTTCGGTCTTCGTCTCCACTCCGATCTCCCGCGGAATCTCCGTCACCTCCTCGCTCGTCGGAAAGGGCACCACGTAGCCGGAATCTTTTACGGGCTCCCGCCTCTTGACCGAGGCAACTCGGGCGCGAAGTTGGCTAGCCGACGCGTCCAAGGGATGCTATAGAATAGTGTAGTAAACTTGTCTCTTGAGGTTATGAGGTTGCCATGATGTGGAGAAATTTTGCACAAGAATTTCCATGGATGGATGCTAAGAAAAACTAAATGAGCACCTCATGAAAAGTGCTCGGCCACAAAGGGAATGTGCTCACTGGAAAAACCAAAAAGGAAGCAAGCTCTCTCTCTCTCTTTTATGTGTGAAAGTTTTCAAAATTAATACCATATGAAAACTTCTCACTGCACACACAAAACAAATGGGGGGGCCCACAAATTAAGCTCATTCTCCACTCAACAAATAATTCATCAATCTTCAAACCAATTAAGCCTCCTGCACACTCATCAACAGTGGCCGGCCCCTATAATTTAGTGGGTGGAAAAAAAGGAATTAATTAATTCAAGGAGATAAAGAGAAGATAATGATCATACCAAACTATCCCTCACAATCTTTTCATTTCCCTTTTCTAATAAATGCAAGGAATGACATGAAAAGCATCTCATGATTATGAAGCCACACTTATGCAAAGAAACCCCTCACAAAATGTTAATTGCAAACTTGCAATTAACACCCTCCAACGAAAAGTCCGACCGGGAAGGAAAAAGAGAAAACCGGCCGGAACGGAATGCAAACTGGCAACCACAGAAAACCGATCCCGTAATAAATTACAGGAAAACCCCGCTACTGCAAATACATGCCCGCATTTGTATTCCCACTGAACACAAACGCAAAGAGACAAAACTACACTATCAAATACTAGTATCCGGCTTAAGCCAAAGCCGGCTAGTAAAAACCGTCCGATCACGATCCGTGCAATACCGCACGTATCTGATCGAACCCTGCCATATCTCCATACGGCCTCTACAGCGTTTCGCCCGAAACTTGAGTAACTGAGTGTGGTGGACTCTAAAGACTCGTCAATACCTTGGCTGTGGATTTAACCACTAGCACGTCAGAGGTATAAGCCAATACGTGACGGGCCACCAGGTATTGACCAAATGGGACGTCGATGAGGAAGCTCACCCCGACACCCAACTGAGCCTGTCAGTGACAATATCCGTACAGTCCGGTCCGTTCGTCTATGAGCATCGCATGGCGGGCCTAGGGGGTTGGTAAAAGTCAGACCCCCAAAAGCGGTACAAGTCGTGTCGGAGTGTAGCCCAGAACACCCTGAGATACTACTGGAATACCTACCAGCAAATCTCCTGCCTTGGCCAAGGACTTTTCATGTTCCGGCTCTCCTAGACACAGCACGACCTCACCCCCAATACCGGGAGAGACGAACCCCTGCAGATCCGCTCACTGCCTCCATGTGGCTCGGGACTGTACCCAACTAAAACCTGTTTGCACGACTCCTTTGAGCCGTGGTAGGGTAGTAATCAAAGTACAGTGGGAACTCACACGAGACAAATGACGATCCCAGGTCGATGAACTAACCTGTACACATGTCACCTGGGAACTGCTATCTGACGTCTGGTATATCCCAACTAGCAGGTTCCCGGCGAGTCCTGTCCGGTGTACTCATAACCCAATGAGCACCTGTATACATCTTAGGTGAATCAACTGACACCAGTGGCTTGTGAGACCGGCCACCGCCCCTCGTCGGGGTCTCGACTGTATACACTAGTCTACTCTGGAGTATCGATGCCCTGTCTCGAAACTCCCTCGACTAGGGACCATTTAAGGATGTGCTTGTAGACCCCAGCTCCCACTTATATGATCGCCCTCATACTGCTGGATGTCAAGCAAGAATCCTAGGGGCTTTATCAACGTGTAATAGCGACTCGAAGGGTCACCTAAAGCAGTACACGAAGATAAAGATAAACCAGATAGCATACTATCATCTCGAGTAAGACTGTCCTACTGGGACAGGTCCTCCCCTCAATCATTGCAATCACGTGCCTGTGATCCAATAATTGACTCTGAGGGCACTATCTCCAACAGTATCACACAAGACTCTATGACGAACTCGGGTCTACAGACTAACCCGTACCAGTGTCACTAGAGAACTGCCATCTGACGTGAGGTATAATACCATCTGGGAGTTCTCGGCGAGTCCGTCCAGTGTACCCAATTTCCACTGAGCACCCGTATACTTTCTCTGATGTCAAACACCAATGGATATGGGATCATCCATCGCCCATCATGTGGGTCAAGAAGCGCATACGCTAGTCCACTCTGGTAAATCGATGCCCTGTCTCGATACACCTACGACTAGGAACATTTGAAGGATGTACTTGGCGACTACACTGTCCTCACTAGTATGATCCGCATCATTGTCCTAATAGTCAAGTACTCATCCTAAGGGCTTTATTAACATGTAACATAGAGACAATCAGAGTACATGTTAAGATAAAGAGAAACCAGATAGCGTGCTATCATGTCGAGCAAGAAAGTCCTCCCTATATATGTCCAAGCATCCACTACAATATACATCGTATGTACAGTAATGGCCTCTAGGACATACATATAACTAACAATCTCCCACTTGCACTAGGGCCATCTGTTGTGGTATCGCATACCCAACAATCAGCCGTGGTTGAAGTATCTCATACTCAACTATCCCATAAATGTTGTAGGGTTCCTAGGCACTCTTGTGAAGGTTCATAAGGCATCAAACATGCCCGAATAAAATTTTAGACGTGCCGAACAACCCAAACCCGGGATCTTTGCTAGATTATTACGGTTTAACATGCATGTAAACATCTTTATTACTAAGTGTGAGGGATTTCAAACTTTGTAGTCCGCTCCTTCGCTTCATAAGCTCCGAGTAGAAGTCCCTTCGCTGCGATCCATGATCTCCCGGACGCAAGAGAGGCTCCATGACTCGAACGATCCATGCTAGCTTGTAGTGTTCCGCTTCTCCGATGATCTACGTCGAAGTTGCAATAACTCAAGCTCTCTCACTCTAATGAGGTGAACACCCTAATCTAATGGGCTAGATTAGATGAGGATGATGGAGTAGTATTTATGCTTTCTTTTTATATCATAATCTCACATGAAATAATCACAAAAGGAATTTCTAGTAAGCTTTCTCAAAGCTAAAGAGAGAAGAAGATGATAGATAATGAGAGTAATCCTTTTGTGATGAATAGTAGATAAGAATATATGATTGATCATAGAACCATGGTCAAGGATGAGAAGTTTAACCTTTGTAGAGAATAAACTAGGGCTAGGGTTTGGTTAGGTTAAATAATGAGTCATAAAATAATATCAACCATAATATCTTACACTTGACAAAAGGAAAGCTTCTAGATGGTGCAAGAAGGAGCTAACCCTAATCAAACCCTAACCTTGCTTAATCTATACTAAACATGTTCTATTATCAACCATATCATGTCATAATAATATATATCACATATATATTATATATTTGCAACAAAAGAAAATAATACAATTAACATATATCGCATATATATCAATGTATTAATCTGGTGAGAAAATGAAATAATAAAGCGAGCCAATATTAGATAATGTAATACAATATATCATATATATTATTATACATTAAATCATCGAAATCAACACTTGATCCGACAATCCGGCTATATCGAATATAATCGACTAATATATCATATACCGATTCATCGAATCAACACTTGATCCGATGACCCGGTTCATATCTAAATATCGCGAGAATATAGTACGGTATCACATATCACATTATCCTCGGTCCTGCACATATCAAATATGTGCCTCTACTCCGTTTTGCCTGAGCCAAGAAACCTCTGTGTAGGACTCTAAAGAATCGTCAATACGCCGGGTAGCAGGTGATGATCATATCAAACACCCACAAGCTGCAAGCGGTCAGCTAAACATAACAGCCACCCAGGTATTGAGCGATCAGAAGATCAACAAGCTAGCCTGTACATTCTCCTGTAAATCCAATCAGTAACACTCCCGTACAGTCCGGTCTGTTCGTCTGTTATGTCGCATATCAAGTCTAGGGGTGGTATACGTCAGACCCCAGCAACCGATAAGTCATGTCGATGTGAGGCTCATAACAGGTCGAGAAAGTACTGGTAGCACTTACCAGTAAATCTCTATAT
Source organism: Agapanthus africanus (assembly GCA_030015575.1). NCBI lineage: Eukaryota > Viridiplantae > Streptophyta > Magnoliopsida > Asparagales > Amaryllidaceae > Agapanthus > Agapanthus africanus. The sequence goes on from CM057345.1 coordinate 191,139,812, forward strand.
CAGCCCTGGTCAGGGACTTCCAGTTATAGCCAATCGAACACAGCACAACATCAACTCCCTATACCGGGAGAGACGAATCCCCTCCTATCGCTCATTGCCTCCATGTGATTCGGGACTGTACCCAAAAGCCACCGTTTTGCACGCACTCTTGGACGTGGTAAGGTGGAAATCAAAACACAGTGGGAATCACACAAGACTCTATGACGATCTCGGGTCTACAGACTACCCTGTACCAGTGTCACCGGAGAACTGCCATCTGACGTGTGGTATATCACCATCTGGGAGTTCTCGGCGAGTCCGCCCAGTGTACCCAGTCTCCACTGAGCACCCGTACACCGTCTCTGATGTCAAACACCGATGGATATGGGATCATCCATCGCCCATCATATGGGTCAAGATGCGTATACGCTAGTCTACTCTGGTGTATCGATGCCCTGTCTCGATATACCCTCGACTAGGAACAGTTATAGGATGTACTCATCGACTACCGTGGCCCCACTAGTATGATCTCATCATAGTCCCAGTAGTCGAGTACAGATCCTAAGGGCTTTATCAACATGTGAGAGAAAGACAGTAAACCAATAAAAGTCAACATGTTAAGATAAAGTGAAACCAAATAGCATACTATCATGACGAGCAAGATAGTCCTCTCTGTATATATCCAAGCATCCATCATAATATACATCATATGTACAACAATGGCCTCTAGGGCATATACATAACTAACAATCTCCCACTTGCACTAAGGCCAGCTGCTGTAGTATCTCATACCTAGCATCCCGAATAATCTCTCAAACTGTATTTAGGGAATGGCCTTCGTGAGTGGATCCGCAGTGTTATCCTTCGTATCTAATCTCCTGACCTCGATCTCTCAGCGATCAACTATCTCCCTGATCGGGTGATACCGCCTCAGAATATGTCTGGACTTCTGATGGGACCTGGGTTCCTTGGCCAAAGCCACAGCTCCATTATTATCGCAATACATAAGTATTGGATGCTCAATGGATGGAACCACACCAAGTTCAGTGATGAACTTCTTCATCCAGACAGCCTCTTTGGCAGCATCGTTGGCAGCGATGTATTCAGCCTCCATCGTCGAGTCTGCAATGGTATCCTGTTTGGAACTCTTCCAACATACCGCCCCTCCATTGAGGGTAAAGACAAATCCCGAGTGTGACTTAGAGTCGTCATTATCACTTTGGAAGCTGGAATCGGTAGAGGACTCCACCCGGAGTTCTCCGTTACCATACACCAAGAACATGTCTCTAGTCCTTCGCAAGTACTTGAGAATGTTCTTCACAGCTGTCTAGTGACTCTTTCCAGGATCTGCTTGATACCGACTCACTACACTTAGTGAGTATGCTACATCGGGTCTGGTACATAGCATCGCATACATGATAGAGCCTACTGCCGAAGCATAGGGTATCCTTTGCATGCGAGCTCTCTCCAAATCAGTCTTGGGAGACATCTCTTTGGAGAGAGTGAGTCCAGAGATCATGGGTTGGTTCCCACGCTTGGATTCTTCCATACTAAACCTCTTTAGTATGGTGTCAATGTACCTGGATTGGGACAATCCCAGTATCCGTTTAGATCTATCTCTATAAATCATGATTCCCAATATGCAGGAGGCATCACCTAGATCTTTCATTGAGAATCTTTGTGATAAAAAGAGCTTGACTGATTGCATCATAGGAATATCATTTCCTATCAAGAGTATGTCATCCACGTACAATACGAGGAAGACAACCTTACTCTCTGCTACCTTCTTATAGATATAAGGTTCATCTATATTTTTGATGTAGTCAAACTCTTTGACTACAACATCAAAACAGATGTTCCAACTCCGCGATACTTGCTTTAACCCATAAATGGATTTAAGTAACTTGCACACCTTTCCGCTGCTCCCACTATCTACGAAGCCCTCTGGCTGAGTTATGTACACGCACTCTTCAAAATCACCGTTTAGAAAGGCGGTCTTAACATCCATTTGCCAGATTTCGTAGTCATGGTATGCAGCAATGGCAAGTAAGATCTGGATGGACTTAAGCATAGCCACTGGAGAAAAGGTTTCGTCATAATCCACACCTGGTCGTAAACGAAAACCCTTTGCAACAAGTCTAGCTTTGAAAGTCTCAACTTTTCCATCTACACCAAATTTCTTTTTAAAGATCCACTTGCTCCCAATGGGTTTTACCCCTTCAGGAGCATTTTCCAAAGTCCATACTTTGTTGGTGTACATGGATTCCGTCTCAGATCGCATTGCATCCAGCCATTTCATAAAGTCACCACTCGTGATGGCCTTCTCGAAAATAGTTGGGTCATCATCTTCCATGATGCAATCCTCGCTTCCACCATCAATGAGAAAACCGTAGTATCTCTCAGGTGGACGAGAAACCCTACTAGATCGACGGAGAGGATGGGGTTCGTCGGGTACTACTGAATCTTCTGGTTCCAACAAATCATCAGTTGTAGTTTGTGGTGCTGGAACCTCTTCCAGCTCTACCTCTTTGCCGCTAATTTCTTTTGCAAGAAATTCCTTTTCCGAAAAGGTGGCATGTTGAGCAACAAACACTTTTTGTTCCTCAGCATGGTAGAAAAAATATCCTTGAGAATTCTTTGGATATCCCACAAATTTGCAAAGAACTGATCGTGCCTCGAGTTTGTCCGGATTTTGCCTTTTGACATAGGCCGGGCAACCCCATATCTTAACTCGTTTAAAATATGGTCTCTTCCCACTCCATATCTCATATGGTGTGGTAGGTACAGATTTAGACGGAACTAGATTCAATATGTATATGGCTGTCTCAAGCGCATACCCCTAGAAGGAAATATGTAACTCAGCTTCGCTCATCATAGAGCGCACCATATCTAATAGGGTGCGATTCCTCCATTCCGATACACCGTTGTGCTATGGTGTATAAGGAGGAGTAAGCTGAGAGAGAATCCCATTCTCTTTTAGATAATCCAGAAAATCATTGCTCAAGTATTCTCCTCCTCGATCAGATCGAAGGATCTTAATACTTTTGCCCGTTTGGTTCTCTACTTCATGCTTATATTCTCTGAATTTCTCAAAAGCTTCAGACTTGTGTTTCAACAGGAACACATGCCCATATCTAGAGAGATCGTCAGTGAATGTAATGAAGTAGGAAGAACCGTTCCTGGCGTGTGTATACATGGGACCGCATACATCACTATGTACCAGTCCTAAGAGTTCCGTAACTCTTTCTCCGTGTCCACTAAATGGAGCTTTGGTCATTTTTCCTTTGAGACATGAATGGCAAGTATCATAAGATGATAATTCGAATGAATTAAAATATCCATTCTTATGTAACTTAGCTAGCCGTGTCTCATTGATATGGCCAAGTCTACAATGCCACAAGAAGGATTCGTTCATTTCTGAACTCTTCCTCTTGTGTGTGTTTTGTATATTGAGGACTGTATTTTGATTGAGAATGAATATGCCATTATGTAACGAGCCTGATGCAATCAACTTTTGATCTAGGAATATGTTCATAACATTATCCTTTACTACAAAATTATATCCTTCTTTACTTAATAAAGAAACTGATATAATGTTGCACATCATGTTCGGTATATAATAGCACTCATTTAGAATCAGTGTATTACGACTTGGCAATACAAGGTGATATTCGCCAACTGCTTTGGCTGCAATATTTGCACCGTTCCCTACTTGAACGGAATGATCACCTTTTCCCAGTTCTCTACCTTTACGTAGCCCATGTAACAATTTACATATATGGGATCCTGATCCGGTATCTAATATCCAGGACGTAGGGTGAACTGAGAAACAGTTCTCAATAACTAACACACCTAAAGAAGATGCATCAACATGCATGTTCTTTTGGGCGGCTTGAGAATCCAGATATTCTCCTATTCCCTGTTCAGTCCTATAACTCTTATAAGAAAGAACGGGTCCAACGTTCCCCTGCTCAGTATAATAAGCGGGTTCAGTCAATACAACCATATTATTATCTTGATTATGGCCTGACATGGTCGCTACCTGGAGAGAGAGAGAGAGAAGAAAACACTTTAGCATATGCTCTTGCAAGATTAGATTGGTTATTTATCTTATCTAATCAGGATGTCTCCCACTGTTTTTATCAAATCTTCCTTCAAACCCTAAAAGGTAAGATTAGCCGGGATTAATTACACCCTACAATTTCGTCAATCTTTCAGCCAGATCAGTGTCGGTACTTTGAGGGAGGTTCCCCGTGCTTTCGCACGGACCTAATTAAAGTAAACCTCGTTTTCCCAGAAGCGTAACCCCGTTAACACTTTTCTAGACACCTACTTGATCGACTAATTGTCCTGTGTAAAACTCTCCCAGGAGTAACTCTAACTCGCAGTGGGTATCGGGATCCAACTATCTTATAGGAGGTATGCAATCTCATTGCAAATTTCAACACTTGAAATTCCCGATAATATTTTGCCCCTAGCGATCTATGACCTTGACTAAGTCAACAAACCATAAATCGCAAGTCAAGTTCAACCCATACATTTCCCGATTGAATTAAACCCACCCGTACGACCCTTGACTGAGTCAACAAGGCCGTACGACTACCCTAATCCAATCACATCTCATGCTATAGCAGATAAACACTATTTAGCTACCATACACTACGCCTTTGAAAGGTTCCTAGGCACCCTATAGTGGTCTCACAAGGCATCGAACATGCCATTTTAAAATTTTTGGTGCCGAGAAACCCTAGACTACGGATCGTCGCTAGAATTCTAGGCGAAACTAAAAGCTAGTTAACACTTAACTACTAGGATACGGAAATTACAACCTTTGTAGATCCGGATATCCACCTCCACGGCTCCACAAGGGCGTCCTCTCGCTGTCCATCTTGAAGCTTGAACTCTCGTGACGGCTTCATCGGAGAAACGTGCGGAATAGGTCGTCGGCTTCGTGTCAAAGACGATCTACGTCGAGGTTGCACAAACTCAAGCTCCGACTTCACAAACTTGTGAAACTTGTGAAGTAAACACCCAAAACAACTTGGCAAGAGGTAGAGGATGAAGAAATAGAAGGTGGGTTCACTTTAGATTTGGATTTCTCTCACTAAATCTCAAGTTGCAATTAGAGTAGCAAGCTTGAAGAAGAAGAAGAAGATGAGCTCAAGAAAAGAATATGATAAGTCTTGTGATAAAAATAAATTTAAATCAAATACTTATCATAACTTGAACTAGGGTTAAGTGTAGAGAATTAACCATGGTCACTTGGATGGGTTAGGGTTAAGCATGAAGATAAGGATGGTTAGCAAAGTCAAAGCTTCATGAAGCTTCAATATAAAACAAACATAGCCACCATTCTTATCATAACTCATTTCAAATAAATAAATAAACAAATAAATAAATAAATGAATATGCAAAACCCTAATTATCAAATTAACCATGGATGAATTCTATAAACTTAACTAAATGATCAAGTATCATCAAACATGATACAAAAAAGTGCACGAAAGCATATCACATATACAATGTGCATCAAGTGAGAAAAATCCGTTTAAAGTGAACCAATACTAGTTAATGCAATGCAATATATCAAATATATAATTATGCATTAAATCATTAAATCAACATTTGATTCAATGATCCGGTCATGTCGCACATAACCGACTAGAATCCAATGTATCGATTTATCGAATCAATGATTCGATAACTAGGTCATATCGAATATGACCAATCGAAACATATATCGCGAGAATGAAATGCGATATCACATACACGCATTATTCTCGGTCCCGCACATATCTCATATGCGCTCCTATTTCGTTTCGCTTGAGCCAGGAAACCTCTGTGTAGGACTCTAAAGACTCGTCAATACGCCGGTAGCAGATGATGATCATATCAAGCACCCACAAGCCGCAAGCGGTCTGCTAAACGTAACGGCCACCCGGGTATTGAGCGATCAGAAGATCGACGAGCTAGCCCGCTCACACTCCTGCGAATCCGACCAGTAACACTTACCATACAGTCCGGTCTCTTCGTCTGATACGTCGCATATCAAGTCTAGGGGTGGTAAACGTCAGACCCCAATAACCCGATAAGTCGTGCCGATGTGAGGCTCGTAACGGGTCGAGAAACTACTGGTAACACTTACCAGCAAATCTCTGATCAGCCCTGGCCAGGGACTTCCCTGTTACGGCCAATCGAGCACAGCGCAACATCAACCCCCAATACCGGGAGAGACGAAACCCCTCCTATCGCTCATTGCCTCCATGTGACTCGGGACTGTACCTAAAGACCACCGTTTTGCACGCCCTCATGGACGTGGTAAGGTGGAGATCAAAGCACAGTGGGAATCATACAAGACTTTATGACGATCTCGGGTCTACAGACTAACCTGTACAAGTGTCACCTGAGAACTGCCATCTGACGTGAGGTATAATACCATCTGGGAGTTCTCGGCGAGTCCGTCCAGTGTACCCAGTCTCCACTGAGCACCCGTATACCATCTCTGATGTCAAACACCAATGGATATGGGATCATCCATCGCCCATCTCATGGGTCGAGAAGCATATACGCTATTCTACTCTGGTATATCGATGCCCCGTCTCGATACACCCACGATTAGGGACCTTGAAGGATGTACTTATGGACTACCATGTCCCCACTAGTATGATCTGCATCATAGTCCAGGTAGTCAAGTACAAATCCCAAGGGCTTTACCAACATGTAACTATAAGACAGTATAAAGAGACTAGTGTACATGTTAAGATAAAGAACAACCAGATAGCATACTATCATGTCGAGCAAGAAAGTCATCTCTATATATGTCCAAGCATCCAATATAATATACATAATCTGTACAATACTGGCCTCTAGGGCATACATACAACTAACAATCTCCCACTTGCACTAGGGCCAGCTGCTGTAGTATCTCATACCGAGCATCCCGAAGAGTCTCTCAAACTGTATCTGGGGAATGGCCTTCGTGAGTGGATCCGCCGTGTTGTTCTTCTTGTCAACTCTCCTGACCTCGATCTCCCGGCGATCAACTATCTCCCGGATCAGGTGATACCGCCTCAGAATATGCCTGGATCGCTGATGGGACCTGGGTTCCTTGGCCAAAGCCACCGCTCCATTGTTATCGCAATACAAAGGTATTGGATGCTCAATGGATGGAACCACTCCAAGTTCAGTAATGAACTTCTTGATCCAGACAGCCTCTTTGGCAGCATCGTTGGCAGCGATGTATTCAGCCTCCATCGTCGAGTCTGCCACGGTTTCCTGCTTGGAACTCTTCCAGCTAACCACCCCTCCGTAAAGGGTAAAGACAAAGCCCGACTGCGACTTTGAGTCGTCCTTATCACTCTGGAAGCTGGAATCGGTAAAGGACTCCACTTGGAGTTCTCCGTTACCATACACCAAGAACATATCTCTAGTCCTTCGCAAGTACTTGAGAATGCTCTTCACAGCTGTCCAGTGACTCTCTCCAGGATCAGCTTGATACCTGCTCACTACACTTAGTGAGTATGCTACATCGGGTCTGGTACATAGCATCGCATACATGATAGAGCCTACTGCCGAAGCATAGGGTATCCCTTGCATGCGAGCTCTCTCCAAATCAGTCTTGGGAGACATCTCTTTGGAGAGAGTGACTCCAGAGATCGTGGGCAAGTTCCCACGCTTGGACTCTTCCATACTAAACCTCTTTAGTATGGTGTCAATGTACCTGGATTGGGACAATCCCAAAATCCGTTTGGATCTATCTCTATAGATCCTAATTCCCAATATGCAGGAGGCATCACCAAGATCTTTCATTGAGAATCTTTGTGATAAGAAGAGCTTGACCGATTGCAGCATAGGAATATCATTTCCTATCAAGAGTATGTCGTCTACGTACAATACGAGGAAGACAACCTTACTCTCTGCCACCTTCTTGTAAATACAAGGTTCATCTGGATTTTTGACGAAATCAAGCTCTTTGATAACGACGTCAAAGCAGATGTTCCAACTCCGCGATGCTTGCTTTAATCCATAAATGGATTTAAGCAGCTTGCACACCTTCCCGCTGCTCCCACTGTCTACGAAGCCCTCTGGCTGAGTCATGTACACGCACTCTTCTAAATCACCATTTAGAAAGGCGGTCTTAACATCCATTTGCCAGATTTCGTAGTCATGAAAGGCAGCAATGGCAAGCATGATCCGGATGGATTTAAGCATAGCTACTGGAGAAAAGGTCTCGTCATAGTCTACACCTGGTCTTTGACGAAAACCCTTTGCTACAAGTCTAGTTTTGAAAGTCTCCACTTTCCCATCTACACCAAGTTTTTTCTTGAAGATCCACTTGCTCCCAATGGGTTTTACCCCTTCAGGAGCAACTTCCAAAGTCCATACTTTGTTGGTGTACATGGAATCCATCTCGGACCGCATAGCATCCAGCCATTTCACTGAGTCCCTACTCGTGATGGCCTGCTCGAAGCTAGTTGGGTCATCATCCTCCATGATGCAATCCTCACTACCACCATCAATGAGAAAACCATAGTATCTCTCAGGTGGACGAGAAACCCTACTAGATCGGCGGAGAGGCTGGGGTTCGTCGGGAGCTACTGAATCCTCTGGTTCCACTAAATCTTCAGTTTGAGTTTGTGTAGCCGGAATTTCTTCCAGTTCTACCTCATCGCCACTAATTTCTTTTGCAAGAAATTCCTTTTCCAAAAAGGTGGCATGGCGAGAAACAAACACTTTTTGTTCCTCTGTATGGTAGAAAAGATATCCATGTGAATGTTTGGGATATCCCACAAACATGCATAGAACCGACCGTGCCTCGAGTTTGTCCGGATTTTGCCTTTTGACATAGGCCGGGCAACCCCATATCTTAACTCGTTTAAGACATGGTCTCTTCCCACTCCATATCTCATATGGTGTGGTAGGTACAGATTTAGATGGAACTTGATTCAATAGGTATGCTGCTGTCTCCAGCGCATAACCCCAGAAGGAAATAGGTAACTCAGCTGTGCTCATCATAGAGCGCACCATATCTAATAGGGTGCGGTTCCTCCGTTCAGATACACCGTTGTGCTGTGGTGTATATGGAGGAGTCAGCTGAGAGAGAATCCCATTCTCTTTTAGGAAGTCCAGGAATTCATTGCTTAAGTATTCTCCTCCTCGATCAGATCGTAGGATTTTAATACTTTTTCCGGTTTGGTTCTCGACTTCTTGTTTATATTCTCTAAATTTCTCAAAAGCTTCTGATTTGTGTTTCATCAGGAACACATATCCGAATCTAGAGAGATCGTCAGTGAATGTAATGAAGTACGAAGAACCATCCCTGGCATGTGTAGACATGGGACCGCATACATCACTATGTATCAGTCCTAAGAGTTCGGTAACTCTTTCTCCGTGTCCCGTAAACGGAGTCTTGGTCATCTTGCCTTTGAGACATGACTGGCAAGTGTCATAGGATGAAAATTCAAACGGATTTAAATATCCATCCTTATGCAACTTAGCCAGTCGTGTCGCATTGATGTGACCCAGTCTACAATGCCACAAGAAGGATTCGTTGAGTTCAGAACTCTTCCTCTTGTGTGTGTTTGTTATGCTCAGAACTGTTGATTGATTTAGAACATAAATGCCATTGCACAACGTGCCTGATCCAACCAACTTTTGGTCACGGAAAATGTTCATAACATTGTCCTGTAATACAAAATTATATCCCTCTTTACTTAATAAAGAAACCGATATAATGTTGCATATCAGGTTCGGCATGTAATAGCATTCGTTCAGAACCAATGTATTACCAGTTGGTAATACAAGGTGATATTCCCCGACAGTCTTAGCTGCAACAATTGTACCATTTCCAACCCTAATGTCTTTATCACCTTCTCCAAGTTCTCTACCTCTCCTTAGCCCATGTAACTGATTACATATATGGGATCCCGACCCGGTATCCAATACCCAGGACGTAGAGCAAATGGAGAAACAGTTCTCAGTAACGAACACACCCGAAGAAAATGCATCATCATGTACTTTCTTCATTCGGGTGGCATGGGAATCCTGGTATTCCCCTATATCCTGTTCATTCCTATAACTCTTATAAGAATGAACGGAACCAACGTTCCCCAGCACAGTATAACATGCGGGTTCGGTCAATACATCCATATTATTATCTTGATTAAGGCATGAAATGGTCGCTACCTGGAGAGAGAGAGAAGAAAACACTTTAGCGTAAGCTCGTGCAAGATCAGATTGGTTATTATCTTATCTAATCAGGATGGCTCCCACTGCTTTTTATCAAATCTTCCTCCAAACCCTAAAAGGAAAGACTAGCCGGGATTAATTACACACTACAGGTTCGCCAATCTTTCAGCCAGGCCAGTGTCGGTACTTTGAGGGAGGTCCCCCGTGCTTTCGCACGAACCTAATTAATGTAAACCTCGTTTTCCCAGAGGCGTAACCCCGTTGACACCTTTCTAGACACCTACTTGATCGGCTAATTGCAATGTGTAAAACTCTCCCAGGAGTAACTCTTACTCGCAGCGGGTATCGGGATCCAACTATCTCATAGAAGGTATGCAATCTCATTGCAAATTTCAACACTTGAAATTCCCGATAATATTTTGCCCCTAGTGTCCTATGACCTTGACAAAGGCCAACAAATCACAGGATGCTAGTCAAGTTCAACCCGTCATTTCTTGATTGAATCAAACCCACCCGCACGACCCTTGACAAAGGCCAACAAGGTCGTACGACTACCCTGAAACAATCTGCATCATATGCATAAACAGATAAGCACTATTCAGCTACCGCACACTACGCCTTGACAAAGGCCAACAAACGCAGCACGAATACTAAACAGTCTTTATCTGAAATGACGGAGGGCTACGCAGGTTTTTCATAAAAACCATGAGCGTAATGAACTTGATATCGTTGTAGAATCAAATGATGTTTTGAAATGGAGTGATTTTGAGGCTTTTCTAGTTTTGCTAAAGGAGTCACTCCCGGTGAAAGGATCTCGGTCCTTTCCTCGTCGAATGAGGTGCGGGATATATCATATATATCGCTGTGCAAAGCAAAAACTCTTAAAAGCAATCAAAACCAAACCGAGTGTGTAGCATCTGCCAGTTATTGCTAAAGGAGTCATTCCCGGTGAAGGGATCTCGGTCCTTTCCTCGTCGAATGAGGTGCAGGGTATATCATATATACCACTGTGCAAAGCAAAAACTGTAGCTACCTGTTTTATTTTAAAATTCGATTCTACAACATCTTAGGTTTCTTATCTTTCATTAATCACATTAATGAAGTCCCATCATTTAAGTACCTAAACATCACAGATAGATATGACGTACACTTATGCCATCCGCATTCGCCTCGATGTCCCCTCGTGCACCGTTAGGTTAGGTAACTAACGACAGAGCAGGGCAGGGCTAGCGCGGGTGTAAAACATAAGTAACGTCTATATAATATATCATATATACTATATACTATATCCATCACAGAATCATCACATGATCTCATCACAGATATCGCAGCAGAATAAACATATGAAATATTGGATATACTAGGACGTCCGTGCTTTCAATACGAGCCAGTATAAAACACGGATTCCACGGTCGTGATGAATAGCCAATCCCACACCCCTAGACCCCTACGAGAGCGGCAAGCAACCCTGCCAATTCTAGGGTTAGGAGACCCGGACTCGACTCCTCGAGTTGGTCTCCCACTGGACCCCAGAACCCGGTTACCTGTGCTCCCCTCCTTGGGTCTATCCTAATGCGGAAAAGTAAATAATATACAAAGGGTGACAACTTCCGCTACCTGGAAGTGCCCCAAATAAAAGAATATTACATACAAGTTTTTATATGAATGAAAATGAAAAACACTCATCTCACATAAAAACCCCCGGCTATTCGAATACGACGATGCAATATAACATATCCAGTAACACATAACATCACATGTCATCAACGTAAGTAAGTATGCATACCCCAATTGTCGTTGACGTATAGCAACGAAACCGGCGATATGAACATACTACACTTACGGTCACAGAAAAGAAAGTGTAAAACTACAACAATTGGAATCCGCAACAGTTTTAGACATCACATGCCTAATCAGATATAAATCCCGCATTTTAGTCTCATTATCGAAAACTCTTTTCAATATCATATGGGACTAAATTGCTAGATTTATAGCATTCATTCAGTTATCTCATAATTACTTGTGAATTCCAATTATTGTATCACATTCCAGATAAACAGAAAATGTTAAACTTTCCGATCGAACAATCAAACACCCAAGTTTTCCCAATACAGATCAACACATGAAATAAGTCTAACAACATTCAGTTCGTACCTCAGTACCAACGGTCCAGCCGTAGAAGGGTCAAGCCAACGCCTCACATGTGGCACGCCGTACTGCCCCAAACCCGAAGGTTCAAAGGGCAGTTCAAGACGGTCACATAATCGAGTTAAGGTTTGTTGTCTTCTAGAGGGACCATCGAGTTACTTGCACTACTTAGAACGTCGTTAAACTACGGAAAAATCCAACACTTGGAAATTTCCCGACAGGGGAAAAATTGGGTATTTATATCCGGTCGAACTTTTTAACATATTCTAAAATTTATCCGGAAAGCCAAATAGACAAAATTTGATACCCCGATCGAAACACCGAATCCCCAAAACAATTGCAGAAAATTCAACTCTTGAATCAATATTAAAAATTCCCAGAAAACTCAGCAGAATTTATCAGGAGTTACTGTGCAAACAAAGTGGGCTGACGTCACCAATTGGCCGCTGATCAGCCGCAGAAGCCATGCTTCTGCCGCTGATCCGCCGCGAAAAACACTGTTCACCAGAAACTTTTTGCACCGTAATTCTTATTTTTTTCTGCTGAATTTTTTAGCAATTTTTAATTTGGAAAAATCCACTGTTTTCAAAAAAGTACAGAGAGCATATTTTGGGTTTCGGTTTTGGGTCGTTCCGACTTCAAATTCCGTCTACGCTTCGTCTAAGGCTCTAGCTAGTCTCTGATACCAGTGAAAGGTTCCTAGGCACCCTATAGTGGTCTCACAAGGCATCGAACATGCCATTTTAAAATTTTTGGTGCCGAGAAACCCTAGACTACGGATCGTCGCTAGAATTCTAGGCGAAACTAAAAGCTAGTTAACACTTAACTACTAGGATACGGAAATTACAACCTTTGTAGATCCGGATATCCACCTCCACGGCTCCGCAAGGGCGTCCTCTCGCTGTCCATCTTGAAGCTTGAACTCTCGTGACGGCTTCATCGGAGAAACGTGCGGAATAGGTCGTCGGCTTCGTGTCAAAGACGATCTACGTCGAGGTTGCACAAACTCAAGCTCCGACTTCACAAACTTGTGAAACTTGTGAAGTAAACACCCAAAACAACTTGGCAAGAGGTAGAGGATGAAGAAATAGGAGGTGGGTTCACTTTAAATTTGGATTTCTCTCACTAAATCTCAAGTTGCCATTAGAGTAGCAAGCTTGAAGAAGAAGAAGAAGATGAGCTCAAGAAAAGAATATGATAAGTCTTGTGATAAAAATAAATTTAAATCAAATACTTATCATAACTTGAACTAGGGTTAAGTGTAGAGAATTAACCATGGTCACTTGGATGGGTTAGGGTTAAGCATGAAGATAAGGATGGTTAGCAAAGTCAAAGCTTCATGAAGCTTCAATATAAAACAAACTTAGCCACCATTCTTATCATAACTCATTTCAAATAAATAAATAAACAAACAAATAAATAAATGAATATGCAAAACCCTAATTATCAAATTAACCATGGATTAATTCTATAAACTTAACTAAATGATCAAGTATCATCAAACATGATACAAAAAAGTGCACGAAAGCATATCACATATACAATGTGCATCAAGTGAGAAAAATCCGTTTAAAGTGAACCAATACTAGTTAATGCAATGCAATATATCAAATATATAATTATGCATTAAATCATTAAATCAACATTTGATTCAATGATCCGGTCATGTCGCACATAACCGACTAGAATCCAATGTATCGATTTATCGAATCAATGATTCGATAACTAGGTCATATCGAATATGACCAATCGAAACATATATCGCGAGAATGAAATGCGGTATCACATACACGCATTATTCTCGGTCCCGCACATATCTCGTATGCGCTCCTATTTCGTTTCTCTTGAGCCAGGAAACCTCTGTGTAGGACTCTAAAGACTCGTCAATACGCCGGTAGCAGATGATGATCATATCAAGCACCCAAAAGCCGCAAGCGGTCTGCTAAACGTAACGGCCACCCGGGTATTGAGCGATCAGAAGATCGACGAGCTAGCCCGCTCACACTCCTGCGAATCCGACCAGTAACACTTACCATACAGTCCGGTCTCTTCGTCTGATACGTCGCATATCAAGTCTAGGGGTGGTAAACGTCAGACCCCAATAACCCGATAAGTCGTGCCGATGTGAGGCTCGTAATGGGTCGAGAAACTACTGGTAACACTTACCAGCAAATCTCTGATCAGCCCTGGCCAGGGACTTCCCTGTTACGGCCAATCGAGCACAGCGCAACATCAACCCCCAATACCGGGAGAGACGAAACCCCTCCTATCGCTCATTGCCTCCATGTGACTCGGGACTATACCCAAAGACCACCGTTTTGCACGCCCTCATGGACGTGGTAAGGTGGAGATCAAAGCACAGTGGGAATCATACAAGACTCTATGACGATCTCGGTTCTACAGACTAACCTGTACAAGTGTCACCTGAGAACTGCCATCTGACGTGAGGTATAATACCATCTGGGAGTTCTCGGCGAGTCCGTCCAGTGTACCCAGTCTCCACTGAGCACCCGTATACCATCTCTGATGTCAAACACCAATGGATATGGGATCATCCATCGCCCATCTCATGGGTCGAGAAGCGTATACGCTAGTCTACTCTGGTATATCGATGCCCCGTCTCGATACACCCACGACTAGGGACCTTGAAGGATGTACTTATGGACTACCATGTCCCCACTAGTATGATCTGCATCATAGTCCAGGTAGTCAAGTACAAATCCCAAGGGCTTTACCAACATGTAACTATAAGACAGTATAAAGAGACTAGTGTACATGTTAAGATAAAGAACAACCAGATAGCATACTATCATGTCGAGCAAGAAAGTCATCTCTATATATGTCCAAGCATCCAATATAATATACATAATCTGTACAATACTGGCCTCTAGGGCATACATACAACTAACAGCCTTGACTAAGTCAACAAATATAGCACGAATACTAAATAATATCTATCTGAAATGACGGAGGGCTATGCAGGTTTTTCAGAAAACCATGAGCGTAATGAACTTGATATCGTCGTAGAATCATGTGAAATTTTGAAATGGAGTGTTTTTTAGGCTTTTCATTAGTTTTGCTAAAGAGGTCACTCCCGGTGAAGGGATCTCGGCTCTTTCCTCATCGAATAAGGTGCAGGACATATCATATATATCACTATGCAAAGCAAAACTCTAAAAGTAATCAAAAGACAAATCGGGTTTTGGAGCATCTGCCAGTTTCGCTAAAGAGGTCACTCCCGGTGAAGGGATTGTTGGATATATATGCCCTAGAGGCCTACATTGTATAGGATGCTTGGGATATGTATGTACATAACAGTCTTGCTTGATATGATAGTACGCTATTTGGTTTGACTTTGTCTTAACGTATAATATATTTTACTTGGTATTTATATATATATATGTTGATAAAGCCCATAGGGTGATTGTCTGACTACCGGCGTTGTGATGGCAGTCATACTAGTGGGAGCTGGATAGTCAATAGGCACACCCTTAGATGTCCCTGGTCGCAGGAGTATCGAGATTGGGCATCGATACTCCGGAGTAGACTAGTGTATACATATCTAGACCCTGACGAGGGGCAATGGATTGGTCCCGCAACCATTGGTGGTGTTCACCTAAGATTGTATACAGATGCTCACTGGGTGTGAGTACACCGGACAGGACTCGCCGAGAACTGACTGGATGGTATTATACCTAACGTCAGATAGCAGTTCTCAGGTGACATGTGTGCAGATAGTCCGTTGACTTAAGGTCGTCATTTGTCTCGTGTGAGTTCCCACTGTGCTTTGATTGTTACCCTACCACGGCTCAAAGGAGTCGTGCAAACAGGTTTCAGTTGGGCACAGTCCCGAGCCACATGGAGGCAGTGAGCGACTGTTAGGGATTCGTCTCTCCCGGTATAGGGAGTTGATATCGCACTGTGGTCGTTTGGTCATTACCATAAGTCCTTGGCCAGGGCTGATTGAGAATTACTGATAGGTTGATCAGTAGATTCTCGAATGGTGATAAAGCCATACCGACACGACTTGTATGGTTATTAGGGGTCTGACGTCCACCACCTCCCTAGACCGTACATGTGATACTCTTAGACGAACAGACCGGACTGCGCGGATATTGTCACAGACAGGCTCAGTAGGATTTCAGATGGGTTACCTCATCAGCTTTCTTATCGACAACTACCTGGGGACCGTTACGTACAGCTAGTGCCGCTTGCGGTCTGTGGTTAAACCCACTGCCAGCGTAGTAGTCGAGTCTTTAGAGTCCCACACAGAGATTTCCCAAACCCAGGCGAAAAGATATAGAGGTCGTATGGTTTTACGACAAAGGTTCGGACGCATACGTGTTTAAACGCACGTACGACATTCGGACAGTTTTTACTAGCCGGCTTTGGTTTAAGCCAGATTCTAGTATCAGGTTATTGGATTTATACAGTCTAAAGTTTTTCCGTGTTTTCACGGATGAGAGGGGCGTTCTCGTAATTTTCCGAGAAGCTTCTAGAAGGATGTGACATAAAGAGAGAGGTGGCATTTTCATTTAATGATTAAGTGACTCATTGTGAGTGATTCATCATATCATTAATGCATCATTAATTGCTTAATGACTCACATGATGAATCACCCACTTGATTAAATGAAACATGATGAATATTCACTTATTATTCATTTCTTTTAAATTCATTATGTTTCATATATATCTAGTGAGAAGCTTTATTCATTATAATAATATCATTATCATCTTCTCACTCTCTCTCTTCAAGTTCTCTCTCCTTCACCAAGCCCTAATCCTACCCCTCATGAGTTGAGAATAAGGATTAGGAAAGACTAATTACTCCATAACCTATCTCTACATCATCTTAGCTACTCTATTTAGCAACTAGAGAAACTAAGTAACCTCAAGTTTAGAGGTTATAGCTTGGATTAGGGTTCTCGGGTGGATCGTCTATCACGGGAGAAAGCCGAAGAGGACGTGGAGATCCAAAGAGGCCGTAGACAACATCAAGACGAAGGACTAGAACCGTTTGGTATAATCTCTTCGCATAGTAGATTAAAACTCTATAGCTTTTGTTAAAACTTGTTTAGCAAACGATTCGTACGGTTAATCGATGTTTGATCATAGAACTTGATTGTTATTCATATTTCCGCCTCCCCACAACTATTGGGGTGTTGAACATCGACTTACAGTGGTATCAGAGCCTAGCTAAACAAGATTTAACTTAATCGCAAATTTGTACTAATTTCGAACGGAAAAACGAAGCCGGAAAACCCCAAAAACATCAAGTTTCTGTCGAAATTTAAATGAAGTCCAAAAATTTTTCAGGTAAGTTCAGAAAGCTTGAGAAGACACCAGAAGAACACCCAAGAAATTTGGGCTCCTGAATCGGCAACACGGCCGCGGAACCGCGGCGGATCGCACCGATCCGCCGCGATTCCGCCGCCGAGTTGCCGAGTCAGGAACTCAAATTTCCTGTGCTGCTTCTCTGTGTAATTTGGGATTTTCTGGGATATTTAATATTTGCTCAGGTTTCAGTTTTACAGAGCAGTTTTTGAGCAATATTAAAGATGTTTAATCGATCGATATTGTACAGTATTTGCATGTTGGATTATATCTGTGATTGAATAATGTGTTCGTAAACCTCCCCTAACTGCTAGTATGTCAGTTGGCAGGGGGTTGCACATTTCTAAAATGGATTTTATCTGTTTGTGCATATAAACTGTATTGGACTGTTGTGGTGATTAGCCGGGTTTTGTGATGGGTTATTGTATTAATTCATTTGATGTAATTGTAACAAGTTGTAATATTATTTTGCGGGGCACATCCAGGTTGCGGTTGTAGCCACCGTTGTATTATTTCTTTTTACTGTTTTTGCTCCTAGGACAGACCCAAGGTGGGGTGCACAAACTGCCGGGCGGGTAGTTTGCCGCACCCGTAGGGGTCGTGGGTGGGGTAATGGCTATTCATCACAACTGTGTAATCTGTCTTTTCTTGCAGGCTCAAAAGAAATACAGATTGCTTGCAAATCCAATATTGTTTATCTGTGTTCTGGAATGTATATCATTGCGTCAGACGAATGTAAAATATCTATATATATGATAGCTATTTAGACGTCGCTTATGTTTTTCACCCGCGCTAGCCCAGCCCCCGCTCTGTCGTTAGTTAAGTAACCTAACGGGTGATGACGGGACCCAGTGGCGAATGCCGATGGCATAAGAGGACGTCATATTTTCGTTGTTATCTGTAATGATAGGTTAAAGATGGGACGCATTATTATTAATGCAAAGAAAATAAAACCTAAACTGAATCGTTGGAACAATTTCTAAAAACCACTCGGTTTTCTTGAAAAAGCAAATTTTAAATGCGGAGCTTAAACCACTCCTTTTAATAAAAGCTATCTTAGTTCCTTCGATCAAATCAAGTTCATTACGTTAACGGTTTTTTGCCAAAAACCAGCCGTAACCCTCTGTCGTTTCAGATAGACAGCACATCGTATTCATGCTATGCTTGTTGGCCTACGTCAAGGCATAGTGTATGGTAGCAGTGTGTGTGCCTATTTGTTGCATAGATAGAAGCATTAGTTTAATACAGACGTACACCTTGTTGGCCTACGTCAAGGGCTTGTACGATGTATTTAAATTGATCAGGACAACGACGGGTAGAACTTGACTTGCGTCTTATGACTTGTTGGCCTACGTCAAGGTCTATAAGAGCTTGGGGTAAAAATCACATCGGGAGTTTCAAACATAAAGGAAACTTGCAGATTTAGCTTACCTTCTGGAGTGTGGTGACTAGAGTGGCTTCCATCTAGGGCATCATGCAATGATAGTTGGATCCCGATCCCACTGATGAGTAGGATTACTCTCGGGAATTTCTCTCACTTAACAATCAATGCTATAAACCAAGTAGGTGCCTAGAAAGGTGTTAGAGGGGCTACGCCTCCAGGGAAAAGAGGTTCTTTAATTAAGGAACTTCGCGAAAGCGTTGGAAAACCTCCCTCAAAGTACCAACACCAGCCTGGCTGAAAGGTTAAGCAAGTATTGTGACGTGTGATTAAATCCTGACTAGTTCTTCTTTTAGGTTTTGAAGAAGGATTTGAGGAAACAGTGGGAGCCATCCTGTTTAGATAAATTAATAAACCAATCTAAACTTGCAAGAGCATATGCTGAGTGTTTTCTTTTCTCTCTCTCTGGCAGCTACCATGACTGGACTAAAACTATTACTTGAAAAGAATATACTAACCGGGCAGAACTATAAAGACTGGCTAAGAAACGTCAATATTGCGCTGACTTATGACAAAGTTGCATATGTTACCACCGCTGTTCCTCCCCTTATCCCAGGACCAGATTCCTCAGTTGCGGACAAGGAAGTTCGTAAAACCTGGGATCTAGACTGTGAGCGAGCTAAGTGTATCGTGCTGGCGTCCATGAATAATGAACTCCAGAAACAGCACGAGAGTATGGATATTGCATCCATATTCCTCCATTGCAAGGAATTGTATGGTGAACACTCCCGTATCGCGAGGTACGAAACCTCAAGGAAACTCTTCCAGATGAGGTTAGCTCCAGGATCGCCTGTTGGAGAGCACGTCCTCAAAATGATCACCCTCATTGAGGAACTCGCAAACCTGGGATGCGTGCTAGAGAATGATTTGTATATCGACTTGATTTTGCAGTCCCTTCCCCACACCTTCTCTCAGTTCGTGCTGAACTTCAACATGCACGAAATGGAAGCGGATCTTCCAAAGCTCCTCAATATGTTGAGGGTGGCAGAGACCTCCTTGAAAAAGGAGAAGACCCCCGTTCTGTATGTTGGCCAATCATCTTCTTCTAAATCTAAAGCGAAAGCAAAAGGGAAGAAGAAGATGAAAGCCACCAAACCGAAGGGTGGGGTCAAGAAGGTGCAGGGAACGAACAAGGCAGGAAGGGTGAAGGCAGAAAAGAACGAGTGTTTCTATTGTCACAAGCAGGGGCACTGGAAGAAGGATTGTCAGGCCTTCAAAGCCAAGGACATGAAGCAAGTTGTTGCTTCTACTTCAGGTGTGTTCGTAATCGAAAATTGTCTTTCAGTTAACTCTACTTCATGGGTACTTGATACCGGTTCTGGTTCTCACATCTGTAATTCTTTGCAGGATCTGAGAAATAGTAGAGTACTGGGGGCAGGTGATATGACTCTCCGGATGGGCAATGGAATGCATGTAGATGCAGTTGCAATAGGGGAATATCACCTAGGGTTGAATAGTGGAAACATTTTGGTATTGTATAACTGTTTTTGTATTCCCAGTATGTTGTGTAATATTATATCAGTGTCTTTATTGTCTAATAAAGGATATAATTTTGTGCTTGAAAGAAATGTCATGAACATTCTCCTAAATCAAGAACTGATTGGGTTTGGCACACTGGAAAACGGCATATACATACTTAATCAACCACAAATTTTCAATATTCAAAACACGCGTAAAAGAAAGGCTCCAGATTCGAATCAAGCCTTCCTATGGCATTGTAGACTTGGTCATATAAATGAAACAAGGTTGACTAAGTTACATAAAGATGGATATTTAGATTCGTTTGAATATTCATCATATGCAACTTGTCAATCATGTATCAAAGGAAAGATGACCAAATCTCCGTTCACCGGACATGGAGAAAGAGCCACCGAACTCTTGGGACTAGTACACAGTGATGTATGTGGTCCGATGTCTATACATGGATGAAGTGGTCACTCCTACTTCATCACTTTTACTGATGAATTCTCTAGGTATGGACATGTGTTCTTAATAAAACATAAATCCGAGGCTTTTGAGAAGTTTAAGGAGTATAAAAATGAAGTAGAGAAACAAACTGGTAAAAGCATCAAGACACTTCGATCTGATCGAGGTGGAGAATACTTAAGTACCAGTTTCCTTGAATACCTGAAAGCAAATGGAATACTCTCTCAGCTTACTCCACCTTATACACCTCAGCATAATGGTGTATCAGAAAGAAGGAATCGCACGCTATTAGATATGGTGCGATCAATGATGAGTAGTGCTGAGTTGCCACTTTCCTTCTGGGGATTTGCTCTAGAATCAGCCGCATATCTATTAAATAGAGTTCCAACTAAATCCGTACCTACCACTCCATATGAAATGTGGTGTGGGAAGAGACCATATCTCAAGTATATCAAGATATGGGGGTGTCCGGTATATGTTAAAAAGCATAATCCGGACAAGCTCGAGGCACGATCGGTTTTGTGCAAGTTTGTAGGATACCCCAAGCATTCAAGGGGGTACATGGTCTACCACACTGAAGATCAAAAGGTGTTTGTCGCTCGTCACATTGTCTTCTTAGAAAGCGAATTTCTTGCAAAAGAAATTAGTGGGAGCGCAGTAGAACTGGAAGAAATTCCAGAACCTCAAACTGCAACCGAGGACTTAGAAGAATCTCAGATTTTAATAGAACATGACGAACCAACGCCACTCCGCAGATCTAGTAGGCTTTCTCATCCTCCTGAAAGATACTATGGTTTTCTTCTTGATGGGGATCGAGAGGATTGCATCATCGATGATGATGAGCCTACTAGTTTTCAGCAGGCTATCACAAGTAGCGACTCAGTAAAGTGGCTGGATGCAATGAGATCCGAAATGGAATCCATGTATACCAATAAAGTATGGACTTTAGAAGTTGCTCCTCCTGGGGTAAAACCAGTTGGGTGCAAATGGATCTTCAAAAAGAAGATTGGTACATTTGGACAAGTGGAAACATACAAAGCTAGACTAGTAGCAAAAGGTTTTCGTCAAAGACCAGGATTGGACTATGATGAAACTTTTTCGCCAGTAGCTATGCTTAAATCCATTCGGATCATGCTTGCCATTGCTGCCTTCCATGACTATGAAATCTGGCAAATGGATGTAAAAACAGCTTTTCTAAATGGACATCTAGAAGAGAGTGTTTACATGGATCAACCAGAAGGTTTCTTGGACAGTGGGAGCAGCGGAAGTGTATGCAAATTGCTTAAATCCATTTATGGGTTAAAGCAAGCATCGCGGAGTTGGAACATCTGCTTTGATGAAACAGTCAAGGAATTTGACTTTATCAAAAATGAAGATGAACCATGTGTTTATAGGAAGGTTGTAGAAGGAGCAGTAGTCTTCCTCGTTTTATACGTCGACGACATACTACTAATAGGGAATGATATCCCTATACTACAATCAGTAAAGCTCTTCTTGTCACAGAAATTCTCTATGAAAGACTTGGGAGATGCATCATACATTCTGGGCATTAAGATCTATCGTGATAGATCTAATAAAATATTGGGACTTTCACAGTCCAGGTATATAGACACTATACTAAAGAGATTTAGTATGGAAGATTCCAAGCGCGGCAATATGCCCGCTTGTCACGGAATCACCCTCTCCAAAGAGATGTCTCCAAAGACTGATGAAGAGAGGGCTCGCATGGGCATTATACCCTACGCTTCGGCGGTAGGATCAATAATGTATGCGATGTTATGTACCAGACCAGATGTAGCTTACGCACTTAGTGTGGTAAGCAGGTATCAATCGGACCCAGGTGAGAAACATTGGATAGCGGTGAAGAACATTCTCAAGTACCTGAGAAGGACTAAGGAGATGTTCTTGATTTACGGCAATAAGGACCTCCAGGTAGAGGCTTTTACCGACTCCGGCTTCCAAAGTGACAAGGATGATTCTAAATCTATTTCGGGTTTTGTGTTTACCCTCAATAGAGGAGCGGTAAGTTGGAAGAGTTCCAAACAAGATACCGTCGCAGACTCAACTATGGAGGCTGAGTATATAGCTGCTAGTGAAGCCGCAAAAGAGGCTGTCTGGATAAGGAAGTTCATTTCTGAACTTCAGGTGGTTCCGTCCATTGCTAATCCAATACCTTTGTATTGCGATAACAATGGCGCTGTAGCTTTAGCAAAGGAACCAAGGTCCCATCAGAAATCCAGGCATATCTTAAGGCGGTTTCACCTGATCAGGGAGATCTTGGATCGTCGGGAGATCGAGATACAGAGAGTAGACACAAAAGACAACACGGCAGATCCATTCACCAAGGCCATTCCTCAAGTACAGTTCGAGAGGCTTTTTGAGATGTTGGGCATGCGGTACGCAAGCAACTGGATCTGGTAGAGACAGTGGGTACTCATTGCGCCAATTATAGGCCTTAGTGCAAGTGGGAGATTGTTGGATATATATGCCCTAGAGGCCTACATTGTATAGGATGCTTGGGATATGTATGTACATGACAGTCTTGCTTGATATGATAGTACGCTATTTGGTTTGACTTTGTCTTAACGTATAATATATTTTACTTGGTATTTATATATATATGTTGATAAAGCCCATAGGGTGATTGTCTGACTACCGGCGTTGTGATGGCAGTCATACTAGTGGGAGCTGGATAGTCAATAGGCACACCCTTAGATGTCCCTGGTTGAAGGAGTATCGAGATTGGGCATCGATACTCCGGAGTAGACTAGTGTATACATATCTAGACCCTGACGAGGGGCAATGGATTGGTCCCGCAACCATTGGTGGTGTTCACCTAAGATTGTATACAGATGCTCACTGGGTGTGAGTACACCGGACAGGACTCGCCGAGAACTGACTGGATGGTATTATACCTAATGTCAGATAGCAGTTCTCAGGTGACATGTGTGCAGATAGTCCGTTGACTTAAGGTCATCATTTGTCTCGTGTGAGTTCCCACTGTGCTTTGATTGTTACCCTACCACGGCTCAAAGGAGTCGTGCAAACAGGTTTCAGTTGGGCACAGTCCCGAACCACATGGAGGCAGTGAGCGACTGTTAGGGATTCGTCTCTCCCGGTATAGGGAGTTGATATCGCACTGTGGTCGTTTGGTCATTACCATAAGTCCCTGGCCAGGGCTGATTGAGAATTACTGATAGGTTGATCAGTAGATTCTCGAATGGTGATAAAGCCATACCGACACGACTTGTATGGTTATTAGGGGTCTGACGTCCACCACCTCCCTAGACCGTACATGTGATACTCTTAGACGAACAGACCGGACTGCGCGGATATTGTCACAGACAGGCTCAGTAGGATTTCAGATGGGTTACCTCATCAGCTTTCTTATCGACAACTACCTGGGGACCGTTACGTACAGCTAGTGCCGCTTGCGGTCTGTGGTTAAACCCACTGCCAGCGTAGTAGTCGAGTCTTTAGAGTCCCACACAGAGATTTCCCAAACCCAGGCGAAAAGATATAGAGGTCGTATGGTTTTACGACAAAGGTTCGGACGCATACGTGTTTAAACGCACGTACGACATTCGGACAGTTTTTACTAGTCGGCTTTGGTTTAAGCCAGATTCTAGTATCAGGTTATTGGATTTATACAGTCTAAAGTTTTTCCGTGTTTTCACGGATGAGAGGGGCGTTCTCGTAATTTTCCGAGAAGCTTCTAGAAGGATGTGACATAAAGAGAGAGGTGGCATTTTCATTTAATGATTAAGTGACTCATTGTGAGTGATTCATCATATCATTAATGCATCATTAATTGCTTAATGACTCACATGATGAATCACCCACTTGATTAAATGAAACATGATGAATATTCACTTATTATTCATTTCTTTTAAATTCATTATGTTTCATATATATCTAGTGAGAAGCTTTATTCATTATAATAATATCATTATCATCTTCTCACTCTCTCTCTTCAAGTTCTCTCTCCTTCACCAAGCCCTAATCCTACCCCTCATGAGTTGAGAACAAGGATTAGGAAAGACTAATTACTCCATAACCTATCTCTACATCATCTTAGCTACTCTATTTAGCAACTAGAGAAACTAAGTAACCTCAAGTTTAGAGGTTATAGCTTGGATTAGGGTTCTCGGGTGGATCGTCTATCACGGGAGAAAACCGAAGAGGACGTGGAGATCCAAAGAGGCCATAGACAACATCAAGACGAAGGACTAGAACCGTTTGGTATAATCTCTTCGCATAGTAGATTAAAACTCTATAGCTTTTGTTAAAACTTGTTTAGCAAACGATTCGTACGGTTAATCGATGTTTGATCATAGAACTTGATTGTTATTCATATTTCCGCCTCCCCACAAGTATTGGGGTGTTGAACATCGACTTACAGGGATCTTGGCTCTTTCCTTATCGAATAAGGTGCAGGGTATATCATATATACCGCTATGCAAAGCAAAACTGTAGCTACCCTTTTTATAAAGTTTTGATTCTACAACATCTTTTAGGTTTCTTTTCTTTTTATTAATCTCATTAATAAAATCACATCAGCTTATGCTTCCTAAGCATCACAGAAGAAACGAAAGCAGTAATATTTATATATCAGCATATATATATATATAGTATAATCATTCGTCTCAGGCAGTAATATGATCTCATCACCGAACATTGCAGCAGAAGAACATATATGAAATATTGGATATACTGGGACGTCCGTGTTTTCAATACGAGCTTGTATAAAACACGGATTCCACGGTCGCGACGAATAGCTAAACCCACATCCCAAGACCCCTACGAGAGCGGCAAGTAACACTGCCAATTCTAGGGTTAGGAGACCCGGTCTCGACTCCTCGAGATGGCCTCCCACTGGACCCTAGAACCCGGTTACTTATGCTCCCCTCCTTGGGTCTACCTAATGCGGAAAAGTAAATAATATACACTGGTGACATCAACCTCATCCCGGAAGTGCCCCAATAAAAGAATATTACATACAATTGAATTTTACATGAATGAAAAATAAAAACCCTCATCTCACATAAAACCCCCGGCTATTCAGAACACAACGATCCAATATAACATATCACAGCAACACATAATATCACATATCATCAACGTAAATAAGTATGCATACACCGATCGTCGTTGATGTATAGCAACGAAAACCGGCAATACAACTACATACTACACTTACGGTCACAGAAAAGAAATTGTAAAACTACAATATTTGGAATCCATAATCACTTTAGACATCGTAAATCCGAAATATCACATACTTCGCATTTCATTCCTAACTCTATGAATTCCACATATTGTATCACATTCCAGATAAATAGACAGTATTAAACTTTCCGAATAGATAATCAAATACTCAAAATTTCCTAAATAGCTCAACACTTGAGCGGAGTTCAAATAATCCCAGAATAAGTCACAGAACCGGTGATCCAGCCGTAGAAGGGTCAAGCCAACGCCTCACATGTGGCAGTCGTACTGCCCCAAACCCTAAGGTTTAGAGGCAGTTCAAGACGGTCACATAATCGAGTTAAGGTTTGTTGTCTTCTAGAGGGTCCACCGTATTACTTGCATATTTTTCCGAAAGATTTAAACCCGATAAAAATTCAACACTTGAAAGTTTTTCGTGCCTGGAAAAAGTGAGTTAATGATATCCGCTCGAACTTTTTAACAGTTTCTAAATATCCGGAAAAAACAAAATTAAATTTTCCGATCGAATCAACGATTACAAAATAAACCCCAGAATACTCAACACTTGAGACAGATTAAAAATACCCAGAAGCAGCAACAAGCACCTACAGATATTACCCTTAAGCCACGCGTCCCAATACCAGAGATCGGCCGCGGAACCGCCGCGAGAAGCAGGCTCCCACCGCGGTTCCGCGGTGACTTCATAGAATTGTGAGCTCGTATTTCATGATAATTCTAAGAATTCTCTGCTGATTTTTTTGAGTAATTTTAATGTAGAAAAAATCACATTTTTACAAAATTTCCAGAGAGGGGTTCTATTTCTTCGAATCGGGTTCGATCGAAGTTTTAACTTCGTATAAACGTCGCCTAATTCTCTAGCTAAGCTCTGATACCACTGTAGGGTTCCTAGGCACTCTTGTGAAGGTTCATAAGGCATCAAATATGCCCGAATAAAATTTTAGACGTGCCGAACAACCCAAAGCCGGGATCTTTGCTAGATTATTAGGGTTTAACATGCAAGTAAACATCATTATTGCTAAGTGTGAGGGATTACAACCTTTGTAGTCCGCTCCTTCGCTTCATAAGCTCCGAGTAGAAGTCCCTTCGCCGTGATCCATGATCTCCCGGACTCAAGAGAGGCTCCACGACTCGAACGATCCATGCTAGCTTGTAGTGTTCCGCTTCTCCGATGATCTACGTCGAAGTTGCAATAACTCAAGCTCTCTCACTCTAATGAGGTGAACACCCTAATCTAATAGGCTAGATTAGATGAGGATGATAGAGTAGTATTTATGCTTTCTTTTTATATCATAATCTCACATGAAATCATCACAAAAGGAATTTCTAGTAAGCTTTCTCAAAGCTAAAGAGAGAAGAAGATGATAGATAATGAGAGTAATTCTTTTGTGATGAATAGTAGATAAGAATATATGATTGATCATAGAACCATGGTCAAGGATGAGAAGGTTAACCTTTGTAGAGAATAAATTAGGGCTAGGATTTGGTTAGGTTAAATAATGAGTCATAAGATAATATCAACCATAATATCTTACACTTGACAAAAGGAAAGCTTCTAGATGGTGCAAGAAGGTGCTAACCCTAATCAAACCCTAACCTTGCTTAATCTCTACTAAACATGTTCTATTATCAACCATATCATGTCACAAAAATATATATCACATATATATTATATATTTGCAACAAAAGAAAATAATACAATTAACATATATCGCATATATATCAATGTATTAATCTGGTGAGAAAATAAAATAATAAAGCGAGCCAATAATAGATAATGTAATACAATATATCATATATATTATTATACATTAAATCATCGAAATCAACACTTGATCCGACAATCCGGCTATATCGAATATAACCGACTAATATATCATGTACCGATTCATCAAATCAATACTTGATCCGATGACCCGGTTCATATCTAAATATCGTGAGAATATAGTACGGTATCACATATCGCATTATCCTCGGTCCTGCACATATTGCATATGTGCCTCTACTCCGTTTTGCCTGAGCCAAGAAAGCTCTGTATAGGACTCTAAAGAATCGTCAATACGCTGGTAGCAGGTGATGATCATATCAAACACCCACAAGCTGCAAGCGGTCAGCTAAACGTAACAGCCATCCAGGTATTGAGCGATCAGAAGATCGACAAGCTAGCTTGTACGTTCTCCTGTGAATCCAATCAGTAACACTCCCGTACAGTCCGGCCTGTTCGTCTGATATGTCGCATATCAAGTCTAGGGGTGGTATACGTCAGACCCCAGTAACCATAAGTCGTGTGGATGTGAGGCTCATAACAGGTCGAGAAACTACTGGTAACACTTACCAGTAAATCTCTATATCAGCCCTGGCCTGGGACTTCCAGTTATAGCCAATCGAACACAGCACAACACCAACTCCCTATACCGGGAGAGACAAATCCCCTCCTATCGCTCATTGCCTCCATGTGATTCGGGACTGTACCCAAAAGCCACCATTTTGCACGCCCTCTTGGATGTGGTAAGGTGGAAATCAAAACACTGTGGGAATCACACAAGACTCTATGACGATCTCGGGTCTACAGACTACCCTGTACCAGTGTCACCGGAGAACTGCTATCTGACGTGTGGTATATCACCATCTGGGAGTTCTCAGTGAGTCCGTCTAGTGTACCCAGTCTCCACTGAGCACCCATACACCATCTCTGATGTCAAACACCGATGGATATGGGATCATCCATCGCCCATCATATGGGTCAAGATGCGTATACGCTAGTCTACTCTGGTGTATCGATGCCCTGTCTCGATATACCGTCGACTAGGAACAGTTATAGGATGTACTCATCGACTACCGTGGCCCCACTAGTATGATCTCATCATAGTCCCAGTAGTCGAGTACAGATCCTAAGGGCTTTATCAACATGTAAGAGAAAGACAGTAAACCAATACAAGTCAACATGTTAAGATAAAGTGAAACCAAATAGCATACTATCATGATGAGCAAGAAAGTCCTCTTTGTATATATCCAAGTATCCATCATAATATTCATCATATGTACAACAATGGCCTCTAGGGCATATACATAACTAACAAATGTCTCTACTGGGAAATAGGCCTTTGTGAGTGGATCCGCGCTGCTGTCCTCTGTGTCTACTCTCCTAACCTTGATCTCCCTTGAGATCAACCATCTCCATGATCAGGTGATACTGCCTAAGAATTATATCTGGATTTCTGATGGGACGGGCGTTCCTAGGCCAAAACCATTACTCCATTGTCACACAATTGTTGGAACGAAGTTCATCTCATGAACTTATATATATCCAGACTGCCTCTTTGGTAGCATCCTTGGTAACGATGTATCTTACCTTTAATCGTCTAGTAAGTCACGGTATCTAGCTTGGAACTCTTCCAACATACCGTCCCTTTACTGAGTGTATAGACAATGCCTGCGACTGACATTCAGTCGTCCTTATCACCCTAGAACCTTTCCTGTGATTCTCCCCAGGATCGATTGATAACTTCTCACTACAACTAGTGAGAATCCTAACATCCAATTAGATCTATCTCATAGATATAAAACCTAGGATTTAGGGGGTATCACTTTGATCCTATATAGAGAATCCTTGTGATAAGCGGAGATTGGCCGAGCGTAGCATAGGAAACTCCTTCCCTATCAAGAATATGCCATCCACGTACTCTACGAGGATCAACACCATACTCCCTACTACCTTTTTGTATATACAAGGTTCATCTACCATTTTGATGAAGTCAAACTCTTTGACTACTACATCAAAACAGGCGTTCCATCTCCGCGATGCCTGCTTTATCACATAAAACATCTTGCACACGTTTCCGCTGCTCCCACTGTCTCCGAAGCCTTCTGACTGTGTACTTATAGACGCACTCTTCCAAAACATCATTTAGAAAAGCTGTCATGACACCCAACCGCCAGAAATCGTAGTCAAGGTATGTAGCAATGGCAAGTAGGATCTGGATGGACTTAAGCATAGCTTTGAAAGTCTCAACTTTTCCATGTACACCAAGTAATCTTCTCAAGATATACTTGCTCCTGATGGGGATTTAACCCTTCAGATAAAGCAACCAAAGTCGATACTTTGTTGGTGTATAAGGATTCCATCTCAGATTGTTAAGCATCCAGCCATTCTTACAGAGTCCCACTCCTGATGGCCAGCTCGAAACTAGTTGGGTCATCATCTCATGATGCAATCCTCGCTCCAACTGTTATAGAGAAAACCGAAGTATCTCTCATGTGGGTGAGGAACCCTACTAAATCGGCGGAGAGGCTGAGGTTCGTTGGAAACTATAGAATCCTTTGGTTATACCAAATCATCAACTGCAGTTTGTATAGCTGGAACTCTTTCCAGTTCTACCTCATGACCACTAATTTCTTCACAAGAAATTCCCTTTCAAAAAGGTGGCATGCTGAGAAACAAAACATCTTTTGTTCCTCGGTTTGGTAGAAGATATTCCTTTGCGAATGCTTGGGATATCCAACAAACTTCTACAGAACTGACTTTGCCTCGAGCTTGTCCGGATTATGCTTTTAGACTTATGCTGGACAACCCCAAATCTTAACATACTTAAGATATGGGCTCTTCCCATTCCATATCACATATGAAGTGGTAGGCAACTGATTTGATTGGAACCCTATTCAATAGGTATGCAGCTTCTCAAGTGCATAACTCCCAAAAGGAAATAGGAAACTCAGCAGTACTCATCATATAGCGCACCATATCAAATAGGGTGTATTTGCTCCGCCCCGATACACCGACGTGCTGTGGTGTATACGGAGGAGTAATGCTGAGAGAGAATCTCATTCTCCTTTAGAAAAGTCCAGGAATTCCATGCTCAAGTATTCTCCTCCTTGATCTCATCAAAGGACATAATACTTATACCCGTTTTTGGTTCTCTACTTCTAACTCATATTCATTGAATTTCTTAAAAGGTTCAGACTTGTGTTTCAACAGGAACATATGTGCGAATCTTGAGAGACCATCAGTTAATATAATAAAGTATAAAGAACCGGTCCTGGCATGTGTAGACAGGGGACCTTACATACATCATCATGTATCAATCCCAAGAGTTCACTAACTCTTTCTCTGTTTCTAATAAATGGAGCTGTTGTCATCTTATCTTTGTGACATGACTGGCAAGTTTTATAAGATGTAAATCCAAACTAATTTAAATATGCATCTTTATATAAGTTTAGCTAGTCGGGTCGCATCGATATGATCTAGTATACAATGCCTCAAGAAGGATTCGTTCATTTCTGAATTCTTCCTCTTGTGTGTGTTCAATACATTAAGAACTGTGGTTTGATTTAGAACGTTTATACTTTTAGATAACGTGCCTAAACCGATCAACTCTTGATATAGGAAATGTTCAAAACATTATCCAACAATACAAAATTATATCCTTCTTTACTAATAAAGAGACTGATATGATGTTGTATATCAGGTTTGGTATCTAATAACATTCGTTCAGAATCAATGTATTCTGGTAATACAGGGTGATAACTACCAACAGACTTGGCTGCAACACTTGCACCGTTTCTATCTCATGAAATTTATCACCCGTTCTTAGTTCTCTACATATCTGTAGCCCATATAACAAATTACATATTGTGGGATCCTGATCCGGTATCTCATACCCAGGACGTAAAGGATACTGAGAAACAGTTCTTTGTAATGAACACACCCGAAGAAGACGCATCAGCATGCACTTTCTTTGTTTGGGCTGCACGAGAATTCTGGTGATTCTCTATTTCCTGCTCTGTCTTATAACAATTATAAGTTGGAGCGGGACCAACGTTCCATAGCGTAGTATAACAAGCTGGTTCGGTCAATACGTCCGTATTATTATCTTAATTAAGGCGTGACATGGTCTCTACCTAGAGAGAGAGAGAAGAAAACACTCAGCGTGCGCTTTTATAAGATTAGATTGGTTATCAATTTATCTAATCAGGATGTCTCCCACTGTTTTAGTCAAATCTTCCTTCAGACCCTAAAAGGAAAAACTAGCCGGGATTAATTACACCCTACAAGTTCGCCAATCTTTCAGCAAGGCCAGTGCCGGTACTTTGAGGGAGGTTCCCCGCGCTTTCGCACGGACCTAATTAAAATAAACCTCGTTTTCCCAGGGGCGTAACCCCATTAACACCTTTCTAGACACCTACTTGATCTGCTAATTATAATGTGTAAAACTCTCCCAGGAGTAACTCTTACTCGCAGCGGGTATTGGGATCCAACTATCTCATAGAAGGTATGCAATCTCATTGCAAATTTCAACACTTGAAATTCCCAATAATATTTAAACCCTAGCGTCCTATGACCTTGACGGAGGTCAACAAACCATAGGCTACTGGTCAAGTTCAACCCGTCATTTCCTGATTGAATTAAACCCACCCGCACGACCCTTGATGGAGGTCAACAAGGCCGCATGACTACCCTAATCCAATTTGCACCATATGCATAAGCAGATAAATACTAGTCAGCTACAGCACACTACGCCTTGACGGAGGTCAACAAACGTAATACGAATACTAAGTAGGACTTATCTGAAATGACGGAGGGCTACGACAGGTTTTTAAGAAAACCCTTTGCATAATGAACTTGATATCATCGTAGAATCGAGTGATTTTAAATGGAATGTTTTTTAGGCTTTTCTAGTTTCGCTAAAGAGGTCACTCCCGGTGAAGGGATCTCGGCTCTTTCCTTATCGAATAAGGTGCAGGATATTTTGCAAATACCACTATGCAAAGCAAAAACTATTAAAGCAATCAAAAGACAAACCGAGTATGCAGCATCTGCTAGTTTCGCTAAAGAGGTCACTCCCGGTGAAGGGATCTCGGCTCTTTCCTTATCGAATAAGGTGATGGATATTCTACAAGGAACACCGCTATGCAAAGCAAGAACTAGAGCTACCAGTTTTTAAAACAAGTTTCTACAACATCTTTAGGTTTCTTTTAGTTTCATTAATCTCATTAATGAAGTCCCATTTTATTATGCTTCGCAAGCATCACATTTGAAATGAAATCTGCAATATAACATATATCTCATATATATAATATAAACA
Source organism: Agapanthus africanus (assembly GCA_030015575.1). Lineage (NCBI taxonomy): Eukaryota > Viridiplantae > Streptophyta > Magnoliopsida > Asparagales > Amaryllidaceae > Agapanthus > Agapanthus africanus. Next base: position 191,173,138 of record CM057345.1, read on the forward strand.
TTCGTCTCAGCCAGTAATATGATCTCATCACAGAACATTGCAGCAGAAGAACATATATGAAGTATTGGATATACTAGGAGGTCCTTGTTTTAATACGAGCCTGAATAAAACACGGATTCCACGGTCGTGATGAATAGCCAAACCCACATCCTTAGACCCCTACGAGAGCGGCAAGCAACACTGCCAATTCTAGGGTTAGGAGACCCGGTCTCGACTCCTCGAGATGGTCTCCCACTGGACCCTAGAACCCAGTTACTTGTGCTCCCCGCCTTGGGTCTACCTAATGCGGAAAAGTAAATGATATACAATGGTGACATCATCCTCGGCCCGGAAGTGCCCCAATAAAAGAATATTACATACAATGAATTTTACATGAATGAAAAAGAAAAACTCTCATCTCATGTAAAACCCCCGGCTATTCAAAACGCGACGATCCAATATAACATATCGCAGCAACAGTTAATATCTCATATCATCAACGTAAGTAAATATGCGTATCCTAATTGTCGTTGATGTATAGAAACGAAACCGGTGATACATCACATATTACACTTACGGTCGCAGAAAAGAAAGTGTAAAACTGCAACAGTTGGAATCCACAACCTCCTTAGACATCGCATGCCTAACCAAATGAATTCCTTAGACATCTCATGCCTAAAATTTATAAACCCCGCATTTTAGTCTCAATATCGAAAACACTTTTCAATATCTAGTCGGGCAATTCAACAAGTTTCCCGACATTCTGATCGAATGCTCGTCGCAAACTTTAGTAGACGGCCGCACCCCCGGATGCCGTCGACGAAGTGCACTAAGGCGGAACACCGCTGCCGCAAGCACCCGAACGGATGCTTTTGGCGACGGGGTTCTCCTATAGTCACTTGGTCGGGGCTATGGGGCATGGCTGTCTATTAAGTTTACCCGGCGAGTATCCGCGTATGCTACGTGATTGCGACGGACTTTTGATCGCATCAAAATCCCATGGCAACCAATCAACTGAGACTGAACTGCTAGATTTATAGCATTCAAATTAGTTATCTCATAACTACTTGTGGATTCCAAATATTGTATCACATTCCAGATAAATAGACAATGTTAAACTTTCCGATCGAATAAACAAATACCTAAAATTTCCCAAATGGCTCAACACTTGAGCGGAGTTTAAAAGCATCCATCATATGCCACAGTACCAATGGTCTAGCCGTAGAAGGGTCAAACCAACGCCTCACATGTGGCAACGCCGTACTGCCCCAAACCCAAAGATCTAGAGGCGGTTTAGACGGTCACATAATCGAGTTAAGGTTTGTGTTCTTCTAGAGGGTCCACCGCGTTACTTGCACGACTAAGAACGTTCTTAAACTACGGAAAAATCCAACACTTGGAAATTTTCCGGCAGGGGAAAAAAGTGAGTTATTGATATCCGGTCGAACTTTTTAACACGTTCTAAAATTACCCCAAAAAACATAAACGAAGTTAAACTTTCCGATCGAATCAACGAGTTTCCAATACAACTCAGAAAACTCAACTCTTGAGTAGAATTAAAAAATTCCCAGAAACATGCAAAAGTACCTACGGATATTACTGTTGAAAACCGATCCCATAATTCTACTGTTTGGCCGCGGAACCGCCGCGCAAGCAAGGGTACGGCCGCGGTTCCGCGGCGCAATAAAGGTATTTTGGGGTCGTTTTTTACAGTAACCCATAAAATTACCTGCTGAATTTTCTGAGCATTTTTAATATAAAAAATGTCAACTTATTGAAAAATTACCAGAAACTAGGTTTTATCGGGTATTCGGAGTTCGATCGGAATGTAAACTTCATCTAGACTTCGCCTAAAGCTCTAGCTTGGCTCTGATACCACTGTAGGGTTACTAGGCACACTCACAAGGTTCTACAAGGCATCAACCATACCCGATTTAAAATTTAGATGTGCCAAACAACCCTAACCACGATCTTTAAACTAGAAATTAGGCGGAACAAAGAATGTTAAACACTTTAACATCTAAGAGTTTGGGATTACAACCTTTGTAGTCTGGTCCTTCACTTCATAAGCTCCGTGTTGAGGTCCTTTCGCCGCGATCATCGATTTCCCAGACTCTAGAGAGGCTCCACGAAGTAAAAGATGCAAGCTTGCTTCCAATCTTCGGTAACAAAGATGATCTACCTTGAAGAAACTCAAACCCAAGCTCTTGCTTTGCTAATCAAGTATTAACAAAGCAAACACCCTAATCTAAGCGGCTAGAATAGATGAGGATGATGAAGTAGGAATTTAGCTCTCATTTGTTTTCTTTATCTCACTCATTTTCATCACTTATGAAAAAGCTAGATAGCTTTTCCATGAAGAAGAAGAAGAAGATGATTAATTTCTTTTGTGATGAATAATGAATAACTCAAGTGTAAGGTTAGAATTGCAACCATGAGTTAAGTATGAAGACTTAACCCATGTAGAGATTTAACTACGGTAAAGGGTTGGGTTGGGTTAAGGAAATATCCATGCAAAATATCCAAGTCAAAGTCAAAGCTTCTTGAAAGCTTCATGAAGACTTAACCCTAATCCAAACCCTAACCTCAATTAAACTCCACAAAACATGTTGCATTTATAACCATAATATGTTACAATATTATATATCACATATTCGATATTTATTGTAACAAAATAAAATAATACTATTAACATATATCACATATATATCAATATATTGCCCAAGTGAGAAAAAGAATCTTTAAGTGAGCTTATATTAGTTAATGTAATTTAATATATCAAACATATAATTATACATTAAATTATCGAATCAACACTTGATCCGATAATCCGGCTATTTCACAAATAACCGACTAATATAATCTGTATCAGATCATCGAATCAACACTTGATCCGATGACCCGGCTATATCACATATACCCGGCCGATATCACATATCGTGAGAATCTAGTACGGTATCACGTATTGTTCTCGGTCCCGCACATATCACATATGTGCTCCTACTCCGTTTTACCTGAGCCAGGAATCCTCTGTGTAGGACTCTAAAGACTCGTCAATACGCCGTCAGTAGGTGATGATCATATCAAACACCCACAAGCTGTAAGCGGTCAGCTAAACATAACAGCCACCAAAGTATTGAGCAATCAGAAGATCAACAAGCAAGCATGTACTTTCTCCTGCGAATCCAATCAGTAACACTCCTATATAGTCCGATCTCTTCGTCTGATATGTCGCATATCTCGCTTAGGGATGGAAAATATCAGACCCCAATAGCTTGATAAGTCGTGTCGATATGAGGTCTATAACAGTTCGAGAAACTACTGATAACACTTACCAGTAAATCTCAGCAACCCTGGCCAGGGATTTCCAGTTATAGCTAAATGAACACAGCGCAACATCAACTCCCTATACCGGGAGAGACGAATCCCCTCCTGTCGCTCATTGCCTCCATGTGATTCGGGACTGTACCCAAAAGCCACCTTTTTGCACGCCCTCTTGGACGTGGTATGATGGAAATCAAAGCACAGTGGGAATCACACAAGACTCTATGACGATCTCGGGTCTACAGACTAACCTGTACCAAAGTCACCAGAGAACTGCCATCTGACGTGAGGTATAATACCATTTGGGAGTTCTCGGCGAGTCCGTCCAGTGTACCCAGTCTCCACTGAGCACCCGTATACTTTCTCTGATGTAAACACCAATGGATATGGGATCATCCATCGCCCATCATATGGGTCAAGAAGCGCATACGCTAGTCTACTCTGGTATATCGATGCCCTGTCTCGATACACTTACGACTAGGAACATTTGAAGGATGTACTTGGCGACTACACTGTCCCCACTAGTATGATCCACATCATAGTCCTGATAGTCAAGTACTCATCCTAAGGGCTTTATCAACATGTAACATAGAGACAATCAGAGTACATGTTAAGATAAAGAGCAACCAGATAGTGTACTATCATGTCGAGCAAGAAAGTCATCCCTATATATGTCCAAGCATCCACTACAATATACATCGTATGTACAGTAATGGCCTCTAGGGCATACATATAACTAACAGCTCGTATGACAGAGATTATGGATCGGAATAGGCAAGGCCGAGAGTCGGAGTTTGTGATAGATGACCGTGGAGTATTACGATTTGGGACTCGTCTTTGTGTCCCAGATTCGGATGGACTGAGACGTGAGATCTTAGAGGAGGCCCATAGGTCAGCATACAGTATTCATCCTGGTTCCACCAAGATGTATCATGATTTGAGGGATGTTACTGGTGGAAAGGTATGAAGAGGGACATTGTGGAGTTTGTTTCAAGATGCTTGACTTGTCAGCAAGTTAAGGCAGAGCACCAGAGGCCGGCTGGAGAATTGCAGCCCTTAACCATTCCGGAGTGGAAATAGGAACAGATTTCCTTGGATTTGTGGTGGGTCTAACCAGGACTAGCAGAGGGTATGATTCTATCTGAGTGATTGAAGATAGACTAACAAGGGCAGTTCACTTTCTATTAGTGAAGACGACGTATAGGTTACACAGTGCGTTTAGATTTATATCGACGAGGTTGTTCGATTGCACGGAGTTCCAACGAGCATAGTGTCAGATAGGGGTACCCAGTTTACTAACAAGCCATGGCAGAAACTTCAAGAAGTTCTTGGTACACGATTGAGTTTTAATACAGCTTTTCACCCACAGACGGATGGTCTGTCAGAGCGGACCATTCAGACTTTAGAGGATATGCTTCGAGCTTGCAGCCTTGTTTTCGGTGGTAGTTGGGGTTATCACTTACCTTTGATAGAATTTTCGTACAACTATAGTTTTCAGAAGACGATCCAGATGGCTCTCTTTGAAGCTTTATATGGATGGAAATGTCGATCGCATGTTTGCTGGATGACACTGAGAGAGAGTAGCATTTTGGGACGCAGGTAATATAAGAGACTACGAAAAAGATTCAACTGATACGAGACAGAATGAGAGCGGCCCAGTGCAGACAGAAATCATATTCAGACAAACGACGTCGTAAACTCAAGTTTGATGTGGGAGACCATGTGTTCCTTTGTATATCTCCGATAAAAGGTGTGATGCGTTTCGGGAAGAAGGGGGAAGCTCAGCCCCAAATGTGTCGAACCCTACGAGGTTCTAAAGAGAGTGGGTGCTGTAGCTTATCGTTTAGCACTTCCACCAAGTTTTCCCGATATGCATCCGGTGTTTCACGTTTCGATACTTCACAAGTATCTTCACGATCTTTCTCACGCGATCTAGCATCAGACCTTACAGCTTAAGCCGAATTTATCCTACGCAGTGCAGCCTGTAGCTATTCTAGACAAGCAGGCAAAGAAATTAAGATCAAGGATACTTCCATCTGTAAGGGTTCTTTGGCAAGGAAGGAATCGCGAGGAGATTACTTGGGAAACCGAGGATGCGATGTGAAATGAGATTTCCACGTATTTAGAGGGTATGTCTAGTTAATTTTAAATTCGGGGACCGAATTTTCTTAATGGGGGAATATTGTAACATTTTGAAAATTTGGAAATAAATAAAATTATTTAATTAAATAATAAAGTGTTAAATTAAAAAGTTATTAAAAAAAAATAAGATAATATCATAAGTTTTATGTAAAACAAATTAAATTTTAGTTTTAGTATGGATCATAAATGAATTATAAGGGTTTTAGTGATAAATTTAGCTTCATTTTAATAAAATGGTGATTATATAATAACTTAAGTTGTGAGGAATTGTTATGTAAAGCTTAGGACTTTGTGCAAATTGAAAGTTGGTAATGGTGTAAATCAAAGGAGATGGGATAAGATTTAGTTCAGAATTTTATCATAAAGTAAATCAAATTGGAAAAGAAATTCATTGCCACCACATCCTCTCATGCACAACACACTCCCCACACCTCCTCCTTGTATGAAACCACCACATCTTGCATGGTGACACTTCCTCCTACACCTCACCCTTCCCTTCATCCTTTTATCTAGTGTGTTCAGATCAGTTTAACTAGCTAAACATTCAGAAAAAAATTCAAAAGTTAAGGAAAATGAAGAACAAGAAATGAAAAATAAAAGAAAAGAGAAGTGAAAAAGAGAAAATGGCTAAGGAGTTCCAATATCAAGCTAGGAGCTAAGGAATTGGGTGTCTTGAAGAAAGCCTTTCAACTATCATCAGTAGGTATAATGTTTACCTCAGTAGACTTTAGCTCTGTAGTTGTAAGAAAAGTTGGAATCGAATGTCTATAATATCGTATTTTAGCAAAACGGAACTCTGTTAAAATCTGCTTTAGTTTAAATAAAAATCAAACTAACAAAACAGTGCCAGAATGATATAGGTGGGGCCTAGAACAACCCATAGAAACATGAACCAAGGGGATCGGTTTTGGGCCGGTGACATAAGGGCAGATTCCGGCATCGCCGGATTTGTACGAGGCTTGAGTGATTTGGCTTTTTGGGTAGGTCTCTGTGTAGAATTATGGTTAATCTGGTATTGTTTAATCAATTTAGTTTAACTGTATATAAAATCTGGGAGCAAATATCGGAAATAGGTATCTAAAACCCATAATACGACACGGGAAATTCGCAACGCGTTCTGTTTCTGTTACGAAACAGCGTTAGGTTAATTTCCAGTAAAAATTGAGTGTTAGATCATATGCAATTGTCGGATGTGGTATAACTAGAACGTACAACTTGTGTTTTCATGATTTTGTCGTGTCGGAATAGTCGTTTCCTTATACAAGTTATTGCTATGTTAGATTCAAATACGAAAACTTTGGAGGCTGCGATGAAAGGGAAAAGGATTGGCGATTCCTGAGAAGATACGACGTATTTCCGGTGAGTAGATTTACATCTGTGGGGGAAGTCGGGTGGATGGTGTATAGCACCCCCGCAACCTTATAATTATTGTTATGATATCTACTTAGGTTTAGCTTTTCGTCAAAGCATTCATATAATATTGCATCTTGTATACCCTCCATGTGCATAAGTTTCATATGTAGTTTTAAATGAGATATACATGATAATTGGTCCATGTGATGTGGGTATGAATTGATAAGTTTGTACGAGGGATCATGCCGTACTTAAGATGATATGGATATAGCGATATGATGAGCTATATTATAAGGAATTATACGTATCGGAAATGATGAACTTGGTATGCCGAATAACGGCCAATTTATTCTTTGACTGATATAGATAGATTATGTTCTGTTTTAGGATGTAATACTGGTATGAGCTATATTATTTTAAAAACCACGGTTCGTTGTCTTTTAAATAAATTACCAGGATGCGTGCCAGTTTCTAAAGCAAACATCTATTTTAAATCTAAGGCAGCTTCCTTATTTCAAACTTAACGTTCTGATCATTTCTAAAGATAATGGTATAGCTCATAACAAGTAATTACAGTAAGTACGTTTAGATTACTTATAGGGTTGCATTCTATATTCTATATTATATATTTCCGCGTTACGCACACTCTGGTAGAACACTGCACAAATACCAATGAGTACTATGCTGCACAAGCACTTAAATATATGTTACACTACACCTCATTGGTACTGCCATGTCACTGCAGAATCGTTCTGATATATATGTGTTAATATGTAGATTGTTACACCGTAGAACACTTGCACAAATACTAATGATTTCTATGTTGCACAAGCACAGACGCGTAGGCTACACTACACATCATTAGTAGTGCCATGACACATTAGAATTGAAATCATTATGTTATGTGATAAGATTTCATAGTCTTTTTCTATTTATGTTGTAGTACTATAGATGCTGTATTTGATTTCTTCGGATTTCTGAGTATTTTACTCCTGATGATATATATATATATATATATATATATATATCGGTGGTATGGGACACTGTTATATATATATATATATACATATATAGTATATCATCAATACAAACTATGCAATTATTCTTATTCCTTACTTGATATTTGATATGATGAGTAAAACGTCCACCATGAGTTTTGTGTTTTCTGGCTTTGTTCCGGACCGAGTGGGGGAGATATACGGTCACGGATTTTTACGCTATCCAGACTGAGTGGGGGAGATATATAGTTGACCCAGTCGAGACCGAGGGGCAGGATAGCCGCATTGAGGCGGGGGAGCCTAGCGAGGATACTCGATACCGGAGATAGAATTGAGCACGGCAGATATCCAGGGGATACTGACCGGAGATTGAGATGAATACGGCAGCTATCCAAGGGATGCTGACCTGGGTTCGATTAGGTACGGCAGATATCCAGGGGATACTGATCGTAGCCAGGATATCAGGTGGCGATCATCTCTTGAGATGGTGTCGACGGTTTCTGTTTTTACGTGTCGATGCTGGACACGAAAGATTGCGGATTTCGATGTCGATGTTGGACATTTATATGTATATTGATGTGATTATTATCATGAGGTATACAATTAGATATTTATTTATTGGATTTCACCAGGACTGATCCGGGGGACAGTACCTGTACATATTTGTAGTGACATTCACAGACAAAATGGGAGTTCCAATACGGATACTAGATTCATGGTTTTGACTCATATGACATTGAGATAGTATACTTGGGATAGCATGATAGTTAGTATTGCACATTTGCATATCATATAGTATATCGATACAGATTATGATAGTACTATACTTATGACCTGGGTAATCGTCATGCATTTCGATTTCTACCTTTAGATGCACTTTTATTCACTGAGTTGGCAACTCATCCCCATTGTGCCACAGTTTCTTGCAGGTTTTACCGCTTGGATTATCAGCGGTTTGGGCACACATTATTTTGGGAATTGATGGGTAAGTGAGTTTTTGTTGTATCCTACTCACTCTTGATTATTTATATATTCTTTTATCTAGTGGAAACTCCATCAACTTACAAATGGCATATTATAGACTTAGAATCGAGGATTAGAGTTGTGTTTTGATTGTCGTACTCTTTAGAGTTGACTACTGCTTTAGATTAATTGGTTGCTCCATTGTTTGGACGTAGGAACTAGCTTCCGTTGGGATGCTATTTTATTATGTTGTATCGGATTTTTTTATAAAAATGCAAAAGACGTGATGACAAGTTTCAAAACGTCATAAATACTTTTCAACATACTTAGTTAAATTTAGATGTTATTTTAACTTGAGTTATCGGATGAATATTTAAAGCTCACCTCCAATATCTTCAAAAAGGGTTTAGATTCCGGATTTCGGCTTACTTAGATTACGTCGATGTCTTTAGATGTCACGTGTTTTAAGTGCTGGTCATGTGCTACTTTTGGGTCGTGACAGCCTTCCTTTTCGACAGGTACCCGGGTAGCCATTACATACAGCTAGTGCCGCTGACATGCTTGTGGTTATGAATTTATCCAGTAACTCACCACCGGCGTACTGTCAAGTCTTTAGAGTCCTACACAGAGGGTTTTCCTGATTCAGGCAAAATGATTGTATTATATACTAGGACTTTCGATCGGACAGTTGATAATACTAGCCGGCTCAGGATTGAGCAGGATTATTAAATCAGGTATTGATTTAATAATTCACATATGTGTATTTCGATATGTATATTCTAGTATTATGTTCTTTGTGTTATTCTATCTCTTTGGGTATTCGTATTTCGATACGAATACAGTTATGTATATATAATAGAGTGTAATCTGTATTTATACGGAAAACATTCTAGAAGGTGGAAACCTCATTTTAGCATTATCCATTTATCTTAGATGGAAAATGAGGTGTAAAAACAAGGTGAGGAGAGTATGGTAAGAACCGGGCCTCAATAGTATTGACAAATGAATTTTTAATTCATTTGTGCAAACTATTGAAGCATGGTTGGATTTTTTATTGGTAAAAATTAGTTTACAAAACCTTTGTGATGATTTTCTCTCACAGGAATGATTCATTTTTTTCAAGCTCGCCATTTGCTTCAGTCCTCTCTCTTGTTTCTTGAGCTCCTCCACCTTTATCTCCTACCTCCTCTTTACACTCTCATGTGTTGAGAATCAAGAGAGGATGTGAGATAGAAACATACAAAGAACATCACACTACATCCTAGACTCTTTAGACTAGCAATTTAAAGTCTCTAGTTGCTCCACTAGACTCTTAGTGCGGAGCTAGAGCCATGGACTACATCCCTCGGGTGGATCATCTACGATGGAGGAGGACTGACAAACAAGCTCGATCCAAGAGAACCAAAGGAGCAAACAAAGAAGAACAAACTTGATCAAGAAGATCTCTAGGAGAATAAAAAGAGGAAAGAAGGCCGAAGGACACGGATCTTTGGGTGAGAAACATCTATCATAGTAGATAGATATCCTCTTTGATAGCTAGTTTAGGTTTATGGTAAATCCGACATCGGGTTATTGTAGCGCCAGTTTTTCAAAACCTAAAAAATTTGTGTTCTGCAAACGGCTACGGTAGATGGTCAAGGCACTAGTATAACCCAACATTGAGTTCCCCTTCAAGGGTTTTATGGTGAAAAACTATTTCGTTTTGGGAAAGAAAGAGTTAAACTCTTGATTCAGAAAAGAGAAGAAGCTTTAAAATCTTGAGGAAGGAAAAGAAAGCACAGAAACCCTAATTTTTTAAGGGAATCAATTATTGTCCTTCATTTCATTATCATGTTGCCTTATATAGGCTTACAAATTAACACATAGCCCCTTAGGCTTTACAAAATGGCATTTTGCCCATCTCATGCCTCATGTGCTTATTTCTTTTGCCCATGAGCCATGGGCTTTACAAAAATTTGGATTTTTGCCCATTTATTTTACATTCATGCATGAAAATTACATCAAACTTATTTATTACGAATTTTCTTCTTGGCCTGGGGGAGGCCGGTCGCTTCGTGTTCGGGCTTGACTTGGGCATGGTCCTACTTGACCTGGTCTTGGGCCCACTTGGTTTGGGGTTGGCTTTGACTTTGACTTGGTCAACCGGCGTGTAATTTTTGACCCCAACAATGTTGTCACCGTCTTCTTGGCAATGGGGCGTGATATGTCTTATGTGAGTTCCCACTGTATTTTAGATTACTACCCTACCACGGCTCTACTGAGTTATGCAAACGGGTTTTAGTTGGGTACAGTCCCGAGCCATATGGAGGCAGTGAACGGATTGAAGGGATTCATCTCTCTCGATATAGGGATTCGGTGTTGCGCTATGTTCGGTTGGCCATCACCATAAATCTCTGGCCAGGGTGGATGAGATTTACTAATAGGTGATCAGTAATTTCTCGGTGGGTGATGAGCATGACACCGGCACGACTTATCGGATTATTAGGGGTGTTACGTTATCTACCCCCTAGAACTGGTATATGACACTGTTACATGAAGCGACCGGAGTGTACAATTAATGTCACTTTTAGACTCAGTAGGGGTTCAGATGAGCTTTCTTGTCGATCTTCCTTTCGACAGATATCTGGGTAGTCATTACATACAGCTGGTGTCACTGACGTGCTTGTAGTTATGGATTGGATCCAGTAACTACTGCCAGCGTATTGTAGAGTCTTTATGTGTACAGACGCCATTTAGCCGCTGATCCACGACCCAATTTTGGCTACAGTGCCCCAAATTTTTTTTGGGGCTCTGGTTCATTGAAATGTGATTTTTGGAATATTTGGTTTAGGCCAAATTTGTTTGTGTACTGGTTTATACTTGGGGCCAATACGGAAAGTTTTAATCGATTGAAATTTTAAATTCATGTTTTTCTATGCATTTGTTTCTGCGACTGTGAATATCATAGCACGGTATAATCTGACTGGTTGCTATATGTACAATCAGATGGGTTTACGAACATGATATTCGCGTTGATGTTCTGTGTTGCTTTGTTGATTATGATTATGTTGGATTTTTCGCTATGGATAGCCCGTTGTACATAGTATTAAATGTAGTTCTCTGTGATGTAATGTATATTCATATTGCGTGGTGAGTGTCCGACATGTGGACTATCGTCATCACGGCTTGTATTATTCTTTGGGGAACATCCAGGTTGCGGACGTAGTCACCGTTGTATATTTAGTTTTTTATTACATGCGCTAGGATTACCCCGCAGCGGAGTGCTCGAGTAGCCAGGTTCTAGAAGGCAACGGGTCTCCATCTCATGGCGTTGAGACCGGAGTGCCTTACTCTAGAATTGGTGGGCTATTCACCGCACTCATAGGGGGTATAGGATTGACCCGTGGAGGGGTGCCTAAGTCATCGGATTTTGGAATTACTGGATGGCCCATTCACTTCGTTGATTGGGGTTGCCTCGCTTCTGAAATTAGCGGTTGGCTTTCCACACTCGTAGGGGTCTAGGATCCGATACGACCGGGAAAATTTCATTTCATATTTGGCTCCATTGAAATGTACTTTTTCTAGTTTATCCGCATTTCCATATTGTATTTGTTTCCACTGTGATTCTGTTGTGATGCTTCTGTGATGTTACATGATATCATGCGTGAGACGTGTTCATATCAGATTTTTGCATTTTTATACCGCCCGTTCTTGAACACAATGCATATAGGTAGGTACTTTTGATCCGTGTTTGGTGAATAATTGCAGGTTATAGGTTCCCATCTCTTTACAGTGAAATTCATGAAAAGTCGCAACAAATGCGGGACTACGACCAACAACAGATGAATACTGATCTCCGCTAACCATCCGTGTGATGCCACCTACCAGTTCAAGAGACAAAATGGCAGATCATTGGTCACTTTGTAAGTCCACGTTACCCATCCCCGGTTCTTTGGGGTTGCGGAAATGGTGAAAAACGATTTTTTCTTTGGGGATAACATGGACTCAAAATACGGATCTTTGTTAAACAACTAACTAACAACCTAACTAGGAGTGTTACCTACTCGGTTAGGGGGTTATACCTTAACTTGAACTCCTTCTCTTCAACTCCTTGCGGTAGTCGGATCGGCCTCACCTCATCGTCTCCTTGCGTCGAAGATGGATCCACCCGAAAGCTTCTACCTTTGGCTTCAACCTCAAACTAGAGGAAACTAGAACACTTGGCTTGCTAGACTTTGTGTATTAGGATGAGTAGAGAAGTGTTTTGGGTTTTTATCTCCAAGGCAAATGATTCTCAACACATGAGAGGTTTTTGCCTTGAGCTAGAGAGAGAGCAAGAGGAAGATGGAGAGCTTGAGGATGAGAGAGCATTCATGAGAGAGAAAGCAAATAAAAGAATGAGCAAGACTTTTCTCACCCTTGCTCTCATAATCCAAAATCATCATAAGACATAATAATAATTGAGTATTATGTGATGGTTGTTATCATATCAAATAGCAATATCATTTCATGCATTAAATGCAACGTGTGAACAAATAAGCAAGCAAAGGTCAATGCCATGAAATGATAGCCATTGTCATGATGATGGTCAACAAGTCCAACCTAGTCAACCGGTCAACAAAGTCAACAAGTCAACAAAGTCAACCTTTCAACCCAACCATGGCACAATAATACTTAATTAATATTATCATTAATCATATTTCTTATTCTCATTAGGGTTTAGCAAAAGTCAACAGTCAACAACCCTAATGAGAATCCTCTGCCTCTGTCTCTCTGTCAACCGTGCATACACACCTGCATCCGTGTTCCGAGGAACACGAATACAAACGAGATAAAACCAATCCCAAAACGTACACTAGGATCTGGCTTAAACCAAAGCCCGCTAGTGATAACATCCCGGACACTAAACGTGCATAAGTGCACGGATGTGACCGAACCCTGTCGCAAAACCATGCGACCTCTACTCTTTTGCCTAAAGGCGAATAGCTCTCTGTATGGGACTCTAAAGACTCGACACTACGCTGGCAGTGGGTTTAACCACAGACCGCAAGTGGCACTAGCTGTGCGTAACGGCCCCCAGGTAGATACCGATAAGAAGACTGACGAGGTGAAATCCATCTGAACTCCTACTTAGCCTGAATGTGACAATCTCCGTACAGTCCGGTCTGTTCGTCTGAGAATATCGCATAGCGGGCCTAGGGGGCGGTAAACATCAGTCCCCTAATAGCGGTACAAGTCGTGTCGGGGTGTAGCCCAGAACACCCTGAGATAACACTGGAAACCTACCAGTATATCTCGTTTGCCCTAGCCAGGGACGACTGTGTGTAAGGACTCTTCTTGACACAGCACGATATCAACTCCCAATACCGGGAGAGACGAATCCTGTCTAACTGTCACTGCCTCCAAGTGCTTCGGGACTGCACCCAACTACTACCTGTTTGCACGACTTCTTTGAGCCGTGGTAGGGTAGTAATCAAAGTACAGTGGGAACACACTCGAGGCGAAGTGACAGTGTCTAGTCAGCAGACTAAGCTGTACTCATATCACCTGGGAACTGATAACTGACGATAGGTATAGTACCACCCATCAGTTCCCGACGAGTCCTGTCCAGTGTACTCGTAACCTAACGAGCACCTGCATACTATCTCAAGTACGACGTACTGACGGCTGTGGGACAGACCATCTCCCCTGCTGGGATGAGAAGCGCATACGCTAGTCTACTCTGAAGTATCGATGCCCTGTCTCGATAGTCCTACGACTAGGGACCTGTATAAGGATGTGCTTGTGGATTGCCCAGCCCCCACGAGTGTGACTGCTATCACAACGCTGGTAATCAAGCAAAGATCCTAAGAGCTCCACTAATGTGTATAGGTGATATACTAAAAGAAACACATGTACACATTAAAATAGAAACAAACCAAGTAGCATACTACCATTTTGAGCAAGATTGTCTATACAACTATGAATATCCCAAGCTTCCATTAAGTAATATACAAACTAGTTTGATACAGTAATGGCCTCTAAGGCAAATACACTAACACACTTCACTGCACAAAGCACAAGGGCAGCACAAGATCCAAGACATCAACGCGGAGCTAAATAAACAAAAGTCCACTGCTGTAAATCTTGAAGAAAACTGAAGAGATTCTGAGAAACCAAGTGTACAAAACATAAGAGAACAGCAACATGGAGAACCCCTGAAAAGATGGTCCCCCAATTCCACCAAATGGCCGCGGAACCGCGGCCATATAGACACTTCTGCCGCGGTTCCGCGGCCGTGTTGAAGCAATGTCGGTGGCAGTGTCGGTGGCATTTGCTTCCCCGTTGACTGGGCTCTTTTGGGGTAGTTTTATAATTTCGTGTTTAGCTCAGAATGTAACCTAGGGTTTCACCTTCTTATCTATAAATAGAAGAGCTCAAAGCCAAATAAGGAGGCTTCTTTTTATTAGATCTAGAATTTAAATTCTCTATGAAAAATTAAAGTGAGTTTTGAGAGGTTATCAATAAAAGAAAAAAAAGAGTTCTTTTATTTATCTTGCATGCCTATTTATTTTCTGCAATTTATTATCGCTTTTTATTATTTGCTAATCTAGTCATAATATTTAATTGTGTTTTTCTTTTGTTTTTCTCTTTTCTATTTTTCTTTATCATTAAACAATGATGATGCTTGAGTAAGATCCTTGCCTAGGTAAGGTCTCAAATAGCTAGTTGTAAATTCCTCTTAACCTAAATTTTTTCTACCTTCCCTCTTGTTTTATTTTTTCTTAATGGGTGAGTAATTTCTCACTTGTTAGGGCAGGAGAAGGAAGGTTTGAGAGAAGAAAATCTCTCTCACTCCTTTCTTTGCCCAACGTCTTAATTCGGACTCCTTTTAATTGAACCGCAATCCGCTCACTACGGCACCCTATCCTACATGATCGCGGTGATTCTCTAGTTAGACCGGTCGTGGTTGAATTAATTGGAGGTTAGGGCTAAGAGACAAGAACGGACGGACAAAGACCAAAAAGAAGAAACTGAGCATGGAAACCTAGCTTATACTTGCAAGTTCCTTCCTGGTCGTGCTAATCCCCGTTGTTGCCGATTACCTTAACACCGATATTAAAAAGGGCATTGAAAGAGGTGAGATATTCTTAACTCGAACTAACCTAATCCTAACCCTAGCAAGTTCTTTTATCATCTTTTATCTCATTAGTAGAAATTAAAACAAATCACCAATTTTTTGGATTAAACTCTTTAAAGCATAAAGAAAAAGATTCCATCTCCCTGTGGATCAACCCGTACTCAACCGGCTAGCTACCAAGCGAAACCGTCTTGATTGCGGTAATTAAAAATTAAGAATACGCAAAAACGTAACAATCAAATGGCGCCGTTGCCGGGAAGACGGTAGTTTAATTCTTTGTGTAATTTCGGGTTAATTAAAAAATATATATATAAATATAAAAATTGAAAAAACAAAAACAAAAACAAAAAAAAATCATCTTGTTATCTTTGATTAGTTTTGAGCAAGTGTGCAGGCTTGGAGCAAGCTCTGTTTCAGTTCTGGAGCAAACTCAGTGAACAAATCAAAATTCAGGGGATCTAGACAGAAAGAGGAGAACCAATTAAGCACAGGGACCAAATTTGAAGATCCAAACCAACTGTTCAGCCGCGGAACCACGGCAGAAGCAAGGGCTTGACCGCGGAACCGTGGTCAACGGGTGACGTCAGCAACTAAAAACTCTATGTGCGTATCTCTTTTCTCCTCACCTCTCCTCTGCACTCTACTGAAATATTTTTCCTGCAGGATTCTTTGCACAGATTCTCTTCCCCTCTCCAATAAACTAATTTTTGTGCTGGATTCTTTGCGCCGCAGCCAAAATAAATTTTTTTGAAAGTGTTTTAGATTTTTTGTTGTTCCTACTTTGCATAATTAATATGGAATTTAAGAGGTTATAACACCAATTCAAATTGGGTGGGGATTTCATCACCGTTCCTAAGACCCCAAAAATCACTAAAAGCATACGCGTCACCCTTAAGCTTAATTAAGAAATATATAGACTCAGCCAACTAAGGACTGTCGTGCTCATTAGGACTGAGGAAGGTTGTGGGCATTCAATCGTTTATCTAAACTTGACTTTATGGTGCCTAGGCTAGACAAGCGAGAAAGGCAATTTTAAAAGGCCCGTCTCACGATGATTCGTGAGCGGAACCCTCCTTTCTTCATTTGTGCTTACCTGGCCACAATTGGCAGTGAAAAGACGATTTGAGGGTATGAAGAGACGATTTGAGGGTTATCACACAACTTTTCACTTTGGAACAGTTAGGAGCAATCTAGTGGACATAGAAGACCGTAGCTCTAGGTTTGATTTTGCATTCTTTAACTATGATTATTTGAAGTAAGTCCGTACACATTCTTGCAAAACTCTTTCTAAAAATAAAAAAAACCAAAAAACAAGAACGTTTAGAAAAACTTACCCATTGTCGCGAAAATCCTATTTCACCCACCTCTCATCCGCATTCTCTTCATTGACGTTTTCTTCCCCTCACATTCTACACTTTGACTATACTAAACTCGTTTAGTGTATGTCCGGTTGGACTCGGGACAACAGTTCCCGACTAGTCCATGTTTCGTTAGTCACTACCGACTACACGATCGACTCCGACGTCGAAATTTCCTCCACACCTCTTTCACCTTTTCCTTTGCCGGCCAACTCCGACGTTGACCGGAATTCTGTTTATACATCTTCATCTTCATTTTCATCACCACAAAATTCTTCTGAGATGTCGGGATTTCCTCCTAACATCCATTTACCTCCCTCGGGACTGATTCCACCTCATCTGGGTGCGAATAACCCGCAATCACCTCCTGTTGAAGCGCCTCAGCGAATCGCGCTCCAGGATCATTTCTATCCCACCCGCTCCGCACTTCCTACCTGTTTTTCACTTCCGCCGGCTAATGGGGATAATTTCGAAATTAAGCCCCACTTCATCAACATGTTGCCCAAATTTCATGGGCTGGAATCCGAAGATGCCTATATCTTCATTAATAAGTTCCAGAATGTTTGTGCAATGATGAAGACCGCCTAACTGTCCGACGATGCTATACGGCTACGAGTCAATCATTTCACTTTGTGTGACCTAGCTGAGAAGTGGCTGTATAGTACCGCATCGCATTCCATAAACAGTTGGGAAGAGTTTGTAAAAGCGTTTCTAAAAAAATTCTACCCAAATCACAAGACCGCGAGAATACGAAATGAAATTAACCAATTTTCCCAGTTTCCTGCCGAACCTTTTTGGAAGTGCTTTGACTGTTACAAAGACCTTCTTGTTCAGTGCCCTCATCACGGTATTGAGAGATGGAAACTTTGCCAGACGTTATATGAGGGACTGAACCCAGCAACTAAGCAGTTGCTGGAGACCATTTGTGTCACGACCCAAAGTTTGGAAGCGACCGACACTTAGATTGTATCATATCTAAAGATATCTACATAGCCCGAGTAAGCCAAAAACCAAGATCAAAACCCTTTTTTGCGGAATTTTTATAAAAATTTAGTTTTTAAGTAAAAATCACAGTTTTTATGTAATTAAATTATAAAACAAGCATAAGGTGTTAATTTTGGTTGCATCCCTAGTTGGGATCAACAATAACAACAGCGGAATAAAAATTTACAACTTATATGAGACCAATAGAATCACAGATATGAATAAGAGAAATATCCACTAATATAACAACGATCTCACCTGACAAATAATATACATATAATCATCTCTCATTCTAAGTCATAGTACAAGGTCTGATGGAGATTTTCTAGTTACAAAATACAATACCAAAAGAGAAGGTTACTACATATGTAACCCATCTATCAAAAGACGCGATAAAAGCTGTAAAAGTGGATCTGCACTGCTGCTAACCGTCCACTCTACCCCTGCAAGGAACTGTGGCACAACGGGGATGAGTTGCCAACTCAATGAATATAACTAACATATAACGGCTAATAGTGTAATTATGACGACTATAACTAAATGCAATATGGTTAAGTATGATGCACGATAGCATGGGAGAAACTTGAATTTGTACTACTAATCATATAAACCAAAACTGAAATCTCATCACTTAGTTCCAAATAAAGTTTATCTTTCCGTGTCCAACATCGACACAAATCATCTGTCTCTCTCAGGCATCATTCCACGAACGATCCTGTAATCAATAACACCGGTCGGTATCATCTAGATATCCACCGTGTTCATAACTGTCTCCGGAATCGAGTAACCTGATTAGGCTCCCCGCCTAAAGTGCGGCTATCCTGCCCCTCGGTCTCGACCGGGTCCACCATGTATCCAACTGTATGCCCCCCGACTCAGTCTGGATAAAAATTGTAAATCCGCAACCGTATGACCCCCAACTCGGTTCGGAATAAAAACCAAATCATAAAATCGACAACTCATGGTGGACGTGACACGAACTCATGAAAATCACTGATTTTTCGTAATAGTATATGAAATCTTAAAACCATAAATCCTCACTAATGCAATTGCCTCTTATATCAACTACTAATACCTGAATATGAAATACGATGTCATATATGTTAATTTCTACTAGAATTTATACTAAAGGTATAATAAGAATCATTTTTTAACAAGGTAATTTCTAAGTGTACAGTGACATGTTAATACCGACTAGGTGTATTGTAACATGTAGATATGTGCATGTGCAGCATAACTCGTCGATAATGGTGCAGTGTTCTAACAAATATTAATCCTGGAGATATATATGTAGATTTTAGCATGCACATGATAATGTTAACATACAAAAGAAAACTTGAATTTAAATCTAACTATGGGCGTAACACGCCATCTTTACAAAATTCCCTGGTAGATATTTAGTCTACTCACCGGAAAAATGTCGTATCTACTCAGGAATCACCAATCCTTTTCCTTTCCTCGCGGCCTCCGAAACTCCCGAACTCAAATCTAATATTAAATTTAACTGGTATAAGAAAACGGCTACATTCTGATACGGTAAAATCAAGAACACAAGTTGTACGTGCTAACTACACTACGTACAACTATAGCAACCAATCTAACACTCAACCTTACTGAAATTTAACCCAACTCTGCATCGCGAAAGAAACAAATCGCAAGACGTTTTAACTGTGTCGTATTTTGGGTTTTTAGATACCTTTTCCGATATTAGATCGCATATTTTATATACAGTTAAACTAACTTATTTAAACAATACCAAAATAACCAAACACCTGCACAGAGACCTACCCCACAACCCAAAACACCCTAGCTCCCTACAAATTCAACGACGCTGGAATTTCCCTATTGGTCGCCAGCCCAAAAACGAACCCTCTGGTTCATGCTCCTATAGTTTGCTCTAAGTTCAACATACATCATTAAGACCTTGTTTAGTTAAGTTAATTTTTCTCTAAACTAAAACAGATTCAAACAGAGCCTAGTTTTGACTAAAATACGATATTATAGAAAATTTTCATTTCAATTTGAACTAGTTACAGAATCTAAATTCCTACTGTGATTAAGGATTTTACCTTCAAGTAATTTGCTGGAAGAACACCCTCCAAGATGCACAAGCTCCTAGTCCTAACTTGATGATAAGGAAATCCTAGACTTAGCTCTTCTCCTTTCTCTTGTTCTTCTATGTTTGTTCTTGTGTCTTTTTCTTTCTTTTAAATTTCAGATTTTAAACTTGCTAAATGATCAGAACACATGATATATATGGTGATGGGAAGAGTGGGGTGGTAGGAGGAGGTGTCAAAGACCTAGATGTGCCATCCTCATGCAAGGAGGAGGTGTGGGGTGCTGTAAGTGCACGGCGGCGCCCCGGCCGTCAATCCGACGGCCAAAACCGGAAGCGGTGATAAACTTTAATTTTTCTTGAACTGGCAAACCGCCGCGCACTAATACCCGGATCGAACCATTAACTAGTCCTAGCAAACTAAAAGATGGGAAAGATATATACCGACGATCCAAGTCCTCCGGTCTTCTCATCATCGTCCCGATCTCCTGCGGAATGTCCCGTCTCCTCCCCGTCGCCGGAAGCGCACCACATCGCCTACTTCTTTTACGGGCTCCCACCTCAATGCCGAGGCAACTTGGGCACGAAGCCGGCTACTCGACGTGCCCAAGATTCGCTGTAGAATATGTAGTCCTCAAGTCTCACTTTTGGGGTTGTGGAATTGCCATTTGGTGGAGGAAAGAAGGGATTTTGGAGATCAACTAGAAAGCTCTTTTTCTTAGCACAATATGAAAAATGCCACACAAAATGAATCAACCCCCCCACACTAAAATGGCCGGCCCCCCCCCCATTTTACCATGTGTGATTGGAGAGAGAAAGAACCAAGACAAGGGGGGTGGTTGGAAAGCAAAAAATGATGAGGAAAAATCAAATGATCACCACAAATCCAACACACAAAGGCAACCATCATCTCATGCATGATGGCTTCAAAAAGTCAAGCCATCATGAGAAGAAGAAGTCAAGTGATGGTGCTCATCATGAAAACCATCATGATACCAATAAATGCAAATACCCCCTCCACAAAAGCCTATTTGCAACAATGCAAATAAACCCTCCTCCACCAAACTTCGGCCAATGAACGGAACAATGGAAATCGGCCGAAACGGAAAGCAAACTGGCAACTCCAGAAAACTGGTCCCGTAATAAATTACAGGAAAACCCCGATACTGTGCATACACACCCGCATCTGTATTTCGACCGAAATACAAATGCAATGAGACAAAATCTACACTGTACTATACTAGGATCCGGCTTATACCAAAACCGGCTAGTAATATCCGTTCGATCCTGATCCGTGCAATACCGCACGTATCTGATCGAACCCTGCCATATAACCATACGGCCTATAGTACAGACTGTCCGATCCTGATCCGTGCAATACCGCACGTACCTGATCGGACCTTGCCATATCTCCATACGGCCTCTACAACCTTTCGCCCGAAAGCTGAGTAACTGAATGTGGGGGACTCTAAAGACTCGTCAACGCCTCGGTTGTGGATTTAACCACTAGCACGTCAGAGGTATAAGCCAATACGTAACGGGCTACCAAGTATTGACTAAAAGGGACGTCTGTGAGTGAACTCAGCCTGACAACCCTACTGAGCCTGTCAGTGACAATATCCGTGCAGTCCTGTCCGTTCGTCTATGAGTATCGCATGGCGGGCCTAGGGGGTTGGTAAAAGTCAGACCCCCAAAAGCGGTACAAGTCGTGTCGGAGTGTAGCCCAGAACACCCTGAGATACTACTGGAATACCTACCAGTAAATCTCCTTGCCTTGGCCAAGGACTTTGTGTAATGGCTCTCCTAGACACAGCACGACCTCACCCCCAATACCGGGAGAGACGAACCCCTGAAGATACGCTCACTGCCTCCATGTGGCTCGGGACTGTACCCAACTAAAACCTGTTTGCACGACTCCTTTGAGCCGTGGTAGGGTAGTAATCAAAGTACAGTGGGAACTCACACGAGACAAATGACGATCCCCAGGTCGATGAACTAACCTGCACACATGTCACCAGGGAACTGCCATCTGACGTCTGGTATATGACCAACTAGCATGTTCCCGGCGAGTCCTGTCCGGTGTACTCATAACCCAATGAGCACCTGTATACATCTTAGGTGATCCAACTGACACCAGTGGCTTGTGAGACCGGCCACCGCCCCTCGTCGGGGTCTCGACTGTATACACTAGTCTACTAAGGAGAATCGATGCCCTGTCTCGAAACTCTCACGACTAGGGACCTTTTAAGGATATGCTTATAGACCCCCAGCTCCCACTTATATGATCGCCCTCATACTGCTGGTGGTCAAGCAAGAATCCTAGGGGCTCTATCAACGTGTAATAGCGACGTGTCAGGTCACTTAAAACAGTACACGATGGTAAAGGTAAACCAGATAGCATACTATCATCTCGAGTAAGACTGTCCTACCGGGATAGGTCCTCCCTTAATCATTACAATCACGTACCTGTGACCTAATAATTGACTCTGAGGGCACTATCTCCAACAATCTCCCACTTGCACTCAAGGCTAATTATTGCGATGTCGCATACTCACAGCCCGTGTGATACCGAACATCCAACTCCTCTACTAGTCAGTCTCACAAAGCTCGTTTGCGGAACTATTGCGTTCGATGAATAGCCTCAGTGAGTGGATCCGCTTAGTTGTTTCTTTCTATGTCTCTCTATATCTCAAGTTCGCGGAGAAAGCCATCTCCCGAAAAGAGCAATACCTGTCTCAGAATATGTCTGGATGTCTGATGGGACCTAGCTCATAAATGAACTCCAAATCCAAACTTCTTAGACTGTATCGTCAACTGAACTTAATCAGTATCCTGCGCGCCATGCCTCCCTCAGTATTGCCTTGGACCACCTGTCCAAAATACTGCCCCTCATCAGAAGGAAAACTATAACTCTGACAACCTCCTTGTCGTCCATGTCACCTTGGAAGCCTGGAATGATAACTGTCTCCCGAATGAGGCTGTCGTTATCATATCCCTAGAACATCCATTTATGTTCTAAAACTGCTTCCTACGGTTTCTCCAGGATTGGATTAATGTCAACTTATTGCATCTAGTGCAAGAACAACATCTGGTGTGGTACTTGACATCTCATGATTGACTCAATTGCCTGAGCAAGTGATCTGCCAATCATGCACATCCCTCTCCCCTTTAGTCTGTAAGACAGCTTCAGAGAGGGTGACTCCATCACCTGCAGGTAGACTACCGTGCCAGGAGTCGTCCATCCTAAATACTCTTAGAATGCTGTCAAGTATCCTGATTGGGAAACCACCCAAATCTAGATCTAATACCATAGATCCAGTAACCAGTATGTCTGATATAATGTCCAAGTCCTGTGTGGAGAAACCACTGTGTGACGACCAAAGTATAACCGGTTGTAGTATAGGAGTTTCCTTTCCTACTCTGTGTATGTCATCCAAACACCATGACATCACACCCTACTATCTTCTCAACAGATCCATCCCCTATTCTGATGAAGTCAAACCTATGACTGTCACGTCAGAAATAGATGATCTATCTCCGCTAATGCTTTAGTCTATAAATAGACATAAGCTACCTGTCCACCAATGCTTCCGCTGCTCCCACTGACTACGACAACCCTCTGGCAGAGTCATATACACGTACACTTCTAAAACTAGTTTAGAACGACGCTATACTCATCCTCCCGCCGGGTCTCGCACCCTGGAACAACAGCAATGGTAATTGTGGGTAAACAAGAACTTACCTGTCACCGTCCTTGAGGCTACCGTAGTACCTCTCGGGTGCCTGAAGTTACCCACCTTATCTGCGGAGTGGCCAGTGGAATGTCAATCCAGATTGAATCTTTAGGTTCCTTATCAAATCTTCAGTAATCGTTTGTGGTTCTGGAATCACTTCCAGTTCTACCATACTCCCACTACTGTTTTCTGAAAAAATCCATCTTTAATAAAACTGTGGCGAGTCTAGAACAATATCGCTATTGTTCTTCCAGATGGTAGAAAGTCAACCCTCGTCATAGCCTGGGTCAACCCACAAACAGCCATTACAGAAACGTGCCTTGAGTTGTCCAGTGTCTGGTTTTAATCATAAACCGGACAACTCCCCGTACCTTAACATCGTTAAGATATGAACTATTCTATATCCAATATAGAAACAGAGGCACTGATTTAATTGAACCAGATTCAAATCATGCAGCTGTCCCCAGCGCATGTCAACTAAATGGAAGGAGGCCGATCAGCGTTACTCAACTTAGGAATACTTCCAATTATGAGTAACCTGAAAGAGAAGCAAGATCTCTTTAACATTACTATCAACTGAATACCATACACAAGTATCTACATCTTCGATCTCTTTGAAGAATCCCGATACTTGCTATACCTGGTTCTCTACTCTATTCAAATACCTATAACTTCTCAAAATTTGGACCCTGTGTTTCCGCGAAACACTTGTCTAAAAACTAGAGAAGTCATAAGTAAACCGAATATAGTACGAGGACCAAGCCGTCTGTCCTGATGGACCCTGGACAACATACAATACTCTGTATAAGTCCTTTGAGTCTGATAACTCATTCACTGTGTGTCGTAGGTTGAAAACTGTACTTATGGTCAAGAAGAATTACACCGCTGTTTAATGCTCCTTACCTAACCATCCACTGATATAGGTAAATGTCGTAGACATAATTTCAGAAAGGTATATTTCACTCTATGAAAATAGACGTACAGATATATCAATTTGAAATTGGTGCATAAAAGTGGATATTCAAAACCAAATATTTGCCAACCGGCAAACAGCCCAGGTGATTTCCTCAAATATCACCGATTACAACGAATCCCGATATAATGAGGATGATCACCCAATTCCCAATATCCTACTCCTACTCATCATCTGTAAAACCATACAGATGAGAGAATCATAACTGGTAAATACATACCCTGGAGCAAGTGTCTAATCGGGAAATCAGTTTTCCTTTAACAGTACACAGTGAGACTGAAACATCGAAATGTTTCGATGGGGTATCCTGGTATTCCTAGTAATGCCTCTTCCAGATTCACGACTGTAACCGTATAGTTCTTTGCCACTTCTCCGAATCCCTTCATATGTCTTTAGTCTTTACCTTCTGCACACCCCTTTAGGCCAAATGGTTTTCTTCCTTCCCTACTGTTCGGCACCAGCCTATGGTTTGGAAGAAGACTATCCAATAAGCATAATGGGTGTACTGTCCCAGTTCTAGGAACACTCGCAATGAGAGAGGGTGAAGATAAAAGACAACCGAATAAACCTTATTCCTATTTCTCCTGAACCAGAATCCATCCCCGAACAGGAACCAGTTCCATTCGAGTTCGTATATAACCATACGATGGAGTATCCAAATAAACTGTGGATCTTCGTAGTGATACGGAGTGTCCTGGAGAAATACAAAGGTGATGTGGGAGTGGTAACGAAATATTTGGTTTGGTCGTGAATATCTGTTGCAATTTACTTTGCCCTCTTACTAATCCCTTGCTTTGTCTGAACTTAATACCTTCTGCACACCATCGTTATGCTAATTGGTTTTCTTTATTCCCTACCGGTCGGCACCAGCCTAAGGTTTGGAAGAAGACAATCCAATTTGCGTAATAGGTGTACTACCCCTAAACCAAGGAGTACTCGTAACCTGAGAGAGGGTAAAAGGAAAAGACAACTGGATAATCCTATCCGTTTTCTCCAGAACCGGAAACCATCCTCGAATAAATTCCTACGAGTTCGTATCTAACCATACGATGGTTTTGTCCAATGGAAGTGGACGTTCGTAGTAAAACGGGGTGTCCTGGAGAAAAGGGTAAAAGTAGGAGTGGCAATGAGGTTTGCAACTCTGACAATCCAAAAGCCAATGAAGGTTCGGTCAACTTGGTCAGTGAGTCATGGTCTTAGGGTCGGGTCAAATGGTCGCTGCCAGAGAGAGAGAGAAAAGAAACACTCAGCGTGCACTCTAACCTAGATCAGAATGGTTACCAATTTATCTAATCTGGAATCCTCCCACTGTACCTCAAATTCTCCTCCAAACCTGAAAGAAGAATTAGTCGGGGTCACCCGAGGAGTAAACTAACTCATCAGTGGGAATCGGGATCCAACTATCACCGCATGATAACGTGACGGAATCCGCTCACGGTATCACACTCCAGAAGGTATGCACATATCTGGCAAGTTTCAGTTCTTTTGAAACTCCCGATGTGATTTCTGCCCCATGCTCTTATGACCTTGGCGTGAGGTCAAAATATCATAAGTCACATGTCAAGTTCTGCCCGTCATTATCCAGGTTAATTTGAACCCACCCGTACATACCCTTGACGTAGGCCAAAATAGTAGTACGACTGTCCCAAACCAACGCATCTATCTATGCAACAGATAAGTAATCGGCAGCTACCAAACACTATGCCTTGGCGTGAGGTCAAAATACATAGCTTGAATACTACCGAATATTTAACTGAAATGACGGAGGGCTACGAATGGTTTCTGGCGAAAACCTTTAACGTAATGAACTTGATATCGTCGAAGGAACGGATAGCTTTTAAAAATATAGTAACGAAAACCGTTGCTAAAGAGGTCACTCCCTGTGAAGGGATCTCGGCTCTTTCCCCGTAGAATGGGGTGCAGGATATTCCAAATGAATACCGCGATGCAAAGCAAAAGTAATCGGCTATAGTGAAGCTAATGCCCTGACGCAAACTTCTGTCCAAGGGGTCACTCCCGGTGAAGGGATCTCGGCCCTTGCCTCGTCGACTGAGGAGCAGGATATTCCAATGAATACCACGATGCAAAACAAAAGTAAACGTCCTTGCAATAACAGCTTTTTGAAAAGTGTTCCAACAACATCAGATTAGGTTTGTTTTAACTTGCATTGATCCGAATCAATGCAGTCCCATCAATTGATCACACCAAAAAGAACGAAAATATACTGATGTACGTATATGCCATCCGCATTCGCCACTGGGTCCCGTCATTACCCGTTAGGTTAGCTTACTAACGACAGAGCGGGGACTGGACTAGCGCGGATGCAAAACATATACAACATCTACTAATATATATACCAATATATTATATTTCGCTCAAGGCGTGAAAGAAATGCAACATCACAGAAAAATGTACAGCATCACAGAAACAATACAGATATCTGGGATCCCCGGGTTTCACAGAGCCGCTGAAACCCGACGTTCCCCTGGTCGTGTGGATAGCCTGTGCAATGAAATCCTAGACCCCTACGGGCGCGGCAAGTTACCCGCCAAAACCTGAAGCGAGGCAGCCCCCTTCAGCGCCGTGAATGGACCACCCAGCACTTCACGGAATCCGGTAACTTGGGCACCCCTCCTGGGTCAACCTGTACCCCCTACGAGTGCGGCGAATAGCCCGCCAATCCCAGAGTGAAGCCCCCTCCGTCTCAATGCCATGAGATGCGGGCTTGTTGCCCTCTAGAACCCGGCTATCCGTGCACCCCTCCGCGGGGCAATCCTAGTACAGAAAGTAAAATATACATACAACGGGTACATCGACCGCAACCAGGTCGTGCCCCAAAATAATAATACAAACAGGCAGTGACGGCAGTCCACATGTCCGACGCTCGCCCCGCAATATCAAATGTACATAATACAACAAAACTGTAGTAGCATTGCATCCAGGCTATCCCCCACGACCGATCCGCAACATCACAGCAAAAACAAAACATCAATGTGAAAGTCACGTTCGCAAATCCGTCTAACCGGGCTATAGCAGTTAGACCGGATTTACCGATCAAGTGACATTCACGGTCGCAGATATAATGTAAATACTGTGAAAAATGTGTTTAAAATATCCGATCGATCAAAAATTAACAAGTGGGCCCCAAAACAAAACTGTAGCAGTTACAGAAAATATGGGCCCAATTTTAATATTCCAAAACCCATATTTTAAGCCCAGAAGGCCTCTGTAAAAAATTGGTGAAGTGATCTCCACAGTGTGCGGCGGAAGGGCGGCGGGAAGGGGGTTTTCGCGGCGGTTCCGCGCTCCCACTGTGGAGTTACTTCGTCGAATTTTTACAGAGCTCTTAGATTTTCCAGTACATCAATATTTTACAACCTGAAAAAATTTTCGACACCAAAAATTTCCAACAGAAAACTGATGCTAACAAAAATGTAGTTTTGGAACATTCGATCGATCGAAACAGAAAAACACACTACACCAAGCTAGACTAAGTTAATGGCGAGGCTCTGATACCACTGTAAGTGCACGGCGGCGCCCCGGCCGTCCATCCGACGGCCAAAAGCGGAAGCGGTGATAAACTTTAATTTTTCTTGAACTGGAAAACCGCCGCGCACTAATACCCGGATCGAACCATTAACTAGTCCTAACAAACTATAAGATGGGAAAGAGATATACGGACGATCCAAGTCCTCCGGTCTTCTCATCATCGTCCCGATCTCCTGCGGAATGTCCCGTCTCCTCCCCGTCGCCGGAAGCGCACCACATCGCCTACTTCTTTTACGGGCTCCCACCTCAATGCCGAGGCAACTCGGGCACGAAGCCGGCTACTCGACGTGCCCAAGATTCGCTGTAGAATATGTAGTCCTCAAGTCTCACTTTTGGGGTTGTGGAATTGCCATTTGGTGGAGGAAAGAAGGGATTTTGGAGATCAACTAGAGAGCACTTTTTCTTAGCACAATATGAAAAATGCCACACAAAATGAATCAACCCTCCCACACTAAAATGGCCGCCCCCCCATTTTACCATGTGTGATTGGAGAGAGAAAGAACCAAGACAAGGGGGGTGGTTGGAAAGCAAAAAATGATGAGGAAAAATCAAATGATCACCACAAATCCAACACACAAAGGCAACCATCATCTCATGCATGATGGCTTCAAAAAGTCAAGCCATCATGAGAAGAAGAAGTCAAGTGATGGTGCTCATCATGAAAACCATCATGATACCAATAAATGCAAATACCCCCTCCACAAAAGCCTATTTGCAAC
This sequence comes from Agapanthus africanus, assembly GCA_030015575.1. Classification (NCBI taxonomy): domain Eukaryota; kingdom Viridiplantae; phylum Streptophyta; class Magnoliopsida; order Asparagales; family Amaryllidaceae; genus Agapanthus; species Agapanthus africanus. Next base: position 191,202,369 of record CM057345.1, read on the forward strand.
AATGCAAATAAACCCTCCTCCACCAAACTTCGGCCAATGAACGGAACAATGGAAATCGGCCGAAACGGAAAGCAAACTGGCAACTCCAGAAAACTGGTCCCGTAATAAATTACAGGAAAACCCCGATACTGTGCATACACACCCGCATCTGTATTTCGACCGAAATACAAATGCAATGAGACAAAATCTACACTGTACTATACTAGGATCCGGCTTATACCAAAACCGGCTAGTAATATCCGTTCGATCCTGATCCGTGCAATACCGCACGTATCTGATCGAACCCTGCCATATAACCATACGGCCTATAGTACAGACTGTCCGATCCTGATCCGTGCAATACCGCACGTACCTGATCGGACCTTGCCATATCTCCATACGGCCTCTACAACCTTTCGCCCGAAAGCTGAGTCACTGAATGTGGGGGACTCTAAAGACTCGTCAACACCTCGGTTGTGGATTTAACCACTAGCACGTCAGAGGTATAAGCCAATACGTAACGGGCTACCAAGTATTGACTAAAAGGGACGTCTGTGAGTGAACTCAGCCTGACAACCCTACTGAGCCTGTCAGTGACAATATCCGTGCAGTCCGGTCCGTTCGTCTATGAGTATCGCATGGCGGGCCTAGGGGGTTGGTAAAAGTCAGACCCCCAAAAGCGGTACAAGTCGTGTCGGAGTGTAGCCCAGAACACCCTGAGATACTACTGGAATACCTACCAGTAAATCTCCTTGCCTTGGCCAAGGACTTTGTGTAATGGCTCTCCTAGACACAGCACGACCTCACCCCCAATACCGGGAGAGACGAACCCCTGAAGATACGCTCACTGCCTCCATGTGGCTCGGGACTGTACCCAACTAAAACCTGTTTGCACGACTCCTTTGAGCCGTGGTAGGGTAGTAATCAAAGTACAGTGGGAACTCACACGAGACAAATGACGATCCCCAGGTCGATGAACTAACCTGCACACATGTCACCAGGGAACTGCCATCTGACGTCTGGTATATGACCAACTAGCATGTTCCCGGCGAGTCATGTCCGGTGTACTCATAACCCAATGAGCACCTGTATACATCTTAGGTGATCCAACTGACACCAGTGGCTTGTGAGACCGGCCACCGCCCCTCGTCGGGGTCTCGACTGTATACACTAGTCTACTAAGGAGAATCGATGCCCTGTCTCGAAACTCTCACGACTAGGGACCTTTTAAGGATATGCTTATAGACCCCCAGCTCCCACTTATATGATCGCCCTCATACTGCTGGTGGTCAAGCAAGAATCCTAGGGGCTCTATCAACGTGTAATAGCGACGTGTCAGGTCACTTAAAACAGTACACGATGGTAAAGGTAAACCAGATAGCATACTATCATCTCGAGTAAGACTGTCCTACCGGGATAGGTCCTCCCTCAATCATTACAATCACGTACCTGTGACCTAATAATTGACTCTGAGGGCACTATCTCCAACAGTGTGGGTTGTGCATGTAAGAAGGTTGTGGCAAATACATTATCCTTCCATTTTGATTTATCTTAAGATAAAATTCTGAACCAAAACCTAATTTACCACTTTTTCACTTACACCCTTAATCAATTCCCATTTGCACAAATTCCTATACTTTACATAGAAACCCTTCAAAACCTATGTTATTATAAAACACCCTTTTTATTAAAATGAAGCTAAAATTCACATTAAAACCCTTATAATTTATTTATGTTGCATACTAAAATTTTAATTTAATTTGTTTTACATACATCTTATGAACTTGTCTTATTTGGTTTTAATAACCTTTTAATTTATCATTTTATTATTTAATTGATTAATTTTATTTATTTCTAAATTTTCAAAATGTTACAATTTGTCAAGGCCACTTCCTATCCAAATTTGACGATGAAGCTTGGCAATTTCTCGAATATCTCGCGGAGCAAACGCTTCAGTGGGAAAGCACCAGACCGAACACTTCATCTACTTCTTCTACTTCTTCTGGTCCCTCTAGGGCAGGCGTTCATCAACTTGATCTTTCGATTGCAATGAAGGCCGAAATGGCTGCGATCACACGAAAACTAGAAGCAATTGAGAGCAAATTTTCATCTCCTTCTCCTACTCCTGCTCTTCCCCCTCGTACCATCTGCGCTTGTTGTCAGACCCATCACATTTGACCGAAGAGTGTCCTTACAACCCACCTGCTCAAAGACAGGATCAGGTTAATGCTGCATTTCAGCAAGGACCAAGAAATGATCCATACTCTTCCACTTACAATCCTGGTTTGAGGAACCACCCAAATTTCACCTGGAATCAGAACCAGCAACAATTCCAAGGCCACAACAACTTCCAGAGGCCTCCTCCTCCTCAACAACAAGCTCAGCAACAAACTCAATATCAGCAGCACTTCCAACCCCAACCTTTTCAAAATCCGACGAACAATATTGCATCCAACAATTCTTTTCCTCAAAACAATTTTGTTCCGTCAAACAACGATAAGGTTTCCTCGTTAGAACGAAGACTGGAGGCATTTGTAAAGCAATCGACTCAATCCACCGCCAACATCCAATATTCCATTCAGTCTTTGGTGCAACACACAGCTGCACACAGGAAAAGCATCAAAACCATCGAAGCCCAGATTGCACAACTGAATGCAGCTTTAAGCGAGCGAGAGAAAGGGAAGCTTCCATCTCAACCACTCCCAAATCCTGGTCACCCACATAATGCACATGTTGCTCTTGAATAACATATCCATAATGTGAGTGCCGTGACTACGTTGAGATCTAGAAGGACGCTGCATAACAACGTTGGCACAGATAATGACACCCCGGCCGCTTCTTCTTCTTCTTCGTCTTCTGAGCCTGTTCTCCATTTCTTCAAAAGGCTCTTCTTCTTCTACGGCTCCGAACGGACCCACATCTCACTCCACGAAAACTCCAGCTCTGGATCCATTCCAACTCCACAATCTCCTCCACAAGCATTAGACTTAACCAATTTCAAAAACGTTTCATTTCCAAACCGGTTGAGATCCAATAAACAAAATCCACAAATGGAGAAGATTCTGGAGTTGTTTAAACAGGTTAATATTAACATTCCCCTCTTGGATGCAATCCAACAAGTCCCTTCCTATGCAAAAATCTTGAAGGACTTATGCACTAAGAAGAGGAAATCTCAGGTACCCAAAATGGTTTTCTTAGTTAGTGTCGTGAGTGATGCTCTTACCCAAGCTTTACCTCAAAAACGGAAGGACCCTGGCTGTCCTACGATTTCAATAACCATTGGGGATAAGAACATCAACCATGCACTTTTGGATCTTGGTGCCAGTGTTAACCTGCTTCCGTATTCGGTATATGAGCAACTAGGTATAGGAGAGCTGAAACCCACACACTGTACTCTCCAAATGGCCGACCGATCTATCACCCATCCTAGGGGTGAGCTAGAGGATGTGTTAATAAAGGTAGGGGACTTCATATTCCCCGTTGATTTTATTGTTCTAGATACACAACTTGTAGAAAACCCACGGAACTAAATTCCGGTGATTCTTAGTCGACCCTTTTTGTCCACTTCCAACACTGTAATCAACTGTCGTAACGGCTCTATGACTCTATCCTTCGGGAAGATGTCAATTGAGCTTAACATTTACAAGTTGGGAAGTGTGCCCTCTGAACCTTCTGCTCATGCATGTTCTGTCGAATTAATGGATGTCGGCAGCAGCGAATTTGATCAGCTTCACGATACTGATCTTGACTCTTTTCATATGTTGTTTGACCCAACTATGTATTATACATACGGACTCTTCCATTGAGTTATCCGGGTCAACATCTAACGCTGATTATGAATCTTTTATGGAGTCTAGAGATCATCCCGCTCTTTCCGACGAAATTATTCTTCAGGGTATCGATGAAAGTTTTGAGGAAATTTTCGCTGATGAGCTCGCATTTTTAGCAAACACGGGTGTTGAGATGAATCAACTCCAAAAAGAAATTGAACATCCACCCCTTCTTCTTGACGATCACAAAAATGCGAGTAATCTATCATCACAATCACTGTGTCGTCTCTCCAAATTGAGACGCGAACCCTTTCTTTTACACCACTTATCTCTTCCCCACTCCTTCCTGGCTCCAAACAACATGTTCTTCCACCAACCGGTGCATTTCACTGATAAATTCTTCGAATGGTTGGTGTTGACTTTTGGTCTTTGCAAAGCTTGGCATTGACCAGTAACTTTGACCCCCTCTTTAAAAGCTTAACATTGTTTAACTCAAGTTTGGAGGGGTATAATTTGGCTCTTGAAAATAAAATTTTTTTACCCAAAGTGGTGAGCCAAAAATAAGTTTGGGGGAGATTTTCACAATCATATTTCATGTCTTCGTTAATAAATTTTTCCTCCCAAGTTTACAGGTTTCTGAGATTTAACAGATGGCAATAGTGAGGACACTGTTGTAAACAAGTTAGGGGGAGGTTTGTGCTTATTTACGCATCAATTTGCATCATACTTTGCATAAGCACAAAAGTTTCAAAAATTTCTTTTATAATAAAAGATTAGAAAGTGAAAAATTACATCCAAAAGATTAGAAAAATTTAAGAAAACCTAGAAAGTTAGATGTTTTCTTAAACGAAACTAGTAATAAGTAATTATGAGCCGTTGTTCCAAGGGTTAGTAAGATGAAAGAAGTCACTAATCTACGGATAAAAATAAGTCTAAAAAATAGTTCTTATTCTGTAAGCCAAACATTTGAATATTGATACCCTACTATACACACTTACACACGTCTTAAAACTCGGGATAGTAGAGGATACCTTGAAATGCTCTTGTCTAAAAGCCAAAGTATGAAAGAAATTATAAATGGAGTATAAAAGATAAAATGGTGTAGAAAAATGAACACTGGTTTTGTAATCACTAAGGCAGCAATAAAAAAATACAGCGAGGGTGCTTCATCACCTAGTGCCTTAGACCAACTGGTATGGGAGTCACTGCTAAGCCTTAGGTGTTGCAAGACAAGGAAAATACTAAATACACCTAATAAGCAAGCACATGAGTAATTGGTCGGTTAGTATCTCAAGAAGTATTAACGGTCGCATGAAAAATGTGTGAGCAATTCCATCTAAATATTCATTAATTAAAAAATACTAAGGTAGATGGATAAGAGTATGATAACTTGAATTGAATTCTCCGAGTGTAGGGATATTCTTTACACACACGTAGGGGTATAAGATCAGTGTTTGGAAGAAATATAGGAATAAAAAATAAAGACGATGTTTTATTGAGGGATGATGTGATTTCTCACATATTTTCATGACTATTAAGATAGGGCTCATGAAAACCGAAAAGCTAGTGTAGTTGGAAACTCTAATTTTCAAAGTCTTTCTTTTATAATTATTATCTTTATATGTAATTTTCATAGTCTTCCTTTTATTATAGGATTTTGTGGGTGCAATCAGCTGAAAACCCTCAGGAGACAATACTCCTCCTACTAGGGACACCTAGAGATTTAACGGCTTAGTGCAATCGCGTTCCCTGCGAAAGTGAGGTTAGGACTTTTTGAGAATAAAAATTGGCTTTGCTCGAGACGAGCAAAAGATAAGTTTGGTGGTATTTGTTCATATCAGATTTTTGCATTTTTATACCGCCCATTCTTGATCGCAATGCATATAGGTAGGTACTTTCGATCCGTGTTTGCTGAATAATTGCAGATTACAGGTTCTCAGCTCTTTACAGTGAAATTCATGAAAAGTCGTAACAAATGCGGGACTACCACCAACAACAGATTAATACTGATATCCGCTAACCATCCGTGAGATGCAGCCTACCAGTTCAAGGGACAAAATGGCAGATCATTGGTCACTTCACTGCACAAAGCAAAGGGCGGCACAAGATCCAAGACTTCAACGCGGAGCTAAATAAACAAAAGTCCACTGCTGTAAATCTGGAAGAAAACTGAAGAGATTCTGAGAAACCAAGTGTACAAAACATAAGAGAACAGTAACATGGAGAAGCCCTGAAAAGATGGTCCCCCAATTCCACCAAATGGCCACGGAACCGCGGCCAAATAGGCACTTCTGCCGCGGTTCTGCGGCCGTGTTGAAGCAGTGTCAGTGGCAGTGTCGGTGGCAGTTGGTTCCGCGTTGACTGGGCTCTTTTGGGCTAGTTTTGTAATTTCGTGTTTAGCTCAGAATGTAACCTAGGATTTCACCTTCTTATCTATAAATAGAAGAGCTCAAAGCCAAATAAGGAGGCCTCTTTTAATTAGATCTAGGATTTAAATTCTCTATGAAAAATTGTAGTGAGGTTTGAGAGGTTATCAATAAAAGAAAAAAAAGAGTTCTTTTATTTATCTTGCATGCCTATTTATTTTTTGCAATTTAATATCGCTTTTTATTATTTGCTAATCTAGTCATAATATTTAATTGTGTTTCTCTTTTCTATTTTTCTTTATCATTAAACAATGATGATGCTTGAATAAGATCCTTTCCTAGGTGAGGTCTCAAATAGCTAGTTGTAAATTCCTCTTAACCTAAATTCTTTCTACCTTCCCTCTAGTTTTATTTCTTTTAATGGGTAAGTAATTTCCTACTTGTTTGGGCAGGAGAAGGAAGGTTTGAGAGAAGGAAATCTCTCTCACTCCTTTCTTTGCCGAACACCTTAATTCGGACTCCCTTTAATTGAACCATAATCCGCTCACTATGGCACCATATCCTACACGATAGCGGTGATTCCCTAGTTAGACCGGTTGTGGTTGAATTAATTGGAGGTTAGGGCTAAGAGACAAGAACGGATGGACAAGGACCAAAAGGAAGAAACTAAGCATGGAAATCCTAGCTTATACTTGCAAGTTCCTTCCTGGTCGTGCTAATCCCCGTTGTTGCCGATTACCTTAACACCGATATTAAAAAGGGCATTAAAAGAGGTGAGATATTCCTAACTCGAACTAACCTAATCCTAACCCTAGCAAGTTCTTTTATCATCTTTTATCTCATTAGTAGAACTTAAAACAAATCACCAATTTTTTGGAATTAACTCTTTAAAGTATAAAGAAAAAGATTCCATCTCCCTGTGGATCGACCCGTACTCAACCGGCTTGCTACCAAGTGAAAACGTCTTGATTGCGGTAATTAAAAATTAAGAATACGCAAAAACGTAACATTTAAGACGAATGTTCATATATTATATATATATATATAGTAGACGCTATATATGTTTTGCATTAGCACTAGTCCTATCCCCACCTTGCCGTAAGTTAAGTAATCTTACGGTGAAGACCCGGGACCCTGTGGCGAATGCGGATGGCATATATGTGCGTGCCTATTTTCGTTTTTTTCTGGTATGATATAATTAATTCATGGGACTGCATTAATTCTGATTAATGCAGGGAAAAACAAACATATATATAATGTTGTTGGAACCAATTTTTCAAACTATAGGCGTTTCCTTCTGCTTTGCATCGAGGTATTCAGTTAGGAATATCCTGCACCTCGTTCGATGAGGAAAGAGCCTAGATCCTTTCATAGGGAGTGACCACTTTGGCAAAAGTTTACGTGACTATAAACTACTCAGTTTTCTTTAAAACCATCGGTTTTCTACAAAACCACTTATTTAAAAATGCAGAGCCTAAACCACTCTTTTTCAAAACTGCTCGAATTCCTTCAACGATATCAAGTTCATTACGTTAAAGGTTTTTCGCCAAAAACCAGCCGTAGCCCTCTGTAATTTCTTACAAGTATCACCTAGTATTCATGCTATGTTTATTGGCCTACATCAAGGAATAGTGTATGGTAGCTAGGTATGCTTGTTTGCTGCATAGAGATGCGATTATTTAGGACAGTCGTACAGATATTTTGGCCTACATCAAGGACTTGTACTTGTGGGTCTAAACTAATCCAGGACAATGACGGGTTGAACTTGACTAATGACTTATGATATGTTGGCCTACGTCAAGGTTATCAGCGTTGGGGCAAAAACCAAATCGGGTGTTTCAAATATAAAGGAAACTTGACAGGCATGCTCATACCTTCTGGAGTGTGGTGACTTGAGTGGCTTCAATCATGTTATCACGTGATGATAGTTGAGTTTCGATTCCCACTGATGAGTAGGTGTTAGTTCTCGGGTGATTTTCAGATGATCCCGACTAATTCTCCTTTTAGGGTTTAAGGAGAATTCGAGAAAACAGTGGGAGCCATCCTGATTAGATAAAGTGATTAACCAATCTAATTTAGGTTAGAGTGCACACTGAGTGTTTTTTTTCTCTCTCTCTCTCTCTTTGGTAGCGACTATGACCTGACCTTAAACTAAAACTCATGAACCAAGTTAACCGAATCTTCTTACACACTTTGGCTTTGGATTGTCACGATTCACGACAAAATCGCATATATCCCTGCCACTCCTACTTTCTTTTTACATTTCTCCAGAACACTTCGTATCACTACAAAGATCCATATTTCTTAGGTATGCCATCGTATAGTTACATACGAACTCAAAGAAATTTGTTTCAGTTCGAGAATGGATTCCGGTTCTGAAGAAATTAAATAGGATTATTCAACTGTCTTTTCTCTTTACCTTCTCTCAGGTTGCAAAGGCTCCTAATATTAGAAGAGTACACCTATTACGCTTATTGAATAGTCTTCTTCCAAACCATAGGCAGGTACCGAAAGGTAGGGAAGGAAGAAAACCAATTAGCCTAAGTATAGTGTGCAGAAGGTAAGATGTAAAGACATATAAAGGGATTGAAATGAGGGAAAGGAAAATTGTGACCACTTTCATGAATCTGTATAGTGGAAGAGACATTACAAGGAATACCCAGCCACCCTCTCGAAATATTTTCATGTTTCAGTTTCACTGTGCGGTGTTAATTGAAAACTGCTTTCCCAATTAATTTCTAACTCCAGGGTATGTATTTATCAGACCTGATTCTTACATCTGTATGAGTTTACAGATGCTGAGTGGGAGTAGAATATTGGAAATTGGGTGATTAGATCTTCAATATCAGAATTCTTTGTAATTGGTGATATTTGAAGAAGTCACTTGGGTTTTACCTAACGGCAAATATTTGGTTTTGATTATCCATTGTTATGCACCAATTTCAAACTGATATATCTGTACGTTTATTTTATAAAGTGAGATATAACTTTTTGAAATTATGTTTATAATATTTACCTTTATCAGTTGATGATTAGGTAAGGTGCATTCAATAACGATGTAATTCTTTTTAACCATAATACAGTTTTCAACCTACGACGCACAGGATTTGAGTTATTAAACTCAGAGGACTTATATAAAGTATTGTATGTTGTCTGATGTCCATTAGGACAAAGGGTTGGTACTCGTACTATATTCCATTTACTTATGACTTCTCTGGTTTTAGACACACATTTCGTTGAAATATAAGATCCAAATTTTAAGAAGTTATAGGTATAAGAATAAAGTAGAGAACCATGCATTGGAAGTATCAGGATTCTTCGAGGTGATCGAAGTTGTAGATACTTATGCTAGGTATTCCGTCGTAAGTAATATATTTGAGAACTTGCTTCTTTCTCCGATTACTCATCCATGGGTGCGCTCCATGATGAGTAATGCTTCATGGTCTTCTTCCATTTAGTCGATATGCACTGGAAACAGCTGCATGTATTTTGAATCTGGTCCCAGTTAAATTAATGCCTTTGTTTCTATATTGGATATAGAATAGATTCATATCATAACAATGTTAAGGTATATGGAGTACTCCGACTTATGCATAAAACCAAAATCCGGATAAACTCAAGGCACGTTTCAGTAATGGCAGTTTTTGGGTTATCCCGGACTTTGATGAGGATTAATATTCTACCATTTGGAGGATCAATAGTTATATTGTTCTTGACTCGCCATCCGTTTTTGTAAAATGAATTCTTTTCAGAAAACATTAGTAGGAGTATGGTAGAACTGGAAGTGATTTAAGAACCATAAATGATTACTGAAAATTTAGTAGAACCTAAGAATTCAATTGGATTCAACAATCCATTAGCCACTCTGCAGATTTAGTGAGTAAGCTCAGCCACCCGAGAGGTATTTCGGTCTCCTCAAAGACGGTGACAGGTAGGTTTTGATAACCCACGCTTGCCACTACTGCTGTCCTAGACTATGAAATCTGGCAGGTGGATAACTATAACGTCATTCTAAATTATCTTTAGAAGTGCATGTGTATATGACTCTGCCAGAGGGTTGTTGTAGTCAGTGAGAGCAGCGAAAGCGTGGTGGACAAGTAGTTTATGTCTATTTATAGACTAAAGCAAGTATGGCGGAGATAGATCATCTATTTTGATGTAACAGTCATAATGTTTGACTTCTTTAAAACAATAGATGGACCTGGTAAAAAGGTAGTAGGGAGTGATGTCCTGGTATTTGGATGACGTACTCCTTATACGAAGTAATATTCCTATACTACGATCGGTTATACTGTGGTTTTCACAAGGTATTTCTCCACATAGAATTTGGACAAAATATCATGGATTATGATAACTAGATCTATGGTTTTCGATATATATTTGGAAAGTGTCCCAATTTAGGTACTTTGATACGATTCTAAAGTGTTATAGAATGGACGAATCCTAGCTTGGTGTACCCGCAGGTGATGGAGTCACCCTCTCTGAAGAGATGTCTTCTAGACTAATGAGAAGAGGGATTTTCATGAATGACATATTGTTTGCTTAGGCAATTGAGTCAATCATACTTTGTTAAGTACCACACCAGATATTGCTTTTGCACTAGCTGCAATAAGCAGATATTAATCCAATCCTGGAGAAACATTGGGAAGCAGTTATAAACATTATAGGATGTTCCTGGTATATGGTAACGACAGCTGCTTTCAGGAGGTGGTTATCATTTCAGGCTTCCTAGGTGACCTGGATGATAGAGTGACTGTCAGAGTTAAAATTTACCCTCTTCTGAGGGGCAGTATGTTGGACAAGGGGTCCAGGCAGATATTGAGCAAGGCATGGCATAGGATATTGATTAAATTCAGTGGAAGATACAGTCTAAGAAGTTTTGTTGGATTTGGAGTTCATTTATGAATAAGGTCTCATCAGATATCCAGACAAATTCTAAGACAGATATTGCTCATTTCGGAAGATAGTCTTTCACCGCGAAATTAAGATATAGAGAGATAAAGATAAAAGCATTGGAGAGAATCCACTCATTGAGACTATTTATCGAACGCGATAGTTTCGCAAACAAATTTTGCGAGACCGATTAGTAGAGAAGTTGGGTGTTCGGTATCACACGGGCTGTGAGTATGCGACACCGTAATAATTAGCCTTAAGTGTAAGTAGGAGATTGTTGGCTATAGTGCCCTCAAGGCAATTATTGTAATTGCAGGTAGGTGATTATGATAATTGAGAGAGGACCTATATGGGTAGAACAGTCTTACTCGAGATAATAGTATGTTATCCGGTTTGTCACTATCATCATGTACATACATTATGTGGTATTACAGATCACTATTACATGTTGATAGAGCCCATATGATTCTTGCTTGACTATAAGCATTATGATAGCGATCATATACGTGGGAGCTGGATGGTCCATAAGCACATCCTTAAATGTCCCTAGTCGAGGGAGTATCGAGATTGGGCATCGATACTCCACAGTAGACTAGTGTATACTTTTCAAACCCCCGACGAGGGGTGGTGGCCGGTCTCACAAGCTATTGATGTCAGTTGGTCACCTAAGATAGTATACAGGTGCTTATTGGATTATGAGTTACACTGGACGGACTCGTTAGGAACATGCTAGATAGTATTATACCTATTTTCATGTAGCAGTTCTCAGGTGATATGAGTACAGGTTAGTCTGTTTTACTAAGATTGTCATTTTTCTAGTGTGAGTTCTCACTGTGCTTTGATTACTAACCTACCACGGCTCAAAGGAGTGATGCAAACAGATTTTAGTTGGGTACAGTCCCGAGCCACATGGAGGAAGTAAGCGAATCGTCGGGGATTCATCTCTCCCGGTATTGGGGGTAGATGTCCCGTTGTGCACAGGTGGTCATTACCAAAAATCCTTGGCCAAAGCGACGAGAATTACTGATTTGGATCAGTGGTTTCTCAGTGGGTGATGGGCTTCACACCGACACGAAATATCGCGTTATTAGGGGTCTGAATTTATCCACCCCCTAGACCCAATATGCGATACCCTTAGACGAACATACCAGACTGTACGGAGAATGTCACAGACAGGCTCAGTAAGGGTACGGATGAGTTTGCTCATCGGCTTCCTTTCGCTCAATACCTGGGTAGCCATTACGTACAGCTAGTGCTACTGACGTGCTTATGGTTAAACCCACTGCCAGCGTATTGACGAGTCTTTAGAGTCCCACACAGAGGGTTTTGCCGGTTTAGGCGATATGATAAAGATGACATATATTTATACATACAGATGTCCGATTAAATATGTGTACAGACTATACGGATTTTAATCGGACGGTTGATAATACTAGCAGCTTAGGATTAAGCCGGATTATTAAATTAAGTTTTGATTTAATAATTTATATATATATTTTTAATATCTGTATTCTAGTATTATTGTTCACTATTCATTTTCTCTCCTGGCTATTCGTATTTTTATACGAATACGCGTATATATATTTCGATACGTATACCGGGTTGTATTCCATCTTTATACAGAATATCTTCTAGAAGATGGACACCTCATTATATGATTTTCTTTTTAAAAAGTCATTTGCAATGATGTAGATGGTGAGATGGCATCAAGCATGGTCGAAGACATGTAGTGAGGGATGGGCTTCATTAATATATTACATATTTATTGTGAGATAATTTTTTTAATGATTGCTAAAACATTATGAAGCCATTCTATTTTACTCTTCATTTTTTATTTTCAGTCATTCTCTTATGCCTTCAAGACTTGCTTATGCCTATATTTCTTCACCTCCTCCTCCTCCTTCTTTAGTTGCTCACTTGAGCTTTCGAAATGAGAGAAAAAGATAATGGAAAATTCCTATATTCCCACTCTCCATTCCTAGTGAGCTTGGAGCGTCAGTTACTTCGTTGGGTAAAACTGGAGCTTAGATCAGTTCTCTCGGATGGATCATCTTCGGCGAAGGATAACCTGCTTGCAAGCGCGATCTGGAACACTTGAAGAAAGTTTGAGAATGTGTGTATTCTATACATAGTAGATTAGTTAGGCTTACTAGGTTTTTGTTAGCAAGTTCTAGCTTTTTAGTTCAATTCATGATTTCGGAATTTTAGCAAACTAGAAAAATTTTGAAATCCATGTTGCCATCTTCAAAAATTAGTTTGTCAGTGTGCCTAAGTTCCCAGCACTTTAGAGTCTCACGCAGAGGTTTTTCCGGCTCTAGCGATTTGATGCAGATATGCGTATTGGATGCATACCGGACTTCGATTAAAATAAGTGTATTGGAGACACTGACAGTAATCAAACGTTTGATAATACTGGCCGCTGTTTTGGAAATACGAATATTAAATTAAGTATTGATTTAATATATTAATACATATATTGGATATATATATATATATATTTACTAGTATTATGTCATATTTTTTCTTTGTCTCACTATAGCATTTTATTGTGTTGGATATATATGCCCTAGAGGCCTTCATTGTATAGGATACTAGGGATATGTATGTACATGACAATCTTGCTTGATATGATAGTACGCTATTTGGTTTGTCTTTATCTTAACGTGTGATATATTTTACTCTGTATTTATAAACATGTTGATAAAGCCCATAGGGTGTTTGCCTGACTACCGGCGTTGTGATGGCAGTCATACTTGTAGGAGCTGGATAGTCAATAGGCATATCCTTAAATAACCCTGGTCGTAGGAGTATCGAGACAGGGCATCGATACTCCGTAGTAGACTAGTGTATACATATCTAGACCCCGAGGAGGGGCGATGGATTGGTCCCGCAGCCATTGGTGGAGTGCACCTAAGATTGTATACAGATGCTCACTAGGTGTGAGTACACCGGACAGGACTCGCCGAGAACTGACTGGATGGTATTTATACCTAACGTCAGATAGCAGTTCTCAGGTGACATGTGTGCAGATAGTCCGTTGACTTAAGGTCGTCATTTGTCTCGTGTGAGTTCCCACTGTGCTTTGATTACTACCCTACCACGGTTCAAAGGAGTAGTGTAAACAGGTTTTAGTTGGGCACAGTCTCGAGCCACGTGGAGGCAGTGAGCGACTGTTAGGGATTCGTCTCTCCCGGTATAGGGAGTTGATATCGCACAGTGATCGGTTGGTCATTACCATAAGTCCCTGTCCAGGGCTGATTGAGAATTGCTGATGGACTGATCAGTAGATTCTCTGATGGTCTTGAGCCATGCCGGCACGACTCGTACAGTTGTTAGGGGTCTGACGTTCACCACCCACCTAGACCATACATGCGATACTCTTAGACGAACAGACCGGACTGCGCGGATATTGTCACGGACAGGCTCAGTAGGAGTTTGGATGGGTTTCCTCATCGGCCTTCTTATCGACATCTACCTGGGGACCGTTACGTACAGTTAGTGCCGCTTGCGGTCTGTGGTTAAACCTACTGCCAGCGTAGTAGTCGAGTCTTTAGATTCCCACACAGAGATTTCCCAACTCCAGGCGAAACGATATAGAGGTCATACAGTTTTACGACAAGGGTTCGGACGCATACGTATTTAAATGCACGTACGACGTTCGGACAGTTTTTACTAGCCGGCATTAGTTTAAGCCAGATTCTAGTATCGGGTTATTGGATTTATACAGTCTAAAGTTTTTTCGTGTTTTCGCGGATAGGAGGGGTGTTCTCGTAATTTTGCGGGAAGCTTCTAGAAGCATGGTGACTTGGGGGTTTAGGTGGCATTATCATTAAATGCAATTGTGACTCATTTTGTGTGATTCATCATATCATTAATGCATCATTAAATGCTTAATGACTCATATAGTGAATCACTCATATTGAATTAATGAAGCATGATGAATAATCATATTTATTCATTTATTTGACAATTCATTATGCTTCATATATAATCAAGTGAGAAGAAATTCCATGATCATTATCTTGTTCACCTTCTCTCTCCTCAAGCTCACTCTCTCTTCAAACTCTAATCCTACCACTCATGAGTTGAGATCAAGGATTAGAATAGACTAAACACTCCATAACCTAACTCTATATGATCTAAGTTCCTTTGATTAGCAAATAGAGAAACTTAGTTACCTCAAGTTTGGAGGTGAAGCTTGGATTAGGGTTCTCGGGTGGATCATCTATCACTTAGAGGAGGCCGAGGAGGACGTAGAGAACGAAAAGACGAAGGACACGATTCACTAGGTATAATCTCTTTACATAGTAGCTAAGAACTTCTATGGTTGTTGTTAATTATCGTTTAGTAAAGATCTTCGGTTACTCGATGTATGCTTAAAGAACAAGATCGTTTTTCATATTTCCGCCTCCCCGCAACTCGTGGGGTGTTGCACATCGACTTACAGTGGTATCAGAGCCTCACTAAACAATAATTAACTCATTTGCAAAGTCGTATAAATTTCGAACGCAAAACGAACCGGAAAACATATCGTATTCACATAGTTTCTGTCGATTTTAAATTGAGGTCCAAAAATTTTTCAGGGACCTCCAGAATAACCTACAGGGAAATATAAGAACACTGGAGAAATTTGGGTGCATGAATCGGCCAACACACCGCGGAACCGCGTCCGATCCCACCGATCCGCCGCGGATCCGCGGCCGAGTTGAGCCCGATTCACCCCAAATCTCCCCAGTAACTCTTCTGTGAATATTTTGCCTTTTCTGGAATGTTTATTTTTTGCTCAGGTCTCAGGTTTACAGAGAAGTTTTGGAGTAGAATCTAATGTGTTTGATAGATCAAAATTATACGATGTTTGCTTATTTGATTATATCTGTGAACTGTATTATGTGTTCGTAAACGTCCCCTAACTGCTAGTATGTCGGTTGGCAGGGGGTTGCACATATCTGTGATATTTTTAACTGTTTGTGATTATGAACTGTATTGGATTGTTGTGATGATTAGCCGGGGTTTTTGTGATGGGTTTTTTGTATTAATTCATTCGATGTAAATGTAATAAGTTGTAATATTATTTTGCGGGGCACATCCGGCTGCGGTTGTAGCCACCGTTGTATTATTTCTTTTTACTGTTTTTGCTCCTAGGATAGACCCAAGGTGGGGTGCACAAACTATCGGGTATTTCGAAGTGTTTAGTGGCCTACTCACGTCGTTGAGGGAGACCGCTTCACTTCGGGTTCTTGGCGGGTAGTTTGCCGTACCCATAGGGGTCAGGGGAGGGGTAATAGCTATTCATCACAACTGTGTAATCCGTCTTTCGTTGCAGGCTCAAAAGAAACGCGGATTGCTTGCATATCCAATAAAGTTTATCTGTGATCTGGAATGCCTATTATTGCGTCTGACGAATGTACAATATCTATATATGATAGCTATTTAGACGTCACTTATATTTTACACCCACGCTAGCCCAGCCCCTGCTCTGCCGTTAGTTAAGTAACCTAACGGGTGATGACGGGACCCCGTGGCGAATTCGGATGGCATAAAAGGACGTTGTATTTTCGTTGTTATCTGTAATGATAGGTTAATGATGGGACGCATTATTATTAATGCAAAGAAAATAAAACCTTAACTGAATCGTTGGAACAATTTCAAAACCACTCCGTTTTCTTCAAAAAGCAAATTTTAAATGCGGAGCTTAAACCACTCCTTTTAATAATGGCGATCATGGTTCCTTCGATCATATCAAGTTCACTACGTTAACGGTTTTTTGCCAAAAACCAGCCGTAACCCTCCGTCGTTTCAAATAGACAGCACATCGTATTCATGCTATGGTTGTTGGCCTACGTCAAGGCATAGTGGATGGTAGCAGTGTGGTTTGCTTATTTGTTGCATAAATAGATGCAATAGTATAGGACAGACGTACAGCCTTGTTGGCCTACGTCAAGGGCATGTACGATGTACCTAAATTAATCAGGACAACGACGGGTAGAACTTGACTTGCGTCTTATGATTTGTTGGCTTACGTCAAGATCATAAGAGCTTGGGGTAAAAATCATATCGAGAGTTTCAAATATAAAGGAAACTTGCAGATTTAGCATACCTTCTAGAGTGTGGTGACTAAAGTGGCTTCCATCTAGTACATCATGCAATGATAGTTGGATCCCGATCCCACTGATGAGTAGGATTACTCTCGGGAAACTTTCTCACTTAACAATCAATGCTATAAACC
This sequence comes from Agapanthus africanus, assembly GCA_030015575.1. Taxonomy (NCBI): domain Eukaryota; kingdom Viridiplantae; phylum Streptophyta; class Magnoliopsida; order Asparagales; family Amaryllidaceae; genus Agapanthus; species Agapanthus africanus. The sequence continues at coordinate 191,219,603 of CM057345.1, forward strand.
AAGTAGGTGTCCAGAAAGGTGTTAGAGGGGCTAAGACTCCAGGGAAAAGAGGTTATTTAATTAAGGAACTTCGCGAAAGCGTTGGAAAACCTCCCTCGAAGTACCAACACCGGCCTGGCTGAAAGGTTAAGCAAATATTGTGACGTGTGATTAAATCCTGACTAGTTCTTCTTTTAGGTTTTGAGGAAACAGTGGGAGCCATCCTGTTTAGATAAACTAATAACCAATCTAAACTTGCAAGAAGCATATGCTGAGTGTTTTCTTTTCTCTCTCTCTGGCAGCTACCATGACAGGACTAAAACTATTACTTGAAAAAAATATACTGACCGGGCAGAACTATAAAGATTGGCTAAGGAACGTCAACATTGCACTGACTTATGACAAAGTAGCATATGTTACCACCGCTGTTCCTCCCCTTATCCCAGGACCAGATTCCTCAGTTGTGGACAAGGAAGTTCGCAAAACCTGGGATCTAGACTGTGAGCGAGCTAAGTGTATCGTGCTGTCGTCCATGAACAATGAACTCCAGAAACAGCACGAGAGTATGGATATTATATCCATATTTCTCCATTGCAAGGAATTGTATGGGGAGCACTCCCGTATCGCGAGGTACGAGACCTCAAGAAAACTCTTCCAGATGAGGTTAGCTCCAGGATCGCCTGTAGGAGAGCACGTCCTCAAAATGATCAGCCTCATTGAGGAACTCGCAAACCTGGGATGCGTGCTAGAGAATGATTTGTACATCGACTTGATTTTGCAGTCCCTTCCCCACACCTTCTCCCGGTTCGTGCTAAGCTTCAATATGCACGAAATGGAAGCTGATCTTCTAAAGCTCCTCAACATGTTGAGGGTAGCAGAGACCTCCTTGAAAAAGGAGAAGACCCCCGTTCTGTATGTTGGCCAATCATCCTGTTCTAAATCTAAACCGAAAGCTAAAGGGAAGAAGAAGATGAAAGCCACCAAACCGAAAGGCGAGGTCAAGAAGGTGTAGGGAACGAACAAGGCAGGAAGGGTGAAGGCAGATATAAACGAATGCTATTATTGTCACAAGCAAGGGCACTGGAAGAAGGACTGTATGGCCTTCAAAGCCAAGGACAAGAAGCAAGCTGTTGCTTCTGCTTCAGGTGTGTTCGTAATCGAAAATTGTCTTTCAGTAAACTCTACATCATGTGTACTTGATACCAGTTCTGGTTCTCACATTTGTAATTCATTGCAGGATCTGAGAAATAGTAGAGTACTTGGGACAGGTGATATGACTCTCCGGATGGGCAATGGAATGCATGTAGATGCTATTGCAATAGGGGAATATCACATAGGGTTGACTAGTGGGCACATTTTGGTGTTGTACAGCTATTTTTGTATTCCCAGTATGTTGTGTAATATTATATCAGTATCTTTGTTATCTAATGAAGGATATAATTTTGCGCTTGAAAGAAATGTCATGAACATTCTCCTAAATCAAGAACTGATTGGGTATGGTACACTGGAAAACGGCATATACATACTTACTCAACCTCGAATTTTCAATATTCAAAACACACTTAAAAGAAAGGCTCCAGATTCAAATCAAGCCTTCCTATGGCATTGTAAACTTGGTCATATAAATAAAACAAGGTTGAATAAGTTACATAAAGATGGATATCTAGATCCGTTTGAATATTCATTATATGCAACTTGTCAATCATGTATCAAAGGAAAAATGACCAAATCTCCGTTCACCGGACACGGAGAAAGAGCCACAGAACTCTTGGGGCTTGTACACAGTGATGTATGTGGCCCAATGTCTACACAAGCGAGAAGTGGTCACTCCTGCTTCATCACTTTTACTGATGACTTCTCTAGGTATGGACATGTATTCTTAATGAAACATAAATCCGAGGCCTTTGAGAAGTTTAAGGAGTATAAAAATGAAGTAGAGAAACAAACTGGTAAAAGCATCAAGACACTTCGATCTGATCGAGATGGAGAATACTTGAATACCAGTTTCCTTGATTGCTTAAAAGAAAATGGAATTCTCTTTCAGCTTACTCCGCCTTATACACCTCAGCATAATGGTGTATCAGAAAGGAGGAATCGCACGCTATTAGATTTGGTGCGTTCAATGATGAGTAGTGCTGAGTTGCCACTTTCCTTCTGGGGTTATGCTCTAGAATCAGCAGCATACCTATTGAATAGAGTTCCAACTAAGTCTGTGCCTACCACTCCATATGAAATGTGGAGCGGGAAGAGACCATATCTCAAGTATATCAAGATATGGAGGTGTCCGGCATATGTTAAAAAGCATAGTCCGAACAAGCTCGAGGCACGATCGGTTTTTTGCAAGTTTGTAGGATACCCCAAACATTCAAGGGGGTACATGGTCTACCACACTAAAGAACAAAAGGTGTTTGTCGCTCTCCACATTGTCTTCTTAGAGAGTGAATTTCTTGCAAAAGAAATTAGTGGGAGCGCGGTAGAGCTGGAAGAAATTCCAAAACCTCAAACTGCTACCGAGGACTTAGTAGAACCTCAGATTTCAATAGAACATGACGAACCAACGCCACTCCGTAGATCTAGTAGGCTTTCTCATCCTCCTAAAAGATACTATGGTTTTCTTCTAGATGGGGATCGAGAGGATTGCATCATCGATGATGATGAGCCTACTAGTTTTCAGCAGGCTATCACGAGTATTGACTCGGTGAAGTGGCTGGATGCTATGAGATCCAAAATGGAATCCATGTACACCAATAAAGTATGGACTTTAGAAGTTGCTCCTCCTGGGGTGAAACCAGTTGGATGCAAATGGATCTTCAAAAAAAAGATTGATGCACTTGGACAAGTGGAAACCTACAAAGCTAGATTCGTTGCAAAAGGTTTTCGTCAAAGACCAGGATTGGACTATGATGAAACCTTTTCACCTGTAGCTATGCTTAAATCCATTCGGATCCTGCTTGCCATTGCTGCCTTCCATGACAATGAAATCTGGCAAATGGACGTAAAAACAGCTTTTTTAAATGGACATTTAGAAGAGAGTGTTTATATGGATCAACCAGAAGGTTTCTTAGACAGTGGGAGCAGTGGAAGAGTGTGCAAGTTGCTTAAATCCATCTATGGATTAAAACAAGTATCGCGGAGTTGGAACATCTGCTTTGATGAGACAGTCAAAGAATTTGACTTTATCAAAAATGTAGATGAGCCATGTATTTATAGGAAGATTGTAGAAGGAGCAGTAGTCTTCCTCGTTTTGTATGTCGACGACATACTACTGATAGGGAATGATGTCCCTATGCTACAATCAGTAAAGCTCTTCTTGTCACAGAAATTCTCCATGAAAGACTTGGGAGATGCAACCTACATTCTTGGCATTAAGATCTATCGTGATAGATCTAATAGAATGTTGGGACTTTCAGAGTCCAGGTATATTGACACTATACTAAAAAGATTTAGTATGGAAGATTCCAAGCGCGGTAATATACCCGCTTGTCACGGGATCACCCTCTCTAAAGAGATGTCTCCAAAGACTGATGAAGAGAGGGCTCGCATGGGCATTATACCCTACGCTTCGGCAATAGGATCTATAATGTAAGCGATGTTATATACCAGACCAGATGTATCTTACGCACTTAGTGTGGTAAGCAGGTATCAATCTGACCCAGGTGAGAAGCATTGGATAGCGGTAAAGAACATTCTCAAGTACCTGAGAAGGACTAAGGAGATGTTCTTGATTTACGGTAATAGGGACCTCCAGGTTGAGGCTTTTACCGACTCCGGATTCCAAAGTGACAAAGATGATTCTAAATCCATTTCGGGTTTTTTGTTTACCCTCAATGGAGGGGCGGTATGTTAGAGGAGTTCCAAACAGGATACCATCGCAGACTCAACCATGGAGGCTGAGTATATAGCTGCTAGTGAAGCCGCAAAAGAGGCTGTCTGGATAAGGAAGTTCATCGCTGAACTTCAGGTAGTTCCGTCCATTACCAATCCAATACCTTTGTATTGTGATAACAATAGGGCTGTAGCATTAGCGAAGGAACTAAGGTCCCATCAGAAATTCCAGGCATATCTTAAGACGGTTTCACCTGATCAGGGAGATCGTGGATCGTCGGAAGATCGAGGTACGGAGAGTGGACACAAAAGACAACACGGCAGATCCATTCACTAAGGCCATCCCTCAAGTCCAGCTCGAGAGGCTATTTGAGATGTTGGGCATGCGGTACGCCAGCAACAGGATCTAGTGTAGACAGTGGGTACTCATTGCGCCAATTATAGGCCTTAGTGCAAGTGGGAGATTGTTGGATATATATGCCCTAGAGGCCTTCATTGTTTAGGATGCTAGGGATATGTATGTACATGACAATCTTGCTTGATATGATAGTACGCTATTTGGTTTGTCTTTATCTTAACGTGTGATATATTTTACTCTGTATTTATAAACATGTTGATAAAGCTCATAGGGTGTTTGCCTGACTACCGGTGTTGTGATGGCAGTCATACTTGTAGGAGCTGGATAGTCAATAGGCACATCCATAAATAACCCTGGTCGTAGGAGTATCGAGACAGGGCATCGATACTCCGGAGTAGACTAGTGTATACATATCTAGACCCTGAGGAGGGGCGATGGATTGGTCCCGCAGCCATTGGTGGAGTGCACCTAAGATTGTATACAGATGCTCACTAGGTGTGAGTACAACGGACAGGACTTGCCGAGAACTGACTGGATGGTATTTATACCTAACATCAGATAGCAGTTCTCAGGTGACATGTGTGCAGATAGTCCGTTGACTTAAGGTCGTCATTTGTCTCGTGTGACTTCCCACTGTGCTTTGATTACTACCCTACCACGGTTCAAAAGAGTCGTGCAAACAGGTTTTAGTTGGGCACAGTCCCGAGCCACGTGGAGGCAGTGAGCGACTGTTAGGGATTCGTCTCTCCCGGTATAGGGAGTTGATATCGCACAGTGATCGGTTGGTCATTACCATAAGTCCCTGGCCATGGCTGATTGAGAATTGCTGATGGACTGATCAGTAGATTCTCTGATGGTCTTGAGCCTTGCCGGCACGACTTGTACGGTTGTTAGGGGTCTGACGTTCACCACCCCCTAGACCATACATGCGATACTCTTAGACGAACAGACCGGACTGCGCGGATATTGTCACGGACAGGCTCAGTAGGAGTTCGGATAAGTTTCCTCATCGACCTTCTTATCGACATCTACCTGGGGACCGTTACATACAGCTAGTGCCGCTTGCGGTCTGTGGTTAAACCCACTTCCAGCGTAGCAGTCGAGTCTTTAGAGTTCCACACAGAGATTTCCCAACTCCAGGCGAAACGATATAGAGGTCGTACGGTTTTACGACAAGGGTTCGGACGCATACGTGTTTAAACGCACGTACGACGTTCGGACAGTTTTTACTAGCCGGTTTTGGTTTAAGCCAGATTCTAGTATCGGGTTATTGGATTTATACAGTCTAAAGTTTTTTCCGTATTTTCACGGATAGGAGGGGCGTTCTCGTAATTTTGCAGGAAGCTTCTAGAAGCATGGTGACTTGGGGGTTTAGGTGGCATTATCATTAAATACAATTGTGACTCATTTTGTGTGATTCATCATATCATTAATGCATCATTAAATTCTTAATGACTCATATAGTGAATCACTCATATTGAATTAATGAAGCATGATGAATAATCATATTTATTCATTTATTTGATAATTCATTATGCTTCATATATATTCAAGTGAGAAGCAATTCCATGATCATTATCTTGTTCACCTTCTCTCTCCTCAAGCTCACTCTCTCTTCAAACTCTAATCCTACCACTCATGAGTTGAGATCAAGGATTAGAATAGACTAAACACTCCATAACCTAACTCTATATGATCTAAGTTCCTTTGATTAGCAAATAGAGAAACTTAGTTACCTCAAGTTTGGAGGTGAAGCTTGGATTAGGGTTCTCGGGTGGATCATCTATCACTTAGAGGAGGCCGAGGAGGACGTAGAGAATGAAAAGTCGAAGGAAACGATTTACTAGGTATAATCTCTTTACATAGTAGCTAAGAACTTTTATGGTTGTTGTTAATTATCGTTTAGTAAAGATCTTCGGTTAGTCGATGTATGCTTAAAGAACAAGATCGTTTTTCATATTTCCGCCTCCCCGCAACTTGTGGGGTGTTGCACATCGAATTACATATTGTAAATGGAAAATATAATTATATGTTTACATATACTTTATTTTCCTATTTTCTTTTTCCTTCTCATTTGTTTATGTCATCTTCACTTGAGTTAAGGGTACACCCCCCCAATTTGGATGGACAAGTAGAGGAGAAGGGGTTGGATAGACAAGTGGAAGAGAGAGAGAGAGAGGGAGAGAGATGAAGGAACATATGAGAGTATACTCTCATATTTTCCTTAAGGCTTATGTTAATAAACCTGTTGGAAATATATGCCTTAGAGGCCAGTATTGTATATGTATACATATGGATGATAGGTTATGTATGTACAGGACAATCTTGCTCAGTTTTATAGTATATTATTTGACTTGTCTTTGTCAGGATATGTGGATTTATTTCTATTATTGTTATATGTAGCTTGCACATATTGATAAAGACTTGATACGGTAGTATACTATTATGATTTGTCTTTATCTTAACATGGCATATGCCATACTCGTTATTACATATTGCGGTTACATGTTGATAAAGCCTGTAGGATCTTGCTTGACTACCTGCGTTGTGATGGCGATCATACTTGTGGGAGTAGGGTAGTCCATAAGCACATCCTTAAATGGTCCCTAGTCGTGTGAGTATCGAGACTGGGCATTGACACTCCAGAGTAGACTAGTGTATACGTTTCTAGCCCCGTCGGGGGATGGTTGGTCCCTCAGCCATTAGTCTGATGCACCCAAGATCGTATACATGTGGTCACTGGGTGTGAGTACACTGTACGGACTCACCGAGAACTTCCAGATGGTACTATACCTATCGTCAGATGGAAGTTCTCAGGTGACATGTGCACAGGTTAGTCTTTGGACCTGATATCGGCATTTGTCTCGTGTGAGTTTCCACTGAGCTTTGATCACTACCCTACTACGGCTCTACTAAGTCATGCAAACAGGTTTTGGTTGGGTTCAGTCCCGAGCCACATGGAGGCAGTGAACGATTGTTGGGGATTCGTCTCTCCTGGTATTGGGAGTTGATATCGCACCGTGATTGATTGGTCAGGACCATAAGACCTTGGCCAAGACAGTTGGGATTTACTGATAGGTTGATCGGTAGTTTCCCGGATTGGTCCTGAGCCACATCGGCACGACTTATCAAGTTATTAGGGTCTGACGTTCACCACCCCCTAGACCCGGTATGCGATACTCTTTGACGAAGAGACCGGACTGTACGGATATTGTCACGGATAGGCTCAGTAGGAGTTCGGACGAGTTTCCTCATTGGCCTTCTTATCGACATCTACCTGGGGACCGTTATGTATAGCAAGTACTGCTTGCGTCCTGTGGTTAAACCTACTGTCGGCGTAGTGTCGAGTTTTTAGAGTCCCACACAGAGAGTTTCCCTGCACTGGGCAAAAGGTGTAGAGGCCTTATGGTTTTACGAAAGGGCTTCGATCACTTACATGCACTTGTGCGTGTATGATTTTCGGGCAGATAATACTAGTGGGTGTTGGTTTAAGCCGGATCCTAGTATCATAAAGATGGATCAGTTTTGTCTCTTTGTATTCGTATTCTTCGGAATGCGGGTGCAGGTGTGTATGCACAGATGTGAGGAGCAAAGAAGGAGATGCCTCATTAGGGTTTTGACCATTGACTTGATTAGAACCATTATGAGGTAGAGGATATTGTTTACTAATCCTTTTATTAATGATAATTGTGTCATGGCTAATTGGTTTGACCATTTGACTAGGTTGACTATTGTTGACCTAGATATTTTTGTTAAGCACTAGATATTTTCATGCTTAGCATCAATTGTGACAAGCTTGTAGTCAAATCAATGTAGACATCCTAATTATCATAATAAAAGTTTTAGTTTTCTTTTTCCATGGATCATTATCTCATTCACTTTCTCTTTTCTCAAGAGAGCTCCCATACTTGCACTTCTTCTTCTTCCTCACTAGTAAACTCTTAAGCTCTCATGTGTTGAGAAAATTAGATTTTAAATAGACAAACAAATCCATCTTCAAACACTACATCACCTAGGACATCAAGCTTAGCAAGCTTGTTGCCTTAGTTACCTCGGTCTTGAGGTGGTGCTCGGACTATAGACTCTCGGGTGGATCGTCTTCGACACAAGGAGGCCAGAGTTCAAGCACGATTCATAGTTTCATCGAGGAGCTTGAGGAGAGGATCGAAGACCCGAAGGACTTGTTTCCGTTAGGTATACTTTCTATCCTAGTAGATAGAACCCTAATAAGCTAACTAGGTTTATGGTAAAGATCCGGTTTTTCTAGCGCCAAGTTTTGTATCACTATAAAAAATTTGTTCCGCATTTGGCCATGGAAGTTGGCCAGGGCGCCAGTGTAACCCTTCATGGTATCAGAGCCAAGCCATAAAACCTATACTATCTAGTTTCAACGTGTTTAGAATATCGATCGACCGAATTTTTCAAAACCAAAGTTCCATTTTTTATAGTTTCTGTCGAATTTTAAAATTGGTCAAAAAATCAATTTTTTGGTCTCAGAAAATCGTGCAGGCTTTTTAAAGAACCCTCAAGAATTTTGGGCCCATGATCCCTCTAACACACCGCGGAACCGCCGCGCAAATCACATATTGGTCGCGGTTCCGCGGCGGTATTAGGGCTTCTGTGCTCAATATTTCTTCTGGGGTTCTTTTGTTTGGAATTATAGTTTTTGGAATGTTTATATTTTGGGCCCAGATTTGTTTCATTACTGGATTAGAACTTGGGGCCCACTTGGAAAAATTTAGTCTATCGAGATTTTAAAATACGTATTTTGTTATCAGTACTTAGTTTAGCATCTGCGACTGTGAATGTCATTTAATCGGTAAATCCATATAATTGCTATATGATCTGTTAGACGGATTTGCGAACGTGACATTCACGTTAATGTTTCTGTGATTGTGCTGAGTTTGTGGTTAGATTGTCGTGGTGGATAGCATGTGGTGCAATGTTAGAAATACAATTTATATTCATTTGTACATTTGTTATTGCGGGGCGAGCGTCCAACATGTGGACTGTCGTCTTTGCCGGGTTGTATATTATTTTGGGGCACGACCGGGTTGAGGTCGTTGTCACCGTTTGTACATATTATTTTCTTTTTCTGTATTAGGATTACCCCGCGGAGGAGTGCACGAATAGCCGGGTTCTAGAAGGCAACAAGCCCGCATCTCATAGCGTTGAGATGGAGGGGGCTTCAATCTAGAATTGGCGGGCTATTCGCCGCACTCGTAGGGGGTATAGGTTTTCATTGCACAGGCTATCCACACGACCGGGAACGTCGGGTTTTATTTGAGGCTCAAATGAAACCCGGGGCTCTAAGATTATCCACCATTCCGTATTGCTGGCTGTGATTCTGTGATATTGCTTATTATCATTCATGGGACGAATATTAAATATACTTATATATATACTAGTAGATGTTGTATACGTTTTGCACCCGCGCTAGTCCATCCCCCGCTCTGTCGTTACTTAACCTAACGGGTATTGATGGGGCCGAGTGGCGAATGCGGATGGCATATACGTACATTGTATTTTCGTTCTTTTCTGGTGTGATAGGATTAAAATGATGGGACCGCATTGATTTTAACTAATGCAAGAAAATAAACCTAAAAGATGTTGTTGGAACAGATTTCGAAAAACTGACATTACAGACGTTCTCTTTTGCTTTTCACAGTGGTATTCGGTTATGAATATTCAGCACCTCATTCTACGAGGCAAGGGTCGAGATCCTTTCATCGGGAGTGACCCCTTGAGTAAAAATTTACGTCAGCGTAATAACTTCACTATAGTCGATTATTTTCTGCTTTGCATCGTGGTATTCAGTTTGGAATATCCTGCACCTCACTCGACGAGGAAAGAGCCGAGATCCCTTCACAGAGAGTGACCTCTTTAGCAAAATTTTTCGCCACTATATATTTGTAAAACTATTCAGGTTCCTTCGATGATATAAAGTTCATTACGTTAAAAGGTTTTTCGCCAAAAACCTAGCCGTAGCCCTCCATCATTTCGGATGAGTTGTACCTAGTATTCATGCTGCGTTTGTTGGCCTTTGTCAAGGCGTAGTGTACGGTAGCTAGATATTGCTCGTCTGTTGCATATTAATATGCAATTATCTAGGTCAGTCGTACAGCCTTGTTTTCCTTTGTCAAGGGTATGTACGGGTGGGTCTAGATTAATCCTGGATAATGACGGGTTGAACTTGACTAGTGGATTATGATTTGTTGGCCTTTGTCAAGGTCATAAACCGCTAGAGGAAAAACTACATCGGGAGTTTCAAACAAACAGGAAACTTGCAGATTCAGCATACCTTCTAGAGTGTGGTGACTAGAGTGGATTCCATCTAGTGCATCACACAATGATAGTTGGATCCCGATCCCACTGATGAGTAGGATTACTCTCAGGAGATTATTTCACTTAACAATCAATACTATAAACCAAGTAGGTGTCGAGAACGGTGTTAGCAGGGCTACGCCTCTAGGGAAAAGAAGTTATATAATTAAGAAACTTCGCGAAAGTGTTGGAAAACCTCCCTCAAAGTACCAACACTAGCCTTGCTGAAAGATTAAGCAAGTATTGTAACGTGCGATTAATCCTGACTAGTTCTTCTTTTAAGGTTTGAAGAAGAATTCGAGGAAACAGTGGGAGCCATCCTGGTTAGATGAACTTATAACCAATCTAATCTTGCAAGAGCGCACGCTGAGTGTTTATTTTCTCTCTCTCCAAGTAGCAACCATTTCACGCCCTAATCAAGATAATAAAATATATTGCTTGACTGATCTGAATTCTTATTCGGGGATGGGGAACGTTGGTTCGGCTCTAACTTATGAAAACAGTCATGAGTATGAGCAAGGGAAAGAGGATTGTTTGAATTCCTTGTTGACCCCTTCGAAGAAGAAACATATTATTGTGTCTTCTTCAGGTGTTCTTGTTATAGAGAAATGTTTTTCAGTCAGTCCTACCTCCTGGGTACTCGATACCAGATCAGGATCTCATATCTGTAATTTATTGCAGGGACTGAGAAAAAGTAGGATAGTTGGACCTGGTGATATGTCCCTCAGGGTAGGGAACGGAGCACAAGTAAATGCTGCAGCCGTCGGTGAATATCACCTAGTGTTGCCAAATGGCAATACTATGATTTTGAACAATTGCTATTATATACCTTCCATGGTTTGAAACATCATATCAGTTTCTTTACTTGATAAAGTTGGATATAAATTTGTTCTTGATAGAAATATCATGAACATTTACCTTGATAAGGTACAGGTTGCAGAAGGTACACTGTGTAATGGTATCTATGTTCTAAATCATAATACAGTTCTGAATATACAAAACACACGCAAGAGGAAGAGTTCAGATACGAACGAATCTTACTTGTGGCATTGTAGACTTGGTCATATCGGAGAGAAAAGACTGAGTAAATTGCATAAAGATAGACTCTTGAATACGTTCGAATTTTCATCTTATGAAACTTGTCAGTCTTTTCTAAAAAGAAAGATGACCAAATCTCGGTTCACCGGACATGGAGAAAGAGCAGCAGAGCTCTTGGGACTCATACACAGTGATGTGTGTGGTCCGATGTCTATACATGCAAGGGGTAGGTTCTCATACTTCATCACATTCACTGACGATCTCTCTAGATTCGGATATATGTATCTTATGAAGCATAAATCTGAAGCTTTTGAGAAATTCAGAGAATTCAGAAACGAAGTAGAGAACCAGATTGGCAAAAGTATCAAGATCCTCCGATCTGATAGAGGAGGGAGTACTTAAGCACGGAATTCCTAGAATACCTAAAAGAGAATGGAATTCTCTCTCAGCTTACTCCTCCGTATACATCACAGCACAACGGTGTGTCGGAGAGGAGGAATCGTACCATATTGTACATGATTCGCTCCATGATGAGTAATGCTGAGTTTCCTCTTTCATTTTGGGGACATGCGCTTCAAACATGGGCATATCTTTTGAATCAGATTCCTTCCAAATATATGCCTAAAACTCCGTATGAAATATAGAAACGAAAAATACCATGTCTTAAGGGTATTAAGATATGGGGTTGTCCACCCTATGTGAAAACATAAAAACCGGACAAACTAGAGGCACGATCAGTCTTATGTAAGTTTGTTGGATATCCAATGCACTCGCATGGATACCTGTTCTACCACACTGAGGAACAGAAGGTGTTTGTTGCTCGCCACGCCGTCTGTTTAGAGAAGGAATTTCTTGCAAAAGAAATAAGTGGGAGCACGGTAGAACTGGAAGAAATTCCAGAAGAACAAATTATAACTGAAGCTTTGGTGGAACCAGAAGATTCAATAGTCCCGGACGAACCTCAGCCACTCCGCAAATCTGGTAGGATTTCTCATCCGCCCGAGAGATACTACGGTTTTCTCAAAGACGGGGATCGAGAGGAATGCATCTTGGAAGAAAATGATCCTACTAGTTACAGGCAAGCCATTATCAGTAGGGACTCTGATATGTGGCTGGATGCTATGCGATCCAAAATGGAGTCCATGTACACCAATAAAGTGTGGACCTTGGATATTGCTCCACCTGGGGTGAAAACCGTTGGATACAAATGGATCTACAAAAGGAAACTTGGTGTAGATGGGCAGGTGGAAACCTATAAGGCTAGACTCATTACAAAAGGTTTTCGTCAAAGACCAGGTGTGGACTATGATGAAACCTTTTCTCCAGTGGCTATGCTCAAATCCATTCGGATCCTACTTGCCATTGCTGCTTTTCATGACTATGAGATCTGGCAGATGGACGTAAAAACGGTTTTTCTGAATGGAAGTTTAGAAGAGTCCGTTTATATGGATCAGCCAGAAGGTTTTGTAGACAGTAAGAGCAGCGGGAAAGTGTGCAAGTTGCTTAAATCCATTTATGGATTAAAGCAAGCATCACAGAGCTGGAACATCTGTTTTGATAAAACACTCAAGGAATTTGACTGCATCAAGAACGAGGATGAGCCTTGTATTTATAAGAAGATTGTAGGATGAACTGTCGTATTCCTAGTCTTGTATGTGGACGACATTCTTTTGATAGGAAATGACATTCTTAAGCTATAATCGGTCAAGCTATTCTTATCACAAAGGTTCTCCATGAAAGACCTAGGTGATACCTCGTACATTCTGGGGATCAAGATCTACAGGGATCGATCTAAGAGATTATTGGGACTTTCGCAGTCCAGGTACATGGAGACCGTACTAAAGAGATTTAGTATGGAAGATTCCAAGCGCGGTTACATACCCGCATTGCACGGAATCACCCTCTCCAAAGAGATGTCTCCCAAGACTAACAAGGAGAGGGTTCGCATGAGCACTATACCCTACGCTTCGGCGGTAAGATCTATAATGTATGCGATGCTGTGTACAAGACCAGATATAGCTTACGCGCTAAGCGTGGTGAGCCGGTATCAGTCAGACCCAGGTGAGAGCCACTGGACAACAGTAAAGAACATTCTCAAGTACCTGAGAAGGACTAAGAAGATGTTCCTGGTTTACGGTAATGTAGACCTCAGGGGCGAATCCTTTACCGACTCAAGCTTCCAGAGTGATAAGGATGACAGCAAGTCTATCTCGGGTTTATTTTTTACCCTCAACGGAGGGGCGGTGTGTTGGAGGAGTTCCAAACAGGACAACGTCGCAGACTCGATGATGGAGGCTGAATACATTGCTGCAAGCGATGCTGCAAAAGAAGCGGTCTAGATGAAGAAGTTCATAACTGAACTTCAGGTAGTTCCGTCCATTGTTGACCCAATATCTTTGTATTGTGATAACAATGGGGCTATAGCTTTAGAGAAGGAACTATGGTCCCATCAGAAATCTAGGCACATCTTAAGGCAGTATCACCTGATCAGGGAGATCGTAGATCGCTAGGAGATCGAGGTCCGGAGAGTGGATACGAAAGAGAACACGGCGGATTCATTTACAAAGGCCCTCCCTCAAGCACAGTTCGAGCGACTTTTTGAGATGTCGGGTATGCGATACGCCAGCAGCTGGCCTTAGTGCAGACGTTGGGTATTCGGTACGCCAATCACTGGCCTTTAAGACAAGTGGGAGATTATTGGATATATATGCCCTAGAGGCCAGTATTGTATATGTATACATATGGATGATAGGGATATGTATGTACAGGACAATCTTGCTCAGTTTTGTAGTATATTATTTAACTTGTCTTTGTCAGGATATGTGTATTTATTTCTATTGTTGTTATATCTAGCTTGCACATATTGATAAAGACTTGATACGGTAGTATACTATTATGGTTTGTCTTTATCTTAACATGGCATATGTCATACTCGTTATTACATATTACGGTTACATGTTGATAAAGCCCGTAGGATCTTGCTTGACTGCCTGCGTTGTGATGGCGATCATACTTGTGGGGGCAGGGTAATCTATAAGCACATCCTTAAATGGTCCCTAGTCGCGTGAGTATCGAGACTGGGCATTGATACTCAAGAGTAGACTAGTGTATACGTTTCTAGCACCGTCGGGGGATGGTTGGTCCCGCAGCCATTGTTCTGATGCACCCAAGATCGTATACAGGTGCTCACTGGGTGTGAGTACACTGGACGGACTCACCGAGAACTTCCAGATGATACTATACCTATCGTCAGATGGAAGTTCTCAGGTGACATGTGTACAGGTTAGTCTTTGGACCTGAGATCGGCATTTGTCTCGTGTGAGTTCCTACTGAGCTTTGATCACTACCCTACCACGGCTCTACTGAGTCGTGCAAACAGGTTTTGGTTGGGTTCAGTCCCGAGCCACATAGAGGCAATGAGCGATTGTTGGGGATTGGGAGTTGATATCGCACCGTGATCGATTAGTCAGGACCGTGAGACCTTGGCCAAGGCAGTTAGGATTTACTGATAGGTTGATCAGGAGTTTCCCGGATTGGCTCTGAGCTACATCGGCACGACTCATCAGGCTATTAGGGTCTGACGTTCACCACCCCCTAGACCCGGTATGCGATACTCTTTGACGAAGAGACCGGACTGTACGGATATTGTCATGGATAGGCTCAGTAGGAGTTCGGGCGACCGTTATGCACTGCTAGTACCGCTTGCGGCCTGTGGTTAAACCCACTGTCGGCGTAGTGTCGAGTCTTTAGAGTCCCACACAGAGAGTTTCACTGCACTAGGCAAAAGGTGTAGAGGCCGTATGGTTTTACGGCAGGGCTTCGATCACTTACGTGCACTTATGCGCGTATGATGTTCGGACAGATAATACTAGTGGACTTTGATTTAATCCGGATCCTAGTATCACAAAGATGGATCAGTTTTGTCTCTTTGTATTCGTATTCTTCGGAATGCGGGTGCGGGTATGTATGAACCGATGTGAGGAGTAAAGAAGAAGATACCTCGTTATGGTTTTGACCATTGACTTGATTAGAACCATTATGAGGTAGAGGATATTGTTTACTAATCCATGTATTAATGATAATTGTGTCATGGCTAATTGGTTTGACCATTTGACTAGGTTGACTATTGTTGACTTAGATATTTTTGTTAAGCACTAGATATTTTCATTGTTAGCATTAATTGTGACAAGCTTGTAGTTAAATCAATGTAGCCATCCTAATTATCATAATAAAATTTTTAGTTTTCTTTTTTCATGGATCATTATCTCATTCACTTTCTCTTTCCTTAAGAGTGCTCCCATCTTGCTCTTCTTCTTCCTCACTAGTAAACTCTTAAGCTCTCATGTGTTGAGAAAATTAGAGTTTAAATAGATAAACAAATCCATCTTCAAACACTACATCACCTAGGACATCAAGCTTAACAAGTTTGTTGCCTTAGTTACCTCGGTCTTGAGGTGGGGCTCGGACTATAGACTCCCGGGTGGATCGTCTTCGACACAAGGAGGCCGGAGTTCAAGCACGATCCATACTTCTATCGAGGAGCTTGAGGAGAGGATCGAAAACCCGAAGGACTTGTTTCCGTTAGGTATACTTTCTATCATAGTAGATGGAACCCTAATAAGCTAACTAGGTTTATGGTAAAGATCCGGTTTGTGTTTATTCTAGCGCCAAGTTTTGTATCGCTATAAAAATTTTGTTCCGCATTTGGCCACGAAAGTTGGCCGGGACGCTAGTGTAACCCTTCAAAATCATCTCATCTCTCTCTCTACTTGGTTCTCTAGTCTTTTAATCTCTTCTCACAAATGAGATTGGAAAAAGAATCAATAGTGAGAAAAAGAATAAGTGAATGATAACTACATCTCTTGGTTCATTAGCCTAGCAAACTAGTAAACCAAGTTTCTTCACAATAGGAGCTATCTTGAAGTTAAGATGGAGTTAGATTTGGTTTTCTCAAGTGGATCCATTTTTCACAAGGAAAGATTTCACCAAGGTTGTTCTCTACAACCTAGGAGCCTAGTTAGAATTCATGTTCATCCTAAGAGCATATGAAGATGCTACAAAGATTGTAATTGCTAAACTCTATTTGTTATGCTCTCTTTTGCTTGCAAGTTCATCTCTTTAATTGTATATCTTGATGTTTGGATGTTCACGCTCTCTTGAATTTTTCTAAAGTAAGATTCCACCATATTTTAAAATCCTTGCTAGGGTGCATGAACTCCTTCAGTTTTAACTGTCAGAAAAAATCTGATCGAAAGAATCTCGTCAAAAACCTTTAGATAAGTTTTCCAATTTCAAACACTCCCCGCCTATAATATATGTATCAATGATTAAAAAAGCTCGCTATGTGGCTCGCTATTTTGCGCTAATATATCGTAGCTTAATCTATTTGCTATGTAGCATTCGAAAATAGCTTAAATATAATATAGCTTACGTTTTTTTGTCAAACAGCTTACGTTTTGTAACAAATAGTTTACGCTATGCTACATGTACACTATTTCTACATAAGATTTTCAATTGAGGTTTTTTAATTAATTTGAATTTAGAAATCTAATAGACCTAGTACATATGTCTAATACTAATGTGAATCCTACCGCATATGAATTCAAGAATTGAAAATTTAGAAAATATCAGTGTGTTACTTATTGTTATGATGTCTATTAATTTCTCTAAAATGGTTCTATATTCTAAAACTAATTTTATATTTTTATAATATTATAATTTATTATGAATAAGTTCATAATAAAAATTATTATAAATAAATTAATAAATCATGTGGCTTACGCTATGCGCAATGCTATTTGCGCTTTTCGTTTTTCGGCGGTGGAAAGCTATGCTGTACGCTGTCGCTATTTGAAACATTGATCTGTATAGCTTCCCGTAATATCCAGTTAGCGCATACACATTGCAGATAAATGTGTACATACTGCAGGAAACCACATACATATCGCAGGAAACTAGATATTGCATGGAAGACGTTTTTGACACCATAAAACAATTACCGGGTTTTTTGACAAGATTCTTTAGGCCATGGGTTTTTGACAGCAGAAAACTTTGCCAAGGGGTCTTTAACATTTTCCCCAAAAAGTTATGACTAGAACACAAATGTTGCCTGCTACCATGTACCCAGCCACCTGCCATGCTTAATTTTTAGGCAACAACCCCTTCACACACATTCTTCAACATTTGACCGCCATATTTTAGTTGCCAAACAAATTATCCCTTCCTTCCACCTACTAAAGACACGTGCATGACATCGATACTATATATAGCAATTATTATGATAATTAATCAATTGATGAATAGAGACAAAAAGGCCAATGCAATTTATTCCTGATAACTCCAAATCTCCTTCTATTTACTCCCCCCCTAAATTCCAATCCTTCCCTTTATATACCCATTCATCTGAACCCAAATTCCACATGAAGGAATTTCAACCACCTCTTCTATATATCATACCCAGGCTTTTGTAGCCTACAGAAAAAAGAAACCAAGTCATGAAGATTAAGGCAATCACAGTCTTGGTCATTGCCCTGCTCCTCCTCTCTGCTTCTCTAACCCTAGATGCAAGGCGCCTGCGGCCAATTGACTCAAAGGTACACATCAAAATTAACTTAATTGATATTTGCTTCAAGGCTCATCTTTCTGATGGTTTTCAGGTACAGGTATCTACTGACATAAAATAAACAAATACATAAAATATCTTTACCAAAATTTTCAACAACCTAGATTATAGACCGCAAACTCTACGACTGTGTATTAAAATAATGGTTGAATATTTTTTTATCATCTTAACTAAAAATCTCAACTGTTATAACCACAAAACTTGGGTCCTCGGTTTTAAATTTCAATTGTACTAATAAACACCCGTTGAGCGACGTGAGTCATCTTTATAACTAGAAAGAATTCAAGTGAAAAAAAGGAGAGAGAAACAAAAAGTTACACAAAAGATATAAAATTTATTTAATATAATAACTATTTATTTAATAAAAACTACTTTTAGATCAGGAATTAAAACTCACTTTAGATGATTGATTAAAAGTTAAAGCTAGCTCCATTAAACTACCACGTAAACAAATAGTTATTGTTTAAAAACATTTTAAAAAGGAAGAAATGAAGAACGAGAGAAAATGATAGACAATGATGTCAAAAAAATGCTTCTAATATTTATTTTCCTTTTTGGAGATTTTTTTTCCATAATTGGTTTTTTCATATTTTTCAAGATTTTATTTTTAGACGGTGAGCTAGATCTCAATTCTAATTTTTATCCTTTTTCAGACTATTTTTATTTGATTAACCATGATAACATAACAACAAGAAGGTGAACACGTCTATTCTCAATGTTGATATATATCTTTGACTGAGTTATGTTTTCTTAATTTTCTTCTTCAGAATACAATTATATATAAACGTGTGTCGCACGTGCAATATATTAGTCTCTATAAATTAAAACCGATTGTCTTCATTGAAGGTCCTTAAGAACTTTTTAATTTTTTTTCTTTCTGAACTAACATATATCCATATGTATCGCACGAGCCTAATGTCGATGACGTGAACATCTTAGCTTCAAGGAATTTTTTTTCCTTCTAAATATTAAATTACAATTTAATATGAGAGCGCCACATGCCTCCCTTCTTCTGGTTATAATAGTAAACATATTTTCAATTATCATCTTAATTTTGGAGTTTTGATACAGCGGTGTTGACTACAAGATAATGTTAAACTAGCATTCAAATTTCACTTTGCATGCATCCTAAAATGGATTAGAAAACAAACAAAAATAAAGTACTATATATATGTAAAAGATTAGATTTTGCTACATAAATACAGTTGTTCAACCAGCAAGGAAATTTTAGCTTTAGAATTTTTTTAGTTCACGTTATCACAATTTTGGAGTTTTGATTTAGTGTTGCTCTTAAAGGTTTGAAACAAAAGGCGGGCGGCTTCACCCCTGGAGGTGTCACTTATTATTGTCCACATATATCATATCGAATATCTGCAAGTTACGAAATACATTTTTCTTTCTTTTTTTCTAACATATTGAACTAAATGTTTGTTTGTTGATCAGAAAAATGGAGAAGTTTCAGAGAAAGTTGAAGAAGGATGTGAAGGAATTGAGGAAGAAGAGTGCTTGATGAGGAGGACTCTAAGCGCCCATATAGATTACATTTACTCCCAACCCAACAGTCCCTGATGTATCTAATTAATTGTTCTCTCTTGTAAAAACCCTTGGTGCTTTAATAAAGAATATCAATATTATTAATGTATGGGTGTTGGATATGATGCATGTTTTCAAAATTGCTAATTTAGAGTTTTTTGTTCCTTGTATATATTTATTGCTTGTCTTTTTTGCACGCGCAAGGAGAAAAGTTTATGCATTGCATATCCATACTATTATACTCTCTGGACCTTTTTACATGACATTTTAAAAAAATGCATACCGATTAAGAAAAGCATTATTTCTTTCTTAATATCAGCAATTAATCTACTGACACATCACACCTAAAAAATCTATACCATTTCTGTCCTCAACTATTAAGGAAAGTATTATCACTTTTTTAATATCAGCAATTAATTTTATAGGCTATTTTTGGTATTGTATCGTTTATTGATATCTTTATCATTAATAATTTTCTCGTTATTCCAAAAACATAAAGTAAAATGAGACTTTTTTCTCTCTCCAAAATGATAAGTAAAAAGGAACGAACGGAGTAATGAAAACTCCTTATGCGGTCTAAGTTGATTTTGTCTTTTTTATAAATGTAATAGTTATAAGATAAAAGCAAAGTTCTCTCCAAGTATTTTCATTGGAAGTTATCCATGTTTCAATTATTAGAAATTTTGGTATGGAAATTGGAAAATAATATGAATAAGTAAATTATTTATAGGTGAGAGACGCAATCAGCTTTCTTTAAAGATTTACTTGTCTCCGCTCAAAGAGTTTGTTAATGGGTTTTCAAACATGATTCCTTCGGAACATAACAGAGTACGAAGTTTCTACTATCAGCAAAAATGGGACTTCGAAATTCTATTAGAAACACAAAAACATTAGAGATGAAGAAGTTGAATGATAGGCAGAGACTTCCTTTTATTTAGACCTGCAAAAGTCACACCTCTTTGAAATTATGACTATGGGTAAAAAAAACCTGTCAAGATAAAACTTATGAGAATATCTAAATTGAAAAAGGTTGAACAAGTAAATTATTTATAACTCTGAGAAGTAATCGGTTTTTTTCACGAATTTACTTCTCTCCACTCAAAGAGTTTACTAATGGGTTTTCAAATAAGATTTTTTCAGGACACAACAGAGTCCGAAGTTCCTACGATGAGCAAAAATCGAAGAAACTTGGAAATTCAAATACATTATGGGTTTTCAAATAAGGTTCCTTCAGGACACAAGAGAGTCTGAAATTCTTACGATCAGCAAAAATAAACTTCGAAATTGAAAAACATCATAGAAGAAGAAGTTGAATGATAGACAGGGAGTTGCATTTTGATTTCAAGTCAAGCCAACTGCTTAATCAAGACTTTAAATAAATAATATTATAAACTCACCAATAACCAGAGCCCCATAACTTATTAAACTTAAGAGGGTGATACTGTTATATATTATTGGATTTTTCACTCTCAACCTAACGTGGGACTGAAAGTTAACCCATAAGCTTAAAATCTCCAACAATTACCAATAAAATTTCTAATTAACTACCATTTAAATTTTCAAATGACAATCAATCTGTCACTCTTTTTAAATAACATAATTTTTTTTCTAATTGTTATATATAATATAAATCCCCGCTTCGAGCTATAGCCCTTTTCAATTTTGCCCCTCATAATTGCTTGAATGTCATTTCTGTTCTCACCTTCAATTCATCAAATCAAATTATCCTATCAAATTATCCTCACAATTATCTTTAGCCCTGCTTTGGGCTTTAATTTTGTATTGGTCTTTCAACTTTCATTATTAGTTTACTGTAATTTTCTACATCTCTTTAGGCTTTAAATTTGTACTTGGGCCCTTAACGTTTATCTTGGATTTACTATAATCTCTTTGTTCTAATTAAAAATAAGATGAAAATTAGATTTTCTAAAATCTCATCACTTTTATTATGAATTTGCTTTATCCATGAAATCTCATAAGGCATAACAATTTTGAGAAATTCATGCATCTTATATCTTTTACAAAATTTTTGTATGGTTATAATTGTTCAACAAGCTATTTTATATATATGTGTGTTTGTTTTCCTTCAAAAAATGTCTAAGTTTTTTTTACATTTGATGAAATCTCATAAATCATAACGATATAACCTTTTTATTCAAAAGATAACGATGTTTGTGGATAGATTTAAAGAAATAATGTCTGAATTTTTTTTAATATGTAATAATTGAAATCTTCACTTAGGACACGTTGACTTATTTAGGAATTTTCTAAAGCGATTTAGCGTCCATTGAATAAATACAAAAAATGAAAAAAGTTGTAAAGTCTAAGAAACTCGTATGAAATTGTTTTCAAAGAAAATAAATAAATTTTTCGAAATTATTTTGAGAAAAGTTTGGTCAAATTTGAATAAAGGTGTAATGCCCGAGGGACTTTTAAAAAATTGTTTAAAAGAAAATAAAGAAACTTTCCAAAATTGTTCTAAGAAAATTTAGGTCAAGGTTCGAATATGAAGGAGACAATGGATTTTAGATGAAATGTTGATTATTGCTCAAATAACTTATTTCTTGAATTCTTGGACAAGTTTGTGTATCCGTACATGACACGGAGACACTTGCTATCTAAAATCTATAATCCTATTCTCTCCCCCCCCCCCCCCCAACCCCCGAGAAAGACCCTTTTCGTAAAAGATCCAAAAATCGTATACAGAGATTCTAAAATATGAAAAAGAACGCACATGAGTTCTTTTGCCACAATAGTACTATTAATGAGCTCAATAAAATTAGAATTTTATGCATGATAGTACTTATTAATGAGCTCAATAAAGCTAGAATTTTACACCTAAAATTTGATAAATAGAGAAAAATTATATTTCACATTACACTTAAAATTAATATTATTTATTAGGGTAAATTGTCAAAAAAAAAAACCAAACATTTTTTTTTCTGTTATCAAAAACCCCCGATCTCGAAATGTTAGTCAAGACCCCTTTTAAAAAGTTTTTTGTTGTCAAAAAACCCCTTACCTGTGATATCTAGTAACTGCCTGCTATATTTAGTTTCCTGTGATATCTAAGCAGTAGCTAGCGATATCTAACAGTTGTCTATGATATCTAAATCTTTTCCTGCGATAGTATGAATCGATTGGATATAGCAAGCTACTATGTAGATACGGCACGAAAAATTTTCGGGGGGTTTTTTACTACAGCCGCGAGGCCCGCGGGTTTTTCACAGCGGAAAAATGTGCTTGGTTTTTTTTTCTTGACAATTTACCCAATTTATTATAACATTTCAGAAAAATAAGATATTATTTTTGGGAATTTTTATAATTAAATAACAAATATATTGAATATTTTAATAAGGCGGTATAATTAAATTACCGATAAATTGGGAAAAATTTGGAAAATTATGGAAATTACTGAAATGAAGGTGCTTTTTGTGAAATATGCAAATTATAAGTTTTTATGATTATTTATATTCAATTTTAATGCTAATCGCGATTAGATATCGTTAATCGTGCATTAAGCTACTTTTGTGCACATTAAATGCGCCAAGCCATTTTCACACATGTTACATTTTCCTACATAATATTTTGTTTTGGATGGTGTTGTTTTGAAATTAAGAGAAAAGAAAAGAAAAGATAACAAAAGAAAAGAAAAAGAAAAGAAAAGAGTAAACAAATAAGCATGGGAAGTAGTTATGAGGCATGGTGCTTTGACCTTAGACACTCTCTCTCTTTCCCTCACTCCCTCCAAGCTCCAGCAACAGCCCCCCGCTTTCCCTTTCTTCTTCCTCTTCTTCTCTTCATTCAAGCTTTAAAACTTCATCCAAAGTCCACCCCCTCTACACAAAAAACTTGCACAAGCTCACAAGCTCACAAGCTATACTATGAACCAAGAAAGTTGGCATTTTGGTGCTCTAGGGGATTCATAAGTGCCAAAGAAGGTAATTTCTGCACCATCATAATTGTATTTCGATTCCTTAAGTATCATACAAGTTTAGAATCGATATTGTGTATTTTAGCGAATTTTGACAATTTCAAGTTAGGGATTAGGGTTGAATTGATCCCAAAGGTGAAATTGAGGTGTAATTAAGGACTACAACCCCTATTATGATGATGAAGTGGACTGAACCTGAGACTTAAACCCCGGATTACGAACTTAGAAACCCGATATCGGAAAAATTATGGATTCTGTGAGAGTATAAAGAAATCTGCTGACACCTGGGGGACCTGAAAATTATTTAGCAAACACAGAGGAGTGTGCAGGCATACTAGGACCCCCCACTGAAACCATAGCCCGTAATTCCTCTCCTTGGCCGCCAATATATTCGTTCTCGCCGCAATTTGCGGCCAGACCTGCTTCAAATTGGTCCATATTGGTTCTGTGGCTTTATCTCCAGTAAACTAGACTGCTCCCATATGCAAAATTGGCTAATTTGACCTAGGGTAAAATCTGGGACCATTTTCTTGACTTGCTGCTTTGTATTTCGTAATGTTTTTGGATTTAAGTTTTGGTATTTGTCATTGTATTCCGTCGTGTGGCGTTTGAACGCCAACGATTAGGGTTATTGGTTGTGTTTTGCATGCGAGACTATAGATTTTAACATATCGGTGTTTCGTACGACCTTTTGGTTTTCATGCGTGATTTGGTTTAAAATGCTATATGTGATATGTAGGTACCTCACGAGGATTTCGAGACGACAAGTAAGCGCGTGGCGACATCGGCATCGGCAAGCAAAGATCAAGGTGAGTAAATTTATTGTAAGGTTACTAGGCACTCTAACAAGGTTCTACAAGGCATCAACCATGCCCGGTTAAAATTTTAGCCATGCTTAATAATCCTAAACAAGATCTTTGCTAGATAATTAGGGTAACACATGCAAGTGAATAATAATTATCACTAAGTGAATACGAAATACAACCTTTGTAGATCGGTCCTTCATTTCTAAAGCTCCTTGTTGTAGTCCCTTCGCTGCGATCATCGAACTCCCGGACTCTCGGACGGCTCCATGAGAAGAGGGCAACGGTTTCGCTTGAAGTCTTCGAGGCTGAAGATTATCTACGTCGAGAGAATACGAACTCAAGCTTCTACTTCACTAACAAGAGAATTAGTGAAGCAAACACCCTAAACTAAAGTGCTGGTCTAGTAGAGAATGATGAAATAGGAAATGGGTACACTTTAGAATTTCTTTTCTCACATTGTTTCTCTCTCTTTATCAAACCCTAGCAAGAATTTGAAGGAGGAAGAAGATGAACTCAAAAATGAGAATGAAAACTAACTAAAGAGAGAGTGTGCTAACCATGGGTGAGTGGGTATCATATATTAACTCACGTAGAGAAATAACCATGGCTAATTATAGTGGTTAGGTTTATTAATATCCTAAGTAAAACAAAACTAGTGGACTTTGGTCAATGCACTCACAAGCTTCATGAAGCTTCATGCACTTGAACAATTATCCACTAATTTTGTATTTACTTTGTATATTAAAACCCCACCAATATAATTATAATGGTATATGTCTCTTACACCCATGTAGAGTGTATCAACAACCATGATACAAAATGAACACAAATAAATATATATCACACATATATTAAGTTGTGCACAAGTGAGAAAAACAAATGCTTAAGTGAACCAATGTTAGTTAATATAAATTAGTATATCACATATACAATTATACACTAAATTATTAAATCAACACTTGACTTAATAATCCGGTTATATCACATATAACCGACTAACATCCAATGTATCGACTTATCGAATCAACCCTTGATTCGATAACCTGGTTATATCACATATAACCGATCGATACAAACATCGTGAGAATTGAATACGGTATCACATACTCGCATTATTCTCGGTCCCGCACATATCACATATGCGCTCTTATTTCGTTTTGCCTGAGCCAGTAAAACATCTATGTAGGACTCTAAAGACCCGTCAATACGCCGACAGTAGGTGATGATCATATCAAGCACCCAAAAGCCGTCAGCGGTACTAGCTGGACGTAACGGCTACCCGGGTATTGAGCGATCAGAAGATCAGCAAGCAAGCCCGCTCCAACTCCTGCAAAAAGCCTGACAGTGACACTACCGTACAGTCCGGTCTCCTTGTCTGATATGTTGCATATCAAGTCTAGGGGTGGTAAACGTCAGACCCCAATAACCGATAAGTCATGCCGATGCGAGGCTCATAACGGGTCGAGAAACTACTGGTAACACTTAACAGTAAATCTCTAAACCAGCCCTGGCCAGGGACTTCCCTGTTATGGCCAATCGAGCATAGCGAAACATCAACCCCCAATACCGGGAGAGACGAAACCCCTCCTATCGCTCATTGCCTCCATGTGACTCGGGACTGTACCCAAAAACCACCGTTTTGCACGCCCTCTTGGACGTGGTAAGGTGGAAATCAAAACACAGTGGGAATCACACAAGACTCTATGACGATCTCGGGTCTACAGACTAACCTGTACCAGTGTCACCAGAGAACTGCCATCTGACGTAAGGTATAATACCATATGGGAGTTCTCGGCGAGTCCGTCCAGTGTACCCAGTCTCCACTGAGCACCCGTATATCATCTCTGATGTCAAACACCAATGGATATGGGATCATCCATCGCCCATCTACATGGGTCGAGAATGTATACGCTAGTCTACTCTGGTATATCAATGCCCCGTCTTGATACACCCATAACTAGGGACCTTGAAGGATGTACTTATGGACTACCATGTCCCCACTAGTATGATCCGCATCATAGTCCAGGTAGTCAAGTACACATCCTAAGGGCTTTACCAACATGTAACAGAGAGACAATCAGTATACACGTTAAGGTAAAGAGTAACCAGATAGCATACTATTATGTCGAGCAAGAAAGTCCTCCCTATATATGTCCAAGCATCCACTACAATATACATCTCATGTATAGTAATGGCCTCTCGGGCATACATATAACTAACAATCTCCCACTTGCACTAGGGCCATCTGATAACAGTGGTTGTAGTATCCCATACTCAACCATCCCTTAATAGTCTCTCTCTAGGAAAGGCCTTTGTGAGTGGATCCTCCGTGTTGTCCTCTGAGTCTACTCTCTTAACCTCGATCCTCTAGAGATCAACCATCTCCATGATCAGGTGATACTGCCTTAGAATATGTCTGGATCACTGATGGGACGGGCGTTCCTAGTCATGAGCCACAACTCCATTATCACACAATGGTTAGGAACGAAGTTCATCTCATGAACTGATATACACCCAGACTGCCTCTTTGGTAGTATATTTGGTAGCGATGTATCCAGCCTTTATCGTCTAGTATGCCACGGTATCTAGCTTGGAACTCTTCCAACATACCGTCCCTTCACTGAGGGAAAAGACAATGCTTGCGACTGACATTCAGTCGTTCTTATCACCCTGGAACTTTTCCAGTGGTTCTCTCCAGGATCAATTGATACCATCTCACTGTAGCTAGTGAGTATCCTAATATCCAATTAGATCGATCTCATAGATCCAAAACCCAGGATTTAGTAGGTATCACTTTGATCCTATATGGAGAATCATTGTGATAAGCGGAGATTGATCGAGCGTAGCATAGGAAACTCCTTTCCTATCAAGAGTATGTTATCCATGTACTCTACGAGGATCACCACCATACTCCCTACTACCCTTTTTGTATATACAAGGTTCATCTACCATTTTGATGAAGTCAAACTCTTTGAATAACACATCAAAACAGACGTTCCAACTCCGCGATGCCTGCTTTATCACATAAAACATCTTGCACACGTTTCCGCTGCTCTCACTGTCTACGAAGTCCTCTGACTGTGTACTTATAGACTCTCTCTTCTAAAGCATCATTTAGAAAAGCAGTCATAACACCCAACCGCCAGATATCGTAGTCATGGTATGTAGCCGTGGCAAGTAGAATCTGGATGGACTTAAGCATAGATTTGAAAGTCTCAACTTTTCCATGTACACCAAGTAATCTTCTCAAGATATACTTGCTCCTGATGGGGATTTAACCCTTCAGATAAGGCAACCAAAGTCCATACTTTGTTGGTGTATAAAGATTCCATCTCATATCGTTTAGCATCCAGCCATTCTTACAGAGTCCCACTCCTGATGGCCAGCTCGAAACTAGTTAGGTCATCATCACATGATGCAATCCTCGCTCCCACTGTCATAGAGAAACCGAAGTATCTCTCAGGTGGGTGAGGAACCCTACAAGATCGGCGGAGAGGCTGAGCTTCGTTGGAAACTATTGAATCCTTTGGTTCTACAAAATCATCAGCTGCAGTTTGTATAGCTGGAACTCCTTCCATTTCTACCTCATGTTCATTAATTTCTTCACAAGAAATTCCCTTTCACAAAGGTGGCATATTGAGAAACAAAACATCTTTTGTTCCTCGGTTTGGTAGAAGATATTCCCTATATATGGGAGCGAACCATGTCTCACGAAGGAGGAAGAACGCCGAGCGATAGCGACTTGAGGAAAAAGCGAGATGAAAGGTTGGGGGCCCTAGGGCGGGCCCCGCCACCGTTTTATCATTGCATCCAACGGCGCCCGTCAACTCCCGCCGAAACGACTCCTCATGACCAGCGGTTCCGATCGCTCCACGTGTCGGTCCTGTACTGGATGGCACCCAATCAGGCGTTGTAGGCCCGCGTACGTCGCACCGGCCAGCCGCCCCTTGACACATGGACCATTGCTTCAGTTACATAGTGCTCGAACCGGCACACCCCCTTTAAGGTGCGAAGACCCCGCTTTGGTTCGCTAGCAGAAAAGAAGACCAATGGACCGAGGGCTTGCCCCGACGAAACTATAGAGGGGATCTCACCTCAGGAGGCCCGGCAGTCCACTCCTGACCCGACCACTAGCTGGTCGGGACAAGAGTGGGGGGCTAATGATAATGCTCGATATTGGCTGCCTCCAAGATCAGGAAACGTGACAGATGACATGTCCCAAGGCTCAGAAGACAGGGTCCTCATGGGCCGACCAGGCCCCTCGGTACCCGACCCGCAAGCGCAAATTGGCCCACCTCGGGGCCCCTGCGAATATGCCTCCTCGGCCACTCAGCTCGCCCCGAGCTGCCACAAGACCAAGACTCCTCGGCCTCCTCGAGCCCCATGCCGAGGCCGTCTTCCTCGGTCCTCCGACCAACTCCACTGCTCACAGGCGTAACTGTCGTTCCGCAAGTCTCGCCATGCGCGGATTCTCCGCTAGCAGCATCCCACGTTCCACGCCATCACGATCTCCATTAATGGGCGATCCGCTCTTCACACGGGCTTGACGTCGGGAGCGTAACTGCCGGCGAAATTCTCGCGCGCCGCTGCTGCATGCCACCACCGCTATATAAACCCCCATCATAGAGGGTTTAAGCAAGCTATTTTTTACACTTACGCCGTTACTCTGCTCGGATCTTGTCACTAACTTGAGCGTCGGAGGGTCCTCGGTGGTACCAAACCACCCCGGGAATTCTTTGCAGGTACTCAGCGGCAACCTCCTCACCCAACCTTCTCCTCTCAAAACCCATTGAGACCCACACGCAACGAAGGACAATCAACCAAGTTCACCTTGAGATTAACGGAAGATAAAATCTGACGGAGGCCCGAAAAGGAGCCCCATCAGAATCCTAGATTTCCTAGAGACATTTCCATGCAAGATTTTAAGCAAATAATATCTGAATATTTAGAATTACCTCCCAAAAAGGGATACCTTAAAATTAAAATCCTAGCAAACTTATTCCCATTCAAATTCAAATTGGTGTCTATTGGATTATCAAATATATTCTCATTAATACAACCACCAATAGGACACGGTCACCGACCATTGGCCATCCTCCGTTGGTTGACCGATCGTCGTCCCTACCCTCGTCGTCATCTGCTGCCGTCGACCTCCAGTCCTTCAGCGACCATCACGACTTCCGACCATCAGCCCTTCTTCGCTTATCATTGATCGCAGCCGACTGCTGCTATCATCTATCGAAGTCGAGCGCCATTGCTACGATCGTTGCAATTTCTTACTCGCTGGGTACCACCTCCACAGCTTATCGCGAATCGTTCATCCTGTGTAGGCCGCCGCCGCCAAAACAACCAATACTTTCCAAACACGTTGCACATATGTAATACCTGTAATGATTAAAATTAATATACTAAAGACATTATTACAACATTCTCGAAATCTGACTTGTCCGCATCACATTCCCTGAGAAGAGTGGATTCTTGCATGTTTCAAGCACCACTTTAATTAAGAAGGCTGCGGAGAGCATTTTTCTTCTTTAATATAACTTTTCTTTGTAAAAGCAAAAAAGCTCTTTACATCTACACAAAAAGACAGTCAAATTGGACTCCTCTAGGTGTTTAGCTATTAAATCGAACCACTTATAAATACACAATAATTAAGTTTAATTTGCTACTAATCCTGGAAGGTACCGCAAATTTTGTCTCAAATTTACTTTTATTTCCATTGATTTTATAGATGCTATTTAGATAGTATTGGGAATGCTTACTGCGTATGATTTAGCTAATAAAATAACATCTATGACTTCATACGGAATTTGTTGGTAAAGGAGAATGTTAAAGTTAGGGAGTGCAATAATTTCCAAACTTCAATCTATAAGGCCATTGACCTGAGACAAAAAGAAAAAGATAGAAAAATAAGAAAAGAAAAAATAACCTACATATTATTTTACACTGTCTCATAAGCTCTCACACTACACACATATGTCACACACGTCGCACACAAGCACACAATACACACACGCAACCAGGATACCCACGAATTTATCTCGAAAGCATTAATTTGTGGCCACTTCCCTTTCTGGAATTCCTAACCCCTTACTCTCCCTAAGAGGGAAAGTGCTGGTGCCAAGTGAGCTACCTAGCCCATTGGTAATAACCTACATTCTTCAACATGATATTTGTTCTTCTTTTGGCCATAACTGATCTTTATTTGATTTAATCTCAAATTTAATCACATGGCATCTGGACTCTTATGATTAGAGTGCGCCTTATCTCTTATTTGGTCTAGAGTTGTCATTGTTGGTCCCGGATAAAATGGGCAACGACTTGACTTTAGTTAGTTTCCATACTTTATTAATACTAAATTATGCAGAAAATTAATTAACTGTTCGTCTGCAGTAATAGAATTTGCTTACGGTCCTAAATTCCAACCGAGCATTCAAACCAGAAGAAATTTAGGCAGAAAAGATAGCGACACACCATATATAGCAAGCTGCATTGACCAACTAATCATATCATACTCTTAGATTAATGTAATGTTCACACAATAGAAACAAACATAATCCACTTACAAAGGGCCTGGAGTAGCTCATGGGGAGATCCGGGATCGAACCGGCCGGGATATCCCATTAACGAGGGGGTGGCTAATTTATCCCATCTATTATCTCGAGAAAAAAAACATAATCCGCTTAATTAAACACAAAGTCTTCCGAAGTGTGCTTGAAAATTATTTTCTTTGATCGGACGCACTATACACGTAATATAAACCTAATTAAGGTGCATGGCATGGATTTTGAAACAGGTAAAATAACAACACACTTTTCACATAAAAAATAAAAAAATACTATAGAACAAAAACTTGATCATATAAAAAGAGACCATTCGACCTGTGGGGACGTGTTAGAATGTAAGTGCATGCTTGTGTGTTTGTCGGTATTCAAAATTAATTACAGATTTACCTTGGAACCAAAACTGATGTTAGATAAGTTGGTATGCTTACTTGTGTGCCATGAAAGTGGTTATTGTTTGTATCATAGTCAAAAAATCCAATGTGAACGAAAATTCAACAACTTTGAATCATTCATTAACATTTAACAAGAACCAACAGTTTTGATGTGAGATCCCCAAAACTTCATACATGATTAATTTCAAACGTCAAGACAAAGAAAATCCAATAATCGAGAAGACTAATGAAAAATAATCCGCGGTCTGTTTTGTACTGATCCATAAAATTCTGCATGATATGAATCAACTTATGTTGACAACACAAACTACAAAACGTGTTTCTGGATGATTCTAAATCAATTCAAACGTGTTTGGGACGTTGACAATACAAATTAGGAATGGTGGGAAAAATATTCTCTATAAATTAGTTATTGTTGAGAGCATGGTTCCAGGGATAGGTGTTTTTGAATTTTTTTAGTCAAATATAGATATCCATCTTTCTTTACCATACCTAATCAAATCAAAAAAATCAATGACTGATATTATTTATTTTCTATTTTCAAGAGATATCCTAATCTAAATATTACAAACGAAATTATTCCAACTATATACATACCGCTATCATGACTGCCGCCAACGGCTGTTGATACCATCATCGCAGCCACCCACCGCCATCTGCTCTCCACCAGCCGTCGTCGAACGTTGCCATTGTGTATATATATTATATGGAATGGAATGATCAATAGATACCAAGAATCACATTATTATTCCAAGTAGAGGTACAATCCATATATATACCAAGCCAGCCCTAAAAGATATTCAAATGATTGTTTGGTATAACTCTAGAACTGGTTCATTTTAAAAGTTTTTGAAGTTAATAAAAATGACATCACCTAGAATATTTATGGAGAGAAGGCAGCAAAGGCAGTACTTGCTCTGAGATTCAGGAAAAGGACAAAGCCGGGGAGTTCTCCATTTTTGTCCCTTCGACGTTAAAGTTCAAGTTAGTATGGAGAGGATAAAATCAAGCTATAGCTATGAGAAATACCCCTTTATTCCGTCAGGTATCACCGGACGGAATAAATATCTACCCGATAAAATAAACTTATTCCGTTGGGACATATCCCATGGTTGGGTGGTAAATTTATTTCGTGGGGTCTTTATTTCGTCGAGTAGAAACCGACTGGACAAATGCTGATTTACTAAAACGTTTCAGGGTTTTTTTTCCACTTATTCCATCGGGTTACTACTACGAATATGGGTTGCCCCTACAGATGGGAAAATCTGTAAGGGAAACTTTTGTTTGCCCCTACGGTTTATACCGTAGGGGCAAAGAATGCCTCTATGATGTCCACCATAGGAGCATATATAATATAAAAACAATTAAAAATTTTGTTTTTTATTTGCTTTACGATGCCGCAAGAGCAAGAGAAATCCTTACGATGGACACCATAGAGACAAATAAGGGATTTTTTTTAAAAAATAAAACAGATACCCCACGTTTATCTTATCATAGAGCCCTAAAAAAAATTTCCCACGCTTACCTTACCATCGAGCCCGCACCGTCCCATTCCAAAAAAAATTCACCCGGCCCCTTTCTCCTCCATCACCGCCGCTCGAACACCATCTCCGTCGCTCAAGCTCCTCCTCCTTCGCGAGCTCCTAATTTTCCTTCTCCTCAATCGTCGCCGCGCTCTAGCTGGAGCCTCCTGGATCGCCGCCGCCCTCCTCGTTAACGTCAATCCTTAGCTCCTCCTAGATCTTTTCCGGCTTTCTAGATCCTTGTCAAGGTTAGTTAGTTTGCTGAAATTAAATTTTAATTTTC
Organism: Agapanthus africanus; assembly: GCA_030015575.1. NCBI lineage: Eukaryota > Viridiplantae > Streptophyta > Magnoliopsida > Asparagales > Amaryllidaceae > Agapanthus > Agapanthus africanus. The sequence continues at coordinate 191,252,789 of CM057345.1, forward strand.
CTAAATTTTGTATTAATTTGATTTTTTAATTTTAGGATTTTAATTTTAGGTTTTGATTTTGTTGGTGTTACTAATGTTGTTGTTAGGGTTAAGGTTTATGGTTAGGGTCGGGTTAGGGTTTTATTAAGGTTAGGGTTTGGGCTAATTATGGGCTTAATTAGGGTTAGGGTTATAATTAGGGTAGGGTTAGGATTAGGGTTAGGGTTATAATTAGGGTAGGGTTAGGATTAGAATTAGGGTTATGGTTAATGATTAGGATTAGGGTTAGGTTTAGGTTTAGGGTAATTAGGGTTGTGGTTATGGTTAGCGTTACGGTTAATGATTACAGTTAGTGTTAGGTTAGGTTTATGGTTAAACTTTGGGTTAGGGTTAAATGTTAGGGTTAGGGTTTGTGTGTGCGTGCGTGTGTATGTGTAATTTACCAACAATAGTTAAGGGTATTTTAGTGTAATTTAGCAAAAGAGCAATAGTTAAGGGTACTTTAGAGAATTGTGTGTGTATGTGTGTGTGTGTTTGTCTTTCTTTTTGTGTGTCTCTATGTGTGTGCGCGCGCACGTGCGCGTAACTCCAACTCTAAATCCAAAAATCTTAAACTTCATTAAGAAAATCCAAAACGTTTAAAACTTTATCTTAAACTAAAAACTTTCAAACACTTGAAATTGAAACGTAAACGTAAATATAATTCAATTTAAATATTACACTAAGTGTATATATGATACTCGATGATAATATGAAAATTTCATATTCTCATCGCACTACTACAATAAGGGATTGCCCCTACGGATAAAGCCGTAAGGGAAAAGCACTGCCCCTACGGATATATTCGTAGGGGCACAAAAATACACCATAAGTGTAAAGGCCGCAGATGAAAGTTTTCGCTCTGAACATGCTCCTACGGAGTAATAATTGCCCTTATGTTTTATGTAACTCTAAGTTACACACCCCGGTAGTGTGCGAGGAGGCGGAATAGGTAAAAATCAAAATTTTCTTACAAGGTAACATAGACTATGCTTAAGGATCTTTGCTAAACCATTACTAACAAACAAACTAGAGGTTTTATCCACTATGCTAGAAGATTATACCTCATGCTACAAGTACTTCAGGTCTTCTCCGCTGTCCTCCTCATCTCCGTAGGCTCCAAGGGTCGATCCGGATCGTGGCTTCTTCAACGGCCTCCTTGAGTCGAAGACGATCCACCCGAGATTTTATAGTCCAAGCTCTATCTCAAGACCGAGGTAACTAGGTCAACAAGCTTGCTAAACTTGATAGCCTGGATGATGTAGAGTAAGAAGATAGATTTGTTTGTCTATTGAAATCCTAATTTTCTCAACACATGAGAGCTTAAGGGATTTCTAGTGAGGAAGAAGAAGGAGAGCAAATATGGGAGCTCTCATGAAGAGAGAGAAGATGTATGAGATAATGATCCATGGAAAAAAGAAAACAAATCTTTTATCATGATAATTATGATGACAACCTTGATTTGACCATTATCATGTCACCATTAATGCTAAGCAAAATATCTAGTGCTTAACAAAAATATTTAAGTCAACCATGGTCAACATGGTCAAATGGTCAAACTAATTAGCCATGACACAATTATCATTAAAAAGATTAGTAAATATTTTCCTCCAGCTCATAATGATTTTAATCAAGTCAATGGTCAAAACCCTAATGAGGCATCTCCTTCATTGTTACTCACATTCGTGCATACACACCCGCATCCGCATTATGAAGAATACGAATACTAAGAGACAAAACAGATCCATCAATATAATACTAAGATCCGGCTTAAACCAAAGCCGACTAGTATTATCCGCCCGAACGTCATACGCGCACCAGTGCATGTAAGTGATCGAAGCCCTGCCGTAAAACCATACGGTCTCTGCACGTTTTGCCCAGTGCAGGGAAACTTTCTGTGTGGGACTCTAAAGACTCGACACTACGCTGGCAGCTGGACATCCTCATGTCTTAAGGTACTTAAGACAGGGTTTCTTCCTACTCCACATCTGATATGGTGTGGTAGGCACAGTCTTGGTTGGAACCTTGTTCAAAAGATATGCAGCTGATTCTAGTGCATAACCCCAGAAGGATCGTGGTAACTCATCCTTACTTATCATGGAACGAACCATATCCAATAGGGTTCGATTCCGCCTTTCCGATACACCGTTGTGTTGTGGTGTGTATGGAGGAGTAAGCTGAGAGAGAATTCCATTCTCTTTTAAGTAGCCCAGGAACTCGGCACTTAAGTATTCACCACCTCGATCAGATCTCAGTGTCTTGATACTATTGCCTGTTTGCTTTTCCACATCATTCTTGTATTCCCAGAATTTCTCAAAGGCCTCGAATTTATACTTCATCAAGAAGACATGTCCATATCTAGAGAAATCATCCGTAAAAGTAATGAAATAGGAATAACCACCTCGCGCATGTGTAGACATTGGACAACATACATCGCTGTGTATGAGTCCCAAGAGCTCGCTCGCTCTTACTCCGTATCCAGTGAGCGGAGTTTTTGTTATCTTTCCCATGAGACAAGTTTGACAAGTAGCATAAGACTGATATTCGAACAGATTCAAATATCCCTTTCTATGTAACTTCATCAACAGTGTTTCATTGATGTGACCCAGTCTAGAATGCCATAAGAAAGCTTTATTTTTTTCCGGATACTTTCTTTTAAGTGTGTTCTGGACACTGAAAACTTGAGCTTGATTTAATACGTATCTTCCGTTTTCTAATGTACCTGACCCAATCAGAACTTGATTTAGGTGGATGTGGACCACATTGCTCACAAATGTAAAATCATATCCTTCCTTAGAAAGTAAGGATACAGATATGATATTACAAGCCATATTAGGTACATACAAACAGTTACATAGAATCAATATCTGCCCACTTATCAATCCTAGATGATAGTCCCCTACGGATTCAGCGTCCACGCTCATTCCGTTCGTAACTCTGAGAGTTATATCACCTAACCTGATAACTCTACGGTTTCTCAAAGTCTGTAATGAATTACAGATATGAGATCCTGATCCGGTATCTAGCACCCAGGAAGTAGAGTTAATTGACATACAGTTTTCTATTACAAACACACCCGAAGCCGAAGCCACAACATGCTTCGAATCCTGGCTTCTGGCTTTCAAAGCCCTGCAATCCCTCTGTCAATGTCATTTTCCGTAACAATAGGGACGTCCCTCCTTCCCTATATCTAGTCCCGAAACTTTTGCCCTTCCCTTTCCTTCTACCTTCCTAACACCGCATATCGGCTTTGTGGAGGTCTTCTTCTTCTCACCCTTTGCTCTCACCTTGGATGCAGAAGAGGAAGATTTCCCAATAAGCAGAGCGGGTGTCTCCCTGGTTTCTTTCAGGGTGTAAGTAGAGGGTAGAGACTGTAGAATCAAGTCAGTATGTGACTCATTCTTCAACGTGGTTCTCAGGTCCCTGAGCTCATCAATATAGCTAGTTATTGTAAGGACGTTGTCCCTTACAGATGACTCGACAGCCAACCTCGCTTGAAGCAATTCTTTCGAGGTCTCATATCTTGCGATACGAGATTTCTCTCCATATAAATCTTTTTTATGGAGGAAGACAGAAACTAAGTCCATCTTCTCCTGCTGTCTCTGGTATGCACCATCAACTGAGACCAACACGAGGCACTTGGCATTCACACAGTTCTTTTCCGATTTCTTACGGATATCAATATCCGTGACGATGGAAACTGGTCCTGAGACGGCGGGGGTTTGAGTAGTGAAGAGGTGTCCTGGCTTGTCATGGGTAATGGACATCTGGACAGAGCTTTGCCAGTCATTATAGTCAGATTCAGTCATTTTATTATCTAGATGTAACCTATGCTGGTCACTGGGTCGCTACAATTAAGAGAGAGAGAAGAAAACACTTAGCATGATGCTCTTGCAAGTTTAGATTGGTTTTTAATTTATCTAAACAGGATGGCTCCCACTGTTTCTTGAATCCTTCCTCAAACCATAAAAGAAAAATTAGTCAGGATTGATCCCATCATACAATTCTTGCTTAACCGTTCGGCCAGGCTAGTGTTGGTACTTCGAGGGAGCTTTTACGACACTTTCACGAACTTCCTTAATTAAATAACCTATTTTCCCAGGAGGCGTAGCCCCGCTAACACTGTTCTAGACAGCTACTTGGTTTATAGCATTGATTGTTAAGTGAAAAAATCTCCCGAGGAGTAGTCGATACTCACAGTAGGATCGGGATCCAAATATCATTATGTGATAATGTTGAAGGAATCCTACTAATATTATCAAACTCCAAATGGTATGCAACACTAGCAAGTTTCAATTTCCTTAGAAACTCCCGATATGGATTTTTGCCCCATACTCTTATGACCTTGACGAAGGTCAACAAATCATAAGTCACATGTCAAGTTCTACCCATCATTGTCCAGGCTAATTTGAACCCACCCGTATATACCCTTGACGATGGTCAATAAGGTAATACGACTATCCCAAACCAACGCATCTATCTATGCTACATATGAACATCCAACAGCTACCAATCACCATGCCTTGACAAACGTCAACAAACATAGCTTGAATACTATAGAATATTCATATGAAATGACGGAGGGCTACGAATGGTTTTGGCGAAACCGTGAATATAGTGAACTTGATATAATCGAAGGAACCTGATAGCTTTTAAAAGGAGTGGTTTAAACTCCGTATTTAAAAGTTTTGCTATTTTGAAAAAACCGAGTGGTTTTGAAATTGTTCCAACGATTCAGCTTTGTTTTGTTTTCTTTGCATTAATATAATGCGTCCCATCAATTAATCCTACCATTGCAGAAAACAACGAAAATATAACGTACGCTTATGCCATCCGCATTCGCCACGGGGCCCCGTCATCACCCGTTAGGTTACGTAACTAACGACAGAGTAGGGGCTGGACTAGCGTGGATGCAAAACATAAGCAACGTCTACTAGATATCATATATAGATATATATACATTCGTCAGACGCAATGATAGGCATTCCAGATCACAGATGAACACTTTGGATATACTAGGAATTCAGCATTTCGTTTGAGCCTGTAACGAAAGACGGATTCCACGATCGTGATGAATAGTCAAACCCCACCCTAGACCCCTACAGGTGCGCCAAACTACCCGCCAAATACCCGAAATGAAGCAACCTCTCTCAACAAAGTGAGTAGGCCACTCGGCACTTCAAAGTACCTGGTAGTTTGTGCACCCCACCTTGGGTCTATCCTAGGAGCAGAAAACAGTAAAAGAAATAATATACAATGGTGGCTACAATCTCAACCCGGATGTGTGACCATAAAATAATATTACATCAATTTACAATTTACTGTGAATGAAAAATGAAAAATCTCATCTCACATCCCCGGCTATTCATCCACGACGATCCAACAAGTTCATATGCACAATCCAACATCACAGATCACAGATATGTACAACCCCCACTAATCGACGTATAGCGATTAGTAAACATTCAGTACATATATCATATCACAGATAAAATCCGATTAGCCAAAGTTCTTAGAATTTCGATCGATAACCAGATTTGAATCTACCCCAAGTACAACACAGTACTCAAAAATTCTGGGTGGAAACAAAGTATCGAAAAAATCACAATACACCAAGCTAGACAATCTGTAGGAAAAACGAGTTGACTCGGAGTCGACTCGGCCGTGGATCCGCGGCGCAATGCATGGTTTCGCCGCGCTTCCACGGCGGTCTGACCGAGTCACAAGCTCGTTTTTCTTGGGTGTCCATAAAAAAGCCTGCACGTATTTTTAAGGTACCTGCAAAAATTTTTGGACCAGTTTTGAAAATCGACAGAAAAGTGCATTTTTGTTCATGTTTTCGGGATTTTTCCGTGATCGAATTTCTAACACTTTGCTAACATGTTAGTAATGGTATAGTTAGGCTCTGATACCACTGTAACTCTAAGTTACACACCCCGGTAGTGTGCGGGGAGGCGGAATAGGTAAAAATCAAAATTTTCTTACAAGGTAATATAGACTATACTTAAGGATCATTGCTAACAAACAAACTAGAGGTTTTATCTACTATGCTCGAAGATTATACCTCATGCTACAAGTCCTTCGGGTCTTCTCCGCTATCCTCCTCGTCTCCGTAGGATCCAAGGGTTGATCCGGATCGTGGCTTCTTCAATGGCCTCCTTTAGTCGAAGATGATCCACCCGAGAGTCTATAGTCCGAGCTCCACCTCAAGACCGAGGTAACTAGGGCAACAAGCTTGTTAAACTTGATGGCCTAGATGATGTAGAGTAAGAAGATAAATTTGTTTGTCTATTGAAACCCTAATTTTCTCAACACATGAGAGCTTAAGGGATTTCTAGTGAGGAAGAAGAAGAAGAGCAAACATGGGAGCTCTCTTGAAGAGAGAGAAGATGTATGAGATAATGATCCATGGAAAAAATAAAACAAATCTTTTATCATGATAATTGTGATGGTAAACTTGATTTGACCTTTATCATGTCACCATTAATGCTAAGTAAAATACCTAGTGCTTAACAAAAATATCTAGTCAACTATGGTCAACATGGTCAAATGGTCAAACTAATTAGCCATGACACAATTATCATTAAAAAGATTAGTAAACATTTTCCTCCACCTCATAATAGTTTTAATCAAGTCAATGGTCAAAACCCTAATGAGGCATCTCCTTTTTTGTTCCTCACATCCGTGCATACATACCCGCATCCGCATTCCGAAGAATACGAATACTAAGAGACAAAACTGATCCATCAATATAATACTAGGATCCGGCTTAAACCAAAGCCCACTAGTATTATCGCCCGAACATCATATACGCATAAGTGCACGTAAGTTATCGAAGCCCTTCCGTAAAACCATACGGTCTCTACACCTTTTGCCCAGTGCAGGGAAACTCTCTATGTGGAACTCTAAAGACTCGACATTACGCTGGTAGTTGGTTTAACCACAGGCCGCAAGCGGTACTGGTTGTACATAACGGTCCCCAGGTAGATGTCAATAAGAAGGCTGATGAGGAAAACCCATCCGAACTCCTACTGAGCCTGAATGTGACAATCTCCGTACAGTCTGGTCTGTTCGTCTAAGAGTATCTCATATCGGGCCTTGGGGGCAGTAAACATCAGACCCCTAATAGCGGTATAAGTCATGTCGGAGTGTAGCCCAGAACGCCCTGAGAAACTACTGGAACACCTACCAGTAAATCTCGCTTGCCCTGGCCAGGGACTTTGTGTAATGGCTCTCCAGACACAGCGCGATATCAACCCCTAATACCGGGAGAGACGAATCATGTCTAATCGCCACTTCCTCTAAATGCTTCGGGACTGCACCCAACTACTACCTGTTTGCACGACTCCTTTGAGCCATGGTAAGGTAGTAATCAAAGTACAGTGGGAACACACTCGAGGCGAAGTGGCAGTGTCAAGTCGACGGACTAAACTGTGTTCATGTCACCTGGGAACTGCTATCTGACGATAGGTATAATACTCACCAGCAGTTCCCTACGAGTCCTGTCCGGTGTACTCGTAACCTAACGAGCACCTGCATACTATCTCCAGTACGACGTACTAATGGCTATGGGACAGACCATCTCTCCTGCTGGGATGAGAAGCGTATATACTAGTCTATTCCAGAGTATCGATGCCCCGTCTCGATAATCTTACGACTAGGGACCTGTAAAAGGATGTGCTTATAGATTACCCAGCCCCCACTAGTGTGAATGCCATCACAATGCTGGTAATCAAGCAAAGATCCTAAGGGCTCTACTAATATGTATAAGCGATATGCTAAAATAAGCACATGCACATATTGAAGTAGAAGCAAACCAAGTAGCATACTATCATTTTGAGCAAGACTGTTAATACAACTGTGAATATCCCAAGCTTCCATTAAGTAATATACAAAATAGTATGAGACAATAATGGCCTCTAGGGCATATACACTGACACTTTACTCTGTAGGGACATATTTCCCTACGGCTTACACCGTAGAGACAAAATATTTATTTAATTTATTGGTTTATAAAATAAAATACTTGCCCTTACGGATTACTTCGTAAGGCCTGAACATACCCTTATGGAGTGCTTCGTAGGTCCAGATAAAAGCCCCTACGGATTTATTCGTAGGTCTAGCTGAATGCCCATACGGGGTAATCCGTAAGTCTGGAAAAATGCCCATACGGATACATTCGTAGGGGCAACTTTAACGCCTGTTACCGAGTCCATAGGGGCAAAATATCAGGTATCCTGATATTTTGGCCCTACGGCTAACTGTGTAGTGGCAAACTTTGGACCTACGAATTAATCCGTAGGGGCACTAGACGTAGGGAAAAAATATGAGTTTTTTTTTATAAAAATGGGCTTTCTGTTTTTTCCCCGCCCTGTGCACAATAATATATACATCATATAACCAAATACCTCAGTATTCATAATCAACATCTCACGCATAATATATAAAAGAAATAAACAAACAGAATACGATATCAATCTAAATCATCGTGAACACACAAACAACAACAATATCATCCAAAATATATACAATATATATCATATAAGTACATACATGCTTAAAATATAAAAAAGCTACCCAAGCTCGGTCCAGCTCCCCCACCTCTAATAAACACCGTAATCTAACTCATCTTCTCCTCGGTGCAGCCCTGAGTCGTCAAAAACTCGACCAATGAAGGAGCGGACTGTGCGGGAGTCTGAGCGGGCTGTGGAGCTGCAGGAGTGGTCTGCGCAACCGCAGCTGAGGTAGTGGCTTGCGGAGCCGCATCCGAAGGAGATGTATACGGAGCCACAGCCGAAGCAGCCTGTCGCATCTGTTCAATTTTGTGTGCAATAAACGAGTAAGAACAGTGTATTAGATTTTAGTCGAATTCGTATCATTATCAGGTTATTGCGAAACCCCAATCTAAGAATACTTAGGGACTTATGCCTTGTTTGGATATCCAGTTTGGAAAACCGTAGTTTATTTTAATTAGACAGTTTTAGGTAAATATGATTAACCAAAGCTAAGTCTACAACCAAATAAGCTCAGGCTACTAATATTGCATATGTTACTTGTTGGAGATAGTGCCCTCAGAGTCAATTATTAGGTCACAGGTACGTGATTGTAATGATTGAGGGAGGACCTATCCCGGTAGAACAGTCTTACTCGAGATGATAGTATGCTATCTGGTTTACCTTTATCATCGTGTACTGTTTTAGGTGACATGACACGTCGCTATTACACGATTGATAGAGCCCCTAGGATTCTTGCTTGACCACCAGCAGTATGAGGGCGATCATATAAGTGGGAGCTGGGGGTCTACAAGCATATCCTTAAAAGGTCCCTAGTCGTGGGAGTTTCGAGACTGGGCATCGATACTCCATTAGTAGACTAGTGTATACAGTCGAGACCCCGACGAGGGGCGGTGGCCGGTCTCACAAGCCACTGGTGTCAGTTGGATCACCTAAGATGTATACAGGTGCTCATTGGGTTATGAGTACACCGGACAGGACTCGCCGGGAACATGCTAGTTGGTCATATACCAGACGTCAGATGGCAGTTCCCTGGTGACATGTGTGCAGGTTAGTTCATCGACCTGGGGATCGTCATTTGTCTCGTGTGAGTTCCCACTGTACTTTGATTACTACCCTACCACGGCTCAAAGGAGTCGTGCAAACAGGTTTTAGTTGGGTGCAGTCCCGAGCCACATGGAGGCAGTGAGCGTATCTTCAGGGGTTCGTCTCTCCCGGTATTGGGGGTGAGGTCGTGCTGTGTCTAGGAGAGCCATTACACGAAGCCCTCGGCCGAGGCAAGGAGATTTACTGGTAGGTATTCCAGTAGTATCTCAGGGTGTTCTGGGCTACACTCCGACACGAATTGTACCGCTTTTGGGGGTCTGACTTTTACCAACCCCCTAGGCCCGCCATGCGATGCTCATAGACGAACGGACCGGACTGCACGGATATTGTCACTGACAGGCTCAGTTGGGTGTCGGGGTGAGCTTCCTCATCGACGTCCCTTTTGGTCAATAGCTGGTGGCCCGTCACGTATTGGCATATACCTCTGACGTGCTAGTGGTTAAATCCACAGCCATAGTATTGACGAGTCTTTAGAGTCCACCACATTTACAGTTACTCAGCTTTCGGGCGAAAGGTTGTAGAGGCCGTATGGAGATATGGCAAGGTCCGATCAGATACGTGCGGTATTGCACGGATCACGATCGGACAGTTTGTACTATAGGCCGTATGGTTATATGGCAGGGTTCGATCACATACGTGCGGTATTGCACGGATCAGGATCGAACGGATATTACTGGCCGGCTTTGGTATAAGCCGGATCCTAGTATAGTACAGTGTAGATTTTGTCTCATTGCATTTGTATTTCGGTCGGAATACAAATGCGGGTGTGTATGCACAGTATCGGGGTTTTCCTGTAATTTATTACGGGACCAGTTTTTGGAGTTGCCAGTTTGTTTTCCGTTTCGGCCGATTTCCATTGTTCCGTTCATTGGCCGAAGATTGGTGGAGGAGGGCTTATTTGCATTGTTGCAAATAGGCATTTGTGGAAGGGGGTCTTTGCATTTTGTTGTATCATGTTAGCACCCTCCTTTGACTTGCTTGACTTCATACTTCATGATGGCTTGACTTTGTTAGCATCATGGTTGTTGATGATGGTTGTGGTTGTGTGTGGTTTTTTGCTTGTGATCATATTCTTTCTTGATGCCCTCTTGCATCATTGCTTCCACCCACCCCTTGACCTTGCTCTCTCTTTCTCTCTCCAATCACACAAGGGGGGGTGTGGGCCGGCCATTCCAAGAGAGGGAATGGGATTCATTTTTCATTTGGATGTGTGGAGAAAAATATGAGACATTCCTTCTTGAGTATGCTCCATTTTTCTCACCTCTCTCTAAGCTCTCTTTTCCTTCACCAATGGCAACCTCCACTACCCCAAAAAGAGACACAAGTTCTACTACACATTCTACAGCGAATCTTGGGCACGTCGAGTAGCCGGCTTCGTGCCCGAGTTGCCTCGGCATTGAGGTGGGAGCCCGTAAACGATGTAGGCGACGTGGTGCACTTCCGGCGACGAGGAGGAGACGGAACATTCCGCAAGAGATCGGGACCATGACGAGAAGACCGGAGGACTTGGATCGTCGGTATATCTCTAACCCATCTTCTAGTTAGCTTAGACTTGTTAATGGTAACGATCCGGGTGTTTTAGTGCGCGGTGGTGCCGGTTTGCTAAGTCCGCAAAATTTAAGTTTTTCACCGCTTCCGCATTCCGGCGTCGGATTGACGGCCGGGGCACCGCCGTGCACTTACAGTGGTATCAGAGCCTCGCCATTAACTTAGTCTAACTTTGTGTAATGTGTTTGCATTTTCGATCGATCAAAAAGTTCCAAAACTGCATTTTAGTTCGCATCAGTTTCTGTTGAAAATTTTTGGTCTCGAAAATTTTTTCAGGTTATAAAATATTGATGTACTGAAAAATCTAAGCACTCTGTAAAAAATTGATGAAGTGATACCATAGTCGGAGCGCGGAAGCGCCGCACTATCCCCCATTATGCCGCGCTTCCGCCGCGTCCTGTAGCAATCACTGCACCATTTTTTTCCAGAGGCTTTCTGGGCTTAAAATATGGGCTTTGGAATATTAAAGTTGGGCCAATTGTTTCTGTGAGTGCTACAGTTTTCTTTGGGGCCCACTTGTTAATTGTTTGATCAATCGGAAATTTTTTAAACACATTTTTCACAGTATTTACATTATATCTGCGACCGTGAATGTCACTCGATCGGTAAATCCGGTCTAACTGCTATAGCCCGGTTAGACGGATTTGCGAACGTGACTTTCACGTTGATGTTCTATGTATTTGCTGTGATGTTGCGGATCGGTCGTGGGGGATAGCCTGGATGCAATGCTAGTACAGTTTTGTTGTATTATGTACATTTGATATTGCGGGGCGAGCGTCCGACATGTGGACTGCCGTCACTGCCTGACTGTATTATTATTTTGGGGCACGACCTGGTTGCGGTCGATGTACCCGGTGTATGTATATTTTACTTTCTGTACTAGGATTGCCCCGCGGAGGGGTGCACGGATAGCCGGGTTCTGGAGGGCAACAAGCCCGCATCTCATGGCATTGGGACGGAGGGGGCTTCACTCTAGGATTGGCGGGCTATTCGCCGCACTCGTAGGGGGTACAGGTTGACCCAGGAGGGGTGCCCAAGTTGCCGGATTCCGTGAAGTGCTGGGTGGTCCATTCACGGCGCTGAAGGGGGCTGCCTCGCTTCAGGTTTTGGCGGGTGACTTGTCGCGCCCGTAGGGGTCTAGGATTTCATTGCACAGGCTATCCACACGACCAGGGGAACGTCGGGTTTCAGCGGCTCTGTGAAACCCGGGGATCCCAGATATCTGTATTGTTTCTGTGATGCTGTACATTTTCTGTGATGTTGCATTTTTATTCACGCCTTGAGCGAATATAATATATTGGTATATATATTAGTAGATGTAGTATATGTTTTGCATCCGCGCTAGTCCAGTCCCCGCTCTGTCGTTAGTAAGCTAACCTAACGGGTAATGACGGGACCCAGTGGCGAATGCGGATGGCATATACGTACATCAGTATATTTTCGTTCATTTTGGTGTGATCAATTGATGGGACTGCATTGATTCGGATCAATGCAAGTTAAAAACAAACCTAATCTGATGTTGTTGGAACACTTTTTCAAAAAGCTGTTATTGCAAGGACGTTCTCTTTTGTTTTGCATCGTGATATTCAGTTAGAATATCCTGCTCCTCAGTCGACGAGGCAAGGGCCGAGATCCCTTCACCGGGAGTGACCCCTTAGACAAAAAGTTTGCGTCAGGGCATTAACTTCACTATAGCCGATTACTTTTTCTTTGCATCGCGGTATTCGTTTGGAATATCCTGCACCCCATTCTACGGGGAAAGAGCCGAGATCCCTTCACCGGGAATGACCTCTTTAGCAACGGTTTTCGTCACTATATTTTCAAAAAGCTATCAGTTCCTTCAACGATATCAAGTTCTTTACGTTAAAGGTTTTCGCCAGAAACCATTCGTAGCCCTCCGTCGTTTCATATGGGTAGGCAATAGTATTCAAGCTGTGTTTGTTGGCCAAAGTCAAGGCACAGTGTTTGGTAGCTGTTGGTTATTCATATGCAGCATAGATAGATGCGTTGGTTTGGGACAGTCGTATAGCCTTGTTGGCCAAAGTCAAGGGCTTGTGCGGGTGGATTCAAATCAACCTGGAGAATGACGGGTAGAACTTGACATGTGACTTATGATTTGTTGGCCAAAGTCAAGGTCATAAGAGCATGGGGCAGAAATCACATCGGGAGTTTCAAAAGAACTGAAACTTGCCAGATATGCGCATACCTTCTGGAGTGTGGTAGCGTGAGCGGATTCCGTCACGTTGTCATGCGATGAGAGTTGGATCCCGATTCCCACTGATGAGTTAGTTTACTCCTCGGGTGATCCCGACTAATTCTTCTTTCAGGTTTGGAGGAGAATTTGACGGTACAGTGGGAGGTTTCCAGATTAGATAAATTGGTGACCATTCTGATCTAGGTCAGAGTGCACGCTGAGTGTTTCTTTTCTCTCTCTCTTTGGCAGCGACCATTGACCTGACCCTAAGACTATGACTCAGTGACCAAGTTGACCGAACCTTCTTAAACACCGGCTTTTGGATTGTCAGAGTTGCAAACCTCATTGCCACTCCTACTTTTACCCTTTTCTCCAGGACACCCCGTTTTACTATGAACGTCCACTTCCATTGGACAAAACCATCGTATGGTTAGATACGAACTCGAAAGAATTTATTCGAGGATGGTTTCCGGTTCTGGAGAAAACGGATAGGATTATTCAGTTGTCTTTTCCTTTTACCCTCTCTCAGGTTACGAGTACTCCTTGGTTTAGGGGTAGTACACCTATTACGCAAATTGGATTGTCTTCTTCCAAACCTTAGGCTGGTGCCGACCGGTAGGGAATGAAGAAAACCAATTAGCATAACGATGGTGTGCAGAAGGTATTAAGTTCAGACAAAGCAAGGGATTAGTAAGAGGGCAAAGTAAATTGCAACAGATATTCACGACCAAACCAAATTTTTCGTTACCACTCCCAAATCACCTTTGTATTTCTCCAAGACACTCCGTATCACTACGAAGATCCACAGTTTATTGGATACTCCATCGTATGGTTATATACGAACTCGAATGGAACTGGTTCCAGTTCGGGGATGGATTATGGTTCAGGAGAAATAGGAATAAAGTTTATTCGGTTGTCTTTTATCTTCACCCTCTCTCATTGTGAGTGCTCCTAGGATTAGGACAGTACACCCTTTATGCTTTTTGGATAGTCTTCTTCCAAACCATAGGCTGGTGCCGAACGGTAGGGAAGGAAGAAAACCATTTGGCTTAAAGGGGTGTACAGAAGGTAAAGACTAAAGACATATGAAGGGATTTGGAGAGGTGGCAAAGAACTATACGGTTACAGTCGTGAATCTGGAAGAGGCATTACTAGGAATACCAGAATACCCCATCGGAACATTTCAATGTTTCAGTTTCACTGTGTAATGTTAAAGGAAAACTGATTTCCCGATTAGATACTTATTCCAGGGTATGTATTTACCAAGTATGATTCTCACATCTGTATGGTTTTACAGATGATGAGTGGGAGTAAGTTATTGGGAATTGGGTGATCATCCTCATTATATCGGGATTCGTTGTAATCGGTGATATTTGAGGAAGTCACCTGGGTTGTTTGCCGGTCGGCAAATATTTGGTTTTGAATATCCGCTTTCATGCACCAATTTCAAATTGATATATCTGTACGTCTATTTTCATAGAGTGAGATATACCTTTCTGAAATTATGTCGATGACATTTACCTATATCAGTGGATGGTTAGGTAAGGAGCATTAAACAGCGGTGTAATTCTTCTTAACCATAAGTACAGTTTTCAACCTACGACACACAGTGAATAAGTTATCAGACTCAAGGGACTTATACAAAGGATTGTATGTTGTCCAGGGTCCATTAGCACAGAGGGGTTGGTCCTCGTACTATATTCGGTTTACTTATGACTTCTCTAGTTTTTAGACAGGTGTTTCGCGGAAACACAGGGTCCGAATTTTGAGAAGTTATAGGTATTTGAATAGAGTAGAGAACCAGGTATAGCAAGTATCGGGATTCTTCAAAGAGATCGAAGATGTAGATACTTGTGTATGGTATTCAGTTGATAGTAATGATAAAGAGATCTTGCTTCTCTTTCAGGTTACTCATAATTGGAAGTATTCCTAAGTTGAGTAACGCTGATCGGCCTCCTTCCATTTAGTTGACATGCGCTGGGGACAGCTGCATGATTTGAATCTGGTTCAATTAAATCAGTGCCTCTGTTTCTATATTGGATATAGAACAGTTCATATCTTAACATTGTTAAGGTACGGGGAGTTGTCCGGTTTATGCTTAAAACCAGACACTGGACAACTCAAGGCACGTTTCTGTAATGGCTGTTTGTGGGTTGACCCAGGCTATGACGCGGGTTGACTTTCGACCATCTGGATGAACAATAGCAATATTGTTCTAGACTCGCCACAGTTTTAAATAAAATGGACTTTTTCAGAAAAACAGTAGTGGGAGTATGGTAGAACTGGAAGTGATTCCAGAACCACAAACGATTACTGAAGATTTGATAAGGAACCTAAAGATTCAATCTGGATTGACATTCCATTGGCCACTCCGCAGATAAGATGGGTAACTTCAGGCACCCGAGAGGTACTCCGGTAGCCTCAAGGACGGTGACAGGGAAGTTCTTGTTTACCCACAATTACCATTGCTGTTGTTCCAGGCTGCGAGACCCGGCAGGAGGATGAGTATAGCGTCGTTCTAAACTAGTTTTAGAAGTGCACGTGTATATGACTCTGCCAGAGGGTTGTCGTAGTCAGTGGGAGCAGCGGAAGCATTGGTGGACAGGTGGCTTATGTCTATTTATAGACTAAAGCAGATGTAGCGGAGATAGATCATCTGTTTCTGACGTGACAGTCATGGGTTTGACTTCATCAGAATAACGGATGGATCTGTTGAGAAGGTAGTAGGGTGTGATATCCTGGTATCTGGATGATATACACAGAGTAGGAAAAGAAACTCCTACACTACGATCGGTTATACTTTGGTCGTCACACAGTGGTTTCTCCACAAAGGAAATGGATTTTGTATCAGACATATTGGTTACTAGATCTATGGCTTTAGATCTAAGATTTGGGTGGTTTCCCAATCAGGGTACTTTGACAGCATTCTAAGAGTATTTAGAATGGACGACTCCTGGCACGGTAGTGTACCTGCAGGTAATGGAGTCACCCTCTCCAAAGGTGTCTTACAGACTAAAGGGGAGAGGGACGTGCATGATTGGCAGAGCACTTGCTTAGGCAATTGAGTCAATCATGAGATGTCAAGTACCACCAGATGTTGTTCTTGCACTAGATGCAATAAGTTGACATTAATCCAATCCTGGAGAAACAGTCGGAAGCAGTCTTAGAACATAAGTGGATGTTCTAGGGATATGATAACGACAGCCTCATTCAGGAGACAGTTATCATTCCAGGCTTCCAAGGTGACATGGACGACAAGGATGTTGTCAGAGCTATAGTTTTCCTTCTGATGAGGGGCAGTATTTTGGACAGGTGGTCCAGGGCAATACTGAGGGAGGCATGGCGCAGGATACTGATTAAGTTCAGTTGACGATACAGTCTAAGAAGTTTGGATTTGGAGTTCATTTATGAGCTATGTCCCATCAGACATCCAGACACGTTCTAAGACAGGTATTGCTCTTTTCGGGAGATGGCTTTCTCCGCGAACTTGAGATATAGAGAGACAAAGGAAGAAACAACTATGCGGATCCACTCACTGAGGCTATTCCTCGAACGCATAAGTTCCGCAAACGAGCTTTGTGAGACTGACTAGTAGAGGAGTTGGATGTTCGGTATCACACGGGCTGTGAGTATGCGACATCGCAATAATTAGCCTTGAGTGCAAGTGGGAGATTGTTGGAGATAGTGCCCTCAGAGTCAATTATTAGGTCACAGGTACGTGATTGTAATGATTGAGGGAGGACCTATCCTGGTAGAACAGTCTTACTCGAGATGATAGTATGCTATCTGGTTTACCTTTATCATCGTGTACTGTTTTAGGTGACATGACACGTCGCTATTACACGATTGATAGAGCCCCTAGGATTCTTGCTTGACCACCAGCAGTATGAGGGCGATCATATAAGTGGGAGCTGGGGGTCTACAAGCATATCCTTAAAAGGTCCCTAGTCGTGGGAGTTTCGAGACTGGGCATCGATACTCCATTAGTAGACTAGTGTATACAGTCGAGACCCCGACGAGGGGCGGTGGCCGGTCTCACAAGCCACTGGTGTCAGTTGGATCACCTAAGATGTATACAGGTGCTCATTGGGTTATGAGTACACCGGACAGGACTCGCCGGGAACATGCTAGTTGGTCATATACCAGACGTCAGATGGCAGTTCCCTGGTGACATGTGTGCAGGTTAGTTCATCGACCTCGGGATCGTCATTTGTCTCGTGTGAGTTCCCACTGTACTTTGATTACTACCCTACCACGGCTCAAAGGAGTCGTGCAAACAGGTTTTAGTTGGGTGCAGTCCCGAGCCACATGGAGGCAGTGAGCGTATCTTCAGGGGTTCGTTTCTCCCGGTATTGGGGGTGAGGTCGTGCTGTGTCTAGGAGAGCCATTACACGAAGCCCTCGGCCGAGGCAAGGAGATTTACTGGTAGGTATTCCAGTAGTATCTCAGGGTGTTCTGGGCTACACTCCGACACGAATTGTACCGCTTTTGGGGGTCTGACTTTTACCAACCCCCTAGGCCCGCCATGCGATGCTCATAGACGAACGGACCGGACTGCACGGATATTGTCACTGACAGGCTCAGTTAGGTGTCGGGGTGAGCTTCCTCATCGACGTCCCTTTTGGTCAATAGCTGGTGGCCCGTCACGTATTGGCATATACCTCTGACGTGCTAGTGGTTAAATCCACAGCCATAGTATTGACGAGTCTTTAGAGTCCACCACATTTACAGTTACTCAGCTTTCGGGCGAAAGGTTGTAGAGGCCGTATGGAGATATGGCAAGGTCCGATCAGATACGTGCGGTATTGCACGGATCACGATCGGACAGTTTGTACTATAGGCCGTATGGTTATATGGCAGGGTTCGATCACATACGTGCGGTATTGCACGGATCAGGATCGAACGGATATTACTGGCCGGCTTTGGTATAAGCCGGATCCTAGTATAGTACAGTGTAGATTTTGTCTCATTGCATTTGTATTTCGGTCGGAATACAAATGCGGGTGTGTATGCACAGTATCGGGGTTTTCCTGTAATTTATTACGGGACCAGTTTTTGGAGTTGCCAGTTTGTTTTCCGTTTCGGCCGATTTCCATTGTTCCGTTCATTGGCCGAAGATTGGTGGAGGAGGGCTTATTTGCATTGTTGCAAATAGGCAGTTGTGGAAGGGGGTCTTTGCATTTTGTTGTATCATGTTAGCACCCTCCTTTGACTTGCTTGACTTCATACTTCATGATGGCTTGACTTTGTTAGCATCATGGTTGTTGATGATGGTTGTGGTTGTGTGTGGTTTTTTGCTTGTGATCATATTCTTTCTTGATGCCCTCTTGCATCATTGCTTCCACCCACCCCTTGACCTTGCTATCTCTTTCTCTCTCCAATCACACAAGGGGGGGTGTGGGCCGGCCATTCCAAGAGAGGGAATGGGATTCATTTTTCATTTGGATGTGTGGAGAAAAATATGAGACATTCCTTCTTGAGTATGCTCCATTTTTCTCACCTCTCTCTAAGCTCTCTTTTCCTTCACCAATGGCAACCTCCACTACCCCAAAAAGAGACACAAGTTCTACTACACATTCTACAGCGAATCTTGGGCACGTCGAGTAGCCGGCTTCGTGCCCGAGTTGCCTCGGCATTGAGGTGGGAGCCCGTAAACGATGTAGGCGACGTGGTGCACTTCCGGCGACGAGGAGGAGACGGAACATTCCGCAAGAGATCGGGACCATGACGAGAAGACCGGAGGACTTGGATCGTCGGTATATCTCTAACCCATCTTCTAGTTAGCTTAGACTTGTTAATGGTAACGATCCGGGTGTTTTAGTGCGCGGTGGTGCCGGTTTGCTAAGTCCGCAAAATTTAAGTTTTTCACCGCTTCCGCATTCCGGCGTCGGATTGACGGCCGGGGCGCCGCCGTGCACTTACATTACTATCTATAATGTGATATAATAATTTACTATTAAGTAGTATACGTACCAACATATCTTTCAACTCCTCGACGGTGGTCTTCAAGGAGGCAACATCATGCTCAAGACGTCGCTCACAGGGGGTTGGGAAAGTAACCGCCGGAGTAGAGTCCAACCTCATATGGGCCCTGCTAGGACCCAGTCCTCGGCCTCTCTTCCAACCTCCGTGGTGCCCTCCGTGTGCGGCGTCTAGGACTGCGGTCAGTAGCATCGGATTGGTTTGTCTAGTAAAATCGATCCCTGATGCTTCTGCCTGCTCCACCACCCGCTCCTACACCCACATTAACCATTAAAATATAAGTATATCATTTGAATTTGAACTTTTCAAAATAAAAATTTCAAACCTGTTAGAATAAATATTAACACTTACGCAATACTCCTGGGTAGCGGTGTCCGGGAATCGAAGCTTGCCCATGGCGGGATCTGTCGAGGTGCCGTAGACGGCAAGATACGCGGTCAGCATGCTCGGTGTACCACCCTGCGCCAGGGTCTGAGATCTCTACAATTCGCAATAAACTTACATATATTATAAAATAATTATTAATATTACATTATATCAGAGTAGATCTATTGTAATTTACTGATTCCTCCATGGCACGAGTAATATTCCTCCAGCCACCTGTATAAGTGGGGCGACCCCTCTTCGCCGACTTCCTATTCTCTTTATTTTGATCGGCCTGTTTCTGCACAACACATTCAGATTTAGTTTTCTAATTAAGCAACACAAAAAAATAAATTATATACTGAAAAATTAATTACATTTAAATTACAAACTTGTTTACGCTAAGAGTCGAAATATTGGCACAAGAGAGGCCATGTATCTACGTTGACTCTCGCAAAGGACAGAGTATATAGGAGAGCCGCTCTCTCTGTCTCGGGGTTCGCCATCAATAGGGAATAGCAGTCGATCTTCAGCTCGCTCCTATTGTATCAGACCTTTGATTGCATGTTCTTCATCAGGCCATGGTACAGAGCGTGAAGATCGAGCACTCTCTCAGGGTGATCAGGGTCGGGTACAGACTGAAAGTCGTAATCCAACTGCAAATACAAAAAAACAATGTATTTAAATTGCAAGTGTTAAATAATAATAAATATATTCGATAATTCAAATGAAAATATATATTAATACCTGAGCCTGATCCCAGAAGAGGGCAAATGAGCGCCGGTGCTGATTGCCCTATTCAACGTGAAGTGGATACTTCTTCACGAGACGGCTCTCATACCCCATATACCGGCCGAACCTCTCGGCATAATCGCCGGTATAGTAATAATCGGGGGTAATGAAGAGGGGGAATGCTGCCTCCCCCTAGCTCTATCGGGCCTCAGCTTGTAGGACTGATTCGAGCCTTGAGTCCGTTTCTCGGGATGAGGCTGCCTTGCATCTAGAAGAAATATCAAGACAATCAATATCAAGACAAAGTGGTATTAAGAAATCAAGGTTTAACGACAATTGAAGTGCGATGTATACCTCCAGTGACAGAAGCACGAGCCTGGACCCGGGCAGCAGCACGAG
Source organism: Agapanthus africanus (assembly GCA_030015575.1). Taxonomy (NCBI): domain Eukaryota; kingdom Viridiplantae; phylum Streptophyta; class Magnoliopsida; order Asparagales; family Amaryllidaceae; genus Agapanthus; species Agapanthus africanus. The sequence goes on from CM057345.1 coordinate 191,273,645, forward strand.
CGGGACGATAGTTCCTTCGGTGAGGAACAGTGGGTGACCCGGACGTGGACGCAACCCCTCTAACTAGAAAATAAACATTGACGACAAAATAACATGAAGTTCATGTTTATTCTTAAAGGATATATAAAATGAATAAATATTTTATATTTATTCATACTAATCTGCAGACTGAGCGGAGGGTACGGAAGTGGCGGGAGTGGCCCCTGCACCAGACGTGGACGCACCACCTATAATTAGACAATCAAACATTGACTATATAGTAATTGCAAAAAGAATGTGTATATCAATAATATAACATTCTAAATCAACATGCATAAACTATAAGATATATAAACATACCCGCAGGTGCGGTGGTGGCCTATGCCCGAGATGTGGAGGCACCACCTACAACTAGACAATTAAAAGATGATTATCTAAGTACATAAGAGCAAAAAGAATGTATGTATATTTATGATATAGCATTCTAAATAAATATGCATGCACTATAGGATATATAAACATACCTGGAGGTGCGGGAGTGGCCTCAGCCTCTGATGTGGACGCACCACCAATAGCTAGACAATCAAACATTGACTATATAAGTAATTTTGACATAAATATGCATGTACATCTATAATATTACATTCAAAATGAATATGCGTGCAATATACCTGGAGGTATGGCAAAGTCCACACGGAAGGAGGCATCCGAAGGGGTCTCCGATAGGGGTGCAAGTCCGTCCCTCTGAAGCTCCCTACGCAGATCTCCGGGAGGTAGAATCGCTCTGCATCTGCCACTGCCGGTGCCGTGGCTGGTGCTCCTGCCGCCCCTCGCTGCTCCGGTCGTCGTCATCAAATCTAGACAAGAGTACAATCATTACATATGCATGCTATATATGTATAGATCGTAAAATGTGAAGTAATTATATAACATTACCGATAACCTTTTTCGTTTCGTGGATGCATTAGATATATCTATTTGGATTTCATCATTGATATCATTTCTAACCCATGTAACTTCATGATCAGCCGAAGACAACCCGTCTTTTGAAACAGACGGTCGGAGCACTCTAAGTCTTCTCTCTTCTTCATCATCATCGCTGTTCTCGAATTCTGGGACATTGTAAACATCCTTGGGTTTCCAACGGCATACGACACTCCATCCCGGATGCTTCAAGCAGTATGAGTAGTATACTTGGAACGCTTGGTTCGGAAAGATAAACGGATCGTCCTGACCGTAAAATCGAAGTGTGTTCACACTGGTCAATCCATATTTAACTTTCCAAGTCCCGAGATTGTTTCTCCACTTATCTGTATCGGTTCGTGTATCGTACCAAGTACAGTGAAATATATAAAATGGTTCTGATCTTCCGGGATATTGGATGCTAAGTATACAATTTAAGTATACATAATAAATCACACCATCCGATCTTACCGTCGTAATTCCACTATTTTGAGTGGTTCAAGATGTTTCTATGTCCTTAACTTCGAATTTTTATCCAAGGACACCGAATCCTTTATAATATGCAACCTCCATACTAGGAAACTGAGCTAAACATGTTGAATCACTCTCTAATGATGTAGACAAGTTCGGATCGTGGATCTGACAAAACAAATTTTACGACAAATACATAACGATATAAGTTTAGATTAAGACTGGTGGCAATAACATGTTATTAGAACAACTTACATGATCTGCAACCCAATTGCAAAAATTCTCCTGATGATATTTTTCCAATCGTTCATCATTCCAATTAGGATTCCCCTCATGTACCTCATTAAAATGAATTCTGTTCTCAACAATAAATTATGACATTAATATCATATCATTTCATACACACACAAACACAAATATAACAATTAATCCAAAAAAACTCTGTCTAATTTATTCAAGACATGTGCTATTGAAGAGGATAAACCGATATATCTTGTTGATAAACATAGTGTCTAATCTCTTATAATCAACTTTACCATATATCCCGTCTTGAATTCTTCGAGGTCGGTTATGTTTTGTCTCAATGTTCTCGTCCAGATAGCGGGAACAAAATGTGGTTGCTTCATCTAGAAGATAACCTTACATGATAGAACTCTCTGGTCGATATCTATTGCGTATATACTATTTTAGAGTGTAGAGCTATCTAAAGAAAAATATATTAAATAAATAAATACGGGAATATAGGATAACAATAATTATACAAATTGTGTGAAACGAAAAATTCCACGTACCTTTCGACGGGATACATCCATCGATATTGTACTGGTCCGGCTAACTTAGCCTCAGTTGCAAGATGAATCGTAAGGTGTATTATGATATCGAAGAATGACGGTAGGAAAATACGCTCAAACTTGCAAAGTATGAACGAAATAGAATTTTCTAGTTTCTCTAGCGTCACAACATCCAGGGGTTTAGTGCATAATTCTCTAAAAAAGTAACACAGGTCATTGATTACTAGACCAACCGATTCAGGAAGGGAAGTCCTGAGAGATAATGGGAGAAGGTGCTCCATAATAACATGGTGATCATGACTTTTCAGCCCATCGATCTTACCTTTCACAATTTTTATCTTCTTGCTAAATGATCCTGAGAAACCTGTGGGAACTTTCAAATCATGCAACATCTGCAGGAATCTTTTCTTCTCCGGTTGTGACATATGATACGCTGCATTGGGAAGTACAAACTTACCTGGTTTACCCGCTATCGATTTAGGATGCAATTCACTTCTTATTTTCCAGTCCTGAAGATCCATCTGAGTATGGAGGTTGTCTTTCGATTTTCCGTCTTTACAAAGAAGCAAGTTGAGTATGTGCTCGGATACTCACTTCTCTATGTGCATGATGTCAAGACAATGAAGCACTAAATTTGTTGACCAGTATGGAAGCTCGAAGAAAATGCTTAATTTGTTCCAGAATGGTGGTTTGACCGGTTTTGTCGGATCTATCCCGAAGGTCACATTATTGTAACCATCCCACTGAGCAGTCACGTCCTCTCCGGAAAATGGGGCTGGAGGTCCAAGAAGCTACTGATGACCAACAAAGTGAACAGCGTCTAACCTGTAAGGATGGTCTAGTGGCAGGAAACGTCGATGGCCGCAATAACAAACCTTCCTGCTAAAATTCAAGAATTTCGATATTTTTATTGATGGCAATAAGGACATACTTTGTGACCATGTACGGACCAACCTGATAATATTCCATACACAGGAAAGTCATTAATTGTCCATAATAAAGCCGCACACAGTATGAATGTTGTATTTGTGTTTGCATCGTAAGTGTAAAGACCCTAATATTACTATACCTTCGTGTTTTCTTTCTTTAGTAAAATTTGTATTTATTTATTTGTATATTTTATTTTCTATTAAATATATTATTCCATCTATTTTTCCCAAACCTATTTCTTTAAACTAAATCTTAACCTATTCAAATTAAATGCAAGACCTGACCCAGCCCATAACCCAAATCCAATATAATTTTCATTTTCTTTTATAAAACTATGAGCCCAAAAACCCACTTTCTTTTCAAGTAACAACATATATTTAATTCTAATTAAATATGTGCATGAATAACATTATAGCACATTGGTTAAGTCCTTACATTATTATTCCATATGTCACATGTTCAAATCTCCATTCTTGCAATTATTTTTCTTATCAATTTTTATTCTTCTCATAACCTACAAATGAGACCTTTCATTTCATGTTCTTTTTAACTCTTAAAATAATTAGAATGGTTATGAGGTATAATTTATTAGAATTATGGTGGCCATAAACTTTTTTATATCTCACTTCTTTTTCTTTTCATCATCATACCTTTCTATCATTTCATATATCTCTCTACATCTAGATTTCCTGAAGAAGAACATAAGAAATTCTCAAGAAAGTCTCGCTAGAAACACGAGGCTATCGGCGGATAGACAAACCCGGTGACAATACCGGCTTGTGTATGTAAGCTCCTTCTCTCTTTCCCTCTCTTCATCTCCTTCTCTCTATCTTTCTCTTGTCATATTTCCATGAAAAACTTCTCTTATCATATCATAGTCCCTAAATAATTAATTAAATGGATACATATATAAATAATGAACACACAAACATACACACATATATAGTTTGTAAAGTCTTTTTTCATTACTCTCAATCCATATGTTAAGATTTCATAGTGACAAATTCATTTGTTGTAGTATTTTAAATTACTTTATTTAAATTTTGTAAAAAAAATTGAAGTTACGAATAAATACCATGATTTCCTCATTCTCACATATGACATATCAATACTTTTATATTTAAATTAATTTTTAGAAATGGAAATTTTAGGAAATTTATATATGATAGAATATATTATTTTGTACATGCTGTAAAAATTTCAGATCGAATCGCTGAACGGTTTAGGAATTATATCATTTTTATTCATTGTTCGTAAAAGCAGAAAACTGTATTTATCGGTCAATTTCTTAGACACATAATTTGGTCTACCGATATCCAAATTCAGCAAACTCAGGTGTTTTAGATATTTAAATCGAATAATCTAGATTTTCTTAGTTTTAAGTTTTTACTGAAAACCGACGTAAAATATAGAAACACGCGTTACAATATTAAGCGATGAATCTGGACAGAATCTGTCCTGATTCGCACAATGTTTTTAAATAGGACATAGATGTCCGTTCATGATAAAATTTAGATGTGTAGATTCAAAATTGATAGATCTATAATTTCCTATATACTATATTACTATGAAATGCATGAAATAATCCGATATAGGCTTTACAATACAATATATAGTTGCTGTCTAGAAATTTGAATTTCTGTTTTAAATGCTGATATTAAAATGATCATAACTAGAGCTTCAGAAATCTAAATCACGCGAATTTGAGTGTTTTGGATAAGTACATCGAAAGACCTACAATTTTCTAATAATTTTTGTAACCTGAAACCCGATATAAATTAACTCAAGCTGCGTTTTAAAAATATGTGATGGTGCTGAACATATTCTGATTTGTTTTGCGCAACGGTACGAAAACAGGTATATCTCCCAAACCGGTAGTCGTATTTAGGAGATACTGGAACTCATGCGTGAAAAACACTTAGATCTATATTTATATTTATATTCCGAAATTAATTTACTTGATACAACAATTATTTACAATATTTTTTTGGACGTTACATGTATACTTATCTCATATCATGTTCTATGATTGCTTATTTATTTTTATTTATATGACTTTTGATTAAATAATTATATGTTAAAATTGACTTGACATTGACACGACTCAATCATGAATACTTGAACCCAGTATGTACACTTAAACCAATTTGATTCGAACCATGAATATAATTGGCATAACTTGCACTTGACATGACTACATGAACTCAATCTTGAAAACTTGATATCATACATCACCTTTTGTATTCATGAATTCGATCAAGACTAATAAAATTAATCATAAACTGATAAACACGGGGTTTTGCGGTAGTTTGAGTATGAATACAACGGAATATCATGAGTCCCATTAATACAAATCATGTTGCTGTGGTACCGGGCTGAAACGGTACAAATCACGAATTCACGAATGAGGCCCCGTGTTTTCAAGCCCCTGGATGATAGCCTGTTGTGTTTGGAATACTTCAACAATTGAAGTCCTGCTATTTTGGGCCCGTGATTCCTTGCCCCTGGACGATAGCCTTGGGTTCGAGAATACTCTTAACATTGGTTGACATTCACACTTGAACTCACGTTAGCTACTTTTAACCTTTTAGAGACCTTTCCGGACACTTACATTCACTTCATATTCACTATACCTACACTCTACGGCCATATTATACCTGTTTACCATACTGATATAGTTGACATATATATTATCATGCACGCTACTATACTTGTTTATATGTTCATGATTTATATTCATGCTATACCATATATTACATTACACCTAGAATTTCATTTATATACATCATACCATCCTTTTAGGGACTTACCGAGTGTTAGTTCGCTGACGGGCATTCCACCCATTTCTTTCTATTCTTGGAATGTTCATCAGGTGACATTGAGATAAAGAAAATAGAAGTGGTCAAAAAGGAGTACAACCAGTTCGAATCACAAACGGACGCATAGTTTAATTCAGCTTTTCATTTCATTTCACCTTATTTATGTATGCCTCATTGTTAAGGCTTATCATGTTAAATATCGTGTATTAATATATTTTGTCTACTATGAATCATGAATGTAATAAATCAGAGTTGGATTTCATTTTTTTGTTTGTTCTTGTTACTTTATGTTGCTTATAGACGCTTAGCGTATTTATTTCGAGAAACGGCCTTCTCATAATAAATACGTTGCGGGCTTGCTAAGTTATCGTTTCCATCTACTGGGAAGCGGGGAGTGCAGTAAGTCTTTACACCATCAATGAATAAAGATTTTAACTCGTCGATCAGAGCTCAGAGATAGACGATGATATTGTTTCCCGGTGAGTCTGGTCCGTCGATAAGAAGAGGAATCATAAAGTAGGATTGATCTATAGCCAACCAAGGCGACAAATTATAAACTATCATTACAACGGGCCATGTGCTATGGCTTCCAGCCATATAGTTGAATGGGCAGAAGGAATCACTAGTGAGTTCGAGCCTGACATTGCGAGGATCAATACTGAATATTTCGTGCCTCCTTTTGAAATCCTTCCATACTGGTGAATCTCTTGGATGTCTCATTTTTCCATCTTCACTTGGAGGAGCACGGTGATGCCAAATCATTACCTCAGCTGCTTTCTTGCACCTGAATGGCCTCTGCAGCCTCTGTGTTATGGAAAAATATCATGCTATCTTGACAGGTATATCAGACCTCTTATCAGAATTTTTCGGTTTATATCTGGCCTCTCCGTATGTTGGACACTCTTTCAAATCTGAATTCTCTTTTTGGTGCAGCACACAATTTTTGGGACATGCTTGAATCTTTTCACACTTCAGACCCAAATCAGACATCATCTTCTGGGCTCCGTACCAGCTGTCAGGAATGTTATTTCCCGGGGTCATAGAATATTTCAAGAACATCATAAGCATTGTGAATGACTTGTTGCCCCATACATTTAGGCACTTAATCTGGAAAAGCTGGACAAACCATGAGAGGGTGGAATACTTTGCATTCACATAAATTGGTTTTCTAGCATCATTCATGAACTTTTCATACTTATCCGCACGCTGTCCTTGACCTGAAGGAATGTCATCTTCGGTATGAATACTATCACCTAAGGCAGCCTCTACCATATCCTCCATTTCTTCTCTTGAAAAGAAGTTACCATCTTCTTCTTCTGCCGGATTAGCGTCTTCTTCTTCTTTTTCTGCCGCATTACTGTCTTCTTCTTCTCCTTCCTCGTGATATAGCCAAGTTGTATAAAGTCTAGTAAAAGCATGTTTAATGATATCAAGCTCTGCAAATTCTACCTTCTTCCCACATCTTTCGCACGGGCAAAAAATCTTCGCTAACACGATCTTATTATGTGCGCGTGCAAATTCAATGAAAGCAGCAATTCCTGCGACAAATTTAGGTTGCATACGTTGTTTCCAATCCACATACATCCAGTCCTTAACTTTGATGTACTCATGGGCCATGTTAGACTGTATAACATATAAATTGTGGGTTATGATGACTATATTGAGAAATCTAAGAACGGGATGGTTATTGACAAAGAAGAAAATCCGTGTATGTGCTTTGTGTGTGCGTTTGTCGATTAAAAGAATAAATTATCGATAAACAAAGTTAGATTTGAAGATACCCAAGTATGAGTTGTATTCTGTATATGTATGTTTCAATTTATGATTTCGCTTAAGTGTAAGGTTGTTAGTGTGTATGTGCTTTGTGTGTGCGTTTGTTGTGTATTCGTGTTGTATATGTGTGTTTCGGCTGTCGGGGATAAGGCTTCTATCCCATTAAGAATTTATAGAGCAGACACCCATTTGCTTGTGCTTTCAACCGGTTCGAGTAAATTTCGGCAACACCTCCCCGCTTTTCTCCGAGTACACTGTAATAGAATAGATAATCATTTCAATGCTGTGAAACAACGTTGAAATGAATATCTAATCTATCTTTGTATACGGAGAACCAACGGAAAAGTACCGAAGAAATAACTCGAAACGAATGAAAACATAAGTGAATGCAGGTGTTTGCTTTATACATTCCTAATTTGTCCACACTGGACAAATCTATCGGTTATCATACGATTGAATCTTCTCGTCATATAGACTACACGACGGTTGTTAGTACTGAACTATACTATCCGATATTTAACAACCTTCATATAGTTCTATGTCACGACGAATATCGAATGTATGTTAACTGATAGACGGGGACTAAGCCGCTCTTTGATTTTCACATATAAGTATCAATGAGAATATAAAAGTTTCATATTATCATCGAGTATCATATATTGGTTTTAACTTGAACATTTAATATTAAGTTTTACGTTTACGTTTCGTTATTAAGGGTTCGAAGTTTTAAGTTTAGGGTAAATTTTTATTGCGTTTACGGTAAAATTGTACGTTTATGTTATCATCGAGTATCCAACTGAAGAAACTAGTGCACCCTAAACCCTAACCCTAATTAACCCAAATTAACCCTAATCGTCACACTAACACAAATTATCCCTAATTAACCCAAACTTAACCCAATTAACTCAAATTAACCTAATTAACCCAAATTAACCCTAATCAACACCTTAACCCTTCAGATTATCACTAATTAACCCAATTAACCCTAATCAACACCCTAACACAAATACTGTAAGTGCACGGCAGCGCCCCGGCCGTCTGAACGAGGCCAAAATGCGCAAACGATACTTTTCTTTAACTTTTAAAACTGGCGCTACCGCGTACTAAAAACCCGGATCGGACTATTAACCTAATCCTAGCTAACTAGAGAAGGGGTAGAGAGATATACTGAGCGATCCGTGTCCTTCGGTCTTCTCGTCGTCATCCCGATCTCCCCGCGGAATCTCCGGTCTTCATCTCCTCGTCGGAAGGGCACCACATCACCGGGTTCTTTTACCGGCTCCCACCTCTGAACCGAGGCAACTCGGGCACGATGTTGGCGAGCCGACGTGTCCAAGAAATGCTGTAGGCTAGTGTAGAGTGGTTTGTCTCACGGGGTTATGAAGTTGCCATTTAGGATGTGGAGATAAAATCTATGGAGATGAGCTTTGGAATTTTGAAGCAAGCCAAAATGAGAATGAATAATTTCCCACCTCCAAAAATGAACCCCCATCCTCTAAGAAGTGGCCGGCCTATCATAATGGGGAAGGGAAAATGATCAATCATCCAAGAGAGAGAAAAAGGTTGATCATGAAAAGGAACAATGATCACAACCCAATAAAAAACCAAAAACCCATCACCTCTCAAATCAAGACATGATGAACAAATGAAGTCAAAAGATTGTGGAACCATTATGAAGCTATCATGTGCCACTAAAAGTCTTCTCCATTATTAAAAGCACATTTACAAATAACCCCCTCCACACCATTTATCAGCCAAAGAAAGATAGAAAGGAAAATGTCCGAAACAGAAAGAAAATCGGCAACTTCAAAATACCGATCCCGTAATAAATTACAGGAAAACCCCGCGACCGTATATACATACCCGCATTTGTATTCCGACCGAATACAAATGCAATGAGACAAAATCTACACTGTATAATACTAGGATCCGGCTTAAACCAAAGCCCGCTAGTATTATCTGTCCGATCATGATCCATGCAATACCGCACGTACATGATCCGACCCTGCCATATTTCCATACGGCCTATACAGCATTTCGCCCGAAACTTGAGAAACTGTTTGTGGGGGACTCTAAAGACTCGTCAATATTTTGGCTGTGGATTTAACAACTAACACGTCAGAGGTATTAGCCATACGTAACGGGCTACCAGGTATTGACCAAAAGGGACGTCGATGAGCGAACTCATCCCGACACCCTACTGAGCCTATCAGTGACAATATCCGTACAGTCCGGTTCGTTCGTCTATGAGCATCGCATGGCGGGCCTAGGGGGTTGGTAAAAGTCAGACCCCCAAAAGTGGTACAAGTCGTGTCGGAGTGTAGCCCAGAACACCATGAGATACTACTGGAATACCTACCAGTAAATCTCCTGCCTTGGCCAAGGACTTCGTGTAATGGCTCTCCTAGACACAGCGCGACCTCACCCCCAATACCGGGAGAGACGAACCCCTGAAGATCCACTCACTGCCTCTATGTGGCTCGGGACTGTACCTAACTAAAACCTTTTTGCACGACTCCTTTGAGCGTGGTAGGGTAGTAATCAAATTATAGTGGGAACTCACACGAGACAAATGACGATCTCAGGTCGATGAACTAACCTGTACACATGTCACCAGGGAACTGCTATCTGACATCTGGTATAAGACTAACTAGCATGTTCCCGGCGAGTCCTGTCCGGTGTACTCATAACCCAATGAGCACCTGTATACATCTTAGGTGAACCAACTGACACCATTGGCTTGTAAGACCGGCCACCGCCCCTTGTCGGGGTCTCGACTGTATACACTAGTCTACTCTGGAGTATCGATGCCCTGTCTCGAAACTCCCACGACTAGGGACCCTTTAAGGATGTGCTTATAGACCCCAGCTCCCACGTATATGATCGCTATCATACTGCTGGCCGTCAAGCATGAATCCTAAGGGCTCTATCAACGTGCAATAGTGACCTGTAAGGTCACCTAAAGCAGTACACGATGATAAAGATAAACCAGATAGCATACTATTATCTTGAGTAAGACTGTCCTACCGTCATAGGTCCTCCTTCAATCATTGCAATCACGTGCCTGTGATCCAATAATTGATTTTGAGCGCACTATCTCCAACAATCTCCCACTTGCACTCAAGGCTAATTATTGCGATGTCGCATACTCACAGCCCGTGTGATACCGAACACCCAACTACTCTACTAATCAGTCTCACAAAACCCGTTTGTGAAACTAATGCGTTCGAGGAATAGCCTCAGTGAGTGGATCCGCTCAGATGTTTCTTTCTATGTCTCTCTTTATCTCAAGTTCGCGGAGAAAACCATCTCCCGAAATGAGTAATACCTGTCTTAGAATATGTCTGGATATCTGATGGGACCTAGCTCATAAATGAACTCCAAATCCAAACTTCTTAGACTGTATCGTCAACTGAACTTAATCAGTATCCTGCGCCACACTTTTCTCAGTATCCGCTTGGACCACCTATCCAAAATACTGCCCCTCGTCAGAGGGAAAACTATAACTCTGACAGTCACTCTGTCATCCAGGTCACCTTGGAAGCCTGGAATGATAACCGTCTCCCGAAGAAGGCTGCCGTTATCAAATCTGTAGAACATCCACTTATGTTCTAAAACTGCTTCCGACCATTTCTCCTGGATTGGATTAATATCAACTTAATGCATCTACTGCAAAAACAACATCTGGTGTGGTACTTGACATCTCATGATTGACTCAATTGCCTAAGCAAGTGATCTGCCAATCATGCACATCCCTCTCCATTTTAGTCTGTAAGACACCTTTAGAGAGGGTGACTCCATCACCTGCACGTACACTACCGTGCCTGGAGTCATCCATTCTAAAACACCTTTAGAATGCTGTCAAAGTACCCTGATTGGGACACTTCCCAAATCTAGATCTAAAACCATAGATCTAGTAACCGAAATGTCTGATATAATATCTAATTCCTATGTGGAGAAACTACTGTGTGACAACCAAAGTACAACCGATCGTAGTATAGGAATTTCACTTCCTACTCTGTGTATGTCATCTAAACACCAGGACATCACACCTTACTACCCTCTTAACAGATCCATTCCCTATTCTGATGAAGTCATACCTATGACTGTCATATTAGAAATAGGTGATCTATCTCCGCTATATCTGCTTTAGTCCATAAATAGACATAAGCTACCTATCCACTATGCTTTCGCTGCTCCCACTGACTACGACAACCCTCTTGCAGAGTCATATACTCGTACACTTCTAAAGCTAGTTTAGAAAGACGCTATACTCATCCTCCTGCCGGGTCTCATAGTCTGAAACAACAGTAGTGTCAAATCTGGGTAAATAAGAACCTCCCTGCCACCGTCCTTGAGGCTACCGGATTACCTCTCGGGTGCCTAAGGTTACCCACCATATCTGTGGAGTGGCCAATAGAATGTCAAATCAGATTGAATCTTTAGGTTCTTATCAAATTTTCAGTAATCGTTTGCGGTTCTGGAATCACTTCCAGTTCTGCCATACTCCTACTACTGTTTTCTGAAAAAAATCCATTTTTGTTAAAACTGTGGCGAGTCAAGAACAATATCACTATTGATCTTCCAGATGGTAGAAAGTCAACCATCGTCATAGCCTGGGTCAACCCACAAACAACCATTACAGAAACGTGCCTTGAGTTATCCAGAGTCTGGTTTTAAGCATAAGCCGGACAACTCCCCGTACCTTAACATCGTTAAGATATGAACTGTTCTATATCCAATATAGAACCAGAGGCACTGATTTAATTGGAACCAGATTCAAATCATGCAGCTGTCTCTAGTGCATGTCAACTGAATGGAGAGAGGCCGATCGACATTACTCAACTTAGGAGTGCTTTCAATTATGAGTAACCTGAAAGAGAAGTAAGTTCTTTTAATCATTACTATCAACTGAATACCATACAAAAGTATCTACATCTTCGATCACCTTGAAGAATCCTGATACTTTCAATACCTGGTTCTTTACTTTATTCATATACCTATAACTTCTCAAAACTTAGATCTTGTATCTCTACGAAACACTTGTCTAAGAGCTAGAGAAGTCACAAGTAAATCGAATATAGTACGAGGACCAACCCCTCTGTTCTCATGGACGCTTGACAACATACAATACTCTGTATAAGTCCCTTGAGTCTAATAACTCATTCCCTGTGTGTCGTAGGTTGAAAACTGTACCTATGGTTAAGAAGAATTATACTGATGTTTAATGCTCCTTACATAACCCTCCACTGATATAGGTAAATGTCATGGACATAATTTCCAAAAGGTATATCTCACTCTATAAAAATAGACGTACAGATGTATCAATTTTAAATTGGTGCATAACAGCGGATATTCAAAATCAAATATTTGCCGTCCGGCAAACAACCCAGGTGACTTCCTCAAATATCACCAATTACAACGAATTCCGATATAATGAGGACAATCACCTAATTCCCAATAACTTACTCCCACTCATCATCTGTAAAACCATACAGATGAGAGAATCATACCTGGTAAATACATACCCTGGATCAAGTGTCTAATTGGGAAATCAGTTTTCTTTTAACAGTACACAGTGAAAGTGAAACATTTAAATGTTTCGGAGGGGTATCCTGGTATTCCTAGTAATGCCTCTTCCATTATCCAGATTCACAACTGTAACCGTATATTTCTTTGCCATCTCTCCAAATCCCTTTATATGTCTTTAGTCATTATCTTCTGTACACCCTCTTAGGCTAAATGGTTTTCTTCCTTCCCTACCTTTCGGCACCAGCCTATGGTTTGGAAGAAGACTATCCAATAAGCATAATGGGTGTACTATCCTAATCCTAGGAGCACTCGCAACCCGAGAGAAGGTGAAGATAAAAGACAACCGAATAAACCTTATTCCTATTTCTCCTGAACCAGAATCCATCCCCGAACTGGAACAAGTTCCTTTCGAGTTCGTATATAACCATACGATGGAGTATCCAAATAACTATGGATCTTCGTAGTGATACGGAGTGTCCTGGAGAAATACAAAGGTGATGTATGATTGGCGAAGAAATACTTGGTTTGGTCGTGAATAGCAGTCGCAATTTACTTTGCCCTCTTACTAATCCCTTTATTTGTCTTTACTTAATACCTTCTGCACACCATCGTTAGGCTAATTAGTTTTCTTCATTCCCCACCGTTCGGCACCAGCCTATGGTTTGGAAGAAGACTATCTAATAAGCGTAATAGGTGTGTTGTCCTAATCCAAGGAACACTCGCAACCTGAGAGAAGGTAAAAGGAAAAGACAACTGAATAGTCCTATCCGTTTTCTCTAGAACCGGAAACCATCCTCGAATAAATTCCTTCGAGTTCGTATATAACCATATGATGGTTTTATCCAATGGAAGTGGATGTTCATAGTAATACGGGGTGTCCTGTGGAAAAGGGTAAGAGTAGGAGTGGCAATGAGGTATGCATGTTAGTTGTATGTATGCCCTAGAGGCCAGTATTGTACAGATTATGTATATTATATTGGATGCTTGGACATATATAGAGATGACTTTCTTGCTCGATATGATAGTATGCTATCTGGTTGATCTTTATCTTAACATGTACACTAGTCTCTTTATACTATCTTATAGTTACATGTTGCTAAAGCCCTTAGGATATGTACTTGACTACCTGGACTGTGATGCAGATCATACTAGTGGGGACATGGTAGTCCATAAGTACATCCTTCAAGGTCCCTAGTCGTGGGTGTATCGAGACGGGGCATCGATATACCAGAGTAGACTAGCGTATACGCTTCTTGACCCATGAGATGGGCGATGGATGATCCCATATCCATTGGTGTTTGACATCACAGATGGTATACGGGTGCTCGGTGGAGACTGGGTACACTGGACGGACTCGCCGAGAACTCCCAGATGGTATTATACCTCACGTCAGATGGCAGTTCTCAGGTGACACTTGTACAGGTTAGTCTGTAGACCCGAGATCGTCATAGAGTCTTGTGTGATTCCCACTGTGCTTTGATCTCCACCTTACCACGTCCATGAGGGCGTGCAAAACGGTGGTCTTTGGGCACAGTCCCGAGTCACATGGAGGCAATGAGCGATAGGAGGGATTTCGTCTCTCCCGGTATTGGGGGTTGATGTTGCGCTGTGCTCGATTGGCCGTAACAGGGAAGTCCCTGGCCAGGGCTGATCAGAGATTTGCTGGTAAGTGTTACCAGTAGTTTCTCGACCCGTTATGAGCCTCATATCGGCACGACTTATCGAGTATTGGGGTCTGACGTATACCACCCCTAGACTTGATATGCGACGTATCAGACGAAGAGACCGGACTGTACGGTAAGTGTTACTGGTCGGATTCGCAGGAGTGTGAGCGGGCTAGCTTGTCGATCTTCTGATCGCTCAATACCCGGGTGGCCGTTACGTTTAGCAGACCGCTTGCGGCTTGTGGATGCTTGATATGATCATCATCTGCTACCGGCGTATTGACGAGTCTTTAGAGTCCTACACAGAGGTTTCCTGGCTCAAGCGAAACGAAATAGGAGCGCATATGAGATATGTGCAGGACCGAGAATAATGCGTGTATGTGATACCGCATTTCATTCTCGCGATATATGTTTCGATTGGTTATATTCGATATGACCTAGTTATCGAATCATTGATTCGATAAATCGATACATTGGATTCTAGTCGGTTATGTGCGACATGACCGGATCATTGAATCAAATGTTGATTTAATGATTTAATGCATAATTATATATTTGATATATTGCATTGCATTAACTAGTATTGGTTCACTTTAAACGGATTTTTCTCACTTGATGCACATTGTATATGTGATATGCTTTAGTGCACTACTTTGTATCATGTTTGATGATACTTGATAATGTGGTTAAGTGTAAAGGGTTAAACCATGGTTAAGTGATGATTAGGGTTTGGGTTTTTCATTTATTTATTTGTTTATTTATTTGGAAAGGATTAAGTTGAGAATGGTGGCTTAGTTTGGAGCTATGTTGAAGCTTCTTGAAGCTTTGACAAAGTCCACCATCCTTAACCCTAACCACTCTAACTAACCTTGGTTTAATCTCTACACTTGACCATGGTCAAGATATGATAAGTATTCATATTAGTTTTATTTTTAAAAATAGAAGACTTATCATTCTTGCTTCATCTTCATCTTCTTCTTCTTCTTCAAGCTTGCTACTTTAATGGCAACTTGAGATCTAGTGAGATAAATCCAATTCTAAAGTGAACCCACCTCCTATTTCTTCACCCTCTACCTCTTGCCAAGTTGTTTTGGGTGTTTTCTTCACAAGTTTCACAACTTTGTGAAGTCGGAGCTTGAGCTTGTGCAACCTCGACGTAGATCGTCTTTGACACGAAGCCGACGACCTATTCCGCATGTTTCTCCGATGAAGCCGTCACGAGAGTCCAAGGTTCAAGATGGACAGCGAGAGGACGCCCTCGTGGAGCTAAGGAAGTGGGTATCCGGATCTACAAAGGTTGTAGCATCTTAACTTTAGTTAAATTGTTAACTAGATTTATATTTCGCCTAGAATTCTAGCGACGATCCGTAGTCTAGGGTTTCTCGGCACCATTTTTTTTTGAAATTGGCATGTTCGATGCCTTATGAGACCTCACTAGGGTGCCTAGGAACCTTTCACTGGTATCAGAGCCTAGCTAGAGCCTTAGGCGAAGTCTAGACGCGATTTGAAGCCCGAACGAACCCGAAACCCTAAACTTATCTTGCTCTCTGGACTTTTTCCAAAAAGTGGGATTTTTCAATATTAAAAATATGCAGAAAAATAAGCAGGAAATTATAAGGTTTACTGTGAAATTCGTGAGTGTAATTCCACTATTCAAGCGCGGATCCGCGGCATGAGCATGGCTCATGCGGCGGATCCGCGGTCGTACGGCCTAATCATTTAAAGGATTTTACACAGTAATCCTTAATTTCTAGTGGTGATTTTCCTGGGTGTTTTTAATAATTATTCAAGAGTTGAATTTTCTGGGGTTGCTTTGGGGATTCGGTGTTTTGATCGGGGTATCAAATTTCGTCTTTGTGTTTTTCCGGATATTTTTTAGAATATGTTAAAAAGTTCGACCGGATATAAATACCCAATTTTTCCCCTGTTGGGAAATTTCCAAGTGTTGGATTTTTCCGTAGTTTAACGACGTTCTAAGTAGTGCAAGTAATGCGATGGACCCTCTAGAAGACAACAAACCTTAACTCGATTAGGTGACCGTCTTGAACTGCCCTTTGAACCTTCGGGTTTGGGGCAGTACGGCGTGCCACATGTGAGGCGTTGGCTTGACCCTTCTACGGCTGGACCGTCGGTACTGAGGCACGAACTGAATGTTGTTAGACTTATTTCATGTGTTGAGCTGTATCGGGAAAACTTGGGTATTTGACTGTTCGATCGGAAAGTTTAACATTTTCTGTTTATCTGGAATGTGATACAATAATTGGAATTCACAAACAGTTATGAGATAACTGAATGAATGTTATAAATCTAGCAGTTTAGTCCCACATAATATTGAAAAGAGTTTTCGATAATGAGACTAAAATGCGGGATTTATATCTGTTAGGCATCTAAAGTCTAAGTATTTCATTTAATTAGGCATGCGATGTCTAAAGAAATTGCGGATTCCAATTGTTGTAGTTTTACACTTTCTTTTCTGAGACCGTAAGTGTAGTATGTTCATATCGCCGGTTTCGTTGCTATACGTCAACGACAATTGGGGTATGCATACTTACTTACGTTGATGACATGTGATGTTATGTGTTTCTGGATATGTTATATTGGATCGTCGTGTTCGAATAGCCGGGGGTTTTTATGTGAGATGGGTGTTTTTCATTTTCATTCATGTAAAAACTTGTATGTAATATTCTTTTATTTGGGGCACTTCCAGGTAGCGGAAGTTGTCACCCTTTGTATATTATTTACTTTTCCGCATTAGGATAGACCCAAGGAGGGGAGCACAAGTAACCGGGTTCTGGGGTCCAGTGGGAGACCAACTCGAGGAGTCGAGTCCGGGTCTCCTAACCCTAGAATTGGTAGGGTTGCTTGCCGCTCTCGTAGGGGTCTTGGGGTGTGGGATTGGCTATTCATCACGACCGTGGAATCCGTGTTTTATACTGGCTCGTATTGAAAACACGGACGTCCTAGTATATCCAATATTTCATATGTTTATTCTGCTGCGATATCTGTGTTGTGATTCTGTGATGGATATAGTATATAGTATATATGATATATTATATAGACGTTACTTATGTTTTACACCCGCGCTAGCCCTGCCCTGCTCTGTCGTTAGTTACCTAACCTAACGGTGCACGAGGGGACATCGAGGCGAATGCGGATGGCATAAGTGTACGTCATATCTATCTGTGATGTTTAGGTATTTAAATGATGGGACTTCATTAATGTGATTAATGAAAGATAAGAAACCTAAGATGTTGTGGAATCGAATTTTAAAATAAAAAGGTAGCTACAGTTCTTGCTTTGCACAGCGGTATATATGATATACCCTGCACCTTATTCGATGAGGAAAGGACCGAGATCCCTTCACCGGGAATGACTCCTTTAGCAATAACTGGCAGATGCTACACACTCGGTTTGCTTTTGACTGCTTTTGCGTTTTTGCTTTGCACAGCGATATATATGATATATCCCGCACCTCATTCGACGAGGAAAGGACCGAGATCCCTTCACCGGGAGTGACTCCTTTAGCAAAACTAGAAAAGCCTCAAAATCACTCCATTTTTAAAACTTCATTCGATTCCACAACGATATCAAGTTCATTACGCAATAGGTTTTCAGAAAAACCTGTCGTAGCCCTCCGTCATTTCAGATAAGTACTATTTAGTATTCGTGCTGCGGTTGTTTGGCATGCGTCAAGGCGTAGTGTACGGTAGCTAACTAGTATTTATCTACTTATGCATATGATGCAGATTGGATTAGGGTATTCGCACGGCGTTGTTTGGCATGCGTCAAGGGTCGTGCGGGTGGGTTTAATTCAATCAGGAAATGACGGGTTGAACTTGACTAGCGGACTATGGGTTGTTTGGCATGCGTCAAGGTCATAGCACGCTAGGGGCAAAAGATTATCAGGAATTTCAAGTGTTGAAATTTGCAATGAGATTGCATACCTTCTATGAGATAGTTGGATCCCGATACCCACTGCGAGTAAGAGTTACTCCTGGGAGAGTTTTACACATTACAATTAGCCGATCAAGTAGGTGTCTAGAAAGGTGTTAACGAGGTTACACCTCTGGGAAAACGAGGTTTACATTAATTAGGTTCGTGCGAAAGCACGGGGGACCTCCCTCAAAGTACCGACACTGGCCTGGCTGAAAGATTGGCAAACTTGTAGTGTGTAATTAATCCCGGCTAGTCTTTCCTTTTAGGGTTTGAAGGAAGATTTGATAAAAAGCAGTGGGAGCCATCCTGTTTAGATAAGATAATAACCAATCTGATCTTGCACGAGCTTACGCTAAAGTGTTTTCTTCTCTCTCTCTCTCCAGGTAGCGACCATTTCATGCCTTAATAAAGATAATAATATGGATGTATTGACCGAACCCGCATGTTATACTGTGCTGGGGAACGTTGGTTCCGTTCATTCTTATAAGAGTTATAGGAATGAACAGGAAATAGGGGAATACCAGGATTCCCATGCCACCCGAATGAAGAAAGTACATGTTGATGCATTTTCTTCGGGTGTGTTCGTTACAGAGAACTGTTTCTCCATTTGCTCCACGTCCTGGGTATTAGATACCGGGTCAGGATCCCATATATGTAATCAGTTACATGGGCTTAGGAAAGGTAGAGAACTTGGAGAAGGTGATAAAGACATTAGAGTCGGAAATGGTGCAATTGTTGCAGCTAAGACTGTCGGGGAATATCACCTTTCATTACCAACTGGTAATACATTGGTTCTGAACGAATGCTATTACATGCCGAACCTGATATGCAACATTATATCGGTTTCTTTACTAAGTAAAGAGGGATATAATTTTGTATTACAGGATAATGTTATGAACATTTTCCGTAACCAAAAGTTGGTTGGATCAGGCACGTTGTGTAATGGCATTTATGTTCTAAACCAATCAACAGTTCTGAGCATAACAAACACACACAAGAGGAAGAGTTCTGAACTGAACGAATCCTTCTTGTGGCATTGTAGACTGGGTCACATCAATGCGACACGACTGGCTAAGTTGCATAAGGATGGATATTTAAATCCGTTTGAATTTTCATCCTATGACACTTGCCAGTCATGTCTCAAAGGCAAGATGACCAAAACTCCGTTTACGGGACACGGAGAAAGAGTTACAGAACTCTTGGGACTGATACATAGTGATGTATGCGGTCCCATGTCTACACATGCCAGGGATGGTTCTTCATACTTCATTACATTCACTGACGATCTCTCTAGGTTCGGGTATGTGTTCCTGATGAAACACAAATCAGAAGCTTTTGAGAAATTTAGGGAATATAAACAAGAAGTTGAGAACCAAACCGGAAAAAGTATTAAAATCCTTCGATCTGATCGAGGAGGTGAATACTTGAGCAATGAATTCCTGGACTTCCTAAAAGAGAATGGGATTCTCTCTCAGCTGACTCCTCCTTATACACCACAGCACAACGGTGTATCTGAACGGAGAAACCGCACCCTATTATATATGGTGCGCTCAATGATGAGTACAGCTGAGTTACCTATTTCCTTCTGGGGATATGCGCTTGAGACAGCCATGGACCTATTGAATAGAGTTCCTACCAAATCAGTGCCTACCACTCCATATGAGATATGGAAAGGGAAGAGACCACATCTTAATTATATTAAGATATGGGGTTGTCCAGCCTATGTCAAAAGACAAAATCCGGACAAACTCGAGGCAAGATCTGTCTTATGTAAGTTTGTAGGATATCCCAAAAATTCACAAGGGTATATCTTCTACCACCCCGAGGAACAAAAGGTGTTTGTTTCTCGACATGCCACTTTCTTAGAAAAAAGTTTTCTTATGAAACAGATAAGTGGCATTGAGGTAGAACTGGAAGAGGTTCCAGCGACACAGACTACAACAGAAGATTTGGTTGAACCAGAGGATTCCGTAGTTCCCGATGAACCCCAGCCACTCCACCGATCTAGTAGGGTTCCTCGTCAACCTGAGAGATACTACGGTTTTCTCATGGACGGTGGGAGCGAGGATTGCATCATGGAGGATGATGACCCAACTAGCTTCGAGCAGGCCATCACGAGTGGGGACTCAGTGAAATGGCTGGATGCTATGCGGTCTGAGATGGATTCCATGTACACCAACAAAGTATGGACTTTGGAAGTTGCTCCTGAAGGGGTAAAACCCATTGGGAGCAAGTGGATCTTCAAGAAGAAACTTGGTGTAGATGGGAAAGTGGAGACTTTCAAAGCTAGACTTGTAGCAAAGGGTTTTCGTCAAAGACCAGGTGTGGACTATGACGAGACCTTTTCTCCAGTGGCTATGCTTAAATCCATCCGGATCATGCTTGCCATCGCTGCATATCATGATTACGAAATCTGGCAAATGGATGTTAAGACCGCCTTTCTAAACGGTGATTTAGAAGAGTGCGTGTCCATGACTCAGCCAGAGGGCTTCGTAGACAGTGGGAGCAGCGGGAAGGTGTGCAAGCTGCTTAAATCCATTTATGGATTAAAGCAAGCATCGCGGAGTTGGAACATCTTCTTTGACGTCGTTATCAAAGAGTTTGATTTCGTCAAAAACCCAGATGAACCTTGTATCTACAAGAAGGTGGCAGAGAGTAAGGTTGTCTTCCTCGTATTGTACGTGGACGACATACTCTTGATAGGAAATGATATTCCTATGCTGCAATCGGTCAAGCTCTTCTTATTACAAAGATTCTTAATGAAAGATCTTGGTGATGCCTCCTGCATATTGGGGATCAGGATCTATAGAGATAGATCCAAACGGATTTTGGGATTGTCCCAATCCAGGTACATTGACACCATACTAAAGAGGTTTAGTATGGAAGAGTCCAAGCGTGGGAATATGCCCACGATCTCTGGAGTCACTCTCTCCAAAGAGATGTCTCCCAAGACTGATTTGGAGAGAGCTCGCATGCAAGGGATACCCTATGCTTCGGCAGTAGGCTCTATCATGTATGCGATGCTATGTACCAGACCCGATGTAGCATACTCACTAAGTGTAGTGAGTAGGTATCAAGCAGATCCTGGAGAGAGTCACTGGACAGCTGTGAAGAGCATTCTCAAGTACTTGCGAAGGACTAGAGATACGTTCTTGGTGTATGGTAACGGAGAACTCCAAGTGGAGTCCTTTACCGATTCCAGCTTCCAGAGTGATAAGGACGACTCTAAGTCGCAGTCGGGTTTTGTCTTTACCCTTTACGGAGGGGCGGTTAGCTGGAAGAGTTCCAAGCAGGAAACCGTGGCAGACTCGACGATGGAGGATGAATACATCGCTGCCAACGATGCTGCTAAAGAAGCTGTCTGGGTCAAGAAGTTCATTACTGAACTTGGTGTGGTTCCATCCATTGAGCATCCAATACCTTTGTATTGCGATAACAATGGAGCAGTGGCTTTGGCCAAGGAACCCAGGTCCCATCAGCGGTCCAGGCATATTCTGAGGCGGTATCACCTGATCCGGGAGATAGTTGATCGCCGGGAGATCGAGGTCAGGAGGGTTGACACGAAGAACAACACGGCGGATCCACTCATGAAGGCTATTCCCCAGATACAGTTTGAGAGACTCTTCGGGATGCTCGGTATGAGATACTACAGCAGCTGGCCCTAGTGCAAGTGGGAGATTGTTAGTTGTATGTATGCCCTAGAGGCCAGTATTGTACAGATTATGTATATTATATTGGATGCTTGGACATATATAGAGATGACTTTCTTGCTCGATATGATAGTATGCTATCTGGTTGATCTTTATCTTAACATGTACACTAGTCTCTTTATACTGTCTTATAGTTACATGTTGGTAAAGCCCTTAGGATATGTACTTGACTACCTGGACTGTGATGCAGATCATACTAGTGGGGACATGGTAGTCCATAAGTACATCCTTCAAGGTCCCTAGTCATGGGTGTATCGAGACGGGGCATCGATATACCAGAGTAGACTAGCGTATACGCTTCTTGACCCATGAGATGGGCGATGGATGATCCCATATCCATTGGTGTTTGACATCAGAGATGGTATACGGGTGCTCAGTGGAGACTGGGTACACTGGACGGACTCGCCGAGAACTCCTAGATGGTATTATACCTCACGTCAGATGGCAGTTCTCAGGTGACACTTATACAGGTTAGTCTGTAGACCCGAGATCGTCATAGAGTCTTGTGTGATTCCCACTGTGCTTTGATCTCCACCTTACCACGTCCATGAGGGCGTGCAAAACGGTGGTCTTTGGGCACAGTCCCGAGTCACATGGAGGCAATGAGCGATAGGAGGGGTTTCGTCTCTCCCGGTATTGGGGGTTGATGTTGCGCTGTGCTCGATTGGCCGTAACAGGGAAGTCCCTGGCCAGGGCTGATCAGAGATTTGCTGGTAAGTGTTACCAGTAGTTTCTCGACCCGTTATGAGCCTCACATCGGCACGACTTATCGAGTATTGGGGTCTGACGTATACCACCCCTAGACTTGATATGCGACGTATCAGACGAAGAGACCGGACTGTACGGTAAGTGTTACTGGTCGGATTCGCAGGAGTGTGAGCGAGCTAGCTTGTCGATCTTCTGATCGCTCAATACCCGGGTGGCCGTTACGTTTAGCAGACCGCTTGCGGCTTGTGGGTGCTTGATATGATCATCATCTGCTACCGGCGTATTGACGAGTCTTTAGAGTCCTACACAGAGGTTTCCTGGCTCAAGCGAAACGAAATAGGAGCGCATATGAGATATGTGCAGGACCGAGAATAATGCGTGTATGTGATATCGCATTTCATTCTCGCGATATATGTTTCGATTGGTTATATTCAATATGACCTAGTTATCGAATAATTGATTCGATAAATCGATACATTGGATTCTAGTCGGTTATGTGCGACATGACCGGATCATTGAATCAAATGTTGATTTAATGATTTAATGCATAATTATATATTTGATATATTGCATTGCATTAACTAGTATTGGTTCACTTTAAACGGATTTTTCTCACTTGATGCACAATGTATATGTGATATGCTTTAGTGCACTACTTTGTATCATGTTTGATGATACTTGATAATGTGGTTAAGTGTAAAGGGTTAAACCATGGTTAAGTGATGATTAGGGTTTGGGTTTTTCATTTATTTATTTGTTTATTTATTTGGAAAGGATTAAGTTGAGAATGGTGGCTTAGTTTGGAGCTATGTTGAAGCTTCTTGAAGCTTTGACAAAGTCCACCATCCTTAACCCTAACCACTCTAACTAACCTTGGTTTAATCTCTACACTTGACCATGGTCAAGATATGATAAGTATTCATATTAGTTTTATTTTTAAAAATAGAAGACTTATCATTCTTGCTTCATCTTCATCTTCTTCTTCTTCTTCAAGCTTGCTACTTTAATGGCAACTTGAGATCTAGTGAGATAAATCCAATTCTAAAGTGAACCCACCTCCTATTTCTTCACCCTCTACCTCTTGCCAAGTTGTTTTGGGTGTTTTCTTCACAAGTTTCACAACTTTGTGAAGTCGGAGCTTGAGCTTGTGCAACCTCGACGTAGATCGTCTTTGACACGAAGCCGACGACCTATTCCGCACGTTTCTCCGATGAAGCCGTCACGAGAGTCCAAGGTTCAAGATGGACAGCGAGAGGACGCCCTCGTGGAGCTAAGGAAGTGGGTATCCGGATCTACAAAGGTTGTAGCATCTTAACTTTAGTTAAATTGTTAACTAGATTTATATTTCGCCTAGAATTCTAGCGACGATCCGTAGTCTAGGGTTTCTCGGCACCATTTTTTTTTGAAATTGGCATGTTTGATGCCTTGTGAGACCTCACTAGGGTGCCTAGGAACCTTTCAATGCAACCCTGACAATCCAAATGCCAGTGTTTAAGAGGATTCGGTTAATTTTGGTCACTGAGTCATAGTCTTAGGGTCGGGTCATGGTCGATGCCAAAGAGAGAGAGAAAAGAAACACTCAGCGTGCACTCTAACCTAGATCAGAATGGTTACCAATTTATCTAATCAGGAAACCTCCCACTGTAACGTCATATTCTCCTCCAAACCTGAAAGAAGAATTAGTCGGGATCACCCGAAGAGTAAACCAACTCATCAGTGGGAATCGGGATCCAACTATCATCGCATGATAACGTGATGGAATCCACTCACGTTATCACACTCCAGAAGGTATGCGCATATCTGGCAAGTTTCAGTTTCTTTAGAAATTCCCGATGTGATTTTTACCCCATGCTCTTATGACCTTGACGAAGGTCAACAAATCATAAGTCACATGTCAAGTTCTACCCGTCATTATCCAGGTTTATTTGAACCCACCCGTACCTACCCTTGACTTGGCCAACAACTGACATCCAACACAAAGTGTATCAGTCCCTCGCTGCACCCTCAATCGCCGGGGGCTCACATCTGCTCGACCTATCGTTCCCCGGAAAGTCGAAATCGACTTCCGGGAAGCGAAAAAAAAGGCAGTACGACTGTCCCAAACCAACGCATCTATCTATGCTGCAGAAAAGTAACAAATAGCTACCATACACTATGCCTTGACGAAGGTCAACAAACATAGCATGAATACTACGTGCTACCCGTCTGAAATGACGGAGGGCTACGAATGGTTTTTGGTGAAAAACCTTTAACGTAATGAACTTGATATCGTTGAAGGAACCGGATAGCTTTATAAAAATATAGTGACGAAAACCTTTGCTAAAGAGGTCACTCCCGGTGAAGGGATCTCGGCTCTTTCCCCGTAGAATGAGGTGCAGGATATTCCAACTGAATACCACGATGCAAAGCAAAAGTAAACGACTATAGTGAAGTTATTGCCCCGACGCAAACTTCTGTCCAAGGGGTCACTCCCGGTGAAGGGATCTCGGCCCTTGCCTCGTCGACTGAGGTGCTGGATATTCATAACCGAATACCACTGTGCAAAACAAAAGAGAATGTCCTTGCAATAACAGCTTTTTGAAAAATTGTTCCAACAACATCAGAATAGGTTTGTTTAGCTTGCATTGATCCAAATCAATGCAGTCCCATCAATTGATCACACCAATAAAGAATGAAAATACGATGTACGTATATGCCATCCGCATTCTCCACTGGGTCCCGTCATCACACGTTAGGTTACTTAACTAACGACAGAGTGGGGACTGGACTAGCGCGGGTGAAAAACATATACAACATCTACTAGTATATATCAATATATAATAATCGCTCAAGGCGTGATAAAATGCAACATCACAGAAATGTAATAAGCATCACAGAACAATACAGATATCTGGGATCCCCGGGTTTCATAGAGCCGCTACTGAAACCCGACGTTCCCCTGGTCGTGTGGATAGCCTGTGCAATGAAATCCTAGACCCCTACGGGCGCGGCAAGTTACCCGCCAAAACCTGAAGCGAGGCAGCCCCATTCAGCAACGTGAATGGACCACCCAGCACTTCACCAAATCCGTCAACTTGGGCACCCCTCTTTGGGTCATCCTGTACCCCCTACGAGTGAGGCAAATAGCCCGTCAATTCTAGAGTGAAGCCCCCTCTGTCATAAAGCCATGAGATGCGGGCCCGTTGCCCTCTAGAACCCGGCTATCCGTGCACCCCACCGCGGGGTAATCCTAGTACAGAAAGTAAAATATACAACGGGTACATCGACCTCAGCCCGGTCGTGCCCCAAAAGAATAATATTCAAACAGGCAGTAACGACAGTCCACATGTCGGACGCTCGCCCCCAACATCAAATGTACATATATAACCAAACTGTACTACCATTCCGTCCAGGCTATCCACCACGACAAATCCACAACATCACAGCACAACACAGAACATCAACGTGAATGTCACGTTCGCAAATCCGTTTAAAAGGGCTATAGCAGTTAGACAGGATTTACCGATCAAATGACATTCACGGTCGCAGATATAATGTAAATACTTTGAACTAACATGTTTAAAATTTTCGATCGACTAAATTTCCCAAAGTGGGCCCCAAGTACTACTTTAGCACTCAAAGAAAATCTGGGCCCAAACAGAACATACCAAAAACCCCATTTCCAAGTCCAAGACCCTCTGTAAAAATTTGGTGCTACAAGGAGTCACTAAGGCCGCAGAACCACGGCCAATGCATGGGTTTGGCCGCGGTTCCACGGTGGAACAGTAAAGTCAAGCCACCAAATTTTTGCAGAACTCTTAGAATTGCCTGCACGTATTTCTGCAATGCTCCAAATAATTTTTCGAGCCCAAAAAAAATTCGACAGAAAACTGATGCATGAAAACGCGGTTTTTGGAATTTTCGTTTGATCGAACTTGTAAACACGTTAGAGCAAGCTAGACTAGGTTAACGGCATGGCTCTGATACCAGTGTAAGTGCACGGTAGCGCCCCGGCAGTCTGAACGAGGCCAAAATGCGGAAACGATACTTTTCTTTAACTTTTAAAACTGGCGCTACCGCGTACTAAAAACCCGGATCGGACCATTAACCTAATCCTCGCTAACTAGAGAAGGGGTAGAGAGATATACCGAGCGATCCGTGTCCTTCGGTCTTCTTGTCGTCATCCCGATCTCCCCGCGGAATCTCCGGTCTTCATCTCCTCGTCGAAAGGGCACCACATCGCCGGTTCTTTTACCGGCTCCCACCTCTGGACCGAGGCAACTCGGGCACAAAGTTGGCGAGCCGACGTGTCTAAGAAATGCTGTAGGCTAGTGTAGAGTGGTTTGTCTCATGGGGTTATGAAGTTGCCATTTAGGATGTGGAGATAAAATCTATGGAGATGAGCTTTGGAATTTTGAAGCAAGCCAAAATGAGAATGAATAATTTCCCACCTCCAAAAATGAACCCCCATCCTCCAAGAAGTGGCCGGCCTATCATAATGGGGAGGGGAAAATGAGCAATCATCCAAGAGAGAGAAAAAAGGTTGATCATGAAAAGGAACAATGATCACAACCCAATCAAAAACCAAAAACCCATCACCTCTCAAATCAAGTCATGATGAACAAATGAAGTCAAAAGATGGTGGACCCATCATGAAGCTATCATGTGCCACTAAAAGTCTTCTCCATTATTAAAAGCACATTTACAAATAACCCCCTCCACACCATTTATCAGCCAAAGAAAGATAGAAAGGAAAATGGCCAAAACGGAAAGCAAACCGGCAACTTCAAAAAACCGATCCCGTAATAAATTACAGGAAAACCCCGCGACTTTATATACATACCCGCATTTGTATTCCGACCGAATACAAATGCAATGAGACAAAATCTACACTGTACAATACTAGGATCCGGCTTAAACCAAATCCCGCTAGTATTACCCGTTCGATCATGATCCGTGCAATACCGCACGTACATGATCGGACCCTGCCATATCTCCATATGGCCTCTACAGCGTTTCGTCCGAAACTTGAGAAACTGTCTGTGGGGGACTCTAAAGACTCGTCAATACTTTGGCTGTGGATTTAACCACTAGCACGTCAAAGGTATTAGCCATACGTAACGGGCTACTAGGTATTGACCAAAAGGGACGTCGATGAGCGAACTCATCCGGACACCCTACTGAGCCTGTCAGTGACAGTATCCGTACACTCCGGTCCGTTCGGCTATGAGCATCGCATGGCAGGCCTAGGGGGTTGGTAAAACTCAGACCCCCAAAAGCGGTACAAGTCATGTCGGAGTGTAGCCCAGAACACCTTGAGATACTACTGGAATACCTACCAGTAAATCTCCTGCCTTGGCCAAGGACTTCGTGTAATGGCTCTCCTAGATCGCAACCTCACCCCCAATACTGGGAGAGACGAACCACTGAAGATCCGCTCACTGCCTCCATGTGGCTCGGGACTGTACCCAACTAAAACCTGTTTGCACGACTCCTTTGAGCGTGGTAGGATAGTAATCAAAGTACAGTGGGAACTCACACGAGATAAATGACGATCTCAGGTCGATGAACTAACCTGTACACATGTCACCAGGGAACTGCTATCTGACGTCTGGTATAAGACCAACTAGCATGTTCCCGGCGAGTCCAGTCCGGTGTACTCATAACCCAATGAGCACCGGTATACATCTTAGGTGAACCAACTGGCACCAGTGGCTTGTGAGACCGGCCACCGCCCCTCGTCGGGATCTCGACTGTATACACTAGTCTACTCTGGAGTATCGATGCCCTGTCTCGAAACTCCCACGACTAGGGACCCATTAAGGATGTGCTTATAGACCCCAGATCCCACGTATATGATCGCCATCATACTGTTGGCCGTCAAGCATGAATCCTAAGGGCTCTATCAACGCGCAATAGTGACCTGTAAGGTCACCTAAAGCAGTACACGATGATAAAGATAAACCAGATAGCATACTATCATCTTGAGTAAGACTGTCCTACCGGCATAGGTCCTCCCTCAATCGTTGCAATCACGTGCCTGTGATCCAATAATTGACTCTGAGGGCACTATCTCCAACAAATACACTCTATTTTACCTAATTAACCCTAACCCAAATTAACCTAACCCTAATCATCAACCAAACCCCAACACAAATTAACTCTAGCCCAAACAAAAATCAACCCTAATTAATCTAATTAACCTAAACCCTAGCCCTAATCATCATACCATATTTTACCTAATTAACCAAACCTTAACCCTAACCCTAACCCTACCTAATTAACCCTATCCCTTGTAAGTCTACGGTAGCGCCCCGGCCGTCAATCAGAGGCCAAACGCGGAAACAAAAACTTTTTACGAAACTGGCGCTAACGCAGACTTTCACCCGGATCGTACCATTAACACTAAACTAGCTATCTACAAGAAGTTAGAATGGCTATACCGATCGACCCGTATCCTTCGGTCTTTAGCTACCATCCCTATCTTCTCGCGGCATCTCCGGTCTCCTCGTTGAAGAGGCACCACGTCTAGAAAACCTTTTACGGGCTCCCGCTTCAAACTGAAGCAACTCGGACATGAAATTTGCTAGCCGGCATGTCCAAGGTGAAATAGACAATGTGTGGGATAACTTTGTCTCATGACACTCTAGGATTCTCAACACATGAGATGGATAGAGTGGAAGTCGAAGAAGAAACCATTGGAGAGGAACTTGTGAGCTCAAGAGAAGAAAGAAGAAGAAGAGCTTTTGCTTATTGTGTGAGATGATAATGTGAGAGAGCTTTTTCTCAAGACCAAGCCCATACTATATGTGGCTACCCTCCCTCTCCTCACACATCATTTCCATACAATAATTAACCAAGAGATTAGACATGGCCCAAAAAATAACACCATGACTCATCAACAAAGCACATGCCATATTTAGTGCTCTTGATTAAGATTTGCACTCACAATTTCCTCTAATAAATATTAATCCAAATGTTTATAACAATAAATAGAATGGCATCTTCTAAAGTAAACTCTTGAAGGATCACGAGGATACCCCTCACCTGTATATACATACCTGCATCCGTATTCCGACTGAATACGAATGCAATGAGACTAAAGTAATCCAACAAATCTAATACTAGGATCCGGCTTAAACAAAGCCCATTAGTATGATCCGTCCGATCATGATCTGTGCACAAGTGTACATATATGATCGAACCCTGCCATAAAACCATACGGGCTCTACAACGTTTCGCCCGAACTTGGGAAACTTTCTGTGGGGGACTCTAAAGACTCGTCAATACGCTGGCAGTGGGATTAACCACAAGCACGTCAGTGGTACTAGCTGTACGTAACGGCTACCCATGTATTGACCAAAAGGAAGACCGATGACCGAACTCATCCTGAAACCCTACATAGCATGTCAGTGACAATATCCGTACAGTCCGGTCCATCTGTTTATGAGTATCGCATGTCGGGCTTAGGGGGCTGGTAAACGTCAGATCCCCAAAAGCGGTACAAGTCGTGTCGGAGTGTAGCCCAGAACACCCCGAGATAATACTGGAATACCTACCAGTAAATCACCTGTCTTGGCCAAGGACTTCGTGTAATGGCTCTCTGTAAGTCCACGTTGCCCACCCCGGTGCTTGCGGGGAGGCGGAAACGTTATGAAAAATCGGATTTTTACAACACTAGGCAACATGGACAATGTAAAGGAGGGATCTTTGCTAAACAAAACTAACTACAAAGCTAAAAAGGTTAGCTACTCGGAAAGGGGGTTATACCTAGGTCTTTTAGTCTTCTTGTTGCTCCTTGGAGTGAAAGAACGGGTTCTCCTTGTCGCCTTCTCTTGCCGAAGAAAGATCCACCCGAGGGCCTCTACCTTTGGCTCCAACCTCAAACTAGAAGTAACTAAGGTGCTTGGTGTGCTAAACCTAGGACCTTAGAAAGAGTAGAGAGTATTTTTGAGGGTTTTATCTCAAGCTCAAATGGTTCTCAACTCATGAGAGGGGAGAGCTAGAGAGAGAGGAAGATGAGGAGAGAGAATGAGAATGATAGAATGTGAAGAATAATCCAAACTTCTCACATATATGTGAATTATGAAAAATAGATAATTAGCTAAAGATAATTGTGATAGTTAATCAAGAAATGACCATTATCATTTCATATTAAATGCTTTTGCAAGGATCAAAGAGCATCTTTCATATGGAATGATGATGGTCAACTTGTCAACCTAGGTCAACAAGTCAAGTATAGTCAAATGGTCAAAAACCCTAACCATGCACAATTATAATTAACTAATATTAATAAATCATATTTCACACATAAACATTAGGGTTAAGAAAATGACAATGGTCATCAACCCTAATGAAAGTCCTCTGCCTCTGCCTCAGTCAACTATGCATACACATCCTTATCCGTGTTCCGAGGAACACGAATACAATGAGATAAAACCAATCCCAAATCATATACTAAGATAAGGCTTAAACCAAAGCCCACTAGTATAAGCTGTCCGGACACCAAACGTGCACAAGTGCGCGGATGTGAACGAACCCCGTCGCAAAACCATGCGACCTCTACCCATTTTGCCTAAAGGCGAATAACCCTCTGTGTGGGACTCTAAAGACTCGACACTACGCTGGCAGTGGGTTTAACCACAGACCGCAAGCGGAACTAGCTGTACGTAACGGTCCCCAGGTAGATACCGATAAGAAGACTGACGAGGTAAACCCATCTGAACTCCTACTGAGCCTGAATGTGACAGTCTCCATACAGCCCGTTCTATTCGTCTAAGAACATCGCATGGCGGTCCTAGGGGGGCGGTAAACATCAGTCCCTTACTAGCGGTACAAGTCGTGTCGGAGTGTAGCCAAGAGCACCTGAGATAACACTGGAAACCTACTAGTCTATCTCGCTTGCCCTGGCCAGGGACTTTGTGTAATGGCTCTCCTAGACACAGCGCGATATCAACCCCCAATACCGGGAGAGACGAATCCTGTCTAACCGTCACTTCTTCCAAGTGCTTCGGGACTGCACCCAAAAACTACCTGTTTGCACGACTCCTTTGAGCCGTGGTAGGGTAGTAATCAAAGTACAGTGGGAACACACTCGAGGAGAAGTGACAGTGTCAAGTCAACGGAATAAGCTGTACTCATGTCACCTGGGAACTGATAACTGACGATAGGTATAATACCAACCAACAGTTCCCGACGAGTCCTGTCCAGTGTACTTATAACCTAACGAGCACCCGCATACTATCTCAAGTACGACGTACTGACGGCTGTGGGACAGACCATCTCCCAAGCTGGGATAAGAAGCGCATACGCTAGTCTACTCCAGAGTATCGATGCCTTGTCTCGATAGTCCTGCGACTAGGGACCTGCATAAGGATGTGCTTATGGATTACCCAGCCCCCACGAGTGTGACTGCCATCACAACATTGGTAATCAAGCAAAGATCCTAAGGGCTCCACTAATG
Source organism: Agapanthus africanus (assembly GCA_030015575.1). NCBI lineage: Eukaryota > Viridiplantae > Streptophyta > Magnoliopsida > Asparagales > Amaryllidaceae > Agapanthus > Agapanthus africanus. Next base: position 191,306,363 of record CM057345.1, read on the forward strand.
TGTAAAGGCGATATGCTAAAAGAAACACATGCACACATTAAAGCAGAAAAAAACCAAGTAGCATACTACTATTTTGAGCAACATTGTCAATACAAGGTGAATATCCCAAGCTTCCATCAAGTAATATACATACTAGTATGATACAGTAATGGCCTCTAGGGTGTAGGGTTCCTAGGCACACTAATGAGGTCTCTCAAGGCAACAACCATGCCAATTTCAAATTTTACAAGTGCCGAGAAACCCTAATACGGATCGTTAACTAGATATTTAGGCGAAAGATGCAACTAGTTAACAAATTAACTAAGTGAACGGAAATACAACCTTTGTAGATCCGGTTCTCCACCTCCAGAGCTCCGCGATGAAGTCCCCTTGCTTTCCAAATCAAATCCCGGGCTCTAGCGTCGGCTTCATCAGAGAAATGGGCGGGCTAGGTCATCGACTACGATGCCGAAGATGATCTACGTCGAGGCATCACAAGATCAAGCTCCGACTTCACCAAGTCATGAAACTTGTGAAGAAAACACCCTATACTAGGCAATAGGTAGAGGATGAAGAAATAGGAGGTGGGTTCACTTTGGAATTGGATTTCTCACTCAATTGCTCAAGTTGCCATTGATGAAGCAAGCTTTCTTCATCTTTGAAGAAGAAGAAGATGAAGATGATTATGTTATGATAAGTGTTTTAAATTACAAAAGAAAATGAATACTTATCATAATATAAACCATGGTTAAGTGTAGAGAATGAATCATGGTTAAGTGGAGTGGTTAGGGTTAAGCATGAGACAAAATGGTCACTTAGTCAAAGCTTCATGAAGCCTCAAGATGCAAACAAAGAAAGCCACCATTTTCTCTTTATGCCATTTATTTTCCAAAAGGAATAAATAAATAAATAAATGAATAAGAAAATGAAATGAAACCCTAACCATTCATATAACCATGGTTTAATTCTTTACATAAACCCAAGTGAGCATGTATCATCAAACATGATACAAACAAGTGCACAAAAGTATATCACATATACAACTTGTGAACTTCAAGTGAGAAAATCCATTTAAAGTGAACATATACTAGTTAATGTAAAGTAATATATCAAATATATAATTATGCATTAAATCATTAAATCAACACTTGATTCAATGATCCGGTCATGTCGCACACAACCGACTAGTATACAATGTATCGTTTTATCGAATCAATCCTTGATTCGATAACTAGGTTATATCGCATACAACCATTCGACACATTCATCGCGAGAATGAAATACGGTATCACATACACGCATTATTCTCGGTCCCGCACATATCTCATATGCGCTCCTATTTCGTTTCGCTTGAGCCAGGAAACTTCTGTGTAGGACTCTAAAGACTCGTCAATACGCCGGCAGCAGATGATGATCATATCAAACACCCACAAGCCGCAAGCGGTCTGCTAAACGTAACGGCCACCCGGGTATTGAGCGATCAGAAGATCGACGAGCAAGCCCGCTCATACTCCTGTGAATCCAACCAGTAACACTTACCGTACAGTCCGGTCTCGTCGTCTGATATGTCGCATATCTCGCCTAGGGGTGGTAAACGTCAGACCCCAATAGCTCGATAAGTCGTGTCGATATGAGGTCTATAACAGTTCGAGAAACTACTGGTAACACTTACCAGTAAATCTCAGCAACCCTGGCCAGGGATTTCCGGTTATAGCCAATCGAACACAACGCAACATCAACCCCCTATACCGGGAGAGACGAATCCCCTCCTATCGCTCATTGCCTCCATGTGATTCGGGACTGTACCCAAAAACCACTGTTTTGCACGCCCTCTTGGACGTGGTAAGGTGGAAATCAAAGCACAGTGGGAACCACACAAGACTCTATGACGATCTCGGGTCAACAGACTACTCTGTACCAGTGTCACCAGAGAACTGCCATCAGACGTAAGGTATAATACCATCTGGGAGTTCTCGGTGAGTCCGTCCAGTGTACCCAGTCTCCGCTGAGCACCCGTATATCATTTCTGATGTCAAACACCAATGGATATGGGATCATCCATCGCCCATCTGTATGGGTCGAGAAGGTATACGCTAGTCTACTCTGGTATATCGATGCCCCGTCTCGATATACCCACGACTAGGGACTTTGAAGGATGTACTTATGGACTACCATGTCCCCACTAGTATGATCCGGATCATAGTCCAGGTAGTCAAGTACACATCCTAAGGGCTTTACCAATATGTAACAGAGAGACAATCAGTGTACACGTTAAGGTAAAGATCAACCAGATAGCATACTATCATGTCGAGCAAGAAAGTCCTCCCTATATATGTCCCAGCATCCACTACAATATACATCCTATGTATAGCAATGGCCTCTAGGGCATATATATAACTAACAATCTCCCACTTGCACTAGGGCCATCTGATAGCAGTGGTTGTAGTATCTCATACTCAACCATCCCATAAAAGTCTCTCTCTAGGAATAGGCCTTCGTGAGTGGATCCGCCGTGTTATCCTCTGAGTCTGCTCTCCTAACCTCGATCACCCTGGAGATCAACCATCTCTATGATCAGGTGACACTGCCTTAGAATATGTCTGGATCACTGATGGGACCGGCGTTCCTTGGCATAAGCCACAACTCCATTGTCTCACAATGGTAGGAACGTAGTTCATCTCATGAACCAATATTTACACCCAGACAGCCTCTTTGGTAGCATTTTAAGTAGCGATGTATGCAGCCTTTATCGTCTAGTATGCCACGGTATCTAGCTTGGAACTCTTCCAACATACCGCCCCTTTACTGAGGGTAAAGACAATGCCTGTGACTGACTTTCAGTCGTCCTTATCACTCTGGAACCCTTCCAGTGATTCTCCCCAGGATCGATTGATACCATCTCACTATAACTAGTGAGAATCCTAACATCCATTTAGATCTATCTCATAGATCCAAAATCCAGGATTTAGGAGGTATCACTTTGATCCTATATGGAGAATCATTGTGATAAGCGGAGATTGACCGATCGTAGCATAGGAAACTCCTTCCCTATCAAGAGTATGTCATCCACGTACTCTACGAGGATCGTCACTATACTCCCTACTACCCTTTTTGTATATACAAGGTTCATCTACCATTTTGATGATGTCAAACTGTTTGACTACTACATCAAAACAGATGTTCCAACTCCGCGATACCTGCTTTATCGTATAAAGCATCTTGTACACGTTTCCGCTGCTCCCACTGTCTACGAAGCCCTATGGCTATGTACTTATAGACGTTCTCTTCTAAAACATCATTTAGAAAAGCAGTCATGGCACCCAACCGCCAGATATCGTAGTCATGGTATGTAGCCGTGGCAAGTAGGATCTGGATGGACTTAAGCATAGCCACATGAAAAGGTTTCATCATTATCCATGTCTGGTCGATGACGAAAAGCTTTAATAAGTCTAGCTTTGAAAGTCTCAACTTTTCCATCTACACCAAGTAATCTTCTCAAGATATACTTGCTCCTGATAGGGATTTAACCCTTCAGATATAGCAGCCAAAGTCCATACTTTGTTGGTGTACAAGGATTCCATCTCAGATCGCTAAGCATCCAGCCATTCTTACAGAGTCCTACTCCTGATGGCCAGCTCGAAACTAGTTGGGTCATCATTTCATGATGCAATCCTCGCTCCCACTGTCATAGAGAAACAGAAGTATCTCTCAGGTGGGTGAGGAACCCTACTAGATCGGCGGAGAGGCTGAGGTTCGTTGGTAACTATTGAATCCTTTGGTTCTATCAAATCATCAGCTGTAGTTTGTATAGCTGGAACATTTCCAGTTCTACATAACAGATCTTGTCTCGAGCTTGTCCGGATTTTGCTTTTAGACATAGGCCGGACAACCCCAAATCTTAACCAACTTAAGATATGGGCTCTTCCCTTATCATATCACATATGAAATGGTAGGCAACTGACTTGATTTGAACCCTATTCAATAGGTATGCAGCTTCTCAAGTGCATAACTCCCAAAAAGGAAACAGGTAACTCAGTATTACTCATCATAGAGCGCACCATATCGAATAGGGTGCAATTGCTCCACCCCGATACACCAACGTTCCATGGTGTATACGGAGGAGTAATGCTGAGAGAGAATCTCATTCTCCTTTAGAAAAGTCCAAGAATTTCGTGCTCAAGTATTCTCCTCCTTGATCTCATCAAAGGACATAATACTTATACCCGTATTGGTTCTCTACTTCTAACTTATATTCTGTGAATATCTCAAAAGGTTCGGACTTTTGTTTCAACAAGAACATATGTCTGAATCTAAAGAGATTATCAGAGAATGTAATGAAGTACAAGGAACAGGTCTTGGCATGTGTAGACAGAGGACCTTACATACATCAACATGTATCATCCCAAGAGTTCACTAACTCTTTCTCTGTTTCCAGTAAACGGAGCTATGGTCATCTTATCTCTGTGAGATGACTGGCAAGTTTCATAAGATGTAAATTCAAACTGATTTAAATATGCATCTAAAATGTAATTTCAGCCAGTCGGATCGCATTGATATGACCTAGTCTACAATGCCTCAAGAAGAATTCGTTCATTTCTGAACTATTCCTCTTATGTGTGTTCCGTATACTAAGAACTGTATTTTGATTTAGAACATTAATGCTTTTAGATAGCGTGCCTGAACCGATCAACTTTTGATATAGGAAATGTTCAAAACATTATCCAACAATACAAAATTTTATCATTTCTTTACTGATAAAGAGACTGATATGATTTTGTATATCAGGTTCGGTATCTAATAACATTCGTTCAGAATCAATGTATTGGTAATACAGGGTGACAGTGACCAACAGACTTGGCTGCAATACTTGCCCCGTTTTCTGTCTCATGAAACTTATCACCCGTTCTCAGTTCTTTTTCTATCTGTAGCCCATGTAACAAATTACATATGCGGGATCCTGATCCGGTATCACATACCCAGGACGTAAAGAATACTGAGAAACAGTTCTGTATAATGAACACACCCGAAGATGATGCATCAACATGCACTCTCTTCGTTTGGGCGGCACGGGAAATCTGGTATTCCCCAATTTCCTGCTCTGTCTTATAACAATTATAAGTTGGAGCGGGACCAACGTTCCCCAGCTCAGTATAACAAGCGGGTTCGGTCAATATTCCGTATTATTATCTTGATTAAGGCATGATATGGTCGCTACCTGGAGAGAGAGAGAAGAAAGCACTCAGCGTGCGCTCTTGCAAGAATAGATTGGTTATTATTTTATCTAATCAGGATGGCTCCCACTGTTTTTATCAAATCTTCCTTCAAACCCTAAAAGGAAAGACTAGCCGGGATTAATTACACACTACAAGTTCGCCAATCTTTCAGCCAGGCCAGTGTCGGTACTTTGAGGGAGGTCCCCCGTGCTTTCACACGAACCTAATTAATGTAAACCTCGTTTTCCCAGAGGCGTAACCCCGTTGACACCTTTCTAGACACCTACTTGATCGGCTAATTGTAATGTGTAAAACTCTCCCAGGAGTAACAATTACTCGCAGCGGGTATCGGGATCCAACTATCTCATAGAAGGTATGCAATCTCATTGCAAATTTCAACACTTGAAATTCCCGATAATCTTTTGCCCCGAACGATCTATGACCTTGACAAGGTCAACAAACCATAGATCACAAGTCAAGTTCAACCCGTCATTTCTTGATTGAATCAAACCCACCCGCACGACCCTTGACAAGGTCAACAAGGCCGCACGACTACCCTAACCCAATCTGCATCATATGCATAAGCAGATAAATACTGGTTAGCTACCGCACACTGCGCCTTGACAAGGTCAACAAACGCAGCACGGATACTAAACAGGACTTATCTGAAATGACGGAGGGCTACGACAGGTTTTTCTGAAAACCTATTGCGTAATGAACTTGATATCGTTGTAGAATCAAATGATTTTAAAATGGAGTGTTTTTGAGGCTTTTCTAATTTTGCTGAAGGAGTCACTCCCGGTGAAGGGATCGTCGGTCCTTTCCTCGTCGAATGAGGTGCGGGATATATCATATATATCACTGTGCAAAGCAAACACTCTTAAAAGCAATCAAAAGACAAACCGAGTGTGTAGCATCTGCCAGTTATTGCTAAAGGAGTCACTCCCGGTGAAGGGATCTCGGTCCTTTCCTCATCGAATAAGGTGCAGGATATATCATATATACCGCTGTGCAAAGCAAGAACTGTAGCTACCTGTTTTATTTTTGAAATTCGATTCTACAACATCTTAGGTTTCTTTTATTTCATTAATCACATTAATGAAGTCCCATCATTTAAGTACCTAAACATCATAGATAAATACGACGTACACTTATGCCATCCGCATTCGCCTCGATGTCCCCTCGTGCACCGTTAGGTTAGGTAACTAACGGCAGAGCGGGGCAGGGCTAGCGCGGGTGTAAAACATAAGTAACGCCTATATAATATATCATATATACTATATACAGTATTTATCACAGAACATATCACATGATCACATCACAGATATCGCAGCAGAAGAAACATATGAAATATTGGATATACTAGGACGTCCATGTTTTCAATACGAGCCAGTATAAAACACGGATTCCACGGTCGTGATGAATAGCCAAACCCACACCCCTAGACCCCTACGAGAGCGGCAAGCAACCCTACCAATTCTGGAGTTAGGAGACCCGGACTCGACTCCTCGAGTTGGTCTCCCACTGGACTCCAGAACCCGGTTACTTGTGCTCCCCTCCTTGGGTCTATCCTAGTGCCGAAAAGTAAATAATATATAAAGGGTGACATCTTCCGCAACCTGGAAGTGTCCCAATAAAAGAATATTACATACAAGTTTTTACATGAATGAAAATGAAAAACACTCATCTCACATAAAAACCCCTGGCTATTCAAACACGACGATCCAATATAACATATCCAGCAACACAAAACATCATATGTCATCAACGTAAGTAAATATGCGGATCCCAATTGTCGTTGACATATAGCAACGAAACCGGCGATATCACATATTACACTTACGGTCACAGAAAAGAAAGTGTAAAACTACAATAGTTGGAATCCGCAACCTCTTTAGACATCACATGCCTAATCAAATGAAATACTTAGACATCACATGCCTAACAATTATAAACCCCGCATTTTAGTCTCATAATCGAAAACACTTTTCAATATCAAGTCGGGCAATTCAACAAGATTCCCGACAACCTGATCGAATGCTCGTCGCAAACTTCAGTAGGCGGCCGCACCCCCGACGCCGTCGACGAAGTGCACCAAGGCGGAACACCGCTACCGCGAGCACCCGAACGGATGCTTTCGGCGACGGGGTTCTCCTACAGTCACTTGGTCAGGGCTATGGAGTGAGGCTGTCTATTAAGTTTACCCGGCGAGTATCCGCGTACGCTACGTGATTGCAACGGACTTTTGATCGCATAAAAATTCCGTGGCAACCGATCAAGTGAGACTAAAGTGCTATGTTTATAACATTCATTCAGTTATCTCATAACTACTTGTGAATTCCAATTATTGTATCCCATTCCAGATAAATAGAAAATGTTAAACTTTCCGATCGAACATTCAAACACCCAAGTTTTCCCGAAGCAGCTCAACACATGAAACAAGTTTAAAAACATCCAGTTCATGCCTCAGTACCAACGGTCCAGCCGTAGAAGGGTCAAGCCAACAACTCACATGTGGCACGCCGTACTGCCCCAAACCCGAAGGTTCAAAGGGCAGTTCAAGACGGTCACATAATCGAGTTAAGGTTTGTTGTCTTCTAGAGGGTCCATTGCGTTACTTGCACTACTTAGAACGTCTTTAAACACCGGAAAAATCCAACACTTGGAAATTTCCCGACAGGGGAAAAATTGGGTATTTATATCCGGTCGAACTTTTTAACATATTCAAAAATTATCCGGAAACCACATAGACAAAATCTGATAATTCGATCGAATCTACGAACTCCCAATACAACCCAGAATATTCAACTCTTGAATAAATATTAAAAATTCCCAGAAAACTCAGCTGCTGAAAACATGAATTACTGTGCAAAGTTTGGAGGCAAATCCTATCAAGTGGCCACGGAACCGCTGCAGAAGCCAGGCTTCTGCCGCGGTTCCGCCGCGCATTAGAGGGATCATGAGATAATTTTTGTACCGTAATTCTTAGAATTCCCTGCTGAATTTTTTAAGCATTTTTAATCTGGAAAAATCCCAGTTTTTGAAAAAAGTCCAGAGAGCATGTTTTGAATTAGGGTTTCGGTTCGATCGGGTTTCAAACGTCGTCTAGACTTCGCCTAAGGCTCTAGCTAGGCTCTGATACCACTGTAGGGTTCCTAGGCCACTAATGAGGTCTCTCAAGGCAACAACCATGCCAATTTCAAATTTTACAAGTGCCGAGAAACCCTAATACGGATCGTTAACTAGATATTTAGGCGAAAGATGCAACTAGTTAACAAATTAACTAAGTGAACGGAAATACAACCTTTGTAGATCCGGTTCTCCACCTCCAGAGCTCCGCGATGAAGTCCCCTTGCTGTCCAAATCAAATCCCGGGCTCTAGCGTCGGCTTCATCGGAGAAATGGGCGGGCTAGGTCATCGACTACGATGCCGAAGATGATCTACATCGAGGCATCACAAGATCAAGCTCTGACTTCACCAAGTCATGAAACTTATGAAGAAAACACCCTATACTACTTGGCAAGAGGTAGAGGATGAAGAAATAGGAGGTGGGTTCACTTTAGAATTGGATTTCTCACTCAATTGCTCAAGTTGCCATTGATGAAGCAAGCTTTCTTCATCTTTGAAGAAGAAGAAGATGAAGATGATTATGTTATGATAAGTGTTTTAAATTACAAAAGAAAATGAATACTTATCATAATATAAACCATGGTTAAGTGTAGAGAATGAATCATGGTTAAGTGGAGTGGTTAGGGTTAAGCATGAGACAAAATGGTCACTTAGTCAAAGCTTCATGAAGCTTCAAGATGCAAACAAAGAAAGCCACCATTTTCTCTTTATGCCATTTATTTTCCAAAAGGAATAAATAAATAAATAAATGAATAATAAAATGAAATGAAACCCTAACCATTCATATAACCATGGTTTAATTCTTTACATAAACCTAAGTGAGCATGTATCATCAAACATGATACAAACAAGTGCACAAAAGTATATCACATATACAACTTGTGAACTTCAAGTGAGAAAATCCATTTAAAGTGAACATATACTAGTTAATGTAAAGTAATATATCAAATATATAATTATGCATTAAATCATTAAATCAACACTTGATTCAATGATCCGGTCATGTCGCACACAACCGACTAGTATACAATGTATCGTTTTATCGAATCAATCCTTGATTCGATAACTAGGTTATATCGCATACAACCATTCGACACATTCATCGTAAGAATGAAATACGGTATCACATACACGCATTATTCTCGGTCCCGCACATATCTCATATGCGCTCCTATTTCGTTTCGCTTGAGCCAGGAAACCTCTGTGTAGGACTCTAAAGACTCGTCAATACGCCGACAGCAGATGATGATCATATCAAACACCCACAAGCCGCAAGCGGTCTGCTAAACGTAACGGCCACCCGGGTATTGAGCGATCAGAAGATCGATGAGCAAGCCCGCTCATACTCCTGTGAATCCAACCAGTAACACTTACCGTACAGTCCGGTCTCGTCGTCTGATATGTCGCATATCTCGCCAAGGGGTGGTAAACCCCAATAGCTCGATAAGTCGTGTCGATATGAGGTCTATAACAGTTCGAGAAACTATAGGTAACACTTACCAGTAAATCTCAGCAACCCTGGCCAGGGATTTCCGGTTATAGCCAATCGAACACAGCGCAACATCAACCCCCTATACCGGGAGAGACGAATCCCCTCCTATCGCTCATTGCCTCCATGTGATTCGGGACTGTACCCAAAAACCACCGTTTTCCACGCCCTCTTGGACGTGGTAAGGTGGAAATCAAAGCACAGTGGGAACCACACAAGACTCTATGACGATCTCGGGTCAACAGACTACTCTATACCAGTGTCACCAGAGAACTGCTATCTGACGTAAGGTATAATACCATCTGGGAGTTCTCGGCGAGTCCGTCCAGTGTACCCAGTCTCCACTGAGCACCCGTATATCATCTCTGATGTCAAACACCAATGGATATGGGATCATCCATCGCCCATCTGTATGGGTCGAGAAGGTATACGCTAGTCTACTCTGGTATATCGATGGCCCGTCTCGATATACCCATGACTAGGGACTATGAAGGATGTACTTATGGACTACCATGTCCCCACTAGTATGATCCGCATCATAGTCCAGGTAGTCAAGTACACATCCTAAGGGCTTTACCAACATGTAACAGAGAGACAATCAGTGTACACGTTAAGGTAAAGATCAACCAGATAGCATACTATCATGTCGAGCAAGAAAGTCCTCCCTATATATGTCCCAGCATCCATTACAATATACATCCTATGTATAGCAATGGCCTCTAGGGCATACATATAACTAACATAGGGCATATACACTATCAATCTCCCATTTGCACTAAGGCCATGTACTGGCGTATCGAAGACCTATCATCTTGATCAGCCGCTCAAACTGAGTCTGGGGTAAGGCCTTCGTGAATGGATCAGCAGTGTTATCTTCCGTAGTAACTCTTCGAACCTCGATCTCCTGGTGACCCACGATCACCCTGATCAGGTGATACCGCCTCAAGATGTGCCTGGACTTCTGATGGGACCTGGGTTCCTTCGCTAAAGCTATAGCCCCGTTGTTGTCGCAATACAGAGGTACTAGATCAACAATGGACGGAACCACCTGAAGTTCTGTTAGGAACTTCCTTATCCAGACGGCTTCTTTTACGGCATCTGCAGCAGCGATATATTCCGCTTCCATCGTCGAGTTAGCAACGGTTTCCTGTTTGGAACTCTTCCAACACACCGCCCCTCCATAGAGGTTAAAGACATAACTCGACACGGACTTGGAATCATCCTTGTCACTCTGGAAGCTGGAGTCAGCAAAGGCCTCGATCTCGAGGTCTTTTCCGCCATACACCAAGAACATCTCCTTAGTCCTTCTCAGGTACTTGAGAATGTTCTTTACCGCTATCCAGTGTTTCTCCCTAGGGTTTGACTGATACCTGCTTACCACACTCAGTGCATAAGCTACATCTGGTCTGGTACACAACATCGCATACATTATAGAGTCTACCGCAGAAGCGTAGGGTGTAATAGACATGCGATCCCTTTCCAAATCAGTCTTGGGAGACATCTCTTTGGAGAGGGTGATTCCGTGACAAGCCGGTAGATTACCGCGCTTGGAATCTTCCATACTGAACCTTTTCAGTATGGTGTCGATGTACCTGGACTGTGAGAGTCCTAATATCCTCTTGGATCTGTCATGATAGATCCGGATCCCCAGAATGTAAGAGGCATCACCCAGGTCTTTCATGGAGAACCTGTGTGACAAGAACCCTTTGACAAATTGTAGCATAGGAATGTCATTTCTTATCAAGAGAATGTCATCCACGTATAAAACGAGGAATACTACAGTTCTCGCTACAAATCTACTATAGATGCATGGTTCATCTGGATTTTTGATAAAGACAAATTCTTTGACCGTCTCATCAAAACAGATGTTCCAACTCCGTGATGCCTGCTTTAGTCCATAGATGGACTTAAGAAACTTGCAAACCTTTCCGCTGCTCCCACTCTGAATGAAACCCTCTGGCTGGTCCATATAGACACACTCATCTAAATTTTCATTTAGAAAAGCGGTCTTTACGTCCATCTGCCAGATCTCATAATCGTGGAAGGCAGCAATGGCAAGAAGGATCCGAATGGATTTCAGCATAGCTGATCGCACGCTTTTGGCGTGTCGGATTTTCAAAGTTCTAAAGTATAACCGCGATCAGGACGGTGTCGCTATGCAGCTAGCCGGTTGAGCACGGGTCGATCCACAAGGAGACGGTTGTATGTCCTTTCTTGTTTTAGACGAGTCAATAAAGAATGAGTATATGTTTGTTCAATCTAACCTATGTGTATTATTTGCAAGTATAAAGTTGTTAAGAAAAGATACGATAATGTAAGCTAAAGAAATCCGTACTCAAAAACCTTTGAGCCGAGTCTTGACCAATTGAAGCTAGAGCAATCGGCAACAACGTGGATTAGGAGATTTAAGCGCGGTATTCGTGGAATCCGGCTTATTTACCTCTGTCCTTCCGTTCTTGTCTCTTGCTTTCGCCTCCGGCCAAACCGAACGCAACCGGTCGCGGTTAGGAATCACCGTTACCTTGTTAGGGTAGGGTGCCTAACGGAGCGCTTGCGTATCGTTTGGGCGGAGTTCAATGGAAAATAACGGGAAAAGGAAATGAAAAAAGAAAATCTTAACTTACAATACCATATTTATTCATAACAACAACAATAATTACAACCATTCACAAAAAGAACCAAGAAGAGCAAAAGAAAAGAACAAAGAAAAGAAAAGATTACAAGTAAGTAAGTGCATGAATTAAATTGCAAGTAAGTAAAGCAAGGTAATAAAAAGCAAGTAATAAAAAGCGAGAAAGAAAACTAGAAACTAGAACTCAAGACAAGCATGGGATCAATAGCCAACCCTTAAACTTGCAAGCTCAATCAAGAGGTTGCAAGATCAAGAGAAGGGTAAAGAACGCATGTGAAATGAAGCACTAATTCCATAAGAAAATACAACCCTTGAGATCAATAACTAACCCTTAACCTTTCAAGCTCAATCAAGAGGTTGAAAGATCAAGAGGAAGCAAAAATCTCAAGGGGAAGCTAAACAAACAAGAATGATACTAAAACCCTCATCTTCATTAACCTCCACTCAATACTCTCACTACATTTTCATGGAGGAAGAATGAAGAAGAAGAAGAAAACTAAAACTAACAAAAAGAGGGCATGAGAATGAACTCCTTGGCTTGGCTCAGATCTGGGGTATTTATAGGAAGGGAACTGGAAACCTAGGGCAAGAATCTGGCTCAATATGAATTCCCCAAACTACCCCTGAAAAACGACACAGAGAGGACACCATATGGCCGCGGTTCCGCGGCCTAGACCCCCTATTGGCATCGGAACCGCGACCATCTTGATGAGTTGGGTCATGGGATTTTGTGTACTTCCCTGGTTTGTAGTTGTCTGCTATGTGGTATATGACTTTTCTCAGAAACTCTTCACAATTATTCCAGAATTTCAGTAGAACAAGAGGTGATGTGATGTGGATCTTTTGCCATGATTTCCTCGAGCTCCGCGTAGATTTCTTGGATCTTGTGTTGACATTGAGCTTTGTGCATGACATGACAATCGATTTGCCATTTTGTCCCTTAAACTGGTATGTGGCAACACACGGATAGAGAGCGGAGACCCGTGCTTTATCTGTTGTTGGTAGTAATCCGGAATTTATCGTACTTTTCCATGATATTCACTGTTTAGAGCTGAGACTAGTATCCTGCAATTATGTAGCAAACACTGATAAAAAGCACCTGCCTATAAACAAACGAGCGTAAGAATGGGCGGTATAAAATGCAATATTTTGTTATGAACAAATACCCCCAATCTTAACTTTTGCTCGTCCCGAGCAAAACCAATTATTCACAAAAAAGTCCTAACCGCACTTTCGCAGGGAACGCGATTGCACTGAGCACGTGCAACAAGCCGTTAAACCTCTAGGTGTCCCTAGTAGGAGGAGTGTTGTCTCCTGAGGGTTTTCAGCGGATTACACCTATAAAATCCCGTCAAGCTAGTGTCATAGGTTAACATCGATTCTACTCCTACAGTTTAGTATTTACATTAGAAACTCTATCATCCTAAGTTAGAAATATTCAACCCTTATTTTTCACACCTCCTATCTATTTAACCTTAGATCATATACATTCCAAAAAAGTTTTAAAAGATATTGGTTCTCCTGAGTTTTCCTTCTAAAGTGTGCCTTAAATCAGGGATTTTTATCAACTTTACAGAAAACACAAGTCTTATTCTTTATTTCTATCTTTTATCCAAATATCGATTGTATACCCCTACGTGTGTGTATCTTTGCACCCCTACACTTGAGAATTCAATTCAAGTTATAATACCCTTGCCCTAATACCTAATACTACTTCTTTTCATTAAGGAAGGACGGATTTGCTCACACACCTTTCATGCGACTATTAATGCTTCTTGAGGCACTAACGGCCGATTACTGAATGTGTGAGCTTAAAGCGTAAATAGCAGTTTCCAGGTCTTGACTTTATTCTATTTTTCTTTTTCTTTTTCTTTTTCTTTTTCTTTTTCAAGACCGGATATATTTTTCAACATGCTCTTTTGGTGTTTAGCTTTAAATACCGTTTTTTCTTTCATACTAGGCTTTCAGGCAAGAGTATTTCAAGGTATCCTCTACTATCCCAAGTTTCAAGGTGCGTGTAAGTGCAGTTTGTAGGGTATATACTTTCTAAATTTGAACTCAAGAAAAGAAACTATTTTTCAGACTTATCCTCCAGTAAAGCTTCAATACTTTCCCTTCATCTTGACTTAACTCAAGAACTGAACTCAAGATTACCTATTTCTAAAAAAAAACTGTAAGGACGTATACTTACCAAAGTTAGACAGAATGAGGGTTATTTTTAGGGTTTTCAATTCCTAAGCCTAGAATTTAGTTATTTCTATCATATCAACTAAACTTTCGGAATAAAGATCTAAGTTACCCTATTAGCTAACTTGACGACAAAGTTTTTATATTTTTTGGAAAATTTTCGATTTTTGTGGGTTTTTAATAAGGTATGCAAATGCAAAATATACAAATGAATGCGAAGGAAGAAAGCTTACCGAGCACACCCCCAAACATAAACTTGACAGTGCCCTCACTGTCAGGCTACACCAAGATGGTCAAAATTGTCGGCGCTCTCCCTAAAAACAATTTATATACAAAACAAAAACAAAAAATATATACAAAAATGGTTCCCCCCAAACTTAAGTAAAACAGTGTTTCCACTGTTAAGCGTCGAAGTTCAGGATTAGGGGGGAAAAAGAATAGTATCAAGCTATACAAGGCCTTACAAAGGCCAAAAGTTAACACTAACCATTCAAAAATTCTATCTCTGTAAGATGCGGGTTGGTGAAAGAAGATGAAGAGGAAAGAAATGGAGAATACGCGAGACCCTATGGAGATAGAAGCAGGATACGGTCTCGGTATAAGAGAAGAAGAATGGCGAAAGGGAAAAGGAAGTGGAATGCGAACTTGAGGGTGGAAATGGAGTGAATAGATTAGCACAATTTGTGATGACTGATGTGTAAGAAGCGTTTATGCTAATCTATTAACCCGTCGAGTAATGGGGTCAAATCCCTCAGGATTCGTAAGAAACCATGGGTACGCCGAACTTGGTAAACCAGACATATGAAATGAAAGTGAGACGGGTTCTTGCAAGGTCGGAACGATGGAAAGGATGGAAGGAAGTGATCGAGGAAGGGTATCTGTTAAGGGTTCGGGAGGGTGTACACAGTCAATGAAAGGGACAGGATGAATTGGAAAATCTGACTCATCATCTAGAACTGTTTCATCCTTAAAAATATCCTCAAAATTCTCCTCAAAGTTAAGCTCATCCATGCATATTTCATCAATATCCAGACGCATATGGGGTTCGGGAAAAACATTTAATGACTCGGGATGATGAATTGGAGAGAAAAATTCAGCCAAATCTATGGGTTCATCATCCAAAATATTCCCAGCGTCGATATCCTCAATCAAGTGAAAATCAATATTCTCAGACACCTCAACAAAAGCATGGATATTAATCAATTCAGGTTCTAGAGTGGAGGTGTAGAGGTCAAAAGAATTGGGTGTGGTTTCACTCGAAAGGGACCCTTCACAATCGGGCAAATCAAACACTACAAAGTCACACAACTCATTATCTGTTCTATCTTTAATTAATGAATCGTTTGGAACACTAGATAGACATTCAAAACCGGAGTTGTGGGATGCAAATTGAAACGGGTAGGCTTGATTCGGAAGGGGGTACATCTCACTTTCTCCACTCAAATTCTCAGCCTGTCCAACCGCCTCATCATACATTGGAAAATTAGGAGCTAGATGAAAACTAGCTACCGGGTCACTAGGTTGTATGAGGGCAGCCATGGACGCATTCAAATCCATCATTTGTTGGCTTGACGCTACCCTAAAGTCTTCCAACGACTGTTTCAGACTAGACATAGGTTGTGAAGGGGTTTCAGTAAAAGATTCAAAGTTGTATGGATACTGAAAATTCCCAAACGGCTGTTCAGAAGCAATGTCTAGGGAAGGTGCAAAAGTTGGGTAGGACTGGTAGGAATTGAATGGTTGGACAGGGGTAGGATCAACATTTGGATAAGAAAGTGAATGAATTTGTTGATCCCAAGAATTTGAAGTGGTGACAGGAGTGAAAGATCGGCTACGAGATTGTTCAATACGTTCGGCAATAGACATAGGTCTTGGAGTTGCAACATGACTCGAAGAAGGGGTATCAACGTAAGAAGGGGTGAATGTTTGAAATGGTTGATACGAAGTGGATTGCGGAGTCAAATTGTTTGTCCTAGACGCGTCTATCCGATCTCTTAATGAAATTTTTGGCATGGATGGATCGTTCGAAGTTCGGCCAAAACAAGAACCGTAAGAAGTAATGTCTGGTTGTGGGTACCAAAGTTCGGCAAGAGTTTTGCGAGGTGGGGTACCCATGATATGAAGAGAGAAGGAAAGAAAGGAAGAGAAAAGGAGGGGAAAAATGAATGATTTTTATTTTTATTTTTTTATTTTTTGAATAATTTTTTTTAGTTAGTGGTTAACAAAAGAATGAAATATACACAAAAAAGAATATGGACAAAAACAATCACGACACAAAAATACCACACACCTAATCGTTCTAAGGTTCACCTAGGTCAACTAGACCTGCTCCAGAACTTAATTGTCGAAGTAAAACTGTGTCGTGAAACGGGCTCAAGATACACTGATCACGAGGCCAGGTAAGTGCAGAGATAAGGGGAGGTTTTCCAACGCTTTCGCGAAGTTCCTTAATTAAATAACCCTTTCTCTTTTGGCGGTTTCGCCGTTAACACTTTCCTAGACACTCCGTAAACAATGTACCGTTAAGCGAGGTTCTAAACACGGTTAACTTCTCCTAGTGAGCGCGAAGTCCTTAAGGTTTAAAGTCTAGTTTCTTTTAAAGTTTGTGCGGGTAAACGTTATGCTCAAGTTCGTGATTTGTGGGCCACGGAAAAAGTGATGAAATCCTTTACCGTATGTTGTGGGGTTCGCTTGCCCTTAAATCCGTATTAATGTATGCAATGCTCAATTCAATAAAAATTCTATAAAGAATCAAACAATCGTTTTTTATTTTAAGCACGGCACTGCAATAAATACGGGTTAGTCAATTTTTTAGCGTTTGCTAGCGAACTTGCAAAGAATCCTGCAAAGAATAGTATATTGGATGCGTCGGATTTGAGAAGAAGGTGTTAGTAAAGTACGTACCGTTAAGTTTTTGGGTTAGGAAACCCCCGTTGAATCAAATCCGGTAAGCTTGAAAAGTTCGCTTGCGCGGGTCAAACTTCCCGGATCTTTGGCACTGTACTTCGTAATCACCTTAACCTTGAATGTACACTTTGCTCCCCACAATCGCAGTTTGCAAATCTGCAAAAATCTGCACTCTTGCCCACAAAAATTATCAAAAAAAACAAAAAGAAATTTTTTTATAAATATATACAAAAAGAATATTAACCTGAATAACAAGAAAGAAAATACGCTACCATCTCCCCGGCAACGGTGCCATTTGATCGCACGCTTTTGGCGTGTCGGATTTTCAAAGTTCTAAAGTATAACCGCGATCAGGGCGGTTTCGCTATGCAGCTAGCCGGTTGAGCACGGGTCGATCCACAGGGAGATGGTTGTATGTCCTTTCTTGTTTTAGACGAGTCAATAAAGAATGAGTATATGTTTGTTCAATCTAACCTATGTGTATTATTTGCAAGTATAAAGTTGTTAAGAAAAGATACGATAATGTAAGCTAAAGAAATCCGTACTCAAAAACCTTTGAGCCGAGTCTTGACCAATTGAAGCTAGAGCAATCGGCAACAACGTGGATTAGGGGATTTAAGCACGGTATTCGTGGAATCCGGCTTATTTACCCCTGTCCTTCCGTTCTTGTCTCTTGCTTTCGCCTCCGGCCAAACCGAACGCAACCGGTCGCGGTTAGGAATCACCGTTACCTTGTTAGGGTAGGGTGCCTAACGGAGCGCTTGCGTATCGTTTGGGCGGAGTTCAATGGAAAATAACGGGAAAAGGAAATGAACAAAGAAAATCTTAACTTACAATACCGTATTTATTCTTAACAACAACAATAATTACAACCATTCACAAAGAGAACTAAGAAGAGCAAAAGAAATGAACAAAGAAAAGAAAAGATTACAAGTAAGTAAGTGCATGAATTAAATTGCCAGTAAGTAAAGTAAGGTAATAAAAAGCAAGTAATAAAAAGCGAGAAAGAAAACTAGAAACTAGAACTCAAGACAAGCATGGGATCAATAGCCAACCCTTAAACTTGCAAGATCAATCAAGAGGTTGCAAGATCAAGAGAAGGGTAAAGAACGCATGTGAAATGAAGCACTAATTCCATAAGAAAATACAACCCTTGAGATCAATAACTAACCCTTAACTTTTCAAGCTCAATCAAGAGGTTGAAAGATCAAGAGGAAGCAAAAATCTCAAGGGGAAGCTAAACAAACAAGAATGATACTAAAAGCCTCATCTTTATTAACATCCACTCAATGCTCTAACTACATTTTCATGGAGGAAGAATGAAGAAGAAGAAGAAGAAGAAGAAGAAGAAGAAGAAGAAGAAGAAGAAGAAAACTAAAACTAACAAAAAGAGGGCATGAGAATGAACTCCTTGGCTTGGCTCAGATCTGGGGTATTTATAGGAAGGGAACTGGAAACCTAGGGCAAGAATCTGGCTCAATATGAATTCCCCAAACTACCCCTGAAAAACGACACAGAGAGGACACCATATGGCCGCGGTTCCGCTGCCTAGACCCCCTATTGGCCGCGGAACCGCGGCCATCTTGATGTGTTGGGTCATGGGATTTTGTGTACTTCCCTGGTTTGTAGTTGTGTGCTATGTGGTATATGACTTTTCTCAAAAACTCTTCACAATTCTTTCAGAATTTCAGTAGAACAAGAGGTGATGTGATGTGGATCTTTTGCCATGATTTCCTCGAGCTCCGTGTAGATTTCTTGGATCTTGTGTTGACATTGAGCTTTGTGCATGACATGACAATCGATTTGCCATTTTGTCCCTTAAACTGGTATGTGGCAACACACGGATAGAGAGCGGAGACCCGTGCTTTATCTGTTGTTGGCAGTAATCCGGAATTTGTCGTACTTTTCCATGATATTCACTGTTTAGAGCTGAGACTAGTATCCTGCAATTATGTAGCAAACACTGATAAAAAGCACCTGCCTATAAACAAACGAGCGTAAGAATGGGCGGTATAAAATGCAATATTTTGTTATGAACAATAGCCACTGGAGAAAAGGTTTCGTCATAGTCCAAACCAGGTCTTTGACGGAAACCCTTTGCAACAAGTCTAGCTTTATAGGTCTCAACCTGTCCATCTACACCAATCTTCCTTTTGAAGATCCACTTGCATCCTACGGGTTTTACCCCATCTGGAGCAATGTCCAACGTCCATACTTTGTTGGTGTACATGGACTCCATTTCGGTCTGCATTGCATCTAGCGATTTTACCGAGTCAACGCTTTGAATGGCCTGCTGGAAGCTAGTCGGCTTATCACTATCAATGATGCAATCCTCTCTATCCCCGTCTATGAGAAAACCGTAGTATCTTTCGGGCGGATGAGACTGCCTACTACTTCTGCGGAGCGGCGTAGGAATGTCCTGATCTTTCGAACCCTCGGGTTCTACTAAGCTTTCAGTAATAGCTCGTGGTTCTGGAATTTCTTCCAGTTCTACTGCGCTCCCACTTATCTGATTTTCCAAAAACTCAGTTTCCAAGAAGTGGGCATGACGAGAAACAAAAACCTTTTGTTCCTCTTCACAATAGAAGAAATATCCCTTGGAGTTCTTTGGATATCCTACAAACTTGCACTGTACTGAGCGTGCCTCGAGCTTTTCCGCATGCTGCTTTTTGACAAAAGCTGGACATCCCCATGTCTTAATGTGATTAAGATAGGGTGTCTTCCCACACCACATCTGATATGGTGCAGTAGGCACAGTCTTAGTTGGTACTCGGTTCAAAAGGTATGCAGCTGATTCTAGTGCATATCCCCAGAATGATCGTGGTAACTCAGCGTTACTCATCATGGACCGTACTATATCCAATAGGGTTCTGTTCCGTCTCTCCGATACACCGTTATGTTGCGGTGTGTATGGAGTAGTAAGCTGAGAGAGAATTCCATTCTCTTTTAAGTGATCCAGTAACTCGGCACTCAAGTATTCACCACCTCGATCAGATCTTAGTGTCTAGATACTTTTGCCTGTTTGTTTTTCTACTTCATTCTTATATTCCTGGAATTTTCCAAAGGCTTCGGATTTATGTTTCATTAAGAAGACATAACCGTACCTTGAAAAGTCATCCGTAAAAGTAATGAAGTAAGAATAACCGCTTCATGCATGCATAGACATTGGACCGCACACGTCGCTGTGTACGAGTCCCAAGAGCTCGCTCGCTGTGTACGAGTCCACGTTGCCCACCCCGGTGCTTGCGGGGAGGCGGAAACGTTATGAAAAATCGGATTTTTACAACACTAGGCAACATGGACTATGTAAAGGAGGGATCTTTGCTAAACAATACTAACTACAAAGCTAAAAAGGTTAGCTATTCGGAAAGGGGGTTATACCTAGGTCTTCTAGTCCTTCTCTTCTTGCTCCTTGGAGTGAAAGAACGGGTTCTCCTTGTCGCCTTCTCTTGCCGAAGAAAGATCCACCCGAGGGCCTCTACCTTTGGCTCCAACCTCAAACTAGAAGTAACTAAGGTGCTTGATGTGCTAAACCTAGGACCTTAGAAAGAGTAGAGAGTATTTTTGAGGGTTTTATCTCAAGTTCAAATGGTTCTCAACTCATGAGAGGGGAGAGCTAGAGAGAGAGGAAGAGGAGGAGAGAGAATGAGAATGATAGAATGAGAAGAATAATCCAACCTTCTCACATATATGTGAATTATGAAAAATAGATAATTAGCTAAAGATAATTGTGATGGTTAATCAAGAAATGACCATTATCATTTCACATTAAATGCTTTTGCAAGGATCAAATAGCATCTTTCATATGGAATGATGATGGTCAACTTGTCAACCTAGGTCAACAAGTCAAGTATAGTCAAAAGGTCAACAACCCTGACCATGCACAATTATAATTAACTAATATTAATAAATCATATTTCACACATAAACATTAGGGTTAAGAAAATGACAATGGTCAACAACCCTAATGAAAGTCCTCTGCCTCAGTCAACTGTGCATACACACCCGTATCCATGTTCCGAGGAACACGAATACAATGAGATAAAACCAATCTCAAATCATATACTAGGATACGGCTTAAACCAATGCCCACTAGTATAAGCTGTCCGGACACCAAACGTGCACAAGTGCGCGGATGTGAACGAACCCCGTCGCAAAACCATGCGACCTCTACTCATTTTGCCTAAAGGAGAATAACCCTCTGTGTGGGACTCTAAAGACTCGACACTACGCTGGCAGTGGGTTTAACCACAGACCGCAAGCGGCAGTAGCTGTACGTAACGGTCCCTAGGTAGATGCCGATAAGAAGACTGACGAGGTAAACCCATCTGAACTCCTACTGAGTCTGAATGTGACAGTCACCGTACAGTCCGGTCTGTTCGTCTAAGAACATCGCATGGCGGGCCTAGGGGGCGGTAAACGTCAGTCCCCTACTAGCGGTACAAGTCGTGTCGGAGTGTATCCCAGAACACCTGAGATAACACTGGAAACCTACCAGTCTATCTCGCTTGCCCTGGCCAGGGACTTTGTGTAATGGCTCTCCTAGACACAGCGCGATATGAACCCCCAATACCGGGAGAGACAAATCCTGTCTAACCGTCACTGCCTCGAAGTGCTTCGGGACTGCACCCAAAAACTACCTGTTTGCATGACTCCTTTGAGCCGTGGTAGGGTAGTAATCAAAGTACAGTGGGAACACACTCGAGGCGAAGTGACAGTGTCAAGTCAACGGACTAAGCTGTACTCATGTCTGCTGGGAACTGATAACTGACGATAGGTATAATACCAACCAACAGTTCCCGACGAGTCCTGTCCAGTGTACTCATAACCTAACGAGCACCCGCATACTATCTCAAGTACGACGTACTGACGGCTGTGGGACAGACCGTCTCCCAAGCTGGGATAAGAAGCGCATACGCTAGTCTACTCCGGAGTATCGATACCCTGTCTCGATAGTCCTGCGACTAAGGATCTGCATAAGGATGTGCTTATGGATTACCCAGCCCCCACGAGTGTGACTGCCATCACAACGCTGGTAATCAAGCAAAGATCCTAAGGGCTCCACTAATGTGTAAAGGAGATATGCTAAAAGAAACACATGCACACATTAAAGCAGAAACAAACCAAGTAGCATACTACTATTTTGAGCAAGATTGTCAATACAGGGTGAATATCCCAAGCTTCCATCAAGTAATATACATACTAGTATGATACAGTAATGGCCTCTAGGGCATATACACTAACACTCTCCTAAACACAGCGCGATCTCACACCTAATACCGGGAGAGACGAATCCCCTGCCGATCTGCTCACTGCCTCCATGTGGCTCGGGACTGTACCTAACAAAAACCTGTTTGCACGACTCCTTTGAGCCATGGTAGGGTAGTAATCAAAGCACAGTGGGAACTCACACGAGACAAATGACGATCTCAGGTTGATGAATTAACCTGTACACATGTCACTAGGGAACTGGTATCTGACGCTAGGTATAATACCAACTAGCTGGTTCCCGGTGAGTCTTGTCCGGTGTACTCATAACCCAATGAGCTCCTGTATCCATCTTAGGTGAACCAACTGACACCAATGGCTTGTGAGACCGGCCACCGCCCCTCATCGGGGTCTCGACTGTATACACTAGTCTACTAATGGAGTATCGATGCCCAGTCTCGAAACTCCCACGACTAGGGACCACTTTAAGGATGTGCTTATAGGCTACCCAACTCTCACATATATGATCGCTATCATACTACTGGTAATCAAGCAAGAATCCTAAGGGCTCTATCAATGTGTAATAGTGATCTGTAATATCACTTAAAGCATGTACACGATGACAAAGATAAACCAGATAGCATACTATCATCTTGAGTAAGACTGTCCTACCGGTATAGGTCATCCCTCAATCATTAAAATCACGTGCCTGCGATCCAATAATTGACTCGAGGGCACTATATCTAACAATCTCCCACTTGCACTTAAGGCTAATTATTGCGATGTCGCATAGTCAAAGCCCGTGTGATATCAAACACCCAACTCCTTTACAAATCAGTTTCGCAAAGCTCATTTGTAAAACTATTGCGTTCGAGAAATACCCTCAGTGAGTGGATCCGCTCTGATGTTTCTTTCTCTGTCTCTCTTAATCTCAAGTTCGCGGAGAAAACCATCTCCCGAAATGAGCAATACCTATCTTAGAATATATCTGGATATCTGATGGGACCTAGTTCACAAATGAACTCCAAATCCAGCTAACTTCATAGACTGTATCGTCAACTGAATTTAATCAACATCCTGCTCCATGCCTCCCTCAGTATCCCTTTGGACCACCTGTCCAAACTACTGCCCTTCGTGAGAGGGAAAACTATAACTCTGACAGTCATTCTGTGATCCAGTCATCTTGGAAGCCTGGAAAGATAACCGTCTCCCGAAGGAGGCCACCGTTATCAAATCCTTAGAACATTCACTTATGTTCTAAACTGCTTTCGAACGTTTCTCCAGGATTGGATTAACATCAACTTATTGCATCTGGTGCAAAAACAACATCTGGTGTGGTACTCGATATCTCATGATCGACTCAATTGCCTAAGCAAGTGATATGTCAATCATGCATATCCCTCTCCCCTTTAGTCTGTAAGACACCTTTAGAGAGGGGACTCCATCACCTGCATGTATACTATCATGCTAGGAGTCTTCCATTCTAAAACACCTTTAGAATGCTGTCTAAGTACCCAGATTGGGAAACTACCCAAATCTAGATGTAAAACCATAGATCTAGTAATCAGAATGTGTGATATAATATCCAAGCCCTATGTGGAGAAACCACTGTGTGACAACTAAAGTATAACCGACCGTAGTATAGGAATTTCACTTCCTACTATGTGTATGTCATCAAAATACCCGGACATCTCACCCTACTACTTTCTTAACAGATCCATCCCCTGTTTGATGAAGTCAAAACTATAACTGTCACATCAGAAATAGATGATCTATCTCCGCTATATCTGCTTTAGCCTATAAATAGGCATAAGCTACTTGTCCACTATGCTTCCGCTTCTCCCACTGACTACAACAACCCTCTGGCAGAATCATATACACGTGCAATTCTAAAGCTAGTTTAGAACGACGCTATACTCATCCTCCTTCCGAGTCTCATAGTCTGGAACAGCAGTAATGGCAAATCTGGGTAAACAAGAACCTCCCTGTCACCGTCCTTGAGGCTACTGGAGTACCTCTCGGGTGCTTGAGGTTACCCTCCATATCTGCGGAGTGGCTAATGGAATGTCAATCCAGATTGAATCTTTAGGTCCTATTAAATTTTTAGTAATCGTTTGCAGTTCTGGAATCACTCCCAGTTCTACCATACTCCCACTACTGTTTTCTAAAAAAATCCATGTTAATAAAACTGTGGCGAGTGAAGAACAATATCGCTATTGATCTTCCAGATGGTAGAAAATCAACTCTCGTCATAGCCCGGGTTAACCCACAAACAGCCATTACAGAAACGTGCATTGAGTTATCCAGAGTCTGGTTTTAAGCATAAGCCGGACAACTCCATATACCTTAACATCATTAAGATATGATCCATTCTATATCTAATATAGAAACAGAGGCACTAATTTAATTGGAACCAGATTCAAATCATGCAGCTGTCTCCAGTACATGTCAACTAAATGGAGAGAGGCTATTCAGCATTATTCAACTTAGGAGTTCATCCAATTATGCGTAATCTGAAAGAGAAACAAGTTTCTCAAAACCATTACTATCAACTAAATACCAAACACAAGTATCTACATTTTCGATCACCTTGAAGAATCCCGATACTTTCGATACCTGGTTCTCTACTTTATTCTTATACCTATAACTTCTCAAAACTTAGACCTTGTATTTCTACGAAACACTTGTCTAAAAACTAGAGAAGTCACAAGTAAACAGAATATAGTACGAGAACCAACCTCTCTATCCTAATGGACACTGGACAACATACAGTACTTTGTATAAGTCCGCTGAGTTGAATAACTCAAACCCTGTGCGTCGTAGGTTGAAAACTGTACTATGGCTAAGAAGAATTACACCGCTGTTTAATGCTCCTTACCTAACCATAAACTGATATAGATAAATGTCATGGACATAATTTCAAAAATCTATATCTCACTTTATAAAATCAACGTACAGATATATCAGTTTGAAATTGGTGCATAACAATGGATATTCAAAACCAAATATTTGTCGTCCGGCAAAAACCCAGGCGATTTCCTCAAATATCACCAATTATAACGAATTCCGATATAATGAGGATGATCACCTAATTCCTAATAACTTACTCCTACTCATCATCTGTAAAACCATACAGATATGAGAATCAAACCTGGTAAATACATACCCTGGAGTAAGGTCTATTTAGGAAATCAGTTTTCTATTAACAATGCACAGTGAAACTGAAACATGAAAATATTTCGAAGGGGTATCCGGGTATTCCTAGTAATGCCTCTTCCATTATCGGATTCACAACTATAACCGTATATTTCTTTGCCATCTCTCCAAATCCCTTTAGTTGTTACCTTCTGTACACCATCGTTAGGCTAAATGGTTTTCTTCCTTCCCTACCGTTCGGCACCAGCCTATGGTTTGGAAGAAAGCTATCCAATAAGCGTAATAGGTGTACTCTCCTAATCCTAGGAGTACTCGCAATCTGAGAGAAGGTAATGATAAAAGACAACTGAATAAATCTTATTCCTATTTCTCCTGAACCAGAATCCATCCTCGAACTGGAACAAGTTCCTTCGCGTTCGTATATAACCATACGATGGAGTATCCAATAACCGTGGATCTTCGTAGTGATACGGGGTGTTCTGGAGAAATACAAAGGTGAAGTAGGAGTGGTGATGAAATACGTGGTTTGGTCGTGAATGATAGCAGTTGCAATTTACTTTGCCCTCTTTCTGATCCCTTTATTTGTCTTTACTTAATACCTTCTGTACACCACACTTAGGCTAATTAGTTTTCTTCATTCCCTACCTTTCGGCACCTACCTATGGTTTAGAAGAAGACTATCCAATAAGCGTAATAGGTGCACCCTTCTCCTAATCCTAGGAACCCTCAGAACCTGAGATAAGGTAAAAGGAACAGACAACTGAATAGTCATATTCAATCTCTCCAGAACTAGAATCCATCCTCGAATCTGGAACAAGTTCCTTCGAGTTCGTATATAACTATACGATGGATTTATCCAATGGAAGTGGATATTCGTAGTAATACGGGGTGTTCTGGAGAAATTCAAAGGGTAAAAGAAGGAGTGGCAATGATGTATGAAACTAAGAAAATTCAAAAGCCATTGTTTTAAGAAAGTTCGGTTAACTTGGTCACTAAGTCATAGTCAAGGGTCGGGTCATGGTCGCTGCCAAAGAGAGAGAGAGAAAAGAAATACTCTGCGTGCACTCTAACCTAGATCAGAATCGTTAATCACTTTATCTAATCAGGATGTCTCCCACTGTATCCTCAAATTCTCCTCCAAACCTTAATGAAGAATTAGTCGGGATCACCCGAGGAGTAAACCAACTCATCAGTGGGAATCGGGATCCAACTATCATCGCATAATAACTTGATGGAATCCACTCACGTTATCACACTCCAGAAGGTATGCGCATATATGGCAAGTTTCCTGTATGTTTGAAACTCTTGATATGATTTTTAGCCCATGCTCTTAAGACCTTGACTAAGGCCAACAAGTCATAAGTCACATTTCAAGTTCTACCCGTCATTGTCCAGATTAATTTGAACCCACCAGTACAAGCCCTTGACGAAGGTCAACAAGGCTGTACGACTGTCCCAAACCAATGCATCTATCTATGCAACAGAAAGGTAACAAGCAGCTACCATACACTATGCCTTGACGAAGGTCAACAAACATAGCATGAATACTAAGTGTTACCCATCTGAAATGACGGAGGGCTATGAATGGTTTTTGGCGAAAAACCTTTAACGTAATGAACTTGATATCGTTGAAAGAACCGGATAGCTTTTTATAAATATATAGTGGCGAAAACCTTTGCTAAAGAGGTCACTCCCGGTGAAGGGATCTCGGCTCTTTCCTCGTAGAATGAGGTGCAGGATATTCCAACTGAATACCACGATGCAAAGCAAAAAGTAATCGACCATAGTGAAGTTATTACCCTAACGCAAACTTCTGTCCAAGGGATCACTCCTGATGAAGGGATATCGGCCATTGCCTCGTCAAATGAGGTGCTGAATATTCATAACCGAATACCACTGTGCAAAATAAAAGAAAATGTCCTTGTAATAACAGCTTTTTGAAAATTATTCCAACAACATCGAACATGTTTTTTTTCCTTGCATTGATCTGAATCAACGCAGTCCCATCAATTAATCACAACAATAAAGAACGAAAATATAATGTACGCATATACCATCCGCATTCGCCACTGGGTCCCGTCATCACTCGTTAGGTTACTTAACTAACGACAGAGCAGGGACAGGACTAGCGCGGGTGTAAAACATATACAACATCTACTAGTATATATATTAATATATAATAATCGCTCCAGGCGTGATAAATGCAACATCACAGAAAAATAATAAGCATCACAGAACAATACAGATAATCTGGGAGCCCCGGGTTTCCTTTGAGCCACAAATGAAACCCGACGTTCCCTTGGTCATGTGGATAGCTTGTGCAATGAAAACCTAGACCTCTACGGACGCGGCAAGTTACCCGCCAAAACTAGAAGCGAGGCAGCCTCCTTCAGCAAAGTGAATGGGCCACCCAACACTTCACGGATTCCGGTAACTTGAGTACCCCTCCTTGGGTCAACCTATAACCCCTACGAGTGCGGCGAATAGCCCGCCAATTCTAGAGTGAAGCCCTCTCCGTCTCAAAGTCATGAGATGCAGGCTCGTTTCCCTCTAGAACCCGGCTATCCGTGCACTCCACCGTGGGGTAATCCTAGTACAAAAAAGAAAATATGTACAACGGTGACATCGACCTCAAACCGGTCGTGCCTCAAAAGAATAATATACAAACAGGCAGTGACGGCAGTCCATATGTCGGACGCTCGCCCCGCGATATCAAATGTACAAATAAAACTAAACGTACTAAAATTGCATCCAAGCTATCCACCACGATCCGCAACAACACAGCACAACATAAACATCAACGTGAATGTCACATTCGCAAACCAATCTAAAAGGACTATAACAATTAGACAAGATTTACTGCTCGAATGATATTCACGGTCGCAGATAGTAATGTAATGCACTGCAAAACATTAAACGATGTAAGAAATATCGACTCCGAAATAACCCCGAAATAGCCCCAAACAACCTGATAAAACTATATCCAAACTGGGCTAAACAAGCAATATCACTGAACCAACTTTCCAGAGACCAGACCACACCCCAAAAACCAAACCGAGAAGCCTAAAAAAAACCGACCTGATCGGAATTTTCCTCAATGTGCTTAGCCAAAATCCGAGGGATTGGGGTCGTGTTTGGGGTGTAGTTTAGTGGTCATGTCAGTAGTCTTCTGCACTTGTTTAAATAATTTTTGAAGACACTTCGAAAATCGACAGAACCTAAAATGTGTAGGGCAGTGTATTGTAGTCGTTTCGGTTTTGATACTTTAACATTGTCTAAACTAGCTAGTTAACGGTTAATGGCGTGGCTCTGATACCATATAAGTCTATGGTAGCGCCCCGACTGTCAATCCG
The DNA here is from genome assembly GCA_030015575.1 of Agapanthus africanus. Classification (NCBI taxonomy): domain Eukaryota; kingdom Viridiplantae; phylum Streptophyta; class Magnoliopsida; order Asparagales; family Amaryllidaceae; genus Agapanthus; species Agapanthus africanus. The sequence goes on from CM057345.1 coordinate 191,335,617, forward strand.
AGGCCAAACGCGGAAACAAAAACTTTTTACGAAACTGGCGCTAACGCAGACTTTCACCCGGATCGTACCATTAACACTAAACTAGCTATCTACAAGAGGTTAGAATGGCTATACCGATCGATCCGTATCCTTCGGTCTTTAGCCACCATCCCTAGCTTCTCGCGGCATCTCCGATCTCGCTTAATCTCCAGTCTCCTCGTCGAAGTGGCACCACGTCTAGAAAACCTTTTACGGGCTCCCGCTTCAAACCGAAGCAACTCGGACATGAAGTTTGCCAGCCGACATGTCCAAGGTGAAGTAGAGAATGTGTAACATTTCAAAAAACTAAAACATTATTTTTGGGGAATTTTTATAATTTAATAATAAAATATTGAATATTTTAATTAGACGGTATAATTAAATACCGATAAATTGGGGAATTTTTTTTGAAGATTATAGAAATTTCTTAAAAGAGGGTGTTTTTTTTTGAATTATGCAAATTTTAAGTTTTTATGATTAATTATATGCTAATTTAGTGCTAATCGCGATTAAAAATCGCTAATCGGATTTTTAGCATATTTTGTGCAAAACATGCACCATATCATTTTAAACTTTTTATATTTATTTTCATGGCTTGACTTCATGTTCTTTTTACCATGGTTGTTGTTTTTAAGTTAAGAGAAGGAAAATAGAAAAGAAAAGATTATAATATATAGGTATGGGTGAAAGAGAGAAAGGTAGGGGTTATCTTTGACGTGGTCTTGAGCCATCCCCCATCATTTGTTTCACTCATTTTCCTCTCCCTCTCTCTCTCTCTCCATGCTGCTGCTGCTGCTGTCCCCCTTTCTCCTCCATCTTCAACCTCTCAAAACCCCATGAAAAACAACCCAAAACCCCATTCCCTTTTCACAAAAATTGTGCACAAGCTCACAAGCTACTCATTGGACCAAGAAAAATGTGATTTTGGCGCTGTAGAGGATTCATGGGAGCTAAATGAGGTAACCCCTTTCACAATTAGTGTAGTATTTCAAGTGCTTTAGCCTTATTTCAAGTTTAATATCGTTTTGACGAAGTTTAGTGAGCTTTGAAAACTCAAGTTGGGAATTAGGGTTTGATTTGAGTAGAGATGGTGTAATGGGACCTTAGAGATGACCTTAAACCCCTCCCAATTGATAGAAACCCAGACCAACCCAACTGAAACCCAAAATACGGAATTTCAGAACTTTCCATGTCGGTTTGTTAGGTATTTGGGCGTGCAGGGAAATCTGAGATGACCCGGGGAAGTTCTGAGACAAACAAAATATACTAGGGACTTAGATAGACCACCAGGAGACTACCCTATCAAAACGAGATCCCCACTCTACTACAAAACCGGCCTGGCCGGATTTTCCCCTGATGTGGCCGGCTCCCCCTGTTAAACTAGGTGCCCAGGTTGTTTCTGTAGGTCATATATACCCTATATATCACCCCAGAGTTGTTTTCTTTCCTTGTTTTGGCCTGAGTCAAAATCTGGGACCACTTTCTCTAGTTGCTGCTTTGATTCGAGCCATGGTTTTCTGTATTCTAAATTCTGGATTTTAGTATTTGTGCTTTATCTCGATCATGTGATGTTTGTACGTCTATATCGAGTGATATCGGGTTATTTTGCGAGAGCTAACCATAGGTTCTAACCTATAGGCTTTTAAGCGTATCATTTTGGCTTTCGTGTGTCGTTTAGGATTCGATTTGGTTTTAATGCGACGCGATACGTGTGACGTGCAGGTACTCCCACGATGATTCGAGACGATGAAGAAGATGGTGGCGACATCGACATCGGCAAGCAAGATCAAGGTAAGTAGATTATATCTACGGGGGAAGTCGGGTGGATGGCGTATAGCACCCCCACAGTTCGATGTATAGGATGCTATTTATACCTTATACTATATATGATAGCTTTATGCGAGACATGGATATTCTAGATGTAATTAGGTGTACTATGGTTAGATTAGGGTTTAGAAGTAAACTAGTATAGTTTCCTAGTTGCGAACCCTAGAATAAGTTTACACCCACACGCACGCACATGCTTATCTGTCATACTTATACCTGTATGATGAGGATAGTGGATGATATTTAGAGATGAGCCGATGAGATTGGGCATAGTGCCGTGAGATCGGTGATATGATGTGGTTCGTATTTGGGATACGACATGAGATTTTAGCGGGCCTTTGGACGTGTGTTTTACACACGCATTTACATAGATGGTATCGGTTTGTACTAGACTTAGATCAGTACCACAGATCATGAGATATGATGATAAGGATACCAGATAATTGATGAGATGAATGTGATATTGACCCATACCCAGATTTGGGATGCCGTACGATGGATGTACCGCACGAGCTTTATATTGATGATAGATCCGCACTCATGACTCGAGAATGTCATATGATATATTGTATCGTACGTGATACTATTGAGGAAGGATCACCGACTATTATATTTATATATATGTATCGACTCAGATTTAGGTGGTTTCCATACCCCTCCCGATTAGCTTGTTAGCAAGATCTGTAGTTTGCTTAGTAGATGTTAGGCTAGAATGATGTCATACCTATTTCAAAAACTAACGAAACATGAGTATTTTAAAGACAGGCAAGGGATTCTATGAATATTTTCAAAAGACGTATCTTTTCTTAAAAACACCGTAGCCCTTATTTTCCCTAAAAACCCCAATTCGTCTTCTTTCAAATGGAAAAATAGTATGATATAGATACACTGATGTAGATACTGCACTGTTGTGTTTATTATTCATTTGCCGCATATTCTCACTTTTCGCATCGCATTGCATATTTAAATATGTTTATTGTCATATCGAAACCATGCTGTTAGGACACCAGCACCATTATCGATGATGCATATGTTTCACGTACACCTGCTTGCCGGCTCACACACATCATCATCGATAATTGCCATGTCACTACACTGTAGGACTGTCGCATTCAGGATATGACATATTGTACACTCATACTTGTGCACATATCTATTGTACACTCATACTTGTGTACTTACATATTGTACACTCATACTTGTGCACATACATATTGTACACTCATACTTGTGAACTTACCTATTGTACACTCATGCTTGTATACATACGTAATTGCACATACATAGATGATTCTGGCTTGATTAGAGATTTGGGAACCGCAAGATACTCTTTAAAACTGATTCATTTTAAAAGAGCGGTTTCCCTCAATATGTGCATATTACTATTCCATGTCGCATGATATACTGATATGCTTACATTTCTTTTATATGTCGCATAAATCATGCTTTATGATTATACGCATTGAGATATGTTGTTTCCATGATATTTCTGGATTTGGGAATCGTGGGCATTTCAAAAGAGAGTATGTAATTGTTTTAAAAACCCGGTTACCCTTGATATGATATTTCAGTGCGTCCACCATGTGTTTTCTTGGTTCTAAGAGCGACATGTGAAACCCGATTCGAGAAGGCGGATGAGGCCGATTGCGGGTACATGGTGGACCCGGTATGGTACCCCGGGGCGAGAACGGATCGCTGTGTGGTAGACGGTGAGCCTGGCAGAGGGACTACTACCTACCGGTGATAGTATTTGGGCTCGGCGGATATCCGGAGGATACCGACCGGAGTCGAGGGATGATATGGGCCGATCCGGACTGATGGAGCCCGTGGGCCGATCCGGACTGACAGAGCCCGATATATGAGGATTTACGTGCCGATGCTGGGCACTGCTTTCATGATGTTTTCGAGTGTCGATACTGGACACTCCGGTTCCATGATTTTGATGTGTCGCGAGGGACACATGTTGATTATATCCTCATACTTCCATGCATACGCTTTATGATATTTACATGCATGATGTTTATTTTCATTGGGTGACACGTAGACGATATCCACATACATATAGTTGACATTGATGACATTGATCACATAGTTGGACGAGATCCACAAACATGATGACATTGATTACATAGTTGGATGATGTCCATATACTTATAGACTTCATGATATAGTCGACATTGATCATACCTCATATTTATGATATGTTATTACCTGAGGCACTGGCACGAGCACTTGGCACTACACTCATGTATAGATATTACATTGCCATCTTATCATGCTTCAGACTTATTCATTTGAGGTTTATATATATATATATATATATATATATATATATCTGATCGTATTGACCTAGGATTGTTTCATACATACGATTTCTGCTCTGTGATGTTTTCTATTCACGAGTTGGTAACTCACCACCGTTGTGCCACAGTTCTTGCAGGTTTTGCCGTACAGGTTTCATTGCGGCTTTTCTGGCACACTGCTTCCCTTACGGATGATTTGCTTTGGTAGGTGGGTTCTTTTGTATCAGAACCACCATTGTATATGTATTATTCAGTTGTATCTAGTAATTCCATCAATCAAACTTGTATATTGTTTCAGACTTAGAAAACCAGTTGTATATTATTTCGACCTTAGAGTCGCGCGTTGTAGTATTATGGTTTTCATGATGTTTTTGAGTTTCTTTTTTGAGTTTTGATCCTCACCCTTTGGCGTTGTATATTATATTGCTTGCATGGTTATGACCGTCGACTGATGAAGAGCTAGCTCCCGCTTGGGGATGCCTTTATCATTGTATATATATTATTCATGTTGTATCCCGTTTGGGGCTAGTATTTACAAAGAAAACTCTGCCGAAATTTTCAGAAAAGACTAGATATTTTAAAAATGCATATTCGGCTTACTTATTTAAAAAACCTTGTTTTTAAAACATGTTTTCTGTACCTCTTAAAAACTAGTTTTCTTTATTTACTCCTTAAAATGGTTTTAGATTTCTGGGATTTTTGGCTTACTTGAATTAGATAGGGTCCTATAGACTTCATATGATTTAAGGGCCAGTCACGGGCTACTTCGGGTCGTGACAGAATGTGTGTGATAATTTTGTCTCATGACACTCTAGGATTAACAACACATGAGATGGATAGAGTGGATGTAGAAGAAGAAGCCATTGGAGAGAAACTTGTGAGCTCAAGAGAAGAAAGAAGAAGAGCTTTTGCTTATTGTGTGAGATGATAATGTGAGAGAGCTTTTTCTCAAGACCAAGCCCACACTATATGTGGCTGCCCTCTCTCTCCTCACACATCATTTCCACACAATAATTAACCAAGAGATTAGACATGGCACAAAAAATAACACCATGACTCATCAACAAAGCACATGCCACATTTAATGCTCTTGATTAAGATTTGCACTCACAATTTCCACTAATAAACATTAATCCAAATGTTTATAACAATAAATAGAATGGTATCTTCTAAAGTAAACTCGTGACGGATCACAAGGATACCCCCACCTGTATATACATACCTGCATCCATATTCCGACTGAATACGAATGTAATGAGACTAAAGTAATCCAACAAATCTAATACTAGGATCCGGCTTAAACTAAAGCCCACTACTATGATCCGTCCGATCATGATCCGTGCACAAGTGTACGTATATGATCGAACCCTGCCATAAAACCATACGGGCTCTACAACATTTCGCCCGAACTTGGGAAACTTTCTGTGGGGGACTCTAAAGATTCGTCAAGACGCTGGCAGTGGGATTAACCACAAGCACGTCAATGGTACTAGCTGTATGTAACGGCTACCCATGTATTGACCAAAAGGGATACCGATGAGCGAACTCATCCTGAAACCCTGCTGAGTCTGTCTGTGACAATATCCGTACGGTCCAGTCCGGTCGTCTATGAGTATTGCATGTCGGCCTAGGGGGCTGGTAAACGTCAGACCCCCAAAAGCGGTACAAGTCGTGTCGGAGTGTAGCCCAGAACACCCTGAGTTACTACTGGAATATCTACCAGTAAATCTCCTGCCTTGGCCAAGGACTTCGTGCAATGGCTCTCTTAGACACAACGCAATCTCACCCCCAATACCGGGAGAGACGAATCCCCTGCCGATCTGCTCACTGCCTCCATGTGGCTCAGTACTGTACCCAACTAAAACCTATTTGCACGACTCCTTTGAGCCGTGGTAGGGTAGTAATCAAAGCACAGTGGGAACTCACATGAGACAAATGACGATCTCAGGTCGATGAACTAACCTGTACACATGTCACCAGAGGACTGCTATCTGAAGCTAGGTATAATACCAACTAGCAGGTTCCCGGCGAGTCCTGTCCGGTGTACTCATAACCCAATGAGCACTTGTATCCATCTTAGGTGAACCAACTGACACCACTGGCTTGTGAGACCGGCCATCGCCCCTCGTCGGGGTCTCGACTGTATACACTAGTCTACTAATGGAGTATCGATGCCCAGTCTCGAAACCCCCACGTCTAGGGACCACTTTAAGGATGTGCTTATGGACTACCCAACTCTCACTATATGATCTCCATCATACTGCTGGTAGTCAAGCAAGAATCCTAAGGGCTCTATCAATGTGTAATAGTGATCTGTAAAACACCAAAATCATGTACATGATGACAAAGATAAACCAGATAGCATACTATCATCTTGAGTAAGACTGTCCTACCGGTATAGGTCCTCCCTCAATCATTGAAATCACGTGCATGCAATCTAATAATTGACTTGAGGGCACTATATCCAACATCCCTAACCCTAACCCTAACTCTAACCCTAATCCTGAACCGAACCCTAACCCTAGCCGATTAACCCTAACCCTAGCCCAAACCCTAGACCGAACCCTAACTCTAAGCCCTAGTAGCATCCCAATAATCAACAATAACACAAATAAAAGCATAATTAGAAGTTAAAAAAATGAAATTGACTAACCTTAGGCTGATGATTCTACTGTCCCGAGGTGGAGGAGACCGGAGATGGTTTGTCGACGATGCAAGGGGGCGTTCGGCGACGAGAGAGTTCCTACCGTCGACGAGAAAGCCGATGATGAAGTTGGCGATGGCGAGGCATGCGCGGGAGTGGTTGCGACGAGGCGCGCGCAGGTGATCGATGAGAGCGATAGGAAATTTTGGGAACGAGGAAATTTCTGGCCTTTATTTTTTTAAAAAAATAACCCATATATGCCCCTATAGATTAATTTTTAGGTCCTTATTTTGCGGCCCTGTAGGGCCAAATAACAAATTACGTTTTAATATTTTTAAATTAATCCGTAGTGCACCGTTGAGGAAAGCCTAGGGACCTACGGATTAATCCTTATGGGCAATAAAAATTTGCCCCTACGGATTCCTGTAACCGTAGGGGCAACCCCTTATTGCAGTAGTGTCGATAGTTGTATCTGAAAATCAAAGCATGCCTTAGTTTCCATCTATCGGTTAACATACGTTCGATATTCGTTGTGACATAAAACTACGTGAAAGTTGTTAAATATCAGACGGTAACGTTCGGTGCTAACAACCGTCGTATAGTCTATCTGACAAGACGATTCAATTGTATGATAACCGATAGATTTTTCCAGTGTGGACATGTTAGGAATGTATGAAGTAAATACTTGCATTTACTTGAGTTTTTACTCGTTTACTTGCATTTACTTGAGTTTTTACTCGTTTCGAGTTATTTCGTCCGTACCATTCCGCTGGTTCTCCATGTACAAAAATAGATTAGACGTTAATTTTAATGGTGTTTCACAGCATTGAAATGATTATATGTTTTATTACAGTGTACTCAGAGAACAGCGAGGAGGTGCTGCTGAAATTTTCTCGAAATGGATGAAAACACAAGCGAATAGGTGTCTACACTATACATTCTTATTGGGATAGAAGTCTTACCCTCGACAGCCGAAACACATACATACAACACACATACACAACACACACATAGACAAAGCACAAACACAATAACAACCTTACACCTAAGCGAAATAAAAAATTGAAATCAACAACATACTTGCCCTTCCAATTATATTCTTTGTCAGTAACCATCTCGTTCTTAAATTTCTCAAGTCACCAAAAAAAAACCAACTTCCATAACTTCTAATTTATATGTTATATTGTCTAACATGGTCCGTGAGTACATCAGATTTAAGGAATGGATGTAAGTGGATTTGCAACAATGTATGGACCTTAAGATGGAGTTGCTGGTTCATCAAATTTGCACGCGAACATTATAAAGAACTGTATGGGAAGATCCTGTGTCTGTATGACATGTGTGGGAATAAGTATTGGTAGAACATAGAGCTGGTAGTGCTTCACATCGTTAAGCATGGTTTTACCAGACTTTATACAACTTGGCTATTTGTTTGGTAAAGGATTTATCATGTTGTATTTAAGTTCTAAAAGACCGCAATCAAAATGGTGTCGCGTGTAGCGAGCCGAGATGAGTACGGGTCGTTCCCAGGGAGTTGGTAGGGTTTTAAGCTTTTTTTAACGAGTTAAGTTCGAAAGGTTTGATTTGGTTGTTATACTAAGTGTCGCAAACGATATGTTCAAAAGAAGAGACTTGTTAGGGGGTAGATTTAGGATAATGTTTGCAATTTCCTTATGAACCTAACTTGATGTTTGACGCTAAGGTAATCGGCAGCAACGTAGATTAGGGCGCTTAAGTGCGGTATTTGCGATTGTGCGCTAAATCCGTACTTCCCAGCCCATGTCCTTCCGTTCTTGTTTCTTAACCCTCGCTTTCGGTAAACCAATATCAACCGGTCACAATTAGGAATCACCGCTATTGTGGTAGGATACGGTGCCTAATGGAGCGGAGTGCGATTTGTTTGATCAGAGTTCAAACTACAAGTTATCGATTTTAAAGGAGATTAGCAAAACATTTCTCCTAATTAAACTACCCCTCTCCTATCGTTAACAAGTGATTTAACTACTCATTCATATTAACAAAAATAAAGAAAGCAAAAAAGATGGAAGAATACATAATTAAATGCAACAAAAGTAATGCAAGAGTTAAGAAATACTAAGAACCAATATCTGCAAAATGAAGTCTTCAATTATTCTTAGAGTCCAAATATCACTATGAAAGCAAATACCAAACTTTAAACTTATGAGCTCACTTAAGAGATTACAAGATCAAAGAAAAGCAAAGGATCTCACTAATTCACAAGTAGCAAAATATGACATGAAAGGACTAAGCAAAAGAATTTTTATTGATTTGTCAATGAAGATACAAACTAATTGAGTTCAAGAACCTAAAATTTAAGCTTGTAAGTTCAACTAAGAAATTACAAGGTCAAGAGAAAAGGCAAGAACTCAAACATACAACAAATGAAAATTACAACATAACATCTGACAAAGTGGTCTAAAACTTGGACTCTTGGCTTGAAAACTCATCTGCTATTTATAGCCAAGCTAAGTGCAAAAAAAGCTTATACAATTGTGCTGACAAGACAAGGTGGGACACACAGAAGAAAAACAAGCCTGTTTGGAGGGGTAGGGCCGCAATTTGAGGCCATTCTGGTTTAATTGGTGGCCAGAGAGAGAGGTGGGGCCCCTCTTGGTTTGGTGATCTTCATTCTTCAATATCATCTCAATGTATTTGAAATTTCTTTTAATTATCAACTAAGTGAAATCTGGAGAATTTTGGAGGGATAATATTAATCACATCAAAGCTTTTTAAAACAACCATCACTTGTGCCCACTTGTTAGTCCATTTGTATGCCAACTTGTACCACTTGATGGAGTGTTCACACCATAGAATGGTTGTCCACTAGGTTCATGCATCTAAAATTCTCTCATTACACTTGCATCATGTTGGACCATTTGGCTAAAAATATTGTGCACTTTGATTTGTTGCAAAATCCTTTGTATCTTTGATTGGTTTCCTGTTTCGGTTTCCGTATCAGTTCACAAATGTTGTATCCATATATTTTGAGTGTGTTTCTAGTGCTCTTGTCACGAATACCTGTATCCTGTACTTATTGACCAGACCTAGATTAATAGCTTCGATATTTACAAAATTGATAACGAATGAGAGGTACTAAAATGCAGCTTTCCATGATGACAAGTACTCCCAAACTTATCTTTTTCTCATTCCGAGCAAAACAAAATCCTATCCTCATTTTTGCAGGGAATGCGATTGCACTGAGCTCGTGCAACAAACTGTTAAAACCAGTAGGTGTCCCTATTAGGAAGAGTGTTGTCTTTTGAGGGTTTTCAGTGGATTTCACCCATAAAATCCCGTCAAGCTAGTTTTGCGAAACAACTGTCGTTTCTAACTCTAAAATTTAGTATCAAAGCTAGAAATTCTATTATTCTAAATTAGAAATATCGAACCTTTATTTTTCACACCTCATTTTTTGTTTAACTTATGATCATATACGTCTATACATGCGGTTTAAAATAATGTCGTTACGTTTTAAAAACTTCGATTAGAATCGTTTATGTCACAAAGTACGGATCAGATAAATTTTCCAAAGGATCAGGCGAGTTTGTAAAGAGTTATGTTTTTCTCAAGTTTTGTTTTCCAACTAGGTTTCAAGTTCATAATTTCTATCATCTTCAACAGAAAACTAGGTCTTATACTTCACTCCACCTTTTACTTGTTTTCGTTCATACACACCTTCGTAGACGTGTAATAGTCTTTATCATAGGATAAAACCTTCATGTTTCCGTTAAAAATATTTTTAAAAACTCGTTTTTAGCCAAGATTATTCTCACACAAATGTCCGTGAGGAATTTTAACTTGAAGAGAACACTTGCTTGACTTTGTTTTAATGTGGATTTTCTAGGTTTCTTAGTGAGTTTTGGGCCAATGCACCCAAATCAGTTGGTTTTAGGGCATTAGGTATAGAGACACTCCGGCGGACTTAATTGCTCAAGTTACTAAGGCCCTAAAACAAAAGACTTATTTTGGCATGAAAATCATAAAAATTTACTGCAAACGGAGATATAACAAGTTGTTCAATTTCTTAAAGATAAAAGATGTGTTTGTGTAGATAAGGTGTGTAATCACTTCAATCAAGTTTGATAGGTTATTTTTCAGACTTAATTTCTACTAAAGCATCAATACTATCCTTTCATATCCACTTTGCTTTATAAACTATTCTTGATATTACTTATTTGAAAACAAACATGTTTGATCCTGAACTTTATCAATTTTTATAAGTTTTACAGACATATCAGAATTGTCATCTAATTTTCAAAACTCACGACTTGTATAGTGTGATGCAGAGACGTATAATAACTACTGTTAAACTTAAAGGAGGGTTATCTTTCTGGTTTTCAATGTCAAAAAATAGGATTTAGTTATTCCTATCTTATCAAGCTATACAATCGACATTATGAATTTAAGCTTTCCCACTAGCTAACTTGACGACAAAAGTTTTTATGTTTTAATTTTTTTCCGATTTTTATGAGTTTTTCAAATATGTATGCAAATTCAGAATATACAAGTGAATGTAAAAAATAGAGATGCTTACCGAGCAGACCCCCAAACTTAAATCAGACAGCGTCCTCGCTGTCATGCTATACAAATCAAAATCAAAGTTGTGGAGGTAACAAAAACATGTCGGAATTTTTCTCTTTTTTTTAAATTTTTATTTATTTTTTACAAGGGAATTTCATAAACTTCCCAGAAGAAATCAAATATTCACAAGAAAAAGATTACAAAATGATCTGTATATACATACCCCGAAATTTATTTGAAACAGTGTTGCCACTGTTTAAGGCTGGATAACCGAAGTTTGGTGGTAAACGGAGGAACATTTTCATTATAAACCGGCTCCTACAGCAATAGGAGCTCTTCCGATGGTTCTGCGGTAAAGAACGGTTTCAATCTATGTCTGTATATTTTGAAAACTGAACCGTCCTTTGGACTTTCCAAATCCACCGCACCATGCGGGTATACACACCGCACAAAAAGGGTCCCGTCCAACAAGATCTGAGCTTACCGGGATGGAGATGGAGTCTTGTATCGTAAAGAAGTACCTGCTGTCCAGGCGTGAAAGTTTTGCGCATAAGGTGTTTATCATGAAACACTTTTGTTCGGTTCTTTAAAACAACCGTGTTTTCGTAAGCTTCATCCCGAAACCTGTTCAATTCGTTAATTTGCAACTTCCGAAAGCTGCCTGCATGGTCAAAATTGAAATTCAGCTATTTGATCTGTTAGTTATATGTATGCCCTAGAGGCCATTACTGTACATAGGATGTATATTGTAGTGGATGCTGGGACATATATAGGGAGGACTTTCTTGCTCGACATGATAGTATGCTATCTGGTTGATCTTTACCTTAACGTGTACACTAATTGTCTCTCTGTTACATGTTGGTAAAGCCCTTAGGATGTATACTTGACTACCTGGACTATGATGCAGATCATACTAGTGGGGACAGATAGTCTATAAGTACATCCTTCAAAGTCCCTAGTCATGGGTATATCGAGACGGGGCATCGATATACCAGAGTAGACTAGCGTATACCTTCTTGACCCATACAGATGGGCGATGGATGATCACATATCCATTGGTGTTTGACATCAGAGATGATATACGGGTGCTCAGTGGAGACTGGGTACACTGGACGGACTCAGCGAGAACTCCCAGATGGTATTATACCTTACGTCAGATGGCAGTTCTCTGGTGACACTGGTACAGAGTAGTCTGTTGACCCGAGATCGTCATAGAGTCTTGTGTGGTTCCCACTGTGCTTTGATTTCCATCTTACCATGTCCAAGAGGGCATGCAAAACGGTGGTTTTTGGGTACAGTCCCGAGTCACATGGAGGCAATGAGCGATAGGAGGGGATTCGTCTCTCCCGGTATAGGGGGTTGATGTTGTGCTGTGTTCGATTGGCTATAACCGGAAATCCCTGGCCAGGGTTGCTGAGATTTACTGGTAAGTGTTACCAGTAGTTTCTCAAACTGTTATAGACCTCATATCGACACGACTTATCGAGCTATTGGGGTCTGACGTTTACCACCCCTAGGCGAGATATGCGACATATCAGACGATCAGACCGGACTGTACGGTAAGTGTTACTGGTTGGATTCACAGGAGTGTGAGCGGGCTTGCTCGTCGATCTTCTGATCGCTCAATACCCGGGTGGCCGTTACGTTTAGCAGACCGCTTGCGGCTTGTGGGTGCTTGATATGATCATCACCTGCTGCCGGCGTATTGACGAGTCTTTAGAGTCCTACACAGAGGTTTCCTGGCTCAAGCGAAACGAAATAGGAGCGCATAAGAGATATGTGCGGGACCGAGAATAATGCGTGTATGTGATACCGTATTTCATTCTCGTGATGAATGTATCGATTGGTTGTATGCGATATAACCTAGTTATCGAATCAAGTATTGATTCGATAAGCCGATACATAGGATACTAGTCGGTTATATGCGATATGACCGGATCGTTAAATCAAGTGTTGATTTAATGATTTAATGTATAATTATATATTTGATATATTACTTTGCATTAACTAGTATCGGTTCACTTTAAATGGATATTCTCACTCGGATGTGCACATTGTATATGTGATATATTTTGTGCACTTGATTGTATCATGTTTGATGATACATGTTAACTTGGTCAAGTGTAAAGATTAAACCATTGTTAGTTAATGGTTAGGGTTTTCATTTATTCTTTCATTTATATTTTAATTTGGATTAAAAAAGAAATGAAAAGAGAAAAGAAAAACAAAAGGGTTTCTTTCATGAAGCTTGTTGAAGCTTCATGAAGCTTTGACCAAAGAAACCCTTTTGTCTTCATCTCATTAACCCTAACCATTCATTTAACTATAGTTAGCTCTCTACACTTTACCATGGTTACAATTATGATAAGAATTCATTTTCATTTCTATTTTAGAAAGACTTATCATAATATTCTTTCATCTTCTTCTTCTTCTTCACTTGAAGAAAGCTTGACTTCATCAATGGTGGATTGATGAAATGAGTGAGAAATCCAATTCTAAAGTCTACCCACTTCCTATTTCTTCATCCTCTACCTCTTGCCAATGAGTATAGGGTGTTTCCTTCACAAGTTTTCATGGCTTGGTGAAGGTGGAGCTTGATCTTGTGATGCCTCGACGTAGATCATCTTCGGCATCATAGTCGATGACCTAGCCTGCCCATTTCTCCGATGAAGCCGACGCTAGAGCCCGGGATTCGATTTGGACAGCGAGGAGACTTCATTGCGGAGCTATGGAGGTGGAGGACCGGATCTACAAAGGTTGTATTTCCGTTCTTTTAGTTAAATTGTTAACTATTCGCATTTGTTTCGCCTAGACATCTAGTTAACGATCCGTATTAGGGTTTCTCGGCACCCGTAAAATTTGAAATTGGCATGGTTGATGCCTTGTGAGACCTCATTAGTGTTCCTAGGAACCCTACAGTGGTATCAGAGCCTAGCTAGAGCTTTAGACGAAGTGTATACGAAGTTAGAAGTCCGATCGAAGTCGGAATCCCCTGATTATACCCTTCTCTGTACATTTTTACAAACTGTGGATTTTTCCAAATTAAAAATTCTCAGAAAATTATGCAGGAAAAACTAAGAATTACGATGAAGTTTGGACGCCTAATTCAACAATTTGACCGTGGATCCGCGGCTAAACCAGGGGTTTTGCGGCGGTTCCGCGGCCAAAATTGTGACTTAGTCCCTGAAATTTCATGTAATTATTCTTAGGTCCTTTCTTGTTAATTTTTTCTGTGAATATTTTAATTCCACTCAAGTGTTGAGTTTTCTAGGGTTGTATTGGGGACTCGTTGATTCGATCGGATAATTTATCTTCGTTTAAGTTTTTCCGGATATTTTAGAAACTGTTAAAAAGTTCGACCGGATATAAATACCCACTTTTTCCCCTGCCGGGAATTTTCCAAGTGTTGGATCTTTCCATAGTTTAACGACGTTCTAAGTAGTGCAAGTAACGCGATGGTCCCTCTAGAAGACAACAAACCTTAACTCGATTATGTGACCGTCTTGAACTGCCCTTTGAACCTTCGGGTTTGGGGCAGTACGGCGTGCCACATGTGAGGCGTTGGCTTGACCCTTCTACGGCTGGACCGTTGGTACTGAGGCACGAAGTGAATGTTTTAAAACTTATTTCAAGTGTTGATCTGTTTCGGGAAAACTTGGGTGTTCGATTGTCCGATCGGAAAGTTTAACATTTTCTATTTATCCGGAATGGGATACAACATTTGGAATTCACAAACAGTTATGAGATAACTGAATGAATGTTATAAACATAGCAGTTTAGTCTCAGTTGATCGGTTGCCACGGAATTTTGATGTGATCAAAAGTCCGTCGCAATCACGTAGCGTACGCGGATACTCGCCGGGTAAACTTAATAGACAGCCTCACTCCGTAGCCCCGACCAAGTGACTGTAGGAGAACCCCGTTGCCGAAAGCATCCGTCCGAGTGCTCGCGGCAGCGGTGTTCCGCCTTGGTGCACTTCGTCGACGGTATCAGGGGTGCGGCCGCCTACTAAAGTTTGCGACGAGCATTCGATCAGGCTGTCGGGAATCTTGTTGAATTGCCCGACTTGATATTGAAAAGTGTTTTCGATAATGAGACTAAAATGCGGGGTTTATAATTGTTAGGCATGAGATGTCTAAGGAATTTATTTGATTAGGCATGTGATGTCTAAGGAGGTTGCGGATTCCAACTGTTGTAGTTTTACACTTTCTTTTCTGTGACCGTAAGTGTAATATGTGATATCGCCGGTTTCGTTGCTATATGTCAACGACAATTGGGATGCGCATATTTACTTACGTTGATGACATGTGATGTTATGTGTTGCTGGATATGTTATATTGGATCGTCGTGTTTGAATAGCCGGGTTTTTTTATGTGAGATGAGTGTTTTTCATTTTCATTCATGTAAAAACTTGTATGTAATATTCTTTTATTGGGGCACTTCCAGGTTGCGGAAGATGTCACCCTTTGTATATTATTTACTTTTCCGCACTAGGATAGACCCAAGGAGGAGGGCACAAGTAACCGGGTTCTGGAGTCCAGTGGGAGACCAACTCGAGGAGTCGAGTCCGGGTCTCCTAACTCTAGAATTGGTAGGGTTGCTTGCCGCTCTCGTAGGGGTCTAGGGGTGTGGGTTTGGCTATTCATCACGACCGTGGAATCCGTGTTTTATACTAGCTCGTATTGAAAACACGGACGTCCTAGTATATCCAATATTTCATATGTTTCTTCTGCTGCGATATCTGTGATGTGATCATGTGATATGTTCTGTGATAGATACTGTATATAGTATATATGATATATTATATAGGCGTTACTTATGTTTTACACCCGCGGTAGCCCTGCCCCGCTCTGTCGTTAGTTACCTAACCTAACGGTGCACGAGGGGACATCGAGGTGAATGCGGATGGCATAAGTGTACGTCGTATTTATCTGTGATGTTTAGGTGCTTAAATGATGGGACTTCATTAATATGATCAATGAAAGAAAAGAAACCTAAAGATGTTGTAGAATCGAATTTCAAAATAAAAAGGGTAGCTACAGTTCTTGCTTTGCACAGCGGTATATGTGATATATCCTGCACCTTATTCGATGAGGAAAGGACCGAGATCCCTTCACCGGGAGTGACTCCTTTAGCAATAACTGGCAGATGCTACACACTCGGTTTGTCTTTTGATTGCTTTTAACAGATCTGCTTTGCACAGTGATATATATGATATATCCCGCACCTCATTCGACGAGGAAAGGACCGACGATCCCTTCACCGGGAGTGACTCCTTTAGCAAAACTAGAAAAGCCTCAAAAGCACTCCATTTTAAAATCATTTGATTCTACAACGATATCAAGTTCATTACGCAATAGGTTTTCAGAAAAACCTGTCGTAGCCTTCCGTCATTTCAGATATGTACTAGTTAGTATTCGTGCTGTGGTAGTTTGGCATTCGTCAAGGCGTAGTGTACGGTAGCTAACTAGTATTTATCTGCTTGTGCATATGATGCGATTGGATTAGGGTATTCGTACGGCGTTGTTTGGCATTCGTCAAGGGTCGTGCGGGTGGGTTTAATTCAATCAAGAAATGTACGGGTTGAACTTGACTAGTGGACTATGGGTTGTTTGGCATTCGTCAAGGTCATAGAACACTAGGGGCAAAATATTATCGGGAATTTCAAGTATTGAAATTTACAATGAGATTGCATACCTTCTATGAGATAGTTGGATCCCGATACCCGCTGCGAGTAAGAGTTACTCCTGGGAGAGTTTTATACATTACAATTAGCCGATCAAGTAGGTGTCTAGAAATGTGTTAACGGGGTTACGCCTCTGGGAAAACGAGGTTTACATTAATTAGGTTCGTGCGAAAGCACGGGGGACCTCCCTCAAAGTACCGACACTGGCCTGGCTGAAAGATTGGCGAACTTGTAGTGTGTAATTAATCCCGGCTAGTCTTTCCTTTTAGGGTTTGAAGGAAGATTTGATAAAAATAGTGGGAGCCATCCTGATTAGATAAAATAATAACCAATCTATTCTTGAAAGAGCGCACGCTGAGTGTTTTCTTCTCTCTCTCTCCAGGTAGCGACCATATCACGCCTTAATCAAGATAATAATACGGAAAATTGACCGAACCCGCTTGTTATACTGAGCTGGGGAACGTTGGTCCCGCTCCAACTTATAATTGTTATAAGACAGAGCAGGAAATTGGAGATTACCAGAATTCCCGTGCCGCCCAAACGAAGAGAGTGCATGCTGATGCATCATCTTCGGGTGTGTTCGTTACAAAGAACTATTTCTCAGTATCCTCCGCATCCTGGGTATATGATACCGGATCAGGATCCCAGATATGTAATCTGTTACATAGGGCTACAGATAGGTAGAGAACTGAGAACGGGTGATAAGTTTCATGAGACAGAAAACGGGGCAAGTGTTGCAGCCAAGTCTGTTGGTCACTGTCACCCTGTATTCCAAATACATTGATTCTGAACGAATGTTATTAGATACCGAACCTGATATACAAAATCATATCTATCTCTTTATTAGTAAAGAAATGATAAAATTTTGTATAGTTGGATAATGTTTTGAACATTTCCTATATCAAAAGTTGATTGGATCAGGCACGTTATCTAAAAGCATTGATGTTCTAAATCAAACTACAATTCTTAGTATTCGGAACACACACAAGAGGAAGAGTTCAGAAATGAACGAATCCTACTTGAGGCATTGTTGACTAGGTCATATCAATGCGGCCCGACTAGCTAAAGTTACATGTAGATGCATATTTAAATCAGTTTGAATTTACATCTTGTGAAACTTGCCAGTCATGTCACAGAGATAAGATGACCATAGCTCCGTTTACTGGAAACAGAGAAAGAGTTAGTGAACTCTTGGGATTGATACATGTTGATGTATGTAAAGTCCCCTGTCTACATATGCCAAGACCGGTTCTTTATACTTCATTACATTCTCTGATCATCTTTCGAGATTCAGACCTATGTTCCTGCTGAAACACAAGTCCGAACCTTTTGAGATATTCACAGAATATAAGTTAGAAGTAGAGAACCAAAATACGGGTATAAGTATTATGTCTTATGATGAGATCAAGGAGGAGAATACTTGAGCACGAAATTCTTGGACTTTTTTATAGGAGAATGAGATTCTCTCTCAGCATTACTCCTCCGTATACACCATAGCACGATGGTATATCGGGGCGGAGCGATAACACCCTATGTGATTAGGTGTGCTCTATGATGAGTACTACTGAGTTACCTATTTCCTTTCTGGGAGTTATGCACTTGAGAAGCTGCATACCTATTGAATAGGGTTCAAATCAAATCCATTGCCTACCACTTCATATTTGATATGATAAGGGAAGAGCCCATCTCTTAAGTTGGTTAAGATTTGGGGATGTCCGGGCTATGTCTAAAAGCAAAATCCGGACAAGCTCGAGGCAAAGTCTGTTATGTAGAACTGGAAATGTTCCAGCTATACAAACTGCAGCTGATGATTTGATAGAACCAAAGGATTCAGTAGATTCCAACGAACCTCAGCCTCTCCGCCGATCTAGTAGGGTTCCTCACCCACCTAAGAGATACTTCGGTTACTCTATGATAGTGGGAGCGAGGATTGCATCATGAGATGATGACCCAACTAGTTTCGAGCTGGCCATCAGGAGTGTGACTCTGTAAGAATGGCTGGATGCTTAGCGATCTGAGATGGAATCCATGTACACCAACAAAGTATGGACTTTGGCTGCTATATCTGAAGGGTTAAATCCCCATCAGGAGCAAGTATATCTTGAGAAGATTACTTGGTGTACATGGAAAGGTTGAGACTTTCAAAGCTAGACTTGTTAAAGCTTTTCGTCATCGACCAGGCGTGGATAATGATGAAACTTTTTCAAGTGGCTATGCTTAAGTCCATCCAGATCCTACTTGCCACGGCTACATACCATGACTACGATATCTGGCGGTTGGGTGTCATGACTGCTTTTCTAAATGATGTTTTAGAAGAGAACGTCTATAAGTACACAGCCAGAGGGCTTCGTAAACAGTGGGAGCAGCGGAAACGTGTACAAGATGCTTTATAGGATAAAGCAGGTTTCGCGGAGTTGGAACATCTGTTTTGATGCGGTAGTCAAACAGTTTGACATCATCAAAATGGTAGATGAACCTTGTATATACAAAAAGGTAGTAGGGAGTATGGTGATGATCCTCGTAGAGTACGTGGATGACATACTCTTGATAAGAAAGGAGTTTCCTATGCTACGCTCGATCAATCTCCGCTTATCACAATGATTCTCCATATATGATCAAAAGTGATACCTCCTAAATCCTGGATTTTGGATCTATGAGATAGATCTAATTGGATATTAGGATACTCACTAGTTGTAGTGAGATGGTATCAATCGATCCTGGGGAGAATCACTGGAAGTGTTCCATGGTGATACAGACGACTGAATGTCAGTCGCAGGCATTGTCTTTACCCTCAATAAAGGGACGGTATGTTGGAAGAGTTCCAAGCTAGATACCGTGGCTAACTAGACGATAATGGCAGGATACATCGCTACTTGAGATGCTACCAAAGAGGCAGTCTGGATGTATATTTGTTCATAAGATGAACTTAGTTCCTCCCATTGTGTGACAATGGAGTTGTAGCTTATGCCAAGGAACGCCCGTCCTATCAGTGATCCAGACATATTCTAAGGCAGTATCACCTGATCATGGAGATGGTTGATCTCCAGGGTGATCGAGGTTAGGAGAGTAGACTCAGAGGACAACACGGCGGATCCACTCACGAAGGCCTATTCCCAGAGAGAGATTTTTATGGGATGGTTGAGTATGAGATACTGCAACCACTGCTACAGATGGCCCTAGTGCAAGTGGGAGATTGTTAGTTATATGTATGCCCTAGAGGCCATTACTGTACATAGGATGTATATTGTAGTGGATGCTGGGACATATATAGCGAGGACTTTCTTGCTCGACATGATAGTATGCTATCTGGTTGATCTTTACCTTAACGTGTACACTGATTGTCTCTCTGTTACATGTTGGTAAAGCCCTTAGGATGTGTACTTGACTACCTGGACTATGATGCAGATCATACTAGTGGGGACAGATAGTCTATAAGTACATCCTTCAAAGTCCCTAGTCGTGGGTATATCGAGACGGGGCATCGATATACCAGAGTAGACTAGCGTATACCTTC
This sequence comes from Agapanthus africanus, assembly GCA_030015575.1. NCBI lineage: Eukaryota > Viridiplantae > Streptophyta > Magnoliopsida > Asparagales > Amaryllidaceae > Agapanthus > Agapanthus africanus. The sequence continues at coordinate 191,356,151 of CM057345.1, forward strand.
TCGACCCATACAGATGGGCGATGGATGATCACATATCCATTGGTGTTTGACATCAGAGATGATATACGGGTGCTCAGTGGAGACTGGGTACACTGGACGGACTCGGCGAGAACTCCCAGATGGTATTATACCTTACGTCAGATGGCAGTTCTCTGGTGACACTGGTACAGAGTAGTCTGTTGACCCGAGATCGTCATAGAGTCTTGTGTGGTTCCCACTGTGCTTTGATTTCCATCTTACCACGTCTAAGAGGGCATGCAAAACGGTGGTTTTTCGGTACAGTCCCGAGTCACATGGAGGCAATGAGCGATAGGAGGGGATTCGTCTCTCCCGGTATAGGGGGTTGATGTTGCGCTGTGTTCGATTGGCTATAACCGGAAATCCCTGGCCAGGGTTGCTGAGATTTACTGGTAAGTGTTACCAGTAGTTTCTCGAACTGTTATAGACCTCATATTGACACGACTTATCGAGCTATTGGGGTCTGACGTTTACCACCCCTAGGCGAGATATGCGACATATCAGACGATCAGACCGGACTGTACGGTAAGTGTTACTGGTTGGATTCACAGGAGTGTGAGCGGGCTTGCTCGTCGATCTTCTGATCGCTCAATACCCGGGTGGCCGTTACGTTTAGTAGACCGCTTGCGGCTTGTGGGTGCTTGATACGATCATCACCTGCTGCCGGCGTATTGACGAGTCTTTAGAGTCCTACACAGAGGTTTCCTGGCTCAAGCGAAACGAAATAGGAGCGCATAAGAGATATGTGTGGGACCGAGAATAATGCGTGTATGTGATACCGTATTTCATTCTCGCGATGAATGTATCGATTGGTTGTATGCGATATAACCTAGTTATCGAATCAAGTATTGATTCGATAAGCCGATACATATGATACTAGTCGGTTATATGCGATATGACCGGATCGTTAAATCAAGTGTTGATTTAATGATTTAATGTATAATTATATATTTGATATATTACTTTGCATTAACTAGTATCTGTTCACTTTAAATGGATATTCTCACTCGGATGTGCACATTGTATATGTGATATATTTTGTGCACTTGATTGTATCATGTTTGATGATACATGTTAACTTGGTCAAGTGTAAAGATTAAACCATGGTTAGTTAATGGTTAGGGTTTTCATTTATTCTTTCATTTATCTTTTAATTTGGATTAAAAAAGAGATGAAAAGAGAAAAGAAAAACAAAGGGTTTCTTTCATGAAGCTTGTTGAAGCTTCATGAAGCTTTGACCAAAGAAACACTTTTGTCTTCATCTCATTAACCCTAACCATTCATTTAACTATAGTTAGCTCTCTACACTTTACCATGGTTACAATTATGATAAGAATTCATTTTCCTTTCTATTTTAGAAAGACTTATCATAATATTCTTTCATCTTCTTCTTCTTCTTCACTTGATGAAAGCTTGACTTCATCAATGGTGGATTGATGAAATGAGTGAGAAATCCAATTCTAAAGTCTACCCACTTCCTATTTCTTCATCCTCTACCTCTTGCCAAGTAGTATAGGGTGTTTCCTTCACAAGTTTTCATGGCTTGGTGAAGGTGGAGCTTGATCTTGTGATGCCTCGACGTAGATCATCTTCGGCATCATAGTCGATGACCTAGCCTGCCCATTTCTCCGATGAAGCCGACGCTAGAGCCCGGGATTCGATTTGGACAGCGAGGAGACTTCATTGCGGAGCTATGGAGGTGGAGGACCGGATCTACAAAGGTTGTATTTCCGTTCTTTTAGTTAAATTGTTAACTATTCGCATTTGTTTCGCCTAGACATCTAGTTAACGATCCGTATTAGGGTTTCTCGGCACCCGTAAAATTTGAAATTGGCATGGTTGATGCCTTGTGAGACCTCATTAGTGTGCCTAGGAACCCTACATGATCACCCACAATGCGCGCTTCTTGATCTCAACAGGGCGGTGGCAAGGCTTTCCGTATACAAGTCGATATGGAGACATGCCAAGATTAGTTTTGTAAGCAGTTCGGAATGCCCAAAGGGCATCAGTTAATTCCAAAAAGCAATCTTTACGGTTCTTGGAAGCCGTTTTCTCCAATATTTGCTTGATATGCTGATTAGAAACTTCGGCTTGCCCACATGTTTAAGGATGATAGGGCATCGATAGCTTGTGAATAATCACGTATTTCCACATCAAGGCCTCAAAAGAGCTATTACAGAAATGTGTCCCATTGTCGCTAATAATAGCGCGAGAATGCCCGAACACTACTACAAATAAGGGTTGCCCCTACGGATTTATCGGTAGGGACAACCCACTGCCCTTACGGAGATGTGCATAGGGGCGAAAAAAGACCCCATAGGTGCAAAGGCTGCAGGTGCAAGTTGAAGCCCTGAACTTGCCCCTACGGGCAAAATCTTGCCCCTACGGATTTCTGTGTAGGTCCTGTTTCACCTACGGAGTAGGCCGTAGGGTAAAAAAAGTTATAATATTTACGGTTTTTTTAAATATATTAACTGTACATACGGATATAGCCGTAGGGCCACGTACTATCCCCTACGGATACCTACGTAGGTACTTATCCGTAGGGGCAAAATATCAGGATTTCTGATATGTTGCCCCTACGGATACCTCCGTAGGGGCGAATCAATGGCCCCTACGGATATGTCCGTAGGGTCATTCCCAACCCCCCTGGTACTGAGATCAGGGGGGAAATATCAGTTACTGCAGATATTTTGCCCCTACGGATATAGCCGTAGGGGCAACATGTGTACCTACGGATTAATCCGTAGGTACACATTATCTGTATTTTTTTTTAAAAAAAGGGCTGCCTGATTTTTTCCCGTCCCGTGCACAATAATATATACATCAATCAAATATAAAATTAATCATCACACAACATATATCGCAGTATTCATAATCACATCTCACGCATATAATATACAAAAGAAACCTAAAAACTGAATATGATATAAATATAAACCAATATCAATATCGTCCAAAATGTTTCAAAATGTAGTACAATATGTATCATATAAATAAATAAATGTTTCAAAAAATAAGAATCAAAAAGCTACCCTAGCTCGGTCCAGCTTCACCTTTGATAAACGCTAGAATCTGGCGCGCCTGCTCCTCGGTTAATAAACCATGCAATTCGGCGCGTGAGGGAGTCTGAGCGGGCTGTGGAGCTGGCGATGTGGTCTGCGCAGCCGTCGTCGAGGTAGTGGCTTGCGGAGCCGCGGCTGCGGGAGTCTGAGCGTGCGGTGGAGCTATAGGAGCTGTCTGCGGAACCGCAGCCGATGTAGTGGCTTGCGGAGCCGCAGCCGAAGGAGATGCATGTGGAGGCTCGGCCGATGTACCCCGTCGCGTCTGGACCTAATGTGTGTAATAAGCATGTAAGAACTGTGTATTATTTGAAATCTTATCATTATCAAGTTATTTTGAAACCCCATTTGGATATCTAGTTTGGAAAACCGTAGTTTATTTTAATTAGATATGTATGTATGATTAATCAAACCTAAGTCTACAACCAAATAAGCTCAGGCTACGTACTAATATTGGATATGTTGATATCTATAATATGACATGATATTTTACTATTAAGTAGTATACATACCAGTATCTCCTTCAACTCCTGAACGGTAGCCTTCAAGCTCTCCAGTTCCTGCTGGACACGTCGCTCACTGGAGACGGAGGAAGTAACCGCTGGGGTGGAGTCCAGCCTCATATAGGCCCTGCTAGGGCCCAGTCCTCGGCTTCTCTCCCAACCTCCATGGTGTCGTCCGTGTGCGGTGTCCAGGACTAGGGTCAGCATCCTCGGATCGCTCTGTCCGTTAAAATCGATCCCCGAGGCCTCAGCCTGCTCAACCACCCGCTTCTACACCCACATTAAGCAGTAAAGTATAAGTATAAAATTTAAATTTGAACCTTCCAAAACTAAAATTTCAAATAAGGGTTGAATAAATATTAACACTTACGCAATACTCCTGGGTAACGACGTCGGGATATCGAAGCTCGCCCGTGGCGGGATATGTCGAGCTGCCGTGGACGACAAGATATGCGGACAGCACGCTCGGTGTACCACCTTGCGCCAGGGTCTGAGTTGTCTGCAATATTAGAAAATAACTCTTAATATTAGATATATTAGAAAATAACTGTTAATATTGCATTATATCACAAATGAAAATATATATTAATACTTGAGCCTGATCAAAGAAGAGGGCGAATGAGCGCCGGTGCTGCTCGCCCCACTCAACATGAAGTGGATAGTTCTTCACGAGCCGGCTCTCATCCCCTATATACCGGCCGAACCACTCGGCATGAGGACTGGTATCTGCATGTATCAAAATTTGAATAATATTAATTAATTTCATTACATACATATTAACAAGATAAACTCGCATATAGCGCTGCTTACATATAAGACAGGGAGTGAACAAGCTCTTGTAGATCATCGGGTGCAAATCTAATCTCATCAAGCAGCACATGATAATGAGTTGGACGCGTGGTGCCCTATTTCTCATAAGTGCATGCTGCGTGAATAAATATTTTGTTAATTCCAAACTAAATACAAATATAAAAAACTTATCAATTATATAGTATTCAATTTGATTTCAAACAGATACCAAATAAGAATTTATTGTCTAGGTCCACGACTTACAATCATTCCCGCATGCGAGCACATATAAAAATCATAGTTTCTAGGATGACAAATTTTATTGTCAACTACTGTCACCACCTACAGCTAGACAATAATAAAAATTACTATCTTAGTAAGAGCAAAATGAATGTGTGTATATTTATGATATGGCATTCTAAATCAATATACATGCACTATATGATATATAAACATACCTAGAGGAGCGGGAGTGGCCTCTGTCTCTGATATGGACGCATCACCAACAACTAAACAATCAAACATTGACAATATAAGTAATTTTGACATAAACGGGCATGAATATCTATAATATTACATTCAAAATGGATATTAGAGAATGCACCTGCAGTGAGAAGTGGTAAAAGTATCACCCAACAAGGGTGTAATTTACAGAATCAGTTGAAACTCTTGAAAATCATAGAAGAGTCTGACCTGCACAAATCTGATGTATACTTTCCATTAGACACTAAGAAGTCTCTAAAAGGAAAAGCCAATGTGAAAGCCATCATTAGTTCATATTAGAAGATTGATGCTGAAACAGAGAACAAGGAATGTCATTTTCTTCTTCTTCTGCCACATTACTATCTTCTCTTTCTTCTTCTGCCACATTACTATCTTCTCCTTCTTATTATGTGCGCGTGCAAATTCAATGAAAGCAGAAACTCCAGTGACAAACTTAGGTTGCATACGTTGTTGCCAATTCACATATATCCAGTCCTTAACCTTGACGTACTCATGGGCCATGTTAGACTGTATCATATAAAGTGTAGGTTATGATGACTATATTGAGAATATGGATCAATAGTGGGTAGGAAAAGTATTTCTCAAATGGATTTTGCATCTGAAAACCATAAACTACTAAGTAATAGCATATATAATTTTTTTAGTATAAAGGTTGTTATTTTAAGTTTTCCCTTATTAAATCAAATTTGTTTCACGTATCGAGGAATATACCAAAACGTGCACAGGCATGCAATGTCTTGGTTTCTAGTGTGTGACCATTCACTTGGTATGAGTCCTGTCGCTAAATAGTTCACAATATCTATAAACCAAGATTCACAAGATACGATCAAGAGTTGTTCATCAGGAAAAGTATCGTTTATTGGAAGAAGAAGCGTTGGCGAAGAAGGAAGTCATGAAAGATGATCGGCCACTACATTTTCACATCTGCTTATGTCCTTAATGACAAGGTCAAATTCTTAAAGTAAGAGGATCCAATGTATCAGCCGAGATTTGGCATCCTTTTTCGTGAAAAAATATCTCAAGTTGAATGATCAGTGTAGGCGACGATTGGGGAGCCACTGAGATATGGCCTGAATTTCTCCAAAGCGAACATAACCGCCAAGAAATTTTTCTTGGTCATAGTGTAGTTCATTTGTGCGTTATTCAGGTTCCGGCTCATGTAGTAGATTACATGCGGTATCTTATCGATGTGCTGTCCTAAGATCGCACCAATAGAAAAGTTGTAGGAATGCTTAGCACAACAGCAAGGTTTCGGGAGGCATCGTATATGCCATTTTCAGAAATTTACCATGCTAAAGAAACCTAACCCTAGAATCATAACTAAAGATTTAGACGAAACAACATGTAAACTACTTTACATCTAAGTGAACATCGAATACAACCTTTGTAGACCGATCCTTCACTTCAATAGCTCCGTGTTGTAGTCCTTTCGCTCCAAGTAGTGATCTTCTGGACTCTAGAATGGATCCACAAGTCGAAAGGAACAAGCTTGCACGAAGTCTTCGAGGCCGAAGATGATCTACGTCGAGGAGACACCAACCCAAGCTATCTCTTCACTAATTGAGGATTAGTGAAGCTAACACCCTAAACTAAATGGCTAATCTAGGAGAGGTTGATGAAATAGGAATTTTGCTCACTTTAGAATTCTTTTTCTCACTATTATTCTTTTCCCCTCAAAAACCTAGATAACTAAGTTCTTGATGAAGAAGAAGATGAAGAGATGAGGCCAATAATAATTATGGCAACCATGGGTGAGAAAATATCTGATATATCTTATGTAGAGACTTTACCATAGGTTTAGATAATATTTAGGTTAACAAATATCTAAGGTAAGACAAAACTTGTAGACTAAGTCAATGGGTCTACAAGCTTCCACAAGCTTTACCCATGTGACTAATTTCCAACTAATTTGGATTTACCTTCAATAAATAAACCTTGCATTATCATGAGCATGGTATGAGTCTCATACACCCATGTAGTGTGTATCATCAAGCATGGCACAAAAAAGAAAACACAAATAATATATATCACATATATATTAAGCGTGCACATGTAAGAAAAAGAAATGCTTAAGTGAGTAAATATTAGTTAATGTAAATTAATATATCAAATATATAATTATATATTAAATCATTAAATCAGCACTTGATTTAATAATCCGGCTATATCACATACAACCGACTAATATTATTTGTATCCTCTTATCGAATCAACACTTGATAAGATAACCCGGCTATATCACATATAACCGACCGATATGAATAAATCGCGAGGATAGAATACGGTATCACATACTCGTATTAATCTCGGTCCCACACATATCACATATTGCTCCTACTTCGTTTTGCCTGAGCCAGTGAAGCTCTGTATAGGACTCTAAAGACTCGTCAATACGCCTACAGTAGGTGATGATCATATCAAGCACCAACAAGCCGTCAGCGGTACTAGCTGGATGTAATGACTATCCGGGTATTGAGTGATCAGAAGATTAACAAGCAAGCCTACTCATACTCCGGTAAAGCCTGTTAGTAACATTACCGTACAGTCCGGTCTCTTTGTCTGATATGTCGCATATCTAGTCTAGGGGTGGTAAACGTCAGATCCCAGTAACCGATAAGTCGTGCCGATGTGAGGCTCATCACGGGTCGAGAAACTACTGCTAACATTTACCAGTAGATCTCCGAATAAGCCCTGGCCAGGGACTTCCTGTTATAGCCAATCGAGTACAGCGCAACATCAACCCCCAATACCGGGAGAGACGAATCCCCTCCTATCGCTCAATGCCTCCATGTGATTCGGGACTGTACCCAAAAGCCACCGTTTTGCACGTTCTCTTTAGCGCGGTAAGGTGAAAATCAAAGCACAGTGGGAATCACACAAGACACTGTGACGATCTCGGGTCTACAGACTAACCTGTACCAGTGTCACCAGAGAACTGCTATCTGACGATAGGTATAATACAAATTAGGAGTTCTCAGCGAGTCCATTCAGTGTACCCAGTCTCCACTGAGCACCCGTATACCATCTTTGATGTCAAACATCAATGTATGTGCGATCATCCATCGCCCATCATATGGGTCAGGAAGCGTATACGCTAGTCTACTCTGGAATATCGATGCCCTGTCTCGATACACCCTCGACTAGGAACAATCAAAGGATGTACTTGTGGACTACCCTGGCATTACTAGTATGATCTCTATCATAGTCCTGGTAGTCAAGTACACATCCTAAGGGCTTTATCAATATGTGAGAGTAAGACAGTATCACAATACAAGTCTACATGTTAAGATAAAGAGCAACCAGATAGCATACTATCATGTCGAGCAAGAAATTCCTCTCTCTATATATCCAAGAATCCACTATAATATACATCACATGTACAATAATGGCCTCTAGGGCATACATATAACTAACAATCTCCCACTTGCACTAAGGCCAGTTGTTGTAGTATCTCATACCCAACATCTCGAAGAGTCTTTCAAATTGTATCTGGGGTATGGCCTTTATGAGTGGATCCGCTGTGTTGTACTTTATGTCAACTCTCCTGACCTCAATCTCCCGGCGATCAACTATCTCCTGGATCAGGTGATACCGCCTCAGAATATGCCTGGATCGCTGATGGGACCTGGGTTCCTTGACCAAGGCCACTGCTCCATTGTTATCGCAATACAAAGGTATTGGATGCTCAATGGATGGAACCACACCAAGTTTAGTTATGAACTTCTTCTTCTAGACAGCCTTTTTGGCAGCATCGTTGGCAGCGGTATATTCAGCCTCCATCGTCGAGTCTGCCATGGTTTCTTGCTTGGAACTCTTCCAACAAACCGCCCCTCCATTGAGGGTAAAGACAAATGCCGAGACCGACTTAGAGTCATCCTTATCACTCTGAAAGCTCGAATCGGTAAGGGACTCCACTTGGAGTTCTTCATTACCATACACTAAGAACATCTCTTTAGTCCTTCTCAAGTACTTGAGAATGTTCTTCACAGCTGTCCAGTGACTCTCTCCTGGATCTGATTGATACCTACTCACTGCACATCAGGTCTGGTACATAACATCGCGTACATGATAGAGCCTACTGCCAAAGCATAGGGTATCCCTTGCAAGCGAGCTCTCTCCAAATCAGTCTTGGGAGACATTTCCTTAGAGAGAGTGAGTCTTATGATCGTGGGTAAATTCCCATGCTTGGAATCTTCTATACTAAACCTTTTTAGTATGGTGTCAATGTACTTGAATTGAGACAATCCCAGTATCCATTTAGATCTATCTCTATAGATCTTAATCCCCAAGATGTAGGAGGCATCACCTAGATCTTTCATTGAAAATCTTTGTGATAAGAAGAGCTTGACCGAGTTCAGCATAGGAATATCATTTCCTATCAAGAGTATGTCATCCACGTACAATACAAGGAAGAAAACCTTACACTCTGTCACCTTCTTGTATATACAAGGTTCATCTATGTTTTTGATGAAGTTAAACTCTTTGACAACCACATGAAAACAGATGTTCCAACTCCGTGATGCCTGCTTTAACCTGTAGATGGATTTAAGCAGCTTTCACACCTTTCCACTGCCCCCACTGTCCATGAAGCCTTCTGGCTGAGTCATGTACACGCTCTCTTATAAATCACCATTTAGAAAGGTGGTCTTAACATCCATTTGCCAGATTTTGTAGTCATGGTATGCAGCGATGGAAAGCAGGATCCGGATGGACTTAAGCATACCCACTGGAGAAAAGGTTTCATCCTAATCCACACCTGGTAGTTGACGAAAACCTTTTGCAACAAGTCTAGCTTTGAAAGTCTCAACTTTTCCATCTACACCAAATTTTTTCTTGAAGATCCACTTGCTCCGAATAGATTTTACCCCTTCAGGAGCATCTTCCAAATTCCATACATTGTTGGTGTACGTGGATTCCATCTCAGATCGCATTGCATCCAGCCATTTCACAGAGTCCCCACTCGTGATGGACTGCTCGAAGCTAGTTGGGTCATCGTTTTCCATGATGCAATCCTCTCTCCCATCATCAATGAGAAAACCGTAGTATCTCTCAGGTGGATGAGAAACCCTACTAGATCGGCGGAGAGGCTGAGGTTAATTGAGGACTATCGAATCCTCTGGTTCCTATAAATCATCAGTTGTAATTTGTACTGCTGGAACTTCTTCCAGCTCTACCTCTTCGCCACTAATTTTTTTCACAAGAAATTCCTTTTCTAAAAAGATGGTATATTGAGAAAAAACACCTTTTGTTTTTCACCATGGTTGAAAAGATATCCATATGATTCTTAGGATATCCCACAAACTTGCAAAGAAATGATCGTGTCTCGAGTTTGTCCGTATTTTTCTTTTGACATAGGCCAAACAACCTCATATCTTAACTCGTTTAATACATGGTCTCTTTCCACTCTATATCTCATATGGTGTAGTAAGCACAGATTTAGATGGAAGTTGATTCAATAGGAATGCTGTTGTCTCAAGCGCATAACCCCAAAAGGAAATAGGCAACTCAGTGGTGCTCATCATAGAGCGCACGATATCCAATAGAGTGCGATTCCTCCGTTCTGATACACCATTGTGCTGTGGTGTATACGGAGGAGTAAGCTGAGAGAGATTCCCATTCTCTTTTAGATAGTCATGGAATTCTGTGCTCAAGTATTCTCCTCCCCGATCATATCGAAGAATTTAATACTTTTTCCCGTTTGGTTCTCAATTTCATGCTTATATTCTTTAAATTTCTCAAAAGCTTCAGACTTGTATTTCAACAAGAACACATGTCCGTATCTTGAGAGGTCGTCAGTGAATGTAATGAAGTACGAGGAACTATTCCTGGCATGTGTAGTCATGGGACCACATACATCACTATGTTAACGTCCTAAGAGTTCCGTAACGCTTTCTCCGTGTCCAGTAAACGGAGTTTTGGTCATCTTTCCTTTGAGACATGACTGGCAAGTTTCATAAGATGATAATTCGAACAGATTCAAATATCCATCCTTATGTAATTTAGCTAGTCGTGTCGCATTGATATGACCTAGTGTACAATGCCATAAGAAGGATTCATTCATTTCTGAACTCTTCCTCTTGTGTGCGTTTTGTATGTTAAGAACTGTGTTTTGATTCAGAACATATAAACCGTTACATAACGCACCAAAGCCAATCAACACTTAATTTAGGTAAATATTCATAACATTATTCTCTACTACAAAGTTATATCCTTCTTTATCTAATAAAGAAATTGATATTAAATTGCATATCATAGAGGGTATGTAATAACATTCGTTCAAGTTCAAAGTATTGCTATTTGGTAATACAAGGTGATATCCACCAACTGTTTTGGCTGCAACACTTGCACCATTCCTTACTTTTAGAGAATGATCACCTATACCCAATTCTCTACCTTTCTTTATCCCATGCAACATATTATATATGTGGGATCCCGATCCGGTATCTAATACTAAGAACGTAGAGTGCAATGAGAAACAGTTCTCGGTAACTAACACACCCAAAGAAGATGCATCAACATTCTTATTCTTTGTTTGGGCGGCATGGGAATCCGGATATACCCCTATTTCCTGTTCGGACTTATAACAATTATAAGTCGGAGCGGAATCAATGTTCCCCAGCTCAGTATAACAAGCGGGTTCGATTAATACATTTATATTATTATCTTGATTAAGGCCTGATATGGTCGCTTCCTGGAGAGAGAGAGAAGAAAACACTTAGCGTATGCTCTTGCAAGATTAGATTCGTTATTATCTTATCTAATCAGGATGGCTCCCACTATTTTTATCAAATCTTCCTTCAAACCCTAACTGGTAAGACTAGCCGGGATTAATTACACTCTACAAGTTTGCCAATCTTTCGGCTAGGCCAGTGTTGGTAGTTTGAGGGAGGTTCCTCGAGCTTTCGCACGGACCTAATTAGAATAAATCTCGTTTTCACAGGGGCGTAACCCCGTTAGCACCTTTATAGACACCAACTTGATCGGCTAATTGTGATGTGTAAAACTCTCCCAGTAGTAACTCTTATTCGAAGTGGGTATCGGTATCCAACTATCTCATAGAAGGTATGCAATCTCATTGCAAATTTCAACACTTGAAATTCCCAGTAGTATTTTTCCCTTAGCGTCTTATGACCTTAACAAGGTCAACAAATCATAAGCGCTAGTCAAGTTCAACTCGTCATTTCCTGATTGAGTTAAACCCACCCGTACGACCCTTAACAAGGTCAACAAAGTCATACGACTACCCTAATCCAATCGCATCACATACTTAAACATATAAGCACTAATTAGCTACCACACACTACGCCTTAACAAGGTCAACAAACGTAGCACGAATACTAAGTAGGACTTATCTGAAATGACGGAGGGCTACGCAAGGTTTTTAGAAAAACCTTTTGCGTATTGAACTTGATATCGTTGCAGAATCGAGTGATTTTGAAAAGGAATGCTTTTGAGGCTTTTACTAGTTTTGCTAAAGAGGTCACTCGCGGTGAAGGGATCTCGGCTCTTTCCTTATCGAATAAGGTGCATGATATTATACAAATACCACTATGCAAAGCAAGAACTAGAGAAGCAATCAAAAGACAAAACCGAGTGGGTTGTAGCATCTGGTAGCTTTTGCTAAAGAGGTCATTCCCGGTGAAGGGATCTCGGCTCCTTCCTTATCGAATAAGGTGTTGGATATTCTACAAGGAATACCTGTCACGACCCAAAATAGGGCACATGACCGGCACTTAAACTACGTAACGTCAACAGGCGTAACACACTTAAGTAAGCCGAAAAACCCAGAAATCTAAACCATTACAAGAAAGAAAGATAGAACACTTTTTATAATCTCGATGCAAAACTTTAAACTTAAGTTTGTTTTTCATAAAAATTTTGGCAGCACCACCTTTGTAAAAGCTAGCCCCGAAACGGGTACAAACATAAGATAAAAGTAAAACATCCCCAAACGGGAGCAAATCTCGCCCAACGGCGGAAACAACCACTACAACAGATATACGACGCCGTAGCGAAGAAATAAGATAATCCATATATATAAAGGCCGTCTCACACAACCACGACAACCAGAGTCATAAGAATAAACAACATCGATCCTCACAACGCGTCTCTAAGTCAATACATGAAGGTGGTAGATGGAAAGTACTATAACAAGAAGTATATAATGTACATCATCGGATAACCGAAACCCACCTATAGCAAACGGCTTCACATCCAACCGTAGCAGTATCCGTAAAAGTAGAGATAATAAGACGCCCTGCCGCGACCACTCTGATGATCAGACCTGAAAAACCCTACGGCACAACGGGGTGAGTTGCCAACTTGTGAATAGTAAATAACATCATACTGTAATCGCAAGTATGTACTAACAGCGATAATCTATCACATGTAATCTGATGGCATAAGTATGGCAATATATATATGCAATAGTCATGAAAGGTACTCTATCAGGTACTCCTAATACATGAAGCAAATGCATATCAAATAAATGCAGAGTATGGGATAAAACATGTCATCCTTACGGAATCCACATCGTGGCAGACCAGTGTCCATCAAAACAATCTAAATCCTAAATTCCCTCAAATCGGCCCCCACATCGACCCTCAGATCGGGCACATCGGCCCCTCACATCGGGAACATCGGCCCCTCACATCGTAATGAATAAGAATACATGCACAAATCATTATGATGATATATATTATATAGGTGTACATATATAACAACATTCCATACTACTGATATATATATACATGTATATATATCAGCATCCCATACCACTGATATATATACCCAGGAGTAAAACATCCAGAAAACATCATATGAAATCCATACATAAATGCGAAATCCTTGAAATATAATATATGCAACATGAAACAGTAATATGAGCATATAAAGGAAAAACCGCTATTTAACTGCAACAAGTTATTAAATATATCATGCGGTTCCTAATTTCTCCGAAATCCAACGCAACATCATATAAAGGTGAACATGTAGCTATAGCCAGGTATGCGTAACCATATCGGTATAGCAAGATATGTGTATCTACCTATCAATAATGATGTAATTGTTGGAGATAGTGCCCTCAGAGTCAATTATTGGATCACAGGCACGTGATTGCAATGATTGAGGGAGGAGCTATCCCAGGAGGACAGTCTTACTTGAGATGATATTATGCTATCTGGTTTACCTTTATCATCGTGTACTGCTTCAGGTGACCTTACAGGTCGCTATTACACGCTGATAGAGCCCCTAGGATTCTTGCTTGACTGCCAGCAGTATGAGGGCGATCATATACGTGAGAGCGGGTGGTCTATAAGCACATCCTTAAATGGTCCCTAGTCGTGGGAGTTTCGAGACTGGGCATCGATACTCCATTAGTAGACTAGTGTATACAGTCGAGACCCCGACGAGGGGCGGTGGCCGGTCTCACAAGCCACTGGTGTCAGTTGGTTCACCTAAGATGTATACAGGTGCTCATTGGGTTATGAGTACACCGGACAGGACTCGCCGGGTGTTAGTGTTTATGCCCTAGAAGGCCATTACTGTATCATACTAGTTTGTATATTACTTAATGGAAGCTTGGGATATTCACATGTATATAACAGTCTTGCTAAACATGGTAGTATGCTACTTGGTTTTTCTATGTTAATATGTGAGTGTACGTATTGATAGAGCTCTTAGGATCTTGCTTGTCTACCAGCGTTGTGATGGCAGCCACACTAGTGGGGGCTGGGTAGTCTACAAGCACATCCTTATTCAGGTCCCTGGTCGTTGGATTATCGAGACAGAGCATCGATACTCCGGAGTAGACTGGTGTGTACGCTTCTCATCCCAGTTGGGGAGATGGTATGTCCCACAGCCGTCAGTACGTCGTACTGGAGATAGTATGCAGGTGCTCGTTAGGTTACGGGTACACCGGACAGGACTCACAGGGAACTGTTGGTTGGTTTTATACCAGTTGTCAGTAAACAGTTCCCAGGTGACATGAGTACAGCATAGTCCGCAGACTTGACACTGCTACTTCACCTCGAGTGTGTCCCACTGTTCTTAGATTGCTACCCTACCACGGCTCAAAGGAGTCGTGCAAACAGGTAGCAGTTGGGTGCAGTCCAGAGCACTTGGAGGCAGTGGCGGTTAGACAGGATTCGTCCCTCCCGGTATTGGGAGTAGATATCGCGCTGTGTTAGAGAGCCATTACGTAAAGTCCCTGGCCAGGGCAAGCGAGATTTGCTGGTAGGTTCCAGTAGTTTCTCAGGGTGTAATGGGCTTCGCTTCGACACGACTTATACCGCTATTAGGGGACTGACGCTTGCCGCCCCCCTAGGCCCGATATGCGATAGTCTTGGACGAACGGACCGGACTGTATGGAGATTGTCACAGCAGACTCAGTAGGAGTTCGGATGGGTTTCCTCATCGGCCTTCTTATCGACAACTACCTGGGGACCGTTACGTACAGCTAGTGCCGCTTGCGGTCTGTGGTTAAACCCACTACCAGCGTAGTAGTCGAGTCTCTAGGGTCCCACACAGAGAGTTTCCTACTCCAGGCGAAACGATATAGAGGTCGTATGGTTTTACGACAAACGGTTCGGACGCATAAGTGTGTTTACACACTTACGTCGTTTGGACAGTTTTTACCAGTCGGCTTTGGTTTAAGCCAGTTACTGGTATCCGGTTATTGGGTTTATACAGTCTAAAGTTTTTCCGTATTTTTACGGATCGGAGGGGCGTTCTCGTAATTACACGAGAAGATTCTAGAAGATGGTGACTAAGGAGGTTTAGGTGGCATATACATTGAATGAGATTAGTGAGTCATGAGAGTGATTCATCATGGTCATTAATGCATCATAAATGCTTAATGACTCATGACAATGAATCACCATTAGATATTTTATGAAGCATGATTATTCATCACTTATTTTCTTTTCTCTTTTGAAAGATAATGCTTCATATATATTATGATAACTTACTATTCTCACTCATAATATCATTCACATTCTCTCTCCTCAAGCTCACTCTCTTCAAACCCTAACCCTCACCTCTCATGTGTTGAGAACAAGGATTAGTTAGACTAAACAATCCATAACCCTCACTCTATCTTATCTATCTTCTTTGATTAGCAATCCAAGAAGGTTAGTTGCCTCAAGTTTAGAGGCTAAGCTTGAAGTTTTGCTCTCGGGTGGATCATGTACTACAAAGAGAAGGCCGAGGAGGACAAGGAGATCGTAAAGACGAAGGAGTTGGTTCATTAGGTATAATCCCTAAACACAGTAGTTTAGAAACACTTTGTGTTTGGTTATTTATAGTTTAGCTTCGATTCAAGCGGTTAGTCGATGTTCGTTCACTAAACAAGTTCGTTTTTGAAAATTCCGCCTCCCCACAAGTATTGGGGTGTAGTAAATCGACTTACAGTGGTATCAGAGCCTCGCTAAACAATAAATAACTTTATTGCAAATTTGTACGAATTTCGAACGGAAAAACGAAGCCGGAAAACCCTAAAAATATCAGTTTTCTGCCGATTTTAAAATGATGTCCTAAAATTTTTCAGGGTTGTTCAGAAAGCTTGAAAAGCATCCAGGAGAACACCCAAGAAAATTGGGCCCATGACTCGGCTAAAGAGCCGCGGAAACACGGCGGATCCCAAGCGATCCGCCGCGGTTCCGCCGCCGAGTTGCCGAGTCATGAAACCAAATTTCTTGTGTGGGTCCCCAGTGATATTTAGTGTTTTCTGGAATATTTTATATTTGCTCAGGTTTCAAGTTTACAGAGCAGTATTGGAGCAATGTTAAATCCGTTTAATCGATCGAAATTGTACAGTATTTGCATATTGGATTATATCTGTGATTGTTTAATGTGTTCGTAAACCTCCCCTAACTGCTAGTATGTCGGTTGGCAGGGGGTTGCACATTTCTGTAATGGTTTTATCTGTTTGTGCATATGAACTGTATTGGACTGTTGTGGTGTATAGCCGGGGTTTAGCAATGGGTTATTATTTAATTCATTTGTTGTAAATGTAATTTGTTGTAATATTATTTTTGCGGGGCACATCCAGGTTGCGGTTGTAGCCACCGTTGTATTATTTCATTTTACTGTTTTTGCTCCTAGGACAGACCCAAGGTGGGGTGCACAAACTGCCGGGTGGGTAGTTTGCCGCACCCGTAGGGGTTGAGGGTGGGGTAATGGCTATTCATCACAACTGTGTAATCCGTCTTTTGTTGCAGGCTCGAAACAAACACGGATTACTTGCAAATCCAATAAAGTTCATCTGTGATCTGGAATGCCTATTATTGCGTCTGACGAATGTACAATATCTATATATGATAGCTATTTAGACGTCACTTATGTTTTACACCCGCGCTAGCCCAGCCCCCGCTCTGTCGTTAGTTAAGTAACCTAACGGGTGATGACGGGACCCCGTGGCGAATGCGGATGGCATAAGAGGACGTTGTATTTTCGTTGTTTTCTGCAATGATAGGTTAATGATGGGACGCATTATCTATAATGCAAAGAAAAACAAAAAAAAGTTTAAATTGTTGGAACAATTTAAAAGAAACCACTCGGTTAATTTTAAAAACAGATATTTTTAAATGCGGAGCTTTAACCACTCCTTTTAAAAGCTATCAGGTTCCTTCGGTTATATCAAGTTCACTACGTTCACGGTTTCGCCAAAACCATTCGTAGCCCTCCGTCATTTCATCTGGGTATTCAGTAGTATTCAAGCTATGTATTTTGACCTAACGCCAAGGCATAGTGTTTGGTAGCTACTGGGTATTCATTTGTTGCATAGATAGATGAGTTAGTTTGGGACAGTCGTATTATCATTTTGGCCGAACGTCAAGGATATATACGGATGGGTTCAAATTGACAAGATAATGATGGGTAGAACTTGACATGTGACTTATGACATTTTGACCTAACGCCAAGGTCATAAGAGCATGGGGCAAAAATGAATATCGGGAATTTCTAAAGAAACTGAAATTTGCAAAGAGTTGCATACCATTTGGAGTTTGATGAATGTTGGTAGGATTCCTTCAACATTATCAGACGATGATATTTGGATCCCGATCCTACTGTGAGTATATGCTACTTATCAGGATATTCGTCACTTAACGATCAATGCTATAAACCTAGTAGGTGTCCAGAAAAGTGTCAGCGGGGTTACGCCCCCAGAGAAAAGAGGTTATTTAATTAAGGAACTTCGCGAAAGCGTTGGAAAACCTCCCTCGAAGTATCGACACTGGCCTGGCTGAACGGTTAAGCAAGTATTGTACGGTGAGAATAGTCCTGGCTAATTCTTCTTTTATGGTTTGAGGAAGGATTCGAGAAACAGTGGGAGCCATCCAGTTTAGATAAACTAAAAACCACTCTAAACTTGCAAGAGCATCATGCTAAAGAGTTTTCTTTTCTCTCTCCTAATTGCAGCGACCCTGAAAATGACTGGACTTAAGTTACTTTTAGAGAAAAATATACTGACAGGGCCAAACTATAAAGATTGGCTGCGGAATGTCAAAATGGCTTTGACCTATGATAAATTGGGGTACATCCTCACCGCTACGGCACCTGCTGTCCCTGGTCCCAAATCCAGCAATGCGGATAAGGAAATCCACAAAACCTGGGATTTAGATTGCGCGAAAGCCAAGTGCATCGTGCTTGCCTCAATGAACAATGAACATCAGAGGAGGCACGAGGATATGACCCTAGATGGCATATTTCTCCATACAAAGGAACTTTATGGAGAGTAATCTCGTATAGCAAGATACGAGACCTCTAAGAACTTGTTTCGAGCGAGGTTGGCTGTCGGGTCATCGGTAGGAGAACATGTCCTAAAGATGATCGGCTATATTGAAGAGCTCGCAGACCTTGGGATGACTTTGGATAATGAGCTCTATATAGACCTTATTCTCCAGTCCCTTCCTCCCACCTACGCCCAGTTTATCCTCAACTTCAACCTTCAAGGAAAAGAAGTTGAACTTGCGGAACTCCTGAACATGTTAAGGAGTGCAGAGGGCACCTAGCAGAAGGCAAGGGAAACACTCGCTATGTTTGTTGGCGGTGCATCTTCTTCCGGGTCCAAGGCTAGGGCCAAAGGAAGGAAGAAGAAGGCCGCACCCAAACCTAGAGGAGGTGTTAATAAGGTGGGAGGGAAGGGAAAGAAAAAGTTTGCAGTACCGGTAGTTGGCCAGGATGAGTGCTTCCATTGTCACAGGAAAGGGCACTGGAAGAAGGAATGCAAGGCGTGGAACGCCAAGAACCAGGAACCGAAGCAAGCTGTGGCTTCGACTTCAGGTGTGTTTGTAATTGAGAATTGTCTGTCGATCAACTCTACTTCCTGGGTATTGGATACCAGATCAGGATCTCATATTTGCAATTCATTGCAGGCACTGAGAAACCGTAGAGTGCTGAAGGAAGGTGATATGACCCTAAAGGTTGCTAACGGAGCTAGCGTGGGAGCTGCGTCCGTCGGGGATTATCACCTAGGATTGACAAGTGGACACATTTTGGTTTTACATAACTGTTATTTTGTACCAAGTTTAACGTGTAATATCATATCAGTTTCCTTGTTATCAAATAAAGGTTATGATTTCACGTTTGTAAGAGATGTTGTCAACATCCACCTTAATCATGGTTTGATTGGGTCCGGTACCCTAAATAACGGTATATATGTTTTAAACCAACTCCAAATTTTCAACGTCCAGAACACACTAAAAAGAAAGTCTCCAGATTTAAATAAAGCTTTCTTATGGCATTATAGACTGGGTCACATCAATGAGAGAAGGTTGACTAAGTTGCATAGAGAAGGATATTTGGACTCGTTCGAATATCAAACTTATGACACTTGTCAATCTTGTCTCAAAGGAAAGATGACAAAGACTCCATTCACTGGACAAGGAGTAAGAGCGAGCGAGCTCTTAGGACTCATACACAGCGATGTATGGGGTCCGATGTCTACACATGCAAGAGGTGGTTTTTCCTATTTCATTAATTTCACGGATGATTACTCAAGATACGGATTCATTTATCTGATGAAACATAAATCCAAGGCTTTTGAGAAATTCCAAGAGTATAAGAATGAAGTAGAAAACCAAACTGGCAAAAGTATTAAGACACTGAGATCTGATCGAGGTGGAGAATACTTGAGTGCCGAGTTCCTTGGTTACCTAAAAGAGAAAGGAATTCTCTCTCAGCTTACTCCTCCATACACTCCACAGCATAACGGTGTATCGGAGAGACGGAATCGAACCCTATTGGATATGGTACGATCCATGATGAGTAATGCTGAGTTACCGCGATCTTTCTGGGGTTATGCGCTAGAATCAGCGGCATATCTTTTGAACATGGTTCCTACCAAGACTGTGCCTACCACTCCATATGAGATGTGGAGCGGGAAGAAACCCCATCTACAGTATATAAAGATTTGGGGATGTCCGGCTTTTGTTAAAAAGCAGCATGTGGACAAGCTCGAGGCACGATCAGTAAAGTGTAAGTTTGTGGGATATCCAAAGAACTCCAGGGGATATCTATTCTATTACGCAGAAGAACAAAAGGTATTTATTTCTCGTAATGCCCATTTTCTAGAACATCGGTTTTTAGAAAAGGAATCAAGTGGGAGCGAAATAGAACTGGAAGAAATTCCAGAACCACAAACTAATACTGAAAGTTTGGTAGAACCAGTAGTTCAAGAAGAACAGGACGTTCCCGCACCCCTCCGCAGGAGTAGTAGGCCGTCTCATCCGCCTGAGAGATACTACGGTTTTCTCATAGATGGGGATAGAGAGGATTGCATCATAGATGATGATGAACCTACTGACTTCCAGCAGGCCATCCAGAGCGGCGACTCGGTACGATGGCTAGATGCAATGCTGACCGAAATGGAGTCCATGTACACCAACAAAGTATGGACTTTGGACTTTGCTCCAGATGGGGTAAAACCCATAGGATGCAAATGGATCTTCAAGAAAAATATTGGTGTAGATGGACAGGTGGAAACCTATAAGGCTAGACTTGTTGCAAAGGGTTTTCGTCAAAGACCTGGTTTGGACTATGACGAAACTTTTTCTCCAGTGGCTATGCTCAAATCCATTCGGGTCCTTCTTGCTATTGCTGCCTTCCATGATTATGAAATCTGGTAGATGGACGTAAAGACAGCTTTTCTGAATGGAAATTTAGAAGAGAGCGTCTATATGGATCAGCCAGAGGGTTTCAATCAGAGTGGGAGCAGCGGGAAAGTATGCATGCTGCTTAAGTCCATTTATGGACTAAAGCAGGCATCGCGGAGTTGGAACATCTGTTTTGATGAGACAGTCAAAGAATATGACTTTATCAAAAATCCAGATGAACCGTGCATATATAGTAAAGTTGTAGCCAGAAGTGTCGTATTCCTCGTCTTGTACGTGGATGACATCCTATTGATAGGAAATGACATTCCTATGCTACAATCTGTCAAAGGATTCTTGTCACACAGGTTCTCCATGAAAGACCTGGGTGATGCCTCTTACATTCTGGGGATCCGGATCTATCGTGATAGATCCAAGAGGATGTTGGGACTTTCGCAGTCCAGGTATATCGACACTGTACTGAAAAGATTCAGTATGGAAGATTCTAAGCGCGGTAATCTACCGGCTTGTCACGGAATCACCCTCTCCAAAGAGATGTCTCCCAAGACTGATTTGGAAAGGGAACGCATGTCTATTATACCCTACGCTTCTGCGGTAGGCTCTATAATGTATGCGATGTTGTGTACCAGACCAGATGTAGCTTACGCACTGAGCGTGGTAAGCCGGTATCAGTCAGACCCAGGGGAGAAGCACTGGATAGCAGTAAAGAACATTCTCAAGTACCTGAGAAGGACTAAGGAGATGTTCTTGGTTTACGGCGGAAAAGACCTCAGGTTGGAGGCCTTTGCTGATTCCGGCTTTCAGAGTGATAAGGACGATTCCAAGTCCATGTCGGGTTATGTCTTTACCCTCAACGGAGGGGCGGTGTGCTGGAAGAGCTCCAAGCAGGACACTGTTGCTGACTCGACGATGGAAGCGGAGTATATAGCTGCTTGCGATGCCGCAAAAGAAGCAGTCTGGATGAAGAAGTTCCTAACAGAACTTCAGGTGGTTCCTACCATAGTTGATCCAATACCTCTGTATTGCGACAACAACGGAGCTATAGCTTTAGCGAAGGAACCAAGGTCCCATCAGAAGTCCAGACACATCTTAAGGCGGTATCACCTGATCAGGGAGATTATTGATCGTCAGGAGATCGAGGTTCGGAGAGTTGCTTCTGAAGAGAACATTGCTGATCCAATCACGAAGGCCCTACCCCAGATTCAGTTCGAGAGGCTACTCGAGATCATTGGTCTACGATACGCCAGTACATGGCCCTAGTGCAAGTGGGAGATTGTTAGTGTTTATGCCCTAGAAGGCCATTACTGTATCATACTAGTTTGTATATTACTTAATGGAAGCTTGGGATATTCACATGTATATAACAGTCTTGCTAAACATGGTAGTATGCTACTTGGTTTTTCTATCTTAATATGTGAGTGTACGTATTGATAGAGCTCTTAGGATCTTGCTTGTCTACCAGCGTTGTGATGGCAGTCACACTAGTGGGGGCTGGGTAGTCTACAAGCACATCCTTATTCAGGTCCCTGGTCATTGGATTATCGAGACAGAGCATCGATACTCCGGAGTAGACTGGTGTGTACGCTTCTCATCCCAGTTGGGGAGATGGTATGTCCCACAGCCGTCAGTACGTCGTACTGGAGATAGTATGCAGGTGCTCATTAGGTTACGGGTACACCGGACAGGACTCACAGGGAACTGTTGGTTGGTTTTATACCAGTCGTCAGTAAACAGTTCCCAGGTGACATGAGTACAGCATAGTCCGCAGACTTGACACTGCTACTTCGCCTCGAGTGTGTCCCACTGTTCTTAGATTGCTACCCTACCACGGCTCAAAGGAGTCGTGCAAACAGGTAGCAGTTGGGTGCAGTCCCGAGCACTTGGAGGCAGTGGCGGTTAGACAGGATTCGTCCCTCCCGGTATTGGGAGTAGATATCGCGCTGTGTCAGAGAGCCATTACGCAAAGTCCCTGGCCAGGGCAAGCGAGATTTGCTGGTAGGTTCCAGTAGTTTCTCAGGGTGTAATGGGCTTCGCTTCGACACGACTTATACCGCTATTAGGGGACTGACGCTTGCCGCCCCCCTAGGCCCGATATGCGATAGTCTTGGACGAACGGACCGGACTGTATGGAGATTGTCACAGCAGACTCAGTAGGAGTTCGGATGGGTTTCCTCATCGGCCTTCTTATCGACAACTACCTGGGGACCGTTACGTACAGCTAGTGCCGCTTGCGGTCTGTGGTTAAACCCACTGCCAGTGTAGTAGTCGAGTCTCTAGAGTCCCACACAGAGAGTTTCCTACTCCAGGCGAAACGATATAGAGGTCGTATGGTTTTACTACAAAGGGTTCGGACGCATAAGTGTGTTTACACACTTACGTCGTTTGGACAGTTTTTACCAGTCGGCTTTGGTTTAAGCCAGTTACTGGTATCCGGTTATTGGGTTTATACAGTCTAAAGTTTTTCCGTATTTTTACGGATCGGAGGGGCGTTCTCGTAATTACACGAGAAGCTTCTAGAAGATGGTGACTAAGGAGGTTTAAGTGGCATATACATTGAATGAGATTAGTGAGTCATGAGAGTGATTCATCATGGTCATTAATGCATCATAAATGCTTAATGACTCATGACAATGAATCACCATTAGATATTTTATGAAGCATGATTATTCATCACTTATTTTCTTTTCTCTTTTAAAAGAAAATGCTTCATATATATTATGATAACTTACTATTCTCACTCATAATATCATTCATATTCTCTCTCCTCAAGCTCACTCTCTTCAAACCCTAATCCTCACCTCTCATGTGTTGAGAACAAGGATTAGTTAGACTAAACAATCCATAACCCTCACTCTATCTCATCTATCTTCTTTGATTAGCAATCCAAGAAGGTTAGTTGCCTCAAGTTTAGAGGCTAAGCTTGAAGTTTTGCTCTCGGGTGGATCATCTACTACAAAGAGAAGGCCGAGGAGGACAAGGAGATCGTAAAGACGAAGGAGTTGGTTCATTAGGTATAATCCCTAAACACAGTAGTTTAGAAACACTTTGTGTTTGGTTATTTATAGTTTAGCTTCGATTCAAGCGGTTAGTCGATGTTCGTTCACTAAACAAGTTCGTTTTTGAAAATTCCGCCTCCCCACAAGTATTGGGGTGTAGTACATCGACTTACACCGGGAACCTGCTAGTTGGGATTATACAAGACGTCAGATAGCAGTTCCCAGGTGACATGTGTACATGTTAGTTCATCGACCTGAGATCGTCATTTGTCTCGTGTGAGTTCCCACTGTGCTTTGATTACTACCCTACCACGGCTCAAAGGAGTCGTGCAAACAGGTTTTAGTTGGGTACAGTCCCGAGCCACATGGAGGCAGTGAGCAGATCTGCAGGGGTTCGTCTCTCCCGGTATTGGGGGTGAGGTCGCGCTGTGTCTAGGAGAGCCATTACGCAAAGCCCTCGGCCGAGGCAGGAGATTTACTGGTAGGTATTCCAGTAGTATCTCAGGGCGTTCTGGGCTACACTCCGACACGACTTGTACCGCCTTTGGGGGTCTGACTTTTACCAACCCCCTAGGCCCGCCATGCGATGCTCATAGACGAACGGACCGGACTGTACGGATATTGTCACTGACAGGCTCAGTAGGGTGTCAGGATGAGTTCGCTCATCGATGTCCCTTTTGGTCAATAGCTGGTGGCCCGTCACGTATTGGCTAATACCTCTGACGTGCTAGTGGTTAAATCCACAGCCATAGTATTGACGAGTCTTTAGAGTCCACCACACTTTCAGTTACTCAAGCTTTCGGGCGAAACGCTGTAGAGGCCGTATGGAGATATAGCAGGGTCTGATCAGATACGTACGGTATTGCACGGATCAGGATCGGACGGTTTGTACTAGTAGCCGTATGGATATATGGCAGGGTTCGATCCGATACGTGCGGTATTGCACGGATTAGGATCGAACGGATATTACTAGCCGGCTTTGGTTTAAGCCGGTCCTAGTTTAGTACAGTGTAGATTTTGTCTCATTGCATTTGTATCCGGTCGGAATACAGATGCGGGTGTGTATGCACAGTATTGGGGTTTTCCTGTAATTTATTACGGGACCAGTTTTCTGGAGTTGCCAGTTTGCATTCCGTTCCGGCCGGTTTTCCTTTGTTCTTTCTCGGCCGGACTTTTCCGATGGAGGGGGTTATTTGCAATTGTGCAAATAACATTTGTGGAGGGGGTTTCTTGCACTTGTATTCATTATGATAGGATTAGAATCTTTCATCCATGCTTTTGCTTTAATGAGATTTGATGTGAATAGATGTATTAAGCATGGTTGATGTTTTGTTTAAGGTCACCACTTGCTTTATCCTACACTTACCTCCCTTCATGATTTGCTTTTCCCTCCACCATTTTCCTAGCAAAAGGGGCCGGCCACTATGGTAAGATGATGAGAGAAATTTCCATTTTTAGTGTGGCACAAATTTCTTCATCTCATTGATCTTGTTTTGGAAAAATAAAAGCACCATTTTTCCATAACCTTATTCCTCCATCAAGGCAACAACAAACCCCAAATGAGACAAGCATCATCTACACTACATTCTACAGCATATCTTGGGCACGTCGACTAGCCAGCTTCGTGCCCGAGTTGCCTCGGTATTGAGGTGGGAGCCCGTAAAAGATACAGACGATGTGGTGCCCTTCCGGCAAGGAGGCGACGACCGGAGTTTCCACAGGAGATCGGGACGACGACGAGAAGACCGGAGGACTCGGATCGCTCGGTATATCTCAAACCCCATCTCTAGTTAGCTAGTATAGGTTAATGGTTTCGATCCGGGTATATTGTCCGCGGTAGCGCCAGTTTAAAAGTTAAGAAAATTTTGATTCCGCATTTTGGCCTCGGATAGACGGCCGGGGCGCTGCCGTGGCGCAACATGGTATCAGAGCCACGCCATTAACCTTGTCTAGCTTGTTCTGATGTGTTTTACTTTTCCGATCGACCAAAATTCCAAAACTCGCATTTTTTGTTCACATCAGTTTTCTGTTGAAATTTTTTGGTCTCAAAAATTTTTTCAGGTTGTCTCAGAATGATGTGCAGGGAGTTCTAAGAACACTGGAAAAATTCGACAACACGATCCCTCAGTTAGACCGCGGAAACGCGGCCATTGACCTTTATAAGGCCGCGGATCCGCCGCAGTAATGAAGGATCATGTCATCAATTTTTTGCAGTGGGCTTTTGGGCTTAAGATAGGGGTTTTGGAATATTAAAATTGGGCCCAGAATTTCTGTGAGTGCTACAGTATTACTTGGGGGCCCACTTGTTAATTTTTGATCGATTGGATATTTTAAACACATTATTTCACAGTATTTACATTATATCTGCGACCGTGAATGTCACTTGATCGGTAAATCCTGTCTAACTGCTATAGCCCGGTTAGACGGATTTGCGAACGTGACTTTTCACGTTGATGTTCTATGTTTATGCTGTGTTGTTGCGGATCGGTCGTGGGGGATAGCCTGGATGCAATGCTAGTACAGTTTTGTTTTATATGTACATTTGATATTGCGGGGCGAGCGTCCGACATGTGGACTGCCGTCACTGCCTGTTTGTATTATTCTTTTGGGGCACGACCTGGTTGCGGTCGATGTACCCGTTGTATGTATATTTTACTTTCTGTACTAGGGTTACCCCGCGGAGGGGTGCACGGATAGCCGGGTTCTAGAGGGCAACGGGCCCGCATCTCAGGGCATTGAGACGAAGGGGGCTTCAGTCTGGAATTGGCGGGCTATTCGCCGCACTCGTAGGGGGTACAGGTTGACCCAGGAGGGGTGCCCAAGTTACCGGATTTCGTGAAGTGCTGGGTGGTCCATTCACGGAGCTGAAGGGGGCTGCCTCGCTTCAGGTTTTGGCGGGTGACTTGCTGCGCCCGTAGGGGTCTAGGATTTCATTGCACAGGCTATCCACACAACCAGGGGAACGTCGGGTTTCAGCAGCGGCTCTGTGAAACCCGGGGTTTCCAGATATCTGTATTGTTCTGTGATGCTGCATATTTCTGTGATGTTGCATTTTATTCACGCCTTGAGCGAAATATAATATATTGGTATATATATTAGTAGATGTTGTATATGTTTTTCATCCGCGCTAGTCCAGTCCCTGCTCTGCCGTTAGTTGGCTAAGCTAACGGGTGATGAAGGGACCCGGTGGCGAATGCGGATGGCATATACGTACGTCAGTATATTTTCGTTCTTTGTGGTGTGATCAATTGATGGGACTGCGTTGATTCGGATCAATGCAAGATAAACAAACCTATTCTGATGTTGTTGGAACACTTTTTCAAAAAGCTGTTATTGCAAGGACGTTCACTTTTGTTTTGCATCGTGGTATTCATTTGGAATATCCTGCTCCTCAGTCGACGAGGCAAGGGTCGAGATCCCTTCACCGGGAGTGACCCCTTGGACAGAAGTTTGCGTCAGGGCATTAACTTCACTATAGCCGATTACTTTTTCTTTGCATCGTGGTATTCAGTTGGAATATCCTGCACCTCATTCTACGGGGAAAGAGCCGAGATCCCTTCACCGGGAGTGACCTCTTTAGCAAAGGTTTTCGTCACTATATTTTTATAAAAGGCTATGCAGTTCCTTCGACGATATCAAGTTCATTACGTTAAAGGTTTTTCGCCAAAAACCAGCCGTAGCCCTCCGTCATTTCCTACAGGTATTATTTGGTATTCGTGCTGCGTTTGTTGACCTAGTCAAGACGTAGTGTTCGGTAGCTGAGTGGTACTTGTTTGTTGCATAAGTGGGATTGGTTAAGACAGTCGTGCGGCCTTGTTGACCTAGTCAAGGGCACGTACGGGTGGGTTTAATGCAATCCAGAATATTGACGGGTTGAACATGACTGGCGGTTTATGGTTTGTTGACCTAGTCAAGGTCATAAACCGCTTGGGGTAAAAAATCACATCGGGAGTTTCAAAAGAACTGAAACTTGCCAGATATGCGCATACCTTCTGGAGTGTGGTGACTTGAGTGGATTCCGTCAAGTTATTATGCGATGATAGTTGGATCCCGATTCCCACTGATGAGTTGGTTTACTCTTCGGGTGACCCCGACTAATTCTTCTTTCAGGTTTGGGGAAGAATTTGAGGTTACAGTGGGAGGTTTCCAGATTAGATAAAGTGATAACCATTCTGATCTAGGTTAGAGTGCACGCTGAGTGTTTCTTTTCTCTCTCTCTTTGGCAGCGACCATTGACCCGACCCTAGACTATGACTCAGTGACCAGGTTGACTGAACCTTCTTAACACTGGCTTTTGGATTGTCAGAGTTGCAGACCTCGTTGCCACTCCTACTTTTACCCTTTTCTCCAGGACACCCCGTATTACTACGAACGTCCACTTCCATTGGACAAAACCATCGTATGGTTAGATACGAACTCGAAGGAATTCGAGGATGGTTTTCGGTTCTGGAGAAAATGGATAGGATTATTCAGTTGTCTTTTCTTTTCACCTTCTCTCATTGCGAGTACTCCTTGGTTTAGGAGATAGTACACCTATTATGCAAATTGGATAGTCTTCTTCCAAACCTTAGGCTGGTGCCGAACGGTGGGGAATGAAGAAAACCAATTAGCATAACGATGGTGTGCAGAAGGTATTAAGTTACGACCAAGAAAGGGATTAGTAAGAGGGCAAAGTAAATTGCGACTGCTATTCACGACCGAACCAAGTATATCTTCGCCAATCCTAAATCACCTTTATATTTCTCCAGGACACTCCGTATCACTACGAAGATCCCAAGTTTTTGGATACTCCATCGTATGGTTATATACGAACTCGAAAGGAACTTGTTCCAGTTCGGGGATGGATTCTGGTCCAGGAGAAATAGGAATAAAGTTTATTCGGTTGTCTTTTATCTTCACCTTCTCTCGCATTGCGAGTGATCCTAAGATTAGGACAGTATACCCATTATGCTTTTTGGATAGTCTTCTTCCAAACCATAGGCTGGTGCCGAACGGTAGGGAAGGAAGAAAACCATTTGGCCTAAGGGGGTGTGCAGACGGTAATGACTAAAGACATATAAAGGGATTTGGACAGATGGCAAAGAGATATACGGTTACAGTTGTGAATCTGGATAATGGTAGAGGCATTACTAGGAATACCAGGATACCCTATCGAAACATTTCAATGTTTCAGTTCAACTGTGTGCTGTTAAAAGAAAACTGATTTCCCGATTAGACACTTGCTCCAGGGTATGTATTTACCAGGTTTGATTCTCACATCTGTATGGTTTTACAGATGATGAGTGGGAGTAAGTTATTGGGAATAGGGTGATCATCCTCATTATATCGGGATTCGTTGTAATCGGTGATATTTGAGGAGATCACCTGGGCTGTTTGCCGGTCGGCAAATATTTGGTTTTGAATATCCGCTGTTGTGCACCAATTTCAAATTGATATATCTGTACGTCTATTTTCATAGAGTGAGATATACCTTTTGATATTATGTCGACGACATTTACCTATATCAGTGGATGGTTAGGTAAGAAGTATTAAACAGCGGTGTAATTCTTCTTAACCATAACTACAGTTTTCAACCTACGACACACAGTGAAAAAGTTGTTAGACTCGGCGGACTTATACAGAGTATTGTATGTTGTCCAGTGTCTATTAGGACAGTGGGGTTGGTCCTCGTACTATATTCTATTTACTTTTAACCACTCTAATTCTTAGACATGTGTTTCGTAGAAACACAGGGTCTGAGTTTTGAGGAGTTATTGGTATAAGAATAGAGTAGAGAACCAGGTAATGCAAGTATTGGGATTCTTCAAGGTGATCGAAGATGTAGATACTTGTGTATGGTATTCGGTTGATAGTAATGAGAACTTGCTTCTCTTTCAGGTTACTCATAATTGGAAGCATTCCTAAGTTGAGTAACGCTGATCGGCCTCCTCTATTTAGTTGACATGCACTGGAGATAGCTGCATGATTTGAATCTGGTTCATTTAAATCAGTGCCTCTGGTTCTATATTGGATATAGAACAGTTCATATCTTAACGATGTTAAGGTACGGGGAGTTGTCCGGCTTATGATTAAAACCAGACACTGGACAACTCAAGGCACATTTCTGTAATGGTTGTTTGTGGGTTGACCCAGGCTATGACGAGGGTTGACTTTCTACCATCTGGAAGATCAATAGTGATATTGTTCTTAACTCGCCACATTTTAAAAAGAAATGGTTATTTTTCAGAAAACAGTAGTGGGAGTATGGTAGAACTGGAAGCGATTCCAGAACCGCAAACGATTACTGAAGATTTGATAAGGAACCTAAAGATTCAATCTGATTTGACATTCCATTGGCCACTCCGCAGATAAGGTGGGTAACTTCAGGCACCCGAGAGGTACTCCAGTAGCCTCAAGGACGGTGACAGGGAAGTTCTTGTTTACCCACACTTGCCATTGTTGTTGTTCCAGGCTGCGAGACCCGGCAGGAGGATGAGTATAGCGTCGTTCTAAACTAGCTTTAGAAGTGCACGTCTATATGACTCTGCCAGAGGGTTGTCGTGGTCAGTGGGAGCAGCGGAAGCATTGGTGGACATCAAGCTTATGTCTATTTATAGACTAAAGCAGATATAGCGGAGATAGATCATCTATTTCTGATGTGAAGTCATAGGTTTGACTTCATTAGAATAGGGGATGGATCTGTTAAGAAGGTAGTAGGGTATGATGTCCTGGTATTTGATGACATACACAGAGTAGGAATTGATATTCCTATACTACGATCGGTTATATTTTGGTTGTCACACAGTGGTTTCTCCATACAGGACTGGGATATTATATCAGACATTCTGGTTACTAGATCTATGGTTTTAGATCTAGATTTGGGTGGTTTCCTAATCTGGGTACCTTGACAGCATTCTATAAGTATTTAGAATGGACGACTCCTGGCATGGTAGTTTACCTGCAGGTGATGGAGTCACCTTCTCTAAAGGTGTCTTACAGACTAAAGGGGAGAGGGATACCCATGATTGACAGATCACTTGCTTTGGCAATTGAGTCAATCATGAGATGTCAAGTACCACACCAGATGTTGTTCTTGCAGTAGATGCAATAATTTGATATTAATCCAATCCTGGAGAAACAATCGGAAGCAGTTTTAGGACATAAGTGCGTGTTCTAGGGATGTGATAACGACAGCCTCTTTTAGGAGACGGTTATCATTCCAGGCTTCCAAGATGACATGGATGGCAGAGTGGCTGTCAGAGTTATAGTTTCTCTTTCTGATGAGGGGCAGTATTTTGGACAGGTGGTCCAAGGCAATACTGAGGGAGGCATGGCGCTGGGTACTGATTAAGTTCAGTTATCGATACAGTCTAAGAAGTTTGGATTTGGAGTTCATTTATGAGCTAGGTCCCATCAGATATCCAGACATACTCTAAGACAGGTATTGCTCATTTCGGGAGATGGCTTTCTCTGCGAACTTGAGATATAGAGAGACATAGAAAGAAACATCACAGCGGATCCACTCACTGAGGCTATTCCTCGAACGCAATAGTTTCGCAAACAGGCTTTGTGTGACTGACTAGTAGAGGAGTTGGGTGTTCGGTATCACACGGGCTGTGAGTATGCGACATCGCAATAATTAGCCTTGAGTGCAAGTGGGAGATTGTTGGAGATAGTGCCCTCAGAGTCAATTATTGGATCACAGGCACGTGATTGCAATGATTGAGGGAGGACCTATCCCAGGAGGACAGTCTTACTCGAGATGATAGTATGCTATCTGGTTTACCTTTATCATCGTGTACTGCTTCAGGTGACCTTACAGGTCGCTATTACACGCTGATAGAGCCCCTAGGATTCTTGCTTGACTGCCAGCAGTATGAGGGCGATCATATACGTGAGAGCTGGTGGTCTATAAGCAAATCCTTAAATGGTCCCTAGTCGTGGGAGTTTCAAGACTGGGCATCGATACTCCATTAGTAGACTAGTGTATACAGTCGAGACCCCGACGAGGGGCGGTGGCCGGTCTCACAAGCCACTGGTGTCAGTTGGTTCACCTAAGATGTATACAGGTGCTCATTGGGTTATGAGTACACCGGACAGGACTCGCCGGGAACCTGCTAGTTGGGATTATACCAGACGTCAAATAGCAGTTCCCAGGTGACATGTGTACAGGTTAGTTCATCGACCTGAGATCGTCATTTGTCTCGTGTGAGTTCCCACTGTGCTTTGATTACTACCCTACCACGGCTCAAAGGAGTCGTGCAAACAGGTTTTAGTTGGGTACAGTCCCGAGCCACATGGAGGCAGTGAGCGGATCTGCAGGGGTTCGCCTCTCCCGGTATTGGGGGTGAGGTCACGCTGTGTCTAGGAGAGCCATTACGCAAAGCCCTCGGCCGTGGCAGGAGATTTACTGGTAGGTATTCCAGTAGTATCTCAGGGCGTTCTGGGCTACACTCCGACACGACTTGTACCGCCTTTGGGGGTCTGACTTTTACCAACCCCCTAGGCCCGCCATGCGATGCTCATAGACGAACGGACCGGACTGTACGGATATTGTCACTGACAGGCTCAGTAGGGTGTCAGGATGAGTTCGCTCATCGATGTCCCTTTTGGTCAATAGCTGGTGGCCCGTCACGTATTGGCTAATACCTCTGACGTGCTAGTGGTTAAATCCACAGCCATAGTATTGACGAGTCTTTAGAGTCCACCACACTTTCAGTTACTCAAGCTTTCGGGCGAAACGCTGTAGAGGCCGTATGGAGATATGGCAGGGTCTGATCAGATACGTGCGGTATTGCACGGATCAGGATCGGACGGTTTGTACTAGTAGCCGTATGGATATATGGCAGGGTTCGATCCGATACGTGCGGTATTGCACGGATTAGGATCGAACGGATATTACTAGCCGGCTTTGGTTTAAGCCGGTCCTAGTTTAGTACAGTGTAGATTTTGTCTCATTGCATTTGTATCCGGTCGGAATACAGATGCGAGTGTGTATGCACAGTATTGGGGTTATCCTGTAATTTATTACGGGACCAGTTTTCTGGAGTTGCCAGTTTGCATTCCGTTCCGGCCGGTTTTCCTTTGTTCTTTCCCGGCCGGACTTTTCCGATGGAGGGGGTTATTTGCAATTGTGCAAATAACATTTATGGAGGGGGTTTCTTGCACTTGTATTCATTATGATAGGATTAGAATCTTTCATCCATGCTTTTTCTTTAATGAGATTTGATGTGAATAGATGTATTAAGCATGGTTGATGTTTTGTTTAAGGTCACCACTTGCTTTATCCTACACTTACCTCCCTTCATGATTTGCTTTTCCCTCCACCATTTTCCTAGCAAAAGGGGCCGGCCACTATGGTAAGATGATGAGAGAAATTTTCATTTTTAGTGTGGCACATATTTCTTCATCTCATTGATCTTGTTTTGGAAAAATAAAAGCACCATTTTTCCATAACCTTATTCCTCCATCAAGGCAACTACAAACCCCAAATGAGACAAGCATCATCTACACTACATTCTACAGCATATCTTGGGCACGTCGACTAGCCAGCTTCGTGCCCGAGTTGCCTCGGTATTGAGGTGGGAGCCCGTAAAAGATACAGACGATGTGGTGCCCTTCCGGCAAGGAGGCGACGACCGGAGTTTCCGCAGGAGATCGGGACGACGACGAGAAGACCTGAGGACTCGGATCGCTCGGTATATCTCAAACCCCATCTCTAGTTAGCTAGTTTAGGTTAATGGTTTCGATCCGGGTATATTGTCCGCGGTAGCGCCAGTTTAAAAGTTAAGAAAATTTTGATTCCGCATTTTGGCCTCGGATAGACGGCCGGGGCGCTGCCGTGGCGCAACAGTAATACCCTACAGGTATATGTGTAGCTATATCAAGGTATCCGGGTGTACATGTAAGTATATATGCAAGATGTACATGTAGTTATATCTCATATGTGTATATATCTATCTCTAATGGTGCAATACCATATAGGTTTATAGGAAGCTAACATGTAGGCATGGCAAGGCATATGTGTAAGCATGTAGGTATACAAGTATGCTATATGTCATATGCATAATGGAATATGAATCAAGATCTCAATGTCCCTAACCAACCAATATCATATATGTATGTGTGTTGTGCGTGTCATGGCAATTATCAACGGTGTGGGTGGCATACAATCAGTGCTAGTGCAACATGAACCGTCGATAATAGTGCAGTGTCTAAACACATCAAATAATAGTATGCAATGAAGTTTTATGCACAATCTCTATAGTGAAATATAAAAATGCGGCTAATATCATATCATATCTAGCCCCAACGCATAACTCCATGCGGGCGAATTCCCCGTAGATGTTAAATCTACTCATCGACAATCGCGGGCTAGGTAAATCCAATCACCTGCTTCCCTTTTTTCGCAGCGTCCGAAGTCCCCGCTTGCGATCCAATTAACAAAAAACATAGCCAGTGCAAAAATCTCAGAAATCGATCAATATCACGTACACACTACGTTTGACCAACGCACCTACTCCAATCCAACCCACAAGTGTTCGTCTAACGGCTAATGTGCGTGGTGACACACCAATACCAGCCCAAGTATAGCAGCACACCAGATCACGAACCATGTCGGATAACGTAACACGCATACTCAAAACACTAGAATATAGCAAAGTGGTCCCAGATTTTGATACACTAACAATTTGTGAAAGTTGCAAGTACCACGAGACCGCAAACAACCTCAGAGACCCCACGACAAAGACTCAACTCCCCAGCCCCCACTCTGGCCCCAATTTGCGGTCAAAACCATTAAATTTGCGGCCCGTTTTGAGGGGATGGGTCTTAAGTTTTCATGGTGGGTTCTAGGTCACAACACTATGTCACTATGATGGGAAGTTTTCCAGAAAACACCTAGTTCTACAGCAGATCACAGAGACCTCAAGTTGACACTAAAAATATGGTATTTTCACAAAACACTACCTTTAGTGTTCTAATCCATAACAACAAGGCAACACAACAAAATAACTCCTAAATATCAGTTAGAGGTCATTACCTAGCCGCTCTTGCTAAAAATCCTAGCTTTCCAAGCTACAAGGCAACCAAGTGGCAAATTCAAGACATTTAAAGTGTTTAAATGGGATTTTGTGAAGTTTAGCAAGGTTTTTGTGATGAGGGAGTGAGGGTTCAGTTTGGGGTTGAGGGAAATGAACAATAATTGAGAGTGAGAGAGAAAGAGAGAGTGAGAGAGATTAATTGATGAGAGGTGAGTGTAGGGTGAACACTTTCCTTACACTCACTCTCCCCCCTCACCTCATTAAATGCTCACATAAATGCTTCATGGCTCCCTTGCCACCTCTCTCTCTCAATTCAAAGCAAAAGATATTTTCTCACCCAAAAATATCTAAGGCAAGGTTAAATTAGGGCAAGGATTAACTAAGGTGTCTTGGTCTCTTAACAAGATTAACACTAACTAACCCTCACATTAACATGCACGTGTGTGTGCAAGTCATAACAAATAAAAAAAATATTAATTAATTGTTATAAAATGTGAGGAACCCAATTTGGTAAATTTTTCCTTAAAAACCCACATTAACACTTAATTAACACTAATCGCATTCCAAGGTGTTACAATACCTCTATGCAAAGCAAAAACTAGAGCTACCCTTTTTGACAATTTGATTCTACAACATCTTTTAGGTTTCTTTTATTTTCATTAATCTCATTAATGAAGTCCCATCATTTATGCTTTCTAAGCATCACAGAAGAAAAGAAAATACAACGTACGCTTATGCCACTGCATTCGCCACAGTGTCCCGTTATGCATCGTTAGGTTACTTAATTAACGGCATAGCGGGACAGGACTAGCACGGGTGCAAAACATAAGCAACGTTTATTATATATCATATATATAATAATAAAGCATTCGTCTCATGCATATAAAGTGATCACATCACAGAATATCAGCAGCAGAAGATAACATATGAAATATTGGATATACTAGGAATTCTGTGTTTTAAATTAAACCAGTATAAAACACAGATTCCACGGTCACGATGAATAGCCAAATCCACATCCCTAAACCCCTACGAGAGCGGCAAGAAACCCTTCCAATTCTAGAGTTAGGAGACGCGGTCTGACTCCTCGAGATGGTCTCCCACTGGACCCTAGAACCCGATTACTTGTGCTCCCCTCCTTGGGTCTATCCTAATGCGGAAAAGTAAATAATATACAACAATGGTGACAACA
This sequence comes from Agapanthus africanus, assembly GCA_030015575.1. Lineage (NCBI taxonomy): Eukaryota > Viridiplantae > Streptophyta > Magnoliopsida > Asparagales > Amaryllidaceae > Agapanthus > Agapanthus africanus. The sequence continues at coordinate 191,392,348 of CM057345.1, forward strand.
TCCTCAAACCGGAAGTGCCCCAATAAAAGAATATTACATTCAAGTTTTTACTTGAATGAAAATGAAAAACTCTCATCTCACATAAAAACCCCCGGTTATTCAAAACACGACGATCCAATATAACATATCATAGCAACACATAACATCACATGTCATCAACGCAAGTAAATATGCATATCTCAATTGTCGTTGACATATAGTAACGAAACCGGTGATACACCACATATTACACTTACGGTCACAGAAAAGAAAACGTCAAACTACAACATTTGGAATCCACAATCACCTTAGGCATCATAAACCCGAAATATCACATACTTCGGATTTCATGCCTAATAATATTAATTCAAAATATTGTATCACATTCCACAAATAGCTTAGACGATGTTAAACATTCCGATCGAATCAACAAGAACCCAGAATTTCCCAAAAAGCTTAACACTTGAGCGTAGTTTAAAAATACTCAAAACATGCCACAGTACCTATGGACCAACCGTAGAAGGGTCAACCCTTGCCTCACCTATGGCGCCGCGGAACTACCGCAAACCCTACTGTTTGGCGGTGGTTCTTACGGTCATAGAATCAAGTTAGGGTTTCGTTCTTCTATAGGGTCCATCGCATTACTTGCATGATTTTTGAATGTTCTTTCATTTGGAAAAATCCAATTCTTGGAAAATTTCCAGCGAGGGAAAAAATGGGTTATTGATATCCGTTCGAACTTTTTAACGCCATCTAAATAACCCGAAATAATGTTAGAATTATGACTATGAAACACTCCTAATTGTCTTTACAGAAAATTAACATCTCATGTAATTTCAGCAAAAACAAGAAACACCTGAAACACCAAAGCCCAGAGACCAGAAAACCAAACGAATACGAACCAAAACAAGCAAGAGGGGGCCGTCCAGGCCGGAATTTTTGGCCGTGTCACCTGGTCATAACCGGCGAAGTGGGTTCGTATTTGTTCAGTGTTCATGTTACATCTTATATAACATTCTGAAGTTGCTTAAAATTTTTTTCGACGACTTGAAATTTTGACAGAAACTGGGTTTTAGTTTCGAGTGTTTCGGAGTTGTTTCGGTTTCATAATTCTATAAACATCGTCTAATTCTTTAGCTTGGCTCTGATAGCACTATAGGAATGCCTAGCACGACAGCAAGGTTTCGGGAGGCATCGTTGTAAGGTCTTAAAAATCGTTTAGGTGAAATTTCCGATAATCGGTAAAATAACTGGTGTTTTCCGTAAAAACCAAGATATAATTATTTTTCAACATAGATTTAAATATACCTATTCTAGATATGTAATTGCTAATAGTTGGTATTCACTTGGTCACTTATAAGTTTCTAATTTACTTAAATATTTTTCTTGATTAATTGTTTTAAATCTTATTTTTAAGCTTTCACTAATACATTTAATTAGAGATAATTACAAATTGGAATGGGTTAATTATACTTTAGTGCACCATGACACACTAAATACTCACATGTAACATGTTGTTATGTTTGACCATGGTTCTAGACTTTTCAAAAAAAATAAATAGAAAACAAAATAAATAAGGAAATGTTGATGAAATATGGTGCATTCTATTTGAGGTACGGGTTCATTCTTGATTTGGACACACACTCTCTCTTCCTCTCCTCACCAGCAGCAACCCTCCCACTCCAAAGCTCGGCCAATTCCAGCAGCCCCCATTCCCCAATTCCCCACTTCAAAGATTAAATAGAAATGAAATTAAAAAAAGAAAACAATAAACAAAGAGGTATGGGTTCTTGACTTCACCCACACATTCACACCTCACCCCCTCTCTCCTCCCTTGAACTGGCCGAGCCTAAGGCATCCTCATCCCCCATTTCTCCACCTCCTTTTAACATCTAAACTCTTCAAAAAATTCATCAAAAATCAATACAAGTCTCACAAATTTTTCATTTAACCATTAACCAATTTTCCTTGGCCTAATCTAGCATGGATTTTGGAGCAAGGAGGCAAATTGGGAGGCTATGTTTGCATGTTTGATCTCATGATCTTGAGGTATAAAATTTCATCCAAATTGTTACTTGTTAATTGTTAGTTATATGTATGCCCTAGAGGCCATTACTATACATAGGATGTATATTGTAGTGGATGCTGGGACATATATAGGGAGGACTTTCTTGCTCGACATGATAGTATGCTATCTGGTTGCTCTTTACCTTAACGTGTATACTGATTGTCTCTCTGTTACATGTTGGTAAAGCCCTTAGGATCTGTACTTGACTACCTGGACTATGATGCGGATCATACTACTGGGGACTTGGTAGTCCATAAGTACATCCTTCAAAGTCCCTAGTCGTGGGTGTATCGAGACGGGGCATCGATATACCAGAGTAGACTAGCGTGTACCTTCTCGACCCATACAGATGGGCGATGGATGATCCCATATCCATCGGTGTTTGACATCAGAGGAGATATACGGGTGCTCAGTAGAGACTGGGTACACTGGACGGACTCGCCGAGAACTCCCAGATGGTATTATACCTCACGTCAGATGGCAGTTCTCTGGTGACACTGGTACAGAGTAGTCTGTTGACCCGAGATCGTCATAGAGTCTTGTGTGGTTCCCACTGTGCTTTGATTTCCATCTTACCACGTCCAAGAGGGCGTGCAAAACGGTGGTTTTTGGGTACAGTCCCGAGTCACATGGAGGCAATGAGCGATAGGAGGGGATTCGTCTCTCCCGGTATAGGGAGTTGATGTTGCGCTGTGTTCGATTGGCTATAACAGAAATCCCTGGCCAGGGTTGCTGAGATTTACTGGTAAGTGTTACCAGTAGTTTCTCGAACAGTTATAGACCTCATATCGACACGACTTATCGAGCTACTGGGGTCTGACGTTTACCACTCCTAGGCGAGATATGCAACATATCAGACGATCAGACCGGACTGTACGGTAGTGTTACTGGTCGGATTCACTGGAGTGTGAGCGGGCTTGCTCGTCGATCTTCAGATCGCTCAATACCCGGGTGGCCGTTACGTTTAGCAGACCGCTTGCGGCTTGTGGGTGTTTGATATGATCATCGCCTGCTGCCGGCGTATTGACGAGTCTTTAGAGTCCTACACAGAGGTTTCCTGGCTCAAGCGAAACGAAATAGGAGCGCATATGAGATATGTGCGGGACCGAGAATAATACAAGTATGTGATACTGTATTCGATTCTCGCGATGTGACATTGATCGGTTATATGCGATATAGCCGGGTTATCGGATCAAGTGTTGATTCGATAAGATGTTACTATTGATACCAGTCGGTTATGTGCGCATGACCGGATCATTAAATCAAGCGTTGATTTAATGATTTAATGCATAATTATATATTTGATATATTACTTTGCGTTAACTAGTATCGGTTCACTTAAGATGGATTTTCTCACTCGGGTGTGCGCATTGCATATGCGATATGATTTGTGCACTTGCTTGTATCATATTTGATGATACATGGATGTTTGTGTGTAGGTTTAGTCTAAACCTTAGTCAAGTAAATGGTTAGGGTTATGTTTAATTAATTTATTCATTTATTAATTTATTTATTGCATTTTTGGCAAAAGGGAAAATGGTGGTGCTTTTTGTTTCTATCTTGAAGTTTTATGAAGTGTTGAAAAGTCCACCATTTTTGTTTCTTGCCTAACCTAACCATTCACCTAACTAAGGTTTGCTCTCTACACATAACCATAGTTATGTTATGATAAGAATAAGATTATTATTCTTTCATAATTTATCTTATCTTATTATCTTTCTTCTTCTTCTTGCTTGCTTCAAGTGAAGAAGCTTGAGGTCATCAATGGTAGATTGATGATTTGAGTGAGAAATCCAATTCTAAAGTCTACCCACTTCCTATTTCTTCATCCTCTACCTCTTGCCAAGTAGTAGAGTGTGTTTCCTTCACAAGATTTTAGGGTTTGGTGAAGGTGGAGCTTGATTCATCGATGCCTCGACGTAGATCATCTTCGGCATGGACATCGACGACCTAGCTTGCCCATTCTCCGACGAAGCCGATCCTAGAGCCCAGATTCGTTTTGGACAGCGGAGAGGACCTCGTTGCGGAGCTATGGAGGTGGAGCACCGGATCTACAAAGGTTGTATTTCCGTATTTTATATAGTTAACTGTTAACTAGTTCTTGTTCGCCTAGATATCTAGCAAACGATCCGTACTTTAGGGTTTGTAGGCACCATAATTTTTGAAATTGCCATGGTTGATGGCTTGGGAGACCTCACTAGAGTGCCTAGGAACCCTGCAGTGGTATCAGAGCCTAGCTAGAGCCTTAGGCGAAGTCCAGACGGAAATTGAAGTCCGAACGAACCCGGAATTCCAAATCAAATATGCTCTCTGTACAATTTTTAAAATCTGGCCTTTTTCTACATTAAAAATGTTCAGAAAAATCAGCAGGTTAATATATGATATACTGTGAAATTCGTACACATAATTCCTTAATCTTGCCGCGCTTCCGCGGCACGAGCTAGCCTCGTGCGGCGGTTGCGCGGCGGTACGGAATGATTGTTTATTAATTTTTGCACACTATCTCATAATTATTAGTGCTGGTATTCCTGGGTATTTTTAATATTTATTACAGAGTTGAAAAATTCTGAGTTGATTTGGGGATTCGGTATTTCGATCGGGATATCAAATTTTGTCTGTGTGGCTTTCCGGATAAATTTTAGAATATGTTAAAAAGTTCGACCGGATATAAATACCCAACTTTTCCCCTGTCGGGAAATTTCCAAGTGTTGGATTTTTCCGTAGTTTAACGACGTTCTAAGTAGTGCAAGTAACGCGATGGTCCCTCTAGAAGACACAAACCTTAACTCGATTATGTGACCGTCTTGAACTGCCCTTTGAACCTTCGGGTTTGGGGCAGTACGGCGTGCCACATGTGAGGCGTTGGCTTGACCCTTCTACGGCTGGATCGTTGGTACTGAGGTACGAACGGAATGTTGTTAGACTTGTTTCATGTGTTGATCAGTTTCGGGAAAACTTGGGTGTTCGATTGTTCAATCGAAAAGTTTAACATTTTCTGTTTATCCGGAATGGGATACAATAATTGGAATTCACAATGAGTTATATGATAACTAAATGAATGTTATAAACGTAGCAATTTAGTCTCACTTGATCGGTTGCCACGGAATTTTGATGTGATCAAAAGTCCGTCGCAATCACGTAGCGTACGCGGATACTCGCCGGGTAAACTTAATAGACAGCCTCACTCCATAGCCCCGACCAAGTGACTGTAGGAGAACCCCGTCGCCGAAAGCATCCGTCCGGGTGCTCGCGGTAGCGGTGTTCCGCCTTGGTGCACTTCGTCGCCGGTATCGGGGGTGCAGCCGTCTACTGAAGTTTGCGACGAGCATTCGATCAGGATGTCGGGAATCTTGTTGAATTGCCCGACTTGATATTGAAAAGAGTTTTCAATTTTGAGACTAAAATGCGGGGTTTATAATTGTTAGGCATGCGATGTCTAAGTAATTCATTTGGTCAGGCATGCGATGTCTGAGGTGGTTGCGGATTCCAACTGTTGTAGTTTTACACTTTCTTTTCTGTGACCGTAAGTGTAATATGTGATATCGCCGGTTTCGTTGCTATATGTCAACGACAATTGGGATGCACATATTTACTTACGTTGATGACATGTGATGTTATGTGTTGCTGGATATGTTATATTGGATCGTCGTGTTTGAATAGCCGGGGGTTTTTATGTGAGATGAGTGTTTTTCATTTTCATTCATGTAAAAACTTGTATGTAATATTCTTTTATTGGGGCGCTTCCAGGTTGCGGGAGTTGTCACCTGTTGTATATTATTTACTTTTCTGCACTAGGATAGACCCAAGGAGGGGAGCACAAGTAACCGGGTTCTGGGGTCCAGTGGGAGACCAACTCGAGGAGTCGAGTCCGGGTCTCCTAACCCTAGAATTGGCAGGGTTGCTTGCCGCTCTCGTAGGGGTCTAGGGGTGTGGGTTTGGCTATTCATCACGACCATGGAATCCGTGTTTTATACTGGCTCGTATTGAAAACACGAACGTCCTAGTATATCCAATATTTCATATGATTCTTCTGCTGCGATATCTGTGATGTGATCATGAGATGTTTCTGTGATGGATATAGTATATAGTATATATGATATATTATATAGACGTTACTTATGTTTTACACCCGCGCTAGCCCTGCCCCGCTCTGCCGTTAGTTACCTAACCTAACGGTGCACGAGGGGACATCGAGGCGAATGCGGATGGCATAAGTGTACGTCATATCTATCTGTGATGTTTAGGTAAATAAATGATGGGACTTCATTAATGTGATTAATGAAATTAAAAGAAACCTAAGATGTTGTAGAATCGAATTTCAAAATAAAACAGGTAGCTACAGTTCTTGCTTTGCACAGCGGTATATGTGATATATCCTGCACCTTATTCGATGAGGAAAGGACCGAGATCCCTTCACCGGGAGTGACTCCTTTAGCAATAACTGGCAGATGCTACACACTCGGTTTGTATTTTGATTACTTTTAAGAGTTTTTGCTTTGCACAGCGGTATATGTGATATATCCTGCACCTCATCCGACGAGGAAAGGACCGAGATCCCTTCACCGGGAGTGACTCCTTTAGCAATAACTGGCAGATGCTACACACTCGGTTTGTCTTTTGATTGCTTTTAAGTGTTTTTGCTTTGCACAGTGATATATATGATATATCCCGCACCTCATTCGACGAGGAAAGGACCGACGATCCCTTCACCGGGAGTGACTCCTTTAGCAAAACTAGAAAAGCCTCAAAAACACTCCATTTCAAAATTCATTTGATTCTACAACGATATCAAGTTCATTACGCAATAGGTTTTCAGAAAAACCTGTCGTAGCCCTCCGTCATTTCAGATAAGTACTGGTTAGTATTCGTGCTACGTTTGTTGACCTTAGCCAAGGCGTAGTGTGCGGTAGCTGATTAGTGCTTATCTGTATAAGCATATGATGCGATTGAGTTAGGGTAGTCGTGCGACTTTGTTGACCTTAGCCAAGGGTCGTGCGGGTGGGTTTAATTCAATCGGGAAATGACGGGTTGAACTTGGCTAGCACTTATGATTTGTTGACCTTAGCCAAGGTCATAAGCTGCTAGGGGCAAAATATTATCGGGAATTTCAAGTGTTGAAATTTGCAATGAGATTGCATACCTTCTATGAGATAGTTGGATCCCGATACCCGCTGCGAGTAAGTGTTACTCCTGGGAGAGTTTTATACATTACAATTAGCCGATCAAGTAGGTGTCTAGAAAGGTGTTAACGAGGTTACGCCTCTGGGAAAACGAGGTTTACAGTAATTAGGTTCGTGCGAAAGCACGGGGGACCTCCCTCAAAGTACCGACACTGGCCTGGCTGAAAGATTGGCGAACTTGTAGTGTGTAATTAATCCCGGCTAGTCTTTCCTTTTAGGGTTTGAAGGAAGATTTGATAAAAAGCAGTGGGAGCCATCCTGATTAGATAAAATAATAACCAATCTATTCTTGACAGAGCGCACGCTGAGTGTTTTCTTCTCTCTCTCTCCTGGTAGCGACCATATCACGCCTTAATCAAGATAATAATACGGATTATTGACCGAACCCGCTTGTTATACTGAGCTGGGGAACGTTGGTCCCGCTCCAACTTATAATTGTTATAAGACAGAGCAGGAAATTAGGGATTACCAGAATTCCCGTGCCGCCCAAACGAAGAGAGTGCATGCTGATGCATCATCTTCGGGTGTGTTCATTACGAAGAACTGTTTCTCAGTATCCTTTACGTCCTGGGTATGTGATACCAGATCAGGATCCCAGATATGTAATTTGTTACATAGGGCTACAGAAAGGTAGAGAACTGAGAACGGGTGATAAGTTTCATGAGGCAGAAAACGGGGCAAGCGTTGCAGCCAAGTCTGTCGGTCACTGTCACCCTGTATTACAATACATTGATTCTGAACGAATGTTGTTAGATACCGAACCTGATATACAAAATCATATCAGTCTCTTTATCTGAAAAGAAAGGATATAATTTTGTATTGTTGGATAATGTTTTGAACATTTCCTATATCAAAGGTTGATCGGTTCAGGCACGTTATCTAAAAGCATTAATGTTCTAAATCAAACTACAGTTCTTAATATACGGAACACACACGAGAGGAATAGTTCAGAAATGAACGAATTCTTCTTGAGGTATTGTAGACTAGGTCAGATCAATGCGACCCGACTGGCTAGAGTTACATATAGATGTATATTTAAATCAGTTTGAATTTACATCTTCTGAAACTCGCCAGTCATGTCACAAAGATAAGATGACCATAGCTCCGTTTACTGAAACAGAGAAAGAGTTGGTAAACTCTTGGGATGATACATGTTGATGTACGTAGGTCCCCTGTCTACAAATGCCAGGACTGGTTCTTTGTACTTCATTATATTCTCTGATAATCTCTCAAGATTCAGACATATGTTCCTGTTGAAACACAAGTCCGAACCTTTTGAGATATTCACGGAATATAAGTTAGAAGTAGAGAACCAGAATACGGGTATAAGTATTATGTCCTATGATGAGATCAAGGAGGAGAATACTTGAGCACGAAAATCCTGGATTATTCTAAAGGAGAATGAGATTCTCTCTCGGCATTACTCCTCCGTATACACCATAGCACGATGGTATATCGGGGCGGAGCAAACACACCCTATATGATATGGTGTGCTCTATGATGAATACTACTGAGTTACCTATTTCCTTTAGGGAGTTATGCACTTGAGAAGCTGCATACCTATTGAATAGGGTTCAAATCAAATCAGTTGCCTACCACTTCATATGTGATATGATAAGGGAAGAGCCCATGTCTTAAGTTAGTTAAGATTTGGGGATTGTCCGGCCTATGTCTAAAAGCAAAATCCGGACAAGCTCGAGGCAAGGTCAGTTATGTACAACTGGAAAGGTTCCAGCTATACTAACTACAGCTGATGATTTGAAAGAACCAAAGGATTCAGTAGATACCAACGAACCTCAGCCTCTCCGCCGATCTAGTAGGGTTCCTCACCCACCTGAGAGATACTTCGGTTTCTCTATGACAGTGGGAGCGAGGATTGCATCATGAGATGATGACCCAACTAGTTTCGAGCTGGCCATCAAGAGTTAGACTCTGTAAGAATGGCTGGATGCTTAGTGATCTGAGATGGAATCCTTATACACCAACAAAGTATGGACTTTAGTTGCTATATCTGAAGGGTTAAATCCCCATCAGGAGCAAGTAAATCTTGAGAAGATTACTTGGTGTAGATGGAAAAGTTGAGACTTTCAAAGCTAGACTTGTTAAAGGTTTTCTTCATTGACCAGGCGTGGATCATGATGAAACCTTTTCAAGGATCTATGCTTAAGTCCATCCAGATCCTACTTACCACGGCTACATACCATGACTACGATATCTGGTGGTTGGGTGTCTTGACTGCTTTTCTAAATGATGATTTAGAAGAGTGCGTCTGTAAGTACACAGCCAGAGGGCTTCGTAGACAGTGGGAGCAGCGGAAACGTGTGCAAGATGCTTTATAGGATAAAGCAGGCATCGCGGAGTTGGAACATCTATTTTGATGAATTAGTCAAAGAGTTTGACATCATCAAAATGGTAGATGAACCTTGTATAAACAAAAAGGTAGTAGGGAGTATGGTGACGATCCTCGTAGAGTACGTGGATGACATACTCTTGATAAGAAAAGAGTTTCTTATGCTATGCTCGATCAATCTCCGCTTATCACAATGATTCTCCATATAGGATCAAAGTGATACCTCCTAAATCCTGGATTTTGGATCTATGAGATAGATTTAATTGGATGTTAGGATTCTCACTAGTTGTAGTGAGACGGTATCAATCGATCCTGGGGAGAATCACTGGAAGGGTTCCACGGTGATAATGACGACTGAATGTCAGTCGCAGGCATTGTCTTTACCCTCAGTAGAGGGACGGTATGTTGGAAGAGTTCCAAACTAGATACCGTGACATACTAGACGATAAAGGCTGGATACATCGCTACTTAAGATGCTACCAAAGAGGCTGTTTGGATGTACAATGGTTCATGAGATGAACTATGTTCCTCCCATTGTGTGACAATGGAGTTGTGGCTTATGCCAAGGAACGCCGGTCCCATCAGTGATCCAGACATATTCTAAGGCAGCATCGCCTGATCATGGAGATAGTTGATCTCCAGGGTGATCGAGGTTTGGAGAGTAGACTCAGAAGACAACACAGCGGATCCACTCACAAAGGCCTGTTCCCAGAGAGAGACTTTTATGGGATGGTTGAGTATGAGATACTTCAAACCACTGCTACAGATGGCCCTAGTGCAAGTGGGAGATTGTTAGTTATATGTATGCCCTAGAGGCCATTACTATACATAGGATGTATATTGTAGTGGATGCTGGGACATATATAGGGAGGACTTTCTTGCTCGACATGATAGTATGCTATCTGGTTGCTCTTTACCTTAACGTGTATACTGATTGTCTCTCTGTTACATGTTGGTAAAGCCCTTAGGATCTGTACTTGACTACCTGGACTATGATGCGGATCATACTACTGGGGACTTGGTAGTCCATAAGTACATCCTTCAAAGTCCCTAGTCGTGGGTGTATCGAGACGGGGCATCGATATACCAGAGTAGACTAGCGTGTACCTTCTCGACCCATACAGATGGGCGATGGATGATCCTATATCCATCGGTGTTTGACATCAGAGGAGATATACGGGTGCTCAGTAGAGACTGGGTACACTGGACGGACTCGTCGAGAACTCCCAGATGGTATTATACCTCACGTCAGATGGCAGTTCTCTGGTGACACTGGTACAGAGTAGTCTGTTGACCCGAGATCGTCATAGAGTCTTGTGTGGTTCCCACTGTGCTTTGATTTCCATCTTACCACGTCCAAGAGGGCATGCAAAACGGTGGTTTTTGGGTACAGTCCCGAGTCACATGGAGGCAATGAGCGATAGGAGGGGATTCGTCTCTCCCGGTATAGGGAGTTGATGTTGCGCTGTGTTCGATTGGCTATAACAGAAATCCCTGGCCAGGGTTGCTGAGATTTACTGGTAAGTGTTACCAGTAGTTTCTCGAACAGTTATAGACCTCATATCGACACGACTTATCGAGCTACTGGGGTCTGACGTTTACCACTCCTAGGCGAGATATGCAACATATCAGACGATCAGACCGGACTGTACGGTAGTGTTACTGGTCGGATTCACTGGAGTGTGAGCGGGCTTACTCGTCGATCTTCAGATCGCTCAATACCCGGGTGGCCGTTACGTTTAGCAGACCGCTTGCGGCTTGTGGGTGTTTGATATGATCATCGCCTGCTGCCGGCGTATTGACGAGTCTTTAGAGTCCTACACAGAGGTTTCCTGGCTCAAGCGAAACGAAATAGGAGCGCATATGAGATATGTGCGGGACCGAGAATAATACAAGTATGTGATACTGTATTCGATTCTCGCGATGTGACATTGATCGGTTATATGCGATATAGCCGGGTTATCGGATCAAATGTTGATTCGATAAGATGTTACTATTGATACCAGTCGGTTATGTGCGCATGACCGGATCATTAAATCAAGCGTTGATTTAATGATTTAATGCATAATTATATATTTGATATATTACTTTGCGTTAACTAGTATCGGTTCACTTAAGATGGATTTTCTCACTCGGGTGTGCGCATTGCATATGCGATATGATTTGTGCACTTGCTTGTATCATATTTGATGATACATGGATGTTTGTGTGTAGGTTTAGTCTAAACCTTAGTCAAGTAAATGGTTAGGGTTATGTTTAATTAATTTATTCATTTATTAATTTATTTATTGCATTTTTGGCAAAAGGGAAAATGGTGGTGCTTTTTGTTTCTATCTTGAAGTTTCATGAAGTGTTGAAAAGTCCACCATTTTTGTTTCTTGCCTAACCTAACCATTCACCTAACTAAGGTTTGCTCTCTACACATAACCATAGTTATGTTATGATAAGAATAAGATTATTATTCTTTCATAATTTATCTTATCTTATTATCTTTCTTCTTCTTCTTGCTTGCTTCAAGTGAAGAAGCTTGAGGTCATCAATGGTAGATTGATGATTTGAGTGAGAAATCCAATTCTAAAGTCTACCCACTTCCTATTTCTTCATCCTCTACCTCTTGCCAAGTAGTAGAGTATGTTTCCTTCACAAGATTTTAGGGTTTGGTGAAGGTGGAGCTTGATTCATCGATGCCTCGACGTAGATCATCTTCGGCATGGACATCGACGACCTAGCTTGCCCATTCTCCGACGAAGCCGATCCTAGAGCCCAGATTCGTTTTGGACAGCGGAGAGGACCTCGTTGCGGAGCTATGGAGGTGGAGCACCGGATCTTCAAAGGTTGTATTTCCGTATTTTATATAGTTAACTGTTAACTAGTTCTTGTTCGCCTAGATATCTAGCAAACGATCCGTACTTTAGGGTTTGTAGGCACCATAATTTTTGAAATTGCCATGGTTGATGGCTTGGGAGACCTCACTAGAGTGCCTAGGAACCCTGCATTAATTGTATGCTTAAAACTAATTTTAATTTGATCTTAATATAACTTTAATTGCAAAATAAAAGTTTAAAGAGAAGGGTTTGAGATTTAATTAAAGTTTACATCACTTGATTTAGTTAGCAATGTGTAGTTTAATATGTTAAGACATGAAAAATCTAATCTAGTTGTTAAGTTGCTAATTGTTATTTTTAAATTGTCTTAATTATATATTTTGCAAACTAAGTTTTTAATTAGTTTGTAATTATGTGAAATTAAAATTTAGTTAGGGTTTACATGGGTCAATTAAGTTATTAAGTGATTATTGTGGCCACTAGTTTTGTTATAATATCTAGTTTTGAACTAAAATGGTAAATTGATGGTTACTAGGTTTTTGGAATAAATCGATTTTAATTAAGTTTGAGGTTTTGTTGATATACAACCAATTTCATATAATATTTAGTGTGTTGTGAACGCGCGATTGGTGCGATTGGATTTTTGGTTTGGTACTTGCCCCGTATAGCGACCCTAGTTGTGGTTTGTGGCGTTGTCGCGAGCGTGTTTTGTGCACCAACTGCGTGCGCGTTTAGTTAGTGCGCGTGGTTGACTTGTATTGTTTGTGTTCATGACTATTTATATATTTATTCTCTGATTTACTTGTGTACGCTTCTAGGATTGGGTGCGGAGGCGTCAGATGTGGCGTGGAAATGGCAGAGCTAAATCGGATCAGATTAGCCGAGACGTCCCGGTGAGTAGATGTACACATCTATTGGGGAATCGTCTAGATGGCCCGAGGCGCTCGATAGTCAGGATTACTAGTAGTGCTTGTACTTATATGCGTAGTCTCCTAGTCATTCATCTCATTGCATTGCATCATCATAAATATATATGATATTATCTCATAGGACACTTGCACCATTACCAATGGTTCATGCCACATGCACTATTCATGCGAACACACACGCCTTTGGTAATTGCTATGTTACAAACACTGTAGAACTTTCTTAGAATCGGTATCTGTGCATTGCATCATATATGATCTGTAAACCTATACCGTATAGTCATTTCATCAGGGTGGATACGTAGGATTGTTAGTCATATAAATACTGTTAGTTGTATGTATGCTCTAGAGGCCAGTATTGTACAGATGATGTATATTATATTGGATGCTTGGACATATATAGAGATGACTTTCTTGCTCGATATGATAGTATGCTATCTGGTTACTCTTTATCTTAACATGTACACTTGTCTCTTTAAACTGTCTTATAGTTACATGTTGGTAAAGCCCTTAGGATGTGTACTTGACTACCTGGACTATGATGCAGATCATACTAGTGGGGACATGGTAGTCCATAAGTACATCCTTCAAGGTCCCTAGTCGTAGGTGTATCGAGACGGGGCATCGATATACCAGTGTAGACTAGTGTATACGCTTCTCGACCCATGAGATGGGCGATGGATGATCCCATATCCATTGGTGTTTGACATCAGAGATGGTGTGCGGGTGCTCAGTGGAGACTGGGTACACTGGACGGACTCGCCGAGAACTCCCAGATGGTATTATACCTCACGTCAGATGGCAGTTCTCAGGTGACACTTGTGCAGGTTAGTCTGTAGACCCGAGATCGTCATAGAGTCTTGTGTGATTCCCACTGTGCTTTGATCTCCACCTTACCACGTCCATGAGGGCATGCAAAACGGTGGTCTTTGGGTACAGTCCCGAGTCACATGGAGGCAATGAGCGATAGGAGGGGTTTCGTCTCTCCCGGTATTGGGGGTTGATGTTGCGCTGTGCTCGATTGGCCGTAACAGGGAAGTCCCTGGCCAGGGCTGATCAGAGATTTGCTGGTAAGTGTTACCAGTAGTTTCTCGACCCGTTATGAGCCTCACATCGGCACGACTTATCGGTTATTGTGGTCTGACGTATACCACCCCTAGACTTGATATGCGACATATCAGACGAACAGACCGGACTGTACGGTAAGTGTTACTGGTTGGATTCACAGGAGTGTGAGCAGGCTAGCTCGTCGATCTTCTGATCGCTCAATACCCGGATGGCTGTTACGTTTAGCAGACCGCTTGCGGCTTGTGGGTGCTTGATATGATCATCATCTGCTACCGGCGTATTGACGAGTCTTTAGAGTCCTACACAGAGGTTTCCTGGCTCAAGCGAAATGAAATAGGAGTGCATATGAGATGTGTGCAGGACCGAGAATGATGCGTGTATGTGATACCGTATTCCATTCTCGCGATGGATGTATCGATTGGTTATATTCGATATAACCTAGATATCGAATCAAGGATTGGTTCGATAAGCCGATACATAGGATACTAGTCGGTTATATGCGATATGACCGGATCGTTAAATCAAGTGTTGATTTAATGATTTAATGTATAATTATATATTTGATATATTACTTTGCATTAACTAGTATTGGTTCATTTTAAAAGGATTTTCTCACTTGATGCACATTGTATATGTGATATATTATTGTGCACATATTTGTATCATGCTTGATGATACTTGATCATGTGGTTAAGTGTAAAGGATTAAACCATGGTTAAGAGATGATTAGGGTTTTTGCTTTTCCATTTATTTATTTGTTTATTTATTTGGAAAAGATTTAGATAAGAATGGTGGCTATATTTGTTTCTAGTTGAAGCTTCATGAAGCTTTGACTTCTTAACCATTCTTGTCTTCATGCTTAACCCTAACCCATCCAAGTAACCATGGTCTATTCTCTACACTCAACTATGGTTAGCTTATGATAAGTATTGAATTATTTTTCATTTTAGTTAAACACTTATCATATTCTTTCTTCTTCTTCATCATCTTCTTCTTCAAGAAAGCTTGATGCCATCAATGGCAACTTGAGTTCTAAAGTGAGAAATCCAATTCCAAAGTGAACCCACCTCCTATTTCTTCACCCTCTACCTCTTGCCAAGTTGTTTTGGGTGTTTTCTTCACAAGTTTCACAAATTTGTGATGTCGGAGCTTGAACTTGTGATGCCTCGACGTAGATCATCTTCGGCACGAAGCCGACGACCTAGTCCGCCCATTTCTCCGATCAAGCCGACGATTGAGTCCGGGATTCGAGATGGACAGCGAGAGGACGCCTACGTGGAGCCAAGGAAGTGGATATCCGGATCTACAAAGGTTGTAGCTTCTTATCTTTAGTTAAGTTGTTAACTAGATTCGTTTATCGCCTAAATTTCTAGCCAACGATCTAGTCTAGGGTTTCTCGGCACCGTAAAATTTAAAATTGGCATGGTTGATGCCTTGTGAGACTTCATTAGCGTGCCTAGGAACCTTACAGTGGTATCAGAGCCTAGCTAGAGCTTTAGGCGAAGTCTAGACGATGTTTGAAACCCGATCGAACCGAAACCCTAAATGCCAAAATGCTCTCTGGAAATTTTCTAAAAATTTGGATTTTTGTCAATTAAAAATATGCAGAAAAATAAACAGGGTGTTATTTGAATTACTGTGAAATACGAGGACCTGAATCGATTTTTCAACCGCGGAACCGCGGCACAAGCTAGGCATGTGCGGCGGTTTCGCGGCCGTACTGTCCCCTTGTCTGGTGATTTCTGCACAGTAACTCATATAATTTAATGCTATATTTTCTGGGTATTTTTATTGTGACTCTACAGTTGAGTGTTCTGGGGTTGTATTGGGAATCAACGATTCGATCGAATTATCAAATCTTGTCTATGTGGCTTTCCGGATAACTTTAGAATATGTTAAAAAGTTCGACCGGATATAAATACCCAACTTTTCCCCTGCCGGAAAATTTCCAAGTGTTGGATCTTTCAATGGTTTAAGGACGTTCTGAGTAGTGCAAGTAACGCGATGGTCCCTCTAGAAGACAACAAACCTTAACTCGATTATGTGACCGTCTTGAACTGCTCTTTGAACCTTCGGGTTTGGGGCAGTACGGCGTGCCACATGTGAGGCGTTGGCTTGACCTTTCTACGGCTGGACCGTTGGTACTGAGGCATGAAGTGAATATCGTTGAACCTATTTCATGTGTTGGACGGTTTCGGGAAAACTTGGGTGTTCGAATGTTCGATCGGAAAGTTTAATATTTTCTATTTATCTGGAATGGGATACAATAATTGGAATTCACAAACAGTTATGAGATAACTGAATGAATGTTATAAATCTAGCGGTTTAGTTTCATTTGATATCGAAAAGAGTTTTCGATAATGAGACTAAAATGCGGGGTTTATAACTGTTAGGCATGTGATGTCTAAGTATTTCATTTGATTAGGCATGTGATGTCTAAAGAGGTTGCGGATTCCAACTGTTGTAGTTTTACACTTTCTTTTCTGTGACCGTAAGTGTAATATGTGATATCGCCGGTTTCGTTGCTATATGTCAACGACAATTAGGATACGCATGTTTACTTACGTTGATGACATGTGATGTTATTTGTTGCTGGATATGTTATATTGGATTGTCGTGTTTGAATAGCCGGGGGCTTTTTATGTGAGATGAGTGTTTTTTATTTTTCATTCATGTAAAAACTTGTATGTAATATTCTTTTATTGGGGCACTTCCAGGTTGCGGAAGTTGTCACTTTTTGTATATTATTTACTTTTCCGCATTAGGATAGACCCAAGGAGGGGAGCACAAGTGACCGGGTTCTGGGGTTCAGTGGGAGACCAACTCGAGGAGTCGAGTCTGGGTCTCCTAACCCTAGAATTGGCAGGGTTGCTTGCCGCTCTCGTAGGGGTTTAGGGGTATGGGATTGGCTATTCATCACGACCGTGGAATCCGTGTTTTATACTGGCTCGTATTGAAAACACGGACGTCCTAGTATATCAAATATTTCATATGTTTCTTCTGCTGCGATATCTGTGATGTGATCATGTGTTGTTCTGTGATGGATACAGTATATAGTATATATGATATATTATATAGACGTTACTTATGTTTTACACCCGCGCTAGCCCAGCCCTGCCCTGCTCTATCGTTAGTTACCTAACCTAACGGTGCACGAGGGGACATCGAGACGAATGCGGATGGCATAAGTGTACGTCGTATTTATCTGTGATATTTAGGTATTTAAATGATGAGACTTCATTAATGTGATTAATGAAAGAAAAGAAACCTAAGATGTTGTAGAATCAAATTTTAAACAAAACAGGTAGCTACAGTTCTTGCTTTGCATAGCGGTATATATGATATACCCTGCACCTTATTCGATGAGGAAAGGACCGAGATCCCTTCACCGGGAGTGACTCCTTTAGCAATAACTGGCAGATGCTACACACTCGGTTTGAATTTTGATTGCTTCTATAGTTTCTGCTTTGCACAGTGATATATATGATATATCCCGCACCTCATTGGACGAGGAAAGGGCCGACGATCCCTTCACCGGGAGTGACCCCTTTAGCAAAACTAGAAAAGCCTCAAAATCACTCCATTTTTAAAACTTCATTTGATCCTACAACGATATCAAGTTCATTACGCAATAGGTTTTCAGAAAAACCTGTCGTAGCCCTCCGTCATTTCAGATAAGTCCTATTTAGTATTCGTGCTACGTTTGTTGACCTCCGTCAAGGCGTAGTGTGCGGTAGCTAACTAGTATTTATCTGCTTATGCATATGATGCAGATTGGATTAGGGTAGTCGTGCGGCCTTGTTGACCTCCGTCAAGGGTCGTGCGGGTGGGTTTAATTCGATCAAGAAATGACGGGTTGAACTTGACTAGTAGCCTATGGTTTGTTGACCTCCGTCAAGGTCATAGGGTGCTAGGGGCAAAATATTATCGGGAATTTCAAGTGTTGAAATTTGCAATGAGATTGCATACCTTCTATGAGATAGTTGGAACCCGATACCCACTGCGAGTAAGAGTTACTCCTGGGAGAGTTTTACACATTACAATTAGCCGATCAAGTAGGTGTCTAGAAAGGTGTCAACGGGGTTACGCCTCTGGGAAAACGAGGTTTTACATTAATTAGGTTCGTGCGAAAGCACGGGGGACCTCCCTCAAAGTACCGACACTGGCCTGGCTGAAAGATTGGCGAACTTGTAGTGTGTAATTAATCCCGGCTAGTCTTTCCTTTTAGGGTTTGAAGGAAGATTTGATAAAAACCAGTGGGAGCCATCCTGATTAGATAAGATGAAAACCAATCTGATCTTGCAAGAGCATACGCTAAAGTGTTTTCTTCTCTCTCTCTCCAGGTAGCGACCATTTCATGCCCTAATAAAGATAATAATATGGATGTATTGACTGAACCCGCATGTTATACTGTGCTGGGGAACGTTGGTTCCGTTCTTTCTTATAAGAGTTATAGGACTGAACAGGATATAGGGGAATACCAGGATTCCCATGCCACCCGAGTGAAGAAAGTACATGATGATGCATTTTCTTCGGGTGTGTTCGTTACAGAGAACTGTTTCTCCATTTGCTCTACGTCCTGGGTATTGGATACCGGGTCAGGATCCCATATATGTAATCAGTTACATGGGCTTAGGAAAGGTAGAGAACTTGAAGAAGGTGATAAAGACATTAGAGTTGGAAATGGTGCAATTGTTGCAGCTAAGACTGTCGGGGAATATCACCTTGAATTACCAACTGGTAATACATTGGTTCTGAACGAATGCTATTACATGCCGAACCTGATATGCAACATTATATCGGTTTCTTTATTGAGTAAAGAGGGATATAATTTTGTATTACAGGATAATGTTATGAACATTTTCCGTAACCAAAAGTTGGTTGGATCAGGCACGTTGTGCAATGGCATTTATGTTCTAAACCAATCAACAGTTCTGAGTATAACAAACACACGCAAGAGGAAGAGTTCAGAACTGAACGAATCCTTCTTGTGGCATTGTAGACTGGGTCACATTAATGTGACACGACTGGCTAAGTTGCATAAGGATGGATATTTAAATCCGTTTGAATTTTCATCTTATGACACTTGCCAGTCATGTCTCAAAGGCAAGATGACCAAAACTCCGTTTACGGGACACGGAGAAAGAGTTACCGAACTCTTGGGACTAATACATAGTATGTATACGGTCCCATATCTACACATGCCAGGGATGGTTCTTCGCACTTCATTACATTCACTGACGATCTCTCTAGGTTCGGGTATGTGTTCCTGATGAAACACAAATCAGAAGCTTTTGAGAAATTTAGAGAATATAAACAAGAAGTTGAGAACCAAACCGGAAAAAGTATTAAAATCCTACGATCTGATCGAGGAGGAGAATACTTGAGCATTGAATTCCTGGACTTCCTAAAAGAGAATGGGATTCTCTCTCAGCTAACTCCTCCATATACACCACAGCACAACGGTGTATTGGAGCGGAGAAACCGCACCCTATTAGATATGGTGCGCTCTATGATGAGTGTAGCTGAGTTACCTGTTTCCTTCTGGGGATATGCACTGGAAACAGCAGCATACCTACTGAATAGAGTTCCCACCAAATATGTGCCTACCACACCATATGAGATATGGGAAGGGAAGAGACCATATCTTAATTTTATAAAGATATGAAGTTGCCCGGCCTATGTCAAAAGACAAAAACCGGACAAACTCGAGGAAAGATCTGTTTTGTGTAAATTTGTTGGATATCCCAAACATTCGCGAGGGTATATCTTCTACCACAGTGAGGAACAAAGAGTATTTGTTGCTCAACATGCCACCTTTTTAGAAAAGGAATTTCTTGCAAAAGAAATTAGTGGCTCTGAGGTAGAACTGGAAGAGGTTCCAGCTGAACAAAACACAACAGAAGATTTAGTGGAACCAGAGCATTCAGTAGCTCCCGACGAACCTCAGCCTCTCCGCCGATCTAGTAGGGTTGCTCGCCCACCTGAGAGATACTACGGTTTTCTCATGGATGGTGGGAGCGAGGATTGCATCATGGAGGATGATGACCCAACTAGCTTCGAGCAGGCCATCACGAGTAGGGACTCAGTGAAATGGCTGGATGCTATGCGGTCCGAGATGGAATCCATGTACACCAACAAAGTATGGACTTTAGAAGTTGCTGGGTAAAACCCATTGGGAGCAAGTGGATCTTCAAGAAAAAACTTGGTGTAGATGGGAAAGTGGAGACTTTCAAAGCTAGACTTGTAGCAAAGGGTTTTCGTCAAAGACCAGGTGTGGACTATGTCGAAACCTTTTCTCCAGTGGCTATGCTTAAATCCATCCGGATCATGCTTGCCATCGCTGCATATCATGATTACGAAATCTGGCAAATGGATGTTAAGACCGCCTTTCTAAATGGTGATTTAGAAGAGTGCGTGTACATGACTTAGCCAGAGGGCTTCGTAGACAGTGGGAGCAGCGGGAAGGTGTGTAAGCTGCTTAAATCCATTTATGGATTAAAGCAAGCATCGCGGAGTTGGAACATCTGCTTTGACGTCGTTATCAAAGAGTTTGATTTCGTCAAAAATCCAGATGAACCTTGTATCTACAAGAAGGTGGCAGAGAGTAAGGTTGTCTTCCTCGTATTGTACGTGGACGACATACTCTTGATAGGAAATGATATTCCTATGCTGCAATCGGTCAAGCTCTTCTTATCACAAAGATTCTCGATCAAAGATCTTGGTGATGCCTCCTGCATATTGGGAATCAGGATCTATAGAGATAGATCCAAAAGGATATTAGGATTGTCCCAATCCAGGTACATTGACACCATACTAAAGAGGTTTAGTATGGAAGAATCCAAGCGTGGGAACTTGCCCACGATCTCTGGAGTCACTCTCTCCAAAGAGATGTCTCCCAAGACTGATTTGGAGAGAGCTCGCATGCAAGGGATACCCTATGCTTCGGCTGTAGGCTCTATCATGTATGCGATGATATGTACCAGACCCGATGTAGCATACTTACTAAGTATAGTGAGCAGGTATCAAGCTGATCCTGGAAAGAGTCACTGGACAGCTGTGAAGAGCATTCTCAAGTACTTACGAAGGACTAAAGAGATGCTCTTGGTGTATGGTAATGGAGAACTCCAAGTGGAGTCCTTTACCGATTCGAGCTTCCAGAGTGATAAGGACGACTCTAAGTCACAGTCGGGATTTGTCTTTACCCTTTACGGAGGGGCGGTTAGCTGGAAGAGTTCCAAGCAGGAAACCGTGGCAGACTCGACGATGGAGGCTGAATACATCGCTGCCAACGATGCTGCCAAAGAGGCTGTCTGGATCAAGAAGTTCATTACTGAACTTGGAGTGGTTCCATCCATTGAGCATCCAATACCTTTGTATTGTGATAACAATGGAGCGGTGGCTTTGGCCAAGGAACCTAGGTCCCATCAGCGATCCAGGCATATTCTGAGGCGGTATCACCTGATCCGGAAGATAGTTGATCGCCGGGAGATCGAGGTCAGGAGGGTTGACACGAAGAACAACACGGCGGATCCACTCACGAAGGCCATTCCCCAGATACAGTTTGAGAGACTCTTCGGGATGCTCGGTATGCGATACTACAGCAGCTGGCCCTAGTGCAAGTGGGAGATTGTTAGTTGTATGTATGCCCTAGAGGCCAGTATTGTACAGATGATGTATATTATATTGGATGCTTGGACATATATAGAGATGACTTTCTTGCTCGATATGATAGTATGCTATCTGGTTACTCTTTATCTTAACATGTACACTTGTCTCTTTAAACTGTCTTATAGTTACATGTTGGTAAAGCCCTTAGGATGTGTACTTGACAACCTGGACTATGATGCAGATCATACTAGTGGGGACATGGTAGTCCATAAGTACATCCTTCAAGGTCCCTAGTCGTAGGTGTATCGAGATGGGGCATCGATATACCAGTGTAGACTAGCGTATACGCTTCTCGACCCATGAGATGGGCGATGGATGATCCCATATCCATTGGTGTTTGACATCAGAGATGGTGTGCGGGTGCTCAGTGGAGAGTGGGTACACTGGACGGACTCGCCGAGAACTCCCAGACAGTATTATACCTCACGTCAGATGGCAGTTCTCAGGTGACACTTGTGCAGGTTAGTCTGTAGACCCGAGATCGTCATAGAGTCTTGTGTGATTCCCACTGTGCTTTGATCTCCACCTTACCACGTCCATGAGAGCATGCAAAACGGTGGTCTTTGGGTACAGTCCCGAGTCACATGGAGGCAATGAGCGATAGGAGGGGTTTCGCCTCTCCCGGTATTGGGGGTTGATGTTGCGCTGTGCTCGATTGGCCGTAACAGGGAAGTCCCTGGCCAGGGCTGATCAGAGATTTGCTGGTAAGTGTTACCAGTAGTTTCTCGACCCGTTATGAGCCTCACATCGGCACGACTTATCGGATATTGGGGTCTTACGTATACCACCCCTAAACTTGATATGCGACATATCAGACGAACAGACCGGACTGTACGGTAAGTGTTACTGGTTGGATTCGCAGGAGTGTGAGCAGGCTAGCTCGTCGATCTTCTGATCGCTCAATACCCGGATGGCTGTTACGTTTAGCAGACCGCTTGCGGCTTGTGGGTGCTTGATATGATCATCATCTGCTACCGGCGTATTGACGAGTCTTTAGAGTCCTACACAGAGGTTTCTTGGCTCAAGCGAAACGAAATAGGAGTGCATATGAGATGTGTGCAGGACCGAGAATGATGCGTGTATGTGATACCGTATTCCATTCTCGCGATGGATGTATCGATTGGTTATATTCGATATAACCTAGATATCGAATCAAGGATTGGTTCGATAAGCCGATACATAGGATACTAGTCGGTTATATGTGATATGACCGGATCGTTAAATCAAGTGTTGATTTAATGATTTAATATATAATTATATATTTGATATATTACTTTGCATTAACTAGTATTGGTTCATTTTAAAAGGATTTTCTCACTTGATGCACATTGTATATGTGATATATTATTGTGCACATATTTGTATCATGTTTGATGATACTTGATCATGTGGTTAAGTGTAAAGGATTAAACCATGGTTAAGAGATGATTAGGGTTTTTTCTTTTTCATTTATTTATTTGTTTATTTATTTGGAAAAGATTTAGATAAGAATGGTGGCTATGTTTGTTTCTAATTGAAGCTTCATGAAGCATTGACTTCTTAACCATTCTTGTCTTCATGTTTGACCCTAACCCATCCAAGTAACCATGGTCTATTCTCTACACTCAACTATGGTTAGCTTATGATAAGTATTGAATTATTTTTCATTTTAGTTAAACACTTATCATATTCTTTCTTCTTCTTCATCATCTTCTTCTTCAAGAAAGCTTGATGCCATCAATGGCAACTTGAGTTCTAAAGTGAGAAATCCAATTCCAAAGTGAACCCACCTCCTATTTCTTCACCCTGTACCTCTTGCCAAGTTGTTTTGGGTGTTTTCTTCACAAGTTTGACAAATTTGTGAAGTCGGAGCTTGAGCTTGTGATGCCTCGACGTAGATCATCTTCGGCACGAAGCCGACGACCTAGTCCGCCCATTTCTCCGATCAAGACGACGATTGAGTCCGGGATTCGAGATGGGCAGCGAGAGGACGCCTACGTGGAGCCAAGGAAGTGGATATCCGGATCTACAAAGGTTGTAGCTTCTTATCTTTAGTTAAGTTGTTAACTAGATTCGTTTATCGCCTAAATTTCTAGCCAACGATCTAGTCTAAGGTTTCTCGGCACCGTAAAATTTGAAATTGGCATGGTTGATGACTTGTGAGACTTCATTAGCATGCCTAGGAACCTTACAAATACATACCGCATTGCATCATGATTCATGCATAGCTTCTGACCGTACTTCACATGGTATATACTATCGTATCATAGACATCCATCATCACCGACATGTTTACATATTATGATTCTTCTTGAGGATTTCAGTATTTATGAGATTTATGGGTTTTGAGAAACCGCAAGGATTTTAAGAACGTATAACCATTTTAAAAAAATGTAAGTTGTGGTTTTCTTGTGATATGATGTGAGTGGCGTCCACCATGGGTTTTCTCGGTTCTTGAGCGGTATCATACATCCAATTCGAGGAGGAGGAGGAACCGTCTGTGGGTGCATGGTGGACCCGGTACGGTACCTCGGGGCAAGATGGTCGCAGATGATGGCGTTGAGCCCGGCAGGGGAGCACTACCGACCGGTTATTTGTGACGCGGTGGATATCCGGAGGATACCGATGTAGTCGTGAGATTTGATGATATAGGACGATCCGGACTGACGGAGCCCGAGATATTGAGATATTGAGACATTGAGATATTGGGATATATATTTTGTGTCGATGCTTGACACGGATTTTCTGTTGATTTCATTGATGATACTTCAGTTATTACACAGAGTTTTTTCTAAGATAAGAACATAAATTTTCTCATACCAGACTTGTTCATCTTTTGTTTTGATTATGCATTCATGTTAGTACATCGTATCATATCGATATGCATAGGTTGAGACACATTTGTGTGCATGCTTACGATAGCCTTATTAGATGTTACTTACTACTCACGAGTTGGCAACTCACCCCCGTTGTGCCACAGTATCTTGCAGGTTCGACCCCTCAGCACAGTAGCGGCGGGTGCACTTCCTCATTTTGTTTCTTTTGCTTGGACTTGCGGCATTGCTCGTAGGTGGGTTGCGAGGATATGTTATCCCATCATGTATTTTATTTGTATCTAGTATACTCCATCTACCCTTGTATGTTGGACTACACAGTGAGACTCGTGAGACTTGTATTTGTGGTGTTTGGTGTCGATGCTCACTTGAGCCTGTTAGATATGTAAGTCCACGTTGCTCATCCCGGTTCTTACGGGGAGGCAGAAACGACGAAAAACAATGATTTGGCGCAAGGCAACATGGACTTAAAGCACGGACCTTTCCTAAACTAGAAACTAGCAAACTACTAGAGGCTTTAACTACTATGCAGTAGAAATTATACCTCACGAAACCGGTCCTTCGGGTCATCTCTCCGCTGTCCGGCTCGTCCATCCACGCTCCGAGGATCGATCCGGATCTTGGTCACCTCCGCGGCCTCCTTGAGTCGAAGACGATCCACCCGAGAGATGTACACCGAGCTCCACCTCGAGCCGAGGCAACCAGGGCAAAGAGATTGCTAATCAAGAAGCCCTAGGAAGTGTAGAGGAGATGTATGGATGTATTTGTCTTTGTGGGATCTTTTTCTCTCAACACATGAGATCAAAAGATAGAATCAACAGGAGGAAGAAGGAGGAGAACTTAGCAATCATGAGAGCTCATTTTCTTTTCTTCTCATGAGAAAGAGCAAGAGCGAGAAATGAGAATGAATTATGAGCTAAAGAAAATGAGCCATGGTTCAATAATGCAAAAACATTATCATTACTAATCCCATCAAGATAAAGTTGATGGCTACATTGAAATGACCATTTTCATAATCAAAAGAAAAAAGAAATCAAAAGAAAAGTGTAGATCTCTCATGAAGGTCAATGGTCAACCCCGGTCAACCGGTCAACAAAGTCAAGAGAGGTCTTGGTGGTCAAATGGTCAATGCAATTAGCCATCATATAATTATCACTAATAGGATTAGTAAACAATGTCTCCGGCTCATAACGGTTTTGACCAAACGAACTGTCAAAACCTAATGAGCGTGCCACATTATGGTTTTGGCCGAACCAACTGCCAAAACCCTAATGGGGCACCTCCTCCTTCATCGCTCCTCAAAACTGTGCATACACACCCGCATCCGCATTCCGTAGAATGCGAATGCACAGAAGACAAATCAAATCCATCTGTGCAATACTAGGATCTGGCTTAAACCAAAGCCCACTAGTATTGCCTGCCCGAACAGCATACGCACACAAGTGCACGTAAGTGATCGTAGCCCTGCCGTAAAACCATACGGCCTCTATACGTTTCGCTCAATGCAGGGACACTCTCTGTGTGGGACTCTAAAGACTCGACACTACGCTGGCAGTAGGTTTAACCACAGACCGCAAGCGGCACTAGCTGTACGTAACGGTCCCTAGGTAGATGTCGATAAGAAGGCCAATGAGGTAAACCCTGTTAGTTATATGTATGCCCTAGAGGCCATTGCTATACATAGGATGTATATTGCAGTGGATGCTGGGACATATATAGGGAGGACTTTCTTGCTCGACATGATAGTATGCTATCTGGTTGCTCTTTACCTTAACGTGTATACTGATTGTCTCTCTGTTACATGTTGGTAAAGACCTTAGGATGTGTACTTGACTACCTGGACTATGATGCGGATCATACTAGTGGGGACATGGTAGTCTATAAGTACATCCTTCAAAGTGCCTAGTCGTGGGTATATCGAGACAGGGCATCGATATACCAGAGTAGACTAGCGTATACCTTCTCGACCCATACAGATGGGCGATGGATGATCCCATATCCATCGGTGTTTGACATCAGAGATGATATACGGGTGCTCAGTAGAGACTGGGTACACTGGACGGACTCGCCGAGAACTCCCAGATGGTATTATACCTTACATCAGATGGCAGTTCTCTGGTGACACTGGTACAGAGTAGTCTGTTGACCCGAGATCGTCATAGAGTCTTGTGTGGTTCCCACTGTGCTTTGATTTCCATCTTACCACGTCCAAGAGGGCGTGCAAAACGGTGGTTTTTGGGTACAGTCCCGAGTCACATGGAGGCAATGAGCGATAGGAGGGGATTCGTCTCTCCCGGTATAGGGGGTTGATGTTGCGCTGTGTTCGATTGGCTATAACAGGAAATCCCTGGCCAGGGTTGCTGAGATTTACTGGTAAGTGTTACCAGTAGTTTCTCAAATTGTTATAGACCTCATATCGACACGACTTATCGAGCTATTGGGGTCTGACGTTTACCACCCCTAGGCGAGATATGCGACATATCAGACGATCAGACCGGACTGTACGGTAGTGTTATGGTTGGATTCACAGGAGTGTGAGCGGGCTTGCTCGTCGATCTTCTGATCGCTCAATACCCAGGTGGCCGTTACGTTTAGCAGACCGCTTGCGGCTTGTGGATGCTTGATATGATCATCATCTGCTGCCGGCGTATTGACGAGTCTTTAGAGTCCTACATAGAGGTTTCCTGGCTCAAGCAAAACGAAATAGGAGCGCATATGAGATATGTGCGGGACCGAGAATAATACCAGTATGTGATACTGTATTCGATTCTCGCGATGTGACATTGATCGGTTATATGCGATATAGCCGGGTTATCGGATCAAGTGTTGATTCGATAAGTTGTTACTAATGATACTAGTCGGTTATATGCGATATGACCGGATCGTTAAATCAAGTGTTGATTTAATGATTTAATGCATAATTATATATTTGATATATTACTTTGCATTAACTAGTATCGGTTCACTTTAAATGGATTTTCTCGCTCGGGTGTGCGCATTGCATATGCGATATGATTTTGTGCACATGCTTGTATCATGTTTGATGATACATGCCTTTTTAATTAAGTGTATAGAATTAAACCTTGGTTAATGGAATGGTTAGGGTTTACTATTTGCTTATTCATTTTATTCATTTATTTATTAAACTTTTTCTTATTGGAAAAAGGAAATGAAATGATAAAATGTTGGCATTTCTTTTGTTCATTCATGAAGCTTCATGAATGCTTTGACTTGATGACCATTTTGTTTTTAGCTTAACCCTAACCATTGCATTAAACCATGATTAGTTCTCTACACTTAACTATGGTCATGTTATGATAAGGATTGATTATTCTTTTCTTTTTTAATTAACTTATCATAACATAATTCTTCTTCTTCTTCCTTTCTTCACTTGAAGAAAGCAAGCTCCATCAATGGTGATTGATGGAAATGAGTGAGAAATCCAATTCTAAAGTCTACCCACTTCCTATTTCTTCATCCTCTACCTCTTGCCAAGTAGTAGAGTGTGTTTCCTTCACAAGTTTTCATGACTTGGTGAAGGTGGAGCTTGATTTAGCGATGCCTCGACGTAGATCATCTTCGGCATGGACATCGACGACCTAGCTCGCCATTTCTCCGACGAAGCCGACGCTAGAGCCCGGGAATTCATTTGGACAGCAAAGGGACTTCGTTGCGGAGCTATGGAGGTGGAGCACCGGATCTACAAAGGTTGTATTTCCGTTTCTTTGTAGTTAAGTTGTTAACTAGATTATATTTTCGCCTAGATTTCTAGCCAACGGTCCGTAGTCGGGTTTCTCGGCACCTAGAATTTTTGAAATTGGCATGATTGATGGCTTGTGAGACCTCACTAGTGTGCCTAGGAACCCTACAGACCCATCCGAACTCCTACTGAGCCTGTATGTGACAATCTCCACACAGTCCGGTCTGTTCGTTTGATACATCGCATGGCGGGCCTAGGGGGCGATGAACGTCAGTCCCCTAATAGCGGTACAAGTCGTGTCGGAGTGTAGCCCAAAACACCCTGAGATAACACTGGAAACTTACCAGTATATCTCGCTTGCCCTGGCCAGGGACTACTCGTGTAATGGCTCTCTTAGACACAGCGCGATGTAAACCCCCAATACCGGGAGAGACGAATCCTGTCTAACCATCACTGCCTCCAAGTGCTTCGGGACTGTACCCAACTACTACCTATTTGCACGACTCCTTTGAGCCGTGGTAGGGTAGTAATCTAAGTACAGTAGGAACACACTCGAGGCGAAGTGACAGTGTCAAGTCGGCGGACTAAGCTGTACTCATATCACCTGGGAACTGATAACTGACGATAGGTATAATACCAACCAACAGTTCCCGACGAGTCCGGTCCAGTGTACTCATAACCTAACGAGCACCCGCATACTATCTCAAGTACGACGTACTGACGGCTGTGGGACAGACCGTCCCCCCCGCTGCGATGAGAAGCGCATACGCTAGTCTACTCCGGAGTATCGATGCCCTGTCTTGATAGTCCTACGACTAGGGACCTGTTTAAGGATGTGCTTATGGATTACCCAGCCCCCACGAGTGTAAGCGCCGTCACAATGCTGGTAATCAAGCAAAGATCCTAAAGGCTCTACTAATATATATATAAGCGATATGCTAAAAGAAACACATGCACATATTGAAGTAGAGACAAACCAAGTAGCATACTACCATTTTGAGCAAGATTGTCTGTACAACTGTGAATATCCCAAGCTTCCATCAAGTAATATACAAGCTAGTATGATACAGTAATGGCCTCTAGGGCATATACACTAACAATCTCCCACTTGCACTAAGGCCATGTACTGGCGTATCGAAGACCTATCATCTCGATCAGCCGCTCGAACTGAGTCTGGGTAGGGCCTTCGTGAGTGGATCTGCAGTGTTATTCTTCATATTTACTCTCTTCAGCTCGATCTCCCGGCGATCTATGATCTCCCTGATCAGGTGGTACCGCCTCAAAATGTGCCTGGACTTTTGATGGGACTTGGGTTCCTTCGCTAAAGCTATAGCTCCGTTGTTGTCGCAATACAGCGGTATTGGATCAACAATGGTAGGAACCACCTGAAGTTCCGTGAGGAACTTCTTCATCCAGACAGCTTTCTTTGCGGCATCGCAAGCTGCTATGTACTCCGCTTCCATAGTTGAGTCAGCAACGGTCTCCTGCTTGGAACTCTTCCAGCAAACCGCCCCTCCATTGAGGGTAAAGACATAACCCGACATGGACTTGGAGTCATCCTTGTCACTCTGGAAGCTGGAGTCAGCAAAGGCCTCGAGCTGGAGGTCTTTTCCGCCATACACCAAGAACATCTCCTTAGTCCTTCTCAGGTACTTGAGAATGTTCTTTACCGCTATCCAGTGTTTCTCCCCTGGGATTGACTGATACCGGCTTACAACGCTCAATGCGTATGCTACATCTGGTCTGGTACATAACATCACATACATTATAGAGCCTACCGCAGAAGCGTAGGGTATAATAGACATGCGATCCCTTTCCAAATCAGTCTTGGGAGACATCTCTTTAGAGAGGGTGATCCCGTGACAAGCCGGTAGATTACCGCGCTTGGAATCTTCCATACTGAATCTTTTCAGTATGGTGTCGATGTACCTTGACTGTGAAAGTCCCAACATCCTTTTAGATCTATCACGATAGATCTGGATCCCCAGAATGTAGTTGGCATCGCCCAGGTCCTTCATGGAGAACCTCTGCGACAAGAATCCTTTGACTAACTGTAGCATAGGAATATCATTTCCTATTAGGAGAATGTCATCCACGTACAAGACGAGGAATACCACAGTTCTCCCTACAATCTTACTGTAAATACATGGTTCATCTGGGTTTTTGATAAAGTCGAATTCTTTGACAGTATCATCAAAGCAGATGTTCCAATTCCGCGATGCCTGCTTAAGTCCATAGATGGACTTTAGTAACTTGCACACTTTACCGCTGCTCCCACTCTGAATGAATCCTTCTGGCTGATCCATATAGACGCACTCTTCCAAATTTCCATTTAGGAAAGCCGTCTTTACGTCCATCTGCCAGATTTCATAATCGTGGAAGGCAGCAATGGCAAGAAGGATCCGAATGGATTTCAGCATAGCCACTGGATAAAAGGTCTCGTCATAGTCCAAACCAGGCCTTTGATGAAAACCCTTTGCAAAAAGTCTAGCTTTATAGGTCTCAACCTGCCCATCTACACTAATCTTCTTTTTGAAGATCCATTTGCAGCCTACGGGTTTTACCCCTTCTGGAGCAAAGTCCAAAGTCCAAACTTTGTTGGTGTACATGGACTCCATCTCGGCCCGCATTGCATCCAGCCATTTTACCAAGTCGCCGCTCTGAATGGCTTGCTGGAAGCTAGTAGGCTCACCATAATCCATGGTGCAATCCTCTCTATCCCCGTCTATGAGAAAACCGTAGTATCTCTCGGGCGGATGAGACTGCTTACTACTCCTGCGGAGTGGCGCTGGGATGTTCGGTTCTCTTGAAACTTCGGGTTCTTCCAAGCTTTCAGTGATAGTTTGTGGTTCTGGAATTTCTTCCAGTTCTACTACGCTCCCACTTGCTTCTTTTTCTAAAAACTGATGTTCCAGAAAGCGGGCATGACGAGAAACAAAAACCTTTTGTTCCTCTGCTTAATAGAAAAAATACCCCCTGGAGTTCTTTGGGTATCCCATAAACTTACACAGTACTGAGCGTGCCTCGAGCTTGTCCGCATGCTGCTTTTTTACAAAAGCTGGACATCCCCATATCTTTAGATACTTAAGACAGGGTTTCTTCCCACACCATATCTGATATGGTGTGGTAGGCACAGTCTTGGAAGGAACCTTGTTCAAAAGATATGCAGCTGATTCTAGTGCATAACCCCAGAAGGATCGCAGTAACTCAGCCTTACTCATCATGGAACGAACCATATCCAATAGGGTTCGATTCCGCCTTTCCGATATACCGTTGTGTTGTGGTGTGTATGGAGGAGTAAGATGAGAGAGAATTCCATTCTCTTTTAAGTAGCCCAGAAACTTGGCACTCAAGTATTCACCACCTTGATCAGATCTCAGTGTCTTGATACTTTTGCCTGTTTGTTTTTCAACTTCATTCTTGTATTCCCGAAATTTCTCAAAGTCCTCGGATTTGTGCTTCATCAAGAAGACATGCCCATACCTAGAGAAATCATCTGTGAAAGTAATGAAGTATGAATAACCACTTCGCGCATGTGTAGACATTGGACCACACACATCACTGTGTATGAGTCCCAAGAGCTCACTTGCTCTTTCTCCGTGTCCAGTGAACGGAGTCTTTGTCATCTTTCCCATGAGACAAGATTCACAAGTGGCATAAGACTGATACTCGAACGGATCCAAGTATCCTTCTTTATGCAACTTTGTCAACCGTGTCTCATTAATGTGACCCAGTCTACAATGCCATAAGAAAGCCTGATTTAATTCCGGAGACTTTCTTTTAAGTGTGTTCTGGACACTGAAGACCTGAGCTTGATTCAAAACGTATATACCGTTTTTCAATGTACCAGACCCAATCAGTACTTGATTTAGGTGGATGTTTACTACATCGCTTACAAAAGTAAAATCATATCCTTCCTTAGAAAGTAAGGATACAGATATGATGTTACATGTCGCACCTGGTACATAAAAACAGTCACGCAGAATCAATATCTGCCCAGTTGTCAGTCCTAGATGATATTCCCCTACGGATACAGCATACATGCTCATTCCGTTAGCAACCCTGAGAGTCATATCACCTTTCCTGATAACCCTATGGTTTCTCAGAGCCTGTAACGAATTACAGATATGAGATCCTGATCCGGTATCCAATACCCAGGAAGTAGGGTTACCTGACATACAGTTCTCTATTACAAACACACCCGAAGCCGAAACCACAACATGCTTCGAATTCTGGCTACTGGCTTTGCAAGCCATGCAATCCTTCTGCCCATGTTCATTCCTTAACAATAGGAACATCCCTCTTTTACTATATCCATTCCCGAAACTTCTGCCTTTCCCTTTCTTTCTACTTCCCTGGTTTCCTTCAGGGTAGTAGGTAGAGACTGTTGAACTAAGTCAGTATCTGACCCGTTCTTCAACGTGGTCTTCAGGTCCGTGAGCTCAAAAGAGCTGGTCTCTGTAAGGACGTTTCCCCTTACAGATGACCCGATAGCCAACCTCGCTGGAAGCAATTCGTTCGAGGTCTCATATCTTGCGATACGAGATTGCTCTCCTTATAAATCCTTGTTATGGAGAAAGATAGAAACCGAGTCCATCTTCTCGTGCTGCCTCTGGTATAAACCATCAGCTGAGGCAATCATGAGGTACTTGGCTTTCGCACAGTCTTCTTCCGATGTCCTACGGATATCAATATCTGTGACAGGGGAAACTGGACCTGAGACGGCAGGGGTTGGATCAGTCAAGAGGTGTCCTAGCTTGTCATGGGCAATGGACATCTGGACAGACCTTTTCCAGTCATAACAGTCAGATTCAGTCAATTTATTATCTAGATGTAACCTAGGTGCGGTCACTGGGTCGCTGCAATTAAGAGAGAGAGAAGAAAACACTCAGCATGATGCTCTTGCAAGTTTAGATTGGTTTTTAATTTATCTAAACAGGATGGCTCCCACTGTCTCTTGAATCCCTCCTCAAACCATAAAGGAAGAATTAGTCAGGATCAATCTCACCGTACAATACTTGCTTAACCGTTCAGCCAGGCCAGTGTCGGTACTTCGAGGGAGGTTTTCCAACGCTTTCGCGAAGTTCCTTAATTAAGTAACCTCTTTTCCCTGTGGGCGTAGCCCCGCTAACACCTTTCTAGACACCTACTTGGTTTATAGCATTGATCGTTATGTGAGAAAGTTCCCGAGGAGTAGCATATACTCACAGTAGGATCGGGATCCAAATATCATCGCGTGACAAAACTGAAGGAATCCTACCAGAATCATCACACTCTAAATGGTATGCAGCGCTAGCAAGTTTCAGAACTTTTGAAACTCCCGATGTGGATTTTTGCCCCATGCTCTTATGACCTTGACGAAGGCCAACATATCATAAGTCACATGTCTAGTTCTACCCGTCATTATCCAGGTTAATTTGAACCCACCCATACATACCCTTGACGAAGGCCAAAATAGTAGTACGACTGTCCCAAACCAATGCATCTATCTATGCTACAGATAAATATTCAGCAGCTACCAATCATTATGCCTTGGCGAAGGTCAAAATACATAGCTTGAATACTACTGAATATTTAAACGAAATGACGGAGGGCTACGAATGGTTTTGGCGAAACCGTGAACGTAATGAACTTGATATAATCGATGGAACGAGATAGTTTTTAAAAGGAGTGGTTCAAGCTCCGCGTTTAAAAAGCTGGTTTTTGAAAAGAACCGAGTGGTTTTGAAAGTGTTCCAACGAATTTTACTTGGTTTATTTTCTTGCATTAGTTCTTTTAATGCGTCCTTGAAAGGTTCCTAGGCACCCTATAGAGGTCTCACAAGGCATCGAACATGCCAAATTAAAAAAATATGGTGCCGAGAAACCCTAGTTAACGGATCGTTGCTAGATGTCTAGGCGAAATATAAAACTAGTTAACAAATTAACTATAGGTTAGATGCTACAACCTTTGTTGATCCGGTAATCCTCTTCCTTAGCTCCACGAAGGCATCCTCTCGCTGTCCATCTCGATTCCCAAACTCGAACTTTGGCTTCATCGGAGAAACGGGCAAGCTAGGTCGTCGGCTTTGTGTCAAAGACGATCTACCTCGAGGCATCGCAAGTTCAACCTCCGACTTCACAAACTTGTGAAACTTGTGAAGTAAACACCCAAAACAACTTGGCAAGAGGTAGAGGGTGAAGAAATAGGAGGTGGGTTCTTTTTGGAATTGGATTTTACTCACTAAAACTCAAGTTGCCATTGATGTAGCAAGCTTGAAGAAGAAGAAGATCAAGATAGTTATGATAAGTTCTATTAAAAAGAAATAGAAAATCAAATACTTATCATAACTTAAACTAGGGTTAAGTGTAGAGAATTAACCATGGTCACTTGGATGGGTAAGGGTTAAGCATGAAGATAAGGATGGTTAGCAAAGTCAAAGCTTCATGAAGCTTCAACATAAAACAAATAAAGCCACCATTCTTATCTTAAACTTATCCAAATAAATGAATAACTAAATAAATGAATAACTAAATATGCAAAACCCTAATTATCATAATAACCATGGTTTAATTCTATTCACTTAACCATATGATCAAGTATCATCAAACATGATACAAAAAGGTGCACAAAAGTATATCACATATACAATGTGCAATCCAAGTGAGAAAAATCCGTTTAAAGTGAACCGATACTAGTTAATGCAAAGTAATATATCAAATATATAATTATACATTAAATCATTAAATCAAAACTTGATTCAATGATCCGGTCATGTCGCACATAACCGACTAGTATTCAATGCATCGATTTATCGAATCAATGATTCGATAACTAGGTCATATCGAATATAACCAATCGAAACATATATCGCGAGAATGAAATGCGGTATCACATACACGCATTATTCTCGGTCCTGCACATATCTCATATGCGCTCCTATTTCGTTTCGCTTGAACCAGGAAACCTCTGTGTAGGACTCTAAAGACTCGTCAATACGCCGGTAGCAGATGATGATCATATCAAGCACCCACAAGCCGCAAGCGGTCTGCTAAACCTAACGGGCACCCGGGTATTGAGCGATCAGAAGATCGACGAGCTAGCCCGCTCACACTCCTGCGAATCCGACCAGTAACACTTACCATACAGTCCGGTCTCTTCGTCTGATATGTCGCATATCAAGTCTAGGGGTGGTAAGCGTCAGACCCCAATAACTCGATAAGTCGTGCCGATGTGAGGCTCATAACGGGTCGAGAAACTACTGGTAACACTTACCAGCAAATCTCTGATCAGCCCTGGCCAGGGACTTCCCTGCTATGGCCAATCGAGCACTGCGCAACATCAACCCCCAATACCGGGAGAGACGAAACCCCTCCTATCGCTCATTGCCTCCATGTGACTCGGGACTGTGCCCAAAGACCACCGTTTTGCACGCCCTCATGGACGTGGTAAGGTGGAGATCAAAGCACAGTGGGAATCACACAAGACTCTATGACGATCTCGGGTCTACAGACTAACCTGTACAAGTGTCACCTGAGAACTGCCATCTGACGTGAGGTATAATACCATCTGGGAGTTCTCGGCGAGTCCGTCCAGTGTACCCAGTCTCCACTGAGCACCCGTACACCATCTCTGATGTCAAACACCAATGGATATGGGATCATCCATCGCCCATCACATGGGTCGAGAAGCGTGTACGCTAGTCTACTCTGGTATATCGATGCCCCGTCTCGATACACCCACGACTAGGGACCTTGAAGGATGTACTTATGGACTACCATGTCCCCACTAGTATGATCTGCATCATATTCCAGGTAGTCAAGTACAAATCCTAAGGGCTTTACCAACATGTAACTATAAGACAGTGTAAAGAGACTAGTATACATGTTAAGATAAAGAGCAACCAGATAGCATACTATCATGTCGAGCAAGAAAGTCATCTCTATATATGTCCAAGCATCCAATATAATATACATAATCTGTACAATACTGGCCTCTAGGGCATACATACAACTAACAATCTCCCACTTGCACTAGGGCCAGCTGCTGTAGTATCTCATACCGAGCATCCCGAAGAGTCTCTCAAACTGTATCTGGGGAATGGCCTTCGTGAGTGGATCCGCCGTGTTGTTCTTCGTGTCAACCCTCCTGACCTCGATCTCCCGGCGATCAACTATCTCCCGGATCAGGTGATACCGCCTCAGAATATGCCTGGACCGCTGATGGGACCTGGGTTCCTTGGCCAAAGCCACCGCTCCATTGTTATCGCAATACAAAGGTATTGGATGCTCAATGGATGGAACCACTCCAAGTTCAGTAATGAACTTCTTGATCCAGACAGCCTCTTTGGCAGCATTGTTGGCAGCGATGTATTCAGCCTCCATCGTCGAGTCTGCCACGGTTTCCTGCTTGGAACTCTTCCAGCTAACCGCCCCTCCGTAAAGGGTAAAGACAAAGCCCGACTGCGACTTAGAGTCGTCCTTATCACTCTGGAAGCTCGAATCGGTAAAGGACTCCACTTGGAGTTCTCCGTTACCATACACCAAGAACATATCTCTAGTCCTTCGTAAGTACTTGAGAATGCTCTTCACAGCTGTCCAGTGACTCTCTCCAGGATCAGCTTGATACCTGCTCACTACACTTAGTGAGTATGCTACATCGGGTCTGGTATATAGCATCGCATACATGATAGAGCCTACTGCCGAAGCATAGGGTATACCTTGCATGCGAGCTCTCTCCAAATCAGTCTTGGGAGACATCTCTTTGGAGAGAGTGACTCCAGAGATCGTGGGTAAGTTCCCACGCTTGGACTCTTCCATACTAAACCTCTTTAGTATGGTGTCAATGTACCTGGATTGGGACAATCCCAAAATCCGTTTGGATCTATCTCTATAGATCCTAATTCCCAATATGCAGGAGGCATCACCAAGATTTTTCATTGAGAATCTTTATGATAAGAAGAGCTTGACCGATTGCAGCATAGGAATGTCATTTCCTATCAAGTGTATGTCGTCCACGTACAATACGAGGAAGACAACCTTACTCTCTGCCACCTTCTTGTAGATACAAGGTTCATCTGGATTTTTGACGAAATCAAACTCTTTGATAACGACGTCAAAGCAGATGTTCTAACTCTGCGATGCTTGCTTTAATCCATAAATGGATTTAAGCAGCTTGCACACCTTTCCGCTGCTCCCACTGTCTACGAAGCCCTCTGGCTGAGTCATGTACACGCACTCTTCTAAATCACCATTTAGAAAGGCGGTCTTAACATCCATTTGCCAGATTTCGTAGTCATGAAAGGCAGCAATGGCAAGCATGATTCGGATGGATTTAAGCATAGCCACTGGAGAAAAGGTTTCGTCATAGTCCACACCTGGTCTTTGACGAAAACTCTTTGCTACAAGTCTAGCTTTGAAAGTCTCCACTTTCCCATCTACACCAAGTTTCTTTTTGAAGATCCACTTGCTCCCAATGGGTTTTACCCCTTCAGGAGCAACTTCCAAAGTCCATACTTTGTTGGTGTACATGGATTCCATCTCGGACCGCATTGCATCCAGCCATTTCACTGAGTCCCTACTCGTGATGGCCTGCTCGAAGCTAGTTGGGTCATCATCCTCCATGATGCAATCCTCGCTACCTCCATCCATGAGAAAACCGTAGTATCTCTCAGGTTGGCGAGGAACCCTACTAGATCGGCGGAGTGGCTGGGGTTCATCGGGAACTATGGAATCCTCTGGTTCCACTAAATCTTCTGTTGTGTTTTGTTCAGTTGGAACCTCTTCCAGTTCTACCTCAGAGCCACTAATCTCTTTTGCAAGAAATTCCTTTTCTAAAAAGGTGGCATGTTGAGCAACAAATACTCTTTGTTCCTCACTGTGGTAGAAGATATACCCTCGCGAATGCTTGGGATATCCAACAAATTTACACAAAACAGACCTTGCCTCGAGTTTGTCCGGTTTTTGTCTTTTGACATAAGCCGGGCAACCCCATATCTTTATAAAATTTAGATATGGTCTCTTCCCCTCCCATATCTCATATGGGGTGGTAGGCACTGATTTGGTAGGAACCCTATTCAGTAGATATGCTGCTGTTTCCAGTGCATATCCCCAGAAGGAAATAGGTAACTCAGCTGTGCTCATCATAGAGCGCACCATATCTAATAGGGTGCGATTTCTCCGCTCCGATACACCGTTGTGCTGTGGTGTATATGGAGGAGTCAGCTGAGAGAGAATCCCATTCTCTTTTAGGAAGTCCAGGAATTCATTGCTTAAGTATTCTCCTCCTCGATCAGATCGAAGGATTTTAATACTTTTTCCGGTTTGGTTCTCAACTTCTTGTTTATATTCCCTAAATTTCTCAAAAGCTTCTGATTTGTGTTTCATCAGGAACACATACCCGAACCTAGAGAGATCGTCAGTGAATGTAATGAAGTATGAAGAACCATCCCTGGCATGTGTAGACATGGGACCACATACATCACTATGTATTAGTCCTAAGAGTTCGGTAACTCTTTCTCCGTGTCCCGTAAACGGAGTTTTGGTCATCTTGCCTTTGAGACATGACTGGCAAGTGTCATAAGATGAAAATTCAAACGGATTTAAATATCCATCTTTATCCAACTTAGCCAGTCGTGTCGCATTGATGTGACCCAGTCTACAATGCCACAAGAAGGATTCGTTCAGTTCAGAACTCTTCCTCTTGTTTGTGTTTGTTATGCTAAGAACTGTTGATTGGTTTAGAACATAAATGCCATTGCACAACGTGCCTGATCCAACCAACTTTTGGTTACGGAAAATGTTCATAACATTGTCCTGTAATACAAAATTATATCCTTCTTTACTTAATAAAGAAACCGATATAATGTTGCATATCAGGTTCGGCATGTAATAGCATTCGTTCAGAACCAATGTATTACCAGTTGGTAATACAAGGTGATATTCCCCGACAGTCTTAGCTGCAACAATTGCACCATTTCCAACTCTAATGTCTTTATCACCTTCTCCAAGTTCTCTACCTTTCCTTAGCCCATGTAACTGATTACATATATGGGATCCCGACCCGGTATCCAATACCCAGGACGTAGAGCAAATAGAGAAATAGTTCTCAGTAACGAACACACCCGAAGAAAATGCATCAACATGTACTTTCTTCATTCGGGTGGCATGGGAATCCTGGTATTCCCCTATATCCTGTTCATTCCTATAACTCTTATAGGAAAGAACGGAACCAACGTTCCCCAGCACAGTATAACATGCGGGTTCGGTCAATACATCCATATTATTATCTTTATTAAGGCATGAAATGGTCGCTACCTGGAGAGAGAGAGAAGAAAACACTTTAGCGTATGCTCGTGCAAGATCAGATTGGTTATTATCTCATCTAATCAGGATGGCTCCCACTGCTTTTTATCAAATCTTCCTTCAAACCCTAAAAGGAAAGACTAGCCGGGATTAATTACACCTTACAACTTCGTCGATCTTTCAGCCAGGCCAGTGTCGGTACTTTGAGGGAGGTCCCCCGTGCTTTCGCACGAACTTAATTACTGTAAACCTCGTTTTCCCAGAGGCGTAACCTCGTTAACACCTTTCTAGACACCTACTTGATCGGCTAATTGTAATGTGTAAAACTCTCCCAGGAGTAACTCTTACTCGCAGTGGGTATCGGGATCCAACTATCTCATAGAAGGTATGCAATCTCATTGCAAATTTCAACACTTGAAATTCCCGATAAAATTTTGCCCCAAGCATCCTATGACCTTGACGGAGGTCAACAAACCACAGGGTGCAAGTCAAGTTCAACCCGTCATTTCTTGATTGAATCAAACCCACCCGCATGACCCTTGACGGAGGTCAACAAGGTCGTACGACTACCCTAATCCAATCTGCATCATATGCATAAACAGACAAATACTAGTTAGCTACCGCACACTACGCCTTGACGGAGGTCAACAAACGTAGCACGAATACTAAGTAGGATCTATCTGAAATGACGGAGGGCTACGCCAGGTTTTTCTGAAAACCATGAGCGTAATGAACTTGATATCGTTGTAGAATCAAATGAAGTTTTAAAATGGAGTGATTTTGAGGCTTTTCTAGTTTTGCTAAAGGGGTCACTCCCGGTGAAGGGATCGTCGGCCCTTTCCTCGTCGAATGAGGTGCGGGATATATCATATATATCACTGTGCAAAGCAAAAACCCAAAAGCAGTCAAAAGCAAACCGAGTGTGTAGCATCTGCCAGTTATTGCTAAAGGAGTCACTCCCGGTGAAGGGATCTCGGTCCTTTCCTCATCGAATAAGGTGCAGGGTATATCATATATACCGCTGTGCAAAGCAAGAACTGTAGCTACCTGTTTTATTTTAAAATTTGATTCCACAACATCTTAGGTTTCTTATCTTTCATTAATCACATTAATGAAGTCCCATCATTTAAAACCTAAACATCACAGATAGATATGACGTACACTTATGCCATCCGCATTCGCCTCGATGTCCCCTCGTGCACCGTTAGGTTAGGTAACTAACGACAGAGCAGGGCAGGGCTAGCGCGGGTGTAAAACATAAGTAACGTCTATATAATATATCATATATACTATATACTATATCCATCACAAAATCACAACACAGATATCGCAGCAGAATAAACATATGAAATATTGGATATACTAGGACGTCCGTGTTTTCAATACGAGCCAGTATAAAACAAGGATTCCACGGTCGTGATGAATAGCCAATCCCACACCCCTAGACCCCTACGAGAGCGGCAAGCAACCCTGCCAATTCTAGGGTTAGGAGACCCGGACTCGACTCCTCGAGTTGGTCTCCCACTGGACCCCAGAACCCGGTTACTTGTGCTCCCCTCCTTGGGTCTATCCTAATGCGGAAAAGTAAATAATATACAAAGGTGACAACTTCCGCTACCTGGAAGTGCCCCAAATAAAAAAATATTACATACAAGTTTTTACATGAATGAAAAAGGAAAACGCTCATCTCACATAAAAACCCCCGGCTATTCAAACACGACGATCCAATATAACATATCCAGTAACACATAACATCACATGTCATCAACGTAAGTAAATATGTCTATCCCAATTGTCGTTGACATATAGCAACGAAACCGGCGATATCACATATTACACTTACGGTCACAGAAAAGAAAGTGTAAAACTACAACAGTTGGAATCCGCAACCTCTTTGGACATCACATGCCTAACAGTTACAAACCCCGCATTTTAGTCTCATTATCGAAAACTCTTTTCAATATCGTATGGGACTAAACTGCTAGATTTATAACATTCATCCAGTTATCTCATAACTGTTTGTGAATTCCAATTATTGTATCCAATTCCAGATAAATAGAATATATTAAACTTTCCGATCGAACATTCGAATACCCAAGTTTTCCCGATACAACTCAACACATGAAATAAGTCTAACAACATTCAGTTCGTGCCTCAGCACCGACGGTCCAGCCGTAGAAGGGTCAAGCCAACGCCTCACATGTGGCATGCCGTACTGCCCCAAACCCGAAGGTTCAAAGGGCAGTTCAAGACGGTCACATAATCGAGTTAAGGTTTGTTGTCTTCTAGAGGGTCCACGCGTTACTTGCACTACTTAGAACGTCGTTAAACTTCGGAAAAATCCAACACTTGGAAATTTCCCGACAGGGGAAAAATTGGGTATTTATATCCGGTCGAACTTTTTAACATATTCTGGAAATTATCCGGAAAAACACAAAAGAAGAAATTTGATAATCCGATCGAAATACCGAAGCTCCAAAACATCCCAGATTATTCAACACTTGAATAAATATTAAAACTATCCAGAGAACACATCACTGTTAAATATAAATTACTGTGCAAAAGTCAACTCAAGGGGAGACCAAACGGCCGCGGAACCGCCGCACATGCCTAGCTCGTGCCGCGGTTCCGCGGTGGATTATTTGAATTAGGGCCCCGGATTTTACAGTAATTCATATAAAACCCTGCTTGATTTTCTGAATATTTTTAATGTTGAAAAAGTCACTGTTTTCAAAAATGTACAGAGAGCATGGAAATTTTAGACTTTCGGGTTCGATCGGACTTCAAAATCCGTCTAGACTTCGCCTAAGGCTCTAGCTAGGCTCTGATACCAGTGAAAGGTTCCTAGGCACCCTATAGTGGTCTCACAAGGCATCGAACATGCCAAATTTAAAAAATATGGTGCCGAGAAACCCTAGTTAACGGATCGTTGCTAGATGTCTAGGCGAAATATAAAACTAGTTAACAAATTAACTATAGGTTAGATGCTACAACCTTTGTAGATCCGGTAATCCTCTTCCTTGGCTCTACGAAGGCATCCTCTCGCTGTCCATCTCGATTCCCAAACTCGAACTTTGGCTTCATCGGAGAAACGGGCAAGCTAGGTCGTCGGCTTTGTGTCAAAGACGATCTACCTCGAGGCATCGCAAGTTCAAGCTCCGACTTCACAAACTTGTGAAACTTGTGAAGTAAACAACCAAAACAACTTGGCAAGAGGTAGAGGGTGAAGAAATAGGAGGTGGGTTCTCTTTGGAATTGGATTTTACTCACTAAAACTCAAGTTGCCATTGATGTAGCAAGCTTGAAGAAGAAGAAGATCAAGATAGTTATGATAAGTTCTATTAAAAAGAAATAGAAAATCAAATACTTATCATAACTTAAACTAGGGTTAAGTGTAGAGAATTAACCATGGTCACTTGGATAGGTAAGGGTTAAGCATGAAGATAAGGATGGTTAGCAAAGTCAAAGCTTCATGAAGCTTCAACATAAAACAAATAAAGCCACCATTCTTATCTTAAACTTATCCAAATAAATGAATAACTAAATAAATGAATAACTAAATATGCAAAACCCTAATTATCATAATAACCATGGTTTAATTCTATTCACTTAACCATATGATCAAGTATCATCAAACATGATACAAAAAGGTGCACAAAAGTATATCACATATACAATGTGCAATCCAAGTGAGAAAAATCCGTTTAAAGTGAACCAATACTAGTTAATGCAAAGTAATATATCAAATATATAATTATACATTAAATCATTAAATTAAAACTTGATTCAATGATCCGGTCATGTCGCACATAACCGACTAGTATTCAATGCATCGATTTATCGAATCAATGATTCGATAACTAGGTCATATCGAATATAACCAATCGAAACATATATCGCGAGAATGAAATGCGGTATCACATACACGCATTATTCTCGGTCCTGCACATATCTCATATGCGCTCCTATTTCGTTTCGCTTGAACCAGGAAACCTCTGTGTAGGACTCTAAAGACTCGTCAATACGCCGGTAGCAGATGATGATCATATCAAGAACCCACAAGCCGCAAGCGGTCTGCTAAACGTAACGGCCACCCGGGTATTGAGCGATCAGAAGATCGACGAGCTAGCCCGCTCACACTCCTGCGAATCCGACCAGTAACACTTACCATACAGTCCGGTCTCTTCGTCTGATATGTCGCATATCAAGTCTAGGGATGGTAAACGTCAGACCCCAATAACTCGATAAGTCGTGCCGATGTGAGGCTCATAACGGGTCGAGAAACTACTGGTAACACTTACCAGCAAATCTCTGATCAGCCCTAGCCAGGGACTTCCCTGCTATGGCCAATCGAGCACTGCACAACATCAACCCTCAATATCGGGAGAGACGAAACCCATCCTATCGCTCATTGCCTCCATGTGACTCGGGACTGTGCCCAAAGACCACCGTTTTGCACGCCCTCATGGACGTGGTAAGGTGGAGATCAAAGCACAGTGGGAATCACACAAGACTCTATGACGATCTCGGGTCTACAGACTAACCTGTACAAGTGTCACCTGAGAACTGCCATCTGACGTGAGGTATAATACCATCTGGGAGTTCTCGGCGAGTCCGTCCAGTGTACCCAGTCTCCACTGAGCACCCGTACACCATCTCTGATGTCAAACACCAATGGATATGGGATCATCCATCGCCCATCACATGGGTCGAGAAGCGTGTACGCTAGTCTACTCTGGTATATCGATGCCCCG
The DNA here is from genome assembly GCA_030015575.1 of Agapanthus africanus. NCBI lineage: Eukaryota > Viridiplantae > Streptophyta > Magnoliopsida > Asparagales > Amaryllidaceae > Agapanthus > Agapanthus africanus. The sequence goes on from CM057345.1 coordinate 191,436,964, forward strand.
TCTCGATACACCCACGACTAGGGACCTTGAAGGATGTACTTATGGACTACCATGTCCCCACTAGTATGATCTGCATCATAGTCCAGGTAGTCAAGTACAAATCCTAAGGGCTTTACCAACATGTAACTATAAGACAGTGTAAAGAGACTAGTATACATGTTAAGATAAAGAGCAACCAGATAGCATACTATCATGTCGAGCAAGAAAGTCATCTCTATATATGTCCAAGCATCCAATATAATATACATAATCTGTACAATACTGGCCTCTAGGGCATACATACAACTAACAGTCCTATCATTTAATCCTACCATTGCAGAAAACAACCAAAATATGACGTACGCTTATACCATTCGCATTCGCCATGGGGCCCGTCATTACCCGTTAGGTTACTTAACTAACGACAGCGCGGGGGCTGGGCTAGCGTGGCTGAAAAACATAAGCAACGCCTAAATAGTTATCATATATAGATATATAGCAATGATAGACATTACAGATCATAGATGAACACTTTGGATATACTAGGAATCCGCATTCCGTACGAGCCTGTAACGAAAAGCGGATTACACGGTCGCAATAAATAGCCAATACCCCACCCAAGACCCCTATGGGTGCGGCAAACTACCCGCCAAGTACCCGAAGTGAAGCAACCTCCCTCAACACCGTGAGTAGGCAACTCGGCACTTCGGGATACCCGGTAGTTTGTGCACCCCCTCCATGGGTCTATCCTAGGAGCAAAAACAGTAAAAAGAATTATACAATGACGGCTACAACCCCGACCCGGTTGTGCGGCCATACAAATAATATTACATCAATTTACAAATTTTACAATGAATGAAAGAAAAAGAAACTCTCATCTCACACCCATTCCCGGCTATTCATCCATGACAATCCACCGAGTTCATATCCATAACCCATCAACATTACAGATCACAGATATGTATAACCCGCACTAATCGACTTATAGCGATTAGTAGACGTTCAATACATATATCACATCACAGATAATATCCATTAGCCAAAGTCTACGGAATATCGATCAAAATACGGATTTTTAACCACCCCAAAAGTCAATTTGCTCTCTGGAAAATCTGGGTAGAAAAAACATGCATTAAAAATCCCAAAACATCCAAACTAAAACACTGCACAAAACCCGATCCAGTGTCGAGTCAAAACGGCGGCGGATCCGCGGCAATGAGCATGTCATTGCCGCGGAACCGCGGTCGTTTGATCGATTCACTGGATCGTTTTTCTGCAGTGTTTTCACAAAACCCTAAGACGATTTTTCATATATTTTAAATCACTTTTTGAGCAGTATGAAAATCGACAGAAACTAGAGGTTTTTGCGGATGTGTTTTGCGACTTTTTTCCGATCAATGTTCTAAACACTTTGCTAACTTACTAGTTTATGTTTAGCTAGGCTCTGATACCACTGTAAGTCCACGTTGCTCATCTCGGTTCTTACGGGGAGGCGGAAACGACGAAAAACAATGATTTGGCGCAAGGCAACAAGGACTTAAAGCACGGATCTTTGCTAATCTAGAAACTAGCAAACTACTAGAGGCTTTAACTACTATGCCGTAGAAATTATACCTCACGAAACCGGTCCTTCGGGTCATCTCTCCGCTGTCCGGCTCGTCCATTCACGCTCCGAGGATCGATCCGGATCTTGGTCACCTCCGCGGCCTCCTTGAGTCGAAGACGATCCACCCGAGAGATGTACACCGAGCTCCACCTTTAGCCGAGGCAACTAGGGCAAAGAGATTGCTAATCAAGAAGCCCTAGGGAGTGTAGAGGAGATGTATGGATGTATTTGTCTTTGTGGGATCTTTTTCTCTCAACACATGAGATCAAAAGATAGAATCAAGAGGAGGAAGAAGGAGGAGAACTTAGAAACCATGAGAGCTCATTTTCTTTTCTTCTCATGAGAAAGAGCAAGAGCGAGAAATGAGAATGAATTATGAGCTAAAGAAAATGAGCCATGGTTCAATAATGCAAAAACATTATCATTACTAATCCCATCAAGATAAACTTGATGGCTACATTGAAATGACCATTTTCATAATCAAAAGAAAAAAGAAATCAAAAGAAGAGTGTAGATCTCTCATGAAGGTCAATGGTCAACCCCGGTCAACAAAGTTAAGAGAGGTCATGGTGGTCAAATGGTCAATGCAATTAGCCATCATATAATTATCACTAATAGGATTAGTAAACAATGTCTCCGGCTCATAACGGTTTTGACCAAACGAACTGTCAAAACCCTAATGAGCGTGCCACATTATGGTTTTGGCCGAACCAACTGCCAAAACCCTAATGGGGCACCTCCTCCTTCATCGCTCCTCAAAACTGTGCATACACATCCGCATCCGCATTCCGTAGAATGTGAATGCACAGAAGACAAATCAAATCCATTTGTGCAATACTAGGATCTGGCTTAAACCAAAGCCCACTAGTATTGCCTGCCCGAACAGCATACGCACACAAGTGCATGTAAGTGATCGTAGCCCTACCGTAAAACCATACGGCCTCTACACGTTTCGCTCAATGCAGGGAAACTCTTTGTGTGGGACTCTAAAGACTCGACACTACGATGGCAGTGGGTTTAACCACAGACCGCAAGCGGCACTAGCTGTACGTAACGGTCCCCAAGTAGATGTCGATAAGAAGGCCGATGAGGTAAACCCATCCGAACTCCTACTGAGCCTGTATGTGACAATCTCCGTACAGTCCGGTCTGTTCGTCTGATACATCGCATGGCGGGCCTAGGGGGCGGTGAACGTCAGTCCCCTAATAGCGGTACAAGTTGTGTCGGAGTGTAGCCCAAAACACCCTGAGATAACACTGGAAACCTACCAGTATATCTCGCTTGCCCTGGCCAGAGACTACTAGTGTAATGGCTCTCCTAGACACAGCGCGATGTCAACCCCCAATACCGGGAGAGACGAATCCTGTCTAACCGTCACTGCCTCCAAGTGCTTCAGGACTGTACCCAATTACTACCTGTTTGCTCGACTCCTTTGAGCCGTGGTAGGGTAGTAATCTAAGTACAGTGGGAACACACTCGAGGCGAAGTGACAGTGTCAAGTCGGCGGACTAAGCTGTACTCATGTCACCTGGGAACTGATAACTGAGGATTGGTATAATACCAACCAATAGTTCCCGATGAGTCCTGTCCAGTGTACTCGTAACCTAACGAGCACCCGCATACTATCTCAAGTACGATGTACTGACGGCTGTGGGACAGACCGTCTCCCCCGCTGGGATGAGAAGCGCATACGCTAGTCTACTCCGGAGTATCGTTGCCCTGTCTCGATAGTCCTACGACTAGGGACCTGTTTAAGGATGTGCTTATGGATTACCCAGCCCCCACGAGTGTGAGCACCATCACAATGCTGGTAATCAAGCAAAGATCCTAAGGGCTCTACTAATATGTATATAAGCGATATGCTAAAAGAAACACATGCACATATTGAAGTAGAGACAAACCGAGTAGTATACTACCATTTTGAGCAAGATTGTCTGTACAACTGTGAATATCCCAAGCTTCCATCAAGTAATATACAAGCTTGTATGATACAGTAATGGCCTCTAGGGCATATATACTAACAAGATATGTATGCCCTAGAGGCCTGTATTGTATAGGATTCTAGGCATGTATATGTACAGAAACAATCTTTGCTCGAAATGATAGTATGCTATCTGGTTTATCTTCATCTTAACGTGTGATGTGCTGTATTTCATATCTGTATATACATGTTGATGAAGCCCTTGGGATTATGGTTGACTACCGGGATTATGATGTAGATCATACTATTGGGGCCTGGGAAGTCTATAAGCATATCCTTTAATAGTTCCTAGTCGAGGGTATATCGAGACTGGGCATCGATATTGCCAGAGTAGACTAGAGTGTACGTTTCTTGACCCTGGGGGCGATGGTTGATCCCACAGCCATTGGTGTTTGACATCAAAGATTGTACACAGGTGCTCATTGGAGAATTGGTACACCGAACATGACTCGTCGAGAACTCCTAGATGGTATATATTGCTATTGTTAGATAGCAGTTCTCTGGTGACACTTGTACAGGTTAGTCTGTAGACCTGAGATCGTCATAGTGTCTTGTATGGTTTCTATTGTGTTTTGATTTCCTCCCTACCACGGCTCTACTGAGTCGTGTAAACAGGTGGATTTTGGGTATAGTCCCGAATCACATGGAGGCAGTGAGCGATAGGAGGGGTTTCGTCTCTCCCGGTATAGGGAGTTGATGTTGCGCTATGCTTGATCGGCCATAACAGCAAATCCCAGGCCAGGGTTCTCGAGATTTACTGATAAGTGTTATTAGTAGTTTCTCGAACCGTTATGGGCCGTAAATCAGCATGACTTATAAAGTTATTAGGGTCTGACATTTACCACCCCTAGACTTCATATGCGACGTATCAGACGAAGAGACCGGACTGTACGGTATGTGTTGCTTACAGGCTCGTTAGGGTTGTGATGAGTTCGCTCGTTGGCTACTTTTTTGTCATGTACCTGGGTAGTCGTTACGCACAGCTAGTGCCACTGACGTGCTTCTGGTTAAACCCACTGCCAGCATACTATCGAGTCTTTAGAGTCCCACACAGAGGGTTCCCTCGTTCAGGCGAAAGATGTAGAGGCCGTAAGTTGTTACGGCAGCCGTAAGGTGTTACGGCAGGGTTTCGATCATGTTCGTGTAATTGTTATAGGAATAATGATCGGAAAGATAATACTGGTAGGTTTTGGTTTAAGCCGGATACCGGTATCATATTATTGGATTATTTGTATTTGTACTTTTCGGAATTCGGGTACGGGTATACGTATACGGTATACGGTATACGGAGGAGGGCTATTCATTTAATTGTTACAAGAATACCTTCTAGAAGTTGCCACCTCATAATTACATTATTTATTTTGTGAAAATAAATAAATGAGGTGGAATTTAGAAAGTCCAAGAATGGTTGAAAGAATGGTTTGTTTTATTTTATATTGCTTTGGAGTTACTATTGAATCATGGTGCAAATTTTATAATGCATGCTTCAATTATTTCCTTAGTGCCATATCCTTCATCATGCTTGAATTTTCTCATTATCAAAAAACACTTTCTCTCTCCTTCTTCTCTCCTCCTCCTTCATTCTAAGCTTTACCCTTCACATGTGATGTGAATCAAAAGCTTAGGGTTAAAGATAATCCAATACACTAATCTCTACATCATCATAGTGATCTCTTGTTGCAAACTTGGTCTCTAGGTTAAATTCTTGTGAAGAGTTTGTAGCTTGCACGATAGCTCTCACGTGGATCATCTAGGTCTTGAGGTGGCCGGAGATTGAGGACATCGGCAATATCCAAAAGAGTTAAGGAGTTCATCAAAAGAGAAGACAAGGAGCAAAGGAGTTGCATCAAAGAGAAGACCCGAAGGACCGTATCATCTAGGTATAATCCCTAACATAGTAGATAAGATCTCTAGTAAGGGTTTTCTAGTTATGGTTTAGACAAGATCTTGGGTTAAGTGCGTGTTGTATGCAAAGAAAATTTTTGTTTATCGCTTCCGCCGCCTCACAAGAGTTGTGGGAGCATGCAACATGTACAAACATGGTATCAAAGCCTAACTAAACCATAATTAGATAGTTAGCCAAAAGTTAGAACTTCGATCGACGTATTTTTCCCGGAAAAACACGATTTCTGCCCATGTTCTGTCGATTTTTTAAAAATGTTCAAAAAATATTTTCAAAGGCCTTAAAAATATATGCAGGGTTTTCTATGCACACTGTAGAAAAATGACACTCTAACTCACCAGGAACGCCGCGGATCCGCGGCCAAACTCAGTGTTTGGCCACCGATCTGCGGCTGAGTCGTTGTCCAGTTGACTCGTTTTTCAGCAGTTTGTTTAGATTGAGGAAATAGTGTTTTTGGGATATCTGAAATTTACATAAAGTTGTTTGTGCTCTGGATTGTGACAAGTGTTGGCATGGTTTAAAATTATCGATCGAAATTCTAAAATGGTTGGCTAATTAGGTCTTCTGTTTTTGATATGTGTGTTTGAAATGTCGACTAATTGCTATAAGTCGATAAGTCGGGGTTGCACACTTCTGTAATGATATCATGTGATGGTATGTGTATATGAATATGTTGGATCGTCGTGATGAATGGCCGGGGGATGTGAGAAGAGCGTTTTTTTTCCTTTTCTTTCATTCTATGTAATTTGTAAAAAGTAATGTAATATTATTTTGCGGGGCACATCCGGGTTGAGGTTGTAGTCACCGCTGTATAATTTCTTTTTACTGTTTTTGCTCCTAGGATAGACCCAAGGTGGGGTGCACAAACTACTGGGTTTTCGGAGTGCCGAGTGGCCTAATCACTTTGTTGAGAGAGGTTGCTTCACTTCAGGAATTTGGCGAGTAGTTTGCCGCACCCGTAGGGGTCTAGGGTGGGGTTTTGGCTATTCATCACGACTGTGGAACCCGTCTTTTATTAAGGGCTTGAATGAAATACGGAATTCCTAGTATATTCAATGTATTCATCTGTGATCTGAAATGGCTATATTTATATATGAGATATATAATAAACGTTGCTTATGTTTTGCACCCGCGGTAGTCTAGCCCCCGCTCTGCCGTTAGTTAAGTAACCTAACAGTGCATGACGGGCTCCGTGGTGAATGCAGATGGCATAAGCGTACGTTCTATTTTCGTTTCTTTTCTGTGATGTTTAGGAAACGTAAATGATGGGACGGCATTAATGTGATTAATGTTAAGAAAAAGAAACCAAAAGATGTTGTAGAATCAAACTTTTTAAAAATGGGTAACTCTAGTTTATGTTTTGCATAGTGGTATTCTTGAATATCCTGCACCTCATTCGATGAGGAATGGGCCGAGATACCTTCACCGGGAGTGACCCCTTTAGCGAAACTGGCAAATGTTACAAAGCACTCGATTTGATTTTATAGTTGATCTAATTTTTGCTTTACATCGTAGTATTTACATATCTAGCACCTTATTCGATAAGGAAAGAGCCGAGTGTAAGTCTACGGTAGCGCCCCGGCCGTCTTTCCGATGCCAAAATGTGGAAACGAAAACTTTTAAACCGGCGCTAACGTATACTTCAAACCCGGATCGAACCATTAACCTATAACTAGCAAATAGAGAAAGGGTTGGAAAGCTATACCGATCGATCTGTGTCCTTCGGTCTTTGGCCACCATCCCAAGCTCCTCGCGCGCATCTCAGGTCTCGATCTCCTCGTCGGAAAGGGCACCACATCTTCGAGTCTTTTTACGGGCTCCCGCTTCATCCGAAGAAACTCGGGCACGAAGTTCGCTAGCCGACGTATCCAAGGAGAAGTAGAGAATGTGTGTCATCACTTTGTCTCTTGCATCCATTGCATGGATGGAGGTTGAAGATGAAGCCATCCATGGAGATTGTGAGCTAGAGGAAGAAAAAGAGGCTTTTTCTTTCTCATGTGTAATGGAAAAAAATGAGAGCATCCTCAAATAATACAAGAGCTAACCATATACATGGCTGCCCTTTCTCTCTCTTTCTTTCATTTCAACACACAAATCAAACAATAATGTGACATATGCACATAAAAAGAGACCATGAGTCACTAGGTTTGCATGTGTCACAATTAATGCACCTCATGATGATTTCTAGCTCATAATTTTCATATGCAAACATTAATCCAAATGTTTGCAACAATAAAAAGATATGGCAACATCTAAAGTAAAGTCGTGACGGATCACAAGGATACCCCTCACCTGTATATACATACCTGCATCCGCATTTCGACTGAATACGAATGCGATGAAACAAAAGTAATCCAACAAATCTAATACTAGGATCCGGCTTAAACCAAAGCCCACTAGTATGATCCGCCCGATCATGATCCGTGAGTAAGTCGACGTTAGACACCCCATAAGATGCGGGGAGGCGGAATAGGTAAAACAATCATTTTGTTTAAACTAACATCGACTAACTTTACGGATCTTTGCCAAACCCTAACTAACAACAACATAGGAGGGATTAGCTACTATGAAAGAAGATTATACCTAATGAATCAAGTCCTTCTTGTTCTCGTTGACCACCTCCTCCTCGGCCTCCTCTTTATGATAGAAGATCCACCCGAGAGCTACTTCTCCAAGCTTAACCTCACTCTTGAGGTAACTAGGTAACTAAGAGTGCTAATCAAAGCAACCTAGAAGATATAGAATAGGATTAGGGATCTTTGAGTCTTGCTAACCCTAGGATCTCAACACATGAGAGGATTAGGGTTAGGGTTTGAAGAGAGAGAGCTTGAGGAGAGAGAATGTGAAAGTAATTATCAAATGGAAATTAACTCATTTGTGTATATATATGAAGCATAAAATATCTTGCACAATATCTTTGCACAAATATCTTCATACTTCATTTAATACAAAATGAATCATCTAATAAGTCATTGAAACCATTAAAGCTTCATTAACTCACTTGATGAATCATCTCCATGAGTCACAAAACCATTTAATGCATATAACACCTAAGCTCTCCACCTCATCAACCTTCTAGAAGCTTCTCGAGTAATTACGAGAACGCTCCTCCTATCCGTGAAAACACGGAAATACTGAGACTGTATAAATCAAATAATTCATTACTAGAATCTGGCTTAAACCAAAGCTCACTAGTAAAAACTGTCCGAACATCGTACGTGCGTAAAAACACGTATGTGTCCGAACCCTGTCGTAAAACTATACGACCTCTATATCGTTTCGCCCGAAGTAGGGAAAGTCTCTGTGTGGGACTCTAAAGTTTCGACTACTACGCTGGCAGTGGGTTTAACCATAGACCGCAAGCGGCACTAGCTGTACGTAACGGTCCCCAGGTAGATGTCGATAAGAAGGCCGATGAGGAAACCCATCCGAACTCCTACTAAGCATGATGTGAAAATCTCCATACAGTCCGGTCTGTTCGTCTACGACTATCGCATATCGGGCCTAGGGGGCAGCAAGCGTCAGTCCCCTAAAAGCGGTATAAGTCGTGTCGGAGTGAAGCCCATTACACCTTGAGAAGCTACTGGAAATCCTACAAGTAAATCTCGCTTGCCCTGCCCAGGGACTTTCCGTAATGGCTCTCCAAACACAGCGCGATATCAACTACCAATACCGGGAGAGACGAATCCTGTCTAACCGCCACTGCCTCCAAGTGCTTCGGGACTGCACCCAACTGCTACCTGTTTGCACGATTCCTTTGAGCCGTGGTAGGGTAGCAATCTAAGAATAGTGGGAACACACCCGAGGCGAAGAAGTAGTGTCAAGTCTACGGACTATGCCGTACTCATGTCACCTGGGAACTGTTAACTGACGACGGGTATAATACCAACCAACAGTTCCCTGCGAGTCTTGTTCGGTGTACCCGTAACCCAACGAGCACCTGTATACTATCTCCAGTACGACGTACTGATGGCTGTGGGATAGACCATCTCCCCAACTGGGATGAGAAGCGTACACACTAGTCTACTCCAGAGTATCGATGCCCTGTCTCGATAATCCTACGACTAGGGACCTGAAAAAGGATATGCTTGTAGACTACCCAGCCCCCACTAGTGTGACTGCCATCACAACGCTGGTAGTCAAGCAAGATCCTAAGCACTCTATAAATATGTATTCTCGATATGCTAACATATACACATATTAAGATAGACATAAACCAAGTAGCATACTACCATGTTTAGCAAGACTGTTAATATAACTGTGAATATCCCAAGCTTCTATTAAGTAATATACAAGCCAGTATGATACAATAATGGCCCCTAGGGCATATACACTAACAATCTCCCACTTGCACTAGGGCCATGTACTGGTGTATCGAAGACCTATCATCTCGAGTAGCCTCTTGAACTGAATTTGAGGTAAGGCCTTAGTGAATGGATCTGCAGTGTTCTCCTCTGTAGGAACTCTCCAGACCTCGATCTCCTGTCGATCTATGATCTCCCTAATCAGGTGATACCGTCTTAAGATGTGTCTGGACTTCTGATGGGACCTGAGTTCCTTCGCTAAAGCTATAGCTCCATTGTTGTCACAATACAGCGGTATTGGATCAGCAATGGTAGGAACCACCTGAAGTTCTGTTAGGAACTTCTTCATCCAGACCGCTTGTTTTACGGCATCGCAAGCAGCGATATACTCCGCTTCCATCATCGAGTCGGCAACGGTGTCCTGCTTGGAACTCTTGCAGCACACCGCCCCTCCATTGAGGGTAAAGACATAACCTAACATGGACTTAGAGTCATCCTTGTCACTCTGGAAGCTGGAATCAGCAAAGGCCTCGATCTTGAGGTCTTTTCCGCCGTAAACCAAGAACATCTCCTTAGTCCTTCTCAGGTACTTAAGAATGTTCTTTACTGCTATCCAGTGCTTCTCCCCTGGGTCTGACTGATACCTGCTTACCACGCTCAGTGCGTAAGCTACATCTGGTCTGGTGCACAACATCGCATACATTATAGAGCCTACCGCAGAAGCGTAGTGTATAATAGACATGCAATCCCTTTCCAAATCAGTCTTGGGAGACATCTCTTTGGAGATGGTGATTCCGTGACAAGCCGGTAAACTACCGCGCTTAGAATCTTCCATACTGAATCTTTTCAGTATAGCGTTGATATACCTGGACTGTGAAAGTCCCAACATCCTCTTGGATCTATCACGATAGATCCGGATCCCCAGAATGTAAGAGGCATCACCCAGGTCTTTCATGGAGAACCTGTGTGACAAGAATCCTTTGACAGATTGTAGCATAGGAATGTCATTTCCTATTAATAGAATGTCATCCACGTACTAGACGAGGAATACGACAGTTCGTGCCACAATTTTACTATATATACATGGTTCATCTGGATTTTTGATAAAGTCATATTCTTTAACCGTTTCAACAAAATAGATGTTCCAACTCTGCGATGTCTGCTTTAGTCTATAAATGGACTTAAGCAACTTGCATACTTACCCGCTGCTCCCACTCTGATTGAAGCCTTCTGGCTGATCCATATAGACGCTCTCTTCTAAACTACCATTTAGAAAAGCCGTCTTTACGTCCATCTGCCAGATCTCATAATCATGGAAGGCGGAAATAGTAAGAAGGATCCGAATGGATTTGAGCATAGCCACTGGAGAAAAAGTTTCGTCATATTCCAAACCAGTTCTTTGACGAAAACCCTTTGCAACAAGTCTAGCCTTATAGGTTTCCACCTGTCCATCTACACCAATCTTTTTCTTGAAGATCCATTTGCATCCTATGGGTTTTACCCCATCTGGAGCAAAGTCCAAAGTCCATACTTTGTTGGTGTACATGGACTCCATCTCGGTCCGCATTGCATCCAGCCATCTTACCGACTCACCGCTCTGGATGGCTTGCTGGAAGCTAGTAGGTTCATCATCATCAATGACGCAATCCTCTCTATCCCATCTATGAGAAAACCGCAGTATCTCTCAGGCGGATGAGACGGCCTACTACTCCTGCGGAGGGGTGCGGGAATATCCTGTTCTTCTTGAACTACTAGTTCTACCAAACTTTCAGTAGTAGTTTGTGGTTCTGTAATTTCTTCCAGTTCTATTTCGCTCCCACTTGTTTCGTTTTCTAAAAACTGATGTTCCGGAAAATGGGCATTACGAGAAACAAAAACCTTTTGTTCCTCTGCGTAATAGAAGAAATACCCCTTAGAGTTTTTTGGATATCCGACAAACTTACAATGTACTGGTCGTGCCTCGAGTTTGTCCGCATGCTGCATTTTAACAAAAGGTTGACATCCCCATATCATTAGATACTGAAGATAGGGTTTCTTCCCACTCCATATCTGATATGGCGTAGTAGGCACAGTCTTGGTAGGAGCCCTGTTCAAAAGATATGCTGCTGATTCTAGCGCATAACCCCAGAAAGAACGCGGTAACTCAGCATTACTCATCATGGAACGTACCATATCTAATAGGGTCCGGTTCCGTCTCTCCGATACACCGTTATGCTGTGGAGTGTATGGAGGAGTAAGCTGAGAGAGAATTCCTTTCTCTTTTAGGTAACTTAGGAACTCGACACTTAAGTATTCACCACCTTAATCAGATTTCAGTGTCTTGATACTTTTGCCGGTTTGGTTTTCTACTTCATTCTTATATTCTTGGAATTTCTTAAAGGCCTCAGTTTTATGTTTCATTAAGAAAATGAATCCGTACGTAGAGTAATCGTCCGTAAAAGTAATGAAATATGAAAAACCATCTCTTGCATGTGTAGACATTGGACCACATACATTGCTGTGTATGAGTCCTAAGAGCTCGCTCGCTCTTACTCCATGTCCAATGAATGGAGTCTTTGTCATCTTTCCTCTGAGACATGATTGACAAGTTGCATAAGATTGATATTCGAACGAATCCAAACATCCTTCTCTATGTAACCTGTGCTTTGATTACTACCCTACCACGGCTCAAAGGAGTCATGCAAACAGGTTTTAGTTGGGTACAGTCCCGAGCCACATGGAGGCAGTGAGCGGATCGTCGGGGATTCGCCTCTCCCGGTATTGGGGGTTGATGTCACGTTGTGCACGGGTGGCCATCACCAGAAATTCTCGGTCGGGGTAGACGAGAATTACCGATCCAGGATCGATAGTTTCTCAAGTGGAGATGGGTTACAAACCGACACGAATTATCGCGTCAGTAGGGGTCTGACTTTATCTACCCCCGTAGACTCGATATGCGATACTCTTAGACGAACAGACCAGATTGTACGGATATTTTCACTGTCAGGCTCAGTAGGGGTACGGATTGTTAGTTATATGTATGCCCTAGAGGCCATTACTATACATAGGATGTATATTGTAGTGGATGCTGGGACATATATAGTGAGGACTTTCTTGCTCGACATGATAGTATGCTATCTGGTTGATCTTTACCTTAACGTGTACACTGATTGTCTCTCTATTACATGTTGGTAAAGCCCTTAGGATGTGTTCTTGACTACCAGGACTATGATGCGGATCATACTAGTGGGGACATGGTAGTCCATAAGTACATCCTTCAAAGTCCCTAGTCGTGGGTGTATCGAGACGGGGCATCGATATACCAGAGTAGACTAGCGTATACCTTCTCGACCCATACAGATGGGCGATGGATGATCCCATATCCATTGGTGTTTGACATCAGAGATGATATACGGGTGCTCAGTAGAGACTGGGTACACTGGACGGACTCGCCGAGAACTCCCAGATGGTATTATACCTCACGTCAGATGGCAGTTCTCTGGTGTCACTGGTACAGAGTAGTCTGTTGACCCGAGATCGTCATAGAGTCTTGTATGGTTCCCACTGTGCTTTGATTTCCATCTTACCACGTCCAAGAGGGCGTGCAAAACGGTGGTTTTTGGGTACAGTCCCGAGTCACATGGAGACAATGAGCGATAGGAGGGGATTCGTCTCTCCCGGTATAGGGAGTTGATGTTGCGCTGTGTTCGATTGGCTATAACAGGAAATCCCTGGCCAGGGTTGCTGAGATTTACTGGTAAGTGTTACCAGTAGTTTCTCGAATTGTTATAGACCTCATATCGACACGACTTATCAAGCTATTGGGGTCTGACGTTTACCACCCCTAGGCGAGATATGCGACATATCAGACGATCAGACCGGACTGTACGGTAGTGTTACTGGTTGGATTCACTGGAGTGTGAGCGGGCTTGCTCGTCGATATTCAGATCGCTCAATACCCGGGTGGCCGTTACGTTTAGCAGACCGCTTGCGGCTTGTAGATGTTTGATATGATCATCATCCGCTGCCGGCGTATTGACGAGTCTTTAGAGTCCTACACAGAGGTTTCCTGGCTCAAGCGAAACGAAATAGGAGCGCATATGAGATATGTGCGGGACCGAGAATGATGCGTGTATGTGATACCGTATTTCATTCTCGCGATGTGATATTGATCGGTTATATGCGATATAGCCGGGTTATCGGATCAAGTGTTGATTCGATAAGTTGTTACTGATGATACCAGTCGGTTATGTGCGACATGACCGGATCATTGAATCAAGTGTTGATTTAGTGATTTAATGCATAATTATATATTTGATATATTACTTTGCATTAACTAGTATCGGTTCACTTTGAATGGATTTTCTCACTCGGGTGTGCTCATTGCATATGCGATATGATTTTGTGCACTTGCTTGTATCATGTTTGATGATACATGCCTTTTGGTTAAGTGTAAAGAATTAAACCTTGGTTAATGAAATGGTTAGGGTTTACTATTTGATTATTCATTTATTCATTTGTTTTTATTTTTGGAAAATAAATTGCATAAAATAGAATGGTGGCTTTCTTTTGTTTTCTTTCATGAAGCTTCATGAACTTTTGACTTAGTCACCATTTTGTCTCATGCTTAACCCTAACCAATTCAATTAAATCAAGTTAATTCTCTACACCTAACCATGGTGAGAATTATGATAAGAATGGATTTTTATTTATTCTTTAATTCTTATCATAATACTTATCTTCTTCTTGCTCTTCTTCTTCTTCATTTTTCAAGTGAAGAAAACCAAGCTCCATCAATGGTGATTGTTGGAAAAGAGTGAGAAATCCAATTCTAAAGTCTACCCACTTCCTATTTCTTCATCCTCTACCTCTTGCCAAGTAGTAGAGTGTGTTTTCTTCACAAGTTTCTTGACTTGGTGAAGTCGGAGCTTGATTTAGCGATGCCTCGACGTAGATCATCTTCGGCATGGACATCGATGACCTAGCCCGTCCATTCTCCGATGAAGCCGACGCTAGAGCCCGGGACTTGTTATGGAAAGCGAGGAGACTTCATTATGGAGCCATATGGAGCACCGGATCTACAAAGGTTGTATTTCCGTATTCCCTTAGTTAAGTGTTAACTAGTTTACTTTTCGCCTAGATTTCTAGCAAACGATCCGTAGTCGGGTCTCTCGGCACCGAGATTTTTTGAAATTGGCATGTTCGATGTCTTGCGAGACCTCACTAGTGTGCCTAGGGACCCTTCAGTGGTATCAGAGCCTAGCTAGAGCCTTAGGCGAAGTCTAGACGGAATTTGAACTCCGATCGAATCAAAACCAAAACCCTAAAATTGCTCTCTGTACTTTTTCTAAAATCGTGGATTTTTCCAAATTAAAAATATGCAGAAAACTCAGCAGGGAATTCTAAGAATTATGGCGGTTCCGCGGCGGATGTATGACGTCAGCCCTAACAAGTTACACAGTAATTCATTGTTTCTGGTTCTGAGTTCTCTGGGTATTTTTTAAAATTTATTCAAGAGTTGAATTTTCTGGAGTTGTTTTGGGGATTCGGTGTTTCGATCGGAGTATCAAATTTTGTCTGTGTGGCTTTCCGGATAAATTTTAGAATATGTTAAAAAGTTCAACCGGATATAAATACCCAATTTTTCCCCTGTCGGGAAATTTCCAAGTGTTGGATCTTTCCGTAGTTTAACGACGTTCTAAGTAGTGCAAGTAACTCGATGGACCCTCTAGAAGACAACAAACCTTAACTCGATTATGTGACCGTCTTGAACTGCCCTTTGAACCTTCGGGTTTGGGGCAGTACGGCGTGCCACATGTGAGGCGTTGGCTTGACCCTTCTACGGCTGGACCGTTGGTACTGAGGCACGAACTGAATGTTGTTAGACTTATTTCATGTGTTGATCTATATCGGGAAAACTTGGGTATTCGACTGTTCGATCGGAAAGTTTAACATTTTCTGTTTATCTGGAATGGGATACAATAATTGGAATTCACAAGTAGTTATGAGATAACTGAATGAATATTATAAACATAGAAGTTTAGTCTCACTTGATCGGTTGCTACGGAATTTTGATGTGATCAAAAGTCCGTCGCAATCACGTAGCGTACGCGGATACTCGCCGGGTAAACTTAATAGACAGCCTCACTCCATAGCCCCGACCAAGTGACTGTAGGAGAACCCCGTCGCCGAAAGCATCCGTTCCGGTGCTCGCGGCAGCGGTGTTCCGCCTTGGTGCACTTCGTCGACGGTATCGGGGGTGCGGCCGCCTACTGAAGTTTGCGACGAGCATTCGATCAGGATGTCGGGAATCTTGTTGAATTGCCCGACTTGATATTGAAAAGTGTTTTCGATTTTGAGACTAAAATGCGGGGTTTATAATTGTTAGGCATGCGATGTCTAAGGAATTCATTTGATTAGGCATGCGATGTCTATGGAGGTTGCGGATTCCAACTGTTGTAGTTTTACACTTTCTTTTCTGTGACCGTAAGTGTAATATGTGATATCGCCGGTTTCGTTGCTATATGTCAACGACAATTGGGATGGACATATTTACTTACGTTGATGACATATGATGTTATGTGTTGCTGGATATGTTATATTGGATCGTCGTGTTTGAATAGCCGGGGGTTTTTATGTGAGATGAGTATTTTTCATTTTCATTCATGTAAAAACTTGTATGTAATATTCTTTTTATTGGGGCACTTCCAGGTAGCGGAAGTAGTCACCGTTTGTATATTATTTACTTTTCCGCACTAGGATAGACCCAAGGAGGGGAGCACAAGTAACCGAGTTCTGGAGTCCAGTGGGAGACCAACTCGAGGAGTCGAGTCCGGGTCTCCTAACTCTAGAATTGGTAGGGTTGCTTGCCGCTCTCGTAGGGGTCTAGGGGTGTGGGTTTGGCTATTCATCACGACCGTGGAATCCGTGTTTTATACTGGCTCGTATTGAAAACACGGACGTCCTAGTATATCCAATATTTCATATGTTTCTTCTGCTGCGATATCTGTGATGTGATCATGTGATGTTCTGTGATAGATACAGTATATAGTATATATGATATATTATATAGACGTTACTTATGTTTTACACCCGTGCTAGCCCTGCCCTGCTCTGCCGTTAGTTACCTAACCTAACGGTGCACGAGAGGACATCGAGGCGAATGCGGATGGCATAAGTGTACGTCGTATTTATTTGTGATGTTTAGGTATATTTTAATGATGGGACTTCATTAATGTGATTAATGAAATAAAAGAAACCTAAGATGTTGTAGAATCGAATTTCAAAATAAAACAGGTAGCTACAGTTCTTGCTTTGCACAGTGGTATATGTGATATATCCTGCACCTTATTCGATGAGGAAAGGACCGAGAATCCCTTCACCGGGAGTGACTCCTTTAGCAATAACTGGCAGATGCTACACACTCGGTTTGTCTTTTGATTGCTTTTAATAGTTTCTTCTTTGCATAGCGATATATATGATATATCCCGCACCTCATTCGACGAGGAAAGGACCGACGATCCCTTCACCGGGAGCGACTCCTTTAGCAAAACTAGAAAAGCATAAAAAACACTCCATTTTAAATTCATTCGATCCTACAACGATATCAAGTTCATTACGCAATAGGTTTTCAGAAAAACCTGTCGTAGCCCTCCGTCATTTCAGATAAGTACTAGTTAGTATTCATGCTACGTTTGTTGACTATGTTAAGGCGTAGTGTGCGGTAGCTAATTAGTGCTTATCTGCATAATCATATGGTGTGATTGGATTAGGGTAGTCGTGCGACTTTGTTGACTATGTTAAGGGTCGTGCGGGTGGGTTTAATTCAATCGGGAAATGACGGGTTGAACTTGACTAGCACTTATGATTTGTTGACTATGTTAAGGTCATATAGCTGGTAGGGGCAAAATATTATCGGGAATTTCAAGTGTTGAAATTTGCAATGAGATTGCATACCTTCTATGAGATAGTTGGATCCTGATACCCGCTGCGAGTAAGAGTTACTCCTGGGAGAGTTTTACATATTACAATTAGCCGATCAAGTAGGTGTCTAGAAAGGTGTCAACGAGGTTACGCCTATGGTAAAACGAGGTTTACATTAATTAGGTTCGTGCGAAAGCACGGGGGACCTCCCTCAAAGTACCGACACTGGCCTGGCTGAAAGATTGGCGAACTTGTAGTGTGTAATTAATCCCGGCTAGTCTTTCCTTTTAGGGTTTGAAGGAAGATTTGATAAAAAGCAGTGGGAGCCATCCTGATTAGATAAAATAATAACCAATCTATTCTTGCAAGAGCGCACGCTGAGTGTTTTCTTCTCTCTCTCTCCAGGTAGCGACCCTATCACGCCTTAATCAAGATAATAAAACGGAATATTGACCGAACCCGCTTGTTATACTGAGATGGGGAACGTTGGTCCCGCTCCAACTTATAATTGTTATAAGACAGAGCAGGAAATTGGGGAATACCAGATTTCCCGTGCCGCCTAAACGAAGAGAGTGCATGCTGATGCATCATCTTCGGGTGTGTTCGTTACAAAGAACTGTTTCTCTGTATCCTCTGCGTCCTGGGTATATGATACCAGATCAGGATCCCAGATATGTAATCTGTTACATAGGGCTACAGCTATGTAGAGAACTGAGAACGGGTGATAAGTTTCATGAGGCAGAAAACGGCGCAAGTGTTGCAGCCAAGTCTGTTGGTCACTATCACCCTGTATTACGAATACATTGATTCTGAACAAATGTTATTAGATACCGAACCTGATATACAAAATCATATCTATCTCTTTATTAGTAAAGAAATGATAAAATTTTGTATAGTTGGATAATGTTTTGAACATTTCCTATATCAAAAGTTGATCGGTTCAGGCACGTTATCTAAAAGCATTGACGTTCTAAATCAAACTGCAGTTCTTTAGTATACAGAACACACACAAGAAGAAGAGTTCAGAAATGAACGAATCCTTCTTGAGGTATTGTAGACTAGGTCAAATCAATGCGACCCGACTGGCTGAGTTACATTCAGATGCATATTTAAATCAGTTTGAATTTACATCTTGTGAAACTCGCCAGTCATGTCACAAAGATAAGATGACCACAGCTCTGTTTATTGTAAACAGAGAAAGAGTTATTGAACTCTTGGGATGATACATGTTGATGTATGTAGGTCCCCTGTCTACATATGCCAGGACTGGTTCTTTGTACTTCGTTATATTCTCTGATAATCTCTCAAGATTCAGACATATGTTCCTGTTGAAACACAAGTCCGAACCTTTTGAGATATTCACGGAATATAAGTTAGAAGTAGAGAACCAATACGGGTATAAGTATTATGTCCTTTGATGAGATCAAGGAGGAGAATACTTGAGCACGAAAATCCTGGATTATTCTAAAGGAGAATGTGATTCTCTCTCAGCATTACTCCTCTGAATACACCATAGCACGATGATATATCGGAGTGGAGCAATTACATCCTATGTGATAAGGTGTGCTCTATGATGAGTAATACTGAGTTACCTTTTTCCTTTTGGGAGTTATGCACTTATGAAGTTGCATACCTATTGAATAGGGTTCCAATCAAATCAGTTGCCTACTATTTCATATGTGATATGGAAAGGGAAGAGCCCATGTCTTAAGCTAGTTAAGATTTGGGGTTGTCCGGCCTATGTTTAAAAGCAAAATCCGGACAAGCTCGAGGCAAGGTCTGTAATGTAGAACTGGAAAGGTTCCAGCTATACAAACTACAGCAGATGATTTGGTAAAACCAAATGATTCAATAGTTACCAACGAACCTCAGCCTCTCCGCCGATCTAGTAGGGTTCCTCACCCACATGAGAGATACTTCTGTTTCGCTATGACAGTGGGAGCGAGGATTGCATCATGAGATGATGACCCAACTAGTTTCGAGCTGGCCATCTGGAGTGGGACTCTGTAAGAATGGCTGGATGCTTCTCGATCTGAGATGGAATCCTTATACACCAACAAAGTATGGACTTTGGTTGCTATATCTGAAGGGTTAAATCCCCATCAGGAGCAAGTATATCTTGAGAAGATTACTTGGTGTAAATAGAAAAGTTGAGACTTTCAAAGCTAGACTTGTTAAAGGTTTTCGTCATCGACCAGGCGTGGACAATGATGAAACCTTTTCAAGTGGCTATGCTTAAGTCCATCCAGATCCTACTTGTCACGGCTACATACCATGACTACGATATCTGGTGGTTGGGTGTCATGACTGCTTTTCTAAATGATATTTTGGAAGAGAGCGTCTATAAGTACACAGCCAGAGGGCTTCGTAGACAGTGGGAGCAGCGGCAACGTGTGCAAGATGCTTTATAAGATAAAGCAGGCATCGCGGAGTTGGAACATCTGTTTTGATGGATTAGTCAAACAGTTTGACATCATCAAAATGGTAGATGAACCTTGTATATACAAAAAGGTAGTGGGGAGTATGGTGATGATCCTCGTAGAGTACGTGGATGACATACTCCTGATAGGGAAGAAGTTTCCTATGCTACGCTCGATCAATCTCCGCATATCATAATGATTCTCCACATAGGATCATGATGATACCTGCTAAATCCTGAGTTTTGGATCTATGAGATAGATCTAAATGGATGTTAGGATACTCACTAGCTGTAGTGAGATGGTATCAGTTGATCCTGGAGAGAATCACTGGAAGGGTTCCAGGGTGATAAAGACGACTGAATGTCAGTCGCAGGCATTGTCTTTACCCTCAGTAAAGGGACGGTATGTTGGAAGAGTTCCAAGCTAGATACCGTGACATACTAGACGATAAAGGCAGGATACATCGCTACTTAAGATGCTACCAAAGAGGCTGTTTGGGTGTATATTGGTTCATGAGATGAACTATATTCCTCCCATCGTATGATAATGGAGTTGTGGCTTATGCCAAGGAACGCCGGTCCCATCAGTGATCCAGACATATTCTAAGGCAGTATCACTTGATCATGGAGATGGATGATCTCTAAGGGATCGAGGTTAGGAGAGTAGACTCAGAGGACAACACAGCGGATCCACTCACAAAGGCCTGTTCCCAGAGAGAGATTATTATGGGATGGTTGAGTATGAGATACTTCAAACCACTGCTACAGATGGCCCTAGTGCAAGTGGGAGATTGTTAGTTATATGTATGCCCTAGAGGCCATTACTATACATAGGATGTATATTGTAGTGGATGCTGGGACATATATAGTGAGGACTTTCTTGCTCGACATGATAGTATGCTATCTGGTTGATCTTTACCTTAACGTGTACACTGATTGTCTCTCTATTACATGTTGGTAAAGCCCTTAGGATGTGTGCTTGACTACCTGGACTATGATGCGGATCATACTAGTGGGGACATGGTAGTCCATAAGTACATCCTTCAAAGTCCCTAGTCGTGGGTGTATCGAGATGGGGCATCGATATACCAGAGTAGACTAGCGTATACCTTCTCGACCCATACAGATGGGCGATGGATGATCCCGTATCCATTAGTGTTTGACATCAAAGATGATATACGGGTGCTCAGTAGAGACTGGGTACACTGGACGGACTCGCCGAGAACTCCCAGATGGTATTATACCTCACGTCAGATGGCAGTTCTCTGGTGACACTGGTACAGAGTACTCTGTTGACCCGAGATCGTCATAGAGTCTTGTGTGGTTCCCACTGTGATTTGATTTCCATCTTACCACATCCAAGAGGGCGTGCAAAACGGTGGTTTTTGGGTACAGTCCCGAGTCACATGGAGACAATGAGCGATAAGAGGCGATTCGTCTCTCCCGGTATAGGGAGTTGATGTTGCGCTGTGTTCGATTGGCTATAACAGGAAATCCCTGGCCAGGGTTGCTGAGATTTACTGGTAAGTGTTACCAGTAGTTTCTCGAATTGTTATAGACCTCATATCGACACGACTTATCAAGCTATTGGGGTCTGACGTTTACCACCCCTAGGCGAGATATGCGATATATTAGACGATCAGACCGGACTGTACGGTAGTGTTACTGGTTGGATTCACTGGAGTGTGAGCGGGCTTGCTCGTCGATCTTCAGATCGCTCAATACCCGAGTGGCCGTTACGTTTAGCAGACCGCTTGCGGCTTGTAGATGTTTGATATGATCATCATCCGCTGCCGGCGTATTGACGAGTCTTTAGAGTCCTACACAGAGGTTTCCTGGCTCAAGCGAAACGAAATAGGAGCGCATATGAGATATGTGCGAGACCGAGAATGATGCATGTATGTGATACCGTATTTCATTCTCGCGATGTGACATTGATCGGTTATATGCGATATAGCCGGGTTATCGGATCAAGTGTTGATTCGATAAGTTGTTACTGATGATACCAGTCGGTTATGTGCGACATGACCGGATCATTGAATCAAGTGTTGATTTAGTGATTTAATGCATAATTATATATTTGATATATTACTTTGCATTAACTAGTATCGGTTCACTTTGAATGGATTTTCTCACTCGGGTGTGCGCATTGCATATGCGATATGATTTTGTGCACTTGCTTGTATCATGTTTGATGATACATGCCTTTTGGTTAAGTGTAAAGAATTAAACCTTGGTTAATGAAATGGTTAGGGTTTACTATTTGATTGTTCATTTATTCATTTGTTTTTATTTTTGGAAAATAAATTGCATAAAATAGAATGGTGGCTTTCTTTTGTTTTTGTTCATGAAGCTTTATGAACTTTTGACTTAGTCACCATTTTGTCTCATGCTTAACCCTAACCAATTCAATTAACTCAAGTTAATTCTCTACACCTAACCATGGTAAGAATTATGATAAGAATGGATTTTTATTTATTCTTTAATTCTTATCATAATACTTATCTTCTTCTTGCTCTTCTTCTTCTTCATTTTTCAAGTGAAGAAAACCAAGCTCCATCAATGGTGATTGTTGGAAAAGAGTGAGAAATCCAATTCTAAAGTCTACCCACTTCCTATTTCTTCATCCTCTACCTCTTGCCAAGTAGTAAAGTGTGTTTTCTTCACAAGTTTCTTGACTTGGTGAAGTCGGAGCTTGATTTAGCGATGCCTCGACGTAGATCATCTTCGGCATGGACATCGATGACCTAGCCCGTCCATTCTCCGATGAAGCCGACGCTAGAGCCCGGGACTTGTTATGGACAGCGAGGAGACTTCATTACGGAGCCGTGGAGGTGGAGCACCGGATCTACAAAGGTTGTATTTCCGTATTCCCTTAGTTAAGTGTTAACTAGTTTACATTTCGCCTAGATTTCTAGCAAACGATCCGTAGTCGGGTCTCTCGGCACCTAGATTTTTTGAAATTGGCATGTTCGATGCCTTGCGAGACCTCACTAGTGTGCCTAGGGACCCTTCACGGATGAGTTTGCTCGTCAGCCTTCCTTTCGCTCAATACCTGGGTAGATGTTACGTATAGCTTGTGCCACTGACGTGCTTGTGGTTAAACCCATATCCAGTGTATTGTCGAGTCTTTAGAGTCTCACACAGTGAGTTTTCACGGTTCAGACGATATGGTGTAGATGACGTATGTTGGGACACACGGGTGTCCGATTAAATATGTGTACAGGATGCACAGATTTTAATCGAACGATTGATAATACTAGCGGTTTAGGATGAAGCCGGATTATTAAATCAGGTTTTGATTTAATAATTTATATATATGTTTATTCTACTATTATTGTTCACTACTCATCTTCTCTCTTGGTTATTCGCATTTTTGTACGAATACGCGTATATGTATTTCGATACGTGTACCGGGAAGTATTTCGTATTTATATGGTATAGCTTCTAGAAATTGGCCACCTCATTATTGATTTTCTTTTTCGAAAATCATTTTGGAAATGAGGTAGAGTGGTGAGTTGGCATGAGCATGGGTCATGGCATGTAGAGAGGTATGGCATGGATTTGTTTAATGGAAATTGAGGAGATATTTTTCCATGGTTGGATTATTGTGGCCATTATTCTTTACATGCCATGCCATCTATTATTGTCTTGATTCATTCTTGACTTGATTCTTCACTTGTTCATTCTCTCTTGAGAGACTTAACTATTTTCCATGGTTGCTCATGCCACATGTTTTCCTCACCTCCTCTTCAACTTCTTGAGTTTCTCTTGGAGTATTTGTGATAAGAGAAAAATTATAGTAACACATTCCTACACCTCCACTCTCCATTACTAGCAACCTTGGAGTATCGGTTGCCTCTCTTGGCGAGGCTGAAGCTTGCATCGTTTCCCTCAGGTGGATGAAGGAAGACTGGCAACCAAACTCGATCCGCGACCTCTAGGAGCTTGGGATGAAGGTTGAAGAACGAAGGACACAGATCAACTCGGTATAACCATCTAACTCCTAGTTTTACATATTGCTAGTATAGGGTTTAGGGTAGATCCGGGCATCGAGTCATTGTAGCGCCAGTTTAGAAAATATTTGTTCCGCATTTAGCCACGGTTTAATGGCCGGGGCACTGCCGTAACCTAACATGGTATCAGAGCCAACTCTTAAACCCTTAGCTAGCTTGTTTAGACGATGTTAAAGTGTCTAAACCGAAATAACTCTGAAACAATACCATGCAGATTCCTGTCTCTGTCGACTTTTTAGAGTCTTCAAATTTTTTTTTTAAACAACTGCAGAAGGCTATTTTAGTGGCAACTAGAACACCCTAAAAATACGAGCCCAAACCGCCGGATTTGACTCGGTGAAACATGCAAAAAAATGGGTGTCGCCGGTTTTATTTTGGAGTTTGGACTTGAATTTTTTACGGTTGTCTAGTCTCTAGAATATTGGTTCAGTGGTAATGTTTGTTTTGCCCATTTTGGATATAGTGTTATCTTTTGTTCTGGGGCAATTTGGGGTGCTTCGAAGTCGATATTTTAATATCGTTTAAAAGTTTACAGAGCATACATTACTATCTGCGATCGTGAATGTCATTAAAGCGGTACAACTTGTCTAATTGCTATATGTTCTTTTAGACAGATTTGCGAACGTGACATTCACGTTGATGTTCTGTGTTGTGTTGTGATTGTGGTTGGATCGTCATGGTGGATAGCTTGGGTGCAATGTTAGTACAGTTTTGTTTCATTTGTACATTTGATATTGCGGGGCGAGCGTCCGACATGTCGACTGCCGTCACTTCCAGTTTGTATATTATTTGTTTGGGGCACGACCGGGTTGAGGTCGATGTCACCCTTGTACATATTATGTTCCTTTCTGTACTAGGATTACCCCGCGATGGAGTGCATGAATAGCCGGGTTCTAGAGTGCAACGGGTCAGCATCTCATGGCGTTAAAATTGAAGGGACTTTACTATAGAATTGGCGGGCTATTCGCCGCACTCTTAGGGGGTATAGGTTGACCCATGGAGGGTTGCCCAAGTCACCGGATTCTATGAAGTGCTGGGCAGCCTATTCACGTTGTTGATTGGGGTTGCCTCACTTCTGGGATTGGCAGGTGACATGCCGCACTCGTAGGGGTCTAGGTTTTCATTGCACAGGCTATCTACAAGACTAGGGGAATGTCGGGTTTCACTTGCGGCTCAAAGGAAATCCGGGGCTTCCAGATTATCCGTTTGTTCTGTGATGCTTATTGCTATTCTGTGATGTTGCTTATATCATGCCTGGGATGATTGTTATATATATATATATATTTATATATATACTAGTAGATGTTGTATATGTTTTGCACCAGCGCTAGTCCAGCCCCCGCTCTGTCGTTAGTTGAGTAACCTAACGGATGATGATGGGGCCCGGTGGCGAATGCGGATGGCATATACGTACATCATATATTTTCGTTCTTTTCTGGTGTGATATGTTTAATTGATGGGACTGTGTTGATTCTGATCAATGCCAGGAAAACAAACATATATATGATGCTGTTGGAACCAAGGTTTTTAAAATCTGATATTACAGACGTTCTCTTTTGCTTTGCATCGTGATATTCGTTTGGGAATATCCTGCACCTCATTCGACGAGGCAAGGGTCGAGATCCCTTTCATCGGGAGTGACCACTTGGGCAGAAGTTTGCGTCAGCGTATTAACTTTACTATAGTCGATTCTTTTGCTTTGCATCGTGGTATTCATCTTGGAATATCCTGCACCTCATTCGATGAGGAAAGAGCGGAGATCTCTTCACCGGGAGTGACCTCTTTAGCAAAAGTTTGCGCCACTATATATTTGCAAAACCACTTGGATTCCTTCAACGATATCAAGTTCATTACATTAAAGGTTTTTCTCTAAAAACCAGCAGTAGCTCTCCGTCATTTCAGATTAGTATTGCTTAGTATCTGTGCTACGTTTGTTGACTGTGTCAAGGCGTAGTGTGCGGTAGCTCTGTAATGCTTTTCTGTCACAGGGATATGTGGATTGGTTAGGACAGTCGTACGGTCATGTTGACTGTGTCAAGTACTCGTACGGGTGGGTTTAATACAGTCAAGATATTTACGGGTTGAACTTGACGAGGACACTTTGATATGTTGACTGTGTCAAGGTCACTTGGGTTCTAGGGGTAAAAACTACATCGGGAGTTTCAAATATACAGGAAACTTGCCAGGCTTGCGCATACCATCTGGAGTCTAGTGACTTTAGTGGCTTCCATCAAGTTAACATGCGATGATAGTTGGATCCCGATTCCCACTGATGAGTTGGTTTACTCCTCGGGTGATTTTAGGTGATCTCGATTAATTCTTCTTTTGGGTTTAGAGGATAATTCGAGGAAACAGTGGGAGCCATCCTGATTAGATAAAGAGATTAACCATTCTGATCTAGGTTAGAGTGCACACTGAGTGTTTCTTTTCTCTCTCTCTCTTTTTTTAGTGCATGTTGCATGCTTCCACAACTCTTGTGAGGCGGCGGAAGCGATAAACGAAAATTTTCTTTGCATACAACACGCACTTAACCCAAGATCTTGTCTAAACCATAACTAGAAAACCCTAACTAGAGATCTTGTCTACTATGTTAGGGATTATACCTTGATGATATGGTCCTTTGGGTCTTCTCTTTGATGCAACTCATTTGTTCCTTGTCTTCTCTTTTGATGATCTCCTTAGCTCCTTTGTGTTAGTGTATATGCCCTAGAGGCCATTACTGTATCATACTAGTTTGTATATTACTTAATGGATGCTTGGGATATTCACCTTGTATATACAATCTTGCTCAAAATAGTAGTATGCTACTTGGTTTGTTTCTACTTCAATGTGTACATGTGTTTATTTTTGTATATCGCCTATACACATTAGTAGAGCCCTTAGGATCTTTGCTTGATTACCAGCGATGTGATGGCCGTCACACTAGTGGGGCTGGGTAATTTATAAGCACATCCTTATGCAGGTCCCTGGTCGCAGGACTATCGAGACAGGGCATCGATACTCCGGAGTAGACCAGCGCATGCGCTTCTCATCCCAGTGTGGGAGACGGTCTGTCCCACAGCCGTCAGTACGTCGTACTTGAGATAGTATGCGGGTGCTCGTTAGGTTATGGGTACACTGGACAGGACTCGTCGGGAACTGACTAGTTGGTATTATACCTATCGTCAGTTATCAGTTCCCAGGTGACATGAGTACAGCTTAGTCCGCTGACTTGACACTGTCACTTCGCCTCGGGTGTGTTCCCACTGTACTTTGATCACTACCCTACCACGGCTCAAAGGAGTCGTGCAAACAGGTGGTGGTTGGGTGCAGTCCCGAAGCACTTGGAGGCAGTGACGGTTAGACAGGATTCGTCTCTCCCGGTATTGGGGGTTGACATCGCGCTGTGTCTAGGAGAGCCATTACACGAGTAGTCCCTGGCCAGGGCAAACGAGATATACTGGTAGGTTTCCAGTGTTATCTCAGGGTGTATTGGGCTTCACTCCGGCACGACTTGTACCGCTATTGGGGAACTGACGTTTACCGCCCCCTAGGCCCGCCATGCGATGTATCAGACGAACAGACCGGACTGTACGGAGAATGTCACACTCAGGCTCAGTAGGAGTTCAGATGGGTTTCGCCTCGTCCGTCTTCTTGTCGGCATTACCTGGGGACCGTTACGCACAGCTAGTGCCGCTTGCGGTCTGTGGTTAAACCCACTGCCAGCGTAGTGTCGAGTCTTTAGAGTCCCACGCAGAAAGCTTTTCGCCTTTAGGCAAAAGAGTAGAGGTCGCATGGTATTGCGACAGGTCGCATGGTTTTGCGACAGGGTTCGGTCACATCCGTGCACTTGTGCACGTACAGTGTCCGGACAGTTTACACTAGCGGGCTTTGGTTTAAGCCAGATCCTAGTGTACCTTATGGGATTGGATTTATCCAGTTTGCATTCGTGTTCCTCGGAACGCGGATGCGGGTGTGTATGCACAGTTGACAGGGAGGCAGAGGCAGCGGATTCTCATTAGGGTTGTTGACAGTTGACCGTTGACTTTTTGACTTTATGCTCAACCCTAATGAGAATATGATATGTGATTAACTATTATATTAATTAAGTATTATGGTGATATGGTTGTTGACTTGTTGACTTTTGTTGACTTGTTGACTTTGGTGACTTGTTGACTTTTGTTGACTTGTTGACCGGTTGACTAGGCTTGACTAGTTGACCATCATGATAACCATGGTTATCATTTTATGCCAAAGACTTTTTCTTGCTTGCTCATTTGAGTAAAATGAGTGCATGACATGATAAGCTTATGGTTGCTTCAAACCATCACATAAGACTTTTTTGATATGATGAGTTATGATCACTTTGGATTATGAGAGGGTGAAAGACAAAAGAGTTGCTCATTCTTTCTTGCTCATTCTCTCTCTTGTTCTTGAGCTCTCCTCTTGCTCTCACCCTCAACCTCTTGCTCCCTCTCTTGATCTATGGTTCTCTTGTCTCATGAGTTGAGAATCAAGAACCATAGATAAAATCCCATTCTAAATCATCTCTACTCATTCTAGTTCACTAGGTTTAGCAAACCAAGTGAACTAGTTTCTTCAAAGAACGAAGAAGGAGCCAAAGGTTGGAGCTTTCAAGTGGATCTATCTTCGGCGTACGGAGACAACGAGAAGGAGCCATCGAACCACCATCGGAGCTTGAAGAGAAGGAGTTCAAGTTTAGGTATAACCATCTTCATCCGAGTAGCTAAATATCTTTAGCTTAGTATGCTAGTTTTAGTTTAGGTAAAGATCCCGACCTAGCTTAGTCCATGTTGCCTCTTGCGTTAAAATTTTGATTTTATACCGTTTCCGCCTCCCCGTAAGAACCGGGGGTCGCAACGTGGACTTACAGTGGTATCAGAGCCTAACTAAACTTATACTAGCTTGGTAGTGAAGTGTAACGAAGTTCGGAACCGGAAAAATCCAAAAACCAAACTTTTACAAAAACTGAGTTTCTGTTGAAATTTTTTTGGCTCAAAATGAAAAACTTTACACTTGTAAATTCGGCTCAGGGTTTTGTGTGAACACCCAAGAAAAACGATACAGTAATTCGTCCAAACCGCCGCCCTTCCGCCGCGCGAGCTAGGCATCCGCCGCGGAACCGCCGCTCTTTGTCGTCTTCTGTACATCGTTTTTCGTGTAGTGTGTGTATGTGTTGGTTTTGGGATTTTTGGAATATATTATATGTGCCCAGATTTTCCAGAAAAGAAATTTCCTTTTGGGGTCCTATAATTCCGTATTTTTTCCGAACTTCACTGCACTTTGACTATGATGGTTATATCTGTGATGTTTGCATGTATTGAACGTCGGCTAATCGCTATAAGTCGATTGGTCGGGGTTATACATGATCTGTAATGTGCTGGAATGTGTATATAAATATGTTGGATTGTCGCGAGTGAATAGCCGGGGGTTGTGAGACGAGAGTTTTCTTTTCTTGCAATTCATGTAAATTTGTAAATTGATGTAATAATTATTTGTATGGCCGCACAACCGGGAAGGGGTTGTAGCCGTCATTGTATAATTTCTTTTTACTGTTTTTGCTCCTAGGATAGACCCATGGAGGGGTGCACAAACTACCGGGTATGCCGAAGTGTCGAGTGGCCAACTCATGGAGATGAGGGAGGTTGCTACGCTTCGGGTACTTGGCGGGTAGTTTGCCGCACCCGTAGGGGTCTTGGGTGGGGTTTTGGCTATTCACCGCGACCGTGTAATATGTTTTTGTTACAGGCTCGTACAAATTACAGATTCCTAGTATATCCAATGTATTTATCTGTGATCTGAAATGTTTATCATTGCAGTATATCTATATATGATATTATTTAGGCGTTGCTTATGTTTTACAGACGCGCTAGCCCAGCCCCCGCTCTGTCGTTAGTTAAGTAACCTAACGGGTAATGACGGGGCCCCGTGGCGAATGCGAATGGCATAAGCGTACGTCATATTTTGGTTGTTTTCTGCAATGGTAGGATTAAATGATGGGACGCATTAAAAGAACTAATGCAAGAATATCACGCATTAAAAGAACTAATGCAAGATAATAAACCAAGTTAAAGTCGTTGGAACACTTTCGAAAAACCACTCGGTTCTTTTCAAAAACAACTTTTAAATGCGGAGCTTGAGCCACTCCTTTTAAAAGCTATCTCGTTCCATCGACCAAATCAAGTTCACTACGTTCACGGTTTTGCCAAAACCATCCGTAGCCCTCCGTCGTTTCGCATGAATAGTCAATAGTATTCAAGCTGTGTATGTTGGCCAAAGTCAAGGCACAGTGATTGGTAGCTATTGGGTGTTCATGTGTAGCATAGATAGATGCGTTGGTTTGGGACAGTCGTACTGCCATTTTGGCCAAAGTCAAGGGTAGGTACGGATGGATCCAAATTAACCTGGATAATGACGGGTAGAACTTGACATGTGACTTATGATATTTTGGCCAAAGTCAAGGTCATAAGAGCATGGGGCAAAAATCCACATCGGGAGTTTCATAAGTACTGAAACTTGCTAGATTTGCATACCATTTGGAGTGTGATGATTCTGGTAGGATTCCTTCAGTTTCGTCACGCAATGATATTTGTATCCCGATCCTACTGTGAGTATATGCTACTCCTCGGGAAATTTCTCACTTAACGATCAATGCTATAAACCTAGTAGGTGCCTAGAAAGGTGTTAGCGGGGCTACGCCCCCAGGGAAAAGAGGTTCTTTAATTAAGGAACTTCGCGAAAGCGTTGGAAAACCTCCCTCGAAGTACCGACACCGGCCTGGCTGAACGGTTAAGCAAGTATTGTACGGTGGGATTGATCCTGACTAATTCTTCCTTTATGGTTTGAGGAGGGATTCGAGAAACAGTGGGAGCCATCCTGTTTAGACAAACTAAAAACCACTCTAAACTTGCAAGAGCATCATGCTGAGTGTTTCTTCTTCTCTCTCCTAATTGCAGCGACCAATCAACATGACTGGACTTAAGTTACTCCTAGATAAAAACAAACTGACAGGGCCAAACTACAAAGATTGGCTCAGGAATGTCAAGATAGCAATCACTTATGACAAGCTGGGGTATCTTCTTACCACCAAAGCTCCCCCTGTCCCTGGTCCAACTTCCAGCGTCGCGGATAAGGAAATCCGTAAGACTTGGGAGATTGATAGCGCGAAGGCCAAATGCCTCCTGCTTGCCTCGATGGACAACGAACATCAGAGGAGGCATGAGAATATGGACATGGAGTACATATTGCTCCATACAAAAGAACTGTATGGAGAGCAATCACGTATCGCAAGATACGAAGCGTCGAAAAAGTTATTTTCGACAAGAATGGCCGTTGGATCATCAGTAGCCGAGCACGTGCTAAAGATGATCGGCTACATTGAGGAGCTCGCTGACCTAGGGATCACATTGAAGAGTGAGCTATATACGGATATAGTTCTCCAGTCCCTTCCTTCCACTTACGCCCAGTTTATACTGAACTTCAACCTACAAGAAAAAGAGGTTGAACTATCAGAGCTCCTCAACATGCTGAGGAGCGCAGAGGGCACCCTACAGAAAGGTAGGGAAACATCCACTTTGTTTGTAGGAGGATCATCTTCTTCTAGGTCCAAGGCGATAGCCAAGGGAAAGAAGAAGAAGGCCCCCGCCAAACCAAGGGGCGGTGTTAGTAAAGTGGATACGAAGGGAAAAGGTAAAGCAACAAAGATAGCGGGGAAGCTTGTGGATAAGGAAGAATGCTTCTATTGTCATAAGAAAGGACACTGGAAGAATGATTGCAGGGCCTGGAAGGCCAGAACACAGGAATTGAAGCAGGTTGCAGCTTCAGCTTCAGGTGTGTATGTTATTGAAAACTGTCTTTCAATAAACTCTACTTCCTTGGTATTGGATACCGGATCAGGATCTCATATCTGTAATTCTTTGCAGGCGTTGAGAAACCGTAGGGTTTTGAAGGCAGGTGACATGACCCTCAGAGTTGCGAACGGAGCTAGCATGGATGCTAAAGCCGTGGGGGACTATCACCTGGGAATGTCAGATAGACATGTTTTGGTTTTGCGTAATTGCTTTTTTGTACCCAACGCAACTTGTAATATCATTTCTGTATCTTTAGTTTCTAAAGAAGGTTATGAATTTGCGTTTGTAAGTAATGTTGTAAACATTCACCTTAATCAAGTTTTGATTGGGTCAGGTACATTGAGTAATGGTATATACGTGTTAAACCAACCACAGATTTTCAACGTCCAGAATACACACAAAAGAAAGTCTCCAGAACTAAATCAGACTTTCTTATGGCATTGTAGATTGGGTCACATCAATGAGAGAAGGTTGACTAAGTTACATACAGAAGGATATTTGAATGCGTTCGAATATCAATCATATGCCACTTGTCAATCTTGTCTCAAAGGAAAGATGACAAAGACTCCGTTTACTGGACATGGAGTAAGAGCGAGCGAGCTCTTGGGACTCGTACACAGTGACGTGTGCGGTCCAATGTATACACATGCCCGAAGCGGACATTCTTACTTCATTACTTTTACGGATGACTTCTCAAGGTACGGTTATGTCTTCTTAATGAAACATAAGTCCGAGGCCTTTGGAAAATTCCAGGAGTATAAGAATGAAGTAGAGAAACAGACCGGCAAAAGTATTAAGATTCTAAGATCGGATCGAGGTGGAGAATACTTAAGTGCCGAGTTCCTGGACTATTTAAAAGAGAACGGAATTCTCTCTCAGCTTACTCCTCCATACACCCCGCAACATAACGGTGTATCGGAGAGACGGAACCGCACCCTATTGGATATGGTGCGGTCCATGATGAGTAACGCTGAGTTACCGCGATCATTCTGGGGGTATGCACTAGAATCAGCCGCATACCTTTTGAACCGAGTTCCCACTAAGACTGTGCCTACCGCGCCATTTGAGATGTGGTGTGGGAAGAGACCCCATCTTAATCACATTAAGATATGGGGAAGTCCAGCTTTTGTCAAAAAGCAGCATGCGGACAAGCTCGAGGCACGCTCAGTACTGTGCAAGTTTGTGGGATATCCAAAGAATTCCAAGGGATATTTCTTCTACTGTGAAGAGGAACAAAAAGTTCTTGTTTCTCGTCATGCCCACTTTCTAGAACACCAGTTCATAGAAAAGGAAATAAGTGGGAGCGCAGTAGAACTGGAAGAAATTCAAGAACCACAGACTGTTACTGAAAGCTTGGTGGAACCAGAGGGTTCAACAGAACAGGACATTCCTACGCCGCTCCGCAGGAGTAGTAGGCAGTCTCATCCGCCCGAGAGATACTACGGTTTTCTCATAGACGGGGATAGAGAGGATTGCATCATAGATTATGATGAGCCTACTAGCTTCCAGCAGGCCGTTCAGAGCGTTGACTCAGTGAAATGGCTGGATGCAATGCGGACCGAAATGGAGTCCATGTACACCAACAAGGTATGGACGTTGGACATTGCTCCAGACGGGGTAAAACCCGTGGGATGCAAGTGGATCTTCAAAAGGAAGATTGGTGTAGATGGACAGGTTGAGACCTATAAAGCTAGGCTGGTAGCAAAGGGTTTTCGTCAAAGACCTGGCTTGGACTACGACGAAACCTTTTCTCCAGTAGCCATGCTGAAATCCATTCGGATCCTTCTTGCCATTGCTGCCTTCCACGATTATGAGATCTGGCAAATGGACGTAAAGACAGCTTTTCTAAATGGAAATTTAGAGGAGTGTGTCTATATGGACCAGCCAGAGGGTTTCATTCAGAGTGGGAGCAGCGGAAAGGTGTGCAAGTTGCTTAAGTCCATCTATGGACTAAAGCAGGCATCGCGGAGTTGGAACATCTGTTTTGATGAGACGGTCAAAGAATTTGGCTTTATCAAAAATCCAGATGAACCATGCATCTATAGTAGATTTGTAGCGAGAACTGTAGTATTCCTCGTTTTATACGTGGATGACATTCTCTTAATAGGAAATGACATTCCTATGCTACAATCTGTCAAGGGGTTCTTGTCACACAGGTTCTCCATGAAAGACCTGGGTGATGCCTCATACATTCTGGGTATCCGGATCTACCGTGACAGATCCAAGAGGATATTAGGACTTTCGCAGTCCAGGTACATCGACACCATACTGAAGAGGTTCAGTATGGAAGATTCCAAGCGCGGTAACCTACCGGCTTGTCATGGGATCACCCTCTCTAAAGAGATGTCTCCCAAGACTGATTTAGAGAGGGATCGCATGTCTATTATACCCTACGCTTCTGCGGTAGGCTCTATAATGTATGCGATGTTGTGTACCAGACCGGATGTAGCTTATGCACTGAGTGTGGTAAGCCGGTATCAGTCTAACCCTGGGGAGAAACACTGGATAGCGGTAAAGAACATTCTCAAGTACCTGAGAAGGACTAAGGAGATGTTCTTGGTGTATGGCGGAAAAGACCTCCAGATCGAGGCCTTTACTGACTCCAGCTTCCAGAGTGACAAGGATGATTCCAAGTCCATGTCGGGTTTTGTCTTTACCCTCAATGGAGGGGCGGTGTGTTGGAAGAGTTCCAAACAGGAAACCGTTGCAGACTCGACGATGGAAGCGGAATACATCGCTGCATCTGATGCCGCAAAAGAAGCTGTCTGGATGAGGAAGTTCTTGAAAGAACTTCAGGTGGTTCCGTCCATTGTTGATCCAATACCTCTGTATTGCGACAACAACGGGACTATAGCTTTAGCGAAGGAACCCAGGTCCCATCAGAGATCCAGGCACATCTTGAGGCGGTATCACCTGATCAGGGAGATCGTGGATCGCCAGGAGATCAAGGTTCGGAGAGTCGCTTCAGAAGACAACACTGCAGATCCATTCACCAAGGCCTTGCCCCAGACTCAGTTCGAGCGGCTGATCGAGATGATAGGTCTTCGATACGCCAGTACATGGCCTTAGTGCAAGTGGGAGATTGTTAGTGTATATGCCCTAGAGGCCATTACTGTATCATACTAGTTTGTATATTACTTAATGGATGCTTGGGATATTCACCTTGTATATACAATCTTGCTCAAAATAGTAGTATGCTACTTGGTTTGTTTCTACTTCAATGTGTACATGTGTTTATTTTTGTATATCGCCTATACACATTAGTAGAGCCCTTAGGATCTTTGCTTGATTACCAGTGATGTGATGGCCGTCACACTAGTGGGGCTGGGTAATCTATAAGCACATCCTTATGCAGGTCCCTGGTCGCAGGACTATCGAGACAGGGCATCGATACTCCGGAGTAGACCAGCGCATGCGCTTCTCATCCCAGTGTGGGAGACGGTCTGTCCCACAGCCGTCAGTACGTCGTACTTGAGATAGTATGCGGGTGCTCGTTAGGTTACGGGTACACTGGACAGGACTCGTCGGGAACTGACTAGTTGGTATTATACCTATCGTCAGTTATCAGTTCCTAGGTGACATGAGTACAGCTTAGTCCGCTGACTTGACACTGTCACTTCGCCTCGGGTGTGTTCCCACTGTACTTTGATCACTACCCTACCACGGCTCAAAGGAGTCGTGCAAACAGGTGGTGGTTGGGTGCAGTCCCGAAGCACTTGGAGGCAGTGACGGTTAGACATGATTCGTCTCTCCCGGTATTGGGGGTTGACATCGCGCTGTGTCTAGGAGAGCCATTACACGAGTAGTCCCTGGCCAGGGCAAACGAGATATACTGGTAGGTTTCCAGTGTTATCTCAGGGTGTATTGGGCTTCACTCCGGCACGACTTGTACCGCTATTGGGGGACTGACGTTTATCGCCCCCTAGGCCCGCCATGCGATGTATCAGACGAACAGACCGGACTGTACGGAGAATGTCACACTCAGGCTCAGTAGGAGTTCAGATGGGTTTCGCCTCGTCCGTCTTCTTGTCGGCATTACCTGGGGACCGTTACGCACAGCTAGTGCCGCTTGCGGTCTGTGGTTAAACCCACTGCCAGCGTAGTGTCGAGTCTTTAGAGTCCCACGCAGAAAGCTTTTCGCCTTTAGGCAAAAGAGTAGAGGTCGCATGGTATTGCGACAGGTCGCATGGTTTTGCGACAGGATTCGGTCACATCCGTGCACTTGTGCACGTACAGTGTCCGGACAGTTTACACTAGCGGGCTTTGGTTTAAGCCAGATCCTAGTGTACCTTATGGGATTGGATTTATCCAGTTTGCATTCGTGTTCCTCGGAACGCGGATGCGGGTGTGTATGCACAGTTGACAGGGAGGCAGAGGCAGCGGATTCTCATTAGGGTTGTTGACAGTTGACCGTTGACTTTTTGACTTTATGCTCAACCCTAATGAGAATATGATATGTGATTAACTATTATATTAATTAAGTATTATGGTGATATGGTTGTTGACTTGTTGACTTTTGTTGACTTGTTGACTTTGGTGACTTGTTGACTTTTGTTGACTTGTTGACCGGTTGACTAGGCTTGACTAGTTGACCATCATGATAACCATGGTTATCATTTCATGCCAAAGACTTTTTCTTGCTTGCTCATTTGAGTAAAATGAGTGCATGACATGATAAGCTTATGGTTGCTTCAAACCATCACATAAGACTTTTTTGATATGATGAGTTATGATCACTTTGGATTATGAGAGGGTGAAAGACAAAAGAGTTGCTCATTCTTTCTTGCTCATTCTCTCTCTTGTTCTTGAGCTCTCCTCTTGCTCTCACCCTCAACCTCTTGCTCCCTCTCTTGATCTATGGTTCTCTTGTCTCATGAGTTGAGAATCAAGAACCATAGATAAAATCCCATTCTAAATCATCTCTACTCATTCTAGTTCACTAGGTTTAGCAAACCAAGTGAACTAGTTTCTTCAAAGAACGAAGAAGGAGCCAAAGGTTGGAGCTTTCAAGTGGATCTATCTTCGGCGTACGGAGACAACGAGAAGGAGCCATCGAACCACCATCGGAGCTTGAAGAGAAGGAGTTCAAGTTTAGGTATAACCATCTTCATCCGAGTAGCTAAATATCTTTAGCTTAGTATGCTAGTTTTAGTTTAGGTAAAGATCCCGACCTAGCTTAGTCCATGTTGCCTCTTGCGTTAAAATTTTGATTTTATACCGTTTCCGCCTCCCCGTAAGAACCGAGGGTCGCAACGTGGACTTACACTTTGGATGTTGCCGATGTCCTCAATTTCCGGCCACCTCAAGACCTAGATGATCTACGCGAGAGCTATCGTGCAAGCTACAAACTCTTCACAAGATTTTAACCTAGATATCAAGTTTGCTAGAAGAGATCACTAGGATGATGTAGAGATTGTGAATATGGATTATGTTTAACCCTAAGCTTTTGATTCACATCACATGTGAAGGGTAAAGCTTAGGATGAAGGAGGGGGAGAGAAGAAGGAGAGAGAAAGGCTTTTTGATAATGAGTGAAAATCAAGCATGACGAAGATATGGCACAAATGAAATAATTGAAGCATGTATTAAAAAACTAGCACCATGCTTCAATAGTAACATCAAACCAATAAAATATAATACAAGCCATTCTGACAACCATGCTTAGAATTTCTTAATTTCCACCTCATTTATTTATTTTCACAAAATAAAAAATGTAATTATGAGATGCCACCTTCTAGAAGGTATTCTTGTAACAATTACAAGAATACCCCTCCTCCTTATACTGTATACCGTATTCGTATACCCGTACCCGAACTCCGAAAAATACGAATATATATAATCCAATAATATAATACCGGTATCCGGCTTAATCCAATGCCTACCAGTATTATCCTTCCGATCATTATTCCTGTAACAATTACATGAACATGATCGAAACCCTGCCGTAACACCTTACGGCTGCCGTAACAACTTACGTCCTCTACATCTTTTGCCTGAACGAGGGAACCCTCCGTGTGGGACTCAAAAGACTTGATAGTACGCTGGCAGTGGGTTTAACCACAAGCACGTCAGCGGCACTAGCTATGCGTAATGGCTACCCAGGTACATGACGAAAAGGTGGCCGACGAGCGAACTCATCACAACCCTAACGAGCTTATAAGCAACACTTACCGTACAGTCCGGTCTCATCGTCTGATACGTCGCATATGAAGTCTAGGGGTGGTCAATGTCAGACCCCAGTAACTTTATAAGTCATGCTGATTTACAGCCCATAACGGTTCGAGAAACTACTGATAACACTTATCAGTAAATCTCGATAACCCTGGCCAGGGATTTGCTGTTATGGCCGATCAAGCATAGCGCGACATCAACTCCCTATACTGGGAGAGATGAAACCCCTCCTATCGCTCACTGCCTCCATGCGATTCGGGACTGTACCCAAATTACACTTATTTGCATGACTCAGTAGAGCCATGGTAGGGTGGAAATCAAAGCACAGTGGGAACCACACAAGACACTATGACGATCTCGGGTATACAGACTAACCTGTACAAGTGTCACCAGAGAACTTCTATCTGACAATAGGTATATATACCATCTACGAGTTCTCGGTGAGTCCTGTTCGGTGTACCCATTCTCCAATGAGCACTTATGTACAATCTTTGATGTCAAATAACAAAGTATATGGGATCATCAATCGCCCTCCAAGGGTCAAGAAACGTACACACTAGTCTACTCTGGTAATATCGATGCCCTGTCTCGATATACCCTCGACTAGGAACAATTAAAGGATATGCTTGTAGACTGCCCAGGCCCCACTAGTATGATCTCCATCATAATCCTGGTAGTCAAGCATAATCCTATGGGCTTCATCAACATGTATATAAAGATATGAAATACAACACATTATACGTTAAGATATAGACAAACCAGATAGAATACTATCATTTCGAGCAAAGATTGTTTCTGTACATATACATGCCTAGCATCCTATACAATACAGGCCTCTAGGGCATACATATCAAACAATCTCCCAATTGCACTAAGGCATGTAGTTGGTGCAATAAGTACCCACAGTCTTCACTAGAACCAGTTGCCGGCGTACCGCATACCCAACAGCTCGAACAGTTTCTCAAACTGGACTTGAGGGATAGCCTTGGTGAATGGATCTGCTGTGTTGTTTTTCATGTCTACTCTCCGTACCTCGATGTCCTTGCGATCCACTAACTCCCTGATGAGGTGATACCGCCTCAAGATATGTTTGGATTTCTGATGGGACCTTGGTTACTTCACCAAAGCCATGGCTATATTGTTATCGCAATACAGAGGTATTGGATTAGCAATGGATGGAACCGGCTGAAGTTTAGAAATGAACTTCCTCATCCAGACTGCCTCTTTCGCGGTATCATTAGCAGCAATATACTCAGCTTCCAACGTGGAGTCAGCGACGGTATCTTGCTTGGAACTCTTCCAACATACCGCCCCTCCATTTAGGATAAATACAAACCCTGAGATGGACTTACTATCATCCTTCTCGCTCTGGAAGCTGGAGTCGGTAAAGCCCTCCATTTGGAGATCTCTGTTACCATACACCAAGAACATTTCTTTAGTTCTTCTCAAGTACTTCAGAATGTTCTTCACAGCAGTCCAGTGTTTCTCCCATTGGTTGGATTGATACCTGCTCACTGCACTCAGTACATAAGCTACATCTGGTCGAGTACACAACATCACATACATTATAGATCCTACCGCCGAAGCATAGGGTATAATGCTCATGCGAGCCCTCTCCTCATCAGTCTTTGGAGACATCTCTTCGGAGAGGGTGATCCCGTGACAAGCGGGTAAATTACCCCTCTTGGAATATTCCATACTAAACTTCTTTAGTATGGTGTCAATATATCTCGATTGGGACAATCCCAATAATTTCTTAGATCTATCTCTATAGATCTTAATCCCTAGAATGTACGAGGCATCACCCAGGTCTTTTATGGAGAACCTCTGCGATAAGAATAGTTTGACCAATTGTAGCATAGGAATATCATTTCCTATCAAGAGAATGTCGTCCACGTATAATACGAGGAATGTAGCAGTACTCTATACAATCCTTTCATAAATACATGGTTCATCTAAATTTTCGATAAAACCAAACTCTTTGATTGTATCATCAAAGCAGATGTTCCAACTCTGTGATGCCTGCTTTAATCCATAGATGGATTTAAGCAGCCTGCATGCTTTTCCGCTGCTCCCACTATCAATGAAGCCTTCTAGTTGATCCATAAAAATGCATTCTTCTAAATCACCATTTAGAAATGCCGTTTTCACATCCATCTTCCAGATCTCATAATCAGAGTGAGCAGCTATAGCAAGCAACATCCGAATGGATTTGAGCATCGCGACTGGTGAAAAGGTTTCATCATAGTCCAAGCCTGGTCTTTGACGAAATCCTTTTGCGACCAGCCTAGCTTTATAGGTCTCCACCTGACACCCCACACCGATATTTCTCTTAAAGATCCATTTGCACCCTATGGGTTTTACTCCAGAAGGTGCATCCTCCAAAGTCCATACTTTGTTGTTGTGCATGGATTCCATTTCGGATCTCATGGCATACAACCACTTCACTGAGTCACTACTCGTGATAGCTTGCTGAAAACTAGTAGGGTCATCATCATCCATGACGCAATCTTCTCTATCACCATCAATTAGAAACCGTAGTATCTATCAGGTGGGCGAGAAGTCCTACTAGATCTACGAAGTGGCTGAGGTTCGTCGGGTTCTATTGAAACCTCAGGTTCAACCAAATCATTGGTAATTGTTTGTATATCTAGAATTTCTTCCAGTTCTACCGTATTGCCAACAGTATCATTTTCTATAAATGTGGCATACTGAGAAACAAACACCCTTTGTTCCTCCTTGTGGTAGAAAAGATATCCATACGAGTGTTTAGGATATCCCACAAATCTACTGAAAACCGATCGTGTCTCGAGTTTGTCCAGATTCTGCTTTTTCACATAAGCCGGACAACCCCATATCTTAACTCTTTTAAGAGATGGTCTCTTCCTATACAATATTTCATATGGAGTGGTAGACACGGGTTTGGTCAGAACCCTATTCATTAGATAAATCGCAGTCTCCAAGGCGTGCACCCAGAATGATATTGGTAACTCAGCATCACTCATCATAGATCGTACTATATCTAATAGGGTACGATTCCTCCTTTCCGATACACCGTTGTGCTGTGGTGTGTACGGAGAGTGAGCTGAGAGAGAATCCTATTCTATTTTAGGAAATCTAGAAACTCTGAGCTTAGATACTCACCTCCTCGAAACGATCGAAGTTTCTTGATACTTAAGCCTGTTTGTTTTTCTACTTTAGATTTATACTCCTTGAATTTTTCGAAGGCTTCGGACTTATGTTTCAACAAGAACACGTACCCGAATCTCGATAAATCATCAGTGAAAGTTATGAAGTACGAAAAACTACCTCTTGCATGTGTAGACATTGGTCCATATACATCACTATGTATGAGGCCCAAGAGTTCAGTAGCTCTTTCTCCGTGTCCAGTGAATGGAGATTTGGTCATTTTACCTTTGATACAAGACTGGAAAGTCGCATAAGATTTATATTCAAACGGGTTTAAATATCCATCTATACGTAGCCTGGTTGGTCTTGTCTCGTTAATATGACCAAGTCTACAATGCCAAATGAAAGCTTCATTTATGTCTGAAACCTTTCTTTTGTTTGTGTGTTGTATATTGAAAACTGTATGCTGGTTTAGGACGTATATCCCGTTATTTAATGTACCAGACCCAATCAACTCTTGATTAAGGTTAATGTTCATAACATTAGATTACAATAAAGAATTATATCCAGTATTGTCCAACAACGATACATGTATAATATTACATAACATCGAAGCTACAAAATAACTCTTGGCTATAGTGCCCTCAAGGCAATTAACGTAGTCACAGGCAGGTGATTATATTGATTGAGTGGGGACCTATACCGGTGGAACAGTCTTACTCGAGATGATAGTATGCTATCTGGTTTGTCCTTATCATCATATACATGTTGATAGAGCCCATAGGATTCTTGCTTGACTACCAGCATTATGATGGCGATCATATACGTGGGAACTGGGGGTCTATAAGCACATCCTTAAATGTCCCTAGTCGTGGGAGTTTCGAGACTGGGCATCGATACTGCAGAGTAGACTAGTGTATGCTAATCGAGACCCCGACGAGGGGCGGTGGCCAGGTCTCACAAGCCATTGGTGTTAGTTTGTTCACCTAAGATAGTATACAGGTGCTTATTGGGTTATGAGTACACTGGACGGACTCGTCGGGAACCTACTAGTTGGTATTATACCTATTGTCAGATAGCAGTTCCCAGCTGACATGTGTATAGGTTAGTTTGTCGACCTGAGATCGTCATTTGTCTCGTGTGAGTTTCCACTGTGCTTTGATTACTACCCTACCACGGCTCAAAGGAGTCGTGCAAACAGGTTTTAGTTGGGTACAGTCCCGAGCCACATGGAGGCAGTGAGCGGATCATCGAGAATTCGTCTCTCCCGGTATTGGGGGTTGATGTCGCACAGTGCACGGGTGGCCATCACCAGAAATCCTTGGCCAAGGTAATCAAGAATTATTGATTCGGATCGATAGTTTCTCAAGTGGTGATGGGCTTCATACCGACACGAATTATCGTGTTATTAGGGGTCTGACTTTATCCACCCCCTAGACCCGATATGCGGTACTCTTAGACGAACAGACCGGACTGTATGGATATTGTCACTGTTAGGCTCAGTAGGGTTCCTGGATAAGTTCGCTCATTGGCTTCCCTTTCGTTCAACACCTCAGCAGCCGTTACGCACAGCTAGTGCCACTGACGTGCTTGTGGTTAAATCCACAGCCAGCGTATTGACGAGTCATTAGAGTCCCCCATAGACAGTTTCCCAAGTTCGGGCGAAATGTTGTAGAGGCCGTATGGTTTTATGGCAGGGTTCGAACATACACGTGCACTTATGCACGTGTCATGGTTCCGACAGATAATACTAGTTGGTTTTGGTTTAAGCCGGATCCTAGTATTATATTATGTTGGAATACTTTTGTCTCGTTGTATTCATATTCGGTCGAAATACAAATGCGGGTATGTATATACAGTTGTGCGTTAATCCTGTAATTCGTTACGGGATTATTTTTGAAGTTGCCAGTTTTTCTCCGCTTAATTAAAAATTAGTTTTTAATGTTTAATTATTGGTTAATTTGTGCTTTCATTTTTTGGCCATATTATCTTTTTCTTGTCTTTGCCGAAATTAATGTGAGGGATGGGTCAATGGAAGCATGGGGAAATGGCTTAGAGTGGGTGAGCTTTGAATAAGCATGGGCTTGCTTATGAGGTGG
This sequence comes from Agapanthus africanus, assembly GCA_030015575.1. Classification (NCBI taxonomy): domain Eukaryota; kingdom Viridiplantae; phylum Streptophyta; class Magnoliopsida; order Asparagales; family Amaryllidaceae; genus Agapanthus; species Agapanthus africanus. The sequence continues at coordinate 191,480,322 of CM057345.1, forward strand.
CTGCCAATTTTGATTGGAGAGGGGATTTTTTATTGGTGTGGCTTGGGTTACACTCACCTCATGATTCATATACTCACCCTCCCCACATTTTCCAGCAAGCTTTCTTAGAATTATGGCCGGCCTCCATTGAAAGTGCACACAAAATCCTTTAGCTCATTTTGAAGTTCATGTTCTCTTTTGATCTCCATATTTTGGCAAATTCAATTAACCTTCACCTAATTCATTGGGTATCTTGAGACAAAGTATTCTACACTCCCTTTACTTCATTCTTGGACATGTCGGCTAGCAAACTTCATGTCCGAGTTGCCTCGATTTTGAGGCGGGAGCCCGTATAAAGATTCGTTGACGTGGTGCCACTTCGACGAGGAGAGGAGACCGGAGATCGAGCGAGATCGGAGTTGCCACGAGGAGCATGGGATGATGGCTAGAGACCAAAGGACACGGATCGATCGGTATAGCCATTCTAACTTCTTTTGTTGTTTGCTTGTTTGGGTTAATGGAACGATTCGGGTATTTGGTTGTGGTAGCGCCGGTTTGTAAAAAGTTTTTGTTCCGCATTTGGTATCGGATTGACGACCGGGGCGCTGCCGTAACCGAACATGGTATCAGAGCCACCCATTAACCGTAATCTAGCTTGTTTAGACAATGTTAAAGTATCGAAAACGAAACAAATCCCAAACACCACTACTGAATTAGCAGTTTCTGTTGTTTTTCGAAGTGTCTAGAAAAATTATTTAAACATGTGCAGAAGACTACTCAAGAGACCATAAGACCACACCCCAAAGACTGACCCTACCCCTCGGATTTTGGCCGAACCCAAACTCACCAAAACCGAGGTCGCCGACCAGTTGATCTCCTCTGGGGTTTATTTTTGGGGTATTGTCTTGTCTCTGTGGTTTTGGTTCAGTGGTGTTGTTTGTGTAGCCCAGTTTGATAATGTTTTATCAGGTTGTTTGGGTTATTCGGGGGTTATTTCGAATTCGATATTTTCGAACATTGTTTAAAGTTTGCAGTGCATTATATTTCTATCTGTGACCGTGAATGTCATTTGATCAGTAAATCTTGTCTAATCGTTATAGTTCTTTTAGACGGATTTGTGAACGTGACATTCACGTTGATGTTCTGTGTTGTGCTGTATTGTTGCGAATTTGTCGTGGTGGATAGCTTGGTGCAATATTAGTGCTTTTTAGTTTTATTTGTACATTTGATATTGCGGGGCGAGCGTCCGACATGTGGACTGCCGTCACTACCTGTTTGTATATTATTCTTTTGGGGCACGACCGGGTTGAGGTCGATGTATCCGTTATATATATTTTCTTTTCTGTACTAGGATTACTCCGCGGTGGACTGCACAGATAGCCGGGTTCTGGAAGGCAACGGGCCCGCATCTCATGGCTTTGAGACGGAGGGGGCTTCACTTTATAATTAGCAGGCTATTCACCGCACTCGTAGGGGGTACAGGTTGACCCAAGGCGGGGTGCTCAAGTTACCGGATTCCGTGAAGTGCTGGGTGGTCCATTCACTTTGCTGAAGGGGGCTGCCTCGCTTCATGTTTTTTTGGGTAACGTGCCATACTCGTAGGGGTCTAGTTTTTCATTGCACAAGCTATCCACACGATCAGGGGAACGTCGGGTTTCAGTTGCGGCTCAAAGGAAACCCGAGGCTCCCAGATTATCTTTATTGTTCTGTGATACTTATTACTTTTCTTTGATGTTGCATTTATCACACCTGGAGCAATGATTGATCGCTATGTTTTGTACGTATGTGTTTTAAAATCAAAGTTAAGAATATACCTCAATCAATAACGGTGTCACTTCGTAGCTAGCCGGTTGAGTACGAGTCGATCCACAGGGAGAGGGATCCCTTTTCTTTATGTTTTAATGAGTTAAGTCCAAAAAATTGGTGGTTTTGTTTTAGGATCTAAGAATGAGATAAATGGTTATAAAAAGCTTGCTAGGGTTAGGTTTAGGTTAGTTCGAGATAGGGATCTTCTCGCTTCTATATGAATAAGGGTGTTAGGGTAATCGGCAACAACGAGGATTAGCACGACTGGGAAGAAACTAAGTTTCTTCCTTTTAGTCCTTGTCCGTCCGTTCTTGGCTCTTAGCCCTAACCTCCAGTTAATTCAATCACACCCGGTCTAACTAGGAAATCACCGCTATCACGTAGGATAGGGTGCTGTTGTGAGCGGTGTGTGGTTGATTTAAAAAGAGTCCTTTTAATAAAATTATATGGGCAAAGAAAGGAGTGAGAGAGTTTTCCATCTCTCAAACCTTCCCTATCCTAACCCTAACAAGAGAGGGATTACTCACTCATTAGGAAAGTTATGATCAATGAAATTCATATTTTTTTATAATTTTTATATAAGAAAACTAAATAGCAGATATTAAAAGAACAGATAAAAATTGCAAGAATTAAATTCAGATAATAAAAGAATGCGAGATAAAAATAAAAACTCTTACTTTATTGATGACCTCAAGAACGCATTACAATTGAATTTAGATCTAGAAAAAAGGTAAAGAGAGGCATCAGATGAAAGGCACCCTTTATTTGTCTTTGAGCCCTCCTATTTATAGATGGGAAAAACCCTAGGTTTACATTCTGATCCATACATGAAATTACAAAACAACCCCAAAGACCGAGTCAAAGCACCGACACCCTACCGACACGTGTATTGCACGGCCGCGGAACCGCGGCAGAATAGCCTTTTTGGCCACGGATCCGCGGTCATTTGGTGGGCTCATGGGCCCAATTCTTTAGGGTTTCTTCAAGTTGCTTCTATCTTCTGTTTTCTTCACTCGGTCTCTCAGAATCTCTTCAATTCTCTTGCAGATATTCAACAGTGGACTTTTTACCGTGAGCTTTACGTTGAAGTTTTGAATCTTGTGCTGCCCTTGAACTTTGTGCATTGAACTGTCCAATGAATTTCAGTTGTCCTTTGAAACGGTGGGCGGCATCATACGGATTTATCTATTGTTGGTCGTAGTCTCATATTTGTAGAGTATTTTCATGAATTTCTCTGTAATGATCTGAGAACCTGTAACCTGCAACTATTTAGCATACATGAATCAAAAGCACCTATTTATTTGTAATATGATTAAGAATAGACGATATAATAATGTAAAATTCTGATATGAACAAATACCCCCAAACTTATCTTTTGCTCGTCCAGAGCAAAGCCAATTTTATTCTCAAAAAAACCTAAGCTCACTTTCACAAGGAATCACGATTGAACTGAGCTCGTGCAACAAGCCGTTAAACCTCTTGGTGTCCCTAGTAGGAGGAGTGTTGTCTCCTGAGGGTTTTCAGCGGATACTATCCACAAAATCCGATCAATTTGGCATGTTGACTTTCATTCTTCAATTCGGTGTTTTAGAAAGAAATTCTATTATCTTCAACTTAGAAATCATCAACCCATATTTTTCACGCTTCCTTTTTATTTAACTTAAGATCGTATATGTTCTGTAACTTTATTTAGCTTTTAGCATATTTTGAATTTTCCTTCTAAGGTTCCATCTCAACTTAAGAATTTTTATCATCTCTACTGAAAATATAAGCCCTACCTTTCATTCCTATCTCTCATCCAAACCCCAATCATATACCCCTACGTGTGTGTATATATCATCCCTACACTTGGAAATTCAATTCAAGCTATCATACTCTTGTCCATCATCCAAAGTACTTTTAATTGGTGAATTTTAGATGAAATTGCTCACCCATTCTTCATGCGACCGTTAATACTTCTTGAGGTACTAACGACCGATTACAAAATGTGTTCGCGCATTTAGGCGTAATTCCTCGTCTTGCAATACCTAAGGCTTAGCACTGACTCCCAAACCAATCGGTCTAAGGCACTAGGTGATAAAGCACCCTTGCTATATTTTTTTTATGCTGCCTTAATTAATTACAATACCAGTGTTAATTTTTTTATGTCTTTATTCACCACTTATAATTTTATTTTATTTTCCTTCATACTAAGGATTTTAGACAAGAGCATTTCAAGGTATCCTCTACTATTCCAAGTTTCAAGGTGCGTGTTTGTGCAAGTTGTAGGGTATATATTTTCAGAATTTAGACTTAAGGTTCAAAATTATTTTTCAAACTTACACTTTAAATAAAAAATTCAATACTCTTCCCTTATTTTGACTTGGCCCAAGAACTGAACACAAAATTTGCCTATTTCTAAATAAACTACAAGGACATATATCTTCTACAGTTAAACTTTAAGAAATGTTATTTTTGGGGTTTTTAATTTCCAAAGTTTAGGATCTAGTTTTTCCCTAATATTCAACCGTCATGTTAAACTTAAGTCAAATATGGCCAAAATTGAACTTTTCAATTTTTATAATTTTTTTAATAATTTTTTTCAATTTTTATGTGTTTTAAAATAAATATGCAAATGCAAAAATATACATATGATGAGAAGGAAGAAAGCTTACCGAGCACAGCCCCAAACTTAAACTTGACAGTGCCCTCACTGTCAGGCTACACCAAGAGGGTAAAAATTGTAGGCACTCCCCCCACTTTTAATTTTTATTTTTATTATTAACAGAAAACAACAAAATATATATGTTGGGGTAAAAATTTACACCACGGTTGACTGAGTCAAAGTCAATGTCAACCCCAAGCCAGGTGGGCCCAAGCCCGGGTCAAGTGGGCCCATGCCCAGGTCGAGTCCGAAACGTGAAGCGGCCGACCTTCCCCATGCTAAAATATAAATCATGTCATAAATAATTTTTATGTAATTTTTTATGCATGATTGTAAACAAAATGGGCATAAAGCCAATATTTTGTAAGCCCATGGCTTATGTGCAAAAATGAAATGGCACATGAGCCATGGGATGGCAAAATGCCATTTTGTGAAGCCCAAGGGGCTATGTGTAAAATGTATGGCCTATAAAGGCAAGGATAATGAAATATCCCAACAACTTTCTCTCTCTAAAAAAAAAAGTTTTCAGATCTGAGATCTATTCTTCTTCTTCAAGTTTCCAAAACCTTCTTCTTTCTCTTGAATTAAATCAAGAGTTTTACTCCTCTTTTTATAAAACAAATTAGTTTTTCACCACAAAACCCACAAAGGGGAACTTGGATCTGTCATCAGATCTTAAAAAGGAGAGATTTTGAGATTTCACATCTCTTGATCTTCAAGATCCAGCAAGCAACAGGAGGAAGAAGAAGAACATCTTTCATTAAACCCCCAAAGAAAAGAATACATTCAGGAGTCCAACTCCTCTCTGATTTCTCTTTTGAGAAATCTTTTTTTTTTAGGCTAAAAGCCTCTTATCCTCGCCAGCGCGCAGCGCAAGTGCGCAAAGCGCCCGCGTGCCGACACGTGGCGCGCGCACTTGCGCACCTGCGCGCTTGCGCAAGGGTGCAAAGCGCCCGCGTGCTTGCGCACCTGCGCGCTTGCGCAAGTGCGCAAAGCGCCCGCGTGCCGACACATGGCGCGTGCGCGCTTGTGTACCTGCGCGCAGCGCTCTTGCGCAAAGCGCCCACGTGCCAACACATGGCGCGCTTGCGCCTGAGCGCACAGCACCTAAGCGCACAGCGCTCAAGGCGCTGGCCCCACGCATCCCTTGGATGCCTTTTCCCCCTCTTTTTATGTACATACATATACATATATATATGTATACAAACTCACACATATACATACTCCGCAACATTCTCCCCCTCCAAAAAATTTTCGGGCCAGGGCGCTGCCCCAAACCCCGCAAGGGGGCTGCTAGCCCCCTTGACCCCCAGCCCGCTATCTGGGTAGCGGGACCCCCGTAAAAACTCTGCGTGGCTCCCGATATATCCAAAACCCCCCTGTTCCCCCAATCAGAGCAAGGCTCTGCTTAAATTTTGAAAATTCAAATTTTGAAGCAACGCTTCAGTTCCCGTGCGCTGCGCGCAACGCGCCACGTGTCAGAAGTTGACACGGCAGCACAACGCCCAAGGTCGTACGTCCAATCAGAGCAAGGCTCTTTAAAAAACATAAGCAACGTTCAACTGCGCAAGCGCACGGCTGCGCGACACGTGTCTGCGCAGTTGCGCAAGCACAACTGCGCAAGCGCACGGCAGCGCGACACGTGTCTGCGCAGTTGCGCAAGCGCACGGCTGCGCGACACGTGTCTGCGTAGTTGCGCAAGCGCTGTTGCGCAAGCACACCGCTGCGCGACACGTGTCACACGCTGGTGAGTTGCGCAACAACAGAGTGAAGATTTAAGGATATTTTTCTGTTCTTGTTTAAACAAGAAGACTTCTTCTGTAAAACAGGGGCTTTTGGATCAAAGATCCGACGGTGGGGAAAATTCCCCAAATCACTCAGAAAAGTTCTTTTTAACAAATTTAACTAATTTTTGAGCACTATAAAAAGGACCCCAGACCCCATTTCAAAAGGACAGAGAGAGAATTTGGATTAAAAAAGAAGAAGAAGAAGAGAACTTCTTGAGAACACAAAGAAGAAGGTAGAAACCTTTGAAATAAGAGAAAATTCTCTAAGGAATAGATCATTGATCTAAAACACAAAATCAGTGATCTTCAATAAATAAATAAAAATAATAAAAAATAGTGCCTTGCACTTGCTAGGGAACCTCTGGTTCTCTGAGATAGAAAAAAAGAAAAGATTTTCTTTTCTTTCTTTTCTTTGATCTAAATTTAGATCATTAAAAAGTGCTCTGCACTCATTTTCATGAATCTAAAAGATTCTTGGTGCTTTGCACTATTTGAAGGGCCAGGCCCAAATTAAAAGACCTAGCAGGCCAAAATAAATTGCAAAGCAATAAAAGGGCTGAGCCCAAATAAAATTGATGCTCTGCATCATTCATAAAGAACAGAGCCCAAAACAAATTGATGCCCTGCATCTTTTCTGGGCAAAGCCCAAATAAAAATAAAAGGAAATGCAAAAGCAATGTTGGACATTTTTTTTATTGGACTTAGCCCAATCGTGGCCATAAGTCCTTAAATTAAATTGGCTGAGCAAAATGGCTCTCCTAAATCAATCTACATCCGGTTCGAGGGTACATCTCCGAACTCCTTTGACATCCATCGTTGTAATTCCTCAACGACGTCAAAGAGGTGACGGGTCCTAACGGCCACACACCCAACAGCGGACCGAAATGTCCTTAAACTAATATCGGACCGAAACGTCCCTAAACTAACATCGGACCGAAACGTCCCTAAACTAATATCGGACCACCACGTCCCTAAACTGGCACAATAGAGCCCAAATGCTCTTTTATCGGATCTAAACGGTCCCGTTAAGTTGATCTTAGTCTCGAACTGGACTAACGTATCCTTAACAGACGTTTAAGTTGATCTTAGCCCCAAACACGGCTAACGTATCCTTAAATATTCAAATGGATTATAAAACTCCTAATCAACTCTGGTTCGAGGGTACATCTCCGAGCTCGTCTGATACATGTCGTTGTAATCCTTCAACGACGTCAGAGAGGTGACGAGTCCCAATGGCCATACAATAAATTAATCACTACGTTGAGTTGATCTTAGTCTAAAACAGGACTAACGTATCCTTGACGAACGTTTAAGTTGATCTTAGCCGCAACGCGACTAATGCGTCCTTAAACTGAAAACACCAAACCCAAATCTAAGTAAATACGGATTTGGACTAATCCACGTCCTACGGGCGACGGCATTACTCAGTCTCCGTATACAATCCACGGGCAACCATAAACAAAATGAACACACACGACACGAAGTGAAATTCTGGAGAAGGAGAAAGTTGTTACCGCGATGCGGTAGCATAATTAACTGCAGGGGCTTGCGCCTGCAGGGAAGAGCGTCCCCATAATCAAAAACCCCTCATCCTGATGGGGAATCTGACGAAGTCTGCTACATCGGCCGCATCCGTCTAAACCTCCGACACACGGTGCCATAAATCAACTTGGCATCTTCGGAGAGGTAGACGGATAAAACCAAATAGCATCTGCCTCGAACCTCAGGCATGGACGTCCCAAGTCCAGGCCGCCGTTCGGAGGGGAACAGATTCTGGCACGCCCGGTGGGACCTCTTCCTCTTTCCACTCCACACTTCGTGTGTCGTCTTCGCGAACCAATCGCGGTTCATTAAATGGTTATCTTCGGATTTCAAGTTACTAAGATTTGGTCTTTTATCTGGCGCAGAATTCAAGATTCAATGGCCTCTAGCTGTACCAACTGCTCGAAATGCCGCTGCAACGGACGCTCCACCTCACCAGGAGGTGTAGCATATGGGCCCCAAGCGGCTTCCTTCCTTACTCTGCCGGTAGACCAGGTGACCCAAGCTACCACCGGCTTGTTCTTCGGGACTATGATCCCACCTGCAAGCTTTTCTGCACCAATACCTGCACCGGAAGTGGGTAAAAAGTCGGTCTTCAACCGGCTCACTATTCCGACGGCCCCTGTCAACGGGTCGCCCGCTACCAAACTGACAGCCTCCGTTTTCACCAGGCTAGGTCAGAACTATAAAGTGGCCATCCCAAAGAGGGCAACGGCCGCTGCTTCGGAAGTCATTAAAGCGGCCTCTCCCATCAGAGAGTCGGTCTTCACAAGATTGACGGTTCCCACTCCTCCCCCAGCTGGTCAAAAGGCATCAGTCTTCGACAGGCTGACATCGGCAGTTACCCCACACTCAAACAAGGGGCAACAAGAAAACATCTCGATTTCCAAGCCAGTCCCAACGGCTCGTCGTGCGCGACGTCGCCATTGGCGACGAGTGAGGAAAGCAGGGGGCAACTCCCCCTCAGGGATAACTCGATCCGCTCCAATGGTGGAAGTCAACGCTGCTGTTCCAACTGGGAACAGCTTTGAACTACTAAGGAGAGTGCGTAAGAACTCTCCAACCGCTACCTTGAAAAGATCTCCTCCATCTGCTGAGAGAATTCCAGAAACAAAACAAGAACAGCCCCCTCAACGGCTATCCTCAAAAGTTTATAAAGTATGGCGGAGGGTTCAAGACTCCGTGATCGATCCAGACCACTTGCGTTACCAGAAAAAGGCAAAGGTGGAGAAGGATAAAACCCGCCCCGTTAAACAGCAGGGGGCAACAACTGCTAGCAGGCCCATTTTAACGGCTCCTTCAACCTCGATGGCCCACAAAAGAAGGAGGCCAGAGAAAGCTCCTGCGTCAGCGGGAAAGTTTAAAGGCGGTGAACCTAAACCTCCAAAGTCAGGGGGCATAACAGTTCATACGGTTTATATGGCTTCTGGAAAGGAAGAAAGCCGCACTTCTACGGGTCACCGACCGCTTACCCGATCAGTGACCAAGGCTCAGGAGCAGCAACAAAAGCTCCAGGAGATGATGACCACAATGGCTGCACTCACTGGGCCAAAAGAGAACCCTGAGGCGTCCTTAGATGAGCGCCAGGAGGAAGAGACCGACGCCGAGTTCCTTCGCCGAGTACTGGAGAAGAGGGACAAAGAGGCTGCTGAACAAGCGGCCAACATACAACGGATGGGCCTCCTCTTCCAGGACATGATAGGGATGATGATACAACAAGATCCTCCCGCTGAAGAACCCCTAACCGTCCTTGGAGATGATAAGGGAGATACATTAAATCCGCAGCCCGCTCTATTAACAGCTAAAGAGGATACAATCTCTAAGACTGATCTGGACGAATACATAGTCCAGCAAATAAAGGTTCATCATGCGGCCGAAGCAGCCGGCCACGTCGTAAAAACGGGGCGACCATATCCAGGCTGGTATGACCAAATCAAGTACCCGCCGGGTTACACAATTCCCAAGTTTCATGTCTACAAAGGGACTGGCAATCCCTATCAGCATGTCGCCCAGTTCAGGGCGCTTTGCGGTAACACCGGCGGCGATGACAAGCTTTTGCTCCGCCAGTTTGTCGGAAGTCTATCAGATACGGCGTTCGAGTGGTACTCTGAGCTCCCCAACGACTCTATTAAAACCTTTGTGGAGATGGAGCTGCTCTTCACCCAACGTTTTGCAAGTGCCAGTGAGCGTACCCCGATGACGGCACTGATTAATGCCAGGGTAAAACCCGGCGAAACATGGGTTCAGTACGCTATACGCTGGCATAATCTATGGTCAAAGTGTGAGCAGCGCATAGAAGAAGCCCCTGCGGTGGGAATGTTTGTTGGAACTCTTGATCCACAAGCAACCATCTCACAGTTTATGATGTTTTTCAAGCCGACTTCCTTCCAGGCTTTGATTGACAAACTGGCGCAGATGGACCAGATGGGCCATAAACCCCCTCTCCCAAAACCGGATTCCCGAACTGACAAAGGAAAGGGAAAAGCGATCATTGTCGCTAATGCTCAACAACAACCGAACGACTTGAAACCGGTTGCTCGTCCAAACAATACGCGCCCTTACGTACCCTTTGAGGATAGGATGGGACGTCCTTATTCCTTTCCCCGCGATAAAACGAAGAGGTTATTCGAGCTGGCGTTACGCAACAGACTCATAAATCTGCCAGATCCAAAACGTCCGTTGCAACCAAGTGACGTCAACGAACCTAATTACTGCCCCTATCATCGAGTGCTAGGCCATCCGATTGAGGACTGCTACGTTTTCAAAAATTGGCTTGAAAACCAGTATAGACAGGGAAAATTTGCATTATCTGACAAATGGAAGGTGAATCCCCCGCAGCCCCACAGCTCTAAAGGAACGAATACGCCGGGGGCAACATGCTCTGTCATTGAAGAAACTCCGTGGGAGGTTGTATTATCATCAAAAACGAAGAGAATGCTAAATGATCTTCGGACATGTCCGGCGATCAAGTGGAAAAGCCAATTGGAACCACAGGTCGTTGAGGGGATGTTAAAGCCACGTCCAACTCCAAAGACCAAAAATGGGGGTTCAAGCACTAGTAGCCAGTCGTCAAAGTCTTCAAAGAAAAAGAAGAAGGCCAAGAAACCAGTGAAGCCTAGCGATAGGCGCACGGACTTGCAAAAGCAAATTGACGCGCTGGAAGAGTACAACCAGAAGGCGCGGACTCCCATTACACTGCAAGAGTTCCTCAACCATGTCTTCCAAAAAGAAGATGAGGGAGGTAGTTCGTCAAATGAATCTGAAGAACATGTGGCAAGTTGCCATGTGATTTCCCATTCGTCCACAACCGATGAGGAGACTCCTCGCGCTGGAAAGCTGGGGGCAAAGCCTGCACTAAAAATGCTGGAGCCGTCGGATGAAGTGATTGATGCATTCTTAAATCAGGCGTTCTTAAAGGGCAAAGCTGATCGGGATAACAAAGCGGTTATATTCGAAAAAGCCAAACGCCAGCGCCTTGGCGAAAGAATTGCGGTACTCCCGCTAGAACAAAATACACCCACCACAGATAAAATCAAGTTCAAGATAAAGAAGAGATTCGCTAAGTCTATGTCGATGGGTATAAAGCTACCACCCTCCGAGAAAAACATTAAGGGTGAAATGGAAAACCACCCCTCCTATTGCTTGTACCATCGGAAGGTGTCGCATCCCACCGAAGAGTGCAAAGCTTTCGGTAACTGGTGGCAAGGATATGTTACTCACCAGCAACAGTTTAAGCGGGAAAAGCGCAAAGCCCGCCGAGAGCAGAACGAAATAAACGAAGTGCTTGATAAAACTAGCGGTGGTTGTTGCATGATTGACGCCGGGGGATCACAAGTACCTGTATTTGGGAGTGATTCTGATGAGGAGCTAGAGCTTGGCCCCCTCTTTAAAGAATCCACTTCGGGAAAAGAAGAAGGACCAAAGGTTTGCGAGAATATACAGCTACGCAACCGGACGTTACCTGAAAAGAATCTCGGACCCTTAAACAAGAAAGACAAAGGGAAAGAGAAAGCCTCTGAAGACATCGCCTTGGATGATCGAGTTGCGGAAGAGTTAACCGCCAAGAACCCGCCAAAGAGGAATAAAGTGGATTACAACGTTTTAGCACATCTGAGGAAGCTACCCTCACAACTCAGCATTCTCGATGCCCTGTTGCTATCAAAAGAGGCGAGGGATTCTTTGATTAAAGCCTTACAAGAGCCGGAACAATTCCAAGCATGCCTGGCCGAGGAAAAGATGAAGGATGAGTTGGAGGAAGTACACACGGCTGATGTTACTTTTGGCGATGAAGACCTTCTACTTGGGACTTGCGAACACAATCGCCCTCTCTATGTTTCGGGATACTGCCATGATATAAAGATAGGCAAAATTCTGATCGATAACGGGTCGTCTGTTAACCTACTCAACGTGCGGGTGTTGAAGGAAATCTGCATGAGCGTCAAGCACCCTGCTCGGGGCAAGATCACCATATCCGGGTTCGACTCCCAATCGTCAAAGACTCTTGGATCTGTGATACTGACGCTACGTTTTGGATTACTCGTCACGGACATTAAGTTCCACGTCATAGATGCCAAGACATGCTACAACGCTTTGCTCGGCCGACCATGGTTACAAGAGTACAACATCATCCCTTCTACACAACATCAGTGTATGAAGTATTTTAAGGATGGTTTCGAGTATACCGTGACGGGAGAACTGAACCCGTTCTCTATGAACGAGGTCCGCAAATACGAAGATGCCAAATACTTCTTGCCGGATTTCGAAGACACAGAGAAGTGTCACAAGCCGGAAAATAAAACTAACGCCACCATCCCTGTCTTCGGCAGTGAAACCGAGGAAGAAGAGGAGATCGTTTATTCGGGTCCGCCCCAACATAACAAGCCAGGACCGTCCACTCCTACATTAGTCTTTGGTAGTGACTCGGAGGATGAGGTCCATGTCGTATTCTCTGCTCGACCTTCAATACAAGCTTCCGCTGACGAAGAGCAAGTCTGCAAGTCGCCATGGTGCCGCCTAAACATCATAAAGAACTGAACGTACTTAATATCTACAGTGTAGAAGAGCTGCGGACATTCTATATCCCTCCCAGGCGAGGAAACGAGAAGGCAATCCTATTCTACCGTTCTGAAGAAAACAAGGTGGAAAAAGAAGTTTGGCATGGCGTGGATCCCACGCTCGACAGGCTTCAGCCTATCCGTCTTTCCAGATATTATACCGAAGGTTTGAAGAAACTGCTGAAACGCCAGGGGATATCCTTCAGACAGACCGTTAGAAAGGCCAAATTCTATGACAGGGTCTGGAATGTTCCCGGGACCCAACGCAAACTGCCTAACGGGAGAATGGAAACAAAAGGGCTTGGGTATATCCGGCTAAAGAAACGAGAGCTAGTAAATAGCTGTTATGTCATGTATGACTTCGATGAAGATGCGGGTGCTCAATGGGAGGACGCTAATCCTAAGCCAGTAAAAGTTCCTGATGAAAAAGTGCCCGGTCCATCATTTGAAGAACAAATGGACAGGCTTATAAGGGAAGCTGGTCAAAAAGTCCGAGATGACCACAATCGCGAGACGGCCATCTATGAGAATGCCAAGACGCAACGCCTTCTCCGACAGGACGTGAAGGATGAAAAGGCCGCTCCTTGTCAACCTGCTACAAAAAAGGTTCGACGCGAAAGCAAAAACAAGTCAGAGGGCAGAAAAGACGCTCAACAACCACAAGGCAGAGCTAAGAAACCACGTATCCGAGAGTCAAGCGTTACTGACTTAGCCCTCATGAAGAAAATGGGTCGAGCATACTCATTTCCTCGGAACAAAACAAGGAAGATATTTGATCTTGCTCTAAAACAATCAAATGCTTACGCTGCCAGAGTCCAAGCACCCCGAGCACGCGGGCGAGGTATTCAACCCAAATTATTGCTTTTACCATCGAGCAGTAGGTCATCCTCTTGAAGATTGCTTCACCTTCAAGAATTGGGTCGAAGATCAATATCAGCTTGGTAAATTCGCTCTGTCCAACAACTGGAGGGTAGCACCACCACAAAAGCACGAGCCTAGGGCCACGAAAGAAGAACCAGTTCCACATTGGGATTGGCAGAAAATTCACACCTGTCGTATGATAACGATATTAAAAGAAGAGTCCGAGAATGTGGACAGCCTTTCCTGATGCTTCGAAAACAGCAATGATGAGGTGATCTCAGAACTTCCCCCAGCTCCGAAAGAACTGGAGGACGGCATACATACCACTGCGGATAACCTCAAGAAAATTGAGTTGGGGACGATAAACGATCCGCGACCGACATTCGTCAGCGAACTGCTGTCCGAGGAAAAGGTGGCTGCGTTAAAGGACGTCCTTGTACAGCATAAAGATTGCTTCGCATGGAACTATTCCGAGATGCCGGGACTTGATCCAGAAGTTGCTGTACATAGACTGGCAATATCCCCGAGTGTCAAGCCGGTCAAACAAGCGCCGAGAAGAATGCGGCTTGAGCTCGAAATGAGCATCAACGCGGAAGTCAAAAAGCTGATAGACTCAGGCTTTATCCAAGAGGTTCAATACCCTGAATGGATTGCTAACATCGTCCCAGTGATGAAGAAAAATGGTACGGTGCGCATATGCGTGGACTTTCGGGATCTCAACAAAGTCTGCCCGAATGATGATTTCCCAGTACCAGTCACCGAACTAATGATAGACAATACGTCCACGCATGAGATTTTCTCATTCATGGATGGCTCATCAGGATATAATCAAATAAAAATGCACCCTGAAGACCAGAAACATACGGCTTTCCGGACTCCTTTGGGAATATTCTGTTATAAGGTGATGCCCTTCGGTTTAAAGAACGCCGGTGCAACCTACCAAAGAGCCATGACGAAGATTTTCGATAACCTTATACACGAAATTGTTGAATGCTATATTGACGACCTCGTTGTTAAAAGCAAATCATATGAGGAACATCTCGAGCATCTGAAGACCGTATTTCAACGTCTTCGACAATACAACTTGAAGATGAATCCTCTGAAGTGTGCATTCGGGGTTTCCTCGGGCAAATTCCTAGGATTTGTCGTTCGACACCGAGGTATCGAGATAGATCCGTCCAAGATCAAGGCAATCATAGGAATGCCTCCGCTGAGAACTCTCAAACAGCTGCGGTCTCTCCAAGGAAAGCTCGCGTACATACGACGATTTATAGCCAACCTCTCAGGAAAGTGCCGCCCTTACAGCCACCTGATGAAGAAGGGAACCCCGTTCGTCTGGGATCAAAAGTGCCAAAGCGCACTAGACGAGATCAAACAGTACCTGCAAAACCCTCCAGTGTTGGCTGCTCCAGTGAAGGGAAAGCCTCTCATTCTTTACACGGCCGCCCTTGAAGGTTCTTTGGACGCATTATGGGCACAAGAGAATGACCAGGGGAAAGAAAGAGCACTTTACTATTTAAGTCGAGTGCTGCTGGGGGCAGAAAGCAATTATTCCCCCATTGAAAAACACTGCCTGGCGTTGATCTTCGCAATAACAAAGCTTAGACATTACGCATTAGCACATGAAGTCCATCTCATTTCAAAGGTGGACCCTCTCAAATATCTAATGTCAAAGGCCATATTGACAGGACGACTCGCTAAATGGGCCCTACTTTTAATGGAGTTCTCGATAGTATATCGACCACTCAAAGCAGTAAAAGGCCAGGCCATCGCCGACTTCCTTGCTGAGCACCCGATACCAGCCGACTCTCCTTTAAACTGCGATCTTCCAGACGAACATGCGTTTGATGCGATCGATGGTGATAATACCCGATGGGAGCTTTATTTTGACGGAGCATCTTCCGTGAAGAAGCGCAAACAAAGTACCCCTATAATCAAATCGGGGGTAGGACTCATCTTTATAACTCCACAAGGAGGGATAATGCGCTACGCGTTCTCCCTGACGGAACCGAGGACAAACAACGAAGCCGAATACGAAGCTCTGATAGCAGGCCTCGAGATCGCCATTGACATGGGAATTGAAAACCTCCTCATATACGGAGATTCGCAACTGGTCGTTAGTCAAGTAAACGGCGATTGCCAAACATGCAAACCGGAATTAGTAAAATACGGTGAAAAGGTGCAACAACTGCTAACCCAAATTCCCTCCTATACTTTGGAGAGCATACCACACGCGGATAACAGCAAAGCGGACGCGTTGGCCAAACTCGCTAAAGAAATGGCTGACGAGAACCTCGATGACGTTAGAATCATGGTACAAAGTCGTCAGGTGCTCGCCCCTACAGAAATACCTTCGGAATCACCCGAAGAGAAGGGAGTGACTAGACAAGAGACCTTGCAAATAAAAGAACATGAGAAGGTTGAGGATTGGAGGGAAGTCTTTATAGACTACTTCAAGTCCCACCAAATGCCCGAAGATGCGTCCGCAAGACATTAACTCATAAAACGAGCTCTGTCCTTCGCCTTCGTCAATGATACTCTCTACAAGAGGTCATTCGATTCTCTGTGGCTAAGATGCTTAGGACCAGACGAATCGGAAAGAGTCGTTCAGGAAGTTCATGACGGAATCTGCGGTTCCCACCAAGCAGGTCCAAAGATGAAGTTGAAGATCAAACGGATGGGCTATTACTGGCCCACGATGATTCAAGACTGCATCGAATATGCGAAGCAATGTCACTCATGCCATATTCATGGGGATTTCATCCACCAGCACCCAAATCCGCTGCATCCAACGGTAGCTAGCTGGCCATTCGAAATGTGGGGGACTGATATAGTCGGCCCCATCGAGCCAGCATCGTCTAAAGGACATCGTTTCATCCTAGCAACGACTGACTACTTCTCTAAGTGGGCCGAAGCAGTACCACTGAGAGAAGTGAAGACGGAGAATATCCTCCATTTCTTCAAAACGCACGTCATATATCGGTTTGGAACTCCGAGGCGGATCATCTCCGATAACGGGCTAGCTTACCGAAGTCATAAAATCAGCCGCTTCGCACAGCAGCATAACATAGACTGGAGATATTCCTCAGTCTATAATCCACGAGCTAACGGTCTCGCCGAGGCCTTCAACAAGACCTTGACGAAAATTATAAAGAAAACAGTGTCCCGAAATAAGAAAGACTGGCATGAGAGACTGCAAGAAGCTCTTTGGGCATATCGAACCACGTTCAAGACAGCTACAAACACAACGCCATACGCGTTGGTGTTCGGTACGGAAGCAGTACTCCCTCTCGAGGTAGAGTTACCCTCTCTACGAGTGGCAGTCCATTACAAGATGACGGATGAAGAAAATGCTCATCTTCGGCTTGAAGAGCTTGACGCCCTTGAAGAAACACGGCTTATAGCGCAACAAAATCTGGAGGCCTATAAAGCAAAGATGATGCGCTCATACGAAAGATTGACCCGACCGAGGACATTCCACCAAGGTGAACTCGTGCTAGTGGTCAAAAGGCCTATGATCCCCAATCGCGCCAAGCGGGGAAAAATCGAGCCGAACTATGAAGGCCAATACATCATAGATAATGTTTACCAGGGTGGGGCCTATCTACTCATGGACATGCACGGTGAAAGGCCTTTCAGGCCGATAAACGGTCGCTTCCTAAAGAAATACTACGCTTAATGAGCCACAGCCTAGGTCAATGATAGATGACGACGACTATGTCCGCTCGCTATCTTCCTAAGCTCAAGCTTTATAAAAAGTAGCCGGCCTTCTCCATGACGGACCGAAACGTCCTTAAACTAACGACGGACCGAAATGTCCTTAAACTAATAGCAGACCGAAACGTCTTCAAAATAATACCGCAGCATCCTTAGGCTGACGAGATAAATAAAAAAAATAAAGAAAAAATATAATAAATAAAAACGGTATGTCCATAAGCAAAAAGGGCACGGATGAAAACCCGAAAGGGCTCCGTGAGTAAAAACAGCAGGGCTACCGGGGAGTGTTCGTGAAAACCCGAAAGGGCGCGACCTCGTAAAAAAAAAGAGAAAAAGAAAATAAAAAGAATTTAAAAAAAAACGGTATGTCCATAAGCAAAATGGGCATGGATGAAAACCCGAAAGGGCTCCGTGAATAAAAACAGCAGGGCTACCGGCGAGTGTTTGTGAAAACCTGAAAGGGCGCAACCTCGTTAAAGGACACTTATAGGGTCCTCTCGACCTTGTAAGGAGAAACCACCCGCGTGAGATCCTTACGACTCACAAGGGAGCAACACACTTAGGGATCCTCACGATTCCTAGGGAGAAAATACACTCGCGAGATCCTCACGACTCGTGAGGAGAACTCTCTTATGGGACCCTCACGGCTCATAGGATTTGAAAGTCTTAAGTTACAGAGATCTAAACCTGTGCTTAAGCAACCCCCACAACCTTCGATATTGGCCTACAAGTGGCTCAATACTGACCCTTGTATACAATCCACGGGCGTGAATAAACATTTCCCTAACTAAGTCTCATCCGTGACTGGGGATATGTTCGCATGGTAAACAACCCTTGTAAATCCTCTCGATTTATGAGGAGAAAACCCTCCTGTAGGATCCTTACGACTTACAGAGGAAACGAACACTTAGGAATCCTCGCGAGTCCTAAGGAGAAAATACACCTACAAGATCCTCACGACTTGTAGGGAGAAATAACTTTGTGAAACCCTTACGACTCATGAAGCCAAAAGCCTTAGCCGACAGGACCTTAACCCTGGTCGCTAAGCCACCTTTGTTCGAAATCGACAGAGGCAGATGATGATTCGCTCCTGGTAATATCCCAGTTGTAGCGGTGCTGATGCCGAAATCGGTTTACAGCAAAAAGCCAATAGGCCGCACATGCATACGAAATAGCCGAAATGATAGGGCAACTTGCAATAAAAAGCAGCAAGTAAAAATGTATGCATACAAAATAGCCGAAATGATTGGGCAACTCGCAATAAAAAGCAGCGAGTAAAAATAAAATAAATAGCCGTAATGATTGGGCACCGCGAAAAATAGCCGAAATGATTGGGCAATCGCGATCTTCGCGATATAAAAGCTGAAATGATAGAGCATCGCGGAAATAAAATAAAAAAAGAAAAAGAAATGATAAAACTTTGGCCCTACAGTTAAGATCACATCGATCCCTGTATACAATCCAAGGGCGTAAACAAAGAGGGAGCCATACTCTCCCAACAAACTCCTCGACTCACGGATACAAACACTCCTTGACGAGAGACTCCTAATCCGCGTCGACCTGCAGAGCCACCAGCGCCTCCGTGGGAATCCTCGACTCGTTTCAAACCCCAAGGAAACAAATAATCCTTGGCGCTTGGGAAACAAATAATCCCTAGCAAAATTCCTCGACTCACGGATACAAACACTCCTTGACGAGAGCCTTCTGATCCGCATCGACCCGCAGAGCTACCAGTGCCCCCGTGGGAATCCTCGACTCGTTTCAAACCCCAAGGAAACAAATAATCCTTGGTGCTTGGGAAACAAATAATCCCTAGCAAAATTCCTCGACTCACGGATACAAACACTCCTTGACGAGAGCCTTCTGATCCGCGTCGACCCGCAGAGCTACCAGTGCCCCCGTGGGAATCCTCGACTCGTTTCAAACCCCAAGGAAACAAATAATCCTTGGCGCTTGGGAAACAAATAATCCCTAGCAAAATTCCTCGACTCACGGATACAAGCACTCCTTGACGAGAGACTCCTGATCCGCGTCGACCCGCAGAGCTACCAGAGCCCCCGTGGGAACCCTCGACTCGTTTCAAACCCCAAGGAAACAAATAATCCTTGGCGCTTGGGAAACAAATAATCCCAGCAAACTCCTCGACTCATGGATACAAACACTCCTTGACGAGAGCTTCCTGATCCGCGTCGACCCGCAGAGCTACCAGAGCCCCCGTGGGAACCCTCGACTCGTTTCAAACCCCAAGGAAACAAATAATCCTTGGCGCTTGGGAAACAAATAATCCCAGCAAACTCCTCGACTCACGGATACAAACACTCCTTGACGAGAGCCTCCTGATCCGCGTCGACCTGCAGAGCCACCAGCGCCTCCGTGGGAATCCTCGACTCGTTTCAAACCCCAAGGAAACAAATAATCCTTGGCGCTCGGGAAACAAATAATCCCTAGCAAATCCCTCGACTCACGGATACAAACACTCCTTGACGAGAGCTTCCTGATCCGCGTCGACCTGCAGAGCCACCAGCGCCTCCGTGGGAATCCTCGACTCATTTCAAACCCCAAGGAAGCAAATAATCCTTGGTGCTCGGGAAACAAATAATCCCTAGCAAACTCCTCGAATCACGGATACAAACACTCCGTGATGAAAGCCTCCTAACTCATGTCAACTCGCAGAGCCGTCACCCTCTCTGCGAACAAATTCCCGATTCGTCCCAATTTGTAAGAAGAAGTCTCAGACAGCAAGGATTGAAAAACTTGCTTCTTGAGCAATGGGGCCCTGCAAGTCAATCCAAAATGGTCTCTTGCATACTATTCACGGGTCTCACTCTCCGAAGTTGAATTTCGACGAGGAGGGAAACAACCACTTACGAATCCTCTCGACTCGTAAGAGGGAAAAATTCTCTTATAGGATCCTTACGACTTATAAGAGAAAACCACACTTAGGAATCCTCACGATTCCTAAGGAGAAAATCCACCTATGTGATCCTCTCGATCCGTAGGGAGAAAAGCCTCTATGAGACCCTCACGGCGCATAGAATTAAAAAGTCTTAGGCGGTAAACCTGAACCTGCGGCCTAAGCCATCACTATTTCCTGAGGAAGTCAGAATACTCGTTTTAGACATCCATCAACCATGATTATTAAGACAGCCTACTGACATTAAAAGAAAGAAGATGACAGAAAGAATATCCGTTCTACATTTGATCTGGTATGCGCGACGCATTCATTTATGCATGGACAGAAGACTCAAGACGAGAAATAAGACAAGCTGAAATAGAAAAGGGGAGGGTTTTCATTCATACCGCCAAAAGTTTTTCAAGCATAAGAATAATGCATAAGAAACATTGTTCAAAATATTACAACGGTATAACCTCGGATCCGGGGCACGGATTGAGGAAATCAAAAGTAAGGCCATCCAGAGTTCTTCTGGCCTTTCTAATTATTCTTATGCGCAGTCTTTCGCGCTCCTCGGTGTCGATATCATCGGCAAGCCCTTCCGGCCTTTGATAAGCAGCAACGATCGTCGTCTACTGAAACACTTGATGCAGGATGTCAACAAGGTCGTTCCGTCGCTTCTTTGAGATCTGCCCTGTCAGGTGCACTGAATGCACCTTGTCCTCGGCATCATCCAGCACATTGAGTGGTAGGGCCTCATGAAGACCCGGAAGTGCCCTCCATATTGCTCCCAGTACGACTTTCAAAAGAGCCGAACGCCGAGGCAACAGCCAACCACCGCTTGCGTTCAGACGACCCATAACTTCTGCACATTCGACGTCTGTAAACTCCTGGTTTTGTTGACGACCCTGAGCGCGGATATCATCGTAGGTAATGAACTCGTGCAGACTGTATAGATGCACCGCCGCCATTATGCCTGGAGAAAATATTACAGGAAGATCAACAATAGAAAAGCAATAATATACATGGATGTCTAAATTCCTAGAGAGCAAAACTATGTTCAAAGATGAAACCCACTAGACGAGAGCTCTGCTACTTAAGATTGATCTAAGAATCGATTTTACCTGAAGTTCTTCTTAAAAACTTTAAAAAAAAGGGAGCAAGGCACCGGAGTTCTTAAAGGCAAGAACAAAGCTCTGAAGTCTTCAAAAATGGAAATCTGGAAGATGATAAGTATCTGGAGGGGACCAAGGGTCCTATTTATAGGCCTCAAGTGCCTCTTCGACTACCAAGAGTCGTCATGGCAGTTTACCCTAATTGGAGCGAATGTCCGTTCGAATTCCGAGGCAGGAGATGAAGCAACGCTTCATCCTTCCCCGATTAGAGCAGAGCTCTGTCTTGAAGAAGCGACGCTTCAGCACGGAAGCGCTAGCGCAGTTACGTTGCGCTGCGCGCTACACGCCACGTGTCCAGCGCAAACGCGTCAGCGCAGCACCCCAAAGCAGCGCACCCAGCCAAAGCAAAGCTCTGTTTCAAGAAAAACCAAGGGAAGCAACGCTTCAGCGGCGTATGCGTCGTGCGCTGCATGACACGTGTCGGCATAGATGTGCTAGCGCAGTTGCGCTGCACTGTGTGCTGTGCGACACGCATCATATCCTGGAGCATTCGCGCTAAACAAAAAGGTTCTGAAGAAATCTTTTCGGTTATTATCTTCTGTAAAACAGAAGCCCCTAGACCAAATATCCGATGGTGGGGGGAAATCCCGCCAAATCTTTCAGAAAAGGGATTTCTTCAACAAATTGAACTTGCTTCTTAATCTGCAAGAAAAAGTCTCAGACAGCAAGGATTGAAAAGCTTTCTTTTTGAGCAATGGGGCCCTGCAAGTCAATCCAAACTGGTCTCTTGCATACTATTCACGGGTCTCACTCTCCAAAGTCGAATTTCGACGAGGAGGGAAACAACCACTTAAGGATCCTCTTGATTCGTAAGA
The DNA here is from genome assembly GCA_030015575.1 of Agapanthus africanus. Taxonomy (NCBI): domain Eukaryota; kingdom Viridiplantae; phylum Streptophyta; class Magnoliopsida; order Asparagales; family Amaryllidaceae; genus Agapanthus; species Agapanthus africanus. Next base: position 191,502,595 of record CM057345.1, read on the forward strand.
GGGAAAATTCTATTATAAGATCCTTACGACTTATAAGATAAAACCACACTTAGGAATCCTCACGATTCCTAAGGAGAAAATCCACCTATGAGATCCTCTCGATCCGTAGGGAGAAAAGCCTCTATGAGACCCTCACGGCTCATAGAATTGAAAATTCTTAGGCAGCAGATTTGAACCCGCGGCCTAAGCCATCGCTATTTCTTAAGAAGGTCAGGGATACTCGTCCTAATCATCCGTCAATCATGGTTACTAAGGTGGCATACTGATAATAAAAGAAAGAAAAGACGGAGAAATGACACAAGACATTACAAAAATGTGCATCTTTTATTCATAAATATTGATCGAGTACAGGATACATTGTGCTAAAGAATAAAAAATATATACATATACTTTACAAAGACAAATGGTACAAGAGAAATTACTGAGAGGGAAGCGTCTTGCATAGATTTAACAATTGCTCGCATACTTCCTTCCACATCTTCTCTCGATCGGCTACTACCGCCAGCTCTGCCTCCACTTGGGCTCGCTGCTGCAAGACCGACGCAAGCTGCTCCCTGACGACCTGATAGGCAGCTTCCCGACTTGGGTTATTGCGCTCAGCTACGTCAAGCTTCCGCTTCAAGTTTAGCCCATGGGAGATAAGCTCCAAGAGACCCTCGAAGATAGTCTTCACTTGGGCAGCATTTGCCTCAACCTCAGCGCGCAGATGGGCCGTTTCGTTCGAGGTCTTTTGGCATTCCCTTAGTCTTGAAGCTGCTTCTTGTTCCAAGTGGCGGATGTGCGAAGTGCTTTGCTCGAGCCAAGTTGTGCGTTGGGTGCTCAGAGCTAAAACTTCGGGAGAAGGGCGTGTCGACTCCAGCCGATATAGACAGGTCTCGATCCCCCTGCAGTGGTTAACCCAAGATTCGACGACGCCTTCGTTATGAAAATTTACGAGCGCCGCTAACATCGGGTTAACCTCCGCAGCAAAATCTACGGCAGAAGGGAGAGCATCCATATTGAGCTCTTCAATGTACCCGCTCATCATGCCCAAACTCATTGCAGCACCCTTGGAAGATGGACGTCTCAAGAAAGGGCCTGCCGGTGAAAGGACGCGAGCCTCAAAGGGGACTGGAGCCGGAACAATAGCTGCAAAACAAAAAATGGTTAAACGATGGTTCGGAAGATGTTGAAGGGTTACCGAAAAAGGAAATTTATTATACCAGCTGCAACGGACGGTAAAGCCGGAAGGGCCGGTGGCGCGGCAAGCCTTGCATCCCCTCCTTCGATTTGTGGCACTGCAATAAAGAAAAGGAAAAGTCAGAAATTATCCCATTGCTAGAAAAAAATGGGGTAAGTAAGGATATTATAGTGAAGGTATACTCACCGGCGCCACCAGAGGGAGAAGCGAGTTCGGATGGGAAAGAGAAGTGTGGGAGCAACACTTGATATAAATGATCGAAGAGCACTCCTGCAAAAGCACAATGGTATAACGTTAGTACAAAGTTACATTTTTGAAAGATTAATGCATGAGTCGTGAATCCATACCTTCCAACATCCGTGATGGTACAAGGGAAGGCGGGGAGGTGACCACCACCAGAGCGGTAGTCGACGGTGCCCCCTCGAGCAAAGGAGCATCGGCACTGGCCGCGCCTGCAAAGACAAGCTTGTCAGAAAAGATCGCAAGATATATAGAAAAAAGGGGGAACGCTGGTGATAAAATTTTTTTTTTTACCCGACGAGCTACCAGCAGAAACTGAAGCAATCCCCTCATCCATTGACATGAGACCACCGCCCGTAGCCTCATCACCCGACTCGATGGGAACCGTTGTTGTGCTCGCGAGCCCGGGAGACGGCAAGGAACCAAACGCGGGGAGGGCTATGATCGGAGTATTACCAGATTCCTGAGAAAGAGCGGTTCGCTCCTCCTCAGGAATCGTGGCCGCCTCACCCGATACTCCCTCGGTTTCTGCGGTCACGGTTGTCTCATCCATTGGCACCGTGACGTCTCCAGCCTCAAGCGCCTCGACTTCTACTGCCTTCGGCTCGACAGTCATCTCATCTGCCGCCACTTCAGACGCGGCATCAATGACCTTCTCGGCGGCGGATCCTTCAACTTCTGTTTCAGGCACCGTGGCCCCGACGACGGTGCCCACCGTCGGCTCAGGTTCGGCAGGCGCCGCTTCCGCCGTTCTCTGGGGTCCGACGGTCTCCGCCTCCCCCTCAGTCGGACTTGGTCCTGCAAGATGTAATGCATATGAGCCAATGGCTTTATAATAATTCTTACAACAAGGTTCTGAAAGAGATGCTACCTGAAAGGGATTTATTGTTTGCACTTCGGGCCGCGTGCGCCACTTGCCTATAAGCTGTAGACAGGGCGACAGGGGCCTCTCCAGAAGGAGTGTCAGCGCGAGGAATGGTGCTGGGACCCGCTCCCGCGGCCAAAGCAGCTCTACGCGCCCTTGCTTCGCGTCTCAACCGCTTCCGCTCCTCCCGAGCCGTTGAGAAGGATGCCACTAGAGCTTCCCTAATTGAGGTGTCCTCGTCCGTGAATAAGGAAGCCTCTAAGGTTTTCAGGGCATCCCTCGTCGTTTTGTCAAGCCGAGGCTCTTGCGGCAACTTTGATGAAGCCGGGACTTCAGTAACAGGCTCAGGAAGGATCCCCGCATCAACTGATATAAACCCTGCAAAGAAACAAAAGAAGGTTAGGTTGACCTTCAGAGAAAATGACAAACTTTCCTTATGAAAGAGAAAGGGGTGAAACATACCAGCGCCTGCTAGGGCACGCTTCTCCTCCTCCTCCTGGAAGGTTTTCAGGGAGGCAGCAATAGCCTCTTCAGTAGAGACACCTGTTGAAAATGAAGCAAATGTTAGTTAAAGATAATAATACAAGGTGCAATAAAATGACAAATGAATCGTTTGATGATTACCGGACTCAGCGAGTTTGCTTAACATCGCTTCAAGCCTCGCCGATCGCTCCGAAGCTGCAATGGCGGCAGCCAGATTGGTGTCCGTAGGATCTACCACGAAACCCTCATTGCTGCCGTATTTACATATGGCCTCGGCGGGAGGAGCCGCAGGCTTTAAGCTGAGGATCGCGTCTAGGGAAAGAGCGGACTTCTTCTTCTTCTGCTGTCCACCAACTTTAGACCCACCCGGAGCGGATTTGCGCTTGGCGGCCACTTTAGGGCGGCGGGTCCCGATCTCGGCTCCTGCGCCGGACCCTGGTGATACCACTTTAACCGTCTTCGTGGGAGCACGGGGCGCTGGCGGTGCATCCACCGTAGTAGGCAGTGGCAATCCACGCGGGGGGGCCAACACGCGTGGTCGGTCAGCTCCGGCATCTTTCATCGGGAGGGTGACCCGGATCCTTGGCTGCAAGGGAGCCTTGCGATCACCACCAGGAGGCGCACCTCTACGGTCAACCAGCAAGCGTTTCTCCATTAAAATAATTGGGCCCATAGCATGCGCATACCAGGCTACATATGGATGGATTATTTTGGGGGCACAGCTAGGCTCACTGATAAAAAAATAAGAGCCTGTATTGAGCCGGATGAAATGATGCATAGCATTCCTTATTCCCCCTTGGTTGGCCGCGGGTGTTTCCAGAAAGGCTTCCATCGGGATCCCTTGATTGTAACTCGATTGTCGGGCAAATCGATGTGGGTTATACCTCATAAAGAGAGCCGTCTCATTCTGCCTAAATACTAGGTAGCCCGGCCGAATGGAGTAAAAGTGAAGGATTTCCCGAGCCTTCAGTACAGAAACCCCGCCCTTAAAGTCATCACGCAGCGACACCACTGACTTAGTGGTCTCGGAGCCTATGGTGATGACCTTATCCACAAAAGAGGTCTTCGCTCCGACTAGATGCGAACGCAGGAGCAGTCCCCTAGACTCCCGCGGGGGTGCAACCACAATTGAAGCCCCGACCAACCGCATGATTCTTGGGAGTCTGTATTTCTTAAAAAACAGAGGAGTCTTATGGGCACCAAACACCCCTCGCACATGTAGCTCCATCCAAGAAGTGAAGTAGTGCATCGGGAAGTTAGCAGGCTGTACCCCAGGCTCATTAGAATCCGCCGCTACGCTAAGTCCATTGTAGAGGTAAGCCAGCCCGGCGATCCCTACTGATAACTGTAAACCAGCCGCCATTCGATGCTCCGGGTAAAAGACAGAGGACCGCACGAGGCGTGGGTGCATGGGAAGCGCGAAGCTGCATAGCCATAGACCCAAGAACCCTATGAAGAAAGTCTCCTCGTCCATGCCAGGAACGGCGATCTCTGAGAAAGGGACGCTGGCAGTGCCGGGGAAATAAAAATCCCGCTGGTCATTTTCCGATGAAGGTCGGCGGTCCAAGCCGAAACCAAAGGGGTCAACAAGTTGAGCGAACTTCTCGCCCTGCTCTGATAGGAACTCCGGACGGATAAAATGAGCAATGAAATCCGTGAAACTGACGCCCCGGTCGCCCGATTCCAAATGGAGTTCCTCATAAATCTCCAACACCTTCACCAAGCCCGGGTGCTGATGTTGAATGGCATTTTCCGGAGTTAAGTCAAATACAAGATGCTTGGTGGCGAAGACATACTCGTCAGGAGGAAGCAGCTCCTCGTAGTGTTCTCCCCTCATTGGCAGACCTGAAATCTCAGCAAACTCTTCCAGGGAGATGGAGACTTCCCTATCCGCTGTCAGGAAGGTGTGGGTAGGGATATTCCATTATTCGATGAAGGCCTTTATCCACCACGTCGGAGGAGAGGGATACTCGAAGAGCGAGACGTAGATAGCTGAGTATAAACCGATCGTCGTCAGGAGAGCCCTCTTCGTCGCCAAAATGTAATGGGCCCATTGCAAATATCCGGCAAGCGGCCGCGGGATCAATCCAATGTTATAAGCCTGTCCCCAAGGGCGTGCTTCACCCTGACAGATTCGCCTCACCAAGATATCTATAGCCGGCGGCGGCTGCACCGGAATGGCACCGATTGCAGGCTGAAGGAGGTCGTCGGCATTCCAATTTTTAACCTCCACGGCATACTCCACCGGGGGCTTGTCCGCATAAGGGATCGTAACTATGGGCTCAGAGGGCGAAGCGGAGCTGAAGCTGCGACGGCCTTAGATGATTTGGCTGTACCACCTTCCCCACAAGTGAAGTCTCTTGCACTCTGGATCATGATCTTTAATCAAGGCGAACACCACCCGGTCCACCGGCGCATGGGGGAACCCTCCTTCCGAGCGAACAAAGGGGAAAGATAAGTCGTCAGACATGCTTCCTGCAGAAAGATAAAAATAACCGTTAGTGTTCTGACACTTGGCATTTTGAAATCTTACTCAACACTATGATGTAATGGGTAAGGTCCCACAAAAAGAGGGACCCACAAAATCTGGATGACGGTACAACATTTAATAAGACAACCCCATCAATAGATGAGACTGTCAATTAATGAAAAGGTCCCCAAAAGAATACCCTCACTGATGGGAAATCCCTAGAGACAAAGAGAAATATTCTCTCTCAGAGCAAAGCTCTGTCACAGAGTGACATTTGTCAAACTCTGGTCTCAGGGGAACAAGATTCCTTAAAAGAGCATAGCTCTATGGTAATGGTGGAAAGATCCATCAATTTTATCTTTAGAGTTTTGGAATCTTGAAAAATCCATGAAAACTTATAAGACAAAGTTTTTCTCCGTTTATCAGATCTAAAAAGATCTACATTTGATCTAAGAGCAATGCTCTGTTCATGGGTTAGAACCCATGAATCAGATCTCTGTAAATCTGAAAATTTTTTGAGAGCAAGGCTCTGTTGAAGAAACCCCAAAAGGGTTTTCCTTTAGATCAAAGATCTATAAAAGCAAGGCTCTGTTAATTAAATTTAATTTAATTTAAATTAATTTAATTTAATTAATTTTACCTAGAGTGATTCTAAAACTAGAACTTTGAAGTTCTCACAAGAGCAAGGCTCTGGAAGTTCTTAAGCAAGAGCAAGGCTCTGAAATTCAAATTCTTGAAATTGGTAAAGAATTACCAAGGACCAAAGGTCCTATTTATAGACGCCTGCGTCTCTTCACCTGATCTCAATGATCCAACGGTCGGGGTCTTGCCACCGCTACACTCACGTGCGCGCCACGTGAGCGCAACGGTGGGGGGCATTTGTTCCCCCAATCAGAGCAAGGCTCTGCTTAAATTTTGAAAATTCAAATTTTGAAGCAACGCTTCAGTTCCCGTGCGCTGCGCGCAACGCGCCACGTGTCAGAAGTTGACACGGCAGCACAACGCCCAAGGCCGTACGTCCAATCAGAGCAAGGCTCTTTAAAAAACATAAGCAACGTTCAACTGCGCAAGCGCACGGCTGCGCGACACGTGTCTGCGCAGTTGCGCAAGCGCTGTTGCGCAAGTGCCTCACTGCGCGACACGTGTCACATGCTGGTGAGTTGCGCAACAACAGAGTGAAGATTTAAGGATATTTTTCTGTTCTTGTTTAAACAAGAAGACTTCTTCTGTAAAACAGGGGCCTTTGGATCAAAGATCCGACGGTGGGGAAAATTCCCCAAATCACTCAGAAAAGATCTTTTTAACAAATTTAACTGATTTTTTAGCACTATAAAAAGGACCCCAGACCCCATTTCAAAAGGACAGAGAGAGAATTTGAATAAAAAAGAAGAAGAAGAAGAGAACTTCTTGAGAACACAAAGAAGAAGGTAAAAACCTTTGAAATAAGAGAAAATTCTCTTAGGAATAGATCATTGATCTAAAACACAAAATCAGTGATCTTCAATAAATAAATAAAAATAATAAAAAATAGTGCCTTGCACTTGCTAGGAAACCTTTGGTTCTCTGAGATAGAAAAAAAGAAAAGATTTTCTTTTCTTTCTTTTCTTTGATCTAAATTTAGATCATTAAAAAGTGCTCTGCACTCATTTTCTTGAATCTAAAAGATTCTTGGTGCTTTGCACTATTTAAAGGGCCAGGCCCAAATCAAAAGACCTAGCAGGCCAAAATAAATTGCAAAGCAATAAAAGGGCTGAGCCCAAATAAAATAGATGCTCTGCATCATTCATAAAGAACAGAGCCCAAAACAAATTGATGCCCTGCATCTTTTCTGGGCAAAGCCCAAACAAAAATAAAAGGAAATGCAAAAGCAATGTTGGACATTTTTTTTACTGGACTTAGCCCAATCGTGGCCATAAGTCCTTAAATTAAATTGGCTGAGCAAAATGGCTTTCCTAAATCAATCTACATCCGGTTCGAGGGTACATCTCCGAACTCCTTTGACATCCATCGTTGTAATTCCTCAACGACGTCAAAGAGGTGACGGGTCCCAACGGCCACACACCCAACAGCGGACCGAAACGTCCCTAAACTAACATCGGACCGAAACGTCCCTAAACTAAGATCGGACCGAAACGTCCCTAAACTAACATCGGACCGAAACGTCCATAAACTAACATCGGACCGAAACGTCCCTAAAACTAATATCGGACCGAAACGTCCCTAAACTAATATCGGACCACCACGTCCCTAAACTGGCACAATAGAGCCCAAATGCTCTTTTATCGGATCTAAACGGTCCCGTTAAGTTGATCTTAGTCTTGAACTGGACTAACGTATCCTTAACAGACGTTTAAGTTGATCTTAGCCCCAAACACGGCTAACGTATCCTTAAATATTCAAATGGATTATAAAACTCCTAATCAACTCTGGTTCGAGGGTACATCTCCGAGCTCCTCTGATACATGTCGTTGTAATCCTTCAACGACGTCAGAGAGGTGACGAGTCCCAATGGCCATACATTAAATTAATCACTACGTTGAGTTGATCTTAGTCTAAAACAGGACTAACGTATCCTTGACGAACGTTTAAGTTGATCTTAGCCGCAACGCAACTAATGCGTCCTTAAACTGAAAACACCAAACCCAAATCTAAGTAAATACGGATTTGGACTAATCCACGTCCTACGGGCGACGGCATTACTCAGTCTCCGTATACAATCCACGGGCAACCATAAACAAAATGAACACACACGACACGAAGTGAAATTATGGAGAAGGAGAAAGTTGTTACCGCGATGCGGTAGCGTAATTAACTGCAGGGGCTTGCGCCTGCAGGGAAGAGCGTCCCCATAATCAAAAACCCCTCATCCTGAGGGGGAATCTGACGAAATCTGCTACATCGGCCGCATCCGTCTAAACCTCCGACACACGGTGCCATAAATCAACTTGGCATCTTCGGAGAGGTAGACGGATAAAACCAAATAGCATCTGCCCCGAACCTCAGGCATGGACGTTCCATGTCTTGGCCGCCGTTCGGAGGGGACCACCCCCTTTCAAAGCAGAACACACGCACACCGCACATTCGGTTCGCATGACCAGTTTAACCCGTTAATCGGAGGTTCCATCGCCCCAAAGGCGATGGGTAATTAACGGCAGCTTAGTCCGCGGCTGCCGGAGATTCGGATCCCCACAATCATTAAACCCCGGCCTACCCTAGGCAGGGGGAATCTGTAGTACGCCTGACAAGCGCGCGCGTATTCCCATCTCAATGGGGTGACGAAAAACACCCTACAGGTTCTGGCACGCCCGGTGGGACCAATCTCTCCTCCCATATTTCGGGTTGAGCGTTCATGCGAACTCAATCAATATACATACCTATATTTATACTAAAAATAATGCTTTTTTCATGCAGGATTTTCAAGCGATCACCTTTCAACAATGTCTCCGAAGATGAACTCAGCTCCCGTCTCCTACACAATGAAGATAGACTCCAGGACGGTCCTCCCGGCCAGTCTCGGGCGACAATGGGAGGAGCCGCTGCTACCATTCGGCTCTATTCTGTTCATGCCAGTTGGCGCCATCCCAGCTCCTCAAGCCCCGGTGGCAGACAAACCGGCCTCGAAAGGCAGGAGACCAAATGTGGTGATCTCAAGGGCGCCCCAACCCAAACGCAAGTCGGTGTCTGAACGATTTTCCTTGGCCCCAGCTGGGGGCAAAGCCATCAACACCAATAAAGCTACAACGTGTCCTGAGCAAGCTCCAGCGGTGTCCTTGACCACTGCTCGATCGGGTGTCTTCTCTAAGCTCCCCTCTAATCAACTCACAATGGCTTCCCGGGTAGCAGATGCCGGCCAAGCCTTCAAAATCGAGAAGCTGAGGGAGAAAAGGCTCAGATATAGAGCCAACAAAAGGGCTAGGGCTACTGCCCGGCTAAACCTCATGAGGTTCGAAGAACAGGGTTACCCGCCAAAGATGAGGGGATGGCTGAATGTGTTATCCACACTATCTACGTGGTGGGCACGCGCAGCAAAAGCAAGGACGGGGCTACCACATCTCAAATCCAATCTGGCTTTAATATGGTTGCCACTTCCCAAGAACAGCCGCCTCCGCTGGATGATGAAAACCCTCTCGATGAGGCTGATAGGCAGAGAGAGCCCTCAATTCATGAGGAGTCAGGCTCGGAAAGCGAAGATGAGCCAACTTTCCGTCCTAAGACCACAGAGCAGCAACTTCTCCAAGAGCTCCGAAAACAGCTCAGAAGCAAAGATAAGGAGATGGCCAAGCTCTACTCAAAGATCGACGACTTGACAAATGTCGTCTTACGGCTTACGGCCCAACTTGCCTCTCAGCCGCCTAATCAAGCACAGGGTTCAGCTCATGAACCGGGAAACGGTGTCCCAAAGCAACCGACGCCTATTCCCTCAAATCCAAAAGTGGGCGGACCTCATGAAAGTCAATCGCATCCTATCTCAGGAAATGTCTTGGCTACCGATGACAGTAGCCCGCTAACTCAAGATCAAATCATGGATTTGGTTGCCAGCAAAGTCAAAACATTGGTGGCCGAAGCCGAAGCGCAAAAAGATATCAGCAGTAGTGGGAGACCATATCCTGCTCAGTATGATCTGGTGGAATTTCCTAGCGGCTATGTCATCCCTAAATTCGGAAGATTCGATGGGACGGGAAATGCGAATCAACACATCGCCCACTTCAAAGCCTCTTGCGGGAATACTGGGGGCAATGATGCGCTTCTCCTCCGCCAGTTCGTTAATAGCCTGACCGATGTTGCTTTCGACTGGTACGCGAGCATACCAGATGGCTCCGTTACTACTTTCGTCCAAATGGAATCTTTGTTTCGACAAAGGTTCATGTGCGTCAGCGATAAGATCACCATTGCCGAGCTCGTAAGGACCAAGCCCAAGAACAACGAAAGCAACACGGATTTTATAACCCGATGGCGCAATCTCTCCGTCAAATGTGAACCACCGATAGAGCAGGACCAATCTGTCAGTCTCCTCGTCGGAAATCTCAACAATTGGATGGCCCCGTTTCTATGCACCGCGGGTCTCAAAACATTCCAAGAGCTGACCAGGAAAGTTCAGATGCTGGAGCGCTCAAAGCAGGAGTCCTCCTCGGATTCCCAAAATAACAATAGGTCATGGAGAAACCGAAAGGACAATAATCGCAAAGGCGGAGATCCCGACGATTCTGAATCTTTCAATGCTTCGGCTAACCGAAATAAGCAAGGGTTGAGTGGGCCTAATGCCAACCAGCTTCGGAAGCCAATGTTCGGAGAGGGGGGAGAATCTCCACTGAAAGAGAAGCTGGATAAGGTCTATTCCTTCAGAAGGGACAAAATCCGTAAAATATTCAAAGACGCCCTGAAGAACGGTCTACAACTGCCAGAGTCAAAAAGACCGCAGGAAGCGAATAGGACCGACGACCCCAAATACTGCCCCTATCACAGAGTGATAGGTCATGCCATTGAGGACTGCTTCGTCTTCAAAAATTGGGTCGAAAAGCAATACAAGGCAGGAGAGATAGAACTGTCCAAAGGCGTGTTAACAAACAGTCAAGCTGCAACCGCCAATTTCATACAAACGGAGACCGAAGTTCTTCGTGAAACCGATTCTCTAAGGCATCTGCCTTTCTCTGAAAACAATCGACCACCACGTCCTTAAACTGGGAACAATCGACCTCTAAGTCGCTAAACTGGGAATGTAAAAAAAATGTGTAATATAAAAAAAATGTGTAACTAAAAGAAAAATAAAGAAAAGCCGAAATGATGGGGCAACTCGCAATAAAAATCAGCGAGTAAAAATGAAAATGAAAATAAAGCCGAAATGTTGGGGCAACCGCGAATAAATAGCCAAAATGATAGGGCGATCGCGACCTTCGCGATAAGAAAAGCTGAAATGATAGAGCAATCGCGGTAAAAAAAAAAAAAGCGGATGATGAGTTGCTCCTGGCATTATTCCAGTGCAGCAATGCAGACGCCAACCAAAATCCAATTTCTCAAAATTCTCCCAGCCCTACGGTTGGTCCCCAAGTTGACTACCGTATACAATCCACGGGCTCAAATAATTCTCAGCATACCCATGCCCCACCGCAACCACCAGTTACGCGGCTGGTCTCCGCCTTTGAAATTATGCTTCATTGGAAAGACCCACTCATGTGTCCTCACGATGCATGAGGAGAACAAACCTTCGTGAGATCCTTACGACTCACCAAGGAAAAACACACTTAGGAGTCCTCACGACTCTTAAGGAGAAAATATACCTGCGGGATCCTTACGACTCGTAGGGAGAAAATGCTTTTATGGGACCCTCGCGGCCCATTAAAATTGAAAAGTCTTAGGTGATAGGGATCCAAACCTGTCTCCTAAGCCATCGCTCCCCAATCCCCAAGTGGCGAATGATGAGTCGCTCCTGGCCCCATATTCCAGTGCAGCGATGCAGACGCCAACCAAATTCCAAATCCCAATCCCCAACGGCGAATGATGAGTCGCTCCTGGTACCATATTCCAGTATAACGATGCAGACGCCAACCAAATTCCAAATCTCATACCAACGGCGAATGATGAGTCGCTCCTGGTACCATATTCCAGTGCAGCGATGCAGACGCCAACAAAGTCCTAAAATGTTTCTGGCCCTACGGTCTGGATCATGCATCCTGCAAAACCGTATACAATCCACGGGCGTAAAACAATCCCAATCTCTCCCAAGTCCTCCCGGGGCAAATGATGAGTTGCTCCTGGCATCATTCCAGTGCAGCAATGCTGATGCCAAACAAAAACCAATTCCCAAATCCTTTTAGGCAAATGATGAGTTGCTCCTGGCATTATTCCAGTGCAGCAATGCAGATGCCAAAACAAAAAAAAAATCCCCAAACCCTCTCATGACAAATGATGATTCGCTCTTGGTACCATATTCCAGTGTAGCGATACTGATGTCAACCCAAATCAAATCAACCAACAAGCTCTGCGTCGGAATCATGCTTCGTCTCAGAATGTGCACCCCGTGTCGAAATGATGGTTCGCCTCGGTGTATCTGCCTTCCCTTTCGGAATTATGCTTCGGCTCGAAATCAACCAACGACCTCCTCTTCGGAATTATGCTCCACCTCGGAATCAAGTCAACCAGCAAGCTCTGCGTCGGAATTAAGCTTCGTCTCAGAATGTGCACCCCGTGTCGAAATAATGGTTCGCCTCGGAGTATTTGCCTTCTCTGTCGGAATTATGCTTCGCCTGGAAATCAACCTCCGCATCGAAATTATGCTTCGGTTAGAATGTCTGTCACCCTTCGGAATGATGCTCCGAATCTTGGAATTATGCTCCGCAAATTGGAATGATGCTCCGCTCATCGGAATGATGCTCCGATCCTTGGAATTATGCTCCACCCTTCGGAATGATGCTCCGAATCTTGGAATTATGCTCCGCAAATTGGACTGATGCTCCGCTCATCGGAATGATGCTCCGATCCTTGGAATTATGCTCCGCCTTTCGGAATGATGCTCCGAACCCTGGAATCATGCTCCGCTCATCGGAATGATGCTCCGATCCCCGGAACCATGCTCCGCCCATCGGAATGATGCTCCGATCCCTAGAATCATGCTCCGCCCTTCGGAATAATGCTCCGAATCCTGGAATTATGCTCCGCCCATCGGAATGATGCTCCGAACCCTGGAATAATGCTCCGCCCATCGGAACGATGCTCCGATCTATGGAATTATGCTCCGCTCTTCGGAAAGATGCTCCGATCTCTGGAATTATGCTCTGCCTTTCGGAATGATGCTCCGAACCCTGGAATCATGCTCCGCTCGTCGAAATGATGCTCCGATCCCCGGGAATCATGCTCCCCGGGATGATGCTTCGCCTCTTGAATGATGTTCCACCTCGAAGTTCAGCTTCAAGATCCATCAATTTCATGCACACAACTCAAATGTGCGGTGTGCAAGGATAATGAAATATCCCAACAACTTTCTCTCTCTCTAAAAAAAAAAGTTTCCAGATCTGAGATCTATTCTTCTTCTTCAAGGTTCCAAAACCTTCTTCTTTCTCTTGAATTAAATCAAGAGTTTTACTCCTCTTTTTATAAAACAAATTAGTTTTTCACCACAAAACCCACAAAGGGGAACTTGGATCTGTCATCAGATCTTAAAAAGGAGAGATTTTGAGATTTCACATCTCTTGATCTTCAAGATCCAGCAAGCAACAGGAGGAAGAAGAAGAACATCTTTCATTTAAACCCCAAAGAAAAGAATACATTCAGGAGTCCAACTCCTCTCTGATTTCTCTTTTGAGAAATCTTTTTTTTTTAGGCTAAAAGCCTCTTATCCTCGCCAGCGCAAAGCGCCCGCGTGCCGACACGTGGCGCGCGCGCTTGCGCACCTGCGCGCTTGCGCAAGGGCGCAAAGCGCCCGCGTGCCGACACGTGGCGCGCGCGCGCTTGCGCACCTGCGCGCAGCGCTCTTGCGCAAAGCGCCCGCGTTCCGACACGTGGCGCGCGCGCGCTTGCGCACCTGCGCGCAGCGCTTATGCGCAAAGCGCCCACGTGCCGACACATGGCGCGCTTGCGCCTGAGCGCACAGCACCTAAGCGCACAGCGCTCAAGGCGCTGGCCCCACGCATCCCTTGGATGCCTTTTCCCCCTCTTTTTATGTACATACATATACATATATATATGTATACAAACTCACACATATACATACTCCGCAACATTCTCCCCCTCCAAAAATTTTTCGGGCCGGGGCGCTGCCCCGAACTCCGCAAGGGGGCTGCTAGCCCCCTTGACCCCCAGCCCGCTATCCGGGTAGCGGGACCCCCGTAAAAACTCTGCGTGGCTCCCGATATATCCAAAACCCCCCTTTCAAAGCAGAACACACGCACACCGCACATTGGGTTCGCATGACCAGTTTAACCCGTTAATCGGAGGTTCCCTCGCCCCAAAGGCGAGGGGTAATTACCGGCAGCTTAGTCCGCGGCTGCCGGAGATTCGGATCCCCACAATCATTAAACCCCGGCCTACCCTAGGCAGGGGGAATCTGTAGTACGCCTGACAAGCGCGCGCGTATTCCCATCTCAATGGGGTGACGAAAAACACCCTACAATATATATACAAAAAGGTTCCCCCAAACTTAAGTGAAACATTGTTTCTACTGCTGCCATTTTTAAAATCTCATAAACTTGTAAACTTGGGAGGAAAAATTTATTAACGGGGACATGAAATATGATCGTGAAAATCTCCCCAAACTTATTTTTGGCTCACCACTTTGAGTTAGAAAAAATTATTTTCGAAAGCCAAATTACATCCTCCCAAACTTGAGTTAAACAATGTTAAGCTTTTAAAGTGGGGGTTCAAAGTTATTGGTCAATACCAAGCTTTGCAAAGACCAAAAGTCAACACCAACCATTTGAAGAATTTATCAATGTAACGTATAGGTCGATGGAAAACATGTTATATAGAGCCAAGAAGAAGTGGGGAAGAGATAAGTGGTGGTATGGAAAGGGTTTGCGTGAACGTGAATGTGAGGAGATAAGAGGTGATAAATAAAAACGAGAATGTGAATGAGCAGAAATGAGTGGAATATTGGCATTATCGTATTTTATAAGAAGAAAGGGTAGTGGTTCAACTACTATAGGTGGAGGTTGATTAATCACAAAATTCTTGTAGTTTAGGAACGCAAGTTCGACAGCGAAAAGTTCTTCAAAACTCTCATCGATGTAATTGAACGTTTTGCTCTCAGCAAGTTTTGTGCCAGAATTTATCATACTTGATTTTTCAAAAATTATGGATGTAGGAGACTCGAAAAACTCATCTATCTCATTTTCAAAAGTATCCAAATCATGTAGGCTTTCTAGAATGATCAAACTTGAATTATCGGATTGTAATTCATCAACACTCACTGAAATTATAGGAAGAATAGAAGAAGAACCTGAGAAAGTGGGAGAAAGAAGTTGAATACAAACTTGAGGGTGGAGATAGAGTGTATAAATTAGCATAATTTGTAAAGACTGATGTATAAAAAGAGATTGTGCTAATTTATCTGTTAGTTGTAGAGGCCAGTATTGTACAGATGATGTATATTATATTGGATGCTTGGACATATATAGAGATGACTTTCTTGCTCAATATGATAGTATGCTATCTGGTTACTCTTTATCTTAACATGTACACTAGTCTCTTTATACTGTCTTAAAGTTACATGTTGGTAAAGCCCTTAGGATGTGTACTTGACTACCTGGACTATGATGCAGATCATACTAGTGGGGACATGGTAGTCCATAAGTACATCCTTCAAGGTCCCTAGTCGTGGGTGTATCGAGACGGGGCATCGATATACCAGTGTAGACTAGTGTATACGCTTCTCGACCCATGTGATGGGCGATGGATGATCCCATATCCATTGGTGTTTGACATCAGAGATGGTATACGGGTGCTCAGTGGAGACTGGGTACACTGGACGGACTCGCCGAGAACTCCCAGATGGTATTATACCTCACGTCAGATGGCAGTTCTCAGGTGACACATGTACAGGTTAGTCTGTAGACCCGAGATCGTCATAGAGTCTTGTGTGATTCCCACTGTGCTTTGATCTCCACCTTACCACGTCCATGAGGGCGTGCAAAACGGTGGTCTTTGGGTACAGTCCCGAGTCACATGGAGGCAATGAGCGATAGGAGGGGTTTCGTCTCTCCCGGTATTGGGGGTTGATGTTGCGCTGTGCTCGATTGGCCGTAACAGGGAAGTCCCTGGCCAGGGCTGATCAGAGATTTGCTGGTAAGTGTTACCAGTAGTTTCTCGACCCGTTATGAGCCTCACATCGGCACGACTTATCGGTTATTGGGGTCTGACGTTTACCACCCCTAGACTTCATATGCGACATATCAGACGAAGAGACCGGACTGTATGGTAAGTGTTACTGGTTGGATTCACAGGAGTGTGAGCGGGCTAGCTCGTCGATCTTCTGATCGCTCAATACCCGGGTGGCCGTTACATTTAGCAGACCGCTTGCGGCTTGTGGATGCTTGATATGATCATCATCTGCTACCGGCGTATTGACGAGTCTTTAGAGTCCTACACAGAGGTTTCCTGGCTCAAGCGAAACGAAACAGGAGCGCATATAAGATATGTGCAGGACCAAGAATAATGCGTGTATGTGATACCGCATTTCATTCTCGCGATATATGTTTCGATTGGTTATATTCGATATGACCTAGTTATCGAATCATTCATTCGATAAATCGATACATTGGATTCTAGTCCGTTATGTGCGACATGACCGGATCATTGAATCAAATGTTGATTTAATGATTTAATGAATAATTATATATTTGATATATTGTTTTGCATTAGCTAGTATTGGTTCACTTTATATGGATTTTCTCACTCGATGTGCAAGAAGTATATATGATATACTTTTGTGCACTACTTTGTATCATGTTTGATGATACTTGATAATGTGGTTAAGTGTAAAGGGTTAAACCATGGTTAAGTAATGATTAGGGTTTTGGTTTTTCATTTATTTATTTGTTTATTTATTTGGAAAGGATTAAGTTAAGAATGGTGGCTTATTTTGGAGCTATGTTGAAGCTTCTTGAAGCTTTGACAAAGTCCACCATCCTTATCTCATCCTTAACCCTAACCACTCTAACTAACCTTGGCTTAATCTCTACACTTGACCATGGTCAAGATATGATAAGTATTCATATTAGTTTTATTTTAAAAAGTGAAGACTTATCATTCTTGCTTCATCTTCATCTTCTTCTTCTTCTTCAAGCTTGCTACTTTAATGGTAACTTGAGATCTAGTGAGATAAATCCAATTCTAAAGTGAACCCACCTCCTATTTCTTCACCCTCTACCTCTTGCCAAGTTGTTTTGGGTGTTTTCTTCACAAGTTTCACAACTTTGTGAAGTCGGAGCTTGAGCTTGTGCAACCTCGACGTAGATCGTCTTTGACACGAAGCCGACGACCTATTCCGCACGTTTCTCCGATGAAGCCATCACGAGAGTCCAAGGTTCAAGATGGACAGCGAGAGGACGCCCTCGTGGAGCTAAGGAAGTGGGTATCTGGATCTACAAAGGTTGTAGCATCTTAACTTTAGTTAAATTGTTAACTAGATTTATATTTCGCCTAGAATTCTAGCAACGATCCGTAGTCTAGGGTTTCTCGGCACCATTTTTTTTGAAATTGGCATGTTCGATGCCTTGTGAGACCTCACTAGGGTGCCTAGGAACCCTACAGTGGTATCAGAGCCTAGCTAGAGCCTTAGGCGAAGTCTAGACGCGATTTGAAGTCCGTACGAACCCGAAACCCCAAATCTATAATGCTCTCTGTACATTTTCTAAAAACCGGGATTTTTCCAGATTAAAAATGCCTTAAAAACTCAGCAGGAATATCTAAGAGTTATGGTGAAACTCGATCTCTTGATTCATCTAAACAGCCGCGGAAACGCGGCAGAAGCATGCCTTCTGCCGCGCTTCCGCCGCTCACTGTTCATATTGCGCAATAATGTTTGCACAGTAACTCATATTTTATTATGCTGGATTTTCTGGGAATTTTTAATATTTATTCAAGAGTTGAATTTTCTGGAATTGTTTTGGGGATTCGGTGTTTCGATCGGAGTATCAAATTTCGTCTTTGTGTTTTTCCGGATAATTTTTTAGAATATGTTAAAAAGTTCGACCGGATATAAATACCCAATTTTTCCCCTGTCGGGAAATTTTCAAGTGTTGGATTTTTCCGTAGTTTAACGACGTTCTAAGTAGTGCAAGTAACGCGATGGACCCTCTAGAAGACAACAAACCTTAACTCGATTATGTGACCGTCTTGAACTGCCCTTTGAACCTTCGGGTTTGGGGCAGTACGGCGTGCCACATGTGAGGCGTTGGCTTGACCCTTCTACGGCTGGACCGTCGGTACTGAGGCATGAACTGAATGTTGTTAGACTTATTTCATGTGTTGAGCTGTATCGGGAAAACTTGGGTATTCGAATGTTCGATCGGAAAGTTTAACATTTTCTATTTATCTGGAATGTGATACAATAATTGGAATTCACAAACAGTTATGAGATAACTGAATGATTGTTATAAATCTAGCAGTTTAGTCCCACATGATATTGAAAAGAGTTTTCGATAATGAGACTAAAATGCGGGATTTATATCTGTTAGGCATGCGATGTCTAAAGGAGTTGCGGATTCCGATTGTTGTAGTTTTACACTTTCTTTTCTGTGACCGTAAGTGTAGTATGTTCATATCGCCGGTTTCGTTGCTATACGTCAACGACAATTAGGGTATGCATACTTACTTACGTTGATGACATGTGATGTTATGTGTTGCTGGATATGTTATATTGGATCGTCGTGTTCGAATAGCCGGGGGTTTTTATGTGAGATGAGTGTTTTTCATTTTCATTCATGTAAAAACTTGTATGTAATATTCTTTTATTTGGGGCACTTTCAGGTAGCGGAAGTTGTCACCCTTTGTATATTATTTACTTTTCCGCATTAGGATAGACCCAAGGAGGGGAGCACAAGTAACCGGGTTCTGGGGTCCAGTGGGAGACCAACTCGAGGAGTCGAGTCTGGGTCTCCTAACCCTAGAATTGGCAGGGTTGCTTGCCGCTCTCGTAGGGGTCTAGGGGTGTGGGATTGGCTATTCATCACGACCGTGGAATCCGTGTTTTATACTGGCTCGTATTAAAAACACGGACGTCCTAGTATATCCAATATTTCATATGTTTATTCTGCTGCGATATCTGTGTTCTGATTCTGTGATGGATATAGTACATAGTATATATGATATATTGTATAGACGTTACTTATGTTTTACACCCGCGCTAGCCCTGCCCTGCTCTGTCGTTAGTAACCTAACCTAACGGTGCACGAGGGGACATCGAGGCGAATGCGGATGGCATAAGTGTACGTCATATCTATCTGTGATGATTAGGTATTTAAATGATGGGACTTCATTAATATGATTAATGAAAGAAAAGAAACCTAAGATGTTGTAGAATCAGATTTTAAATAAAACAGGTAGCTACAGTTCTTGCTTTGCATAGAGGTATATATGATATACCCCGCACCTTATTCGATGAGGAAAGGACAGAGATCCCTTCACCGGGAGTGACTCCTTTAGCAATAACTGGAAGATGCTACACAATCGGTTTGATTTTGACTGCTTTTGGGTTTTTGCTTTGCACAGCGATATATATGATATATCCCGCACCTCATTCGACGAGGAAAAGACCGAGATCCCTTCACCGGGAATGACTCCTTTAGCAAAACTAGAAAAGCCGCAAAATCACTCCATTTCAAAACTTCATTTGATTTTACAACGATATCGAGTTCATTACGCAATAAGTTTTCAGAAAAACCTGTCGTAGCCCTCCGTCATTTCAGATAAAGACTATTTAGTATTCGTGCTGCGTTTGTTGACCTCTGTCAAGGCGTAGTGTGCTGTAGCTAACTAGTAATTATCTGCAAAGCATGTGATGTGATTGGATTAGGGTAGTCGTGTGACCTTGTTGACCTCTGTCAAGGGTCGTGCGGGTGGGTTTGATTCAATCAAGAAATGACGGGTTGAACTTGACTAGTGCACTATGATTTGTTGACCTCTGTCAAGGTCATGGTACACTAGGGGCAAAATATTATCGGGAATTTCAAGAGTTGAAATTTGCAATGAGATTGCATACCTTCTATGAGATAGTTGGATCCCGATACCTGCTGCGAGTAAGAGTTACTCCTGGGAGAGTTTTACACATTGCAATTAGCCGATCAAGTAGGTGTCTAGAAAGGTGTTAACGAGGTTACCCCTCTGGGAAAATGAGGTTTACATTAATTAGGTTCGTGCGAAAGCACGGGGGACCTCCCTCAAAGTACCGACACTGGCCTGGCTGAAAGATTGGCGAACTTGTAGTGTGTAATTAATCCCGGCTAGTCTTTCCTTTTAGGGTTTGAAGGAAGATTTGATAAAAAGCAGTGGGAGCCATCCTGATTAGATAAGATAATAACCAATCTGATCTTGCAAGAGCATACGCTAAAGTGTTTTCTTCTCTCTCTCTCCAGGTAGCGACCATTTCATGCCCTAATGAAGATAATAACATGGATGTATTGACCGAACCCGCATGTTATACTGTGCTGGGGAACGTTGGTTCCGTTCATTCTTATAAGAGTTATAGGAATGAACAGGATATAGGGGAATACCAGGATTTCCATGCCACCCGAATGAAGAAAGTACATGTTGATGCATTTTCTTCGGGTGTGTTCGTTACTGAGAACTGTTTCTCCATTTGCTCTACGTCCTGGGTATTAGATACCGGATCAGGATCCCATATATGTAATCAGTTACATGGGCTCAAGAAAGGTAGAGAACTTGGAGAAGGTGATAAAGACATTAGAGTTGGAAATGGTGCAATTGTTGCAGCTAAGACTGTCGGGGAATATCACCTTGTATTACCAACTGGTAATACATTGGTTCTGAACGAATGCTATTACATGCCGAACCTGATATGCAACATTATATCGGTTTCTTTATTAAGTAAAGAGGGATATAATTTTGTATTACAGGACAATGTTATGAACATTTTCCATAACCAAAAGTTGGTTGGATCAGGCACGTTATGCAATGGCATTTATGTTCTAAATCAATCAACAGTTCTAAGCATAACAAACACACACAAGAGGAAGAGTTCTGAACTCAACGAATCCTTCTTGTGGCATTGTAGACTGGGTCACATCAATGCGACACGACTGGCTAAGTTGCATAAGGATGGGTATTTGAAACCATTCGAATTTTCATCTTATGACACTTGCCAGTCATGTCTCAAAGGCAAGATGACCAAAACTCCGTTTACGGGACACGGAGAAAGAGTTACCGAACTCTTGGGACTAGTACATAGTGATGTATGCGGTCCAATGTCTACACATGCCAGGGATGGTTCTTCGTACTTTATTACATTCACTGACGATCTCTCAAGATACGGACATGTGTACTTGATAAGACACAAGTCTGAAGCTTTTGAGAAATTTAGAGAATATAAACAAGAAGTCGATAAACAAACCGGAAAAAGTATTAAAATCCTTCGATCTGATCGAGGAGGTGAATACTTGAGCAATGAATTCCTGGACTTCCTAAAAGAGAATGGGATTCTCTCTCAGCTTACTCCTCCTTATACACCACAGCACAACGGTGTATCGGAGCGGAGGAATCGCACCCTATTAGATATGGTGCGCTCTATGATGAGTACAGCTGAGTTACCTATTTCCTTCTGGGGGTATGCACTTGAGACAACGGCATACCTATTGAATCAAGTTCTATCTAAATCTGTACCTACCATACCATATGAGATATGGAGTGGGAAGAGACCATGTTTTAAACGAGTTAAGACATGGGGTTGGGCCTATGTCAAAAGGCAAAATCCAGACAAACTCGAGGCACGGTCAGTTTTATGTAATTTTGTGGGATATCCTAAACATTCAAATGGATATTATTTCTACCACAGTGAACAACAAAAGGTGTTTATTGCTCAACATGCCACCTTTTTAGAAAATGAATTTCTTGCAAAAGAGATTAATGGCTCTGAGGTAGAACTGGAAGAAGTTCCAGAAACACAAACTATAACTGAAGATTTAGTGGAACCAGAAGATTCGGTAGTACCCGACGAACCTCAGCCTCTCCGCTGATCTGGTAGGGTTTCTCGTCCACCTGAGAGATACTACGGCTTTCTCATTGATGGTGGAAGCGAGGATTGCATCATGGAGGATGATGACCCAACTAGCTTCGAGCAGGCCATCACGAGTGGTGACTCTGTGAAATGGCTGGATGCAATGCGGTCCGAGATGGAATCCATGTACACCAACAAAGTATGGACTTTGGAAGTTGCTCCTGAAGGGGTAAAACCCATTGGGAGCAATTGGATCTTTAAGAAGAAACTTGGTGTAGATGGGAAAGTGGAGACTTTCAAAGCTAGACTTGTAGCAAAGGGTTTTCGTCAAAGACCAGGTGTGGACTATGACGAGACCTTTTCTCCAGTGGCTATGCTTAAATCCATCCGGATCATGCTTGTCATTGCTGCTTTTCATGACTACGAAATCTGGCAAATGGATGTTAAGACCGCCTTTCTAAATGGTGATTTAGAAGAGTGCGTGTACATGACTCAGCCAGAGGGCTTCATAGACAGTGGGAGCAGCGGGAAGGTGTGCAAGCTGCTTAAATCCATTTATGGATTAAAGCAAGCATCGCGGAGTTGGAACATCTGCTTTGACGTCGTTATCAAAGAGTTTGATTTCGTCAAAAATCCAGATGAACCTTGTATCTACAAGAAGGTGGCAGAGAGTAAGGTTGTCTTCCTCGTATTGTACGTGGACGACATACTCTTGATAGGAAATGATATTCCTATGCTGCAATCGGTTAAACTCTTCTTATCACAAAGATTCTCAATGAAAGATCTTGGTGATGCCTCCTGCATATTGGGGATTAGGATCTATAGAGATAGATCCAAACGGATTTTGGGATTGTCCCAATCCAGGTACATTGACACCATACTAAAGAGGTTTAGTATGGAAGAGTCCAAGCGTGGGAACTTACCTACGATCTCTGGAGTCACTCTCTCCAAAGAGATGTCTTCCAAGACTGATTTGGAGAGAGCTTGCATGCAAGGGATACCCTATGCTTCGGCAGTAGGCTCTATCATGTATGCGATGCTATGTACCAGACCCGATGTAGCATACTCACTAAGTGTAGTGAGCAGGTATCAAGCTGATCCTGGAGAGAGTCACTGGACAGCTGTGAAGAGCATTCTCAAGTACTTGCGAAGGACTAGAGATATGTTCTTGGTGTATGGTAACGGAGAACTCCAAGTGGAGTCCTTTACCGATTCGAGCTTCCAGAGTGATAAGGACGACTCTAAGTCGCAGTCGGGCTTTATCTTTACCCTTTACGGAGGGGCGGTTAGCTGGAAGAGTTCCAAGCAGGAACCGTGGCGGACTCGACGATGGAGGCTGAATACATCGCTGCCAACGATGCTGCCAAAGAGGCTGTCTGGATCAAGAAGTTCATTACTGAACTTGGAGTGGTTCCATCCATTGAGCGTCCAATACCTTTGTATTGCGATAACAATGGAGCGGTGGCTTTGGCCAAGGAACCCAGGTCCCATCAGCGATCCAGGCATATTCTGAGGCGGTATCACCTGATCCGGGAGATAGTTGATCGCCGGGAGATCGAGGTCAGGAGGGTTGACACGAAGAACAACACGGCGGATCCACTCACGAAGGCCATTCCCCAGATACAGTTTGAGAGACTCTTCGGGATGCTCGGTATGCGATACTACAGCAGCTGGCCCTAGTGCAAGTGGGAGATTGTTAGTTGTATGTATGCCCTAGAGGCCAGTATTGTACAGATGATGTATATTATATTGGATGCTTGGACATATATAGAGATGACTTTCTTGCTCAATATGATAGTATGCTATCTAGTTACTCTTTATCTTAACATGTACACTAGTCTCTTTATACTGTCTTAAAGTTACATGTTGGTAAAGCCCTTAGGATGTGTACTTGACTACCTGGACTATGATGCAGATCATACTAGTGGGGACATGGTAGTCCATAAGTACATCCTTCAAGGTCCCTAGTCGTGGGTGTATCGAGACGGGGCATCGATATACCAGTGTAGACTAGTGTATACGCTTCTCGACCCATGTGATGGGCGATGGATGATCCCATATCCATTGGTGTTTGACATCAGAGATGGTATACGGGTGCTCAGTGGAGACTAGGTACACTGGACGGACTCGCCGAGAACTCCCAGATGGTATTATAGCTCATGTCAGATGGCAGTTCTCAGGTGACACATGTACAGGTTAGTCTGTAGACCCGAGATCGTCATAGAGTCTTGTGTGATTCCCACTGTGCTTTGATCTCCACCTTACCATGTCCATGAGGGCGTGCAAAACGGTGGTCTTTGGGTACAGTCCCGAGTCACATGGAGGCAATGAGCGATAGGAGGGGTTTCGTCTCTCCCGGTATTGGGGGTTGATGTTGCGCTGTGCTCGATTGGCCGTAACAGGGAAGTCCCTGGCCAGGGCTGATCAGAGATTTGCTGGTAAGTGTTACCAGTAGTTTCTCGACCCGTTATGAGCCTCACATCGGCACGACTTATCGGTTATTGGGGTCTGACGTTTACCACCCCTAGACTTCATATGCGACATATCAGACGAAGAGACCGGACTGTATGGTAAGTGTTACTGGTTGGATTCACAGGAGTGTGAGCGGGCTAGCTCGTCGATCTTCTGATCGCTCAATACCCGGGTGGCCGTTACGTTTAGCAGACCGCTTGCGGCTTGTGGATGCTTGATATGATCATCATCTGCTACCGGCGTATTGACGAGTCTTTAGAGTCCTACACAGAGGTTTCCTGGCTCAAGCGAAACGAAATAGGAGCGCATATGAGATATGTGCGGGACCGAGAATAATGCGTGTATGTGATACCGCATTTCATTCTCGCGATATATGTTTCGATTGGTTATATTCGATATGACCTAGTTATCGAATCATTCATTCGATAAATCGATGCATTGGATTCTAGTCGGTTATGTGCGACATGACCGGATCATTGAATCAAATGTTGATTTAATGATTTAATGCATAATTATATATTTGATATATTGTTTTGCTTTAGCTAGTATTGGTTCACTTTATATGGATTTTCTCACTCGATGTGCAAGAAGTATATATGATATACTTTTGTGCACTACTTTGTATCATGTTTGATGATACTTGATAATGTGGTTAAGTGTAAAGGGTTAAACCATGGTTAAGTAATGATTAGGGTTTTGGTTTTTCATTTATTTATTTGTTTATTTATTTGGAAAGGATTAAGTTAAGAATGGTGGCTTATTTTGGAGCTATGTTGAAGCTTCTTGAAGCTTTGACAAAGTCCACCATCCTTATCTCATCCTTAACCCTAACCACTCTAACTAACCTTGGTTTAATCTCTACACTTGACCATGGTCAAGATATGATAAGTATTCATATTAGTTTTATTTTAAAAAGTGAAGACTTATCATTCTTGCTTCATCTTCATCTTCTTCTTCTTCTTCAAGCTTGCTACTTTAATGGTAACTTGAGATCTAGTGAGATAAATCCAATTCTAAAGTGAACCCACCTCCTATTTCTTCACCCTCTACCTCTTGCCAAGTTGTTTTGGGTGTTTTCTTCACAAGTTTCACAACTTTGTGAAGTCGGAGCTTGAGCTTGTGCAACCTCGACGTAGATCGTCTTTGACACGAAGCCGACGACCTGTTCCGCACGTTTCTCCGATGAAGCCGTCACGAGAGTCCAAGGTTCAAGATGGACAGCGAGAGGACGCCCTCGTGGAGCTAAGGAAGTGGGTATTTGGATCTACAAAGGTTGTAGCATCTTAACTTTAGTTAAATTGTTAACTAGATTTATATTTAGCCTAGAATTCTAGCAACGATCCATAGTCTAGGGTTTCTCGGCACCATTTTTTTTGAAATTGGCATGTTCGATGCCTTGTGAGACCTCACTAGGGTGCCTAGGAACCCTACATTATCAACCCATTGAGAAATGAGGTGAAATCCCTCAAGATTCGTGAGAAAATATGCGTACGTCGAACTTGGTAAACCAGAAATTGAAAATGGAAGTGTAACGGTTTCTTGTAAGGTCGGAGATAGGATGGAGGGAAGTGATTGAGGAAAGGTATCGGTTAAATATTCAGGAGGGTGTGCGCAGTCAATGAAAGGGATTGAATGAATTGGAAAATCTGACTCCTCAAGTAAAACTGCTTCATCCTTAATAATTTCCTCAATACTCTTCGCAAAATTTATCTTATCCATGCAATTCTCATCAAAATCAAGACGCATATGAAGTTCGGGAAAAACAGTTAATGAATCGGGATGATGAATTGGAGAGAGAAACTCATCCAAATCTGTGGGTTCATCATCCAAAATATTCACAGCGTCTATATCCTCAATCAAGTGAACATCAATTTTTTCAAACACCTCATCAAAAGCATCGATATTAATCAATTCAGGTTCTAGAGTGGGGGTGTATAGGTCAAAAGGATTGGTGATGGTTCCACTCGAAAGGGACCCTTCACAATCAGGTAAATCATGTAGTACCACGGTAGCGCCCCGGCCGTCATTCCGAGGCCAAAATGCGGAAACAAAAATTTTTCTTAACTTTAAACCGGCACTACCGCATCCTAAAAACCCGGATCGAACCATTAACCTACAACTAGCAATCAAGAGAGAGGATGGAAAGGCTATACCGAGCGATCCGTGTCCTTCGGTCTTCGGCCACCATCCCAAGCTCCACACGGCATCTCCGGTCTTCATTTCCTCGTCGGAAAGGGCACCACGTCGAGAAGTCTTTTTACGGGCTCCCGCTTCGTCCGAAGCAACTCGAGCACGAAGTGTGCTAGCCGACGTGCCCAAGGTTTAAGTAGAGTATGTTGTGACCACTTTGTCTCTTGCATCCATGGCTTTGGATGGAGGTTAAAGTGTTGCCATTGATGGAAGCAATGAGCTAGAGGAAGAAAAAGAAGAACAAGAGCTTTCCTTTTTCTTTTCTTTTCTTTTGTTGGAATGAGAGTGAGTGAGTGATATTATGAAAATACAAGACCAATAATACCAACCATGGCAGCCCCTCTCTCTCTCCATCTCATCTCAACACATTAAACAAAACACTAATATGACATCTTTGCTAAAAAAGAGACCATGAGTCATCTAAATGTCCATGTCACATTTAATGCAATGCAGGATGAATTTCTAGCTCATTATTTCCATTAACAAACATTAATCCAAATGTTTGCCACAGCAAAAAGAATCCGGCAACATCTAAAGTAAACTCGTGACGGATCACAAGGATACCACTCACATGTATATACCTACCTGCATCCGCATTCCGACTGAATGCGAATGCGATGAGACTAAAGTAATCCAAAAAATCTAATACTAGGACCGGGCTTAAAACAAAGCCCACTAGTATGATCCGTCCGATCTTGATCCGTGCAATACCACACGTATATGATAGAACCCTGCCATATATCATACGACCTCTACAACGTTTCGCTCGAAACTTGAGAAACTGTCTGTGGGGGACTCTAAAGACTCGTCAATACTTTGGCTGTGGATTTAACCACTAGCACGTCAGAGGTATTAGCCGTACGTAACGCGCTACCAAGTATTGACCAAAAGGGAGGTCGATGAGCGAACTTATCCTGACACCCTACTGAGCCTATCAGTGACAATATCCGTACAGTCCGGTCCGTTCGTGTCACGACCCGAAGGTATAGAACGTGACCGGCACTTAGATTACGAAGCGTCTAGAGGCGCCATGTTACCTAAGTAAGCCGAAGCCCAGAAATCTAAACCATAAAGGAAGAAGAAGAAGAAAAAAAGAAAACCAGTTTAAAAGCATCAGCAAATTTTCCCAAAAATTTCGGCAGAGTCTCCTCTGTAAAAACTGGCCCCCAAACGGGTACAACAAGTATAATATATATAAAAAATAAAAAGCGTCCCCAAACGGGAGATAGCTCAACGCCAACAGGCGGAAACAACCACAACAATACACAATAGTATACAACGCCAAAGGGCGAGGCTCAAAACTCAAAGAAAACAAACCACCAGATCAGAATAATACATGCACGACTCTAAGGTCGAAATAAAAGACTGGTCCAATAAACTTATCAAGTAATACAAGTATGGTTGATGGAGCTTACTAGATACAAATGAAAGAATAAAAATACAATGGTGGTTCAGATACAAGTGAACCAACCTACCGTGCAAATCACCCTGAAGAAAAGATGTGCCAGCAAGCTGCCAGGGAAACCTGTACATCGAACCTGTAATAAAATTTGGCACAACGGGGGTGAGTTGCCAACTCGTGAGTAGAAGACATCTTACGAAAAGAAATCGAATGCACGACGCTATCCTAGGTCATAATAATACACTACTATATCCCAATCATCTAGTAATAGCAGGGTAATACCACGTGTAAGTGCAGATACACCGTGCTCGTGTCAGTGCCTCATATAATACTATGTCATATGAAATGAAATGCATGCACCATGAATGTAAAGTAACAAATCCTGAAATCCAGATATATCTGTATAAGAAATCTTTAGCTGTTATCATAGTAAAATGTGTATAAGAATCTGAAATCTCAACAATGAAATCCATGGAAATCCGTATCAAGCATCGACACAACACATGTAATCTCAAGTCTCAATATCTCGGGCTCCGTCAGTCCGGATCGGCCCATATCATCAAATCTCACGACAACGGTCGGTATCCTCCGGATATCCGCCGTGCCAGACATCACCGGTAGGTAGCCTTCCCCTGCTAGGCTCATCGTCTACAACTCGATCTTCTTGCCCCGGGGTACCATACCGGGCCCACCATGTACCCGAGACGGTTCATCCACTCCTCGAATCGGGTCTCGAAATCCATCAGAAAACATGAAATCTCATGGTGGACGACACATACATCACAAGAAAACCGCATCTTATGTTTTAAGAAGAGAGGAGGAGAGAGAGAGAAGTTTTTATATATTCTTGCGGTTTTCCCCAAAAATCCAGAAATCTCATAGAAACCCAAATCTTAAAATCATGAGTAAGTATATGATAAGTGTCGGCATATGCCCATAATACTGCATGATAACATGAAAATATGAATGCATGAATGTCTAAGTAATAAATATCATGTTTATACTAACATCAGAGAGTAATCACAATATTATATCGGTCAAGTTGTTAACTGATTCTATCAATAAAAGATAATATAATCTAAAGTGTACGTGATATAGCAATTACCGATGATGATGTGTGTGAGCCGGCAAATAAGTGTGCGTGGAATATGTGCATCATCGGTAATGGTGCTGGTGTCCTAACAGCTAAAGTTTATACTGATTATAGCAGCATATGTTAGAACATGCATCATTATGATTCCAGTGTGAAAGTAAAGACGGATGTGTGTTATCCACTCATTATATATACCACTACCACTACCACTATATGACTCGAACCTAACCTAGTGACCATCTAACCTCCTAAGGAACAAAACCTAAGAAACTAGTCAATAAGAAACAAGAGTCTACCTAAGGTCTGAATCAATATCTCGAATAGTCGGCGATCCGGCCTCAATAGCGTCACGTACGTAGTACGGCTTCCTCGAATCAAGAGTGCGGATCAATCATCATATTTATGCCTCGTACGGTAAAATCCATCGTACGGCATCCCAATATCTGGGTACGGGTCAAGTATCTCCTAGGTGCCTCATCATTCGTATAATGTCATCACCAACACATCTCATGATCAAGGTGCTAAACTGTAATCGCCTACATCAATCATATATCATTGCCCTCATAATATGCATCATTAGTTTATCCTCAGAAATATCATGTCATATGTATCATATTATGATTAATTCATACTGATATCATATCGTCATCAAGTCACACCTATATGATATCAACATCAGGTCACACCTATATGATATCGACATCAGGTCACACCTATATGATGTCGTGATCAAGTCATACGTATCCCATATCGTGATCAGTCACAAGCTACAGTCCAGGTACTATTTTAGAGTCCCATGTATCTCAATATCATCACCACCCATTATAATTTATGTATCCATGTTCGTTATCTTATTCTCTAATGATCCGCTAACACTTAATACGACTGTATAGCCAAGAATCACGGCATCAAGCCCAGTTATACTGTTTCATCATACCTCAGATATCATATCACATCAATGTATCCCATACACGTGTTGTATATATAAATATACCTATACCTAGTCCTATATGTATACATGCACGTATACACCATGTCGAGTTTCAGTGTATGCGTGTGTGTGTTTCTACCTGAAACCTACGAACCTCTTCTAAGGTATTCATCCTCTGGTATGGTTTTCCTAAATCAGTCTAGTCCAGCCTAGGGTCATTACTAGGGTCCTACTCATTAAGAATCTAGGGTCACATCTGGTTTCCTAATGACAATAAGTACTATTCCTGTTCTACGTTGCGGGGGTGCTAAACGCCATCCACCCGACTTCCCCCCGTAGATATACATCTACTCACATGGTCCATGTCTGCCGAAGACGGTGTCGCCATCCTCCTCTTCATCGCCCGCAGTCCACGTGAGGGGTACCTAAACGCAAACATACAAATAGCATCGTAAACTGAATTACATACAAAAGTCAAAACGACGCAAGGAACAAGCATAGGTTAAAACCTATGTCCCGTCCACGCAAAAGCACCAAATATCACTCGATATCGGCGTACAAACCCCGATGGATCGAGATAACATCAACAAATAACTCATAGTTTTAAAACTCGTTACTTATAATATATAACATGATTAAATCCATCGAAACCCTAAAAATCGATCAAACCGTCCAATTTCGTAAAACCAGAAATTGCCAATTTGCCGTTTTTCATCAAAACTTGACATTTAAATGAAACCAATGGTCATAAAACTCATTAAATAGCATAACTAGACTATACAAACATTATAATATTTTTATTACACAAATTTGTATCAATTTGAAATTTCTAGTTTGCAACCTTTAACAATTTTCAACATTTTTCGAGCAAAATACCACAATTCCACCAAAAAACGTGATTTTGCATGAATTAATGTATTAAACCACAATTCATGATGATAATGATTTAATGAAACCATAAATTATATTTTTAATCTCATTTATTTAGGAATTTCTAAAATCTAGTTTACAAAATAGCAATTTTTATCACAATTTATCAATTATCAATAGAAACTAGCAATCAATTTAAGTTTCCATTCCACCAACAAGTTAATACCCTTATTAAGACCACAATCTAGTGTTACAAATATTAATTGAAATTTTATTTCACAAAAAATTATGTTTTATAGAAACCTAGTTAGTAAAATTTCTAATTTAAACAATTTTAAATGAAAATTTTACAATTCAACAACCATGCAAGATTTTCCAATTCTAAAAGTGTTAAACTAACTATTATAACCCTAATTAATTAATAAAAATCATAACTTGAATTTACAAATCTTAACTTGAATTTTAAAAATTGAACATAGAATTAATTCATTAAATCTAAACATGCTTAAAAGAAACATCTAATAACAATTAAACAAAAGAAGGAAATTTATACCTCCAAAATATGAAATCCAAACAAGAAAATGAGCCTCCAAAATGCATGCTTTCCATCTCCAAAATCCATATAAAAATGAGCAAGGAATAAAGGGTATGAAATAAATAGGATTTTGTGGATTTTTATTGAATTTTTTGATGTATTTTTGATGAATTTTTGTAATAAAAATGAAGTGGGAAATGGGAGGGCTGCCATGAGGGTGTGGCCGGCCAAGCAAGGGACAGAGGGAGAAAGAGAAAAGAGTTTCATGAGTTGTGTAGAAACTTCATCAAATAATATCTCACTTAATGTCTTTTCATGAATTTCTTCATTTTCTTTCATTTCTTTACTAAAACAACCAAGAAAACTCTAGAAAAATGGGAAAATTTGCAAATAAATTTTGCATGATACACACTAAATTATAATATGCCATGTTTCATTTTTACAAATTAAAACCATTCAAATTTGTAATTTACACTAATTTAGTGTAAAAATAAAGCTTATGTTAATATTTAAAATAATTAATTTAGGAAAAATATTTAATTAAACTAAAAATTTATAAGTGGCTAAATAAACACCATTTACTAGTAATTACATAATTTAAATAGGTATTTTGGAAATTATAATGAAAAACAATCACGGTTTAGTTTTACGAAAAATACATTTTACTTACCGAAAATCATAAAATTCACTTAAACAATTTTATTCATTTAATTATTTATTTAATTATTTTTAAAATGTTACAGTTCGTCTATGAGTATCGCATGGCGGGCCTAGGGGGTTGGTAAAAGTCAGACCCCCAAAAGCGGTACAAGTCGTGTCGGAGTGTAGCCTAGAACACCCTGAGATACTACTGAAATACCTACTAGTAAATCTCCTGCCTCGGCCGAGGGCTTTGTGTAATGGCTCTCCTAGACACAGCGCGACCTCACCCCCAATACCGGGAGATACGAACCCCTGCAGATCCGCTCACTGCCTCCATGTGGCTCGGAACTGTACCCAACTAAAACCTGTTTGCACGACTCCTTTGAGCCATGGTAGGGTAGTAATCAAAGTACAGTGGGAACTCACACGAGACAAATGATGATCTCAGGTCGATGAACTAACCTATACACATGTCACCAGGGAACTGCTATCTGACGTCTGGTATAATCCCAACCAATATGTTCCCGGCGAGTCCTGTCCGGTGTACTCATAACCCAATGAGCACCTGTATACATCTTAGGTGAACCAACTGACACCAGTGGCTTGTGAGACCGGACACCGCCCCTCGTCGGGGTCTCGACTGTATACACTAGTCTACTCTGGAGTATCGATGCCCTGTCTCGAAACTCCCACGACTAGGGACCGTTTAATGATGTGCTTATAGACCCCAGCTCCCACGTATATGATCTCCTTCATACTGCTGGCAGTCAAGCAAGAATCCTAAGGGCTCTATCAACGTGCAATAGTGACCTGTAAGGTCACCTAAAGCAGTACACGATGATAAAGATAAACCAGATATAATACTATCATCTTGAGTAAGACTGTCCTACCGGTATAGGTCCTCCCTCAATCATTGCAATCACGTGCCTGTGATCCAATAATTGACTCTGAGGGCACTATCTCCAAAAATCTCCCACTTGCACTCAAGGCTAATTATTGCGATGTCGCATACTCACAGCCCGTGTGATACCGAACACCCAACTCCTCTACTAATCAGTCTCACAAAACCGGTTTGCGAAACTATTGCGTTCGAGGAATAGCCTCAGTGAGTGGATCCGCTGTGATGTATCTTTCTATGTCTTTCTTTATGTCATGTTCGCGGAGAAACCCATTTCCCGAAATGAGCAATACCTGTCTTAGAATATGTTTGGATGTCTGCTGGGACCTAGTTCATAAGTGAACTCCAAATCCAAACTTCTTAGACAGTATCGTCAACTGAACTTTATCAGTGTCCTGTGCCATGCCTCCCTCAGTATCCTCCTGGACCACCTGTCCAAAATACTGCCCCTCGTCAGAGGGAAAACTATAACTCTGACAGCCACTCTGTCATCCAGGTCACCTTGGAAGCCTGGAATGATAACTGTCTCCCGAAGGAGGATGTCGTTATCATATCCCTAGAACATCCACTTATGTCCTAAAACTGCTTCCGAATGTTTCTCCAGAATTGGATCAATATCAACTTATTGCATCTAATGCAAAAACAACATCTGGTGTGGTACTTGACATCTCATGATTAACTCAATTTCCTAAGTAAGAGATCTGCTAATCATGCACATCCCTCTCCCTTTTAGTCTGTAAGACTCTTTTAGAGAGGGTGACTCCATCACTTGCAGGTATACTACCGTGTCTGGAGTCGTCCATTCTAAAACACCTTTAGAATGCTGTCTAAGTACCCAGATTGGGAAACTACCCAAATCTAGACCTAAAACCATAGATCTAGTAACCAGAATGTCTGATATAAAATCCAATTCCTTTGTGGAGAAACTACCATGTGACAAACAAAGTATAACCGATCGTAGCATAGGAACTTCACTTCCTACTTTGTGTATGTCATCCAAATACCAGGAAATCACACCCAACTATCTTCTTAACAGATCCATCCCCTATTCTTATGAAGTCAAACCTATGACTGTCACATCAGAAATAGATGATCTTTCTCCGCTATATTTGCTTTAGTCCATAAATTGACATAAGCTACTTGTCCACCAATGCTTCCTCTGCTCCCACTGACTACGACAACCCTCTGGCAGAGTAATATACACGTACACTTCTAAAGCCAGTTCAGAACGGCGCTATATTCATCCTCCTGCCTGGTCTCACAGTCTGGAACAACAGCAATGGCAAGTCTGGGTAAACAAGAACCTCCATGCCACCGTCCTTGAGGCTACCAGAGTACCTCTGGAATGCCTGAGGTTACCCACCATATCTGCGGAGTGGCCAATGGAATGTCAAACAAGATTGAATCTTTAGGTTGTTATCAAATTTTCAGTAATCGTTTACGGTTCTGGAATTACTTCCAGTTCTACCATACTCCCACTACTGTTTTCTGAAAAAATCCATTTTTATTAAAACTGTGGCGAGTCAAGAACAATATCACTATTGATCTTCCAGATGGTAGAAAATCAACCCTCTTCATAACTTGGGTCAACCCATAAATAGCCATTATAGAAACGTGCCTTGAGTTATCCAGAGTCTGGTTTTAAGCATAAGCCGGACAACTCCCCGTACCTTAACATCGTTAAGATATGAACCGTTCTATATCCAATATAGAAACAGAGGCACTGATTTAATTGGAACCAGATTTAAATCATGCAGCTGTCTCCAGTGCATGTCAATTAAATGGAAAGAGGCCGATCAGCATCACTCAACTTTAGGAGTACATTCATATATGAGCAACCTGAAAGAGAAGCAAGTTTCTCAAAATCATTACTATTAACTGAATACCATACACAAGTATCTAAATCTTCGATCACCTTGAAGAATCCTGATACTTGCAATACCTGGTTCTCTACTTTATTCATATACCTATAACTTCTCAAAACATGGACATTGTGTTTCTACGAAACACATGTCTAAGAACTAGAGAAGTCACAAGTAAACAGAATATAGTATGATTACCAACCCCTCTGTCCTAATGGACACTGGACAACATACAATACTCTGTATAAGTCCCCTGAGTCTAATAACTCATTCCTTGTGTGTCGTAGGTCGAAAACTGTACTTATGGTTAAGAAGAATTACACCGCTGTTCAATGCTCCTTACCTAACCATCCACTGATATAGGTAAATGTCATGGACATAATTCAAAAAGTTATATCTCACTCTATAAAAATAGACGTACAGATATATCAATTTGAAATTAGTGCATAGCAACGGATATTCAAAACCAAATATTTGCCGTTCGGCAAACAACCCAGGCGATTTTCTCAAATATCACCAATTACAACGAATCCCGATATAATGAGGATAATCACCTAATTCCCAATAACTTACTCCCACTCATCATCTGTAAAACTATACAGATGTGAGAATCATACCTGGTAAATACATACCCTGGAGCAAGGGCTAATTGGGAAATCAGTTTTCTTTTAATAGTACACAGTGAAACTGAAACATTGAAATGTTTCGTAGGGGTATCCGGGTATTCCTAGTAATGCCTCTTCCATTATCCAGATTCACAACTGTAACCGTATATTTCTTTGCCACCTCTCCAAATCCCTTTTAAATGTCTTTAGTCATTACCTTCTGTACACCCTCTTAGGCTAAATGGTTTTCTTCCTTCCCTAACGTTCGGCACCAGCCTATGGTTTGGAAGAAGACTATCCAATAAGCATAATGGGTGTACTGTCCTAATCCTAGGAGCACTCGCAACCTGAGAGAAGGTGAGGATAAAAGACAACTGAATAAAACCTTATTCCTATTTCTCCTGAACCAGAATCCATCCCCGAACCGGAACAAGTTCCTTCGAGTTCGTATATAACCATACGATGGAGTATCCAATAAACTATGGATCTTCGTAGTGATACGGAGTGTTCTGGATAAATACAAAGGTGATGTAGGAGTGGCGATGAAATACTTAGTTTTGGTCGTGAATAGCAGTCGCGGTTTACTTTGCCCTCTTACTAATCCTTTTATTTATCTTTACTTAATACCTTCTGTACACCACACTTTGGCTAATCGGCTTTCTTCATTCCCTACCGTTCGGCACCAGCCTAAGCTTTGGAAGAAGACTATTCAATAAGCGTAACGGGTGTACTATCCCCTAATCCAAAGAGCACTCGCAACCTGATAGAAGGTAAAAGGAAAAGACAACTGAATAGTCCTATTCTTTTTCTCCTGAACCGGAAACCATCCTCGAATAAATTCCTTTGAGTTCTTATATAACCATACGATGGTTTTATCCAATGGAAGTGGACGTTCGTAGTAATACGGGATATCCTGGAGAAAAGGGTAAAAGTAGGAGTGGCAATGAGGTATGCAACTCTTGACAATCCAAAAGCCAGTGTTTTAAGAAGGTTCGGTCAACTTGGTCACTGAGTCATAGTCAAGGGTCGGGTCATGTTCGCTGCCAAAGAGAGAGAGAAAAGAAACACTCAGCGTGCACACTAACCTAGATCAGAATGGTTATCAATTTATCTAATCAGGAAACCTCCCGCTGTAACCTCAAATTCTCCTCCAAACCTGAAAGAAGAATTAGTCGGGATCACCCGAGGAGTAAACCAACTCATCAGTGGGAATCGGGATCCAACTATCATCGCATGATAACATGACGGAATCCACTCACGTTATCACACTCCAGAAGGTATGCCCATGCCTGGCAAGTTTCAGTTTCTTTAGAAACTCCCGATGTGATTTTTACCCCAAGCGGCTTATGAGCTTGACTAGGTCAACAAACTATAAACCGCCAGTCAAGTTCAATCCGTCATTATTCTGGATTGCATTAAACCCACCCGTATGTGCCCTTGACTAGGTCAACAAGGCCGCACGACTGTCCTAACCAATCCCATTTATGCAACAAACAAGTACCACTTAGCTACCGAACACTACGTCTTGACTAGGTCAACAAACGCAACACGAATACTAAATAATACCTGTAGGAAATGACGGAGGGCTACGGCTGGTTTTTGGCGAAAAACCTTTAACGTAATGAACTTGATATCGTTGAAGGAACTGCATAGCTTTTTATAAAAATATAGTGACGAAAACCATTGCTAAAGAGGTCACTCCCGGTGAAGGGATATTGTAGGGTTCCTAGGCACCCTATGGAGGTCTCACAAGGCATCGAACATGCCAATATAAAAATTTACGGGTGCCGAGAGACCCGACTACGGATCGTTTGCTAGAAAACTAGGCGAAAAAGCTAACTAGTTAACACTTAACTACAAGAATATGGAAATACAACCTTTGTAGATCCGGTACTCCACCTCCATAGCTCCGCAATGAAGTCTTCTCCGCTGTCCATATCAATCCCGGGCTCTAGCGTCGGCTTCGTCGGAGAATGGACGGGCTAGGTCATCGATGTCCATGCCGAAGATGATCTACGTCGAGGCATCGCTAAATCAAGCTCCACCTTCACCAAGCCATGAAAACTTGTGAAGGAAACACACTCTACTACTTGGCAAGAGGTAGAAGATGAAGAAATAGGAAGTGGGTAGACTTTAGAATTGGATTTCTCACTCTTTATCATCAATCACCATTGATGACCTCAAGGTTTTCTTCTTGAGTTCAAGGAAGAAGAAGAAGAAATAAAATATGATAAGAATTAAAAAAGAATAGAAAAACAATCCTTATCATAATTCTAACTATGGTTATGTGTAGAGAATTAACCAAGGGTTAAAGGAATGTTTAGGGTTAAGGATGAAATAAGAATGGTGGACAAAGTCGAAGCTTCATGAAGCTTCAACTAAACAACAAAATAAAGCCACCATTCTTTTCTCTTCTCATTTATTTTCCAAAATGAAATGGATAAATAAATAAGTGAATAAAACAAAACCCTAACCATAATCATGTAACCATGGTTTGATCTTTACACAAAAACCCTAGTATAACATGTATCATCAAACATGATACAATCAAGTGCACAAAAGTATATCACATATACAATGTGTACAATCCGAGTGAGAAAATCCATTTAAAGCGAACCAATACTAGTTAATGCAAAGTAATATATCAAATATATAATTATGCATTAAATCATTAAATCAACACTTGATTTAACGATCCGGTCATATCGCATATAACCGACTAGTATTCTATGTATCGGCTTATCGAATCAACCTTTGATTCGATAACTAGGGTATATCGCATATAACCTAATCGATACATTCATCGCGAGAATGGAATACGGTATCACATACACGCATTATTCTCGGTCCCGCACATATCTCATATGCGCTCCTATTTCGTTTCGCTTGAGCCAGGAAACCTCTGTGTAGGACTCTAAAGACTCGTCAATACACCGGCAGCAGATGATGATCATATCAAGCATCCACAAGCCGCAAGCGGTCTGCTAAATGTAACGGCCACCCGGGTATTGAGCGATCTGAAGATCGACGAGCAAGCCCGCTCACACTCCAGTGAATCCGACCAGTAACACTACCGTAGAGTCCGGTCTGATCGTCTGATATGTCGCATATATCGCCTAGGGGTGGTAAACGTCAGACCCCAATAGCTCGATAAGTCGTGTCGATATGAGGTCTATAACTGTTCGAGAAACTACTGGTAACACTTACCAGTAAATCTTAGCAACCCTGGCCAGGGATTTCCTGTTATAGCCAATCGAACACAGCACAACATCAACTCCCTATACCGGGAGAGACGAATCCCCTCCTATCGCTCATTACCTCCATGTGACTCGGGACTATACCCAAAAACCACCGTTTTGCACGCCCTCTTGGACGTGGTAAGATGGAAATCAAAGCATAGTGGGAACCACACAAGACTCTATGACGATCTCGGGTCAACAAACTACTCTGTACCAGTGTCACCAGAGAACTGCCATCTGACGTGAGGTATAATACCATCTGGGAGTTCTCGGCGAGTCCGTCCAGTATACCCAGTCTCTACTGAGCACCCGTATATCATCTCTGATGTCAAACACCAATGGATATGGGATCATCCATCGCCCATCTGTATGGGTCGAGAAGGTATACGCTAGTCTACTCTGGTATATCGATGCCCCGTCTCGATACACCCACGACTAGGGACTTTGAAGGATGTACTTATGGACTACCATGTCCCCACTAGTATGATCCGCATCATAGTCCAGGTAGTCAAGTACGGATCCTAAGGGCTTTACCAACATGTAACAGGGAGACAATCAGTGTACACGTTAAGGTAAAGATCAACCAGATAGCATACTATCATGTCGAGCAAGAAAGTCCTCCCTATATATGTCCCAGCATCCACTACAATATACATCCTATGTACAGTAATGGCCTCTAGGGTATACATATAACTAACAATCTCCCACTAGCAGTGGTTGTGGTATCTCATACTCAACCATCCCATAAAAATCTCTCTCTGGGAACAGGCCTTTGTGAGTGGATCCGCTGTGTTGTCCTCCGAGTCTACTCTCCTGACCTCGATCCCCTGGAGATCAATCATCTCCATGATCAGGTAATACTGCCTTAGAATATGTTTGGATCACTGATGGGACGGGCGTTCCTTGGCATAAGCCACAACTCCATTGTCTCACAATGGTAGGAACGTAGTTCATCTCATGAACCAATATACACCCAAACAGCCTCTATGGTAGCATCTTAAGTAGCGATATATTCAGCCTTCATCGTCTAGTATGCCACGGTATCTAGCTTGGAACTCTTCCAACATACCGTCCCTTTACTGAGGGTAAAGACAATGCCTGTGACTGACACTCAGTCGTCATTATCACCCTGGAACCATTCCAGTGATTCTCCCCAGGATCGTTTGATACCGTCTCACTACATCTAGTGAGAATTCTAACATCCATTTAGATCTATCTCATAGATCCAAAACCCAGGATTTAGTAGGTATCATTTTGATCCTATTGGAGAATCCTTGTGATAAGCGGAGATCGACCGAGCGTAGCATAGGAAACTCCTTTCCTTATCAAGAGTATGTCATCCACGTACTCTACGAGGATCGTCATCATACTCCCTACTACCTTTTTGTTTATACAAGGTTCATCTACCATTTTGATGATGTCAAACTGTTTGACTAACACAACAAAACAGATGTTCCAACTCCGCGATGCCTGCTTTATCCTATAAAGCATCTTGCACACGTTTCCGCTGCTCCCACTGTCTACGAAGCCCTCTGGCTGTGTACTTATAGACGCTCTCTTCTAAACATCATTTAGAAAAGCTGTCATAACACCCAACCACCAGATATCGTAGTCATGGTATGTAGCCGTGGCAAGTAGGATCTGGATGGACTTAAGCATAGATTCTTAGAAAAGGTTTCATCATCATCCATACCTGGTCAATGATGTAGACCTTTAACAAGTCTAGCTTTGAAAGTCTCAACTCTTCCATGTACACCAAGTAATCTTCTCAAGATATACTTGCTCCTGATGGGGATTTAACCCTTCAGATATAGCAACCAAAGTCCATACTTTGTTGGTGTATAAGGATTCCATCTCAGATCGCTAAGCATCCAGCCATTCTTACAGAGTCCCACCCCTGATGGCCAGTTCGAAACTAGTTGGGTCATCATCTCATGATGCAATCCTCGCTCCCATTGTCATAGAGAAACCGAAGTATCTCTCAAGCGGGTGAGGAACCTTACTAGATCGGCGGAAAGGCTGAGGTTCGTTGGTATCTACCGAATCCTTTGGTTCTACCAAATCATCTGCTGTTGTTTGTATAGCTGGAACCTTTCCAGTTCTACATTACAGACTTTGCCTCGAGCTTGCCCAGATTTTGCTTTTAGACATAGGCCGGACAACCCCAAATCTTAACCATCTTAAGATATGGGCTCTTCCCTTTTCATATCATATATGAAGTGGTAGGCAACTGATTTGATTGGAACCTTATTCAATAGGTATGCAACTTCATAAGTGCATAACCCCTAATAGGAAACAGGTAACTCAGTAGTACTCATCATAGAGCACACCTTATCATATAGGGTGTGATTGCTCCGCCCCGATATACCATCGTGCTATGGTGTATACGGAGGAGTAATGCTGAGAGAGAATCTCATTCTCCTTTAGAATAATCCAGGAATTCCGTGCTCAAGTAATCTCCTCCTTGATCACATCAAAGGACATAATACTTTTACCCGTATTGGTTCTCTACTTCTAACTTATATTCTGTGAATATCTCAAAAGGTTCGGACTTGTGTTTCAACAGGAACATAGGTCTGAATCTTGAGAGATTATCAGAGAATGTAACGAAGTACAAAGAACCAGTCTTGGCATGTGTAGACAGGGGACCTACATACATCAACATGTATCATCCCAAGAGTTCACTAACTTTTTTTCTGTTTCCAATAAACAGAACTATGATCATCTTATCTCTGTGACATGACTGGCGAGTTTCACAAGATGTAAATTCAAACTGATTTAAATATGCATCTTTATGTAACTCTAGCTAGTCGGGTCACATTGATCTGACCTAGTCTACAATGCCTCAAGAAGAATTCGTTCATTTCTGAACTCTTCCTCTTGTGTGTGATCCGTATACTAAGAACTGTAGTTTGATTTAGAACATCAATGCTTTTAGATAACGTGCCTGAACCGATCAACTTTTGATATAGGAAATGTTCAAAACATTATCCAACAATACAAAATTTTATCATTTCTTTACTAATAAAGAGACTGATATGATTTTGTATATCAGGTTCGGTATCTAATAACATTCGTTCAGAATCAATGTATTGTAATACAGGGTAACAGTGACCAACAGACTTGGCTGCAACTCTTGCCCCGTTTTCTGCCTCATGAAACTTATCACCCGTTCTCAGTTCTCTACCTATCTGTAGCCCTATGTAACAGATTACATATCTGGGATCCTGATCTGGTATCACATACCCAGGACGTAAAGGATACTGAGAAACAGTTCTCTGTAATGAACACACCCGAAGATGATGCATCAGCATGCACTCTCTTCGTTTGGGTGGCATGGGAATTCTGGTAATCCCCAATTTCCTGCTCTGTCTTATAACAATTATAAGTTGGAGCGGGACCAACGTTCCCCAGCTCAGTATAACAAGCGGGTTCGGTCAATAATCCGTATTTTTATCTTGATTAAGGCGTGATATGGTCGCTACCAGGAGAGAGAGAGAAGAAAACACTCAGCGTGCGCTCTTGCAAGAATAGATTGGTTATTATTTTATCTAATCAGGATGGCTCCCACTGCTTTTTATCAAATCTTCCTTCAAACCCTAAAAGGAAAGACTAGCCGGGATTAATTACACACTACAAGTTCGCCAATCTTTCAGCCAGGCCAGTGTCGGTACTTTGAGGGAGGTCCCCCGTGCTTTCGCACGAACCTAATTAATGTAAACCTCGTTCTCCCAGAGGCGTAACCCCGTTGACACCTTTCTAGACACCTACTTGATCGGCTAATTGTAATGTATAAAACTCTCCCAGGAGTAACTCTTACTCGCAGCAGGTATCGGGATCCAACTATCTCATAGAAGGTATGCAATCTCATTGCAAATTTCAACACTTGAAATTCCCGATAATGTTTTGCCCCTAGTGTTCTATGACCTTGACGAATGCCAAACAACCCATAGTCCACTAGTCAAGTTCAACCCGTACATTTCTTGATCGAATTAAACCCACCCGCACGACCCTTGACGAATGCCAAACAACGCCGTACGAATACCCTAATCCAATCGCATCATATGCTCAAGCAGATAAATACTAGTTAGCTACCGTACACTACGCCTTGACGAATGCCAAACTATCGCAGCACGAATACTAACTAGTACATATTTGAAATGACGGAGGGCTACGACAGGTTTTTCTGAAAACCTATTGCGTAATGAACTTGATATCGTTGTAGAATCAAATGATTTTGAAAATGGAATGTTTTTTAGGCTTTTCTAGTTTTGCTAAAGGAGTCACTCCCGGTGAAGGGATCGTCGGTCCTTTCCTCGTCGAATGAGGTGCGGGATATATCATATATATCACTGTGCAAAGCAAAAACTCTTAAAAGCAATCAAAAGACAAACCGAGGGGTGTAGCATCTGCCAGTTATTGCTAAAGGAGTCACTCCCGGTGAAGGGATCTCGGTCCTTTCCTTATCGAATAAGGTGCAGGATATATCACATATACCTCTGTGCAAAGCAAGAACTGTAGCTACCTGTTTTATTTTGAAATTCGATTCTACAACATCTTAGGTTTCTTTTATTTCATTAATCACATTAATGAAGTCCCATCAATTATGTACCTAAACATCACAGATAAATACGACGTACACTTATGCCATCCGCATTCGCCTCGATGTCCCCTCGTGCACCGTTAGGTTAGGTAACTAACGGCAGAGCGGGGCAGGGCTAGCGCGGGTGTAAAACATAAGTAACGTCTATATAATATATCATATATACTATATACTGT
Source organism: Agapanthus africanus (assembly GCA_030015575.1). Lineage (NCBI taxonomy): Eukaryota > Viridiplantae > Streptophyta > Magnoliopsida > Asparagales > Amaryllidaceae > Agapanthus > Agapanthus africanus. The sequence continues at coordinate 191,546,011 of CM057345.1, forward strand.
ATCTATCACAGAACATCACATTATCACATCACATATATCGCAGCAGAAGAAACATATGAAATATTGGATATACTAGGACGTCCGTGTTTTCAATACGAGCCAGTATAAAACACGGATTCCACGGTCGCGATGAATAGCCAAACCCACATCCCTAGACCCCTACGAGAGCGGCAAGCAACCCTACCAATTCTAGAGTTAGGAGACCCGTACTCGACTCCTCGAGTTTGTCTCCCACTGGACTCCAGAACCCGGTTACTTGTGCTCTCCTCCTTGGGTCTATCCTAGTGCGGAAAAGTAAATAATATACAAACGGTGACAACTTCCGCAACCTGGAAGCGCCCCAATAAAAGAATATTACATACAAGTTTTTTTCATGAATGAAAATGAAAAACACTCATCTCACATAAAAAACCCCGGCTATTCAAACACGACGATCCAATATAACATATCCAGCAACACATAACATCACATGTCATCAACGTAAGTAAATATGTCCATCCCAATTGTCGTTGACATATAGCAACGAAACCGGCGATATCACATATTACACTTACGGTCACAGAAAAGAAAGTGTAAAACTACAACAGTTGGAATCCGCAACCACCTCAGACATCTCATGCCTGACTAAATGAATTCCTTAGACATCGCATGCCTAACAATTATAAACCCCGCATTTTAGTCTCATTATCGAAAACACTTTTCAATATCGAGTCGGGCAATTCAACAAGATTCCCGACAGTCTGATCGAATACTCGTCGCAAACTTTAGTAGGCGGTCGCACCCCCGATACCGTCGACGAAGTGCACCAAGGCGGAACACCGCTACCGCGAGCACCCGGACGGATGCTTTCGGCGACGGGGTTCTCCTACAGTCACTTGGTCGGGGCTATGGAGTGAGGCTGTCTATTAAGTTTACCCGGCGAGTATCCGCGTACGCTACGTGATTGCGACGGACTTTTGATCACATCAAAATTCCGTGGCAACCGATCAAGTGAGACTAAAGTGCTATGTTTATAACATTCATTTAGTTATCTCATAACTTTTGTGAATTCCAATTATTGTATCCCATTCCAGATAATTAGAAAATGTTAAACTTTCCGATTGAACATTCGAACACCCAAGTTTTTCCGATACAGATCAACACATGAAATAAGTCTAACAACATTCCGTTCGTGCCTCAGTACCAACGGTCCAGCCGTAGAAGGGTCAAGCCAACGCCTCACATGTGGCACGCCGTACTGCCCCAAACCCGAAGGTTCAAAGGGCAGTTCAAGACGGTCACATAATCGAGTTAAGGTTTGTTGTCTTCTAGAGGGTCCATTGCGTTACTTGCACTACTTAGAACGTCGTTAAACTATGGAAAAATCCAACACTTGGAAATTTCCCGACAGGGGAAAATTGGGTATTTATATCCGGTCGAACTTTTTAACATATTCTAAAATTTATCCGGAAAGCCAAATAGACAAAATCTGATATCCCGATCGAAACACCGAATCCCCAAAACAACTGCAGAAAATTCAACTCTTGAATAAATTTTAAAAATTCCCAGAAAATCCAGCATAATTAAATATGAATTACTGTGCAAACAAATGAGGATGACGTCATCAATGTGCGGCGGAACCGCCGCAGAAGCCAGGCTTCTGCCGCGCTTCCGCCGCGGTTTGAACTGTTCATGGGAAAATTTTTGCGCCGTAATTCTTATATTTCCCTGCTGAATTTTTTAGCAATTTTTAATTTGGAAAAATCCCAGTTTTTGAAAAAAGTACAGAGAGCAAGTTTGATTCGGGGTTTCAAATTCCGTCTGGACTTCAAATTCCGTCTGGACTTCGCCTAAGGCTCTAGCTAGGCTCTGATACCACTGTAGGGTTCCTAGGCACCCTATGGAGGTCTCACAAGGCATCGAACATGCCAATATAAAAATTTACGGGTGCCGAGAGACCCGACTACGGATCGTTTGCTAGAAAACTAGGCGAAAAAGCTAACTAGTTAACACTTAACTACAAGAATACGGAAATACAACCTTTGTAGATCCGGTACTCCACCTCCATAGCTCCGCAATGAAGTCTTATCTGCTGTCCATATCAATCCCGGGCTCTAGCGTCGGCTTCGTCGGAGAATGGACGGGCTAGGTCATCGATGTCCATGCCGAAGATGATCTACGTCGAGGCATCGCTAAATCAAGCTCCACCTTCACCAAGCCATGAAAACTTGTGAAGGAAACACACTCTACTACTTGGCAAGAGGTAGAGGATGAAGAAATAGGAAGTGGGTAGACTTTAGAATTGGATTTCTCACTCTTTATCATCAATCACCATTGATGACCTCAAGGTTTTCTTCTTGAGTTCAAGGAAGAAGAAGAAGAAATAAAATATGATAAGAATTAAAAAAGAATAGAAAAACAATCCTTATCATAATTCTAACTATGGTTATGTGTAGAGAATTAACCAAGGGTTAAAGGAATGGTTAGGGTTAAGGATGAGATAAGAATGGTGGACAAAGTCAAAGCTTCATGAAGCTTCAACTAAACAACAAAATAAAGCCACCATTCTTTTCTCTTCTCATTTATTTTCCAAAATGAAATGGATAAATAAATAAGTGAATAAAACAAAACCCTAACCATAATCATGTAACCATGGTTTGATCTTTACACAAAAACCCTAGTATAACATGTATCATCAAACATGATACAATCAAGTGCACAAAAGTATATCACATATACAATGTGTACAATCCGAGTGAGAAAATCCATTTAAAGTGAACCAATACTAGTTAATGCAAAGTAATATATCAAATATATAATTATGCATTAAATCATTAAATCAACATTTGATTTAACGATCCGGTCATTTCGCATATAACCGACTAGTATTCTATGTATCGGCTTATCGAATCAACCTTTGATTCGATAACTAGGGTATATCGCATATAACCTAATCGATACATTCATCGCGAGAATGGAATACGGTATCACATACACGCATTATTCTCGGTCCCGCACATATCTCATATGCGCTCCTATTTCGTTTCGCTTGAGCCAGGAAACCTCTGTGTAGGACTCTAAAGACTCGTCAATACACCGGCAGCAGATGATGATCATATCAAGCATCCACAAGCCGCAAGCGGTCTGCTAAACGTAACGGCCACCCGGGTATTGAGCGATCTGAAGATCGATGAGCACGCCCGCTCACACTCCAGTGAATCCGACCAGTAACACTACCGTAGAGTCCGGTCTGATCGTCTGATATGTCGCATATCTCGCCTAGGGGTGGTAAACGTCAGACCCCAATAGCTCGATAAGTCGTGTCGATATGAGGTCTATAACTGTTCGAGAAACTACTGGTAACACTTACCAGTAAATCTCAGCAACCCTGGCCAGGGATTTCCTGTTATAGCCAATCGAACACAGCACAACATCAACTCCCTATACCGGGAGAGACGAATCCCCTCCTATCGCTCATTGCCTCCATGTGACTCGGGACTGTACCCAAAAACCACCATTTTGCACGCCCTCTTGGACGTGGTAAGATGGAAATCAAAGCACAGTGGGAACCACACAAGACTCTATGACGATCTCAGGTCAACAGACTACTCTGTACCAGTGTCACCAGAGAACTGCCATCTGACGTGAGGTATAATACCATCTGGGAGTTCTCGGCGAGTCCGTCCAGTGTACCCAGTCTCTACTGAGCACCCGTATATCATCTCTGATGTCAAACACCAATGGATATTGGATCATCCATCGCCCATCTGTATGGGTCGAGAAGGTATACGCTAGTCTACTCTGGTATATCGATGCCCCGTCTCGATACACCCACGACTAGGGACTTTGAAGGATGTACTTATGGACTACCATGTCCCCACTAGTATGATCCGCATCATAGTCCAGGTAGTCAAGTACATATCCTAAGGGCTTTACCAACATGTAACAGGGAGACAATCAGTGTACACGTTAAGGTAAAGATCAACCAGATAGCATACTATCATGTCGAGCAAGAAAGTCCTCCCTATATATGTCCCAGCATCCACTACAATATACATCCTATGTACAGTAATGGCCTCTAGGGTATACATATAACTAACAGATATCGGCTCTTTCACCGTAGAATGAGGTGCAGGATATTCCAACTGAATACCACGATGCAAAGCAAAAAGTAATCGGTTATAGTGAAGTTATTACCCTAACGCAAAATTCTGTCCAAGGGGTCACTCTTGGTGAAGGGATCTCGGCCCTTGCCTCGTCGACTGAGGTGCTGGATATTCATAACCGAATACCACTGTGCAAAACAAAAGACAACGTCCTTGCAATAACAGCTTTTTGAAAAATTGTTCCAACAACATCAGAATAGGTTTGTTTAGCTTGCATTGATCCGAATCAACGTAGTCCCATCAATTGATCACACCATAAAGAACGAAAATAATGATGTACGTATATGCCATCCGCATTCGCCGCAGGGTCCCGTCATCACCCGTTCGGTTACTTAACTAACGACAGAGCGGGGACTGGACTAGCGCGGGTGTAAAACATATACAACATCTACTAGTATATATATCAATATATAATATTTGCTCAAGGCGTGATAAAATGCAACATCACAGAAATATAAAAAGTATCACAGAACAATACAGATAATCTGAAAGCCCTGAGTTTCGCAGAGCCGCTGCTGAAACCCGACGTTCCCCTGGTCGTGTGGATAGCCTGTGCAATGAAATACTAGACCCCTACGGGCGCGACAAGTTATCCGCCAAAAGCTGAAGCGAGGCAGCCCCCTTCAACAACGTGAATGGACCACCCAGCACTTCACGGAATCCGGTAACTTGAGCACCCCTCCTTGGGTCAACCTGTACCCCCTACGAGTGCGGCGAATAGCCTTCCAATTCTAGAGTGAAGCCCCCTCCGTCTCAAAGCCATGAGATGCGGGCCCATTGCCCTCTAGAACCCGGCTATCCGTGCACCCCTCCGCGGGGTAATCCTAGTATAAAAAGTAAAATATACATACAACGTGTACATCGACCTCAGCCCGGTCGTGCCCCAAAAGAATAATATACAAACAGGCAGTAACGACTGTCCACATGTCGAACGCTCACCCCGCAATATCAAATGTACATAATAAACCAAACTGTACTAACATTGCAACCAGGCTATTCACACGACAAATCCGCAACATCACAGCACAACACAGAACATCAACGTGAATGTCACGTTCGCAAATCCGTCTAAAAGGGCTATAGCAGTTAGATAGGATTTACCGATCAAGTGACATTCACGGTCGCAGATATAATGTAAATACTGTGAACTAACATGTTTAAAATTTTCGATCGACAAAATTTACCAAAGTGGGCCCCAAGCACAACTGTAGCACTCAAAATAAATCTGGGCCCAAAAAGAATATACCAGAAACCCTATTTCCATGTCAGAAACCCACTGTAGAAATTTGGTGGAGTTTGGCCACAATTCGGCGGCGATTCCACGGCCAAAATGTGGTTTTGGCCGCTGATCCACCGCGCTACAGTAACTTCAGCCGACCAAATTTTCACAGAATGCTTATAAAACCTTGCACGTATTTTTTCAATGTACCAAATAATTTTTTTGAGCACAACAAAAATTCGACAGAAACCTGATGCATGAAAACGCGGTTTTTGGAATTTTCGTTCGATCAAACTTGTAAACACGTTAGAGCAAGCTAGACTAGGTTAATGGTGTGGCTCTGATATCATGTAGGACTACGGTAGCGCCCCGGCCGTCTTTCCGAGGTCAAAATGCGGAGACGAAAATTTTTCTTAACTTTAAACCGGCACTAACGCATCCTAAAATCCCGGATCGAACCATTAACCTACAACTAGCAATCAAGAGAGAGGGTGGAAAGGCTATACCGAGCGATCCGTATCCTTCGGTCTTCGGCCACCATCCCAAGCTCCACGCGGCATCTCCGGTCTTCATCTCCTCGTCGGAAAGGGCACCACATCGAGAAGTCTTTTTACGGGCTCCCGCTTCGTCCGAAACAACTCGAGCACGGAGTGTGCTAGCCGACGTGCCCAAAGTTGAAGTAGAGTATGTTGTGACCACTTTGTCTCTTGCATCTATGGCTTTGGATGGAGGTTAAAGTGTTGCCATTGATGGAAGCAATGAGCTAGAGGAAGAAGAACAAGAACAAGAGCTTTTCTTTTTCTTTTCTTTTCTTTTGTTGGAATGAAAGTGAGTGAGTGATATTATGAAAATACAAGACCAATAATACCAACCATGGCAGCCCCTCTCTCTCTCCATCTCATCTCAACACATTAAACAAAACACTAATGTGACATCTTTGCTAAAAAAGAGACCATGAGTCATCTAAATGTCCATGTTACATTTAATGCAATGCATGATGAATTTCTAGCTCATTATTTCCATTAACAAACATTAATCCAAATATTTTCCACAACAAAAAGATCCGGCAACATCTAAAGTAAACTCGTGATGGATCACAAGGATACCCCTCACCTGTATATACATACCTGCATCTGCATTCCGACTGAATGCGAATGCGATGAGACTAAAGTAATCCAACAAATCTAATACTTGGACCCGGCTTAAAACAAAGCCCACTAGTATGATCCATCCGATCATGATCGTTGCAATACCGCACGTATATGATCGAACCCTGCCATATATCATACGGTCTCTACAACGTTTCGCCCGAAACTTGAGAAACTGTCTGTGGGGGACTCTAAAGACTCGTCAATACTTTGGCTGTGGATTTAACCACTAGCACGTTAGAGGTATTAGCCGTACGTAACGGGCTACCAAGTATTGACCAAAAGGGAGGTCGATGAGCGAACTCATCCTGACACCCTACTGAGCCTGTCAGTGACAATATCCGTACAGTCCGGTCCATTCATCTATGAGTATCGCATGGCGGGCCTAGGGGGTTGGTAAAAGTCAGACCCCCAAAAGCGGTACAAGTCATGTCGGAGTATAGCCTAGAACACCCTGAGATACTACTGGAATACCTACTAGTAAATCTCCTGCCTCGGCCGAGGGCTTTGTGTAATGGCTCTCCTAGACACAGCGCAACCTCACCCCCAATACCGGGAGAGACAAACCCCTGCAGATCCGCTCACTGCCTCCATGTTGCTCGGAACTGTACCCAACTAAAACCTGTTTGCACGACTCCTTTGAGCCATGGTAGGGTAGTAATCAAAGTACAGTGGGAACTCACATGAGACAAATGTCGATCTCAGGTCGATGAACTAACCTGTACACATGTCACCAGGGATCTGCTATCTGACGTCTGGTATAATCCCAATTAGCATGTTCCCGGCGAGTCCTGTTCGGTGTACTCATAACCCAATGAGCACCTGTATACATCTTAGGTGAACCAACTGACACCAGTGGCTTGTGAGACCGGCCACCGCCCCTCGTCGGGGTCTCGAATGTATACACTAGTCTACTCTGGAGTATTGATGCCCTGTCTCGAAACTCCCATGACTAGGGACCTTTTAAGGATGTGCTTATAGACCCCAGCTCCCACGTATATGATCGCCTTCATACTGCTGGCAGTCAAGCAAGAATCCTAGAAGCTCTATCAACGTGCAATAGTGACCTGTAAGGTCACCTAAAGCAGTACACGATGATAAAGATAAACCAGATATCATACTATCATCTTGAGTAAAACTGTCCTACCGGTATAGGTCCTCCCTCAATCATTGCAATCACATGCCTGTGATCCAATAATTGACTCTGAGGGCACTATCTCCAAAAAATCAAACACTACAAAGTCACACAACTCATTAAACGTTTTATTTTCAACTGGTGAATCATTTGGAACACTTGATAGACATTCAAAACCGGAGTTGTGGGATTCAATTGGAGATAGGTAGGTTTGATTTGGAAAGGTGTACAGCTCACTCTCACCACTCAAATTCTCGACCTGTCCAACCGTCTCATCATACATTGGAAAATTTGGAGCTAGTTGGAAACTAGCTACCGGGTCACTAGGTTGTATAAGGGCGGTCATGGACGCATTCAAATCCATCATCTGTTGTCATGACGCTACCATAAAATCTTCCAACGACTGTTCCAGACTAGACATGGGTTTTGAAGGGGCTTCAGTAAAAGATTTAAAGTTGTTTGGTTATTGGAAACTCCGAAATGGCTATGTAGAAGCAATGTCTAGGGAAGGTGCAAAAGTCGGGTAGGATTGGAAGGAATTGAATGGTTGGACAGAAGTAGGATTAATATTTGGATAAGAAGGTGAATGGAATTGTTGATCCAAAGAATTCGCAGTGGTGAAAGGAGTGAAAGATCGGTTACGAGATTGTTCAATATGTTCAGCAATAGACATGGGTTTCGGAGTTACAACAGGACTTGAAAAAGGGGTATCAACGTAAGAAGGTGGTGAAGGTTGAAATGGTTGATATAAGGTGGATTGCGGAGTCCAACTGGTTGTCCTAGACGCGTCTATTCGATCTTTCAAAGAAATTTTGGGTATGGAGGGGTTGATCGAAATTCGACCAAAACAATAAGCGTAGGAAGTAATGTCTGGTTGAGGGTACCAAAATTCGGTAAGAGTTTTGCGAGGTGGGGTATCCATGATGTGATGAGAGAAAGGAGAAGAAAAAGAATGTGAATTTTTTTTAAATTTATTTTTTAATTAATTTATTTTATTTTAATTTTTAAAAAAACTGTTTGTTTTTGGAGTTTTGAAATTTTTGAAAGTGTTTTTTTTAGAACGAGTTTTTGCAAAAATTTGTACGAAACTACGGCACAATTTCAAACAACCACAGTTTAAATATGCACAATCAAAGCTAGAGCTAGGGTCTCCTAAGTCAACTAGACCGCTCCTAACTGTTCTAAAGGGCAAGTTGTGAGATATCCTTCAAATCGCCTCTTCACTGCCAAATGTGGCCAGGTAAGCCCAAGTAAAGAAAGGAGGGATCCGTTCGCGAATCACCCTGAGACGGGCCTTTTAAAGTTACCTTTCTCACTTATCTAGACTAGGTACCACAAAGTCAGGTTTAGATAAACGACTGAATACCCACAACCTTCCTTTGTCCTAATGAGCGCGACTGTCCTTAATTGGCTGAGTCTAGATATTTTTTAATTAGCTCAAAAGGTGATGCATATGCTTTTAGTGATTTTTAGGGTCTTAGGAAGGGTAATGAAATCCCCACTCAATCTGAATTGGTATTATAGCCCCTTAAAAGTCCGTATTAATTATGCAAAGCAGTTAACACACCAAAAACACTTGCAATTTTTTATTTATTTGGCAGTGTAAAGAATCCTGCACAAAAACAATTTATTGGAGAAAGAGAAAGATTTTGCGGAAAGAACCCTACAGGAAAAATTCTCAGTGGAGATCAGGGTAGGAAATAGAAAAAATATACTCATAGAGAAATTTGGGGTGCTAACGTCAACTGCTTGAATCCGCCGCGGTTCCATGGCGGTTTAGTTGGTTTAGATCTCAAAAATTTTCCTCTGTGTAGTTTTGATTCTCCCCTGTCTGTTCAGATCCTATGTTTCTTGATTTGTTCACTGGGCTTGCTCTGGATCTGAAACAGAGTTTGCTCCAAGCCTGCACACTTGCACAAAAACCCTTCAAAAAGAACAAGATGGTTTTTATTTTGATTTTCTTTTATTATTATTTTTTTGTTTCAAAATTTTTCAATTTTTAAAAATTTTAAATTTTTTTAAACCCGAAATTACACAAAGAAAGAGACTACCGTCTCCCCGGCAACGGTGTCATTTGATTGATCGCTATGTTTTGTACGTATGCGTATTAAAATCAAAGTTAAGAATATACCGCAATCAATAACGGTGTCGCTTGGTAGCTAGCCGATTGAGTACGGTCGATCCACAGGGAGAAGGATTCCTTTTCTTTATGTTTTAACGAGTTAAGTCCAAAAAATTGGTGGTTTTGTTTTAAGATCTAAGGATGAGATAAAAGTTGATAAAAAGCTTTCTAGGGTTAGGATTAGGTTAGTTCGAGATAGGGATTTTCTCGCTTCTATCAATGCCTTAGTTATGAATAAGGGTGTTAGGGTAATCGGCAACAACGGGAATTAGCGCGACTGGGAAGAAACTAAGTTTCTTCCTTTTGGTCCTTGTTCGTCCATTTTTGGCTCTTAGCCCTAACCTCCAGTTAATTCAATCACACCCGGTCTAACTAAAGAATCACCGCTATCACGTAGGATAGGGTGCCGTTGTGAGCGGTGTGTGGTTGATTTAAAAAGAGTCCTTTTAATAAAATTGTATGGGCAAAGGAATGAGTGAGAGAGATTTCCATCTCTCAAACCTTCACTATCCTAACCCTAACAAGTGAGGGATTACTCACTCATTAGGAAAGTTATGGTCAATGAAATTCATTTTTTTTTATAATTTTTATATTAGAAAACTAAATTGTAAATATTAAAAGAACAGATAAAAATTGCAAGAATTAAATTCAGATAATAAAATAATGCGAGATAAAAATAAAAACTCTTACTTTATTGATGACCTCAAGAATGCATTACAAATGAACTTAGATCTAGAAAAAGGCAAAGAGAGGCATCCTAAGGAAGACGCCTTCGAAGAGGCACCCTTTATTTGGCTTTGAGCGCTCCTATTTATAGAAGGAAAAAACCCTAGGTTTTCATTCTGATCCATACATGAAATTACAAAACAACCCCAAAGACCGAGTCAAAGCACCGACACCCCACCGACACGTGCATTTCACGGCCATGGAACCGCGGTAGAATAGCCTTTTTTGCAGCGGATCCGCGGCCATTTGATGGGCTCATGGGCCCGATTCTTTAGGGTTTCTTCAAGTTGCTTTTATCTTCTTTTTTCTTCACTCGGTCTCTCAGAATCTCTTCAATTCTCTTGCAGATATTCAACAGTGGACTTTTTACCGTGAGCTTTATGTTGAAGTCTTGAATCTTGTGTTGCCCTTGAACTTTGTGCATTGAACTGTCTAATGATTTTCAGTTGTTCCTTGAAATGGTGGGCGGCATCATACGGATTCATCTATTGTTGGTCGTAGTCTCACATTTGTAGCGTATTTTCATGAATTTCTCTGTAATGATCTGAGAACCTGTAACCTGCAACCATTTAGCAGACATGGATTAAAAGCACCTATTTATTTGTAATATGATTAAGAATGGGAGATATAATAATGCAAAATTCTGATATGAACATGCGATTATTATATATTGATATATATACTAGTAGATGTTGTATATGTTTTACACCCACGCTAGTCCAGTCCCCGCTATGTCGTTAGTTAAGTAACCTAACGGGTGATGACGGGACCCAGTGGCGAATGCGGATGGCATATACGTACATTATATTTTCGATCTTTTGTGGTGTGATTAATTGATGGGACTGTGTTGATTCAGATCAATGCAAGGAAAACAAACATATTCGATATTGTTCGAACAATTTTCAAAATCAGTTATTACAAGGACGTTCTCTTTTGTTTTGCACAGTGGTATTCGGTTATGAATATCCAGCACCCCATTCGACGAGGCATGGGCAGAGATCCCTTCATCGGGAGTGACCCCTTGGACAGAGGTTTGCGTCAGGGTAATAACTTCACTATAGTCATTTTCTTTTGCTTTGCATCGTGGTATTCAGTTGAAATATCCTGCACCTCTTTCTACGAGGAAAGAGCCGAGATCCTTTCACCGGGAGTGACCTCTTTAGCAAAAGTTTTCGCCACTATATATTTATAAAACCAATTGGATTCCTTCAACGAGATCAAGTTCATTACGTTAAAGGTTTTTCGCCAAAAAACCAGTCGTAGCCCTCCGTCATTTCATATTAGTATTCGTGCTACGTATGTTGACTGTGTTAAGGCGTAGTGTGCCGTAGCTCTATAATACTTTTCTGTCGCATGGATATGTGGATTGGTTAGGACAGTCGTACGGTCATGTTGACTGTGTCAAGGACTCGTACGGTTGGGTTTAATGCAATCAAGATAATGACGGGTTGAACTTGACTAGGACCCTTCGATATGTTTACTGTGTCAAGGTCACTTGGGTCCTAGGGGTAAAAATTACATCGGGAGTTTCAAACATACAGGAAACTTTCCAGGCTTGCGCATGTAAGTCGATGTACAACACCCCACGACTAGCGGGGAGGCGGAAATATGAAAAACGATCTTGTTGTTTGCTTAAATATCGACTAACCGCATGAATCGAAGCTAAACGATAACTAACAACTAACATAGGAGTTCTAAACTACTATGTAAAGTGATTATACCTGTAGAACCGTGTCCTTCGTCTTTACGAACTCCACCTCCTTCGCGACCTTCTCCAAGTAGTAGACGATCCACCACGAGAGCTTTACTCCAAGCTTTGCCTCTAAACTTGAGGCAACTAGGTTTCTTTAAGTGCTAATCAAAGTACCTAGATGATATAGAGTGAGGGTTATGGATTAAGTAGTCTAACTAATCCTTGTACTCAACACATGAGAGGGGAGGATTAGGGTTTGAAGAGAGGAAGCTTGAGGAGAGAGAAGGTGAACATCATAATGAGAAGAGAAAATGAGTTATCATAATATATATCAAGCATTTTATTTTATCAAGAAAGGAAAAGAAAATGATTTACAACCATGCTTGATAAATATCTTGTGGTGATTCATCTCCATGAGTCATTAAGCAATTATGAAGCATTAATGACATGGATGAATCATCCATATGACTCACTAATCTCATTCAATGTATATGCCACCTAAACCTCCTTAGTCACCATCTTCTAGAAGCTTCTCGCGCAATTACGAGAACGCCCCTCCTTTCCGCGAAAACACGGAAAAACTTTAGACTGTATAAATCCAATAATCGGATACTAGTAACTGGCTTAAACCAAAACCGACTAGTAAAAACTGTCCGAAAGTCGTACGTGCGTAAACACACGTATGCATCCGAACCCTTGTCGTAAAACCATACGACCTCTATATCGTTTCGCCTGGAGTAGGGAAACTCTCTGTGTGGGAGTCTAGAGACTCGACTACTACGCTAGCAGTGGGTTTAACCACAGACCGCAAGCGGCACTAGCTGTACGTAACGGTCCCCAGGTAGATGTCGATAAGAAGGCCGATAAAGAAACCCATCCGAACTCCTACTGAGCCTGCTGTGACAATCTCCATACAGTCCGGTCCGTTCGTCTAAGACTATCGCATATCGGGCCTAGGGGGCGGCAAGCGTCAGTCCCCTAATAGCGGTATAAGTCGTGTCGGAGCGAAGCCCATTACACCCTGAGAAACTACTGGAACCTACCAGCAAATCTCGCTTGCCCTGGCCAGGGACTTTGCGTAATGGCTCTCTGACACAGTGCGATATCAACCCCCAATACCGGGAGAGACGAATCCTGTCTAACCGCCACTGCCTCCAAGTGCTCGGGACTGCACCCAACTGCTACCTGTTTGCACGACTCCTTTGAGCCGTGGTAGGGTAGCAATCTAAGAACAGTGGGACACACTCGAGGCGAAGTAGCAGTGTCAAGTCTGCGGACTATGCTGTACTCATGTCACCTGGGAACTGCTCACTGACGACTGGTATAAAACCAACCAACAGTTCCCTGTGAGTCCTGTCCGGTGTACCCGTAACCTAACGAGCACCTGCATACTGTCTCCAGTACGACGTACTGACGGCTGTTGGACAGACCATCTCCCCAACTGGGATGACAAGCGTACACAGTAGTCTACTCCGGAGTATCGATGCCCTGTCTCGATAATCCAACGACTAGGGACCTGAATAAGGATGTGCTTGTAGACTACCGAGCCCCCACTAGTGTGACTGCCATCACAACGCTGGTAGTCAAGCAAGATCCTAAGAGCTCTATCAATATGTATACTCACATATAAAGATAGAAAAACCAAGTAGCATACTACCATGTTTAGCAAGACTCTTATATACATGTGAATATCCCAAGCTTCCATTAAGTAATATACAAACTAGTATGATACAGTAATGGCCTTCTAGGGCATAAACACTAACAATCTCCCACTTGCACTAGGGCCATGTACTAGCGTATCGAAGACCGATGATCTCGAGTAGCCTCTCGAACTGAATCTGAGGTAGGGCCTTAGTGAATGGATCAGCAATGTTATCCTCTGTATTTACTCTCTTTACCTCGATCTCCCGGCGATCTACGATCTCCCTTATCAGGTGATACCGCCTTAAGATGTGTCTGGACTTCTGATGGGACCTAGGTTCCTTCGCTAAAGCTATAGCGCCGTTGTTGTCGGAATACAGAGGTATTGGACCAACACTGGTAGGAACCACCTGAAGTTCTGTGAGGAATTCTTCATCCAGACAGCTTCTTTTGCGGCATCGCAAGCAGCTATGTACTCCGCTTCCATCGTTGAGTCAGCAACGGTGTCCTGCTTGGAACTCTTCCAACAGACCGCCCCTCCATTGAGGGTAAAGACATAACCCGACATGGACTTGGAGTCATCCTTGTCACTCTGGAAGCCGGAATCAGCATAGGCCTCCATCTTGAGGTCCTTTCCGCCGTAAACCAAGAACATCTCCTTAGTCTTTCTCAGGTACTTGAGAATGTTCTTTACTGCTATCCAGTGATTCTCCCCTGGGTTTGCCTGATACCGGCTTACAACGCTCAATGCGTATGCTACATCTGTTCTGGTACATAACATCGCATACATTATAGAGCCTACCGCAGAAGCGTAGGGTATAATCGACATGCGTTCCCTTTCCAAATCAGTCTTGGGAGACATCTCTTTTGAGAGGGTGATTCCGTGACAAGCCGGTAGGTTACCGCGCTTAGAATCTTCCATACTGAATCTTTTCAATATGGTGTCTATGTACCTGGACTGTGAAAGTCCCAACATCCTCTTTGATCTATCACGATAGATCTGGATCCCCAGAATGTAGGTGGCATCACCCAGGTCCTTCATGGAGAATTTCTGTGACAAGAATCTTTTGACTGACTGTAGCATAGGAATATCATTTCCTATTAGGAGAATGTCATCCACGTATAAGACGAGGAATACAATAACTCTCCCTACAATCTTACTGTATATGCATAGTTCATCTGGATTTTTGATAAAGTCGAATTCTTTGACAGTATCATCAAAACAGAGGTTCCAACTCCACGATGCCTGCTTTAGTCCATAAATGGACTTAAGCAGCTTGCATACTTTACCGCTGCTCCCACTCTGAATGAATCCCTCTGGCTGATCCATATAGACGCTCTCTTCTAAATTTCCATTTAGAAAGGCCGTCTTTACGTCCATCTGCCAAATCTCAAAATCGTGGAAGGCAGCAATAGCAAGAAGGACCCGAATGGATTTCAGCATAGCCACTGGAGAAAAGGTTTCGTCATAGTCCAAACCAGGTCTTTGACAGAAACCCTTTGCAACAAGTCTAGCCTTATAGGTTTCAACCTGTCCATCTACACCAATCTTCTTTCTGAAGATCCACTTGCATCCTACGGGTTTTACCCCATCTGGAGCAGTATCCAAAGTCCATACTTTGTTAGTGTACATGGACTCCATTTCGGTCCGCATTGCATCCAGCCATTTTATTGAGTCGCCGCTCTGAATGGCTTGTTGGAAGCTAGTAGGGTCGTCATTATCAATGACGCAATCTTCTCGATCCCCGTCTATGAGAAAACCGTAGTATCTCTCGGACGGATGAGAATGCCTACTAGTTCTGCGGATAGGCGCTGGTATGTCCCTTTCTTCTGAAACTTCTTGTTCTACCAAACTTTCAGTAACAGCTTGTGGTTCTGGAATTTCTTCCAGTTCTACTGCGCTCCCACTCTTCTGATTTTCTAAAAATTCAGTTTCTAAGAAGTGGGCATGACGAGAAACAAAAACCTTTTGTTCCTCTGCATAATAGAAATAATATCCCTTGGAGTTCTTTGGATATCTCACAAGCTTACACTGTACTAAGCATGCTTCGAGCTTGTCCGGATGCTGCTTTTTTACAAAAGCTGGACACCCCCATGTCCTAAAATGTTTTAGACAGGGTTTCTTCCCACTCCACATCTGATATGGTGTGGTACGCGCAGTCTTGGTTAGAACCTGGTTCAAAAGATATGCAGCTGATTCTAGTGCATAACCCCAGAAAGATCGCGGTAACTCAGCCTTACTCATCATGGAACGAACCATATCCAATAGGGTTCGATTCCTCCTTTCCGATACACTATTGTGTTGTGGTGTGTATGGAGGAGTAAGCTGAGAGAGAATTCCATTCTCTTTTAAGTAACCCAGGAATTCGGCACTTAAGTATTCACCACCTCGATCAGATCTCAGTGTCTTTATACTTTTGCCTGTCTGTTTTTCCACTTCATTCTTGTATTCTTGGAATTTCTCAAAGGCCTCGGATTTATGCTTCATTAAGAAGATATATCCATACCTAGAGAAATCATCCGTAAAAGTAATGAAGTAGGAATAACCACCTCGCGCATGTGTAGACATTGGACCGCACACGTCACTGTGTACGAGTCCTAAGAGCTCGCTCGCTCTTACTTTGTGTCCAGTAAACGGAGTCTTTGTCATCTTTCCCATGAGACAAGATTCACAAGTGGCATAAGATTGATATTCGAACGGATTCAAATATCCTTCTCTATGTAACTTCGTTAATCGTGTTTCATTGATGTGACCTAGTCTACAATGCCATAGGAAAGCCTGATTTATTTCTGGAGACTTTCTTTTAAGTGTGTTCTGGACATTGAAAACCTGAGCTTGATTTAATACGTATATACCGTCATCTAATGTACCGGACCCAATCAGAACTTGATTTAGGTGGATGTGAACTACATCGCTTACGAATGTAAAGTCATATCCCTCTCTTGAAAGTGAGGACACTGATATGATATTACAAGTCAAACTTGGTACATACAGACAGTTACGTCGAATCAATATCTGCCCACTTGTCAAACCTAGGCGATGTTCTCCCACGGATTCAGCGTCTACGCTCATTCCGTTTGCAACTCTGAGAGACAAATCACCTATCCTTATAACTTTACGGTTTCTCAAACCATGTAACGAATTACAGATATGAGATCCTGCTCCGGTATCTAGTACCCAGGAAGTAGAGTTAATTGACAAACAGTTCTCAATTACAAACACACTTGAGGCTGAAGCCACAACATGCTTCGTATCCTGGCTACTGGCTTCCAAAGCCCTGCAATCCTTCTGCCAATGTCCATTCCCATAACAATAGGAATATCCCTCCTTGCCTATACCAAGTCCCGAAACTTTTTCTCTTTCCTTTCCTCCTACTTTGCTGACACCGTATATCGGCTTTGTAGAGGTCTTATTCTTTTCACCCTTTGCTTTCGCCTTGGATGAAGAAGAAGAAGGTCCTCTATTAAGCAGAGCTTGTGTCTCCCTGGTTTCTTTCAGGGTGTAAGTAGAGGGTAGGGACTGTGGAAATAAGTCAGTATATGACATGTTTCCCAACGTGGTCTCCAGGTCCTTGAGCTCATCAATATAGCTAGTCATCGTAAGGACGTCGTCCCTTACAGATGACCCGTCAGCCGACCTCGCTTGAATTAATTCGTTCGAGGCCTCATATCTTGTGATATGAGATTGCTCTCCATATAAATCTTTGTTATGGAGAAAGATGGAAACTAAGTCCATCTTCTTGTGCTGCTTCTGGTATATACCATCAACTGAATCCAACACGAGGCACTTGGCTTTCTCTTTATTCTTTTCCTTCGTCTGACGGATATCCATATCCGCGACGGTGGAAACTGGACCTGGGTCAGTGGGATCTTGAGTAGTAATAGGGTGGTCCAGCTTGTCATAGGCAATGGTCATCTGGACAGACCTTTGCCAGTCAAAAAAGTTAGATTCAGTCAACTTGTTATCTAGATGTAACCTAGTCATGGTCACAAGGTCACTGCAATGAGAGAGAGAGAAGAAAACACTTTAGCATAATGCTCTTGCAAGTTTAGATTGGTTTTTAATTTATCTAAACTGGATGGCTCCCACTGTTTCTCAAATCCTTCCTCAAACCATAAAAGAAGAATTAGCCAGGACTATTCTCACTGTACAATTCTTGCTTAACCGTTCAGCCAGGCTAGTGTCGATACTTCGAGGGAGGTTTTCCAACGCTTTCGCGAAGTTCCTTAATTAAAGAACCTCTTTTCTCTGGGGGCGTAACCCCGCTGACACCTTTCTTGACACCTACTTGGTTTATAGCATTGATCGTTAAGTGACGAATATCCTGATAAGTAGCATATACTCACAGTAGGATCAGGATCCAAATATCATCGTATGATAATGTTGAAGGAATCCTACCAACATTCATCAAACTCCAAATGGTATGCATCACTTTGCAAATTTCAGTTTCTTTAGAAATTCCTGATATAGATTTTTGCCCCATGTTCTTATGATCTTGACTAAGGGCCAACAAATCATAAGTCACATGTCAAGTTCTGCCCATCATTATCCTGTTGATTTGAACCCATCCGTATATACTCTTGACTAAGGGCCAAACAAAGTAATACGACTGTCCCAAACCAACTCATCTATCTATGCAACAAATGAATACCCCAGCAGCTACCAATCACTATGTCTTGACTAAGGGCCAAACAAACACAGCTTGAATACTACTGACCATTCATAAGAAATGACGGAGGGCTACGACTGGTTTTGGCGAAACCGTGAACGTAGTGAACTTGATATAACCGAAGGAACCTGATAGCTTTTAAAAGGAGTGGTTAAAGCTCCGCATTTAAAAATATCTGTTTTTAAAATTAACCGAGTGGTTTCTTTTAAATTGTTCCAACGATTAAACATTTGGTTTATTTTCTTTGCATTATCAATAATGCGTCCCATCATTAACCTATCATTGCAGAAAACAACGAAAATACAACGTCTTCTTATGCCATCCGCATTCGCCACGGGGTCCCGTCATCACCCGTTAGATTACTTAACTAACGACAGAGCGGGGGCTGGGCTAGCGCGGCTGTAAAACATAAGTGACGTCTAAATAGCTATCATATATAGATATTGTACATTCGTCAGACACAATAATAGGCATTCCAGATCACAGATGAACTTTATTGGATTTGCAAGCAATCCGTGTTTGTTTTGAGCCTGCAACAAAAGACGGATTACACAGTTGTGATGAATAGCCATTACCCCACCCAAGACCCCAACGGGTACGG
The DNA here is from genome assembly GCA_030015575.1 of Agapanthus africanus. NCBI lineage: Eukaryota > Viridiplantae > Streptophyta > Magnoliopsida > Asparagales > Amaryllidaceae > Agapanthus > Agapanthus africanus. The sequence goes on from CM057345.1 coordinate 191,565,111, forward strand.
CAAACTACCCACCCGGCAGTTTGTGCACCCCACCTTGGGTCTGTCCTAGGAGCACAAACAGTAAAATGAAATAATACAACGGTGGCTACAACCGCAACCTGGATGTGCCCCGCAAAATAATATTACAACAAATTACATTTACATCAAATGAATTAAATAATAACCCATCACATAACCCCGGCTATACATCACAACAGTCCAACACAGTTCATATCCACAAACAGTAAAAACCATTACAGAAATATGCAACCCCCTGCCAACCGACATACTAGCAGTTAGGGGAGGTTTACGAACACATTATACAAACACAGATATAATCAAACAAGCAAATACCGTATAATTTCGATCGATTAAACACATTTAATTTTGCTCCAATACTTCTCTGTAAATCTGAAACCTGAGCAAAAATAAAAAATTCCAGAAAATACCAAATATCATAGAGAACCAACACAGGAAAATTGGGTTCATGAATCGGCAACTCGGCGGTGGAAGAGCGGCGGATCTTTGGGATACGCCGCGGTTCTGCGGCTCTTTAGCCGATTCATGGGCCCAATTTTCTTGGGTGTTCTACTACTTTCATTTAGAGCTTTCTGAACCTCCCTGAAAAGTTTTTGGACTTCATTTAAAAAACAACAGAAACCATGATATCGGGGTTTTCCGGTTTTGGTTTTAACCGTTCGAAATTCATACAATTTTGCAAGTGAGTTAATTATTCTTTAGCGAGGCTCTGATACCACTGTAAGTCGATGTACAACACCCCACGACTAGTGGGGAGGCGGAAATATGAAAAACGATCTTGTTGTTTGCTTAAACATCGACTAACCGCATGAATCGAAGCTAAATGATAACTAACAACTAACATAGGAGTTCTAAACTACTATGTAAAGTGATTATACCTGTAGAACCGTGTCCTTCGTCTTTACGAACTCCACCTCCTCCTCGACCTTCTCCAAGTAGTAGACGATCCACCATGAGAGCTTTAACCAAGCTTTGCCTCTAAACTTGAGGTAACTAGGTTTCTTTAAGTGCTAATCAAAGTACCTAGATGATATAGAGTGAGGGTTATGGATTAAGTAGTCTAACTAATCCTTGTACTCAACACATGAGAGGGGAGGATTAGGGTTTGAAGAGAGGAAGCTTGAGGAGAGAGAAGGTGAACATCATAATGAGAAGAGAAAATGAGTTATCATAATATATATCAAGCATTTTATTTTATCAAGAAAGGAAAAGAAAATGATTTACAACCATGCTTGATAAATATCTTGTGGTGATTCATCTCCATGAGTCATTAAGTAATTATGAAGCATTAATAACATGGATGAATCATCCATATGACTCACTAATCTCATTTAATGTATATGCCACCTAAACCTCCTTAGTCACCATCTTCTAGAAGCTTCTCGCGCAATTACGAGAACGCCCCTCCTTTCCGCGAAAACACGGAAAAACTTTAGACTGTATAAATCCAATAACCGGATACTGGTAACTGGCTTAAACCAAAGCCGACTAGTAAAAACTGTCCGAAAGTCGTACGTGTGTAAACACACGTATGCGTCCGAACCCTTGTCGTAAAACCATACGACCTCTATAACGTTTCGCCTGGAGTAGGGAAACTCTCTGTGTGGGACTCTAGAGACTCGACTACTACGCTAGCAGTGGGTTTAACCACAGACCGCAAGCGGCACTAGCTGTACGTAACGGTCCCCAGGTAGATGTCGATAAGAAGGCCGATGAGGAAACCCATCCGAACTCCTACTGAGCCTGCTGTGTCAATCTCCATACAGTCCGGTCCGTTCGTCTAAGACTATCGCATATCGGGCCTAGGGGGGCGGCAAGCGTCAGTCCCCTAATAGCGGTATAAGTCGTGTCGGAGCGAAGCCCATTACACCCTGAGAAACTACTGGAACCTACCAGCAAATCTCGCTTGCCCTGGCCAGGGACTTTGCGTAATGGCTCTCTGACACAGTGCGATATCAACCCCCAACACCGGGAGAGACGAATCCTGTCTAACCGCCACTGCCTCCAAGTGCTCGGGACTGCACCCAACTGCTACCTGTTTGCACGACTCATTTGAGCCGTGGTAGGGTAGCAATCTAAGAACAGTGGGACACACTCGAGGCGAAGTAGCAGTGTCAAGTCTGCGGACTATGCTGTACTCATGTCACCTGGGAACTGCTCACTGACGACTGGTATAAAACCAACCAACAGTTCTCTGTGAGTCCTGTCCGGTGTACCCGTAACCTAACGAGCACCTGCATACTATCTCTAGTACGACGTACTGACGGCTGTGGGACAGACCATCTCCCCAACTGGGATGAGAAGCGTACACACTAGTCTACTCCGGAATATCGATGCCCTGTCTCGATAATCCAACGACTAGGGACCTGAATAAGGATGTGCTTGTAGACTACCCAGCCCCCACTAGTGTGACTGCCATCACAACGCTGGTAGTCAAGCAAGATCCTAAGAGCTCTATCAATATGTATACTCACATATTAAGATAGAAAAACCAAGTAGCATACTACCATGTTTAGCAAGACTGTTATATACATGTGAATCTTGATAATGGAAGAGGGATTACTAGGAATACCCGGATACCCCTTCGAAACATTTTCATGTTTCAGTTTCACTATGCGTTGTTAATAGAAAACTGATTTCCCAATTAGATACTTACTCCAAGGTATGTATTTACCAGGTATAATTCTCACATCTGTATGGTTTTACAGAAGATGAGTGGGAGTAAGTTATTGGAAATTAGTTGATCATCCTGATTATATCGGGATTCGTTGTAATTGGTGATATTTGAGGAAATATCCTGAGTACAGTTTTCAACCTACGATGCACAGGGTTTGAGTTATTAAACTCAACGGACATATATAAAGTATTGTATGTTGTCCAGTTTCCATTAGGACAAAGGGGTTGGTCCTCGTACTATATTCTGTTTACTTGTGGCTTCTCAAGTTTTGGACAAGTGTTTCGTAGAAATACAAGGTCCAAGTTTGAGAAGTTATAGGTACAAGAATAAAGTAGAGAACCAGGTGTTGCAAGTATCAGGATTCTTCAAGGTGATCGAAGATGTAGATACTTGTGTATTGTATTCAGTCGATAGTAATGATAATAAGAACTTGTTTCTTATTCAGGTTACTCATAATTGGATGCATTCCTAAGTTGAGTAATGTTGATCGGCCTCTCTCCATTTTATAGACATGCATTAGAGACAGCTGCATGATTTGAATCTGGTTCCAATTAAATCAGTGCCTCTGTTTCTATATTGGATATAGAACGATTCATACCTTAACGATGTTAAGGTACGGGGAGTTGTCTGGCTTATACTTAAAACCAGACTCTGGACAACTCAAGGAATGTTTCTGTAATGGCAGTTTGTGGGTTAACTCGGGCTATGACGAGGGTTGACTTTCTACCATCTGGAAGATCAATAGTGATATTGTTCTTGACTCGCCATAGTTTTAGTAAAATGGACATTTTCAGAAAAACAGTAGTGGGAGTATGGTATAACTGGAAGTAATTCCAGAACCGCAAACGATTACTCAAAGATTAATAGGAACTAAAGAATCAATCAGATTTGACATTCCATTAGCCACTCTACAGATATGGTGGGTAAGCTCAGGCACCCGAGAGATACTCCGGTAGCCTCAAGGACGATGACAGGGAGGTTCTTGTTTACCCAGACTTGCCATTACTATTGTTCCAGACTATGAGACCCGGCAGGAGGATGAGTATAGCATCATTCTAAACTAGTTTTTGAAGTGCACATGTATATGACTCTGCCAGAGGGCTGCTGTGGTCAGTGGGAGCAGCGGAAGCATAGTGGACAAGTAGCTTATGTCTATTAATAGACTAAAGCAAATATATCGGAGATAGATCATCTTTTTTGATGTGACAGTCATGGGATTTGACTTCATCAGAATAGGGGATGGATCTGTTAAGAAGGTAGTAGGATGTGATGTCCTGGTATTTGGATGACATACACAGAGTAGGAAGTGAAATTCCTATACTAAGATCGGTTATACTGTTGTTGTCACACAATGGTTTCTCCACAAAGGATATGGATATAATATCAGACATTCTGGTTACTAGATCAATGGTTTTAGATCTAGATTTGGGTAGTTTCCCAATCTGGGTACTTAGACAGTATTCTAAAGGTATTTTAGAATGGACGACTCCTGGCATGGTGGTGTACTTGCAGGTGATGGAGTCCCCCTCTCTGAAGGTGTCTTATAGACTAAATGGAAGAGGGAAGTGCCTGATTGGAATATCACTTACTTAGGCAATTGAGTCAATCATGAGATGTCAAGTACCACACCAGATATTGTTTAAGCTCTAGATGCAATAAGTTGATATTTTAATCCAATCCTGGAGAAACGTTCGGAAGCAGTTTATGAGCATAAATAAATGTTCTGGGGATATGATAACGACAACCTCCTTTGAGAGACGATTATCATTCCAAGCTTCCAAGGTGACCTGGATGACAAAGTGGCTGTCAGAGTTATAGTTTTCCCTCTGACGAGGGGCAGTAGTTTGGACAGGTGGTCCAAGCGGATACTGTGGGAGGCATGGTGCAGGATACTGATTAAAATCAGTTGACGATACAGTCTAAGATGTTTGCTGGATTTGGAGTTCATTTGTGAACTGGGTCCCATCAGATATCCAGACATATTCTAAGACAGGTATTGCTCATTTCGGGAGATGGCTTTCTCCGCGAACTTGAGATAAAGAGAGATATAGTAAGAAACATCAGGGCGGATCCACTCACAGAGGCTATTTCTCAAAAGCAATAGTTTTGCAAACGAGTTTTGCGAAACTGATTAGTAGAGAAGTTGGGAGTTCGGTATCACACGGGCTGTGAGTATGCGACACCGCAATAATTGGCCTTAAGTGCAAGTGGGAGATTGTTGGCTATAGTGCCCTCAAGGCAATTATCGTAGTCACAGGCAGGTGATTATGATGATTGAGTGAAGACCTATATCGGTGGAACAGTCTTACTCGAGATGATAGTATACTATCTGGTTTGTCTTTATCTTCATATACATGTTGATAGAGACCATAGGATTCTTGGTTGACTACCAGTATTATGATGGCGATCATATACGTGGGAACTAGGGGTCTATAAGCACATCCTTAAATGTCCCTAGTCGTGGGAGTTTCGAGACTGGGCATCGATACTCCAGAGTAGACTAGTGTATGCTGATCGAGACCCCAACGAGGGGCGGTGGCCAGGTCTCACAAGCCATTGGTGTTAGTTTGTTCACCTAAGATAGTATACAGGTGCTCATTGGGTTATGAGTACACTAGATGGACTCGCCGGGAGCCTGCTAGTTGGTATTATACCTATTGTGTAACATTTCAGAAAAATATAAAATATTATTTTTGGAATTTAATATTAAAATAATATATTTCTTGAAAACTGCCCGATTTGCCAAATTGGGGTTTTCGAAAAAAGGGTATAAATATATACCAATAATTGTGAAATAATCAAAAATTAAAATGATTTATTCATTTAAAAATATATTTAAATAATTTGGCATTTTAAAAATTTATTATATGCGGTTTGGGTAAAAACCCGATTAGTGCACCATATCATGTTGCTTTTTGGTTACATGTTTTTTTCTTGTATTGTTTTGGGGTTTTATATGGTTGGTTTTAAAAGAAAAAGAAAAGTGTTAAGAGAGAGAATGATTGGAGAGAGAAAAGGAGGATGAGATTAAGAGAGAGTGAGAGAAGAAGAAAGAAAGGGCAGCCATTTTTCCCTTCCCCATTATTTTTTATTCTCCTTCTTCTTCATCACTTCCCTCCACCTTCAACCCTAGATCTATCTCAATCCTTCCTCAAAACCCTAAACCCCTTTCACAAAAAATGACCACCTCCTCACCCTCTTCGCATCGGACCAAGCAAAGTGGGCTTTTGATGACTTTGGGAAGCTAGAGTTTCTCTTGAGTTTCAAACATGAGGTATAATCCCTTCCATTTAGTTTAGTTATGTATTCATAGCATTTTAGTTTAGTTTAGAATGCGTTTAGTGGTGGATTTGTGAACTTAGAAATTCCTAGATAAGGGTTTGAGTGTTGTGTGCTTTGGGTGATGCCCAGTGGCTGTTATAAGACCCTAGAGACCCATTTCTTGACCTGGACCAGTGACCAAACCCCAAAACACGAACTTTAGATTCGTTGATATCGGGAAATTGTGGAATTTGTGTTGGTATTTTATGATCTGCTATCACCCGAGGGCACTAGGAATTATTTAGCAAACACAGAGGAGTGTGCAGGCAACCTGGAACCTTCACCCAAGACCTGAGCCCCTACCCTTCAAGTGTCGCCGCAAATTTATTGTTCCTGGCCGCAATTTGCTGTCAGGGTGTGGGGAAATGTGTTCGTATTTGGTCCATGTCTTGTTCTCCAGTAAACTAGACCCTGTGTATATGCAACTTTGGCTAGTTTGACCTGAGTCAAAATCTGGGGCACATTAGTGTGATTTTGGATTTGTTTTCCGTATTTTGAGATGCTCATTTTTAATATTTGGATTCTTATTTGGTTGTTGGATGTCTGTACATCAACAATAAGGGTTGTTTGGTTGATTTTGTATGCGTGAGCTATATGTTCTAACCTTTGAGCGAAGTATTTGCCATTTTGGTTTTCCGCCTTGATTTTAATACGCGTTGTGATATGTGTAATTATTGTAGGTACCTTCACGTGGATTTCGAGTCAACGGAGTGTGGTATCATCGACTTCGGCAAGCGAATACCAAGGTGAGTAGATTTATATCTACGGGGAAAGTCGGGTGGATGTCGTATAGAACCCCCGCACACTTGATGGAAACCGATTAATACATAGATTATGGTTAATGAGACCTTTAATAGAAAACTATAGATTGAGTTAGAAAGGTAGTTAGAGAACCATAATTGAAACTAAAGGATAGTTAGAAGTGATATAATACGGCTAATATGTGATGACGGGATCTGAGGATGATGTTTGATGATATTGCCGTTTAGGGTACTATTGGACTAGATAGCCAATGTAGATGTTTCATCCGAACCATACCTATTTCCAAACTAAATAATCGTATGCATCCTTTAAACATATACCCGGAGGGATGTTACAGATTTTCAAATGATATCTTTTCCTTAAAAACACCGTAACCCCTACTTTTAAAACTACGATTCGCATCTTTCAAAAACTGTTTGTATGGTTCGGGTGTGTTTATTAGATTAGATACATATGTTTTTACTAAAGGTAGAATGAATATGTGAAATTAACTTGATGTGGGATATAAATGCGATGAAAAGAATATAAGACGTAGTATGATGATATGATGATATGTTGGTATACGAATGCGAGTCGATTGAGATGATTGATTCCTTACCGGTCCCCTGATATAAGATTTTTATGGATGTGACCTGGGACATAGGTATATAAAGATATTTATATATGTTGCGAATCGTGAGTGATAGCCGTACGAGACGTTAGGTCCGTACCCTCCTCGTTTTATAGGTTGATAGGACCCCTGATAGCTTTATGCCACCGTACGATGATTTTCAGTACGTGATGAGTTTGACTTGAGATTTGATCTATACCCTTGACTAGAGGATGACGTACGATGGATTATACCGTAGGCGATGTTGTGAGGCTGGATGCCGATTGATAGATTCACTGACCCAGTCATGATAGATACGTATACCCGTCAGCATTTGCATATGATTTACCTTATGCCGCATTCATGTTATTCGCATTGCATTACTTATACCTGTGCTAGTACACCTGCACCATTATCGATGATGCGTATGTTACACGTACACAAATTTGCCGGCTCACACACTTCATCATCGATAATTGTCATGTCACTGCACAGTAGGATTGCTACATCCATATTTGCATACATACATATTGTACACCCATATTTGCTTACATATACATATGCACCTTTTTTACGATATTGCATTCAATTTTGGAGATTTGGGAACCGCATGATATATTTTCAAAACTGGATCCATTTAAAAGAGCGGTTTTCCCTTAATACCTCATATCATTGTTCCATGTTGCATGATATTCGGTTATGCTTACATTTTTATCATATGTCGCATATATCATGCTTTGTGATTTTACGCATTAAATTATGTTGTTTTCATGAGATTTCTAGATTTGAGAACCGTAGATATTTCAAAAGAAAGTATGTACTGTTTTAAAAACCCGGTTTCTCATGATATGATATTTCAATGCATCCACCATGTGTTTTCTCGGTTCTGTGAGTGACATGTGAAACCCGATTCAAGGAGGCGGATGATTCCGTTTGCGGGTACATGGTGGACCCGGTATGGTATCCCGGGGCGAGAAGGAGATTTCGTGTGGATGACGATGAGCCTGGCAGAGGGACTACTACCTACCGATGATTGGTTGGGCCTGGCTGATATCCAGAGGATATCGACCGGAGTCGAGAGATGATATGGGCCGATCCGGACTGACGGAGCCCATGGGCCGATCCGGACTGACGGAGCCCGAGATATGAGGATTTACATGTCGATGCTATACACGGGTTTCATGATTTTTTCGGGTGTTGATGTTGGACACTAAGGTTCCATGATTTTGATGCGTCGCAGGGGACACCGTTGATTTATATCCTCATACTTTCATGCACACTCTTTTATTATATTTATGTGCATACAGACATTGATTATATGGTTGGACGAGATCCACATGCATACATACATGATTACATTGATGGATTATATCCGCATATATATAGGTATTGACTACATTGTTGGCACATATACAGACCCGGTCACCCTTGATATCATAGTATTAACTTTATGATAAAGTTGACCTAGGAGTCGTTGTTTATTCGATTTCTACTTGCAGATGTTTTTCTACTCACGAGTTGGCAACTCACCCCTATTGTGCCACAGTTCTTGCAGGTTGACCGCATGGATCCGTACCGGCTTCGCTGGCACACAGTTGCATTCGGGTGTTATGCATTGGTAGGTGAGACACTTGTATCGTACCCACTCTTGTATCTATATTCCATATTGTATCTAGTTAACTCAATCAATCAAAATTAGTAAATTGTATAAGTAATGAGACTTAGTGAGTTTGTGGTTGTGAGACTTAGAGCGAGGGGTTTTCCTCTATTTGTGGTTTTGATGTCTTGCTTATTTCTTATCTTTTTCTAGTGAACTTCGCCGTTGGGCGTCGTATACTTATACTTATGATTTGCGTGGTTGTGATCTGCCGGTTGGCGAAGACCTAGCTCCCGCTTGGGGATGCTATTATTCATTGTTAAGTATTTATGGTTTTGGATCAAAATATACAAAGGAGGTGCTGCCCAAATTTTTAAAAAGACGAAACATGTTTTCAAACTATCAAATTTCACTTGCATTTCCATGTTCCTTTTCTATGCATTAAGAAAACTTGATTTCATTATACATTTATTTCAAAACATCACCTCCTTTAATTTCATAAAAAGGTTTAGATTTTTCGGTTTCAGCTTACTTGAATTACGTTACGCCTTTAGACGTTGCATGATTTAAGTGCTAGTCACGAGCTAATATTTCGGGTCATGACAAATTTGGTATCAGAGTGCTAGGTTTAACCTTGGTTCGAGTCTATGTTTGATTATGCGGAGTCTAGGACGGGTATGTATTTTGGAACCTAGGCTTGACCTTATGGAACTTAGACTTGAACGGGGGGGGGGGTATTAGACCCGAGCGTTCCTTTCATAGGTTGACCCTGATTGATGGAGTATGTAGCTTGAGTAGAGTGACGTACCGTACGTATGTTCCGCGGCATATTTACGATACGATACTCCACTTAAGAAACCTTAGGATGTACATATTTTGAGATCTATGATTCTCTTCGTACCAATGATTATACATCCATTTGAGATCCTTGATACTATTTGTTTCCATGATCATACTTTCATTGATGTTGTTCCTTCTTATGTTCATGTATCCATTCTGGATCTGTCGTTTCCTTTCATTCCCTTGATATATTTTCATCGATACTCTATTGAGGTTCCTGTCACTATAGTTTGAGTGCAGTTTGAGCTGCTGCTAGTGATGCGGTCAGGGCGAGCTCGTCTGGTACGAGGACTTACCATTGTGGTTTCTGGTGACATGGGAACGTCTCGAGCTAGTATTTATGTTGTGACCTTTCGGGTGAGGCGAATGTTTGGTTTTGCACCGGATGATCAGTCCATTGACAGAGGCTGCCAGTTGTGAGAGGACTGTTGATGTACAGCATACCTCAGAGATTGTGATGTCGCCTACCGTGCAGGCAGATGACCCAGTTGTTGCTGAGATTGATAAGATGCCACTTCCAGAGCTTACGAGCTGAGATCGCTGGAGCTTCCAGGCAGAGATATGACAGGTGATAGCTAGTCTACCCCGATTTAAGAGACGGAGGTAATTCTTCAGATTGATGCGCCGACGTAGGCCCAATCGAGTTGAAAATTTCCAGTGTAGAGAGTCATAATCAGATCTAGAGCAGACCGATTCAGAGATGACCATTGATGTATGGTTTTTCCTGAAGGATTGAGGCATTGTTTAGAGTGCGGACGGAGGGTATTCGCATGTCACCTAGGCAAAGCTAAAAAGTTCGAGCGAGTGTCAGAAACCCATTTTTCCCAAGTTTAAAGTGTTCGGAGGAACATGCAGGTAATTCTGTAGACCCTCTAGAAGAATGAAACCCTAACTCGACATGATGACCATGGAACCGCTTTGAACCTTAGGGTTTGCGGCAGTTTAGCGGTGCCATCAGTGAGGCTTGGGTTTGCCCTTCTACGGCTGGTCTAGAGGTACTGTGGTATGTACCAGATATTTTAGACTGCGCTCAGGTGTTGAGCTTTCGGGAAATTTTGGGACCTTGATGACTCGATCGAAAAGTTTGATGTCTTCCGGATATCATATGATAAGAGATCAGGAAGATGACCAGCTTCGGATAGAGGATCTCACCCAGATACGTTGTGAGTTGATCGAGGACGGACGAGTATTGAGTATTCATCCGACGGTTGGGACGAGTTCTCGAGGACGTGTTCGGCCAAATATCTTCTACAGAGTGATGAAGATACCGAGTTCGTAACTTCGAGTCCGTATGAGAGACTCCGGATTGACCGTGGCCGAGAACAGTTGCAGTGCGCAGATAGCATGGCGTGACGTCTTAGTGGACGATGATACATACGAGTGGAACCAGAGGTTCGTGCGAGACGCTGACGAGCCGTTGTTACTCCCCGTCGAGATTAGAGATCTGATATGCATAATGTAAGTCCACGTTGCGACCCCCGGTTCTTACGGGGAGGCGGAAACGGTATAAAAATCAAATTTTTGGCGCATGGGGCAACATGGACTAAACAAGGTCGGGATCGTGTCTAAACTAAACTAGCAAACATGCAAAGGAGAGTTAACTACTCGTCAAAGTGGTTATACCTAATTTGAACTCCTTCTTCTTGAAACCTAGTAGAGGTTGATGGTTCTTTCCTCGTAGCCTTCTTCCGTCAAAGATGGATCCACCTGAGGATTCAACCTTCGGGCTCTTTTTCGAACTTAGAGTGAACTAGGATCTCCGGCTTGCTAAACCTTGAACCCTAGAGAGAGTAGAGAGTATCTATGGGGTGTTTTCTTTTCAAGGAGAGGGATTCTCAACACATGAGAAGGATTCTCCTTGAGCTTGAGGAAGAAGAAGATGAAATGAGGAGAGAGAATCAATATGATAGAATGAGCTCATTTTCCTTTTGCAACCATAACAAAAGGAAAAAGAATTATCTAATTAATAATAATAATAATTCAAAATGAAATAGTTGATGGTTGTATTTGGAATGACCACTATCATCACTTCATTAAATGAATGTAAGCTAGAATCAAGGAGTATCCTTGCAAAGCAATGATGATGGTCAAACATTCAACCATGGTCAACAAGTCAACCATGGTCAACAAGTCAACAAAATCAACCATGACACAATTTCATTTAATTACTATTATTAATTGATATTTCATAAATCCATTAGGGTTTGGAAAAAGACGACTGTCCACTGTGCATACGCACCCGTTCCGAAACCCTAATGAAAGACCTCTTCCTCCGCCTCAAACAACTGTGCATACACACCTGCATTCTCGTTCCGAGGAACAAGAATACTGAGAGATAAAAGCAACCCCAAAACATATACCAGTATCTGACTCAAACCAGAGCCAGCCAGTAATATCCGTCCGGACTCCAAACGTGAACAAGTGCGCGGATGAGAACGAACCCTGTCGCAAAACCATGCGACCTCTACTCTGTTTTGCCCAGAGGCGAATAGCCCTCTGTGTGGGACTCTAAAGACTCGACACTACGCTGGCAGTGGGTTTAACCACAGACCGCAAGCGGCACTAGCTGTGCGTAACGGTCTCCAGGTAGATGCCGATAAGAAGACTGACGAGGTAAAACCCATCTGAACTCCTACTGAGTCTGAATGTGACATTCTCCGTACAGTCCGGTCTGTTCGTCTGATACATCGCATGTCGGGCCTAGGGGGCGGTAAACGTCAGTCCCCCAATAGCGGTACAAGTCGTGTCAGAGTGAAGCCCAAAACACCCTGAGATAACACTAGAGGCCTACCAGTATATCTCGCTTGCCCTGTCCAGGGACTACTCGTGTAATGGCTCTCCTAGACACAGCGCGATGTCAACCCCCAATACCGGGAGAGACGAATCCTGTCTAACCGTCACTGCCTCCAAGTGCTTCGGGACTGCACCCAACCATTACCTGTTTGCACGACTCCTTTGAGCCGTGGTAGGGTAGTGATCAAAGTGCAGTGGGAACACACTCGAGGCGAAGTGCCAGTGTCAAGTTAGCGGACTAAGCTGTACTCATGTCACCTGGGAACTGATAACTGACGATAGGTATAATACCAACTGGTCAGTTCTCGACGAGTCCTGTCCAGTGTACTCGTAACCTAATGAGCACCCGTATACTATCTCCAGTACGACGTACTGATGGCTGTGGGACAGACCATCTCCCATACTAGGATGAGAAGCGCATACGCTAGTCTACTCCGGAGTATCGATGCCCTGTCTCGATAGTCCTGCGACTAGGGACCTGTATAAGGATGTGCTTATAGATTACCCAGCCCCCACTAGTGTGACTGCCATCACAACGCTGGTAATCAAGCAAAGATCCTAAGGGCTCCACTAATGTGTATAGGTGATATACAAAAATAAACACATGTACACATTGAAGTAGAAACAAACCAAGTAGCATACTACTATATTGAGCAAGATTGTTTATACAAGGTGAATATCCTAAGCTTCCATTAAGTAATATACAAACTAGTATGATACAGTAATGGCCTCTAGGGCATATACACTAACAATCTCCCACTTGCACTCAGGCCATGTACTGGCGTATCGAAGACCTATCATCTCGATCAGCCGCTCGAACTGAGTCTGGGGTAGGGCCTTGGTGAATGGATCTGCAATGTTTTCTTCTGAAGCAACCCTCCGAACTTCGATCTCCTTGCGATCCACGATCTCCCTGATTAGGTGATACCGCCTCAAGATGTGCCTGGATCTCTGATGGGACCTGGGTTCCTTCGCTAAAGCTATAGCCCCGTTGTTGTCGCATTACAGAGGTATTGGGTCAACAATGGACGGAACCACCTGAAGTTCTTTTAAGAACTTCCTCATCCAGACAGCTTCTTTTGCGGCATCAGATGCAGCGATGTATTCCGCTTCCATCGTCGAGTCTGCAACGGTTTCCTGTTTGGAACTCTTCCAACACACCGCCCCTCCATTGAGGGTAAAGACAAAACCCGACATGGACTTGGAATCATCCTTGTCACTCTGGAAGCTGGAGTCAGCAAAGGCCTCGATCTGGAGGTCTTTTCCGCCATACACCAAGAACATCTCCTTAGTCCTTCTCAGGTACTTGAGAATGTTCTTTACTGCTATCCAGTGTTTCTCCCCAGGGTTTGACTGATACCAGCTTACTACACTCAGTGCATAAGCTACATCCGGTCTGGTACACAACATCGCATACATTATAGAGCCTACCGCAGAAACGTAGGGTATAATAGACATGCGATCCCTCTCCAAATCAGTCTTGGGAGACATCTCTTTAGAGAGGGTGATCCCGTGACAAGCCGGTAGGTTACCGCGCTTGGAATCTTCCATACTGAATCTCTTCAGTATAGTGTCGATGTACCTGGACTGTGAAAGTCCTAATATCCTCTTGGATCTATCACGATGGATCCGGATCCCCAGGATGTAAGAGGCATCACCCAGGTCTTTCATGGAGAACCTGTGTGACAAGAACCCCTTGACAGATTGTAGCATAGGAATGTCATTTCCTATTAAGAGAATGTCATCCACGTATAAAACGAGGAATACTACAGTTCTCGCTACAAATCTACTATAGATGCATGGTTCATCTGGATTTTGGATAAAGCCAAATTCTTTGACCGTCTCATCAAAGCAGATGTTCCAACTCCGCGATGCCTGCTTTAGTCTATAGATGGACTTAAGCAACTTGCACACCTTTCCGCTGCTCCCACTCTGAATGAAACCCTCTGGCTGGTCCATATAGACACACTCCTCTAAATTTCCATTTAGAAAAGCGGTTTTTACGTCCATCTGCCAAATCTCATAATCGCGGAAGGCAGCAATGGCAAGAAGGATCCGAATGGATTTCAGCATAGCCACTGGAGAAAAGGTTTCGTCATAGTCCAAGCCAGGTCTTTGACGGAAACCCTTTGCTACAAGTCTAGCTTTATAGGTCTCAACCTGTCCATCTACACCAATCTTCCTTTTGAAGATCCACTTGCATCCTACGGGTTTTACCCCGTCTGGAGCAATTTCCAACGTCCATACTTTGTTGGTGTACATGGACTCCATTTCGGTCCGCATTGCATCCAGCCATTTTACCGAGTCAACGCTCTGAACGGCCTGCTGGAAGCTAGTAGGCTCATCATAATCTATGATACAATTCTCTCTATCCCCGTCTATGAGAAAACCGTAGTATCTCTCGGGCGGATGAGACTGCCTACTACTCCTGCGGAGCGGCGTAGGAATGTCCTGTTCATTTGAACCCTTTGGTTCCACCAAACTTTCAGTAATAGCTTGTGGTTCTGGAATTTCTTCCAGTTCTACTGTGCTCCCACTTATCTGGTTTTCCAAAAACTCAGTTTCCAAAAAGTAGGCGTGACGAGAAACAAGAACTTTTTGTTCCTCTTCACAGTAGAAAAAATATCCCTTGGAGTTCTTTGGATATCCCACAAGCTTGCACTGTACTGAGCGTGCCTCGAGCTTGTCCGCATGCTGCTTCTTGACAAAAGCTAGACATCCCCATGTTTTAATGTGATTAAGATGGGGCCTCTTTCCACACCACATCTCATATGGTGTGGTGGGCACAGTTTTAGTAGAAACTCGGTTCAAAAGGTATGCAGCTGATTCTAGCGCATACCCCCAGAAAGATCGCGGTAACTCAGCGTTACTCATCATGGACCGTACCATATCCAATAGGGTTCGGTTCCATCTCTCCGATACACCGTTGTGTTGCGGAGTGTATGGAGGAGTAAGTTGAGAGAGAATTCCATTCTCTTTTAAGTAATTCAGGAACTCGGGACTTAAGTATTCTCCACCTCGATCCGATCTTAGAATCTTGATACTTTTGCCGGTTTGTTTTTCTACTTCATTCTTATATTCCTGGAATTGTTCAAAGGCTTCGGACTTATGTTTCATTAAGAAGACATAACCGTACCTTGAAAAATCATCCGTAAAAGTAATGAAGTAAGAATAACCGCTTCGCGCATGTGTAGACATTGGACCGCACACGTCGCTGTGTACGAGTCCCAAGAGCTCGCTCGCTCTTACTCCGTGTCCAGTGAACGGAGTCTTTGTCATCTTTCCTTTGAGACAGGATTGATAAGTGGCATACGATTGATATTCGAACGGATCCAAATATCCTTCTGTATGTAACTTAGTCAACCTTCTCTCATTGATGTGACCCAGTCTACAATGCCATAAGAAAGTCTGATTGATTTCCGGAGACTTTCTTTTGTGTGTATTCTGCACATTGAAAATCTGTGGTTGGTTCAATACGTATATACCATTGCTCAGTGTACCTGACCCAATCAGAACTTGATTAAGGTGAATGTTTACAACATTACTTACAAACGCAAATTCATAACCTTCTTTAGAAACCAAAGATACAGAAATGATATTACAAGTTGCGTTGGGTACAAAAAAGCAATTACGCAAAACCAAAACATGTCCATCTGACATTCCCAGGTGATAGTCCCCCACGGCTTTAGCATCCATGCTAGCTCCGTTCGCAACTCTGAGGGTCATGTCACCTGCCTTCAAAACCCTACGGTTTCTCAACGCCTGCAAAGAATTACAGATATGAGATCCTGATCCGGTATCCAATACCCAGGAAGTAGAGTTTATCGAAAGACAGTTTTCAATAACATACACACCTGAAGCTGAAGCCGCAACCTGCTTCAGTTCCTGTGTCCTGGCTTTCCAAGCCCTGCAATCTTTCTTCCAGTGTCCACTCTTATGACAATAGAAGCATTCTTCCTTTCCCACAAGCTTCTCCGCTATCTTTGTTGTCTTTTCCTTTCCCTTCGTACCCACTTTACTAACACCGCCCCTTGGTTTGGCGGGGGCTTTCTTCCTCTTTCCCTTGGCTTTCGCCTTGGACCTAGAAGAAGAAGATCCTCCTACAAACAAAGCGGGTGTTTCCCTACCTTTCTGTAGGGTGCCCTCTGCGCTCCTCAGCATGTTGAGGAGTTCTGAAAGTTCAACTTCTTTTTCTTGTAAGTTGAAGTTCAGTATAAACTGGGCGTAAGTGGATGGAAGGGACTGGAGAATTAAATCCGTATAGAGTTCGCTTTCCAACGTGGTCCAAAGTTCCGCGAGCTCCTCAATGTAGCCAATCATCTTAAGCACGTGGTCCGCTACCGATGATCCGACGGCCAACTTTGCCGAAAATAACTTCTTCGACACTTCGTATCTTGCGATACGAGACTGCTCTCCATACAGTTCTTTTGTATGAAGAAATATGGATTCCAAGTCCATATTCTCGTGCCTCCTCTGATGTTCGTTGTCCATAGAGGCAAGCACGAGGCACCTGGCCTTCGCGCAATCAATCTCCCAAGTCTTACGGATTTCCTTATCCGCGACGCTGGAGGTGGGACCTGGGATGGGGGGAGCTTTGGTGGTAAGAAGATACCCCAGCTTGTCATAAGTGATTGCCATTTTGACATTCCTGAGCCAATCTTTGTAGTTTGGCCCTGTCAGTATGTTTTTATCTAGAAGTAACTTAAGTCCAGTCATTTCGATTTGGTCGCTGCAGGGGGAGAGAGAAGAAACACTTTAGCATGATGCTCTTGCAAGTTTAGAGTGGTTTTTAATTTGTCTAAACAGGATGGCTCCCACTGTCTCTCGAATCCCTCCTCAAACCATAAAGGAAGAATCAGTCGGGATCAATCCCACCGCACAATACTTGCTTAACCGTTCAGCCAGGCCAGTGTCGGTACTTCGAGGGAGGTTTTCCAACGCTTTCGTGAAGTTCCTTAATTTAAGAACCCCTTTTCCCTGGGGGCGTAGCCCCGCTAACACCTTTCTAGGCACCTACTAGGTTTATAGCATTGATCGTTTAGTGAGAAATTTCCCGAGGAGTAGCATATACTCACAGTAGGATCGGGATCCAAATATCATCGTATGACGAAACTGAAGGAATCCTACCAGAATCACCACACTCCAAATGGTATGCAAATCTAGCAAGTTTCAGTACTTATGAAACTCCCGATGTGGATTTTTGCCCCATGCTCTTATGACCTTGACTTTGGCCAACAAATCATAAGTCACTTGTCAAGTTCTACCCGTCGTTCTCCAGGTTAATTTGAATCCACCCGTACCTACCCTTGACTTTGGCCAACAAGGCAGTACGACTGTTCCAAACCAACGCATCTATCTATGCTGCACATGAATACCCAATAGCTACCAATCACTATGCCTTGACTTTGGCCAACAAACACAGCTTGAATATTATTGAGTATTCATGTGAAACGACGGAGGGCTATGAATGGTTTTGGCAAAACCGTGAACGTAGAGAACTTGATATAATCGATGGAACGAGATAGCTTTTAGAAGGAGTGGCTCAATCTCCGCATTTAAAAGTTAGTTTTGAAAAGAACCGAGTGGTTTTTCGAAAGTGTTCCAACGACTTAAACTTGGTTTATTATCTTGCATTAGTTCTTTTAATGCGTGATATTCTTGCATTAATTCCTTTAATGCGTCCCATCATTTAATCCTACCATTGCAGAAAACAACCAAAATATGACGTACGCTTATGCCATTCGCATTCGCCACGGGGTCCCGTCATCACCCGTTAGGTTACTTAACTAACGACAGAGCGGGGGCTGGGCTAGCGCGGCTGTAAAACATAAGCAACGCCTAAATAGTTATAAATATATAGCAATGATAGACATTACAGATCACAGATGAATACATTGGATATACTAGGAATCCGCAATCCGTTCGAGCCTGCAACGAAAAGCGGATTACACGGTCGCGGTGAATAACCAAAACCCCACCCAAGACCCCTACGGGTGCGGCAAACTACCCGCCAAGTACTCAGTAGTTTGTGCACCCCTCCATGGGTCTATCCTAGGAGCAAAAACAGTAAAAAGAATTATACAAAGACGGCTGCAACCCCGACCCGGTTGTGCGGCCATACAAATAATAATATTACATCAATTTACATATTACAAATGAATGAAAGAAAAACAACACTCATCTCACATCCATCCCGGCTATTCACCCGCGACAATCCAATCCATTCATATACACATACCATCAACAAACACAGATCATAGAGATGTATAACCTCGACTAATCGTCATATAGCGATTAGCCGACGTTCAATACATGCAAACATCACAGATATAACCAACATAGTCAAAATGTAGTGAAGTTCGGAAAAAAATACGGAATTATAGGCCCCCAAAAACAAATTTCTATTCTGGAAAATCTGGGCACATATAATATATTTGAAAAATCCCAAAACCCTACCAGAAGAATACTGCACAAAACACGATCACATGAAGAGCCCAAACGGCGGCGGATCCGCGGCACAAAGAATAGCTGTGGCCGCGGATCCGCGGCTGTTTGAAGGATTCATGGGATCGTTTTTGGTGGGTGTTCTCACAAAACCCTGAGCCGATTTTAGGAGTAAAACTTTTTACTTTTAGAGCACAAAAAATTTCAACAGAAACTTTGGGTTTTTGATTTCCGGTTTTTGTGATTTTTCCGTTTCGAACTTCCATACACTTCGCTACCAAGCTAGTTTAAGTTTAGTTAGGCTCTGATACCACTGTAAGTCCACGTTGCGACCCCCGGTTCTTACGGGGAGGCGGAAACGGTATAAAAATCAAATTTTTGGCGCATGGGGCAACATGGACTAAACAAGGTCGGGATCGTGTCTAAACTAAACTAGCAAACATGCAAAGGAGAGTTAACTACTTGGCAAAGTGGTTATACCTAACTTGAACTCCTTCTTCTTGAAACCTAGTAGAGGTTGATGGTTCTTTCCTCGTAGCCTTCTTCCGTCAAAGATGGGTCCACCTGAGGGTTCAACCTTCGGGCTCTTTCTCGAACTTAGAGTGAACTACGATCTCCGGCTTGCTAAACCTTGAACCCTAAAGAGAGTAGAGAGTATCTATGGGGTGTTTTCTTTTCAAGGAGAGGGATTCTCAACACATGAGAAGGATTCTCCTTGAGCTTGAAGAAGAAGAAGATGAAATGAGGAGAGAGAATCAATATGATAGAATGAGCTCATTTTCCTTTTGCAACCATAACAAAAGGAAAAAGAATTATCTAATTAATAATAATAATTCAAAATGAAATAGTTGATGGTTGTATTTGGAATGACCACTATCATCACTTCATTAAATGAATGTAAGCTAGAATCAAGAAGTATCCTTGCAAAGCAATGATGATGGTCAAACATTCAACCATGTTCAACAAGTCAAGCATGGTCAACAAGTCAACAAAATCAACCATGACACAATTTCATTTAATTACTATTATTAATTGATATTTCATAAATCCATTAGGGTTTGGAAAAAGACGACTGTCCACTGTGCATACGCACCCGTTCCGAAACCCTAATGAAAGACCTCTTCCTCCGCCTCAAACCACTGTGCATACACACCTGCATTCTCGTTCCGAGGAACAAGAATACTGAGAGATAAAAGCAACCCCAAAACATATACCAGTATCTGACTCAAACCAGAGCCAGCCAGTAATATCCGTCCGGACTCCAAACGTGCACAAGTGCGCGGATGAGAACGAACCCTGTCGCAAAACCATGCGACCTCTACTCTGTTTTGCCCAGAGGCGAATAGCCCTCTGTGTGGGACTCTAAAGACTCGACACTACGCTGGCAGTGGGTTTAACCACAGACCGCAAGTGGCACTAGCTGTGCGTAACGGTCCCCAGGTAGATGCCGATAAGAAGACTGACGAGGTAAAACCCATCTGAACTCCTACTGAGTCTGAATGTGACATTCTCCGTACAGTCCGGTCTGTTCGTCTGATACATCGCATGTCGGGCCTAGGGGGCGGTAAACGTCAGTCCCCCAATAGCGGTACAAGTCGTGTCGGAGTGAAGCCCAAAACACCCTGAGATAACACTGGAAGCCTACCAGTATATCTCGCTTGCCCTGGCCATGGACTACTCGTGTAATGGCTCTCCTAGACACAGCGCGATGTCAACCCCCAATACCGGGAGAGACGAATCCTGTCTAACCGTCACTGCCTCCAAGTGCTTCGGGACTGCACCCAACCATTACCTGTTTGCACGACTCCTTTGAGCCGTGGTAGGGTAGTGATCAAAGTGCAGTGGGAACACACTCGAGGCGAAGTGCCAGTGTCAAGTCAGCGGACTAAGCTGTACTCATGTCACCTGGGAACTGATAACTGACGATAGGTATAATACCAACTGGTCAGTTCCCGACGAGTCCTGTCCAGTGTACTCGTAACCTAACGAGCACCCGTATACTATCTCCAGTACGACGTACTGATGGCTGTGGGACAGACCATCTCCCACACTGGGATGAGAAGCGCATACGCTAGTCTACTCCGGAGTATCGATGCCCTGTCTCGATAGTCCTGCGACTAGGGACCTGTATATGGATGTGCTTATAGATTACCCAGCCCCCACTAGTGTGACTGCCATCACAACGCTGGTAATCAAGCAAAGATCCTAAGGGCTCCACTAATGTGTATAGGTGATATACAAAAATAAACTCATGTACACATTGAAGTAGAAACAAACCAAGTAGCATACTACTATATTGAGCAAGATTGTTTATACAAGGTGAATATCCCAAGCTTCCATTAAGTAATATACAAACTAGTATGATACAGTAATGGCCTCTAGGGCATATACACTAACACATACAGAGGCGTTAGGATACGACCAGTTCTCAAGGAAATGTGTGCGGAACACGCAGATGTCCAGAAAACGAGAAAAGATTATGTAAGAGTACCAGGCTCCGTACAGTTAGGCATAGGAGAGATCGGAAGAGACCTTAATGCAGGATTCCTTCCAGGACACTGCTGCAATGAGATTTGCACCCAGGATCAGTTGTGTCATGTTTATTCAGAGGACCAGAAGCTGACGCCAGTAACGTGCTGCCTTACGAGTGGTCGTGATGATTGGCCGAAAGATGAACAGAGAAGTGCAAGGACAGAATCGCCCCCGTTAGCACCCTCGACTGGGCCGATGAGCCGATGAATTGCGAGATTGGTAAATCCACAGAGAAGATAAGGACCCAAAGACAGAGGACGCCAGACCGTGAGCAGGAGGCAACCGGATGTTCTTGCTCTGCCAGTTTTAGGCGCACCAGTACTTTTTCGACATTGTAGGAGGTGTACCTCAATGCCATTTGTTGCGATTTGCGTTTGTGATCCGAGTATCATGCTTATATCGCTTGGATTTGAGTTTTGATGATTGAGTTTCATGATATTGTTTTGATGCACCATGGCTGCACCTACTGGGTATTTATATGTTTGCGCATAGTTATCGCACCTGATATATAATTTATATACCGTTGTGTTGTTTTGCGATTTGTGCATATGCATTGCATTTGATGTCGATTTTGTACCTTCGTAGCATGTGTTTATGATTTCGTGGATCCCATTTAGTTGATTTGATTTTGTGCGTGTGGTACACAATCGATTTGATTTTTGCACTCGGTATCACTTATATATACTTGTAGTGCATTGATATGTGTTTTGTGCAGGCAGTTGCACAGGTTTATGATTCTATACACCTTGGTACACTCGGTGTTGCTTTAATACGTATTTGAGTTATGAATTTTTATTTGATGCACTGGATGCACTGTATTCGTATTTCGTGCACTGATGCACTGTATTTGTATTTCATGCACTGGATGCACTGTACTTGTATTTTGTGCATTTGCTGCACTAGACTCGTATTTGGTACATTAGTTGCACTAGATTTGCATTTCTTGCATTTGTTGCACCGGACGGGTATTTGTGCATTTGTCGCACTGGATTTATACTCCGTACCTTGGTTGCACCCGATTTATGTCCTTAAGCATTCGTTTTACTAGATTTGTATTTTCGTGCGCGTTTTTACTTGATGTTCGTTTTCGTGCATGCTACGGCACTAGATGTTCCTTACGAACCTGACGCACTTTTGTTGGATTTTTACGCATATTTGGCGCTTGATTTTGGATTTTTGTGCGCATCGGATTCACTTGAGTGAGATTTTTACTCGTGCACGTCGGATGCACTTGATTAATATTTCTTTCGTGCATGATGGATGCACCTGATTTGGATTTTCGCGCATGTTGGGCACATGATACGAAATGTGATTTTGTGCACACCGGATGCACTCGATTTGGGATTTTTATTCGTGCACGTTAGTTGCACTGGATTGAGATTTTCGTGCACTTTAGGTGCACTTGATATTGTTATCATGCACATCCGTTGCACTGGACAGACGGTTTCGTGCACACCTGTTGCACTTAGTTTTGCTTTTGTGCACATGGTGGCACCTGTATTTGGATTTGATTTCCGTGCGCATCAGACGCACGCGATTATTGGATACGCCTTTTGAAGCTGATTTTACTTTTGAGCACCTTGTTTTCATGATAGGCACTATATTATGAAGTTGCCGAACATGACTAATCCGAGCACAGTACCTGAGTACTTTGCATGCATTAAAAAGTTTACCAAGAGGTTTTCGAAAAAGAGCTATAGTCTCGCTATTTTCTACGTGTCCGTGAGCGACACGAACATTTATAAAGGAAAACCTTTTGGGGTATTTTAAAAACGACGGAACATGTATTTAGGAAAACATATATGGACATATATTATTATTTAAAAATGAGCGTCCGACACTTACGCTGTGAGTTATGTATTCACGCGGCGATTTAGAAAAGATTTTTGCATGAGTTTTATTTAGTTCTTGAAAGTTTTCCAAAGATGCGTACTATACACGTATTACAGCATTTGACTAGTGTATATTGGATTTCAGTAGTGGATTAGGAGATCTGTATCTCTATTGTAACTCCGAGGATATGCGTGCAAATCCGATGATTTGCGTGACGCTTGACGGAATTCGGTTTTTGAGTTTTGTACTCGTTTTCATGCGCACTTGACGCGCAGTGTTGTTTCTATATCTTCCGTGATTTCGGAGCCCCGTTGATTTGAGCTGATTGTTGAAATGTTTTAGATTTTGGGGGTTTAAATTTAAATTCGGGGACCGAATTTATTTAAGGGGGGAAGATTTTAATATTTCATAAAAATATAAAATATTATTTTTGGAATTTAATACTAAAATAATATATTTCTCGAAAACTGCCCGATTTGCGAAATTAGGGTTTTCGAAAAAAGGGTATAAATATATACCAATAATTATGAAATAATTGGAAATTAAAATGATTTATTCATTTAAAAATATATTTAAAGTATTTGGCATTTTTAAAATTTATTATATGCAGTTTGGGTAAAAAACCGATTAGTGCACTGCTAATCGCGATTAAGCCAAATCCGTGTTTCTACAGTTTTTCATGGCTAGTTAACCATGTCATGTTGCTTTTTGGTTACTGTTTACCCCAATCAGAGCAAAGCACTGTTCAAATTCCAAGATGGGAAAAGAAGCAATATTTCTGTTTTTCTCCAATCAGAGCAAAACTCTGTCTTGAAAATAAAAGTTAAAATAAATGAAGTAACGCTTCATTTCTCCTGCGCCGCACGCAGAGCGCCGCGTGTCAAAATCGGACACGTTAGCGCAATGAGCGCAGCGCCCAAGGTAGCGTACTCCATCAGAGCAAATCTATAAAAAAAAAAAAAAAAGCTGCGCAGTGCGCTGCGCGACACGTGTCAGCGCAGCTGCTCAGTGCGCAGCTGCGCAACTTGAAAAAAAAAAAGTTACGCATTGCGCAGCTGCGCAGTGCGCTGCGCGACACGTGTAAGCGCAGCTGCGCAGTGCGCTGCGCGACACGTGTCAGCGCGCGCAGTGCGCAACTGCGCAGTGCTCAGTGCGCAGTTGCGCAACTTAAAGAAAAAAAAAAGAAGAAGCTGCGCAGTGCGCTGCGCGACACGTGTCAGCGCAGCTGCGCAGTGCGCTGCGCGACACATGTCAGCGCGCGCAGTGCGCAACTGCGCAGTGCTCAGTGCGCAACTAAAAAAAAAAAAGAAAGAAAGTTGCGCAGTGCGCTGCGTGACACGTGTCAGCGCAGCTGCGCAGTGCGCTGCGCGACACGTGTCAGCGCGCGCAGTGCGCAACTGCGCAACTAAAGAAAAAAATTAAAAAAATAAAAAAATGCGCGACACGTGTCTGCGCAGTTGCGCAGGCACAGCTGCGCGACACGTGTCACGCGCTGGAGAGTTGCGCAAAAACAGAATGAAAATTTAAGGAAATCTTTTCTGTTTTTGTTAAAGCAAGAAGATTTCTTCTGTAAAACAGAGGCCTTTGGATCAAAAATCCAACGGTGGGGAAAATTTCCCAAATCACTCAGAAAAAGATCTCTTTAACAAATTTAACTAATTTATGAGCACTATAAAAAGGACCCTAGATCTCATTTCAAAAGAAGAAAGATCGGGCCAAAAAAAAGGAGAAGAGAACTCTTGAGAATTCTTGAAGAATAAAAAAAAAGGTAAAAACCTTTAAAATAAGAGAAATTCTCTTATGAACAAGATCATGGATTTTCAACAATAAATAAATAAATAAATCAAATAGTGCTTTGCACTTATTTTATGAACCATCGGTTCTTGATTCTAAAAGGTTCTTAAATTAATAGTGCTTTGCACTTTCATGAACTTTTGGTTCTCTGACATAAGAAAAACAAGAAAAAACTTGTTTTTTCTTATATCTAAATCAAATAGTGCCTCGCACTTGTTTTATGAACCATCGGTTCTTGAACCTAAAAGGTTCTTAAATTAACAGTGCTTTGCACAAATGCAATGCATTACTTAAAGGGCCAGGCCAAAATCAAAATGACCTGACAGGCCAAAATAAATTGCAAGGCAATAAATGGGCAGAGCCCAAATAAATTGATGATTTGCATCCTTTATACAAGGGCAGAGCCCAAATGAAATTGATGCTCTGCATCATTTATAAAAGGCAGAGCCCCAAAACAAATTGATGCCTTGGATTTTTTCTGGGCAAAGCCCAAATAAAAATAAAAAAAAACAAATGCAAATAAAATATTGGACATTTTTAACTGGACTTAGCCCAATCGTGGCCATAAGTCCTTAAACTAAATTAACTGAGCAAAACGGCTCTCCTAAACCAATCCACATCCGTTTCAAGGGTACATCTCCGAACTCCTTTGATATCCATCGTTGTAATTCCTCAACGACGTCAAAGAGGTGACGGGTCCCAACGACCATACATCAATATGGACTGCGGGGTCCTTAAACTCGTGGACCGAGACGTCCCTAAATTAATATCGGACCGAGACGTCCCTAAACTAATATCGGACCGAGACGTCCCTAAACTAACAGTGGACCACTATGTCCTTAAACTGGTATTGGACCACCATGTCCCTAAACTGGCACAATAGAGCCCAAATGCTCTTTTGTCGGATCTAAACGATCCCGTTAAGTCGATCTTAGTCCCAAACTGGACTAACGTATCCTTAACAACCATTTAAGTTGATCTTAGCCTCAAATATGGCTAACGCATTCTTAAACCTTCAAACAGACTTTAGTCCCAAATTGGACTATAAATTCCCCCAATCAACTTTGGCTCAAGGGTACATCTCTGAACTCCTCTGACATTTGTCGTTGTAATTCTTCAACGTCGTCAGAGAGGTGACGGGTCCCGACGACCATACATGCAATGGACCACTATGTCCCTAAACTGGAACAATAGAGCCCAAATGCTCTTTTGTCGGATCTAAACGATCCCGTTAAGTTGATCTTAGTCTCAAACAGGACTAACGTATCCTTGACGAACGTTTAAGTCGATCTTAACCGCAACGCGACTAAAGCATCCTTAAACTAAAAACACCAAACCCAAATCTAAGTAAATACGGATTTGGACTAATCCACGTCCTACGGACGACGGCATTACTCAGTCTCCGTATACAATCCACGGGCAACCATAAACAAAACAAACACACACGACACGAAGTGAAATTCTGGAGAAGGAGAAAGTTGTTACCGCGATGCGGTAGTGTAATTAACTACAGGGGCTTGCGCCTGCAGGGAAGAGCGTCCCCACAATCAAAAAACCCCTCAAGCGAGGGGGAATCTGACGAAGTCTGCTACATCGGCCGCATCCGTCTAAACCTCCGATACACGGTGCCATAAATCAACTTGGCATCTTCGGAGAGGTGGACGGATAGCACCAATTAGCATCTGCCCCGAATCTCAGCGTCAGGCCATCGCGGTCCTGTGCGCCGTCGTTCGGAGGGGAACAGATTCTGGCACGCCGGGTGGGACCTCTTCATCTTTCCACTCCACACTTCGTGTGTCGTGTTCGCGAACAAATCGCGGTTTGCTGTGGTTGCCTGTGGATTCAAGGTACTAAGATTTGGTGTCTTGCTCCATGCAGAAAACAGAAGATCGATGGCTTTGAACTGCACCGCCTACAGTAACAACTCTCACTCCGTCATTGCTGGAGGAGTGACTTATGGGCCCCAAGCGGCCTCCCTTTTCAAAATGCCGGTGGAGCAGATGGCTCAAGCCACCACAGGACTATTTTTTGGGACCATGCTCCCACCAATGAGCTTCAACGCCCCAATGACATTGGAAGAAACTCCAAAGAAGTCGGTCTTCGATCGACTTACCACTGCCGCGACCCCTCTCAACGGATCGTCCAACTCCACTGCTTCAGTTTTTAACGGACTAGGCCAGAGCTCTAACAGGCTCATGAAGAAGCCTGCCATACCAGAAGGCGTTATCCCGAAGCGGATAGCCATTCCAACTCCCGTTCCTGGCAAAATCACCAAGGTTGCTTCCCATATTCAGAAGTCCGCTTCTGACAAGTTGGCCGTCCCCGTTCAACGGACGTCGATCTTTAAAAAGCTGGTACCAGTATATTCTGACCAACACAGGGGGCATGAGGAGGTCACCCCTATAGCTGAAACAACTCCATCAGCAAGGCACGCTCGACGTCGCCACTGGCGTCGAGTAAGGAAGGCTGGGGGCAACTCCCTCTCTGGGATAACTCCGTCAGCTCCGATGGTGAGGATCGATGCTGCTGTTCTAACCAAGAACAGCTTTGAACTGCTCAACAAGGTGCGCAGAAACTCTCCTACTGCGATGTTGAAACGAACTCCTTCACCTGTGGAGAATACTCCAGAGAAGAAGCTAGAGCAGCCCACTCAACGGCTGTCCTCTAAAATTTACAAAGTCTGGCGACAGGTCCAAGAGTCGGTGATCGATCAAGACTGCCTCCGACGACAGAAAAAGATGAAGGTTCGGCAGGGGAAAGATTACTCTGTCAAACCACAAAAAGCAAAAGCTACTTGGGTGCCCACTACAACGGCTCCCTTAACTCCAATCACTCAAAAAAGGAGGCCACAAAAAGCCTCTGTGAACATGGCGAAGCATAAAAGCGCTGAACACAAACGCCCCAAGTCTGGGGGCATGGTGGTGCACACTGTTTATATGACTTCGGGAAAGGATGAAAGCCGCACTTCTACGGGCCACCGACCGCTCACCCGATCCGTGACGAAAGCCTAGGGGCAACAACAAAAGCTTCAGAAAATGATGACTACAATGGCTGCACTCACTGAGCCAAAAGAAAGCTCTGAAACGTCTTCGGATGAGCATCAAGAACAAGAAACCGACGCTGACTTTTTACGCAGGGTCCTTGAAAAGAGGGACAAAGAAGCTGCAGAGCAAGCGGCTAACATAAAACAGATGGCGCTCCTCTTCCAAGATATGGTAGGGATGATGTTACAGCCGGACCCTCCTGCTGAAGATCCTCCGATCGTCCTTGAAGACGACAGAGGAGAAACGTCAAATCCTCCCCCGGCTCTATCAACAGCCAAGGAGGAGGCAATCTCCAAAGTTGACCTAGATGAATATATAGCTCAGCAGATCCGGGTTCATCAGGCAAATGAAGCGGCTGGGCAAATTGTTAGAACCGGACGACCGTATCCGAGCTGGTATGACCAAATCAGTTACCCGCCAGGATATACGATCCCTAAATTCCACGTATATAAAGGGACAGGGAATCCGCATCAGCATGTCGCTCAATTCAGGGCCTTATGCGGCAATACTGGAGGCGATGACAAATTGTTGCTAGTCAATTCGTCGGCAGCTCAGCAGAAACAGCCTTTGAATGGTATTCGGAGCTACCTAACGACTCTGTCAAAACATTTACAGAGATGGAATTGCTGTTTACACAAAGATTCGCGAGTGCTAGTGAACGCACCCCGATAACAGCACTGATAAATGCCAGGATAAGGCCAAGCGAAACGTGGGTTCAATACGCAACACGATGGCGTAACCTATGGTCGAAATGCGAACAACGCATAGAAGAGGCACCTGCGGTAGGCATGTTTGTGGGAACTCTCGATCCGCAGGCGACCATCTCGCAATTCATGATGTTCTTCAGGCCGACCACCTTCCAGGCCTTGATCGACAAATTAGCCCAAATGGACCTGATGGGCCATAAGCCGTCTCCTCCAAGACCCGATCCCCGAAATGAGAAAGGAAAAGCGATCGTCGTCGCCAATGCTCAACAACAGTCGAGCAACTCAAAGCCGGTCGTTCGCCAAAACAACGTGCGTCCACGCCCATCCCTCGAAGAGAGACTAGGACGTCCTTACTCGTTTCCTCAGAATAAAACGAGAAGACTGTTCGAGTTGGCCGTGCGCAACAGATTCATTAATCTGCCGAGTCCAAAGCGTCTGTCGCAGCCAGGCGATCTTAATAATCCCAATTATTGCCCTTACCACCAAACGGTAAGTCACCCGATTGGGGATTGTTTCGTTTTTAAGGGATGGATCGAAGATCATTACCTACAAGGCAAGTTCGCGCTGTCGGAAAACTGGAAGGTAAACCCACCACAGCCACACTCTCCAAAGAAAACGGACACGTCGGGGGCAACTTGTTCTTTCGTCGAGGATGAAAACGATGGAGAAAACTTATCGGATGAACCCGAAGACTACGTAGCGACTTGTCATGTGATTTCTCATTCACTGACGGATGAGGAGGAGGCTCCTTGTGCTGAGAAATCAATGGCGGACCCTGAAACAGAAATTTCGCGGCCGTCAGACAAGTTGATCGATGCCTTCCTAAATGAAATTCGTCTGAAAGCAAAAGCCAATCAAGCGCATGAAATGGCCATACTGGAAAGAACCAAGGTATTCCCGTCAAATCAAAAGCCATACACTGCGGGTAAAAACAAATTCAAGACGAGGAAACGGTTCGCCAAAGCTCTATCAGTAGGAATGAAGCTACCGTCCTCCGAAGAAAATTCTTTCTCTGAGGTAGAGATGCACCCTAACTTCTGTTTATATCATCAGAAGATCATACATCCTACCGAAGACTGCGAGTCCTTTAACTGTTGGTGGCAAGGGTATGTCGCTCAAAAGCAACACTTCGACAAGACAAAGTGTGAATCTCGTGGACATCGGAAAAATGCGATATATGAGCGCAAAGGAGCCGCCGCAAACTGTCATATAGCCGACTTCAAGGGATCACAAATTATCACCTTTGGAAGCGACTCTGACGAAGAAGCTATCCCCAACTCTTCCCTCGGGGAATCTATTTCAAAAATAAAGGAATTGAGAAGCTGCGAGAACGTTCAGCCATGCAATCGCATGCTACTCAAAAAAAATCCCGACCCCGTAAGCAAGGGACCGAACAAGAAGAACAAAGGAAAAGGAAAAACGGCCATCGTCGCCAGCGCTCAACAACAATCAGGTGACCCTAGACCGGTTGCTCGCCAAAGCAACAAGCGGCAATCCCTCCAAGAAAAGTTGAAATGTCCTTACTCGTTTCCGCAAGATAAAACAAGGGGACTGTTCGAGCTGGCAGTGTGCAACAGACTCATCAATCTGCCGGCTCCAAAATGTCCGTTGCGGCCAGGCGATGTTAATAATCCTAACTATTGCCCTTACCACCAAACAGTAGGTCACCTGATCGAGGACTGCTACGTCTTCAGAAACTGGGTTGAAGACCAATACCAACAGGGCAAGTTTGCGCTGTCTGAGAACTGGAAGGTGAGTCCGCCACAACCGCACGCTCCGAAGAAGATGGATACGCCGGGGGCATCATGTTCATTCATGGAGAAAGACTCATAGACCGAAAAGTCAATAAACTAGATATTCGCCTTAAATACGGCGACAACGGACCGAAACGTCCTTAAACTAACAACGGACCGAGATGTCCTTAAACTAATGATGGACCGCAATGTCCTAAAACTTGCAAATGACCGAAATGTTTTTTAAACTACTACCGCAGCATTCTCAGGCTGACGAGAATATAAAAAAAAACAAAAAAAAACGGTATGTCCATAAGCAAAATGGGCACGGATGAAAACCCGAAAGGGCTCCGTGAGTAAAAACAGCAGGACTACCGGCGAGTGTTCGTGAAAACCCGAAAGGGTGCGACCTCGTTAATAAAAAAAAAAAGAGAAGAAGAAAATAAAGAAAAAAAAAACGGTATGTCCATAAGCAAAACGGGCATGGAGGAAAACCCGAAAGGGCTCCGTGAGTAAAAACAGCAGGGCTACCGGCGAGTGTTCGTGAAAACCCGAAAGGGCGCGACCTTGTAAAAAAAAAAAATAAAAAAAATAAAAAGAATAAAAAAAAAAGGTATGTCCATAAGCAAAATGGGCACGGATGAAAACCCGAAAGGGCTCCGTGAGTAAAAACAGCAGGGCTACCGTCGAGTGTTTGTGAAAACCTGAAAGGGCGCAACCTCGTTAAGAAACACTTATAGGGTCCTCTCGACCCTGTAAGGAGAAACCACCTGCGTGAGATCCTTACGACTCACAAAGGAACAACACACTTAGGGATCCCCACGATTCCGAAGGAGAAAATACACTTGCGAGATCCTCACGACTCGTAAGGAGAACTCTCTTGTGGGACCCTTAAGGCTCATAAGATTTGAAAGTCTTAAGTTGCAGAAACCTTAACCTGTTCTTAAGCAGCCCCCACAACCTTCGATATTGCCCTACAAGCGGCTCATAATGACCCTTGTATACAATCCACAGGCATGAATAAATATTTCCCTAACAAAGTCCCATCCGTGACTAGGGATATGCTTGTACAGCAAACAACACTTGTAAGTCCTCTCGACTTATAAGGAGAAAACCCTTTTGTAAGATCCTTACGACTTACAAGAGAACATGCACTTAGGAATGCTTACGATTCCCAAGGAGAAAACACACCTACAAGATCCTCACGACTTGTAGGGAGAAATACCTTTGTGAGACCCTTACGGCTCATGAAGTCAAAAGCCTTAGCCGACAGGACCCTTAATCCTGTTTACTAAGCCACCTTTGTTCGGGATCGACAGAGGCAAATGATGATTCGCTCCTGGCAATATTCCAGTTGTAGCGATGCTGATGCCTAAATCGGTATCAAATTCTAAGTCCTTTCATGGCAGATGATGATTCGCTTTTGGCAATATCCCAGTTGCAGCGATGCTGATGTCTAGACCGGTATAAAATTCTAAGTCCTTTCACGGCAGATTATGATTCGCTCCTGGCAATATCCCAGTCGCAGCGATGCTGATGCCAAGATTGGTATCAGATCCTAAATCCCCTACTCGCAAAAAAAATAAAAATAAAATAAAATCAGCGAGCCAAAAAAATATATATATATATATGTATATATATATATATATATATATGCATACGAAATAGCCGAAATGATGGGGCAGCTTGCAAACAAAATCAGCAAGTAAAAATGTATGCATGCAAAATAGCCGAAATGGTTGGGCAACTCGCAATAAAAAGCAGCGAGTAAAAAGAAAAATAGCCGAAATGATTGGGCACCGCGAAAAATAGCCGAAATGATTGGGCAATCGCGATTTTCGCGATATAAAAAGCTGAAATGATAGAGCATCGCGGAAAGAATAAAAAAAATGAAAAAATGAAACTTTTTGCCCTACAGGTGAAATCACATCGATCCCTGTATACAATCCAGGGGCACAGATAAAAAGGGAACAATACCTTCCCAACAGGCTCCACCAGAAAGCGAAGCCAAATCTCGACGGTTCATAGATAACCTAGAGACCATCTCGACATTTGTCGCAATATTACAGACACGATGTCAACAAATGAAGCAAAGGAAGGTCCCTAACTTCAGGGTCTCGACGTCAATATCGACAACTTAAAGATCACCAACGGCGTTTCTCCTTACTCCAACTAGATGCAGACATGACGTCAACAACTGACCTCAGAATCGCAACGAAACGGAACCATGACAAAGTCCCTAGTTCCAAATCTCGATGGCCACGTCTACAGCCTGGAGACCAACAACGGTGTGCCTCCTCATTCCAACAGGACACAGATGTTACACCATCAAGCGGAGCGATGGCAAAATCCCAGCTTCACCTCAGCATTCGTCTCGATACAGTAGACGCAATGTCAACAACAGCGTTCCTCCGCAGTCCAGCTAGAGGCAGATGCAACGTCAACAAAAGACCTCACGGTCGAAACAAAGCGGAGTAACGGCAAAATCCCAACTCCACCTTAGCATTCGTCTCGTTACAACAGACGCAATGTCAACAACGGCGTTCCTTCGCAGCCCAGCGGGGTGTACATGCAAAGTTAACAAAAGACCCTATGGTCGAAACAAAGCGGAGTGATGGCAAAATCCCAGCTCCACCTCAGCATTCGTCTCAATACACTAGACGCAGTGTAAGCAAACGAAGCGAAGGCCACATTCCTAGCTTCAACGTCTTTACGGTAACTCACATAAAACCGGAAAGACAATCGGAGACCATCTCATATAAAGTGGTCACCTCCTTGACGTTCGTTTCGATACAGTAGACGAAATGTCAACCTCAGCGTTCTTCCTCCAGCAGGGATTCAGACATGACAAAGCAAATGATGCGAAGGCCACATTCCTAGCTTCAACGTCTTTACGGTAACTCACATAAAACCGGAAAGACAATCGGAGATCATCTCGCATCAGCACAGAGTGGTCACCACCTTGACGTTCGTCTCGATACAGCAGACAAAATGTCAACCCCAGCGTTCTTCCTCCAACAGGATTTGGACACACCAAAGCAAACGAAGCGAAGGCCACATTCCTAACTTCGACGTCTTGACGGTAACTCACATAAAACCGGAAAGACAATCGGAGACCATCTCACATGAAGTGGTCACCTCCATGACGTTCGTCTCGATACAGTAGACGAAATGTCAACCTCAGCGTTCTTCCTCCAGCAGGGATTCAGACATGACAAAGCAAATGAAGCGAAGGCCACATTTCTAGCTTCAACGTCTTTACGGTAACTCACATAAAACCGGAAAGACAATCGGAGATCATCTCGCATCAGCACAGAGTGGTCACCACCTTGACGTTCATCTCGATACAGCAGACGAGATGTCACCCCAATGTTCGTCTCGACACAGCAGGCGCAACGTCATTAAACGAATGGAGCCACAGCAAAATCCCTAGTTCCAAATCTCGGCGGTTCACCAGCAACCTAGAGACAACCTCGACGTCCGTCTCGATACAGCAGACGAGATGTCACCCCAACGTTCGTCTCGACACAGCAGACGCAACGTCATCAAACAAACGGAGCCACGGCAAAATCCCCAGTTCCCACCGCAACATTCGTCTCGATACAGCAGACGCAATGCCAGCAAACGAAGCAAAGGCCAAATTCCTAGTTTCAGGGTCTTGACGGCAACTCATATAAAACCCGAAAGACTATCGGAGATCATCCCACACCAGCGCGGAGTGGTTATGACTCATCGGGGCTCTCCAAAATGAGCCTAACCTCAAGTAAAAAGCGGCATGGAAAATTCCTAGCGTTTGCTCTTCCGACGGTCAAACTGCCAAGGAGGATTGCTTGAAGACGTCTTGTCCAGCCCCCGAAGGGATCAGAGACACGGCAGTCGCAGGGCTACTCGAACAGCACGATTGCCTATCGAGGACTATATCAGCTTATGCGACGGTACGATGGCCAAAACCCTAAGTACCACCAACCTTAACGGGCTTCTGGCGTAAAGAGCAGAGGTTAAATATGACGTTAAGATGTTCTTGCGAGAAACATTCGATTCGTCTCGACTTGTGAAAAATTGTCGAGGCGGCTCGACTCGTGAGATAAAGCCTTAGGCAGTAGGCATAAAAGAAGCCTGTTTCCTAAGCATTGGGACCCTGCGAGTTGGCCCAAAACGGTCTCTTGCATACCATCAACGGGTCTCACTCTCCAACGTCGAACTTCGACAAGGAGGGAAGCAACCGCTTACAAGTCCTCTCGACTCGTAAGAGGGAAAAATTCTCTTGTAGGATCCTTACGACTTACAAAAGAAAACCACACTTAGGAATCCTCACGATTCCTAAGGAGAAAAACCCGCCTACAAGATCCTCTCGATCCGTAGGGAGAAAAGTCTCTATGAGACCCTCACGGCTCATAGAGTTGAAAAGTCTTAGGCAGCAGATCTGAACCTGCGGCCTAAGCCCTCGCTATCTCGTGAAGAAATCAAGAAGCTTACTCTATTACCTGCTAATTGTGACGACATGCTGAGAAAGAGGAAAAGCAACAGAAAGAGCATCCGATTTACATTTGATCAAGCGTTCAAGACACATTCATTTATGCATGGACAAAAAGACTCAGGACAAAAGATATATAATAAAGACAAGCTGGGATAAAAAAAATTTCATTAATATTGCCCGAAGTTCTTACAGTCATAAAAACAATGAATGAAAGTTACAATGGAATAACCTCAGATCCAGGGCATGAATTGAGGAATTCAAAAGCGACACTATCTATGACTTTCCAAGCCTCGCGGACCATCCTAGTGTGCTTCCTTTCGCGAGCACAAGCGTCAGGGTCCCTTCCGATATCTTCCACCCTCCGATAAGCAGCGAGTATGGCAGACTGTTGAAAGACCTTGTGCAAGAGGTCGATAAGACTGTCTCGCCGTCTCTTCGAGATAAAATTCAATAGGTACACAGAGTGCACCTTGTCCTCAGCGGCATCCAACGCCCTAAGCGGCACGCCGGAACAGAATAGGGGAAGCGCTTCCCAGATAGCTCCCACGATAAGTTTAAGAAAAGAGGAAAGGCGGGGAAGCAGTGGACCATTGTATGCGTCGAAGCGACTCATTATTTCAGCACACTCCTCGTTTGTGAACTCCTGATTTTGAGAGCGGCCAAGTCGGCGGATGTCCTCATGAGAGATGATCTCGTTAAGAGCATACATGTGGGCGTTCATTGTTCCTGTGAAAGAGGATCAACAGAATTATCAGGAAGACTGATTAAGCAAAACGATATAATGCACTGAGGAATAAAATGCCATCTTTAAGTTCCAAGATCCATGAAGAATTCTTAAGAGTTCTTCTATATGATTTAAGAGGAGCAAAGCTCCATTAATGAATTAAGAAAATCCAAGGAAAATCTTTCAGAGAGCAGAGCTCTATGGAATCCTAGTAGGGTCTCCTTTAGTTCTCTTTAGATCCCTTTAAGACCTGTAGAGCAAATCTCTGCTAAGTGAAACCCTAAATAGGTTTCCTTTAGATCAGGGATGTATTGAGAGCGAGGCTCTATCAATGAAAATTAATTTAATTTAATTTAATCCAAATTAAAATTTTCACCTAAAAGTTTTAAGAATTTAACTCTTAAAGTTCTTGAAAATAAAGAGCAGGGCTCTGAGTTCTGAAAGTAAAATTTTAGAAATGAGAATCATCTAAGGGACCAAAGGTCCTATTTATAGGCATCAAGTGCCTTTTCAGTTTCTAAGGGATGGCGCGACGGTTCGGAGTCTGCCACCGCTACGCTCACGTAAGGAGGTCACGTAAGCGCAACGGTGGGGGGGCATCTGTTTACCCCAATCAGAGCAAAGCTCAGTTCAAATTCCAAGGTGGGAAAAGAAGCAATGCTTCTGTTTTTCTCCAATCAGAGCAAAGCTCTGTCTTGAAAATAAAAGTTAAAATAAATGAAGTAACGCTTCATTTCTCCTGCGCCGCATGCAGAGCGACACGTGTCAAAATCGGATACGTTAGCGCAATGAGTGCAGCGCCCAAGATAGCGAACTCCATCAGAGAAAATCTCTATAAAAAAAAAAAAAGATTGCGCAGTGCGCAGTGCGCTGCGCGACACGTGTCAGCGCGCGCAGTGCGCAGCTGCGCAGTGCTCAGTGTGCAGCTGCGCAACTAAAAAAAAAAAAGAAAAGAAAAAAGTTGCGCATTGAGCAGCTGCGCAGTGCGCTGCGCGACACGTGTCAGCGCAGCTGCGCAGTGCGCTGCGCGACACGTGTCAGCGCGCGCAGTGCGCAACTGCGCAGTGCTCAGTGCGCATCTGCGCAACTAAAAAAAAAAAGAAAGAAAAGAAAAAAGGTGCGCATTGCGCAGCTGCACAGTACGCTGCGCGACACGTGTCTGCGCAGCTGCGCAGTGCGCTGCGCGACACGTGTCAGCGCGCACAGTGCGCAACTGCGCAGTGCTCAGTGCGCAACTAAAAAGAATAAAAAAGTTGCGCAGTGCGCTGCGCGACACGTGTCAGCGCAGCTGCGCAGTGCGCTGCGCGACACGTGTCAGCGCGGGCAGTGCGCAACTGCGCAGTGCGCAACAAAAAAAAATGCGCGACACGTGTCTGCGCAGTTGCGCAAGCACAGCTGCGCGACACGTGTCACACGCGGGAGAGTTGCGCAAAAACAGAATGAAAATTTAAGGAAATCTTTTCTGTTTTTGTTAAGGCAAGAAGATTTCTTCTGTAAAACAGAGGCCTTTGGATAAAAAATCCAACGGTGGGGAAAATTCCCCAAATCACTCAGAAAAATATCTCTTTAACAAATTTAACTAATTTTTGAGCACTATAAAAAGGACCCTAGACCTCATTTCAAAAGAAGAAAGATCGGGCCAAAAAAAAAAAGGAGAAGAGAACTCTTGAGAACTCTTGAAGAATAAAAAAAAAGGTAAAAACCTTTAAAATAAGAGAAAATTCTCTTATGAACAAGATCATGGATCTTCAACAATAAATAAATAAATAAATAAAATAGTGCCTTGCACTTGCTTTATGAACCATCGGTTCTTGAACCTAAAAGGTTCTTAAATTAATAGTGCTTTGCACTTTCATGAACCTTTGGTTTTCTGACATAAGAAAACAAGAAAAAACTTGTTTTTTCTTATATCTAAATCAAATAGTGCCTTGCACTTGTTTTATGAACCATCGGTTCTTGAACCTAAAAGGTTCTTAAATTAATAGTGCTTTGCACTTTCATGAACCTTTGGTTCTCTGAGATAAGAAAAACAAGAAAAAACTTGTTTTTTCTTAGATCTAAATCAAATAGTGCTTTGCACTTCTTTTATGAACCATCGGTTCGTGAATCTAAAAGATTCTCGAATTAACAGTGCTTTGCACAAATGCAATGCATTACTTAAAGGGCCAGGCCCAAATCAAAATGACCTGACAGGCCAAAATAAATTGCAAGGCAATAAATGGGCAGAGCCCAAATAAATTGATGATTTGCATCCTTTATACAAGGGCAGAGCCCAAATGAAATTGATGCTCTGCATCATTTATAAAGGGCAGAGCCCCAAAACAAATTGATGCCTGAATCTTTTCTGGGCAAAGCCCAAATAAAAATAAAAAAAAACAAATGCAAATAAAATATTGGACATTTTTAACTGGACTTAGCCCAATCGTGGACATAAGTCCTTAAACTAAATTAACTGAGCAAAACGGCTCTCCTAAACCAATCCACATCCGGTTCAAGGGTACATCTCCGAACTCCTTCGATATCCATCGTTGTAATTCCTCAACGACGTCAAAGAGGTGATGGGTCCTAACGACCATACATCAATATGGACTGCGGGGTCCTTAAACCCGTGGACCGAGACGTCCCTAAACTAATATCGGACCGAGACGTCCCTAAACTAATATCGGACCGAGACATCCTTAAACTAACGGTGGACCACTATGTCCTTAAACTGGTATTGGACCACCATGTCCCTAAACTGGCACAATAGAGCCCAAATACTCTTTTGTCGGATCTAAATGATCCCGTTAAGTCGATCTTAGTCCCAAACTGGACTAACGTATCCTTAACAACCGTTTAAGTTGATCTTAGCCTCAAATATGGCTAACGCATTCTTAAACCTTCAAACAGACTTTAGTCCCAAATTGGACTATAAATTCCCTCAATCAACTTTGGCTCAAGGGTACATCTCTGAACTCCTCTGACATTTGTCGTTGTAATTCTTCAACGTCGTCAGAGAGGTGACGGGTCCCGACGACCATACATGCAATGGAACACTATGTCCCTAAACTGGAACAATAGAGCCCAAATGCTCTTTTGTCGGATCTAAACGATCCCGTTAAGTTGATCTTAGTCTCAAACAGGACTAACGTATCCTTGACGAACGTTTAAGTCGATCTTAGCCGCAACGCGACTAAGGCATCCTTAAACTAAAAACACCAAACCCAAATCTAAGTAAATATGGATTTGGACTAATCCACGTCCTACGGACGACGGCATTACTCAGTCTCCGTATACAATCCACGGGCAACCACAAACAAAACAAACACACACGACACGAAGTGAAATTCTGGAGAAGGAGAAAGTTGTTACCGCGATGCGGTAGCGTAATTAACTGCAGCGGCTTGCGCCTGCAGGGAAGAGCGTCCCCACAATCTAAAAACCCCTCAAGCGAGGGGGAATCTGACGAAATCTGCTACATCGGCCGCATCCGTCTAAACCTCCGATACACGGTTCCATAAATCAACTTGGTATCTTCGGAGAGGTGGACGGATAGCACCAATTAGCATCTGCCCCGAATCTCAGCGTCAGGCCATCGCGGTCCTGTGCGCCGTCGTTCGGAGGGGAACAGTTACATGTTGTTTTCTTGTATTGTTTTAGGGTTTTATATGGTTGGTTTTAAAAGAAAAAGAAAAGGGTTAAGAGAGCGAATGATTGGTGAGAGAAAAGAAGGGTGAGAATAAGAGAGAGTGAGAGTAGGAGAAAGAGAGGGCAGCCATTTTTCCCCTCCCCGTTATTTTTTCTTCTCCTTCTTCTTCATCACTTCCCTCTACCTTCAACCCTAGATCCATCTCAAATCCTTCCTCAAAATCCTAAACCCCTTTCACAAAAAATGACCACCTCCTCACCCTCATCGCATTGGACCAAGCAAAGTGGGCTTTTGATGACATTGGGAAGCTGGAGTTTCTCTTGAGTTTCAAACATGAGGTATAATCCTTTTAATTTAGTTTAGTTATGTATTCATATCATTTTAGTTTAGTTTAGAATTCGTTTAGTGGTGGATTTGTGAACTTAGAAATTCCAAGAGAAGGGTTTGAGTGTTGTGTGGTTTGGGTGATGCCTAGTGGCTGTTACAAGACCCTAGAGACCCATTTCGTGACCTGGACCAGTGACCAAACCCCAAAACATGAACTTTAGATTCGTAGATATCGGGAAATTATGGAATTTGTGTTGGTATTTTGTGATCTGTTATCACCCGGGGGCACTAGGAATTATTTAGCAAATACAGAGGAGTGTGCATGCAACCTAGAACCTTCACCCAAGACCTGAGCCCCTACCCTTCAAGTGTGGCCGCAAATTTATTGTTCCTGGACACAATTTGTGGCCAGGGTGTAGGGAAAAGTGTTCGTATTTGGTCCATGTCTTGTTCTCCAGTAAACTAGACCCTGTGTATGTGCAACTTTGGCTAGTTTGACCTGAGTTAAAATCTGGGGCGCATTAGTGTGATTTTGGATATGTTTTCCGTATCTTGAGATGCTCATTTTTGATATTTGGATACGTATTTGGTTGTTGGATGTCTGTACATTAAAATCAAGGGTTGTATGGTTGATTTTGTACGCGTAAGCTATATGTTCTTACCTGTGAGCGAAGCGTGTGCCGTTTTGGTTTTCCGCCTTGATTTTAATACGCGTTGCGATATGTGTTGTTATTGTAGATACCTTCGTGTGGATTCCGAGGCGACAGAGTGTGGCATCATCGACTTCGACAAGCGAAGACCAAGGTAAGTAGATCTATATCTACGGGGGACGTCGGGTGGATGACGTATAGCACCCCCGCACACTTGATGGAAACCGATTTATACATAGATTATGTTTAATGAAACCTTTAATAGAAAAAGTATAGATAGAGTTAGAAAGGTAGTTAGAGAACCATAATTGAAACTAAAGGATGGCTAGAAGAGATATAATATGGCTAATTTGTGATGATGAGATTTGAGGATGATATTTGACGATATTGTCGTTTAGGGTACTATTGGACTAGATAGCCGACGTAGATGTGTCATCCGAACCATAACTATTTCCAAACTAAAGAATTGTATGCATCCTTTAAACATATACCCGGAGGGATGTTACGGATTTTCAAATGATATATTTTCCATAAAAACCCCGTAACCCCTGCTTTCAAAACTATGATTCGCATCTTTCAAAAACTGTTTGTATGGTTCGAGTGTGTTCATTAGATTAGATACATATGTTTTTACTAAAGGTAGAATAAATATGTGAAATTGACTTGATGTGGGATATAAATGCGATGAAAAGAATATAAGACGTAGTATGATAATATTATGATATGTTGGTATACGGATGCGAGTCGATTCAGATGATTGATACCTTGCCGGTCCCCTGATATGAGATTTTTATGGATGTGACCTAGGACATAGGTATATAGAGATATTTATATATGTTGTGAATCATGAGTGATAGCCGTACGAGACATTAGGTCCGTACCCTCCTCGTCTTATAGGTTGATAGGACCCCTGATAGCTTAATGCCACCGTATGATGATTTTCCGTACGTGATGAGTTTGACTTGAGCTTTGATCTATACCATTGACTAGAGGATGCCGTACGATGGATTGTACTATACACGATGTTGTGAGGCTGGATGCTGATTGATAGATTCACTGACCCAGTCATGAAAGATACGTATACCCGTCAGCATTTGCATATGATTTACGTTATGCTGCATTCATGTTATTCGCGTTGCATTACTTATACATGTGCTAGTACACCTGCACCATTATCGATGATGCGTATGTTACACGTACACAAATTTGCCAGCTCACACACTTCATCATCGATAATTGCCATGTCACTGCACAGTAGGATTGCTACATCCATATTTGCGTACATACATATTGTACACCCACATTTGCGTACATACACATATGCACCTTTATACGATATTGCATTCGATTTTGGAGATTTAGGAACCGCATGATATATTTTCAAAACTGGATCCATTTAAAAAAACGGTTTTCCCTTAATACGTCATATCACTGTTCCATGGTGCATGATATTCGGTTATGCTTACATTTTTATCATATGTCGCATACATCATGCTTTGTAATTTTACGCATTGTGATATGCTGTTTTCATGAGATTTCATGATTTGAGAACCGTGGCTATTTCGAAAGAAAGTATGTACTGTTTTAAAAACCCGATTTCTCTTGATATGATATTTCAGTGTGTCCACCATGAGTTTTCTCGGTTCTGAGAGTGACATGTGAAACCCGATTCGAGGAAGCGGATGATTCCGTTTGCGGGTACATGGTGGACCCGGTATGGTACCCCGGGGCGAGAGAGATTTCTTGTAGATGACGATGAGCCGGGAAGAGGGACTACTACCTAATGGT
Source organism: Agapanthus africanus (assembly GCA_030015575.1). Taxonomy (NCBI): domain Eukaryota; kingdom Viridiplantae; phylum Streptophyta; class Magnoliopsida; order Asparagales; family Amaryllidaceae; genus Agapanthus; species Agapanthus africanus. The sequence goes on from CM057345.1 coordinate 191,607,389, forward strand.
GATTGGTTGGGCCTGGCGGATATCCGGAGGATACGGACCAGAGTCGAGAGATGATATGGGCCGATCCAGACTGACGGAGCCCGTGGGCCGATCCGGACTGATGGAGCCCGAGATATGAGGATTTACGTGTCGATGCTGGACACAGGTTTCATGATGTTTTCGGGTGTCGATGTTGGACACCCAGGTTCCATGATTTTGATGTGTCGTGAGGGACACCGTTGATTTATATCCTCATACTTTCATGCACACTCTTTTATGATATTTACATGCATACGGACATTGATTATATGGTTGAACGAGATCCACATGCATACATACATTGATTACATTGATGGACTATATCCGCATACATATAGGTATTGACTACATTGTTGGCACATATAAAGACCCGGTCATCCTAGATATCATAGTATTACATTTATGATATAGTTGACCTAGAAGTCGTTGTTTATTCGATTTCTATTTGTAGATGTTTTTCTACTCACGAGTTGGCAACTCACCCCCGTTGTGCCACAGTTCTTACAGGTTGACCGCATGGATCAGTAGCGGCTTCGCTGGCACACAGTTCCATTCGGGTGTTTTGCATTGGTAGGTGGGACATTTGTATCGTACCCACTCTTGTATCTATATTCCATATTGTATCTAATTAACTCCATCAATCAAAATTAGTAAATTGTATAAGTAATGAGACTTAGTGAGTTTGTGGTTGTGAAACTTAGAGCAAGGGGTTTTCCGCTACTTGTGGTTTTGATGTCTTGCTTATTTCTTATCTTTTTCTGGTGAACTTCGCCGTTGGGCGTCGTATACTTATACTTATGCTTTGCGTTGTTGTGATCCGCCGGTTGGCGAAGAGCTAGCTCCCGCTTGGGGATGCCATTATTCATTGTTATGTATTTGAGGTTTTGGATCAAAATATAAGAAGGAGGTGCTGCCCAAATTTTTAAAAAAACGAAACACGTTTTCAAACTAGCAAATTTCACATGCATTTTTATGTTCCTTTTCTATGCATTAAGAAAACTTGATTTCATTATACCTTTATTTCAAAACTTCACCTCCTTTAATTTCTTAAAAAGGTTTAGATTTCTGGGTTTTGGGTTTCAGCTTACTTGAATTATGTTACATGATTGAATGTCTTTTGCGTACGTGCATTTTAAAATCAAGGTTAAGAATATACCGCAATCAATAACGGTGTCGCTTGGTAGCTAGCCGGTTGAGTACGGGTCGGTCCACAGGGAAAACGTGTTCTTTCTTTAAGTTCTTACGAGTTAAGTCCTATTTTTGGTAGGTTTTGATTTTTATTAAAAACTGAGATTGAATTTAATTTGATTTAAATCCTTGCTAGGATTAGGATTAGGTTAGTTTGGAAAAATAACTCTACTCACTGCTTCCTTTGCCCTAATTAAGGATTTAGGTGTTAGGGTAATAATCAACAAAGGGGATTAGCATGACTAGGAAGAAACTTCGTTTCTTACTTTTGGTCCTTGTCCGTCCTTTAGCCCTAACCTCTATGTAAATCAACCACATCCGGTCAAATTAGGGAATCACCGCTATCTCGTAGGATAGGGTGCCGTAGTGAGCAGTGTGTATTAGATTCACATAGAGTCCTAATTTAAAATATTATACGGGTAAGAAAGGAGTGGGAGATTTCCATTTCTCAAACTTACCCAATCCTAACCCTAACAAGTGAGGAATTACTCACTCAGTAGGGAAATTACGATGAAATTCATTTTTATAATTTTCTTTTTAATTAACTAACTTGCAGATAATAAAAGACAGATACTAAAATTGCAGAAATTAAATTCGAATGAAAAATGCAAGATAAAAAACATACTTTTATTGACACCTCTTGATGATTACAATGAAAATAAAATTTAGATCTAGAAATTAAAAGAGGCATGCCTAATTAGGCTTTCGGGTTTCCTATTTTTTGATAAGAGAAACCCTAGGGTTTACATCTGATCCACATTTGAAATTACAAGACTACCCTAAGAAAGCCGGGTCAAAGCACCAACACCCACCGACATGTGCAACCGACATGTGCACTGCACGGCCGCGGATCCGCAGTGAAATGCCATGTTTGGCCGCGGATCCGTGGCCATATGGTGAGCTCTCTGGCTCAACTTCTCAGGGTTGCTTCATGTTGCTATTTCCTTCTGTTTTCTTCTCTAGGTTCCTCAGAATCTTTTCTACTTTCTTCCAGATTTCCAATAGTGCAGAATTTGTGGACTTTTACCGTTAGCTTCGCATTGAAGTCTTGAATCTTGTGTTGCCCTTGTGCTTTGTGCAATTGAACTGTTTCTTGATCTTCATTTGTTCCTTGAAGTGGTAGGCGGCATCATAATGATTCATCTATTTGTTGGTCGTAGTCTCACATTTGTAGCGTCTTTTCATGAATTTCACTGCATTGTTGTGAGAACCTGTAACCTGCAACTATTTAGCAGACATGGATCAAAAGCACCTATTTATTTGTAATATGATTGAGAATGGGGAATATAATAATTCAAAATTCTGATATGAACATTACGCCTTTAGACGTTGCGTGATTTAAGTGCTGGTCACGAGCTAATATTTCGGGTCGTGACATATTGTCAGATAGCAGTTCTCAGGTGACATGTGTACAGGTTAGTCTGTCGACTTGAGATCTTCATTTGTCTCATGTGAGTTCCCACTATGCTCTGATTACTACCCTACCACGGCTCAAAGGTGTCGTGCAAATAGGTTTTAGTTGGGTACAGTCCCGAGCCATATGGAGGCAGTGAGCAAATCGTCGGGGATTCGTCTTTCACGGTATTGGGGGTTGATGTCGCACAGTGCAGGGTGGCCATCACCAAAAATCCTTAGCCAAGGTAATCAAGAATTACTGATTCGAATCAGTAGTTTCTCAAGTGGTGATGGGCTTCATACTGACACGAATTATGGCGTTATTAGGGGTATGACTTTATCCACCCCCTAGACCCGATATGCGATACTCTTAGACGAACAGACCGGACTGTACGGATATTGTCACTGTTAGGCTCAGTAGGGTTCCTGAATGAGTTCTCTCATCGGTTTCCCTTTCGTTCAATACCTCGGCAGCCGTTATGCACAGCTAGTGCCACTGACGTGCTTGTGGTTAAATCCACAGCCAGCGTATTGATGAATCATTAGAGTCCCCCACAGACAGTTTCCCAAGTTCGGGCGAAACGTTGTAGAGGTCGTATGGTTTTGTGGTAGGGTTCGAACATACACGTGCACTTGTGCACGTGTTATGGTTCGGACAGATAACACTAGTTGGCTTTGGTTTAAGCCGGATCCTAGTATTATATTGTGTTGGAATAATTTTGTCTCGTTGCATTCGTATTCGGTCGGAATACAAATGCGGGTATGTATATACAGTTTGTTGGTAATCCTGTAATTCGTTACGGGATTATTTTTGAAGTTGCCAGTTTTTCTCCGCTTAATTAAACATCAGTTTTTAATGTTTAATTATTGGTTAATTTGTGCATTCATTTTTTGGCCATATTATCTTTTCCTTGTCTTGGCCGAAATTAATGTGAGGGATGGGTCAATGGGAGCATGGGGAAATGGCTTGGAGTGGGTGACCTTTGAATAAGCATGGGCTTTCTTGTGAGGTGGCTGCCAATTTTGATTGGAGAGGAGATTTTTTAATGGTGTGGCATGGGTTACACTCACCTCATGATTCATATAATCACCCTCCCCACATTTTCCAGCAAGCTTTCTTAGGATTGTGGCTGGCCTCCATCGAAAGTGCACACACAAAATCCTTTAGCTCATTTTGAAGTTCATGTTCTCATTTGATCTCCATATTTTGGCAACTTCAATTAACCTTCATCCAATTCATTGGGTACCTTGAGACAAAGTATTCTATACTCTCTCTACTTCATTCTTGGACATGTCGGCTAGCAAAATTCATGTCTGAGTTGCCTCGGTTTTGATGCGGGAGCCCATATAAAGATTCGTTGATGTGGTGCCACTTCGACGAGGAAAGGAGACCGGAGATCGAGCGAGATCGGAGATGCCGCGAGGAACGTGGGATGATGGCTAGAGACCGAAGGACACGGATCGATCGGTATAGCCATTCTAACTTCTTTTGTTGTTTTCTAGTTTGGGTTAACGGAACGATCCAGGTATTTGGTTGTGGTAGCGCCAGTTTGTAAAAAGTTTTTGTTCCGTATTTGGCCTCAGATTGACAGTCGGGGCGCTGCCGTAACCCAACAATAACATAGGTTCAAAACCAATATACAACCCGACGACAAACCAAGGTGATACTCACCTACTGCTGTAGCATGTACTGATGAACCATTCCCAACCCGGAAAGTGTGATCACCTTTCTTCAAAAACCTGCTATTTCTCAGCCCCTGCACACAATTGCATATGTGAGATCACGACCCAGTATCTAATACCCAGGAAGCAGAGTTAATTGAAAAACAGTTTTCTGTTACAAACACACCTGAAGTGGAAGCATCACTATGCTTCTTCTTCTTGGGTCAGCCAGGTATCCAATGCAGTTTCTCTTCCAGTGTCCAGTCTGGTGGCAGTGGAAGCATTCCCCTCGTCCTGTCGCAGCAGCCCTTTTCTTGTCCTTTCCCGGTGCCTTTTTCATTCCGCCTCTCGGCTTGATGGGATTCTTCTTCTTCTTTCCTTTGGCCTTGGCTTTCGGGATGGAAGAGGAAGATGGCCCAACAATTAGAGCGGGAGTTTTCGCTACCTTTAGCATGCTCTCTGCACTCCTCAACACATTGAGGAGTTCAGGTAAGGACTTCTCCATGTTGTGCATGTTGAAGTTTACAATGAACCGAGCAAAGGCAGAGGGAAGGGACTGTAGAACAATATCAACATACTGTTCGTTCTCCATGGTCCAACCCAGGTCCTCAAGTTCTTCGATAAGTCCAATAATCTTCAATACATGGTCACTTACAGACGTGCCAGCAGCCATCAGCATCTGAAACAACTTTCGAGATGCCTCGTATCGGAGAGTACGAGATTGCTCTCCATACAACTCCTTTGTATGGAGAAATATGGATTGAATATCTATCTTCTCGTGCTGCTTCTGATGTTCATTGTTCATAGAAGAAAGCATGAGGCACTAGGCTATTGCGCAGTCTATATTCCATGTCTTGCGGATTTCTTTATCCGCAATTGAAGAATTAGGGCCTGGGCTAGGAGGGGCTGGAGTAGTCAGGACGTTTCCGACCTTATCATAGGTCAGGGCAATATTTACGTTCCTTAGCCAATCTTTGTAATTCAGTCCCGTGAGTTTATTCTTGTCTAATAAAAGCTTAAGTCCCGTCATAGGTATCTGCCATTAGGAGAGAGAAAAGAAGACACTCAACGATTGCTCTTGCATAATTAGATTGGTTATTAATCTTATCTAATCGATATCTCCCACTGCTTTTTATCAAATTTTCCTTCAAACTTCTAAAAAGAAAACTAGCCAGGATTAATTGCAATCTACAAGTTCGCTAACCGGTCGGCCAGACCAGTGTCGGTACTCCGAGGGAGGCACCCCGTGCCTTCGCACGGACTTAATTAAAATAAATCTCGTTTTCCTAGAGGCGTAACCCCGTTGACACCTTTCTAGAAACCTACTGGATTAGCTAATTGTAAAGTGAAAAACTCTCCCGGGAGTAACTTTTACTCACAGTGGGATCAGGATCCAACTATCATATAGAACGTATGCAATCTCATTGCAAATTTCAACCCTTGAAATTCCCGATATGATTTTTACCCCTATTGTCTTATGACCTTAACTATGGTCAACAAATCATAAGCACTAGTAAAGTTCTACCCGCCATTTCTGGATTGATTTAGACCCACCCGCATGACCCTTAACTATGGTCAACAAAGTCATGCGAATGTCCTAATCGATCGTATCAAATGCTTTGTAGGAAGACATCACTTAGCTACTGTACACCACGCCTTAACTATAGTCAACAAACGTGGCACGAATACTAAGTACTCTGCTTACTAAAATGGCGGAGGGCTACGGATGGTTTTTATGAAAACCTTTAACGTTTTGAACTTGATATCGTTGTAGAATTGAGTAAGAAGGAGAGGTTTAAGCTCCAGTTTTAAAAGTCGAATGGTTTTATAGCATTTTTCTAATCTTGCTAAAGAGGTCACTCCCAGTGAAGGGATCTCGGCTCTTTCCTTATCGAATAAGGTGCTGGATATGTAAATACCATGATGCACAGCAAAAATTAGATCAACTGTAAAATCAAATCAAGTGCGTTGTAACATTTGCCAGTTTCGCTAAAGGGGTCACTCCCGGAGAAGGGATCTCGGCCGTTTCCTCATCGAATGAGGTGCAGGATATTCAAGAATACCACTATGCAAAGCAAAAACTAGAGTCACCCATTTTAAAGAGTTTGATTCTACAACATCTTTAGGTTTCTTTTTCTTAACGTTAATCACATTAATGTTGTCCCATCATTTACGTTTCCTAAACATCACAGAAAAGAAACAAAAATATAACGTACGCTTTTGCCATCCGCATTCGCCACGGGGCCCTGTCATGCATCGTTAGGTTACTTAACTAACGGCAGAGCAGAGGCTGGACTAGCGCGGGTGCAAAATATAAGAAACGTTTATTATACATCTCATATATAAATATAGCCATTTCAGATCGCAGACGAATACATTGGATATACTAGGAATTCCGTATTTCATTCAAGCCCTTAATGAAAGACGGGTTCCACGGTCGTGATGAATAGCCAAAACCCCACCCTTCCATTCATCACAACGATCCAATATATTCATATACACATACCATCTCATGATATTAAAACCGATGTGTGCAACCCCGACTAATCGTCGTATTGCAATTCGTCGACGTTTCAAACACACATATCAAAAACAGAAGACCCAATTAGCCAAGCTCTTTAGAATTTCGATCGATAATTTTAAACCATGCCAACACTTGTCACAATACAGAGCACAAACAACTTTTTGTAAATTCCAGGTATCCCAGAAACACTATTTCCTTAATCTAAACAAACTGCCGAAAAACGATTCAACTCGGCTACGACTCGGCCGTGGATCAGCGGCCAAACACTGAGTTTGGCCGTGGATTCGTGGCGTTCCTGGCGAGTTAGAGTCTATTTTTTCTACAGTGTGCTTAGAAAACCCTGCATGTATTTTTAAGGCCTTTGAAAAGATTTTCTGAAAAATCGACAGAACATGGGCAGCAATCGTGTTTTTCCGGGAAAAATCCGTCGATCGAAGTTCTAACTTTTGGCTAACTTTCTAATTATGGTTTAGTTAGGCTCTGATACCATGTTAGTACATGTAGCATGCTTCCACAACTCTTGTGAGGTGGCGGAAGCGATAAACGAAAATTTTCTTTGCATACAACACGCACTTAACCCAAGATCTTGTCTAAACCATAACTAGAAAACCCTAACTAAAGATCTTATCTACTATGTTAGGGATTATACCTTGATGATACGGTCCTTCGGGTCTTCTCTTTGATGCAACGCCTTTGCTCCTTTTCTTCTCATTTGATGAACTCCTTAGCTCCTTTGGATGTTGCCGATGTCCTCGATCTCCGGTCACCTCAAGACCTAGATGAACCATGCGAGAGCTATCGTGCAAGCTACAAACTCTTCACAAGAGTTTAACCTAGAGATCAAGTTTTCTAGAAGAGATCAATAGGATGATGTAGAGATTATGAATATGGATTATGTTTAACCCTAAGCTTTTGTAAGTCCACGTTTCTCACCCCGGTTCTTACGGGGAGGCGGAAACGGCGAAAAACAATTATTTGGCGCAAGGCAACATGGACTAAAAGCCGGATCTTTGCTAAACTAGAAACTAACAAACTACTAGAGGCTTTAACTACTATGCCGTAGAAATTATACCTCACGGAACCGGTCCTTCGGGTCTTCATTCCGCTGTCCCACTCGTCCGTCCAAGCTCCAAGGTACGATCCCGATCTTGGTCACCTCCGGGCCTTCTTGAGTCGAAGACGATCCACCCGAGAGTTGTACACCGAGCTCCACCTCAAGCCGAGGCAACTAGGGCAACGAGATCGCTAATCTAGATGCCCTAGGTTGCGTAGAATAGAAAGATGGAAGTGTTTGTCTATGTGGATTCTTTTTCTCTCAACACATGAGATCAAAAGAATTTATGAAGAGGAGGAAGAAGGAGGAGCTAGCAACTATGAGAGCTTTTCTTTTCTTCTCACAAAAACAAGAGAGAGAAATGAAAATGAAGTGTGAGCTAAAGAAATGAACCATGGTTGCAATAATGCAAAACTATCATCATTACCAATCCTTTCATGATAAAGTTGATGCTACATTGAATTGACCATTTTCATAATCAAAAAGAGAAAGAAAATCCAAAGAAGAGTGTAGACCTCTCATGAAGGTCAATGGTCAACTCCGGTCAATGGGTCAACAAAGTCAAGAGAGGTCAAGGTGGTCAAATGGTCAATGCAATTAGCCATCACTAAACTATTACTAAAAGGATTAGTAAACAATGTCTCCGGCTCATAATGGTTTTGACCGAACAAATTGCCAAAACCCTAATGAGCCTGCCACATAACGGTTTTGGCCGAACCAACAGCCAAAATCCTAATGAGGCACCTCCTCCTTCATCGCTCCTCGAAACTGTGCATACACACCTGCATCCACATTCCGTAGAATACGAATGCACAGTAGACAAATCAAATCCATCCGTGCAATACTAGGATCTGGCTTAAACCAAAGCCCACTAGTATTGCCTACCCGAACAGCATACGCACACAAGTGCACGTAAGTGATCGCAGCCCTGCCGTAAAACCATACGGCCTCTACACGTTTCGCTCAGTGCAGGGAAACTCTCTGTGTGGGACTCTAAAGACTCGACACTAGGCTGGCAGTGGGTTTAACTACAGACCGCAAGCGGCACTTGCTGTACGTAACGGTCCCTAGGTAGATGTCGAAGAAGGCCGATGAGGTAAACCCATCCGAACTCCTACTGAGCATGTATGTGACAATCTCCGTACAGTCCGATCTGTTCGTCTGATACATCACATGGCGGGCCTAGGGGGTGGTGAACGTCAGTCCCTTAATAGCGGTATAAGTCGTGTCGGAGTGTAGCCCAGAACACCCTGAGATAACACTGGAAACCTACCAGTATATCTCGCTTGTCCTGGCCAGGGACTACTCATGTAATGGCTCTCCTAGACACAGCGCGATGTCAACCCCCAATACCGGGATAGACGAATCCTGTCTAACCGTCTCTGCCTCCAAGTGCTTCGGGACTGCACCCAACTACTACCTGTTTGCACGACTCCTTTGAGCCGTGGTAGGGTAGTAATCTAAGTACAGTGGGAAAACACTCGAGGCGAAGTGAAAGTGTCAAGTCAGCGGACTAAGCTGTACTCATGTCACCTGGGAACTGATAACTGACGATAGGTATAATACCAACCAACAGACCCCGACGAGTCCTGTCCAGTGTACTCGTAACCTAACGAGCACCCGCATACTATCTTCAGTACGACGTACTGATGGCTGTGGGACAGACCATCTCCCCTGCTGGGATGAGAAGCGCATACGCTAGTCTACTCCGGAGTATCGATGCCCTGTCTCAATAGTCCAACGACTAGGGACCTGTATAAGGATGTGCTTATGGATTACCCAGCCCCCACGAGTGTGACTGCCATCACAACGCTGGTAATCAAGCAAAGATCCTAAGGGCTCTACTAATATGTATATGCGATATGCTAAAAGAAACACATGCACATATTGAAGTAGAGACAAACCAAGTAGCATACTACCATTTTGAGCAAGATTGTCTATACAACTGTGAATATCCCAAGCTTCCATTAAGTAATATACAAGCTAGTATGATACAGTAATGGCCTCTAGGGCATATACACTAACAGCTTTTGATTCACATCACATGTGAAGGGTAAAGCTTAGGATGAAGGAGGAGGAGAGAAGAAGGAGAGAGAAAGTCTTTTTGATAATGAGAGAAAATCAAGCATGATGAAGAATATGTGTTAGTTATATGTATACCCTAGAGGCCATTACTATACATAGGATGTACATTGTAGTGGGTGCTTGGACATATATAGGGAGGACTTTCTTGCTCGACATGATAGTATGCTATCTGGTTGATTTTTACCTTAACGTGTACACTGATTGTCTCTCTGTTACATGTTGGTAAAGCCCTTAAGATGTGTACCTGACTACCTGGACTATGATGCGGATCATACTAGTTGGGACAGGGTAGTCCATAAGTACATCCTTCAAGGTCCCTAGTCGTGGGTATATCGAGACGGGGCATCGATATACCTGAGTAGACTAGCGTATACCTTCTCGACCCATACAGATGGGCGATGGATGATCCCATATCCATTGGTGTTTTACATCAGAGATGATATACGGGTGCTCAGTGGAGACTGGGTACACTGGACGGACTCGCCGAGAACTCCCAGATGGTATTATACCTTACGCCAGATGGCAGTTCTCTGGTGACACTGGTACAGAGTAGTCTGTTGACAAGAGATCGTCATAGAGTCTTGTGTGGTTCCCACTGTGCTTTGATTTCCACCTTACCACGTCCAAGAGGGTGTGCAAAACGGTGGTTTTTGGGTACAGTCCCGAATCACATGGTGGCAATGAGCGATAGGAGGGGATTCGTCTCTCCCGGTATAGGGGGTTGATGTTGCGCTGTGTTCGATTGGCTATAACCGGAAATCCCTGGCCAGGGTTGCTGAGAATTACTGGTAAGTGTTACCTGTAGTTTCTCGAACTGTTATAGACCTCATATCGACACGACTTATCGAGCTATTGGGGTCCGACGTTTATCACCCCTAGGTGAGATATGCGACATATCAGACGACGAGACCGGACTGTACGGTAAGTGTTACTGGTTGGATTCACAGGAGTATGAGCGGGATTGCTCGTCGATCTTCTGATCGCTCAATACCCGGGTGGCCGTTACGTTTAGCAGACCGCTTGCAAGTTGTGGGTGTTTGATATGATCATCACCTGCTACCGGCGTATTGACGAGTCTTTAGAGTCCTACACAGAGGTTTCCTGGGTCAAGCAAAACGAAATAGGAGCGCATATGAGATATGTGCGGGACCGAGAATAATACCAGTATGTGATACTGTATTCTATTCTCACGATGAATGTATCGATTGGTTGTATGCGATATAACCTGGTTATCGAATCAAGGATTGATTCGATAAGCCGATACATTGGATATTAGTCGGTTATATGCGATATGACCGGATCGTTAAATCAAGTGTTGATTTAATGATTTAATGTATAATTATATATTTGATATATTACTTTGCATTAACTAGTATTGGTTCACTTTAAATGTATTTTCTCACTTTAATGTGCACATTGTATATGTGATATATTTTTTTGTGCACTTGATTGTATCATGTTTGATGATACATGATTGCTAGGGTTTGTGTAAAGAATTAAACCTTGGTTAAGTAAATGGTTAGGGTTTTTATTTATTTATTCTTTCATTTATCATTTTAATTTGGATTAAAAAGAAATGGAAAAGAAAACAAAATGGTTGCTTTCAAACTTGAAGCTTGTTGAAGCTTCATGAAGCTTTGACTAAAGTGACCATTTTGTCTTCATGCTTAACCCTAACCATTCATCTAACCTTAGTCAATTCTCTACACCGAACCATGGTTGATATTATGATAAGGATTCATTTTGTTTTCTATTTTTAATTATTCTTATCATAATTATCTTCTTCTTCTTCTTCTTCAAAGAAGAAAACCTTGCTTCCATCAATGGTGATTTGATGAAAAGAGTAAGAAATCCAATGCTAAAGTGAACCCACCTCCTATTTCTTCATCCTTTACCTCTTGCCAAGTAGTATAGGGTGTTTTCTTCACAAGTTTCATGACTTGGTGAAGTGGGAGCTTGATCTTGTGATGCCTCGACGTAGATCATCTTCGGCATCGTAGTCGATGACCTAGCCCGCCCATTTCTCCGATGAAGCCGACGCTAGAGCCCGGGATTTGATTTGGACAGCAAGAAAACTTCATCATGGAGCTATGGAGGTGGAGAACCGGATCTACAAAGGTTGTATTTCCGTTCACTTAGTTAAGTTGTTAACTAGTTGCTTGTTTCGCCTAAAATTCTAGTTAACGATCCGTATTAGGGTTTCTCGGCACATGAAAAAATTTGAAATTGGCATGGTTGATGCCTTGTGAGACCTCAGTAGTGTGCATAGGAACCCTACAGTGGTATCAGAGCCTAGCTAGAGCCTTAGGCGATGCGTAGACGATATTTGAAACCCGATCGAACCCCGAAACCCTAAAATTGACCCTTCTCTGGAAATTTTCTGAAAATTTGGATTTTTATGAATTAAAAATTGCTAAAAAATTCAGCAGGGTCCTATTAGAATTACTGTGAAATTCGTGGGGCTAATTCGTCAAATGTGCGGCGGAACCGCGGCAGAAGCATGGCTTCTGCGGCGGTTCCGCGGCCGTATTATCAAAATGTCCAATACTTTTTGCACAGTAATTCCTATTTTGTGATGCTGAGTTTTCTGGGAATTTTTAATTTGACTCCAAAGTTGAGTATTCTGGGGTTGTATTGGGAATCGAAGATTCCATCGGATTATCAAGCTTTGTCTATATGTTTTCCGGATAATTTTTGAATATGTTAAAAAGTTCGACCGGATATAAATACCCACCTTTTCCCCTGTCGGAAAATTTCCAAGTGTTGGATTTTTCCGTGGTTTAAAGACATTCTAAGTAGTGCAAGTAACGCGATGGACCCTCTAGAAGACAACAAACCTTAACTCGATTATGTGACCGTCTTGAACTGCCCTTTGAACCTTCGGGTTTGGGGCAGTACGGCGTGCCACATGTGAGGCGTTGGCTTGACCTTTCTACGGTTGGACCGTTGGTACTGAGGCATGAACTGAATGTTTTTTAAACTTATTTCATGTGTTGATCTGTATCGGGAAAACTTGGGTGTTCGATTGTTCGATAGGAAAGTTTAACATTTTCTATTTATCTGGAATGGGATACAATAATTGGAATTCACAAGCAGTTATGAGATAACTGAATGAATGTTATAAACATAGCACTTTAGTCTCACTTGATCGGTTGCCACGGAATTTTGATGTGATAAAAAGTCCATCGCAATCACGTAGCGTACGCGGATACTCGCCGGGTAAACTTAATAGACAGCCTCACTCCATAGCCCCGACCAAGTGACTGTAGGAGAACCCCGTCGCCGAAAGCATCCGTTCGGGTGCTTGCGGCAGCGGTGTTCCGCCTTGGTGCACTTCGTCGACGGCATCGGGGGTGCGGCCGTCTACTGAAGTTTGCGACGAGCATTCGATCAAAATTGTCGGGAATCCTGTTGAATTGGCCGACTTGATATTGAAAAGTGTTTTCGATTTTGAGACTAAAATGCGGGGTTTATAATTGTTAGGCATGTGATGCCTAAGGTATTCATTTGATTAGGCATGCGATGTCTATGAAGGTTGCGGATTCCAACTGTTGTAGTTTTACACTTTCTTTTCTGTGACCGTAAGTGTAATATGTGATATCGCCGGTTTCGTTGCTATATGTCAACGACAATTGAGATGCGCATATTTACTTACGTTGATGACATGTGATGTTATGTGTTGCTGGATATGTTATATTGGATCGTCGTGTTTGAATAGCCGGTGGTTTTTATGTGAGATGAGTGTTTTTCTTTTTCATTCATGTAAAAAAAACTTGTATGTAATATTCTTTTATTGGGGCACTTCCAGGTTGCGGAAGATGTCACCCTTTGTATATTATTTACTTTTCCGCACTAGGATAAACCCAAGGAGGGGAGCACAAGTAACCGGGTTCTGGAGTCCAGTGGGAGACCAACTCGAGGAGTCGAGTCCGGGTCTCTTAACTCTAGAATTGGTAGGGTTGCTTGCCACTCTCGTAGGGGTCTAGGGGTGTGGGTTTGGCTATTCATTGCGACCGTGGAATCCGTGTTTTATACTGGCTCGTATTGAAAACACGGACGTCCTAGTATATCCAATATTTCATATGTTTCTTCTGCTGCGATATCTGTGATGTGATCATGTGATGTTCTGTGATAAATACTGTATATAGTATATATGATATATTATATAGATGTTACTTATGTTTTACACCCGCGCTAGCCCTGCCCCGCTCTGCCGTTAGTTACCTAACCTAACGGTGCATGAGAGGACATCGAGGCGAATGCGGATGGCATAAGTATACGTCGTATTTATCTGTGATGTTTAGGTACTTAAATGATGGGACTTCATTAATGAGATTAATGAAAGTAAAAAGAAACCTAAAGATTTTGTAGAATCGAATTTCAAAAATAAAACAGGTAGCTACAGTTCTTGCTTTGCACAGCGGTATATATGATGTATCCTGCACCTTATTCGATGAGGAAAGGACCGAGATCCCTTCACCGGGAGTGACTCCTTTAGCAATAACTGGCAGATGCTACACACTCGGTTTGTCTTTTGATAGCTTCTATAGTTTTTGCTTTGTACGGTGATATATATGATATATCCCGCACCTCATTCGACGAGGAAAGGACCGACGATCCCTTCACCGGGAGTGACTCCTTTAGCAAAACTACAAAAGCCTCAAAAACACTCCATTTTAAAATCATTTGATTCTACAACGATATCAAGTTCATTACGCAATAGGTTTTCAGAAAAACCTGTTGTAGCCCTCCGTCATTTAAGATAAGTTGTATATAGTATTCGTGCTGCATTTGTTGGCTTTCGTCAAGGTGCAGTGTGCGGTAGCTATATGCTGCTTATCTGCTGCATACGATGCGATTGGATTAGGGTAGTCGTGCGGCTTTGTTGGCTTTCGTCAAGGGTCGTGCGGGTGGGTTTAATTCAATCAAGAAATGTATGGGTTGAACTTGACTAGCGGGCTATGGTTTGTTGGCTTTTGTCAAGGTCATAGCACGTTAGGGGCAAAATATTATCGGGAATTTCAAGTGTTGAAATTTGCAATGAGATTGCATACCTTCTATGAGATAGTTGGATCCCGATACCCGCTGTGAGTAAGAGTTACTCCTGGGAGAGTTTTACACATTACAATTAACCGATCAAGTAGGTGTCTAGAAAGGTGTTAACAAGGTTACGCCTCCTGGAAAACGAGGTTTACATTAATTAGGTTCGTGTGAATGCACGGGGGACCTCCCTCAAAGTACCGACACTGGCCTGGCTGAAAGATTGGCGAACTTGTAGTGTGTAATTAATCCCGGCTAGTCTTTCCTTTTAGGGTTTGAAGGAAGATTTGATTAAAACAGTGGGAGCCATCCTGATTAGATAAAATAATAACCAATCTATTCTTGCAAAGAGCGCACGCTGAGTGTTTTCTTCTCTCTCTCTCCAGGTAGAGACCATATCACGCCTTAATCAAGATAATAAAACGGATATATTGACCAAACCCGCTTGTTATACTGAGCTGGGGAACGTTGGTCCCGCTCCAACTTATAATTGTTATAAGACAGAGCAGGAAATTGGGGAATACCAGATTTCCCGTGCCGCCCAAACGAAGAGAGTGCATGCAGATACATCATCTTCGGGTGTGTTCATTACAAAGAACTGTTTCTCAGTATCCTCCGCATCCTGGGTATATGATACCGGATCAGGATCCCAGATATGTAATCTGTTACATAGGGCTGCAAAAAGGTAGAAAAACTGAGAACGGATGATAAGTTTCATGAGGCAGAAAACGGGGCAAGTGTTGCAGCCAAGTCTGTTGGTCACTGTCACCCTGTATTCCAAATACATTGATTCTGAACGAATGTTATTAGATACCGAACCTGATATACAAAATCATATCTATCTCTTTATTAGTAAAGAAGTGATAAAATTTTGTATAGTTGGATAATGTTTTGAACATTTCCTATATCAAAAGTTGATCGGTTCAGGCACGTTATCCAAATGCATTGATGTTCTAAATCAAACTACAGTTCTTTAGTATACGGAACACAAACAAGAGGAAGAGTTTAGAAATGAACGAATCCTTCTTGAGGCGTTGTGGACTAGGTCATATCAATGCAATCCGACTGGCTGAAGTTACATTT
Organism: Agapanthus africanus; assembly: GCA_030015575.1. Taxonomy (NCBI): domain Eukaryota; kingdom Viridiplantae; phylum Streptophyta; class Magnoliopsida; order Asparagales; family Amaryllidaceae; genus Agapanthus; species Agapanthus africanus. The sequence continues at coordinate 191,623,438 of CM057345.1, forward strand.
TAGATGCATATTTAAATCAGTTTGAATTTACATCTTGTGAAACTTGCCAGTCATGTCACAGAGATAAGATGACCATAGCTCCGTTTACTGGAAACAGAGAAAGAGTTAGTGAACTCTTGGGATGATACATGTTGATGTATGTAGGTCCCCAGTATACACTTGCCAAGACCGGTTCTTTATACTTCATTACATTCTCTGATGATCTTTCGAGAGTCAGACCTATGTTCCTGTTGAAACACAAGTCCGAACCTTTTGAGATATTCATAGAATATAAGTTAGAAGAAGAGAACCAAAATACGGGTATAAGTATTATGTCCTTTGATGAGATCAAGGAGGAGAATACTTGAGCACGAAATTCTTGGACTTTTCTAAAGGAGAATGAGATTCTCTCTCAGCATTACTCCTCCGTATACACCATAGCACGATGGTATATCGGGACGGAGCAATTGCACCCTATTCGATATGGTGTGCTCTATGATGAGTACTACTGAGTTACCTATTTCCTTTTTGGGAGTTATGCACTTGAGAAGCTGCATACCTATTGAATAGGGTTCAAATCAAATCAGTTGCCTACCACTTCATATTTGATATGATAAGGGAAGAGCCTATCTCATAAGTTGGTTAAGATTTGGGGTTGTCCGGGCTATGTCTAAAAGAAAAATCCGGACAAGCTCGAGGCAAGGTCAGTTATGTAGAACTGGAAATGTTCCAGCTATACAAACTGCGGCTGATGATTTGAAAGAACCAAAGGATTCAATAGTTACCAACGAACCTCAGCCTCTCCGCCGATCTAGTAAGGTTCCTCACCCACCTGAGAGATACTTCGGTTACTCTATGACAGTGGGAGCGAGGATTGCATCATGAGATGATGACCCAACTAGTTTCGAGCTGGCCATCAGGAGTGGGACTCTGTAAGAATGGCTGGATGCTTAGCGATCTGAGATGGAATCCATGTACACCAACAAAGTATGGACTTTGGATGCTATATCTTAAGGGTTAAATCCCCATCAGGAGCAAGTATATCTTGAGAAGATTACTTGGTGTAGATGGAAAAGTTGAGACTTTCGAAGCTAGACTTGTTAAAGCTTTTTCGTCATCGACCAGGCGTGGATAATGATGAAACCTTTTCAAGTGGCTATGCTTAAGTCCATCCAGATCCTACTTGCCACGGCTACATACCATGACTACGATATCTGGCGGTTGGGTGTCATGACTGCTTTTCTAAATGATGTTTTAGAAGAGAGAGTCTATAAGTACACAGCCAGAGGGCTTCGTAGACAGTGGGAGCAGCGGAAACGTGCACAAGATGCTTTATAAGATAAAGCAGGTATCGCGGAGTTGGAACATTTGTTTTGATGTAGTAGTCAAACAGTTTGACATCATCAAAATGGTAGATGAACCTTGTATATACAAAAAGGTAGTAGGGAGTATGGTGATGATCCTCGTAGAGTACGTGGATGACATACTCTTGATAGGGAAGGAGTTTCCTATGCTACGCTCGGTCAATCTCCGCTTATCACAATGATTCTCCATATAGGATCAAAGTAATACCTCCTAAATCCTGGGTTTTGGATCTATGAGATAGATCTAATTGGATGTTAAGATTCTCACTAGTTGTAGTGAGATGGTATCAATCGATCCTGGGGAGAATCACTGGAAGGGTTTCAGGGTGATAAGGACGACTGAAAGTCAGTCACATGCATTGTCTTTACGCTCTGTAAAGGGACGGTATGTTGGAAGAGTTCCAAGCTAGATACCGTGGCATACTAGACGATAAAGGCTCGATACATCGCTACTTAAGATGCTACCAAAGAGGCAGTCTGGATGTATATTTGTTCATGAGATGAACTTAGTTCCTCCCATTCTGTGACAATGGAGTGGTGGCTTATACCAAGGAACGTCCGTCCCATCAGTGATCCAGACATATTCTAAGGCAGTATCACCTGATCATGGAGATGGTTGATCTCCAGGGTGATCGAGGTTAGGAGAGTAGACTCAGAGGACAACACGGCGGATCCACTCACAAAGGCCTTTTCCCAGAGAGAGACTTGTATGGGATGGTTGAGTATAAGATACTACAACCACTGCTATCAGATGGCCCTAGTGCAAGTGGGAGATTGTTAGTTATATGTATGCCCTAGAGGCCATTACTATACATAGGATGTATATTGTAGTGGGTGCTTGGACATATATAGGGAGGACTTTCTTGCTCGACATGATAGTATGCTATCTGGTTGATCTTTACCTTAACGTGTACACTGATTGTCTCTCTGTTACATGTTGGTAAAGCCCTTAGGATGTGTACTTGACTACCTGGACTATGATGCGGATCATACTAGTGGGGACAGGGTAGTCCATAAGTACATCCTTCAAGGTCCTTAGTCGTGGGTATATCGAGACGGGGCATCGATATACCAGAGTAGACTAGCATATACCTTCTCGACCCATACAGATGGGCGATGGATGATCCCATATCCATTGGTGTTTGACATCAGAGATGATATACGGGTGCTCAGTGGAGACTGGGTACACTGGACGGACTCGCCGAGAACTCCCAGATGGTATTATACCTTACGTCAGATGGCAGTTCTCTGGTGACACTGGTACAGAGTAGTCTGTTGACCCGAGATCGTCATAGAGTCTTGTGTGGTTCCCACTGTGCTTTGATTTCCACCTTACCACGTCCAAGAGGGCGTGCAAAACGGTGGTTTTTGGGTACAGTCCCGAATCACATGGAGGCAATGAGCGATAGGAGGGGATTCATCTCTCCCGGTATAGGGGTTGATGTCGCGCTGTGTTCGATTGGCTATAACCGGAAATCCCTGGCCAGGGTTGCTGAGAATTTCTGGTAAGTGTTACCTGTAGTTTCTCGAACTGTTATAGACCTCATATCGACACGACTTATCGAGCTATTGGTGTCTGACGTTTACCACCCCTAGGCGAGATATGCGACATATCAGACGACGAGACCGGACTGTACGGTAAGTGTTACTGGTTAGATTCACAGGAGTATGAGCGGGCTTGCTCGTCGATCTTCTGATCGCTCAATACCCGGGTGGCCGTTACGTTTAGCAGACCGCTTGCGGCTTGTGGGTGTTTGATATGATCATCACCTGCTACCGGCGTATTGACGAGTCTTTAGAGTCCTACACAGAGCTTTCCTGGGTCAAGCAAAACGAAATAGGAGCGCATATGAGATATGTGCGGGACCGAGAATAATACCAGTATGTGATACTGTATTCTATTCTCGCGATGAATGTATCGATTGGTTGTATGCGATATAACCTGGTTATCGAATCAAGGATTGATTCGATAAGCCGATAAATTGGATATTAGTCGGTTATATGCGATATGACCGGATCGTTAAATCAAGTGTTGATTTAATGATTTAATGTATAATTATATATTTGATATATTACTTTGCATTAACTAGTATTGGTTCACTTTAAATGGATTTTCTCACTTTAATGTGCACATTGTATATGTGATATATTTTTTTGTGCACTTGATTGTATCATGTTTGATGATACATGATTGCTAGGGTTTATGTAAAGAATTAAACCTTGGTTAAGTAAATGGTTAGGGTTTTTATTTATTTATTCTTTCATTTAACATTTTAATTTGGATTAAAAAGAAATGGAAAAGAAAACAAAATGGTTGCTTTCAAACTTGAAGCTTGTTGAAGCTTCATGAAGCTTTGACTAAAGTGACCATTTTGTCTTCATGCTTAACCCTAACCATTCATCTAACCTTAGTCAATTCTCTACACCTAACCATGGTTGATATTATGATAAGGATTCATTTTGTTTTCTATTTTTAATTATTCTTATCATAATTATCTTCTTCTTCTTCTTCTTCTTCAAAGAAGAAAACCTTGCTTCCATCAATGGTGATTTGATGAAAAGAGTGAGAAATCCAATTCTAAAGTGAACCCACCTCCTATTTCTTCATCCTCTACCTCTTGCCAAGCAGTATAGGGTGTTTTCTTCACAAGTTTCATGACTTGGTGAAGTGGGAGCTTGATCTTGTGATGCCTCGACGTAGATCATCTTCGGCATCGTAGTCGATGACCTAGCCCGCCCATTTCTCCGATGAAGCCGACGCTAGAGCCCGGGAATTGATTTGGACAGCAAGGAGACTTCATCATGGAGCTATGGAGGTGGAGAACCGGATCTACAAAGGTTGTATTTCCGTTCACTTAGTTAAGTTGTTAACTAGTTGCTTGTTTCGCCTAAAATTCTAGTTAACGATCCGTATTAGGGTTTCTCGGCACATGAAAAAATTTGAAATAAGCATGGTTGATGCCTTGTGAGACCTCAGTAGTATGCATAGGAACCCTACAATATGGCACAAATGAAATAATTGAAGCATGTATTAAAAAATTAGCTCCATTCTTCAATAGTAACACCAAACCAATAAAATATAATACAAGCCATTCTTACAAGCATGCTTAGACTTTCTTAATTTCCACCTCATTTTTTTATTTTCATAAAATAAATAGCGTAATTATGATGTGGCACCTTCTAGAAGGTATTCTTGTAGTAGTTACAAGAATACACCTCCGCCGTATACCGTATACGTATACCCGTATCCGAATTCCGAAAAATACGAATACTTATAATGCAATAATATAATACCGGTATCCGGCTTAAACCAAAGCCTACCAGTATGATCCTTCCGATCATTATTCCTGTAACAATTACATGAATATGATCGAAACCCTGCTATAACACCTTACAGCTGCCGTAACAACTTACGGCCTCTACATCTTTCGCCTGAACGAGGGAACCCTCTGTGTGGGACTCTAAAAACTCGACAGTACGCTGGCAGTGGGTTTAACCATAAGCACGTCAACGGCACTAGCTGTGCGTAACGACTACCCAGGTACATGACGAAAAGGTGGCCGACGAGCGAACTCATCACAACCCTAACGATCCTCTAAGCAACACTTACCGTACAGTCCGGTCTCTTCGTATGATACGTCGCATATGATATCTAGGGGTGGTCAATGTCAGACCCCACTAACTTTATAAGTCATGCTGATTTACGGCCCATATCTGTTCGAGAAACTACTAACAACACTTATCAGTAAATCTCGAGAACCCTGGCCAGGGATTTGCTGTTATGGAAGTTCAAGCATAGCGCGACATCAACTCCCTATACCGGGAGAGACGAAACCCCTCCTATCGCTCACCGTCTCCATGCGATTCGGGACTGTACCTAAAATCCACCTGTTTACACGACTCAGTAGAGCGTGGCAGGGAAGAAATCAAAGCACAGTGGGATCCACACAAGAAACTATGACGATCTCGGTTCTACAGACTAACCTGTACAAGTGTCACCAGAGAACTGCTATCTGACAATAGGTATATAAACCATCTAGGAGTTCTCGGCCAGTCCTGTTCGGTGTACTCATTCTCCAATGAGCTTCTGTGTACAATCTTTGATGTCAAACACCAATGGATAGGGGATCATCCATCTCCCTCCAAGGGTCAAGAAACGACACACTAGTCTACTCTGGTAATATCGATGCCCTATCTCGATGTACCCTCGACTAGGAACAATTAAAGGATATGCTTGTAGACTGCCCAGGCCCCACTAGTATGATCTCCATCATAATCCTGGTAGTCAAGCATAATCCTAAGGGCTTCATCAACATGTATATAAAGATATGAAATATAACAAATCATACGTTAAGATGACGACAAACCAGACAGCATACTATCATTTCGAGCAAAGATTGTTTCTGTACATATACATGCCTAGCATCCTATACAATACAGGCCTCTAGGGCATACATATCTAACATCTTTGGCAGCGACCATGGCCCGACCCTAAACTAAAACTCATGAACCAAGTTAACCGAACCATCTTAAAACACTTTGGATTTTTTATTGTCATTTAGTCGCATAAATCATTGCCGCTCCTTCTTTCCTTTTGCATTTCTCCAGAACACTCCGTATCACTCCCTGATCAGGTGGTACCGCCTCAAAATGTGCCTGGACTTCTGATGGGACCTGGGTTCCTTCGCTAAAGCTATAGCGCCGTTGTTGTCACTATACAGCGGTATTGGATCAACAATGGTAGGAACCACCTGAAGCTCCGTGAGGAACTTCTTCATCCAGACAGCTTCCTTTGCGGCATCGCAAGTAGCTATGTACTCTGCTTCCATAGTTGAGTCTGCAACGGTCTCCTGCTTGGAACTCTTCCAGCAAACCGCCCCTCCATTGAGGGTAAAGACATAACCCGACATGGACTTAGAGTCATCCTTGTCACTCTAGAAGCTGGAGTCAGCAAAGGCCTCGAGCTGGAAGTCTTTTCCGCCAAACACCAAGAACATCTCCTTAGTCCTTCTCAGGTACTTGAGAATGTTCTTTACCGCTATCCAGTGTTTCTCCCCTGGGTTCGACTGATACCGGCTTACAACGCTCAATGCGTATGCTACATCTGGTCTGGTACATAACATCGCATACATTATAGAGCCTACCGCAGAAGCGTAGGGTATAATAGACATGCGATCCCTTTCCAAATCAATCTTGGGAGACATCTCTTTGGAGAGGGTGATCCCGTGACAAGCCGGTAAATTACCGCGCTTGGAATCTTCCATACTGAACCTTTTCAGTATGGTGTCGATGTACCTTGACTGTGAAAGTCCCAACATCCTCTTAGATATATCACGATAGATCTGGATCCCCAGAATGTAGTTGGCATCGCCCATGTCCTTCATGGAGAACCTCTGTGACAAGAATCCTTTGACTGACTGTAGCATAGGAATATCATTTCCTATTAGGAGAATGTCATCCACGTACAAGACGAGGAATATCACAGTTCTCCCTACAATCTTATTGTAAAATCATGGTTCATCTGGGTTTTTGATAAAGTCGAATTCCTTGACAGTATCATCAAAGCAGATGTTCCAACTCCGCGATGCCTGCTTAAGTCCATAGATGGAATTTAGCAACTTGCACACTTTACCGCTGCTCCCACTCTGAATGAATCCCTCCGACTGATCCATATAAACACACTCTTCTAAATTTCCATTTAGGAAAGCCGTCTTTACGTCCATCTGCCAGATTTCATAATCGTGGAAGGTAGCAATGGCAAGAAGGATCCGAATGGATTTCAGCATAGCTACTGGAGAAAAGGTCTCGTCATAGTCCAAACCAGGTCTTTGACGAAAACCCTTTGCAACAAGTCTATCTTTATAGGTCTCAACCTGCCCATCTACACCAATCTTCTTTCTGAAGATCCATTTGTAGCCTACGGGTTTTACCCCTTCTGGAGCAAAGTCCAAAGTCTAAACTTTGTTGGTGTACATAGACTCCATCTCGGCCCGCATTGCATCCAGCCATTTTACCGAGTCGCCGCTCTGAATGGCTTGCTGGAAGCTAGTAGGCTCACCATAATTGTCACGACCCGAAAGTACGGAACGTGACCGGCACATAAATTACGAAGCGTCTCGAGGTGCAACGTAACCTAAGTAAGCCGAAACCCAGAAATCTAAACCAGAAAACGATGAAGAAGTGAAGGAAATCATGTAAAAAACAAGTTTAAGAGCATCATCCAATTTTCTCAAAAATTTCGGCAGAGTCTCCTATGTAAAAACTGGCCCCAAACGGGTACAAACAAGAATAATATATATACAAACAATAAAAAGAATCCCCAAACGGGAGCTATCTCAACGCCAACAGGCGGAAACAACCACAACAAGCACAAGAATATACAACGCCAAAGGGCGAGGCTCAAAACTCAAAAGAAAACAAATCCATCAAACCAGAATAATACATGCGCGACTCTAAGGTCGAAATAAACAACTGGTCCAATAAAGTTAACAAGTAATACATGTTTGGTTGATGGAGCTTCCTAGATACAAAGGAAATAATAAAAGTACAATGGCGGTCCAGATACAAGTGAACCAACCTACCGTGCAAATCACCCGGAATGAAATGATGTGCCAGCAAACAGCCAAGGAACCCTGTACATCGAACCTGTAATAAAATTTGGCACAACGGGGGTGAGTTGCCAACTCGTGAGTAGAAGATATCTATGAAAAGAAAACGAGTGCACGACGCTATCCTAGGTCATAATAATATACTAATATACTACTAGTCATCAAGTAAGACAGGATAATAAGCTACGTGTAAGTGCAACAGCTCCGTGCTCGTGTTAGTGCCTTATCTAGTACCGTGTCATGTGAATGAGTAGGCATGCACCATGAATGTAAAATAACCAATCCCGAAATCTAGATATATCTGTATAAGAAATCTTTAGCTTTTATCATGGTAAAATGTGTACAGAAATCTGAAATATCAACGATGAAATCCATAGAAATCCGTGCCAAGTATCGACACAAAACATGTAAATCTCAAGTCTCAATACCTCATAATCTCGATGTCCATAGTCTCAATACCTCGGGCTCCGTCAGTCCGGATCGGCCCATATCATCAAATCTCACGACAATAGTCGGTATCCTCCGGATATCCGCCGCGCCAGACATCACCGGTAGGTAGTCCTTCCCCTGCCAGGCTCATCGTCTACAACTTGATCTTCTTGCCCCGGGATACCATACCGGGACCACCATGTACCCGAGACGGTTCATCCACTCCTCGAATCGGGTCTCGAAATCCAACAGAAAACATGAAATCTCATAATGGACGACACATACATCACGAGAAAACCGCATCTTATATTTTAAAAAGAGAGGAGGAGAGAGAGAGAGAGAGAAATTTTTATATATTCTTGCGGTTTTCCCCAAAATCCAGAAATCTCATAGAAATCCAAAATCCTAAAATAATGACTAAGTATATGATAAATGTCGGCATATGCCCCATAATACTGCATGATAACATGAAAATATGAATGCATGAAATGTCTAAGTAATAAATGCCATGTCTATACTAACACCAGAGAGTAATCACAATATTATATCGATCTAGCTGTTAGCTGATTCTATCGATAAAAGATAATATGTTCTAAAGTGTACGTGACATAGCAATTACCGATGATGATGTGTGTGAGCCGGCAAATAAGTGTGCGTGGAATATGCGCATCATCGGTAATGGTGTTGGTGTCCTAACAGGCAGAGTTTTATACTGATTATAGAAACATATGAATGAACATGCACCATTATGATTACAGTATGAATGTAAAGACGGATGTGAATAACCACTCATCTGCGATATACAAGTACAACTACCACTATATGAATCGAACCTAAACTAGTGTCCATCTAACCTCCTAAGGAACTAAACCTAAGAAACTAGTCAATAAGAAAGAAGAGTCCACCTAAGGTCTGAATCCATATCTCTAATAGTCGGCGATCCAGCCTCAATAGCGTTACGTACGTAGTACGGCTTCCTCGAATCAAGAGTGTGGATCAATCATCATATCTATGGCTCGTACGGTAAAATCCATCGTACGGTATCCCAATATCGGGGTACGGGTCAAGTATCTCCTAGGTGTCTCATCATTCGTATAATATCATTATCAACACATGTCATGATCAAGGTGCTATACTGTAATCGCATACATCAATCATATATCATTGCCATCATAAATATACATCATTAATTTATCCTAAGAAATATCATGTCATATGTATCATATTGTGATTAAGTCACACTTATATCATATCATCATCGAGTCACACCTATATGATGTTGTAATCAAGTCATACATATATCATATCGTGATCAGTCACAAGTTACAGTCCGGGTGCTATTTTAGAGTCCCATGTAGCTCAATATCATCACCACCCATTATAATTTATGTATACCTGTTCATTATCTCACTTTCTAATGATCCGCTAACATTTTAATATGACTGCATTGCCAAGAATCACGGCATCATGCCCAGTTATACTGTTTCATTCCCGTGTATCATATCACATCATTGTATCCTATATATGTGTTGTACATATATATATACCTATACCTAGTCCTATATATATATATACACATACACGTATACACCACATCGAGTTTCAGTGTGTGCGTGTGTGTGTATCTACCTGAAACCTACGAATCTCTTCCAAGGTATTCATCTTCTGGTATGGTCTTCCTAAATCAGTCTAGTCCAGCCTAGGGTCATTACTAGGGTCCTACTCATTAAGAATCTAGGGTCACATCTGGCTTCCTAATGTCAATAAGTACTATTCCTATTCTACGTTGTGGGGGTGCTAAACGCCATCCACCCAACTTCCCCCCGTAGATATACATCTACTCACCTGGTCCATGTCTGCCGAAGACGGTGTCGCCATCCTCTTATTCATCGCCCGCAGTCCACGTGAGGGGTACCTATACGCAAACATATATAGTATCATAAACTAAATCACGGACAAAAGTCAAAACGACATACGGAACGCGCATAGGTTAAAACCTATGTCCCGTTCACGCAAAAGAACCAAATATCACTCGATATCGGCGTACAAACTCCGATTAATCGAGATAAACATCAAAAAACAACTCATAGTTTTAAAACTCATTACTTATAATATAAAACATGATTTAATTCATCGAAACCCTAAAATCCATCAAATCGCCCGATTTCGTAAAACCCGAAAATGCCAATTTACCGTTTTTCTTCAAAACTTGACATTTAAATGAAACCAATGGTCATGATACTCATTAAATAGCATAACTAGACTATACAACCCATTACTATATTTTTATTACACAAATTTGTATTAATACAAAATTTCTAGTTTGCAACTTTTATAAATTTTCAACATCTTACAAGCAAAACTCCACAATTCCAAAACAAACTTGATTTTGCATGAATTAATGTATTAAACTAAAATTTATAATGATAATGATATAATGAAACCATAATTTATATTTTAAATCTCATTTATTTAAGAATTTCCAAAAACTAGTTAGCAAAAATAGCATTTTTATTAGTATTTTTCAATTATCAAAAGAAACTAGTGACCAAACTAAGTTTTCATTCCTTAAACATGTCAATATCCTCATTTAAACAACAATATAATATTACAAACATTAATTGGAATTTATCTCACCAAAATATACAATATATCTAAATCTAGTTTGCAAAAAAGGTTTAATTTAACAATTTTGGATAAGCAATTTACAATCTATCAACCATGCATGATTTTCCATTTTCAAAAGTGTTAAACTAGTTATTATAACCCTAATGAATTAATAAAACCACAACTTGAATTTACAAACCCTAACTTGAATTTTAAAACTTGCAAATAGAATTAATTTAATAAATCTAATTATGCTTAAAAGAAACATCTAAGAAAAGTAAATCAAAAGAAAAAGATTTATACCTCCACAACATAAAATCCAAACATGAAAATAAGTCTCCAAAATGAGTGCTTTCCATCTCCAAAATCCATGTAAAGAAGAGCAAAGAATAGAGGGTATGAATTTATTAGGATTTTGTGGATTTTTATTTGGATTTTTGTAGGATTTTTGATGATTTTTGGAGTTAATTTAAATTTGGAAGATGAGGGGGCTGCCATGGGGGTTTAGGCCGGCCACAATTATGAGGAGGGGGTGGAGAGTGAGAAAAGTGAAGAAAAGTGTAGAAGGTCTCACTAAAATATCATAGAATTAAGTCTTTTCAAGAAATTAATAAAAATTCTTTATTTTCCTCACTTAATTTAACATAGAATGGTCTAGAACCATGGATAAATTTGAAAATAAATTTTGCATGAAACACACTAGATTCTAATATGCAATGGTTCATTTTTGCAAATTAAACCCATTCAAATTTGTAATTTACACTAATTTAATGTATAAATAAAGCTTATGTTAATGTTTAAAATAATTAATTTAGGAAAAATATTTAATTAAACTAAAAATTTATAAGTGACTAAATAAACACCATTTACTAGAAATAACATAATTAAAATAGGCATTTTTAAATTTATAGTGAAAAATAATTACGGTTTAGTTTTACGAAAAATACGTTTTACTTTACCGAAAATCATAAAATTCACTTAAACGATTTTATTTATTTAATTATTTATTTAATTATTTTTAAAACGTTACAATCTTCCCCCCTTTAAGAAATTCGGTCTCCGAATTTAAATCAAAACTCCCCCTCCAAATACTAAAACATTTAGCAAAACACTCAAATCGTCGGGGCTCGGAAATCATCAATGCATAACTAAAATCAACTCCGTCAAACATAACGCAATCATCGGAGTTATGGCGAGAATAAAATATCAAAACCCAATATGAAAACCATCATAATATATATCAATCTATAACTTATATATAGTGCGCATCATAGTAAAACCGTCCAAATATCTGGATAAAGAAATATGCAAAAACCCCTTTTGAAAATCGCCGTGTGATGCACGTGTCACGGCACAAGTAGCGGACGTTTATTTAAAAAAAAATAGCTATATATATATATATATTTTTAACATACACGTCCCGCCTGGTTACTAAATCAAATAGTAATAATTTTAAAAATATATTGCTCAAACTGAAATCAATCCCAATCACATCATAAAAATATCATGTGCGTCCGGTGCGCACTGAATCGAAACCAAATACAGATTCCACGAACACACAAAAACGAAACTAAGTGCAACCGATGTGCACCAAAAACATCTGTCAAGTGCAACGGGCGTGCACGACTCAATATCAGGTGCATCTAATCTGCACAAAACCTCGATTTAGTGCATCTGATGTGCACAAAATCGCATCAAGTGCGCCAAGTGTGCGCAAGAATCTCAATCAGGTGCACGTGGTGCACGAAAACATACACCGAATATCAAAATCGAAATCACAGTATGAAAATGCATGAAAACTAGGTCGAAGCATATGTCAAAATCATGTGTAACCATATGCACGAAATCAAATCAAAATCTCAAAATGTATTAAAACCAATCAAGTGCACTGGGTATGCACTAAACAACATCAATACAACTGATATACGAAACACAAATAGAATGTAATGAAAGTACACATAAGAAATACCAATCGTAGAACAAAATCCTTAAAATACCAAAATCCAATCAACGAAAATATGAAATTCAAATCACCAAATCACAATCGTAAACACTATCATCAATGTGCGCCTCTTTCCCCCTTTTCCTCTGGTGTCGACTGCTTCGAACTCGTCTCTTCATAGGTGTGCTGACTGCGCTATCAACGGCAATACTCATATCTAGAGTCTCCCACGTAGTCGATCCCTTCACCTGATATCCGGACTACATTAAACTTTCCGATCGATCCATCAAAATCCCATAATTCCCCGAGAGCTCAACACTCAAGTACAGTTTAAAAATATTCGGTACATACCCCAGCATCGATGGTCCAGCCGTAGAAGGGCAAACCCAAGCCTCACTAATAGCACCGCGGAACTGCCATAAACCCTAAGGTTCAAGGTCGTTCTCGTGGTCATTATGTCGAGTTAGGGTTTCATTCTTCTAGAGGGTCCATCGAAATACCTGCATGTTCTTCCGAATACCTTAAACTTGGGAAAATGGGTTTTCTGATAATCGTTCGAACCCTTTAACTTCGCCTGGACACCATGTGAATACCCTTCGTCCGCACGCTAAACAATACTTCAATCCTCAAGAATAACCAATACCCTAATGGTTATCGCATTCGAGCCGCAGCTCCCTCTGTCTTGCGCCCGTGGTAACAGAAACTACCCTCCGATATCGACGAAGATAGATCAAAGGAACGAATGAAATGCGGTGCAGACAAATGTACATCCTAAGACTACTTAAGAAGAGTAGCGTATCGTAAGTATGCCGCGGATCATACCCACGGTACGTCACTCTACCTAAGTCGCCTACTCCATCAACCAAGGGTCACCCTAGACATATACAAAGGTTAAACCTAGCGCTCTGATACCAATTTTGTCACGACCCGAAAGTACGGAACGTGACCGGCACTTAAATTACTAAGCGTCTAGAGGCGCAACGTAACCTAAGTAAGCCGAAACCCAGAAATGTAAACCATAAAAAGAAGAAGAAGTGAAGGAAATCACGGGTGATAAGTTTCAAGAGTTGGAAATGATGCAAGTGTTGCAGCCAAGTCTATTGGCAGTTATCACCCTGTATTATAAGAATGCATTGATTCTGAATGAATGTTATTAGATACCGAACCTGATATACAACATCATATCAGTCTCTTTATTAGTAAAGAAGGATATAATTTTGTATTGTTGGATAATGTTTTGAACATTTCCTATATCAAGAGTTGATCGGTTCAGGCACGTTATCTAAAAGCATAGACGTTCTAAATCAAACTACAGTTATTAACGTACAGAATACACACAAGAGGAAGAGTTCAGAAATGAACGAATCCTTCTTGAGGCATTGTAGACTAGGTCATATCAATGCGACCCGAATAGCTGAAGTTACATATAGATGCATATTTAAATTTGTTTGAATTTACATCTTGTGAAACTTGCCGGTCATGTCACAGAGATAAGATGACCACAGCTCCGTTTATTGGAAACAGAGAAAGAGTTAGTGAACTCTTAGGATTGATACATGCTGATGTATGAAAGTCCCCTGTCTATACATGCCAGGACCGGTTCTTTGTACTTCATTACATTCACTGATGATCTCTCAAGATTCAGACATATGTTCCTGTTGAAACACAAGTCCGAAACTTCTGAGATAATCACAGAATATAAGTTAGAAGTAGAGAACCAAAAACAGGTATAAGTATTATGTCCTTTGATGAGATCAGGGAGGAGAATACTTGACCACGGGATTCCTGGACTATTCTAAAGGAGAATGGGATTCTCTCTCATCATTACTCCTCCGTATAAACCATAGCACGATGGTATATCGGGGAGGAGCAATAGCACCCTATGTGATATGGTGTGCTCTATGATGAGTACTACTGAGTTTCCTATTTCCGTTTGGGAGTTATGCACTTGAGAAGCTGCATATCTATTGAATAGGGTTCCAATCAAATCAGTTTCCTACCACTTCATATGTGATATGGAATGGGAAGAGCCCATATCTTAAGTATGTTAAGATTTGGGGCAGTCCAGCCTATGTTTAAAAGCATAATCCGGACAAGCTCGTGGCAAAGTCAGTTCTGTAGAAATTTGTTGGATATCCCAAGCATTCGCAAGGGAATATCTTCTACCAAACCGAGGAAGAAAAGATGTTTTGTTTCTCAGCATGCCACCTTTGTGAAAGGGAATTTCTTATGAAGAAATTAGTGGTCATGAGGTAGAACTGGAAAGAGTTCCAGCTATACAAACTGCAGCTGATGATTTGGTAGAACCAAAGGATTCAATAGTTTCCAACGAACCTCAGCCTCTCCGCCGATCTAGTAGGGTTTCTCACCCACCTGAGAGATACTTCGGTTTACTCTATGACAGTGGGAGCGGGGATTGCATCATGAGATGATGACCCGACTAGTTTCGAGCTGGCCATCAGGAGTAGGACTCTGTAAGAATGGCTGGATGCTTAGCGATCTGAAATGGAATCCTTATACACCAACAAAGTATGGACTTTGGTTGCTTTATCTGAAGGGTTAAATCCCCATCAGGAGCAAGTATATCTTGAGAAGATTACTTGGTGTACATGGAAAAGTTGAGACTTTCAAAGCTATGCTTAAAGTCCATCCAGATCCTACTTGCCACGGCTACATACCATAACTACGATATCTGGCGGTTGGGTGTCATGACTGCTTTTCTAAATGATGATTTAGAAGAGAGAGTCTATAAGCACACAGCCAGAGGGCTTCGTAGACAGTGGGAGCAGCGGAAACATGAGCAAAATGTTTTATGTGATAAATCAGGTATCGCGGAGTTGGAACGTCTGTTTTGATGAAGTAGTCAAAGAGTTTGACTTCATCAAAATGGTAGATGAACCTTGTATAAACAAAAAGGTAGTAGGGAGTATGGTGGTGATCCTCGTAGATTACGTGGATGGCATACTCTTGATAGGGAAGGAGTTTGTATGCTATGCTCGGTCAATCTCCTCTTTTCACAATGATTCTCCATATAGGATCAAGGTGATACCTCCCAAATCCTGGGTTATGGATCTATGGGATAGATCTAATTCGATGTTGGGAATCTCACTAGTTGTAGTGAGATGGTATCAAACGATCCTGGAGAGAATCACTGGAAAGGTTCCAGGGTGATAAGGACGACTGAATGTCAGTCGCAGGCATTGTCGTTACCCTCAGTGGAAGGACGGTATGTTGGAAGAGTTCCAAGCTAGATACCGTGACTTACTATACGATTAAAGGAAATATACATCGTTACCAAGGATGCTACCAAAGAAGCAGTCTGGATATATATAAGTTCATGAGATGAACTTCGTTCCTGCCATTGTAAGACAATGGAGTTATGGCTTTAGCCAAGGAACCCCCGTCCCATCAGAAATCCAGATATAAATCTTAGGTAGTATCACCTGATCATGGAGATGGTTGATCTCCAGGGAGATCGAGGATAGGAGAGTAGACACATAGGACAACAGCGCGGATCCACTCACAAAGGCCTTTTTCCCAGTAGAGACTTTTATGGGATGGTTGAGTATAAGGTACTTCAACCGCAGCTAATTGTTGGGTATGTGATACCACAACAGATGGCCCTAGTGCAAGTGGGAGATTGTTAGTTATATGTATTCCCCAGAGGCCATTACTGTACATACGATGTATATTGTAGTGGATGCTAGGACATATATAGGGAGGACTTTCTTGCTTGACATGATAGTATGCTATCTGGTTGTACTTTATCTTAACATGTACTCTGATTGTCTCTATATTACATGTTGATAAAGCCCTTAGGATATGTACTCGACTACTGGGACTATGATGAGATCATACTAGTGGGGCCACGGTAGTCGACGAGTACATACTATAACTGTTCCTAGTCGAGGGTGTATCGAGACAGGGTATCGATACACCAAAATAGACTAGCGTATACGCATCTTGACCCATATGATGGGCGATGGATGATCCCATATCCATTGGTGTTTGACATCAAGGATGGTGTACGGGTGCTCAGTAGAGACTGGGTACACTGTACGGACTCGCCGAGAACTCCCAGATGGTATTATACCTCACGTCAGATGGCAGTTCTCGGGTGATACTGGTACAGAGTAGTCTGTAGACCCGAGATTGTCATAGAGTCTTGTGTGATTCCCACTGTGCTTTGATTTCCATCATACCACGTCCAAGAGGGCGTGCAAAAAGGTGGCTTTTGGGTACAGTCCCGAATCACATGGAGGCAATGAGCGATAGGAGGGGATTCGTCTCTACCGGTATAGGAAGTTGATGTTGCGCTGTGTTCGATTGGCTATAACTAGAAATCCCTGGCCAGGGTTGCTGAGATATACTGGTAAGTGTTATTAGTAGTTTCTCGAACTGTTATAGACCTCTTATCGAAACGACTTATCAAGCTACTGGGGTCTGACGTTTACCACCCATAGGCGAAATATGCGACATATTAGACGAAGAGACCGGACTTTACGGGAGTGTTACTGACTAGATTCACAGGAGAATGTACACGCTTGCTTGTTGATCTTCTGAGCGCTCAATACCTGGGTAGCTGTTACGTTTAGCTGACCGCTTGCAGCTTGTGGTTGTTTGATATGATCATCACCTACTGCCGGCGTATTGACGATTCTTTAGAGTCCTATACAGAGGTTTCTTGGCTCAGGCAAAACGGAGTAGGAGCATATATATGATATGCGTGGGACCGAGAACAAAACGTGTATGTGATACCGTATTAGATTCTCACGATATGAGATATCGGCCGGGTATATGAGATATAGCCGGGTCATCGGATCAAGTGTTGATTCGATGAACTGATACAAATTATATTAGTCGGTTATTTATGAAATAGCCGGATTATCGGATCAAGTGTTGATTTGATAATTTAATGTATAATTATATATTTGATATATTAAATTACATTAACTAATATTAGCTCACTTATTGATTCATTTTCTCACTCGGGTTATACATTAATATATATGCGATATATGTTAATTGTATTATTTTCTTTTGTTACAAATATATATTATATATGTGATATATAATATTGTAGCATGATATGATTACTAATGCAACATGTTTAGTGGAGATTAAACAAGATTAGGTTTTGATTTGGGTTAGTTCTTTCTTGATGTTTCTAGAAGGTTTCTTTTTGTTTTGAGCTAAGATATTATGGTTGATATTTTTTAGTGACTCATTCTTAACCCAACCTAAACCCTTAGCCCTAGTTAAATCTCTACATGAGTTAGCCTTGTCATAGTTGACCATGGTTGCATTTGTAATGATACTATCATTTGCATTATTCATCACAAAAGGATTATTCATTATTCATCTTCTTCTTCCTTCTTGCAAAGCTTTCTAGCTTTGATTCTTGTGATGAAAATGGGTGAGATTATGAAAATAAAATAGAGCTAAATTCCTACTTCATCATCCTAATCTATCCTAGCCATTTAGATTTGGGTGTTCACTTCATTTGTGAGTGAGAGCTTGTGTTTAAGAAACTTCAAGGTAGATCACCTTAGTTATCGAAGATCGGAAGAAAGTTTGCATCATTCTCTTCGTGGAGTCTCTCAAGAGTTCGGAACTTGATGATCGCAGCGAAGAGACCTCAACACGGAGCTTATGAAGTGAAGGACCGGACCACAAAGGTTGTAATCCCAAACTCTTAGATGTTAAAGTGTTTAACATGCTTTGTTTCGCCTAATCTCTAGTTTAAAGATCTTGGTTAGGGATGTTCGGCACGGCTAAAATTTAAATCGGGCATGGTTGTTGCCTTGTAGAACCTTATTAGAGTGCCTAGTAACTCTACATGGATTTTGGTCAATAGTCTACAAGCTTCATGAAGCTTAAAGCCATGACCAATTTTCCACCTCATTTTTATTTACTAAGATAAATAAAACCCCACGTTATATGTAAGCATGGTGTAAGCTACACACACACACTCAAGTTTGCATGTATCTTCAAGCATGTACACAAGTATATATGACATATATATTTAATGCACAATTAAATGGGAAAACAATCTTAAGTGAGCCAATACTAGATAATTTAAAGTAATATTGTAACATTTTAAAAATAAATAAATAAATAAATAAAATCCTTTGGGTGAATTTTCTGATAATCGGTAAAATAAACCGTATTTTCCGTAAAACTTAACTATAGTTATTTTTCAACATAAAATTTAATACGCCTATTTTAACTATGTAATTGCTAGTATTTGGTATTTATTTGGTCACTTGTTAATTTCTAGTTTACTCAAATATTTTTCCTTAATTAATCATTTTAAATATTAATATAAGCTTTTAATTAGACATTTAATTAGTGTAAATTACAAATTGCAGTGGGTTAATTTTGAAAAAGTGAGCCATGACATATTAGAATTTAGTTTGTAGCATGATTTTCTCTTCCTGATTTGTCTTCAAATTTCCAGATAATTCTAGGTTTAATTAAGAAAATAAATAAAACAAAAATAATTAAAGAAAAGACTAAAAAGAGGCATTAATTTAAGAAGTCTTCTACACATTTCTACACACTATCACTTCACTCTTTACCCTCACCTTGCCTTGGCCGAGCCTACCCTATGGCTGCCCAAAATTTTTCCACCTCATTCTCCACAAAAAATATCTTCAAAATTTCATGAAAAATCAACACAAAAACTCCACTAATTCATCATTTAACCCATACCCTTTATTCTTTAGCCATGTTAGCTTGGATCTTAGAGCAAAGTTAGCATTTTGGAGGTTTGGGTGCATGTTTGATCTCATGTTTATTGAGGTATAATCCTAATCCTAGTGTTAATTGTAGGTTAATTACTTTAATTTAATGGATTTCCGTGTTTAATTATGGATCTAATTGCTAAATTAAAATTTCTAGAAAGTAGTTTCTGATCAAATTAAGGTTTTTATCATTAGGTTATGGTTTTAGTGAGTTGTTTAACATGTTAATGGAATGCAAACCTAATCTAGTTACTAGTTTGCTAATTGTTACTTTAAAATTGTGATAATTATGCTATTTTGCAAACTAGGTTTTTAGAAATTGATTAAATAATTGAGATTAAAATATAATTAGGGTTTTCATGACATTATTAACATTATAAATTTTAGTTTAATATTTTAGATCATGCAAAACCTAGTTTAGTTGTTGTTTTGTGTATTGTTGCTTTGAAATTGTTAAAATTGGATAATTTTGAAAACTAGAATTTTAGGTTTAATGAAAATTGATGAGATTAAATATAGAAAGGGTTTGTATGATCTAGTTATGATATTTAGTGAATATTGTGGCTAGTATATTTGTTTAAATATCCAGTTTTGTACTTAAACGGTTATTTGAGGCTTTCTAGTTTTCGGAAATAAATCGATTTGAATTGTTTTAAGGTTTTGATGATTTAAATCCTATTTCATATATAGTTAGTGGGTTTTGAAACCACAATTTGTACGTTTTGGTTTTATCTCGATTAATCGGCATTTGTACGCCGATGTCGGGGGTTACTTGGTTCTTTTGCATGAGCGGGTCATAGGTTATAACCTAGGCTTGTTTCGTGTGCCGTTTTGGTTTTGTCCGTGATTTTGGTTTACGATATTATATGTTTACATATAGGTACTTCTCACGTGGACTTCGGACGATGAAGAAGAGGATGGCAGTATTGACTTTGGCAGAGAAGGACCAGGTGAGTAGATGTATATCTACAGGAGAAATCGGGTGAATGGCGTATAGCACCCCCGCAACTTCGTAGGATAATATGTGGTCTTGATATAGTAATATATAGATATGTTACTGCAAGATACGAATACGGAGCAAGAAAGGTTTTAGGAGACCACAGATCGGAAATTGTGTAAGTGGGATGATAGTGTTTTAGTCTAGTTCTTAGTCGCGAGACCCTAGAGTATAGGTTGACACACACACACGCGCACACACATACACTTGACTTGGTGTATATGTGTGTGTGTGTGTATGAATGGTTGTAGGTTTCTATATATATATATATAAATATATATATATATACGCGTGAAATGAGGATGCTATATGATACTTGGAGATGAGTCGATTTGATCGGGCATGATGCCGTGAGAAATTTGTTATGTGATCAAGTTATGATATGAGATATGTTATGATATTATAGCGGATCGTTGGATGATGATACCATGTGATTGATGATATATATATATATATGATAGTTGACATATGATTGAGATATGAAATAAGGTATGCTATGATATTTATAATGGATCGCTTGTGCAATGTATACTCATATATGATAATATGTATTGATGATATCAGATTGCACGAGACTTTATATCAGTAACCAGATCATGATATTGTTTGATGATGATACCAGATGAATGATGATATATATTTGATAGTTGACCCGTACCCCGATTTTGGGATGCCGTACGATGGATTTTACCGTACGAGGTATATACGTGACGATTGATCCGCACCCTTGACCTTAGGAAGTCGTACTTTGTACGTGACACTATTGAGGCTGGATCACCGACTACTAGAGATATCGACTCGGACTTTAGGTGGATTTTTCTTACCTTTTGACCAGCTCTTTAGTTTAGTCCCTTAGTTGGTTAGGTAGATGTTAATTTAGACTCGAGTCATACATATTTTCCAAACTAGCGAATCGTGTGCATTATTTTTAAAACAACCTAAGGGATACTGCGGATTTTTCAAATGTCGTATTTTACTTCTATCAAAAACACCGTAGCCCCTATTTTTCTAAAAACCACGATTCGTGATTTTTTTCAAACACCAAAATGGTATGACTCGTATTGTAGAAATGTATATTCTTAGGTGTTGCAGTTATTGCTCTTTCTCTGTTATATTCATGTTATTCTCATTTCACTGCATGTCTATACATATGTTTTCTTCACTGTTATGATTTCATCTGTTAGGACACCAGCACCATTACCGATGATGCGCATGTTCCACGTACACATATTTGCCGGCTCACATACATCATCGGTAATTGCCATGTCACGTACACCTTAGGAAATTTTATCTTATTGATATAATCAGCTAAAGGCTAGTTACCACATAATATTTGTGTGATTACGTTCATGTATTAACTTAGAGATTGCATTCGTTACATAGATACTTCATGCATTCATATATTCATTCATGTACTATTCTGGGGTTTTATGCCGATATTCACTGTTTACTTACTCTTGATTCTTGGATTTCAGATTTTCATGATATTTCTGGATTTAGGGGAAAACCGTAAGAATTTATAATGACTTCTCTCTCTCTCTCATTTTAAAATGCAAGTTGCGGTTTTCTCATGATGTATGGGTCGTCCACCATGAGTTTTCATGTTTTCTGTTGGATTTCGAGACCCGATTCGAGGAGTGGAGGAACCGTCTCGGGTATATGGTTGGCCCGGTAGGTACCCCGGGGCGAGAAAGATATTTCGTGGGGATGACGATGAGCCTGGCAGGGCCACGGACTAGCGGCGGATATCCGGAGGATACCAACCGTTGTCGTGATATTTGATGATATGGGCCGATCCGGACTGACGGAGCCCGAGATATTGAGACATTGAGATATTGAGACATTAAGATGTTGAGACATTGAGATACTGAGACAATGAGATATTGAGACTTGAGATATTGAGATATTGTGTCGATGCTGGACACGGATTTCTGTCGATTTCACTGATGATATTTCAGTTTTATTATATGAGATTTATTGATGATTTCTTATATCAGATTATTCAGATTTCGTGATTGATTTTATCATTCATGAGCATTCATACCTCAGATATGTGACTCATTACTGTTTAGTGACACTGACACGATGCACTGAGTACTGCACTTTTGCACAGATGATTATCCTGTCACTACTAGATGACTAGTGTTATTTATGTATATTATTATAACCTAGGAGATCGTCGTGCATGCGATTTGTTCTCGCAGATGTCTTCTACTCAGGAGTTCGCAACTCACCTCCGTTGTGCCAAATTTTTCTTACAGGTTAGATGTACAGGTTTCCTTAGCAGCTTGCTGGAACATCATTTCATTCAGGGTGATTTGCTTGGTAGGTTGGTTCATTGTATCGGGACTGCAGTTGTACTGTTATTTATTACATTTGTATCTAGTAAGCTCCATCAACCAGACATGTATTGTTGATAGATTTAGAAGACTAGTTGTTTATTTTTTCGACCTTAGAGTCGCGCTTGCATTATTATGGTTTTCGGGTGGATTTTGGTTTTCTTCTTAGTTTTTTTCCTCGCCCTTCTGCGTTGTATAATATTGTTTGCGTGGTTGTGTCCGCCAATTGGCGAAGAGCTAGCTCCTGCTTGGGGATGCCTTTTATTATTGCTTATGTATATATTCTTGTTTGTACCCGTTTGAGGCCAGTTCTTACAAAGGAGACTCCGCCGATTTTTTTGAGAAAATTTAATGCTGCTTTTAAACTTGTTTTCCTACACTTCTTATTTTAATTGGTTTAGATTTCTGGGTTTTGGCTTGCTTAGATTACGTTACGCCTCTAGACGTTTCGTAATTTAAGTGTCGTTTACGTTCCGTACCTTCGGGTCGTGAAAAATATATCAAATATATAATTATACATTAAATCATGAAATCAACACTTGATTTAATGATTCGGTCATATTACATATAACCGACTAATATCGTGTGTATCAATTTATCGAATCAACACATGATTCGATAACCCGGCTATATTACATATACCCGGCCGATAACACAAATCGCGAGAATAGAATACGGTATCACATACTCGTATTATTCTCGGTCTCGAACATATCTCATATGTGCTCCTACTTCATTTTTAATGAGCCAGGAAAGCTCTGTGTAGGACTCTAAAGACTCGTCAAATGGCAGTTGGTGATGATCATATAAAACACCCACAAGCCGCAAGAGGAGTGCTAAACGTAATGGCTACCCGGGTATTGAGCGATCAGAAGATCAACAAGCAAGCCTGCTCATACTCCTGCAAATCCAATCAGTAACACTACCGCACAGTCCGGTCTATTCGTCTGATATGTCGCATATCTCGCCTAGGGGTGGTAAACGTAAGACCTTAGTACCTTGATAAGTCATGCCGATGTAAGGTCCATAACGGGCGTGAAACTACTGATAACAATTACCAGTAAATCACATCTACCCTGGCCAGGGATTTCAGTTATGGCCAATCGAGCATAGAGTAACATCAACCCCCAATACCGGGAGAGACGAATCCCTTCCTATCGCTCATTGCCTCCATGTGACTCGGGACTGTACCCAAAAACCACCTGTTTGCACGACTCAGTAGAGCCATGGTACGGTGGAAATCAAAGCACAGTGGGAGACACACAAGACTCTATGACGATCTCGGGTCGACAGACTAACCTGTACCAGTGTCACCAGAGAACTGTTATCTGACGTGAGGTATAATACCATCTAGGAGTTCTCGGTGAGTCCGTTCAGTCTACCCAGTCTCCACTGAGCACCCGTATACCATCTATAATGTCGAACGCCAATGGATATGGGATCATCCATCGCCCATCATATGGGTCGAATAGATATAAGCGACTATACTCTGGAATATCGATGCCCCGTCTCGACATTCCCATGACTAGGATCATTGAAGGATGAACTTATAGATTACCCAGGCCTACTAGTATGATCTGCATCATAATCCTAGAAGTCAAGTACATATCCTAAGGGCTTTATCAACATGTAACAGAGAGACAGAAAGTATACATGTTAAGATAAAGAGCAACCAGTTAGCGTACTATCATGTCGAGCAAGAAAGTCCTCCCTATATATGTCCCAGCATCCACTATAATATACATCTCATGTACAATAATGGGCTCTATGGCATACATACAACTAACAATCTCCCACTTACACTAAGGCCAGTTGTGGTAGTATAGCATACCCAACACCCTATAAAAGTCTATCGCAGGAAAGGCCTCAGTGAGTGGATCTGCTGTGTTAACTTCCGAGTCTACTCTCCTAACCTCGATCTCTTAGAGATTAACCATCTCCATTATCAGGTGATACTGCCTTAGATTATGTCTGGGTCACTGATGGGACCGGGGTTCCTAGGCCAAAATCCACACCTCCATTGTGGTAAGAACCTTGTTCATCTCATGAACAAATATACACCCAGACATTCTCTTTGGCAGCATCTTTGGTAGCGACATATCTAGCCTTTATCGTCTAGTTTGTCACGGTATCTAGATTAGAACTCTTCCAACATACCGTCCCTCCACTGAGGGTAAAGACAATGCCTGTGACTGAAATTCAGTTGTCCTTACCACCCTGGAAGCTATCCAGTGATTCTTCCCAGGATTGCTTGATACCCTCTCACTACACCTAGTGAGAATCCCAACATCCACTTAGATCTATCTCATAGATCAAGAAACCAGGATTTAGGAGATATCACCTAGATCCTATATGGAGAATCAATGTGATAAGAGGAGATTGACCGAGTGTAGCATAGGAAATTCCTTTCCTATCAAGATTATGGCATCCACATATAATACGAGGAAGACCACCTTACTTTCTACTACCTTTTTGTATATACAAGGTTCATCTACCATTTTGAAGAAGTCAAACGCTTTGACTATCACATCAAAACAGATGTTCCAACTCCGTGATGCCTGCTTTATCCTGTAAAGCAACTTGCACACGTTTCCGCTGCTCCCACTGTCTAAGAAACCCTCTGGCTGTGCACTTATAGATGCTCACTTCTAAATCAGTATTCAGAAAAGCAGTCATGACACCCAGCCGCCAGATATCGTAGTCATGGTATGTAGCAAATGGCAAGTAAGATTTGGATGCACATAAGCATAGGTACCGGAGAAAAGGTTTCATCAAAAACCTTACCTGGTTAATGGCGAGAACCTTTTACAACAAGTCTAGCTTTGAAAGTCTCAACTTTTCCATCTACACCAAGTAATCTTCTCAAGATATACTTTTTTCTGATGGGGATTTAACCCTTCAGATATAGCAACCAAAGTCCATACTTTGTTGGTGTACATGGAGTCTATTTCAGATCGCTAAGCATCCAGCCATTCATACAGAGTCCCTACTCTTGATGGCCTACTCGAAGCTCGTTTGGTCATCATCTCATGATGTAATCCTCGCTCCCACTACAATCGAGAAACCGAGGTATCTATCAGACGGATGAGGAACCCTACCAGATCGGCGAAGGGGCTGAGGTTCGTCGGGAACTATTGAATCCTCCAGTTCTACCAAATCATCAGCTGTAGTTTTTATACCTGGAACTCGTTCCAGTTCTACAGAACCGACCTTGCCTCCAGCTTGTTTGGATTTTGGTTTTAGACATAGGCCGAACAATCCCAAATCTTAACATGCTTAAGATATAGGCTCTTCCCATACCATATCTCGTATGGAGTGGTAGGCACTGATTCGATTGGAACCTAATTCAATAGGTATGCAGCTTCACAAGTGCATAACCCCCAAAGGAAATAGGTAACTCAGTAGTACTCATCATAGAGCGTACCATATCTAATAGGCTACTATTACTCCGCCCTGATACACCATTGTGCTGTAGTGTATACGGAGGAGTAATGCTGAGAGAGAATCTCATTCTCCTTTAGAATAGTCCAAGAATTCCATGCACAAGTATTCTCCTCCATGATCACATCAAAGGACATAATACTTATACCCGTACTGGTTCTCTACTTCGGATTTATATTTTATGAATTTCACAAAAGCTTCAGGCTTATGTTTCAACAGGAACACATGTCCGAATCTTAGGAGATCATCAATGAATGTAATGAAGTACAAAGAACCAGTCCTGGCATGTGTTGACAGGGGACCACATAAATCATCATGTATCAATCCCAAGAGTTTAATAACTCTTTCTCTGTTTCTAGTAAACGGAGCTATGGTCATCTTATCTTTATGACATGACTGGCAAGTTTCACAAGATGTAAATTCAAACTGATTTAAATATCCATCTTAATGTAACTTAGCTAGTCGGGTCGCATTTATATGACCTAGTCTACAATGTCTCAAGAAAGATTCGTTCATTTCTTAACTCTTCCCCTTGTGTGTGTTCATACGTTAAGAACTGTGGTTTGATTTAGAACGTATATACTTTTAGATAATGTGCCTGAACTGATCAACTTTTGATATAGGAAATGTTCAAAACGTTATCCAACAATACAAAATTATATCCTTCTTTACTAAATAAAGAGACTGATATGATTTTGTATATCAGGTTCGGTATCTAATAACATACGTTCAGAATCAATGTATTTAGTAATACAGGGTGATAACTGCCAACTGATTTTGATGCAACAATTGCACCATTTCTAACTCTTGAAACTTATCACCCATTCTCAGTTCTCTATATTTCTGTAGCCCATATAACAGATTACATATGCGGGATCTTGATCCTGTATCAAATACCCAGGACGTAGAGGATACTGAGAAACAGTTCTCTGTAACGAACACACCCGAAGATGATGCATCATCATGCACTTTTTCGTTTGGGCGGCTCGGGAATTTTGGTAATCCCAATTTCCTGCTCGGTCTTATAACAATTATAAGTTAGAGCGGGACCAACGTTCCCCAGTTCAGTATAACAAGCGGGTTCGGTCAATACATTCATATTATTATCTTGATTAAGGCGTGAGATGGTCGCTGCCTGGAGAGAGAGAGAGAGAAGAAAACACTCTGCATGCGCTCTTGCAAGATTAGATTGGTTATTTATTTTATCTAATCAGGATGACTCCCACTATTTTTATCGAATCTTCCTTCAAACCATAAAAGGAAAGACTAGCCGGGATTAATTACACACTGCAAGTTCGCCAATCTTTCAGCCAGGCCAGTACCGGTACTTTGAGGAAGGTTCCCCGTGCTTTCGCACGGATGTTCATATCATAATATTGCAATTCATATTCCCCAATTCTTATTCGTTTTATAACTAAACAGGTGCTTTTGACGCATGACTGCTGCATATTACAGGATACAGGTTCTTGGAGCAAATACAGTGAAAAAGACAGAAGAAGACACAAAAAGAGACTTTTGACCAACAAGTAGACGGATCCTAGTCAAGCCTGGACTAATAACAGTTCACATAGGTACAAGGCAACGCAAGGTCCAAACATGTCAGAGTGAAACGGTTAAAAGACCAATACAAATTTTCACTGAAGATCTGGGGAAGAATAAGAAGCCAAACAGAGAAAGATAGTGAAGAATAAAGAAGCCCAAATACCCAGAATGCAGCTCAAGAAATTTGGTAAGCTGAGCTCACCAAAGGGCCGCGGAACCGCGGCCCAAGGCCTACATTTGCCGCGGTTCCGCGGCCATTAAGTGCCCGTGTCAGTGGAAACTTCTGGTGTCGGTGCGTCAGTGCAAGCGTTGGGATTTTTCGTGGGCATATCTGTAAAATAACATGCACGAGAATCTGTAACCCTAGTATTCCCTGTTTACTTATAAATTGTAATCACAAATTTGTAAAGCTATGCCTATTTTCATTTCACAAATTCAGACCTGTACTGCATTATTGTATGGAGAGAGCCATCAATAAAAATTAGTAAGTTACTTTTAAATTCTTTGCTTTAATTCTTTTTTAATTTAGAATGTCTTTTAATCCCCTAATGAGCGAGTAATCTCCTCGCTTGTTAGGGTAAGCCTTAGGGAAAGGTTTGAGAAATGAGATCTCTCAACCCTTTCATACCCCTTCACAACTAAGAATTAGAACTCCATGCATACACGCACACACCGCTCCCTACGGCACCTTATCCCTCGAGGTAACGGTGACACCGTAGTATAAAGGACCGGTTGCGCGTGTTTTCCATGGAGGTTAGGGTAAGGATCGATAAAGGAAGGATAAGAATCTAGAGGAAGAAACATCTTCCCAAAAGATTCTAATCCACTTTATTGGAAATTACCATAACATCTAATAGATCTAAAATAAGGCATTGAAAGCGGTGAGGAAACCTTTAATCTCCCAACTTCCCCTAAGCCGAACCCTAACAAGACTTTAAATTAGATTAATTTAGTTTATTGATAGATCTAGTTTTTTTTAGATTTAATAAATCAATCCAAATAACATTTGGAATCAACTCGTAAAAACACGTAAGAAAATTACACATCTTTGTGGATCGACCCGTATTCACCGGCTAGCTGCAAAGCGACGCTGTTTCTGATTACGGTTAACATATATTTTTGAACCAATCAAATGGCGCCGTTGCCGGGGATGGCGTAAAATTTCTTTTGTGTAATTTCGGGTTGATATAAATTTTAAAAAGTATAAAAATCTGAAAATAGAAAAAATAAAAAATTTTATCAATTTTTATCTGTTTGAAAGGTTTATCTTTTGAATTTTGCAGGAATAGCGAAGATTTTCGGATCTGGAAATTTACAGAGGGCAAAATAGAAAAAATCATATCAGAACAGAAGGGAAAGTTCACAACAGAGCAGTACAATTTTTTTCAGGAGCTGATCCCATCACAAGACCGCGAAACCGCGGCAAAAGTGGGCCCCAGACCGCGGAACCGCGGCGGTTTAGCCTCCTCTCTGCGCGAAATTTGCTCGGTTTGTCTTATCCTTCTCCCCTCTGCAACCTACAATATATCCATTGTCAAAACTTTCTGCAGGATTTCTTTGCGCTAAAAATCTTCTCCCCATTCTAAATAACAGATTTTCTGCAGGTTTCTTTGCGCCGCGCTAAAAAATTGATTGCAAGTGAATTTAAAGTTTTGCATAATTTAATCGGACTTTAAGGGGCAAATTGACCAAACTCAGATTGGGTGGGGATTTCGTCACCCTTCCCAGGACCCCAGAAAACTCCTTAAAGCATTTTGCATCGACCACAATTAATTAAAAAATATTAGACTCAGCCCTAAGGACGTCGAGCTCAATAGGAAAAAGGACTAGTATAAGCATCGACCGTTTATCCTAACTGACTTTGCGGTGTCTAGGCTAGTGGTTATTAATTAGGCCCACTACTGTGGTTCCTTCACACTTACCTGGCACTTACCTGACCGCAATTGACGGTGAAGAGGCGGTTTGAGGTCCTATTTCTAGCCCTAGTTAGGAGATGTCTAGCAGACCTAGGTGACCCTAGATCTAGGCCTGATTGTGCATGTGTGGTTGATAACATTTGTGTCGCAAGTCTCTTTTCAAAAATCTCTTTGCAAAACTCTTACATAAAAAAAAAAGAAAAATCTTTTCAAAACTTGCAACTTGTCGCTAAAAGAAACTTGCACCTCACTTCCACCATTTCCTTTCATTGACGTTATATTACCTCAACATTCTGTCTTTTATTTTTTTTCTGACTGCACTACCCCTTAGTGTATGTCACTTTGGACTAGGGATACTAACGCCCGATTAGTCCGTGTTTCGTTGGTACCGACCGACGATCCTTTCGACACCGAAGTCGAAATTCCCTCCATTTCCTTACCTCCACCTTCAAATTCTTCTTCCGAAGGCATGTCGGGATTCAACCCCAATGATACCTTACCGACGGGAATGATTCCACCTCCGTTAGGTGCGAATAACCCAAATCAACCGCCTGTTGTAGCGCCCGCACGAGTCGCGCTCCAGGATCTCTTTTACCCCGTCCGCACGTCTTTCACCCCCACCGGCAAATGGGGACAACTTTGAAATAAAACCACATTTCATCAATATGCTGCCAAAATTTCATGGTTTGGAATCAGAAGATGCATATATTTTTATTAATAAATTCCAAAATGTGTGCGCTATGATGAAAACGACCCAATTAAGTGATGACGCTATAAGGCTAAGGCTCATTTCTTTTACCTTATGTGACCTAGCCGAGAAGTGGCTATACAGCATCGCATCACATTCCATTAGAAATTGGGACGAGTTTGTGAAAGCGTTTCTGAAAAAGTTCTATCCTCATCACAAAACTGCTAGAATCCGTAATGAAATAATACAATTTTCCCAGCTTCCTTCCGAACCATTTTGGAAGTGTTTTGAAAGATTCAAAGACCTACTCGTTCAATGCCCTCATCATGGTATCGAAAGTTGGAAACTTTGCCAAACATTATACGAGGGATTGAACCTGGCAACGAAGCAGTTGCTAGAAACTATTTGTCAAGGTCACTTTCTAACCAAATCTAGTGAGGAAGCATGGCAGTTTCTCGAGGATCTTAGTGAACAAACAATTCAGTGGGAGAGCACAAAGACCACCTCATCTTCTTCTATTGGTCAATCTAGGGCACGCATACATCAAGTAGATATGTCGATTGCTATGAAGGCCGAGATGGCCGCACTTATGAAAAAGCTAGAAGCCATTGAGACCAAAATCTCATCGTCTTCTCCTGCCCCTGCTTTACCCCCACGAACTGTTTGTGCCTGTTGTTCGGATCCATCACACCTTACCGAAGAGTGTCCTTATAATCCACCTATTCAAGGACAAGATCAAGTCAATGCTGCCTTTCAGCAACGATAAAGAAATAATCCTTACTCTTCGACCTACAATCCGGGTTGGAGGAGCCACCCAAATTTTGCTTGGAATCAAAATCAGCAACTCCAAGGAAACAACAACTTTCAAAGGCCTCCTCCACAACAACAAGCACCCCAACAAACTCAAAACCAGCAACCTTTCCAACAACAACCTTATACAAATCAAACGAACAATTTGGTTCAACCAAATGATGATAAGGTTATCTCGCTAGAAAAAAGTCTAGATGCATTTCTCAAGCAATCTACAAAATCCGCAGCAACATTTGAAAATTATGTTCAGTCTTTGATGCATAACAATGCTTCACACGATCAAAGTATCAAATCTATTGAGGCACAAATTGCACATTTAAC
Organism: Agapanthus africanus; assembly: GCA_030015575.1. Classification (NCBI taxonomy): domain Eukaryota; kingdom Viridiplantae; phylum Streptophyta; class Magnoliopsida; order Asparagales; family Amaryllidaceae; genus Agapanthus; species Agapanthus africanus. The sequence goes on from CM057345.1 coordinate 191,655,167, forward strand.
TGCTGCGTTGAGCGAGAGAGAACAGGGAAAGCTTCCATCTCAACCATTGCCAAATCCCGGTCACACACAAAATGCATATAACAATCACAATGTAAATGCGGTGACCACGTTGAGGTCCGGAAGAGTGTTGCAGAATAATATGGGTATTAATGATGACATCCCCGCCGGTGGTTCTTCTTCTTCTCCTTCTTCTCCATCGTCATCTTCTCCTTCTTCTCCTCTTTCTTCTTCACCCTCATTTCCTCCGCTAGAGCCTATTCTCCATTCTTCAAAAGGCTCTTCTTCTTCTAATCCGAACGGACCCACACTGGGATCCGTTCCTACTCCACATTCTATTCCACAGACATTTGACTCAACAAATTTTCAAAATGCTCCATTTCCAAATAGGTTGAGTCCTAATAAACCAACTGCACAAATGGAGAAGATTGTGGAGTTATTTAAGAAGGTTAGCATAAATATACCTCTCTTGGATGCAATCCAACAAGTCCCTTCATACGTAAAAATCTTAAAGGGCTTATGCACCTCGAAGAGAAAGTCGTTTCAAATACCCAAAAAAGTGCTCGTGGCTAGTGCAGTGAGCAATGCTATTAACCAACCTCAACCCTTACCCCAAAAACCAATGGACCCCGGCTGTCCTATGATTTCAATCACAATTGGGGATAAGAAAATTAATCGAGCACTTTTAGATCTTGGATCTAGTGTTAACCTGCTTCCCTACTCCGTGTACGAACAATTAGGGGTTGGAGAGTTGAAACCCACTCGTTGTACTCTCTAAATGGCTGATCGATCAATCACCCATCCTAGGGGTGAGCTAGAGGATGTGTTGATCAAAGTTGGGGACTTCATATTCCCCGTTGATTTTATTGTTATGGACACACAACCTGTTGCTAACTCACGGAACCGAATTCCGGTGATCCTCGGTCGACCATTTTTGGCCACTTCCAATGCTGTAATAAACTGTCGCAATGGCCCCATGACTCTATCCTTCGGGAAGACGTCTAGTGAGTTCAATATTTATAAGTTAGGAAGTCTGCCCCCCGTGCCTAAAACTAGTACTGTTAGTTATATGTATGCCCTAGAGGCTATTACTGTACATTGGATGTATATTGTAGTGGATGCTGGGACATATATAGGGAGGACTTTTTTGCTCGACATGATAGTATGCTATCTGGTTGAACTTTACCTTAACGTGTATACTAATTGTCTCTCTGTTACATGTTGGTAAAGCCCTTAGGATGTGTACTTGACAACCTGGACTATGATGCAGATCATACTAGTGGGGACAGATAGTCTATAAGTACATCCTTCAAAGTCCCTAGTCGTGGGTGTATCGAGACGAGGCATCGATATACCAGAGTAGACTAGCGTGTACCTTCTCGACCCATACAGATGGGCGATGGATGATCCCATATCCATTGGTGTTTGACATCAGAGATGATATACGGGTGCTCAGTGGAGACTGGGTACACTGGACGGACTCGCCGAGAACTCCCAGATGGTATTATACCTTACGTCAGATGGCAGTTCTCTGGTGACACTGGTGCAGAGTAGTCTGCTGACCCGAGATCGTCATAGAGTCTTGTGTGGTTCCCACTGTGCTTTGATTTCCATCTTACCACGTCCAAGAGGGCGTGCAAAACGGTGGTTTTTGGGTACAGTCCCGAGTCACATGGAGGCAATGAGCGATAGGAGGGGATTCGTCTCTCCCGGTATAGGGAGTTGATGTTGCGCTGTGTTCGATTGGCTATAACAGGAAATCCCTGGCCAGGGTTGCTGAGATTTACTGGTAAGTGTTACCAGTAGTTTCTTGAATTGTTATAGACCTCATATCGACACGACTTATCGAGCTATTGGGGTCTGAAGTTTACCACCCCTAGGCGAGATATGCGACTTATCAGACGATCAGACCGGACTGTACGGTAGTGTTACTGGTTGGAATCACTGGAGTGTGAGCGGGCTTGCTCGTCGATCTTCAGATCGCTCAATACCCGGGTGGCCGTTACGTTTAGCAGACCGCTTGCGGCTTGTGGGTGTTTGATATGATCGTCACCTGCTGCCGGCGTATTGACGAGTCTTTAGAGTCCTACACAGAGGTTTTCTGGCTCAAGCGAAACGAAATAGGAGCGCATATGAGATATGTACGGGACCGAGAATAATGCGTGTATGTGATACCGTATTCTATTCTCGCGATGAATGTGTCGAATGGTTGTATGAGATATAACCTAGTTATCGAATCAAGGATTGATTCGATAAATCGATACATTGGATATTAGTCGGTTATATGCGATATGACCGGATCGTTAAATCAAGTGTTCATTTAATGATTTAATGTATAATTATATATTTGATATATTACTTTGCATTAACTAATATTGGTTCACTTTAGATGGATTTTCTCACTCGGATGTGCACATTGTATATACGATATAATTTTGTGCACTAGTTTGTATCATGTTTGATGATGCATGCTAAATTGGCTAAGTGAAAAGATTAAACCATGGTTGTGTAATGGTTAGGGTTTTGTTTTTACTTATTCATTTATTTATTTCATTTATTCTTTTTGGAAAATAATAAGCATAAAGATAAATGGTGGCTTTCTTTGGATGTATTATGAAGCTTCATGAAGACTTTGACCATGTGACCATTTTGTCTCATGCTTAACCCTAACCATTCCATTCAACCATGATTAACTCTCTACACATTACCATGGTTAAGATTATGATAAGAATGATTTTATTATTCTTATTATAATGCTTTCTTCATCTTCTTCGTCTTCTTCAATGAAGAAAAAGCTTGCTTCATCAATGGTGATTGATGAATTAGAGTGAGAAATACAATTCTAAAGTCTACCCACTTCCTATTTCTTCATCCTCTACCTCTTGCCAAGTAGTAGAGTGTGTTTCCTTCATAAGTTTTCATGGCTTGGTGAAGGTGGAACTTGATCTAGTGATGCTTCGACGTAGATCATCTTCGGCACGTTGTCGACGACCTAGCCCGGTCTTTTCTCCGATGAAACCACCGTGAGAGCCATGGTTCGATTTGGACAGCGGAGAGGACTTCATTGCGGAGCCGTGGAGGTGGAGCACTGGATCTACAAAGGTTGTATTTCCGTATTCTTATAGTTAAGTGTTAACTAGTTTACTTTTCGCCTAAACTTCTAGCCACGATCCGTATTAGGGTTTCTCGGCACCCGTAATTTTTGAAATTGGCATGATAGATGCCTTGTGAGACCTCTTGGGAGTGCCTAGGAACCCTATAGTGGTATCAGAGCCTAGCTAGAGCCTTAGGCAAAGTCTAGACGGAGTTTGAAGTCCGATCGAACCCGAAAGTCCAAAATTTCCATGCTCTCTGGACATTTTCTGAATTTGTGGATTTTTGTAAATTAAAAATATGCAGAAAAATCAGCAGGTGATATTATGTGTTACTGTGAAATTCGAGTCCATAATTCCATCATTCCGCCGCGGTTCCGCGGCACGAGCTTGGCTCGAGCGGCGGATCCGCGGCCGTTTTGTCGTATTGCTCATCGAATTTTGCACCATAATTAATAATATTCAGTGCTGGTTTTCCTGGGAATTTTTAATATTTTTTCCAGAGTTGAATTTTCTGGGGTTGTTTTGGGGATTCGGTGTTTCGATCGGGGTATCAGATTTTGTCTATGTGGCTTTCCGAATAAATTTTAGAATATGTTAAAAAGTTCGACCGGATATAAATACCCAATTTTTCCCCTGTTGGGAAATTTCCAAGTGTTGGATTTTTCCGTAGTTTAACGACGTTCTAAGTAGTGCAAGTAACGCGATGGACCCTCTAGAAGACAACAAACCTTAACTCGATTATGTGACCGTCTTGAACTGCCCTTTGAACCTTCGGGTTTGGGGCAGTACGGCGTGCCACATGTGAGGCGTTGGCTTGACCCTTCTACGGCTGGACCGTTGGTACTGAGGCACGAACCGAATGTTTTTAGACTTGTTTCATGTGTTGATCTGTATCGGGAAAACTTGGGTGTTTGAATGTTCGATCGGAAAGTTTAACATTTTCTGTTTATCTGGAATGTGATACAATAATTGGAATTCAGAATAAGTTATGTGATAACTGAATGAATGATATAAACATAGCAGTTTAGTCTCACTTGATCGGTTGCCACAGAATTTTGATGTGATCAAAAGTCCGTCGCAATCACGTAGCGTACACGGATACTCGCCGGGTAAACTTAATAGACAGCCTCACTCCATAGCCCCGACCAAGTGACTGTAGGAGATCCCCGTCGCCGAAAGCATCCGTTCGGGTGCTCGCGGCAGCGGTGTTCCGCCTTGGTGCGCTTCGTCGACGGTATAGGGGGTGCGGCCGTCTACTGAAGTTTACGACGAGTATTCGATCAGGATGTCGGGAATCTTGTTGAATTGCCCGACTTTATATTGAAAAGTGTTTTCGATTTTGAGACTAAAATGCGGGGTTTATAATTGTTAGGCATGCGATGTCTAAGTATTTCATTTGATTAGGCATGCGATGTCTATGCAGATTGTGGATTCCAACTGTTGTAGTTTTACACTTCCTTTTCTGTGACCGTAAGTGTAATATGTGATATCGCCGGTTTCGTTGCTATATGTCAACGACAATTAGGATGCGCATATTTACTTACGTTGATGGCATGTGATGTTATGTGTTGCTGGATATGTTATATTGGATTGTCGTGTTTGAATAGCCGGGGTTTTTTATGTGAGATGAGTGTTTTTCATTTTCATTCATGTAAAAACTTGTATGTAATATTCTTTTATTTGGGGCACTTCCAGGTTGCGGAAGTTGTCACCGTTTGTATATTATTTACTTTTCCGCACTAGGATAGACCCAAGGAGGAGGGCACAAGTAACCGGGTTCTGGAGTCCAGTGGGAGACCAACTCGAGGAGTCGAGTCCGGGTCTCCTAACTCTAGAATTGGTAGGGTTGCGTGCCACTCTCGTAGGGGTCTAGGGGTGTGGGTTTGGCTATTCATCGCGACCGTGGAATCCGTGTTTTATACTGGCTCGTATTGAAAACACGGACGTCCTAGTATATCCAATATTTCATATGATTCTTCTGCTGCGATATCTGTGATGTGATCATGTGATGTTCTGTGATAGATACTTTATATAGTATATATGATATATTATATAGACGTTACTTATGTTTTACACCCGCGCTAGCCCTGCCCTGCTCTGCCGTTAGTTACCTAACCTAACGGTGCACGAGGGGACATCGAGGCGAATGCGGATGGCATAAGTGTACGTCGTATTTATCTGTGATGTTTAGGTACTTAAATGATGGGACTTCATTAATGTGATTAATGAAATAAAAGAAACCTAAGATGTTGTAGAATCGAATTTCAAAATTAAAACAGGTAGCTACAGTTCTTGCTTTGTACAGTGGTATATACGATATATCCTGCACCTTATTCGATGAGGAAAGGACCGAGATCCCTTCACCGGGAGTGACTCCTTTAGCAATAACTGGCAGATGCTACACACTCGGTTTGTCTTTTGATTGCTTTTAAGAGTTTTTGCTTTGCACAGTGATATATATGATATATCCCGCACCTCATTCGACGAGGGAAGGACCAACGATCCCTTCACCGGGAGTGACTCCTTTAGCAAAACTAGAAAAGCCTAAAAAACACTCCATTTTAAAATCATTTGATTCTACAACGATATCAAGTTCATTACGCAATAGGTATTCAGAAAAACCTGTCGTAGCCCTCCGTCATTTCAGATAAGTATTAGTTAGTATTCGTGCTACGTTTGTTGGCCTGCGTCAAGGCGTAGTGTGCGGTAGCTAACTGGTATTTATCTGCTTATGCATATGATGCAGATTGGATTAGGGCAGTCATGCGACTTTGTTGGCCTGCGTCAAGGGTCGTGCGGGTGGGTTTAATTCAATCGGGAAATGACGGGTTGAACTTGACTAGCGCACTATGGTTTGTTGGCCTGCGTCAAGGTCATAGGACGCTAGGGGCAAAATATTATCGGGAATTTCAAGTGTTGAAATTTGCAATGAGATTGCATACCTTCTATGAGATAGTTGGATCCCGATACCCGCTGCGAGTAAGAGTTACTCCTGAGAGAGTTTTATACATTACAATTAGCCGATCAAGTAGGTGTCTAGAAAGGTGTCAACGGGGTTACGCCTCTGGGAAAACGAGGTTTACATTAATTAGGTTCGTGCGAAAGCACGGGGGACCTCCCTCAAAGTACCGACACTGGCCTGGCTGAAAGATTGGCGAACTTGTAGTATGTAATTAATCCCAGCTAGTCTTTCCTTTTAGGGTTTGAAGGAAGATTTGATAAAAAGCAGTGGGAGCCGTCCTGATTAGATAAAATAATAACCAATCTATTCTTGCAAGAGCGCACGCTGAGTGTTTTCTTCTCTCTCTCTCCAGGTAGCGACTATATCACGCCTTAATCAAGATAATAATACGGATTATTGACCGAACCCGCTTGTTATACTGAGATGGGGAACGTTGGTCCCGCTCCAACTTATAATTGTTATAAGACAGAGCAGGAAATTGGGGATTACCAGAATTCCCGTGCCGCCCAAACGAAGAGAGTGAATGATGATGCATCATCTTCGGGTGTGTTCATTATACAGAACTGTTTCTCAGTATTCTTTACGTCCTGAGTATGTGATACCAGATCAGGATCCCAGATATGTAATCTGTTACATAGGGCTACAGAAAGGTAGAGAACTGAGAACGGGTGATAAGTTTCATGAGACAGAAAACGGGGCAAGTGTTGCAGCCAAGTCTGTTGGTCACTGTCACCCTGTATTACCAATACATTGATTCTGAACGAATGTTGTTAGATACCGAACCTGATATACAAAATCATATCAATCTCTTTATTAGTAAAGAAATGATAAAATTTTGTATAGTTGGATAATGTTTTGAACATTTCCTATATCTAAAGTTGATCGGTTCAGGCACGTTATCTAAAAGCGTTGATGTTCTAAATCAAACTACAGTTCCTAGTATACGGAACACACACAAGAGGAAGAGTTCAGAAATGAACGAATCCTTCTTGAGGCATTGTAGACTAAGTCATATCAATGCGACCTGACTAGCTGAAGTTACATTTAGATGCATATTTAAATCTGTTTGAATTTACATCTTATGAAACTCGCCAGTCATGTCACAAAGATAAGATGACCATAGTTCTGTTTATTGGAAACAGAAAAAGAGTTAGTGAACTCTTGGGATGATACATGTTGATGTATGTAGGTCCCTTGTCTACACATACCAAGACTGGTTCTTTGTACTTCGTTACATTCTCTGATAATCTCTCAAGATTCAGACCTATGTTCCTGTTGAAACACAAGTCCGAACCTTTTGAGATATTCACAGAATATAAGTTAGAAGTAGAGAACCAATAAAAGGTATAAGTATTATGTCCTTTGATGTGATCAGGGAGGAGAATACTTGAGCACCGAATTCCTGGACTATTCTAAAGGAGAATGAGATTCTCTCTCAGCATTACTCCTCCGTATACACCATAGCACGATGGTATATCAGGGCGGAGCAATCACACCCTATATGATAAGGTGTGCTCTATGATGAGTACTACTGAGTTATCTGTTTCCTTTTTGGGAGTTATGCACTTGAGGAGCTGCATACCTATTGAATAGGGTTCAAATCAAATCAGTTGCCTACCACTTCATATTTGATATGATAAGGGAAGAGCCCATCTCTTAAGTTGGTTAAGATTTGGGGTTGTCCGGGCTATGTCTAAAAGCATAATCCGGATAAGCTCGAAGCAAGGTCAGTTATGTAGAACTGGAAAGGTTCCAGCTATACAAACAACAGTTGATGATTTGATAGAACCAAAGGATTCAGTAGAAACCAACGAACCTCAGCCTCTCCGCCGATCTAGTAGGGTTCCTCACCCACCTGAGAGATACTTCGGTTTCTCTATGACAGTGGGAGCGAGGATTGCATCATGAGATGATGACCCAACTAGTTTCGAGCTGGCCATCAGGAGTGAGACTCTGTAAGAATGGCTGGATGCTTAGCGATCTGAGATGGAATCCATGCACACCAACAAAGTATGGACTTTGGCTGCTATATCTGAAGGGTTAAATCCCCATCAGGAGCAAGTATATCTTGAGATGATTACTTGGTGTAGATGGAAAAGTTGAGACTTTCAAAGCTAGACTTGTGAAAGTTTTTCGTCATAGACCAGGCGTGGATTATGATGAAACCTTTTCAAGTGGCTATGCTTAAGTCCATCCAGATCCTACTTGCCACGGCTACATACCATGACTACGATATCTGGCGGTTGGGTGTCATGACAGCTTTTCTAAATGATGTTTTAGAAGAGAGCGTCTGTAAGTACACAGCCAGAGGGCTTCGTAGGCAGTGGGAGCAGCGAATACGTGTGCAAGATGCTTTATAGGATAAAGCAGGCATCGCGGAGTTGGAACAGCTGTTTTGATGGATTAGTCAAAGAAGTTGACATCATCAAAATGGTAGATGAACCTTGTATAAACAAAAAGGTAGTAGGGAGTATGGTGATGATCCTCGTAGAGTACGTGGATGACATGCTCTTGATAGGGAAGTAGTTTCCTATGCTACGCCGGGTCAATCTCCGCTTATCACAATGATTCTCCATATAGGATCAAAGTGATACCTCCTAAATCCTGGGTTTTGGATCTATGAGATAGATCTAAATGGATGTTAGGATTCTCACTAGTTGTAGTGAGATGGTATCAATCGATCCTAGGGAGAATCACTGGAAGTGTTCCAGAGTGATAAAGACGACTGAATGTCAGTCACAGGCATTGTCTTTACCCTAAGTAAAGGGACGGTATGTTGGAAGAGTTCCAAGTGAGATACCGTGACATGCTAGACGATAAAGGCAGGATACATCGCTACTTAAGATGCTACCAAAGAGGCTGTTTGGGTGTATATTGGTTCATGAGATGAACTACGTTCCCACCATTGTGAGACAATGGAGTTGTGGCTTATGCCAAGGAACGCAGGTCCCATCAGTGATTCAGACATATTCTAAGGCAGTATCACCTGATCATGGAGATGGTTGATCTCCAGGGGATCGAGGACAGGAGAGCAGACTCAGAGAACAACAAAGCGGATCCACTCACAAAGGCATGTTCCCAGAGAGAGATTTTTATGGGATGGTTGAGTATGAGATACTGCAACCACTGCTACAGATGGCCCTAGTGCAAGTGGGAGATTGTTAGTTATATGTATGCCCTAGAGGCCATTACTGTACATTGGATGTATATTGTAGTGGATGCTGGGACATATATAGGGAGGACTTTCTTGCTCAACATGATAGTATGCTATCTGGTTGAACTTTACCTTAATATGTATACTAATTGTCTCTCTGTTACATGTTGGTAAAGCCCTTAGGATGTGTACTTGACTACCTGGACTATGATGCAGATCATACTAGTAGGGACAGATAGTCTATAAGTACATCCTTCAAAGTCCCTAGTCGTGGGTGTATCGAGACGGGGCATCGATATACCAGAGTAGACTAGCGTGTACCTTCTCGACCCATACAGATGGGCGATGGATGATCCCATATCCATTGGTGTTTAACATCAGAGATGATATACGGGTGCTCAGTGGAGACTAGGTACACTGGACGGACTCGCCGAGAACTCCCAGATGGTATTATACCTTACGTCAGATGGCAGTTCTCTGGTGACACTGGTACAGAGTAGTCTGTTGACCCGAGATCGTCATAGAGTCTTGTGTGGTTCCTACTGTACTTTGATTTCCATCTTACCACGTCCAAGAGGGCGTGCAAAACGGTAGTTTTTGGGTACAGTCCCGAGTCACATGGAGGCAATGAGCGATAGGAGGGGATTCGTCTCTCCCGGTATAGGGAGTTGATGTTGCGCTGTGTTCGATTGGCTATAACAGGAAATCCCTGGCCAAGGTTGCTGAGATTTACTGGTAAGTGTTACCAGTAGTTTCTCGAATTGTTATAGACCTCATATCGACACGACTTATCGAGCTATTGGGGTCTGACGTTTACCACCCCTAGGCGAGATATGCGACATATCAGACGATCAGACCGGACTGTACGGTAGTGTTACTGGTTGGATTCACTGGAGTGTGAGTGGGCTTGCTCGTCGATCTTCAGATCGCTCAATACCCGGGTGGCCGTTACGTTTAGCAGACCGCTTGCGGCTTGTGGGTGTTTAATATGATCATCACCTGCTGCCGGCGTATTGACGAGTCTTTAGAGTCCTACACAGAGGTTTCCTGGCTCAAGCGAAACGAAATAGGAGCGCATATGAGATATGTGCGGGACCGAGAATAATGCGTGTATGTGATACCGTATTCTATTCTCGCGATGAATGTGTCGAATGGTTGTATGAGATATAACCTAGTTATCGAATCAAGGATTGATTCGATAAATCGATACATTGGATATTAGTCGGTTATATGCGATATGACCGGATCGTTAAATCAAGTGTTGATTTAATGATTTAATGTATATTATATATTTGATATATTACTTTGAATTAACTAATATTGGTTCACTTTAGATGGATTTTCTCACTCGGATGTGCACATTGTATATACGATATAATTTTGTGCACTAGTTTGTATCATGTTTGATGATGCATGCTAAATTGGCTAAGTGAAAAGATTAAACCATGGTTGTGTAATGGTTAGGGTTTTGTTTTTACTTATTCATTTATTTATTTCATTTATTCTTTTTGGAAAATAATAAGCATAAAGATAAATGGTGGTTTTCTTTGGATGTATTATGAAGCTTCATGAAGACTTTGACCAAGTGACCATTTTGTCTGATGCTTAACCCTAACCATTCCATTCAACCATGATTAACTCTCTACACATTACCATGGTTAAGATTATGATAAGAATGATTTTATTATTCTTATTATAATAACTTATTATAATGCTTTCTTCATCTTCTTCATCTTCTTCAATGAAGAAAAAGCTTGCTTCATCAATGGTGATTGATGAATTAGAGTGAGAAATCCAATTCTAAAGTCTACCCACTTCCTATTTATTCATCCTCTACCTCTTGCCAAGTAGTAGAGTGTGTTTACTTCACAAGTTTTCATGGCTTGGTGAAGGTGGAGCTTGATCTAGTGATGCTTCGACGTAGATCATCTTCGGCACGTTGTCGACGTCCTAGCCCGGTCTTTTCTCCGATGAAACCACCGTGAGAGTCATGGTTCGATTTGGACAGCGGAGAGGACTTCATTGCGGAGCCGTGGAGGTGGAGCACCGGATCTACAAAGGTTGTATTTCCGTATTCTTATAGTTAAGTGTTAACTAGTTTACTTTTCGCCTAAACTTCTAGCCAACGATCCGTATTAGGGTTTCTCGGCACCCGTAATTTTTGAAATTGGCATGATCGATGCCTTGTGAGACCTCTTGGGAGTGCCTAGGAACCCTACAAGTACACGAGAAGTTAGCTCTATTCACGAAATCACGCAGGAGGACTGCGAACTTGAAAGATTCTTGTTTGATGAAAACAGTTTTGACGCCACTAGTGCGTCCCTCCTTGAGCCTACCATCGTTGACACAACCGATATGGATTATGAATGTTTCACTTTTTCGGATGATGACGACTCACAGCCCGAATATAAGTCTTTTGAATTTTAGGATGAACCATCCGAATCGGTTGTTTGCAGTGATTTCGAACCTGTGTTGGAGTCCTTTGAGTTCGAGGTAGATTCCACAATGATTCTTTTGCCTCCGAAACTCGAACTCATGTCCTTACCGCCTCACCTTAAATATGCTTGCATAGGTGAGAATGAGACTTTTCCCATTATAATATCAGCCTCTCTAGCCTTCGAGCAAGAGAACGCTATTTTAAAAGTCTTACAAGATAGGCGGCAAGTTTTCGGTTGGACTATGGCGGACATCGAGGAGATCAGTTCCCTTATAATTAAATATCATATGCAATTGATGGATGATGCCAAGTCAATAAAGGATCCACAGAATTATCTTGGGGATATTGTGGTTAGTCAACCTCCTCCTTTAGAAGTTGAACCACCCCCATTTCTTTTAATAAGCTACGAGAATGCCAATATTCCACTGATTACTGATCATTCACATTCTCGTTTTGATTTATCACCACCTCCTGTCTATTCACCTCCACACCTTCTATACCACCACTTCTATCTTTCCCAATTCTTTTTGGATCGCTACAACTTATTCTTCCACCAACCGATACTCTTTACTGATAAATTTTTCAACTGGTTGGTGTTGACGTTTGGTTTATGCAAAGTTTGGCAGTAATGTCTAACATTGTTTAAATGAAGTTTGGGGAGGCCTTTCTGTATATATTTTTGTTTTTCTTAACAATAAAAAAATTTATAAATAAATAAACAGGGAAGTGCCGGTATTTTGACCCTCTTGGTTTAGCATGACAGTGAGGACACTGTCAAGTTCAAGTTTGGGGGTATGCTCGGTACGTCTTCTTCCTTCGTATTCATTTGTACATATTTTTGCATTTGCATACTTATTTAAAAACCCATAAAAATTGAAAAATTTCAAAAATTATAAAAGTTATTGTATTCAATGTTGTCTAATTGACTTGAGTTTGACAGATAGGTTAACTAGCTAGGAACAACTAGATCTTAGACTTAGTGAATTAAAAACCCTAAAAATAACCTTCCTTAAAGTTTAACGGTAGAAAGTATATGCCTTGTAGTTTATTTAGAAATAGGCAAATTTTGGGTTCACTTCTTGGGCTAGGTCAAAATAAGGGAAGAGTATTGATGTTCTTATTAGAGTATAAGTTTGAAAAATAGTTCCTAACTTAAGTCTAGATTCTGAAAATGTATACCCTACAAAATTGCACAATCACGCACCTTGAAATTTGGAATAGTAGAAGAGACCTTGAAATGCTCTTGTCTAAAGTCCTTGGTACGAAGAAAATAAAAGAAGAAAAAAGGGTGAATAAAGAAAAAAATGGACACTGGTTTTTGTGATTACTTAAGGCGGTAAAAATAGAAAAAAAATATTTAGCGAGGGTTCCTTATCACCTAGTGCCTTAGACCAACTGGTTTGGGAGTCACTGCTAAAGCCTTGGGTGTTGCAAAACTAGGAAGTACGCCTTAAAGTACTAACGCATCTTGTAATCGGTTGTTGGTACCTCAAGAAGTTTTAACGATCGCATGAAGGATGTGTAAGCAAATTTCATTTAAAAATTCACTAATTAATAAGTTCTTTGGACAATGGACGAGAGTACGATTGCTTGATTTGAATTTCCAAGTGTAGGGGGATATTTACACACACGTAGGGATATGTGATTAGAGTTTAGATAAGAGAAAGGAATGAAGAATAGAACTTGTATCTTTAATAGAGTTGATAGAAATTCCTAAGTGGAGATGGAACTTTAGAAGGAAAACTTAAGAGATGCCGAAAGCTAAGTAGGTCTACATAACATATATAATCTTAAGTTAAATGATGAGGAAGCGTGAAGAATATGGGTGGATAATTTACGGGTCAAAAGATAATAGAATTCCTTGTTAGAAAACCTAATTGGAGAACAAAAGTCAATGTGCCAAATTGATAGGATTTTGTAGGTAGTATCCGCTGAAAACCCTCAGGAGACAACACTCCTCCTACTAGGGACACCTAGAGGTTTTAACGGCTTGTTGCACGTGCTCAGTGCAATCGCGTTTCCCTGCGAAAGTGCGGTTAGGTTAGGATTTTAGTGAATAAAAATAAGTTTGCTCGAGTACGAGCAAAAGATAAGTTTGCTCGAGGACGAGCAAAAGATAAGTTTGGGGGTATTTGTTCATATCATAATATTGCAATTCATATTCCCCAATTCTTATTCGTTTTATAACTAAACAGGTGCTTTTGACGCATGACTGCTGCATATTACAGGATACAGGTTCTTGGAGCAAATACAGTGAAAAAGACAGAAGAAGACACAAAAAAGGGACTTTTGACCAACAAGTAGACGGATCCTAGTCAAGCCTAGACTAATAACAGTTCACATAGGTACAAGGCAATGCAAGGTCCAAACATGTCAGAGTGAAACGGTTAAAAGACCAATACAAATTTTCACTGAAGATCTGGGGAAGAATAAGTAGCCAAACAGAGAAAGATAGTGAAGAATAAAGAAGCCCAAATACCCAGAATGCAGCTCAAGAAATTTGGTGAGCAGAGCTCACCAAAGGGCCACGGAACCGCGGCCCAAGGCCTACATTTGCCGCGGTTTCGCGGCCATTAAGTGCCCGTGTCGGTGGAAACTTCTGGTGTCGGTGCGTCGGTGCGAGGGTTGGGATTTTTCGTGGGCATATCTGTAAAATAACATGCACGAGAATCTGTAACTCTAGTTTTCCCTGTTTACTTATAAATTGTAATCACAAATTTGTAAAGCTATGCCTCTTTTCATTTCACAAATTCAGACCTGTACTGCATTATTGTTTGGAGAGAGCCATCAATAAAAATTAGTAAGTTACTTTTAAATTCTTTGCTTTAATTCTTTTTTAATTTAGAATGTCTTTTAATCCCCTAATGAGCGAGTAATCTCCTCGCTTGTTAGGGTTAGCCTTAGGGAAAGGTTTGAGAGATGAGATCTCTCACCCCTTTCATGCCCCTTCACAACTATGAATTAGAACTCCATGCATACACGCACACACCGCTCCCTACGGCACCTTATCCCTCGAGGTAACGGTGACACCGTAGTATAAAGGACCGGTTGCGCGTGTTTTCCATGGAGGTTAGGGTAAGGAGAAGGACAAGAAACTAGAGGAAGAAATATCTTCCCAAAAGATTCTAATCCACTTTATTGGTAATTACCATAACATCTAATAGATCTAAAATAAGGCATTGAAAGCGGTGAGGAAACCTTTAATCTCCCAACTTCCCCTAAGCCTAACCCTAACAAGACTTTAAATTAGATTAATTTAGTTTATTGATAGATCTAGGTTTTTTTAGATTTAATAAATCAATCCAAACAACATTTGGAATCAACTCGTAAAAACACGTAAGAAAATTACACATCTCTGTGGATCGACCCGTATTCACCGGCTAGCTGCAAAGCGACGCCGTTTCTGATTACGGTTAACATATATTTTTGAACCAATCAACGCACCTAATTAAAATAAACCTCGTTTTCCCAGGGGCGTAACCCCGTTGAAAGCTTTCTAGACACCTACTTGATCGGCTAATTGTAAAGTGCAAAACTCTCCCAGGAGTAACAATTACTCGCAGTGGGTAGCAAGATCCAACTATCTTATAGAAGGTATGCAATCTCATTGCAAATTTCAACACTTGAAACTCCCGATAATGGTTTTTACCTCTAGTGACTTATGACCTTAACTATGGTCAACAAATCATAAGCACTAGTCAAGTTATACCCGTCATTTCGTGATTAATTAGACCCACCCACATGACCCTTAACTATGGTCAACAAAGTCGCATGACTGTCCTAACTAATTGCATCATATGCTATATAGGAAGACATCACTTAGCAACCGTACACTGTGCCTTAAATATGGTCAACAAACACAGCACGAATACTAAGTACTCTACTTCCTAAAATGACGGAGGGTTACGAATGGTTTTTAAGAAAACCTTTAACGCTTTGAACTTGATATCGTTGCAGAATCAAATGATTTTAAAATGGAGTGTTTTTTAGGCTTTTGCTAGTTTCGCTATAGAGGTCACTCCCGGTGAAGGGATCTCGGCTCTTTCCTCGTCGAATGAGGTGCAGGATATTCACAATACCACTATGCAAAGCAAGAACTAGAAAAGCAACCAATAGACAAACTGAGGGTTGTAGCATCTGCCAGTTATTGCTATAGAGGTTACTCCCGGTGAAGAGATCGGCTCTTTCCTTTTATGTCATGACCCAAAGTTTGGCCCGTGACCGGTACTTAACCACGTAACGTCTACAGGCGTAACGCGACAAAGTAAGCCTAAAACCCAGAAATCAAACCAGTAAAAGTATAGAGTGTTTTAAGCATTTAATAGAATCAATTACTAAGATGTCAAGAAAGCTTAAGTAGACAATCACCAAGATAACAATATACGACGCCGTAGCGAAGAAAATGAGCAACAAGTAGGAAACATCACAGATAGAATAAATAGCATAAGTAAAGTCGACTCATAACGAGCTCGACACAAGAATACAAAATAATATACATCGTCCTCACAACTGGTCTCTAAGTCAATACATAAGTGGTAGATGGAGAGTACTAGATACAACAATGTACATAACTAAAAGATAACCAGATACCGACAAAACCCACCTATCAGCAAAAGAGCTAGTACTCCAACTGTAGGGGTATCTGTGTCAAAAGATGCAAGAACTCAGCCTGCCGCGACTACTCCGAAGGGCAACCTGCAAACACTGTGGCACAACGGGGGTGAGTTGCCAACTCGTGAATAGAAGATAACATATAAAGGTAATCGCGAGTATGCACGTGCAACGATACTCTAACCTATACCAACAGATAACATCTATATGATGAACTGGATGCTCAAATCATGCAACAAGTGCGATCTAATAACATCTCCAAGTGATGAACAAGATATGCGATGATCAGGAATAGCAATGCAATCTAACAACCCAATATAGAATGAACAGGGTATGCAATGATCGTGCAAGCATGTGTACTATATCAGGTGCAATAGATACAGGATGAGATATCAATTACTACATGCTGAGCATGGGAAATATAACATCTACACGGAATGTCATCGTGGAAAGTATAATCGGTACCCATCAATGCACACAAATCTAAATACTACTCAGGCGTCGTCATTCTCCTCGGTCCACAAATCCTGTAAATCTCATATAATCGTGAGTGCCCAACATCGGCACCCAAAATATCAAGAAATACTCGTGCCAAGCATCGACACGCAAATCATCCTGTATAGGGCATCCGTCAGTCCGGATCAGCCCACGGGCTCTGTCTACGGTATCGGCCCTCGGCCCCGGAAGTACGAGTCGTCCCGTATCCATCATTCGACTCTGGTCAGTATCCTCCGGATAACCGCCAAGTCCAACCAATCACCGGTAGGTATTAGTCCCTCTGCTAGGCTCACCATCTACTACACAGCCAAACCGTTCTCGCCCCGGGGTACCATACCGGGTCCACCATGTTCCCGTAATCGGCCTCATCCAACTCCTCGATTCGGGTTCACATATATCACTCTGCCACCGAGAAAACACATGGTGGACGCACCGAAATATCATATCAAGGGAAACCGGATTTTTAAATAATTAACTATTCTCTTTTGAAATATCCACGGTTCCCCAAATCCAGAATTAACATGGAAACAATATATCTCAATGTGTAATCTAAGCAAGTATGAAGATATCAATGTGTGTGTGCACTGGTATGAATATACAGTGTGCATGTGCGCAGGTATGAAGATATCAATATATGTGTGCACTGGTATGAGTATACAGTGTGCAAGTGCGCAGGTATGAAGATATCAATATATGTGTGCACTGGTATGAGTATACTGTGTGCATGTGCGCAGGTATGAAGATATCAATATATGTGTGCACTGGTATGAGTATACAGTGTGCATGTGTGCAGGTATGAAGATATCAATATAGCAATCCTATAATGTGAGTGTCATGGCAATCACTAACGGTGTGAGTGTAGCATATAAATCGTGCTCGTGCAACTTGAACCGTTAGTGACAGTGCAGTGTCCTATGCTATCATTTCTATATGAAACAATAAGGCATGCTACTACAGTCCATATGAACATCTACAATCTAATATCCTAAGACGCCCCGACGCTTAACGCCAAACGGGTGATTTCCCCGTAGATGTTAAATCTACTCACCTGGTCGTGCGCTACTTGTAGCCGACCATCTTCTTCCTTTTCTTAGCTTCGTCTGACGTACCCGCCTGCGAACCTGGAATTACACAAGAATCCATATATAAGCAACCAACTCGCAAAACGCGATATCGAAGTCAAACGATACGCTCGCGTCATGAACTAAACGCGCGTGTGTACGATACGCTAAACGTATGTACGCGTCTAAAACTCATCCCGACACGCAGCGATACGCTGAATCATGGAACCCTCTCGCGTATCGCGCGTATCGCGTGAACCAAACGTACTAGAAATATGATATAACGTCCCAGATTCTACCCAGGCTAACAACTTACAAAACTATAAATACTACTGGCCTAGAAATAACAACAGACTCCTACCCATGCAAACTTCACCCAAAAATTCTCCTATCTGGCCGCAAATTGCGGCCAGAATGAATAAACCGGCGGCCTCGCTATGGGGTGGGGGTCTCGGGCTCTGGTGGTGTGGTCTATACCTTGTATACAAGCTCCAGTTAACTCAATTTCAACCTGAACTACTCGGGCCTATAGCAGATCACAGAGATCCAAAAATTTCACTTAAAAACACTAAATTTTGCACAATTAGAAACCCTATGGTATTTTTGTGTAATCTAGGGTTATGCTTCTGGTGGTCCGTGAAAAATCTGACACGACTCTCAAACAAGTGGTGTCTCTAATCTCCAACGCAAAACCATCGCGGCCATCTCCAGATCATGAGCAGGATGTCCTTCTCGTACTTCCTCTAAATGTAGGGAAGCAAAAATGATAACTCCATTGTGTCACCTCAGTATACAATCGAGCCCTACTCACGAAACATCACAGTTAAACCATAAAGTCACCCGAACCAAAAAGTAAGGAAAGAGCTGATGCAGTTGTTAACCGAGTCTTCGACTGCCGAGACTCCGTACACAAGCCTCAGTCTAAAGAAAAGAAACCTCCATTCCAGTCAATTTAGTCAACGGTGCAGCATTACACTAGCAATCCTGCAAGAAACAGCGGTAAAAACCTACTAAGCTCAAAAATCTGCGGACCTCCGTCCTGCTCAAAAATTTGGGCATAAGATGTACGGCCACGATCTTCCTCGAAACCATACCAATTCGTCTCCGTAACTACAAAACCTAGGAGTCAATACAAACAAGCTTGAAGGGACACTCCGAGAATCTAGCAAACCGCTGGGGCTCTCCCAGTATCCGTATAACAGATCCTCAAGTGCCACCTTATCCCTCAAGGCACACTAAAAAGACCAGGATGTCGTAAATAACACAACAATAACTGGTCGAGGAACGGCCCGAAGAAAACCAATTCATCACACCTACGAAGGTTGCTAGGGCATTGGTGAGTCCAGTGACACACCCAAAACACACAAAGCCCGTAGCACGCACAAGGCAGTCTTCGGAATGTCATCACTCTGGACCCGCAACAATGATGACCTGATCCCAAATGAACTTAGACAAAGTCTCGCACTCTGACGCTGATCGATGAAATCGTCAATGCAAGGTACAGGATACCTATCCGCACCGTAAGCCAGTTCAATTGACGATCCATCAATATACAACCTCAATCTGTCATCTTTCTCCTTGACGAACAGAAATAAGAACTTCCTAATGCGAAACACTCAGACGCACAAACTCCCTCATCAACAACTCTGCAGCAGATCCTTAAGCTCCATAAGCCTTAACGGCTCATCTGGAACAACGTCGGAAAACTCTCCCCACTAAAGAAAACCGGCCCAACACCAACTGTGGATACGGTATCACGAAAAACGCCAAGAATCCATGACAACTCCTCAAAGCCGACTAGCGAACAAGGCTGATTTCAAGCTGTAAGAGACGGCACTACTATCCACCAGCACCACAAGAATGACTCACCCGGGAAAACAAAACCTAATTGTTTCCTCACGGTAGCCCATAACGCCTAGCACGTAGCTAACCAGTCCGTGCCTAGGAGATCGCCAAATCCAACATCTTTAGGAGGATCAAAATGACAGAAGAATCTCTATCTCCTATCCGATGGGCAGACGACCGAATTACGTGTCGCGCAACAAAAGGATTACTGACAGAAGTTAACACAACAAATGGCAGATCTACCTAGCACGACTCTCGTCCTAAACTCGGTACGAAGTGTGGAAACATACGAGTGCATGAACCCGGATCAAACAATACGTGTGCAACAAAAGGACATACTGAAAGAGTACCTGAAACCACAGCATTGGACGCCTGAGCATCCTGATGAGTCGAAGCGAAAACTTGGGCCTGCCCTCCATCTGCGACTGATCGAACTCCTCCTTTACTAGCCTGACCCCTCTGTGCGAACCCTCCGCGTCCACGACGTCTCAGAATACGACCCTGATGTGGTGTGAAGGAATACTGCCTGATGAGATGTTGAAGGCTTCCGCATCGTAAACACCTACGCGCTGACTGCTGTCCTGCCTGGGGATGAGAGTCAAATGACTGTCCTCGTCCTAAGCCTCTGCTCTGGGCTGGTACACCAGTATGATTCCTCAACTGTTCCGGAACTCTCATTGTCTCTGGAAGACGTGTCTCGTAAACTGGGGCTGCCTCCACCTGTGCTATGTAGGGGACGGAATACTGCATGATGATCGCAAGGAACAACTGGGTAACAGGGGTGACAACCACCTGTCGCTGCGCTCGAACGACCTCAACCAATGAGCTCATCGCCTGGCGCAAGCCCTGCATCTCTGCCACTAGTCTTGCGATCTGATTTGTCGTAGGGGAAACAATCTATCCTGGTACAACAGGGGTACTACTCGGATCAGTCCCCGTCTCAGATAAATCAACTCGAACCTCGGCTCTCCCGGCCTCTCTCTGCACCCTCGTGGTCCTTGGCGGCATAATGGCTGAAAAGAAGGTAGGATTCGATGAGGATACGAAAATCGAATCACAAGGATGTATACAATCATGAAGAAAATTCAATCAATAAGTCCAAAGGTCGCTTAGGCAGAGTACCGTGTCGTAAGTATGCCATGGAACATACGCACGCTACGCCACTCTGCTGCAGCTACCAACTCCATCATACCAGGGTCATCCTACACTTCGAAGGTAAAACCTACGCTCTGATACCAACTTTGTCACGACCCAAAGTTTGGTCCGTGACCGGCACTTAACCACGTAACGTCTACAGGCGTAACGCGACTAAGTAAGCCGAAAACCCAGAAATCAAACCAGTAAAAGTATAGAGTGTTTTAAGCATTTAATAGAATCAATTACAAAGATGTCAAGAAACTTTAAGTAGACAATCACCAATATAACAATATACGACGCCGTAGCGAAGAAAATGAGCAACAAGTAGGAAACATCACAGATAGAATAAACTGCAAAAGTAAAGTCGGCTCACAACGAGCTCGACACCAGACTACAAAATAATATACATCGTCCTCACAACTGGTCTCTAAGTCAATACATAAGTGGTAGATGGAGAGTACTAGATACAACAATGTACATAACTGAAAGATAACCAGATACCGCACAAAACCCACCTATCAGCAAAAGAGCTAGTACACCAACTGTAGGGGTATCTGTGTCAAAAGATGCAAGAACGCAGCCTGCCGTGACTACTCCGAAGGGCAACCTGCAAACACTGTGGCACAAAAGGGGTGAGTTGCCAACTCGTGAATAGAAGATAACATATAAAGATAATCGCGAGCATGCACGTGCAACGATACTCTAACCTATACCAACAGATAACATCTATATGATGAACTGGATGCTCAAATCATGCAACAAGTGCGATCTAATAACATCTCCAAGTGATGAACAAGATATGCGATGATCAGGTATAGTAATGCAATCTAACAACCCTATATAGAATGAACAGGGTATGCAATGATCATGCAAGCATGTGTGCTATATCAGGTGCAACAGATACAAGATGAGATATCAATTACTACATGCTGAGCATGGGAAATATAACATCTACACGGAATGTCATCGTGGAAAGTATAATCGGTACCCATCAATGCACCCAAATCCCAATACTACTCAGGCGTCGTCATCCTCCTCGGTCCTCAAATCCTGTAAATCTCATATAATCGTGAATGCCCAACAACGGCATCCAAAATATCAAGAAATACTCGTGCCAAGCATCGACACGCAAATCCTCCTGTATAGGGCATCCGTCAGTCCGGATCAGCCCACAGGCTCTGTCGGCGGTATCGGCCCTCGGCCCCGGCAGTACGAGTCGTCCCGTATCAATCAATCGACTCTAGTCAGTATCTTCCGGATAACCGCCAAGTCCAACCAATCACCGGTAGGTAATAGTCCCTCTGCCAGGCTCACCGTCTACTACACAGCGAAACCGTTCTCGCCCCGGGGTACCATACCGGGTCCACCATATACCCGTAATCGGCCTCATCCAACTCCTCGATTCGGGTTCACATATATCAATCTGGCACCGAGAAAACACATGGTGGACGCACCAAAATATCATATCAAGGGAAACCGGGTTTTTAAATAATTAACTATTCTCTTTTGAAATATCCACGGTTCCCCAAATCCAGAATTAACATGGTAACAACATATCTCAATGCGTAATCTAAGCAAGTATGAAGATATCAATGTGTGTGTGCACTGGTATGAATATACAGTGTGCATGTGCGCAGGTATGAAGATATCAATATATGTGTGCACTGATATGAGTATACAGTGTGCATATACGCAGGTATGAAGATAACAATATATGTGTGCACTGGTATGAGTATACAGTGTGCATGTGCGCAGGTATGAAGATATCAATATAGCAATCTTATAATGTGAGTGTCATGGCAATCACTAACGGTGTGAGTGTAGCATATAAATCGTGCTCGTGCAACTTGAACCGTTAGTGACATTGCAGTGTCCTATGCTATCATTTCTATATGCAACAATAAGATATGCTACTACAGTCCATATGAACATCTACAATCTAATATCCTAAGACGCCCCGACGCTTAATGCCATACGGGCGATTTCCCCGTATATGTTAAATCTACTCACCTGGTCGTGTGCTACTCATAACCGACCACCTGCTTTCCTTTCTTAGCTTCGTCTGACGTACCCGCCTGCGAACCTGGAATTACACAAGAATCCATATATAAGTAACCAACTCGCAAAACGCGATATCGAAATCAAACGATACGCTCGCGTCGCGAACTAAACGCGCGTGTGTACGATACGCTAAACATGTGTACGTGTCTAAAACTCATCCCGACACGCAGCGATACGCTGAATCATGGAACCCTCTCGCGTATCGCGCGTATCGCGCGAACCAAACGTACTAGAAATACGATATAACGTCCCAGATTCTACCCAGGCTAACAACTTACAAAACTATACATACCACTGGCCTAGAAATAACAACAGACTCCTACCCATGCAAACTTCACCCAAAAATTCTCCTATCTGGCCGCAAATTGCGGCCAGAATGAATAAACCGGCACCCTCGCTATGGGGTGGGGGTCTCGGGCTCTGGTGGTGTGGTCTATACCTTGTATACAAGCTCCAGTTAACTCAATTTCAACCTGAACTACTCGGGCCTATAGCAGATCACAGAGATCCAAAAATTTCACTTAAAAACACAAAATTTTGCACAATTAGAAACCCTATGGTATTTTGGTGTAATCTAGGGTTATGCTAGGTTTAAGTGGTCCTAATAACGCTTAATTAAGCTAGGTTAACCCATACTAACAGCACTTAACCAAAGTTCACACTAATTCATCAAATCAAGCACTAATCCTCACTTTTAGCACTAATCGAACTTAAAATCACTAGTTTAGCAAGCAAGGAAGTAGGCTCAGATCATATACCTCACTTAAAGATCTTAGAGTGCAGGAAGGAGAGGAAGGAGAAGATCTAGAGCTGCTGTTGGAGCTGCTGGAGCTGCTACTGCTGCTGTCACTGCTGCTGCCCCATGCTGTTGCTGATGCTGCTGCTTGTTGCTGCCTCTTCTGCTGCTGTTGCTGCTGCTAGTGGCTGCTGATGGTGCTTCTTCTTCTGCTGCTGCTTGTTGCTGCCTCTTCTGCTGCTGTTGCTGCTGCCAGTGGCTGCTGATGGTGCTTCTTCTTCTGCTGCTGCTTGTTAGGGTGTGTGTATGTGTGTGTTGAGAGTGAGAGGAGTGAGAATTGAGAGTGAGAGAACACAAGTCAAACATCCCCCTCCCTCTCTCCCTCTCTCTTCGTTTAATGAGCATGGCTCATGCCATGCCCATACCCCCTCTCTCACACCAAAGTCAACAAAGAGAGAAAAAAAGAAATTTAAATAAAAAAAAGAGCACACAAATAAATAAAACCCAATTAAAGCCCAAAACACTTAATAAGAATTAATTACTTAAAGAAAATGGGTAAATTCTTCATGCTTGCTAATCATGGTTTAACCCCATCTCTAAACCCTAGTTTACATGCACAAGTGTGTGTGCGCCCAGAAAAATTCTAACAAAATATTCATTAATTAGAATAAAATATTTGAAACTTAATTTGGTAAACTTTTTACCAAAAACTATCTATTAAAATATAATTAACCCCTAAACACGAGCTAAGGTGTTACATTATCGAATAAGTTGCTGGATATTCTGCAAGGAATACCGCTATGCAAAGCAACAACTGGAGCTGCCTAGTTTTGAAAATTCGATTCCACAACATCATTAGGTTTATTTTCTTTAATTAATCTCATTAATGAATGTCCCATCATTTAAGTTACCTAAACATCATAGATAAATATATCGTACGCTTATGCCATCCGCATTCGTCTCGATGTCCCGTCATGCATCGTTAGGTTAGGTAACTAACGGCAGAGCGGGGCTGGGCTAGCGCAGGTGTAAAACATAAGCAACGTCTATATAATATATCATATATACTATATACAGTATCTATCTCAACATATCAAATGATCACATCATAGATATCACGGCAGAAAACAACATATGAAATATTGGATATACTAGGATTTCCGGGTTTTATATTAAGCCAGTATAAAACACGGATTCCACGGTCGTGATGAATAGCCAATCACACATCCCAAGACCCCTACGAGAGCGGCAAGCAACCCTACCAATTTTAGAGTTAGGAGACCCGGATTCGACGCCTCAAGATGGTCTCCCATTAGACTCGAGAACCCGTTACTTGTGCTCCCCACCTTGGGTCTATCCTAATGCGGAAAAGTAAATAATATACATCAACGGTGACATCTTCCTCAACCCGGAAATGCCCCAATAAAAGAATATCACATAAAAGTTTTTACATGAAAGAAAATGAAAAAACTCCCATCTCACATAAAACCCCCCGGCTATTCAAACACGACGATCCAATATAACATATCACAGCAACACATAACATCACATGTCATTAACGTAAGTAAATATACGATCCCAATTGTCGTTGACGTATAGCAACGAAACCGGCGATACCCCACATATTACACTTACGGTCGCAGAAAAGAAAGTGAAAACTACAACAGTTGGAATCCGCAACCACCTTAGACATCATAAACCCGTAATATCTCATATTGCGGATTTCATGCCTAACAATATGAATTCCTTAGACATCACATGGCTAACAATTATAAACCCTGCATTTTATTCTCGATATTGAAAACACTTTTCAATAATAAGTCGGGCAATTCAACATGATTCCCGACATCCCGGTCGAATGCTCTTCTGAAACTTTAGTAGACGACCGCATCACTCGATACCGACGACGAGTGCACTTAGGCGGAACACCGCGGCCGTGAGCGCCCGAACGGATGCGTTTGGCAACGGAGTTCTCCTACAGTGACTTGGTCGGGGTTATGGGGTGTGGCTATCTAGTAATGTTACCCGGCGAGTATCCGCATACACAACGTGATTGTGACGGACTTTTGATCACATCAAAATCCCGTCGCAACCGATCAAAAGAGACAAAATTGCTAGATTTATAAAATTCAAATATTGTTGATTCCAAGTATTATATCCCATCACATGATATCCGGACGACGTTAAACTTTTCGATCGATTCATCAAAGTCCCACAATTTCCCGATGGCTCAACACTTGAGCACAGTTTTAATAATACCCGGAACAAGCCACAGTACCTATGGACCAACCGTAGAAGGGAAAACCTAAGACACACTCATGTCGCTACGGAACTGCGGCAAACCATATGGTATGATCGCGGTTCCGCGATCCAAAAAGTCGAGTTAGGGTTTCATTCTTCTAAAGGGTCCATAGAATTAGTTGCATGTTTTTTCGAATACGTTAAACTTGGAAAAATGGGTTTTTGATATTCAATCAAACTTTTTAACTTCGCCTTGAAAACCCAAATACAATGTTAAACTATGAATCCTAAACACTCCGAATTAGCCCTTTAACAAATTAACATCACATGAAATTTTTGAACTAAGCAAACAATACCTGAAACACCAAAATACAGAGATAGGATCATGGAAAAAAATTGAACACATTCTGCCTAAATGTGGCCGGCCACAATACCCATGAGCTCGGCCAAAATCCGAGCTCTGGGTCCTAAATTTTTTCCATGTTCTTGTAATCTCTCATATATCATTCTGCACTTGTTTGAAAAATTTTTAGAGCTCATTTAAAAAACGACAGAATGCAGGTTTTGATGTAAGTTTCTGAGCAGTTTCGGTTTCGTAATCCTACACTATCCGTCTAATACTCTATCCTGGATCTGATACCACTGTTGGGATTCCGTAGCACCCTACTGGGTTTTCACAGTAACTACCATGCCACTTTTAAAAATTCTAAGGTGCTAATCAATCCTAAACTAGGATCAAGCTAGAGTGAAAAGACAATAAAACATGCAATCGAACATCACATAAGAAATGAACAAGAATACAACCTTTGTAGACCCGGTCCTTCACTTCTAAAGCTCCGTGTAGTCTTCCCTTCGCTGCGATCGCTGCAAGTGAAGATTTCCTGGACTCTAGAATGGTTCCCTTGGAAAAAATGAACGGGCTGGCTCGATGCCTTCAAAGCCGAAGATAATCTACGTCGAGGTGACTCAAACCCAAGCTACCTCTTCACTAGGTGATGAACTTTATGAAGAGAACACCCTAAACTAAATGGCAAGTAGTAGAGGATGATGAAGTAGGAAGTGGGCTCACTTTAGATTTTAGTTTCTCACTTGTTTTCACCATTTTCCTTGGAGCTAGAAAGCAAGAGGAAGGAGATGAAGAAAGCAACTCAAGATAAATCAAGTGAAGAATGAATGAGAGTGCAACCATGGGTGAGTTAGTATATCAAACTAAACTATTGTAGAGACTTAACCATGGATTAATTCTAATGGTTGGGTTTAAAATATCTTAAGTAAAACAAAATGAGTGGACTTTGGTCAATAGTCTACAAGCTTCATGAAGCTTCAAGCCATGACCAATTTTCCACCTCATTTTGATTTACTAAGATAAATAAAACCCCATATTATATGTAAGCATGGTGTAAGTCACACGCACACCCAAATTTGCATGTATGATCAAGCATGACACAAACACGTACACAAGTATATACCACATATATACTTAATGCACAATCAAGTGAGAAAACAATGTTAAGTGAGACAATACTAGTTAATGTAAACTAATATATCAAATATATAACTATACATTAAATCAACACTTGATTTAATGATCCGGTCATATTACAAATAACCGACTAATATCATATGTATCAATTTATCGAATCAACCCTTGATTCGATAACCCGGCTATATCACATATACCCGGTCGATAACACAAATCGCGAGAATAGAATACGGTATCACATACTCGTATTATTCTCGGTCCCGCACATATCTCATATGTGCTCCTACTCCGTTTCGCCTGAGCCAGAAAACCTCAGTGTAGGACTTTAATGACTCGTCAATACGCCGGAAGTGGGTGATGATCATATCAAACACCCACAAGCCGCAAGAGGCGTGCTAAACGTAACGACCACCCGGGTATTGAGCGATCAGAAGATCAACAAGTAAGCCTGCTCAAACTCTTGTGAATCCAATCAGTAACACTACCGCATAGTTCGGTCTGTTCGTCTGATATGTCGCATATCTCGTCTAGGGGTGGTAAACGTCAGACCCCAGTAGCTTGATAAGTCATGCCAATGTAAGGTCCATAATGGGCGTGAAACTACTGATAATACTTACCAGTAAATCACATCTACCCTGGCCAGGGATTTTAGTTATGGCCAATCGAGCATAGCGCAACATCAACCCCCAATACCGGGAGAGACGAATCACCTCTGATCGCTCATTGACTCCATGTAACTCGGGACTGTACCCAAAAACCACATGTTTGCATGACTCAGTAGAGCCATGGTAGGGTGGAAATCAAAGCACAGTGGGAGACACAGAAGACTCTATGACGATCTCGGGTCGACAGACTAACCTGTACCAGTGTCACCAGAGAACTGCTATTTGACGTGAGGTACAATACCATCTAGGAGTTCTCGACGAGTCCGTTCAATGTACCCAGTCTCCACTGAGCACCCGTATACCATCTTTGATGTCAAACACCAATGGATATGGGATCATCCATCGCCCATCATATGGGTCGAGAAGATATACGCTAGTTTACTTTGGAATATCGATGCCCCGTTTCAATATTCCCTTGACTAGGAACATTAAAGGATGAACTTATGGACTACCCATGCCCTACTAGTATGATCTGCATCATAATCCAAGAAGTCAAGTACGCATCCTAAGGGCTTTATCAACATGTAACAGAGAGACAGAAAGTATACATGTTAAGATAAAGAGCAACCAAATAGCGTACTATCATGTCGAGCAAGAAAGTCCTCCCTATATATGTCCCAGCATCCACTATAATATACATCTCATGTACAATAATGGCTTCTAGGGCATACATACAACTAACAGCTACGCCAAAGGAAAGCTCCACAGATGGCAAGACCCATAACCAAAGTTTCTCCACCTGCCGATCCACTAACATTATCGGCTGCTGGTGAACGCAAGATCGCGTCCCAATTAAATGGTCTGGTGCTAAATCATGTGAAAAGGTCATGAAGGTAATTGAGAAGTATCGACACAAGGAAAACGGGATGAATACTCAAAAATCTGGGTAGAAGTGCCAAATTATAGACAATGGTACTAACCCGCTGAAGGATTTCACAAGGACCAACAATCTGGGACTAAGCTTCCCAAAACTCAACACGTTATTTCATCGAAAAAATCCGTAGGAATACAAGATCGCCCACCGCGAACTCAAGTCTGCGACCACCACGGTCGGCATAAGACTTCTGTCTGCACTGGACTGCTCTCATCCTGACCAGATTCAACTAGATCTTCTCCGAATCCTCTCGACTAGCTGGGGTCCAAAAATCCTGCTCTCGCAGAGCCAGAAAACCAAACTTGCGATCGACACAACCTACCACACAAGGCCTAAAATTTCCCAATTGAAACGTCTCCTGATAACCATCATCATAAGAGAAATCCATCAATGGCAAGTGACGATCCCAACAGCCAACAAACAATTAGTACATACGTATAAGAATATCCTTTAGAGTCTGTATAGTCCGCTCTGTATGACCATCGGCCTACAGATGGAAAAGCGGAGCTAAAGCTCAACCAGTACCCAATGCTTCATGAAGCTTCTGCCAAAGACGGCTAGCGAACTGGGTGCCTTTATTGGATACAACGCATGAAGTAACTCTGTGCAAACGCACAACTTACCGAAGAACAACGAGCAAATTGAGCATAACCGGACAACAATCACCCGAGTAGAGCCATACCCTGTCTAGACCTGCGTAGACATCATAACGAAATTCATGGAGATCTGCTCCCATTCCGACTCTAGAATGGTAAAATGGTTGCATCTCTCCAGCCGGTCTCAATGCTTAACCTTAGCTCGCCAACAAGCCAAGCACCTCAAAACGAAATCTGAAACTTCACTCTTCAACCCTGCCCACCCGTAACTAACTCACAAGTCACGTTACATCTTGGTGGCACTTGGGGTGAACACAGAAAGATGACTGCTGTTCCTGCTCTAGGACCTCGCCTCTCTACCCATCAGTATCAGGTACACATAAACGTGTCCCTAAACGTAGCACACCCTGGTCATAAATCAAGAACTCTGAATCTTTACCCTGCCGAACATGTTCAGAATCTTAACCAACGAGCATCAACGGGCTGTGCCTCATGAAAATGATTAAGTAAAATTGGACGGGCGCGGACATGAGCAAGATGTCCCCTCAGTAGAGGCGAACTTAAGCTGTACTTAACGGTTGCACAAGAACTGTAAATCTTCATAAGACTGTCTCTGAACTGCGCACAACTGGAACAAACTACCCCCGAGCCTACGACTCAAAGCATCAGCTACCACAATCGCCTTGCCATGGGCAATAAAGTATCTCACAATCACAATCATTCACAAGCTCCATCCAACGGCGCTGTCTCGACTACAGATCCCACTGCAGGAAGATGAGCATTAAGCTCTGGTAGTCCGTGAAAATCTGACATGACTCTCTGCACAAGTTGTGTCTCCAAATCTCCAGCGCAAGACCACCGCGGCCATCTCCAGATCATAAGTGGGATAATCCTGCTCATACTTCCTCCAACTGTTGGGAAGCATAAACGATAACTCTATTATGCTACATCAGTACACAATCGAGTCACACTCGCGAAACATCACAATAAACAACAAAGTCGTCCGATCCAGAAAGCAAAAATAGAACTGGTGCAGTCGTTACCCGAGTCTTCAACTGCTGAAAACACCGCACGCATGCCTCAGTCTAAAAAAAAGGAACTCCCTTCCTCGTCAGTACGGTCAACGGTGCATCGATACTTAAGAAATCCTGCATGAAACGGCATTAAAAACCGGCTAAGCCCAAAAATCTGTGGACTACTGTCCCTGAACAGGTCTGGGCCAAAGCTGTACGGCCTCGATCCTCCTCGGGTCCATACGAATACCGTCTCCCGTAACCACACGACTTAGGAGTTCAACACAATCAAGCCTGAAGGAACACTCCGAGAATTTAGCAAACAGCCGGTGCTCTCCCAATATCTGCAAAGAAAACCCTCAAGTACTACTCATGTTCCTCACGACTCTTAGAATATACCGGAATGTCATCAATAACACAACAATCAACTGGTCGAGGAACGGCCTGAAGAAATCTGGTTCATCACATCCATGAATGCTGCTAGTGCATTGGTGAGTCCAACGACACCACCAAAAACTCAAAAAACCCGTAGCGCGCACAAAAGCAGTCTTCGGAATGTCATCACTCCGAACCCGTAACTAATGATGACCTGATCCAAAAAAAACTTAGAAAAATGTCCCGCACCCTGGAGCTGATCAAAGTAATTATCAATGCAGGGTAAAAGATACCTATCTGCACCGTAACTCGGTTCAATTGAATATCAATCAATACACAATCTCGAACTGACGTCCTTCTCCTTGACAAACAGAATAGGAGCTCCCCAAAGTGAAACACTCGGACGTACAAGTCCCCCCTACCCAGCAACTCTGCAGCAGATCCTTATGCTCCCTAAGCTCCGCCGGCTCATCTGGAACAACGCTGGAAAACTCTCGCACGATAGGAACCCGGTCCAATGAATCCACTGTAGCTCCGGTATCACGAATGAAAGCTAAGAATCCACGACGTCCACTTTTCAAAAGCCGACTAGCGTAAAAGGCTGAATTCAAGCTGTGAGGGGCGGCATCACTGTCCCCCTGCACAACAAGAACTGACTCGCTGGGAAAACAAAGCCTGACATTTTTCTCGTGGCAGTCCACAGACGCATAGCACGTACCTAACCAGTCCGTTCCCAGGAGAACGTCAAAGTCCAACATCTCTAGAAGAATCAATCGACGGATGAATCTTAATCTCCAAACCAACTGGCATACAACGAAACACGTGTTGCGCAAAAAAAGAATCGCTAACAGGAGTAAACACAACAAACGACAGATCTAGCATACACGACTCTCGGCCCAACCATGGCACAAAGTGTGTAGAACAAACGAGTGCATAGATCCTGAATTAAACAAACATATGCATCAAAAGACATACGAATTAAGAATACCTGAAAACTCTGCATTGGACGCCCGCGCGTCCCGATGAGTAGAAGCAAATGCTCGTGCCTGCCCTCTACCCGCAACTGGCTGTACTCCTCCTTTACCATCCCGTCCCTTCTGAATGAACCCTCCATGAGCACGACCTCTCTGAACATAAGTCTGACGCGGTGCCAAGGAACAATTTCTGACGAGGTGATGAAGGCTCCCGTATCGAAAACATCCCTTCGATGACTGCTGACCTTCCTTGGGATAAGAGCCAAACAACTGTCCTTGTCCTAAGCCTCTGCTACTCCCGCGACGTGCACGAAATCTGTCACGGCGACTAAGCCTCTGTCTCTGGGCTGGTACACCTGCACGAGCCCTCCTCTATCCTCAAACTCCTAAAGTCTCGGAAATACGCTCCTCATCTAATAGGGCTGCGTCCACTGGTGCTGTATACGTGACACAATGATGTGTGCTGATAGCAAGGAATAACTGGGTAACACGGGTGGCAACCTCCTGTTGCTGCGCTCGACTGGCCTCAACTAATGATCTCATCATCTGGGACAAGTCCTGCATATCTGCCTCTAGCATAGCGATACGATCTATCGAATGCGGATCAATCTTCTCCTGTGCAATGAGCGTACCGTCCTCGTTAGTCCTCGTCCCAAATAAGTCAATTCTGACCTCGGCCCTCTGAGCTCTCAAAGTCATCGGCGGCAAAAGGCTATTTATGGAAATAGGATTCGATAAGAACACGGAAATCGAATCACAAAGATGTATATAAACATGGAAGGAATTTCAAGCAATTAGTACATAGGTCACTTAGGCTGAGTACCGTATCGTAAGTATGCCGCGGACATACACAGACTACATTATTCTGCTTAAGCTACCTACTCTATCATACCAAGGTCATCCTACATTCCGAAAGGTAAAACCTAGCGCTCTGATACCAACTTTGTAACGACCTGAAATTTGGCACGTGATGGCCCTTAAACTACGCAACGTCTACAGGCGCAACGCAATTTAAGTAAGCCGAAAACCCAGCAATCTAAACCATCAAAAGTAGTAAGTGATAAGAACATTGTTAAAACTTTTGAAATCTAAAATTCAAATTCTTTAAAGTCCAACTATATTTCCTTTAAAATTTTGGCAGCACCTCCTTTGCAAAAACTAGCCCCAAAAAGGGTATATATAAAGATATAAGTAAAAGCATCCCCAAACGGGAGCAAATCCACGCCCAAAGGCGGAAAACATCCACCATAATAGATATACGACGCCGTAGCGAAAAAAAGACGATATAAATAAAAACTGCATAAAAGACCTCCATGTCACCAAATAATATACAATATCGTCCTCACATCACGTCTCTAAGTCAATACATGAAAGTAGTAGATGGAGAGTACTGGATACAACGAATATACAATGAGCAACATCGTATAACCACAAAACCCACCTATAGTAAAACTGCACCCAGTCAGCCGTAGCGGTATCCGCTGCAAAAGATGATACGATAGATGAAAGCCTTGTCGCGACTACCCTGAGGGAGTACCTGCAAAACACTGTAGCACAACGGGGATGAGTTGCCAACTCGTGAATAGTAAATAACATATGCATGTAATCTCAAGTATTCACGTACTGCGAAGGTCTATCACATGCAAGCTGATAGCAATAAATGGCAATATGTAATACAACAGTCATGAAAGGAACTCTATCAGGTACTAGTAATACATGAAGCAATGCATATCAATAAATTCGGAGTATGGAATAAAATATATCCTGTATGTCTCATGAAACCTGGATGTCTAACATCGACACCCGAAAACATCATGAAAACTAGTGTCTAATATCGACACATAAATACTCATCTATCAGGCGTCGTCACCATGGCTGGCCCTGATAGGTACATATCATACGCTACCGAAACCCGAATGCCCAGCTTCGACACTCAAAATTCCATGTATCCATACATACAAGACTCTAGTCCGTATCTCCGCGATCACCACCGAGTCCAATACTATCACCGGTAGGTAGGACTCCCCCACTAACTCATCGCCATCACCTGCGATCTTCTTGCCCCGCGGTACCTCCGGGCCCCCATCATGTACCGGCATACGGCCCACTCCACTCCTCGCAAGGGGTATATATCACAATCTCAGAATTGAGAAATCTCATGGTGGATGCATCGAAATATCATATCGAGAGAAACCGGGTTTTTCAAATAATGCATAATTTCATGAAACTACCACGGTCCTCAAATCCAGAAAACATCAAGTAATGAATATGTATATTTGCATAGATCATTATGATGATATATTATGTAGGTGTACATATATAACAGCGTCCCATACCACTGATATATAGTTATTTATAAATATATATATCAGCGTCCCATACCACTGATATATATACGCAGGAGTAAAACATCATAAGAAAACCATTTCTCAATGCGTAAATCAATGAAATATAATATATGCAACATGAAACGGTATTATGAGCATATAAAGGAAAAACCGCTATTTAACTGCAACAAGTTATTAAATATATCATGCGGTTCCTAATTTCTCCGAAATCAAACGCAACATCATATAAAGGTGAACATGTAGCTATAACCAGGTATGCGTAACCACGTCGGTATAGCAAGATATGTATATCTACATATCAATAATGAGGTAATACCCTCCAGGTATATGTGTAGCTATATCAAGATATACAGGTGTATATGTAAGTATGTATGCAAGATGTACATATAACTATGTCGCATATGCGTATATACCTATCTCTAATGGTACAATACCATATAGGTATATGTGTAGCTAGCATGTAGGCATGGTAAGGCATATGTGTAAGCATGTAAGTATAAAGGTATGCTATATGTCATATGCACAATGGAATATGAAGCAATGTCTCACTGTCCCTAACCAATACAATATCACATATGTATAGGTGTCAACTATATCTCGTATGTATATGGGTTGTGCGTGTCATAGCAATTATCGACGGAGTGTGTATAGCTTACAATTAGTGCTCGTGTAACATGAACCATCAATAATGGTGTTGTGTTTCATCAATACTATATCCATATGCAAATAGGAAAATGAGGTATGCAACAAGGTACACATCCACAATCAATGTCCATATACTTAATATCAAGAATCAAAACATTTAATCTAGCCAGACGCATAACGCCATGCGGGCGATTCCCCTGTAGATGTTAAATCTACTCACAAATAACCTTGGGCTAAGTAAATCCAACCACACGCTTTTCTTTCTTCGCAGCGTCCGAAGTCCCCGCCTGCGTCCCTAAGATCATAAACAACAATAACAAGTGTATATTAGCAATCGACCAGTAACACGTACAAACTACGTTGAACCGACGTACCAACTCCAAGCATACTCTCAAGTGTTCGTCTAGTGGCTAACGTGCATAGCGACACTACGAAACCAACCCAAGAGCCAAAGCTACACAAAGTACACGCACCGTGTCGGATAACGTAATACACGTATTCGTAACACAAGAAACTAGGAAAGTGATCTCAGATTTTGTATACAGTAAAAACAGTAAAATCTAGCAAGACCAAACACACTTAAATAACCCACCAAAATCCAAGCCCAAACTACGCCCAAGAACCGAGCTCACCGGAATTTACCTGAGTGTCACCGGCCAAATCTTAGGGGATGGGGTTCGTGCTTCAGGTGAAGGCACGGACTATCTACCGGTGATGTCTGGCGCTGCGGATATCCGGAGGATACCGACCGTTGTCGTGAGATTTGATGATTTGGGCCGATCCGGATTGACGGAGCCCGAGATATTGAGACTTTGAGACTTTGAGATATTGAGATATTGAGATATTCTGTCGATTTCACAGATGATGTTTCAATTTTATTATATAAGTTTTACTGATGATTTCTTTATATCATATTTTTCAAATTTCGTGGTGGATTTCCTCATTCATGATGCATTCATACATCAGATATATGATTCATTACTATTTAGTGACACTGACACGAGCACTGAGTATTGCATTTATGCATAGATTATTACACTGTCACTATTAGATGTCTAGTGTTATGTTAAGTACATTATTTTGACCTAGGAGATCGTCGTGCATACGATTTCTACCCGTAGATGTCTTCTACTCATGAGTTGGAAACTCACCCCTGTTATGCCAAATTTTCTTACAGGTTCAGATGTACAGGTTTCCTTGGCGGCATGTTGGCACAGCACTTTATTCAGGGTGATTGCTTGGTAGGTTGGTTCACTTGTTGTTAGTTATATGTATGCCCTAGAGGCCATTACTATACATAGGATGTATATTGTAGTGGATGCTGGGACATATATAGGGAGGACTTTCTTGCTCGACATGATAGTATGCTATCTGGTTGATCTTTACCTTAACGTGTACACTGATTGTCTCTCTGTTACATGTTGGTAAAGCCCTTAGGATCTGTACTTGACTACCTGGACTATGATGCGGATCATACTAGTGGGGACATGGTAGTCCATAAGTACATCCTTGAAAGTCCCTAGTCGTGGGTGTATCGAGACGGGGCATCGATATACCAGAGTAGACTAGCGTATACCTTCTCGACCCATACAGATGGGCGATGGATGATCCCATATCCATCGGTGTTTGACATCAGAGATGATATACGGGTGCTCAGTAGAGACTGGGTACACTGGACGGACTCGCCGAGAACTCCCAGATGGTATTATACCTCACGTCAGATGGCAGTTCTCTGGTGACACTGGTACAGAGTAGTCTGTTGAACCGAGATCGTCATAGAGTCTTGTGTGGTTCCCACTGTGCTTTGATTTCCATCTTACCACGTCCAAGAGGGCTTGCAAAATGGTGGTTTTTGGGTACAGTCCCGAGTCACATGGAGGCAATGAGCGATAGGAGGGGATTCGTCTCTCCCGGTATAGGGAGTTGATGTTGCGCTGTGTTCGATTGGCTATAACAGGAAATCCCTGGCCAGGGTTGCTGAGATTTACTGGTAAGTGTTACCAGTAGTTTCTCGAATTGTTATAGACCTCATATCGACACGACTTATCGAGCTATTGGGGTCTGACGTTTACCACCCCTAGGCGAGATATGCGACATATCAGACGATCAGACCGGACTGTACGGTAGTGTTACTGGTTGGATTCACAGGAGTATGAGCGGGCTTGCTCGTCGATCTTCTGATCGCTCAATACCCGGGTGGCCGTTATGTTTAGCAGACCGCTTGCGGCTTGTGGGTGCTTGATATGATCATCACCTGCTGCCGGCGTATTGATGAGTCTTTAGAGTCCTACACAGAGGTTTCCTGGCTCAAGCGAAACGAAATAGGAGCGCATATGAGATATGTGCGGGACCGAGAATAATGCGTGTATGTGATACCGTATTCCATTCTCGCGATGAATGTATCGAAAGGTTGTATGCGATATAACCTAGTTATCGAATCAAGGGTTGGTTCGATAAGCCGATACATAGAATACTAGTCGGTTATATGCGATATGACCGGATCGTTAAATCAAGTGTTGATTTAATGATTTAATGTATAATTATATATTTGATATATATTACTTTGCATTAACTAGTATTGGTTCACTTTAAATGGATTTACTCACTTGGTTTGTACACATTGTATATGTGATACACTTTTGTGCACAAGATTGTATCATATTTGATGATACTTGCTCTTTTGGGTTTCGCGGCCGTCTGTGATGATTGGGATGTGTTTTTTCTTCAGTTGTTTCTGTTGGTGTTTCTTGTGTGTTCTGGATGTTTTTAATATTTATTCCAGAGTTGTATTTTCTGGGTTGTATTGGGGACTCGGTGTATTCGATCGGACTGTCTAATTTTTGTCGGTGTGCTTTTCCGGGTATTTTTAGAATATGTTAAAAAGTTCGACCGAATCTAAATACCCAATTTTTCCCCTGTCGGGAAATTTCCAAGTGTTGGATTTTTCCGTAGTTTAATGACGTTCTAAGTAGTGCAAGTAACGCGATGGTCCCTCTAGAAGACAACAAACCTTAACTCGATTATGTGACTGTCTTGAACTGCCCTTTGAACCTTCGGGTTTGGGGCAGTACGGCGTGCCACATGTGAGGCGTTGGCTTGACCCTTCTACGGCTGAACCGTTGGTACTGAGGCACGAACTGAATGTTGTTAGACTTATTTCATGTGTTGATCTGTATTGGGAAAACTTGGGTGTTTGAATGTTCGATCGGAAAGTTTAACATTTTCTAATTATCTGGAATGTGATACAATAATTGGAATTCACAAGAAGTTATGAGATAACTGAATGAATGTTATAAATCTAGCGGTTTAGTCTCACTTGATCGGTTGCCACGGAATTTTGATGTGATCAAAAGTCCGTCGCAATCACGTAGCGTACGCGGATATTCGCCGGTAAACTTAATAGA
Source organism: Agapanthus africanus (assembly GCA_030015575.1). Taxonomy (NCBI): domain Eukaryota; kingdom Viridiplantae; phylum Streptophyta; class Magnoliopsida; order Asparagales; family Amaryllidaceae; genus Agapanthus; species Agapanthus africanus. Next base: position 191,693,379 of record CM057345.1, read on the forward strand.
CAGCCTCACTCCATAGCCCCGACCAAGTGACTGTAAGAGAACCCCGTCGCCGAAAGCATCCGTCCGGGTGCTCGCGGTAGCGGTGTTCCGCCTTGGTGCACTTCGTCGACGGTATCGGGGGTGCAGCCGTCTTCTAAAGTTTGCGACGAGTATTCGATCAGGATGTCGGGAATCTTGTTGAATTGCCCGACTTGATATTGAAAAGAGTTTTCGATTTTGAGACTAAAATGCAGGGTTTATAATTGTTAGGCATGTGATGTCTAAGAAATTCATTTGGTCAGGCATGTGATGTCTGAGGTGGTTGCGGATTCCAACTGTTGTAGTTTTACACTTTCTTTTCTGTGACCGTAAGTGTAATATGTGATATCGCCGGTTTCGTTGCTATATGTCAACGACAATTGGGATACGTATGTTTACTTAAGTTGATGACATGTGATGTTATGTGTTGCTGGATATGTTATATTGGATCGTCGTGTTTGAATAGCCGGGGGTTTTTGTGTGAGATGAGTGTTTTTCATTTTCATTCATGTAAAAACTTGTATGTAATATTCTTTTATTTGGGGCACTTCCAAGTAGAGGAAGATGTCACCTTTTGTATATTATTTACTTTTCCGCATTAGGATAGACCCAAGGAGGGGAGCACAAGTAACCGGGTTCTGGGGTCCAGTAGGAGACCAACTCGAGGAGTCGAGTCCGGGTCTCCTAACCCTAGAATTGGCAGGGTTGCTTGCCGCTCTCGTAGGGGTCTAGGGGTGTGGGATTGGCTATTCGTCACGACCGTGGAATCCGTGTTTTATACTGGCTCGTATTGAAAACACGGACGTCCTAGTATATCCAATGTTTCATATGTTTCTTCTGCTGCGATATCTGTGATGTGATCATGTGATGTTCTGTGATGGATATAGTATATAGTATATATGATATATTATATAGACGTTACTTATGTTTTACACCCGTGCTAGCCCTGCCCCGCTCTGCCGTTAGTTACCTAACCTAACGGTGCACGAGGGGACATCGAGGCGAATGCGGATGGCATAAGTGTACGTCGTATTTATCTGTGATGTTTAAGTAACTTAAATGATGGGACTTCATTAATATGATTAATGAAAGAAAATAAACCTAAGATGTTGTAGAATCGAATTTCAAAATAAAACAGGTAGCTACATTTCTTTCTTTGCACAGCGGTATATATGATATACCTTGCACCTTATTCGATGAGGAAAGGACCGAGATCCCTTCACCGGGAGTGACTCCTTTGGCAATAACTGGCAGATGCTACACACTCGGTTTGTCTTTTGATTGCTTTTAAGAGTTTTTGCTTTGCACAGTGATATATGTAATATATCCCGCACCTCATTCGACGAGGAAAGGACCGACGATCCCTTCACCGGGAGTGACTCCTTTAGCAAAAATAGAAAAGCCTCAAAAACACTCCATTTCAAAATTCATTCGATCCTACAACGATATCAAGTTCATTACGCAATGGGTTTTCAGAAAAACCTGTCGTAGCCCTCCGTCATTTCAGATAAGTAGTAGTTAGTATTCGTGCTGCGTTTGTTGGCCTTTGTCAAGGCGCAGTGTGCGGTTGCTAACTGGTGCTTATCTTCTTATGCATATGATGCAGATTGGATTAGGGTAGTCGTGCGACCTTGTCGGCCTTTGTCAAGGGCCGTGCGGGTGGGTTTAATTCAATCAGGAAATGACGGGTTGAACTTGACTAGCATCCTATGGTTTGTTGGCCTTTGTCAAGGTCATAGGAGGTTAGGGGCAAAATATTATCGGGAATTTCAAGTGTTGAAATTTGCAATGAGATTGCATACCTTCTATGAGATAGTTGGATCCCGATACCCGCTGCGAGTAAGAGTTACTCCTGGGAGAGTTTTATACATTACAATTAGCCGATCAAGTAGGTGTCTAGAAAGGTGTTAACGGGGTTACGCCTCTGGGAAAACGAGGTTTACATTAATTAGGTTCGTGCGAAAGCACGGGGGACCTCCCTCAAAGTACCGACACTGGCCTGGCTGAAAGATTGGCGAACTTGTAGTGTGTAATTAATCCCGGCTAGTCTTTCCTTTTAGGGTTTGAAGGAAGATTTGATAAAAAGCAGTGGGAGCAATCCTGATTAGATAAAATAATAACCAATCTATTCTTGCAAGAGCGCACGCTGAGTGTTTTCTTCTCTCTCTCTCCAGGTAGCGACCATATCACGCCTTAATCAAGATAATAATACGGATTACTGACCGAACCCGCTTGTTATACTGAGCTGGGGAACGTTGGTCCCGCTCCAACTTATAATTGTTATAAGACAGAGCAGGAATTTGGGGAATACCAGATTTCCCGTGCCGCCCAAACGAAGAGAGTGCATGCTGATGCATCATCTTCAGGTGTGTTCATTACAAAGAACTGTTTCTCTGTATCCTCTACGTCCTGGGTATGTGATACCAGATCAGGATCCCAGATATTTAATCTGTTACATAGGGCTACAGAAAGGTAGAGAACTGAGAACGGATGATAAGTTTCATGAGGTAGAAAACGGGGCAAGTGTTGCAGCCAAGTCTGTTGGTCACTATCACCCTGTATTATCAATACATTGATTCTGAACGAATGTTATTAGATACCGAACCTGATATACAAAATCATAACAGTCTCTTTATCAGTAAAGAAATGATAAAATTTTGTATTGTCGGATAATGTTTTGAACATTTCCTATATCAAAAGTTGATCGGCTCAGGCACGTTATCTAAAAGCATTTATGTTCTAAATCAAACTACAGTTCTTAGTATACGGAACACACACAAGAGGAAGAGTTCAGAAATGAACGAATCCTTCTTGAGGTATTGTAGACTAGGTCATATCAATGCGACCCGACTGGCTGAGTTACATTTAGATGCATATTTAAATCAGTTTGAATTTACATCTTGTGAAACTCGCCAGTCATGTCACAAAGATAAGATGACCACAGCTCTGTTTATTGGAAACAGAGAAAGAGTTAATGAACTCTTGGGATGATACATGTTGATGTATAAAGGTCCCCTGTCTACACATGCCAAGACGGGTTCCTTGTACTTCATTACATTCTCTGATAATCTCTCAAGATTCAGACATATGTTCCTGTTGAAACACAAGTCCGAACCTTTTGAGATATTCACAGAATATGATTTAGAAGTAGAGAACCAAAACACGGGTATAAGTATTATGTCCTTTGATGTGATCGAGGAGGAGAATACTTGAGCACGAAAATCCTGGATTATTCCAAAGGAGAATGAGATTCTCTCTCAGCATTACTCCTCCGTATACACCATAGCACGATGGTATATCGGGGCGGAGCAATCACACCCTATTTGATAAAGTGTGCTCTATGATGAGTACTACTGAGTTACCTATTTCCTTTTTGGGAAATATGCACTTGAGAAGCTGCATACCTATTGAATTAGGTTCCAATCTAATCAGTTGCCTACCATTTCATATGTGATATAGAAAGGGAAGAGTCCATATCTTAAGTTAGTTAAGATTTGGGGTTGTCCGGCCTATGTCTAAAAGCAAAATCCGGACAAGCTCGAGGCAAGATCTGTTATGTAGAACTGGAAAAGTTCCAGCTATACAAACTACAGAAGATGATCTGATAAAACCAAAGGATTCAATAGTTACCAACGAACCTCAGCCTCTCCGCCGATCTAGTAGGGTTCCTCACCCACCTGAGAGATACTTATGTTTCTCTATGACAGTGGGAGCGAGGAATGCATCATGAGATGATGACCCAACTAGCTTCGAGCTGGCCATCAAGAGTGGGACTCTGTAAGAATGGCTGGATGCTTAGTGATCTGAGATGGAATCCTTATACACTAACAAAGTATGGACTTTGGTTGCTATATCTGAAGGGTTAAATCCCCATCAGGAGCAAGTAAATCTTGAGAAGATTACTTGGTGTACATGGAAAAGTTGAGACTTTCAAAGCTAGACTTGTTAAAGGTTTGCATCATTGACCAGATATGGATCATGACGAAACCTTTTCTAAGTGGCTATGCTTAAGTCCATCCAGATCCTACTTTCCACGGCTACAAACCATGACTACGATATCTGGTGGTTGGGTGCCATGACTCCTTTTCTAAATGATGTTTTAGAAGAGAACGTCTATAAGTACACAGCCAGATGGCTTCGTAGACAGTGGGAGCAGCGGAAACGTGTGCAAGATGTTTTATAGGATAAAGCAGGCATCGCGGAGTTGGAACGTCTGTTTTGATGAATTAGTCAAAGAAGTTGACATCATCAAAATGGTAGATGAACCTTGTATAAACAAAAAGGTAGTAGGGAGTATGGTGACGATCCTCGTAGAGTACGTGGATGACATACTCTTGATAGGGAAGGAGTTTCCTATGCTACGCTCGATCAATCTCCGCTTATCACAATGACTCTCCGCATAGGATCAAAGTGATACCTACTAAATCCTGGATTTTGGATCTATGAGATAGATCTAAATGGATGTTAGGCTACTCACTAATTGTAGTGAGATGGTAACAGTTGATCCTGGGAAGAATCACTGGAAGTGTTCCAGGGTGATAATGACGACTGAGTGTCAGTCACAGGCATTGTCTTTACCCTCAGTAAAGGGACGATATGTTGGAGGAGTTCCAAGCTAGATACCGTGACATACTAGACGATAAAAGCAGGATACATCGCTACTTAAGATGCTACCCTAGAGGCTGTTTGGGTGTATATTGGTTCATGAGATGAACTATGTTCCTCCCATTGTGTGACAATGGAGTTGTGGCTTATGCCAAGGAACGCAGGTCCCATCAGTGATCCAGACATATTCTAAGGCAGTATCACCTGATCATGGAGATAGTTGATCTCCAGGGAGATCGAGGTTAGGAGAGTAGACTCAGAGGACAACACAGCGGATCCACTCACAAAGGCCTGTTCCCAGAGAGAGACTTTTATGGGATGGTTGAGTATGAGATACTGCAACCACTGCTATCAGATGGCCCTAGTGCAAGTGGGAGATTGTTAGTTATATGTATGCCCTAGAGGCCATTACTATACATAGGATGTATATTGTAGTGGATGCTGGGACATATATAGGGAGGACTTTCTTGCTCGACATGATAGTATGCTATCTGGTTGATCTTTACCTTAACGTGTACACTGATTGTCTCTCTGTTACATGTTGGTAAAGCCCTTAGGATCTGTACTTGACTACCTGGACTATGATGCGGATCATACTAGTAGGGACATGGTAGTCCATAAGTACATCCTTGAAAGTCCCTAGTCGTGGGTGTATCGAGACAGGGCATCGATATACCAGAGTAGACTAGCGTATACCTTCTCGACCCATACAGATGGGCGATGGATGATCCCATATCCATCGGTGTTTGACATCAGAGATGATATACGGGTGCTCAGTAGAGACTGGGTACACTGGACGGACTCGCTGAGAACTCCCAGATGGTATTATACCTCACGTCAGATGGCAGTTCTCTGGTGACACAGGTACAGAGTAGTCTGTTGACCCGAGATCGTCATAGAGTCTTGTGTGGTTCCCACTATGCTTTGATTTCCATCTTACCACGTCCAAGAGGGCGTGCAAAACGGTGGTTTTTGGGTACAGTCCCGAGTCACATGGAGGCAATGAGCGATAGGAGGGGATTCGTCTCTCCCGGTATAGGGAGTTGATGTTGCGCTGTGTTCGATTGGCTATAACAGGAAATCCCTGGCCAGAGTTGCTGAGATTTACTGGTATGTGTTACCAGTAGTTTCTCGAATTGTTATAGACCTCATATCGACACGACTTATCGAGCTATTGGGGTCTGACGTTTACCACCCCTAGGCGAGATATGCGACATATCAGACGATCAGACCGGACTGTACGGTAGTGTTACTGGTTGGATTCACAGGAGTATGAGCGGGCTTGCTCGTCGATCTTCTGATCGCTCAATACCCGGGTGGCCGTTACGTTTAGCAGACCGCTTGCGGCTTGTGGGTGCTTGATATGATCATCACCTGCTGCCGGCGTATTGACGAGTCTTTAGAGTCCTACACAGAGGTTTCCTGACTCAAGCGAAACGAAATAGGAGCGCATATGAGATATGTGCGGGACCGAGAATAATGCGTGTATGTGATACCGTATTCCATTCTCGCGATGAATGTATCGAAAGGTTGTATGCGATATAACCTAGTTATCGAATCAAGGGTTGGTTCGATAAGCCGATACATAGAATACTAGTCGGTTATATGCGATATGACCGGATCGTTAAATCAAGTGTTGATTTAATGATTTAATGTATAATTATATATTTGATATATTACTTTGCATTAACTAGTATTGGTTCACTTTAAATGGATTTACTCACTTGGTTTGTACACATTGTATATGTGATATATTTTTGTGCACAAGATTGTATCATATTTGATGATACTTGCTCTTTTGGGTTTGTGTAAAGATTAAACCATGTTTAGTGAATGGTTAGGGTTTCTTTTCTCTTATTTATTTATCCATTTATTATTGTTTTGGAAAAGATAAAGAGAAAAAGAAATGGTGGCTTAGTTTGTCTTTTCTTTGAAGCTTCTTGAAGCTTTGAAAAGTCTACCATTCTTGTCTCTTCTTTAACCCTAACCACTCTTCTAAACCTTGGTTAAATCTCTACACTAAACCATGGTTGAAGTTATGATAAGTATTCTTTTTATTTTCGTTTTTAATTAACTTATCATATCTTCTTCTTCTTCTTCATCTTCTTCAACAAAAGAGAAAGCTTGCTACTCCAATGGCAAGTGATGAAAACTAGTAAGAAATCCAAAACTAAAGTCTACCCACTTCCTATTTCTTCATCCTCTACCTCTTGCCAAGTTGTATAGGGTGTTTACTTCCCAAGATTTCAAAGCTTGGTGAAGTTGGAGCTTGTTCTTGTGATGCTTCGACGTAGATCATCTTCGGCATGGACATCGACGACCTAGCTCGCCTTTTCTCCGACGAAGCCGACGCTAGAGCCCGGGAATTCATTTGGACAGCGAGGGGACTTCGTTGCGGAGCTATGGAGGTGGAGCACTGGATCTACAAAGGTTGTATTTCCGTATTCTTATAGTTAAGTGTTAACTAGTTTTCCTTTTCGCCTAGAAATCTAGCCAACGATCCGTTCTAGGGTTTCTCGGCACCGTTAAAATTTGAAATTGGCATGGTTGATGCCTTGTGAGACCTCTAGTGTGTGCCTAGGAACCCTACACTTGTATCGTGACCGCCGTTGTACTCCTATTTATTTTAGTTGTATCTAGTAAGCTCCATCAACCAGACATGTATTATTCGGTAGATTTAGAAAACCAGTTGTTTTTCTTTCGACCTTAGAGTCGCGCTTGTATTATTATGGTTTTCTGGTGGATTTTGGTTTTCCTCTGAGTTTTGTTCCTCGCCCTTTGGCGTTTTATATTATTTTTCTTGCGTGGTTGTTTCCGCCAATTGGCGTAGAGCTAACTCCCGCTTGGGAATGCCTTTACTATTGCTTCTGTATATATTTCTTGTTTGTACTCGTTTGGGGCCAGTTTTTACAAAGGAGACTCTGCCGAAATTTTTTAGAAAATTTGACGTTGCTTTTAAACTTGTTTTCCTACACTTCTTCTTTTAAATGGTTTATATTTCTGGGCTTCGGCTTGCTTAGATTACGTTACGCCTCTTGACGTTTCGTAATTTATGTGCCGGTCACGTTCCGTACTTTCGGGTCGTGACAAAGTTGGTATTGGAGCGTTATGTTTTACCTTCTAATGTAGGATGACCCTTGGTTAATAGAGTAGGTGACTAAAGTAGAGTGACGTACTGTGGGTATGTTCCGCGACATACTTACGATACGCTACTCCGCTTAAGGAGCCTTAGGATGTACATTTCTTTGCACCGTATTTCTATTCGTTCCTTTGATCTACCTTCGTCGATACCGGATGGTGGTTTCTGTTACCACGGTCGTATGGGCAGAGAGAGCTGCGACTAGAGTTATGGTCAGCATGAGCATTTAGATATGTCGTTGACTACGTTTTCTTGTGGACGCGAGCGTTTGATATTTGCATAGAGTGATCGGGCCACTGCTAGAGACCGGCTAGAACATGATGACCGTTAGTGTATCGTCTGTTCATGAGGATCGAGGCACTGTCTAGCATGAGGACGAAAGGTATTCACATGACTTCTAGGCGAAGTTAAAAGGTTTGAACGAATGTCAGAAACCCATTTTCCTAAGTTTAAAGTATTCGGAAGAACATGCAGGTAATTCTATGGACCCTCTAGAAGAATGAAACCCTAACTCGACATAATGACCATGAGAACGCCTTTGAACCTTAGGGTTTGCGGCAATTCCGCGGTGCCATTAGTGAGGCTTGGGTTTGCCCTTCTACGGATGGTCCGCAGGTGTTGTGGCATGCACTGGATATTTTTAAACTGTACTCGAGTGTTAAGCTCTTGGGGGATTTTGGGACTTTGATGAATCAATCGAAAAGTTTAACGTAGTACGGTTATCTTGTGATGGGATACACTACTTGGTAGACTCTAGATATGAGTATAGCAGTTTGTAGCGCCGTTCATACAGCTATGAAGAGACGAGTTCGAATCAGTCGACACCAGAGGAAAGAGGGGCACATTGACGTCGGTGTTACGATTTGCGATTTGGTGATTTGAATTTCAAATTTCCATTGTTTGGATTTTGGTATTTTGAGAATTTCGTTTTATTATTGGTATTTCCAACGTGCATATTCATTGCACTCGATTAATGTTCTATATATCAGTGGTATTGATGTTCGTTTTGTGCATACCCATTGCACTTGATTTGATTTTATATATTTTGAGAGATTGATTTGATTTCGTGTATATGGGTTGCACATGATTTTGGGCTTATGCTTTCTGTATAGTTTTAATGCATTGTCCGTACTTCGATTTGGTTTTGTGCACACTGATGCATGCGGTATACTTGATTTTGATTCGGTGTATGTCGTATACCACTAATTTTTATTTTGATATTCGATTTATGTTTTCGTGCACCATGTGCACTTGATCGAGATTCTTGCGCACACTTGGCACGCTTGATGCGATTTTGTGCACAACAGATGCACTAAATCGGGATTTGTGCAGATTAGATGCACCTGATATTATTGTCGTGCACGCCCGTTGAACTTGACAACATGTTTTTGGTGCACACCCATTGCACTCAATTTTGTTTCTGTGCGTATTCGTGGCTTCTGTATTAGATTTCAATTTTCGTGTGCACCGGACGCACGTGGTACTTTGTATACTGGATTTGAGATTGGTTTCATTTTGAGCAGTGCGTTTTTATGATATTTACTATTTTGTTTAGTAACCGAGCAGGACTGTTCTGAGAACAGTACCAAAGGTGTTTTTGCATGCATTGATAGTTACCGAAGGGATTTCCAAAATAGAGCTATAGTCTCAATATTTTCTTATGTGTCTGAGATGACACGAAATATTTTTCAAAGGAAATAGTTCTAAATTATTTTCAAAAGGCGGGACGTGTAACAATATATATATATATATATATATATATATATATATATATACGTATAACCATTTTCCTTAAATGAACATCCGCTACTTGTGCCGTGATACGTGCATCACATGGCGATTTGAAAAGGGTTTTGCATGCATTTCTTTTTGGATGTTTGAATGATTTTACTACGATGCGCACTTTATACAAGTTATAGGTTTGATGGATATCATGTTGGTTTTCATATTTGATTTTGACATTGTATTTTCATCATAACTTCGATGATTGCGTGACGTTTGACGGAGTCTTACTTTTGAGTATGTACTTGTTTTTCATGCGCATGCATTGCGTTAAAGTGTGTTTTAAGTATTAATGATTTCAGAGCCCCGACGATTTGAGTACCGTTGTAACATTTCAGAAAAATAAAATATTTTTTTGGGGAATTTTTATAATTAAATAATAAATACAACGAATATTTTAATATGGCGGTATAATTAAATACCGATAAATTGGAAAAAATTTGGAAAATTATAGAAATTACTGAAATAAGGATGTTTTTGTAAGTCTACGTTGCTCACCCCGGTTCTTACGGGGAGGCGGAAACGGCAAAAAACAATTTTTTGGCGCAAAGGCAACATAGACTAAAAGAAGGATCTTTGCTAAACTACAAACTAGCAAACTAAATGAGGTGCTATCTACTATGCCATAAAGATTATACCTCACGATACCGGTCCTTCGGGTCTTCTCTCCGCTGTCCTGCTCGTCCATCCAAGCTCCGAGGATCGATTCGGATCTTGATCACCTCCGCGGCCTTTTTGAGTCGAAGACGATCCACCCGAGAGTTGTGCTCCGAGCTCCACCTTGAGCCGAGGCAACTAGGGCAAAAAGATCGCTAGTCTTAATGTCCTAGGTAGTGTAGAAGAGATACATGGATGTTTTTGTCAACTAGGATCCTTTTTCTCTCAACACATGAGATCAAAGGAAATTTTCAAGAGGAGGAAGATGAAGCTAGCAACCATGGAGCTTTCTCTTTTTCTTTTCAAGAGAGAGAATGAGAAATGAATTATGAGCTAAAGAAAATGAACCATGGTTGCAATAATACACAAACATCATCTTTACTAATCCTTTCATGATAAAGTTGATGGCTACATTTGAATTTGTTGGATATAGTGCCCTCAGAGTCAATTATTGGATCAAAGGCACGTGATTGCAATGATTGAGGGAGGACCTATGCCGGGAGGACAGTCTTACTCAAGATGATAGTATGCTATCTGGTTTATCTTTATCATCGTATACTGCTTTAGGTGACCTGACAGGTCGCTATTACACGGTGATAGAGCCCCTAGGATTCTTGCTTGACTGCCAGCAGTATGAGGGCGATCATATACGTGTGAACTGGCAGTCTATAAGCACATCCTTAAATGGTCCCTAGTCGTGGGAGTTTCGAGACAGGGCATCGATACTCCAGAGTAGACTAGTGTATACAGTCGAGACCCCGACGAGGGGCGGTGGCCGGTCTCACAAGCCACTGGTATCATTAGGTTCACCTAAGATGTATACAGGTGCGCATAGGGTTATGAGTACACCGGGCAGGACTCGCCGGTATAGGTCTCCTAGGCACACTAATGAAGTCTCACAAGTGATCAAACATGCCCAATTCAAAAATTTCATGTGCCTACAAACCCTAATACGGATCGTTAACTAGATAATGAGGCGATGCAAGCAAGTAAATAACTTTATTGCTAAAGGAAAGTAACTACAACCTTTGTAGATCCGGTCCTCCACTTCCTTAGCTCCGCATAGACGTCTCTCCACTGTACAAATCGAAATCCTAGACTCTTGCGATGGTTTCATCGGAGAAAAGATCGGGCTAGGTCGCCGACTTCGATGCCGAAGATGATCTACGTCGAGGCAACTCAAGATCAAGCTCCAACTTCACCAAGCCATGAAACTTGTGAAGAAAACACCCTATACTACTTGGAAAGTGGTAGAGGATGAAGAAATAGGAAGTGGGTTCACTTTAGAATTGGATTTCTCACTCTTTTTCTCAAGTTGCCATTAAAGGATGCAAGCTTTCTTCTTTGTTGAAGATGAAGAAGAAGAAGAAAGAATATGATGAGTATTCTTCAAAATAGAAAATAAAATGAATACTTATCATATAGCAACCATGGTTAAGTGTAGAGACTAAACTAGGGTTAGGTTGAATGGTTAGGTAAAGGAAAAGAACAAGAATGGTCAAGCTTTCAACACTTTAAGAAGTTTCAACAAAACAACAAAATAAGCCACCATACTTTTTATATTTTCAAAATGAATAAATAAATAAACTAAATAATCAAGAAAAGATGATAAAACCCTAACCATTTACTTAACCAAGGTTTAAGTCTTACACAAACCCAAGTTAGCATGTATCATCAAACATGATACAAACAAGTGCACAAAAGTATATCACATATACAACTTGTGTGTTTCAAGTGAGAAAATCCATTTAAAATGAACCAATACTAGTTAATGTAAAGTAATATATCAAATATATAATTATACATTAAATCATTAAATCAACACTTGATTCAATGATCCGGTCATATCGCATATAACCGACTAATACCCAATGTATCGGCTTATCGAATCAATCCTTGATTCGATAACTAGGTTATATCGCATACAACCAATCGATACATTCATCGCGAGAATAGAATACGATATCACATACACGCATTATTCTCTGTCCCGAACATATCTCATATGCGCTCCTATTTCGTTTCGCTTGAGCCAGGAAACCTCTGTGTAGGACTCTAAAGACTCGTCAATACGCCGGCAGCAGGTGATGATCATATCAAACACCCACAAGTCGCAAGCGGTCTGCTAAACGTAAAGGCCACCCGGGTATTGAGCAATCAGAAGATCGACGAGCAAGCCCGCTCACACACCTGTGAATCCAACCAGTAACACTTACCGTACAGTCCGGTCTGTTCGTCTGATATGTCGCATATCTCGCCTAGGGGTGGTAAACGTCAGACCCCAATAGCTCGATAAGTCATGCTGACGTGAGGTCCTTAACAATCGTGAAACTACTGATAACTCTTACCAGTATATCACTGCAACCCTGGCCAGGGATTTCCTATTATGGCCAGTCGTGCATAGCGCAACATCAAACCCCAATACCGGGAGAGACGAATCCCCTCTTATCGCTCATTGCCTCCATGTGAATCGGGACTGTACCCAAAAACCACCTGTTTGCACGACTCAGTAGAGCCGTGGTAGGGTGGAAATCAAAGCACAGTAGGAGACACACAAGACTCTATGACGATCTCGGGTCAACAGACTAAGCTGTACCAGTGTCACCAGAGAACTGCCATTCGACGTGAGGTATAATACCATCTGGGAGTTCTCGGCGCGTCCGTTCAGTGTACCCAGTCTCCACTGAGCACCCGCATACCATCTCTGATGTCAAACACCAATTGATATGGGATCATCCATCGCCCATCACATGGGTCGAGAAGATATACGCTAGTCTACTCTGGAATATCGATGCCCTGTCTCGATATTCCCACGACTAGGAACATTGAAGGATGTACTCATGGACTATCCAGGCCCCACTAGTATGATCTGCATCATAGTCCCGGAAGTCGAGTACACATCCTAAGGGTTTTATCAACATGTAATCAGAGTGACAGAGAGTATACATGTTAAGATAAAGAGCAACCAGATAGCGTACTATCATGTCGAGCAAGAAAGTCCTACCTATATATGTCCCAGCATCTACTACAATATACATCCAATGTACAGTAATGGCCTCTAGGGCATACATATAACTAACAATCTCCCACTTGCACTAGGGCCATCTGTAGCAGTAGTTGTAGTATCTAATACTCAACTATCCCCTAAAAGTCTCTCTTTGGGAAAAGGCCTTCGTAAGTGGATCCGCCGTGTTGTCCTCTGAGTCTACTCTCCTAACCTCGATCACCCTGGAGATCAACCATCTCCATGATCAGTGATCAGGTGATACTGCCTCAGAATATGTCTGGGTCACTGATGGGATCGGGGTTCCTTGGCCAAAGCCACACTTCCATTGTCATACAATGGTAGGAATCTAGTTCATCTTATGAACCAATATACACCCAAACTGCCTCTTTGGTAGTATCTTTAATAGCGATGTTACCAGCCTTTATCGTCTAGTTTGCCACGGTATCTAGCTTGGAACACTTCCAACATACCGTCTCTCCACTGAGGGTAAAGACAATGCCTGCGACTGACATTCAGTCGTCCTTATCACCCTGGAACCTTTCTAGTGATTCACCTTTATCCTATTTGGAGAATCCATGTGATAAGCGGAGATTGACCGAGCGAAGTATAGGAAACTCTTTTCCTATCAAGAGTATGTTGTCCATGTACAATACGAGGATGACTACCTTACTCTCTACTACCTTTTTGTATATACAAGGTTCGTCTACCATTTTGATGAAGTCAAACACTTTGACTATCACATCAAAACAGACGTTCCAACTCCGCGATGCCTCCTTTATTCTGTAAAGCAACTTGCACACGTTTCCGCTGTTCCCACTGTTTACGAAGCCCTCTGGCTGTGTTCTTATAGACGTTCTCTTCTAAATCACTATTTAGAAAAGTAGTCATGGCACCCAACCACCAGATATCGTAGTCATGGTATGTAGCAATGGCAAGTAGGATCTGGATGGACTTGAGTATAGTCCCTAGAAAAGGTTTCATCATTATCCACACCTGGTTGATGACTAAAACCTTTAACAAGTCTAGCTTTGAAAGTCTCAACTTTTCCATCTACACCAAGTAATCTTCTCAAGATATACTTGCTCCTGATGGAGATTTAACCCTTCAGATATAGCAGCTAAAGTCCATACTTTGCTGGTGTACATGGATTCCATCTCAGATCGCTAAGCATCCAGCCATTCTTACAGAGTCCCTACTCTTGATGACCTGCTCGAATCTAGTTGGGTCATCATCTCATGATGCAGTCCTCGCTCCCACTGTCATCGAGAAACCGAAGTATCTCACAGGCAGGTGAGGAACCCTACCAGATCGGCGGAGAGGCTTGAGGGTCGTTGGGGACTATAGAATCCTTTGGTCCAGTCAAATCAGCTGCAGTTTCGTATAGCTGGAACCTTTCCAGTTCTACAGAACTGACCTTGCCTCGATTTTGTCCGGATTTTGCTTTTGACATAGGCCGGACAATCCCAAATCTTAACTTATTTAAGAGATAGGCTCTTCCCATACCATATCTTATATGGAGTGGTAGGCACTGATTTGATTCGAACCCTATTCAATAGGTATGCAACTTCATAAGTGCATAACTCCCTAAAAGGAAATAGAAAACTCAGTAGTACTCATCATAGAGCGCACCATATCATATAGGGTGTGATTGCTCCGCCCCGATATACCATCGTGCTATGGTGTATACGGAGGAGTAATGCTGAGAAAGAATCTCATTCTCTTTTAGAATAGTCCAGGAATTCTATGCACAATTATTCTCCTCCCTGATCTCATCATAGGATATAATACTTATACCCGTATTGGTTCTCTACTTCTAGCTTATATTCTGTGAATATCTCAAAAGGTTCGGACTTGTGTTTCAACAAGAACATATATCTGAATCTTGAGAGATTATCAGAGAACGTAATGAAGTATAAAGAACCAGTCCTGGCATGTGTAGACAGGAGACCTTACATACATCATCATGTATCAGTCCCAAGAGTTCATTAACTCTTTCTCTGTTTCCAATAAACAGGGCTATGGTCATCTAATCTTTGTGACATGACTGGCAAGTTTCACAAGATGTTAATTCAAACCGATTTAAATATGCATCTAAAATGTAACTTCCGCCAGTCGGGTCGCAATAATATGACCTAGTCTACAATGCCTCAAGAAGGATTCGTTCATTTCTGAACTCTTCCTCTTGTGTGTGTTCTGTATTCTAGGAACCGTAGTTTGATTTAGAACATCAATGCTTTTAGATAACATGCCTGAACCGATCAACTTTTGATATAGGAAATGTTCAAAACATTATCCAACAATACAAAATTATATCCTTTCTTTACTAATAAAGAGGCTGATATGATTTTGTATATCAGGTTCGGTATCTAATAACATTCGTTCAGAATCAATGTATTGGTAATACAGGGTGACAGTGACCAACAGACTTGGCTGAAACACTTGCCCCGTTTTCTGTCTCATGAAACTTATCACCCGTTCTCAGTTTTCTACCTTTCTGTAGCCCTATGTAACAGATTACATATCTGGGATCCTGATTCGGTATCAAATACCCAGGATGCAGAGGATACTGAGAAACAGTTCTTTGTAACGAACACACCCGAAGAAGATGCATCATATGCACTTTCTTCGTTTGGGCGGCATAGGGATTCTGGTATTCCCCTATTTCCTACTCTGTCTTATAACAATTATAAGTTGGAGCGGGACCAACGTTCCCCAGCTCAGTATAACAAGCGGGTTCGGTCAATACATCCATATTATTATCTTGATTAAGGCATGATATGGTCGCTACCTGGAGAGAGAGAGAGAAGAAAACACTCTGCGTGCGCTCTTGCAAGATTAGATTAGTTATATATTTTATCTAATCAGGAGTACTGTCCTAATCCTAGGAGCACTCGCAATGCGAAAGAAGGTGAAGATAAAAGACAACCGAATAAACCTTATTCCTATTTCTCCTGGACCAGAATCCATCCCCGAACTGGAACAAGTTCCTTTCGAGTTCGTATATAACCATACGATGGAGTATCCAATAAACTGTGGATCTTCGTAGTGATACGGAGTGTCCTGGAGAAATACAAAGGTGATTTAGGATTGGCGAAGAAATACTTGGTTTGGTCGTGAATATCAGTCGCAATTTACTTTGCCTTCTTACTAATCCCTTGTTTTGTCTTAATCTTAATACCTTCTGCACACCGATTAGGCTAATTGGTTTTCTTCATTCCCTACCGGTCGGCACCAGCCTAAGGTTTGGAAGAAGACTATCCAATTTGCGTAATAGGTGGACTATCTCCTAAACCAAGGAGTACTCACAACTTGAGAAAAGGTAAAAGGGAAAAGACAACTGAATAATCCTATCCGTTTTCTCCAGAACCGGAAACCATCCTCGAATCCCTTCGAGTTCGTATCTAACCATACGATGGTTTTGTCCAATGGAAGTGGACGTTTGTAGTAATACGGGGTGTCCTGGAGAAAAGGGTAAAAGTAGGAGTGGCAATGAGGTCTGCAACTCTGATAATCCAAAAGCCAGTGTTAAGAAGGTTCGGTCAACTTGGTCACTGAGTCATAGTCTTAGGGTCGGGTCAATGGTCGCTGCCAAAGAGAGAGAGAAAAGAAACACTCAGCGTGCACGCTACCCTAGATCAGAATGGTTATCACTTTATCTAATCTGGAAACCTCCCACTGTACCTCAAATTCTCCTCCAAACCTGAAAGAAGAATTAGTCGGGGTCACCCGAGGAGTAAACCAACTCATCAGTGTGAATCGGGATCCAACTATCATCGCATGATAACCTGACGGAATCTGCTCACGGTATCACACTCCAGAAGGTATGCGCATATCTGGCAAGTTTCAGTTCTTTTGAAACTCCCGATGTGGATTTTTACCCCATGCTCTTATGACCTTGACTTTGGCCAACAAATCATAAGTCACATGTCAAGTTCTGCCCGTCATTCTCCAGGTTAATTTGAGCCCACCCGTACAAGCCCTTGACTTTGGCCAACAAGGCTATACGACTGCCCCAAACCAACGCATCTATCTATGCTGCATATGAATAACCAACAGCTACCAAACACTGTGCCTTGACTTTGGCCAACAAACACAGCTTGAATACTATTGACTACCCATATGAAATGGCGGAGGGCTACGAATGGTTTCTGGCGAAAACTTTTAACGTAATGAACTTGATATCGTTGAAGGAACGGATAGCTTTTTAGAAAATATAGTGACGAAAACCTTTACTAAAGAGGTCACTCCCGGTGAAGGGATCTCGGCTCTTTCCCCGTAGAATGGGGTGCAGGATATTCCAAATGAACACCACGATGCAAAGCAAAAGTAATCGGCTATAGTGAAGTTAAAGCCCTGACGCAAACTTCTGTCCAAGGGGTCACTCCCGGTGAAGGGATCTCGGCCCTTGCCTCGTCGACTGAGGAGCAGGATATTCCAAATGAATACCACAATGCAAAACAAAAGTGAACGTCCTTGCAATAACAGCTTTTTGAAAAGTGTTCCAACAACATCAGAATAGGTTTGTTTTACTTGCATTGATCCGAATCAACGCAGTCCCATCAATTGATCACACCACAAAGAACGAAAATATACTGACGTACGTATATGCCATCCGCATTCGCCACTGGGTCCCGTCATCACCCGTTAGGTTAGCTAACTAACGGCAGAGCGGGGACTGGACTAGCGCGGATGAAAAACATATACAACATCTACTAATATATATACCAATATATTATATTCGCTCAACGCGTGATAAAAATGCAACATCACAGAAATGTACAGCATCACAGAACAATACAGATATCTGGGATCCCCGGGTTTCACAGAGCCACTACTGAAAACCCGACGTTCCCCTGGTCGTGTGGATAGCCTGTGCAATGAAATCCTATACCCTCTACGAGTGCGGCGAATAGCCAGCCAATCCTGGAGTGAAGCCCCCTCCGTCCCAATGCCATGAGATGCGGGCTTGTTGCCTTCTAGAACCCGGCTATCCGTGCACCCCTCCGCGGGGTAACCCTAGTACAGAAAGTAAAATATACATACAACGGGTACATCGACCGCAACCTGGTCGTGCCCCAAAATAATAATACAAACAGGCAGTGACGGCAGTCCACATGTCGGACGCTCATACCGCAATATCAAATGTACATAATACAACAACACTGTACTAGCATTGCATCCAGGCTATCCCCCACGACCGATCCGCAACATCACAGCAAAACACAGAACATCAACGTGAAAATCACGTTCGCAAATTCGTCTAACCGGGCTATAGCAGTTAGACTGGATTTACC
The DNA here is from genome assembly GCA_030015575.1 of Agapanthus africanus. NCBI lineage: Eukaryota > Viridiplantae > Streptophyta > Magnoliopsida > Asparagales > Amaryllidaceae > Agapanthus > Agapanthus africanus. The sequence continues at coordinate 191,711,881 of CM057345.1, forward strand.
GATCAAGTGACATTCACGGTCGCAGATATAATGTAAATACTGTGAAAAATGTGTTTAAAATATCCGATCGATCAAAAATTAACAAGTGGGCCCCCAAGCAATACTGTAGCACTCACAGAAAATCTGGGCCCAATATTAATATTCCAAAACCCATAATTACAGTCCAGAAGCCCACTGGAGAATTTCGAAGCATTGATCCCACCAACCTGCGGCGGAACCACGGCAACAAGGGGGGTTTTGCCGCGGTTCCGCGCTCGAGCTGAGGGATCATTGTCTCGAATTTTCCCAAAATTCTTAGAACTCCCTTCACATCATTCTGAGACAACCTGAAAAATTTTTAGACTTCAAAAAATTTCGACAGAAACTGATGTGAAGGAAAAATACGGTTTTTGGAAATTTTTATCGATCGGAAATGCAAACACATCAAACGAAGCTAGACGAAGTTAATGGCGAGGCTCTGATACCACTGTAAGTGCACGGCGGTGCCCCGGTCGTCAATCCGACGGCCAAATGCGGAAACGGTGATAAACTTTAATTTTGCGAACTTTGCAAACCGGCACCACCGCGTACTAAACCCCGGATCGGGCCATTAAACTTGTCCTAGCAAACTAACAAGATAGGGAAGGGATATACCGAGTGATCCGAGTCCTCCGGTCTTCTCGTCATCGTCCCGATCTCTTGCGGAAACTCCGGTCGTCGCCTCCTCGCCGGAAGGGCACCACATCGCCTGCATCTTTTACGGGCTCCCGCCTCTATACCGAGGCAACTCGGGCATGAAGCTGGCAAGTCGACATGCCCAAGATATGCTGTAGAATATGTGTAGTGTAGAGGCTATGTCTCACTTTGGGGTTATGTTGCCTTTGAAAGATGATGGAGGAATCAAGAAGAAAAATGGTGCTTGCATTTTTCTAGCATCAAATGAGATCAAGAATGCCACAAGCTCAAAAATGAAATTCTCTCATCCTCTCTCCAAGAAGTGGCCGGCCCTTTTTTGATATGAGGAAATGGTGGAGGGCAAAAACAAATCATGAAGGGAGGTGAGTGTAGGATGAAGCAAGAGGTGACCACATCATAAACATCATCATGATAAAAGCACATCCAAACCATACCCTTTCTAATCTCATTAAATGCAAGTGATGGTGCAAAAGAAATGAAGCTATCATAATCAAAGCATTTGCAAGAAACCCCTCCACAATGTGTTATTTGCAAACTTGCAAATAACCCCCTCCATCGGAAAAGTCCGGCCGGGAAAGAACAAAGGAAAACCGGCTGGAACGGAAAGCAAACTGGCAACTCCAGAAAACTGGTCCCGTAATAAATTACAGGAAAACCCCGATACTGTGCATACACACCCGCATCTGTATTCCGTCCGGATACAAATGCAAAGAGACAAAATCTACACTGTACTAAACTAGGATCCGGCTTAAACCAAAGCCGGCTAGTAATGTTCGTCCGATCCTGATCCGTGCAATACCGCACGTATCAGATCGAACCCTGCCATATCTCCATACGGCCTCTACAGCGTTTCGCCCGAAAGCTGAGTAACAGAAAGTGTGGTGGACTCTAAAGACTCGTCAATACTATTGCTGTGGATTTAACCACTAGCTCGTCAGAGGTATAAGCCAATACGTAACGGGCTACCAGCTATTGACTAAAAGGGACGTCGATGAACGAACTCATCCTGACACCCTACTGAGCCTGTCAGTGACAATATCCGTACAGTCCGGTCCGTTCGTCTATGGCATCGCATGTCGGGCCTAGGGGGTGGGTAAAAGTCAGACCCCCAAAAGCGGTACAAGTCGTGTCGGAGTGTAGCCCAGAACACCCTGAGATACTACTGGAATACCTACCAGTAAATCTCCTGCCTTGGCCAAGGACTTCGTGTAATGGCTCTCCTAGACACAGCGCGACCTCACCCCCAATACCGGGAGAGACGAACCCCCGAAGATCCGCTCACTGCCTCCATGTGGCTCGGGAATGTACCCAACTAAAACCTGTTTGCACGACTCCTTTGAGCCGTGGTAGGGTAGTAATCAAAGCACAGTGGGAACTCACACGAGACAAATGACGATCCCCAGGTCGATGAACTAACCTGTACACATGTCACCTGGGAACTGCTATCTGACGTCAGGTATAAGACCAACTAGCATGTTCCCGGCGAGTCCTGTCCGGTGTACTCATAACCAAATGAGCACCTGTATACATCTTAGGTGAACCAACTGACACCAGTGGCCTGTGAGACCGGCCACCGCCCTTCGTCGGGGTCTCGACTGTATACACTAGTCTACTCTGGAGAATCGATGCCCTGTCTCGAAACTCCCACGACTAGGGACCTTTTAAGGATGTGCTTATAGACCCCAGCTCCCACTTATATGATCGCCCTCATACTGCTGGCAGTCAAGCAAGAATCCTAGGGGCTCTATCAACGTGCAATAGCGACCTGTCAGGTCACCTAAAGCAGTACACGATGATAAAGGTAAACCGGATAGCAAACTATCATCTCGAGTAAGACTGTCGTACCGGGATAGGTCCTCCCTCAATCATTGCAATCACGTGCCTGTGATCCAATAATTGACTCTGAGGGCACTATCTCCAACAATCTCCCACTTGCACTCAAGGCTAATTATTGCGATGTCGCATACTCACAGCCCGTGTGATACCGAACACCCAACTCCTCTACTAGTCAGTCTCACAAAGCTCATTTGCGAGACTATTGCGTTCGAGGAATAGCCTCAGCGAGTGGATCCGCTCTGATGTTTCTTTCTATGTCTCTCTATATCTCAAGTTCGCGGAGAAAACCATCTCCCGAAATGAGCAATACCTGTCTTAGAGTGTCTGGATGTCTGATGGGACCGAGCTCATAAATGAACTCCAAATCCAAACTTCTTAGACTGTATTGTCAACTGAACTTAATCAGTATCCTGCGCCATGTCACCCTCAGTATTTCCTTGGATCACCTGTCCAGAATACTGCCCCTCGTCAGAAGGAAAACTATAACTCTGACAACCTCCTTGTCGTCCATGTCACCTTGGAAGCCTGGAATGATAACTGTCTCCCAAATGAGGCTGTCGTTATCATATCCCTAGAACATCCACTTATGTTCTAAAACTGTTTCCGATTGTTTCTCCAGGATTGGATCAATGTCAACTTATTGCATCTAGTACAAGAACAACATCTGGTGTGGTACTCGACATCTCATGATTGACTCAATTGCCTAAGCAAGTGATCTGCCAATCATGCATATCCCTCTCTACTTTAGTCTATAAGACACCTTTAGAGAGGGTGACTCCATCACCTGCAGGTACACTACCATGCCAGGAGTCGTCCATTCTAAATACTCTTAGAATGCTGTCAAGGTACCCTGATTGGAAAACTACCCAAATCTAGATCTAAAAACCATAGATCCAGTAACCAGTATTCTGATATAATGTCCAAGTCCTTTGTGGAGAAACCACTGTATGACGACCAAAGTATAACCGATCGTAGTATAGGAGTTTATTTTCCTACTCTGTGTATGTCATCCAAATACCAGGATATCACACCCTACTACCTTCTCAACAGATCCATCCCCTATCGTGATGATGTCAAACCTATGACTATCACATCAGAAATAGATGATCTATCTTCACTACATCTGCTTTAGTCTATAAATAGACATAAGCCTGATGTCCACCAATGCTTCCGCTGCTCCCACTGACTACGACAACCCTCTGGCAGAGTCATATAGATGTGCACTTCTAAAGCTAGTTTAGAACGACGCTATACTCATCCTCCTGCCGGGTCTCGCAGCCTGGAACAACAACAATGGCAAGTGTGGGTAAACAAGAACTTCCCTGTCACCGTCCTTGAGGCTACCGGGGTACCTCTCGGGTGCCTGAAGTTACCCACCTTATCTGCGGAGTGGCCAATGGAATGTCAAAATAGATTGAATCTTTAGGTTCCTTATCAAATCTTCAGTAATCGTTTGCGGTTCTGGAATCACTTCCAGTTCTACCATACTCCCACTACTGTTTTCTGAAAAATCCATTTTTATTAAAACTGTGGCGAGTCTAGAACAATATCACTATTGATCTTTCTTATGGTAGAAAATCAACCCTCGTCATAGCCTGGGTCAACCCACAAACAGCCATTACAGAAACGTGCCTTGAGTTATCCAGAGTCTGGTTTTAATCATAAGCCGGACAACTCCCCGTACCTTAACAATGTTAAGATATGAACTGTACTATATCCAATATAGAACCAGAGACACTGATTTAATTGAACCAGATTCAAATCATGCAGCTATCTCCAGTGCATGTCAACTAAATGGAGAGAGGCCGATCAGCGTTACTCAACTTAGGAATGCTTCCAATTATGAGTAACCTGAAAGAGAAGCTATTTCTCTTTATCATTACTATCAACTGAATACCATACACAAGTATCTACATCTTCGATCACTTTGAAGAATCCCGATACTTGCTACACTTGGTTCTCTACTCTATTCAAATACTTATAACTCCTCAAAACTTAGACCCTGTGTTTCTACGAAACACATGTCTAAGAACTAGAGAAGTTAAAAGTAAACAGAATATAGTATGAGGATGAACCCCTCTGTCCTAATGGACACTGGACAATATACAATACTCTGTATAAGTCCGGTGAGTCTAACAACTCTTTCACTGTGTGTCCTAGGTTGAAAACTGTACTTATGGTTAAGAAGAATTACACTGCTGTTTGATGCTCCTTACCTAACCATCCACTGATATAGGTAAATGTCATCGACATAATATCAAAAGGTATATCTCACTCTATGAAAATAGACGTACAGATACATCAATTTGAAATTGGTGCACAACAGCAGATATTCAAAACCAAATATTTGCCGACCGGCAAATAGCCCAGATGATCTCCTCAAATATCACCGATTACAACGAATCCCGATATAATGAGGATGATCACCCAATTCCCAATAACTTACTCCCACTCATCATCTGTAAAACCATACAGATGTGAGAATCAAAAATGGTAAATACATACCCTGGAGCAAGTGTCTAATCGGGAAATCAGTTTTCTTTTAACAGTACACAGTAGAACTGAAACATTGAAATGTTTCGATGGGGTATCCTGGTATTCCTAGTAATGCCTCTACCATTATCCAGATTCACAACTATAACCGTATAATTCTTTGCCACCTCTCCAAATCCCTTTATATGTCTTTAGTCGTTACCTTCTGCACACCTCTTAGGCCAAATGGTTTTCTTCCTTCCCTACCGTTCGGCACCAGCCTATGGTTTGGAAGAAGACTATCCAATAAGCATAATGGGTGTACTGTCCTAATCCTAGGAGCACTCGTAATGCGAAAGAAGGTGAAGATAAAAGACAACCGAATAAACCTTATTCCTATTTCTCCTGGACCAGAATCCATCCCCGAACTGGAACAAGTTCCTTTCGAGTTCGTATATAACCATACGATGGAGTATCCAATAAACTGTGGATCTTCGTAGTGATACGGAGTGTCCTGGAGAAATACAAAGGTGATTTAGGATTGGTGAAGAAATACTTGGTTTGGTCGTGAATATCAGTCGCAATTTACTTTGCCTTCTTACTAATCCCTTGTTTTGTCTTAATCTTAATACCTTCTGCACACCGATTAGGCTAATTGGTTTTCTTCATTCCCTACCGGTCGGCACCAGCCTAAGGTTTGGAAGAAGACTATCCAATTTGCGTAATAGGTGTACTATCTCCTAAACCAAGGAGTACTCACAACTTGAGAAAAGGTAAAAGGGAAAAGACAACTGAATAATCCTATCCGTTTTCTCCAGAACCGGAAACCATCCTCGAATCCCTTCGAGTTCGTATCTAACCATACGATGGTTTTGTCCAATGGAAGTGGACGTTCGTAGTAATACGGGGTGTCCTGGAGAAAAGGGTAAAACTAGGAGTGGCAATGAGGTCTGCAACTCTGATAATCCAAAAGCCAGTGTTAAGAAGGTTCGGTCAACTTGGTCACTGAGTCATAGTCTTAGGGTCGGGTCAATGGTCGCTGCCAGAGAGAGAGAGAAAAGAAACACTCAGCGTGCACTCTACCCTAGATCATAATGGTTATCACTTTATCTAATCTGGAAACCTCCCACTGTACCTCAAATTCTCTTCGAAACCTGAAAGAAGAATTAGTCGGGGTCACCTGAGGAGTAAACCAACTCATCAATGGGAATCGGGATCCAACTATCATCGCATGATAACGTGACGGAATCCGCTCACGGTATCACACTCTAGAAGGTATGCGCATATCTGGCAAGTTTCAGTTCTTTTGAAACTCCCGATGTGGATTTTTACCCCATGCTCTTATGACCTTGACTTTGGCCAACAAATCATAAGTCACATGTCAAGTTCTGCCCGTCATTCTCCAGGTTAATTTGAGCCCACCCGTACAAGCCCTTGACTTTGGCCAACAAGGCTATACGACTGCCCCAAACCAACGCATCTATCTATGCTGCATATGAATAACCAACAGCTACCAAACACTGTGCCTTGACTTTGGCCAACAAACACAGCTTGAATACTATTGACTACCCATATGAAACGACGGAGGGCTACGAATGGTTTCTGGCGAAAACTTTTTACGTAATGAACTTGATATCGTTGAAGGAACGGATAGCTTTTTAGAAAATATAGTGACGAAAACCTTTACTAAAGAGGTCACTCCCGGTGAAGGGATCTCGGCTCTTTCCCCGTAGAATGGGGTGCAGGATATTCCAAATGAACACCACGATGCAAAGCAAAAGTAATCGGCTATAGTGAAGTTAAAGCCCTGACGCAAACTTCTGTCCAAGGGGTCACTCCCGGTGAAGGGATCTCGGCCCTTGCCTCGTCGACTGAGGAGCAGGATATTCCAAATGAATACCACGATGCAAAACAAAAGTGAACGTCCTTGCAATAACAGCTTTTTGAAAAGTGTTCCAACAACATCAGAATAGGTTTGTTTTACTTGCATTGATCCGAATCAACGCAGTCCCATCAATTGATCACACCACAAAGAACGAAAATATACTGACGTACGTATATGCCATCCGCATTCGCCACTGGGTCCCGTCATCACCCGTTAGGTTAGCTAACTAACGGCAGAGCGGGGACTGGACTAGCGCGGATGAAAAACATATACAACATCTACTAATATATATACCAATATATTATATTCGCTCAACGCATGATAAAAATGCAACATCACAGAAATGTACAGCATCACAGAACAATACAGATATCTGGGATCCCCGGGTTTCACAGAGCCACTACTGAAAACCCGACGTTCCCCTGGTCGTGTGGATAGCCTGTGCAATGAAATCCTATACCCCCTACGAGTGCGGCGAATAGCCAGCCAATCCTGGAGTGAAGCCCCCTCCGTCCCAATGCCATGAGATGCGGGCTTGTTGCCTTCTAGAACCCGGCTATCCGTGCACCCCTCCGCGGGGTAACCCTAGTACAGAAAGTAAAATATACATACAACGGGTACATCGACCGCAACCTGGTCGTGCCCCAAAATAATAATACAAACAGGCAGTGACGGCAGTCCACATGTCGGACGCTCACCCCGCAATATCAAATGTACATAATACAACAACACTGTACTAGCATTGCATCCAGGCTATCCCCCACGACCGATCCGCAACATCACAGCAAAACACAGAACATCAACGTGAAAATCACGTTCGCAAATCCGTCTAACCGGGCTATAGCAGTTAGACTGGATTTACCGATCAAGTGACATTCACGGTCGCAGATATAATGTAAATACTGTGAAAAATGTGTTTAAAATATCCGATCGATCAAAAATTAACAAGTGGGCCCCCAAGCAATACTGTAGCACTCACAGAAAATCTGGGCCCAATATTAATATTCCAAAACCCATAATTACAGCCCAGAAGCCCACTGGAGAATTTCGAAGCATTGATCCCACCAACCTGCGGCGGAACCGCGGCAACAAGGGGGGTTTTGCCGCGGTTCCGCGCTCGAGCTGAGGGATCATTGTCTCGAATTTTCCCAGAGTTCTTAGAACTCCCTGCACATCATTCTGAGACAACCTGAAAAATTTTTAGACTTCAAAAAATTTCGACAGAAACTGATGTGAAGGAAAAATACGGTTTTTGGAAATTTTTGTCGATCGGAAATGCAAACACATCAAACGAAGCTAGACGAAGTTAATGGCGAGGCTCTGATACCACTGTAAGTGAACGGCGGCGCCCCGGTCGTCAATCCGACGGCCAAATGCGGAAACGGTGATAAACTTTAATTTTGCGAACTTTGCAAACCGGCACCACCGCGCACTAAACCCCGGATCGGGCCATTAAACTTGTCCTAGCAAACTAACAAGATAGGGAAGAGATATACCGAGTGATCCGAGTCCTCCGGTCTTCTCGTCATCGTCCCGATCTCTTGCGGAAACTCCGGTCGTCGCCTCCTCGCCGGAAGGGCACCACATCGCCTGCATCTTTTACGGGCTCCCGCCTCTATACCGAGGAAACTCGGGCATGAAGCTGGCAAGTCGACATGCCCAAGATATGCTGTAGAATATGTGTAGTGTAGAGGCTATGTCTCACTTTGGGGTTATGTTGCCTTTGAAAGATGATGGAGGAATCAAGAAGAAAAATGGTGCTTGCATTTTTCTAGCATCAAATGAGATCAAGAATGCCACAATCTCAAAAATGAAATTCTCTCATCCTCTCTCCAAGAAGTGGCCGGCCCTTTTTTGATATGAGGAAATGGTGGAGGGCAAAAACAAATCATGAAGGGAGGTGAGTGTAGGATGAAGCAAGAGGTGGCCACATCATAAACATCATCATGATAAAAGCACATCCAAACCATACCCTTTCTAATCACATTAAATGCAAGTGATGGTGCAAAAGAAATGAAGCTATCATAATCAAAGCATTTGCAAGAAACCCCTCCATAATGTGTTATTTGCAAACTTGCAAATAACCCCCTCCATCGGAAAAGTCCGGCCGGGAAAGAACAAAGGAAAACCGGCCGGAACGGAAAGCAAACTGGCAACTCCAGAAAACTGGTCCCGTAATAAATTACAGGAAAACCCCGATACTGTGCATACACACCCGCATCTGTATTCCGTCCGGATACAAATGCAAAGAGACAAAATCTACACTGTACTAAACTAGGATCCGGCTTAAACCAAAGCCGGCTAGTAATGTTCGTCCGATCCTGATCCGTGCAATACCGCACGTATCAGATCGAACCCTACCATATCTCCATACGGCCTCTACAGCGTTTCGCCCGAAAGCTGAGTAACTGAAAGTGTGGTGGACTCTAAAGACTCGTCAATACTATTGCTGTGGATTTAACCACTAGCTCGTCAGAGGTATAAGCCAATACGTAACGGGCTACCAGCTATTGACTAAAAGGGACGTCGATGAGCGAACTCATCCTGACACCCTACTGAGCCTGTCAGTGACAATATCCGTACAGTCCGGTCCGTTCGTCTATGAGCATCGCATGTCGGGCCTAGGGGGTGGGTAAAAGTCAGACCCCCAAAAGCGGTACAAGTCGTGTCGGAGTGTAGCCCAGAACACCCTGAGATACTACTGGAATACCTACCAGTAAATCTCCTGCCTTGGCCAAGGACTTCGTGTAATCGCTCTCCTAGACACAGCGCGACCTCACCCCCAATACCGGGAGAGACGAACCCCCGAAGATCCGCTCACTGCCTCCATGTGGCTCGGGACTGTACCCAACTAAAACCTGTTTGCACGACTCCTTTGAGCCGTGGTAGGGTAGTAATCAAAGCACAGTGGGAACTCACACGAGACAAATGACGATCCCCAGGTCGATGAACTAACCTGTACACATGTCACCTGGGAACTGCTATCTGACGTCAGGTATAAGACCAACTAGCATGTTCCCGGCGAGTCCTGTCCGGTGTACTCATAACCCAATGAGCACCTGTATACATCTTAGGTGAACCAACTGACACCAGTGGCCTGTGAGACCGGCCACCGCCCCTCGTCGGGGTCTCGACTGTATACACTAGTCTACTCTGGAGAATCGATGCCCTGTCTCGAAACTCCCACGACTAGGGACCTTTTAAGGATGTGCTTATAGACCCCAGCTCCCACTTATATGATCGCCCTCATACTGCTGGCAGTCAAGCAAGAATCCTAGGGGCTCTATCAACGTGCAATAGCGACCTGTCAGGTCACCTAAAGCAGTACACGATGATAAAGGTAAACCAGATAGCAAACTATCATCTCGAGTAAGACTGTCGTACTGGGATAGGTCCTCCCTCAATCATTGCAATCACGTGCCTGTGATCCAATTATTGACTCTGAGGGCACTATCTCCAACAGGAGTAACCCCGTTGACACCTTTGTAGACACCTACTTGATCGGCTAATTGTAAAGAGAAAAATTCCCCCAGGAGTAACAATTACTCGCAGTGGGTATCGGGATCCAACTATTACATAGAAGGTATGCAATCTCATTGCAAATTTCAACACTTGAAACTCCCGATAATGGTTTTCACCCCTAGCACCTATGACCTTGGCTAAGATCAACAAATCATAGGTACTAGTCAAGTTCTACCCGTCATTTCGTGATTAATTAGACCCACCCACATGACCCTTGGCTAAGGTCAACAAAACCACGTGACTGTCCTAACTAATCGCATCACATGCTGTGTAGGAAGACATCACTTAGCTACCGCACACTACGCCTCGGCTATGGTCGACAAACGTAGCACGAATACTAAGTACTCTACTTCCTAAAATGACGGAGGGTTGCGAATGGTTTTTAAGAAAATCTTTAACGCTTTGAACTTGATCTCGTTGAGGAATCAAATGGTTTTTAAATGGAATGTCTTTGAAGCTTTTCTAGTTTTGCTAAAGGGGTCACTCCCGGTGAAGGGATCGTCGGCCCTTTCCTGGTCGAATGAGGTGCGGGATATATCATATATATCACTGTGCAAAGAGGAAACTATAGAAGCGATCAAAAGACAAACCGAGGGTTGTAGCATCTGCCAGTTATTGCTAAAGGAGTCACTCCCGGTGAAGGGATCTCGGTCCTTTCCTCATCGAATAAGGTGCAGGATGTTCTACAAGGAACACCTCGATGCAAAGCAAGAACTGTAGCTACCTGTTTTTATTTTGAAATTCGATTCCACAACATCAATTAGGTTTAATTTCTTTCATTAATCTCATTAATGAATATCCCATCATTTAAGTCCACCTAAACATCACAGATAAATATAACGTACGCTTATGCCATCTGCATTCGCCTCGATGTCCCGTCTGCACCGTTAGGTTAGGTAACTGATGCCAGAACGAGGCAGGGCTAGCGCGGGAGTAAAACATAAGCAACGTCTATATAATATATCATATATACTATATACCATATCTATCTGAACAAATTACATGATCGCATCACAGATAACGCAGCAAAAAATATCATATGAAATATTGGATATACTAGGACGTCCGTGTTTTTAATACGAGCCAGTATAAAACACGGATTCCACGGTCGTGATGAATAGCCAATCCCACACCCCTAGACCCCTACGAGAGCGGCAAGAAACCCTACCAATTCTAGGGTTAGGAGACCCGGACTCGACTCCTCGAGTTGGTCTCCCACTGGACCCTAGAACCCGGTTACTTGTGCCCTCCTCCTTGGGTCTATCCTAGTGCAGAAAAGTAAATAATATACAAATGGTGACATCATCCGCAACCTGGAAGTGCCCCAATAAAAGAATATTACATACATGTTTTTACATGAATGAAAATGAAAAACACTCGTCTCACATAAAAAAAACCGGCTATTCAAACACGACGATCCAATATAACATATCCAGCAACACATAACATCACATGTCATCAACGTAAGTAAATATGCGCATCCCAATTGTCGTTGACATATAGCAACGAAACCGGCGATATCACATATTACACTTACGGTCACAGAAAAGAAAGTGTAAAACTACAACAGTTGGAATCCGCAACCTCTTTAGACATCGCATGCCTAATCAAATGAAATACTTAGACATCGCATGCCTAACAATTATAAACACCACATTTTAGTCTTATTATCGAAAACTCTTGTCAATATCAAGTCGGGCAATTCAACAAGATTCCCGACATCATGATCGAATGCTCGTCGCAAACTTTAGTAGGCGGCCGCACCCCTGATACCGTCAACGAAGTGCACCAAGGCGGAACACCGCTGCCGCGAGCACCCAAACGGATGCTTTCGGCGACGGGGTTCTTCTACAGTCACTTGGTCGGGGCTATGGAGTGAGGCTGTCTATTAAGTTTACCCGGCGAGTATCCGCGTACACTACGTGATTGCGACGGACTTTTGATCGCATCAAAATTCCGTGGCAACCGATCAAGTGAGACTAAAGTGCTATGTTTAGAACATTCATTCAGTTATCTCATAACTATTTGTGAATTCCAAATATTGTATCACATTCCGGATAAATAGAAAATATTAAACTTTCCGATCGAACAATCAAACACCCAAGTTTTCCCGAAACAGATCAACACATGAAACAAGTTTAAAAACATCCAGTTCATGCCTCAGTACCAACGGTCCAGCCGTAGAAGGGTCAAGCCAACGCTTCACATGTGGCACGCCGTACTGCCCCAAACCCTAAGGTTCAGAGGGCAGTTCAAGACGGTCACAAAATCGAGTTAAGGTTTGTTGTCTTCTAGAGGGACCATTGCGTTACTTGAACTACTTGGAACGTCATTAAACTATGGAAAAATCCAACAATTGGAAATTTCCCGGCAGGGGAAAAAGTGGGTATTTATATCTGGTCGAACATTTTAACATATTCAAAAAAATATCCGGAAAAACACAGACAAAGTTTGATAATCCGATCGAATCTACGAACTCCTAATACAACCCAGAATATTCAACTCTTGAATAAATATTAAAAATTCCCAGAAAATCCAGAACCAAAATATAGGAATTACTGTGTAAAATTCATTGAACAAGGAGACCGTACGGCCGCGGAACCGCCGCACGAGCCATGCTCGTGCCGCGGAACCGCGGCGGTTTAATGGATTTAGGAGCTCCGTTTTGCACCATAATTCTTAGATCTTCCTGCTAATTTTTTTAAGAATTTTTAATCTGGAAAAAACCACGATTTCAAAAAATGTACAGAGAGCATTTTGGGGTTAGGGTTTTGGTTCGATCGGACTTCTAACTCCGTCTACGCATCGCCTAAGGCTCTAACTAGGCTCTGATACCACTATAGGGCTCCTAGGCACACTAATGAAGTCTCACAAGTGATCAAACATGCCCAATTCAAAAATTTCATGTGCCTACAAACCCTAATACGGATCGTTAACTAGATAATGAGGCGATGCAAGCAAGTAAATAACTTTATTGCTAAAGGAAAGTAACTACAACCTTTGTAGATCCGGTCCTCCACTTCCTTAGCTCCGCATAGATGTCTCTCCGCTGTACAAATCGAAATCCTAGACTCTTGCGATGGTTTCATCGGAGAAAAGATCGGGCTAGGTCGCCGACTTCGATGCCGAAGATGATCTACGTCGAGGCAACTCAAGATCAAGCTCCAACTTCACCAAGCCATGTAACTTGTGAAGAAAACACCCTATACTACTTGGCAAGTGGTAGAGGATGAAGAAATAGGAAGTGGGTTCACTTTAGAATTGTATTTCTCACTCTTTTTCTCAAGTTGCCATTAAAGGATGCAAGCTTTCTTCTTTGTTGAAGATGAAGAAGAAGAAGAAAGAATATGATGAGTATTCTTCAAAATAGAAAATAAAATGAATACTTATCATATAGCAACCATGGTTAAGTGTAGAGACTAAACTAGGGTTAGTTTGAATGGTTAGGTAAAGGAAAAGAACAAAAATGGTCAAGCTTTCAACACTTCAAGAAGTTTCAACAAAACAATAAAATAGGCCACCATTCTTTTTATCTTTTCAAAATGAATAAATAAATAAACTAAATAATCAAAAAAAGATGATAAAACCCTAACCATTTACTTAACCAAGGTTTAAGTCTTACACAAACCCAAGTTAGCATGTATCATCAAACATGACACAAACAAGTACACAAAAGTATATCACATATACAACTTGTGTGTTTCAAGTGAGAAAATCCATTTAAAATGAACCAATACTAGTTAATGTAAAGTAATATATCAAATATATAATTATACATTAAATCATTAAATCAACACTTGATTCAATGATCTGGTCATATCGCATATAACCGACTAATATCCAATTTATCGGCTTATCGAATCAATCCTTGATTTGATAACTAGGTTATATCGCATACAACCAATCGATACATTCATCGCGAGAATGGAATACGATATCACATACACGTATTATTCTCGGTCCCGCACATATCTCATATGCGCTCCTATTTCGTTTCGCTTGAGCCAGGAAACCTCTGTGTAGGACTCTAAAGACTCGTCAATACGCCGGCAGCAGGTGATCATCATATGAAACACCCACAAGTCACAAGCGGTCTGCTAAACATAACGGACACCAGGGTATTGAGCGATCAGAAGATCGCCGAGCAAGCCCTCTCACACTCCTGTGAATCCAACTAGTAACACTTACCGTACAGTCCGGTCTGTTCGTCTGATATGTCGCATATCTCGCCTAGGGGTGGTAAACGTCAGACCCCAATAGCTCGATAAGTCATGCCGACGTGAGGTCCATAACAATCGTGAAACTACTGATAACTCTTACCAGTATATCACTGCTACCCTGGCCAGGGATTTCCTGTTATGGCCACTCGTGCATAGCGCAACATCAAACCCAAATACCGGGAGAGATGAATCCCCTCCTATCGCTCATTGCATCCATGTGAATCGGGACTGTACCCAAAAACCACCTGTTTGCACGACTCAGTAGAGCCGTGGTAGGGTGGAAATCAAACCACAGTGGGAGACACACAAGACTCTATGACGATCTCGGGTCAACAGACTAAGCTGTACCAGTGTCACCAGAGAACTGCCATCTGACGTGAGGTATAATACCATCTGGGAGTTCTCGGCGAGTCCGTTCAGTGTACCCAGTCTCCACTGAGCACCCGCATACCATCTCTGATGTCAAACACCAATGGATATGGGATCATCCATCGCCCATCACATGTGTCGAGAAGATATACGCTAGTCTACTTTGGAATATCGATGCCCCGTCTCGATATTCCCACGACAAGGAACATTGAAGGATGTACTCATGGACTATCCAGGCCCCACTAGTATGATCTGCATCATAGTCCCGGAAGTCGAGTGCACATCCTAAGGGTTTTATCAACATGTAATCAGAGAGACAAAGAGTATACATGTTAAGATAAATAGCAACCAGATAGCGTACTATCATGTCGAGCAAGAAAGTCCTACCTATATATGTCCCAGCATCCACTACAATATACATCCAATGTACAGTAATGGCCTCTAAGGCATACATATAACTAATAGCCGGGAACCTGCTAGTTGGGATTATACCAGACGTCAGATAGCAGTTCCCTGGTGACATATGTACAGATTAGTTCATCGACCTGAGGATCGTCATTTGTCTCGTGTGAGTTCCCACTGTACTTTGATTACTACCCTACCACGCTCAAAGGAGACGTGCAAACAGGTTTTAGTTGGGTACAGTCCCGAGCCACATGGAGGCAGTGAGCGGATCTTCAGGTGTTCGTCTCTCCCGGTATTGGGGGTGAGGTCGCGCTGTGTCTAGGAGAGCCATTACACAAAGCGCTCAGCCGAGGCAGGAGATTTACTGGTAGATATTCCAGTAGTATCTCAGGGTGTTCTGGGCTACACTCCGACACGACTTGTACCGCTTTTGGGGGTCTGACTTTTACCAACCCCCTAGGCCCTCCATGCGATGCTCATAGACGAACGGACCGGACTGTACGGATATTGTCACTGACAGGCTCAGTAGGGTGTCAGGATGAGTTCGCTCATCGACGTCCTTTTTGGTCAATAGCTGGTAGCCCGTCACGTATGGCTAATACCTCTGACGTGCTAGTGGTTAAACCCACAGCCATAATATTGACGAGTCTTTAGAGTCCCCCACACACAGTTACTCCAGTTTCGGGAGAAACGCTGTAGAGGCCGTATGGAGATATTGTAGGTTCGATCAGATACGTGCGGTATTGCACGGATCATGATCGGACGGAAAATACTAGCGGGCTTTGGTTTAAGCCGGATCCTAGTATTGCACAGTGTAGATTTTGTCTCAGTGCATTTGTATTCGGTCGGAATACAAATGCGGGTATGTATATACAGTAGCGGGGTTTTCCTGTAATTTATTACGGGATCAGTTTTTGGAGTTGCCAGTTTGTTTTCCGTTTCGGCCATATTTCTTTGTATCTTTCATTGGCCGATGATTGGTGGAGGAGGGCTTATTTGCATTTGTGCAAATAAGCATTTTGGAGGGTTGTCTTTGCACATTGTAGTGTCATGATGGTTGCACCATCCCTTGACTTCTTGACTTCTTCATGATGGCTTGACTTTGGGTGTGATGATTGGTTGATAGTGTGTTGGACTTTGATTATGATCATTGCTTGTTATCATCACCCTTTCTCTCTCTCTTGCATTATGTTGTGCCTCACTTCTTTTTGATTCTAACTCACTCCACTCTCTTTTTCCTTATGGTGATGGCCGGCCAAAGAGAGGGAGGGGCTGTCCCAATATTTTGGGTGGGGATTTTTGTTCATTTGTATTGCACAAAATCCATTTAGCTCCATCTCTAAAACTTCATTCCTCCACCATCTCAAAAGGCAACTTCCTCAAACCCCAAAGAGACATAGAGCACTACGCTACATTCTACAGCAAATCATGGGCACATCGACTCGCCAACTTTGTGCCCGAGTTGCCTCGGTCAAGAAGTGGGAGCCCGTAAAAGAAGCCGGCGACGTGGGGCCCTTCCGGCAAGGAGGTGAAGACCGGAGATTCCGCGGGAGATCGGGACGACGACGAGAAGACCGAAGGACACGGATCGCTCGGTATATCTCTCTACCCATTCTTTAGTAAGCTAGGAGTAGATTAATGGAACGATCCGGGTTTATAGCGCGCGGTGGTGCCGGTTTACAAGTTAGTAAAAAGTTTCGTTTCCGCATTCCGGCGTCGGTTTGACGGCCGGGGCGCCGCCGTGCACTTACACTGGTATTAGAGCCACGCCATTAAGCTAGTCTAGCTTGGTCTAATATTTTTACATTTCCGATCGAACAAAATTCAAAAACAGCATTTTCAAAAGCATCAGGTTTCTGTCGAAATTTTTTGGGCTCTAAAATTTTTTCAGGTTGTTGCAGAAGTATGTGCAGGGAAATATAAGCACTCTGTAAAAATTTGGTTGCATGAACTCATCATCCCACCGTGGAACCGCGGCCAAACCCATGCTTGGGCCGTGGTTCCGCCGAAGTATTTACTGTTCAATGCACCAATTTTTTACAGAGGCCTCCTGACTTGAAAATAGGGTTTTTGGAACATTCTTTTTGGGCCCAGATTTTCTGTAAGTGCTACAGTAGTGCTTGGGGCCCACTTGGTAAAATTTGATCGATCGAAAATTTTAAACACCTTAGTTCACAGTATTTACATTATATTTGCGACCGTGAATGTCACTTGATTGGTAAATCCTGTCTAACTGCTATAGCCCGGTTAGACGGATTTGCGAACGTGACATTCACGTTGATGTTCTGTGATTGTGCTGTGATGTTGCGGATTGGTTGTGGGGGATAGCCTGGATGCAATGCTAGTACTGTTTTTGTTGTATTATATACATTTGATATTGCGGGGCGAGCGTCCGACATGTGGACTGCCGTCACTGCCTGTCTGTATATTATACTTTTGGGGTACGACCGGGTCGAGGTCAATGTACCCGTTGCATGTATATTTTACATTCTGTACTAGGATTACCCCAAGGTGGGGTGCACGGATAGCCGGGTTCTAGAGGGCAACAGGCCCGCATCTCATGGCATTGAGACGGAGGGGGCTTCACTCTAGAATTGGCGGGCTATTCGCCGCACTCGTAGGGGGTACAGGTTGACCCAGGAGGGGTGCCCAAGTTATCGGATTCCGTGAAGTGCTGGGTGGTCCATTCACGTTTCTGAAGGGGGCTGCCTTGCTTCAGGTTTTGGCGGGTAACTTGCCGTGCCCGTAGGGGTCTAGGATTTCATTGCACAGGCTATCCACACGACCAGGGGAACGTTGGGTTTTAGTAGCGGCTCTGTGAAACCCGGGGATCCCAGATATCTGTATTGTTCTGTGATGCTGTACATTTCTGTTATGTTGCATTTTATCACGCCTTGAGCGAAATATTATATTTTGATATATATACTAGTAGATGTTGTATATGTTTTGCATCCGCGCTAGTCCAGTCCCCGCTCTATCGTTAGTTAGCTAACCTAACGGGTAATGACGGGACCCAGTGGCGAATGCGGATGGCATATACGTACGTCATTATTTTCGTTCTTTATTGGTGTGATCAATTGATGGGAATGAGTTGATTCGGATCAATGCAAGTTAAACAAACCTAATCTGATGTTGTTGGAACACTTTTCAAAAAGCTGTTATTGCAAGGACGTTCACTTTTGTTTTTCACAGTGGTATTCAGTTGGAATATCCTGCTCCTCAGTCGACGAGGCAAGGGCCGAGATCCCTTCACCGGGAGTGACCCCTTGGACAAAAGTTTGCGTCAGGGCAATAACTTCACTATAGCCGATTACTTTTGCTTTGCATCGTGGTATTCAGTTGGAATATCCTGCACCTCATTCTACGGGGAAAGAGCCGTGATCCCTTCACCGGGAGTGACCTCTTTAGCAAAGGTTTTCGTTACTATATTTTTATAAAAGCTATCCAGTTCCTTCAACGATATCAAGTTCATTACGTCAAAGGTTTTCTCCAGAAACCATTCGTAGCTCTCCGTCATTTCAGACGGGTAGCACGTAGTATTCATGCTATGTTTGTTGACCTTCGTCAAGGCATAGTGTATGGTAGCTGCTTGTTGCCTTTCTGTTGCATAGATAGATGCGTTGGTTTGGGACAGTCGTATAGCCTTGTTGACCTTCGTCAAGGGCTTGTACGGGTGGGTTCAAATTAACCTGGACAATGACGGGTGGAACTTGACATGTGACATATGATTTGTTGACCTTCGTCAAGGTCATAAGAGCATGGGGCAAAAATCACATCGGGAGTTTCTAAAGAAACTGAAACTTGCCAGATATGCGCATACCTTCTGGAGTGTGATAACGTGAGCGGATTCCGTCACGTTATCATGCGGTGATAGTTGGATCCCGATTCCCACTGATGAGTTGGTTTACTCTTCGGGTGATCCCAACTAATTCTTCTTTTAGCTTTGGAGAAGAATTTGACGTTACAGTGGGAGGTTTCCTGATTAGATAAATTGGTAACCATTCTGATCTAGGTTAGAGTGCACGCTGAGTGTTTCTTTTCTCTCTCTCTCTTTGGCAGCGACCATTGAGCCGACCCTAAGACTATGACTCAGAGACCAAGTTGACCGAACCTTCTTAACACTGGCTTTTAGATTGTCAGAGTTGCAAACCTCATTGCCACTCCTACATTTACCCTTTTCTCCAAAACACCCCGTATTACTACGAACGTCCACTTCCATTGGACAAAACCATCGTATGGTTATATACGAACTCGAAGGAATTTATTCGAGGATGGTTTCTGGTTCTGGAGAAAACGAATAGGACTATTCAGTTGTCTTTTCCTTTTACCTTCTCTCAGGTTGCGAGTACTCCTTGGTTTAGGAGATAGTACACCTATTACGCAAATCGGATAGTCTTCTTCCAAACCTTAGGCTGGTGCTGAACGGTAGGGAATGAAGAAAACCAATTAGCATAACGATGGTGTGCAGAAGGTATTAAGTAAAGACATATCAAGGGATTAGTAAGAGGGCAAAGTAAATTGCGACTGATATTCACGACCAAACCAAGTATTTCTTCGCCAATTCTAAAATCACCTTTGTATTTCTCCAGAACACTCCGTATCACTACGAAGATCCACAGTTTATTGGATACTCCATCGTATGGTTATATACGAACTCGAAAGGAACTTGTTCCAGTTCGGGGATGGATTCTGGTTCAGGAGAAATAGGAATAAGGTTTATTCGGTTGTCTTTTATCTTCACCCTCTCTCGCATTGCGAGTGCTCCTAGGATTAGGACAGTACACCCATTATGCTTATTGGATAGTCTTCTTCCAAACCATAGGCTGGTGCCGAACGGTTGGGAAGGAAGAAAACCATTTGGCTTAAAGGGATGTACAGAAGGTAATGACTAAAGACATATGAAGGGATTTGGAGAGATCGCAAAGAATTACACGGTTACAGTTGTGAATCTGGATGATGGAAGAGGCATTACTAGGAATACCAGGATACCTCTACGAAATATTTCAATGTTTCAGTTTCACTGAGTACTGTTAAAAGGAAACCGATTTCCCAATTAGTTCTTACTCCAGGGTATGTATTTACCAAGTATGATTCTCATATCTGTTTGGTTTTACAGATGATGAGTGGGAGTAAGTTATTGGGAATTAGGTGATTATCCTCATTATATCGGAATTCGTTGTAATTGGTGATATTTGAGGAAATCTCCTGGGTTGTTTGCCGGACGGCAAATATTTGGTTTTGAATATCCGTTGTTATGCACCAATTTCAAATTGATATATCTGTACGTATATTTTTATAGAGTGAGATATACCTTTTTGAAATTATGTCGATGACATTTACCTATATCAGTTGATGGTTAGGTAAGGAGCATTAAACAACGGTGTAATTCTTCATAACCATAAGTACAGTTTTCAACCTACGACACACAGGGATTGAGTTATTAGATTCAGGGGACTTATACAGAGTATTGTATATTGTCCAGTGTCCATTAGGACAGAGGGGTTGGTCCTCGTACTATATTCTGTTTACTTATGACTTCTCTAGTTCTTAGACAAGTGTTTCGTGCAAACACATGGTCCAAGTTTTGAGAAGTTATAGGTATAAGAATAGAGTAGAGAACCAGGTGTTGCAAGTATCGGGATTCTTCAAGGTGATCGAAGATGTAGATACTTGTGTGTGGTATTCAGTTGATAGTAATGATTAAGAGAACTTGCTTCTCTTTCGGGTTACTCATAATTGGAAGCATTCCTAAGTTGAGAAACCCTGATCGGCCTCTTTCCATTTAGTTGACATGCACTGGAGACACCAGCATGATTTGAATCTGGTTCAATTAAATCAGTGCCTCTGGTGCTATATTGGATATGGAACAGTTCGTATCTTAATAATGTTAAGGTACGGGGAGTTGTCCGGCTTATGCTTAAAACCAGACTCTGGATAACTCAAAGCATGTTTCTGTAATGGCTGTTTGTGGGTTGACCCAGGCTATGACGAGGGTTGACTTTCTACCATCTGGATGATCAATAGTGATATTGTTCTTGACTCGCCACAGTTTTAACAAAAATGGATTTTTTCAGAAAACAGTAGTGGGGGTATGGTAGAACTGGAAGTGATTCCAGAACCGCAAACGATTACTGAAAATTTGATAAGAACCTAAAGATTCAATCTGGCTTGACATTCCATTGGCCACTCCGCAGATATGGTGGGTAACCTCAGGCGCTCGAGAGGTACTTCGGTATGCTCAAGGACGGTAGCAGGGAGGTTCTTGCTTACCCAGACTTGCCATTGTTATTGTTCCAGGCTGCGAGACCCGGCAGGAGGATGAGTATAGCGTCGTTCTGAACTGGCTTTAGAAGCGTACGTCTATATGACTCTGCCAGAGGGTTGTCGTAGTCAGTGGGAGCAGCGGAAGCATTGGTGGACAAGTGGCTTATGTCTATTTATAGACTAAAGCAGATATAGTGGAGATAGATCATCTATTTTTGATGTGACAGTCATAGGTTTGACTTCATCAGAATAGGGGATGGATCTGTTAAGAAGGTAGTAGGGTGTGTTGCCATGGTATTTGGATGACATACACAAAGTAGGAAAAGAAACTCCTATACTACGATCGGTTATACTTTGGTCGTCACACAGTGGTTTCTCCACAAAGGAAATGGATTTCATATCAAACATTCTGGTTACTGGATCTATGGTTTTAGATCTAGATTTGGGTAGTTTCCCAATCTGGGTACTTAGACAACATTCTAAGAGTATTTAGAATGGACGACTCCTGGCACGGTATTGTACATGCAGGTGATGGAGTCACCCTCTCTAAAGGTGTCTTACTGACTAAAGGGGAGAGGGATGTGCATGATTGGCAGATCACTTGCTTAGGTAATTGAGTCAATCATGAGATGTCAAGTACTACCCCAGATGTTGTTTTTGTAGTAGGTGCAATAAGTTGATATTGATCCAATCCTGGAGAAACAGTCGGAAGCAGTTTTAGAACATAAGTGGATGTTCTAGGGAAATGATAGCGTTAGCCTCATTTAGGTGACGGTTATCGTTCCAAGCTTCCAAGATGACCTGGATGACAGAGAGGTTGTCAGAGTTAGAGTTTTCCCTCTGACGAGGGGCGGTATTTTGGACAGGTGGTCCAAGGGGATACTGAGGGAGGCATGGTGCAGGATGCTGATTAAGTTCAGTTGACTATACAGTCTAAGAAGTTTGGATTTGGAGTTCATTTATGAGCTAGGTCCCATCAGACATCCAGACACATTCTAAGACAGGTATTGCTCATTTCCGGAGATGGGTTTCTCCGCGAACTTGAGATTAAGAGAGACATAGAAAGAAACATCAAGGCGGATCCACTCACTGAGGCTATTCCTCGAACGCAATAGTTTCGCAATCGAGCTTTGTGAGACAGACTAGTAGAGGAGTTGGGTGTTCGGTATCACACAGGCTGTGAGTATGCGACATCGCAATAATTAGCCTTGAGTGCAAGTGGGAGATTGTTGGATATAGTGCCCTCGGAGTCAATTATTGGATCACAGGAACGTGATTTCAATGATTGAGGGAGGACCTATGCCGGTAGGACAGTCTTACTCAAGATGATAGTATGCTATCTGGTTTATCTTTATCATCGTGTACTGCTTTAGGTGACCTGACAGGTCGCTATTACACGTTGATAGAGCCCCTAGGATTCTTGCTTGACTGCCAGCAGTATGAGGGCGATCATATACGTGGGAGCTGGTAGTCTATAAGCACATCCTTAAATGGTCTCTAGTCGTGGGAGTTTCGAGACAGGGCATCGATACTCCAGAGTAGACTAGTGTATACAGTCGAGACCCCGACGAGGGACGGTGGCCGGTCTCACAAGCCACTGGAGTCAGTTGGTTCACCTAAGATGTATACAGGTGCTCATTGGGTTATGAGTACACCGGACAGGACTCGCCGGGAACCTGCTAGTTGGGATTATACCAGACGTCAGATAGCAGTTCCCTGGTGACATGTGTACAGGTTAGTTCATCGACCTGAGGATCGTCATTTGTCTCGTGTGAGTTCCCACTGTACTTTGATTACTACCCTACCACGCTCAAAGGAGACGTGCAAACATGTTTTAGTTGGGTACAGTCTCGAGCCACATGGAGGCAGTGAGCGGATCTTCATGGGTTCGTCTCTTCCGGTATTGGGGGTGAGGTCGTGCTGTGTCTAGGAGAGCCATTACACAAAGCCCTTGGCCGAGGCAGGAGATTTACTGGTAGGTATTCCAGTAGTATCTCAGGGTGTTCTGGGCTACACTCCGACACGACTTGTACCACTTTTAGGGGTCTGACTTTTACCAACCCCCTAGGCCCGCCATGCGATGCTCATAGACGAATGGACCGGACTGTACGGATATTGTCACTGACAGGCTCAGTAGGGTGTCAGGATGAGTTCGCTCATCGACGTCCCTTTTGGTCAATAGCTGGTAGCCCGTCACGTATGGCTAATACCTCTGACGTGCCAGTGGTTAAATCCACAACCATAGTATTGACGAGTCTTTAGAGTCCCCCACACACAGTTACTCAAGTTTCGGGCGAAACGCTCTAGAGGCCGTATGGAGATATGGCAGGGTTCGATCAGATATGTGCGGTATTGCACGGATCATGATCGGACGGAAAATACTAGCGGGCTTTGGTTTAAGCCGGATCCTAGTATTGCACAGTGTAGATTTTGTCTCAGTGCATTTGTATTCGGTCGGAATACAAATGCGAGCATGTATATACAGTAGCGGGGTTTTCCTGTAATTTATTACGGGATCAGTTTTTGGAGTTGCCCGTTTGTTTTCCGTTTCGGCCATATTTCTTTGAATCTTTCATTGGCCGATGATTGGTGGAGGAGGGCTTATTTGCATTTGTGCGAATAAGCATTTTGGAGGGTAGTCTTTGCACATTGTAGTGTCATGATGGTTGCACCATCCCTTGACTTCTTGACTTCTTCATGATGGCTTGACTTTGGGTGTGATGATTGGTTGATAGTGTGTTGGACTTTGATTATGATCATTGCTTGTTATCATCACCCTTTCTCTCTCTCTTGCATTATGTTGTGCCTCACTTCTTTTTGATTCTAACTCACTCCACTCTCTTTTTCCTTATGGTGATGGACGGCCAAAGAGAGGGAGGGGCTGTCCCAAAATTTTGGGTGGGGATTTTTGTTCATTTGTATTGCACAAAATCCATTTAGCTCCATCTCCAAAACTTCATTCCTCCATCATCTCAAAAGGCAACTTCCTCAAACCCCAAAGAGACATAGAGCACTACGCTACATTCTACAGCAAATCTTGGGCACGTCGACTCGCCAACTTCGTGCCCGAGTTGCCTCGGTCAAGTGGTGGGAGCCCGTAAAAGAAGCCGGCGACGTGGGGCCCTTCCGGCAAGGAGGTGAAGACCAGAGATTCCGCGGGAGATCGGGACGACCACGAGAAGACCGAAGGACACGGATCGCTCGGTATATCTCTCTACCCATTCTTTAGTAAGCTAGGACTAGATTAATGGCACGATCCGGGTTTATAATGCACGGTGGTGCCGGTTTACAAGTTCGTAAAAAGTTTCGTTTCCGTATTCCGGCGTCGGTTTGACGGCCGACTGTGCACTTACAGAATTGACCATTTTCATATCAAAAATAAGAAGAAAACCAAAGAATACTCTAGACCTCTCATGAAGGTCCAAGTCAACTTTGGTCAAACGGTCAACAAAGTCAAGTGTGGTCAAATGGTCAAAGCAATTAGCCATCACATAATTATCACAAAAAAGATTAGTAAATAATGTCCCCGGCTCATAATGGTTTTGAACGAACCAACTGCCAAAACCTTATTGAGTCCGCCTCATAATGGTTTTGACCGAATCAACTGTCAAAACCTTAATGAGGCACCTCCTTCTTCTTCGCTCCTCAAAACTGTGCATACACACCCGCATCCGCATTCCGTAGAATGCGAATGCACAGAAGACAAAACAAATCCATCCATGCAATACTAGGATCCGGCTTAAACCAAAGCCCACTAGTATTGCCTGCCCGAACAGCATACGCACACAAGTGCACGTAAGTGATTGTAGCCATGCCGTAAAACCATACGGCCTCTACATGTTTCGCTCAGTGCAGGGAAACTCTCTGTGTAGGACTCTAATGAATCGATACTACGCTGGCAGTGGGTTTAACCACAGACCGCAAGCGGCACTAGCTGTACGTAACGGTCCCCAGGTAGATTTCGAAAAGAAGGCCGATGAGGTAAACCTATCCGAACTCCTACTGAGCCTGTATGTGACAATCTTCGTACAGTCCGGTCCGTTCGTCTGAGAATATCACATGGCGGGCCTAGAGGGGTGGTAAACGTCAGTCCCCTAATAGCGGTACAAGTCGTGTAGGAGTTTAGCCCAGAACACCCTGAGATAACACTGGAAACCTACCAGTATATCTCGCTTGCCCTGGCCAGGGACTACTTGTGTAATGGCTCTCCTAGACACAGCGCGATTGTTAGTGTAAATGCCCTAGAGGCCATTACTGTATCATACTGAATTGTATATTACTTGATGGAAGCTTGGGATATTCACCTTGTATTGACATTCTTGCTCAAAATGGTAGTATGCTACTTGGTTTGTTTCTGCTTTAATGTGTGCATGTGTTTCTTTTTGCATATCGCCTTTACACATTAGTGGAGCCCTTAGGATCTTTGCTTGATTACCAGCGTTGTGATGGCAGTCACACTCGTGGGGGCTGGGTAATTTATAAGCACATCCTTATGCAGGTCCCTAGTCGCAGGATAATCGAGACAGGGCATCGATACTCCGGAGTAGACTAGCGTATGCGCTTCTCATCCCAGCTTGGGAGACGGCCTGTCCCACAGCCGTCAGTACATCGTACTTAGGATAGTATGCGGGTGCTCGTTAGGTTACGAGTACAGTGGACAGGACTCGTCGGGAACTGTTTGTTGGTATTATACCTATCGTCAGTTATCAGTTCCCAGGTGACATGAGTACAGCTTAGTCTGTTGACTTGACACTGTCACTTCGCCTCGAGTGTGTTCCCACTGTACTTTGATTACTACCCTACCACGGCTCAAAGGAGTCGTGCAAACAGGTAGTTTTTGGGTGCAGTCCCGAAGCACTTGGAGGCAGTGACGGTTAGACAGGATTCGTCTCTCTCGGTATTGGGGGTTGATATCGCGCTGTGTCTAGGAGAGCCATTACACAAAGTCGCTGGCCAAGGCAAGCGAGATAGACTGGTAGGTTTCCAGTGTTATCTCAGGTGTTCTGGGCTACACTCCGACTCGACTTGTACCGCTAGTAGGGGACTGACTTTTACCGCCCCCTAGGCCCACCATGCGATGTTCTTAGAGGAACAGACCGGACTGTACGGAGATTGTCACATACAGGCTCAGTAGGAGTTCAGATGGGTTTACCTCGTCAGTCTTCTTATCGGCATCTACCTGGGGACCGTTACGTACAGCTAGTGCCGCTTGCAGTCTGTGGTTAAATCCTCTGCCTGCGTAGTGTCGAGTCTTTAGAGTCCCACACAGAGGGTTATTCGCCTTTAGGCAAAATGAGTAGAGGTCGCATGGTTTTGCTACAGGGTTCGTTCACATCCGCACACTTGTGCACGTTTGGTGTCCGGACAGCTTATACAAGCGGGCTTTGGTTTAAGCCGGATCTTAGTATATGATTTAGGATTGGTTTTATCTTATTGTATTCATGTTCCTCGGAATACGGATACGGGTGTGTATACACAGTTGACTGAGACAGAGGCAGAGGACTTTGATTAGGGTTGATGACCATTGTCATTTTCTTAACCCTAATTTTTATGTGTGAATTATGGTTTATTGATATTAGTTAATTATAATTGTACATGGTTAGGGTTGTTGACCATTTGACTATACTTGACTTGTTGACCTAGGTTGACAAGTTGACCATCATCATTCCATATGAAAGATGCTCTTTGATCCTTGTAAAAGCATTTAATGTGAAATGAGAATGGTCATTTCTTGATAAACCATGACAATTATCTTTTGCTAATTATCTAATTTCCATAATTCACATATATGTGAGAAGGTTGAGATATTCTTCTCACTTGTTCATTTCCATTCTCTCTCTTCCTCTTCCTCTCACTCTTGCTCTCCCCTCTCATGTGTTGAGTGTTGGAGATAGTGCCCTCATAGTCAATTATTGGATCACAGGCACGTGATTGCAATGATTGAGGGAGGACCTATCCCGGTAGGACAGTCTTACTCGAGATGATAGTATGCTATCTGGTTTATCTTTATCATCGTGTACTGCTTTAGGTGACCTGACAGGTCGCTATTACACGTTGATAGAGCCCCTAGGATTCTTGCTTGACCACCAGCAGTATGAGGGTGATCATATAAGTGGGAGCTGGGGTCTATAAGCACATCTTTAAAAGGTCCCTAGTCGTGGGAGTTTCGAGACAGGGCATCGATACTCCAGAGTAGACTAGTGTATACAGTCGAGACACCGACGAGGGGCGGTGGCCGGTCTCACAAGCCACTGGTGTCAGTTGGTTCACCTAAGATGTATACAGGTGCCCATTGGGTTATGAGTACACCGGACAGGACTCGCCGGGAACATGCTAGTTGGTCTTATACCTGACATCAGATAGCAGTTCCCTGGTGACATTTGTACAGGTTAGTTCATCGACCTGAGGATCGTCATTTTTCTCGTGTGAGTTCACACTGTACTTTAATTACTACCCTACCACGCTCAAAGGAGACGTGCAAACAGGTTTTAGTTGGGTACAGTCCCGAGCCACATGGAGGCAGTGAGCGGATTTTCAAGGGTTCGTCTCTCTCGGTATTGGGGGTGAGGTCACGCTGTGTCTAGGAGAGCCATTACACAAAGCCCTCGGCCGAGGCAGGAGATTTACTGGTAGGTATTCCAGTAGTATCTCAGGGTGTTCTGGGCTACACTCCGACACGACTTGTACCGCTTTTGGGGGTCTGACTTTTACCAACCCCCTAGGCCCGCCATGCAATGCTCATACACGAACGGACCGGACTGTACGGATATTGTCATTGACAGGCTCAGTAGGGTGTCAGGATGAGTTCGCTCATCGACGTCCTTTTTTGGTCAATAGCTGGTGGCCCGTCACGTATTGGCTTATACCTCTGACGTGCTAGTGGTTAAATCCACAACCAAGGTGTTGACGAGTCTTTAGAGTTCCCCACATTCAGTTGCTCAAGTTTTCGGGCGAAACGCTGTAGAGGCCGTATGGAGATATGGCAGGGTTCGATCAGATACGTGCGGTATTGCACGGATCAGGATCGGACAGATAATACTAGCCGGCTTTGGTTTAAACCGGATCCTAGTATAGTACAGTGTAGATTTTGTCTCATTGCATTTGTATTTCGGTCGGAATACAGATGCGGGTGTGTATACACAGTATCGGGGTTTTCCTGTAATTTATTACGGGACCAGTTTTCCGGAGCTGCCAGTTTACTTTCCGTTTCGCCCATTTTCATTTGTATCTTTCAATGGCCGAAGATTGGTGGAGGAGGGCTTATTTGCATTTGTGCAAATAAGCGTTTGTGGAGGGTGTTCTTTGCATATTATTGTATCATGATACTTGCACCATCATTTGACTTCTTTTGACCATGATGGCTTGACTTTTGTTTTCATGATGGTTGTGGTGGAGTGTTGGTCCTAGTTCATTATCATGCTTGATGATGGTTGGTTGGTCATGATGAGGGAGTGTGGTTTGCTCTTTGACTTGGTGATCTTTCATTCTTTTTCCTAGTATTATTGATACAACCCCACTAGGATTTTCTCCCCTCCTCCTTCATCTCATATGGCCGGCCACATTGAAGGGGGCTGTCCCAATATTTCATGTGGGGATTTTTGGTCTTTTAGCTTCACAAAAATCCCATGGTTCCACCTCTAAAGTATAGTTCATTCTCCTCCACAAAATGGCAACCTCCATGAATCCAAAAATGAGACATGAGCACTACACATTCTACAGCAAACCTTGGGCACGTCGGCTCGCCAATTTCGTGCCCGAGTTGCCTCGGTATAGAGGCGGGAGCCCGTAAAAGAAGCCGGCGACGTGGTGCCCTTCCGGCGACTTGGTGGAGACCGGACATTCCGCGGGAGATCGGGACGACGGCGAGAAGACCGGAGGACACGGATCGCTCGGTATATCTCTCTTCCCCATCTTGTCGTAAGTTATGACTAGTTTAATGGTACGATCCGGGTTTTAGTGCGCGGTGGTGCCGGTTTGAAAAATTAAAGTTAAGCATCGCTTCCGCATTCCGGCGTCGGTTTGACGGCCGGGGCGCCGCCGTGCACTTACAGTGGTATCAGAGCCTCGCCATTAACATAGTCTAGCTTTGTCTAATGTGTTTTATATTTCCGATCGAACAATTTTCCAAAAACCGTATTTTTCTTCACATCAGTTTCTGTCGAAATTTTTTGAAGTCCAAAAAATTTTTCAGCTTGTTTCAGAATGATGTGTATGACATTGTAAGAGTTCTGGGAAAATTTAGTCTCGTGAACAGTCTAAACGACCGCGGAACCGCGGCTAAACCCATGCTTGGGCCGCGGTTCCGCCGTGACTTGAACTGTTCAGTGTACCAAAATTTTTCGGAAAGCTCCTGACTTGGAAATAGGTGTTTTGGAATATTATTTTTGGGCCCAGAATTTCTTGATGTGCTACAGTAGTACTTGGGGGCCCACTTGGTAAAATTTGATCGATCGGATATTTTAAACACATTAGTTCACAGTATTTACATTATATCTGCGACCGTGAATGTCACTTGATCGGTAAATCCAGTCTAACTGCTATAGCCCGGCTAGACGGATTTGCGAACGTAACTTTCACGTTGATGTTCTGTGTATTGCTGTGATGTTGCGGATTGGTCGTGGGGATAGCCTGGTTGCAGTGGTAGTACAGTTTTGTTGTATTATGTACATTTGATATTGCGGGGCGAGCGTCCGACATGTGGACTGCCGTCAATGCCCATTTGTATTATTATTTTGGGGCACGACCAGGTTGCGGTCGATGTACCCGTTGTATTTATATTTTACTTTCTGTACTAGGATCACCCCGTGGAGGGGTGCACGGATAGCCGGATTCTAGAGGGCAACAAGCCCGCATCTCATGGCATTGAGACGGAGGGGGCTTCACTTTAGAATTGGCAGGCTATTCGCCGCACTCGTAGGGGGTACAGGTTGACCCAGGTGGGGTGCCCAAGATACCGGATTCCATGAAGTGCTGGGTGGTCCATTCACGTTGCTGAAGGGGGCTGCCACGCTTCAGGTTTTGGCGGGTAACTTGCCGCGCCCGTAGGGGTCTAGGATTTCATTGCACAGTCTATCCACACGACCAGGGGAACGTCGGGTTTCAGTAGTGGCTCTGTGAAACCCGGGGATCCCAGATATCTGTATTGTTCTGTGATGCTGTACATTTCTGTGATGTTGCATTTTATCACGCCATGAACGAAATATTATATATTGGTATATATATATATATTTATACTAGTAGATGTTGTATATGTTTTGCATCCGCGCTAGTCCAGTCCCCGCTCTGTCGTTAGTTAGCTAACCTAACTGGTAATGACGGGACCCAGTGGCCAATGCGGATGGCATATACGTACATCAGTATATTTTCGTTCTTTTTGGTGTGATCAATTGATGGGACTGCGTTGATTCGGATCAATGCAAGTTAAAAACAAACCTAATCTGATGTTGTTGGAACACTTTTCAAAAAGCTGTTATTGCAAGGGCGTTCTCTTTTGTTTTGCACCGTGATATTCAGTTGGAATATCCTGCTCCTCAGTCGACGAGGCAAGGGCCGAGATCCCTTCACCGGGAGTGACCCCTTGGACAAAAAGTTTGCGTCAGGGCAATAACTTCACTATAGCCGATTACTTTTGCTTTGCACCGTGTTATTCAGTTGGAATATCCTGCACCTCATTCTACGGGGAAAGAGCTGAGATCCCTTCACCGGGAGTGACCTCTTTAGCAAAGGTTTTCGTCACTATATTTTTATAAAGCTATCCGTTCCTTCAACGATATCAAGTTCATTACGTTAAAGGTTTTCGCCAGAAACCATTCGTAGCCCTCCGTCGTTTCAGATAGGTAGCACGTAGTATTTATGCTATGTATGTCGGCCTTCGTCAAGGCATAGTGTATGGTAGCTGCTTGTTACCTTTCTGCTGCATAGATAGATGCGTTGGTTTGGGACAGTCGTACTACTATTTTGGCCTTCGTCAAGAGTATGTACGGGTTGGTTCAAATTAACCTAGACAATGACGGGTAGAACTTGGCATGTGACTTATGATATGTTGGCCTTCGTCAAGGTCATAAGAGCATGGGGCAAAAATCACATCGGGAGTTTCTAAAGAAACTGAAACTTGCCAGATATGCGCATACCTTCTGGAGTGTGATGACGTGAGCGGATTCCGTCACGTTATCATGCGATGATAGTTGGATCCCGATTCCCACTGATGAGTTAGTTTACTCCTCGGGTGACCCCGACTAATTCTTCTTTAAGGTTTGGAGGAGAATTTGACGGTACAGTGGGAGGTTTCCAGATTAGATAAATTGGTAACCATTCTGATCTAGGTTAGAGTGCACACTGAGTGTTTCTTTTTTCTCTCTCTTTGGCAGCGACCATGACCCGACCCTAAGACTATGACTTAGAGACCAAAATTAACCGAACCTTTTTAACACTGGCTTTTGGATTGTCAGAGTTGCATACCTCATTGCCACTCCTACTTTTACCCTTTTTTCCAGGAGACCCCGTATTACTACGAACGACCACTTCCATTGGACAAAACCATCGTATGGTTAGATACGAACTCGAAGGAATTTATTCGAGGATGGTTTCCGGTTCTGGAGAAAACGAATAGGACTATTCAATTGTCTTTTCCTTTTACCTTCTCTCAAGTTGCGAGTACTCCTTGGTTTAGGAAATAGTACACCTATTAAGAAAATTGGATAGTCTTCTTCCAAACCATAGGCAGGTGCCGACAGGTAGGGAATGAAGAAAACCAATTAGCCTAACGATGGTGTACAGAAGGTATTAAGTAAAGACAAAGCAAGGGATTAGTAAGAGGGCAAAGTAAATTGCAACTGTTATTTACAACCAAACCAAGTATTTCTTCGCCAATCCTAAAATCACATTTGTATTTCTCCAGGACACTCCGTATCACTACGAAGATCCACAGTTTATTGGATACTCCATCGTATGGTTATATACGAACTCGAAAGGAACCTGTTCCAGTTCGGGGATGGATTCTGGTTCAGGAGAAATAGGAATAAGGTTTATTCAGGTGTCTTTTATCTGCACCTTCTCTCGCATTGCGAGTGTTCCTAGGATTGGGACAGTACACCCATTATGCTTATTGGATAGTCTTCTTCCAAACCATAGGCTGGTGCCGAACGGTAGGGAAGGAAGAAAACCATTTGGCCCAAGGGGTGTGCAGAAGGTAATGACTAAAGACATATAAAGGGATTTGGAGAGGCGGCAAAGAATTATACGGTTACAGTCATGAATCTGGAAGAGGCATTACTAGGAATACCGGGATACCCCATCGAAACATTTCAATGTTTCAGTTTCACCGTGTACTGTTAAAAGAAAACTGATTTCCCATTTAGACACTTACTCCAGGGTATGTATTTACCAGGTATGATTCTCACATCTGTATGGTTTTACAGATGATGAGTGGGAGTAGGTTAGTGGGAATTAGGTGATCATCCTCATTATATCGGGATTCGTTGGAATCAGTGATATTTGAGGAAGTCACCTGGGTTGTTTGCCAGTCGGCAAATATTTGGTTTTGAATATCCGCTGTTGTGCACCAATTTCAAATTGATATATATGTACGTCTATTTTCATAGAGTGAGATATACCTTTTTGAAATTATGTCTGTGACATTTACCTATATCAGTGGATGGTTAGGTAAGGAGCATTAAACAGCGGTGTAATTCTTCTTAACCATAAATACAGTTTTCAACCTATGACACACAGTGAATGAGTTATCAGACTCAAGGGACTTATACAGAGTATTGTATGTTGTCCAGGGTCCATCAGGACAGAGGGGTTGGTCATCGTACTATATTCGGTTTACGTATGACTTCTCTAGTTTTTAGACAGGTGTTTCGTGAAAACACAGGGTCCGAATTTTGAGAAGTTATAGGTATTTGAATAGAGTAGAGAACAAGGTGTAGCAAGTATCGGGATTCTTCAAAGTGATCGAAGATGTAGATACTTGTGTATGGTATTCAGTTGATAGTAATGATTTAGGGAACTAGCTTCTCTTTCAGGTTACTCATAATTGGAAGCATTCCTAAGTTGAGTAACGCTGATAGGCCTCCTTCCATTTAGTTAACATGCACTGGAGATAGCTGCATGATTTGAATCTGGTTCAATTAAATCAGTGCCTCTGGTCCTATATTGGATATAGAACAGTTCGTATCTTAACGATGTTAAGGTACGGGGAGTTGTCTGGCTTATGCTTAAAACCAGACTCTGGATAACTCAAGGCAAGTTTCTGTAATGGCTGCTTGTGGGTTGACCCAGGCTATTACGAGGGTTGACTTTCTACCATCTGGAAGATCAATAGCGATATTGTTCTAGACTCGCCACAGTTTTATTAAAAATGGATTTTTTCAGAAAGCAGTAGTGGGAATATGGTAGAACTGGAAGTGATTCCAGAACCACAAATGATTACTAAAGATTTGATAGGAACCTAAAGATTCAATCTGGTTTGACATTCCATTGGCCACTCCGCAGATAAAGTGGGTAACCTCAGGCACCCGAGAGGTACTTCGGTATGCTCAAGGACGGTGGCAGGGAGGTTCTTGTTTACCCAGACTTGCCATTGCTGTTGTTCCAGACTGTGAGACCCGGCGGGAGGATTAGTATAGCGTTGTTCTAAACTAGCTTTAGAAGTGTACGTGTATATGACTCTGCCAGAGGGTTGTCGTAGTCAGTGGGAGCAGCGGAAGCATTGGTGGACAGGTGGCTTATGTCTATTTATAGACTAAAGCAGATATAGCGGAGATAGATCATCAATTTCTGATGTAACAGTCATAGATTTGACTTCATCAGAATAGGGGATGAATCTGTTAAGAAGGTACTAGGGTGTGATGTCATGGTATTTGGATGACATACACAGAGTAGGAAGTGACATTCCTATACTACAATCGGTTATACTTTGGTCGTCACACAGTGGTTTCTCCACATGGGACTTGGACATTATATCAGACATACTGGTTACTAGATCTATGGTTTTAGATCTAGATTTGGGTGGTTTCCCAATTAAAGGTACTTAGACAGCATTCTAAGAGTATTTAGAATGGACGACTCCTGGCACGGTAGTGTACCTGCAGGTGATAGGTCACCCTCTCTAAAGGTGTCTTACAGACTAAAGGGGAGAGGGATGTGCATGATTGGCAGATCACTTGCTTAGGCAATTGAGTCAATCATGAGATGTCAAGTACCACACTAGATGTTGTTCTTGCACTAGATGCAATAAGTTGATGTTGATCCAATCCTAGAGAAACAGTCGGAAGCAGTTTTAGAACATAAGTGGATGTTCTAGGGATATGATAACAACAGCCTCATTCGGGAGACAGTTATCATTCCAGGCTTCCAAGGTGACTTGGATGATAGGGAGGTTGTCAGAGTTATAGTTTTTCCTTCTGACGAGGGGCAGTATTTTGGACAGATGGTCCAAGGGAATACTGAGGGAGGCATGGCGCAGTATACTGATTAAGTTCAGTTGACGATACAGTCTAAGAAGTTTGGATTTGGAGTTCATTTATGAGCTAGGTCCCATCAGACATCCAGACACATTCTAAGACAGGTATTGCTCATTTCGGGAGATGGCTTTCTCCGCGAACATGAGATATAGAGAGACATAGAAAGAAACATCAAGGCGTATCCACTCACTGAGGCTATTCCTCGAACGCAATAGTTTCGCAAAACGTGTTTTGTGAGACTGACTAGTAGAGGAGTTGGATGTTCGGTATCACACGGGCTGTAAGTATGCGACATCGCAATAATTAGCCTTGAGTGCAAGTGGGAGATTGTTGGAGATAGTGCCCTCAGAGTCAATTATTGGATCACAGGCACGTGATTGCAATGATTGAGGGAGGACCTATCCCGGTTGGACAGTCTTACTCGAGATGATAGTATGCTATCTGGTTTATCTTTATCATCATGTACTGCTTTAGGTGACCTGACAGGTCGCTATTACACGTTGATAGAGCCCCTAGGATTCTTGCTTGACCACCAGCAGTATGAGGGCGATCATATAAGTGGGAGCTGGGGTCTATAAGCACATCCTTAAAAGGTCCCTAGTCGTGGGAGTTTCAAGACAGGGCATCGATACTCTAGAGTAGACTAGTGTATACAGTCGAGACCCCGACGAGGTGGTGGCCGGTCTCACAAGCCACTGGTGTCAGTTGGTTCACCTAAGATGTATACATGTGCTCATTGGGTTATGAGTACACCGGACATGACTCGCCGGGAACATGCTAGTTGGTCTTATACCTGACGTCAGATAGCAGTTTCCTGGTGACATGTGTACAGGTTAGTTCATCGACCTGAGGATCGTCATTTGTCTCGTGTGAGTTCCCACTGTACTTTGATTACTACCCTACCACGCTCAAAGGAGACGTGCAAACAGGTTTTAGTTGGGTACAGTCCCGAGCCATATGGAGGCAGTGAGCAGATCTTCAGGGGTTCGTCTCTCCCGGTATTGGGGGTGAGGTCGCGCTGTGTCTAGGAGAGCCATTACACAAAGCCCTCGGCCGAGGCAGGAGATTTACTGGTAGGTATTCCAGTAGTATCTCAGGGTGTTCTGGGCTACACTACGACACGACTTGTACCGCTTTTGGGGGTCTGACTTTTACCAACCCCCTAGACCCGCCATGCGATGCTAATAGACGAACGGACCGGACTGTACGGATATTGTCACTGACAGGCTCAGTAGGGTGTCAGGATGAGTTCGCTCATCGACGTCCCTTTTTGGTCAATAGCTGGTGGCCCGTCACGTATTGGCTTATACCTTTGACGTGCTAGTGGTTAAATCCACAACCAAGGTGTTGACGAGTCTTTAGAGTTCCCCATATTCAGTTGCTCAAGTTTTCGGGCGAAACGCTGTAGAGGCCGTATGGAGATATGGCAGGGTTCGATCAGATACGTGCGGTATTGCACGGATCAAGATCGGACGGATAATACTAGCCGGCTTTGGTTTAAACCGGATCCTAGTATAGTACAGTGTAGATTTTGTCTCATTGCATTTGTATTTCGGTCGGAATACAGATGCGGGTGTGTATACACAGTATCGGGGTTTTCCTGTAATTTATTACGGGACCAGTTTTCCGGAGTTGCCTGTTTGCTTTCTCTTTTGCCCATTTTCATTTGTATCTTTCAATGGCCGAAGATTGGTGGAGGAGGGCTTATTTGCATTTGTGCAAATAAGCGTTTGTGGAGGGTGTTCTTTGCATATTATTGTATCATGATACTTGCACCATCATTTGACTTCTTTTGACCATGATGGCTTGACTTTTGTTTTCATGATGGTTGTGGTGGAGTGTTGGTCCTAGTTCATTATCATGCTTGATGATGATGGTTGGTCATGATGAGGGAGTGTGGTTTGCTCTTTGACTTGGTGATCTTTCATTCTTTTTCCTAGTATTATTGATACAACCCCACTAGGATTTTCTCCCCTCCTCCTTCATCTCATATGGCCGGCCACATTGAAGGGGGCTGTCCCAATATTTCATGTGGGGATTTTTGGTCTTTTAGCTTCACAAAAATCCTATGGTTCCACCTCCAAAGTATAGTTCATTCTCCTCCATAAAATGGCAACCTCCAAGAACCCAAAAATGAGACATGAGCACTACACATTCTACAGCAAACCTTGGGCACGTCGGCTCGCCAATTTCGTGCCCGAGTTGCCTCGGTATAGAGGCGGGAGCCCGTAAAAGAAGCCGGCGACGTGGTGCCCTTCCGGCGATTTGGTGGAGACCGGACATTCCGCGGGAGATCGGGACGACGGCGAGAAGACCGGAGGACACGGATCGCTCGGTATATCTCTTTTCCCCATCTTGTAGTAAGCTAGGACTAGTTTAATGGTACGATCCGGGTTTTAGTGCGCGGTGGTGCCGGTTTGAAAAATTAAAGTTAAGCATCGCTTCCGCATTCCGGCGTCGGTTTGACGGCCGGGGCGCCGCCGTGCACTTACATTGAGAACCATTTGAGCTTGAGATAATCCCTCCAAAAACACTCTATACTCCTTCTAAGGTCCTAGGTCTAGCACACCAAGCACCTTAGTTACTTCTAGTTTGATTTTGGAGCCAAAGGTTGAGGCCCTCGGGTGGATCTTTCTTCGGCAAGAGAAGCGACAAGGAAAACCCGTTCTTTCACTCCAAGGAGCAAGGAGAGAAGGACTTGAAGACCTAGGTATAACCCACTTTCCGAGTAGCTAACTCTCTTTAGCTTTGTAGTTAGTTTTGTTTAGCAAAGATCCCTCCTTTACATAGTCCATGTTGCCTAGTGTTGTAAAAATCCGATTTTTCATAACGTTTCCGCCTCCCCGCAAGCACCGGGATGGGCAACGTGGACTTACACTGGTATCAGAGCCTAGCTAAACACAAACTAACTAGTTAGCAAATTATATAGAACTTCGATCGCAAAAATCGCAAAACTTTTTTTCCAAAACCCTAACTTTCTGCCGATTTTTAAACCTGCTTTAAAAATAATAAATCATATCTTAAAAATTGGCTCAGGCTTTTTTAAGTACAGGCAAGAAAAACGAACAACTGAACCGACCAACTCACAGCGGTTCCGCGGCAGGAGCTTGCTCGTGCCGCGGATTTGAGGCCGAGTTGACTCGGCCGTGGATTGTTTTTCATGCAGTTTACTTCTGAGGCTGTTTTGTGATTTTTGATATAGTTTGTTTCCACCCAGATTTTCCAGAGAACAAGTTGGTTTTTGGGGTGGTCACAAATCCGAATTTTTGATCGAACTTCTTTACACTTTGGCTAATGGGTTATATCTGTGATGTGATATATGTATTGAATGTCCGCTAATCGCTATACGTCGATTAGTGGGGGTTATACATATCTGTGATCTGTAATGTTGTTGGTATGTGTATATGAATTTGTTGGATTGTCGCGGATGAATAGCCGGGGGTTGTGAGATGAGAGTTTTCTTATTCTTTCAATTCTTGTAATATGTAAATTGATGTAATATTATTTGTATGGCCGCACAACCGGGTCGGGGTTATAGCCGTCATTGTATAATTTCTTTTTACTGTTTTTGCTCCTAGGATAGACCCAAGGTGGGGTGCATAAACTACCGGGTACCTCGAAGTGCCGAGTGGCCTACTCACGTTGTTGAGGGAGGTTGCTTCTCTTCGGATGCTAGGCGGGTAGTTTGCCGCACCCGTAGGGGTCTAGGGTGGGGTTTGGCTATTCATCGCGACCGTGTAATCCGTTCTTCGTTACAGGCTCATACAAATTGCGGATTCCTAGTATATCCAATGTATTCATCTGTGATCTGGAATGGCTATCATTGCATGTGACGAATGTTTATATATATTTATATGATATCTATTTAGGCGTTGCTTATGTTGTGCATCCGCGCTAGTCCAGCCCCCGCTCTGTCGTTAGTTAAGTAACCTAACGGGTGATGACGGGACCCCGTGGCGAATGCGGATGGCATAAGCGTACGTCATATTTTCGTTGTTTTCTGCAATGGTAGGATTAAATGATGGGACGCATTGGAATTAATGCAAGAAAAAAAAAATAAACCAAGTAACAGTCGTTGGAACACTTTCAAAACCACTAACCAAATTTTAAATGCGGAGCTTGAACCACTCCTTTTGAAAGCTATCTCGTTCCATCGATTATATCAAGTTCACTACGTTCACGGTTTCGCCAAACCATTCGTAGCCCTCCGTCGTTTCACATGAATGGTCAATATGTATTCAAGCTATGTTTGTTGGCCAAAGTCAACGCATAGTGATTGGTAGCTATTGGGTTTTCATGTGCAGCATAGATAGATGTGTTGGTTTGGGGCAGTCGTTCTACCTTGTTGGCCAAAGTCAAGGGTATGTGCGGGTGGGCTCAAATTAACCTGGAGAATGACGGGTAGAACTTGACATGTGACTTATGATTTGTTGGCCAAAGTCAAGGTCATAAGAGCATGGGGCAAAAATCCACATCGGGAGTTTCAAAAGAACTGAAATTTGCTAGCGCTGCATACCATTTGGAGTGTGATGATTCCGGTAGGATTCCTTCAGTTTTGTCATGCGATGATATTTGGATCCCGATCCTACTGTGAGTATATGCTACTCCTCCGAAACTTTCTCACTTAACGATCAATGCTATAAACCAAGTAGGTGTCTAGAAAGGTGTTAGCGGGGCTATGCCCACAGGGAAAAGAGGTTATTTAATTAAGGAACTTCGCGAAAGCGTTGGAAAACCTCCCTCGAAGTACCGACACTGGCCTGTCTGAACGGTTAAGCAAATATTGTACGGTGAGATTGATCCCGACTAGTTCTTCCTTTATGGTTTGAGGAGGAATTCGAGAGACAGTGGGAGCCATCCTGTTTAGACAAATTAAAAACCACTCTAAACTTGCAAGAGCATCATGCTAAAGTGTTTCTTCTCTCTCTCCTAATTGCAGCGACCATTTATCATGACTGGACTTAAGTTACTTCTAGATAAAAACATACTGACAGGGCCAAACTACAAAGATTGGCTCAGGAATATCAAAATGGCAATCACTTATGACAAGTTGGGGTATCTTCATACCACCAAAGTCCCCCTATCCCAGGTCCCACCTCCAGCGTCGCGGATAAGGAAATCCGTAAGACTTAGGAGATCGATTGCGCGAAGGCCAAGTGCATCATGCTTGCCTCTATGGACAATGAACATCAGAGGAGGCACGAGAATATGAACCTCGAATCCATATTTCTCCATACAAAAGAACTGTATGGAGAGCAATCTCGTATCGCCAGATACGAAGTGTTGAAGAAGTTGTTTTCGGCAAGATTGGTCGTTGGATCATCGGTAGCGGAACACGTGCTTAAGATGATTGGCTACATAGAGGAGCTCGCGGAACTTGGGACCACGTTGGAGAATGAGCTCTATACGGACTTGATTCTTCAGTCCCTTCCTTCCACTTACGCCCAGTTCATTCTGAATTTCAACTTGCAAGGAAAGGAAGTTGAACTTTCAGAGCTCCTCAACTTGCTGAGGAGTGCAGAGGGCACCCTACAGAAAGGTAGGGAAACATCCACTTTGTTTGTAGGAGGATCTTCCTCTTCTAGGTCCAGGGCGAAAGCCAAGGGAAAGAAGAAGAAAACCCCCGCCAAACCAAGGGGCGGTGTTAGTAAGGTTGATATGAAGGGAAAGGCAAAAGCAACAAAGGTAGCGGGGAAGCTTGTGGATAAGGAAGAATGCTTTTACTGTCACAAGAGTGGACACTGGAAGAAAAATTGCAGGGCTTGGAAAGCCAGAACACAGGATCTGAAGCAGGTTGCGGCTTCAGCTTCAGGTGTGTATGTTATTGAAAACTGTCTATCAATAAACTCTACGTCCTGGGTATTGGATACCGGATCAGGATCTCATATCTGTAATTCTTTGCAGGCGTTGAGAAAGCATAGGTTTTTGAAAGCAGGTGACATAACCCTCAAAGTTGCAAACGGAGATAGCATGGATGCTGAGGCCGTGGGGGACTATCACCTGGGAATGTCAGATGGACATATTTTGGTTCTACGTAATTGCTTTTTTGTACCCAACGGAACTTGTAATATCATTTCTGTATCTTTGATTTCTAAAGAAAGTTATGAATTTGCGTTTGTAAGTAATGTTGTAAACATTCACCTTAATCAAGTTCTGATTGGGTCAGGTACATTGAGCAATGGTATATACGTATTAAACCAACCACAGATTTTCAATGCCCAGAATACACACAAAAGAAAGTCTCCGGAAACAAATCAGATTTTCTTATGGCATTATAGACTGGGTCACATCAATGAGAGAAGGTTGACGAAGTTACATACAGAAGGATATTTGGATCCGTTCGAATATCAATCATATGCAACTTGTCAATCCTGTCTCAAAGGAAAGATGACAAAGACTCCGTTCACTGGACACGGAGTGAGAGCGAGCGAGCTCTTGGGACTCGTAAACAGCGACGTGTGCGGTCCAATGTCTACGAATCCACAAAGCGGTTATTCTTACTTCATTACTTTTACGGATGACTTTTCAAGGTACGGTTATGTCTTCTTAATGAAACATAAATCCGAAGCCTTTGGAAAATTCCAGGAATATAAGAATGAAGTAGAAAAACAAACATGTAAAAGTATCAAGACACTAAGATCTGATCGAGGTGGTGAATACTTGAGTGCCGAGTTCCTGGATTACTTAAAAGAGAATGGAATTCTCTCTCAGCTTACTCCTCCATACACTCCACAACATAACGGTGTATCGGAGAGATGGAACCGAACCCTATTGGATATGGTACGGTCCATGATGAGTAACGCTGAGTTACCGCGATCATTCTGGGGATATGCGCTAGAATCAGCTGCATACCTTTTGAACCGAGTTCCAACTAAGACTGTGCCTACTACACCATATCAGATGTGGTGTGGGAAGAGACCCTATCTTAATCACATTAAGACATAGGGATGTCCAGCTTTTGTCAAAAAGCAGCATGTGGACAAGCTCGAGGCACGCTCAGTACAGTACAAGTTTGTGGGATATCCAAAGAACTCCAAGGGATATTTCTTCTATTGCGAAGAGGAACAAAAGGTTTTTGCTTCTCGTCATGCCCACTTCTTGGAAACTGAGTTTTTGGAAAATCAGATAAGTGGGAGCACAATAGAACTGGAAGAAATTCCAGAACCACGAGCTATTACTGAATGCTTAATAGAACCAGAGGGTTCGAAAGATCAGGACATTCCTACGCCGCTCCACAGAAGTAGTAGCCAGTCTCATCCGCCCGAGAGATACTACGGTTTTCTCATAGACAAGGATAGAGAGGATTGCATCATTGATAGTGATGAGCCTACTAGCTTCCAGCAGGCCATTCAGAGCGTTGACTCGGTAAAATGGCTGGATGCAATGCGGACCGAAATGGAGTCCATGTACACCAACAAAGTATGGACGTTGGACATTGCTCCAGATGGGGTAAAACCCGTAGGATGCAAGTGGATCTTCAAAAGGAAGATTGGTGTAGATGGACAGGTTGAGACCTATAAAGCTAGACTTGTTGCAAAGGGTTTCCGTCAAAGACCTGGCTTGGACTATGACGAAACCTTTTCTCCAGTGGCTATGCTGAAATCAATTCGGATCCTTCTTTCCATTGCTGCATTCCACGATTATGAGATCTGGCAGATGGACGTAAAGACCGCTTTTCTAAATGGATATTTAGAGGAGTGTGTCTATATGGATCAGCCAGAGGGTTTCATTCAGAGTGGGAGCAGCGGAAAGGTGTGCAAGTTGCTTAAGTTCATCTATGGATTAAAGCAGGTATCGCGGAGTTGGAACATCTGTTTTGATGAGACGGTCAAAGAATTTGGCTTTATCAAAAATCCAGATGAACCATGCATCTATAGTAGATTTGTAGCGAGAACTGTAGTATTCCTCGTTTTATACGTAGATGACATTCTTTTGATAGGAAATGACATTCCTATGCTACAATCTGTCAAAGGGTTCTTGTCACACAGATTCTCCATGAAAGACCTGGGTGATGCCTCGTACATTCTTGGGATCCGGATCTACCGTGACAGATCCAAGAGGATATTAGGACTCTCACAATCCAGGTACATCGACACCATACTGAAAAGATTCAGTATGGAAGAGTCCAAGCGTGGTAATCTACCGGCTTGTCATAGGATCACCCTCTTCAAAGAGATGTCTCCCAAGACTGATTTGGAAAGGGATCGCATGTCTATTATACCCTACGCCTCTGCGGTAGGCTCTATAATGTATGCGATGTTGTGTACCAGACCAGATGTAGCTTATGCACTGAGTGTGGTAAGCCGGTATCAGTCAAACCCTAGGGAGAAGCACTGGATAGCGGTAAAGAATATTCTCAAGTACCTGAGAAGGACTAAGGAGATGTTCTTGGTGTATGGCGGAAAAGACCTCCAGATCGAGGCCTTTGCTGACTCCAGCTTCCAGAGTGACAAGGATAATTCCAAGTCTATGTCGGGTTATGTCTTTACCCTCTATGGAGGGGCGGTGTGTTGGAAGAGTTCCGAACAGGAAACCGTTGCTGACTCGACGATGGAAGCGGAATATATCGCTGCTGCAGATGCCGTAAAGGAAGCTGTCTGGATAAAGAAGTTCCTCACGGAGCTTCAGGTGGTTCCTACCATTGTTGATCCAATACCGCTGTATTACGACAAGAACGGAGCTATAGCTTTAGTGAAGGAACCCAGGTCCCATCAGAAGTCCAGGCACATCTTGAGGCGGTATCACCTGATCAGGGAGATCGTGGGTTGCCAGGAGATCGAGGTTCGGAGAGTTGCTACGGATGATAACACTGCTGATCCATTCATAAAGGCCTTACCCCAGACTCAGTTTGAGCGGCTGATCGAGATGATAGGTCTTCGATACGGCAGCACATGGCCTTAGTGCAAGTGGGAGATTGTTAGTGTATATGCCCTAGAGGCCATTACTGTATCATACTAGTTTGTATATTACTTGATGGAAGCTTGGGATATTCACCTTGTATTGACATTTTTGCTCAAAATGGTAGTATGCTACTTGGTTTGTTTCTGCTTTAATGTGTGCATGCGTTTCTTTTTGCATATCGCTTTTACACATTAGTGGAGCCTTTAAGATCTTTGCTTGATTACCAGAATTGTGATGGCAGTCACATTCGTGGGAGCTGGGTAATCTATAAGCA
This sequence comes from Agapanthus africanus, assembly GCA_030015575.1. NCBI lineage: Eukaryota > Viridiplantae > Streptophyta > Magnoliopsida > Asparagales > Amaryllidaceae > Agapanthus > Agapanthus africanus. The sequence continues at coordinate 191,756,170 of CM057345.1, forward strand.
CATCCTTATGTAGGTCCCTAGTCGCAGGACTATCGAGACAGGGCATCGATACTCCGGAGTAGACTAGCGTATGCGCTTCTCATCCCAGCTGGGGAGACGGCCTGTTCCACAGCCGTCAGTACGTCGTACTTGGGATAGTATGCGGGTGCTCGTTAGGTTACGAGTACGCTGGACAGGACTCGTCGGGAACTGTTGGTTGGTATTATACCTATCGTCAGTTATTAGTTCCCAGGTGACATGAGTACAGCTTAGTCCGTTGACTTGACACTGTCACTTCGCCTCGAGTGTGTTCCCACTGTACTTTGATTACTACCCTACCACGGCTCAAAGGAGTCGTGCAAACAGGTAGTTTTTGGGTGCAGTCCCGAAGCAATTGGAGGCAGTGACGGTTAGATAGGATTCGTCTCTCCCGTTATTGAGGGTTGATATCACGCTGTGTCTAGGAGAGCCATTACACAAAGTCCCTGGCCAGGGCAAGCGAGATAGACTGGTAGGTTTTCAGTGTTATCTCAGGTGTTCTGGGCTACACTCCGGCATGACTTGTACCGCTAGTAGGGGACTGACGTTTACCGGCCCCCTAGGCCCGCCATGCGATGTTCTTAGACGAACAGACCGGACTGTACGGAGACTGTCACATACAGGCTCAGTAGGAGTTCAGATGGGTTTACCTCGTCAGTCTTATTATCGGCATCTACCTGGGGACCGTTACGTACAGCTAGTGCCGCTTGCGGTCTGTGGTTAAACCCACTGCCAGCGTAAGGTCGAGTCTTTAGAGTCCCACACAGAGGGTTATTCGGCTTTAGGTAAAATGATTAGAGGTCGCATGGTTTTGCGACAGGGTTCGTTCACATCCGTGCACTTGTGCACGTTTGGTGTCCAGACAGCTTATACTAGCGGGCTTTGGTTTAAGCCGGATCCTAGTATATGATTTGGGATTGGTTTTATCTCATTGTATTCATGTTCCTCGGAACACGGATACGGGTGTGTATGCACAGTTGACTGAGACAGAGGCAGAGGACTTTGATTAGGGTTGATGACCATTGTCATTTTCTTAACCCTAATGTTTATGTGTGAATTATGGTTTATTGATATTAGTTAATTATAATTGTGCATGGTTAGGGTTGTTGACCATTTGACTATACTTGACTTGTTGACCTAGGTTGACAAGTTGACCATCATCATTCCATATGAATGATGCTCTTTGATCCTTGCAAAAGCATTTAATGTGAAATGATAATGGTCATTTCTTAATTAACCATGACAATTATCTTTTGCTAATTATCTAATTTCCATAATTCACATATATGTGAGAAGGTTGAGATATTCTTCTCACTTGTTCATTTCCATTCTCTCTCCTCCTCTTCCTCTCTCTCTAGCTCTCCCCTCTCATGTGTTGAGAACCATTTGAGTTTGAGATAATCCCTCCAAAAACACTGTCTACTCTTTCTAAGGTCCTAGGTGTAGCACACCAAGCACCTTAGTTACTTGTAGTTTGAGGTTGGAGCCAAAGGTTGAGGCCTTCGGGTGGATCTTTCTTCGGTAAGAGAAGCGACAAGGAGAACCCGTTCTTTCACTCCAAGGACCAAGGAGAGAAGGACTTAAAGACCTAGGTATAACCCACTTTCCGAGTAGCTAACTCTCTTTAGCTTTGTAGTTAGTTTTGTTTAGCAAAGATCCCTCCTTTACATAGTCCATGTTGCCTAGTGTTGTAAAAATCCGATTTTTCATAACGTTTCCGCCTCCCCGCAAGCACCGGGGTGGGCAACGTGGACTTACAGCGATATCAACCCCCAATACCGGGAGAGACGAATCCTTTCTAACCGTCACTGCCTCCAAGTGCTTCGGGACTGCACCCAACTACTACCTGTTTTCACGACTCCTTTAAGCCGTGGTAGGGTAGTAATATAAGTACAGTGGGAACACACTCGAGGCGAACTGACGGTGTCAAGTCAGCGGACTAAGCTGTACTCATGCCACCTGGGAACTGATAACTGACGATAGGTATAGTACCAACCAACAGTTCCCGACGAGTCCTGTCCAATGTACTCGTAACCTAACGAGCACCCGCATACTATCTCCAGTACGACGTACTGATGGCTGTGGGACAGACCATCTCCCATGCTGGGATGAGAAGCGTATACGCTAGTCTACTCCGGAGTATCGATGCCCCGTCTCGATAATCCTACGACTAGGGACCTGTATAAGGATGTGCTTGTAGATTACCCAGCCCCCACTAGTGTGACTGCCATCACAACGCTGGTAATCAAGCAAAGATCCTAAGGGCTCCACTAATGTGTATAGGCGATATGCTAAAAGAAACACATGTACACATTGAAGTAGAAACAAACCAAGTAGCATACTACCATTTTGAGCAAGATTTTCTATACAACTGTGAATATCCCAAGCTTCCATCAAGTAATATACAAACTAGTATGATACAGTAATGGCCTCTAGGGCATATACACTAACAATCTCCCACTTGCACTAAGGCCATGAACTGGCGTATCGAAGACCTATCATCTCGATCAGCCGCTCGAACTGAGTCTGGGGTAGGGCCTTCGTGAGTGGATCTGCGGTGTTATTCTCCGAATCTACTCTCTTCACCTCGATCTCCCGGCGATCAATGATCTCCCTGATCAGGTGGTACCGCCTTAAAATGTGCCTGGACTTCAGATGGGACCTGGGTTTCTTCGCTAAAGCTATAGCGCTGTTGTTGTCACAATACAGCGGTATTGGATCAACAATGGTAGGAACCACCTGAAGCTCCGTGAGGAACTTCTTCATCCAGACAGCTTCCTTTGAGGCATCGCAAGCAGCTATGTACTCCGCTTCCATTGTTGAGTCAGCAACAGTTTCCTGCTTGGAACTCTTCCAGCAAACCACCCCTCCATTGAGGGTAAAGACATAACCCGACATGGACTTGGAGTCATCCTTGTCACTCTGGAAGCTGGAGTCAGCAAAGGCCTCGATCTGGAGGTCTTTTCCGCCATACACCACGAACATCTCCTTAGTCCTTCTCAGGTACTTGAGAATGTTCTTTACTGCTATCCAGTGTTTCTCCCCTGGGTCCGACTGATACCGGCTTACAACGCTCAATGCGTATGCTACATTTGGTCTGGTACATAACATTGCATACATTATAGAGCCTACCGCAGAAGCGTAGGGTATAATAGATATGCGATCCTTTTCCAAATCAGTCTTGGGAGACATCTCTTTGGAGAGGGGTGATCCCGTGACAAGCCGGTAAATTACCACGCTTGGAATCTTCCATACTGAATCTTTTCGGTATGGTGTCGATGTACCTGGACTGTGAAAGTCCAAACATCCTCTTAGATCTATCACGATAGATCTGGATCCCCAGAATGTAGTTGGCATCGCCCAGGTCCTTCATGGAGAACCTCTGTGACAAGAATCCTTTGACTGACTGTAGCATAGGAATATCATTTCCTATTAGGAGAATATCATCCACGTACAAGACGAGGAATACCACAGTACTCCCTACAATGTTACTGTAAATGAATGGTTCATCTGGGTTTTTGATAAAGCCGAATTCCTTGACAGTATCATCAAAGTAGATGTTCTAACTCCGCGATGCCTGCTTCAGTCCATAGATGGACTTGAGCAACTTGCACACTTTACCGCTGCTCCCACTCTGAATGAATCCCTCCGGCTGATCCATATAGACGCACTCTTCTAAATATCCATTTAGGAAAGCCGTCTTTACGTCCATCTACCAGATCTCATAATCGTGGAAGGTAACAATGGCAAGAAGGATCCGAATGGATTTGAGCATAGCCACTGGAGAAAAGGTCTCGTCATAGTCCAAACCAGGTCTTTGACGAAAACCCTTTGCTACAAGTCTAGCTTTATAGGTTTCAACCTGCCCATCTACACCAATTTTCTTTCTGAAGATCCATTTGCAGCCTACGGGTTTTACCCCTTCTGGAGCAAAGTCCAAAGTCCAAACTTTGTTGGTGTACATGGACTCCATCTCGGTCCGCATTGCATCCAGCCATTTTACCAAGTCACCGCTCTGAATGGCTTGCTGGAAGCTAGTAGGCTCACCATAGTCAATGGTACAATCCTCTCTATCCCCATCTATGAGAAAACCGTAGTATCTCTCGGGTGGATGAGACTGCCTACTACTCCTGCGGAGTGGCGTTGGGATGTCCGGTTCTCTTGAAACTTCTGGTTCTTCCAAGTTTTCAGTAATAGCCTGTGGTTCTGGAATTTCTTCCAGTTCTATTGCGCTCCCACTTATCTGATTTTCTAAAAATTCACTTTCCAAGAAGCGGGCATGACGAGAAACAAAAACCTTTTGTTCCTCTGCGTAATAGAAAAGATACCCCTCGGAGTTCTTTGGGTATCCCATAAACTTACACTGTACTGAAGGTGCCTCGAGCTATTTCGCATGCTTCTTTTTAACAAAAGCTGGACACCCCCATGTCTTAAAGTGTTTAAGACAGGGTTTCTTCCCACTCCACATCTGATATGGTGTGGTAGGCACTGACTTAGTAGGAACTTGGTTCAAAAGATATGCAGCTGTTTCTACTGCATAACTTCAGAATGATCGCGGTAACTCAGCCTTACTCATCATGGAACGAACCATATCCAATAGGGTTCGATTCCGCCTTTCCGATACACCGTTGTGTTGTGGCGTGTATGGAGGAGTAAGCTGAGAGAGAATTCCACTCTCTTTTAAGTAGCCCAGAAACTCGGCACTCAAGTATTCACCACCTCGATCAGATCTTAGTGTCTTGATACTTTTGCCTGTTTGTTTTTCAACTTTATTCTTGTATTCCCGAAATTTCTCAAAGGCCTCGGATTTATGCTTCATCAAGAAGACATGTCCATACCTAGAGAAATCATCTGTGAAAGTAATGAAGTATGAATAACCACTTCGCGCATGTGTAGACATTGGACCACACACGTCACTGTGTATGAGTCCCAAGAGCTCGCTTGCTCTTTCTCCGTTTCCAGTGAACGGAGTCTTTGTCATCTTTCCCATGAGACAAGATTCACAAGTGGCATAAGACTGGTACTCAAACGGATCCAAGTATCCTTCTTTATGTAACTTTGTTAACCGTGTCTCATTAATGTGACCCAGTCTACAATGCCATAAGAAAGCCTGATTTAATTCCCGAGACTTTCTTTAAGTGTGTTCTGGACACTGAAAATCTGAGCTTGATTCAATACGTATATCCCGTTTTTAATGTACCTGACCCAATCAGAACTTGATTTAGGTGGATGTTGACCACATCGCTTACAAAAGTAAAATCATATCCTTCTTTAGAAAGTAAGGATAGAGATATGATATTACAAGTCACACCTGGTACATAAAAACAGTCAAGCAGAATCAATATCTGCCCAGTTGTCAGTCCAAGATGATACTCCCCTACGGATTCAGCGTACATGCTCATTCCGTTAGCAACCCTGAGAGTCCTATCACCTATCTTGATAACCCTACGGTTTCTCAGAGCCTGTAACGAATTACAGATGTGAGATCCTGATCCGGTATCCAATACCCAGGAAGTAGGGTTAACTGACATACAGTTCTCTATTACAAACACACCCGAAGCCGAAGCTACAACATGCTTCGAATCCTGGCTACTGGCTTTGGTAGCCTTGCAATCCTTCTGCCAATGTTCATTCCCATAATAATAGGAACATCCCTCTTTTACTACATCCAGTCCCGAAACTTTTGCCCTTCCCTTTCCTTTTATTTCCCTGGTTTCCATCAAGGTAGAAGGTAGAGACTGTAGAATCAAGTCAGCATCTGACCCGTTCTTCAACGTGGTCTTCAGGTCCGTGAGCTCAAAATAGCTGGTCTCTATAAGGACGTTGCCCCCTACAGATGACCCGATAGCCAACCTCTCTGGAAGCAATTTGTTCGAGGTCTCATATCTTACGATACGAGATTGCTCTCCATATAAATCTTTGTTATGGAGGAAGATAGAAACTAAGTCTATCTTCTCGTGCTGCCTCTGGTATGCACCATCAACTGAGGCTAACACGAGGCACTTGGCTTTCGCACAGTCTTTTTCCGATGTCTTGCGGATATGAATATCCGTGACAGAGGAAACTGGACCTGAGACGGCAGTGGTTGGATCAGTCAAGAGGTATCCCAGCTTGTCATGGGCAATGGACATCTGGACAGACCTTTGCCAGTCATAACAGTCAGATCCAGTCATTTTATTATCTAGATGTAACCTAGGTGTGGTCACTGGGTCGTTGCAATTAAGAGAGAGAGAAGAAAACACTCAGCATGATGCTCTTGCAAGTTTAGATTGGTTTTTAATTTATCTGAACAGGATGGCTCCCACTGTCTCTCGAATCCCTCCTCAAACCATAAAGGAAGAATTAGTCAGGATCAATCTCACCATACAATACTTGCTTAACCATTCAGCAGGGCCAGTGTCGGTACTTCGAGGTAGGTTTTCCAACGCTTTCGCGAAGTTCCTTAATTAAGTAACCTCTTTTCCCTGTGGGCGTAGCCCCGCTAACACCTTTCTAGACACCTACTTGGTTTATAGCATTGATCGTTAAGTGAGAAAGTTCCCGAGGAGTAGCATATACTCACAGTAGCATTGGGATCCAAATATCATCGTGTGATAAATGTTAGTGTATATGCCCTGGAGGCCATTACTGTATCATACTAGTTTGTATATTACTTAATGGAAGCTTGGGATATTCACCTTGTATAGACAATCTTGCTCAATATAGTAGTATGCTACTTGATTTGTTTCTACTTTAATGTGTACATGTGTTTATTTTAGTATATCACCTTTACACATTAGTGGAGCCCTTAGGATCTTTTCTTGATTACCAGCGTTGTGATGGCAGTCACACTCGTAAGGGCTGGGTAATCTATAAGCACATCCTTATGCAGGTCCCTAGTCGTAGGACTATCGAGACAGGGCATCGATACTCCGGAATAGACTAGCGTATGTGCTTCTCATCCCAATGTGGGAGACGGTCTGTCCCACAGCCGTCAGTACGTCGTACTTGAGATAGTATGCGGGTGCTCGTTAGGTTACGAGTACACTGGACAGGACTCGTCGGGAACTGTTGGTTGGTACTATACATATCATCAGTTATCAGTTCCCAGGTGACATGAGTACAGCTTAGTCCGCTGACTTGACACTGTCACTTCACCTCGAGTGTGTTCCCACTGTACTTAGATTACTACCCTACCACAGCTCAAAGGAGTCGTGCAAACAGGTAGTAGTTGGGTGCAGTCCCGAAGCACTTGGAGACAGTGACGGTTAGACAGGATTTGTCTCTCCCGGTATTGGGGGTTGACGTCGCGCTGTGTCTAGGAGAGCCATTACACGAGTAGTCCCTGGCCAGGGCAAGCGAGATATACTGGTAGGTTTCTAGTGTTATCTCAGGGTGTTCTGGGCTACACTCCGACACGACTTGTAACGCTAGTAGGGGATTGACGTTTACTGCCCCTTAGGCCCGCCATGCGATGTATCAGACGAACAGACCGGACTGTACGGAGATTGTCACATTCAGGATCAGTAGGAGTTCATATGGGTTTCACCTCGTCAGTCTTCTTGTCGGCATCTACCTGGGGACCGTTACGCACAACTAGTGCCGCTTGCGGTCTGTGGTTAAACCCACTACCAGCGTAGTGTCGAGTCTTTAGAGTCCCACACAGAAAGCTATTCGCCTTTAGGCAAAAGAGTAGAGGTCGCATGGTTTTGCGACAGGTCGCATGGTTTTGCGACAGGGTTCGGTCACATCCGTGCACTTGTGCACGTTTGGTGTCCGGACAGTTAACACTAGCGGGCTTTGGTTTAAGCCAGATCCTAGTGTACATTTTGGGATTGGTTTTATCTCGTTTGACAGAGAGACAGAGGCAGAGGATTCTCATTGGGGTTGTTGACTGTTGACTGTTGACTGTTGACTTTTGGCTAAACCTTAATGAGAATAAGAAATATAATTAACAATAATATTAATTAAGTATTTTAGTGACATGGTTGTTGAGGGGTTAACTTTGCTGACTTGTTAACTTTTTTGACCGGTTGACTAGGTTGGACTAGTTAACCATCATCATGACAATGGCTATCATTTCATGGCAAAGACTTTTGCTTGCTTGTTTGTTTTTGCAAAATGAGTGCATGAAATGATATAGCCATTTTGACTTGAACCATCACACAATACTTGATTACTATTTTTGTTATGATGGTTTTGGATTATGAGAGCTTGGATGGAAAAAGAGTTACTCACTCTCTCATTTCATTTCTCTCTCTTGCATGAGCTCTCCCTCTTGCTCCTCCTCTTGCTCTCTCTCTAGCTCAAGGAAACACCCTCTAATGAGTTGAGAAACATTGCCTTAGAGATAAAAGAAAATCCATATCACTTCTCTACTCATCCTTGTTCACAAGGTTTAGCAAACCAAGTGTTCTAGTTTCTTCAAGTTCGAAGAAGAAGCCAAAGGTAGAAGCTTTCGGGTGGATCCATCTTCGGCGCAAGGAGACGACGAGGTGAGGCCGATCCATACACCGGAAAGAGTTAAAGACGAAGGAGTTCAAGAAAGGTATAGCCCCCTAACCGAGTAGGTAAAACTCTAGTTAGGTTGTTAGTTAGTTGTTTAACAAAGATCCGTATTTTGAGTCCATGTTACCACCTCTTGAAAAATCGTTTTTCATCATTTCCGCAAGCCCGTAAGTACCGGGAGAGGTAACGTGGACTTACAGTAAAACCGAAGGAATCCTACCAGAATCATCACACTCCAAATAGTATGCAGCACTAGCAAGTTTCAGTTTCTTTAGAAACTCCCGATGTGGATTTTTTCCCCATGCTCTTATGACCTTGACTAAGGCCAACAAATCATAAGTCACATGTCAAGTTCTACCCGTCGTTGTCCAGGTTGATTTGAACCCACCCGTATATACCCTTGACTATGGCCAACAAAGTAATACGACTGTCCCAAACCAACACATCTATCTATGCAACATATGAATACCCACCAGCTACCAAACACTGTGCCTTGACTAAGGCCAACAAACAAAGCTTGAATACTGTTGGATATTCATATGAAACGACGGAGGGCTATGGATGGTTTTGGCGAAACCGTGAACGTAGTGAACTTGATATAATCGATGGAACGAGATACCTTTTAAATGGAGTGGTTCAAGCGCCGCGTTTAAAAGTTGGTTTTTGAAAAGAACCGAGTAGTTTTGAAAGTGTTCCAACGACTTTGCTTTGGTTTATTTTCTTGCATTAATTTTAATGCATCCCATCATTTAAACCTACCATTGCAGAAAACAACGAAAATATGACGTACGCTTATACCATCCGCATTCTCCACGGGCTCCCGTCATCACCCGTTAGGTTACTTAACTAACGACAGAGCGGGGGCTGGACTAGCGCGGATGCAAAATATAAGCAACGCCTAAATAGATATCATATATAGATATATACATTCGTCTGATGCAATGATAGCCATTCCAGATCACAGATGAACACTTTGGATATACTAGGAATCAGCGATTCGTTCGAGCCTGCAACGAAAAGCGGATTACACGGTCGCGATGAATAGCCAAACCCCACCCTAGACCCCTACGGGTGCGGCAAACTACCCGCCTAGTACCCGAAGCGAAGCAACCTCCCTCAACAACGTGAGTAGGCCACTCGGCACTTCGAGATACCCGGTAGTTTGTGCACCCCACCTTAGGTCTATCCTAGGAGCAAAAACAGTAAAAAGAAATTATACAATGGCGGCTACAACCTCATCCCGGATGTGCGGCCATAAAATAATATTACATCAATTACAAATTTTACATGAATGAAAGAAAAAGAAACTCTCATCTCACATCCACCCGGCTATTCATCCGTGACAATCCAACGAGTTCGTATACACATACCATCAACATTACAGATCACAGATATGTATAACCCCCATTAATCGACGTATAACGATTAGCAGACGTTCAATACATATATCACATCACAGATAATATCCATTAGCCAAAGTCTACGGAATTTCGATTAAAATACGGATTTGTAACCACCCCAAAAACAAATTTGTTCTCTGGAAAATCTTGGCAGAAACAAACTATACTAAAAATCCCAAAACATCCAACTAATAACACTGCACCAAAAACGGTCCACGGCCGAGTCACCACGGCCGCGAATCCGCGGCAATAACCATGTTCTTACCGCGGATCCGCGGCGCTTTGACCGAGTCACTGGATCGTTTTTGTTCCGTGTTTTTAGAAAACCCTGAGCCGATTTTTCTTGTATGTCAAATTATTTTTAGAGCAGTATAAAAAATCGGCAGAAACATGGTTTTTCCGGATGTGTTTTGCGATTTTTTTCCGATCGAAGTTCCAAATACTTTGCTAACAAGCTAGTTTGTGTTTAGCTAGGCTCTGATACCACTGTAAGTCCACGTTGCTCACCCCGGTTCTTACGGGGAGGCGGAAACGGCGAAAAACAATTTTTTGGCGCAAAGGCAACATGGACTAAAAGAAGGATCTTTGCTAAACTACAAACTAGCAAACTACAAGAGCTGCTATCTACTATGCCATAGAGATTATGCCTCACGATACCGGTCCTTCGGGTCTTCTCTCCGCTGTCCTGTTCGTCCATCCAAGCTCCAAGGATCGATTAGGATCTTGATCACCTCCGCGGCCATCTTGAGTCGAAGACGATCCACCCGAAAGTTGTGCTCCGAGCTCCACCTCGAGCCGAGGCAACTAGGTCAACAAGATCACTAGTCTTGATGTCCTAGGTAGTGTAGAAGAGATAGATGGATGTTTTTGTCAACTAGGATCCTTTTTCTCTCAACACATGAGATCAAAGGAAATTTTCAAGAGGAGAAAGATGAAGCTACCAACCATGGAGCCTTCTCTTTTTCTTTTCAAGAGAGAAAATGAGAAATGAATTATGAGCTAAAGAAAATGAACCATGGTTGCAATAATACACAAACATCATCATTACTAATCGTTTCATGATAAAGTTGATGGCTACATTTGAATTGACCATTTTCATATCAAAAATAAAAAGAAAACCAAAGAATACTCTAGACCTCTCATGAAGGTCCAAGTCAACTTTGGTCAAACGGTCAACAAAGTCAAATGTGGTCAAATGGTCAAAGCAATTAGCCATCACATAATTATCACTAAAAAGATTAGTAAATAATGTCCCCGACTCATAATGGTTTTGACCGAACCAACTTCCAAAACACTAATGAGTCTGCCTCATAATGGTTTTGACCGAATCAACTGTCAAAACCCTAATGAGGCACCTCCTTCTTCTTTGCTCTTCAAAACTGTGCATACACACCCGCATCCGCATTCCGTAGAATGCGAATGCACAGAAGACAAAACAAATCCATCCGTGCAATACTAGGATCCGGCTTAAACCAAAGCCCACTAGTATTGCCTGCCCGAACAGCATACGCACACAAGTGCACGTAAGTGATCGTAGCCCTGCCGTAAAACCATACGGCCTCTACAAGTTTCGCTCAGTGCAGGGAAACTCTCTGTATGGGACTCTAAAGACTTGACACTACGCTGGCAGTGGGTTTAACCACAGACCGCAAGCGGCACTAGCTGTACGTAACGGTCCCTAGGTAGATGTCGAAAAGAAGGCCGATGAGGTAAACCCATCCGAACTCCTACTGAGCTTGTATGTGACAATCTCCGTACAGTCCGGTCCATTCGTCTGAGAATATCGCATGGCGGGCCTAGGGGGTGGTAAACGTCAGTCCCCTAATAGCGGTACAAGTCGTGTCGGAGTGTAGCCCAGAACACCCCGAGATAACACTGGAAACCTACCAGTATATCTCGCTTGCCCTGGCCAGGGACTACTTGTGTAATGGCTCGCCTAGACACAGCGCGATATCAACCCCCAATACCGGGAGAGACGAATCCTTTCTAACCGTCACTGCCTCCAAGTGCTTCGGGATTGCACCCAACTACTACCTGTTTGCATGACTCCGTTGAGCCGTGGTAGGGTAGTAATCTAAGTACAGTGGGAACACACTCGAGGCGAAGTGACGGTGTCAAGTCAGCGGACTAAGCTTTACTCATGTCACCTGGGAACTGATAACTGACGATAGGTATAGTACCAACCAACAGTTCCCAATGAGTCTTGTCCAGTGTACTCGTAACCTAACGAGCACCCACATACTATCTCCAGTACGACGTACTGATAGCTGTGGGACAGACCATCTCCCCTGCTGGGATGAGAAGCGTATACGCTAATCTACTCCGGAGTATCGATGCCCCGTCTCGATAATCCTATGACTAGGGACCTGTATAAGGATGTGCTTGTAGATTACCCAGCCCCCACTAGTGTGACTGCCATCACAACGCTGGTAATTAAGCAAAGATCCTAAGGGCTCCACCAATGTGTATAGGCGATATGCTAAAAGAAACACATGTACACACATTGAAATAGAAACAAACCAAGTAGCATACTACCATTTTGAGCAAGATTGTCTATACAACTGTGAATATCCCAAGCTTCCATCAAGTAATATACAAACTAGTATGATACAGTAATGGCCTCTGGGGCATATACACTAACAGTTTTAAGTGATTTAGGAGAATTATGAATTTTTATGACTAATTATATGCACTTTTAACGCTAATCGCGATTAAATATCGCTAATCGCGCATTAAGCATGTTTTGTGCCCATGACATGCACATGTCACATTTATTCACACTTGATACATTTTTCTATCATGGCTTTTTCCTTTTTTTTCATGCATGGCTTTTTAACAGAAAAGAAAAGAGAAGAAGACAAAAACAAAAGAATAGGAAAAGGTATCATGATGACAAGAGGGATGGGCATGAGAGAGAGAGGGTGAGGGGTCAAACCTAGGCATGGCTCATTGTTTCTCTCTTCACCATTTCTTCTCCTTCTTCACCCATGGCAGCCCCCATCTCCCTCCTCCACTTCAAGCCTCAAAACACCCCCAAAACACCCCCAAAACCCTATCTCCATTTCATAAAAAGCATGCACAAGCTCAAGGGAAGCACATTGGACGGAGAAAAATCAAATTTTGAGGACTTTGGGCAACTCAAGAATTTTCTTGAGTTGCCAATTGAGGTAATTCCTGCACCTTTAGAATAGTATTTAAATTCTTTAGGCATCCATATATGTTTAGTATTGATATCGAGTGGTTTTGTGAACCTAGAAATTTCAAGATGAGGGTTTTCAGAAATTTTGAACTGTGAAGTGTAATTGAGATTAGTAGAGACCTTATGACCCTTGTAGGGATTGTATCTTGGACTGAAACCATAGAATAAACCCCAGAATAGGAACTTAGAAACCCCGACATCGGAAAACTGTGAAAATATGATGGTAATTGGTAATCTGCTAACACTCGGGGACCTGAAAAATTATTTAGCAAACACAGTGACACATGCAAGCACCCAGGAAGCTACCCTGAAGACCAGAGCCCAAAACCCCCTACCTAGGCCGCGGATTTAATCTTTTGGGCCGCAAATTGCGGCCTTGGTACTTCCAAATTCGTGCTTGTTCTGTAGCTCCTATATCAGTAAATTAGACCTTCCATATGTGTAAAATTGGCTAATTTGACCTAGGATAAAATCTGGGACCATTTTATTGAGTTTCTGCCTTGTATTTCGCGATGTTTTTGAATTTAAGTTTTGGTATTTGTCATTTTATTCCGTCGTGTGGTGTTTGAACGCCAACGACTAGGGTTATTGGTTGTGTTTTGCATGCGAGACTATTGCTTTTAACTTATCGGTGTTTCGTGCGACATTTTGGTTTTCGTGCGTGATTTCGTTTACGATGCTATATGTGATATGTAGGTACCCTCACGAGGATTTCGAGACGATAAGCAAGCGCGTGGCAACATCGGCATCGACGAGCGAATATCAGGTGAGTAGATTATATCTACGGGGGAAGTTGGGTGGATGGCGTATAGCACCCCGCAAAGTTATGAGAAACTATGTGATGTGATACAGATATACTTTTACATGTTAGTTTGTGATATGAACATTAGCAAGAAAAGCTTTAGGAGATTTGGGGTTAGTGTTAGTGTTAGCGAGAATTGAAGAAAGGACTTTAGTCGATTTCTTAGTCACGAAATCCGAGAGTAAAGATTTGCATACACGCACATATACATACTCGCGTACATTTACTTCCTTTGTGCGTATAGGGGACATATATATATTGGTATTCATATGCTTGGATGATGAGGATGTTATATGATACTTGGGAATGGGTCGATATGATCGGGCATGATGCCATGAGATATTTAATATGTGACCGAGATATGTCATGATGTTATAGCTGATCGTTGGACGACAATACCATATGGATAATGATATATATATGATGGTTGACATATGATCGAGATATGAGATGAGATATGTTAAGATATTTATAATGGATCGCTTGGGCGATGTATACTTCTATATGATAATATGTGTTGATGACATCGAATTGTATGAGACTTTAGATCAGTAGCCAGATCATGATATTGTTGATGATATTAGTAGTGTACTAGACTTAGATCAGTACCCCCTGCTCATGATATGTGATGATGTACATACCAGATGAACAATGAGATAAATATGATATTTGACCCGTACCCTAATTTGGGATGCCGTACGATAGATTTACCGTACGGGCTATTGATGATAGATCCGCACTCTTGACTCGAGGATGTCATATTAGATAGTGTATCGTATGAGATACTATTGAGGCAGAATCACCGACTATTATATAGATAGATATATATATTGACTCAGATGTAGGTGGTTTCCTTACCCTTTTCGATTAGCCTGTTAGCTCAGTCCTTTAGTTTTTTTGTAGATGTTAGACTAGATCCGATTCATACCTATTTCAAAACTAATGAATTGTGTGTATTTTAAAGACAGGACACGGGATTCTACGGATATTTCAAAGGACGTACCTTTTCTAAAAAACACCGTAGCCTTTATTTTCAAAACACCACGATTCGTATTATTTCAAATGGCAAACAGTATTACACATGTATGGCGATGTAGATTCCTTATTGTTACGTTATCATTAATGTCCCGCATATTATTGTTGCAATTACTATTCATTTGCCATTTTTCATGTTGTTATCGTCTCATTGGATGTTTACGGTGTATTTAGTGATTATGAGACCATGCTGTCAGGACACCAGCACCATTACCGATGATGTGTATGCTCCACATACACTTCCTTGCCGGCTTACACACATCTTCATCGGTAATTGACATGTTACGTACACTTTAGAAAATACTATTTCATTGACATAGCTTGCTAACTGATAGTTGCTACATTTTATAGCTTTCATATGCTAATGTGATTATTGCATGATATCATATGCATCCATATATTCATTGGTTAAGCAGTATTATGGAGATTTATGCCGGTTTTCATTGTTATTGACATGGTGACTTGATGATTTCGGATTCTTCTTGATATTTTCTGGATTTGGAAACCGCGGGTGAAAGTTTTGTAAACTGATGAATTATTTAAAGAGAAAAATGCGATTTTCTTTGATATGTTGAGTATTGTCCACAATGATATTTTCTCGGTTTTGAGATATTTTCGAGACACGATTCGAGGAGTTGGATGAACCATCTCGGGTACATGGTGGGCCCGGTAAGGTACCCCGGGCAAGAAGCTCGAGTTGTAGACGATGAGCCCGGCAGGGGCAGACTGCCTACCGGTGATTTTACCTGGCGCGGCGGATATCCGGAGGATACCGTTCGTGGTCGTGTGATTGATGATATGGGCCGATCCGGACTGACGGAGCCCGAGGTATTGAGATATTGAGATTTTGAGACACTAAGATATTGAGACTTAAGATATTGAGATTTGATGATACAGGCCAGTCCGGATAGCCGGAGCCTGAGGTATTGAGATACTGAGATTTATGTTTTGTGTCGATGCTGGACACTGTTTTATCTGTCCATTTCATTGATGATACGCGATTAATATACATACAGAAATCTCATTAAATAAAGAAAACAGCTGTCTCATTCATGATGTATTCTGTTTCATATGTAATGCATTCATACATTGTATATCTGATAGACACAAGCACGTAGCATTGCACTTATATGTAGATGGATCAGGATTTTGTTTGAGGATATTACTCGATATGACCTATGATAGCATCATACATGCGATTTCTGCTCTGTGATGTTTTCTACTCATTGGTTGGCAACTCACCCCCGTTGTGCCACAGTTTCTTACAGGTTTTGTCGTACAGGTTTCGTTGCGGTTTTGCCGGCACACTGTTCCTTTCGGGTGATTGCTTTGGTAGGTGGGTTCTTTTGCATCAGGACCACCATTGTATAATTATTATTTCAGTTGTGTCTAGTTAAACTCCATCAACCAGACTTGTATATTGTTAGAGATAAATGACTAGCGTATATTCTTTCGACCTTAGAGTCACGTGCTGTATTATTATGGTTTTCCTCTGGTTTTTCTTGATGATGTTGTATTTTTATCCTGAGTTTGATCCTCGCCTTTCGGCGTTGTATACTATATTGCATTGTGTGGTTTGGTCCGTTGATTGACGAAGAACTAGCTCCCTCTTGGGGACGCCTTTATTCATTTTATATGCTTTATCAGGTTTTGTAACCGTTTGGGGTCTGAATTTACAAAGTAAACTCTGCCGAAATTTTCATAAAAAACTAGAGATTTTAAAAGTGCATACTTCGGCTTATGTTGTTAAACTTCTTGGTTTAAATTGGTTTTCCTTCACTCTACTGCTTACTTAGTTTTGATTTCTTGGTTTTGGCTTACTTAGATTACGTATGCCTCAAGACGTTTCGTAATTTATGTGCCAGTCACGCTCGGTACTTTTCGAGTCGTGACAGCCTTGCTGAAATGTTTTAGTATTTGCGGGAGTTTTGACTTAAATTCGGGGACCGAATTTTTTTAAGTGGGGAAGATTGTAACATTTTAAAAATTAAATAAATCAATAATTAGATAAATAAAATCTTTTAGGTGAATTTTCTGATAATCGGTAAAATAAACCGTATTTTCCATAAAACTCAACTACAATTATTTTTCAATATAGATTTAAATACGCCTATTTTAACTATATAATTGTTAGTAATTGATATTATTTAGTGACTTATAAATTGTTAGTTTAATTAAATATTTTTCCTAAATTAATTAAATTCAAATATTAATATATGCTTTAATTATACATTAAATTGCTGCAAATTGCAAATTAGAAATGGATTAATTTTACAAAATGAGCCATGACATATTAGAATTTAGTTTCTTACATGTTTTCTCTTCTTGAGTTCTATCCATAATTCTAGAGAATTCTAGGATTATTTAGTAAAAGAAAATTTAATAATTAAAGAAATGAATGAAATGATGTAATAAATGATGAAGTTTCTACACCATTCTACATTCATTTATCTCTCTCTCTTTTTCTCTCCCATCTTGGCCGAGCCTTCATGATGGGCATCCCCCATTTTTCCCACATCATTTTTGCGTCAAAATCTCACAAAAAAATTCAACAAAAATCCAAAATAAAACCTCAAAATCCAAATCCAACCTCTACCCATTATTCTTTGACCTGTCTAGCTTGGATCTTAGAGAAAAGTTAGCATCTTTGGGAGGCTTGGGTGCATGTTTGACCTCATGTTTATTGAGGTATAATCCTAACCCTAGTGTTAGTTATAGGCTAATTACTTTGATTTAATGAATTTCGGTGTTTAATTATGAATATAATTGCTAATTTGAAAATTCAAGATTTGGGTTTGTGATCAAGTGAGGGCTTTTATCATTTGATTAGGGTTTTAATGAGTAGTTTAATATGTTAAGATATGGATAACTTAATCGAGTTGCTAATTTGTAAATTGTTGTATTTAAAATATCCAAATTAAGATTTTTAAGCAAACTAGGTTTTTAGAAATTAATTAAAAATGTGAGATTAAAATCTAGTAAGGGTTTTCATCACATCATTAACATTATAAATTGTAGTTTAACACTTTAGATCATGCAAAACCTAGTTTAGTTATTGTTTTGTTCATTGTTACTTTGAAATTGTTAAAATTAGATAATTTTGCAAACTAGAATTTTGGGTTTAATGAAAATTGATGAGATTAAATTATAGAAATGGTTTGTATAATCTAGTTATGATATTTAGTGAATATTGTGGGCACTACTTTTTTTTAAACATCAAGTTTTGTACTAAAACGGTTATTTGTAGCTTTCACGGTTTTCGGAAATAAATCGATTTGAGTTATTTTGAGGTTTTAATGATTTAAACCCTATTTCATATGTAATTAGTGATTTATGAAACCGCGATTGGTATGTTTGGGTTTTTCTTGACCAATCGGCGTTTGTAGGCCGATGTCGAGAGTTATTTGGTCATTTTGCATGAGCGGGTCATAGGTTTTAACCTATGCGTATTTCGTGTGTTGTTTTGGTTTTTATCCGCGATTTTAGTTTACGATATTATATATGTTGCATATAGGTACCTCTCACGTGGACTTCGCACGATGAAGAAGTGGATGGCGGCATCGAGTTCGGCAGACAAGGACCAGGTGACTAGATGTAAATTTACGGGGGAAGTCGGGTGGATGGCGTATAATACCCCCGCAACTTCGTAGGATATGACGTAGGCTTGAGATAGTTTATATATATATATATATATATATATATATATGTTATTGCAAGATACGAATATGGAGTAAGAAAGGTTCTAGGATGACCACGGATCGAAATTTATGTATTTTGGTTGACAGTGCTTTTAGTCTAGTTCTTAGTCGCGAGACCCTAGAGTATAGGTTGATACACACACACACGCACGCACACACATACACTGGACTTGGTGTATATGTGTATACATATATATATATGTGTGTGCGTGTGTGTGTGTGTGTGTGTGTGTGTATACGCGTGATATGAGGATGTTATATGATACTTGGTGATGAGTCGACATGATCGGGCATGATGCCGTGAGATATTTGATATGTGACCAAGTTATGGTTTATATCGTATCGTTGTGCCATAAGAAAATATATACATATACGATAAATGTGTGATGACATATACGCGTGATCATGATATTGTTTGACGATGATACCTTGTGAATGATGATATATATATGATAGTTGACATATGATCGAGATATGATTTGAGATATGTTATGATATTTATAATGGATCGCTTGGCAAATGTGAATTCATATATGATGATATGTGAACAGTCGAAAATATTGCATTTTTAACACATCAATTTCCCTATTATTTGCAATCATCTAAAGGTGTTCGGTATGAATATAGCACATATTAGCAAAACATCTGTAAAATACAAAATAACATGTGTTATATATTATAACTGACATTTCTGAGGGAAATAGAGTGTTTATCATTGCATGCATCATCTGTTTATAGCGCAACACTTGTCTCAAGAATCTGTGCAGGAAATTCAAGGAGAAAAGCCGAAACAGTTAAAAGTGCTGACAAACATACGCCAAGTCCAAAACTTGTGATCTGGCAGTGAAAAAGAAAGTATAAAAAGATTCTACACATCATAAAAGTGCCACAAAGTCAGCCCAAAAACATCACAGAAGTTTTAAGCCCTAAGGCTTCAAAAAGGCCGCGGATCCGCGGCCAAAGGCCCATTCCCGCCGCGGATCCGCGGCTCTATGATGACGTCACCACTTCAGATTTTCTCCACCTGTCTTTTTATAACGGCAATGCTTCCAGAAGACTCTAGAATAACGCGTGGTTTCATCCAGAAGGCTCGGCCTAACAACCACACCCTAGAATATTCCCCATTCTAGAATATTCCCTCCAACAAACTTCTTCTAGAAGCCTCTCTCTAACAACCTTTTTGGAGGGAAATTTGAATTTGAATTCTAGATCTAGGGTTGAGCTGGTTATAAAAGGAGACTTAGATCTATGGTTTTGGGGATTAATTAGTTCATTATTTATTCATTGTTAGTGGTTGAAAATTGAGCCAAAATCCTACAAGTTGAGTGACACAACTTGTGCATTCAAACCCTAACCCTAATCCAAAATCCAAAGCCAAATTCAAGATCTCCGAGTACAATTCAAGCTAGAAGCCTTCAACCTTTTAAGAGCGAAGCCGATCTTCATCCGAACAAGTGGTCCAAGATGATCTGCGACTCACGAAGACGTGCGAAGCCAAATCGACGATCGAGTTCTTTCCTCATTGTAGATCTTGAGAGAATTGTAACAAAATTGTTGATAAATAAAAGGTGAAATTCTTTATCTTGCTTACTTTTAAATTTAAGCCTCATGATTAGATCTCGATTCTTGATTGTGTTCTTTGATATGATGTTTGATTAAAATCTCCGCTCGTGGAGAAGTCGAGAGAATCAATAGATGATGATGTTACAAATTTTAAAATGATTATTAATTTCTATAAGTTTTGTATACTTTTTTAAATTGAATCATCGACAACCTAGTTCGAGCGAAATGATTTCTTGAATATTTTCGCTCGTAATTAGAGATCGACGATTGGTGATTCAATTTACTAGAAGCTAGCTTTTTGAATGAGATTCATCGAAAGGACAAAGGATGAGATGAAGAAACCCTAGTTTCTTTGAAAGATCCTTAAACCTCGATTAATCGTCATTGGTCTAGTATCAAATCATTAATGGATAAGAAAACGTAATCACCAGTTTTCATCACGTCTATAGATTCGATCGATTCCTACGAGCCTCACTTCAATTCTTGAAACCTAATTCGATAGGATATCATCAATTCTTGATTCTTAATTTTTAATGTTTTCTTGTTATTAGATTTAGATCTTGATAATTCTTGAAATTCACTTTTAAATCTTGAATTGAATTGTCTTTTCTTTTCTCTTTAATTTTCGACTCATCTAATTCAATTACAAGCAAATCTCACTTTCCCTGTGGACGATCGGCACTCGCTAACGCGCTACAGACACCGTTATTGATTGCGGTCAAAAATTTCTTTGGTTGTGATTTCTATACATTTTCTTATATACACACCGGAAAAAGATCAATCAAATGGCGCCGTTGCAGGGGATCGTGTGCTAATTTGTTCGTTTTTAAAATTTGAGTTAAAAAATTTATTCCATCAGAATTTTTAGATCAAAATTCTCGCAAACACTAAACGATTCGTTGTGATTTGTTGCGAGAAAATCTGGAATTTGTGGAGCGAGAGGAAAAATTTTCTGAATATTCCAGAGAGCTCAGGGAGTGAACAGAAGTAGTACCAGGAATTTTTGTGCAGGTTTCTTTTCAACGCACCGTGTTTCCGCGGCCATTTCTAGCTTCCCGCGGCGGATCCGCGGTGGCCTTGCTTCGTCTCTGTACAAAAATTCTCTGGTATCTCCTGTAATTTCTTATCTCCTCCTCGATCTGCTCCATTAACCAATTTCTGCAGGTTTCTTTGCAAAAATTCGCAGCGTCGTAAAAATAAAAATTGTGTGTGTTTGATCTTGGTTGTTTGCATTTTTTAATATGGAAATTAAGGGGAAAAGACCAAATTTAGATTAGGTGGGGAGTTCATTACCCTTCCTAAGCCCCGAAAATCACAAAACTGCATCCGCATTACCTTCATTAACTAAAAAATATCTGGATATGACTCTAAGGACCGTCGCGCTCACTTAGGACAGGAGAAAGTCGTGGGTAATCTATTGCTTATCCGCGTTTCTTTTGTGGTTTCTAAGGCAAGTGTGTCTAAGGCAAGTGGTTACTTAATTAGGCCCACTACTTACGTAGTGGAGAACCTCCCACTTACCAGGCACTTACCTGGCCACAGGGGGGACAAAGAGGCAGTAGAGGATTGATCCTGCGATTTGTCTTCTGGCAGTTAGGAGCGGTCTAGAGACTTGTCCTAGGTGACCATTAGACTTAGGGTTGTGCCTGTGCATTTGCTGTAATTTGCATCATTTTTTCAAAAATCCGTATCTTTTTCAAAACAAACACCACTTCATATTTCCCCTAATTATGTTAACGCTGCCACTTTTGCTAAACCCTTTAGTGCAAGCTCGGCTGGACACGGGATTCTAGTGCCCGTCTTGTTCGCGTTTTCCCCCATCAACCCCAAAGTCGGTATTTCTACATTTTCTTTTTCCCACCACCACCGCGATGGACGGATTTACATCAAACTTTTACACCACTCTGCCACCACCCGCAGGTGTGCAGAATCCTCCACGCATTTCTCTTCAAGAGAGATGATATCCTTCACGTGTTCCCCTTCCCACCTGTCTTTCTATACCACCAGCCAACGGGGAAAATTTTGAAATCAATCCCCAATTCATCAAACTGTTACCCAAATTTCACGGTCTTGATTCTGAAGACGCATACGTTTTTATCTCCAAATTTGAAAACGTATGCAGCATGATTGGAACGTTACAGCTGTCTTTGGATGCTCTGCGTCTACGTTTTCTCCCATTCACTTTGTGCGATTTAACCGAGAAGTGGCTTTACAACACAACCGCACATTCTATTACAAAATGGGATGAATTTGTTGCACCATTCCTTAAGAAATTTTATCCCAATCACAAGACCAGCCCTGTTCGGAGCGAAATCTTCAAATTCACCCAACTTCCTAATGAACCATTCTGGAAATATTTTGAACGGTTCAAGGATCTTCTTTTACAATGTCCTCATCACGGAATCTCTAGATGGGATTTGTATCGAATTATCTATGAGGGTATTGATCTCACTACTAGACAGATGCTTGAAACCATGTGTCATTGCCAATTCTTATCTAAAGATGATGGTGAAGCTTGGAAATACCTAGAAAATTTAGCTCAAAACACATTACAATGGGAAAGTGGTAGATCACCATCACCTAGGAAAGATGTCAACCAGCTCGATGTTTCCGTCACAATGAGAGCCGAAATGGCTGCAATACAAAGGAAACTCGACGCTATAGAAAACAAAATCTCTTCAGCCTCCCTAAACCAATACACACATCCCAAAACCGTGTGTGGCTGTTGTTCAAACCCATCACATTTGACGGAAGAATGTCCTTTGAATGTACCGTTTCAAGCTCACACTAATGCTGCATTTCAGCAAAGACCTGGAAACGATCCTTCTTCTTCCTCATATAACCAAGATTGGAGGAATCACCCTAACTTTGCTTGGAACCAATCACAAACTCAAAACACGGTTCCAAATCAAAACAATTTCCAAATGGCTCCTCCACCACAATAGCAACCACTTCAATTGAGTCAGCACCCCTTCCAATCACAAAACTTTCAAAATCCAGTCAACACACCTGCACCAAATAAACCTTTGCAGTTGACCGGTACTGATGAATCCTCTTCACTCATGAATTTGCTTCTGACAAATCTCATGCAAGTTTCGGCTGAAATAAAGACTTCCATCGATAATATAAAGAAAAATTCCACCTCTCAAGCTGAGAGTATTAAATCGATGGAAGTAGAAATTGCAAGATTAAAAGCCGAATTGAGTGTTAGAGAAAAAGGTAATCTTCCAGCTCAACCTCTACCTGATCCTGGACCTTCACATTACACAAATGTGGATGCAATTACCACGTTGAGATCTGGAAGAGTGCTAGACAATCATGTGGGTGAACAAATTGATAATGATGAATTGATCATTAACACCCCGGCTTCCACTTCCACTTCCACTCCCACTTCTACTTCTTACCCTATTTCGTCTAGTTTACCGTCTTCTTCCGAGCCTATTCTCCGTTTTCCTAAAGGCTCGAACCCTCCACCCACTTCATCCTTCCCACCCTCACAACCTTCTCCACAAATGTTGGACCCAACACTTATTGATAGAGCTCCATTTCTAAATAGGTCGAGGCCCAACAAACCCAATGCCCAAATGGAGAAGCTTGTGGACATGTTTAAGCAAGTTAACATCAACATCCCTCTCCTAGATGCTATCCAACAAGTTCCATCCTATGCGAAAACTCTTAAGAACTTGTGCACTAGGAAGAGGAAGACTCAAGTGCCGAAAAAAGTGTTCACGTCGAGTATTGTAGACACGGCTTTTCCCCAACAATTACCAAGGAAACGTAAGGACCCTGGCTGTCCTACTATTTCTATTTCTATTGGGGAAAAACACATTAACCGTGCTCTACTTGATCTTGGCGCTAGTGTTAACTTGCTTCCATATTCAGTCTATGAGCAACTAGGTATCGGAGTGTTAAAGCCCTCGAACATAACTCTACAGATGGCCGACCGATCAATCACCAAACCTAGGGGTGAACTGGAGGATGTGTTGATAAAAATCGGGGAATTTGTATTCCATGTGGACTTTATTGTAATTGATACACAGGCTGTAGCAAACCCACGAAATCAAATTCTGGTGATTCTTGGTCGCCCCTTTTTAGCCACTTCCAATGCTATCATCAACTGTCGTAACGGTTCTATGACCCTATCCTTCGAGAATAGGTCAATTGAGCTGAACATTTACAAGTTGGGAAGTGTACCCTCCGAACCTACTGCTCAGGTCTGTTCTGTCGACTTAATGGATGTCGACAGCAGCGAATTTGACGATCCTCATGATACCGATCTTGACTCTTTTCATATGTTGTTGTTTGACCCAACTATGTATCATACACATACGGACTCTTCCACTGAGTTGTCCGGGTCAACAACTAACACTGATTATGAACCGTTTTTGGAGTCTGAAGATCACCCCGCGCTTTGTGATGATATTATTCTTCGGGGTATTGATGAGACTTTTGAGGAAATCTTCGCTGAAGAACTCGTATTTTTGAATGACACGGGTGTTGAGATGAATCATCTCCCAAAAAAAGAAATTGAACCTCCACCCCTTCTTCTGGACTGTAAAAAGGATGCGAGCAATCCATCACATTCATTGCATCGTCTCTCCAAAACGAGACGCAAACACATTCTATTCCACCACTTACCTTTTCCCCACTTCTTTCTGGCTTTCCACCAACTGATGCACTATATTGATAAAATCTTCGAGTGCTTGGTGTTAACTTTCGGTCTTTGCAAAGCTTGGCATCGACCACTAATTTTGACCCCCTCTTGTGATTTTCAAAGATTAACATTGCTTAACTCAAGTTTGGGGGGTGTAATCTGGCTCCTGAAAAGAAAATTTTTACACAAAATGATGAGCCAAAAATAAGTTTGGGGGAGGATTTTCACGATCATATTTATTTCCCCCGTTAATAAATTTCTTCTCAAGCTTACAGGTTTTTGTGACATAGCAGATGGAAACAGTGAGGACACTGTTGAAAACAAGTTTGGGGGAGGTTTGTGCTTATTTTTGCATCATTTGCATATTACTTCGCATAAGCACGAAACATATCATTTAAAAATTTTAAAACCTATAAAAATTTTCAAAAAGATAAATTTTTGTACATAAATAAGATAATAAAAGATTAGATAGTGAAAAATTACATCCAAAAGATTAGAAAAATTTAAGAAAACCAAGAAAATTAGAAGTTTTCTTAAACGAAACTAATAATAAGTAGTTATGAGCCGTTGTCCCAAGGGTAAGTAAGATGAAGGAAGTTACTAATCTGAGGATAAAAATAAGTCTGAAAGATAGTTGCTATTTTGGAAGCCAAACATTTTGAACGTTGATAGCCTACTATTCGCACTTACAAACGTCTTGAAACTCGGGATAGTAGAGGATACCTTGAAATGCTCGTCTAAATGCCAAAGTATGAAGGAAATAAAAGAAATGAATAAAATATAAAATGGTGAAGAAAAATGAACACTGGTTTTTATATCGCCAAGGCAGCAATAAAAACTATAGCGTGGGTGCCTCTTCACCTAGTGCCTTAGACCAACTGGTCTGGTAGTCACTGCTAAGCCTTAAGTGGTGTAAGATGAGGAAAAACACCGTATAAGCAAGCACATGAGTAATCGGTCGGTTAGTACCTCAAGTAGTATCAACGGTCGCATGAAAGTGTGTGAGCAAATTCATCTAAATATTCATTAATTAAAAAGTACTAAGGCAGATGGACAAGAGTATGATAGCTTGAATTGAATTCTCCGGGTGTAGGGATGTTCTTTACACACACGTAGGGTTATATGATCGATGTTTGGAAGAAAGATAGGAATGAAGAATAAAGACGATGTTTTATTGATGGATGATGTGATTTCTAATATCTTTTCATGACTATTAAGATAGGGCTCATGACAACCGAAAAGCTAGTATAGTTGGAAACTCTAATTTTCAAAGTCTTTCTTTTACAATTCTTATCTTTATATGTAACTTTCACGGTCTTCCTTTTATTATTGGATTTTGTGGGTGTAATCCGTTGAAAACCCTCAGGAGACAACACTCCTCCTACTAGGGACATCCAGAGGTTTAAAGGCTTGTTGCACGTGCTCAGTGCAATCGTGTTGCCTACGAAAATGTGCTAGTTAGTTTTTCTCTTTCTTTATTTTCACCTTCTCTTTTTAATAGAACATTTCGCTCGAGACGACCGAAAATAATTTTGGGGGAATTTGATCAGTCGAAAATATTGCATTTTTAACACATCAATTTCCCTACTATTTGCAATCACCTAAAGGTGTTCGGTATGAATATAGCACATATTAGCAAAACATCTGTAAAATACCAAATAACATGTGTTATATATTATAACCGACATTTCTGAGGGAAATTGTAACGTTTTGAAAATCTTTTCGGTGAAATTTCGAAAAAACTGTAAAATAAGGGGGTTTTCTGTAAAAAGTCAAAATGCAAATATCTTTATTATAAAATTAAATATACATATTCTAGCTATGTAATTGCTAGTATTTGGTGTTTATTGATCCACTGGTGAAATTTAAAATTTTCTGAAAAAAATATTATTTTAATATTATTTTAAGCCGTCACTAATACATTTAATTAGGGAAAATTACAAATTGGAATGAGTTAAAACAAATTTTGTGCATCATAAAACATTAAATAAAATTTTATCATGTGGTTTTTGAAATGAAATCATTTGCCAAAACAGTTAAGAAAATTTCGAAGAAAAAGGCTTAATTAGTGAAATTAGTGTAAATAGAAATTGGGGTATAATATTTATCATTTTCTTTCTTCACCCACACTCACCCACACCCTCTCACCCCTCCTCCCTATGTGCTGGCTGAGCCTAGCTTCCCCATCCCTAAAATTTGTCCCCACTTCTAAGGCTAAAGAAAAGAAAAGAAAATGAATACAATAAAGAAATGAGAATGGGTTGACTTGTGATATGGGTCTTTGACTTAACCAATCACTTTCCCCACCTCACTCTCTCTCCCCCTCCTCCCTAATTTGGCCGAGCCTCCCTCTTGCAACAGCCCCCATTTTTGCTTCTTCAATTCTTGGGCTAAAAACCTCACAAATTCATCAAGAAACCCACAAAAATCAAAATCTAATCCTTACCCATTTCTTATTGGCTATTCTAGTATGGATCTAGGGAACAAGATTTCAATTTGGGAGGCTAAGTGTGCTTGCGGGATCTTCAAATTGTTTGGGTAAATTCTAACCATTTTACTTAATTTGTTGTTAATTACTTGTGTTTAGCTTAATTAAGTGTTAATTGGGTTTTAAATGGGTTCAATTGCATGATTAAGGAATTCAAGTTAGGGTTTTGTTTTGGAATTGGGTTGTGATCAATTGTGCATGTTATGTGATGTGGATTAGCATCTTAAGACTTGTTGAAAACTAATCTAGTTGCTAATTACAATTCGTTACTTGTAAAATGTCCAAATTAAGCTTTTTGTGCAAACTAGGGTTTTATGAAATACATTTATATGTGAGATTAAAAATATGGTTAAGGTTTTTATCACATTATTAACATTATAAGTTATAGTTTAATAGTTTAGATCATGCAAAAACAAGCTTAATTGTAAAATTGTGAATTTTACTTTAAAAAGAGTTAAAATCGGTATTTTTGCAAACTAGGAATTTGAAATTTATATAGATTGATGAGTTTAATTTATGAAAGTGATTTATATGACCTAATTATGTTATTTAATGAGCATTTTGGCCATTTGAATCATTAAAATTGGTAGATTGGTTAGAACATCAAGTTTTTAACCGAAATGAGAATTTGTGCTAACTAGGTTTTCGGAAAACAAAACGATTGGTTTAATTTTATGGTTTTGACGAATTAAACCCTATTTCTTATGCAGTTAGTGAGTTTTGAAACCATGATTGGTATGTTTGTTGTTTTTCTCGATCAATCGGCATTTGTATGCCGACGTCGAGGTTTTTTGGGTTTATTTGTGAAAGCAACCATAGGTTTTGACCTATGTGGGATTCGTGAGTCGTTTTGGTCATGAGTCGGATTCTAATGCGATACGGTGCGTTATGATATGTAGGTAACCCATGTGGACTTCGAGACGACAAGCAAGCACGTGGCGACGTCGGCACCGGCTAGCGAGGACCAGGTGAGTAGATTTATATCTACGGGAAGAAGTCGGGTGGATGGCGTATAGCACCCCCGCAG
This sequence comes from Agapanthus africanus, assembly GCA_030015575.1. Taxonomy (NCBI): domain Eukaryota; kingdom Viridiplantae; phylum Streptophyta; class Magnoliopsida; order Asparagales; family Amaryllidaceae; genus Agapanthus; species Agapanthus africanus. Next base: position 191,784,541 of record CM057345.1, read on the forward strand.
TCCGTGGTGGTGTATACGGATGCGTATACACACCAACAATTATTATATATTATTTGGGATTAATAACGATGTTAGGATGGATATTGGTGTGTTGGATTACTTTAGTGTTGCGAACCCTAGGGTAGTGTAGCACTACGCATACACACATACATACTTGCATGCATTCCTATTTCTATGTGCTCATGGGATTCCTTATAGTTATGTGTTCACATGGGTATGGGACTATGTGTTCACATACAGATTTGAGGATGATACTTGGGATTGGGCTGAGTCGATGAGATTTGTTTTGTGGTTGTGATATCAGTGATATAGCAGGATTCGTACTTGAGTTATAGCGGATCTTGGGGCGGCGATACGGGTGAATAGTGATATAAATAAAATGGTCGACATGTGATCGTGATATGAGGCATGATATGCTAGGATATTGAAATTAGGCCGTATCGGGCGATGTATACCACTTGATGATGATATGTGCTGACGATATCGGTTTGTACGAGATTGTCGATCAGTAGTCAGATCATGAGTATACTGAGGATATTAGTATTGTACTAGACATAGGTCAGTACCCTAGACTATGATCTTGGATAAAGAGGATACCAGAGGAATAGTGTGAGGAATTTGATATTGACCCGTATCCAGATTTGGGGATGCCGTACGACGGATTTACGTACGAGCTATATTTTGATGATTGACCCGCACTCTTGACTTGGGATGTCTGATTATAGATATGGTATCGGATATGATATTATTGAGGTGGGATCACCGACTAATATATATACAGGTATGTATATGGATCGACTCAGATGTTAGGCGGTTTTCTCACCTGTAGTCCAGCTTGTTAGCTTAGCCCTTTAGTTTAGTTTAGTTGTTAGATTAGATTCGATTCTTACCTATTTCAAAAACTAACGAATCGTGGGTATTTTAAAAGACAGCCCAAGGGATCCTACGGATATTTCAAAAGACGTATCTTTTCATAAAAACACCGTAGCCCCTATTTTCAAAACCCCATGATTCGTGTTATTTCAAAAGGCACCTTTTGCAGGAATTATATTAGATTAAAGAAGATTAGTTACAGTTGCGTCTAGTATTCAGCTCCCGCTCATTATTGTGGTTCGCTTCGCATCGCATGCTTATATTATGTTTCATACTCCATTATTGATATCATGCTGTTAGGACACCAGCACCATTACCGATGATGCGTATGTACCACGTACACTTACTTTCCGGCTCACACACATCTTCATCGGTAATTGCCATGTCACGTACACCTTAAAAAATATTATTGCTTGACATAGCCTGTTAGCTAATAGTTTAGACATGATATTAGTGTACTTGCCTTATATGTTAGTTTAGACATTGTAGTTATTACCTGCTACTTCATGCATACTGTTATTCATTGTTATGCCGCATTCATGGATTCTCATGCATATATTCACTTTTTACGTGCTATTGAGGTTTTGGATTCGGATTCCATGAGATTTTCTGGATTTGGGGAAAACAGCAAAACATATACAAACTTCTTCTTTCTCTTTTAAAATGAAAAGCGCGGTTTTTCCCATGATGTATGAGTCATCCACTATGAATTTGCTGATGGATTTCGAGACCCGATTCGAGGAGTTGGATGATCCGTTTCGGGTACATGGTGGACCCGGTAAGGTACCCCGGGACAAGAAGCTCGTGGTGATGACGATGAGCCTGGCAGGGGGGAGACTACCTACCGGTGATTTTACCCGACGTGTCGGATATCCAGAGGATACCGTCGTGGTCTTGAGATGGATGGCAGGGGCCGGTCTGGACTGACGGCGCCCTAGATATTGAGATTGAGACATTGAGATTTCGAGATATTGAGGTACTGAGATTTGATGATACAGGCCAGTCCGGATAGCCGGAGCCTGAGGCTTTGAGACATTGAGATTTATGTTTTGTGTCGATGCTTGACACTGTTGATACTGATTTCATTTATGATACCTCATTTTAAAAATACAAAGGAAATCTCACTAATTTATGAAAACAGTTTCTTCATTTACATGTATTTTGTTTTCATGCATTCATACCTCATTCATATGATATATGGCTACCTGAGGCACTGACACGGGCACATGAGATCATACTCGGGTTAGATATTACCCTAGCCATTGTTTTAGGCTGCATGTTATTCATATATTTGAGGATATATTATGATCATTGACCTAGGTTGCGTTATTTATGCGATTTCTGTGCGTAGATGTTTTTCTATTCATGAGTTGGCAACTCACCCCCGTTGTTCCCCAGTTTCTTGCAGGTTTGCCGTACAGGTTTCTTTACGGCTTGCGGGCATAGTTTCCTTCGGGTGATTTGCTAGTAGGTGGGTTTACTTGTATCGTACCCCCATTATTTTTCTTGTATATTATTATTCTGTTGTATCTAGAAGTTCCATCAACCAAACATGTATTTATTTTTGAGATAGAGACCAGTGATGTTATTCTTTCGACCTTACAGTCGCGCGTTATATTTCTGCGGATTTCTTGTGGTTTTGAGTTATTTTTGAGTTTTTGATCCTTACCGTTGGCGTTGTATATTATATTGCTTGTGTGGTTGTGACCGTCGATTGACGAAGAGCTAGCTCCCGCTTGGGGATGCATTTTTATTGATTTCGTATACTATTCATGTTGTATCCCGTTTGGGGGCCAGTATTTACAAAGGAGACTCTGCCGAAATTTTCAGGAAATTTTTGATGTTTTTAGAAACCCGCATAATTCGGCTTATGCTTTTAAAACTACTTATTTAAATTGGTTTTCCTTCACTCTACTACTTTTCTTGGTTTGCATTTCTGGGTTTTCGGCTTACTTGGATTACGTACGCCTCGAGACGTTTCGTAGTTTAAGTGCCGGTCATGTTCCGTACTTTCGGGACGTGACTAAGTTGGTATCAGAGCGTTAGGTTTTACCTTCGAAGCGTAGGATGACCCTTGGTTGATGGAATTGGTGACTAAAGTTGAGTGACGTACCATGGGTATGTTCCGCGGCATACTTACGATACGCTACTCCACTTAAAAAGCCTTAGGATGTACATTTTCTTGCTCAGTATTATATTCATTCCGATCTAGCCTCATCAGTACCAGTTATGGTTTTGCTGCCACGATTACGGGTAGGGAGAGCTACGGCTAGAGTTGCGGTCAGCACGAGCTCGTCACGAACGAGGACTGACGAGGAGGTAATTCCGGCGACACACGATTGTGGAGATGTGTCTTTCCATTATGTTTTCGCGCCACGAGCATTGGGGGGATTGCTGTATGAGGTTACTCGGACGTGCCGATCAGTACCAGAAGATTGAGCCACTGACAGAGGCCAGCCAGATTTTGATGACCGTTGAGGTATTGCTTACTCTGATGATTGAGGCACTGTTCAGTGTGCAGACGAGTGAGCCAGTCATTGCTGCGAATGACGAGATATCGCCCCAGATGTTGGAACTATTGCAGTACAGGTTGTACTAAGAGATGATAGAAGGTCGCTAGTCACCCGAGGATGAATGACTAGGACATGTGGTTTGTTCGCCTACCCCGATGCGAGGTCATCAGATAGATTGATTCCAGTTAGAGACGACTTCACTCGGAGACGTTGAGAGTCGACAGAGACGATCGAATGTCAGCAACCTATTATTCCAAGTTTAAAGTATTCAGAATGACATGCAGGCAATTCTATGGACCCTCTAGAAGAATGAAACCCTAACTCGACTTAATGATCGTGTGAAAGCCTTTGAACCTTAGGGTTTGCGGCAGTTCCGCGGCGCCATTAGTGAGGCTTGGGTTTGCCCTTCTACGGCTGGACCATCGATATTGTGGTACGTACTCGATACTGTTAAACTGTACCCAAGATTTTGAGCTCTTGGGGGATTATGAGGTTTTAACAAATCGATCGGATGGATCGACTTCATTCGGATGCCAGGTGGTGAGATGCATTTCTTGGGAGACTCCAGATACGAGGATAGCCGTAGGAGCTCAGTCCATGCAGCCACGACGAGATGAGTCCGAAGCAGTCGACATTAGAAAAGTGGAGTAAGAGGTTCGTACGAGATCTTGATGAGACGACGTTCCACTCCGTCGACATCAGAGATGCGATACGCATGCCGAGGAATTGTACTTGGATATACCTTCCAGAAGGAGTCGCGATGAGTATGCAGCCGTTCCGGAACGAGCACAGATCTAGTAAGGGACGATGACTTTCGGACAGTTCGGCAGAGGCGAGATTTGGGAAAGATCTCGACGGGACCTTTCTGGAATAAATTACGAGAAGACCTAGACCCAGGAGTAGTCATCTTATGCACACCGGCAGGCCAGAGTACAGGATCGTCGACGAGACATGCTATGAGTGACCACGGCAGTTGGCCAGAGATTCTTGGAGGATGTGCTTGAGCAGGACTATTCCGCCATACTTGATTTTGCGTATTTTGGGCGATCTATTCGCATGGTTGATTTTGATGATTGAGTTTCATGATATTTGTTTTCATGGACCATGGTTGCACCTACTGAGTATTTACGATTTTTGCACAGTTGTTGCACTTGAGATAGTTTTCGTGCCTTGGTTTCTCATGTTGTGATTATGTGGATTTCATACAGTTGAGTTGATTTGTGCGTATATACGCATATGATTTGGTTTTTGCACTCGGTATGATTCACATATGCTTGCAGTGCAGTGATACGCCTTTTGTGCACTTAGATGCACTGGACTTCGATTTCGATTGTGATACTCGATATTTGTTTTGTGCAGCTTGTGCACCTAATTTGATTTTGCGCATATTCGGCGCTTGATATTGGATTTCATGATTTCGTGCACGATGGATGCATATGATTTGGATTTTCGCGCATATTGGGCGCATGTTTTGAGGTGCGATTTTGGTGCACACCAGATGCACTAAATCGAGATTTTTCATGCATGTCAGATGCACCCGATTTTGCTGTCAGGCACACACGTTGCCTACGACAGATGCTTTGTGCACACCCGATGCACTTAGATCTTGTTTCTGTGCAATTGTATGGTACGTATATGGATTTTGATTGTCGTGCGGACCAGACGCACGTAGTATTCATACGCGTATTTTGGGATTGATTTCTTATAGAGCAGTACGTTTTTTTATGATAATTGCGATGTGTTTTCGTACTAAGCAGGACTAGTCAGAGGACAGTACCTGAATGTATTTTGCATGCATTGATAGCTATTGAAGGGAATTCCAAAAAGCGAGTTATAGTCTCAGTATTTACCTACGTGTCTGATATGACGCGAAACGTTTAAAACAAGGAAAACCCTTCTAAATTGTTTCCCAAAACAGCGGAACGTACATATTAAACAAAGGATATATATATATATATATATATATATATGTAGTTATTTTCTTGCAATAGACGTCCGCCACTGTGCAGTACTGCGAGCATCGCACAGCGATTTGAAAAAGGTTTGTCATGCATTGCTTCTAGATGCTTTAATGATGTATATCATATTAATTTTCGTTTTGGATCTTGACATTTGTGTCTTTGCCATGACTCCGATGATTGCGGGATGCTTGACGGAGTTTTGATTTTGGAGTTATATGCTCATTTTTCATGCGCATGCGCTGCGCTACGATTTGTTTGATATATTTATGATTTCGGAGCCCCGATGACTTGATGGTTTTGCTTAGATGTTTTTTTATTTGGGGGGAGTTTGAATTTAAATTCGGGGACCGAATTTGTTTAAGAGGGGAAGATTGTAACGTTTTGAAAATCGTTTCGGTGAAATTTCGAAAAAACGGTAAAATAAGAGGGTTTTCTGTAAAAAGTCAAAATGCAAATATCTTTATTATAAAATTAAATATACATATTCTAGCTATGTAATTGCTAGTATTTGGTGTTTATTGAGCCACTGGTGAAATTTCAAATTTTCTGAAAAAAATATTATTTTAATATTATTTTAAGCCGTCACTAATACATTTAATTAGGGAAAATTACAAATTGGAATGAGTTGAAACAAATTTTGTGCATCATAAAATATTAAATAAAATTTTATCATGTGGCTTTTGAAATGAAATCATTTGCCAAAACGGTTTAGAAAATTTCGAAGAAAAATGCTTAATTAGTGAAATTAGTGTAAATAGAAATTGGGGTATAATATTTATCATTTTCTTTCTTCACCCACACTCACCCACACCCTCTCACCCCCCCTCCCTATGTGCTGGCCGAGCCTAGCTTCCCCATCCCGAAAATTTGTCCCCACTTCTAAGGCTAAAGAAAAGAAAAGAAAATGAATACAATAAAGAAATGAGAATGGGTTGACTTATGATATGGGTCTTTGACTTAACCAATCACTTTTCCCACCTCACTCTCTCTCCTCCCCCTCCCGAATTTGGCTGAGCCACCCTCTTGCAACAGCCCCCATTTTTGCTTCTTCAATTCTTGTGCTAAAAACCTCACAAATTCATCAAAAAACCCACAAAAATCAAAATCTAATCCTTATCCATTTCTTATTGGCTATTCTAGTATGGATCTAGGGAACAAGATTTCAATTTGGGAGGCTAAGTGTGCTTGCGGGATCTTCAAATTGTTTGGGTAAATTCTAACCATTTTACTTAATTTGTTGTTAATTACTTGTGTTTAACTTAATTAAGTGTTAATTGGGTTTTAAATGGGTTCAATTGCATGATTAAGGAATTCAAGTTAGGGTGTTGTTTTGGAATTGGGTTGTGATCAATTGTGCATGTTATGTGATGTGGAGTAGCATCTTAAGACTTGTTGAAAACTAATCTAGTTGCTAATTACAATTCGTTACTTGTAAAATGTCCAAATTAAGCTTTTTGTGCAAACTAGGGTTTCATGAAATACATTTATATGTGAGATTAAAAATATAGTTAGGGTTTTTATCATATTATTAACATTATAAGTTATAGATTAATAGTTTAGATCATGCAAAACCAAGCTTAATTGTAAAATTGTGAATTTTACTTTAAAAAGAGTTAAAATCGGTATTTTTCCAAACTAGGAATTTGAAATTTATATAGATTGATGAGTTTAATTTATGAAAGTGATTTATATGACCTAATTATATTATTTAATGAGCATTTTGGCCATTTGAATCATTAAAATTGGTAGATTGGTTAGAACATCAAGTCTTTAACCGAAATGAGAATTTGTGCTAACTAGGTTTTTGGAAAACAAAATGATTGGTTTAATTTTATGGTTTTGACGAATTAAACCCTATTTCCTTTACAGTTAGTGAGTTTTGAAACCATGATTGGTATGTTTGGTGTTTTTCTCGATCAATCGGCGTTTGTACGCCGACGTCGAGGGTTTTTGGGTTGATTTGTGAAAGCAACCATAGGTTTTGACCTATGTGGGATTCGTGAGTCGTTTTGGTCATGAGTCGGATTCTAATGCGATACGGTGCGTTATGATATGTAAGTAACCCATGTGGACTTAGAGACGACAAGCAAGCGCGTGGCGACGTCGGCACCGGCTAGCGAGGACCAGGTGAGTAGATTTATATCTACGGGGAGAAGTCGGGTGGATGGCGTATAGCACCCCCGCAGTCCGTGGTGGTGTATACGGATGCGTATACACACCAACAATTATTATATGTTATTTGGTATTAATAACGATGTTAGGATGGATATTGGTGTGTTGGATTACTTTAGTGTTGCAAACCCTAGGGTAGTGTTGCACTACACATACACACATACATACTTGCATACATTCCTATTTATATGTGCTCATGGGATTCCTTATAGTTATGTGTTCACATGGGTATGGGACTATGTGTTCACATACGGATTTGAGGATGATACTTGGGATTGGGCTGAGTCGATGAGATTTGTTTTGTGGTTGTGATATCAGTGATATGGCAGGATTCGTACTTGAGGTACGTCCTGGTGTTAGAGCGGATCTTGGGGCGGCGATACGGGTGAATAGTGATATAAATAAAATGGTCGACATGTGATCGTGATATGAGGCATGATATGCTAGGATATTGATATTAGGCCGTATCGGGCGATGTATACCCCTTGATGATGATATGTGCTGACGATATCGGTTTGTACGAGATTGTCGATCAGTAGTCAGATCATGAGTATACTGAGGATATTAGTATTGTACTAGACATAGGTCAGTACCCTAGACTATGATCTTGGATAAAGAGGATACCAGAGGAATAGTGTGAGGAATATGATATTGACCCGTACCCAGATTTGGGGATGCCGTACGACGGATTTAAGTATGAGCTATATTTTGATGATTGATCCGCACTCTTGAGTTGGGATGTCTGATTATAGATATGGTATCGGATATGATATTATTGAGGCGGGATCACCGACTAATATATATACAGGTATGTATATGGATCGACTCAGAGTTTAGGCGGTTTCCTCACCTGTAGTCCAGCTTGTTAGCTTAGCCCTTTAGTTTAGTTTAGTTGTTAGATTAGATTCGATTCTTACCTATTTCAAAAACTAACGAATCGTGTGTATTTTAAAAGACAGCCCAAGGGATCCTACGGATATTTCAAAAGACGTATCTTTTCATAAAAACACCGTAGCCCCTATTTTCAAAACCCCATGATTCGTGTTATTTCAAAAGGCACCTTTTGCAGAACTTATATTAGATTAAAGAAGATTAGTTACAGTTGCGTCTAGTATTCAGCTCCCGCTCATTATTGTGGTTCGCTTCGCATCGCATGCTTATATTATGTTTCATACTCCATTATTGATATCATGCTGTTAGGACACCAGCACCATTACCGATGATGCGTATGTACCACGTACACTTACTTTCCGGCTCACACACATCTTCATCGGTAATTGCCATGTCACGTACACCTTAGAAAATATTATTGCTTGACATAGCCTGTTAGCTAATAGTTTAGACATGATATTAGTGTACTTGCCTTATATGTTAGTTTAGACATTGTAGTTATTACCTGCTACTTCATGCATACTGTTATTCATTGTTATGCCGCATTCATGGATTCTCATGCATATATTCACTTTTTACGTGCTATTGAGGTTTTGGATTCGGATTCCATGAGATTTTCTGGATTTGGGGAAAACCGCAAAACATATACAAACTTCTTCTTTCTCTTTTTAAATGAAAAGCGCGGTTTTTCCCATGATGTATGAGTCGTACACCATGAATTTGCTGATGGATTTCGAGACCCGATTCGAGGAGTTGGATGAACCGTTTCGGGTACATGGTGGACCCGGTAAGGTACCCCGGGGCAAGAAGCTCGTGGTGATGACGATGAGCCTGGCAAGGGGGAGACTACCTACTGGTGATTTTACCCGACGTGTCGGATATCCGGAGGATACCGTCGTGGTCTTGAGATGGATGGTAGGGGCCGGTCTGGACTGACGGCACCCTAGATATTGAGATTGAGACATTGAGATTTCGAGATATTGAGGTACTGAGATTTGATGATACAGGCCAGTCCAGATAGCCGGAGCCTGAGGCTTTGAGACATTGAGATTTATGTTTTGTGTCGATGCTAGACACTGTTGATACTGATTTCATTTATGATACCTCATTTTAAAAATACAAAGGAAATCTCACTAATTTATGAAAACAGTTTCTTCATTTACATGTATTTTGTTTTCAGGCATTCATACCTCATTCATATGATATATGGCTACCTGAGGCACTGACACGGGCACATGAGATCACACTCGGGTTAGATATTACCCTAGCCATTGTTATAGGCTGCATGTTATTCATATATTTGAGGATATATTATGATTATTGACCTAGGTTGCGTTATTTATGCGATTTCTGTGCGTAGATGTTTTTCTATTCACGAGTTGGCAACTCACCCCCGTTGTGCCCCAGTTTCTTGCAGGTTTGCCGTACAGGTTTCTTTACGGCTTGCGGGCATAGTTTCCTTCGGGTGATTTGCTAGTAGGTGGGTTTACTTGTATCGTACCCCCATTATATTTCTTGTATATTATTATTCTGTTGTATCTAGAAGTTCCATCAACCAAACATGTATTTATTTTTGAGATAGAGACCAGTGATGTTATTCTTTCGACCTTCGAGTCGCGCGTTATATTTCTGCGGATTTCTTGTGGTTTTGAGTTTTCTTTTGAGTTTTTGATCCTCGCCGTTGGCGTTGTATATTATATTGCTTGTGTGGTTGTGACCGTCGATTGACGAAGAGCTAGCTCCCGCTTGGGGATGCATTTTTATTGATTTCGTATACTATTCATGTTGTATCCCGTTTGGGGGCCAGTATTTACAAAGGAGACTCTGCCGAAATTTTCAGGAAATTTTTGATGTTTTTAGAAACCCGCATAATTCGGCTTATGCTTTTAAAACTACTTATTTAAATTGGTTTTCCTTCACTCTACTACTTTTCTTGGTTTGCATTTCTGGGTTTTCGGCTTACTTGGATTACGTACGTCTCGAGACGTTTCGTAGTTTAAGTGCCGGTCATGTTCCGTACTTTCGGCACATGACAGAAATTGAGTGTTTATCATTGCATGCATCATCTGTGTATAGCGCAACATTTGTCTCGAGAATCTGTGCTGGAAATTCCAGGAGAAAAGCCTAAACAGTTAAAAGTGCTGACAAAAATACGCCAAGTCCAAGACTTGTGATCTGGCAGTGAAAAAGAAAGTATAAAAAGATTCTACACATCATAAAAGTGCCACAAAATCAGCCCAAAAACATCACAGAAGATTCAAGCCCCAAGGCTTCAAAAGGGCCGCGGATCCGCGGCCAAAGGCCTATTCCCGCCTCGGATCCGCGGCTCTATGATGACGTCACCACTTCAGATTTTCTCCACCTGTCTCTTTATAACGGAAATGCTTCCAGAAGACTCCAGAATAACACGTGGCTTCATCCAAAAGGCTCGGCCTAACAACCTCACCCTAGAATATTCCTCATTCTAGAATATTCCCTCCAACAAACTTCGTCTAGAAGCCTCTCTCTAAAAACCTTTTTGGAGGGAAATTTGAATTTGAATTCTAGATCTAGGGTTGAGGTGGTTATAAAAGGAGACTTAGATCTAGGGTTTTGGGGGTTAATTAGTTCATTAATTGTTCATTGTTAGTGGTTGAAAATTGAGCCAAAATCCCACAAGTTGAATGACACAACTTGTGCATTCAAACCCTAACCCTAATCCAAAATCCAAAGCCAAATTCAAGATCTCTGATTACAATTCAAGCAAGAAGCCTTCAACCTTTTAGGAGCGAAGCCGATCTTCATTCGAGCAAGTGGTCCAAGACGATCCGCGACTCACGAAGACGTGCGAAGCCAAATTGACGATCGAGTTCTTTCCTCATTGTAGATCTTGAGAGAATTGTAACAAAATTGTTGATAAATAAAAGGTGAAATTCTTTATCTTGCTTACTTTTAAATTTGAGCATCATGATTAGATCTCGATTCTTGATTGTGTTCTTTGATATGATGTTTGAGTAAAAACTCCGCTCGTGGAGAAGTCGAGAGAATCCATAAATGACGATGTTACAAATTTTGAAACGATTCTTAATTCCTATAAGTTTTGTAAACTTTTGTAAATTGAATCATCGACAACCTTGTTCGAGAGAAATTCTTTCTTGAATATTTTCGCTCGTAATTAGAGATCGACGATTGGTGATTCAATTTACTAGAGGCTAGCTTTTTGAATGAGATTCATCGAAAGGACAAAGGATGAGATGAAGAAACCCTAGTTTCTTTGAAAGATCCTTAAATCTCGATTAATCGTCATCGATCTAGTATCAAATCATTAATGGATAAGAAAATGTAATCACTAGTTTTCATCACGTCGATAGATTCGATCGATTCCTACGAGCCGCACTTCCATTCTTGAAACCTAATTCGATTGGATATCATCAATTCTTGATTCTTGATTTTTAATGTTTTCTTGTTAATAGATTTAGATATAGATAATTCTAGAAATTCACTTTTAAATCTTGAATTAAATTGTCTTTTCTTTTCTCTTTAATTTTCGACTCATCTAATTCAATTACAAGCAAATCTCACTTTCCCTGTGGACGATCCGCACTCGCTAACGCGCTACATACGACACCGTTATTGATTGCGGTCAAAATTTTCTTTGGTTGTGATTTCTATACATTTTCTTATATACACACCGGAAAAAGATCAATTAATATGTGTTGATGACATCGAATTCCACGAGAGTTTTGATCAGCAACCAGATCATGATATCGTTTGATGATGATACCATATGAAAGATTAAATATATTTGATAGTTGACCCGTACCACGATTTTGGGATGCCGTACGACGGATTTTACCGTACGAGATATATATGTGATTATTGATCCGCACTTTTGACTTAAGGAAGTCGTACTTTGTACGTGACGCTATTGAGGCTGGATCGCCGACTACTAGAGATATCGACTCGGACTTTAGGTGGATTTTTCTTTTCTTTTGACGGGTTCTTTAGTTTAGTCCCTTAGTTGGTTAGGTAGATATTAGTTTAGGCTCAAGTCATACATATTTTCAAAACTTGCGAATCATGCGCATTATTTTAAAAACAGCCTGAGGGATACTACGGATTTTTCAAAGGTCGTATTTTTTCTCAAAAACACCGTAGCCCCTATTTTTCTAAAAACCACGATTCGTGCTTTTTCAAACAACAAAACGGAATGACTCGTATTGTAGAAATGTATATTCTTCGGTATTGCGGTTATTGCTCTTTCTCTGTTATATTCATGTTTTGCTCATTTCACTGCATGTTTATACATTTGTTTCCTTCACTGTTATGATCCCATCTGTTAGGACACCAGCACCATTACCGATGATGCACATGTTCTACGTAGACATATTTGCCGGCTCACACACATCATCATCGGTAATTGCCATGTCACGTACACTTTAGAAAATATTACCTCATTGTTATAATCAGCTAAAGGCTAGTTACCACATAATATTTGTGTGAGTGCTCTCATGTGTTAACTTAGAGATTGCATTCGTTACATAGATACTTCATGCATTCATATATTCATTCATATACTATTCTGGGGCTTTATGCCGATATTCACTGTTTACTTATTCTTGATTCTGGATTTCGGATTTCCATGAGATTTCTGGATTTGGGGGAAAACCGCAAGGATATATATAAACTTCTCTCTCTCTCTCGCTCTCTATCTCTTTTTAAAAAGCAAGTTGCGGTTTTCTCGTGATGTATGGGTCGTCCACCATGAGTTTTCATATTTTCTGTTGGATTTCGAGACCCGATTCAATGTGTGGAGGAACCATCTCGGGTACATGGTGGGCCCGGTAGGTACCCCGGGGCAAGAAGAACGTAGAGGATAGCGTTGAGCATGGCAGGGGCACAGAATATCTACCGGTGATGTCTAGCGCGGCGGATATCTGGAGGATACCAACCGTTGTCGTGAGATTTGATGATATGGGTCGATCCGGACTGACGAAGCCCGAGATGTTGAGACATTGAGACTTTGAAATATTGAGATATTGTGTCGATGCTCGACACGGGCTTTCTGTCGATTTCACTGATGATGTTTCAATTTTATTATACAAGTTTTGCTGATGATTTCTTTATATCATATTTTTAAGATTTCGTGGTGGATTTCCTCATTCATGATGCATTCATACATCAGATATATGATTTATTACTATTTAATGACACTGACACAAGCACTGATTATTGCACTTATGCATAGATGATTACCCTGTCACTACTAGATGTATAGTGTTATGATAAGTATATTATTATGACCAAGGAGATCGTCATGCATGTGATTTCTACCTGTAAATGTCCTCTACTCACCCCCGTTGTGCCAAATTTTCTTACAGGTTCAGATGTACAGGTTTCCTTGGCGGCTTGTTGGCACACCACTTCATTCAGGGTGTTTGCTTAGTAGGTTGATTCACTTGTATCGTGACGGCCGTTGTACTCCTATTTATTTCAGTTGTATCTAGTAAGCTCCATCAACCCGACTTGTATTATTCGGTAGATTTAGAAGACCAGTTGTTTTTCTTTCGACCTTAGAGTCGTGCTTGTATTATTATGGTTTTCTGGTGGATTTTGGTTTTCCTCTGAGTTTTGTTCCTCGCCCTTCGGTGTTGTATATTATTTTGCTTGCGTAGTTGTTTCCGCCAATTGGCGTAGAGCTAGCTCCTTCTTGGGGATGCCTTTACTATTGCTTGTGTATACATTTCTTGGTTGTACCCGTTTGGGGCCAATTTTTACAAAGGAGACTCTGCCGAAATTTTTGAGAAAATTTGATGTTGATTTTAAACTTGTTTTCCTACACTTCTTCTTTTAAATGGTTTAGATTTCTGGGCTTCAGCTTGCTTAGATTACGTTACGCCTCTTGACGCTTCGTAATTTAAGTGCCGGTCAAGTTTCGTACCTCCGGGACGTGACAAGCTACCTCCGGGCCTCCGACTCAAGGCATCTGCCACCACATTCGCCTTGCCCGGATGATAGAGAATCTCGCAGTAATAGTCTTTTACAAGTTCCATCCAACAACGCTGCCTCAAATTCAGATCCGCTGCTGAAAGATATACTTTAAGCTCTTGTGGTCTGTGAATATCTGGCATGACTCACCATATAAATAATGCCTCTAAATCTTGAGTGCGAAGACCACCGCAACCATCTCTAAGTCATGAGTGGGATAGTTCTGCTAATGCTTCTTCAACTGCCTAGAAGCATAAGCGACGACCCTATCGTACTGCATCAACACACAGCCTAAACCCACTCGAGAGGCATCACAATAGACAACAAAACCACCTGACCCAGAAGGTAAAGATAAAACTGATGTCGTCGTCAAGCGAGTCTTCAACTGTTGGAAACTTTGCTCGCATGCCTCTGTCCAAAGAAATGGAACATCCTTCCTGGTCAACCCGGTCAGCGGCGCAGCGTTACGAGAAAAATCCTGCACAAAACGTCGGTAGTAACCGGCCAAACCCAAGAAGCTGCGAACCTCCGTGACTGATATAGGTCTGGGCCAGTGCTGTACTGCCCCGATCTTCTTTGGGTCCACACGTATTCCATCTCTCGTAACTACGTGACACAAGAAATCCACACTATCCAGCCAGAAAGCACACTTGGAGAATTTAGCGAATAACCGGTGTTCCCTCAAAATCTGCAATGTAATTCGCAAGTGCTGCGCATGCTCCTCTTGACTACGGGAGTATACAAGAATATCGTCAATGAATACAATAATGAACTGATCAAGAAACGGCTAAAAATGCGGTTCATCATATCCATGAAAACTGCTGGGGCATTGATGAGTCTAAACGATATCACCAAAAACACATAATGTCCGTATCTTATGCGGAAAGCAGTCTTCGGAATGTCATCCTTCCGAACTCTCAATTGGTGGTACCCCGACCGCAAATCGATCTTCGAGAAATAGCCAGCTCCCTGCTGCTGATCGAATAAGTCATATATACGAGGTAATGGATACCTATTTCGCACCGTAACTCTACACAGCTGCCTGTAGTCGATGCACAACCTTATGCTACCGTCCTTCTTTTTAACGAACAAGACAGGTGCTCCCTACGGCGATACACTCGGACGAACGAGCCCCCTATCCAGCAACTCTTGCAACTGACCTTTAAGCTCTTTCAACTCCGTCGGGGCCATCCGATAAGGAGGTATAGAAATAGGCCCCTCATCCGGAATCAAGTCAATGCAAAATTTGATATCATGATCAGGCGGAAATCCTGGTAATTCATGAGGGAACACATCAGGAAATTCTCGTACGATCGGAACCTGGTCCAACGGGGCCTCAGCGGCTCCTATGTCCTGAACAAACGCTAAGAACCCACGACAACCCTTCTTCAAGAGCCGTCCCATACAAAGAGCAGAAATCATGTTGGCAAAAGTTATACTACAGTCTCCCTACATAACAAAAATTGGTTCGCCCGGAAAACAGAATCTGACCGCCTTTCCCCGACAATCAATGTAAGCATGATAAGCAGACAGCCAATCTATATTAAGAAGTACATCAAAATCTAACATATCCAGGAGAATCAAATAGACTAACGAATCCCTATCACCAATACGTACTGAACAGGACCTGAATACGTGTCGGGCTACAAAAGAATCTCCGACGGGAGTAACCACAACTAGCGGTAACTCTAACAACGACGACTCTCTCCCCAGAGAAAGTGCAAAGTGTCCAGACACGTAAGAATGCATAGAACCGGGATCGAATAAAATATGTGCATCTAAAGAACATACGGAAAGAGTACATGTCACAACTACATTAGATGCTTGGGCACCTGTAGAGTCAACGCAAAAACCCGAGCCTGGACCCTACCAGCATCCTGACATCCTCTCCCTCGGTCTCCTCGTCCTCTCTAGAAACGTCCTACAAAACCCCGACCTCACGGTTCAAAGGCCTGGCGCATAGTGCTAATTGGTGAAGGAAGTAGTGCCATCGGAGTAGAAGGTGGATGGGATAAAGCAGTCTACGGAACAACAGTCCCTCCCTGGGGTCTACAATCCTTAGCGTAATACCCTGGAAGTCCGCAACTAAAACATCTATATGGGGGTCTCTGCTCCTCGGGGTATGAGCTAAACATCCGGCCCAGAGTCCAACCTCGACCAAAACTGCGGCCTGGAATGTTTCTGCCTCGACCTCTGCCAAACTGCCTGGTAACTGACCCAATAGGTCTGGTCCTCTTTGGCTTTGGAATGACCGCTATCTCGTTCAGACGCTCTTCTACTCGCATAGCTGCGTCCATGGCCTGTGCATAAGTATCGAAATGCTGGGAGCCGATAGCAAGGAACAGCTGTGTATCCAGACTCCACACAAACCTCTTCACCCGAAGCACCTCCGTAGGAACTAAGTATGGAGCATCGCGTGATAGCTGGGTGAACTTCAAGTCAAACTCTACCACCGGCATGTCTGCAGATTTTCGCAATGCCTTGAAGCTGCTGGCTCTGGCATCCCGTATACTTTGTGGAAGAAATCAGGAAAGGAACACCTCAGAAAACTCTGTCCATGACATCGAAGGAAGACCTGCAGCCCGCTCTCTCTCCATCGACTCACACCATGTCTGTGCAAGTCCCACTAATCGACAATTGGTTAGCTCTACCGACCTCATATCTGAACATCTCAATGACCTGCCAATCCTGGCCATCCTATCAAGAAATGACCGAGGATCCTCTATTGCGTCGGTCCCTGTAAACACCGGAGGTCTCAACCTCATAAACTCCGGAAGCGATACCTCCATCACCCTCGAGTCTATAAGTGCGACAGTCTGCATGGGCTGTACATCGGGCTTTGTCATCGTCGATGCCTGATCATGCCTCTGAACACAGGTGGCCTCAGTCAACTGTCCTACCTGTTAGTTATATGTATGCCCTAGAGGCCATTACTGTACATATGATGTATATTGTAGCGGATGCTAGGACATATATAGGGAGGAATTTCTTGCTCGACATGATAGTATGCTATCTGGTTGTACTTTATCTTAACATGTACTCTGATTGTCTCTATGTTACATGTTGATAAAGCCCTTAGGATATGTACTCGACTACTGGGACTATGATGAGATCATACTAGTGGGGCCACGGTAGTTAACGAGTACATCCTATAACTGTTCCTAGTCGAGGGTGTATCGAGACAGGGCATCGATACACTAGAGTAGACTAGCGTATACGCATCTTGACCCATATGATGGGCGATGGATGATCCCATATCCATCGGTGTTTGACATCAAGGATGGTGTACGGGTGCTCAGTGGAGACTGGGTACACTGGACGGACTCGCCGAGAACTCCCAGATGGTATTATACCTCACGTCAGATGGCAGTTCTCCAGTGATACTGGTACAGAGTAGTCTGTTGACCCGAGATCGTCATCGAGTCTTGTGTGATTCCCACTGTGCTTTGATTTCCTTCATACCACGTCTAAGAGGGCGTGCAATAAGGTGGCTTTTGGGTACAATCCCAAATCACATGGAGGCAATGAGCGATAGGAGGGGATTCATCTCTCCTGGTATAGGGAGTTGATGTTGTGCTCTGTTCGATAGGCTATAACCGGAAATCCCAGGCCAGGGTTGCTGAGATTTACTGGTAAGTTCTATCAGTAGTTTCTCGAACTGTTATAGACCTCATATCGACACAACTTATCGAGCTACTGGGGTCTGACGTTTACCACCCCTAGGCGAGATATGCGACATATCAGACGACGAGACCGGACTGTACGGGAGTGTTACTGTTTGGATTCACAGGAGGATGTACAGGCTTGCTTGTTGATCTTCTGAGCGCTCAATACCTGGGTGGCTGTTACGTTTAGCTGACCGCTTGCAGCTTGTGGGTGTTTGATATGATCACCACCTACTGCCGGCGTATTGACGATTCTTTAGAGTCCTACACAGAGGTTTCTTGGCTCAGGAAAAACGGAGTAGGAGCACATATATGATATGTGCGGGACCGAGGATAATGCGGTATGTGATACCGTATTGGATTCTCGTGATATTAGATATCGGCCGGGTATATGTGATATAGCCGGGTCATCGTATTAGTCGGTTATATACGATATTGCCGGATTGTCGGATCAAGTGTTGATTTGATAATTTAATGTATAATAATATATATAATATATTAAATTACATCAACTAATATTAGCTCACTAAAAGATTCATTTTCTCACGGGATAATACATTGATATATATGCGATATATGTTAGTTGTATTATTTTCTATTGTTACAAAATATATTGTATATGTGATATATAATATTGTAACATGTTAGAGTTACAAATTTAACAATGGTTTAGGGTTTAAATTCGGTTAGGGTTTGGATTAGGGTTAGCTTTTGCATGAAGCTTCATGAAGCTTTGACTTTATGGTTGCTTGATATTTTGTGAAGATATTATGTTAACCCAATCCAAACCATTAACTCAAGTTAACTCTCTATAAGGGTTAACTCTTTCATGCTTAACCCTTGGTTAGATTTGTAACCACTACAATAATTCATTGTTCATCACAAAAGGAAAATGATATTCATTCTTCTTCTTCCTTAAGTTTCTTCTTGAAAAAGTTTTCTTTTGTGATCAAAGTGAGTGAGAAAAAGATTATAAATGAGAGCAAAAATCCTACTTCATCATCCTCATCTATCCTTGCCATTTAGATGAGGGTGTTCACATCATTTCATGAGTGATACCACTGTAGGGTTGCTAGGCACGCGCACAAGGGTCTACGAGGCATCTGTTAGTGTATATGCCCTAGGGGGCATTATTGTATCATACTAGCATGTATATTACTTAATGGAAGCTTGGGATATTCACAGTTGTATATAACAGTCTTTCTAAACATGGTAGTATGCTACTTGGTTTGAGTCTACTTTAATATGTGCATATGTTTCTTGTAACGTATCACTTATACATATTAGTAGAGCCCATAGGATCTTTGCATGATTACCAGCGTCGTGATGGCAGTCACACTAGTGGGGGGTGGGTAGTCTATAAGCAACATCCTATACAGGTCCCTGGTCGTTGGATTATCGAGATAGGGCATCGATATTCTAGAGTAGACTAAGTGTATACACTTCTCATCCCAGTTGGGGAGATGGTCTGTCCCACAGCCATCAGTACGTCGTACTAGAGATAGTATACAGGTGCTCGTTAGGTTACGGGTACACCGGACAGGACTCGTCGGGGAACTGATTGGTTGGTATTATACCCATCGTCAGTTAACAGTTCCCAGGTGACATGAGTACAGCATAGTCCGCAGACTTGACACTGCTGCTTCGCCTCGAGTGTGTCCCACTGTTCTTAGATTGCTACCCTACCACGGCTCAAAGGAGTCGTGCAAACAGGTGGCAGTTGGGTGCAGTCCCGAGCACTTGGAGGCAGTGGCGGTTAGATAGGATTCGTCTCTCCCGGTATTGGTAGATGATATCGCGCTGTGTCAGAGATCCATTACGCAAAGTCTCTGGCCAGGGCAAGCGAAATATACTGGTAGGTTCCAGTAGCTTCTCAGGACGTAATGGGCTTCGCTCCGACACGACTTAAACAGCTATTAAGGGACTGACGCTTGCCGCCCCCTAGGCTTGATATGCGGTAGTCTTAGACGAACAGACCGGTCAGTACGGAGATTGTCACATCAGGCTCAGTAGGGGTTCGAGATGGTTTTCCTCATCGGCCTTCTTATCGATATCTACCTGGGGACCGTTACGTACAGCTAGTACCGCTTGCGGTCTGTGGTTAAACCCACTGCCAGCGTAGTGTCGAGTCTTTAGAGTCTCATACAGAGAGTTTCCCTGCTCCAGGCGAAATGATATAGAGGTCGTATGGTTTTACGACAAGGGTTCGGATGCGTACGTGTGTTTACGCACGTACGACTTTTCGAACAGTTTATACTAGCCGGCTTTGGTTTAAGCCAGTTTCTAGTATCGGGTTATTGGATTTATACAGTCTAAAGTTTTTCCGTGTTTTCACGGATTATAGGGGCGTTCTCGTAATTTGTCGGGAACCTTCTAGAAGAGTGGTGACTAAGGGGTTAAGGTGGCATGAGCATTAATTGATTAATGACTCATTTGTATGATTCATCCTTTGCACTTAATGACTCATTAATGAGATAATGAGTCATATGATGAATCACACAAGGTGAATGCATCAAACATAAGGATTAAATCATTTATTTATTTATTTGATTAAATTGTTATGGTTGTTATATTCAAAATGAGTTCATTATTCTTTTCATTCTCTTCTTCTCCTTCTCTCTCCTCAAGCTCACTCTCTCTTGAAACCCTAACCCTAACCTCTCATGTGTTGAGATCAAGGGTTAGCTAGACTAAAACATCCATAACCTCACTCTATATCCCCTAGGTAGCTTAGATTAGCACTTTAAGCGACCTAGTTATCTCAAGTTTGAGATTTAGCTTGGCGTAGGAGCTTTCGGGTGGATCGTCTTTGATTCGAGGAGGCCGTGAAGTTGCCGATGTTTCAAGGAGCGTACGAGGAGTGGAGGACAGCGATGAAGACCCGAAGGACATGTAACGTGAGGTATAACTCCGGTAACGAGTAGTTAAACCTCTAGTATATCGTTAGCAATGGTTTAGATTACGATTCATGCGCTCAAGTCCGTGTTACGAAGCTTTGATAATCGTTTTTCATATATTCCGCCTCCCCGCAAGTTAGTGGGGTGCGTGACATGGACTTACAGTGGTATCAGAACCAACTAAACCATTACTAGCTTGTTAGCAACTGATTAGAAGTTCGATCGACGGAAAACACGGAAAACAAAACCCTAATCCTTAACAGTTTCTGTAAATTTTAAAAGTGTCGCAAATTTTTTTTGACATACCTTAAAATTCACAGCAGGGAATTGTAAGAAATCTGGGAAAATTCGAGGAGGCAACTCGACTAAACGGCCGCGGAACCGCGGCCAAACGGTGCTTTTGGCCGCGATTCCGCCGCCGAGTCAACGCCAAGTTGACTCGGAGTTTCACAGTAATTCTTATTTTTTTGTGTTTTGTTTTCCTGTATATACTGTTTCTGCCCAGGTTTCCTCTGTGTTGATTTGCTTTTGGGATAGACACGGAATTTGGTATTCGATCGATGTTCTAAGATATTTGCTAACTGGGTTTTTATCTGTAATGTTTAATGTGTTCGTAAACCTCCCCTAACTGCTAGTATGTCGGTTGGCAGGGGGTTGCACATTTCCGAAATGTTTATTGTTTGTGTATATGAACTGTATTGGACTGTTGTGATGATTAGCCAAGGGTTTGAGATGTATTTAATATTCATTCAATGTAAATGTAATTTGATGTAATATTCTTTTGCGGGGCACATCCAGGTTGCGGTTGTAGCCACCGTTGTATTATTTCTTTTTACTGTTTTTGCTCCTAGGATAGACCCAAGGTGGGGTACACAAACTACCGGGTATTTTGAAGTGTTGAGGCAGACTGCTTCACTTCTGGTACTTGGCGGGTAGTTTGCCGTACCCGTAGGGGTCTAGGGTGGGGTAATGGCAATTCATCACAACTGTGTAATCCGCCTTTTATTGCAGGCTCAAAGCAAATGCAGATTGCTAATAAATCCAATAAAGTTCATCTGTGATCTGGAATGCTTATTATTGCGTCTGACGAATGTACGATATCTATATATGATAGCTATTAGACGTCACTTATGTTTTACACCCGCGCTAGCCCAGCCCCCGCTCTGTCGTTAGTTAAGTAACCTAACGGGTGATGACGGGACCCCATGGCGAATGCGGATGGCATAAGAGGACGTGGTATTTTCGTTGTTTTCTGCAATGATAGGATAAATGATGGGACGCATTATTATAATGCAAAGAAAATAAACCAAAGTTTAATCGTTGGAACAAATTTAAAAGAAACCACTCGGTTATTTTAATAAAAGGATCAGTTTTTTAATTGCGGATCTTTAACCACTCCTTTTAAAAGGTATCAGGTTCCTTCGAATATATCAAGTTCACCACGTTCACGGTTTTGCCAAAACTATTCCTAGCCCTCCGTCATTTCATATAGATAGTCAATAGTATTCAAGCTGTGTTTGTTGAATAAAGTCAAGGCACAGTGTTTGGTAGCTGTTGGATATTTATATGCAGCATAGAAAGATGCGTTGGTTTGGGACAGTCGTATTACCTTGTTGACTAAAGTCAAGGGTATGTACGGGTGGGTTCAAATTAACCTGGACAATAACGGGTAGAACTTGACATGTGACTTATGATTTGTTGACTAAAGTCAAGGTCATAAGAGCATGGGGCAAAAATCCACATCGGGAATTTCTAAAGAAACTGAAATTTGTAGAGAGAGCATACCATTTTGGAGTTTGATGAATGTTGGTAGGATTCCTTCAACATTATCATACGATGATATTTTGGATCCCGATCCTACTGTGAGCACATGCTACTTATCAGGAGATTCGTCACTTAACGATCAATGCTATAAACCAAGTAGGTGTCAAGAAAGGTGTCAGCGGGGTTACGCCCCTAGAGAAAAGAGGTTATTTAATTAAGGAACTTCGCGAAAGCGTTGGAAAACCTCCCTCGAAGTATCGACACTAGCCTGGCTGAACGGTTAAGCAAGTATTGTAGGGTGAGAATTGTCCTGGCTAATTCTTCTTTTATGGTTTGAGGAAGGATTCGAGAAACAGTGGGAGCCATCCTGTTTAGATAAACTTAAAACCAATCTAAACTTGCAACAGCATCATGCTAAAATGTTTTCTTCTCTCTCTCTTAAATTGCAGCGACCTTGTAACCACACATAGGTTACATCAAGATAACAAATTGACTGAATCTGACTTATATGACTGGCAAAGGTCTGTCCAGATGTCCATTGGTTATAACAAGCTGGACCACCCTATTACTACTCAAGATCCCGCCGTCCCAGGTCCAGTTTCCACTGTCGCGGATATGGGTATCCGTCAGACAAGGGAAAAAGATAAAGCAAAAGCTAAGTGCCTCGTGTTAACTTCAGTTGATGGTGTATACCAGAAGCAGCACGAGAAGATGGACTTAGTTTCCATCTTTCTCCATAATAAAGATTTATATGGAGAGCAATATCATATCATTAGATATGAAACCTCGAACGAATTAATTCAAGCGAGGTTAGCTGACGGATCATCTGTAGGGAAAAACGTCCTTACAATGACTAGCTGTATTGATGAGCTCCAGGGCCTAGAGACCGCGTTGGGAAACGAGTCAAAAACTGACTTGATTCTACAGTCTCTGCCTCCTACCCTGAAGGAAACCAGGGAAGGAGAAGGAAAGAGAAAGGCAATAGTTTCGGGACTGGATATAGTAAAAGAGGGACATTCCTATTGTTACAAGAATGAACATTGGCAGAATGATTGCAGGGCTTTAGAAGCCAGTAAGCAGAATGAGAAGCATGTTGTGGCTTCAGCCTCAAATGTGTTTGTTATTGAGAACTGTATGTCAGTTAACCCTACTTCCTGGGTATTGGATACCGGGTCAGGAACTCACATCTGTAATTCATTACAGACTCTGAGAAACCATACGGTTATCGGGATAGGTGATATGACCCTCACGGTTGCTAACGGAATGAGCATGAACGCTGAATCCGTAGGGGAATATCATCTTGGACTGACAACTGGGCAGATATTGATTCTGCGTAACTGTTTTTATGTACTAGGTACGACTTGTAATATCATATCTGTACCCTTACTTTCTAAGGAAGGATATGATTTTTCTTTTACAAGAGATGTGGTTCACATCCACCTAAATCAAGATTTGATTGGGTCAGGTACATTATAAAACGGAATATATGTATTAAATCAAGCTCAGGTTTTCAGTATCCAGAACACACTTAAAAGAAAGTCTCCGAAAACAAATCAGGCTTTCTTATGGCATTGTAGACTAGGTCACATCAATGAGAGAAGGTTGACTAAGTTGCATGGAGAAGGATATTTGAATCCATTCCAATATCAATCTTATGCTACTTGTGAATCTTGTCTCATGGGAAAGATGACAAAGACTCCGTTTATTGGACACGGAGTAAGAGCAAGCGAGCTCTTGGGACTCGTACACAGTGACGTGTGCGGTCCAATGTCTACACATGCGCGAGGTGGTTATTC
This sequence comes from Agapanthus africanus, assembly GCA_030015575.1. NCBI lineage: Eukaryota > Viridiplantae > Streptophyta > Magnoliopsida > Asparagales > Amaryllidaceae > Agapanthus > Agapanthus africanus. Next base: position 191,809,040 of record CM057345.1, read on the forward strand.
CTACTTCATTACTTTTACGGATGATTTCTCTAGGTATGGATATATCTTCTTAATGAAGCATAAATCCGAGGCCTTTGAGAAATTCCAAGAATACAAGAATGAAGTAGAAAAACAAATCGGCAAAAGTATCAAGACACTGAGATCTGATCGAGGTGGTGAATACTTAAGTGCCGAGTTCCTAGGTTACTTAAAAGAGAATGGAATTCTCTCTCAGCTTACTCCTCCATACACACCACAACATAACGGTGTATCGGAGAGACGGAACCGAACCCTATTGGATATTGTACGTTCCATGATGAGTAACGCTGAGTTGCCGCGATCATTCTGGGGATATGCACTAGAATCAGCTGCATATCTTTTAAACCGAGTTCCAACCAAGACTGTGCCTACCACACCATATCAGATGTGGAGTGGGAAGAAACCCTGTCTTAAGTATCTTAAGACATGGGGATGTCCATCTTTTGTAAAGAAGCAGCATGCGGATAAGCTCGAGGCACGCTCAGTACAGTGTGAGTTTGTGGGATATCCAAAGAACTCCATGGGATATTGTTTCTATTACGCAGAGGAACAAAAGGTCTTTGTTTCTCAACATGCCCGCTTCTTGGAAACTGAGTTTTTAGTAAATCAGAAGAGTAGGAGCGCAATAGAACTGGAAGAAATTCCAGAACCACAAGTTATTACTGAAACCTTGGTAGAACGAGAAGGTTCAGGAGAACAGGACATCCCGACGCCACTCCGCAGGAGTAGTAGGCAATCTCATCCGCCCGAGAGATACTACGGTTTTCTCATAGACCGGGATAGAGAAGATTGCACTATGGATTATGATGAGCCTACTAGCTTCCAGCAAGCCATTCAGAGCGGTGACTCAGTAAAATGGATGGATGCAATGCGGACCGAAATGGAGTCCATGTACACCAACAAAGTATGGACTTTGGACATTGCTCCAGATGGGGTAAAACCCGTAGGATGCAAATGGATCTTCAAAAAGAAGATTGGTGCAGATAGACAGGTTGAAACCTATAAAGCTAGACTTGTTGCAAAGGGTTTCCGTCAAAGACCTGGTTTGGACTATGACGAAACCTTTTCTCCAGTGGCTATGCTTAAATCTATTCGGGTCCTTCTTGCTATTGCTGCCTTCCACGATTATGAAATCTGGCTGATGGACGTAAAGACGGCCTTTCTAAATGGTAATTTGGAAGAAAGCGTCTATATGGATCAGCCAGAAGGATTCATTCAGAGTGGGAGCAGCGGTAAAGTATGCAAGCTGCTTAAGTCCATTTATGGACTAAAGCAGGCATCGCGGAGTTGGAACATCTGTTTTGATGATGCTGTCAAAGAATTTGACTTTATCAAAAATCCATATGAACCATGCATATACAGTAAGATTGTAGGGAGAGCTGTAGTATTTCTCGTCTTGTACGTGGACGACATTCTCCTAATAGGAAATGATATTCCTATGTTACAGTCAGTCAAAAGATTCTTGTCACATAAATTCTCCATGAAAGACCTAGGTGATGCCATCTACATTCTGGGAATCCGGATCTATCGTGATAGATCAAAGAGGATGTTGGGACTTTCACAGTCCAGGTACATAGACACCATAGTGAAGAGATTCAGTATGGATGATTCTAAGCGCGGTAACCTACCGGCTTGTCACGGAATCACCCTCTCCAAAGAGATGTCTCCCAAGACTGATTTGGAAAGGGATCGCATGTCGATTATACCCTACGCTTCTGCGGTAGGCTCTATAATGTATGCAATGTTATGTACCAGACCAGATGTAGCATACGCATTGAGCGTTGTAAGCCGGTATCAGGAAAACCCAGGGGAGAAGCACTGGATAGCAGTAAAGAACATTCTCAAGTACCTGAGAAGGACTAAGGAGATGTTCTTGGTGTATGGCGGAAAAGACCTCCAGATGGAGGCCTTTGCCGACTCCGGCTTCCAGAGTGACAAAGATGACTCCAAATCCATGTCGGGTTATGTCTTTACCCTCAATGGAGGGGCGGTCTGTTGGAAGAGTTCCAAGCAGGAGACCGTTGCTGACTCAACAATGGAAGCAGTGTACATAGCTGCTTGCGATGCCGCAAAAGAAGCTGTCTGGATGAAGAAGTTCCTCACAGAACTTCAGGTGGTTCCTTCCAGTGTTGGTCCAATACCTCTGTATTGTGACAACAACGGCGCTATAGCTTTAGCAAAGGAACCCAGGTCCCATCAGAAGTCCAGACACATCTTAAGGCGGTATCACCTGATCAGGGAGATCATAGATCGCCGGGAGATCGAGGTGAAGTGAGTAAAGACGGAGGATAACATTGCTGACCCATTCACAAAGGCCATTCCTCAGACGCAGTTCGAGAGGCTATTCGAGATGATAGGTCTACGATATGCCAGCTCATGGCCCTAGTGCAAGTGGGAGATTGTTAGTGTATATGCCCTAGAGGCCATTATTGTATCATACTAGCATGTATATTACTTAATGGAAGCTTGGGATATTCACAGTTGTATATAACAGTCTTGCTAAACATGGTAGTATGCTACTTGGTTTGAGTCTACTTTAATATGTGCATATGTTTCTTGTAACGTATCACTTATACATATTAGTAGAGCCCATAGGATCTTTGCTTGATTACCAGCGTCGTGATGGCAGTCACACGAGTGGGGGCTGGGTAGTCTGCTAGCAATATCTTATACAGGTCCCTGGTCGTTGGATTATCGAGATAGGGCATCGATATTCCAGAGTAGACTAAGTGTATACACTTCTCATCCCAGTTGGGGAGATGGTCTGTCCTACAGCCATCAGTACGTCGTACTAGAGATAGTATACAGGTGCTCGTTAGGTTACGGGTACACCGGACAGGACTCGCCGGGAAACTGATTGGTTGGTATTGTACCCATCGTCAGTTAACAGTTCCCAGGTGACATGAGTACAGCATAGTCCGCAGACTTGACACTGCTGCTTCGCCTCGAGTGTGTCCCACTGTTCTTAGATTGCTACCCTACCACGGCTCAAAGGAGTCGTGCAAACCGGTGCAGTTGGGTGCAGTCCCGAGCACTTGGAGGCAGTGGCGGTTAGATAGGATTCGTCTCTCCCGGTATTGGGAGATGATATCGCGCTGTGTCAGAAAGCCATTACGCAATGTCCCTGGCCAGGGCAAGCGAAATATACTGGTTGGTTCCAGTAGCTTCTCAGGGCGTAATGGGCTTCGCTCCGACACGACTTATACAGCTATTAAGGGACTGATGCTTGCCGCCCCATAGGCTTGATATGTGATAGTCTTAGACGAACAGACCGGACTGTACGGAGATTATCACATCAGGCTCAGTAGGGGTTCGAGATGGTTTTCCTCATCGGCCTTCTTATCGATATCTACCTGGGGACCGTTACGTACAGCTAGTACCGCTTGCGGTCTGTGGTTAAACCCACTGCCAGCGTAGTGTCGAGTCTTTAGAGTCCCATACAGAGAGTTTCCCTGCTCCAGGCGAAACGTTATAGAGGTCGTATGGTTTTACGACAAGGGTTCGGATGCGTATGTGTGTTTACGCACGTACAACTTTTCGGACAGTTTAAACTAGCCGGCTTTGGTTTAAGCCAGTTTCTAGTATCGGGTTATTGGATTTATACAGTCTAAAGTTTTTCCGTGTTTTCACGGATTATAGGGGCGTTCTCGTAATTTGTCGGGAACCTTTTAGAAGAGTGGTGACTAAGGGGTTAAGGTGGCATGAGCATTAATTGATTAATGACTCATTTGTATGATTCATCCTTTGCACTTAATGACTCATTAATGAGATAATGAGTCATATGATGAATCACACAAGGTGAATGCATCAACCATAATGATTAAATCATTTATTTAATTATTTGGTTAAATTGTTATGGTTGTTATATTCAAAATGAGTTCATTATTCTTTTCATTCTCTTCTTCTCCTTCTCTCTCCTTAAGCTCACTCTCTCTTGAAACCCTAACCCTAACCTCTCATGTGTTGAGATCAAGGGTTAGCTAGACTAAAACATCCATAACCTCACTCTATATCCCCTAGGTAGCTTAGATTAGCACTTTAAGCGACCTAGTTATCTCAAGTTTGAGATTTAGCTTGGCGTAGGAGCTTTCGGGTGGATCGTCTTTGATTCGAGGAGGCCGTGAAGTTGCCGATGTTCCAAGGAGCCTACGAGGAGTGGAGGACAGCGATGAAGACCCGAAGGACATGTAACGTGAGGTATAACTCCGGTACCGAGTAGTTAAACCTCTAGTATATCGTTAGCAATGGTTTAGATTACGATTCATGCGCTCAAGTCCGTGTTACGAAGCTTTGATAATCGTTTTTCATATATTCCGCCTCCCCGCAAGTTAGTGGGGTGCGTGACATGGACTTACAGCATCAACCATGCCCGATTAAAATTTTAGCCGTGCCGAACAACCCAAAGCCGGATCTTTAAACTAGGGTTTAGGCGAAAACAAGCATGTTAAACACATTAACACTAAGTGAGAGGGATTACAACTTTTGTAGATCCGGTCCTTCAATTCTTAAGCTCCGTGTTGAGGTGCCTTCGCTGCGATCATCTATGTTATCGAAGATCGGAAGCATGACTGCATTAACCCAATCCAAACCATTAACTCTAGTTAACTCTCTACAAGGGTTAACTCTTTCATGCTTAACCCTTGGTTAGATTTGTAACCACTACAATAATTCATTGTTCATCACAAAAGGAAAATGATATTCATTCTTCTTCTTCCTTGAGTTTCTTCTTGAAAAAGTTTTCTTTTGTGATGAAAGTGAGTGAGAAAAAGATTATAAATGAGAGCAAAAATCCTACTTCATCATCCTCATCTATCCTTGCCATATAGATGAGGGTGTTCACATCTTTTCATGAGTGATAGCTTGTGTTGACGAAACTTCAAGGTAGATCATCTATGTTATCGAAGATCGGAAGCAAGAATGCATCTTTCTCTTCGTGGAGCCTCTCGAGAGTCCGGAACACGATGATCGCAGCGAAGGGAGCTCAACACGGAGCTTAAGAAGTGAAGGACTGGATCAACAAAGGTTGTAATCCCTCTCACTTAGTGTTAAAGTGTTTAACATGCTTGTTTTCGCCTAAACTCTAGTTTAAAGATCTGGCTTTGGGTTATTCGGCACGGCTAAATTTTTAATCGGGCAGGGTTGATGCCTCGTAGAACCTTGTGAGCGTGCCTAGCAACCCTACAGTGGTATCAGAGCTACTAGGCATTGGATGTCGACCTATGGAGGTTCTCACTGTGTGACAGTGTGGCAAAGTATAGGCTCTTACTCCTAGGGTGTCCCGAGACCGGAAGGTGTTCCGGTGGGTTGTAGTCCTCGCGAGGGGGCATGCGTAAAAAGTAGCTGCTGAGGGACCCGTTAGTGCCACGATGACCCCATTGGATGGGATGACTGCCTGAGCTACAGTGGTATCAGAGCCAAGTTAGAGCTTTAGGAGAAGTCTAGACGAAGTTTAAAGTCCGATCGAACACCGAAACCCTAATTTGAACTCCTCTCTGGATATTTTTCAAAAATGTGATTATTTATGAATTAAAAATGCTCAGAAAATTAAGCAGGAAAAACTAAGAATTACTGTGAAGTAAGGACCTGTAATGCGCTCAAATGACCGCGGAACCGCGGCCAAACCAAGGGTTTGGCGGCGGTTCCGTGGCCAAAATTGTGAATTAGTCCCTGGAATTTCATATATTTATTCTTAGGTCCTTTCTTGGAAATTTTTTCTGGGAATTTTTTAATTCCACTCAAGTGTTGAGTTTTCTAGGGTTGTATTGGGGACTCGTTGATTCGATCGGATAATTTAACTTTGTTTAGTTTGTCCGGATAATTTTTAGAAACTGTTAAAAAGTTCGAACGGATATCAATAACATACTTTTTCCTCTGTCGGAAAATTTTTCAAAAGTTGGATTTTTTCTCGAGTTTAAGAACGTTCTAAGTCGTGCAAGTAACGCGGTGGACCCTCTAGAAGACAACAAACCTTAACTCGATTATATGACCGTCTTGAACTGCCTCTAAACCTTAGGATTTGGGGCAGTACGGTGTGCCACATGTGAGGCGTTGGCTTGATCCTTCTGCGGCTGGACCATTGGTACTGTGGCATGTGATGGATGTTTTTAAACTGATTTCAAGTGTTGAGATATATTGGGGAAATCTTGGGTGTTTGATTATTCGATCAGAAAGTTTAACATTGTCTATTTATCTGGAATGTGATTCAATATTTGGAATCCACAGGTAGTTATGAGATAACTAATTTGAAAATTATAAATCTAGCAGTTCAGTCTCAGATGATCGGTTGCCACAGAATTTTGATGTGATCAAAAGTTTGTCGCAATCACGTAGCGTACGCGGATACTCGCCGGGTAAACTTAACAGACAGCCACGCCCCATAGCCCCGACCAAGTGACTGTAGGAGAACCCCATCGCCAAAAGCATCCGTTCAGGTGCTCGCGGCAGCGGTGTTCCGCCTTAGTGCACTTCGTCGACGGCATCGGGGGTGCGGCAGTCTACTAAAGTTTGCGACGAGCATTCGATCAGGTTGTCGGGAATCTTGTTGAATTGCCCGACTTGATATTGAAAAGAGTTTTCGATAATGAGACTAAAATGCGGGGTTTATAATTGTTAGGCATGCGATGTCTAAGGAATTCATTTGGTTAGGCATGCGATGTCTAAAGAGATTGCGGATTCCAACTGTTGTAGTTTTACACTTTCTTTTTTGTGACCGTAAGCGTAGTATGTGGTGTATCGCCGGTTTCGTTGCTATACATCAACGACAATCGGGATACGCATACTTGCTTACGTTGATGATATGAGATATTATTTGTTGCTATGATATGTTATATTGGATCGTCGCGTTCTGAATAGCCAGGGGTTTTATGTGAGATGAGAGTTTTTTTCTTTTTCTTTCATGTAAAATTCATTTGTATGTAATATTCTTTTATTGGGGCACTTCCGGGCTGAGGATGATGTCACTATTGTATATTATTTACTTTTCCGTATTAGGTAGACCCAAGGAGGGGAGCACAAGTAACCAGGTTCTAGGGTCCAGTGGGAGACCATCTCGAGGAGTCGAGACCGGGTCTCCTAACCCTAGAATTGGCAGAGTTGCTTGCCGCTATCGTAGGGGTCTAGAGATGTGGGTTTGGCTATTCATAGCGACCATGGAATCCGTGTTTTATACAGGCTCGTATTAAAAACACGGACGTCCTAGTATATCCAATATTTCATATATGTTCTTCTACTGCTATGTTCTGTGATGAGATCATATTACTGCCTGAGACGAATGTTTATATTATATATATGAGATATATGTTATATTGCAGATTTCGTTTCAAAAGTGATGCTTGTGAAGCATAATTAAAATGGGACTTCATTAATGAGATTAATGAAATAAAAGAAACCTAAGATGTTGTAGAAACTTGTTTAAAAACTGGTAGCTCTAGTTCTTGCAATGCATAGCGGTGTTCCTTGTAGAACATGCAGCACCTTATTCGTTAAGGAAAGAGCCGAGATCCCTTCACAGGGAGTGACCTCTTTAGTGAAACTAGCAGATGCTACAAACTCGGTTTGTCTTTTGATTGTTTCTATAGTTCTTGCTTTGCACAGCGATATTTGTGAAATATCCTGCACCTTATTCGGTGAGGAAAGGGCCGACGATCCCTTCACCGGGAGTGACCCCTTTAGCAAAACTAGAAAAGCCTAAAAAACACTCCATTTAAAAATCACTCGATTCTACAACGATATCAAGTTCATTACGCAAAAGGTTTTCTTAAAAACCTGTCGTAGCCCTCCGTCATTTCAGATAAGTACTAGTTAGTATTCATGCTATGTTTGTTGACTATGTTAAGGCATGGTGTGCGGTAGCTGATTAGTGCTTATCTGTATAAGAATATGATGCAATTGGATTAGGGTAGCCGTGTGACTTTGTTGACTATGTTAAGGGTCATGCGGGTGGGTTTAATTCAATCGGGAAATGACAGGTTGAACTTGACTAGCACTTATGATTTGTTGACTATGTTAAGGTCATATAGCTGCTAGGGGTAAAATATTATTGGGAATTTCAAGTGTTGAAATTTGCAATGAGATTGCATACCTTCTATGAGATAGTTGGATCCCGATACCCGCTGCGAGTAAGAGTTACTCCTGGGAGAGTTTTACACATTACAATTAGCCGATCAAGTAGGTGTCTAGAAAGGTGTTAACGGGGTTACGCCCCTGGGAAAATGAGGTTTACTTTAATTAGGTTCGTGTGAAAGCACGGGGGACCTCCCTCAAAGTACCGGCACTGGCCTGGCTGAAAGATTGGCGAACTTGTAGCGTGTAATTAATCCCGGCTAGTCTTTCCTTTTAGGGTTTGAAGGAAGATTTGATTAAAACAGTGGGAGACATCCTGATTAGATATATTAGATAACCAATCTAATCTCACAAGAGCATACGCTGAGTGTTTTCTTCTCTCTCTCTCTCCAGGTAGCGACCATATCACGCCTTAATAAAGATAATAATACGGATGTATTAACCGAACCCGCTTGTTATATTGAGCTGGGGAACGTTGGTCCCGCTCCAACTTAGAATTGTTATAAGACATAGCAGGAAATTGGGGAATACCAGATTTCCCGTACCGCCCAAACGAAGAAAGTGCATGTTGATGCATCATCTTTGGGTGTGTTCATTACAGAGAACTGTTTCTCAGTATCCTTTACGTCCTGGGTATGAGATACCGGATTAGGATCCCGCATATGTAATCTGTTACATGGGCTACAGAAAGTTAGAGAACTGAGAACGGGTGATAAATTTCATGAGACAGAAAACGGTGCAAGTGTTGCAGCCAAGTCTGTTGGTCACTATCACCCTGTATTACCAGAATACATTGATTCTGAACGAATGTTATTAGATACCGAACCTGATATACAACATCATATCAGTCTCTTTATTAGTAAAGAAAGGATATAATTTTGTATTGTTGGATAATATTTTGAACATTTCCTATATCAAGAGTTTATCGGTTCAAGCACGTTATCTAAAAGCATTGACGTTCTAAATCAAACTACAGTTCTTAGTATACGGAACACACACAAGAGGAAGAGTTCAGAAATGAACGAATCCGTCTTGATGCATTGTAGACTAGGTCATATCAATACGACCCGACTAGCTAAAGTTACATTAAGATGCATATTTAAATTTGTTTGAATTTACATCCTGTGAAACTTGACGGTCATGCCACAAAGATAAAATGACCATACCTCTGTTTATTGGAAACAGAGAAAGAGTTAGTGAACTCTTGGGATTGATACTGTAAGTCTACGGTAGCGCCCCGGCCGTCTTTCAGACGCCAAATGCGGAACAAAAACTTTTTATAACCGGCGCTATCGTATACTATAACCCGGATCTGCCATTAACGCTAAATTAACAATCTACAAAGAGGGAAGAAAGGTTATACCGAACGATCTGAGTCCTTCGTTCTTTAACCATCATCCCACGCTCCGTTGCGGCTGCTTCGATCTCGTCGATCTCCGATCTCCTCGTCCAGGTGGCACCACGTCATCGGATATTTAAACGGGCTCCCGTCTCTGACTCGAGGCAACTCGGTCATCAAGTTTGCTAGAAGAGATGACCAAGATTGATGTAGAGAATGAGTAGAAGACCTTACCTCACTTCGTCCAAAGCCATGGACGAACGGTTAATGAAGTTGCTAATTGAGACGGGTGATGGAATGAAATGAGCTATGAAATTCCATACACCGAAACTATCATAATCTTTTTAACCAAGTCAAGTGAGAGAGTCTCAAGAGAGGAGGGGAGGGGCCGACTGATTGTATGTCAAAAACTATCTATTACCGCAATCAAGAACGGCGTCGCTTGGTAGCTAGCCGGTGAGTACGGGTCGGTCCACAGGGATGTTGTGAATTTCCTAATCGTTCTTACGAGTTAATTCTGATGGGCGTCGGATTGATTTAATCTAAAAACTGAATTAATCTAGATCTAAGTCTTGCTAGGGTTAGGTCTAGGTTAAGTTTGGAAAGTCTATAAATCTCACCGCTTTCTATACCCATATGAAGATCTAATTAGGTGTTATGGTAATTATTAACAAAAGGGATTAGAATCATCGGGAAGATGTTTTCTTCCTCTAGCTTCTTGTCCTTCCTTTATCAATCCTTACCCTAACCTCCATGGAAAACATCACAACCGGGCCTTTATACTACGGTATCACCGCTACCTCGAGGGATAGGGTGCCGTAGGGAGCGGTATGTGCATGTATGCATAGAGTCCTATGAAAATATATGACGGGCAAGAAAGGGGATGAGAGATCTTCGTCTCTCAAACCTTCCCCGGATCTAACCCTAACAAGCGAGGAGACTACTCACTCATTAGGGAATTAAAATACATTTATCTAGGGCAGAGAATAAAATATTAACTAGGGAAAGGAATTAAATTTATCTAGGGCAAGAATAGAAAATTAACCTAGGGCTGAAAATAAAGAACTTACAAAAATGATGCTCTCCAAAAGAATGCTGAAATTTATTAATGAAAGGAGGCATAGCCTTTACAATGATTTAGAGTTCCTATTTATAGAGGATAGGAAACCCTAGGTTACAATTGATTTGCATGTCTATATTTACCAAAATATCCTTAGGAAGACCTAGTCAAAGTAGACTTCAAGCTTTGGTAAAATTTTATGTCTCTGTCTCTTTTAAAAGGAAGTATTAGGCCTTGAAATTTCCTTTGTGGGCTCTTCTGTCTTTGGGCTTCCTTATTATTTAGTTCTTTTATTAAAATAGCTTTTATGTTTCTTCCAGATCTGCAGTGAATAATTGCGGTGGACTTTTAACCGTTCGCTTTGTAATCTTGGACCTTGCATTGCCTTGTACTTTGTGAATTTTATTTTTGATGTAGGCTTGATCAAGAGTCTTCTGTTTGTTGGTCAAAGTCCACTTTTGCATTGTCTTTTCATCGTTTTCACTATTTTCTGTCCAAGAACCTGTAACCTGAAATATGTAGCAGACATGCGTCAAAAGCACCTGTTTATTTATAAAACGAATAGGAATAGGGAATATAATAATGCAATATTGTGGTATGAACAAATACCCCCAAACTTATTTTTTGCTCGTCCTCGAGCAAACTTATTTTTTTATTCACTAAAATCCTAACCACACTTTCGCAGGGAAACGCGATTGCACTGAGCACGTGCAACAAGCCGTTAAACCTCTAGGTGTCCCTAGTAGGAGGAGTGTTGTCTCCTAAGGGTTTTCAGCGGATACTACCCATAAAATCCTATCGATTTGGCTTTTTTGACTTTTATTCTCCAATTAGGTTTTCTAACTAAGAATTCTATTATCATCGACCCGCAAATTATCCACCCATATTCTTCATACTTCCTCATCATTTAACTTAAGATTATATATGTTCTATAGACTTACTTAGCTTTCGGCATTTCCTAAGTTTTCCTTCTAGGGTTCCATCTCCACTTAAGAATTTTTATCAACTCTACTAAAGATACAAGTTCTATTCTTCATTCCTTTCTCTTATCTAAACTCCAATCATATATCCCCACATGTGTGTATAAATCACCCTTACACTTGGAATTTCAAATAAAGCAATCATACTCTTGTCCGTTGTCCAAAGCACTTTTTAATTGGTGAATTTTTAATTGAAATTTGCTTACACATCCTTCATGCGACCGTTAATACTTCTTGAGGTACCAACAACCGATTAAAAGATGTGTTTGCACATTAAAGCGTAATTCCTAGTCTTGCAACACCAAAGGCTTTTAGTAGTGACTCCCAAACCAGTTGGTCTAAGGCACTAGCTAATGAAGCACCCTCGCTAAGTATTTTTGTATTTTCGCAGCCTTAAGTAATCATAAAAACCAGTGTCCAATTTTTTATTCCTTATTCACTTTTTTTTTCTTCGTACTAAGGACTTTAGACAAGAGCATTTCAAGGTCTCTTCTACTATTCCAAGTTTCAAGGTGCGTGATTGTGCAATTTGTAGGGTATACATTTTCAGAATCTAGACTTAAGCTAGGAACTATTTTTCAAACTTATACTCTAATAAGAACATCAATACTTTTCCTTCATTTCGACTTAGCCTAAGAAGTGAACCCAAAATTTGCCTATTTCTAAATAAACTACAAAGTCATATACTTTCTACCGTTAAACTTTAAGGAAGGTTATTTTTAGGGTTTTTAATTTACTAAGTCTAAGATCTAGTTGTTCCTAACCAGTTAACCCATTCATCAAACTCAAGTCAATTAGCCAAAATTGAATACAATAATTTTTATAATTTAAATTTTTTTCAATTTTTATGGGTTTTAAAATAAATATGTAAATGCAAAAATATGTACAAATGAATGCGAAGGAAGAAGACGTACCGAGCATACCCCCAAACTTAAACTTGACAGTGTCCTCACTGTGATGCTACACCAAGATGGTCAAAATGTCGGCACTCCCCTGTTTATTTATTTACAAATTTTTTTCATTTTTTAATGTTTTGAAATTTTTTATTATTATTATTATTATTATTTTTTTATTTATAGAAAAAGAAAACAAAAATATATATACATATATACAACAGGGTTTCCCCCAAACTTAAGCTTGACCTTACATAAGCCAAAGGTTAGCACCAACCATTCAAAAATCTTATCGTGGTAATGGTAGGGTTGGTGAAAGAATGGGGTGTAAAGAAAAGAAATGAGAAACACACGAGACCGTGTGGAGAGAAAGGGAGAATATGGTCTCGGTGGAGGAGAAGAAGGGCGAAAAAGAGAATGAAGGGTAGCACGACCTTGAGGGTGTAAATCGAGTGAATAAATTAGCACAATTTATGATGACCGATGTGTGAAAAATGATTGTGCTAATCTATCAACCCATCGAGAAATGGGGTCAAATTCCTCAAAATTCGTAAGAAAGCATGGGTATGTCGAACTTGGTAAAGGAGAAGAGAGCATAACGGTCTCTTGCACGGTCGGAACAATTGAAGGTAGGGAAGGGAGTGAATTAGGGATAGTCTCATTCTCACCGTAGTAAACTGTCTCGAACTTGAAAGATTCCATCAATGGTTTGAAACAACTATAAGCAACCGAGTCTGATGGTTCAACTAACTCATCTGAAAATTCAAAGGACTCAAACTCGGGCGGTGAGTCTTCAACATCGTCCGAAAAAGTGAAACACTCGTAAGTGTTATCGGCTGTGAGAACTGTGTCAGATTCAAAGGCAAAATTTTCAAGCTCACACTTTTCAAGCGTGATCTTTTGCGTGGTCGGAACGATGGAAAGGAGGGAGGGTGATATAACAGTTAAAGGTTCGGGAGGATGAATTGGAAAGTCCGACACATCAAACAAAAATGATTCAACCTCCTCAATACTCTCCTCAAAATTCTCCTCGATATTTAACTTATCCATGCCATTATCATCAAAATCAAGACGCAAATGAAGTTCGGGAGAAACATTTAATGACTCGGGATGATGAATTGGACATAAAAGTTCAATCAAATCTACGGGTTCATCATCCAAAATATTCCCGGCGCCTATATCCTCAATCAAGTGAAAATCAAATTTTTCTGACACCTCATCAAAAGCATGGATATTTATCAATTCAAGTTCTAGATTGGAGGTGTAAAGATCAAACAGATTAGGGGCGGTTTCACTCGAAAGGGGTTCCTCATAATCTGGCAAATCAAGCACTACAAAGTCGCACAACTCATCATTTTGGACACATGTTTGAAAATTGGAGTTGTTGGATTCAATTGGGTAGGGGTAGGTTTGATTTGGAAATCCTCTCACATTCTCACTCTGTCCAACCGCCTCCTTATATATTGAAAAATTTGGAGCTAGCGGGAAACTAGCTACCGGTTCACTAGGTTGCATAAGGGCGGCCACGGACGCTTCCACATTCCTAACCATTTTGTTTGTTGCTGCAATATAAGCTTCCAACGACTCTTCCAAACTAGACTTGGGTGGTGAAGGGGTTTCGGTAAAAGATTCGAAATTATTTAGATACGTGAAACTCCCAAAATGCTGTGTAGAAACAGGGTCTAGTGAAGGTGGGAAAGTCGGGTATGACTGGTAGGAAGTGGATGGTTGGACAGGATTAGGATCAACATGTGGATAAAAAGGTGAATGGACTTGTTGATCCCTAGACGTGTGGAGAGGGGTGAAATATCGACTACGAGATTGAGCAATATGCTCAGCAATGGACATTGGTTTAGGAGTTTCAGCAGGACTTGAAAAAGTGGTATCAACGTATGAAGGTGGTGAAGATTGATAAGGTTGACACAAAGTAGGTTGCAAAGTCAAACTGTTTCTCTTAGACGCTTCTATTTGATCTTTCAAGGAAATTTTTGGCACGGAGGGATCTTCCTTAAATCGACCGAAGCAATTGACGTACGACGCAAAGTTAGGTTCGGGATACCAAAGTTCGGCAAGAGATTTGTGATGTGGGGTACCCATGATAGAAGAAAGGGGAAAAGAAAGAAGGTTGGGTGGTGCAAGGATTTATTTGCGGCAAAAATTTGCAAGTTGTTTATAAAAGATTTTTCCTTTTCTTTTTCCCTTTTTTTATTTGGAACTGTTTTGCAAAAAAGATTTTCGATAAAGGGCTAAGACACACTTTCGATCAACCAAAAATGCACAATCAAGCCTAGATCTAGGGTCACCTAGGTCAGCTAGACAGCTCCTAACTGTTCCAAAGGGTAGAAATAGGACCTCAAACCGCCTCTTCACCGCCAATTGCGGCCAGGTAAGTGCCAGGTAAATGGAAGGAACCACAGTAGTGTGCCTAATTAATAACCACCAGCCTTTGACACACTTGCCTAGACACCGGAAAGTCAGGTTAGGATAAACGGTCGATGCCTATAACTAGTCCTCTGTCCTATTGAGCTCGAAGTCCTTAGGGCTGAGTCTAGTATTTTTTAATTAAAGATTGGTCAATGCAAATGCCTTATGTGATTTCTGGGGTCCTGGGAAGGGTGATGAAATCCCCACCCAATTTGAATTGGTCAAAAGCCACTTAAAGTCTGATTAAAGATATGCAAAACAGTAAATCACTTGCAATCAAAGATTTTTATTTTATGCGGCGCAAAAAATCCTGCACAAGATTTGTTATTTGGAAGGGAAAAGATTTTTAAGCGCAAAGAAATGCTGCAGGCAAATTTACAGAAGATATATCAAGATTTACAGAGAAGAAACAGAGGACTTACAGAGTAGGGTTTTTTTTATTAATCGCGGTTCAGACTTTTTTTGGGAACCGATCCCTCACCCCCACTGCGGAACCGCCGCAAAAAGCACCCTAAGACCGCGGAACCGCCGCCGGTTGGTCACTTCGGCACCGGGGTTGTTTTTTTTTTTTGCTCTCCAGAACTCCGCGGTTCTTCTTGTTTCGCTTACAACAAAATACCCTTTCCAAAAATAACATATGATATATTATTATATTTTTTAAATTTTTCAGTTTTTATGATTTTTTAATTTTATATTAACCCGAAATTGTAAAAAGAAAATGACACGCCATCCCCGGCAACGACGCCATTTGATTGTATGTCAAAAACTATCTATTACCACAATCAAGAACGGCGTCGCTTGGTAGCTAGCCGGTGAGTACGGGTCGGTCCACAGGGATGTTGTGAATTTCCTAATCGCTCTTATGAGTTAATTCCGATGGGTGTCGGATTGATTTAATTTAAAAACTGAATTAATCTAGATCTAAGTCTTGCTAGGGTTAGGTCTAGGTTAAGTTTGGAAAGTCTATAAACCTCACCGCTTTCTATAACAATATGAAGATCTAATTAGGTGTTATGGTAATTATTAACAAAAGGGATTAGAATCGTCGGGAAGATGTTTTCTTTCTCTAGCTTCTTGTCCTTCATTTATCAATCCTTACCCTAACCTCCATGGAAAACATCACAACCGGGCCTTTATACTACGGTATCACCGCTACCTCGAGGGATAGGGTGCCGTAGGGAGCGGTATGTGCATGTATGCATAGAGTCCTATCAAAATATATGACGGGCAAGAAAGGGGATGAGAGATCTTCGTCTCTCAAACCTTCCCCAGATCTAACCCTAACAAGCGAGGAGACTACTCACTCATTAGGGAATTAAAATACATTTATCTAGGGCAGAGAATAAAATATTAACTAGGGCAAGGAATTAAATTTATCTAGGGCAAGAATAGAAAATAAACCTAGGGCTGAAAATAAAGAACTTACAAAAATGATGCTCTCCAAAAGAATGCTGAAATTTATTAATGAAGGGAGGCATAGCCTTTACAATGATTTAGAGTTCCTATTTATAGAGGATAGGAAACCCTAGGTTACAATTGATTCGCATGTCTATATTTACCAAAATATCCTTAGGAAGACCTAGTCAAAGTAGACTTCAAGCTTTGGTAAAATTTTATGTCTTTGTCTCTTTTAAAAGGACGTATTGGGCCTTGAAATTTCCTTTGTGGGCTCTTCTGTCTTTGGACTTCCTTATTATTTAGATCTTTTATTAAAATAGCTTCTATGTTTCTTCCAGATCTGCAGTGAATAATTGCGGTGGACTTTTAACCGTTCGCTTTGTAATCTTAGACCTTGCATTGCCTTATACTTTGTGAATTTTATCTTTGATGTAGGCTTGATCAAGAGTCTTCTGTTTGTTGGTCAAAGTCCACTTTTGCATCGTCTTTTCATCGTTTTCACTGTTTTCTGTCCAAGAACCTTTAACCTGAAATATGTAGCAGACATGCGTCAAAAGCACATGTTTATTTATAAAACGAATAAGAATGGGGAATATAATAATACAATATTATGGTATGAACACCGACCATCATATAGAGGTGGGGGGTGATGGTAGGAAAGGGGGAGGTGACAATAAGAGAATTATCTAGTGTGAACACAAAGTATGAACACAATTAATGAAAATGATGATTCATTAACCAAGTCATCATGCATTAATTGAGTCATTAAATGCAACCATGAGTCACAAAACACCTCACCACTTCTCGAACCTTCTAGAAGCATCCACACTCATCTCAAGAAGAGATAAATCCGTATTTAACCGAATGTTAAATACGGCTGATAGAAAACTGGAAACTGGCAACTTCCAAAAGCGATCCCGAAACGAATTTCAGGATAACACCGTAACTGTATAAATATACACGCATTTGTATTACGACCGAATACAAATGCACCGGAGACAAAGATATTATATCTACTCTGTATAATACATGGATCCGGCTTAAGCCAAAGCCCACCAGTATTATCTGCCCGAAATATGACACGTGCGTAAAAGCACGTGCATTTTCCGAACCCTGCCATAAAACCATACGGCCTCTACAACGTTTCGCCCGAACTTGGGAAACTATCTGTGGGGGACTCTAATGACTCGTCAGTACCCTGGCAGTGGGTTTAACCACAAGTCGTCAGCGACACTAGCTGTGCGTAATGGCTGCCCATAGACTGACCTCAAGGGAGGCTGATGAGCGAACTCATCCAGAAACCCTACTGAGCCTAACAGTGACAATGTATATACAGTCCGGTCCGTTCGTCTATGAGTATCGCATATCCGGCCTAGGGGGCTAGTAACGTCAGACACCCAATAGCTGTATAAGTCATGTCGGAGACAAGCCCTGAACAACCTGAGATACTACTGGAGTACCTACCAGTAAATCTCACCTGCCTTGGCCAAGGACTTAGTTCAATGGCTTTCCAAGACACATCGCGACCTCCACCCACAATACCGAGAGAGACGAATCCCCTGCCGATCCGCTCACGTGCCTCCATGTGGCTCGGGACTGTACCCAAAAACTACCTGTTTGCACGACTCCTTTGAGCCGTGGTAGGGTAGAAATCAAAGTACAGTGGGAACTCACACGAGAAAAATGACGACCTCAGGTCGATGAACTAACCTGTACACATGTCACCAGGGAACTGCTATCTGACGATATGTATAATACCAACTAGCAGGTTCCCGGCGAGTCCTGTCCGGTGTACTCATAACCCAATGAGCACCTGTATACATCTTAGGTGATCCAACTGACACCAGTGGCTTGTGAGACCGGACACCGGCCCTCGTCGGGGTCTCGACTGTATACACTAGTCTACTCCGGAGTATCGATGCCCTGTATCGAAACTCCCACGACTAGGGACCACTATTAAGGATATGGTTATAGACCACCCAACTCTCACTTATATGATCGCCCGCATACTGTTGGTAGTCAAGCAAGATCCTAAGGGCTCTATCAAAGTGTAATCGTGATCAGTCACCTGAACCTATACACGATTGATAAAGGCAAACCAGATAGCATACTATCATCTCGAGTAAGACTGTCCTACCGGCATAAGTCCTCCTCAATCATTGCAATCACGTGCCTGCGATCCAATAATTGACTTTGAGGGCACTATATCCAACAATCTCCCACTTGCACTTAAGGCTAATTATTTCGATGTCGCGTACTCACAGCCCGTGTGAAACCAACACCCAACTCCCCTACTAATCAGTTTCACAAATCCTATTTGTAAAACTATTGTGTTCGAGAAATAGCCTCAGTGAGTGGATCCGCCCTGATGTTTCTTTCTATGTCTCTCTTAATCTCAAGTTCGCGGAGAAAGCCATCTCCCGAATTGAGTAATACCTGTCTTAGAATATGTCTGGATATCTGATGGGACCTAGTTCATAAATGAACTCCAAATCCAAACTTCTTAGACTGTATCGATAACTGAACCTAATCAGTATCCTGCACCATGCCTCCCATAGTATCTTCTTGGACCACCTGTCTATAATACTGTCCCTCTTCGTCCGAGGGAAAACTATAACTCTGACAATCACTCTGTCATCCTTGTCACCTTTGAAGCCTGGAATGATAACCGCCTCCCGAAGAAGGCTGCCGTCATCAAATCTGTAGAACATCCGCTTTTGTTCTAAAACTGCTTCCTTATGTTTCTCCAGGATTGGATTAATACAAACTTATTGCATCTAGTGCAAAAACAACATCTGGTGTGGTACTTGACATCTCATGATCGACTCAATTGCCTAAGCAAGTGATCTGCCAATCATGCACATCCCTCTCCCCTTTAGTCTGTAAGACACCTTTAGAGAGGGTGACTCCATCACCTGTAGGTACACCACCATGCCAGGAGTCAACTATTCTAAAACCATTAGAATACTGTCAAAATACCCACATTGGGAAACTACCCAAATCCAGATCTAAAACCATAGATCTAGAAACCAGAATGTCTGATCTTATATCCATATCCTGTCTGGAGAAACAGCTGTGTGATGACCACAGTACAACCGATCGTAGTATAGGAATTTTACTTCCTACTCTGTATATGTCATCCAAATACCAGGACATCACACCCTACTACCTTCTTAACAGATCCATCCCCTATTCTGATGAAGTCAAAACCATGACTGTCACATCAAAATTAGATGATCAATCTCCGCTATAACTGCTCTAGTCTATAAATAGACATAAGCTACTTGCCCACTATGCTTCCGCTGCTCCCACTGACCACAACAACCCTCCTACCGGGTCTCATAGCCTGGAACAACGGTAGTGTCAAGTCTGGGTAGATAAGAACCTCCCTGTCACCGTCCTTGAGGCTACCGAAGTACCTCTCGGGTGTCTGAGGTTACCCACCATATCTGCGGAGTGGCTAATGGAATGTCAAACCTGATTGAATCTTTAGGTCCGATTAAACTTTCCGTAATCGTTTGCGGTTCTGGAATCACTTCCAGTTCTACCATACTCCCACTACTGTTTTCTGAAAAAATCCATTTTACTAAAACTGTGGCGAGTCAAGAACAATATCACTATTGATCTTCCAAATGGTAGAAAGTCGACCCTCGTCATAACCTGGGACAACCCATAAACAGCCATTACAGAAACGTGCCCTGAGTTATCCAGAGTCTGGTTTTAAGCATAAGCTGGACAACACCCCGTACTTTAACATCGTTAAGATATGAACCATTCTATATCCAATATAGAAACTTTGGTACTTATTTAATTGGAACCAGATTCTAATCATGCAGCTGTCTCCAGTGCATATCATCTTAATGGAGAGAGGCTAATCAGCATTACTCAACTTAGGAATCCATCCAATTATGAGTAACCAGAAAGAGAAACAAGTTTCTCAAAACTTTTACTATCATCTGAATACCAATCACAAGTATCTACATCTTCGATCTCTTTGAAGAATCCCGATACTTGCGACATTTGGTTCTATACTTTATTCTTATACCCACAACTTCTCAAAACTTAGACCTTGTATTTCAACGAAACACTTGTCTAAAAACTAGAGAAGTCATGAGTAAACAGAACATAGTACGAAGACCTACCCCTTTGTCCTGATGGACACTGGACAACATACAATACTCTGTATAAGTCCGCTGAGTTGAATAACTCCAAAACCAGTGCGTCGTAGGTTGAAAACTGTACCCAGGCGATTTCCTCAAATATCACCAATTACAACGAATTCCGATATAATGAGGATGATCACCTAATTCCCAATAACTTCCTCCCATTCATCATCTGTAAAACTATACAGATATGAGAATGAAACCTGGTAAATACATACCCTGGAGTAAGTATCTAATCGGGAAAACAGTTTTCCATTAACAATGCACTGAAACATGAAAATGTTTCGCAGGGGTATCCTGGTATACATAGTAATGCCTCTTCCATAATCCAATTCATGACTCTAACCGTATATTTCTTTGCCATCTCTCCAAATCCTTTTATTTGTCTTTAGTCGTTACCTTCTGTACACCATCGTTAGGCTAAATGGTTTTCTTCCTTCCCTACCGTTCGGCACCAGCCTATGGTTTGGAAGAAGACTATCCAGTAAGCATAATAGGTATACCCTCATCAACCTAGGAGTACTCACATCTTGAGAGAAGGTGATGATAAAAGACAACTGAATAATACCTTATTCTTTTAAAGGTGAAATAGGAGTGGCGATGAAGTACGCGGTTTGGTCGTGAATGATAACAGTCGCAATTTACTTTGCCCTCTTTCTAATCCCTTTATTTTGTCTTTACATATTACCTTTTGTACACTCTACTTAGGCTAATTGGTTTCCTTCATTCCCTACCTTTTAACACCTGCCTATGGTTTGGAAGAAGACTATCCAATTCCTAAACCAAGGAGCCCTCGCAACCTGAGAGAAGGTGATAATAAAAGACAACTGAATAAACCAATTCTATTTCTCCTAAACCTTGATCCATCCTCGAAGAAGTCCCTCCGAGTTCGTATATAACCATACGATGGATCTATTCAATGGAAGTGGATGTCCGTAGTAATACGGGGTGTTCTGAGAAATGCAAAGGGTAAAAGAAGGAATGGCAATGACTTATGCAACTTAGACAATCCAAAAGCTAGTATTTTAAGAAGGTTCGGTCAACTTGGTCACTGAGTCATACTCTAGGGTCGGTCAAAGGTCGCTGCCAAAGAGAGAGAGAAAAGAAACACTCTGCGTGCACTCTAACCTAGATCAGAATGGTTATCACTTTATCTAATCCGGAAACCTCCCACTGTACTGTCAAATTCTCCTCCAAACCTGAAAGAAGAATTAATCGGGATCACCCGAAGAGTAAAGCAACTCATCAGTGGGAATCGGGATCCAACTCTCATCGCATGATAACGTGACGAAATCCACTCACGTTATCACACTCCAGAAGGTATGCGCATGCCTGGCAAGTTTCAGTTTCTTTAGAAACTCCCGACACGATTTTTACCCCATGCTCTTATGATCGTGACTAAGGGCCAACCCATCATAAGTCACATGTCAAGTTCTTCCCATCATTATCTTGTTAATTTGAACCCACCCGTACTCGCCCTTGACTAAGGGCCAACAAGGCTGTACGACTGTCCCAAACCAACGCATCTATCTATGCAACATATGAACACCCAAGCAGCTACCAATCACTATGTCCTAGCTAAGGGCCAGACCAACATAGCTTGAATACTACTGACCATTCATATGAAATGACAGAGGGCTACGGCTGGTTTTTGGCGAAAAACCTTTAACGTAATGAACTTGATCTCGTTGAAGGAACCTGATAGCTTTTTATAAAAATATAGTGGCGAAAACCTTTGCTAAAGAGGTTACTCCCGGTGAAGGGATCTCGGCTCTTTCCTCGTGGAATGAGGTGCAGGATATTCCACTGAATACCGCGATGCAAAGCAACATGTAATCGACTATAGTGAAGTTATTACCCTGACGCAAACTTCTGCCCAAGGGGTCAGTCCTGGTGAAGGGATATCAGCCCTTGCCCCGTCGAATGAGGTGCAGGATATTCCAACCGAATACCACTGTGTAAAACAAAAGGAAACATCTTTGTAATAACACTTTTTTAAATTTGTTCCAACAACATCCAAACAAGTTTGTTTTCCTTTTCATTGATCAGAATCAACGCAGTCCCATCAATTAATCACATCAGAAAAGAACGAAAATAAAATGTACGTATATGCCATCCGCATTCGTCACTGGGTCCCGTCATCACCCGTTAGGTTACTTAACTAACGACAGAGTGGGGACTGAACTAGCGCGGGTGTAAAACATATAAACATCTAATAGTATATATACCAATATACAATAATCGCTCCAGGCGTGATAATATGCAACATTACAGAAAAGTAATAAGCATCACAGAACAATACAGATAATCTGGGATCCCCGGGTTTCACAGAGCCGCTACTGAAACCCGACGTTCCCCTGTCGTGGATAGCCTGTGCAATGAAACCTAGACCCCTACGGGTGTGGCAAGTTACCCACCAAAACCTGAAGCGAGGCAACCCCTACAGCATAGTGAATGGACCACCTGGCACTTCACGGATTCCGGTAATCTTGGGCACCCCTCCTTGGGTCAACCTGTACCCCCTACGAGTGCAGCGAATAGTCTGCTAATTCTAGAGTGAGGCCCCTCTGCCTCTCAAAGCCATGAGATGCGGACCCGTTGCCTTCCAGAACTCGGCTATCCGTGCACTCCGTCGCGGGGTAAAACCTAGTACTGAAATGAAAAAATATGTACAACGAGTACATCGACTTCGACCCGGTCGTGCCCCAAAAGAATATTATACAACAGGCAGTGACGGCAGTCCACATGTTGGACGCTCGCCCCGCAATATTAAATGTACAAATAAACTCAAACTGTACTACCATTGCACACTGCTATCCACCACGACAAATCCGCAACATCACAGCACAACACAGAACATCAACGCGAATGTCGCGTTCGCAAACCCATCTAAAAGAACTATAGCAATCAGACGCGGTTTACCGATCAAATGACATTCACGGTCGGAGATATAATGTAAGTACTGCAAACTGACATGTTTAAATTTCGATCGACTAAATATCACGAAGTGGGCCCCATGAATATCTGCTGTACAGTAACAAAATCTGGGCCCAAAAGATATATACCAAAAACCCCAATTTCCAGAGAATAAGTCACTGTGCAAATTTGGAGCAATGACCATACAGAATGGCCGCGGATGCGCGGTCAAACCCTAGGTTTGACCGTGATTCCGCGGCTGTCTTATTGAGTCACATGCCCAAATTTGTACGATATGCTTAGAAAATCCTGCACAACTTTCTGTGATATGCAAAATAATTTTAGGACTTGATTTAAAATCAACAGAAACTGTGAATGGAAATATAGCAGTTTTTGAAATTCGGACCGATCGATATTTTAAACGCGTTAGCATAAGTTAGTAAAGCTTAATGGCGTGGCTCTGATACCATGTAAGTCTACGGTAGCGCCCCGGCCGTCTTTCAGACGCCAAATGCGGAACAAAAACTTTTTATAACTGGCGCTATCGCATACTATTATCCGGATCTGCCATTAACGCTAAACTAACAATCTACAAAGAGGGAAGAAAGGTTATACGAACGATCTGAGTTCTTCGTTCTTTAACCATCATCTCACGCTCCGTTGCGGCTGCTCCGATCTCGTCGATCTCCTATCTCCTCGTCCAGGAGGCACCACGTCATTGGATCTTTAAACGGGCTCCCGCCTCTGACTCGAGGCAACTCGGTCATCAAGTTTGCTAGAAGAGATGACCAAGATTTATGTAGAGAATGAGTAGAAGACTTTGTCTCGCTTTGTCCAAAGCCATGGACGAACGGTTAATGATGTTGCCAATTGAGACGGGTGATGGAATGAAATGAGCTATGAAATTCCATACACCGAAACTATCATAATCTTTTTAACCAAGTCAAGTGAGAGAGTCTCAAGAGAGGAGGGGAGGGGCCGGCCATCATATAGAGGTGGGGGGGTGATGGTAGGAGAGGGGGAGGTGACAATAAGAGAAATATCTAGTGTGAACACAAAGTATGAACACAATTAATGAAAATGATGAATCATTAACAAAGTCATCATGCATTAATTGAATCATTAAATGCAACCATGAGCCACAAAATACCTCACCACGTCTAGAACCTTCTAGAAGCATCCACACTCATCTCAAGAAAAGATAAATCCGTATTTAACCGAATGTTAAATACGGCAGATAGAAAATTGGAAACTGGCAACTTCCAAAAGCGATCCCGAAACAAATTTCAGGATAACCCCGTAACTGTATAAATATACACGCATTTGTATTACGACCGAATACAAATGCAACTGAGACAAAGATATTATATCTACTCTGTATAATATATGGATCCGGCTTAAACCAAAGCCCGCCAGTATTATCTGCCCGAAATATGACACGTGCGTAAACGCACGTGCATTTTCCGAACCCTGCCATAAAACCATACGGCCTCTACAACGTTTTGCCCGAACTTGGGAAACTATCTGTGGGGGACTCTAATGACTCGTCAGTACCCTGGCAGTAGGTTTAACCACAAGTCGTCAGCGGCACTAGCTATGCGTAACGGCTGCCCATGGACTGACCTCAAGGGAGGCTGATGAGCGAACTCATCTAGAAACCCTACTGAGCCTAACAGTGACAATGTATATACAGTCCGGTCCGTTCGACTATGAGTATCGGATATCCGGCCTAGGGGGCTAGTAACGTCAAACCCCCAATAGCTGTATAAGTCGTGTGGGAGACAAGCCCTGAACACCCTGAGATACTACTGGAGTACCAACCAGTAAATCTCACCTGCCTTGGCCAAGGACTTGGTATAATGGCTTTCGTAGACACAGCGCGACCTCCACCCCCAATACCGGGAGAGACGAATCCCCTGCCGATCCGCTCACGTGCCTCCATGTGGCTTGGGACTGTACCCAAAATATACCTGTTTGCACGACTCCTTTAAGCCGTGTAGGGTAGAAATCAAAGCACAGTGGGAACTCACACGAGACAAATGACGACCTCAGGTCGATGAACTAACCTGTACACATGTCACCAGGGAACTGCTATCTGACGATATGTATAATACCAACTAGCAGGTTCCCGGCGAGTCCTGTCCGGTGTACTCATAACCCAATGAGCACCTGTATACATCTTAGGTGATCTAACTGACACCAGTGGCTTATGAGACCGGCCACCGCCCCTCGTCGGGGTTTGTATACACTAGTCTACTCCGGAGTATCGATGCTCTGTCTCGAAACTCCCACGACTAGGGACCACTATTAAGGATATGCTTATAGACCACCCAACTCTCACTTATATGATCGCCCTCATACTGTTGGTAGTCAAGCAAGATCCTAAGGGCTATATCAAAGTGTAATCGTGATCAGTCACCTGAACCTATACACGACTGATAAAGGCAAACCAGATAACATACTATCATCTCGAGTAAGACTGTCCTACCGGCATAGGTCCTCCTCAATCATTGCAATCACGTGCCTGCGATCCAATAATTAACTTTGAGGGCACTATATCCAATAGATACATGCCGATGTATGAAAGTCTCCCGTCTACACATGCCAAGACCGGTTCTTTATACTTCATTACATTCTCTGATGATCTCTTAAGATTCAGACATTTGTTCCTATTCAAACACAAGTCCAAACCTTTTGAGATATTCACAGAATGTAAGTTAGAAGTAGAGAACCAAAATACGGGTATAAGTATTATGTCCTTTGATGTGATCAAGGAGGAGAATACTTGAGCACGGAATTCCTGGACTATTCTAAAGGAGAATGAGATTCTCTCTCTGGATTACTCCTCTGTATACACCACAGCACGTTGGTGTATCGGGGCGGAGCAATAGCACCCTATGTGATATGGTGTGCTTTATGATGAGTACTACTGAGTTTTTTATTTCCTTTTGGGTGTTATGCGCTTGAGAAGCTGCATACCTATTGAATAGGGTTCAAATCAAATCAATTGCCTACCACTTCATATGTGATATGGAAAGGGAAGAGCCCATATCTTAAGTTTGTTAAGATTTGGGGTTGTCCGGACTAAGTCTAAAAGCAAAATCCGGACAAGCTCGAGGCAAGGTCTGTTATGTAGAACTGGAAAGGTTCCAGCTATACAAACTGCAGCTGATGATTTGGTAGAACCAAAGGATTCAATAGTTTCCAACGAACCTCAGCCTCTCCGCCGATTTAGTAGGGTTCCTCACCCACCTGAGAGATACTTCGGTTTCTCTATGACAGTGGGAGCGAGGATTCCATCATGAGATGATGACCCAACTAGTTTCGAGCAGGCTATCAGGAGTGGGACTCTGTAAGAATGGCTGGATTATTATCGATCTGAGATGGAATCCTTATACACCAAGAAAGTATGGACTTTGGTTGCTTCATCTGAAGGGTTAAATCCCCATCAGGAGCAAGTATATCTTGAGAAGATTACTTGGTGTACATGGAAAAGTTGAGACTTTCAAAGCTATGCTTAAGTCCATCCAGATCCTACCTGCCACGGCTACATACCATGACTACGATATCTGGTGGTTGGCTGTCATGACTGCTTTTCTAAAATGATGTTTTAGAAGAGAGCGTCGATAAGTACACAGCCAGAGGGCTTCGTAGACAGTGGGAGCAGCGGAAACGTGTGCAAGATGTTTTATTTGATAAAATAGGCATCGCGGAGTTGGAACATCTGTTTTGATGTGATAGTCAAAGAGTTTGACTTCATCAAAATGGTAGATGAACCTTGTATATATAAAAAGGTAGTAGGGAGTATGGTGGCGATTCTCGTAGAGTACGTAGATGACATACTCTTGATAGGGAAGGAGTTTCCTATGCTACGCTCGGTCAATCTCCGCTTATCACAAGGATTCTCCATATAGGATCAAAGTGATACCTCCTAAATCCTGGGTTTTGGATCTATGAGATAGATCTGATTGGATGTTAGGATTCTCACTAGTCGTAGTGAGATGGTATCAATCGATCCTGGGGAGAATCACTGGAAAGGTTCCAGGGTGATAAGAACGACTGAATGTCAGTCGCAGGCATTGTCTTTACCCTCAGTGGAGGGACGGTATGTTGGAAGAGTTCCAAGCTAGATACCGTGACTTACTAGATGATTAAAGGCAAGATACATCGTTACCAAGGATGCTACCAAAGAGGCAGTCTGGTTATATAAGTTCATGAGATGAACTTTGTTCCTACCATTGTGTGACAATGGAATTGTGGCTTTTGCCAAGGAACCCCCCGTCCCATTTGAAATCCAGATATAATTCTTAGGCAGTATCACCTAATCATGGAGATGGTTGATCTCCAGTGAGATCGAGGTTAGGAGAGTAGACACAGAGGATGACAGCGCGAATCCACTCACAAAGGCCTTTTTCCCAGTAAAGACATTTATGGGATGGTTGAGTATGAGATACTTCAACCGTAGCTAATTGTTGGGTATGTGATACCACAACAGATGGACCTAGTGCAAGTGGGAGATTGTTAGTTATATGTATGCTCTAGAGGCCATTACTGTACATACGATGTATATTGTAGCGGATGCTAGGACATATATAGGGAGGACTTTCTTGCTCGACATGATAGTATGCTATCTGGTTGTACTTTATCTTAACATGTACTTTGATTGTCTCTATGTTACATGTTGATAAAGCCCTTAGGATATATACTCGACTACTGGGACTATGATGAGATCATACTAGTGGTGCCACGGTAGTCGACGAGTACATCCTATAACTGTTCCTAGTCGAGGGTGTATCGAGACAGGGCATCGATACACCAGAGTAGACTAGCGTATACGCATCTTGACCCATATGATGGGCGATGGATGATCCCATATCCATCGGTGTTTGACATCAAGGATGGTGTACGGGTGCTCAGTGGAGACTGGGTACACTGGACGGACTCGCCGAGAACTCCCAGATGGTATTATACCTCACGTCAGATGGCAGTTCTCCGGTGACACTGGTACAGAGTAGTCTGTTCACCCGAGATCGTCATAGAGTCTTGTGTGATTCCCACTGTGCTTTGATTTCCATCATACCACGTCCAAGAGGGCGTGCAAAAGGTTGGCTTTTGGGTACAGTCCCAAATCACATGGAGGCAATGAGCGATAGGAGGGGATTCGTCTCTCCCGGTATAGGGAGTTGATGTTGTACTGTATTCGATTGGCTATAACCGGAAATCCCTGGCCAGGATTGCTGAGATTTACTGGTAAGTGTTATCAGTAGTTTCTCGAACTGTTATAGACCTCATATCGACACGACTTATCGAGCTACTGGGGTCTGACGTTTACCACCCCTAGGCGAGATATGCGACATATCAGACGACGAGACCGGACTGTACGGGAGTGTTACTGTTTGGATTCACAGGAGGATGTACAGGCTTACTTGTTGATCTTCTGAGCGCTCAATACCTGGGTAGCTGTTACGTTTAGCTGACCGCTTGCAGCTTGTGGGTGTTTGATATGATCATCACCTACTGCCGGCGTATTGATGATTCTTTAGAGTCCTACACAGAGGTTTCTTGGCTCAGGCAAAATGGAGTAGGAGCACATAAGTGATATGTGCGGGACCGACGATAATGCGGTATGTGATTCCGTATTGGATTATCGCGATATGAGATATCGGCCGGGTATATGTGATATAGCCGGGTCATCGTATTAGCCGGTTATATGCGATATAGCCAGATTGTCGGATCAAGTGTTGATTCGATAATTTAATGTATAATAATATATATGATATATTAAATTACATTAACTAATATTAGCTCACTAAAAGATTCATTTTCTCACGGGAT
The DNA here is from genome assembly GCA_030015575.1 of Agapanthus africanus. Taxonomy (NCBI): domain Eukaryota; kingdom Viridiplantae; phylum Streptophyta; class Magnoliopsida; order Asparagales; family Amaryllidaceae; genus Agapanthus; species Agapanthus africanus. The sequence goes on from CM057345.1 coordinate 191,838,127, forward strand.
AATACATTGATATATATGCGATATATGTTAATTGTATTATTTTCTATTGTTACAAAATATGTTGTATATGTGATATATAATATTGTAACATGTTAGGGTTACAAATTTAACAATGGTTTAAGGTTTGGATTAGGGTTAGCTTTTGCATGAAGCTTCCATGAAGCTTCATGAAGCTTTGACTTTGTGGTGGATTGATATTTTGTGAAGATATTATGTTAACCCAATCCAAACCATTAACTTTAGTTAACTCTCTACAAGGGTTAACTCTTTCATGCTTAACCCTTGGTTAGATTTGTAACCAGTACAATAATTCATTGTTCATCACAAAAGGAAAATGATATTCATTCTTCTTCTTCCTTGAGTTTCTTCTTGAAAATTTTTTCTTTTGTGATGAAAGTCAGTGAGAAAAAGATTATAAATGAGAGCAAAAATCCTACTTCATCATCCTCATCTATCCTTGCCATTTAGATGAGGCTGTTCACATCATTTCATGAGTGATAGCTTGTGTTGACGAAACTTCAAGGTAGATCATCTATGTTATCGAAGATCGGAAGCAAGACTGCATCTTTCTCTTCGTGGAGCCTCTCGAGAGTCCAGAACACGATGATCGCAGCGAAGGGACCTTAACACGGAGCTTAAGAAGTAAAGGACCGGATCTACAAAGGTTGTAATCCCTCTCACTTAGTGTTAAAGTGTTTAACATGCTTGTTTTCGCCTAAACTCTAGTTTAAAGATCCGGCTTTGGGTTGTTCGGTACGGCTAAATTTTTAATCGTGCATGGTTGATGCCTCGTAGAACCTTGTGAGCATGCCTAGCAACCCTACACTACCATCTGCTGCAAGCCCAACATGCCATCCTCTATCCTAGTCAGTTTATCTGGAGGAGGAGGATCAACATGTTCTGGTACTGCCGGAATGTTCGGTGCATCAGCCGCCGTGACAGGCGGATTCTTCCTAGCTCCATCCTTGGCCGCGGCTCTCCTAGCTCGCGTAACCATAGCAACTGGAACAAGAAACGAGAGTTGATAAAGCGTACGAATAGGAACATCAATAATAGGCAGTCAAAGGATGGATTAAGCAAGATATACATCCTAAGGTTACTTAGGCTGAGTATCTTAGAGTAAATATGCCGCGGAACATATGTACGGTACACTACTCATCCTAAATCACCTACTCCATCAAACCAAGGGTCAACCTACATAACGAAATTTAAAGCCTACTAACTTCATCTCACTGCTCGATTCTGTAAGGTTAATCCAAAGCTCTGATACCAACTTTGTCACGACCCAAATTTTTGATGTGACCGGCACATAGATTGTATGACATCTAAAGATATCGACACAATCTGAGTAAGCCAAAAACCAAGGTCAAAAACCCTTTTTTTGCGGAATTTAGAAAACTTTAGTTTTTAAGTTAAAAAGGATGAGGTAGCATGTCGAATGATTTTAAGAAATGAATTCTAAACAGCTGATCTTTAGCATTTAAAATGTTCGACAGATCTTTCTTATTAATCATTAATAAAAGTAGTTGCAAAATGTTTAATTAAGTTGCATCCCTAGTTGGGAGCAAAACAACGCCAAATGGCGGAAATCAATATGCAATAGTAATACGACACTCCAGGCGAAGAATTTTGTGCATAAGTAAAGGAAAGCATAAATCAACACAACTAAACGATCTCACTCAGCCAAATTTAACATATACAAACATAGATCGTTCTAAGTCAAATATACAGGGTCTGATGGAGAATTTCTAGATCCAATATACATATACCAAAATAGGAGGTTACTACGTACGTAACCCACCTAGAAAAATGAGCAATAAAAGCTGACAAGTGGATTCGCACTACTGCTAGGTGTCCACGCATCTCCTGCAAAGAACCATGGCACCACGGGGGTGAGTTGCCAACTCAGTGAATAAAACTAACATCTAACGGCTAATAACGTAAGTATGACGAACTAGAATTAACAGTAATAATGATGAGTATAATGTATGATAACAGGTGGAAACATGAATATGTGCTTCTAAATGTATAAATCAAAACTGAATTGTCATAAATTAATTCCAAATAAGGTTCATTTTTCTGTATCCAACATCGACACAAATCTTCTGTTTTCATCAGGTATCGTTCCCCGAACGATACTGTTCATCAGTTACACCAGTCGGTATCATCTTGATATCTGCCATGTTTCACAACTATCTCTGGTATCGAGTATTCTCGCTAGGCTCCTCGCCTTAGATGCGGTTATCCTGTCCCTCGGTCTCGACTAGGTCAACTATGAATCCGACTGTATAACTCCCCCACTCAGTCCGGATAATGTAAAAATCCGCGACCGTATAGCTCCCCCACTCGGTCCGGAATAAAACCAAATCATAAAAACAACATCTCATGGTGGACATATCACATCAACATAAAAAAATGACAGAATATACTTAGTAGTGCATAATAACTCAAAACCAGAAATCCGCATATTTCAATGCATCTTATATCATGATAATACTTGAAATTAAAGCATGATATGTGTTCATAATAACATTGTTACAAATTTTCCATTATTGATGCTTACGGTATAAAGTAAATCATATGTGACATAGCAAGTACTAAGTGTATATGTGATGTTAATATCGACGAGGTGTAGTGTAACATGTAGATATGTGCGCATGCAACATGACTCGTCGATAATTTCTGCAGTGTTCTAGCAATTATTAAACATGACGATTTATATATATATCAATGCATATGGTGGAGTTGCTAAATTCAAATTTTATACACAAAGGAATAATTATATCTAAACCTAAATCCATGGGCGTATTACGCCATCCATACATAATCCCCCGGTAGATGTTTAGTCTACTCACCGGAATACGTCGAATCTACTCAGATATCATCAGTCCCTTTCCTTTTCTTGCGACCTCCGAAGTCCCCGTATTCGAACCTAACATCGAAATTAACTTTCATATAAGAAACGGCAAAATTCCAATACGGCTAAAATGTGAAACTACGAGATTTACATACTGCACAAGCTACGTGTGAATATTGTGAACTATCTAAAACTTAAGTTAACCTGAGCTAACCCTTTGTTGTTCATAACAGGCAAAAACAGAATCGTGTCACAAACATCTGTGTCGTATTTAGTACTTTTAACCCCAAAACTGATATTTCCTTCCAGATTTTATATACTGAAAAATTAACATAAACTAACAATACCAGACATCCTAAAATATAAACAGAGAGCTACCCTAAAAACCCCAACACCTAACTCCCTAAGAAAACCGGCGAGATCGGATTTTCGGCAGATGTCGCCGGCCGATTTTTTCAAGGAACGGGTTCGTGTTTCTGTTGTGTATTCTAGGTCCAATAATTAAGGCTAATGTACTGTTTGATTTTGTTATAGATTAACTATACTATAGCAGATCAAAACAAAATAATAATCCAACACAATACGATATGTCAGATATCAAACTTCTATATTAAAACGGTACTGAACTAAAAATCTGCAGAGTTGAAACTTATACCTATTAAAGGATCAACTGAAAGTCTCTTTCCAAGATGCACAAGCACCACTAATTTTACCTTGAGGGTTGTGGTAAAGATCCCTAGTACTTAGCTTCTTTTCCTCTCTTTTTCTTTTGTGAGTTCTAAGATTTTTTTTCTTTAATTTCTAACTTGGCCAAATTGTTTCTAATTGATATATGAACTGAGCTAAAAGAAGAGATAAGGATAATGAAGGATGAGGTTTAGGAGGAGGTGTCACCTAGAAAGAGTATGGTGTATCCATGCAAGTAGGTGGTGTAAGCATGAAAGATGGTAGTGTTTTTATGCAAGGAGGATGTGTCACCATGAAGTGTACATGCAAATAAGATATGTAATCTAGATTATGATATTCCATGAATGTAATTTAACCTTAACCATGACCTAACCCTTTTTACATAAAAACCCTCACCAAATTTCCAATTTCCACAAATACTTAAACTTTTCACAAAACCCCTCATGATACTTATGTTGGGATACGGCAGCGCCCCGGCCGTCTTTCCGAGGCCAAATACGGAACAAAAACTTTTACGAACTGGCGCTAACCGCATCCGAATCCCGGATCGTTCCATTAACCGTAAACTAGAAAACTGTAAACGGGGTTTTAAAGATTATACCGATCGATCCGTGTCCTTCGGTCTTTAACCTCTGCCCCTAGCATGTTGTGGATGCACAGACGAAGCTCGCTCGATCTACGATCTCCTCCTCGCCGAAAACTGCGCCACGTCAACGAATCTTCATACGGGCTCCCGCCTCTGAACCGAGGCAACTCGGACACGAAGTTTGCAAGCCTACGGGTCCAAGTTTGAAGTAAAGAAAGTGTAGAATACTTTGTCTCGTGTCACCAAAGCGATTGGGTGAGGGTTAATTGAAGTTGCCAAAAAAAGTGAGGATGAAAGGAGCAATCGAATGAGCTAAGGAATTTGTGATGCAATGAAAAAAAATCAATCTCACACAAAGATGGGGGCTGCCAAATGAAGTGCTCGGCCAGAATTTTTGGGGCTGCCCAAATTGTTCTCGGCCACATGAAGAGGGGGTGAGCACAAGGCAAAGGGGAGAGTGACTTTAAGCTAAAAATATCTACAACAAATATCCAAAGCAGTTAATGCACCAATAATTCACAAAAGAAGCCATGTCAATCTAGAACCTTCAAGTGGCTGCTGGAGCCCCTGCACCACGAAAAAAACCCTCCTTTAGAAAATGCAACATATGCGAAGATGCCCCTCAATGCAAAATTCAGCCAAGAAGGAAAATGGCCAAACAGAGTATACAAACTGGAAACTTCAAAAAGCGATCCCGTAGCGAATTACAGAATAACCCCGCAACTGTATATACATACCCGATTAGACAAAAATATATCTCTACATAATGTAATACTAGGATCTGGCTTAAACAAAAGCCCACTAGTATTATCCATCCGAACCATGACACGTACAAAAGTGCACGCGTAAGTTCGGACCCTGCCACAAAACCATACGTCCTCTACAACGTTTCGCCCGTACTGGAAAACTTTCTGTGGGGGACTCTAAAGACTCGTTAATACTCTGGCAGTGGGTTTAACCACAAGCCGTCAGTGGTACTAGTTGTACGTAACGGCTGCCCATGTACTGAGTGAAAGGGAGTCCGATGAGCGAACTCATCCTGGAACCATACTGAGCCTATGTGTGACAATATGCGTACAATCCGGTCCGTTCGTCTATGAGTATCGCATATCGGGCCTAGAGAGCTGGTAAATGTCAGACCCCAAATAGCGGTATAAGTCATGTCGGAGTGTAGCCCAGAACACCCCGACATACTACTGGAATACCTACTAGTAAATCTCGCTTACCATGGCTATAGATTTTGTGTAATGGCTCTCCAGAAACAGCACGATCTCACTCCCAACGTTGGGAGAGACGAAGCCCCGGCCGATCCGCTCACTGCCTCCATATGGCTCGGGACTGTACCCAACTAAAATCTGTTTGCACGACTCCTTTGAGCAATGGTAGGGTAATAATCAAAGCACAGTGGGAACTCACACGAGACAGATGAAGATCTCAGGTCGATAGACTAACCTGTACACATGTCACCTGGGAATTGCTATCTGACGACAGGTTTTAAAAACCAGCTAGCATATTCCCAGCAAGTCCTGTCCGGTGTACTCATAACCCAATGAGCACCTGTATACATCTTAGGTGAACCAAATGACACTAATGGCTTGTGAGACCGGCCACCGCCCCTCATCGGGGTCTCGACTGTATACACTACTCTACTCCGGAGTATCGATGCCCTGTCTCAAAACTCCCATGACTAGGGACCACTTTTTAAGGATGTGCTTATAGACTACCCAACTCTCATGTATATGATCGCCATCATACTGTTTGTAGTCAAGAAAGAATCCTATGGGCTCTATCAACGTTTAATAGTGATATGTATAATGTCACCTGAAGCAGTACACGTTTGATAAAGATAAACCAGATAGCATACTATCATCTCGAGTAAGAATGTCCTATCGGTATAGGTCCTCCCTCAATCATTGAAATCATGTGCCTGCGATCTAATTAATAATTGACTTTGAGGGCATTATATCCAAAAATCTCCCACTTGCACTTAAGGCTAATTATTGCGATGTCGCATACTCACAGCCCGTGATACCGAACACCCAACTCCTCTACTAATCAGTGTGACAAAGCTCGTTTGTAAAACTATTGTGTTCGAGAAATAGCCTCAGTGAGTGGATCCGCTCTGATGTTTCTTTCTATGTCTCTCTATATCTCAAGTTCGTGGAGAAATCCATCTCCCGAAATGAGCAATACCTGTCTTAGAATATGTCTGGATATCTGATGGGACCTAGTTCACAAATGAACTCCAAATACAAACGTCTTAGACTGTATCGTCAACTGAACTTAATCAGTATCCTGCGCCACACCTCCCTCAGTATCCGCTAGGACCACCTGTCCAAACTACTGCCCCTCGTCGGAGGAAAAACTAAAACTCTGACAGTCACTCTGTCATCCATTTCACCTTGGAAGCCTAGAATGATAATTGTCTCCCGAAGGAGGCTATCATTATCAAATCCCTAGAACATCCACTTATGTTCTAAAACTACTTCCGAACGTTTCTCCAGGATTGGACCAACATCAACTTATTGCATCTAGTGCAAATACAACATCTGGTGTGGTACTTAACATCTCATGATCAACTCAATTGCCTAAGCAAGTGATCTACCAATCATGCACATCCCTCTCCCCTTTAGTCTGTAAGACACCTTTAGAGAAGGTGACTCCATCACCTGCTGGTACACCACCATACCAGGTGTCGTCCATTCTAAATACCTTTAGAATGCTGTCTAAGTACCCAGATTAGGAAACTACCAAAATTTAGATCTAAAACCATAGATCTAGTAACCAGAATGTCTGATATAATATCCATATCCAATGTGGAGAAACCACTGTGTAACAACCACAGTATAACCGATCGTAGTATAGGAATTTTACTTCCTACTTTGTGTATGTCATCCAGATAACAGGACATCACACCCTACTACCTTCTTAACAGATCCATCCCCTATTCTGATGAAGTCAAATCCCATGACTGTCACATCAAAAATAGATGATCTATCTCCGCTATATCTGCTTATAAATAGACACAAGCTTCTTGTCCACTATGCTTCTGCTGCTCCCACTGTCTACGACAACCCTCTGGCAGAATAATATACACGTGCACTTCTAAAGCTAGTCTAGAACGACGCTATACTTATCCTCCTGCCGAGTCTCATAGTCTGGAACAGCAGTAATGGCAAATCTGGGTAAACAAGACCCCCTTGTCACCGTCCTTGAGGTTACCGGAGTACCTCTCGGGTGTCTGAGGTTACCCACCATATCTGCGGAGTGGTTAATGGAATGTCAAACCTGATTGAATCTTTAGGCCCTATTAAATTTTCTGTAATCGTTTGCGGTTCTGGAATCTCTTCCAGTTCTACCATACCCCCACTTCTGTTTTCTGAAAAACCCCATTTTACTAAACTGTGACGAGTCAAGAACAATATCACCATTGATCTTCCAGATGGTAGAAAGTCAACCCTCGTCAAAGCCAAGGTCAACCCACAAACAACCATTACAGAAACGTGCCTTGAGTTATCCAGAGTCTGGTTTTAAACATAAGCCGGACAACTCCATATACCTTAACATCGTTAAGATATGATCCATTCTTTATACAATATAGAAACAGAGGCACTGATTTAATTGGAACCAGATTCAAATCATGCAGCTGTCTCCCGTGCATGTCAACTAAATGGAGAGAGGCAGATCAACATTACTCAACTTAGGAGTTCATCCAATTATGAGTAACCTGGAAGAGAAGCAATTTCTCTAAACCATTACTATCAACTGAATACCAACCATAAGTATCTACATCTTCGATCACTTTGAAGAATCCCGATACTTGCTACACCTGGTTCTCTACTTTATTCTTATACCTATAACTTTTCAAACTTGGACCTTATATTTCTATGAAACACATGTCTAAAACTAAAGAAGTCACAAGTAAACAGAATATAGTACGAGGACCATCCCCTTTTGTCCTAATGTACACTGGAAAACATATAATACTTTGTATAAGTCCTCTTAGTTTAATAACTCAAACCTTGTGCGTCGTAGATTGAAAATTGTACCCAGGCGATTTCCTTAAATATCACCAATTACAACGAACTCCGATATAATGAGGATGATAAGCTAATTCCTAATAACTTGCTCCCACTCATCATCTGTAAAACCATACAGATTTGAGAATCATACCTGGTAAATACACACCCTAGAGTAAGGACTAATTGGGAAATCAATTTTCTATTAACAATACACAGTGAAACTGAAACATGAATATGTTTCGAAGGGGTATCCGGGTATTCCTAGTAATGCCTCTTCCATTATCCAGATTCATGATTATAACCGTGTATTTTCTTGCCATATCTCCAAATCCATTTATTTGTCTTTAGTCATTACCTTTTGTACACCACCGTTAGACTTAATAGTTTTCTTCCTTCCATATCGTTCGGCACCAGCCTATGGTTTGGAAGAAGACTATCCAATAAGCATAATAGGTGTACTCTCCTAATCCTATGAGTACTCACAACCTGAGAGAAGGTGATGATGAATGAAAACTAAATAAACCTTATTCTATTTCTCCTGAACCAGAATCCATCCCCGAACTGGAACAAGTTCCTTCGAGTTCGTATATAACCATACGATGGATTATCCAAATAACTGTAGATTTTTGTAGTGATACGGGGTGTTCTGGAGAAATACAAAGGTGAAATAGAAGTGGCGATGAAATACTTGGTTTGGTCGTGAATAGCAGTCGCATTTTACTTTGCCATCTTTCTAATCCCTTTATTTGTCTTTATTTATTACCTTTTGTACACCTCAGTTAGGCTAATTGGTTTTCTTCATTCCCTACCTTTCGGCACCTGTCTATGATTTGGAAGAAGACTATCCAATAAGCGTAATAGGTGTACTGTCCCCTAATCCTAGGAGCCCTCATAACATGAGAGAAGGTAAAAGGAAAAGACAACTGAATAGTCCTTTTCAATCTCTCCAGAACCAGAATCCATCCTCGAATCTGGAACATGTTCTTCGGAGTTCGTATATAACCATACGATAGATTTATCCAATGGAAGTGGATGTTCATAGTAATACGAGGTGTTCTGAAGAAAAAGCAAAGTGTAAAAGAAGGAGTGACAATGATGTATGCAACTCATACAATCCAAAAGCCAGTGTTTTAAGAAAGTTCGGTTAACTTGGTTACTGAGTCATAGTCTAGGGTCGGGTCATGGTCGCTGCCAAAGAGAGAGAGAAAAGAAACACTCTGCGTATACTCTAACCTAGATCAGAATGGTTATCACTTTATCTAATCAGGAAACCTTCCACTGTATCCTCAAATTCTCCTCCAAACCTTAAAGAAGAATTAGTCGGGATCACCCGAGGAGTAAACCAACTCATCAGTGGGAATCGGGATCCAACTATCATCGCATGATAACCTGATAGAATCCACTCAAGTCACCATACTATAGAAGGTATGCGCATGCCTGGCAAGTTTCAGTTTCTTTAGAAACTCCCGATGTGTGTTTTTACCCCAAGCGGCTTATGACCTTGACTAGGTCAAAAAACCATAAACCGCTAGTCAAGCTCAACCCGTCATTATCCTGGATTGCATTAAACCCACCCATACGTGCCCTTGACTAGGTCAACAAGGCCACACTAACTAATCCCACTTATGCAACAAACAAGCACCACTTAGCTACCGAACACTACGCCTTGACTAGGTCAACAAACGCAACACGAATACTAAATAATACTTGTAAGAAATTACTGAGGGCTATGACTTGTTTTTGTCGAAAAGCCTTTAGCGTAATGAACTTGATATCGTTGAAGGAACTGCATAACTTTTACAAATATAGTGACAAAAACCTTTGCTAAAGAGGCCACTCCTGGTGAAAGGATCTCGGCTCTTTCCCCATAGAATGAAGTGCGGGATATTCTAAACTGAATACCATGATGCAAAGCAAAAAGTAATCGACTATAGTGAAGTTATTACCTGGACGCAAACCTCTTTCCAAAGGGTCACTCCCGGTGAAGGGATCTCGACCCTTGCCTCGTCGAATGAGGTGCTGGATATTCTAAACTAAATACCACTGTGCAAAACAAAAGTGAACGACCTTGCAATAATAACTTTCTGAAAATTTGTTCCAACAACATCTGTATAGGTCTGTTTTCTTTTGCATTGATCCGAATCAAAGCAGTCCCATCAATTAATCATACCAGAAAAGAACGAAAATAAAATATACGTATATGCCATCCGCATTCGTCTCTGGATCCCGTCATCACCCGTTAGGTTACTTAACTAACGACAAAACGGGGACTGGAACAGCGTGGGTGTAAACCATATACAACATCTACTGGTATATATATCAGTAAATAATAATCGCTCCAGGCGTGATAAAAGCAACATTACAGAAAAGTAATAAGCATCACAGAACAATATAGATATACCGGGATCCCCGGGTTCCATAGAGCCATAAATGAAACCTGACGTTCCCCTTGTCGTGTGGATAGCCTGTGCAATGAAAACCTAGACCATTACGAGTGCGGCAAGTTACCCGCCAAAACCAGAGGCGAGGTAGCCCCCTTCAGCATCGTGAATGGACCACCCAGCACTTCACGGAATCCGGTAACTTGAGCACCCCACCTTGGGTCAACCTATACGCCCTACGAGTGCGGCGAATAGCTCGCCAATCCTAGAGTGAGGTCCCCTCCCTCTCAAAGCCATGAGATGCGGACCCGTTGCCCTCCAGAACCCGGCTATCCGTGCACTCCACCACGGGGTAATCCTAGTACAGAAAAGAAAATATATACAACGGGTACATCGACCTCAGCCCGGTCGTGCCCCTAAAGAATATACAAACAGGCAGTGACGGCAGTCCACATGTCGGACGATCGCCCCGCGATATCAAATGTACAAATAAATCCAAACTGCATTATCATTGCACACAAGCTATCCACCACGACAAATCAGCAACATCACAGCACAACACAGAACATCAACGTGAATGTCACGTTCGCAAAACCCGTCTAAAAGGACTATAGCAATTAGACAACTTTTACCGATCGAATGACATTCACGGTCACAGATAGTAATGTAAAGCACTGCAAAACTTAAACAATGTTAGAAAATATCGACTCCGATATAACCCCGAACTAGCCCAAACATACTGATAAAACATTATCCAAATTAGGCTAAATAAACAACACCACTGAATTAAATCCCAGAGACCAAAACAACACCCAAAACACAAACCCTATTGTCCATGGTACGGCCGGCGACGCCAAAATCCTAGGAAAGGGATCGGCCAAATTCCGATATCAAGGGTCCGGGTTTGGGGTGTGTTCAAGTGGTCTCCCAAATAGTCTTCTGCACTTGTTTAAAATATTTTTCCGGACCATTTCAAAAACAACAGAGAAAAGAAATACAGTGGCATCGTTTGGGTTTGTTTCGGTTTTGATACTTTAACATTGTCTAAATCAACTAGTAGACGGTTAATAGTTTGTCTCTGATACCATGTTGGGATACGGCAGCGCCCCGGCCGTCTTTCCGAGGCCAAATGCGGAACAAAAACTTTTTACGAACTGGCGCTAACCGCATCCAAATCCCGGATAGTTCCATTAACCGTAAACTAGAAAACTGTAAACGGGGTTTTAGAGATTATACCGATCGATCTGTGTCCTTCGGTCTTTAACAACTGCCCCTAGCATGTTGCGAATGCACCGACGAAGCTCGCTCTCCGATCTTGCTCGATCTACGATCTCCTCCTCGCCGAAAACTGCGCAACATCAACGAATCTTTATATGGGCTCCCGCCTCTGAACCGAGGCAACTCGGATATGAAGTTTGCTAGCCGACGTGTCCAAGGTTGAAGTAGAGAAAGTGTAGAATACTTCTGTCTCGTGTCACCCAAGCGATTGGGTGAGGATTAATTGAAGTTGCCAAAAGAAGTGAGGATGAAATGAGCAATCGAATGAGCTAAGGAATTTGTGTTGCAATGAAAAAAAATCAATCTCACAAAAAGATTGGGGCTGCCAAATGAAGTGCTTGGCCAGAATTTTTGGGGCTGTCCAAATTGCTCTTGGCCACATGAGGAGGGGTGAGCACAAGGCAAAGGGGAGAGTGACCTTAAGCTAAAAATATCTACAACAAATATCTAAAGAAATTAATGCACAAAAGAAGCCATGCCAATCTAGAACCTTTAAGTGGCTGCTAGAGCCCCTGCGCCACAAAAAAAACTCTTCCTTTATAAAATGCAACATATGCAAAGGAGCACCTCGATGCAAAATTCAGTCAAGAAGGAAAATGGCCAAACCCCATAGCGAATTACAGAATAACCCCGCAACTGTATATACATACCCGATGAGAGAAAAATATATCCCTACATAATGTAATACTAGGAACCGGCTTAAACCAAAGCCCACTAGTATTATCCGTCCGAACCATGACACGTGCACAAGTGCACGCGTATGTTTGGACCCTGCCATAAAACCATACGGCCTCTACAGCGTTTCGCCCGAACTGGGAAAATTTCTGTTGGGGACTCTAAAGACTCGTCAATACTCTGACAGTGGGTTTAACCACAAGCCGTCAGTGGTACTAGCTGTACGTAACGGCTGCCCATGTACTGAGTGATAGAGAGTCCGATGAGCGAACTCATCCTGGAACCCTACTGAGCCTATGTGTGACAATATCCGTACAGTCCGGTCCGTTCGTCTATGAGTATCGCATATCGGGCCTAGGGAGCTGGTAAACGTCAGACCCAAAATAGCGGTATAAGTCGTGTTGGAGTGTAGCCCAGAACACCCCGAGATACTACTAGAATACCTACTAGTAAATCTCGCTTACCATGGCCATAGATTTTATGTAATGGCTCTCCAGACACAGCACGATCTCACTCCCAATGTTGGGAGAGACGAAGCCCCTGCCGATCTGCTCTCTGCCTCCATGTGGCTCTGGACTGTACCCAACTAAAACCTGTTTGCACGACTCCTTTGAGACGTGGTAGGGTAATAATCAAAGCACAGTAGGAGCTCACACGAGACAAATGACGATCTCAGGTCGATAGACTAACCTGTACACATGTCACATAGGAATTGCTATCTGACGACAGGTTTTAAAAACTAGCTAGCATATTCCCGGCGAGTCTTGTCTAGTGTACTCATAACCCAATGAGCACCTGTATACATCTTAGGTGAAACAACTGACACCAATGGCTTGTGAGACCGTCCACCGCCCCTAGTCGGGGTCTCGACTGTATACACTAGCCTACTCCGGAGTATCGATGCCCTGTCTTGAAACTCCAACGACTATGGACCACTTTTTAAGGATGTGCTTATAGACTACCCAACTCTCACTTATATGATCGCCATCATACTGTTGGTAGTCAAGCAAGAATCCTATGGGCTCTATCAACGTGTAATAGTGATATGTATATTGTCACCTGAAGCAGTACACGTTTGATAAAGATAAACCAGATAGCATACTATCATCTCGAGTAAGACTGTCCTACCAGTATAGGTCCTCCCTCAATCATTGAAATCACGTGCCTGCAATCCAATAATTGACTTTGAGGGCACTATATCCAACAACTTATTATTATAGAAACAAACTATTTCATTACTAATTTAACCTACTACATATTAAAAGGTCTTATATTACAATTAAAATTTGAATTAATATTTTTAATTAAATAAATAAATTGATTAATTATCTAAAATATTTCAAATTGTGACAATTTGAATCCGTTCAAATTTTCATCTTATGAAACTTGCCAGTCATGTCTTAAAGGCAAAATGACCAAAACTCTGTTTACTGGACACGGAGAAAGAGCTACTGAACTCTTGGGACTGATACATAGTGATGTATGCGGTCCCATGCCTGCACATGCCAGGAATGGTTCCTCACACTTAATTACATTCGCTGACGATCTCTCAAGATTCGGACATGTGTTCCTGTTGAAACACAAGTCTGAAACTTTTGAGAAATTCAAGAAATATAAGTGCGAAGTAGTGAACTAAATGGGTAAAAGTATTAATCCTTCGATTTGATCGGGGAGGAGAATACTTGAGCACGTAGTTCCTGGATTATTTAAAAGAGAATAGGATTCTTTCTCAGCTTACTCCTCCGTATACACCACATCACAACGGTGTATCGGAGCGGAGGAATCGCGCCCTATTATATATGGTGCGCTCTATGATGAGTACTGCTGAGTTACCTATTTCATTTTGGGGTTATAAGCTTGAGAAGCCGCATACCTATTTAATAGAGTTCCAACCAAATCAGTGCCTACCACTCCATATGAGATATGGAATGAGAAGAGACCATCTCTTAAACATGTTAAGATATGGGGTTGTCTAGCCTATGTTGAAAAGCAAAATCCGAATAAGCTTGAGGTAAGGTCAGTACTGTATAAGTTTGTTGGATATCTCAAACATTAGCGAGGGTATATCTTCTACCACACTGAAGAGCAAAAGGTGTTTTGTTTCTCGGCATACCACCTTTTTAGAAAATGAATTTCTTATGGAAGAAATTAGTGGTCATGAGGTAGAACTGGAAGAAGTTCCAGCTAGATAAACTAACAGCTGATGATTTGGTAGAACTGAAGGATTCAATAGTCCCCGATGAATCTCATCCTCTCCGCAGATCTAGTAGGGTTCCTCATCCGCCTGAGAGATACTATGGTTTTCTCAATGACAGTGGGAGCGAGGATTGCACCAAAGAAGATGATGACCCAACTAGCTTCGAGCGGGCCATCACGAGTGGGGACTCTGTGAAATGGCTGGATGCAATGCGATCTGAGAAGGAATCCATGTACACCAACAAAGTATGGACTTTGGGAGTTGCTTCTGAAGGGGAAAAACCCATTTGGAGCAAGTCGATGTTGAGAAGATTCTTAGTGTAGATGAAAAAGTTGAGACTTTCAAAGTTAGACTTGTTGCAAAAGGTTGTCATCAATAACTAGGTATGGATTTTGATGATACCATTTCTCCAGTGGCTATGCTTAAGTCAATCCGGATCCTACTTGGCATTGCTGCATACCATGACTACGAAATCTGGAAGATCGACGTCAAGACCGCTTTTCTAAATGGTGATTTAGAAGAGAGCGTGTACATGACACTGCCAAAGGGCTTCGTAGACAGTGGGAGGAGCGGAAAGGTGTGCAAGTTTCTTAAATCAATTTACGGATTAAAGCAAGCATCGCGGAGTTGGAACATCTGTTTTGATGTGACAGTCAAAGAGTTTGAATTCATCAAAAAGGTAGATAAACCTTATATATACAAGAAGGTGGTAGAGAGTAAGGTTGTCTTCTTCGTATTGTACGTAGATGACATACTCTTGATAGGAAATGGTGTTCTTATGCTACACTCAGTCAAGCTATACTTATCACTAAGTTTCTCCAAGAAGGATTTGGGTGATGCCTCTTACCTTCTGGGGAGAAACACTGGATAGCAGAGAAGAACATTCTTAAGTACTTGAGAAGCATTAAAGAAATATTCTTGGTGTATGTAACGGTGAACTCCAAGTGGAGTCCTTTACCGATTCGAGCTTTCAGAGTGATAAGGTTGACCGTAAGACAGTCTCGAGTTTTGTCTTTACCCTCAGTCGAGGGATAATATGTTGGAAGAGTTCTAAGCTAGATACCATGGCAGACTCAACGATAAAGGGTGAATACATCGCTACCATGATGCTACTAAAGAGGTTGTCTGGGTGTAGATGTTCATAAGATGAACTTGGTTCCTACCATTGTGGTGATAATGGAGCTGTGGATTTGGCCTAGGAACCCCGGTCCCATTAGTGATCCAGACATATTCTAAGGCAGTATCACCTGATCGTGGAGATGGTTGATCTCCGGACGATCGAGATCAGGAGAGTTGAGACGAAGAATAACGCAGCAGATCCACTCACCTAGGCCAAACCTCAGATACAATTTGAGATCTTTTAGGATGTTAGGTATGAGATACTATAACAACTGGCCTTAGTGCAACTGGGAGATTGTTAGTTATATGTATGCCCAAGAGGTCATTATTGTACATGATTATATATTATAATAGATGCTTGGACATATATAGGGAGGAATTTCTTGCTCGACATGATAGTATGCTATCTGGTTATTCTTTATCTTAACATGTAAACTAGTATTGTGATATTGTCTTGCTCTCACATGTTGGTAAAGCCCTTAGGATATACTTGACTACCAGGATTATGATGCAGATCATACTAGAGGAGCCAGGGTAGTCCACAAGTACATCCTTTAAATGAACCTAGTCGTGGGTGTATCGAGACGAGGCATCGATATTCCACAGTAGACTAGCGTATACGTTTCTTGACCCATTTGATGGGTGATGGATGATCTCATATCCACTGGTGTTTGACATCAAAGATTGTATACGGGTGCTCAGTAGATACTAGGTACACTGAACAGGACTCGATGAGAACTCCTATATGGTATTATACCTAATGTCAGATAGCAGTTCTCTGGTGACACGAGTACAGATTAGTCTTATAAACAGTGCAGTGTACAATGGGCAAAGGTTCAGGCACAAAAAGTAATTATTTGCAATGAAGTTCATGCACCATATTTATATGTGCATATAAACATGCGGCTAATATCATATCATATCTAGCCCTGACGCTTAACACCATACGGGCGATTTCCCCGTATATGTTAAATCTACTCACCGACAATCGCAGGCTAAGTAAATCCAAGCACTTACTTTCCTTTCTTCGCAGCGTCCGAAGTCCCTGCCTACGATCCTATTAACACAAAACATAACAAGTGCAAATCTCAGATATCGATCAATATCACGTACACACTACGTTTGATCAACGCACTAACTCCAATCCAACTCACAAGTGTTCTTCTAAAGGCTAACGAATGTAGCGACATACCAAAACCAACCCAAGTGCTGCAGCAACACAAGATCACGAACCGTGTCGGATAACGTAACACGCGTACTCAAAACACTAGAATATAGCAAAGTGATCCCAGATTTTGATACACAAATAATTGGTGAAAGTTGCAAGTGCCACGAGACTATATACAACCCCAGAGACCCCACAACCAGGAATCGACACCCCAGCCCCCCACTATGGCCGCAATTTGCGGCCAAAACCATTAAATCTGCGGCCACGAAGAGAGGGATGGATCTCAGTTTTTTATGGTGGGTTCTAACTCACAACACTAGGTTACTGTGATAGGAACTCTTCCAACAAACACCTGGTTCTACAGCAGATCACAGAGACATCAAGTTAACACTAAAAATATGATATTTGCACAAAACTAAATCTTTAGTGTTCTAAACCATAACTATGAGGCAACACAAAAAAATAAATACCTAATTATTAGTTAGAGGTTATTACCTAGCCACTCTTGCTCAAAAATCCTAGATTTCCAAGCTCCAAGGCAACCTAGTGGCTAAATTAAGACTTTTTAAGTGTTTTAATGGGATTTTTGTGAAGTTTTGCAAGGTTTTGGTGATAGGGTAGTGAGGGATCAGTTTGGGAGTGAGGAGATGAAGAATAATTGAGAGTGAGGGAGAATGAGAGAGTGAGGGAAACAAAATGATTAGAGGTGACTGTAGGGTGAACCAAAGCCTTACACTCATTCTCTCCCTCATCTTATTAATGCACACATTAATGCTCTCATGACTCACCTAGCCACCTCTCTCTCTCAATCCAAGCAAAGAAAATATCACTCATAAATATCTACGACAAGGTTAATTAGGACATCGATTAAATCAAGGCATGGATTGCTTAAGGTGTCATGGTCACTAAACGAGATTAACACTAACTAACCCTCATATTAACATGCACATGTGTATGCAAGCCATAACAAATAATAATAAAATATTAATTAATTGTTACAAAATGTGAGGAAACCGATTTGGTAAACTTTTCCATAAAAACCAGCATTAACGCTTAATTAACACTAATCGCATTCTAAGGTGTTACAATCTCTCACCTTAAAGAAATTCGTCCCCAAATTAAAATTCTTATTAAACGTACCTTCAAAGAGGTACGGGAACTTCTTCCGTATCTCGCTCTCGTCCTCCCAAGTGATCTCCCCACTAGTCGGGCTATGCCAAAGAACCTTCACAGATGGCAAGACCTTTGATCGAAGTTTCTTCACCAGCCGATCCAATATAACTATCGGCTGCTCGGTGAACGAAAGATCGCGCTCAAGCTGAACGGTCTGGTGCTGAATCATGTGAGAAGGATCATGAAGGTATCTACAAAGCATCGACACATGGAACACGGGGTGAACATCCGGAAAACTGGGCGGGAGCGCCAAACGATAAGCAACGGTACCAACTCGCTCAGGGATCTAGAAAGGACCTATAAATCTGGGACTAAGCTTCCCCTTTCTCCCAAATCTCATAAAGCCCTTCATCGGAGAAATCCACAGGAATACATGATCCCCCAATGCGAACTCAAGTCTGCGACGACGACGGTTGGCATAAGACATCTGTCTGCAATGGGCTGCTCTCATCCTGTCCTGGATCAGCTGGATGTTCTCCGTAGTCTCCTGAACTAGTTGGGGTCCTAACACCCTACTCTCACAGAGTTCGGTCCAACAGACTGGTGATCGACACTTCCTACCATATAAAGGCTCAAAAGGTGCCATCTGAATAGTCTCCTGAAAGTTGTTGTTGTAGGAGAACTCAATCAATGGCAAGTGACGATCCCAACTGCTACCAAAATCAAGCACACACACCTGAAGCATATCCTCTAGAGTCTGTATAGTCCCCTCTGACCGACCATCGGTCTGCGGATGGAAAGCGGTGCTAAAACTGTCACGACCCGAAAGAGCACGTGACTGGCCCTTGAACCATATGAAGTCTATAGGACTCCATCTGATCCAAGTAAGCCAAAAGCCCAGAAATCTAAAACCATTTTAAGGATAAATAAACAACAAGCAATATACTATACAACGCCGAATGGCGAGGATCAAAATTCAAAAGAAACCCAGATAAGCATGAAAACTGAAACACTACTAAGCACGACTCTAAGGTTGAAATAATACATCACTAGTGTCGGAGTCTGAAACAATATACAAGTTTTGGTTGATGGAATTTCTAGATAAAATGAATAATACATGTACAACGGCGGTTCTGATACAAAGAACCCACCTACCAAGCAAATCACCCGCAAAGGAAAACAGTGTGCCAGATGTGTCGCTATGGAACCTGTACGGCAAGCCCTGCAAGAACTGTGCCACAACGGGGGTGAGTTTCCAACTCGTGAATAGAAAATATCTACAAGCAGAAATCGAATGCAAGACATAATCCTAAGTCAATACAATCAGTATATAATATAACCCTCAAGAGTAAGTCTGAAGCATGAAAATGTGGCAGTGTAACATCTAATCATGTAGGTAGTGCCAAGTACTCGTGTCAGTGCCTCAGATAATAACATGTCATAAATGTAAGGTATGTCTGCATGAAGTAAACATGATGAAGTATCAAATGGATATCAATACACATATATTAGCATCCCATTCCACTAATATTGGTGTAAGGGTATATATAACAGCGCCCTCGTACCCTGTTATATATACAAATGAAGTATGATCAATGTAGTCAAGGTCTGTATGTAATCAATGTCTGTATAAACGTGGAACCCGTCCACCCGTCACCCAATGACAATAAACGTGGAACCCGTCCACCCGTCACCCAATGACAATAAACGTAGAACCCGTCCACCCGTCACCTAATGACAATAAACGTCATGCATGCAAATATGAGGATATAATCAAAATCATGGAAATCGTCATGAAACCCGTTCCTAGCATCGACACGTAAATCCTCATCTATCGGGCTCCGTCAGTTCGGATCAGCCCACGGGCTATGTCTGCGGAATCGGCCCTCGGCCCCGGCAGTACGCCCATATCCATCTATCGACTCTGGTCAGTATCCTCTGGATAACCGCCAGGTCCAATCAATCACCGGTAGGTAGTAGTCCCTCTGCCAGGCTCACCGTCTACTACACAGTGTAACCGTTCTCGCCCTGGGGTACCATACCGGGTCAACCATGTACCCGCAATCGGCCTCATCCGCCTCCTCGAATCGGTTTCACATGTCGCTCTCAGCACCGAGAAAACACATGGTGGACGCACTGAAATATCATATCAAGGGTAACCGGGTTTTTAAAACAATTATATATTCTCTTTTGAAATACCCACGGTTCCCAAATCCAGAAATATCATGGAAACAACATATCTCAATTGGTATAATCAAAACATGATGTATGCGACATGTAAAGAAAGGTAAGCATATCAGAAGTCATGCAACATGGAATAATAATGTGCACATGTCGAGGGAAACCGCTCTTTTAAAACGAATCAGTTTTGAAGAATATCTTGCGATTCCCAAATCCATAAACAAGTCAGAATCATCTATGTTTGTGTACAGGTATAAGTGTACAATATGCCATGCAAGAATCATATCATGAATGCAACGGTACTACAGTGTAGTGGCATGGCAATTATCGATGATGAAGTGTGTGAGCCGGCAAATAGTGTACGTGGAACATACGCATCATCAATAATGGTGCTGGTGTCCTAACAGCATGATACCAATATAGCAATAAGCATATGCAAGCAATGCGAATAGCATGAATATGCGGAAATCAAATAATCAACACCACAATGAAGAATCTACTATGCAAACTACAGATCTAAGTATCAAGTCAATCGGGAGAGGTATGGAAACCACCTAAATCTGAGTCGATATATATATAGATATAATAGTCGGTGATCCCGCCTCAATAATATCGCGTACGATACAATATATCATAAGACATCCTCGAGCCATGAGTGCGGATCTATCATCAATATAGGCTCGTACGGTAAATCGTCGTACGACATCCCAATAGCTGGGTACGGGTCAGTATCACCTTCCTCTCATCAAATATCAGGTATCATTATCATCATATCATATAATCTGGGGTACAGATCTAAGTCTAGTACAAATCGATACCATTTATAAGTATGAATGCGGGAGTAAACACACATCCAAAGCCCGCAAGAATCACATGTCGTATCCTAAATACGAATCATATCAAATCACCGATCTCGCGGCACAATGCCCAAAGCATCGACTCATCTCCAATATCATCCATTATCATCAACACAGTGTAAATAAAAGGAATATGCAAGGGTATGCGTGTAGGTGTAAATCTATTCTAGGGTTCACGACTATGAACTACACTAGTCACTTCTAACCCTACACTATCCATAATACACCTAACTATCATATATATAATATAACAACTACGGACTACAGGGGTGCTATACGCCATACACCCGACTTCCCCTTGTAGATATAATCTACTCACCTTGCGTCTTCATTTGTCGATGTCTCCACGCGCTTTACTTGTCGTCCCGAAGTCTTCATGGGGTACCTACACATCAAAGTATCGTATATGCGTATTAAAACCAAATCCAAGCTAACATGGCACACGAAACCCAAAACGATATGATAAGGGGCCTATAGGTTAGAACCTATGGGCACGCCTTCAAAACCATCAACAAATCCTCGATATCGTCGTATAAACGCCAAATAGTCGAGGTAAATCAAAATACACAATTCAGAACTAAAAATACGGAATACGGAAACACGAATCCAAAACAGCAACTTAGGAAATAGGCTCCAGATTCCACCATAGGTCAAATTAGACAAATCTATACATACCAGGGGCCTAATATACAGATAAGGGAACACCAAAACCAAAACGAGGCAAATCCACCATGGTCTGGCCGCAAATGGATAAATCTGCGGCCGGGTATAGGAGGTAGGGGCTAGGGTTCTGGTGGTAGCTTCCTGGGTGCCTGAACATGTCAATGTCCAATCAATTTTAATTTAGGATGTCTCGGGTGATAGCAGATTCAATATACCCTTCACAGATTCCACAAATTCTCCGATATCGGTTTCTAAATCCGTATTTCGGGTTTCAACTCTCAGGTTAGGGTCTCAATTCATGCACTAGGGTGTTGGTGTAGCCTCTACTGAACTCAATTTCACATTACAACTCATAATTTCCTCAAACCCTAACTAGGCTTCCTTAACTCCACAATATCAAACAATATCGGTTCAATCTAAACATGGGGGTATAAGTAATGCTAAAACTAAGCTAATAGTCCAGAAAATACCTCATTTAGCAACTCAAGAATTTTCTTGAGTTGCCCCTAGTGGCCAAAATCCTTGCTTCCTTGGTCCAATGTGTAGATCTTGAGCTTGTGCACACTTTTAATGAAATGAGAGTGGGGTTTTGGAGTTGTTTTAGAGGTGATTTGAGGAGTTGAAGAGGGGAGGGAGGTGAGGAGCAGGAGTAGCAGCAGCAACAAGAGGGAGAGGGAGAAAAATGAGTGAAGGTTGAAGAGGAAATGGCTAAGTCTTTAGTCAAAGAAGCCCATACCTCTCTCTCTTTCACCAACTACTAAATTCTTTAATATAAACCCCTTTTCCATTTCTTTTCTTTTCTCTAAATTCCTTCTCACTCAAATAGTAAACCCAAATGAGAAACCATGGTAGAAAATGCACAAGTGTAAGAAGAATGATATGTGCATGTTTCGCACAAATTGCTAAAAAAACCGATTAGCGATTATTAATCGCGATTAGCACCAATTTAGCATATAACTAATCAATTAAAGTTAGAAATGGCATAATTCTCTAATTTACCCTATTTTAGAATTTTCCATAATTTTCCAAAAAAATTCCCCATTTATTTGTATTTAATTATACCGAATTATTAAAATATTCAATAAAATAATATTAAATTATAAATTTCCCAAAAAATAGTATTTTTATTATTTCGAAATGTTACAAAAACTCAACCGGGTACCCAAAGCTTCCTGAAGCTTCTGCCAAAGACGTCTAGTAAACTAGGTGCCCGAGTCGGATACAATGCATGTTGGAACGTCGTACAAACACACAATCTCATCTATATACAACTGATCATAACCGAAAGTGGTCTTCACTGGAAAGAAGTGAGCCGCTTTCGTCAACCGGTCAACAATCACCTAAATAGAGTCATACCCCCGACTGGTCTTGGGTAGACCCACAACAAAGTCCATGGAAATCTTCTCCCATTTCCACTCAGGAATGGGTAAAGGCTGCAACACTCCAGCCGGTCTCTGATGCTCAGCCTTGACTTGCTGACAAGTCAGGCACCTCGAAACGAAGTCCGAAACATCGCGCATCATCCCTTCCCACCAGTAAATGTCTCTCAAATCACGGTACATCTTGGCGGAACCTAGATGAACGCTAAAGGCTGACTGATGTGCCTGCTCTAGGATCTCGCGTCTCAACCCAACGGTATCTGGTACACACAAACGAATCCTGTAACGTAGCATACCCTGGTCATCAATCAAGAACTCTGAATCTGTACCCTATCGAACAAGCACAAGAATCTCAGACAAACGGGCATCATTGGGCTACGCCTCACAGATACGATCAAGTAATAGTGGACGGGCGCGGACATGAGCAAGTTGTCCCCTAGTGGAAGTGAACTCAAACTGTACTCTACTATCGCACAAGATCTGCCAATCTGCAGAAGACTGTCTCTGAACTGCTCTCAACTGGGACAAGCTACCCCCGGTCCTACGACTCAAAGCATCAGCTACCACATTCGCCTTGCCCGGGTGATAAAGGATCTCACAATCATAATCCTTCACAAGCTCCATCAACTGGCGCTGTCTCAGATTCAGGTCCCGCTGCTGGAAGAGGTACTTCAAGCTCTTATGGTCCTTTAAAATCTGACACGACTCCCCGTACAAGTAGTGTCTCCAGATCTTCAGCGCAAAGACCACCATAGCCATCTCAAGATCCTGAGTGGGATAATTCTGCTCGTGTTTCTTCAGCTGCCTAGAAGCATAAACAATCACTCTATCATGCTTCATTAGAACACAATCGAGCCCCACTCGAGATGCATCACAGTAAACAACAAAGCCAATAGATCCAGAAGGCATAGAAAGAACTGGTGTCGTCGTCAACTGAGTCTCCAACTGCTGAAAACTGTTCTTGCAAGCATCAGTCCAAAGAAAAGGAACCCCCTTCCGGGTCAGTCCGGTCAGCGGTGCAGTGATACTCGAGAAATCCTGCACGAAGCGGCGGTAATAACCAGCTAAGCCAAAAAAGCTGCGGACCTCTGTCACGGATACAGGTCTGGGCCAAAGCTGTACAACCTCGATCATCTCCGGGTCCACAAGAATACCGTCTCCCTTTACCACATGACCCAGGATGTCAACTCTATCAAGCCAAAATGCGCACTTTGAGAATTTAGCATACAGCTGGTACTCTCTCAATGTCTGCAAAGAAATTCTCAAGTGCTGCTCATGCTCCTCTCGACTCCTAGAGTAGACCAAAATGTCATCAATGAACACAATAATAAACTGGTCGAGGAACGGCCTCAAAATCCGGTTCATCAGATCCATGAACGCTGCTGGTGCATTGGTGAGTCCGAACGACATCACCAAAAACTCTTAATGCCTGTAGCGTGTACGAAAAGTAGACTTCGGAATGTCATCATTCTGAACCCGCAACTGATGATAACCCGAACGCAAATCAATCATAGAAAAATGTTTCGCACCCTGGAGCTGATCGAACAGATCGTCAATGCCAGGTAAAGGATACCTATTCCGCACCATAACTCGGTTCAATTGATGATAACCAATACACAATCTCAAACTGCCGTCCTTCTTGTTAATGAACAGCACAGGAGCTCCCCCAAGGAGAAACACTCGGACGCACAAGTACCTTATCAAGCAACCCTTGCAATTGATCTTTAAGCTCTCTAAGCTCTGTCGGTGCCATCCGGTAAGGAGGTATAGAAATAGGCCCCGTGCTAGGAATCGGATCAATGCAAAACTCAATATCGCGGTCTGGCGGCAACCCCAGTAACTCATCGGGAAAAACGTCGGGAAACTCTCGCACGATAAGAACCCGGTCCAACGACCCTGCTATGGCTCCAGTATCATAAATGAAAGCCAAGAATCCCCGACATCCCCTCCTCAAAATCCGACTCGCGCAAAGGGCTGAAATCAAATTGTGATGGGTGGCACAACCCGAACAGACTCACCCGGAAAATTAAAACTGACTGTCTTTTCACGGCAGTCCACCGATGCATAGCAAGATGCTAACCAGTCCATGCCAAGGAGAACGTTGAAGTCCAACATATCTATAAGGATCAAATCGATGGAAAAATCTCTATCTCCAATCTGAACGTCACATGACCGAAACACATGTCGCGCGACGAAAGAATCGCCAACAGGAGTAATCACAACAAGCGGCTGATCTAGCAAATATGACTCTCGGCCCAACCATGGCACTAAGTGCGTAGAAACATATGAATGCGTAGATCCCGGATCAAACAAAATATGTGCATCAAAAGAACATACAGAAAGAGTACCTGAAACCACAGCATTGGACGCCTGCGCGTCCGGATGAGTCAAGGAAAACACCTGACCCTGCCCTCTACCGGCGATTGGTTGACCTCTGCCTCTACCACCCTGCCCTCTCGGCACAAAACCACCGCCCTCACGTGAGTCTGACGCGGAGCAACAACAGGCATAAGAGGCAATGGCCTCTGAGGTGGGGAAGGCGGTAGGGTAACATGTGGTACAGATGTCCCGCCCTCACGTGGCTCAATACAATCTCGAACACGATGACCCAAACTCCCACACTGGAAACATCCAGATGAAAACTGCTGACTCTCCTGGGGATAAGAGCTCAAATGATGGCCTCGTCCCGAGTCTCCACTACCCCCAGTATCTGAACGGGATCTGTCACGGCGTCTAAACGCATGTCTCCGTGCTGATACACCGGTACGAACCCTCTTCGGTTCCGGAACAACCGACGTCTCGAAAAGACGCTCCTCAACCAATAGAGCTGTGTCCACCGCTGCTGCATACGTGTCACACTGTTGTACGATGATAGCGAGGAACAAATGGATAAGCAGGACTCGAATAAACCTCTTTACCCTCATCTCCTCCGTAGCCACCAAATACGGAGCATATACAAACAGCTCAGTAAACTGCACATCGTACTCGGCCACCGTCATACCCTGAGTCTGGCGTAACGACTCAAAACCGTGCGCTCGAGCATCCCTGACACTCAACGAAAGAAAATGCGCAAGAAACACTGTCACGAACTCCGCCCAGGTCATAGGAGGAAGACCTGCGGCTCTGCCCTTCTTAAAGGACTCGCACCACTTCTGGGCCAAACCCTCCAGACAAAAACTCGCGAACTCCACCCATCTCGCGTCGGAGCATCTCAGCGAACGACATATCCTGGCCATCCGATCGATAAACGACTGGGGATCCTCATATGCATCGGTACCAGTGGAAACCGGACGCCTCAGCCTCATGGACTCCGATAACGATACGGTGATCACCTCCATAACTGCAGGTATGACTGTCGGAACAGTAGGCACCAACACGGTCCCCGTAACGGGTGGAACAACCTCCTGCCTCTGCGCTCGAATGGCCTGAACTAACGACCCCACCATCTGGCATAAATCCTGCATACCAGCCCCTAGCATAGCAATATGATCTGTCGAAGGTGGATCAATCTGCTCCTGCACGATGGGTGTACCGCCCGGGTCAGTCCTCGTCTCGGACGAGTCAACTCTGACCTCGGCCCACATGGCCGCTCTCTGCGCCCTCCTAGTCTTCGGCGGCATAAAGGCTATAATAGAAACATGATTCGATAAGAACACAGGAATCGAATCACAAGGATGTATATAATCACAGAAGGAATTTCAAGCAATAAGTCCTAAGGTCACTTAGGCGGAGCACCGTGTCGTAAGTATGCCGCGGAACATACATACGCTACGTCGCTCTACTTAAGCTACCTAGTCCATCATACCAAGGTCATGCTACACTCCGTAAGGTAAAACCTAGCGCTCTGATACCAACTTTGTCACGACCCAATTTAGGCACATGACCGACACTTAGACTACGTAAAGTCAACAGGCGTAATGCAATTTAAGTAAGCCGAAAACCCAGCAATCTAAACCATTACAAGAAGGAAAAGATAAAACACTTTTAAAATCTCGATGCAAAACTTTAATCTTAAGTTTGTTTTCATAAAAATTCCGGCAGCACCTCTTTTGTAAAAACTAGCCCCGAAATGGGTACAAACATAAGAAATAAGTAAAGCATCCCCAAACGGGAGCAAATCTCGCCCAACGGCGGAAACAACCACCACAACAGATGTACGACGCCGTAGCGAAGAAATGAGATACTCCATATAAATAAAGGCCGGCTCACACGAGCACGACAACCAGAGTCATAAGAATATACAACATCGATCCTCACAACTCGTCTCTAATTCAATATATGAAGGTGGTAGATGGAGAGTACTAGATATAAAAGATATACAATGTACATCATCGGATAACCGCAACCCACCTATAGCAAAAGGCTTCATAGCCAACCGTAGCGGTATCCGCAAAAGTAGAGATAATACGGCTCCCTGCCGCAACTACTCTAAAGATCAGACCTGCAAAACACTGCGACACAATCGGGGTGAGTTGCCAACTCGTGAATAGCAAATAACATCATGCTGTAATCGCAAGTATGCACTAATAGCGATAATCTATCACATGTAATCTGATAGCATAAGTATGGCAATATGAATATGCAACTATCATGATCAAGGTACGCACCAGGGTACTACATCTACATGAAACAGATGCATATCAAATAGATGCGGAGTATGCGATAAAACATATCATCCTCACGGAATCCACATCGTGGAAGGACCCGTGTCCATCAAGAAAATCAAATTCCCAAATCCCTCAAAACGGCTCTCGGATTTGCCCTCATAACCTGTAAGTTTCACAGAACCTGAGTCCCCAATATCGGCACTCGAAAACATAATGAAATACTCGTGTCCAACATCGATACGTAAATCCACAAATCGTACATGTACATCTTACGGAACCTAAGTGTCCAACCCGACACTCGAAATCCTCGGAACCTGAATGTCCAACCTCGACACTCGCAATCCCATATCTATATATCTCACGGAACATAAGTGCCCACCATCGACACTCGAAATCCCCAAATCCATATATCTCTCGGAACATAAGTGCCCAACATCGACACTCGAAATCCAAAAATAAAGAGAAACCGGGTTTTCAAAACAATACACATTTCTTGAAATATCCACGCGGTTCTCAAATCCGGAAAATCACATGAAATCCATATCTCAATACACAAATCCATGTAATATGATGTATGCAACATAAAACGACAATATGAGCATATCAAGGGACAATATGCTATTTAAATGCTCCAAGTCATTAAATATATCATGCGGTTCTCAATTATCCAAATCCAACGCAACATCATATAACGATGAACATATAGCTATAGCAAGGTATATGTGTAAGCATGTAGGTATAGAGAGGCATATGTGTAAGCATGTAGGTATACAGGTATGCTATATTTCATATGCGCCGTCACACAAGAATCAATGCCTCAATGTCACTAACCAATAGCAAGGTATATCATATGAATATTTGTGTTGTGCGTATCATGGCAATTACCGACAGTGTGTGTGTAGTATTCAATGAGTGCTCGTGCAACATGGACTGTCAATAATAGTGCAGTGTACAATGGGTATAGGTTCAGGAATAACAAGTAATTATATGTAATGAAGTTCATGCACCATCTCTATATGTGCATATAAACATGCAGCTAATATCATATTATATCTAGCCCTGACGCTTAACGCCATACGGGTGATTTCCCCATAGATATTAAATCTACTCACCGACAATCGCGGGCTAGGTAAATCCAATCATCTACTTCCGTTTCTTCGCAGCGTTTGAAGTCCCCACCTGCTATCCTATTAGCACAAAACATAACAAGTGCAAATCTCAGAAATCGATCAATATCATATACACACTACGTTTTACCGATGCACCAACTCCAATCCAACTCACAAGTGTTCGTCTAAAGGCTAACGTGTGCAGCGACACACCAAAACCAACCCAAGTGCAGCAGCAACACAAGATCACGAACCGTGTCAGATAACGTAACACGCGTATTCAAAACACTAGAATATAGCAAAGTGATCCCAGATTTTGATACACAAACAATTGGTGAAAGTTGCAAGTGCCACGAGACCATATACAACCCAAGAGACCCCACAACTAAGAATCAACACCCCAGCCCCCACTATGGCCGCAATTTGCGGCCAGAACCATTAAATCCATGGCCACGGAGAGAGGTATGGGCCTCAGGTTTTTATGGTGGGTTCTAACTCACAACACTAGGTCACCGTGATGGGAACTTTTCCTACAAACACCTGTTTCTACAACAGATCACAGAGACTTCAAGTTGACACTAAAAATACGATATTTGCACAAAACTAAACCTTTAGTGTTCTAAACCATAACTATAAGGCAACACACCTGAATAAATACCTAATTATCAGTCAGAGGTCATTACCTAGCCACTCTTGCTCAAAAATCCTAGCTTTCCAAGCTCCAAGGCAACCTAGTGGCTAAATCAAGACTTTTGAAGTGTTTTAATGGGATTTTTGTGATGTTTTGCAAGGTTTTGGTGATGGGGTAGCGAGGGTTCAGTTTGGGAGTGAGGAGATGAAGAATAATTGAGAGTGAGGGAGAATGAGAGAATGAGGGAAACAAAATGATGAGAGGTGAGTGTAGGGTGAACCAAAGCCTTACACTCACTCTCTCCCTCACCTCATTAATGCATACATTAATGCCCCCATGACTCACCTAGCCCCCTCTCTCTCTCAATCCAAACAAAGAAAATATCTTTCAAAAATATCTAGGGCAAGGTTAATTGGACATGGATTAAATCAAGGCATGGATTGCTTAAGGTGTCATGGTCACTAAACGAGATTAACACTAACTAACCCTCATATTAACATGCACATATGTTTGCAACCCATAAAAAATAAAAATAAAATATTAATTAATTGTTATAAAATGTGAAGAAACCGATTTGGTAAACTTTTCTTTAAAAACCCGCATTAACGCTTAATTAACACTAATTGCATTCTAAGGTGTTACACCTACACCATGATAATGATAATGAAGGGTTTATTTATTTAGAATAAAACAATTATTAGTTGGAAATTTGTCACATGCCATGAAGCTTCATGAAGCTTGGAGACCCATTAACTTAGTCCACTAGTTTTGGCTTATACTAGATATTTGTTAACCCAACCATTATCTTAACCCATGGTTAAGTCTCTACATGTGATATATTAGATATTTTCTCACCCATGGTTGCCATTCTCTCTCACATCTATTATTTGCTTCTTCTTCCTCAAAGCTCAAGAGAGCTCTCTAGGTTTTGAGAGAAGCTTAAAAACAAGTGAGAAAAGTAATTTTAATATGAGCAAAAATCCTACTTCATCATCCTTTACAAGATTAGCACTTTAGTATAGGGTGTTAGCTTCACTAATCCCACATTAGTGAAGAGGGTAGCTTGGGTTTGTGACTACTCGACGTAGATAATTTTCGTCTTGGAATACCTCAAGCAAGCATGCATCTTTCTTCTTGTGGAGCCGTTCGAGAGTCCGCAAGATCACAACTTGGAACGAAGGGACTACTACAAGGATCTAATGAAGTGAAGGACCGGACTACAAAGGTTGTAATCCCTAATCACTTAGTTGTAAAGTAGTTTATACATTGTATTTTCTAAATCTTTAGTTAAGATTCTAGGGTTAGGATTGTTTTGTATGGCAAATTATTGAAAATGGCATGGATGACGCCTCTCAAAACCTTGTTGTCGTGCCGAACAATCCTACAGTGGTATCAGAGCCAAACTAGAGATTTAGACGATGTTTGTTAGATTATGAAACCGAAATGACTTCGAAACTTGAAACACGGAAAACTGGTTTCTGTCGATTTTTAAAAGTGCTCTAAAAATTTTTAAACTGCAGAATGTTGTATGTGATATAACGTAAACACAGAAGAAAATTGAAGCAGTTTGGCCGGAATTTGGCCGGCTACATGGGCTAAAAATCCGGTGTGCTCAGTTTTTGTGAGGAGTTTTGGCTTCAAATATTTTCAGTGTTCCAGTCTCTGGGTTTTGGTATTTCAGAAGTTGTTTGTTTTTGCTAAATTTGCATGTGATGTTAACTTTCTGCAAAGATAACTCGGAGTATTTCGTAGTCGTAATTCTAACAGTTTTTTGGGTTGTCTAGACGGTGTTAAAAAGTTCGAACGGATATCAAATACCCACTTTAACCCTTGCCGGAAAATTTTCCAAGAGTTGGATTTTTTCCGAGTTTAAAACTTTTTGAAAATCATACAAGCGATTATGTGCACCCTCTGGAAGAACGAAACCCTAACTCGATTCTGTAACCGTCAGAACCACCACCAAACCCTAGGGTTTGTGGTAGTTCAGCGGTGCCACAGGTGTAAGGATTCTCTAGCACCATCCTAGGTTTAGGGTTGCATCACATATGGTATAACAAAAATTTAGAGGGTGCTAAACAATTCCAAACATGAATCGAAGTAGAAAAATAGAGTAATAAACTATAGTATCACATACTATAAAGTGTCTAATACTACGTGGGGGAGAGAATACAACCTTTGTAGACCTCCTCCTAGACTCCTTGGATCGATTGAGGTTTGAACCGGTTGGCTTGTGTCCTTCCAAGTCCACGATGATCCACCACGAAGTCCCTTTGCACCAAGCTCCAAGCTTCACTTGATCAAGGATGAAGATGAAGCAAACACTCCACACTAGTGGGATAAACTATAGTGGAATGGTGATGTGGGTTTGGATCTCACTACAAAACCTTTTCTTTTTATTCTTTCTCTTTCTTTTAAAACCCTAGTGAGCTTTGAGGAGAGAGAGGAAGAAGGAGATGGCACAAAACAAAACTCAAAAGAATAATACGATAACCTTCTCTAAACTCAAGAGAGTAAGTGAAGTCATCCATGCTAAACCATGGTTACAAAATATCTAGATATTTTGTAATTTGAGTTTAAGCAAAACCATGGGCAATGAAACCATTGACTTTGTCAACTCAAGAGAGTTGAATAGTCAACCATGATTTTAATCCCATTTTGCTTTTCTCAAATAATCAAAATATCTAAATATGTTACCATGTGAGTCTTGCATTGCCACCACCAATGTATCATCAACCATGACACATGTATGCTTGCATGTGTGCATGCATATCAACATATACATACACTCATGCATGCATAATAAAGAAATTGGTTTTAATAAATGAGCTAATGGTCTTAATATTAAATCAACACTTAATTTAATAACCTGGTCATATCTCATACGACCCGTCCAATAGTAAACGCTTGATTAAAATACGATATCCAATACACGCATTTAATTGAGCCTGCACATATCACATATGCACCCCACATATTTTTGCCTGGGCTAGGAGACCCCTTTGTGGGACTCTAAGACTCGTCAATACGCTAGCAGTAGGCAGTGATCACATCACACGCCCACAAACCGTCAGTGGCACAAGCTGTACGTAACGGCTCCCGGGTATTGAGCGATCAGAAGAAACACAAGCAAACCTTCTAAAACTCCCATCGAGCCAACTGGTAACACTTACCGTACAGTCTGGTATCTTCGTAAAATATGCTGCATATGTGAGTCTAGGGATGGTGTCGTCGACCCCAATAACACAATAAGTCATGCCGGTATATGACTCATAACAGATCGAGAAACTATTGATAACACTTATCAATAAATCTCAGCAGCCTTGGCCAGGGACTTCCTGTTATAGCCAAGCGTACATGGTGCAACATCAACCCCCAATACCGAGCGAGATGAAATCCATCCTATCGCTCATTTCCTCCATGTGCCTCGGGACTGTACCCAAAATCCACCTGTTTGCATGACTAAGTAGAGCCGTGGTAGGGTGGAGATCAAAGTACAGTGGGAGGCACACGGGACTCTATGACGATCTTGGGTCTACAGACTAACCTATACCGGTGTCACCTAAGAACTACTATACGAAGATAGATATAATACCACATAGGAGTTCTCGGCGATTCCGTTCAGTGTACCCAGTATCACTGAGCACCCATATACGGTATGGTGTCACCACACCAATGGATATGGGATTATCCATCGCCCATCATATGGGACAAGCAACGTATACGCTATTCTACTCTAGTGATATCGATGCCCCGTCTCTACACATCCACGACTAGAAACATTTCAAGGATATGCTCATAGATTACACATGTCCCACTAGTATGATCCGCATCATAATCTCAGTAGTCCTGCATATCCTAAGGGCTATATCAACATGTACCAAATGAATGAAAGCACGAACAAATGAACATGTCAAGATAAAAGGTGCAACCAGATTGCATACTATCATGTCGAGCAAGAATGTCCCCTGAATATATATATATATATATATATATATATATATATATGCACATACCGGTACATACACTATCATATAATGGCCTCTAGGGCATACATATATCCAACAATCTCCTACTTGCTCTAAGGCCAATTATTAGCGTATCTCATACCCAACCTCTCAAAAAGTCGCTCATGCTGCGGAAAAGGGAGAGCCTTGGTGAGTGGATCCGCGGTGTTATCATTTGTATCTACTCTCCGAATCTCGATCTCGCGGCGATCCACTATCTCCCGGATCAGATGATATCGCCTGAGGATGTGTCTGGATCACTGATGGGACCTGGGCTCTCTGGCTAACGCCATAGCCCTATTATTATCATAATACAAAAGTATTGGATCATTAATGGTCGGAACTACTCCTAGCTCCGAGATGAACTTCCTCATCCAGACGGCTTCCTTGGCAGCATCATTTGCAGCAATATACTTAGCGTCCATCATGGAGTCTGCAACGGTATCCTATTTGGAACTTTTCCAACACACCGCCCCTCCATTGATGGTAAAGACAAACCCTGAGATAGATTTGCTGTCATCCTTATCACTCTGGAAGATCGAATCGGTAAACGCCTCTATTTGGAGATCCCCGTTACCATACACCAAGAATATTTCTTTAGTCCTTCGCAAGTGTAGGGTGTTTTTCGTCATCCCATAGAGATGGGAATACGCGTGCGCTTGTCATGCGCATTACAGATTCCCCCTGTCTAGGGTAGGCCGGGGTTTAATAATTGTAGGGATCCGAATCTCCGGCATCCGCGGACTAAGCTGTCGTTAATTGCCCCTCGCCTTTGGAGCGAGGGAACTTCCGATTGACGGGTTACACTGGTCATGCGAACTCAATGTGCAGTGTAGGGTGTTTTTCGTCACCCCAATTTTTTTTTGAGAAGGATAGTGTTCTAGAGTATGTGTATGTGTGTTTACATATATATACATATAGGTAAAATAAAAAAAAGGAAAAGGGCATCCAAAGGATGCGTGGGAAAAACCGCGAGCGCTTTGGGTGCTAGCACTTTGAGCGCAAGAGCGCTAGAGCGCTAGCGCTTTGTGCACTAGCGCCCTACATTCCAGGCACGTGGGCGCTCGGGTGCTAGCACTTTGAGGACTAGCGCTCTGAGCGCAAGAGCGCTAGCGCCCCACGTGTCAGCACGTAGGCGCTCGGGCGCTAGCACTTTAGGCACTAGCGCTTTGAGCGCAAGGGCGCTAGCGCTCCACGTGTCAGCATGTGGGCGCTCGGGCACTAGCACTTTGGGCGCTAGCACTCTGAGCGCAAGGACCCTACCGCTATGAGCGCTAGCGCCCCACGTGTCAGCACGTGGGAGCTCGGGCGCTAGCGCTTTGGACTCTAGCGCTCTGAGCTCAAAGGCGCCAGCGCTTTGAGCGCTAGCGCCCCACATGTCAGCACGTAGGCATTCGGCCTGCAAAAGGGACTTAGTCCCTGCAATGGGAGTTGTACTTCCAAAAAGGAGCGCTTATTATTTTGTGTGTGTGTGTGTGTGTGTGTGTATGAGGAGTTAAACTCTTAGGATATTTTGAAGCTGATGAAGGGTTTCTCCCCTTGAGCCCTACTTCTTCCCCAAAGTGGGGTTTCTAGAGATGGGTCTCCTTCTTCCTCCTCTGTTGGCAGGATCTTGAAGATCAAGAGATGTGGGATTTTAAAAATCTCTTCTTTTTGAGATCTGATGGAAGATCTGAGTTCCCCTTTGTTGGTTTTGTGGTGCAAAACTATTTACTTTTATAAAAGGAAAAGTAAAACTCTTGATTTAATTCAAAAGAAAGAAGAAGGTTTTAGAACCTTGAGGAAGGAGAAAGATCTCAGATCGGGATTTGTTTTTTGGAGAGAGAAAAAGTTGTTGGGATATTTTCATTATCCTTGCCTTTATAGGCTATACACTTTATACATAGCCCCTTGGGCTTCACAAAATGGCATTTTGCCTATCCCATGGCTTATGTGCCATTTCTTTTTGCACATAAGCCATGGGCTTTACAAAAATTTGGCTTTTTGCCCATTTTTCTTACATTTATTCAAAAAAATAAAATAAAATAAATACAACAAAATTATTTATTACAAAATTTTTGTCTTAGCATGGGGGGAGGCCGGCCGCTTCATGTTCGGGCTCGACCGGGTGTGGGCCCACTTGATCTGGGCTTGGGCCCACTTGGCTTGGGGTTGACATTGATTTTGACTTGGTCAACCGGGGTGTAAATTTTTACCCCAACAAATTGCCCCCCATCAATAAATGCACACCACACATGTGGGTCGTGTGCATGAAATTGATGGATCTTCTTTCACGTGGAGGCGACTTGAGTTGGTTCCCGCTTTTGGGAAGCTGGCACTGCCCTTTTTACGACATGGACAGTCGATTCTGCCCTTTTTGCGACTTGGACAGTCGATACTGCCATTTTAGCGATGTGGACGGTCGGTTCTGCCCTTTTTGTGACTTGGACGGTCGGTGCTGCCTTTTTAGCGACTTGGACAGTCGGTGCTGCCATTTTAGCGACGTGGACGGTCGGTTCTGCCCTTTTTCCGACTTGGACGGTAGGTGCTGCCCTTTTAGCGAGTTGGACGGTCGATGCTGCCATTTTAGCGACGTGGACGGTCGGTGCTGCCATTTTAGCGACGTGGACGGTCGGTTCTGCCCTTTTTACGACTTGGATGGTCGGTGCTGCCATTTTAGCGACGTGGACGGTCGGTTCTGCCCTTTTTGCGACTTGGACGGTCGGTGCTGCCCTTTTAGCGACTTGGACGGTCGCTGCTGCCATTTTAGCAACTTGGACGGTCGGTGCTGCCATTTTAGCGACTTGGACGGTCGGTTCTGCCCTTTTAGCAACGTGGACGGTCGATTATGCCCTTTTTGCGACGTGGACGGTCGGTTCTGCCCTTTTTGCGACTTGGACGGTCGGTGCTTCCCTTTTAGCGACATAGACGGTCGGTGCTGCCATTTTAGCGACTTGGACAGTCGATGCTGCCCGTTTAGCGACTTGGACGGTCATGGTTGTCTTGCTGATTTGATGTGAATTGGGTAGACATCAGCACCGCTGCACTGGAATATTATAGCAGGAGCGAATCATCTGTCATGATGAGATTTCCCCCGTTCCCAGTTTAATGACTTACGGCTCATCTGTTCCCAGTTTAAAGAATTAGGCGTCTGTTGGACTGGAGTTTGGAATTTTGTGATTAGGGTAGGCATCAACGTTGCTAACACTGAAGCACATATGCCAGGAGCAATTCATCATTTACCCTTTCCTGTTGGGAAGCGGTGGCTTAGGAGACAGGTTTAGGTCCCTATCACCTAAGGCTTTTCAATTTTATGAGCCGTTAGGGTCCCATAAAAGCATTTTCTCCCTACGAGTCGAAAGGATCTCGTATGTGCACTTTCTCCTTAGAAGTCGTGGGCACTCCCAAGTGTGTTTTTCCTTTGTGAGTCGTAAGGATCCCATGAAGGTGTTTTCTTACGAGTCGTGAGGATCCCGTAAGTTAGTTCTCTTCATGTATCGCGAGGACACATGAGTGGGTCTTCCAAAATGGAGCATAAGTCCATGGGCGAAGACCGGCCGCTGGACTGGTGGTTGCGGTGGGGTATGAGTATGATGAGAATTATTTGAGCCCGTGGATTGTATACGGTAGTCAATTTGGGGACTAACCGTAGGGCTGGGAGAATTTTGAGAAATTGGATTTTGGTTGGCGTCTGCATCGGTATACTGGAATATGGTACCAGGAGCGACTCATCATTCGCCGTTTGGGGACTTGGAATTTGGATCTTGTTTGGCATCAGCATTGCTGCACTGGAACAATGCCATGAGTAACTCATCATTTTCCTCGGAAGGACTTGGGATTTAGGTTTTGGTCAGCATCAGCACTGCTAACACT
The DNA here is from genome assembly GCA_030015575.1 of Agapanthus africanus. Taxonomy (NCBI): domain Eukaryota; kingdom Viridiplantae; phylum Streptophyta; class Magnoliopsida; order Asparagales; family Amaryllidaceae; genus Agapanthus; species Agapanthus africanus. The sequence continues at coordinate 191,875,493 of CM057345.1, forward strand.
GAAGCGTAACGCCATGAGCGACTGATCATTTGCCATTTCCCGTTGCGGAGCGGTGGCTTAGGAGACAGGCTTAGGTCCCTGTCACCTAAGACTTTTCAATTTTATGAGCCGTACGGATATCATAAAAGCATTTTCTCCCTACGAGTCGAGAGGATCTCACAGGTGTATGTTCTTTTAAGGAATCGTGAGGATTCCTAAGTGTGTTGCTCTTTTATGAGTCGTAAGGATCTCACGCAGGGATTTTCTCCTCATAAGGTCGAGAGGACTTTGCGAGTGTATTTTATCTCTGTTCACGAGTTTGCGCCCTTTCGGGTTTTCACAAACTCGCCGGTAGTCCTGCTGTTTTTACTCACGGAGCCCTTACGGGTTTTCATCCGTGCCCGTTTTGCTTGTGGACATACCTTTTTTTTTGCCGCTGGTGGAACTTTAAAAGTAGTCTCACCGGCAGAATTTGGGAGAGATAGGGGTCTTTTACGCCCATGAATTGTGTATGGTTTTGCTGGATGTATGATCCAGACCGTAGGGCTGGTTTGCTCAATTCGCCTACGACTTGGAGCATTCACATATAGTATTTCTTGAGATATCGGCCATTGATGGGTGGCATGGGCCTTTCACCCTCGGCACTTATTAGTTGGTAGGATCCTCCGTCGAACACTTTCTCGATGACGTATGGTCCTTCCCAGTTTGGCTCGAATTTTACTTTAGCATGTCGATTTGGGATGATCGGTCTTTTGAGGACCAACACCAATTCACCTTTCTTGAAAGCGCGGAGACGGGTCATCTTGTTATAGGCCCGTGACATTTGGGCTCGGTATAGCTCCAGATTTTGCTGCACCGCGAGCCTCTTTTCTTTGAGGGCGTCAAGCTCTTCCAGCCGAAAGAGCACGTTTTCCTCCTCTGTCAATCTGTGCTAAACGGCCATTCTTAAGCTTGGAACTTCGACTTCGTGGGGGAGGACCACCTCCACTCCGAAGAGCAATAAGTATGGAGTGGACTGAGTTGGAGTACGGTGCGTGGTACGATATGCCCACAGCGCCTCGTGAAGCTTGAGATTCCAGTCTCTCTTGTTGGCTGAAGCAGTTTTCCTTAGGAGCTTGCATAGAGTCTTATTGAAGGCTTCGACTAGTCCATTGGCTCTTGGATTATAGATGGAGGAATATCTCCAATCTCTCTTGTGTTGATTAGTGAATCTTGAGACTTTGAAGCTCTTGAAAGAAGGCCCGTTGTCAGAAATGATTCTTCTTGGTGTACCGAAGTGGTATAAAATATTATGCCGGAAGAACATCAGAATATCTTCTGTCTTGACTTCTTTTAACAGGACAGCTTCAGCCCATCTGGAGAAATAGTCAGTTGCAGCTAATATGAACCGGTGGCCTTTGGATGATGGATGATCAATTGGGCCAACTATGTCGGTGCCCCAGACTTTAAAGGGCCACGACGGCACCATAGGATGCAATGGATTGGGATGCTTATGAATAAAATTACCGTAAATTTGGCAGATATGACATTTCTTTGCATGCACTTCGCAATCCCGTATCATGGTGGGCCAGTAATACCTAAGACGTTTGATTTGAAGTCGCATCTTGGGGCCAGATTGGTGAGCACCGCAAATGCCCGAGTGAACTTCTTTCATAACTTTTTGGGCTTCGGCCGATGACAGGCACCTGGGCCAAAGTTGGTCATATGACTTGCGGTATAGCGTGTCATTTACAAACACGTATCGGAGAGCTCTCTTCTTCAGCTAAATCCTTGCAGATTTTCCTTCGGGCAGCTTGTCGTATCGGAGGTACTCTATGAAGGGTTCTCTCCAATCGGGCCCGTCTTCGATGATCGAAGTTTCTTTGGCAGGACTGCTCTTCTATTCCGCGCTTTCCTCTTCTCGTAGAAAGACCGGGGGTAGAATTTTCCGGCTCTTGATTGTCATCAGAATTTCGTCCATGTCAGGATCAGCCAGCTCCTTGGCTAAGCGAGCGAGTACGTCAGCCTTTCCATTCAACGCTCTAGGGACTCTCATTAGTTCAATGTGAGTGAACCGTTTCATGAGTTCCACCACTCGGCCTCTATATCGGGCTAACTCGGGTTTGTATATCTTATAGTCTCCGCTTACTTGGTTGACGACAAGCTAGGAGTCACCGTAAACCCGTAGCCGAAGGATTTCCATTTCTATGGCAAGCTCCAAACCCGCTATCAGAGCTTCATACTCGTCCTCATTGTTTGTGCGAGGGTCGGTGAGAGCAAAAGAATGTCGTAGGGTTCCCATTGATGGCGTGATGAACACCAATCCTATCCCTGCTTTTATCTCTGGGACTCTTAATTTACTGGAGGTCCTTATCGATGAGGCCCTATCGAAATAGAGCTCCCAACATGGACCGTCATTCTCGAGGTGCAGCACTTGTTCATCGGGTAACTCGCAATTGAGTGGTGACCTTTCTGGTTTGGGATGAGCAGCGAGAAAGTCTGGAAGAGCTTGCCGTTTTACTGCTTTCTGAGGAGTATAAACTATGTCAAACTCAAGTAGCAGGACAGCCCATCTTGACATTCTACCGGCTAGGCTTGCTTTGGTCATTAAGTGTTTGAGCGGGTCGACCCTACAGATCAGCATAACCCGATGAGCGAGCAGATAGTGCCTCAGCTTCTTCACAGCAAATATCAGAGCCACCTTTTCGATTGGGGAATAGTTGTGTTCCGCCCCGACTAGAGTTCGATTGAGGTAGTAGAGGGCATTTTCCTTTCCCTCCTCGTTATTCTGGGCAAGGAGCGCACCGGGTCACTCATCTAGCGCGGCAGTGTAGAGAATCAGTGGTTTATTTGGAATGGGAGTGGCCAGCACTGGAGGGTGCAACAAGTATTGTTTGATGCTTTCGAACGCTGCTTGACATTCGGCATCCCAGATAAAAGGAGCACCTTTCTTCATGAGCTTTGAGAAGGGCCTACATCTCCCCGATAAATTTGAGATAAACCTCCGTATATAAGCAAGCTTGCCTTGAAAAGATCTTAGCTGCGTCAGACTATTCGGAGGGGGCATCTCCATGATGGCTTTTATCTTGTATGGGTCAACTTCAATCCCTCGATGTCGGACTATGAAGCCCAGGAATTTTCCCGATGACACGCCAAAAGCGCACTTCATAGGATTCATTTTCAGATCGTACTCCCTCAGTCTGGTGAGAACGGTCCTAAGATCTTGGATGTGATTGGCCTTGGCTTTAGTTTTGATGACCAGATCATCAACATAGCATTCGACGACTTTATGGATTAGGTCATCAAAGTTATTAGTCATTGCCCTTTGATATGTAGCACCTGCCTTCTTCAGTCCGAACGTCATCACCTTGTAGCAATATATTCCGATCGGGGTTTGAAATGCTGTTTGTTTCTCATCCTCAAGCGACATCTTGATCTGATTATATCCAGACGAGCCATCCATAAAGGTGAACAACTCATAATTTGAGGTGTCATCGACCATCATTTCCATGACCGGTAGCGGGAAGTCGTCTTTAGGACATGCCTTGTTGAGGTCCCTGAAATCGACACAAACTCGGATCTGCCCATTTTTCTTCTTCACTGGGACTATGCATGCGATCCAGTCCGCATATTTCTCTTCCCTGATGAAGCCGGCATCGATGAGCTTCTTGGTTTCCTCGATGACCTTTTCTTCTAGTTACCTTCTCATTCTTCGAGGAGCTTGTTTGACTGGCTTAGCATCAGGAGATATAGCCAGCTTATGCACGACCACTTCAGGGGAAAGGCCATGCATTTCTTTGTATGTCCACACGAAGCAGTCAACGAACTCATGCAACAGGGCAATTATCTGATCTTTTATTTCCTCCGACAAGAGTGAGCAGATGTAGGTCGGCCTTGTATTATCGGGCATTCCTAAGTCAATCATGGTTAGCTCGTCAAAGGTTGCTTGTCCGCCATCTTCGAGCTCTTGAGGAGCTTCTTCTGGCTCGGCTAGCTCGTCTTCATCATTTGACTCTTCCCTGGCATCCCCACTATGGGTTATGTAGCATGCCTTAGTATCAGGCTGGATGAAACATATGCCCCGCCTATCTGGAATTCGTCCATCGATGAGTGCTCGGCGGGGCATATGTTTCATCCAGCCTGATACTAAGGATTGAGGACTAATTTGTCATGTAGCTTATGCACGGCCCCACTTGATCTGGGCTTGGGCCCACTTGGCTAGGGGTTGACTTTGATTTTGACTTGGTCAACCGGGGTGTAAATTTTTACCCCAACAGTAAGTACTCAAGAATGTTCTTCACAACAGTCCAGTGATTCTCCCATGGGTTGGATTGATACCTGCATTGTCACGACCCGAAAGTATGGAACATGACCGGCACTTAAACTACGAACGTCTCGAGGCGTACGTAATCTAAGTAAACTGAAAACCCAGAAATCCAAACCAAGAAAGTTGTAGAGTGCAGGAAAAACCAACTTAAAGCAAGTAGTTTCAATATCATAAGCCGAATTAGGCGGTTTTAAAAACATCAAAAATTTCCCGAAAATTTCGGCAGAGTCTCCTTTGAAAATACTGGCCCACAAATGGGATACAACATGAATAGTATACGAAATCAATAAAAAGGCATCCCCAAGCGGGAGCTATCACTTCGTCAATCGACGGTCACAACCACACAAGCAATATAATATACAATGCCAAGGGCGAGGATCAAAATTCAAAAGAAAACTCAAAAACCACAAGAAAACCATATAAATACAACGCGCGACTCTAAGGTCGAAAGAATAAACATCACTGGTCTCTATCTCAAATAAATACAAGTTTGGTTGATGGAACTTCTAGATACAACAGAATAATGATATACAAGATATATAATGGGGGTACGATACAAGTAAACCCACCTACTAGCAAATCACCCGAAGGAAACTATGCCCGCAAAGCCGTAATGAAACCTGTACGGCAAACCTGCAAGAAACTGGGGCACAACGGGGGTGAGCTGCCAACTCGTGAATAGAAAAATATCTACGCATAGAAATCGCATAAATAACGCAACCTAGGTCAATGATCATAATATATCCTCAAATATATGAATAACACGTAGCCTATAACAAGGCTAGGGTAAATATCTAACCCGAGTGTAATCTCATTTGCCCGAGTCAGTGCCTCAAGTAGCAATATATCATATGAATGAGGTATGAATGCATGAAAATAGAATACATGTAAATGAAGAACTGTTTTCATAATTTAGTGAGATTTCCTTTGTGTTTTTAAAATAAGGTATCATAATGAAACTAGCATAAAACAGTGCCTAGCATCGGCACAAAACGTAATCCCAATATCTCGATATCTCTGTATCACAGTCTCTGTACCTCAATATCTCGAAATCTCAATGTCTCAATCACAATATTTAGGGCGCTGTCAGTCCAGACCGGCCCCTACCATCCATCTCAAGGCCACGACGGTATCCTCCGGATATCCAACGCGTCGGGTAAAATCACCGGTAGGTAGTGCTCCCCTGCCAGGCTCACATCGTCATCATCACGCGCTTCTTGCCCCGGGGTACCTTACCGGGTCCACCATGTACCCGAAACGGTTCATCCGTCTCCTCGAATCGGGTCTCGAAATCCATCAGCAAACTCATGGTGGACGACTCATACATCATGGGAAAAACCGCACTTTTTATTTAAAAAGAGAGAAATCAGTTTATATAAGTTTTGCGGTTTTCCCCCCAAATCCAGAAAATTTCATGGAAATCCGAATCCAAATCATCAATAGCATGTAAAAACCATGAATATAGGCATAACAAATGGTGCCTTTTGAAATAACACGAATCATGGGGTTTTGAAAATAGGGGCTACGGTGTTTTTATGAAAAGATACGTCTTTTGAAATATCCGTAGGATCCCTTGGGCTGTCTTTTAAAATACCCACGATTCGTTATTTTTTGAAATAGGTAAGAATCGAATCTAATCTAACAACTAAACTAAACTAAAGGGCTAAGCTAACAAGCTGGACTACAGGTAAGGAAACCGCCTAACATCTGAGTCGATCCATATACATACCTGTATATATATTAGTCGGTGATCCCGCCTCAATAATATCATATCCGATACCATATCTACAATCAGCCATCCCAAGTCAAGAGTGCGGATCAATCATCAAGATATAGCTCGTACGTAAATCCGTCGTACGGCATCCCCAAATCAGGGTACGGGTCAATAGCATATTCCTCACACCATTCCTCTGGTATCCTCTTTATTCAAGATCATAGTCTAGGGTACTGACCTATGTCTAGTACAATACTAATATCCTCAATATACCCATGATCTGACTACAGATCGACAATCTCGTACAAACCGATACCGTCAGCACATAGCATCATCAAGGGTATACATCGTCCGATACGGCCTAATATCAATATCCTAGCATATCATGCCTCATATCACGATCACATGTCGACCATTTTATTTATAACACTATTCACCCATATCGCCGCCTCAAGATCCGCTATAACACCAGGACGTACCTCAAGTACGAATCCTGCCATATCACCGATATCACAACGACAAAACAAATCTCATCGACTCAGCTCAATCCCAAGTATCATCCTCAAATCCGTATGTGAACACATAGTCCCATACCCATGTGAACACATAACTATAAAGAATCTCATGAGCACATATAAAAAGGAATGTATGCAAGTATGTATGTGTGTATGTGTAGTGCAACACTACCCTAGGGTTCGCAACACTAAAGTAATCCAACACACCAATATCCATCCTAACATCGTTATTAATCCCAAATAACATATACTAATTGTTGGTGTGTATACGCATCTGTATACACCACCACGGACTGCGGGGGTGCTATACGCCATCCACCCGACTTCTCCCCGTAGATATAAATCTACTCACCTGGTCCTCGTTCGCCGGTGCCGACGTCGCCACACGCTTGCTTGTCGTCTCGAAGTCCACATGGGGTATCTACATATCATAATGCACCATACCGTATTAAAATCCGACTCATGACCAAAACGACGCACGAATCCCACATAGGTCAAAACCTATGGTTGCTTTCGCAAATCGACACAAAAACCCTCGACGTCGGCGTACAAACGCCAAACCATCGAGAAAACACCCAACACACTCATTTGCACATTCACGAACACTAATTTTAATATAAAATAGGTTAAAATTCACAAAACCCCCAATTTCACTTAAAAAGTCATTTTTCCGAAAATCTAGCAAGCACAATTCGCCGTTTTTGTACAAAACATGATGTTTTAACAATTCTAGTGACCAAGATGATAACTTAATATCTTAATTATGCCATAGAAACCATTACGTAAATTTTAAACCCACAATTTAATTCGATTTCAAAAACCTAGTTTGCAATATTAACCAATTTTAACAATTTTATAGCAAAATGCACAAACTACAATCTAGCTTGGATTTTCATGAACTAAAGTATTAAAATACACTTAATAATGTTAATGAAGTCATGAAAAAACATAATTATATTTTTCTCATAATCAAATTCATGGTTTACAAAAACCTAGCTAGCAATATAGCTTAAATATTACAATTCCAAACTAACAATTTTCAACTAGAAATTTGATTAGGTTTTCATTTCACAATATGAAGAACTACAATTGCAACCACAATTACATACACAAAAACCTAATTTGAATTTCATAAACCCTTACTAAGTTTTTCCAAACATACAATTAAACCCAAATTAATAACTAATAATGCTTGATTTAAGGTATTCAAACAACAATTTAACAAAAGGTCTTGATTTATACCTCACAAGATCAAGGATCTAGCATGCAAATTCTAGCCTCCAAAAGTAGCTTCCATGCTCCTGGATCCATGTAAGTTTGGCTAATGAGAAATGGGTAGGAGTTGGATTTGGATTTTGGGATTTATTTGATGGATTTTGAGGCAATTTTTGAAGCAAAAGAGATGGAAAATGGGGGAAAAAGATGGGGGCTGTTGTAGCAGAATTTCGGCTGAGGAGGGAGTGGGGAGAGGTGTGGGGGAGTTGTGGAAAAGAATCCAAGTCAAAGCTCCTCTCAAATTACCATAATACCCCCACCTACTTTACTATATATAAAACCTTATTTTAACCCATTTCTCACATGATTTAAGGTCCAAAAGAGGGAAATAAAATTCTTGGGCTGCTACAATAGTATGGGGCCGACCAAGGGGAGTGAGGGTGAGTGTGAGAGACTTTACAAAAAAATTCTATGCAAAAAGCCCCCCCCACAATACCATATTTGCAAGTTTTAGTTCAAAATAACTATATTTTTGTTTTCCATATAATAAATCAATTAAAACTTGAAATAAAATACTAAAAAATTATATTACAACTATATTTTAATTAACATGATTTTAAAGATTAAAATTAGCCCATTTAAATTTGTAGTTATCGCTAAGTTAATGTATTTTCTTACCGGCTTAAAATAATATTAAAATAATTAATTTCGGAAAAATTTTCAGAAAATTTAAAATTTCAGCAGTGGCTCAATAAACACCAAATACTAGCAATTACATAGCTAGAATATGTATATTTAATTTTATAATAAAGATATTTGCATTTTGACTTTTACAGAAAACCCCCTTATTTTACCGTTTTTTCGAAATTTCACCGAAACGATTTTCAAAACGTTACAATCTTCCCCCCTTAAAGAAATTCGGTCCCCGAATTTAAATTAAAACTTCCTCCAAATACTAAAATATTTCAGCCAAAACCATCAAATCGCCGGGGCTCCGAAATCATAAATACATAAAAAAAATCGTAGCGCAAAGCATGCGCATGAAAAATGAGCATATAACTCAAACCAGTACTCCGTCAAGCATCCCGCAATCATCGGAGTCATGGGGAAGACATCAATACCAAATCCAAAGCAAAACCAATATGATATAACTCGAAACTATACATGTAAAGTATATTCAGGTACTGTCCTCTGACTAGTCCTGCTCAGTACGAAAACACATAGCAATATCATAAAAACGTACTGCTCTATAAGAAAAATCAATCCCCAAAATAGCCGTATGAATACTACGTGCGTCTTGTGCGCACGGAAATCAAAATCCAAATATGTGCCATACATATGCACAGAAACAACATCTAAGTGCATCGGATGTGCACGAAACATCTGTCATAGGCAACATGTGTGCCTGACAGCAAAATCAGGTGCATCTGACATGCACGAAAAATCTCGATTTAGTGCATCTGGTGTGCACCAAAATCACACTTCAAAACATGCGCCCAACATGCGCAAAAATCCAAATCAGGTGCATCCATCGTGCACGAAATCATGAAATCCAATATCAAGTGCCGAACATGCGCAAAATCAAATCAGGTGCACAAGATGCACAAAACAAATATCGAACATCACCATCGAAATCAAAGTCCAGGGCATCTAAATGCACAACATACGTAACACTGCACTGCAAGCATATATGAACTATACCGCGTGCAAAAACCAAATCGTGTGCGTATATACGCACAAAATCAACTCAAATGTCTAAAACCGTAAAATCGCAAACATGTGAAACCAAGCACGAAAACGATATCAAGTGCAACACTGTTCAAAGATCGTAAATCCTCAATCATCAAAATCAAATCATGCGAATAAATCACCCAAAACATCGAAATCAATAATGGCGGAATAGTACCGCTCAACTGCATCATCTAAGAATCTCGGGCCAACTGTCGCGGTCACTAGTAGGACGTCTCGTCGATGATCATGAACTCTGGCCTGCTGGTGTGCGTAACACTACCACTCCTGGGTCCAAGTCTTCTCGTAATTTGTCCCAGAAAGGTCCTGTCGAGGTCTCTCCCAAATCTCGCCTCTGCCGAACTATCCGAAAGTCATCGTTCCTTACTAGATCTGTTCTCGTTCCAGAACGGCTGCATACTCATCACGACTCCTTCTGGAAGGTAAATCTAAGTACCATGCCTCGGCATGCGCATCGCATCTCTGATGTCGGTGGAGTGGAACGTCATTTCATCTAGATCTGGTACGAACCTCTTACTTCACTTTCCTCTAATGTCGTCTTCTTTGGAGTCGTCTCATCGCGGATGCATGGACTGAGCTCCAACGGCTATCCTCGTATCTGGAGTCTCCCAAGAAATGCATCTCACCACCTAGCATCCGAATTAAGTCGAGCCATCCGATCGAGTCGTCAAAACCTCATAATCCCCCAAGAGCTCAACATCTTGGGCACAGTTTAATAGTATCGAGTACATACCACAGCATCGGTGGTCCAGCCGTAGAAGGGCAAACCCAAGCCTCACTAATAGCGCCGTAGAACTGCCGCAAACCCGAAGGTTCAAAGGCTTTCACACGGTCATTAAGTCGAGTTAGGGTTTCATTCTTCTAGAGGGACCATAGAATTGCCTGCATGTCTTTCCGACTACTTTAAACTTGGAATAATAGGTTTCTGACATTCGATCGTCTCTGTCGACTCCCAACGTCTCCGCGTGAAGTCGTCCTTAGCTGGAATCAATCTATCTGATGACCTCGCATCGGGGTAGGCGAACGATCCACATGTCCTAGTCATTCATCCTCGATGACTAGCGACCTTCTATCATCTCTTAGTAGAACTCGTTCTGCACTAACGCCAGCATCTGGGGCAATATCTCGTCGTTCGCAGCAATAACTGGCTCGCTCGTCTGCACGCTGAACAGTGCCTCGACCATCATGGATAAGCAACACACCAACGGTCATCAAAATCTGGCTGGCCTTTGTCAGTGGCCCAATCCTCTGATACTGATCGGCACGTCCGAGAAATCTCATAAAGGCGATCCGCCAAACGCTCGTGGCGCGGAAACACGGTAAAAAGACACATCTCCGCAATCGAGTGTCGCCGGAATTTCGCCCTGGTCAGTCCTCGTTCGTGACGAGCTCGTGCTGACCGCAACTCTTGCCGTAGCTCTCCCTGCCCGTAATCGTGGCAGCAAAACCATAACCGGTACTGATGAGGCTAGATCGGAATGAATATAATACTGAGCAAAGAAATGTACATCCTAAGGCTTCTTAAGTGGAGTAGCGTATCGTAAATATGCCGCGGAACATACCCACGGTACGTCACTCTACTTTAGTCACCTATTCCATCAACCAAGGGTCATCCTACGCTCTGAAGGTAAAACCTAACGCTCTGATACCAACTTTGTCAGGACCCGAAAGTACGGAACATGACCGGCACTTAAACTACGAACGTCTCGAGGCATACGTAATCTAAGTAAACCGAAAACCCAGAAATCCAAACCAAGAAAGATGTATAGTGCAGGAAAAACCAACCTAAAGCAAGTAGTTTCAATAGCATAAGCCGAATTAGGTGGTTTTAAAAACATCAAAAATTTCCCGAAAATTTCGGCAGAGTCTCCTTTGAAAATACTGGCCCCCAAATGGGATACAACATGAATAGTATACGAAATCAATAAAAAGGCATCTCCAAGCGGGAGCTAGCTCTTCGTCAATCGACGGTCACAACCACACAAGCAATATAATATACAACGCCAAGGGCGAGGATCAAAATTCAAAAGGAAACTAAAAAACCACAAGAAAACCACATAAATACAACGCGCGACTCTAAGGTCGAAAGAATAAACATCACTGGTCTCTATCTCAAATAAATACATGTTTGGTTGATGGAACTTTTAGATACAACAGAATAATGATATACAAGATATATAATAGGGGTACGATACAAGTAAACCCACCTACTAGCAAATCACCCGAAGGAAACTATGCCCGCAAAGCCGTAATGAAACCTGTACGGCAAACCTGCAAGAAACTGGGGCACAACGGGGGTGAGTTGCCAACTCGTGAATAGAAAAATATCTACGCACAGAAATCGCATAAATAACACAACCTAGGTCAATGATCATAATATATCCTCAAATATATGAATAACACGTAGCCTATAACAAGGCTAGGGTAAATATCTAACCCGAGTGTAATCTCATGTGCCCGTGTCAGTGCCTCAAGTAGCAATATATCATATGAATGAGGTATGAATGCATGAAAATAGAATACATGTAAATGAAGAACTGTTTTCATAATTTAGTGAGATTTCCTTTGTATTTTTAAAATGAGGTATCATAATGAAATCAGCATAAAACAGTGCCTAGCATCGGCACAAAACGTAATCCCAATATCTCGATATCTCTGTATCACAGTCTCTGTACCTATATATCTCGAAATCTCAATGTCTCAATCACAATATATAGGGCGCCGTCAGTCCAGACCGGCCCCTACCATCCATCTCAAGACCACGACGGTATCCTCCGGATATCCGACGCGTCGGGTAAAATCACCGGTAGGTAGTGCTCCCCTGCCAGGCTCACATCGTCATCATCACGCGCTTCTTGCCCCGGGGTACCTTACCGGATCCACCATGTACCCGAAACGGTTCATCCGTCTCCTCGAATCGGGTCTCGAAATCCATCAGCAAACTCATGGTAGACGACTCATACATCATGGGAAAAACCGCACTTTTTATTTAAAAAGAGAGAAATCAGTTTATATAAGTTTTGCGGTTTTCCCCCCAAATCCAGAAAATTTCATGGAAATCCGAATCCAAATCATCAATAGCATGTAAAAACCATGAATATAGGCATAACAATGAATAACAGTATGCATGAAGTGACAAGTAAATACTACAATGTTAAGCTGGCATATAAGGCAGGCACACTAATATCATGTCAAATTACAAACTAACAAGCTAATTCAATCAATAATATTTTCTAAGGTGTACGTGACATGGCAATTACCGATGAAGATGTGTGTGAGCCGGCAAGTAAGTGTACGTGGTACATACGCATCATCGGTAATGGTGCTGGTGTCCTAACAATATGATATCAACATTGCAATAAGAAATTATAACATAAGTATGCGATGCGAAGCGAACTACAATAATAAGCGGGAGCTGAATACGAGACGCAACTGTAACTAACCTGCATTAATCTAATATAAGTCCTACAAATGGTGCCTTTTGAAATAACACGAATCATGGGGTTTTGAAAATAGGGGCTACGGTGTTTTTATGAAAAGATACGTCTTTTGAAATATCCGTAGGATCCCTTGGGCTGTCTTTTAAAATACCCACGATTCATTAGTTTTTGAAATAGGTAAGAATCGAATCTAATCTAACAACTAAACTAAACTAAAGGGCTAAGCTAACAAGCTGGACTACAGGTAAGGAAACCGCCTAACATCTGAGTCGATCCATATACATACCTGTATATATATTAGTCGGTGATCCCGCCTCAATAATATCATATCCGATACCATATCTACAATCAGCCATCCTAAGTCAAGAGTGCGGATCAATCATCAATATATAGCTCGTACGTAAATCCGTCGTGCGGCATCCCCAAATCAGGGTACGGGTCAATACCATATTCCTCACACCATTCCTCTGGTATCCTCTTTATTCAAGATCATAGTCTAGGGTACTAACCTATGTCTAGTACAATACTAATATCCTCAATATACCCATGATCTGACTACAGATCGACAATCTCGTACAAACCGATACCGTCAGCACATAGCATCATCAAGGGTATACATCGCCCGATATGGCCTAATATCAATATCCTAGCATATCACGCCTCATATCACGATCACATGTCGACCATTTTATTTATAACACTATTCACCCGTATCGCCGCCCCAAGATACGCTATAACACCAGGACGTACCTCAAGTACGAATCCTGCCATATCACCGATATCACAACCACAAAACAAATCTCATCGACTCAGCTCAATCCCAAGTATCATCCTCAAATCCGTATGTGAACACATAGTCCCATACCCATGTGAACACATAACTATAAAGAATCTCATGAGCACATATAAAAAGGAATGTATGCAAGTATGTATGTGTGTATGTGTAGTGCAACACTACCCTAGGGTTCGCAACACTAAAGTAATCCAACACACCAATATCCATCCTAACATCGTTATTAATCCCAAATAACATATACTAATTGTTGGTGTGTATACGCATCCGTATACACCACCACGGACTGCGGGGGTGCTATACGCCATCCACCCGACTTCTCCCCGTAGATATAAATCTACTCACCTGGACCTCGTTCGCCGGTGCCGACGTCGCCACGCGCTTGCTTGTCGTCTCGAAGTCCACATGGGGTACCTATATATCATAACGCACCATACCGCATTAAAATCCGACTCATGACCAAAACGACGCACGAATCCCACATAGGTCAAAACCTATGGTTGCTTTCGCAAATCGACCCAAAAAACCTCGACGTCGGCGTACAAACGCCAAACCATCGAGAAAACTCCCAACACACTCATTTGCACATTCACGAACACTAATTTTAATATAAAATAGGTTAAAATTCACAAAAACCCCAATTTCACTTAAAAAGTCATTTTTCCGAAAATCTAGCAAGCACAATTCGCCGTTTTTGTACAAAACATGATGTTTTAACAATTCTAGTGACCAAGATGATAACTTAATATCTTAATTATGCCATAGAAACCATTACGTAAATTTTAAACCCACAATTTAATTCGATTTCAAAAACCTAGTTTGCAATATTAACCAATTTTAACAATTTTATAGCGAAATGCACAAACTACAATCTAGCTTGGATTTTCATGAACTAAAGTATTAAAATACACTTAATAATGTTAATGAAGTCATGAAAAAATCTAATTATATTTTTCTCATAATCAAATTCATGGTTTACAAAAACCTAGCTAGCAATATAGCTTAAATATTACAATTCCAAACTAACAATTTGCAACTAGAAATTTGATTAGGTTTTCATTTCACAATATGAAGAACTACAATTGCAACCACAATTACATACACAAAAACCTAACTTGAATTTCATAAACCCTTACTATGTTTTTCCAAACATACAATTAAACCCAAATTAATAACTAATAATGCTTGATTTAAGGTATTCAAACAACAATTTAACAAAAGGTCTTGATTTATACCTCACAAGATCAAGGATCTAGCATGCAAATTCTAGCCTCAAAAAGTAGCTTCCATGCTCCTGGATCCATGTAAGTTTGGCTAATGAGAAATGGGTAGGAGTTGGATTTGGATATTGAGATTTATTTGATGGATTTTGAGGCAATTTTTGAAGCAAAAGAGATGGAAAATGGGGGAAAAAGATGGGGGCTGTTGTAGCAGAATTTTGGCTGAGGAGGGAGTGGGGAGAGGTGTGGGGGAGTTGTTGAAAAGAATCCAAGTCAAAGCCCCTCCCAAATTACCATAATACCCCCACCTACTTTACTATATATAAAAACCTTATTTTAACCCATTTCTCACATGATTTAAGGTCAAAAAGAGGGAAATAAAATTCTTGGGCTGCTACAATAGTGTGGGGCCGGCCAAGGGGAGTGAGGGTAAGTGTGAGAGACTTTACAAAAAAATTCTATGCAAAAAGTCCCCCCACAATACCATATTTGCAAGTTTTAGTTCAAAATAACTATATTTTTGTTTTCCATATAATAAATCAATTAAAACTTGAAATAAAATACTAAAAAATTATATTACAACTAGATTTTAATTAACATGATTTTAAATATTAAAATTATCCCATTTAAATTTGTATTTATCGCTAATTTAATGTATTTTTTTACCGGCTTAAAATAATATTAAAATAATTAATTTCGAAAAAAATTTCAGAAAATTTGAAATTTCAGCAGTGGCTCAATAAACACCAAATACTAGCAATTACATAGCTAGAATATGTATATTTAATTTTATAATAAAGCTATTTGCATTTTGACTTTTTACAGAAAACCCCCTTATTTTACCTTTTTTTCGAAATTTCACCGAAACGATTTTCAAAACGTTACATGCATACTACACCCAGTGCGTAAGATACATCAGGGCGTGTACATAATATCGCATACATTATAGATCCTACAGCCGAAGCATAGGGTATAATGCTCATGCGAGCTCTCTCTTCATCAGTTTTTGGGCAAAAGTCCTTGGAGAGAGTGACTCCATGACTAGCCGGTAAGAAACCCCGCTTGGAGTTTTCCATACTAAACCTCATTAGGATAGTGTTAATGTATCTGGTTTGGGACAAGCCCAACTGAAAGGTTCCTAGGCACCCTATAGAGGTCTCACAAGGCATCGAACATGCCATTTTACAAAAATTATGGTGCCGAGAAACCCTAACACGGATCTTAGACTAGAATTCTAGGCGAAAAACTAAACTAGTTAGCAAATTAACTAAAGGTCAGAAACTACAACCTTTGTAGATCCGGATTTCCACCTTCTTAGCTCCACGTGGTCATGCCCTCGCTGTCCATCATGAATCCTCGACTCTCGTGACGGCTTCATCGGAGAAACGTGCGGAATAGGTCGTCGGCTTCGTGTCAAAGACGATCTATGTCGAGGTTGCACAAACTCAAGCTCCGACTTCACAAAGTTGTGAAACTTGTGAAGAAAACACCCAAAACAACTTGGCAAGAGGTAGAGGGTGAAGAAATAGGAGGTGGGTTCACTTTAGAATTGGATTTATCTCACTTTAACTCAAGTTGCCATTGATGGACCTTGAGCTTTTCTTGAAGAAGAAGATAATGAAGAAGAAAGAAAATATGATAAGTGTTAAGATTTAATAAAATTAAATCAATACTTATCATAAAGAGAACCATAGTTAAGTGTAGAGAGTTAACTAAGGTTAGAACAATGGTTAGGGTTTAATGTGAAGACAAAATGGTCACAAAGTCAAAGCTTCATGAAGCTTCAACAATGTTCAAGAAAGAAAGCAACCATTTTGTATTCTTATGCCATCCTTTTTCCAAAAAAGAATAAATAAAAGAATGGATAAATAAAAACCCTAATCACTTTCTTAACATAGGTTTAATTCTATACACTTAACCTAATGAGCAAGCATCATCAAACATGATACTAACATGTGCACAAAAATATATCATATATACAATTTGCACATCAAGTGAGAATATCCATTTAAAGTAAACCAATACTAGTTAATGCAAAGTAATATATCAAATATATAATTATACATTAAATCATTAAATCAACATTTAATTCAACGATCCGGTCATGTCGCACATAACCGATTAGAATTCAATGTATCGATTTATCGAATCAATGATTCGATAACTAGGTCATATCGAATACAACCAATCGAAACATTTAACGTGAGAATGAAATGCGGTATCACATACACGCATTATTCTCGCTCCCGCACATATCTCATATGCGCTCCTATTTCGTTTCGCTTGAGCCAGGAAACCTCTGTGTAGGACTCTAAAGACTCGTCAATACGCCGGTAGCAGATGATGATCATATCAAGCACCCACAAGCCGCAAGCGGTCTGCTAAACGTAACGGCCACCCGGGTATTGAGCGATCAGAAGATTGACGAGCTAGCCCGCTCACACTCCTGCGAATCCGACCAGTAACACTTACCATACAGTCCGGTCTCTTCGTCTGATATGTCGCATATCAAGTCTAGGGGTGGTAAACGTCAGACCCCAATAACCCGATAAGTCGTGCCGATGTGAGGCTCATAACGGGTCGAGAAACTACTGGTAACACTTACCAGCAAATCTCTGATCAGCCCTGGCCAGGGACTTCCCTGCTATGGCCAATCGAGCACTGCGCAACATCAACCCCCAATACCGGGAGAGACGAAACCCCTCCTATCGCTCATTGCCACCATGTGACTCGGGACTGTGCCTAAAGACCACCGTTTTGTACACCCTCATGGACGTGGTAAGGTGGAGATCAAAGCACAGTGGGAATCACACAAGACTCTATGACGATCTCGGGTCTACAGACTAACCTGTACAAGTGTCACCTGAGAACTGCCATCTGACGTGAGGTATAATACCATCTGGGAGTTCTCGGCGAGTCCGTCCAGTGTACCCAGTCTCCACTGAGCACCCGTATACCATCTCTGATGTCAAACATCAATGGATATGGGATCATCCATCGCCCATCACATGGGTCGAGAAGCGTATACGCTAGTCTACTCTGGTATATCGATGCCCCGTTTCGATACACCCACGACTAGGGACCTTGAAGGATGTACTTATGGACTACCATGTCCCCACTAGTATGATCTACATCATAGTCCAGGTAGTCAAGTACACATCCTAAGAGCTTTACCAACATGTAACTATAAGACAGTATAAAGAGACTAGTGTACATGTTAAGATAAAGAGTAACCAGATAGCATACTATCATATCGAGCAAGAAAGTCATCTCTATATATGTCCAAGCATCTAATATAATATACATCATCTGTACAATACTGGCCTCTAGGGCATACATACAACTAACAATCTCCCACTTGCACTAGGGCCAGCTGCTGTAGTATCGCATACCGAGCATCCCGAAGAGTCTCTCAAACTGTATCTGGGGAATGGCCTTCGTGAGTGGATCCGCCGTGTTGTTCTTCGTGTCAACCCTCCTGACCTCGATCTCCCGGCGATCAACTATCTCCCGGATCAGGTGATACCGCCTCAGAATATGCCTGGATCGCTGATGGGACCTGGGTTCCTTGGCCAAAGCCACTGCTCCATTGTTATCGCAATACAAAGGTATTGGATGCTCAATGGATGGAACCACACCAAGTTCAGTAATGAACTTCTTGACCCAGACAGCTTCTTTAGCTGCATCGTTGGCATCGATGTATTCAGCCTCCATCGTCGAGTCTGCCACGGTTTCCTGCTTGGAACTCTTCCAGCTAACCGCCCCTCCGTAAAGGGTAAAGACAAAACCCGACTGCGACTTAGAGTCGTCCTTATCACTCTGGAAGCTGGAATCGGTAAAGGACTCCACTTAGAGTTCTCCGTTACCATACACCAAGAACATATCTCTAGTCCTTCGCAAGTACTTGAGAATGCTCTTCACAGCTGTCCAGTGACTCTCTCCAGGATCAGCTTGATACCTGCTCACTACACTTAGTGAGTATGCTACATCGGGTCTGGTACATAGCATCGCATACATGATAGAGCCTACTGCCGAAGCATAGGGTATCCCTTGCATGCGAGCTCTCTCCACATCAGTCTTGGGAGACATCTCTTTGGAGAGAGTGATTCCAGAGATCGTGGGCAAGTTTCCACGCTTGGACTCTTCCATACTAAACCTCTTTAGTATGGTGTCAATGTACCTGGATTGGGACAATCCCAAAATCCATTTGGATCTATCTCTATAGATCCTAATTCCCAATATGCAGGAGGCATCACCAAGATCTTTCATTGAGAATCTTTGTGATAAGAAGAGCTTGACCGCTTGCAGCATAGGAATATCATTTCCTATCAAGAGTATGTCGTCCACGTACAATACGAGGAAGACAACCTTACTCTCTGCCACCTTCTTGTAGATACAAGGTTCATCTGGATTTTTGACGAAATCAAACTCTTTGATAACGACATCAAAGCAGATGTTCCAACTCCGCGATGCTTGCTTTAATCCATAAATGGATTTAAGCAGCTTGCACACCTTCCCGCTGCTCCCACTGTCTACGAAGCCCTCTGGCTGAGTCATGTACACGCACTCTTCTAAATCACCATTTAGAAAGGCGGTCTTAACATCCATTTGCCAGATTTCGTAGTTATGAAAGGCAGCAATGGCAAGCATGATTCGGATGGATTTAACCATAGCCACTGGAGAAAAGGTTTCGTCATAGTCCACACCTGGTCTTTGACGAAAACCCTTTGCTACAAGTCTAGCTTTGAAAGTCTCCACTTTCCCATCTACACCAAGTTTCTTCTTGAAGATCCACTTGCTCCCAATGGGTTTTACCCCTTCAGGAGCAACGTCCAAAGTCCACACTTTGTTGGTGTACATGGATTCCATCTCGGACCGCATAGCATCCAGCCATTTCACTGAGTCCCTACTCGTGATGGCCTGCTCGAAGCTAGTTGGGTCATCATCCTCCATGATGCAATCCTCGCTCCCACCATCCATGAGAAAACCGTAGTATCTCTCAGGTTGGCGAGGAACCCTACTAGATCGGCGGAGTGGCTGGGGTTCATCGGGAACTACGGAATCCTCTGGTTCAACCAAATCTTCTGTTGTAGTCTGTGTCGCTGGAACCTCTTCCAGTTCTACCTCAATGCCATTTATCTGTTTCATAAGAAAACCTTTTTCTAAGAAAGTGGCATGTCGAGAAACAAACACCTTTTGTTCCTCGGGGTGGTAGAAGATATACCCTTGTGAATTTTTGGGGTATCCTACAAACTTACATAAGACAGATCTTGCCTCGAGTTTGTCCGAATTTTGTCTTTTGACATAGGCTGGACAACCCCATATCTTAATATAATTAAGATGTGGTCTCTTCCCTTTCCATATCTCATATGGAGTGGTGGGCACTGATTTGGTAGGAACTCTGTTCAATAGGTCCATGGCTGTCTCAAGCGCATATCCCCAGAAGGAAATAGGTAACTCAGCTGTACTCATCATTGAGCGCACCATATCTAATAGGGTGCGGTTTCTCCGTTCAGATACACCGTTGTGCTGTAGTGTATATGGAGGAGTCAGCTGAGAGAGAATCCCATTCTCTTTTAGGAAGTCCAGGAATTCATTGCTCAAGTATTCACCTCCTCGATCAGATCGAAGGATTTTAATACTTTTTCCAGTTTGGTTCTCAACTTCTTGTTTATATTCCCTAAATTTCTCAAAAGCTTCTGATTTGTGTTTCATCAGGAACACATACCCGAACCTAGAGAGATCGTCAGTGAATGTAATGAAGTATGAAGAACCATCCCTGGCATGTGTAGACATGGGACCGCATACATCACTATGTATCGGTCCCAAGAGTTCTATAACTCTTTCTCCGTGTCCCGTAAACGGAGCTTTGGTCATCTTGCCTTTGAGACATGACTGGCAAGTGTCATAGGATGAAAATTCAAACGGATTTAAATATCCATCCTTATGCAACTTAGCCAGTCGTGTCGCATTGATGTGACCCAGTCTACAATGCCACAAGAAGGATTCGTTCAGTTCAGAACTCTTCCTCTTGTGTGTGTTTGTTATGCTCAGAACTGTTTATTGGTTTAGAACATAAATGCCATTGCACAACGTGCCTGATCGAACCAACTTTTGGTTACGGAAAATGTTCATAACATTATCCTGTAATACAAAATTATATCCCTCTTTACTCAGTAAAGAAACCGATATAATGTTGCATATCAGGTTCGGCATGTAATAGCATTCGTTCAGAACCAATGTATTACCAGTTGGTAATGAAAGGTGATATTTCCCGACAGTCTTAGCTGCAACAATTGCACCATTTCCGACTCTAATGTCTTTATCACCTTCTCCAAGTTCTCTACCTTTCCTAAGCCCATGTAATTGATTACATATATTGGATCCTGACCCGGTATCTAATACCCAGGACGTGGAGCAAATGGAGAAACAGTTCTCTGTAACGAACACACCCGAAGAAAATGCATCAACATGTACTTTCTTCATTCGGGTGGCATGGGAATCCTGGTATTCCCCTATTTCATGTTCATTCCTATAACTCTTATAAGAATGAACGGAACCAACGTTCCCCAGCACGGTATAACATGCGGGTTCGGTCAATACATCCATATTATTATCTTGATTAAGGCATGAAATGGTCGCTACCTGGAGAGAGAGAGAAGAAAACACTTTAGCGTAAGCTCGTGCAAGATCAGATTGGTTATTATCTTATCTAATCAGGATGGCTCCCACTGCATTTTATCAAATCTTCCTCCAAACCCTAAAAGGAAAGACTAGCCGGGATTAATTACACACTACAAGTTCGCCAATCTTTCAGCCAGGCCAGTGTCGGTACTTTGAGGGAGGTCCCCCGTGCTTTCGCACGAACCTAATTAATGTAAACCTCGTTTTCCCAGAGGCGTTACCTCGTTAACACCTTTCTAGACACCTACTTGATCGGCTAATTGTAATGTGTAAAACTCTCCCAAGAGTAACTCTTACTCGCAGTGGGTATCGGGATCCAACTATCTCATAGAAGGTATGCAATCTCATTGCAAATTTCAACACTTGAAATTCCCGATAATCTTTTGCCCCTAGCGTGCTATGACCTTGACGCATGCCAAACAACCCATAGTCCGCTAGTCAAGTTCAACCCGTCATTTCCTGATTGAATTAAACCCACCCGCACGACCCTTGACGCATGCCAAACAACGCCGTGCGAATACCCTAATCCAATCTGCATCATATGCATAAGCAGATAAATACTAGTTAGCTACCGTACACTACGCCTTGACGCATGCCAAACAACCGCAGCACGAATACTAAATAGTACTTATCTGAAATGACGGAGGGCTACGACAGGTTTTTCTGAAAACCTATTGCGTAATGAACTTGATATCGTTGTAGAATCAAATGAAGTTTTAAAAATGGAGTGATTTTGAGGCTTTTCTAGTTTTGCTAAAGGAGTCACTCCCGGTGAAGGGATCTCGGTCCTTTCCTCGTCGAATGAGGTGCGGGATATATCATATATATCGCTGTGCAAAGCAAAAACGCAAAAGCAGTCAAAAGCAAACCGAGTGTGTAGCATCTGCCAGTTATTGCTAAAGGAGTCACTCCCGGTGAAGGGATCTCGGTCCTTTCCTCATCGAATAAGGTGCAGGGTATATCATATATACCGCTGTGCAAAGCAAGAACTGTAGCTACCTGTTTTGTTTTAAAATTTGATTCTACAACATCTTAGGTTTCTTATCTTTCATTAATCACATTAATGAAGTCCCATCATTTAAATACCTAAACATCACAGATAGATATGACGTACACTTATGCCATCCGCATTCGCCTCGATGTCCCCTCGTGCACCGTTAGGTTAGGTAACTAACGACAGAGCAGGGCAGGGCTAGTGCGGGTGTAAAACTTAAGTAACGTCTATATAATATATCATATATATCATATATATCATATACTATATCCATCACAGAGTCACAACACAGATATCGCAGCAGAATAAACATATGAAATATTGGATATACTAGGACGTCCGTGTTTTCAATACGAGCCAGTATAAAACACGGATTCCATGGTCGTGATGAATAGCCAATCCCACACCCCTAGACCCCTACGAGAGCGGCAAGCAACCCTGCCAATTCTAGGGTTAGGAGACCCGGACTTGACTCCTCGAGTTGGTCTCCCACTGGACCCCAGAACCCGGTTACTTGTGCTCCCCTCCTTGGGTCTATCCTAATGCGGAAAAGTAAATAATATACAAAAGGTGACAACTTCCGCTACCTGGAAGTGCCCCAAATAAAAGAATATTACATACAAGTTTTTACATGAATGAAAATGGAAAACACTCATCTCACATAAAAACCCCCGGCTATTCAAATACGACGATCCAATATAACATATCCAGCAACACATAACATCACATGTCATCAACGTAAGTAAGTATGCATACCCCAATTGTCGTTGACGTATAGCAACGAAACCGGCGATATGAACATACTACACTTACGGTCACAGAAAAGAAAGTGTAAAACTACAACAGTTGGAATCCGCAACCACTTTAGACATCACATGCCTAACAGTTACAAACCCCGCATTTTAGTCTCATTATCGAAAACTCTTTTCAATATCGTATAGGACTAAAGTGCTAGATTTATAACATTCATGCAGTTATCTCATAGCTGTTTGTGAATTCCAATTATTGTATCGCATTCCAGATAAACAGATAATGTTAAACTTTCCGATCGAACAGTCGAATACCCAAGTTTTCCCGATACAGTCCAACACATGAAATAAGTCTAACAACATTCAGTTCGTGCCTCAGTACCGACGGTCCAGCCGTAGAAGGGTCAAGCCAACGCCTCACATGTGGCACGCCGTACTGCCCCAAACCCGAAGGTTCAAAGGGCAGTTCAAGACGGTCACATAATCGAGTTAAGGTTTGTTGTCTTCTAGAGGGTCCATCGCGTTACTTGCACTACTTAGAACGTCGTTAAACTACGGAAAAATCCAACACTTGGAAATTTCCCGACAGGGGAAAAATTGGGTATTTATATCCGGTCGAACTTTTTAACATATTGTAAAATATCCGGAAAGCCACATAGACGAAACTTGATAATTCGATCGAACCGACGACCTCCCAATACACCCCAGAAAATTCAACTCTTGAATAATTTTTAAAAATTCCCAGAAAACTCAGAAGAATTTATCAGAAATTACTGTGCAGATAAATAGGGCTGACGTCACCAGAGCGCCGCGGAACCGCCGCAGAAGCTAGGCTTCTGCCGCGGTTCCGCCGCACTAATCACTGTTCACCAGAAAATTTTTGCACCGTAATTCTTATTTTTCTATGCTGAATTTTTAGCAATTTTTAATTCACAAAAATCCTGATATTTCAAAAATGTCCAGAGAGCATTCTCGGGTGTGGGTTTCGGGTTCGTTCGAGTTTCAAATTCCGTCTGGACTTCGCCTAAGGCTCTAGCCAGGCTCTGATACCACTTAAAGGTTCCTAGGCGTCCTATAGAGGTCTCACAAGGCATCGAACATGCCATTTTACAAAAATTATGGTGCCGAGAAACCCTAACACGGATCTTAGACTAGAATTCTAGGCGAAAAACTAAACTAGTTAGCAAATTAACTAAAGGTCGGAAACTACAACCTTTGTAGATCCGGATTTCCACCTTCTTAGCTCCACGTGGTCATGCCCTCGCTGTCCATCATGAATCCTCGACTGTCGTGACGGCTTCATCGGAGAAACGTGCGGAATAAGTCGTCGGCTTCGTGTCAAAGACGATCTACGTCGAGGTTGCACAAACTCAAGCTCCGACTTCACAAAGTTGTGAAACTTGTGAAGAAAACACCCAAAACAACTTGGCAAGAGGTAGAGGGTGAAGAAATAGGAGGTGGGTTCACTTTAGAATTGGATTTATCTCACTTTAACTCAAGTTGCCATTGATGGACCTTGAGCTTTTCTTGAAGAAGAAGATAATGAAGAAGAAAGAAAATATGATAAGTGTTAAGATTTAATAAAATTAAATCAATACTTATCATAAAGAGAACCATAGTTAAGTGTAGAGAGTTAACTAAGGTTAGAACAATGGTTAGGGTTTAATGTGAAGACAAAATGGTCACAAAGTCAAAGCTTCATGAAGCTTCAACAATGTTCAAGAAAGAAAGCAACCATTTTGTATTCTTATGCCATCCTTTTTCCAAAAAAGAATAAATAAAAGAATGGATAAATAAAAACCCTAATCACTTTCTTAACCTAGGTTTAATTCTATACACTTAACCTAATGAGCAAGCATCATCAAACATGATACTAACATGTGCACAAAAATATATCATATATACAATTTGCACATCAAGTGAGAATATCCATTTAAAGTAAACCAATACTAGTTAATGCAAAGTAATATATCAAATATATAATTATACATTAAATCATTAAATCAACATTTGATTCAACGATCCGGTCATGTCGCACATAACCGACTAGAATTCAATGTATCGATTTATCGAATCAATGATTCGATAACTAGGTCATATCGAATACAACCAATCGAAACATTTAACGTGAGAATGAAATGCGGTATCACATACACGCATTATTCTCGCTCCCGCACATATCTCATATGCGCTCCTATTTCGTTTCGCTTGAGCCAGGAAACCTCTGTGTAGGACTCTAAAGACTTGTCAATACGCCGGTAGCAGATGATGATCATATCAAGCACCCACAAGCCGCAAGCGGTCTGCTAAACGTAACGGCCACCCGGGTATTGAGCGATCAGAAGATCGACGAGCTAGCCCGCTCACACTCCTGCGAATCCGACCAGTAACACTTACCATACAGTCCGGTCTCTTCGTCTGATATGTCGCATATCAAGTCTAGGGGTGGTAAACGTCAGACCCCAATAACCCGATAAGTCGTGCCGATGTGAGGCTCATAATGGGTCGAGAAACTACTGGTAACACTTACCAGCAAATCTCTGATCAGCCCTGGCCAGGGACTTCCCTGCTACGGCCAATCGAGCACTGCGCAACATCAACCCCCAATACCGGGAGAGACGAAACCCCTCCTATCGCTCATTGCCTCCATGTGACTCGGGACTGTGCCCAAAGACCACCATTTTGCACGCCCTCATGGACGTGGTTAGGTGGAGATCAAAGCACAGTGGGAATCACACAAGACTCTATGACGATCTCGGGTCTACAGACTAACCTGTACAAGTGTCACCTGAGAACTGCCATCTGACGTGAGGTATAATACCATCTGGGAGTTCTCGGCGAGTCCGTCCAGTGTACCCAGTCTCCACTGAGCACCCGTATACCATCTCTGATTTCAAACATCAATGGATATGGGATCATCCATCGCCCATCACATGGGTCGAGAAGCGTATACGCTAGTCTACTCTGGTATATCGATGCCCCGTCTCGATACACCCACGACTAGGGACCTTGAAGGATGTACTTATGGACTACCATGTCCCCACTAGTATGATCTACATCATAGTCCAGGTAGTCAAGTACACATCCTAAGGGCTTTACCAACATGTAACTATAAGACAGTATAAAGAGACTAGTGTACATGTTAAGATAAAGAGTAACCAGATAGCATACTATCATATCGAGCAAGAAAGTCATCTCTATATATGTCCAAGCATCCAATATAATATACATCATCTGTACAATACTGGCCTCTAGGGCATACATACAACTAACACCAACAACTGTTTAGATCTATCCTTATAGATATTCATGCCCAATATGTACGAGGCATCACCCAGGTCCTTCATGGAGAACCTTTGTGATAAGAACAGTTTGACCGATTGTAGCATAGGAACATCGTTTCCTATCAGAAGAATGTCATCCACATACAATACGAGGAACGTGACAGTACTTCTTACAATCTTCTTATAAACACAAATTTCTTCTGGATTTTTGACGAAATCAAACTCTTTGATAACATCATCAAAACAGATGTTCCAACTCCATGATGCCTTCTTTAATCCATAAATGGATTTAAGCAACCTACATGCTTTCCCACTGCTCCAACTATCGGTGAAGCCCTTTGGCCGATCCATATAAACGCACTCTTCTAAATCACCATTTAGAAAAGCCGTTTTAACGTCCATATGCCAAATTTCATAGTCGTAGTGAGCAGCAATAACAAGTGGGATACGAATGTATTTAAGCATGGCTACAGGAGAAAAGGTTTCGTCATAGTCCAGTCCTGGTTTTTGTCGAAATCCTTTCGCCACAAGCCTTTCTTTATTGGTCTCCACCTGCCCATCTACACCGATCTTTCTCTTAAAGATCCATTTGCACCCTACGGGTTTTACCCCAGAGGGTACAACATCCAAAGTCCATACTTTGTTGGTGTACATAGACTCCATTTCGGATCTCATGGCATCCATCCACTTCACAGAGTCACCACCCGTGATAGCTTACTGAAAACTGGTAGGATCATCATCATCCATGATGCAATCTTCTCCATCACCATCAACGAGAAAACCGAAGTATCTCTCCGGTGGGCGAGAAGTCCTATCAGATCTACGGAGTGGCTGAGGTTCATTAGGTTCTGTTGCAACTTGAAGTTCAACCAAGTCGTCATTTGTAACTTGTGTCTCTAGAACTTCTTCTAGATCTACAACATTGCCATCAACATCGTTTGGAAAAATCTCATTTTCCAAAAATGTGGCATACTGAGAAACAAACACCTTTTGTTCCTCCTTGTGGTAGAAAGATACCCAAACGAATGTTTCGGATATCCCACAAATATACACTTGACCGATCGTGTCTCGAGTTTGTCTCGATTCTGCTTTTTAACAAAAGACGGACAACCCCAAATCTTAACTCATTTAAGAGATGGTCTCTTCCATACCATATCTCATATGGAGTGGTAAACACGCTCCTGGTTGGAACTTTGTTCAACAGAAAAGCTGCAGTCTCCAATGCATGCCCCCAAAAGAAGAAGGGCAACTCAGTATCATTCATCATGGATCGTACTATATCTAATAGGGTTCGATTCTGTCGCTCTGACACACCGTTGTGCTGTGGTGTATAAGGGGGAGTGAGCTGAGAGAGAATCCTATTCTCTTTTAGGAAATTCGAAAACTCGGTACTAAGATACTCTCCACCTCGATCTGATCGAAGTATCTTAATGCTCATTCCAGTTTGTTTTTCTACTTCAAGTTTGTACTCCTTGAATTTCTCGAAAGCTTCAGACTTATGTTTTAACAAAAACACATGACCGAATCTTGAGAAATCATCAGTAAAAGTTATGAAGCAAGAAAAACCGCCTCTTGCATGTGTAGACATTGGCCTACATACATCACTATGTATGAGGCCCAAGAGCTCAGTAGCTCTTTCTCCGTGTCCAGCAAACGGAGTTTTAGTCAATTTCCCTTTGATACAAGACTGACAAGTGGCATAAAATTTATACTCAAAAGAATTTAAATATCTATCTTTATGAAACTTTTTTAGTCTTGTTTCATTAATATGACCAAGTCTACAATACCAAAGAAAAGCTTCATTTATATCTGAAAACTTTCTTTTATTTATGTGTTGTATGTTGAAAACTGTATGTTGATTTAGGACGTATATCCTGTTATTAAGTGTACCATAACCAATCAACTCTTAATTCAGTTTAATGTTCATAAAATTGTGCTAAAATATAAAATGATATCCTTCATTGTCTAACAAAGAAACGGATACAATATTACAGAGCATGCTTGGTACAAAATAACATGGGTTCAAAACCAATTTACAACCCGATGGCAACCCCAGATGATACTCCCCCACTGAAACTGCATGTACATTGGAACCATTTCAAACCCGGAGAGTATGATCACCTGTCTTCAAAACTCTGCTATTTCTCACCCCTGCACAGAATTGCAGATATGAGAACCTAAACCGGTATCCAATACCCAAGAAGCAAAGTTTATAGAAAAACAGTTTTCAGTTACGAACACACCTGAACCTGAAGCATCACCATGCTTCTTTTTCTTGAGACCAAGGTACTCGGTACAGTTCCGCTTCCAGTGTCCCATCTTCTTGCAGTAGAAACATTCTCCTTTTCCTGACTCCGCAGCTTTGGATTTGTCTTTCCCCTTCGCCTTTTTTATTCCACCTCTCGGCTTGGTGGATTTCTTCTTGTTCTTTCCCTTGGCCTTGGCTTTTGGGACGGAAGAAGAAGATTGTCCAACAAGCAGGGAGGGACACTTCTCCTTAAGCGTGCTCTCCGCATTTCTCAATATATTGAGAAGTTCGGGTAGTGACTTCTCCATGTTGTGCATGTTGAAGTTCACTTAGAAAGGAGCAAAGGTAGAGGGAAGATACTGTAGAACAATATCCGTATATTGCTCGTTATCCATTGTCCATCCGAGGCCCTCAAGCTCTTCAATAAAAGCTATCATCTTCAGAACGTGGTCACCTACTGATGTGCCAGGAGCCATCCGCATCTGAATCAACTTTCGAGATGCTTCGTATCGTAAGATACCAGATTGCTCTCCACACAACTCCTTTGTATGGAGAAAGATGGATTGAACATCCATCTCCTCGTGCTGCTTTTGATGTGTATTGTCCATCGATGCAAGCGCGACGAATTTGGCGGTGGCACAGTCAATATCCTACGTTTTGCGGATTTCCCTATCCGCAACAGAAGATTAAGGGCCTGGTTTGGGCGGGGCTATGGCAGTAAGGACATATGATACTTTATCATATGTGAGAGCAATGTTAATGTTCCTCAGCCAATCTTTATAATTCGGTCCGGTAAGCTTATTTTTCTCTAATAGTAGCTTAATGTAGGGTTGCAAGGCACACACACAAGGGTCTACGAGGCATCAACTATGCCCGATTAAAAAATTAGCCGTGCCGAACAACCCAAAGCCGGATCTTTAAACTATGTTTTAGGCGAAAACTAACATGTTAAACACTTTTTAACACTAAGTGAGAGGGATTACAACCTTTGTAGATCCGGTCCTTCACTTCTTAAGCTCCGTGTTGAGGTCCCTTCGCTGCGATCATCGTGTTCCGGACTCTCGAGAGGGTTCACGAAGAGAATGATGCAACCTTTGCTTCCGATCTTCGATACTAAGATGATCTACCTTGAAGTTTCGTTAACACAAGCTAACACTCATAATATGAAGTGAACACCCTCATCTAAATGGCAAGGATAGATGAGGATGATGAAGTAGGATTTTTGCTCTCATTTATAATCTTTTTCTCACTCATTTTCATCACAAAAGAAAGCTTTTTCATGAAGGAACTCAAGGAAGAAGAAGATGAATGAAGATAATCACTTAATCCTTTTGTGATGAACAATGAATTATTGTAGTGGTTACAAATATAACCAAGGGTTAAGCATGAAAGAGTTAACCCTTGTAGAGAGTTAACTAGAGTTAATGGTTTGGATTGGGTTAACGTAATATCTCACAAAATATATCAAGCAACCACAAAGTCAAAGCTTCATGAAGCTTCATGGAAGCTTCATGCAAAAGCTAACCGTAATCCAAACCCTAACCAACTTTAAACCCTAATCCATTGTTAAATTTGTAATCTTAACATGTTACAATATATCATATATACAATATATTTTGTAACAATAGAAAATAATACAATTAATATATATCGCATATATATCAATGTATTATCCCGTGAGAAAATGAATCTTTAGTGAGCTAATATTAGTTAATGTAATTTAATATATCATATATATTATTATACATTAAATTATCGAATCAACACTTGATCCGACAATCCGGCTATTTCACAAATAACCGACTAATACGATGACCCGGCTATATCACATATACCCGGCCGATATCTCATATCGCGAGAATCCAATACGGTATCACATACCGCATTATCCTCGTTCCCGCACATATCACATATGTGCTCCTACTCCGTTTTGCCTGAGCCAAGAAACCTCTGTGTAGGACTCTAAAGAATCGTCAATACGCCGGCAGTAGGTGATGATCATATCAAACACCCACAAGCTGCAAGCGGTCAGCTAAACGTAACAGCCACCCAGGTATTGAGCGCTCAAAAGATCAACAAGCAAGCCTGTACATTCTTTTGTGAATCCAAACAGTAACACTCCCGTAAAGTCCGGTCTCATCGTCTGATATGTCGCATATCTCGCATATGGGTGGTAAACGTCAGACCCCAGTAGCTCGATAAGTCGTGTCGATATGAGGTCAATAACAGTTCGAGAAACTACTGGTAACACTTACCAGTAAATCTCACCAACCCTGGCCAGGGATTTCTGGTTATAGCCAATCGAACGCAGCGCAACATCAACTCCCTATACCGGGAGAGACGAATCCCCTCCTATCGCTCATTGCCTCCATGTGATTCGGGACTGTACCCAAAAGCCACCTTTTTGCATGCCCTCTTAGACGTGGTATGATGGAAATCAAAGCACAGTGGGAATCAAACAAGACTATATGACGATCTCGGGTCAACAGACAACTCTGTACCAGTGTCACCGGAGAACTGCCATCTGACGTAAGGTATAATACCATCTGGGAGTTCTCGACGAGTCCGTCCAGTGTACCCAGTCTCCACTGAGCACCCGTACACCATCCTTGATGTCAAACGCCGATGGATATGGGATCATCCATCGCCCATCATATGGGTCAAGATGCATATACGCTAGTCTACTCTAGTGCATCGATGCCCTGTCTCGATACACCCTCGACTAGGAACAGTTATAGGATGTACTCGTCGACTACCGTGGCCCCACTAGTATGATCTCATCATAGTCCCAGTAGTCGAGTACATATCCTAAGGACTTTATCAACATGTAACATAGAGACAATCAGAGTACATGTTAAGATAAAGTACAACCAGATAGCATACTATCATGTCGAGCAAGAAAGTCCTCCCTATATATGTCCTAGCATCCACTACTATATACATCGTATGTACAGTAATGGCCTCCAGGGCATACATATAAATAACAATCTCCAACTTGCACTAGGGCCATCTGTTGTGGTATCACATACCCAACAATTAGCTGCGGTTGAAGTATCTCATACTCAACCATCCCATAAATGTCTCTACTGGGAAAATGGCCTTTGTGGGTGGATCCGCGTTGTTGTCCTCTGCGTCTACTCTCCTAACCTCGATCTGCCTGGAGATCAACCATCTCTATGATCGGGTGATACTGCCTAAGAATTATATCTGGATTTCAGATGGGACGGGGGTTCCTAGGCAAAAGCCACAACTCCATTGTCACACAATGGTAGGAACGAAGTTCATCTCATGAAGTTATATATCCAGACTGTCTCTTTGGTAGCATCTTTGGTAACGATGTATCATGCTTTTAATCGTCTAGTATGTCACGGTATCTAGCTTGGAACTCTTCCAACATACCGTCCCTCTACTGAGGGTAAAGACAATGCCTGCGACTGACATTCAGTCGTCCTTATCACCCTGGAACCTTTCCAGTGATTCTCCCCAGGATCGATTGATACTATCTCACTACAACTAGTGAGAATCCTAACATCCAATTAGATCTATCTCATAGATCCAAAACCCAGTATTTAGGAGGTATCAACTTCGATCCTATATGGAGAATCCTTGTGATAAGCGGAGATTGACCGAGCGTAGCATAGTAAACTCCTTCCCTATCAAGAGTATGCCATCCACGTATTCTACGAGGATCACCACCATACTCCCTACTACCTTTTTGTATATACAAGGTTCATCTACCATTTTGATGAAGTCAAACTCTTTGACTACCACATCAAAACAGATGTTCCAACTTCGCGATGCCTTCTTTATCCTATAAAGCATCTTGCACACGTTTCCATTGCTCCCACTGTCTACGAAGCCCTCTGGCTGTGTACTTATAGACGCTCTCTTCCAAATCAACATTTAGAAAAGCAGTCATGACACCCAACCGCCAGATATCGTAGTCATGGTATGTAGCCGTGGCAAGTAGGATCTGGATGGACTTCAGCATAGCTTTGAAAGTCTCAACTTTTCCATGTACACCAAGTAATCTTCTCAAGATATACTTGCTCCTGATGGGGATTTAACCCTTCAGATAGAGCGACCAAAGTCCATACTTTGTTGGTGTATAAGGATTCCATCTCAGATCACTAAGCATCCAGCCATTCTTACAGAGTCACACTCGTGATAGCCAGCTCGAAACTAGTTGGGTCATCATCTCATGATGCAATCCTCGCTCCCACTGTCATAGAGAAACCGAAGTATCTCTCAGGTGGGTGAGGAACCCTACTAGATCGGCGGAGAGGCTGAGGTTCGTTGGAAATTATTGAATCCTTTAATTCTACCAAATCATCTGCAGTAGTTTGTATAGCTGGAACTCCTTCCAATTCTACCTCTTGCCCAGTAATTTCTTCACAAGAAATTCCCTTTCATAAAAGTGGCATGTTGAGAAATAAAACTCTTTTGTTTCTCGGTTTGGTAGGATATTCCCTTGCGAATGCTTGGGATATCCAATAAACTTCCACAGATCTGACTTTACCTCGAGCTTGTCCGTATTTTGCTTTTCAGACATAGGCCGGACAACCCCAAATCTTAACAAACTTAAGATATGGGCTCTTCCCATTCCATATCACATATGAAGTGGTGGGCAACTGATTTGATTTGAACCCTATTCAATAGGTATGCAGCTTCTCAAGTGCATAACTCCCAAAAGGAAATAGGAAACTCAGTAGTACTCATCATAGAGCACACTATATCACATAGGGCGCTATTGCTCCGCCCCGATATACCATCGTGCTATGGTGTATACGAAGGAGTAATGCTGAGAGAGAATCTCATTCTCTTTTAAAATAGTCCAGGAATTCCGTGCTCAAGTATTCTCCTTCTTGATCTCATCAAAGGACATAATACTTATACCCGCTACTTCGTACTTATATTCCATGAATATCTCAAAAGTTTCGGACTTGTGTTTCAACAGGAACATATGTCTGAATCTTCAGAGATCATCAGAGAATGTAATGAAGTACAAAGAACCGGTCTTGGCATGTGTAGACAGAGGACTTTCATACATCAGCATGTATCAATCCCAAGAGTTCACTAACTCTTTCTCTGTTTCCAATAAACAGAGCTATGGTCATCTTATCTTTGTGAAATGACCGGCAAGTTTCATAAGATGTAAATTCAAACTAATTTAAATATGCATCTATATGTAACTTCAGCTAGTCGGGTCGCATTGATATGACCTAGTCTACAATGCCTCAAGAAGGATTCGTTCATTTCTGAACTCTTCCTCTTGTATGTATTCCGTATACTAAGAACTGTAGTTTGATTTAGAACGTCAATGCTTTTAGATAACGTGCCTGAACCGATCAACTCTTGATATAGGAAATGTTCAAAACATTATCCAACAATACAAAATTATATCCTTTCTTTACTAATAAAGAGACTGATATGATTTTGTATATCAGGTTCGGTATCTAATAATATTTGTTCAGAATCAATGTATTCTGGTAATACAGGGTGATAGTGACCAACAGACTTGGCTGCAACACTTGCACCGTTTCTATCTCATGAAACTTATCACCCATTCTCAGTTCTCTACCTATCTGTAGCCCATGTAACAGATTACATATGCGGGATCCTGATCCGGTATCTAATACCCAGGACGTAAAGGATACTGAGAAACAGTTCGATGTAATGAACACACCCGAAGATGATGCATCAGCATGCACTTTCTTCGTTTGGGCGGCACGGGAATTCTGGTATTCCCCAATTTCCAGCTCTGTCTTATAACAATTATAAGTTGGAGCGGGACCAACATTCCCCAGCTC
Organism: Agapanthus africanus; assembly: GCA_030015575.1. Taxonomy (NCBI): domain Eukaryota; kingdom Viridiplantae; phylum Streptophyta; class Magnoliopsida; order Asparagales; family Amaryllidaceae; genus Agapanthus; species Agapanthus africanus. The sequence goes on from CM057345.1 coordinate 191,910,193, forward strand.
GGTATAACAAGCGGGTTCGGTTAATTCATCCGTTTTATTATCTTGATTAAGGCATGATATGGTCACTACCAGGAGAGAGAGAGAAGAAAACACTCAGCGTATGCTCTTGCAAGATTATATTGGTTACCTAATATATCTAATCAGGATGTTTCCCACTGTTTTAATCAAATCTTCTTTCAAACCGTACAAGGAAAGACTAGCCGGGATTAATTACACGCTACAAGTTTGCCAATCTTTCAGCCAGGCCAGTGTCGGTACTATGAGGGAGGTCCCCCGTGCTTTCGCACGAACCTAATTAAAGTAAACCTCATTTTCCCAGAGGCATAACCCCGTTAACACCTTTCTAGACACCTACTTGATCGGCTAATTGTAATGTGTAAAACTTTCCCAGGAGTAACTCTTACTCGCAGCGGGTATCGGGATCCAACTATCTCATAGAAAGTATGCAATCTCATTGCAAATTTCAACACTTGAAATTCCCAATAATATTTTGCCCCAAGCGATCTATGACCTTGACTGAGTCAACAAACCTTAGACCGCAAGTAAAGTTCAACCCGTCATTTCCCGATTGAATTAAACCCACCCGCACGACCCCTGACTGAGTCAACAAGGCCGCACGACTACCCTAATCCAATCGCATCATATGCTTTGCAGATAAGCACTAATCAGCTACCGCACACTACGCCTTGACAGAGTCAACAAACGCATCACGAATACTAAATACTACTTATCTGAAATGACGGAGGGCTACGACGGGTTTTTAAGAAAACCATTTGCGTAATGAACTTTATATCATTGTAGAATCGAGTGATTTTAAATGGAGTGTTTTTGAGGCTTTTCTAGTTTTGCTAATGGGGTCACTCCCGGTGAAGGGATCATCGGTCCTTTCCTCATCGAATAAGGTACAGGATATATCATATATATCGCTATGCAAAGCAAAAACTATAGAAGCAATCAAAAAAAACCCGAGGGGTGTAGTATCTGCCAGTTATTGCTAAAGGGGTCACTCCCGGTGAAGGGATCTCGGCCCTTTCCTTATCGAATAAGGTGCAGGATGTTCTACAAGGAACACCACGATGCAAAGCAAGAACCGTAGCAACCTGTTTTTGAAAATTCGATTCCACAACATCATTAGGTTTCTTTTATTTCATTAATCTCATTAATGAAGTCCCATTTTAATTGTGCTTCACAAGCATCACATTTGAAACAAAATCTGCAATATAACATATATCTCATATATATAATATAAACATTCATCTCAGGCAGTAATATGATCTCATCACAGAACATTGCAGTAGAAGAACATATATGAAATATTGGATATACTAGGACGTCCGTGTTTTAATATGAGCCTGTATAAAACACGGATTCCACGGTCGCGATGAATAGCCAAACCCACATCCCTAGACCCCTACGAGAGCGGCAAGTAACACTGCCAATTCTAGGGTTAGGAGACCCAGTCTCGACTCCTCGAGATGGCCTCCCACTGAACCCTAGAACCCGGTTACTTATGCTCCCCGTCTTGGGTCTACCTAATGCGGAAAAGTAAATAATATACAACAGTGACATCATCCTCAGCCCGGAAGTGCCCCAACAAAAGAATATTACATACAAATGAATTTTACATGAATGAAAAAGAAAAACTCTCATCTCACATAAAAAACCCGGCTATTCAAAACACGACGATCCAATATAACATATCACAGCAATACATAATATCTCATATCATTAACATAGGCAAGTATGCGTATCCCGATTGTCGTTGATATATAGCAACGAAGCCGGCGATACACCACATACTACGCTTACGGTCACAGAAAAGAAAGTGTAAAACTACAACAGTTAGGATCCGCAACCTCCTTAGACATCGCATGCCTAACCAAATGAATTCTTTAGACATCGCATGCCTAACAATTATAAACCCCGCATTTTAGTCTCATTATCGAAAACTCTTTTCAATATCAAGTCGGGCAATTCAACAAGATTTCCGACATCCTGATCGAATGCTCGTCGCAAACTTTAGTAGACGGCCGCACCCCCGGATGCCGTCGACGAAGTGTACTAAGGCGGAACACCGCTGCCGCGAGCACCCGAACGGATGCTTTTGGCAACGGGGTTCTCCTACAGTCACTTGGTCGGGGCTATGGGGCGTGGCTGTCTGTTAAGTTTACCCGGCGAGTATCCGCGTACGCTACGTGATTGCGACGGACTTTTGATCACATCAAAATTCCGTGGCAACCAATCATCTGAGACCGAACTGCTAGATTTATAACATTCAAATTAGTTATCTCATAACTACCTGTGGATTCCAAATATTGTATCACATTCCAGATAAATAGACAATGTTAAACTTTCCGATCGAATAATCAAACACCCAAGATTTCCCCAATATATCTCAACAATTGAAATCAGTTTAAAAACATCCATCACATGCCATAGTACCAATGATCCAGCCGTAGAAGGGTCAAGCCAACGCCTCACATGTGGCACGCCGTACTGCCCCAAACCCTAAGGTTCAAAAGGCAGTTCAAGACGGTCACATAATCGAGTTAAGGTTTGTTGTCTTCTAGAGGGTACACCGCATTACTTGCACGACTTACAACGTTCTTAAACTCGAGAAAAAAATCCAACTTTTGAAAAAAATTCCGACAGGGGAAAAAGTGAGTTATTGATATCCGTTCGAACTTTTTAACAGTTTCTAAAAATTATCCGGAAAAACAAAACAAAGTTAAAATATCCGATCGAATCATTAATTCCCCAATACAACCCTAGAAAACTCAACACTTGAGTGGAATTAAAAAATTCCCAGAAAAAAATAACAAGAAAGGACCTAAGAATAATTACATGAAATTCCAGGGGCTAAGTCACAATTTGCGCCGGGGAACCGCCGCCAAACCCTTGGTTTGGCCGCGGTTCCGCGGTCATATTTGCGAATTAGAGGGCCGTACTTCACAGTAATTCTTAGTTTTTCCTGCTTATTTTTCTGAGCAATTTTAATTCATAAAAAACCACATTTTTGAAAAATGTACAGAGAAGGGTAAACATCGGGGTTTTCGGGTTCGATCGGACTTTAAACTTCATCTAGACTTCGCCTAAAGCTCTAGCTTGGCTCTGATACCACTGTAGGGTTGCTAGGCATGCACACAAGGGTCTACAAGGCATCAACCATGGCCGATTAAAAAATTAGCCGTGCCGAACAACCCGAAGCCGGATCTTTAAACTAGGTTTTAGGCGAAAACTAACATGTTAAACACTTTTTAACACTAAGTGAGAGGGATTACAACCTTTGTAGATCTGGTCCTTCACTTCTTAAGCTCCGTGTTGAGATCTCTTCGCTGCGATCATCGTGTTCCGGACTCTCGAGAGGGTTCACGAAGAGAATGATGCAACCTTTGCTTCCGATCTTCGATACTAAGATGATCTACCTTGAAGTTTCGTTAACACAAGCTAACACTCATAATATGAAGTGAACACCCTCATCTAAATGGCAAGGATAGATGAGGATAATGAAGTAGGATTTTTTCTCTTATTTATAATCTTTTTCTCACTCATTTTCCTCACAAAAGAAAGCTTTTTCATGAAGGAACTCAAGGAAGAAGAAGATGAATGAAGATAATCACTTAATCCTTTTGTGATGAACAATGAATTATTGTAGTGGTTACAAATCTAACCAAGGGTTAAGAATGAAAGAGTTAACCCTTGTAGAGAGTTAACTAGAGTTAATGGTTTGGATTGGGTTAACATAATATCTCACAAAAAATATCAAGCAACCACATAGTCAAAGCTTAATGAAGCTTCATGCAAGCTTCGTGCAAAAGCTAACCTTAATCCAAACCCTAACCAAGTTTAAACCCTAATCCATTGTTAAATTTGTAACCCTAACATGTTACAATATTATATATCATATATACAATATATTTTGTAATAATATAAAATAATACAATTAATATATATCGCATATATATCAATGTATTATCCCGTGAGAAAATGAATCTTTTAGTGAGCTAATATTAGTTAATGTAATTTAATATATCATATATATTATTATACATTAAATTATCGAATCAACACTTGATCCGACAATCCGGCTATTTCACAAATAACCGAATAATACGATGACCCGGCTATATCACATATACCCGGCCGATATCTCATATCGCGATAATCCAATACGGTATCACATACCGCATTATCCTCGGTCCCGCACATATCACATATGTGCTCCTACTCCGTTTTGCCTGAGCCAAGAAACCTCTGTGTAGGACTCTAAAGAATCGTCAATACGCCGGCAGTAGGTGATGATCATATCAAACACCCACAAGCTGCAAGCGGTCAGCTAAACGTAACAGCCACCCAGGTATTGAGCGCTCAAAAGATCAACAAGTAAGCCTATACATCCTCCTGTGAATCCAAACAGTAACACTCCCGTACAGTCCGGTCTCGTCGTCTGATATGTCGCATATCTCGCCTAGGGGTGGTAAACGTCAGACCCCAGTAGCTCGATAAGTCGTGTTGATATGAGGTCTATAACAGTTCGAGAAACTATTGGTAACACTTACCAGTAAATCTCAGCAACCCTGGCCAGGGATTTCCAGTTATAGCCAATCGAACACAGCGCAACATCAACTCCCTATACCGGGAGAGACGAATCCCCTCTTATCGCTCATTGTCTCCATGTGATTCAGGACTGTACCCAAAAGACACCTTTTTGCACGCCCTCTTGGACATGGTATGATGGAAATCAAAGCACAGTGGGAATCACACAGGACTCTATGACGATCTCGGGTCAACAGACTATTCTGTACTAGTGTCACCGGAGAACTGCCATCTGACGTAAGGTATAATACCATCTGGGAGTTCTCAGCGAGTTCGTCCAGTGTACCCAGTCTGTACTGAGCACCCGTACACCATCCTTGATGTCAAACACCGATGAATATGGGATCATCCATCGCCCATCATATGGGGTCAAGATGCGTATACGCTAGTCTATTCTGGTGCATCGATGCCCTGTCTCGATACACCCTCGACTAGGAACATTTATAGGATTTACTCGTCGACTACAGTGGCCCCATTAGTATGATCTCATCATAGTCCCAGTAGTCGAGTACATATCCTAAGGGCTTTATCAACATGTAACATAGAGAAAATCAGAGTACATGTTAAGATAAAGTACAACCAGATCGCATACTATCATGTCGAGCAAGAAAGTCCTCCCTATATATGTCCTAGCATCCACTACAATATACATCGTATGTACAGTAATGGCCTCTAGGGCATACATATAACTAACACTTAAGTCCAGTCATGGTTATCTGCCATTAGGAGAGAGAAAAGAATACACCCAGCGAATGCTCTTGCAAAGATCAGATTGGTTTATTATCTTATCTAATCGATGTCTCCCACTGCTTTTATCAAATTTTTCTTCAAACCTTAAAAGGAAAAAATTAGCCAGGATTAATTACATTCTACAAATTCGCAAACAGTTCAGCCATGCCAGTGTCGGTACTTCTGAGGGAGGTCCCCCGTGCTTTCGCACGAACTTAATTAAAATAAACCTTATTTTCCCATAGGCGTAGCCCCATTGACACCTTTCTAAACACCTAATGAGTTAGCTAATTATAAAGTACAAAACTCTCCCGGGTTAAACTATTGCTCACAGTGGGATCAGGATCCTACTATAATATAGAAGGTATGCAATCTCATTGCAAATTTCAACACTTGAAACTCCCGATATGGTTTTTACCCCAAGTACTCATGTGAAGGGTTATGGGAGTGCTCTGGCCATCCAACCGTGGCCAAATGCGGAACAAAAATTTTCTAAAACCCGGCGCTACCATTACCCGATTAACAAGATCGAAACCATTAACCCTAATAACTAGCATGCTAAGAAAAGAGATAGAAATGGTTATACCTAATGATCCAAGTCTTTCGGGTCTTCAACCATCTCCAAGCTCCCAGTGATGCGGATCGACTTTGGTCGCCGGTCTTCATTCATCTCCGATGATCCACCCGAGGAAAACGGCACAAGCTCCAGGTTCGCCAAGCGGACCAACCGACCATCCAAGATATCTAGTAGTGGAGATTGGTGGTGTAGTATAGTCTCACCATAATTTTCTCTCAACCATATGCTCAAGTGAGTAACAATAGATGATGAAGAAGAGGGTGACCAAAACTAATGGCATGAGCAAAGTGGCTAAGTATTTTGTGTGAGCATGAGAGTGTGGAGAGCACCAAGTTAGTCCCAAAAATGAGCTAAGGAAAACCCACACTTAGAAGTGGCCTCCCCCCCTCTCATGCCCACACCCAAAAAAATCATTCCTAATTTGCATTAAACAAATACACCATACCAATCACCACATGTCCAAACGACAAGCTTTGACGAAAACCCATGCCTATGCCATGTCGCCATTTCCACCTCATCTAAAACAAATGATTTTCTAAAGAAAATCAATAACGAGGTGGCATCTTCAAGAAGCCATTCTGTATAAATACGGAATGCTTCCCGGTACATGTATCGAAATACACATACGCGTATTCGTACGAAAATACGAATAGCCAAAGAGAGAAAATAAATAGTGAGCAATAATACTAGAATACATATATATAAATACATATGTAAATTATTAAATCAAAACTTCATTTAACAATCTGGTTTAATCCTAAGCCGCTAGTATTATCAACCGTCCGATTAAAGTCTGTGCAGCCTGTGCACACATTTAATCGGACACCTGTATATACCAACATACATCAACTACACCATATCGCCTGAACCGTGAAAACCCTCTATGTGGGACTCTAAATACTCGTCAATACGCTGGCAGTGGGTTTAACCACAAGCACGTCAGCGGCACTAGCTGTACGTAACGGCTACCCAGGTATTGAGCGAAAGGAAGGCCGACGAGCAAACTCATCCAAACCCCTACTGAGCCTGTCAGTGAAAATATCCGTACAGTCTGGTATGTTCGTCTAACTGTATCGCATATCGAGTCTAAGGGGGTGGATAAAGTCAGACCCCTAATAACGCGATAATTCGTGTCGGTATAAAACCCATCACTACCTGAGAAACTATCGATCCTGGATCGGTAATTCTCACATATCCCATCCGAGTATTTCTAGTGTTGGCCACCCGTGCACTGCGCGACATCAACCCCCAATACCAGGAGGGGCGAATCCCTGACGATCCTCTCCCTGCCTTCATGTGGCTCGGGACTGTACCAAAGTAAAACCTGTTTGCACGACTCCTTTGAGCCGTGGTAGGGTAGTAATCAAAGCACAGTGGTAACTCACACGAGACAAATGACGATCTCAGGTCGACGGACTAACCTGTACACATGTCACCAGGGAACTGCTATCTGACAATAGGTATAATACCAACTAGCATGTTCCCGGCGAGTCCGTCCAGTGTACTCATAACCCAATAAGCACCTGTATACTATCTTACGTGAGTAACTAACACCAATGGATTATGAGACCGGCCACCGCCCCTTGTCAGGGTCTAGATAAGTATATACCAGTCTACACAGGAGTATCGATGCCCAGTCTCGATACTCCCATGACTAGGGACATTTAAGGATGTGCTTATAGACCCCCAGCTCCCACGTATGTGATCGCCATCACAATTCTGGTAGTCAAGCAAGAATCCTATGGGCTCTATCAACATATACATGATGATAAAGACAAACCAGATAGCATACTATCATTTTGAGTAAGTCTATTTTATCGGTATAGGTCCTCCCTCAATTATCATAATCACGTGCCTGCGACTACGATAATTGCCTTGAGGGCACTATAGCCAACAATCTCCCACTTGCACTTAAGGATAATTATTGCGATGTCACATACTCACAGCTCATATGATACCGAACACCCAACTTCTTGTAAGTCCATGTCACGCACCCCACGAACTTGCGGGGAGGCGGAATATATGAAAAACGATTATCAAAGCTTCGTAACACGGACTTGAGCGCATGAATCGTTTCTAAACCGTTACTAGCAAACTACGAAAGGTTTAACTACTCGGATACGAAGTTATACCTCACGATACTTGTCCTTCAGGTCTTCATCGCGGTCCTCCATTCCTCGTAGGCTCCTTGGAACATCGGCACCTCAACGGCCTCGTCGAATAAAAGATGATCCACCCGAGAGCTCCTACGCCAAGCTTTATCTCTAACTTGAGATAACTAGGTTGCTCAAAGTGCTAATCTAAGCTACCTAGGGGATATAGAGTGAGGTTATAGATGTATTAGTCTAGATAACTCTTGATCTCAATACATGAGAGGTTAGGGTTAGGGTTTCAAGAATGAGAGAGCTTGAGGAGAGAGAAGGTGAGAAAGTGAATTACTTTGGATGAATGAAATCATTTTAGTATATATGAAACATATGATATTATTAAGTAAATAATAAATAAAGCATTATCATCATGTTTCATTAATACCCTAAGTGATTCATCATATGAGTCATATAAATCATTAAATAAATCATTAACTCATTGCATGAATCACTACATGACTCACTAATCCAATTAATACAAATGCCACCTTAGCCCCCAAGTCACCATGCTTCTAGAAGCTTCCCGGAAAATTACGAGAACGCCCCTCCAATCCGTGAAAATATGGAAAAACTTTAGATTGTATAAATCCAATAACCTGATACTAGAACCTGGCTTAAACCAAAGCCGGCTAGTAAAAACTGTCCGAACGCCGTACTTGCGTTTAAACACGTATGCGTCCGAACCCTTATCGTAAAACTATACGACCTCTATATCGTTTCGCCTGGAGCAAGGAAACTCTCTGTATGGGACTCTAAAGACTTGACACTACGCTAGCAGTGGGTTTAACCACAAACCGCAAGTGGCACTAGCTGTACGTAATGGTCCCCAGGTAGATGTCGATAAGAAGGCAGATGAGGAAAACCATCCGAACTCCTGCTGAGCCAGATGTGACAATCTTCATACAGTCCGGTCTGTTCGTCTAAGACTATCGCATATCGAGCCTAGGGGGCAGCAAGCCTCAGTCCCCTAATAGCTGTATAAGTCGTGTCGGAGCGTAGCCCATTACACCTTGAGAAACTACTGGAACCTACCAGTAAATCTCGCTTGCCCTGGACAAGGACTTTGCGTAATGACTCTCTGACACAGCGCGATATCAACTCCCAATACTGGGAGAGACGAATCCTGTCTAACCGCCACTGCCTCCAAGTGCTCGGGACTGCACCCAACTGCTACCTGTTTGCACGACTCTTTTGATCCGTACTAGGGTAGCAATCTAAGAACAGTGGGACACACTCGAGGCGAAGTAGCAGTGTCAAGTCTGCGGACTATGCTGTACTCATGTCACCTGGGAACTGTTAACTGACGATGGGTATAATACCAACCAATCAGTTCCCCTGCGAGTCCTGTCCGGTATACCTGTAACCTAACTAGCACCTGTATACTATCTCCAGTACGACGTACTGATGGCTGTGGGACAGTCCATCTCCCCAACTGGGATGAGAAGCGTACACACTTAGTCTACTCCGGAATATCGATGCCCTGTCTCGATAATCCTATGACCAGGGACAAGTATAGGATGTTGCTTCTAGACTACCCAGCCCCCACTAGTGTGACTGCCATCACAACTCTATTAATCAAGCAAAGATCCTATGGGCTCTACTAATATGTATAAGTGATACGTTACAAGAAACATATGCATATATTAAAATAGACACAAACCAAGTAGCATACTACCATTTTTAGCAAGACTGTATATACAACAGTGAATATCCCAAGCTTCCATTAAGTAATATACATACAAGTATGATACAATAATGGCCCCTAGGGCATATACATTAACAATCTCCTACTTGCACTAGGGCCATGAGCTGGCATATCGTAGACCTATCATCTCGAATAGCCTCTCGAACTGCGTCTGAGGAAGGGCCTTTGTGAATGGATCAGCAATGTTATTCTCTGTCTCTACTCTCTTCACCTCGATCTCCCTGATCAGGTGATACCGCCTTATGATGTGTCTGGACTTCTGATGGGACCTGGGTTCCTTCGCTAAAGCTATAGCGCCATTGTTGTCACAGTACAGAGGTATTGGATCAACACTGGTAGGAACCACCTAAAGTTCTGTGAGGAACTTCTTCATCCAGACAGCTTCTTTTGCGGCATCGCAAGCAGCTATGTACTCTGCTTCCATTGTCGCGTCAGCAAAGGTCTCCTGCTTGGAACTCTTCCAACAGACCGCCCCTCCATTGAGGGTAAAGACATAACCTGACATGGATTTGGAGTCATCTTTGTCACTCTGGAAGCCGGAGTCGGCAAAGGCTTCCATCTGGAGGTCTTTTCCGCCATACACCAAGAACATCTTCTTAGTCCTCCTCAGGTATTTGAGAATGTTCTTTACTGCTATCCAGTGCTTCTCCCCTGGGTTTGCTTGATACCGGCTTACAACGCTCAATGCGTATGCTACATCTGGTCTGGTACATAACATCGCATACATTATAGAGCCTACCGCAGAAGCGTAGGGTATAATCGACATGCGATCCCTTTCCAAATCAGTCTTGGGAGACATCTCTTTGGAGAGGGTGATTCCGTGATAAGCCGGTAGATTACTGCGCTTAGAATCATCCATACTGAATCTCTTCACTATGGTGTCTATGTATCTTGACTGCGAAAGTCCCAACATTCTCTTTAATCTATCAGGATAGATCCGGATCCTTAGAATGTAGGTGGCATCACCCAGGTCTTTCATGGAGAATTTATGTGACAAGAATCTTTTGACTGAGTGTAACATAGGAATATCATTTCCTATTAGGAGAATGTCATCTACATACAAGACGAGGAATACTACAGCACTCCCTACAATCTTACTGTATATGCAAGGTTCATCTGGATTTTTGATAAAGTCGAATTCTTTGACAGCAACATCAAAACAGATGTTCCAACTCCGCGATGCCTGCTTTAGTCCATAAATGGACTTAAGCAGCTTGCATACTTTACCGCTGCTCCCACTCTGAATGAATCCCTCTGGCTGATCCATATAGACGCACTCTTCCAAATTACCATTTAGAAAGGCCGTCTTTACGTCCATCTGCCAGATTTCATAATCGTGGAAGGCAGCAATAGCAAGAAGGACCCAAATAGATTTAAGCATAGCCACTGGAGAAAAGGTTTCGTCATAGTCCAAACCAGGTCTTTGACGGAAACCTTTTGCAACAAGTCTAGCCTTATAGGTTTCAACCTGTCTATCTACACCAATCTTCTTTATGAAGATCCATTTGCATCCAACGGGTTTTACCCCATCTGGAGCAATGTCCAAAGTCCATACTTTGTTAATGTACATGGACTCCATTTCGGTCCGCATTGCATCCAGCCATTTTACCGAGTCACCGCTCTGAATGTCTTGCTGGAAGCTTGTAGGCTCATCATAGTCAATAGTGCAATCCTCTATATCCACGTCTATGAGAAAACCGTAGTATCTCTCGGGTGGATGAGATTGCCTATTACTCCTGCGGAGTGGCGTCGGGATGTCCTGTTCTCCTGAACCTTCTGGTTCTTCCAAGGTTTCAGTAATAGCTTGTGGTTTTGGAATTTCTTCCAGTTCTATTGCGTCCCCACTCTTCTGATTTTCTAAAAACACAGTTTCCAAGAAGCAGGCATGAAGAGAAACAAAAACCTTTTGTTCCTCTGCGTAATAGAAATAATATCCCGTGGAGTTCTTTGGATATCCCACAAATTTGCATTTTACTGAGCATGCCTCGAGCTTGTCCGCATGCTGCTTCTTTACAAAAGCCGGACATCCCCATGTCTTAAGATACTTAAGACAAGGTTTCTTCCCACTCTACATCTGATATGGTGTAGTAGGCACAGTCTTGGTTGGAACTCGGTTCAAAAGATATGCAGCTGATTCTAGTGCATATCCCCAGAATGATCGCGGCAACTCAGCGTTATTCATCATAGAACGAACCATATCCAATACGGTTCGGTTCCGTCTCTCCAATACACCGTTATGTTGTGGTGTGTATGGAGGAGTAAGTTGAGAGAGAATTCCATTCTCTTTTAAGTAACCCAGGAACTCGGCACTTAAGTATTCACCACCCCGATCAGATCTCAGTGTTTTGATACTTTCGCCGGTTTGATTTTCCACTTCATTCTTTTATTCTTGGAATTTCTCAAAGGCCTCGGATTTGTGCTTCATTAAGAAGACATATCCATTCCTAAAGAAATCATCCGTAAAAGTAATGAAATAGGAATAACCACCTCGCACATGTGTAGACATTGGACCGCACACGTCACTGTGTATGAGTCCTAAGAGCTCGCTTGCTCTTACTCCGTGTCCAGTAAACGGAGTTTTTATCATCTTTCCTTTGAGACAAGATTCATAAGTAGCATAAGATTGATATTCGAACGGATTCAAATATTCTTTTCTATGTAACTTAGTCAACCTTCTCTTATTGATGTGACCAAGTCTACAATGCCATAAGAAAGCCTGATTTATTTCCGGAGACTTTCTTTTAAGTATGTTCTGGATACTGAAAATCTGAGCTTGATTTAATACGTATATCCCGTTTTTTAATGTACCTGACCCAATCATAACTTTATTTAGGTGGATGTGAACTACATCAATTACGAATGTAAAATCATATCATTCTTTAGAAAGTAAGGATACAGATATGATATTATAAGTCGTACCTGGTACATAAAAACAGTTACGCAGAATCAATATCTGCCCAGTTGTCAGTCCAAGATGATATTCCCCTACGGATTCAGCATTCATGCTCATTCCGTTAGCAACCGTGAGGGTCATGTCACCTATCCTGATAACCCTACGGTTTCTCAGAGTCTGTAAAGAATTATAGATGTGAGTTCCTGACCCGGTATCCAATACCCAGGAAGTAGGGTTAGCTGTCATACAGTTCTCTATTACAAACACACCCGAAGTCGAAGCCACAACATGCTTCGTATCCTGGCTACTGGCTTCACAAGCCTTGCAATCTTTCTGCCTATGCCCAATCCCATAACAATAGGAACGTCCCTCTTTTACTATATCCAGTCCCGAAACTTTTGCCATTCTCTTTCCTTCTACTTCCCTGGTTTCCTTCAGGGTAGAAAGTAGAGACTGTAGAATCAGTTCACTATCTGACCCGTTCTCCAACGTGGTCTTCAGGTCCGTGAGCTTATCAATATAGCTAGTCATTGTAAGGACGTTGTCCCTTACAGATGACCCGTCAGCTAACATCGCTTAAATTAAATCGTTCGAGGTTTTATATCTTGTGATATGAGATTGCTCTCCATATAAATCTTTGTTATGGAGAAAGATGGAAACTAAGTCCATCTTCTCATGCTGCTTCTGGTATACACCATCAACTGAAGCTAACATGAGGCACTTAGCTTTCTCTTTATCCTTTTCCCTTGTCTGACGGATATCCATATCCGCGACAGTGGAAACTGGACCTGGGACGGCGGGATCTTGAGTAGTAATAGGGTGGTCCAGCTTGTCATAGGCAATGGACATCTGGACAGACCTTTGCCCGTCATATAAGTCAGATTCAGTCAATTTGTTATCTAGATGTAACCTATGTGTGGTCACAAGGTCGCTGCAATTTAAGAGAGAGAAGAAAATACTATTAGCATGATGCTCTTGCAAGTTTAGAGTGGTTTAATTTATCTAAACAGGATGGCTCCCACTCTTTCTTGAATCCCTCCTCAAACCATAAAAGAAGAATTAGCCAGGACTATTCTCACCGTACAATTCTTGCTTAACCGTTCAGCCAGGGCAGTGTCGATACTTCGAGGGAGGTTTTCCAACGCTTTAGCGAAGTTCCTTAATTAAATAACCTCTTTTCTCTGGGGCGTAGCCCCGCTGACACCTTTCTAGGCACCTACTTGGTTTATTGCATTGATCGTTAAGTGACGAATCTCCTGATAAGTAGTATATACTCACAGTAGGATCGAGATCCAAAACATCATCGTATGATAATGTTGAAGGAATCCTACCAGCATTCATCAAACTCCAAAATGGTATGCTCTCTCTGCAAATTTCAGTTTCTTTAGAAATTCCCGATATGGATTTTTGCCCCATGCTCTTATGACCTTGACTTTGGCCAACAAATCATAAGTCACATGTCAAGTTCTACCCGTCAATATCCAGGTTAATTTGAACCCATCCGTACATACCCTTGACTTTGGCCAACAAAGCAGTACGACTGTCCCAAACCAACGCATCTATCTATGCTGCATACGAATATTCAATAGCTACCAAACACTGTTCCTTGAATTTGGCCAACAAACACAGCTTGAATACTATTGACTATCCGTATGAAATGACGGAGGGCTATGACTGGTTTTGGCAAAACCGTGAACGTAGTGAACTTGATATAATCAAAGGAACCTGATACTTTTTAAAAGGAGCGGTTAAAGCTCCGCAATTTAAAAAATTCTGATCTTTTAAAATAATCGAGTGGTTTCTTTTAAATTTGTTCAAACGATTAAAATTTGGTTTATTTTCTTTGAATTATAATAATGCGTCCCATCATTAAACCTATCATTACAGAAAACAACGAAAATACCACGTCCTCTTATGCCATCCGCAGTCGCCACGGGGTCCCGTCATCACCCGTTAGGTTACTTAACTAACGACAGAGCGGGGGCTGGGCTAGCGCGGGTGTAAAACATAAGTGACGTCTAATAGCTATCATAAATAAATATTGTACATTCGTCAGACGCAATAATAGGCATTCCATATCACAGATGAACTTTATTGGATATACAAGCAATCCGCATTTGCTTTGAGTCTGCAATAAAGGACGGATTACACAGTTGTGATGAATAGCCATTACCCCACCCTAGACCCCTATGGGTACGGAAAACTACCCGCCAAGTACCCGAAGTGAAGCGGTCTCTCTCAACAAAGTGAGTAGGCCACTAAATACTTCAAAGTACCCGGTAGTTTGTGCACCCCGCCTTGGGTCTATCCTAGGAGCAAAAACAGTAAAAAGAAATAATACAACGGTGGCTACAACCGCAACCTGGATGTGCCCCGCAAAAGAATATTACATCATATTACATTTACATCAAATGAATGAATATTAAACCCATCTCAAAACCCCGGCTTATCATCACAACAGTCCAATACAGTTCATATACACAAACAGTAAACATTACAGAAATGTGCAACCCCCAGCCAACCGACATACTAGCAGTTAGGGGAGGTTTACGAACACATTAAACATTACAGATAATAACCCGATTAGCAAATATCTTAGAACATCGATCGATAACCATATTCCGTGTTTACCCCAAAAGCAAACCAGCAAAGAACCAACCTGGGTAGAAACAGAACATACAGGAAAACAGAAAACCACAAAATAGGAATAACTGAACAAATCCGAGTCAACTCGGCGTTGACTCGGCGGCGGATCCGCGGCACAAGCACTCTATTGCCGCGGATCCGCGGCCGTTTTGCCAAATTACTGGCTCGTATTTTCCCAGTATTCTTAAAAAACCCTGCTGTGAATTTTAAGGTATGTCAAATATTTTTTTAGACACTTTTAAAATTAACAGAAACTGTAAAGGGGTTAGGGTTTTGTTTTCGTGTTTTCCGTCGATCGAACTTCTAATTAGTTGCTAACAAGCTAGTAATATTTTAGTTGGCTCTGATACCACTGTAAGTCCATGTCACGCACCCCACGAACTTGCGGGGAGGCGGAATATATGAAAAACGATTATCAAAGCTTCGTAACACGGACTTGAGCGCATGAATCGTTTCTAAACCGTTACTAGCAAACTACGAAAGGTTTAACTACTCGGATACGAAGTTATACCTCACGATACTTGTCCTTCGGGTCTTCATCACGGTCCTCCATTCCTCGTAGGCTCCTTGGAACATCGGCACCTCAACGGCCTCCTCGAATCAAAGATGATCCACCCGAGAGCTCCTACGCCAAGCTTTATCTCTAACTTGAGATAACTAGGTTGCTCAAAGTGCTAATCTAAGCTACCTAGGGGATATAGAGTGAGGTTATGGATGTATTAGTCTAGCTAACTCTTGATCTCAACACATGAGAGGTTAGGGTTTGGGTTTCAAGAATGAGAGAGCTTGAGGAGAGAGAAGGTGAGAAAGTGAATTACTTTGGATGAATGAAATCATTTTAGTATATATGAAACATATGATATTATTAAGTAAATAATAAATAAAGCATTATCATCATATTTCATTAATACCTTAAGTGATTCATCATATGAGTCATATAAATCATTAAATGAATCATTAACTCATTGCATGAATCACTACATGACTCACTAATCCAATTAATGCAAATGCCACCTTAACCCCCAAGTCACTATGCTTCTAGAAGCTTCCCGGAAAATTACGAGAACATCCCTCCAATCCGTGAAAACACGGAGAAACTTTATACTGTATAAATCCAATAACCTGATACTAGAATCTGGCTTAAACCAAAGCCGGCTAGTAAAAACTGTCCGAACGCCGTACGTCCGTTTAAACACGTATGCGTCCGAACCCTTGTCGTAAAACTATACGACCTCTATATCATTTCGCCTGGAGCAGGGAAACTCTCTGTGTGGGACTCTAAAGACTCGACACTATGCTGGCAGTGGGTTTAACCACAGACCGCAAGCGGCACTAGCTGTACGTAACGGTCCCCAGGTAGATGTCGATAAGAAGGCCGATAAGGAAAACCATCTGAACTCCTACTGAGCCTGATGTGAATCTTCGTACAGGCCGGTCTGTTCGTCTAGGATTATCGCATATCGAGCCTAGGGGCGGCAAGCGTCAGTCCCCTAATAGCTATATAAGTCGTGTCGGAGCGTAGCCCATTACACCTTGAGAAACTACTGGAACCAACCTGTAAATCTCGCTTGCCCTGGCCAGGGACTTTGCGTAATGGCTCTCTAACACAGCGCGATATCAACTCCCAATACCGGGAGAGAAGAATCCTGTCTAACCGCCACTGCCTCCAAGTGCTCGGGACTGCACCCAACTGCTACCTGTTTGCACGACTCCTTTGAGCCGTGGTAGGGTAGCAATCTAAGAACAGTGGGACACACTCGAGGCGAACTAGCAGTGTCAAGTCTGCGGACTATGATGTACTCATGTCACCTGGGAACTGTTAACTGACGATGGGTATAATACCAACCAATCTGTTCCCCTGCGAGTCTTGTCCGGTGTACCCGTAACCTAACGAGCACCTGTATACTATCTCCAGTACAACGTACTGATGGCTGTGGGTCGGTCCATCTCCCCAATTTGGATGAGAAGCATACACACTTAGTCTACTCCGGAATATCGATGCCCTATCTCGATAATCCTACAACCAGGGACAAGTATAGGATGTTGCTTATAGACTACCCAGCCCCCACTAGTGTGACTGCCATCACAACCCTGGTATTCAAGCAAATATCCTATGGGCTCTACTAATATGTATAAGTGATACGTTACAAGAAACATATGCACATATTAAAGTAGACACAAACCAAGTAGCATACTACCATTTTTAGCAAGACTGTATATACAACTGTGAATATCCCAAGTTCCATTAAGTAATATACATACAAGTATGATACAATAATGGCCCCTAGGGCATATACACTAACACTTCTCTACTAAGCAGTTTCATAAACCTTATTTATAAAACTATTGCGTTCGAGAAATAGCCTCAGTGAGTGGATCTGCTCCAGTGTTTCTTTCTGTATCTCTCTATATCTCAACTTCGCGGAGTATGGTATCTGCCGAAATGAGCAATACCAGTCTTAGAATATGTCTGGATATCTGATGGGACCCAGTTCACAAATAAACTCCAAATCCAGCAAATTTCTTAGACTGTATAGTCTACCGAACTTAATCAGTATACTGCGCCATACCTTCCTCAGTATCCATTTGGACCACCTGTCCAAACTACTGCCCCTCGTTCGAGAGAAAACTATAACTCTGATAGTCACTCTGTCATCTAGGTCACCTTGGAAGCCAGGAATGATAATCGTCTCCCAAAGGTGGCTGTCGTTATTATATCCCTAGAACATTTACTTATGTTCTATAGGCTGCTTCCGAACGTTTCTCCAGGATTGTATTAATATATCAACTTATTGCATCTAGTGCAAAAACAACATCTAGTGTGGTACTTGACATCTCATGATTGACTCAATTTCCTAAGAAAGTAATATTCCAATCATGCACACCCCTCTCCCTTTTAGTCTGTAAGACACCTTTAGAGAGGGTGACTCCATCACCTGCAGGTACACCACCATGCCAGGAGTTTTCCATTCTAAATATCTTTAGAATACTGTTTAAGTACCCAGATTGGGAAACTACCCAAATCTAGATCTAAAACCATAGATCTAGTAACCAGAATGTCTGATATTATATCCATATCCTTTGTGGAGAAGCCACTGTGTGAGCTATATTATAACCGATCGTAGTATAGGAATTTTACTTCCTACTCTGTGTATGTCATTCAAATACCAGGACATCACACCCTACTACCTTCTTAACAGATCCATCCTCTATTCTGACTGATAAAGTCAAAAAACTTATGACTGTCACATCAAAAATTAGATGATCTTTCTCCGCTATATCTACTTTAGTCTATAAATAGACATAAGCTACTTGTCCACTATGCTTCCGCTGCTCCCACTGACTACGACAACCCTCTGGCAGAGTCATATACACGTGCACTTCTAAAGCTAGTTTAGAACGACGCTATACTCATCCTCCTTCCGGGTCTCATAGTGTAGAACAGTTGTGTCAAGTCTGGGTAAACAAGAACCTCCCTATCATCCTCTTGAGGATGCCGAAGTACCTCTCGGGCGCCTGAGGTTACCCACCAAATTTTCGGAGTGGCTAATGGAATGTCAATCCTGATTGAATCTTTAGGTCCTATTAAATTTTCCGTAATCGTTTGTGGTTCTGGAATCACTTCCAGTTCTACCATACTCCCACTACTGTTTTCTGAAAAAATCCATTTTACTAAAACTGTGGTGAGTCAAGAACAATATCACTATTGATCTTCTAGATCGTAGAAAGTTAACCCTCGTCAAAGCCCGGGATAACCCACAAACAGCCATTACAGAAACGTGCCCTGAGTTTATCCGGATTCTTGTTTGAAGCATCAGCCGGAGGACTCCCTATACCTTAACATCGTTAAGATATAAATTGATTCTATATATATCTAATATAGAAACAAAGGCACTAATTTAATTGGAACCAGATTCAAATCATGCAGCTGTCTCCAGTGCATGTCAACTAAATGGAGAGAGGACGATGAACATTACTCAACTAAGGAGTGCATCCAATTATGAGTAACCTGAAAAATAAAAAAGTTTCTCAAAACCATTACTATCAACTGAATACCTCATACAAGTATCTACATCTTCGATCACCTTGAAGAATCCCGATACTTGCGACACCTGGTTCTCTACTTTATTCTTGTACCTATAACTTCTCAAACTTGGACCTTATATTTCTACGAAACACTTGTCCAAAACTTGAAAAGTCACAAGTAAACAGAATATAGTACGAGGACCAACCCCTTTGTCCTAATGGACACTGGACAACATACAATACTTTGTATAAGTCCGCTGAGTTGAATAACTCAAATCCTGTGCGTCGTAGGTTGAAAACTGTACCCAGACGATTTCCTCAAATATCACCAATTACAACGAATTCCGATATAATGGGGATGATCACATAATTCCCAATAACTTACTCCCACTCATCATCTGTAAAACCATACAGATGTGAGAATCAAACCTGGTAAATTCATACCCTGGAGCAAGGGTCTAATTGAAGAATCAGTTTTCTATTAACAATACACAGTGAAACTGAAACATGAATAGGCTTTGAAGGGGTATCCCGGTATTCCTAGTAATGCCTCTTCCATTATCAGATTCATCACTGTAACCGTATATTTCCTTGCCATCTCTCCAATTCCCTTTATTTGTCTTTACTCATCACCTTCTGTACACCATCGTTAGGCTAAGTGGTTTTCTTCCTTCCCTACCATTCGGCACCAGCCTATGGTTTGGAAGAAGACTATCCAATAAGCATAATAGGTGTACTCTGCTAATCCTAGGAGTACTCACAACCTGAGAGAAGATAAGGATAAAAGACAACCGAATAAACCTTATTCCTATTTCTCCTGAAGCAGAATCCATCCCCGAACATGAACGAGTTTCTTCAAGTTCGTATATTACCATACGATGGATTTATCCAATGGAAGTGGATGTTCGTAGTGATACGAGGTGTTCTGGAGAAATACAAAGGTGAAGTAGGAGTGGAGATGAAATACGTGGTTCAGTCGTGAATGATCGTAGTCAAAATTTACTTTGCCCTATTTTCTAATCCCTTTATTTTGTCTTTACTTATTACCTTCTGTACACCCAACTTAGGCTAATTGGTTTTATCCTTTCCCTACCTTTCGACACCTGCCTATGGTTTGGAAGAAGACCATCCAATAAACGTAATAGGTGTATCCTCTTCTAATCCTAGGAGTCCTCACAACCTGAGAGAAGGTAAAAAGAAAAGACAACTGAATAATATTATTCAATCTCTCCAGAACCAGAATCCATCCTCGAATCTGGAACAAGTTCCTTCGAGTTCGTATATAACCATATGATGGATTTATCCAATGGAAGTGGATGTTCGTAATACGGGGTGTTCTGGAGAAATGTAAAGGGTAAAAGAAGGAGTGGCAATGATGTATGCAACTCAGACAATCCAAAACCCAGTGTTTTAAGAAAGTTCGGTTAACTTGGTCACTGACTTATAGTCTAGGGTCGGGTCATGGTCGCAGTCAAAGAGAGAGAGAAAGGAAACACTCTGCATGCACTCTAACCTAGATCAGAATGGTTAATCATTTTATCTAATCTGGATGGCTCCTACTGTATCCTCGAATTCTCCTCCAAACCTAAAAGGAGAATTAGTCGGAATCACCCGAGGAGTAATCCTACTCATCAGTGGGAATCGTGATTCAACTATCATCGCATGATGACTTGATGGAAGCCACTCAAGTCACCACACTCCAGAAGGTATGCGAAAGCCTGGCAAGTTTCCTGTATGTTTGAAACTCCCGATATAATTTTTAACCCTAACGACCTATAACCTTGACTCTTGCCAACAAGTTATAGGCCACTAGTCAAGTTCAACCCGTCATTGTCCTGGATTAACTCGAACCCACACACAAAAACCCTTGACCCTTGCCAACAAAGCTGTACAACTGTCCCGATCAATCGTATATCCATACTACAAACAAGTATTATTCAGCTACCGTACACTATGACTTGACGCTTGCCAACAAACATATCATAAATAATAAATAGTACTTATAAGAAATGACGGAAGGATACAGCTGGTTTTTGGAGAAAAACCTTTAACGTAATGAACTTGATCTCGTTGAAGGAATCCAAGTGTTTTTACAAAAGTATAGTGGCGAAAACTTTTGCTAAAGAGGTCATTCCCGGTGAAAGAGATCTCGGCTCTTTCCCCATCGAATGAGGTGCAGGATAGTCTAAACTGAATACCACGATGCAAAGCAAAAGGAAACGACTATAATGAAGTTATTACGTTGACGCAAACTTTTACTCAAGGGGTCACTCCCGATGAAGGGATCTCGGCCCTTGCCTCGTCGAATAAGGTGCAGGATATTCCCAATCGAATACCACTGTGCAAAGCAAAAGAGAATGTCTGTAATGTCAATTTAAAAAACTTGGTTCCAACAACATCAAATTAGGTTTTTTTTCCTTGCATTGATCCAAATCAACGTGGTCCCATCAATTAATCACACCAGAAAAAAACGAAAATATATGATGTACGTATATGCCATCCGCATTCGCCACTAGGTCCTGTCATCATCCGTTAGGTTACTGAACTAGCGACAGAGCGGGGATTGGGCTAGCGCGGGTGAAAAACAAATACAACATCTACTAGTATATATAAATATATATAACAATCGTCTCAGGCATGATAAATGCAACATCACAAAAAAGTAATAAGTATCGCAGAACAATACAGATAATTTAGGATCCGCTGGTTTCCTTTGAGCCACAAGTGAAACCCGACGTTCTCTTGGTCGTGTGGATAGCCAATGCAATGAAAACCTAGACCCCTACGAGCGCGGCAAGTTACCCGCGAAAACCAAAAGAGAGGCAGCACCCTTCAGCAAAGTGAATGGACCACCCAGCACTTCACGGAATCCGGTAACTTGAGCACCCCTCCTTGGCTCAACCTATATCCCCTACGAGTGCGGCGAATAGCCCGACAATTCTAGAGTGAACCCCCCTCCGTCTCAACGCCATGAAATGCGGACCCGTTGCCCTCTAGAACCCGGCTATCCGTACACCCCACCTTAGGGTAATCCTAGTACAGAAAAGAAAATAATATACAAGGGTGACATCGACCTCAGCCCGGTCGTGCCCCAAAAGAATAATATACAAACAGGCAGTGACGACAGTCCACATGTCGGACGCTCGCCCCGCAATATCAAATGTTCAAATATAACCAAACATCACTACCATTGCACGCAAGCTATCCACCACGACAATCCGCAACATCACAGCACAACACAGAACATCAACGTGAATGTCACGTTCGCAAACCCGTCTAAAAGGACTATAGCAATTAGACAAGGTTTACCGATCAAATGACATTCACGGTCACAGATGGAAATGTAAAGTACTGCTAATTTTAAACAATATTAAAACTTATCGACTTCGAAATAACCTTCGAATAGCCCCAAACAATCTGATAAAACCGTATCCAAATTTGGCTAAACAAACAATACCACTGCACAGAGATTCCAGAGACCAAACAACACTCCAAAAACGAAGCCCTGAAGCCCTAAGAAAACCGGCCTCCTCGGATTTTCAGGCCTTGTGCTCGGCTAAAATCCGGCAACAGGGTCTCGTGTTTGGGGTGTGGTCTTGTGGTCATATCAGTAGTCTTCTGCACTTGTTTAAATAATTTTTGAAGACACTTTCAAAATCGACAGAGAAGGAAATGTGCAGGGCAGTGAATCGGGATTTTTTTTTCCGATTTCGATATTTTAACATTGTTTAAACACACTAGATTACGGGTAAATGGGTGGCTCTGAAACCATTGAAGGGTTATGGGAGCGCCCCGGCCATCCAACCGTAGCCAAATGCGAAACAAAATTTTTCTAAAACCCGGTGCCACCATTACCCGATTAACAAGATCGAAACCATTAACCCTAATAACTAGCTTGCTAAGAAAAGAGATAGAAATGGTTATCCCTAATGATCCAAGTCCTTCGGGTCTTCAACCATCTCCAAGCTCCTAGTGATGCGGATCGATTTTGGTCGCCGGTCTTCCTTCATCTCCGATGATCCACCCGAGGGAAACGACACAAGCTCCAGGTTCGCCATGTAGACCAACCGACCATCTAAGATAGCTAGTAGTGGACAGTGGGGATATAGTATAGTCTCACCATAATTTTCTCTCAACCATATGCTTAAGTGAGCAACAATAGAAGATGAAGAAGAAGGTGACAAAAACTAATGGCATGAGCAAAGTGGCTAAGTATTTTATGTGAGCTTGAG
Organism: Agapanthus africanus; assembly: GCA_030015575.1. Lineage (NCBI taxonomy): Eukaryota > Viridiplantae > Streptophyta > Magnoliopsida > Asparagales > Amaryllidaceae > Agapanthus > Agapanthus africanus. The sequence continues at coordinate 191,933,744 of CM057345.1, forward strand.
AGTGTGGAGAGCACCAAGTTAATCCCAAAAATGAGCAAAGGAAAACCCACACTTATAAGTGGCCGCCCCGCCCCCCTCTCATGCCCACACCCAAAAAAATCATTCCCATTTTGCATTAAACAAATACTCCATACCAATCACTAAATGTCCAAAGCCCATGCTTTGAGTAAAACCCATGCCTATGCCATGTCACCATTTCCACCTCATCTAAAACAAATGATTTTCTAAAGAAAATCAATAATGAGGTGGCATCTTCTTGAAGCCATTCCGTATAAATACGGAATGCTTCCCGGTACATGTATCGAAATACACATACGCGTATTCGTAGGAAAATACGAATAGCCAAAGAGAGAAAATAAATAGTGAGCAATAATACTAGAATACATATATATATAAATACATATGTAAATTATTAAATCAAAACATGATTTAACAATCTGGCTTAATCCTAAGCCGCTAGTATTATCAACCGTCCGATTAAAGTCTGTGCGGCCTGTGCACACATTCAATCGGACACATGTATGTATCAACATACATCAACTACACCATATCGCCTGAACCGTGAAAACCCTCTGTGTGGGAATCTAAAGACTCGTCAATATGCTTGCAGTGGGTTTAACCACAAGCACGTCAGCGGCACTAGCTGTACGTAACGGCTACCCAGGTATTGAGCGAAAGGAAGGCCGACGAGCAAACTCATCAAAACCCCTACTGAGCCTGTCAGTGACAATATCCATACGGTCCGGTCTGTTCGTCTAAGAGTATCGCATATCGAGTCTAGAGGGGTGGATAAAGTCAGACCCCTAATAAAGCGATAATTCATGTCGGTATGAAACCCATCACTACCTGAGAAACTATCGATCCTGGATTGGTAATTCTCACATACCCCGCCCGAGGATTTCTAGTGATAGCCACCCGTGCACTGCGCGACATCAACCCCCAATACCGGAAGAGGCGAATCCCTGACGATCCGCTCACTGCCTCCATGTGGCAGGGGCTATACCCAACTAAAACCTGTTTACATGACTCCTTTGAGTCATGGTAGGGTAGTAATCAAAGCACAGTAGGAACTCACACGAGACAAATGACGATCTCAGATCGACAGACTAACCTGTACACATGTCACCAAGGAACTGCTATATGACAATAGGTATAATTCCAACTAGCATGTTCCCGGTGAGTCCGTCTAGTGTACTCATAACCCAATGAGCACCTGTATACTCTCTTAGGTGAATAGCTAACACCAATGGCTTGTGAGACCGGCCACCGTCCCTCGTTAGGGTCTAGATATGTATACACCAGTCTACACTGGAGTATCGATGCCCAGTGTCGATACTCCCACGACTAGGGACATTTAAGGATGTGCTTATAGACCCCCAGATCCCACGTATGTGATCGCCATCATAATGCTGGTAGTCAAGAAAGAATCCTATAGGCTCTATCAACATATACATGATGATAAAGACAAACCAGATATCACATTATCATTTTGAGTAAGACTGTTTTATCTGTATAGGTCATCCCTCAATTATCATAATCATGTGCCTGCGACTACGATAATTGCCTTGAGGGCACTATAGCCAACATCATGACCTTAACTATAGTCAACATATCAAAAGTACTAGTCAAGTTCTTCCCGTCATTTCGTGATTAACTAGAACCACCCATATGACCCTTAACTATAGTCATCATAATCATATGAATGACTTAACTAATCGCATCATATGCGGTGTAGGAAGACATCACTTAGCTACCGTACACTGTGCCTTAACTATAGTAAAAATACGCTGCACGAATACTAAGTACTCTACTTCCTAAAATGACTGTAACGTTTTAGAAATCGTTATACGAATTTTTCCGTTTTAGGGTAACATAGTCGGTATTTTCCGTTTTAAACCGATTGTGATCAAACTTCCGTATAAAGTTGCCGGCACCTAGTTTAGCTAAAATAAAGCTAGTGCACGAACTTTGGGGGTCAATGGGAAGTTTTGGTTCACATAGAATTTTTCCCTAATAAAATATTATTTTAAGTGGTAAATTATGCACGTAAATTGGGAAATTTCTTCTATGAGAATTATTGCTAATAAAATCTCTAAAATGAATTTAGAACCTTCTTTTTTAATATATAGACTTTTTTTTAATGACTAATGGTTTAATTTTAAATAGAAAATAAAGAAATGAAAAGGTGGCAAAAAGGACTTAAGTGCATTTATTAGCATTTAATGCTATTTTAACCTAGAAATTTCAATTCATTACACAAAACCCCCCTCATTTTCCCTCATGGCCGGCCCTAGCCCCTTGATGCCCTTCTCTATGCTTTGCTCCATTTCATCATTTCCAAGCTCTCAAAAGTCATCAAAAAACCACAAATATGCACACAAACTCCAAATTAAATTCATACCAATTAATCCTTAAGCCTAATCTTTCTTGGATCTTCAAGAAAAGCATCATTTTGGAGGGTTAATTTTGGTGATATTGCAGAAATTGAAATCTTGTTTATAAGGTATAAATTCTAACCCTAATCCTAATTTGTTGCTTAATTCTTTAAGCTTGCTTAATTAAGTGTTTAAAATAGCTTTAAAGTTCATGTGCAAATAATTCATGGTAATTAATTATGAAATCAAGTTAGGATTTTGATGTGCTTATATTGTTAAGCAAGATGTGCAGATTTGGAAAAATTAAGTATTTTGTGAAAATGATAATTGTTATTTTTCCTAATCGCCTATTAAACTTAATCGTAAACTAGGTTTTTCTAACTCATTTTTGGGAAAGATTAAAAATATGAAACTGGTTTGGATAGCTTAGTTAAGCTATTATATGATGTTTGAAATTGCTAGAATTGTTAAATTTCTAGGCTTGTGGTAATTGTTAGAAGATGATATAAGCTGCATACTAGCTTTTCGGTAAAATTTGGCGTGGGTTTTAAATGAAATTGGAGTTGACGTAAATATTAATACCTATGATATTTATTGTGTTTGTAAATGTGTATTGGTATTATTGGGTTTTAATGTGACAGTTTTCTTCTATAGCGACCCTATTTAGGGTTTCAGCTACGTTTTCCGATATTTGGATTATTGGTCTTGAGTTTGGATGTTGTATTTGGTCGTTGGATGTTTGTACGTCAACAACAAGGGTAGTTGATTGTTTTTCATGTGTAGGCTATAGGTTCTAACCTATGAGCGCACTGCGTGCCGTATTTTGGATTTCAGAATTTGGTGTTAATAACTTTGCGAATTCGTATTGATTGTTGGTACCTTCACGTGGATTCCGAGACGACGAAGCGCATCGACTACGGCTAAGCGAGGAGTTTAGCAGGTGAGTAGATTTATATCTACCGGGGAAGTCGGGTGGATGGCGTATAGTACCCCCACAAATATTGGATTGAAAGATCATTGTTTGTTATATCATGATAAATGATATGCGATAGACATGATTGTAGGAATTGCAAGATAATATGATAGAAGTGGACACTAGTGAACATATTGGTTTAGGAGAATATGAAATGATAAGTGAATCATGATAGGTATGAATTAAAAGAGAACAAGTGTGATGTTCATTTAATGTGATGCGAGATATTAATGTGATGGACGAGTATACAATGTGATATGATGACTTAGTGTGATATGTCATTATATGGATTCGAGTCGATATGTGATTGTTGATACCTTTGTTGGTCCCCTGATACGAGATTGACATGGATGTGACCTGAGAGATAGGTATATATATTTTTATGGATAATGATTGCATAATGAGTGATATGCCGTACGAGACATAGATTCGTACCCCGATGTTGTATAGATTGATAGAATCCCTATTTGTTAATGCCGCTGTACGTTAGATTACCGTACGCGATGACTTTTACCTGTTGATTTATCCATACCCTTGATTAGAGAATGCCGTACGATGGATTGTACCATACGTAATGTTGTGAGGCTGGATGCCGATTAATAGATTCACCGACTCGGTCTTTTTGATATGTATACCGCATAGCATTTGATTCATTATATGCATTATGCTGCATTCATGTTATTCTCATTGCATTTCTTATACCTGTGCTAGTACACCTACACCATTATCGATGATGCGTATGTTACACATACACAGATTGCCGGCTCACACACTTCTTCATCGATAATTACAATGTCACTTACACAGTAGAATTGCTACATCATGCTATGATATACTGCCATGTTCACATCGCTAAGCTAGGTTGCATGATATACTGACATGTACGCCCGCATACTCTGCTACAGCTACATGTACATCATGCCTGCATATTGACATGTGATATTGAGACATTGTTTATTGTACTTACGAGATGCATCATACATACCTACTTACATATAGATACTTAAACTTTGCTACAATTACATGTACACTTCATATGACGCTACACTTGATTTCGGAGGATTTGGGAACGGCAAGATATATTTTTTTAAAGCTGGATTCATTTAAAAGAGTTGTTTTCCCTTTATATGCTCATATTGATGTTTTATGTTGCATATATCAGTTTTATATGGATTTTATGCATTGAGATATGGATTTCTAGTGATTTATGGATTTGAGAACCGTGGGGGTATTTTCAAGAAACTATGTATTGTTTGAAAACCCGGTTTCTCTTGATATGATATTTTGATTCGTCCACCATGAGATTTCTCGGTTCTGAGATTTGTGATATATACCCGATGCGAGGAGTGTGTGGGCCGTGTGCGGGTACATGGTGGAGCCCGGTACGGTTCCTCTCGGCAAGATGTTCGTGGTACAGACGATGAGCCTCGAAGGTGGGCAAGTACCTACCGGTGATAGTATTTAGACTCGGCGGTTATCTTGGGGATACCGACCGGAGTGATGTACGGACATGACGCCAGGGCCAGTCATGGTGACAGCGCCTGAGTTATAAGGATTTACGTGTCGATGCTAGACACGGGTATTCATGATGTTTCGGGTGTCGGTGATAGACACCCAGGTTTCCATGATTGTGATGTGGCATTGATGGAAACACATTCTTTGATATCCTCATATTACCTGCATATGCTTTTATGATATTTACATGCAGAAGTTGTTGTGTCAGTGGTTGACACGTGGACGAGATCCACTGCATACATGCATTGATTTTATTGTTGGGCGAGATCCACTATATACATGCATTGATTTTATTGTTGGAAAAGATCTACCTGCATACATGCATTGATTCATTGTTGGATGATATAAACTTACTGTTAGGCATTTATTATGTGTTGGCACATATACAGATTTGGTCACCCTAGATATCATATTATTACATTAATGATATAGTTGACCTAGGAATCATTGTTTATTTCGATTTCTACCTGCTGATCTTTTCTACTCACGAGTTGGCAACTCACCCCCGTTGTGCCTCGGTTCTTACAGGTTTTCCGCTCGGATCAGTAGCAGCATTGCTGGCACACAGCTTGCTTTCGGGTGTTTTGCTTTGGTAGGTGGTACATGTTGTATCGTGCCCCTCTTGTACTTGTTATTCATATTGTATCTAGTCACTCCATCAATTCAGAAACTAGTAATTGTATATGTTGCAGACTTAGAAAACTTGTAGCTGCGAGACTTGAGCGATGGGTTTTTATGTTCGCTTTTGGGTTGATGTCTTACTTTACTTTATTTCCTTTTGTGGATCTTTGCCGTTGCGCGTCGTATACTTGTTATTTATACTGGTGGTGTTGTTTCCGCCGTTGTGCGTGTTTTGCTCCCGATTGGGATTCTTTCTATATATTCCTTGTTGTACCCGTTTTCGGGAATAGTTTTTACGAAGGTGGTTCTGCCGAAATTTTTATGAAAACCAAGGAAAAGAGTTAACATAAGTTTTAAGGACCTTTACTTAAAGTTTCTAAATGTTGTAAATGTTTTCTTTACTTACTTCAGTTGTAAGGTTTAGATTTCTTGGTTTCGACTTACTTAGGTTACGTTACGCATGTAGACGTTGCGTAATTTAAGTGCCGGTCACGAGCTACTATTTTGGGTTGTGACAAAGTTGGTATCAGAGCGCTAGGTTTAACCTTAGTTTGAATCTAGGTTTGACTATGTGGGGTCTAGGGCATATGTATTTTGGAACCTAGGCTTGACCTTACGGAACATAGACTTGAACAAGGGGGTGTTAGACCCGAACTTTCGTTTCATAGGATGACCCTAATTGATGGAGTAGGTAGCTTGAGTAGAGTGACGTACCGTACGTATGTTCCGCGGCATATTTACGATACGATACTCCACTTAAGTGACCTTAGGATGTACATATCTTGAGACTGGTGATTCTCCCCGTTCCTTTGATTATACCTCCTTTGAGATACTTGATTTTATTCGCTTCCATGATCATACCCTCGGTGATTTGACTCTTCCTTATGATAATGTATCCATTTTGGGACCTGTTGACTCTTTCATCCCTTTGATCTTTTTCGTCGATACTTGATTAAGGTTCCTGTCACCATGGTTTTAGCCCAGATTGAGCTGCTGCTGGTGATGCGGTCAGTGTGAGCTCGTCGTGGACGAGGACTGACGATCGTGTTTTCTGGTGACATGGGAACGTATCAATGTAGTGTTGTATTGTTCTGACCCCTCGTGGGAGATGAGTGTGCGGTTGTGTATCGGATGATCGGGCCTTTGTTAAAGGCTGCCTGTTGGGAAAGGAATGTTGATGTACAACCTACCTAAGAGATTATGATGTCATCTACCGTACAGACAGATGACCCAGCCATTGCTGAGATTGATGTGATGCCGCTTCCAGAGCTTAAGAGCTGAGATCGCTGGAGCTTTTAGGCAGAGAGGCGACAGGTGGTAGCTAGTCTATCTTGAGTTGAGAGACGAAGGTAATTCGTCTGATTGATGCGCCGACGCAGGCCCAGTTGAGTTGAAGATTGCCAGTGTGGAGTGTCTTACTCAGGTCTAGAGTAGACCAACCCAGAGATGACCGTTGATGTATCGTCTATCCTTGAGGATTGGGGGCATTGTTAAGCATGCGGACAAAGGATGTTCACATGTCGTCTAGGCGGAGTTGAAAGGTTCGAACGAATGTCAGAAAACCCATTTTTCCATGTTTAAAGTATTCGGAAGGACATGCAAGTGCTTCTATAGACCCTCTAGAAGAATGAAACCCTAACTCGACGTGATGACTATGAAACCACTTTTGAACCTTAGGGTTTGCGGCAGTTTAGCGGTGCCATCAGTGGGGCTTAGGATTGCCCTTCTACGGTCGGTCCATAGGTGCTGTGGCTTATACCGAATATTATTAAATCATGCTCAGGTGTTGAGCTCTCGGAAAATTTTGGGACTGTTGATGACTCGATCGAAAAGTTTAACGCCGTCCGGATATCCTGTGATAGGAGATCAGCAACAAGTCGAGCTTCGGATAGAGGACCTCACCAGGTGTGTTGTGAGTTGATCGAGAACGAACGAATATTGAGTATTCCTCCGATTGTTGGGACGGGTTCCCTAGGACATGTTCGGCTAGATATCTTCGATAAAGTGATGAAGATACCGTGTTCGTAGTTCGAGTCCGTGTGAGAGACTCCGGATTGACTGTAGCCAAGAACATTTGCGGTGCGCAGATAGCATGATGCGACGTCAAGTGGACGATAATGAAGACGAGTGGAGCAAGAGGTTCGTGCGAGAGGTTAACGAGCTGTTGTTACTTCCCGTTGAGATTAGAGATCGGATATGTGTACAGAGGCGTTGAGATACGACCAGTTTCTGAGGAAAAGTTGTGCTAAGAACGCAGATGTCGAGAGAACGAGAAAGATTATGTAAGAGTACCAGCCTCCATATAGTTCGGCGTAGGCGAGATCGGAGGAGACCTTGAGCCGGTTCCTTCCATGACACTGATGCAATAAGATTTGCACCGAGGGTCAGATGTGTTACGTGTATTCTGAGGACCCAGAGACAGAGGACGCCACACCGTGGGCAGGGGGCGAGCGGATGTTCTTGCTCTGCAGGTTTGGGCGCACCGACTTTTTCTTCGACATTGTAGGACGTGTACCTCAGTGTCATTTGTTGCGATTTGCGTTGTGATCCGAGTATCACGCTTATATCGCTTGGATTTTGTGTTTCGAGATATTTTGTGCACCATGGCTGCACCTACTGGGTATTTACATTTTGTGCATGGTTGTTGCACTGGATATACGTTTTACACACTGTTGTATGTTTATGATTTCGTCGATTTCATACAGTTGATTTGATATGTGCATGTGGTACGCACTCGATTTGATTTTAGCACTTCGTATAGCTCATATGTGCTCGCAGTGCATTGATACGTGTTTTGTGCACGCAGTTGCACACTTTTATGAATTTTATACACCTTGGTACGCTCATGGTGTTTTCATATGTATTGAGTTATTGATGATATTTCATGCACTAAATGCACAGGATTTGATATTTCGTGCACTGGATGCACATGATGGGTATTTCGTGCATTGGTTGCACCCGATTTATGCCTTTGAGCATTCATTTTACCGGATTTGTGTTTTCGTGCGCGCGTGTATTTGATGTTCATTTTCGTGCATGCTACTGCACTTGATGCTTATTACGGACCTGACGCGCTTGGGTCGGATTTTGCGCATATTAGGCGCTTGATTTAGATTTTTATTCGTGCATATGGGATGCACTTGATTCAGATTGTATTTGTGCATGACGGATGCACTTGAGTTGGATTTTCGCGCATGTTGAGCGCATGATATGAGATGTGATTTGTGCACACCGGATGCACTCGATTGGGATTTTCGTTCGTGCATGACAGTTGCACTGGTTAAGATTTTCGTGCACTATAGATGCACTAGATGTTGTTGTCGTACACACCCGTTGCACTGGACAGATGCTTTTATGCACACCAGTTGCACTTAGTTGCTTTCGTGCATATTGGAACTTGTATTTGGGTTTGAATTCCATGCGCACCAGACGTACGTGATTGTTGGATACGCCTTTTGAGGCTGATTTTGCTTTTGAGTACTTTGTTTTCATGATGAGGCATATACTTTGTAGTACCCTAACAGGACTGATCCGATGACAGTACCTGTGTACTTTTGCATGCATAAAAAGTTTACCAAGAGGTTTCAAAAATGAGCTATAGTCTCGCTATTTCTTACGTGTCTGTGATTGCTACGAATTCTTGATGTGTAGTTCAATGTATCTTTGTGTGGTATTCAGAAAATTTATAAAGAACTTTCACTACCAAAAAATATTTTGACCGCAATCAAACTACGGTGTCAGCTGTAGTTCATGAGTGAGTGCGGATCGTCCATAGGGATTGCACGATTCGTTTGTATTTTGATATGCTTGAATTGAAAAGTTAAGCGCAGATAAAAGAAAACATGATTCAAGAATTATCAATTTCAAGTGTCACTATTCTATTCAAGAATCAAGAATATGATAAACAATCAAGAATCGGGGGTTCGATGATATTTCCAATCAACTGTCAAGAATCTAAATGTGGCTCGTAGGAATCGATCGGATCTATAGACGTGATGTAATCTCAAGATATCGTGTTCTTGTCCTTCGAAAATTTGATACTGGATCGATGATGATCGACGAGAGTTAGGGCTTCATCGTGAAACTAGGGTTTCATCTTTTAACCCTTGTTCTTTCGTCGATATCATTCCTTTTCTAGCCTCTACCAAATTCAAGAAATGATCGTAACTCCCCAATCTCGAGCGATATCAATCAAGAAAGCATCGCAACGAATTGGGTCGTCGGTTCTTGAACTTGTTAGGGTTTACAAAACTCGTAGGACTCAAGAATCGATTAAAGCTATGTTACATCATCATTCTATTGACCATCTCGACTCCTCGACGAGCGGAGTTTTATTCACACATCACCACAAAGAAATTATTCAAGAATTGTAAAGATATCATGATGCGAGAATTTAAAGTAAACAAGATAAAAGAATTTCACCTTTATTTATCTCAACAAATTTGATTACAGACGCTCAAGAACTACAAGAGGAAGAATCTAAATTGTTGATCGGGCGTCGCTTTTTCTCCGTGAGTCGTGGATCGGCTCGGACAGCTTGCTCCGTTGAAGATCGGCTCCGCTCATAAAGGTTGTAGGGCTTCTTGCTTAATGGGGTACTCGGAATCTTGGCTTTTGATTGGAATTAGGGTTAGGGTTTCTCACAAATCCTCTCACTAGATTTGTGTGAAGAAAAGATGAAGAAAGAGATTGACTAAAAACTAAAATGGAGACTCAAAATGAATTATACATTCCAAGATGATTTACAACTGAGCCTAGGGTCTTATTTATAGATCACCCAAACCCTAGGTCTAGGTTTGAAATTGTAGTTCCCTCCAAAAGTTTGTTGAGTCTTCTAGAAGGTAGTTTGTTAGGAGCTAGCTTAGGCTTTAAGCTAGGATTAATTAAGCTTGGAAACCCTAGTTTGCTGATCTGGCAGAAACCCCTGGAGTCTTCTGGTACTTGAGGTATATTTCTGTACTGTAGGGACATAGGGAAGCATTTTGGACTAAAATTGAGTGTCTGATTCCTTGGACCCACCGCGGATCCGCGGCGCAAGCAAGCTCCTGCCGCGGATCCGCGGCGCTTTGTAGGGCTTGGGCTTTGGGCCTTCTTCTGTGGTCTTGAGATGCCATTTTGAGCTTAATCTCATGTGTTGAATTGTATTTGCCCTTTTGTATTGATACTGATCTGAAGTCATTGAATTGGCGTAATATTTGAGCGGTATAAATTTGAGCGAGCTTCTCATTTTCCTGCACAGACTTCGAAACACGGGTTGCAATATATAGAAATAATGCCATGCCATGAAATGCAGTCAATTTCCCTAGAAATGCCGGTTTTAAGGTCTAATACATGTAATCTGGTATTTTGCGACAGTTTTGCTAATATGTGAAATATGAATACCGTACACTTCTAAATGAATGCAAATGATGAGGAAATTGCCGGCTGAAATATGCAATATTTTCGACTAATCAAATTCCCCCAAACTTAATTTCGATCGTCTCGAGCGAACTGTTTTATTAAAAAGAGAAGGAGAAAAAAAAAGAAAGAGAAAAACTAACTAGCACACTTTCGTAGGCAACACGATTGCACTGAGCATATGCAACAAGCCTTTAAACCTCTAGGTGTCCCTAGTAGGAGGAGTGTTGTCTCCTGAGGGTTTTCAGCGGATTGCACCCACAAAATCCAATAATAAAAGGAAGATCATGAATATTACATTTAAAGAAAAGAATCGTAAAAGAAAAGCTTTGAAAATTAGGGTTTCCAACTAAGCTTGTTTTTCGGTTGTCATGAGCCCTATCTTAATGGTCATGAAAAGATGTCAGAAATCACGTCCTCCCTCAATAAAACATCGTCTTATTCTTCATTCCTATTTTTCTTCCAAACATCGATCATATAACCCTGCGTGTGTGTAAAGACATCCCTACACCCGGAGAATTCAATTCAAGATATCATACTCTTGTCCATCAGCCTCAGTACTTTTTAATTAATGAATATTTAGATGAGATTGCTCACACACTTTCATGCGACCGTTAATACTTCTTGAGGTACTAACCGACCGATTACTCATGTGCTTGCTTATTTGGTATATTTTCCTCGTCTTGCACCACCTCAGGCATAGCAGTGACTCCCAGACCAGTTGGCCTTAGGGCACTAGGTGAAAAGGCACCCTCGCTATACATTTTTATTGCCCTCGGTGATAACAAAACCAGTGTCCATTTTTCTCACCACTTTATATATTTTTTTATTCACTTTATTCTTTTATTTCCTTCATACATCGGCTTTAAGACAAGAGCATTTCAAGGTATCCTCTACTATCCCAGGCTTTAAGACGTGTGTAAGTGCGAATAGCAGGGTATCAACGTTCAAAATGTTTGGCTTTCCAGAATAGAAACTATTTTTCAGACTTAGTTTTATCCTCAGATTAGCGACGTCCTTCATCTTACTAACCTTTGGGACAACGGCTCATAACTACTTATTACTAGTTCGTATAAGAAAACTTCTAATTTTCTTAGTTTTTCTTAAATTTTTCTAATCTCATGGATGTAATTGTTCACTATCTAAACTTTCATTATCTTATTTATGTACAAAAAGTGTAAATATTAAAATTATTTTTATACTTGGAAATTTTTAAATTTTTATTGGTTTTGAATTTTTTTTCAATTTTTATATATTTTTAAAGAAATGTTTTGTGCTTATGCAAATGATATGCAAATGATGCAAAAATAAGCACAAACCTCCCCCAAACTTGTTTTTAACAGTGTCCTCACTGTTGCCAATCGCTATATCTACAAAAATCTGTAAGACTGGGGGGATTATTAGTGGGGGCAAAATGTATAAGTGAAGAACTTCCCCCAAACTTACTCTTTTTACTCACCTTCATTCAAAAGATGATGCAGTGATATGCTGGATATGAAGGTGGGACGGAGGAATTTTAATCCAAATAAACTGGCTCTTGTAAGAACAAGAGCTCCTCCGTGGGGTCAGTGGAAAAATACGGCTTTAGTCTATGTCCATTTACTTTGAAAACGGTGCCGTCTTTAACATTTTCTATCTCTACTGCCCCGTGCGGGTATACAGACCGCACAATAAAAGGTCCCTTCCATCGAGATCGGAGCTTACCCGCGTGAAAGTGTAATCGTGAATCATAAAGAAGGACTTGTTGACCAGGTGAAAATGTTTTCCTCAAAATGTTTTTATCGTGAAAAACCTTAGTCCTATTCTTTGTGATTACAGCGTTATCATAAGCTTCATCGCGGAGTTCCCTTAGCTCATTTATTTGCATCTTCCGAAAGTTGCAAGCAAGGTTTAGATCAAAATTTATTTCTTTAATAGCCCACAATGCTTTATGCTCTATCTCGACAGGTAAGTGACATGCTTTTCCAAACACTATCCTATATGGAGACATTCCTAGGTCGGTTTTATATGCAGTTCTGAATGCCCAAAGAGCATCCGTCAGTTTGGTCGACCAGTCTTTTCTATTCTTAGCAACGGTCTTCTCCAGGATAAGTTTGATTTGTCTGTTCGAAATTTCAGCCTGCCCGCTTGTTTGGGGATGATAGGGTGTAGAAAGTCGGTGGTTGATTCCGTATTTTCGCATCAGAGTCTCGAAAGATATGTTGCAGAAATGTGTCCCATTATCGCTAATGATAGTGCGTGGGTGTCCAAATCGCGAAAAGATATTCTCTTTTAAGAACTTAATGACAACTTTTTTGTCATTAGTGCGACGTGGAATGGCTTCTACCCATTTGGAGACATAATCAACCGCCAGCAGAATGTACAAATTCCCAAAGGAGTTGGGAAAAGGACCCATAAAATCAATGCCCCAAACATCGAATATTTCAACAACCAGAATGGGTTGCTGAGGCATTTCATTTCTCTGGGAGATTCTACCCGTATACTGACATTGTGTACAGGTTTTGCAATACTCAAATGCATCCTTGAATAAGGTCAGCCAATAAAATCCACATTGCAAAACCTTTTCCGCTGTCTTTTTAGGACCAAAGTGACCCCCACAGGCCTAATCATGACAAAATGAAAGAACACTTTTGAACTCTTCATTCGGGACACACTGGCGAATGATCTAATCAGGACAATATTTAAACAAATAGGGCTCGTCCCAGTAAAAATGTTTTACTTGGGAAAGAAAACGGTATTTGTCCTGTTTTGACCAATCGCTGGGTATCAGTCCCGTAGCATGATAGTTCACAATATCCCTGAACCAAGGTTCAGTGGATACGTTTAAGAGTTGTTCGTCATGGAATGAATCATTGATCGGCAGGTTCACAGGGGAAGAAATGATGCGTGAAAGGTAGTCGGCTACAACGTTTTCACATCCTTTCTTATCTTTGATAACAAGATCGAATTCTTGTAAAAGAAGGATCCAACGTATTAGTCGACCTTTTGCATCTTTCTTTGCCAAAAGATGTTTTAAAGCGGAATGGTCAGTGTACACAACTATAGGTGAGCCAATCAAGTAAGGCCTGAATTTTTCTAATGCAAATACAACCGCTAAGAGTTCTTTTTCTGTGGTTGTATAATTGATTTGGGCATCATTCAGGGTCTTACTTGCATAGTATATCACGTGTGGCATCTTATCGATGTGCTGTCCTAAGACTGCACCTACTGCAAAATCAGATGCGTCACACATCAGCTCAAAGGGGTAGTCCCAATCGGGAGACGATAAAACGGGGGCTGTGGTGAGTGAGTGTTTAAGTGAGTCGAAAGTTGTCTCGCAGTCCGAGTCAAAGTGGAAGGTCGTATCCTTGGCCAGGAGTAGTGTTAAAGGTCTAGCAATTTTGCTAAAGTCCTTTATGAATCTCCTATAAAAGCCCGCGTGGCCAAGAAAGGATCGAATGTCTTTGACGCTTTTGGGATGAGGGAGGTTTTGAATGACATCTATCTTAGCTCTGTCAACCTCAATGCCTTTCTGTGAAATAACATGTCCAAGTACTATTCCTTCTTGGACCATGAAATGGCATTTTTCCTAGTTCAAAGTCATGTTCTTCTCTTTGCAACGAGTAAGAACAGCGTCAAGATTCGATAGGCAATCAGAAAAAGAGTCTCCAAAAATCGAGAAATCGTCCATAAAGATCTCTAGAAAATTCTCTACCATATCAGAGAATATCCCCATCATACACCGCTGAAAGGTAGCGGGAGCATTGCATAACCCAAAGGGCATGCGACTGTAAGCAAAGGTACCAAAAGGACAAGTAAAAGTGGTTTTATCTTGATCCTTTTTGGCGATGGGGACCTGATTATAGCCTGAGTATCCGTCCATAAAACAATAATACTCTCGTCCCGCTAAGCGTTCCAGCATCTGATCAATGAATGGTAGAGGAAAGTGGTCTTTCCTCGTGGCGGCATTGAGTTTTCTATAATCAATACATACACGCCACCCAGTTTGGGTGCGTGTCTGAATCAACTCATTTGCCTCCTTGGTTATAACAGTGATGCCGGATTTCTTAGGAACGACATGTATAGGACTCACCCACTGGCTATCGGAGATGGGGTATATAATACCATTATCTAGGCATTTGACGATCTCTTTCATCACTGCTTCCTTCATTACGGGATTCAACCGTCTCTGTTGTTCTCGGGTTGGTCTGGCATCATCCATCACATGTATATGATGTTCAACTATCAAGGGACTAATCTCTTTGATGTCCGCTATACTCCAACCAAATGCCTCTTTGTTAGATCTCAATACCGATAAAAGGGCATTCTCTTGCTCTGATGCGAGAGATGCGGATATGATAACCGGTAAAGACTCATTCTCACCTAGATATACATATTTAAGGTGAGAAGGTAAAATTTTGAGATCTAATTCGGGCGGAGAAATGATAGAAGGAGGGATCATTGAATGATTTTTGGATTTACAAAGAAGCTCAGAGCCTGTGAAAGATACAGACTCGGGTGAAGAAAAGTCAGAAGTGCAGGACTCAAGTGTAGAGAAAGTGTCCTTACTAAGATCATGTGTGAAATCAAACAGAGATGTGGTAATGTCATCGAGATCAGTAAAGCAAAGTTCCTCAGCTCTACAACTATCGGGAGCGATCTCATGGACAGAGCACACACTTAAAATATGAGCAGAGGGTTCTGATGGCTGACTTCCAACTTTGTAGATGTTTAGTTCAATGGTCATATTTCCAAATGATAAGTTCATTGAACCATTTCTACAGTTTATAACAGCGTTGGAAGTGGCAAGGAAAGGACGACCCAGAATCACCGGAATTTGGCCCCGGGGGTTTGCTACAGGATGTGTGTCGAGCACAATGAAGTCTACAGGGAAAACAAATTCCCCGACCTTTATCAATACATCCTCTAATTCACCCCTTAGTTTGGTGATAGATCGGTCTGCCATTTGGAGAGTGCAGTGAGCAGGTTTCAGCTCTCCAATCCCTAATTGCTCATAGACAGAATAAGGGAGCAGGTTAACACTTGCGCCAAGGTCTAAAAGAGCACAATTTATGTTTTTACCCCTAATCGAAATCGATATTGTAGGACATCCTGGGTCCTTTCGTTTCTTTGGTAGCTGGGGTATAAAAGCAGTGCTAATATTATTAGACATGAAGACCTTCTTTGGCACTTGGGTCTTCCTCTTCCTAGTGCACAAGTCCTTAAGAATTTTCGCATAAGCGGGGACTTGCTGAATCGCATCTAGGAGAGGGATATTGATGTTAACCTGTTTGAACATTTCCATAATTTTCTCCATATGAGGACTCGTTCTATTAGCCCTTAACCGATTCGGGTAAAGAGCTTTCGCAATAAGCGTAGGGTCCATCACAGGAGAAGGAAGAGGGGGTAGACGCGGTCCCAAAAGAGGTGTGGGGACCGTCTGTGGAGAACTAGAAGGGCTATACTGAGGTGTCGAGCCTAATGGGAAATGGAGAATAGGCTCTCGAGAAGATGGTGTGGTAGAAGAAGAAGGATCAGAAGGAGAAGTGTGTGTGTGTGGAAAGGTCTCAGCCGGGGTGTTGATATGATTTTTAGTATCATCAATACCTTCCCCGACATGATTGTTCAGCACTCTTCCCGATCTCAACGTTGTGATGGCATTTACATTGTAATGCCCAGGATTCTGTAGGGGTTGAGAGGGAAGTTTCCCTTTTTTTCTCGCACTCATTTCGGCTTTAAGTCGTGCGATTTCAGCTTCCATCGTTCTGATACTCTCATCTTGTGACGCTGAGTTTTTCTTTATCTCACCGACGGAAGATCTAACCTCAGCCGAAACCTCTATGAAATTTGACAAAAGTGATTTCATGGTTTGAGTGAATTGAGAGAATTCGTCAGAACAGGACTGCATAGGATTAGACTTTGTAGGAGTGTTGACCTGATTTTGGAAGTTTTGTGACTGATAGGGGTGCTGAGTGAGTTGAAGGGGTTGCTGTTGTGGTGGAGGAAGAGCCCTTTGAAAATTATTCGTGTTTGGAACCGTGTTTTGAGATTAGTTTTGGTTCCAAGCGAAAATCGGGTGATTCCTCCAACCCTGATTGTACATGGAAGAATATGGATCATTTCGAGGTCTTTGAAATGCGGCATTAGAATGCTCGTGACCTTGAAACGCAGAGTTTAATGGACATTCTTCCGTTAAATGAGACGGATCAGAACAGCACCCACAAACAGTTTTGGGGAGCGACACTGGGTTTAGGGAGGCTGCTGCAAATTTGTGTTCCATAGCGTCGAGCTTCTTTTGCATTGCTGCCATTTCAGCTCGAACACCTATGGACACATCTATTTGGTGTACGCCACCCCTATTCAATGGTTGGGTTCTACTCTCCCACTGTAGTGATTTTTCAGCGAACTCTTCTAAATACTTCCAAGCTTCCCCATCATCTTTGGTCATAAAAGTACCTTGACACATGTTTTCAAGGCTCTGTTTAGTGTTTGGATTAATGCCCTCATAAATGATTCGGCAAAGCTCCCATCTCGGGATGCCGTGATGAGGACACTGAACCAATAGATCCTTGAAACGTTCAAAGCATTTAGAAAATGGTTCAGTAGGGAGCTGGGTAAATTGATTCAGTTCACTACGGATTCGAGCTGTCTTTTGTATTGGGTAAAATTTCTTAAGGAATGCAGCGACGAATTCTTCCCAATTCGTGATAGAGTGTGCGGTAGTGTTATATAGCCACTTCTCGGCTATATCGCACAATGTAAATGGAAGAAGTCGTAGACGCATTGCATCCACTGAAAGTTGTGACGTACCCATCATTGCGCATACGTTTTCAAATTTGGTAATGAAAACGTAAGCGTCCTCGGTCTCGAGTCCGTGGAATTTGGGTAAAAGATTGATATACTGGGGCTTAATCTCAAAGTTATCCCCGTTGGCTGGTGGTGTGGATAAGCAGGTCGAAAGAGGACCTCGAATAGGGTAGCACCTCTCCTGGAGAGAGATGCGGGGTGGATTCTGCGCACCAACGGACGGCAGCAGATTAGGGTTAAAGAAGTTCGATAGATTCGGATCCATCGGTGTGGGTGTGGTAGTAGGTAAAGAAAAGGTAAATAGAGAAATATCGACTTCGGAGTCGATAAAGGGTACGCGGACTAAACGGGCACTAGAATCCCGTGTCCAGCCAATCTTGCACTAAAAAGGGTTAGTACAAGTGGCAGTGTTGACTTATAATTAGGGGTAAATGATGTGAATGCGGTGTTTGCTTTGAAAAAGGGACGGATTTTTGAAAAAATGATGCGACAAAACAAATGCAGTACACAAACCCTAGAATCTAGTGGTCACCTAGGTCTGGCTCTAGACCGCTCCTAACTGCCAAAAGACAAGTCGCAGGATAGAATCCTCCACTGCCTCTTTGTCCCCCTGTGGCCAGATAAGTGCCAGGTAAGTGGGAAGGTACTCCACTACGTAAGTAGTGGGCCTAATTAAAAACCACTAGCCTTAGACACACTCGCCTTAGGCACCACAAGAAAACGCGGATAAGCAATGAATTACACATGGCCTTCTCTTGTCCTAATTGAGCGTGACAGTCCTTAGAGTCTTCTCTAGATTTCTTTTAGTTAATGTGGGTCAATGCGGATGCAAGTTTTGTGATTTTCGGGGCCTAGGAAGGGTAATGAAATCCCCACCTAATTTGGATTTGGCCGTGCCCCTTAATTTCCGTATTAGAATGCAAACAACCAAGAAACAAAATCACGCACAAATTTAATTCTGCTTTTGCGGCGCTGCGATTTATTTGCAAAGAATCCTGCACAAACTGTTAGTTGGAGCTAAAAAGAGGAGAGAGGAGAAGGTAAGATAGTACCTGGAGAAATTTTGTATAGAGATCCCCCAAGCCTGCCGTGGTTCCGCCGCAATAGGGGCTTATTGCCGCCCTTCCGCGGTCTTCTGATGAGATCACCCCACCAAAATTTTTCAAGGAGCATCTGTAGACTCCCTCAGCTCTCTGGTATATTCCAAAATTTTTTCCAAATTCCCAGCACGCTCCAGATCTCCTTGCAATAAACCACAACAAATTGTTTAGGGTTTGCACGAATTTTGATCTCAATAATCTCAATGAAATAAATCTTTCAATTCAAACTATAATATGAAACGAATTAGCGTGTAATCCCCGGCAACGGCGCCATTTTGGCTGTTACGAATTCTTGATGTGTAATTCAATGTATCTTTGTGTGGTATTCAGAAAATTTATAAAGAACTTTCACAACCAAAAAATATTTTGACCGCAATCAAACTACGGTGTCAGCTGTAGTTCATGAGTGAGTGTGGATCGTCCACAGGGATTGCACGATTCGTTTGTATTTTGATATGCTTGAATTGAAAAGTTAAGCGCAGATAAAAGAAAACATGATTCAAGAATTATCAATTTCAAGTGTCACTATTCTATTCAAGAATCAAGAATATGATAAACAATCAAGAATTGGGGTTTCGATGATATTTCCAATCAACTGTCAAGAATCTAAATGTGGCTCGTAGGAATCGATCGGATCTATAGACGTGATGTAATCTCAAGATATCGTGTTCTTGTCCTTCGAAGATTTGATACTAGATCGATGATGATCGACGAGAGTTAGGGCTTCATCGTGAAACTAGGGTTTCATCTTTTAACCCTTATTCTTTCGTCGATATCATTCCTTTTCTAGCCTCTACCAAATTCAAGAAACGATCGTAACTCCCCAATCTCGAGCGATATCAATCAAGAAAGCATCGCAACGAATTGGGTCATCGGTTCTTGAACTTTCTAGGGTTTACAAAACTCATAGGACTCAAGAATCGATTAAAGCTATGTTACATCATCATTCTATTGACCGTCTCGACTCCTCGACGAGCGGAGTTTTATTCACACATCACCACACAGAAAGTATTCAAGAATTGTAAAGATATCATGATGCGAGAATTTAAAGTAAACAAGATAAAAGAATTTCACCTTTATTTATCTCAACAAATTTGATTACAGACGCTCAAGAACTACAAGAGGAAGAATCTAAATTGTTGATCGGGCGTCGCTTTTTCTCCGTGAGTCGTGGATCGGCTCGGACCGCTTGCTCCGTTGAAGATCGGCTCCGCTCATAAAGGTTGTAGGGCTTCTTGCTTGATGGGGTACTCGGAATCTTGGCTTTTGATTGGAATTAGGGTTAGGGTTTCACACAAATCCTCTCACTAGATTTGTGTGAAGAAAAGATGAAGAAAGAGATTGACTAAAAACTAAAATGGAGACTCAAAATGAATTATACATTCCAAGATGATTTACAAGTGAGCCTAGGGTCTTATTTATAGATCACCCAAACCCTAGGTCTAGGTTTGAAATTGTAGTCCCCTCCAAAAGTTTGTTGAGTCTTCTAGAAGGTAGTTTATTAGGAGCTAGCTTAGGCTTTAAGCTAGGATTAATTAAGCTTGGAAACCCTAGTTTGCTGATCTGGCAGAAACCCCTGGAGTCTTCTGGAACTTGAGGTATATTTCTGTACTGTAGGGACATAGGGAAGCATTTTGGACCAAAATTGAGTGTCTGATTCCTTGGACCCACCGCGGATCCGCGGCGCAAGCAAGCTCCTGCCGCGGATCCGCAGCGCTTTGTAGGGCTTGGGCTTTGGGCCTTCTTCTGTGGTCTTGAGATGCCATTTTGAGCTTAATCTGATGTGTTGAATTGTATTTGCCCTTTTGTATTGATACCAGATCTGAAGTCATTGAATTGGCGTAATATTTGAGCGGTATAAATTTGAGCGAGCTTCTCATTTTCCTGCACAGACTTCGAAACATGGGTTGCAATATATTGAAATAATGCCATGCCATGAAATGCAGTCAATTTCCCTAGAAATGCCGGTTTTAAGGTCTAATACATGTAATCTGGTATTTTGCGACAGTTTTGCTAATATGTGAAATATGAATACCGTACACTTCTAAATGAATGCAAATGATGAGGAAATTGCCTGCTGAAATATGCAATATTTTCGACTAATCAGTCTACGCGTGACACGAGCGTATACAAAAGAAAACCTTTTGGGATATTTTAAAAAGGGTGGAACGTATATTTTGAGCAAAACATATATGCTAGTATATTATTACTTTAACAATGAGCGTCCGCCACTTGTGCCGTGTATTACGCATTACGCGGCAATTCAGAAAAGATTATGCATATGATTTATTCGGTTTTTGGAGATTTTTTTTTCAAACAGGATGCGTACTATATATGTATTATGGTATTTGATTAGTGCATATGGTATTTCGGTAGTGGATTTAAGATTTGTATCTCCTTTGTGACTCCAATGATATGCGTGCAAGTCAGATGATTTGCGGGACGCTTGACGGATATCGGTTTGAGTTTCGTACTCATTTTTCCGGCGCACAGGGTGCGCTGTGGTTTTCTGTTTCTTCCGTTATTTTGGAGCCCCGTTGATTTAGCTGTTTATTACAATGTTTTAGCATTTCGGGGTTCAAATTTAAATTCAAATTTGGGGACCGAATTTATTTAATTGGGGAAGATTGTAATGTTTTAGAAATCGTTATGCGAATTTTTCCATTTTAGGGTAACATAGTCGGTATTTTCAGTTTTAACCCGATTGTGATCAAACTTTCATATAAACTTGCCGGCACCCACTTTAGCTAAAATAAAGCTAGTGCGCGAACTTTGGGGGTCAATGGGAAGTTTTGGTTCACATAGAATTTTTCCCTAATAAAATATTATTTTAAGTGGTAAATTATACATGTAAATTGGGAAATTTCTTCTATAAGAACTATTGGTAATCAAATCACTAAAATGAGTTTAGAACCTTGTTTTTTAATATATAGATTTTTTGTGATGACTAATGGTTTAATTTTAAAAAGAAAATAAAGAAATGAAAAGGTGGCAAAAAAGGACTTAAGTGCATTTATTAGCATTTAATGCTATTTTAAGCTAGAAATTTCCATTCATTACACAAAACCCCCCTCATTTTCCCTCATGGCTGGCCCTAGCCTCTTGCTACCCTTCTCTTTGCTTTGCTCCATTTCATAATTTCCAAGCTCTCAAAAATCATCAAAAATCCACAAGTATGCACACAGACTCCAAATTAAATTCATACCCATTAATCCTTATGCCTAATCTTGCTTGGATCTTTAAGAAAAGCATCGTTTTGGAGGGTTAATTTTGGCGATATTGCAAAAATTGAGATCTTGTTTATGAGATATAAATCCTAACCCTAATCCTAATTTGTTGCTTAATTTTTAAGCTTGCTTAATTAAGTGTTTAAAATAGCTTTAAAGTTCATGTGTAATTAATTCATGATATTTAATTATGAAATCAAGTTAGGATTTTAATGTTCTTATGTTGTTAAGCAAGATGTGTAGATTTGGAAAAGTTAAGTATTTTGTGAAAATGATAATTGTTATTTTTCCTAATCGCCTATTAAGCTTAATTGCAAATTAGGTTTTTCTAACTCATTTTTAGGAAAGATTAAAAATATGAAAGTGGTTTGGATAGCTTAGTTAAGCTATTATATGATATTTAAAATCGCTAGAATTGTTAAATTTCTAGGCTTGTGCTAAATTGAAAGAAAATGATATAAGCTGCTTACTAGCTTTTCGGTAAAATTTGGCGTGGGTTTTAAATGAAATTGGAGTTGTCGTAAATATTAATACCTACGATATTTATTGTGTTTGTAAATGCGTATTGGTATTATTGGGTTTTAATGTGGCAGTTTTCATCTATAGCGACCCTATTTAGGGTTTCGGCTACGTTTTCCGATATTTGGATTATTGGTTTTGAGTTTGGATGTTCTATTTGGTCTTGGATATTTCTACGTCAACGATAAGGGTAGTTGATTGTTTTGCATGTGTAGGCTATAGGTTCTAACCTATGAGCGCACCGCGTGCCGTATTTTGGATTTCAGAATTTGGTGTTAATAGCTTTGTGAATTCGTACTGATTGAAGGTACCTTCGTGTGGATTCCGAGACGACGAAGCGTATCGACTACGGCTAAGCAAGGAGTTTAGCAGGTGAGTAGATTTATATCTACCGGGAAAGTCGGGTGGATGGCATATAGCACCCCCGCAAATATTGGATCGAAAGATCATTGATTATTATATCCTGATAAATGATATGCGATGGACATGATTGTAGGAATTGCAAGATAAAATGATAGAAGTGGACACTAGTGAACATATTGGTTTAGGAGAATATGGAATGATAAATGAATTATGATAGGTATGAATTAAAAGAGAACAAGTGTGATGTTCATTTAATGCGATGCGAGATATTAATGTGATGGACGAGTATACAATGTGATATGATGACTTAGTGTGATATGTCATTATATGGATTCAAGTCGATATGTGATTGTTGATACCTTTGTAGGTCCCCTGAAACAAGATTGACATGGATGTGACCTGAGAGATAGGTATATATATTTTTATGGATAATGATTGCATAATGAGTGATATGCCGTACGAGACTCAGATTCGTACCCCGATGTTGTATAGGTTGATAGAATCCCTATTTTTTAATGCCGCTGTACGTTAGATTACCGTACGCGATGACTTTTACCTGTTGATTTATCCATACCCTTAATTAGAGGATGCTGTACGATGGACTGTACCGTACGCGATGTTGTGAGGCTGGATGCCGATTGATAGATTCACCGACTCGGTCTTGTTGATATGTATACCCCATAGCATTTGATTCATTATATTCATTATGCTGCATTCATGTTATTCTCATTACATTTCTTATACCTGTGCTAGTACATCTACACCATTATCGATGATGCGTATGTTACACTTACACAGATTGACGGCTCATACACTTCTTCATCGATAATTGCTATGTCACTTACACAGTAGAATTGCTACGTCATGCTATGATATACTGTCATGTTCACATCGCTAAGTTAGGTTGCATGATATACTGATATGTACACCCACATACTCGGCTACAGCTACATGTACATCATGCCTACATATTGATATGTGATATTGAGACATTGCTTAATGTACTTATGAGATGCATCATACATACATGCTTACATGTAGATACTTAAACCTTACTACAATTACATGCACACTTCATATGATGCTGCACATGATTTCGGAGGATTTAGGAAACGCAAGATATATTTTTTTAAAGCTGGATTCATTTAAAAGAGCGGTTTTCCCTTTATATGCTCATATTGATGTTTTATGTTGCATATATCAGTTTTATATGGATTTTACGCAATGAGATATGGATTTCATGTGATTTATGGATTTGAGAACCGTGGGGGTATTTTCAAGAAATTATGTACTGTTTGAAAACCCGGTTTCTCTTGATATGATATTTTGATGCGTCCACAATGAGATTTCTCGGTTCTGAGATTTATGATATATACCAAATGCGAGGAGTGGGTGGGAAGTGTGCGGATACATGGTGGAGCCCGGTACGGTTCCTCTCGGCAAGATGTTCGTGGTACAGACGATGAGCCTGGAAGGTGGGCAAGTACCTACCGGTGATAGTATTTAGACTCGGCGGTTATCGCGGGGATACTGACCGGAGTGATGTACGGACATGACGTTTGGGACAGTCGTTGTGACAGCGGCTGAGTTATGAGGATTTACGTGTCGATGCTAGACACGGGTATTCATGATGTTTCGGGTGTCGGTGATAGACACCCAGGTTTCCATGATTGTGATGTGGCATTGATGGAAACACATTCTTTGATATCCTCATATTTTTCTGCATATGCTTTTATGATATTTACATGCAGGAGTTGTTGTGTCAGTGGTTGACACGTGGACGAGATCCACTGCATACATGCATTGATTTTATTGTTGGACGAGATCCACTGCATACATGCATTGATTTTACTGTTGGACGAGATCCACCAGCATACATGCATTGATTCATTGTTGGATGATATACACTTACTGTTAGGCATTTATTATGTGTTAGCACATATATAGATTTGGTCACCCTAGATATCATAGTATTATCTTTATCATATAGTTGACCTAGAAATCGTTGTTTATTTCGATTTCTACCTGTTGATGTTTTCTACTCACGAGTTGGCAACTCACCCCCGTTGTGCCTTAGTTCTTGCAGGTTGTCCGCTCGGATCAGTAGCGGCATTGCTGGCACACAACTTGCTTTCGGGTGTTTTTCTTTGGTTGGTGGTACATGTTGGATCGTACCCCTCTTGTACTTGTTATTCATATTGTATCTAGTCACTCCATTTATTCAGAAACTAGTGATTGTATATGTTGTAGACTTAGAAGAATTGTAGTTGTGAGACTTGAGCGATGGGTTTTTATGTTCGCTTTTCGGTTGATGTCTTTCTTTACTTTATTTTCTTTTGTGGATTTTCGCCGTTAGGCGTCGTATACTTGTTATTTATACTGGTGGTGGTGTTTCCGTCGTTGGGCTTGTTTTGCTCCCGTTTGGGATGCTTTCTATATATTCCTTGTTGTACCCGTTTTCGGGGCTAGTTTTTACGAAGATGGTGCTGCCGAAATTTTTATGAAAACCAAGGAAAAGAGTTAAAATAAGTTTAAAGGATCTTTACTTAAAGTTTCTAAATGTTGTAAATGTTTTCTTTACTTACTTCAGTTGTAAGGTTTAGATTTCTGAGTTTCGACTTACTTAGGTTACATTACGCCTGTAGACGTTGCGTAATTTAAGTGCCGGTCACGAGCTACTATTTTGGGTTGTGACAATGACGGAGGGTTGAGAATAGTTTTTAAGAAAACCTTTAACGTATCGAACATAATATCGTTGTAGAATCTAATGTTTTAAAAAGGAGTGGCTTAAGCTCCGCCTTTTGAAATCTTGGCTTTTCATAAAAATCCGAGTAGGTTTCAAATTTGATTCTATAACATCTTTTTAGGTTTCTTTTGTTTACATTAATCTTATTAATATAGTCCCATCATTTAAGTCCTAAGTCATTACAGAAAAGAAACGAAAATAGAACGAACGCTTATGCCATCCGTATTCGCCACAATGTCCCGTTATGTACCGTTAGGTTACTTAACTAACGACATAGCGGGGTGGGACTAGCGCGAATGCAAAACATAAGCAACGTTTATTATATATCATATATATAATACATCATTCGTCTCAACATATAAAGTGATCACATCACAAAATATCCACAGCAGAAACATATATATGAAAATACGGGATATACTAGGAGGTCCGTATTTTGTATTTAGCCAATAATAGAAAATAAGAATTCCACGGTCGCGATGAATAGCCATGCCCACACCCCTAGACCCCTACGAGAGCGGCAAGTGACCCTACCAATTCTAGAGTTTACGAGACCCGGTCTCGACTCCTCGAGATGGGCTCCCAGTGAACCCTAGAACCCGGTCACTTGTGCTCCCCTCCTTGGGTCTATCCTAATGCGGAAAAGTAAATAATATACAACAATGGTGACATCATCCTCAACCCGGAATTGCCCCAATAAAAGAAAATTACATACAATTAATTTTACATGAATGAAAAGAAAAACTCTCATCTCCCATAAAACCCCCGGCTATTCATTCGCCACGATCCTGTACATCATATCTTAGCAACACATAATATCACATATCATCGACGTAAGTAAGTATGCGTACCCCAATTGTCGTTGATGTATAGCAACGAAATCGGCGATACAACACATACTACACTTACGGTCGCAGAAAAGAAAGTGAAAAACTACAACAATTGGAATCAACACTGCGTTTAGACATCATAAATCCGGAATATCACATATTCAGGATTTCATGCCTAACAATGCAAATCTTATATTTAGGTCTCAACCATGAAAACACCTTTTCAAAAGAAGCCGGGTAATTCAACCAGATTCCCGATTCTACCGAGACCGAAATATTAGACTTATACGCAACTAATTACTTTTCACAAAACTAATTAGTATAGATTCCAATTATTGTATCACATCACAAATATCTAGACAATGTTAAACGTTTCAATAGAATCAAAAAACACCCTCAAATTACCTCGAGAGCTCAACACTTGAGCAAAAGCTAAAATATCCATAAACGTGTCACAGTGTCTATGGACCAGCCGTAGAAGAGTCAACCCTTGCCTCAACTATGGCACCACAGGACTACGGTAAACCTTAAGGTGTTGGAGATAGTGCCCTCAGAGTCAATTATTGGATCACAGACACGTGATTGCAATGATTGAGGGAGGACTTATTCCGGTAGGACAGTCTTACTCAAGATGATAGTATGCTATCTGGTTTATCTTTATCATCGTGTACTACTTTAGGTGACCTGACAGGTCGCTATAACACGTTGATAGAGACCCAAGATTCACGCTTTACTGCCAGCAGTATGAGGGCGATCATATACGTGGGAGCTGGTAGTCTATAAGCACAACCTTAAATGGTCCCTAGTCGTGGGAGTTTCGAGACAAGGCATCGATACTCCAGAGTAGACTAGTGTATACAGTCGAGACCCCGACGAGGGGCGGTGGCCGGTCTCACAAGCCACTGGTGTCAGTTGGTTTACCTAAGATGTATACAGGTGCTCATTGGGTTATGAGTACACCGGACAGGACTCGCCGGGAACATGCTAGTTGGTCTTATACCTGACGTCAGATAGTAGTTCCCTGGTGACATGTGTACAGGTTAGTTTATCGACCTGAGGATCGTCATTTGTCTCGTGTGAGTTCCCACTATACTTTGATTACTACCCTACCATGCTCAAAGGAGACGTGCAAACAGGTTTAGTTGGGTACAGTCCCGAGCCATATGGAGGCAGTGAGCGGATCTTCAGGGGTTCGTCTCTCCCAGTATTAGGGGTGAGGTCGCGCTGTGTCTAGGAGAGCCCTCACACGAAGTCCTTGGCCAAGACAGGAGATTTACTGGTAGGTATTCCAGTAGTATCTCAGGGTGTTCTGGGCTACACTCCGACACGACTTGTACCACTTTTGGGGGTCTGACTTTTACCAACCCGCTAGGCCCGCCATGCGATGCTCATAGACGAACGGACCGGACTGTACAGATATTGTCACTGACAGGCTCAGTAGGGTGTCAGGATGAGTTCGCTCATCGACGTCCTTTTTGGTCAATAGCTGGTAGCCCGTCACGTATGGCTAATACCTCTGACGTGCTAGTGGTTAAATCCACAGCCATAGTATTGACGAGTCTTTAGAGTCCCCCACATTCAGTTGCTCAAGTTTTCGGGCGAAACGCTGTAAAGGTCGTATGGAGATATGGCAGGGTTCGATCAGATACGTGCGGTATTGCACGGATCAGGATCGGGCGGTTAATACTAGCGGGTTTTGGTTTAAGCCGGATCCTAGTATTGTACAGTGTAGACTTTGTCTCATTGCATTTGTATTTCGGTCGGAATACAAATGCGGGTATGTATATACAGTAGCGGGGTTTTCCTGTAATTTATTACGAGATCAGTTTTTTGGAGTTGCCAGTTTGTTTTCCGTTGCAGCCATATTTCTTTGTATCTTTCATTGGATGAAGATTGGTGGAGGAGGGCTTATTTGCAAGTATGCAAATTTGGTTTGTGGAGGGTGTTATTTGCATATTGGTGTATCATGATAATTCCTCCACCATTTGACTTCATTTGACTTCTTTTTCTTTTCATCATGGTTGTTGATGATTAGGTTGTTGGAGTATTGGTTTGGGAGCAATCATGGTTGTTGATGATTAGTTGATAGAGTATTGGTTTTGGTTGACGATCATTGCTTATCATCATCACCCTTTCTCTCTCTTGCATTATGTTGGAGGCTCCTTTCTTTTTCCATTCCAATTCACTACACGTTATCACCCTCTCTCATTTCTCACTCCCTCCACCATGCCATGTCCGGCCAAGCCAAGGAGGGGCTGCCCATTATTTTGGTGTGGGAATTTTTGCTCTTTTCATGCTACAAAAATTCCCAAGTTCATCCACAAAAAGCTTACATCTCAATCCTCCACCAAAGGCAACTTCAAGTAACCCCAAATGAGACAAACAACACTACACTATTCTACAGCAAACCTTGGGCACGTCGGCTTGCCAACTTCGTGCCCGAGTTGCCTCGGTTCAGAGGTGGGAGCCCGTAAAAGAAGCCGGCGACGTGGTGCCCTTCCGGTGAGGAGGTGGAGACCGGACATTCCGCGGAAGATCGGGACGGTGACGAGAAGACCGGAGGACACGGATCGCTCGGTATATCTCTCTACCCCGTTCTTTAGTTTGCTAGGACTAGTTTAATGGCATGATCCGGGTTTATAGTGCACGGTGGTGCCGGTCTAAAAAGTTAAAGAAAAGCATCGCTTCCGCATTCCGGCATCGGATTGACGGCCGGGGCGCCGCCGTGCACTTACAGTGGTATCAGAGCCTCGTCATTAACCTAGTCTAGCTTGGTCTAATGTGTTTACACTTCCGATCGAACAAATGTTCCAAAACCGCATTTTTCAAAACATCAGTTTTCTGTCGAAATTTTTTTAGCTCGAAATTTTTTTCAGGTCATTGCAGACTGATGTGCAGAGAAAGATAAGACATCTGTGAAAATTTGGTGAACTGGTACAGTAGGATGACCGCGGAACCGCGGCCAAACCCCCCTTCTGGCCGCGGTTCCGCCGCAGTACAGTGCCTTCAGTGCACCATTTTTGCAAAGTGATCTTTTTACAGGGAAATTAGGGTTTTGGAATATTCTTTTTGGGCCTAGAATTTCTTTATGTGCTACAGTAATGCTTGGGGCCCACTTGGTAAAATTTGATCGATCGAAAATTTTAAACACATTAGTTCACAGTATTTACATTATATCTGCGACCGTGAATGTCACTTGATGGGTAAATCCTGTCTAACTGCTATAGCCCGGTTAGACGGATTTGCGAACGTGACATTCACGTTGATGTTCTGTGATTGTGATGTGATGTTGCGGATTGGTCATGGGGGATAGCCTGGATGCAATGTTAGTACAGTTTTTGATTGTATTGTGTACATTTGATATTGCGGGGTGAGCGTCCGACATGTGGACTGCCGTCACTGCCTGTTGTATATTATTCTTTTGGGGCACGATCGGGTCGAGGTCGATGTACCAGTTGTATGTATATTTTACTTTCTGTACTAGGATTACCCCGCGGAGTGGTGCATGGATAGCCGGGTTCTAGAGGGCAACGGGCCCGCATCTCATGGCATTGAGACAGAGGGGGCTTCACTCTAGAATTGGCGGGCTATTCGCTGCACTCGTAGGGGGTACAGGTTGACCCAGGAGGGGTACCCAAGTTACCAGATTCCGTGAAGTGCTGGGTGGTCCATTCACGTTGCTGAAGGGGGCTGCCTCGCTTCAGGTTTTGGCGGGTAACTTGCCACGCTCGTAGGGGTCTAGGATTTCATTGCTCAGGCTATCCACACGACCAGGGGAACGTCGGGTTTCAGTAGCGGCTCTGTGAAACCCGGGGATCCCAGATATCTGTATTGTTCTGTGATACTGTACATTTATGTGATGTTGCATTTTATCACGCCTTGAGCGAAATATTATATATTGATATATATACTAGTAGATGTTGTATATGTTTTGCATGCGTGCTAGTCCAGTTCCCGCTCTGTCGTTAGTTATCTAACCTAACGGGTAATGACGGGACCCAGTGGCGAATGCGGATGGCATATACGTACGTCATTATTTTCGTTCTTTATGGTGTAATCAATTGATGGGACTGCATTGATTTGGATCAATGCAAGTTAAAAACAAACCTATTCTGATGTTGTTGGAACATTTTTCAAAAAGTTGTTATTGCAAGGACGTTCACTTTTGTTTTGCATCGTGGTATTCAGTTGGAATATCCTGCTCCTCAGTCGACGAGGCAAGGGCCGAGATCCCTTCATCGGGAGTGACCCCTTGGACAGAAGTTTGCGTCAGGGTAATAACTTCACTATAGTCGTTTACTTTTGCTTTGCATCTCGGTATTCAGTTGGAATATCCTGCACCTCATTCTACGGGGAAAGAGCCGAGATCCCTTCACCGGGAGTGACCTCTTTAGCAAAGGTTTTCGCCACTATATTTTTATAAAACTATCCAGTTCCTTCAACGATATCAAGTTCATTACGTTAAAGGTTTTCGCCAGAAACCATTCGTAGCCCTCCGTCGTTTCAGATGGGTAGCACGTAGTATTCATGCTATGTTTGTTGACCTTCGTCAAGGCATAGTGTATGGTAGCTGCTTGTTGCCTTTCTGTTGCATAGATAGATGCGTTGGTTTGGGACAGTCGTATAGCCTTGTTGACCTTCGTCAAGGGCTTGTACGGGTGGGTTCAAATTAACCTGGACAATGACGGGTAGAACTTGACATGTGACTTATGATTTGTTGACCTTCGTCAAGGTCATAAGAACATGGGGCAGAAATCACATCGGGAATTTCTAAAGAAACTGAAACTTGCCAGATATGTGCATACCTTCTGGAGTGTGATGACGTGAGCGGATTCCATCACGTTATCATGCGATGATAGTTGGATCCCGATTCCCACTGATGAGTGGAGGGTTCCTGGGCACCCTAATGAGGTCTCACAAGGCATCGATCATGCCAAATTAAAATTTTAACGGTGCCGAGAAACCCGACTACGGATCGTTTGCTAGATGTTTAGGCAAAAAAGCTAACTAGTTAACAATTAACTAATGGGATATCGGAAATACAACCTTTGTAGATCCGGTGCTCCACCTCCACGGCTCCGCAACGAGGTCCTCTCCGCTGTCCAAATCAAATCCGGGCTCTAGAGTCGGCTTCGTCGGAGAAAAAGCGAGCTAGGTCGTCGATGTCCATGCCGAAGATGATCTACGTCGAGGCATCGCTAAATCAAGCTCCACCTTCACCAAGCCCTAAAAAATTGTGAAGGAAACACACTCTACTACTTGGCAAGAGGTAGAGGATGAAGAAATAGGAAGTGGGTAGACTTTAGAATTGGATTTCTCACACTCTTCATCAATCCACCATTGATGAAGTTTGGTTTTCTTCACTTGAAGAATGAAGAAGATGAAGAAGAATATTATGATAAGAATAAGAATAATGAGAAAAGAAATTCATTCTTATCATAATTGAACCATAGTTAGGTGTAGAGAGTCAATCATGGTTATGTGGAATGGTTAACTTAAGCATGAAACAAAAATGGTTACCTTTATTCAAACCTTCATGAAGATTCATGAACAAAACAAAACTAGCATCCATTTTTCCCTTTTTGCTTTTCCCAAAATGAATAAACAAATAAATAAATAAATGAATAATCAAATAGTAAACCCTAACCATTCCATTAACCAAGGTTTAATTCTATACACTTAACTAAGAAGGCATGTATCATCAAACATGATACAAGCAAGTGCACAAAATCATATCGCATATGCAATGCGCACATGCGAGTGAGAAAATCCATTTAAAGTGAAACGATACTAGTTAATGTAAAGTAATACATCATATATATAATTATACATTAAATCATTAAATCAACACTTGATTTAACGACCCGGTCATATCGCATATAACCGACTAGTATACAATGTATCGGCTTATCGAATCAATCCTTGATTCGATAACTAGGTTATATCGCATACAACCATTCGATACATTCATCGCGAGAATGGAATACGGTATCACATGCACACATTATTCTCGGTCCCGCACATATCTCATATGCGCTCCTATTTCGTTTCGCTTGAGCCAGGAAACCTCTGTGTAGGACTCTAAAGACTCGTCAATACGCCGGCAGCAAGTGATGATCATATCAAACACCCACAAGCCGCAAGCGGTCTGCTAAACGTAACGGCCACCCGGGTATTGAGCGATCTGAAGATCGACGAGCAAGCCCGCTCACACTCCAGTGAATCCAACCAGTAACACTACCGTACAGTCCGGTCTGATCGTCTGATATGTCGCATATCTCGCCTAGGGGTGGTAAACGTCAGACCCCAATAGCTCGATAAGTCGTGTCGATATGAGGTCTATAACTGTTTGAGAAACTACAGGTAACACTTACCAGAAAATCTCAACAACCCTGGCCGGGGATTTCCTGTTATAGCCAATCGAACACAGTGCAACATCAACTCCCTATACCGGGAGAGACGAATCCCCTCCTATCGCTCATTGCCTCCATGTGACTCGGGACTGTACCCAAAAACCACCGTTTTGCACGCCCTCTTGGACGTGGTAAGATGGAAATCAAAGCACAGTGGGAACCACACAAGACTCTATGACGATCTTGGGTCAACAGACTACTCTGTACCAGTGTCACCAGAGAACTGCCATCTGACGTGAGGTATAATACCATCTGGGAGTTCTCGGCGAGTCCGTCCAGTGTACCCAGTCTCTACTGAGCACCCGTATATCATCTCTGATGTCAAACACCAATGGATATGGGATCATCCATCGCCCATCTGTATGGGTCGAGAAGGTATACGCTAGTCTACTCTGGTATATCGATGCCCCGTCTCAATACACCCACGACTAGGGACTTTGAAGGATGTACTTATGGACTACCATGTCCCCACTAGTATGATCCGCATCATAGTCCAGGTAGTCAAGTACAGATCCTAAGGGCTTTACCAACATGTAACAGAGAGACAATCAGCATACACGTTAAGGTAAAGGGTAACCTGATAGCATACTATCATGTCGAGCAAGAAAGTCCTTCCTATATATGTCCCAGCACCCACCACAATATACATCCTATGTACAGTAATGGCCTCTAGGGCATACATATAACTAACAATCTCCCACTTGCACTAGGGCCATCTATAGCAGTGGTTGTAGTATCTCATACTCAACCATCCCATAAAAGTCTCTCTCTGGGAACAGGCCTTTGTGAGTGGATCCGCTGTGTTGTCCTCTGAGTCTACTCTCCTAACCTCAATCTCCCTGGAGATCAACCATCTCCATGATCAAGTGATACTGCCTTAGAATATGTCTGGATCACTGATGGGACCGGCGTTCCTCGGCATGAGCCACGACTCCATTGTCTCACAATGGTAGGAACGTAGTTCATCTCATGAACCAATATACACCCAAACAGCCTCTTTGGTAGCATCTTAAGTAGCGATGTATCCTGCCTTTATCGTCTAGTATGCCACGGTATCTAGCTTGGAACTCTTCCAACATACCGTCCCTTTACTGAGGGTAAAGACAATGCCTGTGACTGACATTCAGTCGTCTTTATCACCCTGGAACCATTCCAGTGATTCTTCCCAGGGTCGATTGATACCATCTCACTACAGCTAGTGAGTATCCTAACATCCATTTAGATCTATCTCATAGATTCAAAATCCAGGATTTAGGAGGTATCATTTTGATCCTATATGGAGAATTATGGTGATAAGCGGAGATTGATCGAGCGTAGCATAAGAAACTCCTTTCTTATCAAGAGTATGTCATCCACGTACTCTATGAGGATCGTCACCATACTCCCTACTACCTTTTTGTATATACAAGGTTCATCTACCATTTTGATGATGTCAAACTCTTTGACCGCTTCATCAAAACAGATGTTCCAACTCCGCGATGCCTGCTTTATCCTATAAAGCATCTTGCACACGTTTCCGCTGCTCCCACTGTTTACGAAGCCCTCTGGCTGTGTACTTATAGACACTCTCTTCTAAACATCATTTAGAAAAGCTGTCATGACACCCAACCACCAGATATCGTAGTCATGGTATGTAGCCGTGGCAAGTAGGATCTGGATGGACTTAAGCATAGCTACTTAGAAAAGGTTTCATCATCATCCATACCTGGTCAATGATGTAGATCTTTAACAAGTCTAGCTTTGAAAGTCTCAACTCTTCCATGTACACCAAGTAATCTTCTCAAGATATACTTGCTCCTGATGGGGATTTAACCCTTCAGATATAGCAACCAAAGTCCATACTTTGTTGGTGTATAAGGATTCCATCTCAGATCGCTAAACATCTAGCCATTCTTACAGAGTCTTACCCTCGATGGCCTGCTCGAAGCTAGTTGGGTCATCATCTCATGATGCAATCCTCGCTCCCACTGTCATAGAGGAACCGAAGTATCTCTCAGGTGGGTGAGGAACCCTACTAGATCGGCGGAGAGGCTGAGGTTCGTTGGTAACTATTGAATCATTTGGTTTTACCAAATCATCTGCTGTAGTTTGTATAGCTGAAACCTTTCCAGTTCTACATAACAGACCTTGCCTCGAGCTTATCCGGATTATGCTTTTAGACATAGGCCGGACAACCCCAAATCTTAACTAGCTTAAGACATGGGCTCTTCCCATACCATATCATATATGAGGTGGTAGGCAACTGATTTGATTCGAACCCTATTCAATAGGTATGCAGCTTCTCAAGCGCATAATTCCCAAAAAGGAAATAGGTAACTCAGTAGTACTCATCATAGAGCACACCTTATCACATAGGGTGTGATTGCTCCGCCCTGATATACCATCGTGCTATGGTGTATACAGAGGAGTAATGCTGAGAGAGAATCTTATTCTCCTTTAGAAAAGTCCAGGAATTCCATGCTCAAGTATTCTCCTCCCTGATCTCATCATAGGACATAATACTTATACCCGTATTTTGGTTCTCTACTTCTAAATCATATTCTGTGAATATCTCAAAAGGTTCGGACTTGTGTTTCAACAGAAACATAGGTCAGAATCTCGAAAGATCATCAGAGAATGTAATGAAGTATAAAGAACCAGTCCTGGCATGTGTAGACAGGAGACCTTACATACATCATCATGTATCAGTCCCAAGAGTTCATTAACTCTTTCTCTGTTTTCAGTAAACGGAGCTATGGTCATCTTATCTTTGCGACATGACTGGCGAGTTTCACAAGATGTAAATTCAAACTGATTTAAATATGCATCTATTGTTGGAGATAGTGCCCTCAGAGTCAATTATTAGGTCACAGGTACGTGATTGTAATGATTGATGGAGGACCTATCCCGGTAGGACAGTCTTACTCGAGATGATAGTATGCTATCTGGTTTACCTTTATCATCGTGTACTGTTTTAAGTGACCTGACACGTCGCTATTACACGTTGATAGAGCCCCTAGGATTCTTGTTTGACCACCAGCAGTATGAGGGCGATCATATAAGTGGGAGCTGGGGGTCTATAAGCATATCCTTAAAAGGTCCCTAGTCGTGAGAGTTTCGAGACAGGGCATCGATTCTCCATAGTAGACTAGTGTATACAGTCGAGACCCCGACGAGGGGCGGTGGCCGGTCTCACAAGCCACTGGTGTCAGTTGGATCACCTAAGATGTATACAGTGTAAGTCCATATTGCGACCCCCGGTGCTTACGGGGAGGCGGAAACGGTATAAAAAACGAATTTTTATCGCAAGAGGCAACATGGACTAAACTAGGTCGGGATCGTTGCTAAACTAAACTAGCAAATACGCTAAAGAGAGTTAGCTACTCGGATGAAGGTTATACCTAAACTTGAACTCCTTCTTCTTGAGATCTTGTAGAGGTTGATGGTTCTCTTTTCGTCGCCTTCTTCCGTCGAAGATGGATCCACCTCGAAGGTTCGAGCTTTGGGCTCTTCCTCGATCTTTGAGTGAACTAGGGTTCCCGGCTTGCTAAACCTTGAACCTAGAATGAGTAGAGAGTAACTAGGGTTTGCTTTTCCTTTTTAAAGAGAAGGATTCTCAACACATGAGAAGGTTTCTCTTTGCTAGAGGAAGAAGAAGATGAAATGAGGAGAGAGAGAGGTTATGATAGAATGAGC
This sequence comes from Agapanthus africanus, assembly GCA_030015575.1. Lineage (NCBI taxonomy): Eukaryota > Viridiplantae > Streptophyta > Magnoliopsida > Asparagales > Amaryllidaceae > Agapanthus > Agapanthus africanus. The sequence continues at coordinate 191,970,284 of CM057345.1, forward strand.
TATATTTCTCTTTCTTGCAACCATAATGCAAAAGAAAAGAATTATCTAAATGATAATAATTGAAATAAGAATAGTTGATGGTAATTTTGGAATGACCACTATCATGCTTCTTTAAATGAAGTGTAAGCATGAATCAAGGAGGATCTTTCAAAGCATGATGGTGGTCAATGGTCAACAAGTCAACCATGGTCAACAAGTCAACAAAAAAACAACCATAACATAATTCTCATTTAATTACTATTAGATAATATATAAATCCATTAGGGTTTGGAAAATGAAGACTGTTAACTGTGCATACGCACCCGTTCCGAAACCCTAATGAAAAACCTCATCCTCCGCCTCAAGCAACTGTGCATACACACCTGTATTCTCGTTCCGAGGAACAAGAATACCAAGAGATAAAAGCAACCCCAAAACATATACCGGTATCTGGCTCAAACCAGAGCCTGCCAGTATAATCCGTCCGGACTCCAAACGTGCACAAGTGCGCGGATGAGAACGAACCCTGTCGCAAAACCATGCGACCTCTACTCTGTTTTGCCCAGAGGCGAATACCCTCTGTGTGGGACTCTAAAGACTCGACACTACGCTGGCAGTGGGTTTAACCACAGACCGCAAGCGGCACTAGCTATGCGTAACGGTCCCCAGGTAGATGCCGACAAGAAGGCTGACGAGGTGAAACCCCATCTGAACTCCTACTGAGTCTGAATGTGACATTCTCCGTACAGTCCGGTCTGTTCGTCTGATACATCGCATGTCGGGCCTAGGGGGCGGTAAAACGTCAGTCCCCCAATAGCGGTACAAGTCGTGTCGGAGTGAAGCCCAAAACACCCTGAGATAACACTGGAACCTACCAGTATATCTCGCTTGCCCTGGCCAGGGACTACTCGTGTAATGGCTCTCCTAGACACAGCGCGATGTCAACCCCCAATACCGGGAGAGACGAATCCTGTCTAACCGTCACTGCCTCCAAGTGTTTCGGGACTGCACCCAACCACCACCTGTTTGCACGACTCCTTTGAGCCGTGGTAGGGTAGTGATCAAAGTGCAGTGGGAACACACTCGAGGCGAAGTGCCAGTGTCAAGTCAGCGGACTAAGCTGTACTCATGTCACCTGGGAACTGATAACTGACGATAGGTATAATACCAACCTGTCAGTTCCCGACGAGTCCTGTCCAGTGTACTCGTAACCCAACGAGCACCCGTATACTATCTCCAGTACGACGTACTGATGGCTGTGGGACAGACCATCTCCCATACTGGGATGAGAAGCGCATACGCTAGTCTACTCCGGAGTATCGATGCCCTGTCTCGATAGTCCTACGACTAGGGACCTGTATAAGGATGTGCCTATAGATTACCCAGCCCCCACTAGTGTGACTGCCATCACAACGCTGGTAATCAAGCAAAGATCCTAAGGGCTCTACTAATGCGTATAAGTGATATACTGAAATAAACACAAGTACACATTAAAGTAGAAACAAACCAAGTAGCATACTACTATATTGAGCAAGATTGTTTATACAAGGTGAATATCCCAAGCTTCCATCAAGTAATATACAAACTAGTATGATACAGTAATGGCCTCTAGGGCATATACACTAACAATCTCCCACTTGCACTAAGGCCATGAACTGGCGTATCGAAGACCTATCATCTCGATCAGCCGCTCGAACTGAGTCTGGGGCAAGGCCTTGGTGAATGGATCTGCAGTGTTGTCTTCTGAAGCGACTCTCCGAACCTCGATCTCCTGGCGATCCACGATCTCCCTGATCAGGTGATACCGCCTCAAGATGTGCCTGGATTTCTGATGGGACCTTGGTTCCTTCGCTAAAGCTATAGCCCCGTTGTTGTCGCAATACAGAGGTATTGGATCAACAATGGATGGAACCACCTGAAGTTCTTTTAAGAACTTCCTTATCCAGACAGCTTCTTTTGCGGCATCAGATGCAGCGATGTATTCTGCTTCCATAGTCGAGTCTGCAACGGTTTCCTGTTTGGAACTCTTCCAACACACCGCCCCTCCATTGAGGGTAAAGACAAAACCCGACATGGACTTGGAATCATCCTTGTCACTCTGGAAGCTGGAGTCAGCAAAGGCCTCAATCTGGAGGTCTTTTCCGCCATACACCAAGAACATCTCCTTAGTCCTCCTCAGGTACTTGAGAATGTTCTTTACCGCTATCCAATGTTTCTCCCCAGGGTTTGACTGATACCGGCTTACTACACTCAGTGCATAAGCTACATCCGGTCTGGTACACAACATCGCATACATTATAGAGCCTACCGCAGAAGCGTAGGGTATAATAGACATGCGATCCCTCTCCAAATCAGTCTTGGGAGACATCTCTTTAGAGAGGGTGATCCCGTGACAAGCCGGTAGGTTACCGCGCTTGGAATCTTCCATGCTGAATCTTTTCAGTACGGTGTCGATGTACCTGGACTTGTGAAAGTCCTAATATCCTCTTGGATCTATCACGATGGATCCGGATCCCCAGGATGTAAGAGGCATCACCCAGGTCTTTCATGGAGAACCTTTGTGACAAGAAACCCTTGACAGATTGTAGCATAGGAATGTCATTTCCTATTAAGAGAATGTCATCCACGTATAAAACAAGGAATACTACAGTTCTCGCTACAAATCTACTATAGATGCATGGTTCATCTGGATTTTTGATAAAGTCAAATTCCTTGACCGTCTCATCAAAACAGATGTTCCAACTCCGCGATGCCTGCTTTAGTCCATAGATGGACTTAAGCAACTTGCACACCTTTCCGCTGCTCCCACTCTGAATGAAACCCTCTGGCTGATCCATATAGACACACTCCTCTAAATTTCCATTTAGAAAAGCGGTTTTTACGTCCATCTGCCAAATTTCATAATCGTGGAAGGCAGCAATGGCAAGAAGGATCCGAATGGATTTCAGCATAGCCACTGGAGAAAAGGTTTCGTCATAGTCCAAGCCAGGTCTTTGACGGAAACCCTTTGCTACAAGTCTAGCTTTATAGGTCTCAACCTGTCCATCTACACCAATCTTCCTTTTGAAGATCCACTTGCATCCTACGGGTTTTACCCCGTCTGGAGCAATGCCCAACGTCCATACTTTGTTGGTGTACATGGACTCCATTTCGGTCCGCATTGCATCCAGCCATTTTACCGAGTCAACGCTCTGAACGGCCTGCTGGAAGCTAGTAGGCTCATCATAGTCTATGATGCAATCCTCTCTATCCCCGTCTATGAGAAAACCGTAGTATCTCTCGGGCGGATGAGACTGCCTACTACTCCTGCGGAGCGGCGTAGGAATGTCCTGTTCATTTGAACCCTCTGGTTCCACTAAGCTTTCAGTAATAGTCTGTGGTTCTGGAATTTCTTCCAGTTCTACTGCGCTCCCACTTAATTCTTTTTCTAAGAACTGATGTTCTAGAAAGTGGGCATGACGAGAAACAAGAACTTTTTGTTCCTCTTCGTAGTAGAAGAGATATCCCTTGGAATTCTTTGGATATCCCACAAACTTACACAGTACTGAGCGTGCCTCGAGCTTGTCCGCATGCTGCTTTTTAACAAAAGCTGGACTTCCCCAAGTCTTAATGTGACTGAGATGGGGTCTCTTCCCACACCACATCTCATATGGTGTAGTAGGCACAGTCTTAGTAGGAACTCGGTTCAAAAGGTACGCAGCTGATTCTAGTGCATACCCCCAGAATGATCGCGGTAACTCAGCGTTACTCATCATGGACCGTACCATATCCAATAGGGTTCGGTTCCGTCTCTCCGATACACCGTTATGTTGCGGGGTGTATGGAGGAGTAAGCTGAGAGAGAATCCCATTCTCTTTTAAGTAATTCAGGAACTCGGCACTTAAGTATTCTCCACCTCGATCCGATCTTAGAATCTTGATACTTTTGCCGGTTTGTTTTTCTACTTCATTCTTAAATTCCTGGAATTTTTCAAAAGCTTCGGACTTATGTTTCATTAAGAAGACATAACCGTATCTTGAAAAATCATCCGTAAAAGTAATGAAGTAAGAATAACCGCTTCGCGCATGTGTAGACATTGGACCGCACACGTCGCTGTGTACGAGTCCCAAGAGCTCGCTCGCTCTTACTCCGTGTCCAGTGAACGGAGTCTTTGTCATCTTTCCTTTGAGACAGGATTGACAAGTGGCATACGATTGATATTCGAACGGATCCAAATATCTTTCTGTATGTAACTTAGTCAACCTTCTCTCATTGATGTGACCCAGTCTACAATGCCATAAGAAAGTCTGATTGATATCTGGAGACTTTCTTTTGTGTGTATTCTGGACATTGAAAATCTGTGGTTGGTTTAATACGTATATACCATTGCTCAATGTACCTGACCCAATCAGAACTTGATTAAGGTGAATGTTAACAACATTACTTACAAATGCAAATTCATAACCTTCTTTAGAAACCAAAGATACAGAAATGATATTACAAGTTGCGTTGGGTACAAAAAAGCAATTAAGCAAAACCAAAACATGCCCATCTGACATTCCCAGGTGATAGTCCCCCACGGCTTTAGCATCCATGCTAGCTCCGTTCGCAACTCTGAGGGTCATGTCACCTGCCTTCAAAACCCTACGGTTTCTCAACGCCTGCAAAGAATTACAGATATGAGATCCTGATCCGGTATCCAATACCCAGGAAGTAGAGTTTATAGAAAGACAGTTTTCAATAACATACACACCTGAAGCTGAAGCCGCAACCTGCTTCAGTTCCTGTGTCCTGGCTTTCCAAGCCCTGCAATCTTTCTTCCAGTGTCCACTCTTGTGACAATAGAAGCACTCTTCCTTTCCAATAAGCTTCCCCGCAATCTTTGTTGCCTTTTCCTTTCCCTTCGTACCCACTTTACTAACACCGCCTCTTGGTTTGGCGGGGGCTTTCTTCCTCTTTCCCTTGGCTTTCGCCTTGGACCTAGAGGAAGAAGATCCTCCTACAAACAAAGCGGGTGTTTCCCTACCCTTCTGTAGGGTGCCCTCTGCGCTCCTCAGCAGGTTGAGGAGTTCTGAAAGTTCAACTTCCTTTTCTTGCAAGTTGAAATTCAGTATGAACTGGGCGTAATTGGATGGAAGGGACTGGAGAATTATATCCGTATAGAGTTCACTGTCCAACGTGGTCCCAAGTTCCGCGAGCTCCTCAGTGTAGCCAATCATCTTAAGCACGTGGTCCGCTACCGATGATCCGACGGCCAACTTTGTCGAAAATAACTTCTTCGATACTTCGTATCTTGCGATACGAGACTGCTCTCCATACAGTTCTTTTGTATGAAGAAATATGGATTCCAAATCCATATTCTCGTGCCTCCTCTGATGGTCGTTGTCCATCGAGGCAAGTACGAGGCATCTGGCCTTCGCGCTGTCAATCTCCCAAGTGTTACGGATTTCCTTATCCGCGACGCTGGAGGTGGGACCTGGGACGGGGGGAGCTTTGGTGGTAAGAAGATACCCCAGCTTGTCGTAAGAGATTGCCAATTTGACATTCCTGAGCCAATCTTTGTAGTTTGGCCCTGTCAATATGTTTTTATCTAGAAGTAACTTAAGTCCAGTCATTTCGATTTGGTCGCTGTAGGGGGAGAGAAGAAACACTTAGCACGATGCTCTTGCAAGTTTAGAATGGTTTTTAATTTGTCTAAACAGGATGGCTCCCACTGTCTCTCGAATCCCTCCTCAAACCACAAAGGAAGAATTAGCCGGGATCAATCCCACCGTACAATACTTGCTTAACCGTTCAGCCAGGCCAGTGTCGGTACTTCGAGGGAGGTTTTCCAACGCTTTCGCGAAGTTCCTTAATTTAAGAACCTCTTTTCCCTTGGGGCGTAGCCCCGCTAACACCTTTCTAGGCACCTACTAGGTTTATAGCATTGATCGTTTAGTGAGAAATTTCCCGAGGAGTAGCATATACTCACAGTAGGATCGGGATCCAAATATCATCGCGTGACGAAAATGAAGGAATCCTACCATAATCATCACACTCCAAATGGTATGCAAATCTAGCAAGTTTCAGTACTTATGAAACTCCCGATGTGGATTTTTGCCCCATGCTCTTATGACCTTGACTTTGGCCAAAATATCATAAGTCACATGTCAAGTTCTACCCGTCACTTTCCAGGTTAATTTGGATCCATCCGTACATACCCTTGACTTTGGCCAAAATGGCAGCACGACTGTCCCAAACCAACGCATCTATCTATGCTACACATGAACACCCAATAGCTACCAATCACTGTGCCTTGACTTTGGCCAAAATACACAGCTTGAATACTATTGCCTATTCATGCGAAACGACGGAGGGCTACGAATGGTTTTGGTAAAACCGTGAACGTAGTGAACTTGATATAATCGATGGAACGAGATAGCTTTTAGAAGGAGTGGCTCAAGCTCCGCATTTAAAAGTTAGTTTTTGAAAAGAACCGAGTGGTTTTTCGAAAGTGTTCCAACGACTTTAGCTTGGTTTATTATCTTGCATTAGTTCTTTTAATGCGTGATATTCTTGCATTAGTTCTTTTAATGCGTCCCATCATTTAATCCTACCATTGCAGAAAACAACCAAAATATGACGTACGCTTATGCCATTCGCATTCGCCACGGGGTCCCGTCATCACTCGTTAGGTTACTTAACTAACGACAGAGCGGGGGCTGGGCTAGCGCGGCTGTAAAACATAAGCAACGCCTAAATAGAAAGCAATGATAGACATTACAGATCACAGATGAATACATTGGATATACTAGCAATCCGCAATCCTTTCGAGCCTGCAACGAAAAGCGGATTACACGGTCGCGGTGAATAGCAAATACCCCACCCAAGACCCCTACGGGTGCGGCAAACTACCCGCCAAGAACCCGGTAGTTTGTGCACCCCTCCATGGGTCTATCCTAGGAGCAAAAACAGTAAAAAGAATTATACAATGACGGCTACAACCCCGACCCGGTTGTGCGGCCAAACAAATAAAATTATTACATCAATTTACATTTACAATGAATGAAAGAAAAACAAAAGCTCATCTCACATCCACCCCGGCTATTCACCCGCGACAGTCCAACACATTCATATACACATTCCAATATCAAACACAGATCATGTATAACCCCGACTAATCGGCTTATAGCGATTAGCCGATGTTCAATACATGCAAGCATCACAGATATAACCAACATAGCCAAAGTGCAGTGAAGTTCGGAAAAAATACGGAATTATAGGACCCCAAAAGTGAATTTCTGTTCTGGAAAATCTGGGCACATATAATATATCTGAAAAATCCCAAAACCAACACAGAAGAACACTGCACAAAAAACGATGCAGAGAGGACACCAAACAGCGGCGGTTCCGCGGCCTGATGAACAGGTGAGGCCGCGGAAGGGCGGCGCTTTGAAGGAATCATGCTATCGTTTTTGGTGGGTGTTCTTAGAAAACCCTGAGACGATTTTTAGAGTATAAAGTTTTTCATTTAGAGCAGAAAAAATTTCAACAGAAAGTTAGGGTTTTGGTTTTTCCGGTTTTGTGATTTTTCGGTTTCGAACTTCCATACACTTCGCTACCAAGCTAGTTTAAGTTTAGTTAGTCTCTGATACCACTGTAAGTCCATATTGCGACCCCCGGTGCTTTCGGGGAGGCGGAAACGGTATAAAAAACGAATTTTTATCGCAAGAGGCAACATGGACTAAACTAGGTCGGGATCGTTGCTAAACTAAACTAGCAAATACGCTAAAGAGAGTTATCTACTCGGATGAAGGTTATACCTAAACTTGAACTCCTTCTTCTTGAGATCTTGTAGAGGTTGATGGTTCTCTTTTCGTCGCCTTCTTCCGTCGAAGATGGATCCACCTCGAAGGTTCGAGCTTTGGGCTCTTCCTCGATCTTTGAGTGAACTAGGGTTCCCGGCTTGCTAAACCTTGAACCTAGAATGAGTAGAGAGTAACTAGGGTTTGCTTTTCCTTTTTAAAGAGAAGGATTCTCAACACATGAGAAGGTTTCTCTTTGCTAGAGGAAGAAGAAGATGAAATGAGGAGAGAGAGAGGTTATGATAGAATGAGCTATATTTCTCTTTCTTGCAACCATAATGCAAAAGAAAAGAATTATCTAAATGATAATAATTGAAATAAGAATAGTTGATGGTAATTTTGGAATGACCACTATCATGCTTCTTTAAATGAAGTGTAAGCATGAATCAAGGAGGATCTTTCAAAGCATGATGGTGGTCAATGGTCAACAAGTCAACCATGGTCAACAAGTCAACAAAAAAACAACCATAACATAATTCTCATTTAATTATTATTAGATAATATATAAATCCATTAGGGTTTGGAAAATGAAGACTGTTAACTGTGCATACGCACCCGTTCCGAAACCCTAATGAAAAACCTCATCCTCCGCCTCAAGCAACTGTGCATACACACTTGTATTCTCGTTCCGAGGAACAAGAATACCAAGAGATAAAAGCAACCCCAAAACATATACCGGTATCTGGCTCAAACCAGAGCCTGCCAGTATAATCCGTCCGGACTCCAAACGTGCACAAGTGCGCGGATGAGAACGAACCCTGTCGCAAAACCATGCGACCTCTACTCTGTTTTGCCCAGAAGCGAATACCCTCTGTATGGGACTTTAAAGACTCGACACTACGCTGGCAGTGGGTTTAACCACAGACCGCAAGCGGCACTAGCTGTGCGTAACGGTCCCCAGGTAGATGCCGACAAGAAGGCTGACGAGGTGAAACCCCATCTGAACTCCTACTGAGTCTGAATGTGACATTCTCCGTACAGTCCGGTCTGTTCGTCTGATACATCGCATGTCGGGCCTAGGGGGCGGTAAAACGTCAGTCCCCCAATAGCGGTACAAGTCGTGTCGGAGTGAAGCCCAAAACACCCTGAGATAACACTGGAACCTACCAGTATATCTCGCTTGCCCTGGCCAGGGACTACTCGTGTAATGGCTCTCCTAGACACAGCGCGATGTCAACCCCCAATACCGGGAGAGACGAATCCTGTCTAACCGTCACTGCCTCCAAGTGTTTCGGGACTGCACCCAACCACCACCTGTTTGCACGACTCCTTTGAGCCGTGGTAGGGTAGTGATCAAAGTGCAGTGGGAACACACTCGAGGCGAAGTGCCAGTGTCAAGTCAGCGGACTAAGCTGTACTCATGTCACCTGGGAACTGATAACTGACGATAGGTATAATACCAACCTGTCAGTTCCCGACGAGTCCTGTCCAGTGTACTCGTAACCCAACGAGCACCCGTATACTATCTCCAGTACGACGTACTGATGGCTGTGGGACAGACCATCTCCCATACTGGGATGAGAAGCGCATACGCTAGTCTACTCCGGAGTATCGATGCCCTGTCTCGATAGTCCTACGACTAGGGACCTGTATAAGGATGTGCCTATAGATTACCTAGCCCCCACTAGTGTGACTGCCATCACAACGCTGGTAATCAAGCAAAGATCCTAAGGGCTCCACTAATGCGTATAAGTGATATACTGAAATAAACACAAGTACACATTAAAGTAGAAACAAACCAAGTAGCATACTACTATATTGAGCAAGATTGTTTATACAAGGTGAATATCCCAAGCTTCCATCAAGTAATATACAAACTAGTATGATACAGTAATGGCCTCTAGGGCATATACACTAACATACAGGTGCTCATTGGGTTATGAGTACACCGGACAGGACTCGCCGGGAACATGCTAGTTGGTCATATACCAGACGTTAGATAGCAGTTCCCTGGTGACATGTGTGCAGGTTAGTTCATCGACCTGGGGATCGTCATTTGTCTCGTGTGAGTTTCCACTGTACTTTGATTACTACCCTACCACGGCTCAAAGGAGTCGTGCAAACAGGTTTTAGTTGGGTACAGTCCCGAGCCATATGGAGGCAGTGAGCGTATCTTCAGGGGTTCGTCTCTCCCGGTATTAGGGGTGAGGTCGTGCTGTGTCTAGGAGAGCCATTACACGAAGCCCTCGGCCGAGGCAAGGAGATTTACTGGTAGGTATTCCAGTAGTATCTCAGGGTGTTCTGGGCTACACTCCGACACGACTTGTACCGCTTTTGGGGGTCTGACTTTTACCAACCCCCTAGGCCCGCCATGCGATGCTCATAGACGAACGGACCGGACTGTATGGATATTGTCACTGACAGGCTCAGTAGGGAGTCAGGCTGAGTTCGCTCACAGACGTCCCTTTTGGTCAATACCTGGTAGCCCGTTATGTATTGGCTTATACCTCTAACGTGCTAGTGGTTAAATCCACAACCAAGGTGTTGACGAGTCTTTAGAGTCCCCCACATTCAGTTACTCAGCTTTCGGGCGAAAGGTTGTAGAAGCCGTATGGAGATATGGCAAGGTCCGATCAGATACGTGCGGTATTGCACGGATCAGGATCGGACAGTTTGTACTAGAGGCCGTATGGTTATATGGCAGGGTTCGATCAGATACGTGCGGTATTGCACGGATCAGGATCGAACAGATATTACTAGCCGGTTTTGGTTTAAGCCGGATCCTAGTATAGTACAATGTAGACTTTGTCTCATTGCATTTGTATTTCGGTCGGAATACAAATACGGTTGTGTATGCACAGTATCGGGGTTTTCCTGTAATTTATTACGGGACCAGTTTTCTGGAGTTGCCAGTTTGCTTTCCGTTTCGGCCAATTTCCTTTGTATCGTTCATTGGCCGAAGATTGGTGGAGGAGGACTTATTTGCATTGTTGCAAATAAGTATTTGGAAGGGGGTCCTTTGCATATTATTTGTATCATGATGGTTTTCATGATGAGCACCATCACTTGACTTCTTCTTCTCATGATGGCTTGACTTTTTGAAGCCATCATGCATGAGATGATGGTTGCCTTGGAGTGTTGGATTTGTTGTGATCATTCCCTTTTGCATGATAGCCTTCTCTCTCTCTCCTTTGTATTATTGAGAATGGCTCCCATTATTTTGGTGACTCTCGCTCATTCTCACACTCCCTCTCCTCTAGTGATGGCCGGCCACCATGAGAGTGGGTTGCCCATTTTTGTAGTGGGGATTTTTGCTCTCTTGATGCTTGAAAAATCCCCATGTTCCTCCACAAAAGTTCATACCACATTTCCTCCACCAAAATGGCACCTCCATAAACCCCAAATGAGACACTAGTTCTACTATTTTCTACAGCGAATCTTGGGCACGTCGAGTAGCCAGCTTCGTGCCCGAGTTGCCTCGGCATTGAGGTGGGAGCCCGTAAAAGAAGTAGGCGATGTGGTGCACTTCCGGCGACGAGGAGGAGACGGGACATTCCGCAGGAGATCGGGACGACGACGAGAAGACCGGAGGACTCGGATCTGTCGGTATATCTCTCTTCCCCATCTTGTAGACAGCTAGGACTAATTAATGGTTCGATCCGGGTATTAGTGCGCGGCGGTTTGCCAGTCCAAGAAAAATTAATGTTTATCACCGCTTCCGCATTTGGCCGTCGGAAAGACGGCCGGGGCGCCGCCGTGCACTTACAGTGGTATCAGAGCCTCGCCATTAACTTAGTCTAGCTTTTTCTAATGTGCTTGCAATTCGGATCGATCAAAAATCCCAAAACCCGCATTTCCTTCAGCATCAGTTTCTGTTGAAAATTTTTGGTCTCGAAAATTTTTTCAGGTTGTAAAATATTGATGTACTAGAAATTGTAAGACTACTGTACAAATTCGACGAACTGATCTTCTAACCAGAGCGCGGAACCGCGGCCAAAACCCACTTGTTGCCGCGGTTCCGCCGCAGTATGGAGGAATCAGTAGGTCGGGTTTTTACAGTGGGCTTCTGGGGTGAAAATTGGGGTTTTGGAATATTAATATTGGGCCTAGAATTTCTTGATCTGCTACAGTAATGCTTTGGGGCCCACTTGTTAAAATTTGATCGATCGGATATTTTAAACACATTTTTCACAGTATTTACATTATATCTGCGACCGTGAATGTCACTCAATCGGTAAATCCGGTCTAACTGCTATAGCCCGGTTAGACAGATTTACGAACGTGACTTTCACGTTGATGTTCTGTTTTTGCTGTGATGTTGCGGATCGGTCGTGGGGGATAGCCTGGATGCAATGCTAGTACAGTTGTGGTTGTATTATGTACATTTGATATTGCGGGGCGAGCGTCCGACATGTGGACTGCCGTCACTGCCCGTTTGTATTATTATTTTGGGGCACGGCCAGGTTGCGGTCGATGTACCCGTTGTATGTATATTTTACTTTCTGTACTAGGGTTACCCCACGGAGGGGTGCACGGATAGCCGGGTTCTAGAGGGCAACAAGCCCGCATCTCATGGCATTGAGACGGAGGGGGCTTCACTCTAGAATTGGCGGGCTATTCGCCGCACTCGTAGGGGGTACAGGTTGACCCAGGAGGGGTGCCCAAGTTACCGGATTCCGTGAAGTGCTGGGTGGTCCATTCACGGTGCTGAAGGGGGCTGCCTCCCTTCAGGTTTTGGCGGGTGACTTGCCGCGCCCGTAGGGGTCTAGGATTTCATTGCACAGGCTATCCACACGACCAGGGGAACGTAGGGTTTCGGTAGTGGCTCTGTGAAACCCGGGGATCCCAGATATCTGTATTGTTTCTGTGATGCTGTACATTTCTGTGATGTTGCATTTTATTCACGCCTTGAGCGAAATATAATATATTGGTATATATATTAATAGATGTTGTATATGTTTTGCATCCGCGCTAGTCCAGTCCCCGCTCTGTCGTTAGTTAGCTAACCTAACGGGTAATGACGGGACCCAGTGGCGAATGCGGATGGCATATACGTACATCAGTATATTTTCCTTCTTTTTGGTGTGATCAATTGATGGGACTGCATTGATTCGGATCAATGCAAGTTAAAAACAAACCTAATCTGATGTTTTTGGAACACTTTTTCAAAAAGCTGTTATTGCAAGGACGTTCACTTTTGTTTTGCATCGTGGTATTCAGTTGGAATATCCTGCTCCTCAGTCGACGAGGCAAGGGCCGAGATCCCTTCACCGGGAGTGACCCCTTGGACAAAAAGTCTGCGTCAGGACATTAACTTCACTATAGCCGATTACTTTTGCTTTGCACCGTGGTATTCAGTTGGAATATCCTGCACCTCATTCTACGGGGAAAGAGCCGAGATCCCTTCACCGGGAGTGACCTCTTTAGCAACGATTTTCGTCACTATATTTTCAAAAAGCTATCCGTTCCTTCGACGATATCAAGTTCACTACGTTAAAGGTTTTCGCCAGAAACCATTCGTAGCCCTCCGTCGTTTCATATGGGTAGTCAATAGTATTCAAGCTGTGTTTGTTGGCCAAAGTCAAGGCACAGTGTTTGGTAGCTGTTGATTATTCATATGCAGCATAGATAGATGCGTTGGTTTGGGACAGTCGTACTACCTTGTTGGCCAAAGTCAAGGGTATGTACGGGTGGATTCAAATTAACCTGGAGAATGACGGGTAGAACTTGACATGTGACTTATGATTTGTTGGCCAAAGTCAAGGTCATAAGAGCATGAGGCAGAAATCACATCGGGAGTTTCAAAAGAACTGAAACTTGCCAGATATGCGCATACCTTCTGGAGTGTGATACCGTGAGCGGATTCCGTCACGTTGTCATGCGATGATAGTTGGATCCCGATTCCCACTGATGAGTTAGTTTACTCCTCGGGTGACCCCGACTAATTCTTCTTTCAGGTTTGGAGGAGAATTTGAGGTACAGTGGGAGGATTCCAGATTAGATAAATTGGTAACCATTCTGATCTAGATTAGAGTGCACGCTGAGTGTTTCTTTTCTCTCTCTCTTTGGCAGCGACCATTGACCCGACCCTAAGACTATGACTCAGTGACCAAGTTAACCGAACCTTCTTGAACACTGGCTTTTGGATTGTCAGAGTTGCAGACCTCATTGCCACTCCTACTTTTACCCTTTTCTCCAGGACACCCCGTATTACTACGAACGTCCACTTCCATTGGACAAAACCATCGTATGGTTAGATACGAACTCGAAGGGATTTATTCGAGGATGGTTTCCGGTTCTGGAGAAAACGGATAGGATTATTCAGTTGTCTTTTCCTTTTGCCTCCTCTCCGGTTGCGAGTGCTCCTTGGTTTAGGATTAGTACACCTGTTACGCAAATTGGATAGTCTTCTTCCAAACCTTAGGCTGGTGCCGACCGGTAGGGAATGAAGAAAACCAATTAGCCTAATGATGGTGTGCAGAAGGTATTAAGTTAAGACAAAGCAAGGGATTAGTAAGAGGGCAAAGTAAATTGCAACAGATACTCATGACCAAACCAGGTATTTCTTCGCCAATCATAAAATCACCTTTGAATTTCTCCAGGACACTCCGTATCACTACGAAGATCCACAGTTTATTTGGATATTCCATCGTATGGTTATATACGAACTCGAAAGGAACTTGTTCCAGTTCGGGGATGGATTCTGGTCCAGGAGAAATAGGAATAAGGTTTATTCGGTTGTCTTTTATCTTCACGCTCTCTCATTGCGAGTGTTCCTAGGATTGGGATAGTACACCCATTATGCTTATTGGATAGTCTTCTTCCAAACCATAGGCTGGTGCCGAACGGTAGGGAAGGAAGAAAACCATTTGGCCTAAAGGGGTGTGCAGAAGGTAAAGACTAAAGACATATGAAGGGATTTGGAGAGGTGGCAAAGAATTATACGGTGACAGTCGTGAATCTGGAAGAGGCATTACTAAGAATACCAGGATACCCCATCGAAACATTTCGATGTTTCAGTCTCACTGTGTACTGTTAAAGGAAAACTGATTTCCCGATTAGACACTTGCTCCAGGGTATGTATTTACCAGGTACGGTTCTCACATCTGTATGGTTTTACAGATGATGAGTGGGAGTAAGTTATTGGGAATTGGGTGATTATCCTCATTATATCGGGATTCGTTGTAATCGGTGATATTTGAGGAAATCGCTTGGGCTGTTTGCCGGTTGGCAAATATTTGGTTTTGAATATCCGTAGTTATGCACCAGTTTCAAATTGATATATATGTACGTCTATTTTCATAGAGTGAGATATACCTTTTTGAAATTATGTCTACGACATTTACCTATATCAGTGGATGGTTAGGTAAGGAGCATTAAACAGCGGTGTAATTCTTCTTAACCATAAGTACAGTTTTCAACCTGTGACATACAGTGAATGAGTTATTAGACTCAAGGGACTTATACAGAGTATTGTATGTTGTCTAGGGTCCATCAGGATAGAGGGGTTGGTCCTCGTACTATATTCGGTTTACTTATGACTTCTCTAGTTTTTAGACAATTGTTTCGTGGAAACACAGGGTCCGAATTTGGAGAAGTTATAGGTATTTGAATAGAGTAGAGAACCAGGTGTAGCAAGTATCGGGATTCTTCAAAGTGATCGAAGATGTAGATACTTGTATATGGTATTCAGTTGATAGTAGTGATTAAGAGAACTTGCTTCTTTTTCAGGTTACTCATAATTGGAAGCATTCCTAAGTTGAGTAACGCTGATCGGCCTCCTTCCATTTAGTTGACATGCAATGGAGACAGTTGCATGATTTGAATCTGGTTCAATTAAATCAGTGCCTCTGGTTCTATATTGGATATAGAACAGTTCATATCTTAACGATGTTAAGGAACGGGGAGTTTTCCGGTTTATGATTAAAACCAGACACTGGACAACTCAAGGCACGTTTCTGTAGTGGCTGTTTGTGGGTTGACCCAGGCTATGACGCGGGTTGATTTTCTACCATCTGGATGAACAATAGCAATATTGTTCTAAACTCGCCACAGTTTTAATAAAAATGGATTTTTTCAGAAAACAGTAATGGGAGTATGGTAGAACTGGAAGTGATTCCAGAACCACAAACGATTACTGAAGATTTGATAAGGAACCTAAAGATTCAATCTGGATTGACATTCCATTGGCCACTCCTCAGAAATGGTGGGTAACTTCAGGCACCCGAGGGGTACTCCGGTAGCCTCAAGGACGGTGACAGGGAAGTTCTTGTTTACCCACAATTACCATTGTTGTTGTTCCAGGCTGCGAGACCCGGCGGGAGGATGAGTATAGCGTCGTTCTAAAATAGTTTTAGAAGTGTACGTGTATATGACTCTGCCAGAGGGTTGTCGTAGTCAGTGGGAGCAGCGGAAGCATTGGTGGACAGGTAGCTTATGTCTATTTATAGACTGAAGCACCAGTAGCGGAGATAGATCATCTATTTCTGACGTGACAGTCATAGGTTTGACTTCATCAGAATAGGGGATGGATCTGTTGAAAAGGTAGTAGGGTGTGATATCCTAGTATTTGGATGACATACACAGAGTAGGAAAGGAAACTCCTATACTATAATCGGTTATACTTTGGTCGTCACACAGTGGTTTCTCCACAAAGGAAATGGATTTTATATCAGACATACTGGTTACTGGATCTATGGTATTAGATCTAGATTTGGGTGGTTTCCCAATCAGGGTACTTGACAGCATTCTAAGAGTATTTAGGATGGACGACTCCTGGCACGGTAGTGTACCTGCAGGTGATGGAGTCACCCTCTCTGAAGCTGTCTTACAGACTAAAGGGGAGAGGGATGTACATGATTGGCAGATTACTTGCTTAGGCAACTGAGTCAATCATGAGATGTTAAGTACCACACCAGATGTTGTTCTTGCACTAGATGCAATAAGTTGACATTGATCCAATCCTGGAGAAACGGTCGGAAGCAGTTTTAGAACATAAGTGGATGTTATAGGGATATGATAACGATAGCCTCATGCAGGAGACAGTTATTAATCCAGGCTTCCAAGGTGACATGGACGACAAGGAGGTTGTCAGAGTTATAGTTTTCCTTCTGACAAGGGGGCAGTATTTTGGACAGGTGGTCCAAGGCAATACTGAGGAAGGCATGGCGCAGGATACTGATTAAGTTCAGTTGACGATACAGTCTAAGAAGTTTGGATTTGGAGTTTATTTATGAGCTATGTCCCATCAGACATCCAGACACATTCTAAGACAGGTATTGCTCATTTCGGGAGATGGCTTTCTCCGCGAACTTGAGATATAGAGAGACATGGAAAGAGACAACAAAGCGGATCCACTCACTGAGGCTATTCCTCGAACGCAATAGTTTCGAAAACGAGCTTTGTGAGACTGACTAGTAGAGGAGTTGGGTGTTCGGTATCACACGGGCTGTGAGTATGCGACATCGCAATAATTAGCCTTGAGTGCAAGTGGGAGATTGTTGGAGATAGTGCCCTCAGAGTCAATTATTAGGTCACAGGTACGTGATTGTAATGATTGATGGAGGACCTATCCCGGTAGGACAGTCTTACTCGAGATGATAGTATGCTATCTGGTTTACCTTTATCATCGTGTACTGTTTTAAGTGACCTGACACGTCGCTATTACACGTTGATAGAGCCACTAGGATTCTTGCTTGACCACCAGCAGTATGAGCGCGATCATATAAATGGGAGCTGGGGGTCTATAAGCATATCCTTAAAAGGTCCCTAGTCGTGAGAGTTTCGAGACAGGGCATCGATTCTCCATAGTAGACTAGTGTATACAGTCGAGACCCCGACGAGGGGCGGTGGCCGGTCTCACAAGCCACTGGTGTCAGTTGGATCATCTAAGATGTATACAGGTGCTCATTGGGTTATGAGTACACCGGACATGACTCGCCAGGAACATGCTAGTTGGTCATATACCAGACGTCAGATAGCAGTTCCCTGGTGACATGTGTGCAGGTTAGTTCATCGACCTGGGGATCGTCATTTGTCTCGTGTGAGTTCCCACTGTACTTTGATTACTACCCTACCACGGCTCAAAGGAGTCGTGCAAACAGGTTTTAGTTGGGTACAGTCCCGAGCCACATGGAGGCAGTGAGCGTATCTTCAGGGGTTCGTCTCTCCCGGTATTGGGGGTGAGGTCGTGCTGTGTCTAGGAGAGCCATTACACGAAGCCCTCGGCCGAGGCAAGGAGATTTACTGGTAGGTATTCCAGTAGTATCTCAGGGTGTTCTGGGCTACACTCCGACACGACTTGTACCGCTTTTGGGGGTCTGACTTTTACCAACCCCCTAGGCCCGCCATGCGATGCTCATAGACGAACGGACCGGACTGTACGGATATTGTCACTGACAGGCTCAGTAGGGAGTCAGGCTGAGTTCGCTCACAGACGTCCCTTTTGGTCAATACCTGGTAGCCCGTTATGTATTGGCTTATACCTCTAACGTGCTAGTGGTTAAATCCACAACCAAGGTGTTGACGAGTCTTTAGAGTCCCCCACATTCAGTTACTCAGCTTTCGGGCGAAAGGTTGTAGAAGCCGTATGGAGATATGGCAAGGTCCGATCAGATACGTGCGGTATTGCACGGATCAGGATCGGACAGTTTGTACTAGAGGCCGTATGGTTATATGGCAGGGTTCGATCAGATACGTGCGGTATTGCACGGATCAGGATCGAACAGATATTACTAGCCGGTTTTGGTTTAAGCCGGATCCTAGTATAGTACAGTGTAGACTTTGTCTCATTGCATTTGTATTTTGGTCGGAATACAAATGCGGGTGTGTATGCACAGTATCGGGGTTTTCCTGTAATTTATTACGGGACCAGTTTTCTGGAGTTGCCAGTTTGCTTTCCGTTTCGGCCAATTTCCTTTGTATCGTTCATTGGCCGAAGATTGGTGGAGGAGGGCTTATTCGCAATGTTGCAAATAAGTATTTGGAAGGGGGTCCTTTGCATATTATTTGTATCATGATGGTTTTCATGATGAGCACCATCACTTGACTTCTTCTTCTCATGATGGCTTGACTTTTTGAAGCCATCATGCATGAGATGATGGTTGCCTTGGAGTGTTGGATTTGTTGTGATCATTCCCTTTTGCATGATAGCCTTCTCTCTCTCTCCTTTGTATTATTGAGAATGGCTCCCATTATTTTGGTGACTCTCCCTCATTCTCACACTCCCTCTCCTCTAGTGATGGCCGGCCACCATGAGGGTGGGTTGCCCATTTTTGTATTGGGGATTTTTGCTCTCTTGATTCTAGAAAAATCCCCAAGTTCCTCCACAAAAGTTCATACCTCATTTCCTCCACCAAAATGGCACCTCCATAAACCCCAAATGAGACACTAGTTCTACTATTTTCTACAGCGAATCTTGGGCACGTCGAGTAGCCGGCTTCGTGCCCGAGTTGCCTCGGCATTGAGGTGGGAGCCCGTAAAAGAAGTAGGCGATGTGGTGCACTTCCGGCGACGAGGAGGAGACGGGACATTCCGCAGGAGATCGGGACGACGACGAGAAGACCGGAGGACTCGGATCTGTCGGTATATCTCTCTTCCCCATCTTGTAGATAGCTAGGACTAATTAATGGTTCGATCCGGGTATTAGTGCGCGGCGGTTTGCCAGTCCAAGAAAAATTAAAGTTTATCACCGCTTCCGTATTTGGCCGTCGGAAAGACGGCCGGGGCGCCGCCGTGCACTTACATCTATATGTAACTCTAGCTAGTCGGGTCACATTGATCTGACCTAGTCTACAATGCCTCAAGAAGAATTCGTTCATTTCTGAACTCTTCCTCTTGTGTGTGATCCGTATACTAAGAACTGTAGTTTGATTTAGAACATTAATGCTTTTAGATAACGTGCCTGAACCGATCAACTTTTGATATAGGAAATGTTCAAAACATTATCCAACAATACAAAATTTTATCATTTCTTTACTAATAAAGAGACTGATATGATTTTGTATATCAGGTTCGGTATCTAATAACATTCGTTCAGAATCAATGTATTGTAATACAGGGTGACAGTGACCGACAGACTTGGCTACAACTCTTGCCCCGTTTTCTGCCTCATGAAACTTATCACCCGTTCTCAGTTTTTCTACCCTTTTGTAGCCCTATGTAACAGATTACATATTTGGGATCCGGATCCGGTATCATATACCAAGGATGCGGAGGATACTGAGAAACAGTCCTGTATAATGAACACACCCGAAGATGATGCATCAGCATGCATTCTTCTTCGTTTGGGCGGCACGGGAAATCTGGTATTCCCCAATTTCCTGCTCTGTCTTATAACAATTATAAGTTGGAGCGGGACCAACGTTCCCCAGCTCAGTATAACAAGTGGGTTCGGTCAATATTCCGTATTATTATCTTGATTAAGGCGTGATATGGTCGCTACCTGGAGAGAGAGAGAAGAAAACACTCAGCGTGCGCTCTTGCAAGAATAGATTGGTTATTATTTTATCTAATCAGGATGGCCCCCACTGCTTTTTATCAAATCTTCCTTCAAACCCTAAAAGGAAAGACTAGCCGGGATTAATTACACACTACAAGTTCGCCAATCTTTCAGCCAGGCCAGTGTCGGTACTTTGAGGGAGGTCCCCCGTGCTTTCACACGAACCTAATTAATGTAAACCTCGTTTTCCCAGAGGCGTAACCCCGTTGACACCTTTCTAGACACCTACTTGATCGGCTAATTGTAATGTATAAAACTCTCCCAGGAGTAACTCTTACTCGCAGCGGGTATCGGGATCCAACTATCTCATAGAAGGTATGCAATCTCATTGCAAATCTCAACACTTGAAATTCCCGATAATATTTTGCCCCTAGCACCCTATGACCTTGACGGAGGTCAACAAACCATAGGCTACTAGTCAAGTTCAACCCGTCATTTCTTGATCGAATTAAACCCACCCGCACGACCCTTGACGGAGGTCAACAAGGCCGCACGACTACCCTAACTCAATCTGCATCATATGCATAAGCAGATAAATACTGGTTAGCTACCGCACACTGCGCCTTGACGGAGGTCAACAAACGCAGCACGAATACTAAACAGTACTTATCTGAAATGACGGAGGGCTACGACAGGTTTTTCTGAAAACCTATTGCGTAATGAACTTGATATCGTTGTAGGATCGAATGAATTTTGAAATGGAGTGTTTTTTAGGCTTTTCTGGTTTTGCTAAAGGAGTCACTCCCGGTGAAGGGATCGTCGGTCATTTCCTCGTCGAATGAGGTGCGGGATATATCATATATATCACTGTACAAAGCAAAAACTCTTAAAAGCAATCAAAAGACAAACCGAGTGTGTAGCATCTGCCAGCTATTGCTAAAGGAGTCACTCCCGGTGAAGGGATCTCGGTCCTTTCCTCATCGAATAAGGTGCAGGATATATCATATATACCGCTGTACAAAGCAAGAACTGTAGCTACCTGTTTTATTTTGAAATTCGATTCTACAACATCTTAGGTTTCTTTCATTTCATTAATCACATTAATGAAGTCACATCATTTATGTACCTAAACATCACAGATAAATACGACGTACACTTATGCCATCCGCATTCGCCTCGATGTCCCCTCGTGCTCCGTTAGGTTAGGTAACTAACGGCAGAGCGGGGCAGGGCTAGCACGGGTGTAAAACATAAGTAACGTCTATATAATATATTATATATACTATATATAATATCTGCCACAGAACATCGTATGATCTCATCACAGATAAAGCACAGCAGAAGAAACATATGAAATATTGGATATACTAGGACGTCCGTGTTTTCAATACGAGCCAGTATAAAACACGTATTCCACGGTCGTGATGAATAGCCAAACCCACACCCCTAGACCCCTACGAGAGCGGCAAGCAACCCTACCAATTTTAGAGTTAGGAGACCCGGACTCGACTCCTCGAGTTGGTCTCCCACTGGACTCCAGAACCCGGTTACTTGTGCTCCCCTCCTTGGGTCTATCCTAGTGCGGAAAAGTAAATAATATACAAACGGTGACAACTTCCGCAACCTGGAAGTGCCCCAATAAAAGAATATTACATACAAGTTTTTACATGAATGAAAATGAAAAACACTCATCTCACATAAAAACCCCCGGCTATTCAAACACAACGATCCAATATAACATATCCAGCAACACATAACATCACATGTCATCAACGTAAGTAAATATGCGCATCCCAATTGTCGTTGACATATAGCAACGAAACCGGCGATATCACATATTACACTTACGGTCACAGAAAAGAAAGTGTAAAACTACAACAGTTGGAATCCACAACCTCCTCAGACATCGCATGCCTGACCAAATGAATTACTTAGACATCGCATGCCTAACAATTATAAACCCCGCATTTCAGTCTCATTATCGAAAACACTTTTCAATATCAAGTCGGGAAATTCAACAAGATTCCCGAAAAACTGATCGAATGCTCGTCGCAAACTACAGTAGACGGCCGCACCCCCGATACCGTCGACGAAGTGCACCAAGGCGGAACACCGCTGCCGCGAGCACCCGAATGGATGCTTTCGGCGACGGGGTTCTCCTACAGTCACTTGGTCGGGGCTATGGAGTGAGGCTGTCTATTAAGTTTACCCGGCGAGTATCCGCGTACGCTACGTGATTGCGACGGACTTTTGATCACATCAAAATTCCGTGGCAACCGATCAATTGAGACTAAAGTGCTATGTTTATAACATTCATTCAGTTATCTCATAACTCATTGTGAATTCCAATTATTGTATCCCATTCCAGATAAACAGAAAATGTTAAACTTTCCGATCGAACAATCGAACACCCAAGTTTTCCCGAAACAGGTCAACACATGAAATAAGTCTAACAACATTCAGTTCGTGCCTCAGTACCAACGGTCCAGCCGTAGAAGGGTCAAGCCAACGCCTCACATGTGGCACGCCGTACTGCCCCAAACCCGAAGGTTCAAAGGGCAGTTCAAGACGGTCACATAATCGAGTTAAGGTTTGTTGTCTTCTAGAGGGACCATCGCGTTACTTGCACTACTTAGAACGTCGTTAAACTACGGAAAAATCCAACACTTGGAAATTTCCCGACAGGGGAAAAATTGGGTATTTATATCCGGTCGAAATTTTTAACATATTCTAAAATTTATCCGGAAAGCCAAATAGACAAAATTTGATACCCCGATCGAAATACCGAATCCCCAAAACAACTCCAGATTATTCAACTCTTGAATAAATTTAAAAAGTACCCAGAGAACTCAACACTGGAAATATTGAATTACTGTGCAAAACTGGAACTGTGACGTCACCAAGTGGCGGCGGAACCGCCGCACGAGGCATGCTCGTGCCGCGGTTCCGCGCCTGTTTAAAGTCCAAATAATCTCGTATTTGCACAGTAATTCTTACAATTTCCTACTCGGTTTTTTGGATATTTTTAATTTGGAAAAATCCCAGTTTTTGAAAAAAGGACAGAGAGCTATTTTGGAGTTGGTTTCGGGTTCGTTCCGGTTTCAAATTCCGTCTGGTGTTCGCCTAAGGCTCTAGCTAGGCTCTGATACCACTGTAGGGTTCCTAGGCACCCTAATGAGGTCTCACAAGGCATCGATCATGCCAAATTAAAATTTTAACGGTGCCGAGAAACCCGACTACGGATCGTTTGCTAGATGTTTAGGCGAAAAAGCTAACTAGTTAACAATTAACTAATGGGATATCGGAAATACAACCTTTGTAGATCCGGTGCTCCACCTCCAAGGCTCCGCAACGAGGTCCTCTCCGCTGTCCAAATCAAATCCGGGCTCTAGAGTCGGCTTCGTCGGAGAAAAAGCGAGCTAGGTCGTCGATGTCCATGCCGAAGATGATCTACGTCGAGGCATCGCTAAATCAAGCTCCACCTTCACCAAGCCCTAAAAACTTATGAAGGAAACACACTCTACTACTTGGCAAGAGGTAGAGGATGAAGAAATAGGAAATGGGTAGACTTTAGAATTGGATTTCTCACACTCTTCATCAATCCACCATTGATGAAGTTTGGTTTTCTTCACTTGAAGAATGAAGAAGATGAAGAAGAATATTATGATAAGAATAAGAATAATGAGAAAAGAAATTCATTCTTATCATAATTGAACCATAGTTAGGTGTAGAGAGTCAATCATGGTTATGTGGAATGGTTAAGTTAAGCATGAGACAAAAATGGTTACCTTTATTCAAACCTTTATGAAGATTCATGAACAAAACAAAACTAGCATCCATTTTTCCCTTTTTGCTTTTCCCAAAATGAATAAACAAATAAATAAATAAATGAATAATCAAATAGTAAACCCTAACCATTCCATTAACCAAGGTTTAATTCTATACACTTAACTAAGAAGGCATGTATCATCAAACATGATACAAGCAAGTGCACAAAATCATATCGCATATGCAATGCGCACATGCGAGTGAGAAAATCCATTTAAAGTGAACCGATACTAGTTAATGTAAAGTAATACATCATATATATAATTATACATTAAATCATTAAATCAACACTTGATTTAACGACCCGGTCATATCGCATATAACCGACTAGTATACATTGTATCGGCTTATCGAATCAATCCTTGATTCGATAACTAGGTTATATCGCATACAACCATTCGATACATTCATCGCGAGAATGGAATACGGTAGCACATACACGCATTATTCTCGGTCCCGCACATATCTCATATGCGCTCCTATTTCGTTTCGCTTGAGCCAGGAAACCTCTGTGTAGGACTCTAAAGACTCGTCAATACGCCGGCAGCAAGTGATGATCATATCAAACACCCACAAGCCGCAAGCGGTCTGCTAAACGTAACGGCCGCCCGGGTATTGAGCGATCTGAAGATCGACGAGCAAGCCCGCTCACACTCCAGTGAATCCAACCAGTAACACTACCGTACAGTCCGGTCTGATCGTCTGATATGTCGCATATCTCGCCTAGGGGTGGTAAACGTCAGACCCCAATAGCTCGATAAGTCGTGTCGATATGAGGTCTATAACTGTTCGAGAAACTACAGGTAACACTTACCAGTAAATCTCAGCAACCCTGGCCAGGGATATCCTGTTATAGCCAATCGAACACAGTGCAACATCAACTCCCTATACCGGGAGAGACGAATCCCCTCCTATCGCTCATTGCCTCCATGTGACTCGGGACTATACCCGAAAACCACCGTTTTGCACGCCCTCTTGGACGTGGTAAAATGGAAATCAAAGCACAGTGGGAACCACACAAGACTCTATGACGATCTCGGGTCAACAGACTACTCTGTACCAGTGTCACCAGAGAACTGCTATCTGACGTGAGGTATAATACCATCTGGGAGTTCTCGGCGAGTCCATCCAGTGTACCCAGTCTCTACTGAGCACCCGTATATCATCTCTGATGTCAAACACCAATGGATATGGGATCATCCATCCCCCATCTGTATGGGTCGAGAAGGTATACGCTAATCTACTCTGGTATATCGATGCCCCGTCTCGATACACCCACGACTAGGGACTTTGAAGGATGTACTTATGGACTACCATGTCCCCACTAGTATGATCCGCATCATAGTCCAGGTAGTCAAGTACAGATCCTAAGGGCTTTACCAACATGTAACAGAGAGACAATCAGCATACACGTTAAGGTAAAGGGTAACCTGATAGCATACTATCATGTCGAGCAAGAAAGTCCTTCCTATATATGTCCCAGCACCCACCACAATATACATCCTATGTACAGTAATGGCCTCTAGGGCATACATATAACTAACAATGAGATGGTTTACTCCTCGGATGACCCCGACTAATTCTTCTTTCAGGTTTGGAGGAGAATTTGAGGTTACAGTGGGAGGTTTCCAGATTAGATAAATTGGTAACCATTCTGATCTAGGTTAGAGTGCACACTGAGTGTTTCTTTTCTCTCTCTCTTTGGCGGCGACCATTGACCCAACCCTAGACTATGACTCAGTGACCAAGTTGACCGAACCTTCTTAAACACTGGCTTTTGGATTGTCAGAGTTGCAAACCTCATTGCCACTCCTACTTTTACCCTTTTCTCCAGGACACCCCGTATTGCTACGAACGTCCACTTCCATTGGACAAAACCATCGTATGGTTATATACGAACTCGAAGGAATTTATTCGAGGATGGTTTCCGGTTCTGGAGAAAACGAATAGGACTATTCAGTTGTCTTTTCCTTTTACCTTCTCTCAAGTTGTGAGTACCCCTTACATTAGGGGATAGTACACCTATTACGCAAATTGGATAGTCTTCTTCTAGACCATAGGCAGGTGCCGACCGGTAGGGAATGAAGAAAACCAATTAGCCTAACGATGGTGTACAGAAGGTACTATGTAAAGACAAAGAAAGGGATTAGAAGGAGGGCAAATTAAATTGCGACTGCTATTCACGACCAAACCAAGTATTTCTTCGCCAATCCTAAAATCACCTTTGTATTTCTCCAGAACACTCCGTATCACTACGAAGATCCACAGTTTATTGGATACTCCATCGTATGGTTATATACGAACTCAAAAGGAACTTGTTCCAGTTCGGGGATGGATTAAGGTTCAGGAGAAATAGGAATAAGGTTTATTCGGTTGTCTTTTATCTTCACCTTCACTCGCATTGCGAGTGTTCCTAGGATTAGGACAGTACACCCATTGTGCTTATTGGATAGTCTTCTTCCAAGCCATAGGCTGGTGCCGAACGGTAGGGAAGGAAAAAAACCATTTGGCCTAAAAGGGTGTACAGAAGGTAATGACTAAAGACATATAAAGGGATTTGGAAAGATGGCAAAGAATTATACAGTTACAGTTGTGAATCTGGATAATGGAAGAGGCATTACTAGGAATACCCGGGATACCCCATCGAAACATTTCAATGTTTCAGTTTCACTGTGTACTGTTAAAAGAAAACTGATTTCCCGATTAGATACTTACTCCAGGGTATGTATTTACCAGGTTTGATTCTCATATCTGTATGGTTTTACAGATGATGAGTGGGAGTAAGTTATTGGGAATTAGGTGATCATCCTCATTATATCGGGATTCGTTATAATCGGTGATATTTGAGGAAATCACCTGGGTTGTTTGCCGGACGGCAAATATTTGGTTTTGAATATCCGCTGTCATGCACCAATTTCAAATTGATATATCTGTACGTCTATTTTTATAGAGTGAGATATACCTTTTTGAAATTATGTCTACGACATTTACCTATATCAGTGGATGGTTAGGTAAGGAGCATTAAACAGCGGTGTAATTCTTCTTAACCATAAGTACAGTTTTAAACCTATGACACACAGGGAATGAGTTATTAGACTCAAGGGACTTATACAGAGTATTGTATGTTGTCCAGCGTCCATGAGGACAGAGGGGTTGGTCCTCGTACTATATTCGGTTTACTCATGACTTCTCTAGTTTTTAGACTGGTGTTTCGTGGAAACACAGGGTCCGAATTTTGAGAAGTTATAGGTATTTGGATAAAGTAGAGAACCAGGTGTTGCAAGTATCGGGATTCTTCAAGTTGATCGAAGATGTAGATACTTGTGTATGGTATTCAGTTGATAGTAATGTTTAAGAGAACATGCTTCTCTTTCAGGTTACTCATAATTGGAAGCATTCCTAAGTTGAGTAACGCTGATCGGCCTCCTTCCATTTAGTGGACATGCACTGGAGAAAGCTGCATGATTTGAATCTAGTTCAATTAAATCAGTGCCTCTGTTTCTATATTGGATATAGAACAGTTCATATCTTGACATTGTTAAGGTACGGGGAGTTGTCCGGCTTATGCTTTAAAACCAGACTCTGGATAACTCAAGGCAGGTTTCTGTAATGGCTGTTTGTGGGTTGACCAAGGCTATGACGAGGGTTAACTTTCTACCATCTGGAAGATCAATAGTGATATTGTTCTTAACCCGCCACAGTTTTAACAAAAATGGATTTTTTCAGAAAACATAAGCGGGAGTATGGTAGAACTGGAAGTGATTCCAGAACCGCAAACGATTACTGAAGATTTGATAAGAACCTAAAGATTCAATCTGGTTTGACATTCCATTGGCCACTCCGCAGATAAGGTGGGTAACTTCAGGCACCCGAGAGGTACTCCGGTAGCCTCAAGGACGGTGACAGGGAAGTTCTTGTTTACCCACACTTGCCATTGCTGTTGTTCCAGGTTGCAAGACCCGGCAGGAGAATGAGTATAGCGTCGTTCTAAACTGGCTTTAGGAGTGTACGTCTATATGACTCTGCCAGAGGGTTGTCGTGGTCAGTGGGAGCAGCGGAAGCATTGGTGGACAAGTGGCTTATGTCTATTTATAGACTAAAGCAGATATAGCGGAGATATATCATCTATTTCTGATATGACAGTCATAGGTTTGACTTCATCAGAATAGGGGATGGATCTGTTGAAAAGGTAGTAGGGTATGATGTCCTGGTATTTGGATGACATACACAGAGTAGGAAGTGATATTCCTATACTACGATCGGTTATACATTGGTTGTCACACAGTAGTTTCTCCACATGGGACTTGGACATTATATCAGACATACTGGTTACTAGATCTATGGTTTTAGATCTAGATTTGAGTGGTTTCCCAATCAGGGTACTTAGACAGCATTCTAAGAGTATTTAGAATGGACGACTCCATGCACGGTAGTGTACCTGCAGGTGATGGAGTCACCCTCTCTAAAGGTGTCTTAGAGACTAAAGGGGAGAAGGATGTGCATGATTGGCAGATCACTTGCTTAGGCAATTGAGTCAATTATGAGATGTCAAGTACCACACCAGATGTTGTTTTTGCACTAGATTCAGTAAGTTAACATTGATCCAATCGTGGAGAAACAGTCGGAAGCAGTTTTAGAATATAAGCGCATGTTCTAGGGATATGATAACGACAGCCTCATTCGGGAGACAGTTATCATTCCAGGCTTCCAAGGTGACCGGGACGACAAGGAGGTTGTCAGAGTTATAGTTTTCCTTCTGCCGAGGGGCGGTATTTTGGACAGGTGGTCCAAGGCGATACTGAGGGAGGCATGGCGCAGGATACTGATTAAGTTCAGTTGACGATACAGTCTAAGAAGTTTGGATTTGGAGCTCATTTATGAGCTAGGTCCCATCAGACATCCAGACACATTCTAAGACAGGTATTGCTCATTTCGGGAGATGGTTTTCTCCGCGAACTTGAGATATAGAGAGACATAAAAAGAAACATCAAAACGGATCCACTTACTGAGGCTATTCCTCGAACGTAATAGTTTCGCAAACGAGCTTTGTGAGACTGACTAGTAGAGGAGTTGGGTATTCAGTATCATACGGGCTGTGAGCATGCGACATCGCAATAATTAGCCTTGAGTGCAAGTGGGAGATTGTTGGAGATAGTGCCCTCAGAGTCAATTATTGGATCACAGGCACGTGATTGCAATGATTGAGGGAGGACCTATTCTGGTAGGACAGTCTTACTCAAGATGATAGTATGCTATCTGGTTTATCTTTATCATCGTGTACTGCTTTAGGTGACCTGACAGGTCGCTATTACACGTTGATAGAGCCCCTACGATTCATGCTTGACTGCCAGCAGTATGAGGGCGATCATAAACGTGGGAGCTGGTAGTCTATAAGCACATCCTTAAATGGTCCCTAGTCGTGGGAGTTTCGAGACAGGGCATCGATACTCTAGAGTAGACTAGTGTATACAGTCGAGACCCCGACGAGGGGTGGCGGCCGGTCTCACACGCCACTGGTGTCAGTTGGTTCACCTAAGATATATACAGGTGCTCATTGGGTTATGAGTACACCGGACAGGACTCGCCGGGAACATGCTATTTGGTCTTATACCTGACGTCAGATAGCAGTTCCCTGGTGACATGTGTACAGGTTAGTTCATCGACCTGAGGATCATCATTTGTCTCATGTGAGTTCCCACTGTACTTTGATTAC
This sequence comes from Agapanthus africanus, assembly GCA_030015575.1. Taxonomy (NCBI): domain Eukaryota; kingdom Viridiplantae; phylum Streptophyta; class Magnoliopsida; order Asparagales; family Amaryllidaceae; genus Agapanthus; species Agapanthus africanus. The sequence continues at coordinate 192,000,006 of CM057345.1, forward strand.
TACCCTACCACGCTCAAAGGAGACATGTAAACAGGTTTTAGTTGGGTACAGTCCCGAGCCACATGGAGGCAGTGAGCGGATCTTCAGGGGTTCGTCTCTCCCGGTATTGGGGGTGAGGTCGCGCTGTGTCTAGGAGATCCCTTACACGAAGTCCTTGGCCAAGGCAGGAGATTTACTGGTAGGTATTCCAGTAGTATCTCAGGGTGTTCTGGGCTACACTCCTACACGATTTGTACCGCTTTTGGGGGTCTGACTTTTACCAACCCCCTAGGCCCGCCATGCGATGCTCATAGACGAATGGACCGGACTGTACGGATATTGTCACTGACAGGCTCAGTAGGGTGTCATGATGAGTTCGCTCATCGACGTCCCTTTTGGTCAATAGCTGGTAGCCCGTCACGTATGGCTAATACCTCTGACGTGCTAGTGGTCAAATCCACAGCCATAGTATTGACGAGTTTTTAGAGTCCCCCACATTCAGTTGCTCAAGTTTTCGGGCGAAACGCTGTAGAGGCCGTATGGAGATATGGCAGGGTTCGATCAGATACATGCGGTATTGCACGGATCAGGATCGGACGGTTAATACTAGCAGGCTTCAGTTTAAGCCGGATCCTAGTATTGTACAGTGTAGAGTTTGTCTCATTGCATTTGTATTTCGTTCGGAATACAAATGCGGGTATGTATATACAGTAGCGGGGTTTTCCTGTAATTTATTACGGGATCAGTTTTTTGGAATTGCCAGATGGTTTTCCGTTTCATCCATATTTCTTTGTATCTTTCATTGGCTGAAGATTGGTGGAAGAGGGCTTATTTGCAAGTATGCAAATTTGGTTTGTGGAGGGTGTTATTTGCATATTGGTGTATCATGATAATTCCTCCACCATTTGACTTCATTTGACTTCTTCTTCTTTTCATCATGGTTGTTGATGATTAGGTTGTTGCAGTGTTGGTTTTGGAGTAATCATGGTTGTTGATGATTAGTTGATGGAGTATTGGTTTTGGTTGATGATCATTGCTTATCATCATCACCCTTTCTCTCTCTTGCATTATGTTGGAGGCTCCTTTCTTTTTCCATTCCAATTCACTACACATTATCACCCTCTTTCATTTCTCACTCCCTTCACCATGCCATGGCCGGCCAAGCCAAGGAGGGGCTGCCCATTATTTTGGTGTGGGAATTTTTGCTCTTTTCATGCTACAAAAATTCCCAAGTTCATCCACAAAAAGCTTACATCTCAATCCTCCACCAAAGCCAACTTCAAGTAACCCGAAATGAGACTAAGAGCACTACACTATTCTACAGCAAACCTTGGGCACGTCGGCTCGCCAACTTCGTGCCCGAGTTGCCTCGGTTCAGAGGTGGGAGCCCGTAAAAGAAGCCGGCGACGTGGTGCCCTTCCGGTGAGGAGGTGGAGACCGAACATTCCGCGGGAGATCGGGACGACGACGAGAAGACCGGAGGACACGGATCGCTCTGTATATCTCTCTACCCCGTTTTTTAGTTAGCTAGGACTAGTTTAATGGCACGATCCGGGTTTATAGTGCGCGGCGGTGCCGGTCTAAAAAGTTAAAGAAAATCATCGCTTCCGCATTCCGGCGTCGGATTAACGGCCGGGGCGCCGCTGTGCACTTACATAAGGTTCGGCCGCAGTTCCATGGTCATAGAATCGAGTTAGGGTTTTGTTCCTCTAGACGGTCCATAGGGTTACTTGCACGAACATTCAAATATATTTAACTTGGAAAATTCGAATACTTGGTAATTTTCAGCGAGGGTAATGGGGGGTGATTGATGTTCGCTCGAACCATTAAACATCATCTAAGTTACCAATACAATGTTAAAATATACGACTACAAAACACTCCGAATAAGCGCATAAGAAAAATTAGCATCACATGAAATTTTGTCTTAAATAAACAATACCTGAAACCTTAAAACCTAGACACCAGAACACAGGAAAAAATTGAGGCAATTTAGGGTTAAATAGGCCGGCGGCGCCGGATTTTGGGGTCGGGTGCTCGGCCAAAAACCGGTGGGTGAGCCTCAAATTTGTTCTGTGTTCTCAGTGCATTACCAGTAAGCTTCTGCAGTTGTATGAAAATTTTTCCGGGCACTTTTAAAAATCGACAGAGAAGATTTTTCAGGCTTGGCTCGTTTCGTTTTATAGAGGTTACAGAAAAATGTAAATTCAGAGTTGTTTCGTTTTCGTATTGTTTCTAACATCGTCTAAGTTTCTAGCTTGGCTCTGATACCACTGTAGGGATTCTCTAGCACCAGCCTAGGTTTAGGGTTGCATCACACATGCTATAACAAAAATTTAGAGGATGCTAAACAATTCCAAACATGAATCGAACAAGAAAAATAGAGTAACAAACTATAGTATCACATACTATAAAGTGTCTAACACTAAGTGGGGAGAGAATACAACCTTTATAGACCTCCTCGTAGAATCCTTGGATCGATTGAGGTTTGAACCGGTTAGCTTGTGTCCTTCCAAGTCCACGATGATCCACAAAGAAGTCCCTTTACACCAAGCTCCAAGCTTCACTTGATCAAGAATGAAGATGAAGCAAACACTCCACACTAGTGTGCTAAACTAAAGTGGAATCGTGATGTGGGTTTGGATCTCACTACAAAACCTTTTCTTTTTAATTCTTTCTCTTTCTTTTAAAACCCTAGTGAGCTTTGAGGAGAGAGAGGAAGAAGGAGACGGCACAAAACTAAACTCAAGAGAATAATATGATAACCTTCTCTAAACTCAATAGAGTAAGTGAAGTCATCCATGCTAAACCATGGTTACAAAATATCTAGATATTTTGTAACTTGAGTTTAAGCAAAACAATGGGCTAAAACCATGGGCAATGAAACCATTGACTTTGTCAACTCAAGAGAGTTGAATAGTCAACCATGATTTTAATCCCATTTTGCTTTTCTCAAATAATCAAAATATCTAAATATGTGAGTCTTGCATTGTCCCCACCAATGTATCATCAACCATGAAACATGTATGCTTGCATGTGTGCATGTATATCAACATATACATACACTCATACATGCATCATAAAGAAAAAGGTTTTAATAAATGAGCTAATGGACTTAATATTAAATCAACACTTGATTTAATAACCCGATCATATCTCATACGACATGTCCAATAGTAAACTCCCGATTAAAATATGGTATCCAATACACGCATTTAATCGAGCTCCCGTGCATATCACATATCCACCCCACATCTTTTCGCCTGAGCTAAGAGACCCATTTGTGGGACTCTAAGACTCGTCAATACTCTAGCAGTAGGCAGTGATCACATCATACGCCCACAAACCATCAGTAGCACAAGCTGTACGTAACGGCTCCCAGGTATTGAGCGATCAGAAAAAACACAAGCAAACCTGCTAAAAATCCCGTCGAGCCAACTGGTAACACATACCATACAGTCCGGTCTCTTCGTCAAATATGCTGCATTTGTGAGTCTAGGGATGGTATCGTCGAACCCAATAACCCAATATGTCATGCCGGTATATGGCTCATAACAGATCGAGAAACTACTAATAACACATATCAGTAAATCTCAGCAGCCCTGGCCACGGACTTCCTATTATAGCCAATCGTACATGGTGCAACATCAACCCCCAATATCGGGAGAGACGAAACCCCTCCTATCCCTCATTGCCTCTATATGCCTCCGGACTGTACCCAAAATCCACCTGTTTGCACGCCTCAGTAGAGCCGTGGTAGGGTAGAGATCAAAGTACAGTAGGAGGCACATAAGAATCTATGACGATCTCAGGTCTACAGACTAACCTGTACCAGTGTCACCTGAGAACTGCTATCCGATGATAGATATAATACCACATAGAAGTTCTCAGGGAGTCCGTTCAGTGTACCCAGTCTCACTGAGCACCCGTATACGGTCTTTGGTGTCACCACACTAATGGATATGGGATCATCCATCGCTTATCATATGGGACAAGCAACGTATACGCTAGTCTACTCTGGTGATATCGATGCCCCGTCTCGACACACCCACGACTAGGAACATTTCAAGGATATGCTCATAAACTACACATGTCCTACTAGTATGATCCGCATCATAATCTCTGTAGTCCTGCATATCCTAAGGGCTATATCAACATGTACCAAATGAATGAAAGATGATCAAATGAACATGTCAAGATAAAAGGTGCAGCCAGATAGCATACTATCATGTCGAGCAAGAATATCCCCTGAATATATATACACATACCGGTACATACACTATCATAAAATGGCCTTTAGGGTATACATATATCCAACAACAGGTGAGGCATTGGTTGACCCTTCTACGGCTGGTTCATTTGAGCTGTGGAATGTTCTGGAGGATTTTTAAACTCCGCTTAAGTGTTGAGCTTTTTGGGAAATTTTTGGTGTTTGTTGATTCGATCGGAATGTTTAACGTCATCTAGCTTTTTCTGAAACGTGATACAATATGTGGAATTCATATTGTTAGGCATGAAATCCAAAGTATGTGATATTTTGGGTTTATGATGTCTAAGAGATTGTGGATTCCAAATATTGTAGTTTGAAATTTTCTTTTCTGCGACCGTAAGTGTAATATGTGGGGTATCATCATTTTCGTTGCTATATGTCAACGACAATTATGATACGTATATTTACTTACGTTGATTACATATGATATTATGTGTTGCTGTGATATGTTATATTGGATCGTCGTGTTTGAATAGCCGGGGGCTTTATGTGAGATGAGAGTTTTTATTTTCATTCATGTAAAATTCAATTGTATATAATATTCTTTTATTGGAGCACTTCCGAGTTGAGTATGATGTCACCATTGTTGTATATTATTTACTTTTCCGCATTAGGATAGACCAAAGGAGGGGAGCATAAGTAACCGGGTTCTAGAGTCCAGTGGGAGACCATCTCGAGGAGTCGAATCCGGTTCTCCTAACTCTAGAATTGGTAGGGTTGCTTGCCGCTCTCGGAGGGGTCTAGGGATGTGGGTTTGGCTATTCATCACGACCGTGGAATCTATGTTTTATACCAGCTTAAATTAAAACACGAAATTCCTAGTATATCCAATATTTCATATGTTATCTTCTACTGCCGATTTTCTGTGATATGATCACTGTGGATTCTGATATGAATGGCTATATATTATATATGAGATATATAATACACGTTGCATATGTTTTGCAACCGCGCTAGTCCCGTCCCGGTATGTCGTTAGTTAAGTAACCTAACGGTGCATAACGGGACATTGTGGCGAATGCGGATGGTATAAGCGTACGTTATATTTTCGTTTCATTTTCTGTAATGCTTAGGAAGCTTTAAATTATGGGACTTCATTAATGAGATTAATGAAAAGAAAGAAACCTAAAACATGTTGTAGAATCATATTTTTAAAAAGGATACCTCTAGTTTTTTCTTTGCATAGCGGTATTTCTTGTAGAATATCCAGCACCTCATTCGATGAGGAAAGAGCTGAGATCCCTTCACCGAGAGTGAGCTCTTTAGCGAAATTAGCAGATGCTACAACCAACTCGGTTTTGTCATTTGATTGCTTCTTTTAGTTGTTGCTTTGCATAGCAGTATTTATGAAATATCCTGCACTTTATTCGATAAGGAAAGAGCCGAGATCCCTTTATCAGGAGTGACCTCTTTAGCAAAAAAAGTCTCAAAAACATTCCTTTTCAAAAATCACTCATTTCTACAACTATATCAAGTTCATTACGCTCATGGTTTTCTTAAAAACCTGCGTAGCCCTCCAACATTTCAGATAAGTAATATTTAGTATTCGTGCTATGTTTGTTGGCTTTCGTCAAGGCGTAATGTGCGGTAGCTAATTAGTGCTTATCTACTAAAGCATGAGATGCGATTGGATTAGGATAGTCGTGCGGTTTTGTTGGCTTTTGTCAAGGGTCATATGGGTGTGTTTAATTCAATCATGAAATGTACGGGTTGAACATGATTAGCGGACTTTGATATGTTGGCTTTCGACAAGGTCATAAGACGTTAGGGGCAAAAGCATTATCGGGAATTTCAAGTGTTGAGATTTTCAATGAGATTGCATACCTTCTATGAGATAGTTGGATCCCGATACTCACTGTGAGCAAAAGTTGCTCACGGGAGATTATTGCACTTTACAATTAGCTAACTCACTAGATGTCTAGAAATATGTCAACGGGGCTACGCCTCTATGAAAATGAGGTTTATTTTAATTAGGTCCGTGCGAAAGCACAGGGAACCTCCCTCAGAAGTACCGGCATTGGCCTGGCTGATCGATTAGCGAAGTTGTAGAATGCAATTAATCCTGGCTGAATTTTTTTTTAAGGTTTGAAGGAAAATTTGAGAATAGCAGTGGGAGACATCGATTAGATAAGATAAATAACCAATCTGATCTTTGCAAGTGTATACGCTAAGTGTTTTCTACTCTCTCTCTCCAGGTAGCGACCATGTCAGGCCTTAATCAAGATAATAATATGGATGTATTGACCGAACCCGCTTTTTATGCTGAGCAGGGGAACTTTGGTTCCGCTCCAACTTATAATTGTTATATGTCCGAGCAGAAAATAGGAAAATATCCGGATTTCCATGCCACCCAGACGAAGAATGAGCATGTTGATGCATCTTCTTCGGGTGTGCACTCAGACTTGTTTCTCAGTACACTCTACGTCCTGGGTATTAGATACTGGATCGGGATCCCACATATGTAATATGTTACATGGGCTAAAGAAAGGTAGAGAACTGGGAGTAGGTGATCATTCCATACTAGTAGGGAATGGTGCAAATGTTGCAGCTAAAGCAGTTTGTGAATATCACCTTGTGTTACCAAATGGTTTTACATTGATTCTGAACGAATGCTATAACATACCAACCCTTATATGCAACCTTATATCGGTTTCTTTATTAAGTAAAGAAAGATATAATTTTGTAGTACATGATAATGTTATGAACAGCTTCTTGAATAAAAAGCTGATTGGATCAGGCTCATTAAATAATGGCATATACATTCTAAATCAAACCACAGTTCTTAATGTATAAAACACACACAAGAGGAAGAGTTCAGAAATGAACGAATCTTTCTTGTGGCATTGTAGACTAGGTCATATCAATGTGACCCGACTAGTTAAGTTACATAAAGATGGATACTTGAAACCGTTCGAATTTTCATCTTATGACACTTGCCAGTCATGTCTCAATAGTAAAATGACCAAAACTCCGTTTACTGGATACGGAGAAAGAGTTACGGAACTCTTGGGACTGATACATAATGATGTATGCGGTCCCATGTCTACACAAGCCAGGAATGGTTCCTCATACTCCATTACATTCACTGATGATCCCTCAAGATATGGACATGTGTTCCTGTTGAAACATAAGTCTGAAGTTTTTGAGAAATTCAAAGAATATAAGCATGAAGTCGAGAACCAGATGGGAAAAAGTATTAAGATCCTACGATCCTATCGTGGAGGAGAATACTTGAACATGGAATTCCGTGACTATCTAAAAGAGAATAGGATTCTCTCTCAGCTTACTCCTCCGTATACACTACAGCACAATGGTGTATCGGAACGGAGAAACCGTACCTATTAGATATGGTGCGCTCTATGATGAGCACCGCTGAGTTGCCTATTTCCTTTTGGGGGTATGCGCTTGAGACAGCCATACACCTATTGAATATGGTCCCTACCAAATCTGTGCCTGCCACTCCATATGAGATATGGAAGGGGAAGAGACCGTGTCTTAATTATGTTAAGATATGGGGTTGTCCGGTCTATGTCAAAAGGCATAGTTCAGACAAACTCTAGGCAAGGTTTATTGTGTGCAAGTTTATAGGATATCTCAAAAACTCACAAGGGTATATCTTCTACTACATTGAGGAACAAAAGGTGTTTGTTTCTCGGCATGCCACCATTTTAGAAAAGGAATTTCTTATAAAGGAAATTAGTGGCGAGGAGGTAGAACTGGAAGAAGTTCCAGCAATACAAACTACGACAGAAGATTTGGTAGAACCAGAGAATTCGATAGCTCCCAACGAACCTCAGCCTCTCCGCCGATCTAGTAGGGTTCCACATCCACCTGAGAGATACTACGGTTTTCTCGTTGACGGTGGGAGCGAGTATTGCATCATGGTGGATGATGACCCAACTAAATTCGAGCAGGCCATCACGAGTGGGGACTCTATGAAATGGCTGGATGCAACGCGATCTAAGATGGAATCCACGTACACCAACAAAGTGTGGACTTTGGAAGTTGCTCCTGAAGGGGTAAAACCCATCGGGAGCAAATGGATCTTTAAGAAGAAACTTGGTGTAGATTGAAAATTTGAGACTTTCAAACCTAGACTTGTTGCAAAATGTTTTCGTCAACGAACTTGTGTGGACTATGATGAAACCTTTTCTCCAGTAGCTATGCTTAAGTCCATCCGGATCATGCTTGCCATCGCTGCATACCATGACTACGAAATCTGGCAAATGGATGTTAAGACCGCCTTTCTAAATGGTGATTTAGAAGAGTGCATGTACATGACTCAGCCAGAGGGCTTCATAGACAGTGGGAGCAGCGGAAAGGTGTGCAAACTGCTTAAATCCATCTACGGGTTAAAGCAGGTATCGCGGGGTTGGAACATCTATTTTGATGTGGTAGTCAAAGAGTTTGACTTCATCAAAAATGTAGATGAATCTTGCATATATAAGAAGGTTGTAGTGAGTAAAGTTTTCTTTCTCGTATTGTACGTCGATGACATACTCTTGATAAGAAATGATGTTCCTATGCTGAACTCGGTCAAGCTCTTCTTATCGCAAAGATTCTCAATGAAAAATTGTAAAATTTTAAAAATTTAGAAATAAATAAAATTAAATAATTAAATAATAAATGATTAAATAAAAAAAGTTATTAAAAACCAAATAAGACAATTTCATAAGTTCTATGTAAAACAAATTAAATAAAAATTTTAGTATGCAACATAAATAAGTTATAAGGGTTTTAAGGTGAATTTTATCTTCATTTTAATAAATTGAGTGTTTTATAATAACATAAGTTGTGAAGGGTTTCTAGGTAAAGTTTAAGTTTCATGTGCAAATGGAATTTGTTAAGGGTATAAATAAAAATGGGGTAGAAAACCATTTAGTTCAGAATTTTATTGCTAATTAAAATAAAAATTAAGGGATAAGGTATGCACCTCCTCCTTGCATGCACACACACACACCAACACCTCCTCCTTGCATGAAGAGAGCACATCTAATTCATTGACATCTCCTACTACCACCTCCTTCTTCCCATCACCATATATAAACCTTGTTCAGATCAGTTGGTTAATCAAAAATCGGAAAATTTAAAGAAAGAAAAATAAATCAAGAACAAACAAGGAAAAACAAGAGGAAGGAGAAGAAAAGAAAATGTTCTAGGATTTCCTCACCATCAAGCTAGGACAAGGAACTTGTGCATCTTGGAGGGTGTTATTCCAACAAATTATTGTAGGTAAAATTCTTAACCACAGTAAGAAATTGAATTCTGTAACTAATTTATTTTTTAAAATGAACAAGTTCTATAATATCGTATTTTAGTAAAAAAAAGGCTCTGTTTGAATCTGCTTTAGTTTAGATAAAAATAAACTTAACAAAACAGTGCTAAAAAGATGTATGTTGAACCTAGAGCAAACCATAGAAACACGAAACCAGGGGATCGGATTTGGGCCAGCGACTCATACTGAAATTCCGGCGTCGCCGGATTTGTAGGAAGCTAGGTGGTTTTGGCTTCTTGGGTAGGTTTCTGTGTATGATTTTGGCTATTTTTGTATTATTTTAACAAGTTAGTTTCACTGAATATAGAATCTGGAAGATAATAACGGAAAAAGATGTCTAAACACACAAAATACGACATGGTTAAAGCGTTTCACAATCTGTTTTCTGTCGCGATGCAGAGTCGGGTTAAATTCTAGTAAGGTTAAGTGTTAAATAGCTTGATATAGTCGTATACAATATAACTAGTATGTGGGAACGGGTGTTTTTCATTTTCATCATGTCGGAGTAGCCGTTTCCTTATATAAGTTAAATGGTGATGTTAGATTCAAATACGGGATTTTCGGAGGAAGGGAGGAAAGGAAAAGGATTAGCAATTCCTGAGTAGATACGACGTTTTTCGGTGAGTAGACTAAATATCTACCGGGGAATTTTGTAAAGATGGCGTGTTACGCCCGTGGTTTTATTTAAATAAATGCTCTGCTTTGGTATGCTAAATTGATAATATGCACTCATAACTCACATATACTTTGCTCAATGGCTAGGACACTGCACAAGTATCGACTAGTTATGCCATGTGCACATCTTATATGTTACACACACCTCGTCGATATTACCATGTCACTTTTACACTTAGGAAATTTCTTGTTAAAAATGATTCATATCATATCTTAAACACCAATAACAGTAGTAAATTGCATCATTAACATCATGTTTAGTATTTGAGTATTTTATGTTGGTATAAGAGATAATTGTATTATTGAGGATTTATGGTTTTGAGTTTTGAATACTATTACATAAATCCAGTGATTTCATTATTGATGTGTCATGTCCACCATGAGATGTTTTTATGATTTGGTTTTATTCCGGACCGAGTGGGGGAGATATATGGTCGTGGATTTTACGTTATCCATACTGAGTGGGAGAGATATACAGTTGGATACATGGTGGACCAGGTCGAGACCGAGGGGCAGGATAGCCGCATTTGAGACGGGCGAGCCTAGCGAGAATACTCGATACCAGAGATAGTTGTGAAACACAGCGGATATCAAGATGATACCGACCGGTGTTTTGATTGCAGGGTCATTCGAGGAATGATGCCTGAGAGAAAGGGAAGTTTTATGTCGATGATGCACACGGAAAGATATCAATTATTGGAAATAAATTATGAGATTTCATTTTGGTTATATAGTACAGATTCATGCTTTCCACATACCATCATACATTTTACTTGTTCACATTTTAGTTAGTATGATCGTCATAATTAAATTATTAGCCGTTATATGTTAGTTTATTCACTGAGTTGGCAACTCACCCCCCTCGTTGTGCCACAGTTCCTTGCAGGGGTAGAGAGGACAGTTAGCGGCCGGGCAGATCTACTTTTCGCAGCTTATATCGCATCTTTTGATAGGTGGGTTACATATGTAGTAACCTTCTCTTTTGGTATTGTATTTTGTATCTAGAAAACCTCCATCAGACATGTATATGACTTAGAGTGAGAGATAATTATATGTATATTATTTGACAGATGGGACGGTTTAGTTCTACATATTGGAAATTTTTTTACTTATTGGAAATTCTTGTTAATGTCTTATACTCCTGGATATTTGTCTCCACTATTAATGTCGTTGATCCCAACTAGGGATGCAACCAAACTTAACACTTTATACTTGTTTAATATTTAACTTAATAAACTGTGATTTTTATTTAAAAACTAAGTTTTTTATATAAAGAATTCCGCAAAAAGGATTTTGATCTTGGTTTTCGGCTTACTTGGACTATATGCATATCTCTAGATATTATACAATCTAAGTGTCGGTCACATCCAAACTTTGGGTCGTGACAAAGATCTAGGGGATGCCTCCTACATCTTGGGGATTAAGATCTATACAGATAGATCTAAAAGAATACTGGGATTGTCCCAATCCAGGTACTGACACCATGATAAAGAGGACACCATACTAAAGAGGTTTAGTATGGAAGAATCCAAACGTGGGAATTTACCCACGATCTCTGGACTTACTCTCTCCAAAGAGATGTCTCCCAAGACTGATTTGGAGAGAGCTCGCTTGCAAGAGATACCCTATGCTTCGGCAGTAGGCTCTATCATGTACGCGATATTATGTACCAGACCCGATATAGCATACTCACTAAGTGTAGTGAGTATGTATCAAGAAGATCCAGGAGAGAGTCACTGGACAGCTGTGAAGAACATTCTCAAGTACTTGAGAAGGACTAAAGAGATGTTCTTAGTGTATGGTAATGGAGAACTCCAAGTGGAGTGCTTTACCGATTCGAGCTTGCAGAGTGATAAGGACGACTCAAAGTCGGTCTCGGGATTTGTCTTTACCCTTAATGGAGGGGCGGTTTGCTGGAAGAGTTCCAAACAGGAAACCGCGGCAGACTCGACGATGGAGGCTGAATTCATCGCTGCCAACGATGCTGCCAAAGAGGCTGTTTCTTCATAACTGAAATTCGAGTGGTTCCATCCATTGAGCGTCCAATACCTTTGTATTGCGATAACAATAGAGCAGTGGCCTTGGCCAAGGAACCTAGGTCCCATCAGCGATCCAGGCATATTCTGAGGTGGTATCACCTGATCCGGGAGATAGTTGATCGCCGGGAGATCGAGGTCAGGAGAGTTGACACGAAGGACAACACGGCGGATCCACTTACCAAGGACATTCCTCAGATACAATTTGAGAGACTCTTCGTGATGTTGGGTATGAGATACTACAACAACTGGCCTTAGTGCAAGTGGGAGATTGTTAGTTATATGTATGCCCTAGAAGCCATTATTATACATATGATGTATATTATAGTGGATACTTGGATATATATAGAGAGGACTTTCTTGCTTGGCATGATAGTATGCTATCTGGTTGCTCTTTATTTTAACATATTGACTTGTATATGCGATGTTATCTTGCTCTCACATGTTGATTAAGCCCTTAGGTTGTGTACTTGACTACTAAGACTATGATGGAGATCATACTAGTGGAGCCAAAGATAGTCCATAAGTACACCCTAAAATTGTTCCTAGTCGACGGTGTATCGAGACAGTGCATCGATATTTCAGAGTAGACTAGCGTATACGCATCTTGACCTATATAATGGGCGATGGATGATCCTACATCCATTGGTGTTTGACATCAAAGATGGTATATGGGTGCTCAGTGGAGACTGGGCACACTGAACGGACTCGCCGAGAACTCCTAGTTGGCATTATACCTATCGTCAGACAACAGTGTTCCCCTCCGAATGGCGGCCTGGACGTTAGGACGTCCATGCCAGATGTTCGGGGAAGATGCTATTTGGTTTTATCCGTCCACCTCTCCGAAGATGCCAAGTTGATTTATGGCACCGTGTATCGGAGGTTTAGACGGATGCGGCCGATGTAGCAGACTTCATCAGATTCCCCCTCAGAGTGAGGGGTTTTTGATTGTGGGGACGCTCTTCCCTGCAGGCGCAAGCCCCTGGCAGTTAATTACGCTACCGCATCACGGTAACAACTTTCTCCTTCTCCAGAATTTCACTTCGTGTCGTGTGTGTTTGTTTTGTTTGTGGTTGCCCGTGGATTGTATACGGAGACTGAGTAATGCCGTCGCCCGTAGGACGTGGATTAGTCCAAATCTGTATTTACTTAGATTTGGGTTTGGTGTTTTCAGTTTAAGGATGCATTAGTCGCGTTGCGGTTAAGATCAACTTAAACTTTCGTCAAGGATACGTTAGTCCTGTTTTAGACTAAGATCAACTCAACGTAGTGATTAATTTAATGTATGGCCATCGGGACTCGTCACCTCTCTGACGTCGTTGAAGGATTACAACGACATGTATCAAAGGAGCTCGGTGATGTACCCTCGAACCAGATTTGATTGGGAGTTTTATATTCCATTTGAATATTTAAGGATACGTTAGCCGTGTTTGAGGCTAAGATCAACTTAAACGTTTGTTAAGGATACGTTAGTCCAGTTTGAGACTAAGATCAACTTAACGGGACCGTTTAGATCCGATAAAAGAGCATTTGGGCTCTATTGTGCCAGTTTAGGGACGTGGTGGTCCGATATTAGTTTAGGGACGTTTCGGTCCGATATTAGTTTAGGGACGTTTCGGACCATTATTAGTTTAGGGACGTTTCGGTCCGACGCCAGTTTAGGGACGTAGTGGTCCGTTATTAGTTTAGGGACGTTTCGGTCCAATGTTAGTTTAGGGACGTTTCGGTCCGATATTAGTTTAAGGACGTCTCGGTCCAATATTAGTTTAGGGACGTTTCGGTCCAACGCCAGTTTAGGGACGTAGTGGTCCGTTATTAGTTTAGGGACGTTTCGGTCCAATGTTAGTTTAGGAACGTTTCAGTCCGATATTAGTTTAAGGACGTCTCGGTCCAATATTAGTTTAGGGACGTTTCGGTCTATTATTAGGTGTGTGGCCGTTGGGACCCGTCACCTCTTTGACGTCGTTGAGGAATTACAACGATGAATGTCAAAGGAGTTCGGAGATGTACCCTCGAACCGGTTGTGAATTGATTCAGGAGAACCATTTTGCTCAATCAATTTGATTTAAGGACTTATGGCCACGATTGGGTTAAGTCCAATTTTTATTTATTTTGGGCTTTGCTCAAATAGAATATTAATTCAAATAGGGCTCTGCCCTTTTATTGCTTTGCAATTTGATTTGGGCCAGGCCCTTTAAATAATGCATTGCATTTGTGCAGAGCATCAAGAATCTTTTAGATTCAAGAACAAAAGTGCAGAGCACTTTTGATCTAAATTTAGATCAAAGGAAAACAAGTTTCTCTCTTGTTTTTCCTTTTCTCAGAGAACCAAGGGTTCATAACAAGTGCAAGGCACTATTTTTATTTATTTATTTTTATTTTATTTATTTGTTCATTGAAGATTAATGATTTTTAGATCAATGATCTGTACTTCAGAGATTTTTCTCTTTTAAAAGGTTTTACCTTTTTTTTTTGTTCTTCCAAAGTTCTTCAAGAGTTCTCTCTGTTTTCTTTTTGATCTTGATCATGATCAAATGAGGTCTGGGGTCCTTTTTATAGTACTCATAGATTAGTTGAATTTGTTAAACAGATCTTTTTCTGAGTGATTTAGGGAATTTTCCCCACCGTTGGATCTTTGATCCAAAGGCCCCCTGTTTTACAGAAGAAATCTTCTTGTTTAAACAAGAACAGAAATATATCCTTAAATCTTCAATCTGTTGTTGCGCAACTCACCAGCGTGTGACACGTGTCGTGCAGTGACGCACTTGTACAACAGCGCTTGCGCAACTGCGCAGACACGTGTCCCGCATTGAAGCACTTGCGCAACAGCGCTTGCGCAACTGCGCAGACACGTGTCGCGCAGCGGTGCGCTTGCGCAACAGCCCTTGCGCAACCGCGCAGACACGTGTCGCGCAGCCGTGCGCTTGCGCAGTTGTGCTTGCGCAACCGCGCAGACACGTGCCGCGCTGCCGTGCGCTTGCGCAGTTGTGCATGCGCAACCGCGCAGACACGTGTCGCGCTGCCGTGCGCTTGTGCAGTTGGACGTTGCTTATGTTTTTTAAAGAGCCTTGCTCTGATTGGACGTACTGTCTTGGGCGTTGTGCTGCCGTGTCAACTTCTGACACGTGGCGCGTTGCGCGCAGCGCACGGGAACTGAAGCGTTGCTTCAAAATTTGAATTTTCAAAATTTAAGCAGAGCCTTGCTCTAATTGGGGGAACAAATGCCCCCCCACCGTTGCGTTCACGTGGCGCGCACGTGAGTGCAGCGGTGGCAAGACCCCAACCGTTGGATCACGGGGGTCATTTGAAGAGACGCAGGCGTCTATAAATAGGACCCTTGGTCCTTGGTAATTCTTTACCAATTCCAAGAATTTGAATTTCAGAGCCTTGCTCTTGCTTAAAAAACTCTTAGAGCCTTGCTCTTGCTTCTTCCCAAGAACTTTGAAGTTCAGAACTTAGAGTCACTCTTAGGTAAAAATTTAAATTAATTTAAATTAATTTTAATTAACAGAGCCTTGCTCTTGTAGATCTTTGATCTAAAGAAAACCCCTTTGGGGTTTCTTCAACAGAGCCTTGCTCTTGTAGATCTTTGATCTAAAGAAAACCCTTTTGGGGTTTCTTCAACAGAGCCTTGCTCTCAAAAATTTACAGAGATCTGGTTCCTGGGTTTTAACCCATGAACAGAGCCATGCTCATAGATCAAATAGAGAACTCCTAAAAGTTTTCATGGATCTTTAAGATCCCAAAAATTTTAATTCCTCGGAGTTATAATTTTTCATTACTACTACAGAGCTAGGCTCTTTTTAAGAAGTTTTATTCCTTTGAGACCAGAGTTTGACAAATGTCACTCTGTGATAGAGCTTTGCTCTAAAAAGAGGAGATTTTCTCCTTGTCTCTAGGGACCCCCTCCCAATAGGGATATTCTTTTTGGGGGTCCTTTTCATTGACTGACAGTCTCATCCAATGATGGGACTGTCTTATCAAATGATGCGCCGTCACCTAGATTTTGTGGGTCCCCCTTTGGTCCCCTACTCACTGCACTATAGTGTGATGTAGGACTTTGACATGTGAAGCATTGGAACGCTAACGGTTATATTTTATTTTATTTTTTTGTCTACAGGGAACATGTCTGAAGATTTGTCTTTCCCTTTTGTTCGCTCAGAAGGAGGGTTCCCACACGCACCAGTGGACCGGGTGGCGTTCGACTTGATTAAATATCATGATCCAGAGTACAAGAGACTCCATTTGTGGGGAAGGTGGTACAGCCAAATCATCCAAGGCCGTCGCAGCTTCAGCTCCGCTTCGCCTTCTGAGCCCATAGTTACGATCCCTTATGCGGACAAGCCCCCGGTGGAGTATGCCGTGGAGGTTAAAAATTGGAATGCCGACGACCTCCTTCAGCCTGCAATCGGTGCCATTCCGGTGCAGCCGCCGCCGGCTATAGATATCTTAGGGAGGCGAATCTGTCAGGGTGAAGCACGCCCTTGGAGACAGGCTTACAATATTGGATTGACTCCGCGACCGCTTGCCGGATATCTACCATGGGCCCGTTACATTTTGACGATGAAGAGGGCTCTCCTGACGACGATTGGCTTATACTCAGCTGTCTACGTCTCGCTTTTCGAGTATCCCTCTCCTCCGACGTGGTGGATAAAGGCCTTCATCGAACAATGGAATATCCCCACCCATACCTTCTTGACAGCGGATAGGGAAGTCTCCATCTCTCTGGAGGAGTTTGCCGAAATTTCAGGTCTGCCAATGAGGGGAGAACACTACGAGGAGCTGCTTCCTCCAGACGAGTATGTCTTCGCCACCAAGCAGCTTGTATTTGACTTAACTCCGGAAAATGCCATTCAGCATCAGCACCCGGGCTTGGTGAAGGTGTTGGAGATTTATGAGGAACTCCATTTGGAATCGGGCGACCGGGGCGTCAGTTTCACGGATTTCATTGCTCGTTTTATCCGCCCGGAGTTCCTATCAGAGCAGGGCGAGAAGTTCGCTCAGCTTGCTGACCCCTTTGGTTTCGGCTTGGACCGCCGACCTTCATTGGAAAATGACCAGCGGGATTTTTATTTCCCGGGAACTGCCAGCGTCCCTTTCTTAGAGATCGCCGTTCCTGGCATGGACGAGGAGACTTTTTTCATAGGGTTCTTGGGTCTATGGCTATGCAGCTTCGCGCTTCCCATGCACCCACGCCTCATGCGGTCCTCTGTCTTTTACCCGGCGCATCGAATGGCGGCTGGTTTACAGTTATCAGTAGGGATCGCCGGGCTGGCTTACCTCTACAATGGACTTAGCGTAGCGGCGGATGCTAATGATCCTGGTGTACAGCCTGCTAACTTCCCGATGCACTACTGCACCTCTTGGATGGAGCTGCATGTGCGCGGGGTGTTTGGTGCCCATAAGGCTCCTCCGTTTTTTGAGAAATACAGGCTCCCAAGAATCATGCGGTTGGTCGGGGCTTCAATCGTGGTTGCACCTCCGCGGGAGTCTAGGGGACTGCTCCTGCGTTCACATCTAGTCGGAGCGAAGACTTCTTTTGTGGATAAGGTCATCACCATAGGCTCCGAGACCACTAAGTCAGTGGTGTCGCTGTGTGATGACTTTAAGGGCGGGATTTCTGTTTTGAAGGCTCGGGAAATCCTTCATCTTTACTCCATTCGGCCGGGCTACCTAGTATTTAGGCAGAATGAGACGGCCCTCTTTATGAGGTATAACCCACATCGATTTGCCCGACAATCGAGTTACAATCAAGGGATCCCGATGGAAGCCTTTCTGGAAACACCCGCGGCCAACCAAGGGGGAATAAGGAATGCTATGCATCATTTCACCCGGCTCAATACAGGCTCTTATTTTTTTATTAGTGAGCCTAGCTGTGCCCCTAAAATAATACATCCGTATGTAGCCTGGTATGCGCATGCTATGGGCCCAATCATTTTAATGGAGAAACGCTTGCTAGTTGACCGTAGGGGTGCGCCTCCTGGTGGTGATCGTAAGGCTCCCTTGCAGCCAAGGAGCCCGGTCGTCCCTCCGCTAAAAGAGGCCGGAGTCGACCGACCACGCGTGTTGGCCCCCCCGCGTGGATTACCACTGCCTACTACGGTGGATGCACCACCGGCGCCCCGTGCTCCCACAAAGACAGTTAAAGTGGTATCGCCAGAGTCTGGCGCAGGAGCGGATATCGGGACTCGCCGCCCTAAAGTAACTGCCAAGCGCAAAGCTGCTCCGGGTGGATCTAAAGCTGGCGGGCAGAAGAAGAAGAAGTCCACCCTATCCCTCGACGCGATCCTCAGCTTAAATCCTGCGGCTCCTCCCGCCGAGGCCATATGTGAATACGGCAGCAATGAGGGTTTCGTGGTAGATCCTGCGGACACCAATCTGGCTGCCGCCATTGCAGCTTCGGAGCGATCGGCTAGGCTCGAAGCGATGCTATGCAAACTTGCTGAGTCCGGTAATCATCAGACGCTTCATTTGTCATTTTATTGCACCTTGTATTATTATCTTTAACTAACATTTGCTCCATTTTCAACAGGTGTCTCTACTGAAGAGGCTATTGCTGCCTCCCTGAAAACCTTCCAGGAGGAGGAGGAGAAGCGTGCCTTAGCAGGCGCCGGTATGTTTCACTCCTTTCTCTTTTATAAGGAAAGTTTGTTGTCTTTTTATGATGGTCAACCTAACCTTCTTTCGTTTCTTAGCAGGGGTTATATCAGTTGATGTGGGGATCCTTCCCGAGCCTGTTACTGAAGTCCCGGCCTCGTCAAAGTTGCCGCAAGAGCCTCGGCTTGACAAAACGACGAGGGATGCCCTGAAAACCTTAGAGGCTTCCCTATTCACGGACGAGGACACCTCAATTAGGGAAGCTCTAGTGGCATCCGTCTCAACGGCTCGGGAGGAGCGGAAGCGGTTGAGACGCGAAGCAAGGGCGCGTAGAGCTGCTTTGGCCGCGGGAGCGGGTCCCAGTACCATTCCTCGCGCTGACACTCCTTCTGGAGAGGCCCCTGTCGTCCTGTCTACTGCTTATATGCAAGTGGCGCGCGCGGCCTGAAGTGCAAACAATAAATCCCCTTCAGGTAGCATCTCTTTCAGAACCTTGTTGTAAGAATTATTATAAAGCCATTGGCTCATATGCATTCCATCTTGCAGGACCAAGTCCAACTGAGGGGGAGGCAGAGACCGTCGGACCCCATGAAACGGCGGAAGCGGCGCCCGCCGAACCTGAGCCGACGGTGGGCACCGTCGTCGGGGCCACGGTGCCTGAAACAGAAGTTGAAGGATCCGCCGCCGAGAAGGTCATTGATGCCGAACCTGAAGCGGTGGCAGATGATATGATCATTATAACTGAGTCTAGGGTGGTGGCGGCTGAGGCGCTCGAGGTCGGCGGTCCCTTGGTGACGATAGACGATACAACCACGGCTACTGAACCTGAGAGGGTAGTGGGTGAGGTGGCCATGATTCCCGAGGACGAGCCAACCGCTCCCTCTCTGGAATCTGGCAATACTCCAATCATAGCCCTTCCCGCCTATGGCCCTCCGCTGTCCCCAGGTCTTGCTAGCACGATGACGGTCCCCATCGAGTCGGGTGATGAGGCCACGGGCGGTGGTCTCATGTCGGTAGAGGAGGGAGTCGCCTCCGTTTCAGCCGGGAGCTCCTCAGGTAAACTCCAAGTGACTGCCTTTCTTAACTTTACAATCTTTTCTGACAAGTTCAGTTTTTCGTAATGCAGGTGCAGCTAGTGCTGATGCCCCACTGCTTGAAGGAACGCCTTCAACGACTGCCTTGGCGGTGGTCACCTCTCAACCCTCTCTTACTCCTTCGAAGATGTTGGAATGTATGGGTTTATAACTTATTAATCCTATCTTTCAGATATACAGTTTATGTACTGAAGTCACACTGTTGTATCTTTCAGGGGTGCTTTTTGATCATCTCTATCAAGCGTTGCTCCCACACTTCTCCTTCCCATCTGAATTCGCCTCCCCGTCTGGTGGCGCTGGTGAGTACTGTTCCTGATTGGTAGCTTTATCTTTTTAGCGGTAGAATTATTTCCAACTCTCTCTTGTTCTGACTGCAGCGTTGCAAATCGAAGGGGGAGCAGAAAGATCGGCTGCGCCACCAGCCCTTCCGGCCTTGCCACCTGTTTCCACCGGTATAATAAATTTCCTTTTTTGGTAACCCTTCAACATTTTCTGAACCATCGTTTAACCATGTTTTGTTTTGCAGCTATTGTTCCGGCTCCGGTCCCCTTTGAGGCTCGCGTCCTTTCACCGGCAGGCCCTTTCTTGAGACGTCCATCTTCCAAGGGTGCTGCGATGAGTTTGGGCATGCTGAGCGGGTACATTGAAGAGCTCAATATGGACGCTCTCCCTTCTGCCGTAGATTTCGCTGTGGAGGTTAATCCAATGTTGGCGGCGCTCATAAATTTTCATAACGAAGGAGTCGTCGGATCTTGGGTTAATCATTGCAGGGAGATCGAGGCATGTCTATACCGGCTGGAGTCGACGTGCCCTTCTCCCGAAGTTTTAGCCCTGAGCACCCAACGCACAACTTGGCTCGAGCAAAGCACTTCGCACTCCCGCCACTTGGAGCAAGAAGCAGCTTTAAGACTAAGGGAATGCCAAAAGACCTCAAACGAAACGGCCCATCTGCGCGCCGAGGTTGAGGCAAATGCTGCCCAAGTGAAGACTATCTTTGAGGGTCTCTTGGAGCGCATCTCCTATGGGCTAAATTTGAAGCGGAAGCTTGACGTAGCTGAGCGCAATATCCCAAGTCGGGAAGCTGCCTATCAGGTCGTCAGGGAGCAGCTTGCGTCGGTCTTGCAGCAACGAGCCCAAGTGGAGGCAGAGCTGGCGATGGTAGCTGACCAAGAGAAGGCATGGAAGGACATATGCGAGCAATTGCTACACCTATGCAAGACGCTTCCTTCCCAATAATTCTCCTTGTATCATTTGTCTTTGTAAAGTATATGTATATATTTTTTTATTCTTTAGCACAATGTATCCTGTACTCGATCAATATTTCTGAATAAAAGATGCACATTTTTGTAATGTCTTGTGTCATTTCTCCGTCTTTTCCTTCTTTTCAGTATGACATATTTAATACACCTTATTGACAGATAACTTCATTTCTCCCAGAGATAACGATGGCCTAGACTGCAGGTTCAGATCTGCCGCCTAGGACTTTTCAACTCTATGAGCCGTGAGGGTCTCATAGAGACTTTTCTTCCTACGGATCGAGAGGATCTCGTAGGCGGGCTTTCTCCTTAGGAATCGTAAGGATTCCTAAGTGTGGTTTTCTCTTATAAGTCGTAGGGATCTTATAAGAGAATTTTCCCCCTTACGAATCGAGAGAATTCATAAGCGGTTGTTTCCCTCCTCGTCGAAATTCGACTTCGGAGAGTGAGACCCGTGAATAGTATGCAAGAGATCATTTTGGATTGACTTGCAGGGCCCCATTGCTTAAAAAGCAAGCTTTTCAATCCTTGCTGTCTGAGACTTCATCTTGTAGATTAAGAAGCAAGTTCAATTTGCTGAAGAAATCCCTTTTCTGAAAGATTTGGCGGGATTTCCCCCCACCATCGGATCTTTGGTCTAGGGGCTTCTGTTTTACAGAAGATAATAACCGAAAAGATTTCTTCAGAACCTTTTTGTTTAGCGCGAATGATCCAGGATATGACGCCTGTCGCACAGCACACAGTGCAGCGCAACTGTGCTAGCACATCTATGCCGACACGTGTCATGCAGCGCACGACGCATACGCCGCTGAAGCGTTGCTTCCCTTGGTTTTGCTTGAAACAGAGCTTTGCTTTGGCTGGGTGCGCTGCTTTGGGGTGCTGCGCTGACGCGTTTGCGCTGGACACGTGGTGTGTAGCGCGCAGCGCAACGCGACTGCGCTAGCGCTTCCGTGCTGAAGCGTCGCTTCTTCAAGACAGAGCTTTGCTCTAATCGGGGAAGGATGAAGCGTTGCTTCATCTCCTGTCTCGGAAATCGAACGGGCATTCGCTCCAATTAGGGTAAACCGCCGTGACGACTCTTGGGAATCGAAGAGGCACTTGAGGCCTATAAATAGGACCCTTGGTCTCCTCCAGATACTTATCATCTTCCAGATTTCCATTTTTGAAGACTTATGAGCTTTGTTCTTGCCTTTAAGAACTCCGGTGCCTTGCTCCCCCTTTTTTTTAAAGTTTTTTAGAAGAACTTCAGGTAAAATCGATTCTTAGATCAATCTTAAATAGCAGAGCTCTCGTCTAGTGGGTTTCATCTTTGAACACAGTTTTGCTCTCTAGGAATTTAGTCATCCATGTATATTATTGCTTTTCTATTGTTGATCTTCCTGTAATATTTTCTCCAGGCGTAATGGCGGCGGTGCATTTGTACAGTCTGCACGAGTTCATTACCTACGATGATATCCGCGCTCAGGGTCGTCAACAGAACCAGGAGTTTACAGACGCCGAATGTGCAGAAGTTATGGGTCGTCTGAACGCAAGCGGTGGTTGGTTGTTGCCTCGGCGTTCGGCTCTTTTGAAAGTCGTACTGGGAGCAATATGGAGGGCACTTCCGGGTCTTCACGAGGCCCTACCACTCAATGCGCTGGATGATGCCGAGGACAAGGTGCATTCAGTGCACCTGACAGGGCTGATCTCAAAGAAGCGACGGAACGACCTCGTTGACATCCTGCATCAAGTGTTTCAACAGACGACGATCGTTGCTGCTTATCAAAGGCCGGAAGGGCTTGCCGATGATATCGACACCGAGGAGCGCGAAAGACTGGGCATAAGAATAATTAGAAAGGCCAGAAGAACTCTGGATGGCCTTACTTTTGATTTCCTCAATCCGTGCCCCGGATCTGAGGTTATACCGTTGTAATATTTTGAACAATGTTTCTTATGCATTATTCTTATGCCTGTAAAAACTTTTGGCGGTATGAATGAAAACCCTCCCCCTTTTCTATTTCAGCTTGTCTTATTTCTCGTCCTGAGTCTTCTGTCCATGTATAAATGAATGCGTCACGCATGCCAGATCAAATGTAGAACGGATATTCTTTCTGTCATCTTCTTTCTTTTAATGTCAGTAGGCTGTCTTGATAATCATGTTTGATGGATGTCTAAAACGAGTATTCCGACTTCCTCAGGAAATAGCGATAGCTTAAGCCGCAAGTTCAGGTTTACCGCCTAAGACTTTTCAATTCTATGAGCCGTGAGGGTCTCATAGAGGCTTTTCTTCCTACGGATCGAGAGGATCTCATAGGTGGATTTTCTCCTTAGAAATCGTGAGGATTCCTAAGTGTGGTTTTCTCTTATAAGTCGTAAGGATCTTATAATAGAATTTTTCCCTCTTACGAGTCGAGAGGATTCGTAAGTGGTTGTTTCCCTCCTCGTCAAAATTCGACTTCGGATAGTGAGACCCGTGAATAGTATGCAAGAGACCATTTTGGATTGACTTGCAGGGCCCCATTGCTCAAGAAGCAGGCTTTTCAATCCTTGCTGTCTGAGACTTCTTCTTACAAATTGAAACGAATCGGGAATTTGCTCGCGGAGAGGGTGATGGCTCTGCGAGTTGACATGAGTTAGGAGGCTCTCATCACGGAGTGTTTGTATCCGTGAGTCGAGGAATTTGCTAGGGATTATTTGTTTCCCGAGCGCCAAGGATTATTTGTTTCCTTGGGGTTTGAAACGAGTCGAGGAATCCCACGGAGGCGCTGGTGGCTCTGCAGGTCGACGCGGATCAGGAGTCTCTCGTCAAGGAGTGTTTGTATCCGTGAGTCGAGGGATTTGCAAGGGATTATTTGTTTTCCAAGCGCCAAGGATTATTTGTTTCCTTGGGGTTTGAAATGAGTCGAGGGTTCCCACGGGGGCTCTGGTAGCTCTGCGGGTCGACGCGGATCAGGAGTCTCTCGTCAAGGAGTGTTTGTATCCGTGAGTCGAGGAGTTTGCTGGGATTATTTGTTTCCCAAGCGCCAAGGATTATTTGTTTCCTTGGGGTTTGAAACGAGTCGAGGGTTCCCACGGGGGCTCTGGTAGCTCTGCGGGTCGACGCGGATCAGGAAGCTCTCGTCAAGGAGTGTTTGTATCCGTGAGTCGAGGAGTTTGCTGGGATTGTTTGTTTCCCAAGCGCCAAGGATTATTTGTTTCCTTAGGGTTTGAAACGAGTCGAGGGTTCCCACGGGGGCTCTGGTAGCTCTGCGAGTCGACGCGGATCAGGAAGCTCTCGTCAAGGAGTGTTTGTATCCGTGAGTCGAGGGATTTGCTAGGGATTATTTGTTTCCCGAGCGCCAAGGATTATTTGTTTCCTTGGGGTTTGAAACGAGTCGAGGGTTCCCACGGGGGCTCTGGTAGCTCTGCGGGTCGACGCGGATCAGGAAGCTCTCGTCAAGGAGTGTTTGTATCCGTGATCGAGGGATTTGCTAGGGAATATTTGTTTCCCGAGCGCCAACGATTATTTGTTTCCTTGGGGTTTGAAACGAGTCGAGGGTTCCCACGGGGGCTCTGGTAGCTCTGCGGGTCGACGCGGATCAGGAAGCTCTCGTCAAGGAGTGTTTGTATCCGTGAGTCGAGGGATTTGATGAAGATATTGATTTCTTCGGAGTTGGACTGAACTGTCAAGATTTGGCTTCGTCTTCTGGCGGAGCCTGTTGGGAAAGTATGGTTCCCTCTTTGTTTACGCCCTTGGATTGTATACAGGGATCGATGTGATCTTAACTGTAGGGCCAAAGTTTTATCATCATCATTTTTTTTTATTTTATTTCCGCGATGCTCTATCATTTCCGCTTTTATATCGCGAATGTCACGATTGCCCAATCATTTCGGCTATTTCTCGCGGTGCCCAATCATTTCGGCTATTTATTTCATTTTTACTCGCTGCTTTTTATTGCGAGTCGCCCAATCATTTCGGCTATTTCGCATGCATACATTTTACTTGCTTCTTTTTATTGCAAGTTGCCCCATCATTTCGGCTATTTCGTATGCATATGCGGCCTACTGGCTTTTCGCCGTAAACCTGAAATTGGACACCGATTTCGGCATCAGCATCGCTACAACTGGGATATTGCCAGGAGCGAATCATCATCTGCCTCTGTCGCTGTCGAACGAAGGTGGCTTAGCGACCAGGGTTAGGGTCCTGTCGACTAAGGCTTTGACTTCATGAGCCGTAAGGGTCTCATAAAGGTATTTCTCCCTACAAGTCGTGAGGATCTCGTAGGTGTATTTTCTCCTTAGGAATCGTGAGGGTTCCTAAGTGTTTTGTTCCTCTGTAAGTCGCAAGGATCCTACAGGAGGGCTTTCTCCTTGTAAGTCGAGAGGACTTATAAGGGTTATGCGAACATATCCCCAGTCACGGATGGACCTTGGTTAGGGAAATGTTTATTCGCGCCCGTGGATTGTATACAAGGGTCAGTATTGAGCCACTTGTAGGGCAATATCGGAAATTGTGGGGATTGCTTAAGCACAGGTTTAGGTCTCTGTAACTTAAGACTTTCAAATCCTATGAGCCGTGAGGGTCCCATAAGAGCGTTCTCCTTACGAGTCGTGAGGATCTCGCAAGTGTATTTTCTCCTTAGGAATCGTGGGGATTCCTAAGTGTGTTGCTCCTTTGTGAGTCGTAAGGATCTCACGCGGGTGGTTTCTCCTTATAAGGTCGAGAAGACCCTATAAGTGTCTTTTAACGAGGTTGCGGCCTTTCGGGTTTTCACAAACACTCGACGGTAGTCCTGCTGTTTTTACTCACGGAGTCCTTTCAGATTTTCATCCGTGCCCTCTTTGCTTATGAACATACCGTTTTTTATTCTTTTTATTTCCTTTTTCTTTTTTTTTTTTTTACGAGGTCGCGCCCTTTCGGGTTTTCACGAACACTCGTCGGTAGTCCTGCTGTTTTTACTCACGGGGCCCTTTCGGGTTTTCATCCGTGCCCCTTTTTGCTTATGGACATACCGTTTTTATTTTATTTTATTTTATTTTTATATATTTTTTTATATCTCGTCAGTCTAAAGATGCTGCGGTAGTAGTTTAAAGACGTTTCGGTCTGTTATTAGTTTAAGGACATTTCGGTCCGCTGTTAGTTTAAGGACATTTCGGTCCGCTGTTGAGAAGCTGGCTACTGCTTATAAAGTTTGAGCTTATGAAGATAGCGAGCGGACATAGTCGTCGTCATCTTTCGTTGACCTAGGCTGTGGCTCATTAAGCGTAGTATTTCTTTAGGAAGCGACTGTTTATCGGCCTGAAAGGCCTTTCACCATGCATGTCCATAAGTAGATAGGCCCCACCCTGATAAACTTTATCTATGATGTACGGGCCTTCATAGTTCGGCTTGAATTTTCCCCGCTTGGCGCGATTGGGGATCATAGGCCTTTTGACCACTAGCACGAGTTCGCCTTGGTGGAATGTCCTCGGTCGGGTCAATCTTTCGTATGAGCTCATCATCTTTGCTTTATAGGCCTCCAGATTTTGTTGCGCTATGAGCCGTGTTTCTTCAAGGGCGTCAAGCTCCTCAAGCCGAAGATGAGCATTTTCTTCGTCCGTCAGCTCGTAATGGACTGCCACTCGTAGAGAGGGTAACTCTACCTCGAGAGGGAGTACTGCTTCCGTACCGAACACCAACGCGTATGGCGTTGTGTTTGTTGCTGTCTTGAATATGGTTCGATACGCCCAAAGAGCTTCTTGCAGTCTCTCATGCCAGTCTTTCTTATTTCGGGACACTGTTTTCTTTATAATTTTCGTCAAGGTCTTGTTGAAGGCCTCGGCGATACCGTTAGCTCGTGGATTATAGACTGAGGAATATCTCCAGTCTATGTTATGCTGCTGTGCGAAGCGGCTAATTTTATGACTTCGGTAGGCTGGCCCATTATCAGAGATGATCCTTCTCGGGGTTCCAAACCGGTATATGACATGCGTTTTGAAGAAATGGAGGATGTTCTCCGTCTTCACTTCCCTCAACGGTACCGCCTCTGCCCATTTGGAGAAGTAATCAGTCGTCGCCAAGATGAAACGATGTCCCTTGGACGATGCTGGTTCGATGGGGCCGACTATGTCAGTTCCCCACAATTGAAATGGCCAACTAGCCACTGTTGGATGCAGTGGATTGGGATGCTGATGGATGAAGTCCCTATGAATTTGGCATGAATGACATTGCCTCGCGTATTCCAGGCAATCCTGCATCATCGTGGGCCAGTAGTAGCCCATCCGTTTTATCTTCAACTTCATCTTAGGGCCTGCTTGGTGGGAACCGCAGAGTCCGTCGTGAACTTCCTGAACGACTCTTTCCGATTCGTCCGGTCCTAAGCATCTCAGCCACAGAGAATCGAATGACCTCTTGTAGAGAGTATCAGTGACTAAGGCGAAGGAGCAGCAACAAAAGCTCTAGGAGATGATGACCACAATGGCTGCACTCACTGGGCCGAAAGAGAACCCTGAGGCGTCCTTAGATGAGCGCCAGGAGGAAGAGACCGACGCCGAGTTCCTCCGCCGAGTACTGGAAAAGAGAGACAAAGAGGCTGCTGAACAAGCAGCCAACATACAGCGGATGGGCCTCCTCTTCCAGGATATGATATGGATGATTATACAACAAGATCCCCCAACTGAAGAACCCCCAATCGTCCTTGGAGATGATAGGGGAGAGACATCAAACCCTCAGCCCGTTCTATCAACAGCTAAAGAGGATACAATCTATAAAACTGATCTGGACGAATACATAGCCCAGCAAATAAGGGTTCATAATGCGGCCGAGGCAGCCGGCCATGTCATAAAAACGGGGCGGCCATGTCGTAAAAATGAGGTAGCCGGCCATGTCCCACCGGGCGTGCCAGAATCTATTCCCCTCCGAACGGCGGCCTGGACGTTAGGACGTCCATGCCTGATGTTCAGGGCAGATGCTATTTGGTTTTATCCGTCCACCTCTCCGAAGATGCCAAGTTGATTTATGGCACCGTGTATCGGAGGTTTAGACGGATGCGGCCGATGTAGCAGACTTCATCAGATTCCCCCTCAGAGTGAGGGGTTTTTGATTGTGGGGACGCTCTTCCCTGCAGGCGCAAGCCCCTGGCAGTTAATTACGCTACCGCATCACGGTAACAACTTTCTCCTTCTCCAGAATTTCACTTCGTGTCGTGTGTGTTTGTTTTGTTTGTGGTTGCCCGTGGATTGTATACGGAGACTGAGTAATGCCATCGCCCGTAGGACGTGGATTAGTCCAAATCCGTATTTACTTAGATTTGGGTTTGGTGTTTTCAGTTTAAGGATGCATTAGTCGCGTTGCGGTTAAGATCAACTTAAACTTTCGTCAAGGATACGTTAGTCCTGTTTTAGACTAAGATCAACTCAACGTAGTGATTAATTTAATGTATGGCCATCGGGACTCGTCACCTCTCTGACGTCGTTGAAGGATTACAACGACATGTATCAAAGGAGCTCGGAGATGTACCCTCGAACCAGATTTGATTGGGAGTTTTATATTCCATTTGAATATTTAAGGATACGTTAGCCGTGTTTGAGGCTAAGATCAACTTAAACGTTTGTTAAGGATACGTTAGTCCAGTTTGAGACTAAGATCAACTTAACGGGACCGTTTAGATCCGATAAAAGAGCATTTGGGCTCTATTGTGCCAGTTTAGGGACGTGGTGGTCCGATATTAGTTTAGGGACGTTTCGGTCCGATATTAGTTTAGGGACGTTTCGGTCCATTATTAGTTTAGGGACGTTTCGGTCCGACGCCAGTTTAGGGACGTAGTGGTCCGTTATTAGTTTAGGGACGTCTCGGTCCAATGTTAGTTTAGGGACGCTTCGGTCCGATATTAGTTTAAGGACGTCTCGGTCCAATATTAGTTTAGGGACGTTTTGGTCCAACGCCAGTTTAGGGACGTAGTGGTCCGTTATTAGTTTAGGGACGTTTCGGTCCAATGTTAGTTTAGGGACGTTTCGGTCCGATATTAGTTTAAGGACGTCTCGGTCCAATATTAGTTTAGGGACGTTTCGGTCCATTATTAGGTGTGTGGCCGTTGGGACCCGTCACCTCTTTGACGTCGTTGAGGAATTACAACGATGAATGTCAAAGGAGTTCGGAGATGTACCCTCGAACCGGTTGTGAATTGATTCAGGAGAACCATTTTGCTCAATCAATTTGATTTAAGGACTTATGGCCACGATTGGGTTAAGTCCAATTTTTATTTATTTTGGGCTTTGCTCAAATAGAATATTAATTCAAATAGGGCTCTGCCCTTTTATTGCTTTGCAATTTGATTGGGCCAGACCCTTTAAAGAATGCATTGCATTTGTGCAGAGCATCAAGAATCTTTTAGATTCAAGAACAAAAGTGCAGAGCACTTTTGATCTAAATTTAGATCAAAGGAAAACAAGTTTCTCTCTTGTTTTTCTTTTTCTCAGAGAACCAAGGGTTCATAACAAGTGCAAGGCACTATTTTTATTTATTTATTTTTATTTTATTTATTTGTTCATTGAAGATTAATGATTTTTAGATCAATGATCTGTACTTCAGAGATTTTTCTCTTTTGAAAGGTTTTACCTTTTTTTTTTTGTTCTTCCAAAGTTCTTCAAGAGTTCTCTCTGTTTTCTTTTTGATCTTGATCATGATCAAATGAGGTCTGGGGTCCTTTTTATAGTACTCATAGATTAGTTGAATTTGTTAAACAGATCTTTTTCTGAGTGATTTGGGGAATTTTCCCCACCGTTGGATCTTTGATCCAAAGGCCCCCTGTTTTACAGAAGAAATCTTCTTGTTTAAAAAAGAACAGAAAAATATCCTTAAATCTTCAATCTGTTGTTGCGCAACTCACCAGCGTGTGACACGTGTCGCGCAGTGACGCACTTGCGCAACAGCGCTTGCGCAACTGCGCAGACACGTGTCGCGCAGCGGTGCGCTTGCGCAACAGCCCTTGCGCAACCGCGCAGACACGTGTCGCGCTGCCGTGCGCTTGCGCAGTTGTGCTTGCGCAACCGCGCAGACACGTGTCACGCAGCCGTGCGCTTGCGCAGTTGTGCTTGCGCAACCGCGCAGACACGTGTCGCGCTGCCGTGCGCTTGCGCAGTTGGACGTTGCTTATATTTTTTAAAGAGCCTTGCTCTGATTGGACGTACTGTCTTGGGCGTTGTGCTGCCGTGTCAACTTCTGACACGTGGCGCGTTGCGCGGAGCGCACGGGAACTGAAGCGTTGCTTCAAAATTTGAATTTTCAAAATTTAAGCAGAGCCTTGCTCTGATTGGGGGAACAAACAGTTCTCCGGTGACACTTGTACAGGTTAGTCTGTAGACCCGAGATCGTCATAGAGTCTTGTGTGATTCCCACTGTGATTTGATTTCCACCTTACCACGTTCAACAGAACGTGCAAAACGGTGGCTTTTGGGTACAGTCCCGAATCACATGGAGGCAATGAGCTATAGAAGGGGATTCGTCTCTCCCGATATTGGGGGTTGATGTTTCGCTGTGCTCGATTGGCCATAACGACAAGTCCCTGGCCAGGGGTGCTACAGAGATTTAATGCTAAGTGTTATCAGTAGTTTCTTGACCGGTTATGAGCCTCACATCGGCACGACTTATCGGTTATTGGGGTCTGACGTTTACCACCCCTATACTAGATATGCGACATATTAGACGAAGAGACCGGACTGTTCGGTAGTGTTACTGACAGGCTTTTGCATGAGTTAGAGCGAGCTAGCTTGCTGATCTTCTGATCGTTCAATACCTGGGTAGCCGTTTCGACCAGCTATTGCCGCTGATGGCTTATGGGTGCTTGATGTGATCATCACCTACTGCCAGCGTATTAACGAGTCTTTAGAGTCCTGCACAGAGATTTCACTGGCTCAGGTAAAACGAAGTAGGAGCATATATGTGATATGTGCGGGACCGATATTAATATGAGTATATGATACCATATTCTATTCTCGCGATATAAAGTATCGATCGGTTGTATGAGATATAGCAGGTTATCGAATCAAGTGTTGATTCGATAAGTCGATACAGTATCGGTCGGTTATATGAGAGATAGCCGGGTTATCGAATCAAGTGTTGGTTCGATAAGTTGATACAAATTATATTAGTTGGTCATATGAGATATAATCGGATTATTAAATCAAGTGTTGTTTAATGATTTAATGTATAATTATATATATGATATATTAATTTACATTAACTAATATTAGCTCACTTAAGCATTTCTTTTTCTCACATGTGCACACTTGATATATATGTGATATGTATTAATTGTGTTTTATTTATGTGTCATGGTTGATGATACATGCAACATGGGTGTATGAGATCTACACCATGATAATGATAACGAAGGTTTTATTTATTTAGAATAAAACAATTATTAGTTAGAAATTTATCACATCGCATGAAGCTTCATGAAGCTTGGAGACCCATTGACTTAGTCCACTAGTTTTGTCTTATAATAGATATTTGTTAACCCAACCATTATCTAAACTCATGGTTAAGTCTCTACATGAGAAATATTAGATATTTTCTCACCCATGGTTGCCATTCTCTCTCACATGTATTATTTGCTTCTTCTTCCTCAAAGCCCTAGAGAGCTCTCTAGGTTTTGAGAGAAGCTTAAAAACAAGTGAGAAAAGTAATTCAAAAGTGAGCAAAAATCCTACTTCATCATCTTCTACTAGATTAGCACTTTAGTATAGGGTGTTAGCTTCACTAACCTCACATTAGTGAAGAGGGTAGCTTGGGTTTGTGACTCCTCGACGTAGATCATTTTCAGCTTGGAAGACTTCAAGCAAGCATGCATCTTTCTTCTTGTGGAGCTGTTCGAGAGTCCGCAAGATCACAACTTAGAGCGAAGGATACTAAAAGGAGATAAAGAAGTGAAGGACTGGACTACAAAGGTTGTAATCCCTAATCACTTAGTTGTAAAGTAGTTTACACATTATATTGTCTAAATCTTTAGTTATGATTCTAGGGTTAGGATTGTTTTGTACGGCAAATCATTGATGATGCCTCCCGAAACCTTGCTGTCGTGCCGAACAATCTTACACCAGGCTCATCGTCTACTCCACAAAAATCATTTCTTGCCCCGCGGTACCATACCAGGTCCACCATGTACCCGCAGACGGTGCCTCCCGCTCCTCGAATCGGGTATACTCACAGCTCAGAACCGAGAAAAATCATGGTAGACATATCGAAATATCATATCAAAAGAAACCATATTTTAAATAAATACATAATTTCCTTTGAAATATAATTGCAGTTCTCAAATCCAGAGATCTCATGAAAACAACATTTCAAGCATATAACCATAAAATACGATGTATGCAACATAGAGTAGTAATATGAGCATATCGAGTATATCATGCAAGCATATCAAGTGATAATACTGAACAATGAATGTAATTTTATGTTTAAGATTTATCTCATGATGTGGCATTTCTACTGTGTAAGTGGCATGGCAATTACCGATGATGAGTGTGTGTGAGCCGGCAAATCTGTGTAAGTGTAACATGCGCATCAACGGTAATTGTGCAGATGTACTAGTAAATGATATCATATAGCATTAAATACCGGAACGTGGTAGGTACATCACGAAGGATAATATCCTACACAACATGAACAGTAAATGAGTATATCTTGTTAGTAGTATATGCCCTAGAGGCCATTATTGTATCATATTGGCTTGTATATTACTTAATGGGAGCTTGGAATATACACGGATATAATAACAGTCTTTCTCAAAATGGTAGTATACTACCTGGTTTGTTTCTACCTCAATATGTGTATATGTTTCTTAGCATATCGCTTATACATATTGGTAGAGCCCTTAGGATATTTTGCTTGATTACCAGCATTGTGATGGTAGTCATACTAGTGGGAGCTGGGTAGTCTATAAGCACATCCTTATGCATGTCCTTAGTCATAGGATTATCGAGACGGGGCATTGATACTTCAAAGTAGACTAGTGTATATGCTTCTTATCCCAGTAGGGGAAATGGTCTGTCCCATAGCCATTAGTACGTCGTACTAGAGATAGTATGCAGGTGCTCATTAGGTTATGAGTACACCGGACAAGACTCATCGGGAAATGTTGGTGGGTATTATACTAATCGCCGGGTAGCAGTTCCCAGGTGACATGAGTACAGCTTAGTCCGTCGACTTGACACTGCTGCTTCGCCTCGAGTGTGTTCCCACTGTACTTAGATTACTACCCTACCACTGTTCAAAAGGGTCGTGCAAACAGGTAGTAGTCGGGTGCAGTCCCAAAGCACTTAGAGGCAGTGGCGGTTAGATGGGATTCATCTCTCCCGGTATTGGGAGTTGATGTCGCGCTGTGTTCGGAAGGCCATTACACAAAGTCCTTGGCCAAGGCAGATGAGATTTACTGGTAGGTACTCTAGTAGTTTTTCAGGATGTTTTGGGCTACTCTCCTACACGACTTATTGCACTATTAGAGGTCTGACGATTACCGCCCCTCTAGGCCCGATATGCGATACTCTTAGACAAACAGACCGGACTGTACGGAGATTGTCACAGATATGCTCAGTAGGAGTTCGGATGAGTTTTCTCATCGGCCTTTCATCGACACATACCTGGGGGAAGTTACGTACAACTTGTGCCGCTTGCGGCCTGTGGATAAACCCACTGCCAGCGTAGTGTCGAGTCTTTAGAGTCCCACACAAAGGGTTTCCCTGCATCTAACGAAAGATGTAGAGGTCGTATGGTTTTACGACAAGGTTCGGTCACGTGAGTGTACTTTTGCCCGCATGATGATTTGGACGGACAATACTAGTGGGCTTTGGTTTAAGCCGGATCCTAGTATTGTACTGATGGATTGTTTTCGTCTTTTATATCCGCATTTTTCAGAATATGGATACAGGTAATACGGACGAGGGGAATTTTTGTAAATTGGTCAAAGATGCTTCTAGAATGTGACATGTCATATTGGTATTTTTCATTTTAGTTTAAATGAAAATATAGATAATAAGGTGTAAACTGCATAAAAATGAGCATGCCTTTGGATGACACTTGTGGGATTATTAGCCCATGACTCACCAAGTTGGAACTTGAACTCTAATTCATTTTCTAATATGAATTATTCATATTAGAAAGGCTAGAGTTCAGTTGAGAACTAAGTGGAGTCATTCTCATTCCTTATGCAAGTTTTGTTTCACTAGCTTTTTCTCCATTATCATCTTTTTCCTCAAAACCCTAGTAACTCATGTATTGAGTAATCTAGGGTAAGAAAATACATTCTAATCCATCTTCACACTCTACATCGTCTACGGCATCATGAGTGGCGATCTTTATGCCCTAGTTTTCTCCGTTGAGGTAGGAGCTCGATGTACATGCACTCGGGTGGATCATCTTCGATTTGAGGAGACCGACGAGAAAGCGGCAGTCCGATACGATCCATAGAGTCGATGATGAGGTGGAGGACAGCGAGGAATGAAGACCCGAAGGACTAGAATCATGAGGTATAGACTTCTGGACTTGTAGTTTACATCTCACTAAGTTAGCTAGTTAGGGTTTAACACCGATCCTGGAGTTCAAGTCCGTGTCGCGATCTTTGTAAAATACGTTTTTTGAAATTCCGCTTCCCAGCGAACTTGCTGGGTGCGTGACATGAACTTACAGTGGTATCAGAGCCTACTAAACCCTTACTTGCTTGCTGGTTAGTTATCAGAACGTCGATCGTTGGAAAAACCGAAAACTGTACATTTTGCACCCTCACAGTTTCTGTCAATTTTTAAACTGTTCTAAAAATTATTTCAGAGACTTGAAAACTTTGTGCAGGGAATTCTAAGAACACAGAAGAAAAACGAGTCACCAACTCATCACAACCACTGCGGAACCGCGGCGAAACAGTGGATTTGCCGCCGATCCGCGGCCGAGTTGTGGCTGAGTTGGCTCGTTCTTCTTTTGTTTGTCTTATTTTTAGGAGTATAGTTATTTGGAATATTTGGTCTCTACCTAAATTTTTTGGAGTGCTGGTTTGCATTTGGGGTGGATACAGAATATATATTTCGATCGAAATTCTGATGTACTTGGCTAATCGGGTTTTATCTTTATTGTTTATATGTGTTTTTATACTTCATCTAATTGCTATATGTCGGTTAGTTTGAAGTTGCACATATCTGTTGGTTTGTGTGTATGGACTTTATTGGATTGTCGTGGATGAATAGCCGGGGATGTGAGATGAGTGTTTGTTTATCTTTCATTCAATGTAATATTTGTAATTTGATGTAATATTATTTTGCGGGGCACATCCAGGTTGAGGTTGTAGCCACCGCTGTATTATTTTCTTTTACTGTTTTCTGCTCCTAGGATAGACCCAAGGTGGGGTGCACAAACTACCGGGTTCATTGAAGTGCTGAGTGGCCTACTTACTTTGTTGAGGGAGGCTGCTTCACTTCTGGAATTTGGCGGATAGTTTGCCGCACCCGTAGGGGTCTGGGGCGGGGTTTGGCTATTCATCACGACCGTGGAATCCGTCTTTCGTTACAGGCTTAAACGAAACGTGGAATTCCTACTATATCTAATATGTTCATCTGTGATCTGAAATGCCTATTATTATATATGATATATAATACACTTTACTTATTTTTTGCATCCACGCTAGTCCAGCCCCCACTCTGGCGTTAGTTAACTAACATAACGGTGTTAGACGGGGCCCAGTGGCGAAAGCGGATGGCATAAGTGGACGTTGTATTTTCGTCTTTTCTGTGATGATAGGTGTAATTGATGGGACTGCATTAAATTAATGCAAAGAAAATAAACCAAAGCTGAATCGTTGAACACCTTTTAAAACCACTCGGTTATTTTAAAACATGAGACTTTTAAATACGGAGCATAAACGACTCCATTTAAAAGCTATCAGATTCCTTCGATTATATCAAGTTCACTGCGTTCACGGTTTCGCCAAAACCATTCGTAGCCCTCCGTCATTTCAGTTGAATATTCAGTAGTATTCAAGCTATGTATTTTGACCTTCGCCAAGATATAGTGTTTGGTAGCTGCTGGATATTCATCTGTAGTATAGATAGATGTGTTGGTTTGGGACGTTCGTACTACTATTTTAGCCATCGTCAAGGGTATGTACGGCTGGGTTCAAATTAACCTGGAAAATGATGGGCAGAACATGACATGTGGCTTATGATATGTTGGCATTCATCAAGGTCATAAGAGCATGGTGCAAAAATCCACATCGGGAGTTTCTAAAGAAACTGAAACTTGCTAGTGCTACATACCATTTGGAGTGTGATAGATTGGTAGGATTCTTTCAGCTTTATCACACAATGATATTTGAATCTCGATCCTACTGTGAGTATTTGCTACTCCTAGGAAGATTTCTTCACTAACACAATCAATGCTATAAATCAAGTAGGTGTCTAGAACGGTGTTAGCAGGGCTACGCCTCCAGGGAAAAGAGGTTTTGTAATTAAGGAACTTCACGAAAGCGTTGGAAAACCTCTCTCGAAGTACCAACACCAGCCTAGCCGAATGGGTAAGCAAGTATTGTAGGGTGAGATTAATCCTGACTAATTCTTCTTTTATGTTTTTAAGAGGGATTCGAGAAACAGTTGGAGCCATCCTGTTTAAATAAACTAAAAACCAATCTAAAACTTGCAAGAGCGTCATGCTAAGTGTTTCTTCTCTCTCTCCTAATTGCAGCTACCATGTGACCAGCATAGGTTACAACTAGATAATAAAATTTACTGAATCCGACTATATTTACTGGCAAAGGTTTGTCCAGATGTCTGTAACCTATGACAAGATGGACCACCTATTTACTACTTAAAGCCCCGCCGTCCCAGGTCCAGTTTCCACCGTCACGGATAGTAATATCCAATGGGAAAAGGAAAGTGCAAATGCCAATTGCCTCATATTGGCCTCAGTAGATGGTGTAAACAAGAGGCATCACGAGAAGATGGACTTAGTTTTCTATCTTCCTCCATAACAAAGTTTTATATGGATATCAATCTCGTATCGCAAGATATGAGATCTCGAAGGAAATTGCTTCAAGCGAGATTGGCTATCAGATCATTTGTTCGGGACCACGTCCCTACAATGACCAGTTGTATTAAACAGCTCACGGACCTGGAGACCTTGTTGGAAAACGAGTCATATGATGACATAATTCTAGTGTACCTACCTTCTACTTACGCCTAGGGAAGAAAGTTATACTTCCAGTTGAGGGCATCCTGAAGGAAATCAGGGAGACACCCGCTCTGCTTATTGGGGAAATCATCCTTTTCTGGATCCAAGGTGAAAGCCAACGGCAAAGAGAAGAAGACCTCTACAAAGCCGATAGGCAGGGTCAGTAAAGTAGAAAGAAAGGGAAAGGCAAAAGTTTTAAGGCTAACAGTAGCGAAGGAGGGTTGTTCTTATTGTCATGGGAAAGGGCATTAGCA
The DNA here is from genome assembly GCA_030015575.1 of Agapanthus africanus. Classification (NCBI taxonomy): domain Eukaryota; kingdom Viridiplantae; phylum Streptophyta; class Magnoliopsida; order Asparagales; family Amaryllidaceae; genus Agapanthus; species Agapanthus africanus. The sequence continues at coordinate 192,037,588 of CM057345.1, forward strand.
ATAGGGATGCAGGGCTTGGAAAGCCAGAATCCAGGATCCGAAGCACGTTGTGGCTTCGACTTCGGGTGTGTTAGTAATTGAAAACTGTATGTCAATTAACTCTACTTTATGGGTACAAGATACCAAATCAGGATTTCATTCCTTATAGGGTTTGAGAAACCGTAGAATTATCAGGGCAGGTGATATGACTCTCAGGGGTTGCTAACGGAAGGAGCGTGGACGTTGTATCCATAGGGGAATATCACCTAAGATTGACAATTGAGCAGATGTTGATTTTACATAACTATTTGTGTGTACCTAGTCAAGTTTGTAATATCATATCTGTATCCTTAAGTTCTAAGGAAGGATATGATTTTACATATGTAAGCAATGTGGTTCACATCCACCTTAATCATAGTTTTGATTGGGTCGGGTACATTAGAAGACAGTATATACTTGTTAAATCAAGCTCAGGTTTTCAAATGTCCAGAACACACTTATAAGAAAGTCTCCAGAATTATATATCGCTTTCTTATGTTATTGTAGACAGGGTCACATCTATGAAACACGGTTGTCGAAGTTGCATAGAGAATGATATTTGAATCCGTTCAAATATCATCTTATGCAAACTTGTCAATCTTGTATCACAGAAAAGATGACAGTAACTCCGTTCACTGGACATGGAGAAAGAGTGAGCGAGCTCTTAGGACTTATACACAGCGACGTGTGTAGTCCAAAGTCTACAGATGCAAGAAGTGGTTATTCCTAGTTCAATACTTTTACGTATAATTTCTCTAGGAAAGGATGTATCTTCTTGATGAAGCATCAATCCGAGGCCTATGAGAAATTATGAGAATAAAAGAATTGTTAGTTATATGTATGCTCTAGAGGCCATTATTGTACATATGATATTTATTATAATGGATGCTTGGACATATATAGAGAGGACTTTTTTGCTCGTTGATTGATAAGAATTCTTGATTTGTGTAGTATTTGAAAATTTGTAAAGAAATCACAACCAAAAATTATTTGACCGCAATCAACTACGGTGTCGGATGTAGATTGTTAGTGAGTGCGGATCGTCCACAGGGAAAGTGCAATCGTTCGTCTTTTGAATTAGATGAATTGAAACTTTAAGAAAAGAAAACAAAACAATTCAAGATTTGTATTTAAAGTTCAAGAATTAGAAAAATCTAGATCTAAGAAAGCATTAGAAGATAGAATCAAGAATTGATCGTTTGTTGATTTTTCCAAACCAAATCTCAAGAATCGAAATGAGGCTCGTAGGAATCGATCGGATCTATAGATGTGATGTAATCTTACAATTACGTATTCTTATCCTTCGATGAATTGATACTAGATCGATGATGATCGATGAGAATTAGAGACTTCTTGTGAAACTAGGGTTTCATCTTATCTCTTGTTCTTTCGTCGATACCATTCATATTCTAGCCTCTAGTAAATTCAAGAAACGACCGTAGATCCCTAATTTCGAGCGATCACAATCAAGAAAGCATCGCTACGAAACTAGGTCATCGATTCTTGAACTTGCTAGGGTTTACAAAACTCGTAGGACTTAAAAATCGTATTAAGATTTATTACATCATCATTCTACAATTGTCTCGACTCCTTTACGAGCGGAGTTTTACTCAAACATCACAACAAGAACAACAATTACAAATTGAGATCTAATCATGATGCAAGAATTAAAAGAAAGCAAGATTAAAGAATTTCACCTTTTATTTATATCAACAATTTCATTACATTCGCTCAAGAACTACAAGAGGAAGAATTCGATCGTCGACTTGGCTTCGCTCGTCTCCGTGGATCGCGGATCGGCTTGGATCACTTGCCCGATTGAAGATCGGTTCGGCTCCTAAAAGGTTGAAGGCTTCTCGCTTGATTTGGTACTCAAGATCTTGGATTTGGAGTGGAATTAGGGTTAGGGTTTCGCACAAGCCTTGTCACGAGACTTGTGGAAGAAGATGATGAAAGAGGGAATTTTAGGAATATTAAAGATTAACCTCAACCCTTAGATCTAGGCTCCTATTTATAGATAACTAACCCTAGATCTAGGATTTCAAATTCTAAGTTTCCCTCCAAAAGTTTGTTGAGAGAATTCAAATTTCCCTCCAAAAGTTTGTTAGGGAAGAAGCTTCTAGATGTAATTAGTTAGGAGGAGCTTCTAGAAGAGGATTAATTAGGAGCTTAATTAGGATTAGCCTTTCTTAATCTTCTTTGCTGATCTGGCAGTAGCTTCTGGAAAATTATGGAATTTGACATATCACAATGAACTGTGGGCCCTGAGAGAAGAATTCTGCTCTGAAAATGTAATGCTGACGTGGCAGAAGCGCGGCGGATCCGCGGCGCAAGCCTGCTCCCGCCGCGCTTCCGCAGCTATTTGTGGGAGTTGACGCTTGGGCTTTCTGGTTAGGTCTTGGGCTCACTTTTGGGCTTTTCTCTGATATGTGGAATTTTCTAATTCCTTCTGCATTGCTACCAGATCTGAAGTGATTGAATTGGCGTAATGTTGATCAGCTCTTTTGCTTTTCTTCCGTATTTCCTGCACAGACTCAAGACAAGTGTTGCGCAAATACAGAAATGATGCGATGCCATGAAATGCGGTTAATTTCCCTTAAAGTGCCGGTTTAAAAGTCTAACACATGCAATCTGATATTTTATGACTGATTTGCTAATATGTGAAATATGAATACCGAACACTTCTAAATGAGTGCAAATGATAGGGAAATTGCCATGTTAAAAATACATTATTTTCGACTGATCAAATACCCCCAAACTTCATTTCGATCGTCTCGAGCGAATGTTTTATTAAAAAGAGAAGGAGAAAATAAAGAAAGAGAAAAACTAACTAGCACACTTTCGTAGGCAACACGATTGCACTGAGCACGTGCAACAAGCCTTTAAACCTCTAGGTGTCCCTAGTAGGAGGAGTGTTGTCTCCTGAGGGTTTTCAGCGGATTGCACCCACAAAATCCAATAATAAAAGCAAGATCTTGAATATTACATTTAAAGAAAAGAATTGTAAAAGAAAGGCCTTGAAAATTAGGGTTTCCATCTAAGCTAGCTTTTCGGTTGTTATGAGCCCTATCTTAATGGTCAAGAAAAGATGTCAGAAATCACGTCCTCCCTCAATAAAACATCGTCTTATTTTTCATTCCTATCTTTCTTCCAAACATCGATCATATAACCCTGCGTGTGTGTAAAAGACATCCCTAGACCCGGAGAATTCAATTCAAGCTATCATACTCTTGCCCGTCAGCCTCAGTACTTTTTAATTAATGAATATTTAGATGAGATTGCTCACACACTTTCATGCGACCGTTAATACTTCATGAGGTACTAACCGACCGATTACTCATATGCTTGCTTACTTGGTGTATTTTCCTCGTCTTGCACCACCTCAGGCATAGCAGTGACTCCCAGACCAGTTGGCCTTAGGGCACTAGGTGAAAAGGCACCCTCGCTATAAATTTTTATTGCCCTTGGTGATAACAAAACCAGTGTTCATTTTTTTTTTCCACTTTATATTTTTCATTTTTTTCTTTTTATTTCCTTCATACTTTTGGCTTTAAGACAAGAGCATTTCAAGGTATCCTCTACTATCCCAGGCTTCAAGACGTGTGTAAGTGCGAATAGCAGGGTATCGACGTTCAAAATGTTTGGCTTCCAGAATAGAAACTATTTTTCAGACTTATTTTTATCCTCAGATTAGTGACGTCCTTCATCTTACTAACCCTTGGGACAACGGCTCATAACTACTTATTACTAGTTCGTATAAGAAAACTTCTAATTTTCTTAGTTTTCTTAAATTTTTCTAATCTCATGGATGTAATTTTTCACTATCTAAACTTTTATTATCTTATTTATGTACAAAAATATTTTTATAGTTTTGAAATTTTTTAAATTTTTATGGTTTTTCGAAAATGTTTTGTGCTTATGCAAATGATATGCAAATGATGCGAAAATAAGCATAAACCTCCCCCAAACTTGTTTTCAACAGTGTCCTCACTGTTGCCATCTGCTAAATCTTGAAAAACCTGTAAGCTTGGGAGGAATTTATTAGTGGGGGCAAAATATTTAAGTGAAGAACCTCCCCCAAACTTATTTTTGGCTCAAAAGTTTGTAAAAATTTTATTTTCAGGAGCCCGATTATTCCCCCCCAAACTTGAGTTATGCAATGTTAATCTTTGAAAATCATATGAGGGGGTCAAAAATCATTGGTCGATGCCAAGCTTTGCAAAGACCGAATATCAACACCAACCATTCGAAAATTTTATCAATGCAGTGCTCTGGTTGGTGGAAGAAGAAGTGGGGAAAGGTTAAGTGGTGGAATAGAATGTGGGTGCGTCTCGTATTGGAGAGACGATGCAGTGAATGTGATGGATTGCTCGCATTCTTTTTACAATTCAGAAGAAGGGGTGGAGGTTCAATTTCATTGATTGGGAGATGATTCATCTCAACACCCGTGTCATTTAAAAATGCGAGTTCATCAGCGAAGATTTCCTCAAAAGTTCCATCAATACCCTGATGAATAATGTCATCACAAAGTGCGGGGTGATCTTCAGACTCTAAAAGCAGTTCATAATCAGTGTCAATTGTTGACCCAGACATCTCGGTGGAAGAGTACGTATGTGTATGATATATAGTTGGGTCAAACAATAACGTATGAAAAGAGTCTAGATCAATATCAGGAGGATCATCAAATTCGCTGCTGTTGACATCCATTAAGTCAACAGAACAGACCTGAGCAGTAGGTTCGGAGGGTACACTTCCCAACTTGTAAATGTTCAGCTCAATTGACCTATTCCCGAAGGATAGGGTCATAGAACCGTTACGACAGTTGATAATAGCATTGGAAGTGGCCAAAAAGGGGCGACCTAAAATCACCGGAATTTGATTCCGTGGGTTCGCTACAGGCTGTGTATCAATTACAATAAAATCTACCGGGAATATAAATTCTCCGATTTTTATTAACACATCCTCCAGTTCACCCCTAGGTTTGGTGATTGATCGGTCAGCCATCTGGAGAGTGCAATTGGTTGGCTTTAACTCTCCGATCCCTAGTTGCTCATAGACTGAGTATGGAAGCAAGTTAACACTAGCGCCAAGATCTAGTAGAGCACGGTTAATGTGTTTTTCCCCGATAGAAACGGAAATAGTAGGATATCCAGGATCCTTACGTTTCCTCGGTAATTGTTGGGGGAAAGCCGTGTCTATTGTTTTTTCCATAAAAATCTTTTTGGGCGCTTGAGTCTTCCTCTTCCTAGTGCACAAGTTCTTAAGAGTTTTCGCATAGGAGGGAACTTGTTGGATGGCATCTAGGAGAGGGATGTTGGTGTTTACTTGCTTAAAAATATTCATAATCTTCTCCATATGTGGACTCGGTGTGTTAGCCCTTAACCGATTAGGATAAGGTGCTTTAGCAATAAGCGCTGGGTCCATCATAGGAGAAGGAAGTGGGTGTGGAACCGATCCCAGAATAGAAGTGGGAATCGTCCGTGGAGGGGTAAAAGAGGTGGGCTGTAGTGGCGAGCCTTTTGGGTAATGGAGAATAGGCTCGGAAGAAGATGGTGGGGTAGAAGAACTGGGGTCAGAAGTGTGTGTGTGAGGAAAGGTCTCAGCCGGGGTTCTATTGATTGATTTATCAGTATCATCAAACTCTTCCCCAAGGTGATGGTCAAGCACTCTTCCAGTTCTCAACGTGATTGCATCCACATCATGTGAATAGCCAGGATTAGGTAAAGGTTGAGCTGGAAGTTTCCCTTTCTCTCTTGCACTCATTTCGGCTTTTAGTTGTGCAATTTGTGCTTCCATCGATTTGATATTATCATTTTGAGAGATAATGATCTTCATCACATTCTCGACGGAAGATTGCAAACTTGCCGTCCCTTGGATGGATTGTTTCATGAAAGTATCCAAGGTTTGTGCTAGTGCAGAGGTATAATCTGTACCGGTCAATTGCAAAGGACTAGAAGGTGCAAAAGTGTTGGCCGGATTTTGGAAATTTTGTGCTTGAAAGGGGTGCTGACTCAATTGAAGTTGTGGGTGCTGTTGTGGTGGAGGGGCCCCTTGGAAATTGTTTTGGGTTGGAACCGTGTTTTGAAATTGGGATTGGTTCCAATCAAAGTTAGGGTGATTCCTCCAACCCTGATCATATGTGGAGGAAGATGGATCGTTTCTAGGTCTTTGAAATGCGACATTGGTATGCTCATGACCTTGAAACGGACATTCTTCCGTCAAGTGAGACGGATCAGAACAGCAACCACATACAGTTTTGGAGAGTGATATTTGACTTAGGGCGGCGGCTAAAAATTTATTTTCCATATTCTCGAGTTTCTTATTAATAGCTGCAATGTCAGCTCTAACTCCTATGGAAATATCATTGCCATCCCTAGATGATTGACTCACACCCTCCCACTGTAACGATTTTTCAGCGAAATCTTCTAGAAAATTCCAGGCTTCCCCATCATCTTTAGTCATAAAGTTGCCTTGACACATGGATTCAAGGGTCTGTCTTGTGTAAGGAGTAATGCCCTCATAAATGATTCGGCATAATTCCCATTTCGGGATGCCGTGATGTGGACATTGGACTAACAGATCCTTGAAGCGGTCAAGACATTTTGAAAATGTTTCATTTGGAAGCTGGGTGAATTGATAGATTTCGCTACGGACTCGAGCTGTCTTTTGATGTGGGTAGAATTTCTTAAGGAATGCTTTGACGAATTCATCCCAATTTGAAATGGAATGTGCGGTAGTGTTATATAGCCACTTCTCGGCTAAATCGCACAAAGTGAATGGGAGAAGACGAAGACGTAAAGCATCCACAGAAAGCTGTGAAGTACCCATCATTGCGCATACATTTTCAAATTTCGTGATAAACACGTATGCGTCTTCAGACTCGAGACCGTGAAATTTTGGTAGAAGGTTGATGTATTGGGGTTTTATTTGAAAATTTTCCCCGTTGGCTGGTGGAATGGAAAGACAAGTGGAAAGTGGGCCTCGTGTAGGATAACACCTCTCTTGGAGAGAGATGCGAGGTGGATTCTGCGCACCAACGGACGGCGGCAGGGTAGTGGAAAAGAAGTTCGATGGAGGTGGATCCATCGATGTGGGTGTGGTGGTGGGTAAAAGAAAGGTAAATGGAGAAATACCGACTTTGGGTCGATCAAAGGAAACGCGGACTTAACGGGCACTAGAAACCCGTGTCCAGCCTATCTTGCACTAAAAAGGGTTAGTACAAGTGGCAGCGTGAATTTATAATTAGGGGAAAGAATGAATGCTGGTGTTTGTTTTGAAAATTGATACGGACTTTTGAAAAAATGATGCAACACAACAAATGCAACACACAAAACCCTAAAATCTAGTGGTCACCTAGGTCCGGCTCTAGACCGCTCCTAACTGCCAAAAGACAAGTCGCAGGATCAATCCTCCACTGCCTCTTTGTCCCCCTGTGGCCGGATAAGTGCCAGGTAAGTGGGAAGGTACTCCACTTCGTAAGTAGTGGGCCTAATTAAAAACCATTAGCCTTAGACACACTCGCCTTAGACACACTCGCCTTAGACAACACAAGAAAACGCGGATAAGCAATGAATTACCCACGGCCTTCTCTTGTCCTAATTGAGCGCGACGGTCCTTAGAGTCATCTCTAGATTTCTTTTAGTTAATGAGGGTAATGCGGATGCAAGTTTTGCGATTTTCGGGGCCTAGGAAGGGTAATGAAATCCCCACCTAATTTGGATTTGGTCGTGCCCCTTAAATTTCCGTTTTAAAATGCAAACAACTAAGAATCAAAAACACGCACAAATTTTTATTTTGCTTTGCGGCGCTGCGATTTATTTGCAAAGAAACCTGCAGCAAAATTGTTATTGGAGCAGATGAGGTAAGAGATAAGAAAGTTAGAGAGATACTGAGCAAAATTGGTGCAGTGAAGAGCTAGGGTTGCCGCGGATCCGCCGCAGGTAAGGGGTATATGCCGCGCTTCCGCCGCTGTATGTTGAGATCAGTGCACAACAATTTGTGCACAAGCTTCTGTTCACCTACACAGCTCTCTGGATGTTTCAGAAAAAATTTTCCACAGCTCCAATGATTCCAGATTTCCTCACAATCAAACCACAAAACACGTATTAGTGTTTGCACGAATTTTGATCACAAAATTTAGATGGAATAAAATTTTCAACTCAAATTTCAAAATACGAACTATTAGCGCACTATCCCCGGCAACGGCGCCATTTGATTGATAAGAATTCTTGATTTGTGTAGTATTTGAAAATTTGTAAAGAAATCACAACCAAAAATTATTTGACCGCAATCAACTACGTTGTCGGATGTAGATTGTTAGTGAGTGCGGATCGTCCACAGGGAAAGTGTAATCGTTCGTCTTTTGAATTAGATGAATTGAAACTTTAAGAAAAGAAAAGAAAACAATTCAAGATTTGTATTTAAAGTTCAAGAATTAGAAAAATCTAGATCTAAGAAAGCATTAGAAGATAGAATCAAGAATTGATCGTTTGTTGATTTTTCCAAACCAAATCTCAAGAATCGAAATGAGGCTCGTAGGAATCGATCGGATCTATAGATGTGATGTAATCTTACAATTACGTATTCTTATCCTTCGATGAATTGATACTAGATCGATGATGATCGATGAGAATTAGAGACTTCTTGTGAAACTAGGGTTTCATCTTATCTCTTGTTCTTTCGTCGATACCATTCATATTCTAGCCTCTAGTAAATTCAAGAAACGATCGTAGATCCCTAATTTCGAGCGATCACAATCAAGAAAGCATCGCTACGAAACTAGGTCATCGATTCTTGAACTTGCTAGGGTTTACAAAACTCGTAGGACTTAAAAATCGTATTAAGATTTGTTACATCATCATTCTACAATCGTCTCGACTCCTTTACGAGCGGAGTTTTACTCAAACATCACAACAAGAACAACAATTACAAATTGAGATCTAATCATGATGCAAGAATTAAAAGAAAGCAAGATTAAAGAATTTCACCTTTTATTTATATCAACAATTTCATTACATTCGCTCAAGAACTACAAGAGGAAGAATTCGATCGTCGACTTGGCTTCGCTCGTCTCCGTGGATCGCGGATCGGCTTGGATCACTTGCCCGATTGAAGATCGGCTCGGCTCCTAAAAGGTTGAAGGCTTCTCGCTTGATTTGGTACTCAAGATCTTGGATTTGGAGTGGAATTAGGGTTAGGGTTTCGAACAAGCCTTGTCACGAGACTTGTGGAAGAAGATGATGAAAGAGGGAATTTTAGGATTATTAAAGATTAACCTCAACCCTTAGATCTAGGCTCCTATTTATAGATAACTAACCCTAGATCTAGGATTTCAAATTCTAAGTTTCCCTCCAAAAGTTTGTTAAGAGAATTCAAATTTCCCTCCAAAAGTTAGTTAGGGAAGAAGCTTCTAGATGTAATTAGTTAGGAGGAGCTTCTAGAAGAGGATTAATTAGGAGCTTAATTAGGATTAGCCTTTCTTAATCTTCTTTGCTGATCTGGCAGCAGCTTCTGGAAAATTATGGAATTTGACATATCACAATGAACTGTGGGCCCTGAGAGAAGAATTCTGCTCTGAAAATGTAATGCTGACGTGGCAGAAGCGCGGCGGATCCGCGGCGCAAGCCTGCTCCCGCCGCGCTTCCGCGGCTATTTGTGGGAGTTGACGCTTGGGCTTTCTGGTTAGGTCTTGGGCTCACTTTTGGGCTTTTCTCTGATATGTGGAATTTTCTAATTCCTTCTGCATTGCTACCAGATCTGAAGTGATTGAATTGGCGTAATGTTGATCAGCTCTTTTGCTTTTCTTCCGTATTTCCTGCACAGACTCAAGACAAGTGTTGCGCAAATACAGAAATGATGCGATGCCATGAAATGCGGTTAATTTCCCTTAAAGTGCCGGTTTAAAAGTCTAACACATGCAATCTGATATTTTATGACTGATTTGCTAATATGTGAAATATGAATACCGAACACTTCTAAATGAGTGCAAATGATAGGGAAATTGCCATGTTAAAAATACATTATTTTCGACTGATCACTCGTCATGATAGTATGCAATCTGGTTGCTCTTTATCTTAACATGTTGACTTATATCAGAATATTGTCTTATGATAACACGTTGATAAAGCCCTTAGGATGAATACTTAACTATTAGGACTATGATGGAGATCATACTAGTGGGGCCTGGGTAGTCCACAAGTACATCCTATAATTGTTCCTAGTTGAGGATGTATCGAGACAGGGCATCGATACTCCAGAGTAGACTAGCGTATATGTATCTTGACCCATATGATGGGCGATGGATGATCCCACATCCATTGGTGTTTGATATCAAGGATAGTATACGGGTGCCCAGTGGTGACTGGGTACACTGAACGAACTCGCCGAGAACTCGTTGTTGGTATTATACCTATCGTTAGATAGTAGTTGTCTGGTGACACTGGTACAGGTTAGTCTTTAGACCCGAGATCGTTATAGAGTCTTGTGTGATTCCCACTGTGTTTGATTTCCACCTTACCACGTTCAAGAGAAAGTGTAAAACGGTGGCTTTTGGGTACAGTCCTGAATCATATGGAGGCAACGAGCGATAGGAGGGGTTTCATCTCTCCTGGTATTGGGGGTTGATGTTGCGCTGTGCTCGATTAGCCATAACTGGAAATCCCTTGCCTGGGTTGCTGAGATTTACTAGAAAGAGTTATCAATAGTTTCTCGAACCGTTGTGGACCTCACATCGGCACGACTTATCGGTTACTGGGGTCTGACGTTTACCACCCCTAGACTAGATATGCAACATATCAGACGAAGAGACCGGACTGTACGGTAGTGTTACTGATTTGATTTATAGGAGTTAGAGAAGATTTGCTTGTTGATCTTCTAATCGTTCAACACCCGGGTGGCCGTTACGTTTAGCTGACCACTTGGGGCTTGTTAGTGTTTGATATGATCATTGCCTACTGCCGGCGTATTGACGTGTCTTTAGAGTCCTACATAGAGGTTTCCTGGCTCAGGAGAAACGGAGTAGGAGCACATATGTGATATGTGCGGGATCGAGATTGATACACGTATGTGATACCATATTCTATTCTCGCGATATGAGATATCGGCCGGTTATATGTGATATAGCCGGGTTATCGGATCAAGTGTTGATTCGATGAAATGATATATATATATATATATATATATATTATGCTTACTTAAGTATTTATTATTCTCACTTATGATACATTTAACATATATGTGATATATGTTTATTGTATTGTTTTCTTTTGTTACATAAATATTATATATGTGATATATAATATTGTGACATGCTTGGTTACACATGCAACATGTATGTATGAGACTCATACCATGTAGGGGTTTATGTTATGGTTTCATTTATTATTATGTAATCACAAATTAGTGGATTTAAATAAAGCTAGAAGCTTGGAGAAACTTGTAGATAAGCATTGACTTAGTCCACTCTGTTGTTTCTACTTAAGATATTTTGTGACCTAACCATTATCCCCTTACCATGTTTAACTCTTTACATGAGTTAGTATATGGTTGATATACTCACCCATGGTTGCATATATGAGTAAAACCATCTCATTCATTCATCTTCTTCTTCATCATCTCATTTTAGCTCTCTTGACTTTGAGATAAAGAAGAAAAATAGTGAGAAATTAAATTCTAAAGTAAGCAAAATTTCTAATTCATCATCCTCTTCTATATATGTGTATAGATTAGTGTGTTAGCTTCGCTAATTCCGTATTAGTGAAGAGAGAGCTTGAGTCCGTGTTTCCTCGACGTAGATCATCATAGACTTTGAAGACTTCAAGTAAGGATGCATCATACATCTTATGGAGCGTTTCAAGAGTTCGGGAGCTTGTTGATCGCAGCGAAGGGACCACTACTTGGAGCTTGTGAAGTGAAGGAGCGGATTACAAAGGTTGTAATTCCTAATCACTTAGAAGTAAAGTTGTTTACTTAATGTTTCTGTATGAATCTCTAGTTAAAGATCTTGTTTAGGGTTATTAAGCATGTCAAAATTTTAATTTGGCATGGATGATGCCACCCAAAACCTTGTTGTTATGCTTAGCTACCCTACAGTGGTATCAGAGCCAAGCTAGAGAATTAGACGGATTGTGTAGGATTACGAAACCGAAACAACTCCAAAACAACCGAATTAAAACTCAAGTTTCTGTCGAATTTTTTAAGGTGTCAAAATTTTTTTAAACAACTGCAAAATGTTGTATGTGATACAATATGAACACTGTACAAAATTCACCCCCCTCCTCGGATTTTGGCCGGCCACATGGGCAAAAAATCCGGCGAGCTCGGATTTTCTATAGAGTTAAGGGTTGGGTTTTGGGTGGTGTTCCAGTCTCTGGGTTTTTGTGTTTCAGGTGTTATTTGTTTTTGCTAAATTTACATGTGATGTTAACTATATGCAAAACCAATTCGGAGTGTTTCGTATTCGTAATTCTAATGTTTTTTCAGACAGTGATAAAAGTTCGAACGGATATCAATAACTCACTTTTTCCTTTGCCGGAAATTTTCCAAGTATAGGATTTTTCCTTAGTTTAAAACTTTTAGAAAATCATGCAAGCGATTCTGTGAACGCTCTAGAAGAACGAAAGCTTAACTCGATTCTATGACCGTCAGAACCTCCACTAAACCCTAGGGTTTGTGGCAGTTCATTCATGCCACAGGTGAGGCATTGGTTGACCCTTCTACGGCTGGTTCATAGGAGCTGTTGCATGTTCTAGGGACCTTTTAAACTCCGCTAAAGTGTTGAGCTGTTTGGAAAATTTTGGGTGTTTGTTTATTCGATCGGAATGTTTAACATTGTCTAGTTATTTGAGATTGTGATACAATAAGTGGAATTGATTTGATGCGTGCAAGCTTAACATTTCAGTCTCAGGTGAAATCGGGAATCTTGTTGAATTACCCGACTTCTTTTGAAAAGTGTTTTCATGGATGAGTCCTAAATGTAAAATTTGCATTACTAGTCATGAAATCCTGAATATGTGATATTCCAGGTTTATGATGCCTAAGGGCAGTGTCGATTCCAACTATTGTAGTTTTTCATTTTCTTTTCTGCGACCGTAAGTGTAATATGTGGTGTATCGCCGGTTTCGTTGCTATAGATCAACGACAATTGGGATACACATATTTACTTACGAAGATGACATGTGTTGTTATGTGTTGATGTGATATGATATATTGGATCGTCGTGATTGAATGGCTGGGGGTTTTATGTGAGATGAGAGTTTTTAATTTCATTCATTTAAAATTCATTGTATGTAATATTCTTTTATTTGGGGCACTTCCGGGTTGAGGATGATGTCACTATTGATATATATTATTTACTTTTCGGCATTAGGATTGTCACGACCCAAAAAGTACGGAACATGACCGGCACTTAAATTACGAAACATCTCGAGGCGTACGAAATCTAAATAAGCCAAAACCCAGAAATCAAAATCAAGAAAAGCAGTAGAGTGAAGGAAAAACCAATTTAAATCAAGTAGTTTAGCAACATAAGCCAAAGTATGCATTTTTAAAATCATAAGTCTTTCTGAAAATTTCGGCAGAGTTTCCTTTATAAATACTGTTAGTGTTTATGCCCTAGAGGCCATTACTGTATCATACTAGTTTGTATATTATTTAAGGGAAGCTTGGGATATTCACAGTTGTATTGACAGTCTTGCTAAAAATGGTAGTATGCTACTTGGTTTATGTCTACTTTAATATGTGCATATGTTTCTTTTAACGTATCGCTTATACATATTAGTAGAGCCCTTAGGATCTTTGCTTGATTACCAGCGTTGTGATGGCAGTCACACTAGTGGGGGCTGGGTAGTCTATAAGCAACATCCTATACAGGTCCCTGGTCGTAGGATTATCGAGATAGGGCATCGATACTCCGGAGTAGACTGGTGTATACGTTTCTCATCTCAGCACAGGGAGATGGTCTGTCCCACAGCCATCAGTACGTCGTACTGGAGATAGTATGCAGGTGCTCGTTAGGTTACGGGTACACCGGACAGGACTCGCCGGGAACTGCAGGTTGGATTTATACCCATCGTCAAATAGCAGTTCCCAGGTGACATGAGTACAGCTTAGTCCGTCGACTTGATACTGCTACATCGCCTCGAGTGTGTTCCCACTGTACTTAGATTACTACCCTACCACGGCTCAAAAGAGTCGTGCAAACAGGTAGTAGTTGGGTGCAGTCCCGAAGCACTTGGAGGCAGTAGCGGTTAGACAGGATTCGTCTCTCCCGGTATTGGGGGTTGATATCGCGCTGTGTATGGAGAGCCATTACGCAAAGTCCCTGGCCAGGGCAAGCGAGATTTACTGGTGGCTTCCAGTAGTTTCTAATAGTGTAATGGGCTTCACTCCGACACGACTTATACCGCTATTAGGGGTCTGACGTTTACCGCCCCCTAGGCCCGATATGCGATAGTCTTAGACGAACAGACCGGACTGTACGAAGATTGTCATATTAGGCTCAGTAGGAGTTCGGATGGGTTTCCTCATCGGCCTTCTTATCGACGTCTACCTGGAGATCGTTACGTACAGCTAGTGCCGCTTACGGTCTGTTGTTAAACCCACTGCCAGCGTAGTGTCGAGTCTTTAGAGTCCCACACAGAGAGTTTCCCTGCTTCAGGCGAAACGATATAGAGGTCGTATCTTTTTACGACAGGGTTCAGACTCATACGTGTTTTTACACACGTAGGATGTTCGGACAGTTTTTATTAGCTGGCTTTGGTTTAAGCCAGGTTCTAGTATCGGATTATTGGATTTATACAGTCTAAAGTTTTTCCGTGTTTTCACGGATAGGAGGGGCGTTCTCGTAATTCTTTGAGAAGCTTCTAGAAGTATGATGACTTGGAGGCTGAGGTGGCATTTGCATTTATTGGATTAATGAGTCATGAGAGTGAATCATCCATGGAGTTAATGTTGCATTAATGTTTTAAATGACTCATGAGATGAATCACTCTATGAATTAATGAAGCATGATGACACATATTTATTTGTTATTCATTTTAATTATATCATATGCTTCATATATTCAAATGATATCATCATTCCAAAAGGATGCTCATTCTCACCTTCTCTCTCCTCAAGCTCTCTCTTTTCAAACCCTAACCCTAACCTCTCATGTGTTGAGATCAAGGATTAGCAAGACTTATTAATCTATAATCCTACTCTATATCCCCTAGGTTGCTTAGATTAGCACTTTGAGAAACCTAGTTACCTCAAGTTAGAGGTCAAGCTTGGAGTAGCAGCTCTATGGTGGATCGTCTTTGACTCGAGGAGGCAGTTGAGGTGCCGACGTTCCATAGAGCCTACGAGGTGTGGAGGACAGCGATGAAGGCCCGAAGGACAAGTAACGTGAGGTATAACTTCGAATCCGAGTAGTTAAACCTTTCGTAGTTTGCTAGTAATGGTTTAGACACGATCCGTGTGCTCAAGTCCGTGTTACAAAGCTTTGATAATTGTTTTTCATATATTCCGCCTCCCCGCAAGCTCGTGGGGTGCATGACATGGACTTACAAATACTGGCCCCGAACGAGGTACAACATGGTAAATATATATACATAAAGATAAAAGGAATCACCAAGTGGGAGCTAGCTCTTTGTCAAATGACGGGCACAACCACGCAAGCAATATAATATACAACGCCGAAGGGCGAGGATCAAAGCTTAAAAGGGAACTCAAAACAACAAGAAATCTATAATAATACAACGCGCGACTCTAAGGTTGAAAGAATAAACATCACTGGTCTGCTAAGTCAAGAAAATATACATGTCTGGTTGATGGATTTTTACTAGATACAACTGAAATAACAAATATACAATGGTTGTTCTGATGCAAAAGAACCCACTAACCAAAGCAATCACCCGGAAGGGACAGTGTGCCAGCAAAACCGCAATGAAACCTGTGCGGCAAAACCTGCAAGAAACTGTGGCACAACGGGGGTGAGTTGCCAACTCATGAGTAGAAAACATCTACGAGCAGAAATCGCATGCATAACGTTATCCTAGGTCAATACGATCAATATAACTATACCCTCGATAAGATAAAGTCTGAAGCATGAAAAGGTGGCAAGGGTAAACATCTATATCAAGTGTAATACCGAGTGCTCGTGTCAGTGCCTCAGGTAGCCACATATCATAAACATGAGGTATGATCAATGTAATCATCATGGAATCAGTGCCAACAATATCATGAAGTCTATAAGTATTTGGATATCATCCAACTATGTAATCAATGCCTGTATGCATGTAGATCTCGTCCACGTGTCAACCAATTACATAACAACATCATGCATGTAAAAATCATAAAAGCATATGCATGAAAGTATGAGGATATAAATCAGCGTGTGTCCCTCGTGACACATCAAAATCATAGAACCTGAGTGTCCAGCATCGACACTCGAAAAACATCATGAAACCTGTGCCCAGCATCGACACGTAAATCCTCATATATCTCAGGCTCCGTATCAGCTGCGGGATCGGCCAGCGGGCTCCGGCAGTACGGATCGGCTTATATCCATCTCATGACTCCGGTCGGTACCCTCCGGATAACCGCCGGGTCCAAATGCTATCACCGATAGGCAGTCTGCCCCTGCCAGGCTCATCATCCTCCATGAAAATCAATCTCGCCCCGGGGTACCATACCGGGTCCACCATGTACCCGAGACGGTTCCTACGTCACCTTGAATCGGGTCTCGAAATCCATCTTATAACCGAGAAAACATCATGGTGGACAATACTCATCATATCAAGGAAAACAACATTATTCTCTTTAAAATTACACATCAGCTTATAAAACTTTCACATGCGATTTCCAAATCCAGAAAATCTCATGAAAATCCGAAATCCAATCATCAATAGCAAGTAAACAATGAATAATAATATGCATACAGTAGCAAGTAATAACTGCAACGTCTAATCTAGCATATAAAGACGAGTACGCAAATACAATGTCGAACTATCAGTTAACAAGCTATGTCAATGAGTAATATTCTCTAAAGTGTACGTGACATGGCAATTACCGATGATGATGTGTGTGAGCCGGCAAGTAAGTGTATGTGGAACATACGCATCATCGGTAATGGTGCTGGTGTCCTGACAGCATGATCTCAAAAATGGCATATGTACAAGCATGCAATGAGATGAAACATTATGAATATACATAAAGTGATGTAGTAACAGCAACACTGAAAATATACCTACCCAATATACGAGTCATACAGTTTGGTATATAAACATACTCACGGCTTCCCACTTTTGAAAAATGAGTATGACTCGAGCCCAATAAAATGGGTAAGGGGATCCGCCTAAGTCTTAGATGATATATATATATATATACCTAGTAGTTGATGATCTCGCTTCAACAGTACCACATACGATACAATAAATAATATGACATCCTCGAGTCAAGAGTGCGGATCTATCCTCGTAACTATCTCTCGTACGGTAAATCTATCGTACGGCATCCTAAATCTTGGTACAGGTCAAATATAACATTTATCTCACTACTCATCTGATATCCTTATCATCACATATCGTGAACAGGGGGTACTGATCTAAGTCTACTATAATACTAATATCATCAACATAATCATGATCTGGCTACTGATCTACAGCCTCATACAATTCGATGTCATCAACACTTATCATCATATAAGAGTATACATCGCCCAAGCGATCCGTTATAAATATTTTAACATATCTTATCTCATATCTCGATCACATGTGAACTATCATAAATATATCATCAACATGGTATCGTCGTCCAACGACCCGCTATAACATCATGACATATTTCGGTCGCGCATTAAATATCTCACGGCATTATTCCCGATCAGATCGACCCATTACCAAGTATCATATAACATTCTCGTCATCCAAGCATATGAATATACCAATATAAATATGTCCTCAATACGCACAAGGATATCAATGTATGAGAGTATATGTATGTGCGTGTATGTAAATCTTTACTCTAGGATTTTCGGGACTAAGAAATCGACTAGAGTCCTTTCTTCAATTCTCGCCAACCCTAACCCCTAATCTCCTAAAGCTTTCTTGCTAAGGTTCATATCACACCCTAACATATAAAAGTATATATATCATATCCCATTCTTTTCTCACAACTTTGCAGTGGTGCTATACGCCATCCACCCGACTTCTCCCCGTAGACATAAATCTACTCACCTCCTCTTGCTTGCCGACGTCGATGTCACCATAATCTTCTTTATCTTCAGGAATCCAAGTGGAGGTACCTACATATATAAAAAAATCGCAAATGCGTATTAAAATCACATCGGAAAACCAAAACGACACGCTAAAGGCCTATAGGTTAGAACCTATGGACCACGCCTTCAAAACCACCAATAACCCTCGATATCGTCGTACAAACGTCAAGTGATCGAGGTAAAACACAGATACATAAATCCAAAATTCAAAATACGAGAAACAAAACCCTGAATCAAAACAGCAACTCTTGATAATGGTCCCAGATTTTACCCTAGGTCAAATCAGCCAATTTTGCATATGCCAAGGGTCTAGTTTACTGGAGATGGAGCCATGGAAGAAACACGAATCAAAATGGTGGGACCCAGGCCGCAAATTGCGGCCTCCTGGATTAAATCTGCATCCAGATAGAGGGTATAGAGGCTGGGGTCTTGGGTGATGCTTCCTATGTGCCTACATGTATCACTGTCTTTGCTAATTAATTTTTCAAGTCCCCGAGTGTTAGCAGATTTCCAATTACTAACAAAATTTCACAGTTTTTTCCGATATCGGGTTTTCTATGTTCGCGTTCCGAGGTTCTAATCTCTAGTTTAGGTCTCCAATCAATCACCACAGGGGTTTTAAGGTCACTACTGTACTCAATTTCACCTTTGGATTAAATTCAAAACCCTAACCTCATCTAGGGATTTTCTAAGTTCACAGAACCACTCGATATCGATACTAAACATATATGGATACATAAGGAATTGAAATGCTAATCTAAAGGTGCAGAAATTACCTCATTTGGAAACTCAAGAATATTCTTGAGTTGCCCAAAATCCTCAAAATTCGATTTTTCTTGGTCTAATGTGCTTCCCTTGAGCTTGTGCATGCTTTTTATGAAAAGGAGATGGGCTTTTGGTGAATTTTTGATGATGTTATGAGGGTTGAAGAGGAGGGGGAGATGAGGTGTTGCCATGGGTGAGGAATAAGAAAAAGAAAGATGAAGATGATGAAGTGAGAACAATGGCCATGACTATGGTTGACCCCTCACCCTCTCTCTCTCTAATGCCCATCCCTCTTGTCATCATTGTGTCTCCTTGACTTTCCCTTTTTCTTGTTTTCTTTTCTTTTCTATTTTTTTCTTCTCTTCCCTCATAATAAAACTCAAACCATGCATGATAAAAGAGAAAGCATGAAGAAAAAGAGACAAGTGCTAAAAACGACTTAGTGCATGTCATGTGCACAAAATGCGTTTAATTCGCCATTAGCGATTTTTAATCGCGATTAGCACTAAAATAGTGTCAAATAAATCATAAAATTTCATAATTTGCTTGAATCACGAAAACACCCTCTTTTCCGTAATTTCCATAATTTTTCCCAATTTATCGGTATTTAATTATACCGCCTTATTAAAATATTCATATTTTATTATTTAATTATAAAAATTCCCAAAAATAATATTTTATTTTTCTGAAATGTTACAATCTTTCCGCATTAAAGAAATTCGGTCCCCGAATTTAAATTTAAACCCCTCAATACTAAAACATTTCAGTAAAAGACTAAGCCGTCGGGGTCCCGAAACCATCAATACATAAAACACGTCGTAGCGCAATGTGTGCGCATGAACAATGAGCAGATAACTCAAAATAACACTCCGTCAAGTATCCCTCAATCATCGGAGTCATGGTGAAGATACAAATTTCAAATCCAAAACGAAACCAATATGATATACATCAAAACTATACATGTAAACATCTGAAGGAAATGCATGCCAAACCTTTCATGTTGCTGAGCGATGCACATAACACTACACAGGGGCAGACGTCTATTATAAGAAAATAATCATATATGTATATATCTTTTGTTTAAAATGCACGTCCCGCCATTTTTTTTAAAACAATTTAGAGGGGTTCCCTTGTTTTAAACGTTTCGTGTTATATCAGACACGTAAGTAAATACTGAGACTATAGCTCTCTTTTTGGATATCCCTTCGATAACTATCAATGCATGAAAAATACATCAAGGTACTGTCCTCTAACTAGTTCTGCTCAGTACGAAAACAATAGTAAATATCATAAAACGTACTGCTCCATAAGGAATCAATCCCAAAATGTGCATATGAATGTTACGTGCGTCTGGTGCGCACGGAAATCAAAATCCATATATGTGCCATACAAGTGCACAGAAACAACATCTAAGTGCAACGGGTGTGCACGAAACACCTGTCAGAGGCAACGTGTGTGCCTGACAGCAAAATCAGGTGCATCTGACATGCACGAAGAATCTCGATTTAGTGCATCTGGCGTGCACCCAAATCGTATCTCATAACATGCGCGAAAATCCAAATCAGCTGAATCCATTATGCACGAAATCATGAAATCCAATATCAAGTGCCGAACATGCGAAAAATCCAATCCAAGCGGCGTCAAATATGTGCAAGAATCCAATCAGGTGCACAAGGTGCGCAAAACAAATATCGTGTATCACAATTAAAATCCATGAAGTCATAAACATGTGCAACCAAGGAACAAAACGACATCAAGTGCAATAACTGTGCATAAATCATAAATACCCAGTAGGTGCAACCATAGTGCACAAAAGCAAATATCATAAAACTCGGTCATCAAAACTCAATCATGCAATAAATCACCCAAAATACCGAAATCGAAAGTGACGGATACGTGATAGTCAACTCACGAAATCACAAGTCGAAATTACAGTCGGCGATATGTCCTTCCTTCAAGGTCGAGAAGGTGTCGGTGCGTCCAATGCTAGCAGAGCAAGATATCTACTTGCCTTTTGATCATGGCCTGTCTTCTGGTGCCCTTAGGCTCTCGTCTCTCATTGCAAATTGCCAATTACATAGCTCCCCGCTCAACGGTCCAATATGGAAACGATAACGGAATTAGTCCGCTCTGGCACGTCCTCTAAAGATCTCTGGCCAACTCTTATGGTCACTCATAACATGTCTCTTCGACGATGCCAAACTCTGGCCTGCTGGTGTGCGTAAAATGACAACTCCTGGGTCCAAGTCTTCTCGTAACTTATTCCAGATAGGTCCTGTCGAGGTATCTCCCAAATCTCGTCTCTGCCGAACTGTCCGGAAGTTATCACCCTTCACTAAATCTGTTTCTTCTTCCGGAACGGCTGCATACTCATTGCGATTCCTTCTGGAAGATATATCCATATACTATGCCTCTGCATGCGTATCACATCTCTGATGTCGGCGGAGTGGAACGTCATCTCATCAAGATCTCGTACGAACCTCTTACTCCACTTTTATCTAATATCGACTACTTCGGACTCGTCTCTTCATGGCTACATGGACTGTGGCCCAACGGCAATACTCATATTAGGAGTCTCCCAAGCAATCCATCTCACCACATAGTATCCGAATAAAGTCGAACCATTCGATCGATTCGTCAAAACCTCATAATCCCCCAAGAGCTCAACATCTTGGGTACGGTTTAATAGTATCGAGTACATACACAGCATCGGTGGACCAGCCGTAGAAGGGCAAACCCAAGCCTCACTAATGGCACTGCGGAACTGCCGCAAACCCTACGGTTCAAAGACTTTCACACGGTCATTATGTCGAGTTAGGTTTTCATTCTTCTAGAGGGTCTATAGAATTGCCGGCATGTCCTTCCGAATACTTTAAACTTGGAATATAGGTTTTTGACATTCGATCGCCTCTATCGACTCTCAACGTACCTGCGTGAAGTCGTCTCTTGCTGGAATCAATATATCTGATGACCTCGCATCGGGGTAAGCGAACGAACTACATGTCTCAGTCATTCATCCTCAGGTGACTAATGATCTTCTGTCATATCTCTAAGTACAACTCGTACTGCGATAGCTCTAATATCTGGGGCGATAACTCGTCGTTCGCAGCAACTACTGGCTCATCCTTCTGCACGCTGAACAATACCTCAATCATCATGAATAGGTGATACATCAATGGTCATCACATTCTGGCTGACCTCTATCAGTGGCTCAATCCTCTGGTGCATATCTGCACGTCCGAGAAATCTCATAACAGTGATCCATCAAACGCTCATGGCGCGAAAACACAATAACACGGCGCATCTATGCAAATCGTATGTCCCTGGAATCACGCCCTGGTCAGTCCTCGTTCGTGACGATCTCGTGCTGACCGCAACTCTAGCCGTAGCTCTCTGTGCCCGTACAACCGTGGTAACAAAACCATAACTGGTACCGATGAGGCTAGATCATAGGAAGTAATATAATACTGTGCAAGGAAATGCACATCCTAAGGCTTCTTAAAAGGAATAGCGTATCGTAAATATGCCGCGGAACATACGTACGGTACGTCACTCTACTCAAGCTACCTACTCCATCAACCGAGGGTCATCCTACATTCCGAAGGTAAAACCTAACGCTCTGATACCAACTTTGTCACGACCCGAAAAGTACGGAACATGACCGGCACTTAAATTACGAAACATCTTGAGGTGTACGTAATCTAAGTAAGCCAAAACCCTGAAATCAAAACCAAGAAAAGCAGTAGAGTGAAGGAAAAACCAATTTAAATCAAGTAGTTTAGCAATATAAGCCGAAGTATGCATTTTTAAAATCACAAGTCTTTCTGAAAATTTCGGCAGAGTTTCCTTTGTAAATACTGGCCCCGAACGGGGTACAACATGGTAAATATATACATAATGATAAAAGGCATCCCCAAGCGGGAGCTAGCTCTTCGTCAAACGACGGGCACAACCACGCAAGAAATATAATATACAACGCCGAAAGGCGAGGATCAAAGCTCAAAAGGGAACTCAAAACAACAAGAAATCCATAATAATACAACGCGCGAATCTAAGGTCATTCAATAAAATATATATGTCTGGTTGATGGAGTCTTACTAGATACAACTGAAATAAAAAATATACAATGGTGGTTTTGATGTAAAAGAACCCACCTACCAAAGCTATCACTCGGAAGGGACAGTGTGCCAGCAAAACCGCAACGAAACCTGTGCGGCAAAACCTGCAAGAAACTGTGGCACGACGGGGGTAAGTTGCCAACTCATGAGTAGAAAACATCTATGAGCAGAAATCGCATGCATAACGCTATCCTAGGTCAATGCGATCAATATAAATATATCCTTAATAAGATAAAGTCTGAAGCATGAAAAGGTGGCAAGGGTAAACATCTATACCAAGTATAATACCGAGTGCTCGTGTCAGTGCCTCAAGTAGCCACATATCATAAACATGAGGTATGATCAATGTAATCATCAAGGAATCAGTGTCAACTATATCATGAAGTCTATAAGTATGTGGATATCATCCAACTATGTAATCAATGCCTGTATGCATATGGATCTCGTCCACGTGTCAACCAATGACATAACAACATCATGCATGTAAACATCATAAAAGCATATGCATGGAAGTATGAGGATATAAATCAACGTGTGTCCCTCGCGACACATCAATATCATGGAACCTCAGTGTCCAGCATCGACACTCGAAAAACATCATGAAACCTGTGCCCAGCATCGGCACGTAAATCCTCATATATCTCAGGCTCCGTATCATCTGCGGGATCGGCCAGCGGGCTCCGGCAGTACGGATCGGCCTATATCCATCTCATGACTCCGATCGGTATCCTCCGGATAACCGCCAGGTCCAAATGCTATCACCGGTAGGCAGTCTGCCCCTGCCAGGCTCATCATCCTCCATGAAAATCAATCTTGCCCCGGGGTACCATACCGGGTCCACCATGTACCCGAGACGGTTCCTACGTCACCTCGAATCGGGTCTCGAAATCCATCTTATAACCGAGAAAACATCATGGTGGACAATACTCTTCATATCAAGGAAAACAACATTTTTCTCTTTAAAATAACACATAAGTTTATAAAACTTTCACATGCGATTTCCAAATCTAGAATATCTAATGAAAATCCGAAATCCAATCATCAATAGCAAGTAAACAATGAATAATAATATGCATACAGTAGCAAGTAATAACTGCAACGTCTAATCTAGCATATAAAGACGAGTACGCAAATACCATATCGAACTATCAGTTAACAAGCTATGTCAATGAGTAATATTCGCTAAAGTGTACATGACATGGCAATTACCGATGATGATGTGTGTGTGCCGGCAAGTAAGTGTATGTGGAACATACGCATCATTGGTAATGGTGCTGGTGTCCTGACAGCATGAACTCAAAAATGGCATATGTACAAGCATGCAATGCGATGAAACATCATGAATATACAGAAAGTGATGTAGTAACAGCAACACTGAAAATATACCTACCCAATATACGAGTCTTATAGTTTGGTATATAAACATACTCACGACTCCCCACTTTTGAAAAATGAGTTTGACTCGAGCCTATTAAAAAGGATAAGGGAATCCGCATACGACTGAGTCGATCTATATATATATACCTAGTAGTCGGTAATCTCGCCTCAACAGTACCACATACGATACAATAAATAATATGACATCCTCGAGTCAAGAGTGCGGATCTATCCTCATAACTATCTCTCGTACGGTAAATCTATCGTACGACATCCCAAATCTGGGTTCGGGTCAAATATAACATTTATCTCATTGCTCATCTGATATCCTTATCATCACATATCGTGAACAGGGGGTACTGATCTAAGTCTAGTACAATACTAATATCATCAACTTAATCATGATCTGGCTACTGATCTACAGCCTCATACAATCCGATGTCATCAACACATATCATCATATTGGAGTATACATCGCCTAAGCGATACATTATTAATATATTAACATATCTTATCTCATATCTCGATCACATGTGAACTATCATAAATATATCATCAACATAGTATCGTCATCCAACGACCCGCTATAACATCATGACATATCTCGGTCGCGCATTAAATATCTCACGGCATCATGCCCGATCAGATCGACTCATTCCCAAGTATCGTATAACATTCTCGTCATCCAAGCATGTGAATATACCAATATAAATATGTCCCCAATACACACAAGGGTATCAATGTATGCGAGTATGTGTATGTGCGTGTATGAAAATCTTTACTCTAGGGTTTTCAGGACTAAGAAATCGACTAGAGTCCTTTCTTCAATTCTCGCCAACCCTAACCCCTAATCTCCTAAAGCTTTCTTTCTAAGGTTCATATCACACCCTAACATATAAAAGTATATATATCATATCCCATTCTTTTCTCACAACTTTGCGGGGATGCTATACGCCATCCACCTGACTTCTCCCCGTAGACATAAATCTACTCACCTCCTCTTGCTTGCCGACGTCGATGTCGCCATAATCTTCTTTATCTTCTCGAATCCAAGTGGGGGTACCTACATATATACACAATCGCAAATGCGTGTTAAAATCACATCGGAAAACCAAAACGACACGCTAAAGGCCTATAGGTTAGAACCTATGGACCACGCCTTCAAAACCACCAACAACCCTCGATTTCATCGTACAAACGTCAAGTGATCGAGGTAAAACACAGATACAAAAATCCAGAATTCAAAATACAAGAAACGAAACCCCGAATCAAAACAGTAACTCTTGATAATGGTCGCAGATTTTACCCTAGGTCAAATCAACCAATTTTTCCTATGCCAAGGGTCTAGTTTACTGGAGATGGAGCCATGGAAGAAACACGAATCAAAATGGTGGGACCTAGGCCGCAAATTGCGGACTCTTGGATTAAATCTGCGGCCAGATAGAGGGTATAGGGGCTGAGGTCTTGGGTGATGCTTCCTAGGTGCCTGCTGTTAGTTGTATGTATGCCCTAGAGGCCAGTATTATATAGATGATGTATATTATATTGGATACTTGGACATATATAGAGAGGACTTTCTTGCTCGACATGATAATATGCTATCTGGTTGCACTTTACTTTAACATGTATACTTGTCTCATTATACTGTTTTATAGTTACATGTTGGTAAAGCCCTTAGGATGAGTACTTGACTACCTGGAATATGATGCGGATCATACTAGTGGGGACATGGTAGTCCATAAGTACATCCTTCAAGGTCCCTAGTTGTGGGTGTATCGAGACGGGGCATCGATATACCAGAGTAGACTAGCGTATACGCTTCTCGACCCATGAGATGGGCGATGGATAATCCCATATCCATTGGTGTTTGACATCAGAGATGGTATACGGGTGCTAACTGGAGACTGGGTACACTGGACGGAGTCGCCGAGAACTCCCAGATGGTATTATACCTCACGTCAGATGGTAGTTCTCTGGTTACACTTGTGCAAGTTAGTCTGTAAACCCGAGATCATCATAGAGTCTTGTGTGATTCCCACTGTGCTTTGATTTCCACCTTACCACGTCCATGAGGGCATGCAAAACGGTGGTTTTTAGGTACAGTCCCGAGTCACATGGAGGCAATGAGCGATAGGAGGGGTTTTGTCTCTCGCGGTATTGGGGGTTGATGTTGCGCTGTGCTCGATTGGCCATAACAGGGAAGTCCCTGGCCAGGGCTGATATACAGATTTACTGGTAAGTGTTACGAGTAGTTTCTCGACCTGTTATGAGCCTCACATCGGCACGACTTATCGCCTATTGGGGTCTGACGTTTACCATTCCTAGACTTGATATGCGACATATCAGACGAGGAGACCGGACCGTACAGGAAGTGTTACCGGCAGGCTTTTACAGGAGTTGAAGCGGGCTTGCTTGCTGATCTTCTGATCGCTCAATACCCGGGTAGCCGTTACGTCCAGCTAGTACCGCTGACGGCTTGTGGGTGCTTGATGTGATCATCACCTACTGCCGGCGTATTGACAAGTCTTTAGGGTCCTACATAGAGATTTTACCGGCTCAGAAAAAACGAAATAGGAGCGCATATGTGATATGTGCGGGACCGAGAATAATGCGTGTATGTGTTACCGTATTCTATTCTCGTGACTTTTTGTATCGATCGGTTATATATGATATAGCCGGGTTATCGAATCAAGTGTTGATTCGATAAGTCGATACATTAGATGTTAGTCGATTATATGTGATATGACCGGATTATTAAGTCAAGTGTTGATTTAATAATTTATTGTATAATTGTATAGTTGATATACTAGTTTACATTAACTAACACTTGTTCAATTTATGGTTTTTCTCATATGAGCACAATTTTAATGTATATATGATATATATTAAAATGTGTTTTCCTTTTTGTATCATGGTTGATGATACACATGACTTGGGTGTATGAGACTTACACCATGCTATCTTTTATGTTGGATTTTAATATTCAAAGTAATTACAAAATTAGTGGAGGATTAGCTAAATGCTTGAAGCTTGTGGAAGCATTTGACTAATTCCACTAAATTTGTTTTTACTATTGATATTTCTTAACCCAACCATAAGGATTAGCCATGGGTTAAGTCTCTACAAGAGTTAGTATATGATACTCACCCACCATGGTTAGCCTTCTCACTTGATCATTATCCTCATCTCTTTCTTTTGTTCTTCTTCTTCATTGTTAAAAGGAAAAAGCTTGCTAGGGTTTGATCAAAAGTGAGAAAGATTGTGAGAAATAAAATTCTAAAGAGAACCCACTTCCTATTTCTCCATCCACTACTAGACTAGCACTTTAGTTTAGGGTTTTTGCTTCACTAATTCTCAAGTTAGTGAAGTAGAAGCTTGAGTTGGCATCCCCTCGACGTAGATCATCTTCGGCCTCGAAGACTTCAAGCAAGAACGTGTCTTTCGCCTCGTGATGCCATGCAAGGGTCCGGGAGAACCACGATCGCAGCGAAGGGACTTCAACAAGGAGTTATAGAAGTGAAGGACCGATATACAAAGGTTGTATTTCGTATTCATTTAGTCGTAAATGTAGTTTACTAGCATATGAAACCCTAATTTTCTAGCAACGATCTTGCTTAGGGTTATTCGGCACGGCTAAAATTTTAAACGGGCATGGTTGATGCATTGTAGAACATTATTGGAGTGCTTAGTAACCATACAGTGGTATCAGAGCCTAGCTAGAGCATTAGGCTATGTGTTAACGAAGTTAAAACTCCGAACGAACCCGAATACGTCAAAATGAACCCCTCTCTGTGCATTTTTTAAAATCTGTGTTTTTTCAAAATTAAAAATGTTCAAAAAAATCAGCGGGGAATTCTAAGGATTACCATAAAAAACGAGCCCCCAAATCCCCCACGTGGCCACGGAACCGCGGCACTAAGCCACTTGTTGCGGCGGTTCCGCGGCAGGAAAATGGTTTTGGGGACGGTTCTTTATGTTGTAACATCCGTAGCTATTCCTTATATTTTCTGGGTATTTTTTTCTGACTCAAGTGTTGAGTATTTTGGGGTTTATTTTGTAATCGTCGATTCGATCGGAGAATTTAATTTTGTTTTGTTATTCCGGATAATTTAGAAAGTATTAAAATATTCCAACGGATATCATTAACTCAATTTTTCCCGGTACGAGAAACATTCAAGTGTTGAATTTTTCTCGGGTTTAAATCTTTCGGAAATACATGCATGTGGCGCGATGGACCCTCTAGAAGACAACAAACCTTAACTCGATTATGTGACCGTCTTGAACTGCCTTTTGAACCTTAGGATTTGAGGCAGTACGGCGTGCCACATGTGAGGCGTTGGCTTGACCCTTCTATGGCTGGACCGTTGCTACTGTGACGTATTCTGGAATTTTTGAACTCCGCTCAAGTGTTGAGCTATATAAGAAATCTTGGGTGTTTGATTATTCGATCGGAAAGTTTAATACTGTCTATTTATCTGGAATGTGATACAATATGTGGAATTCATACAGTTAGACATGAAATGCGAAATATGTGATATTTCGGATTTACGATGTCTAAAGAGATTGTGGATTCCAAATGCTGTAGTTTTACACTTTCTTTTCTGCGACCATAAGTGTAATATGTGACATCGCCGGTTTCGTTGCTATATGTCAACGACAATTGGGATGCGCATATTTACTTACGTTGATAACATGAGATGTTATGTGTTGCTGGATATGTTATATTGGATCTTCGCATTCTTAATAGCCGGGGGTTTTATGTGAGATGAGAGCTTTTATTTTCATTCATGTAAAATTAAATGTATGTAATATTCTTTTATTGGGGCACTTCCGGGATGATGTTGATGTCACCTTTTGTATATTATTTACTTTTCCGCACTAGGAGAGACCCAAGGAGGAGAGCATAAGTAACCGGGTTCTAGAGTCCAGTGGGAGACCAACTCGAGGAGTCGAGTCTAGGTCTCCGAACTCTAGAATTGGTGGGATTGCTTGCCGCTCTCGTAGGGGTCTAGGGGTGTGGGTTTGGCTATTCATCACGACCGTGGAATCTGTGTTTTATAGAGGCTCAAAATAAAACACGGACGTCCTAGTATATCCAATATTTCATATGTTTCTTCTGCTGCGATATCTGTGATGTGATCATGTGATGTGATGTGATGTGATAAATACTGTATATAGTATATATGATATATTATATAGGCGTTACTTATGTTTTACACCCGCGCTAGCCCTGCCCCGCTCTGCCGTTAGTTACCTAACCTAACGGTGCACGAGGGGACATCGAGGTGAATGCGGATGGCATAAGTGTACGTCGTATTTATCTGTGATGTTTAGGTGACTTAAATGATAGGACTTCATTAATGTGATTAATGAAAGAAAAGAAACCTAAAAGATGTCGTAGAATCAAATTTTTCAAAAAGGGTAGCTACAGTTTTTGCTTTGCATAGCGATATATATGATATATCCCGCACCTTATTGGATGACGAAAGAGCCGAGATCCCTTCACCGGGAGTGACCTCTTTAGCAAAACTGGCAGATGCTACAACAATCGGTTTGTCTTTTGATTGCTTTTGGAGTTTTGGTTTGCATAGTGATATATATGATATGTCCTGCACCTTAGTCTATAAGGAAAGAGCCGAGATCCCTTCACCGGGAGTGACCTCTTTAGCAAAACTAATAAAAGCCTCAAAATCACTCCATTTCAAAATTCACATGATTCTACAACGATATCAAGTTCATTACGCAATAGGTTTTCAGAAAAATCTGTCGTAGTCCTCCGTCATTTCAGATAGGAACTGTTTATTATTCGTGCTGCGTTTGTTGGCCTTTGTCAAGGCGTAGTGTGCGGTAGCTGAATGGTGTTTATCTGCTTATGCATATGATGCAGATTGTTTTGGGGTAGTCGTACGACCTTGTTGGCCTCTATCAAGGGTCGTGCGGGTTTGTTTGATTCAATCAAGAAATGACGGGTTGAACTTGACTAGCATCCTATGATTTGTTGGCCTTTGTCAAGGTCATAGGGGTTAGGGGCAAAATATTATCGGGAATTTCAAGTGTTGAAATTTGCAATGAGATTGCATACCTTCTATATGATAGTTGGATCCCGATACCCACTGCGAGTAATTGTTACTCCTGGGAGAGTTTTACACAGGACAATTAGCCGATCAAGTAGGTGTCTAGAAAGGTGTCAACGGGGTTACGCCTCTTGGAAAACGAGGTTTACTTTAATTAGGTCCGTGCGAAAGCACGGGGAACCTCCCTCAAAGTACCAACACTGGCCTGGCTGAAAGATTGGCGAAATTGTAGGGTGTAATTAATCCCGGCTAGTCTTTCCTTTTAGGGTTTGAAGGAAGATTTGATAAAAACAGTGGGAGCCATCCTGATTAGATAAAATAATAACCAATCTGATCTTGCAAGAGCATACGCTAAAATGTTTTCTTCTCTCTCTCTCCAGGTAGCGACCATATCATGCCTTAATCAAGATAATAATATGGATGTATTGACCGAACCCGCATGTTATACTGTGCTGGGGAACGTTGGTTCCGTTCTTTCTTATAAGAGTTATAAGACTGAACAGGATATAGGGGAATACCAGGATTCTCATGCCACCCGAATGAAGAAAGTACATGTTGATGCATTTTCTTCGGGTGTGTTCGTTACAGAGAACTATTTCTCTATTTCCTCTACGTCCTGAGTATTAGATACCGGGTCAGGATCTCATATATGTAATCAATTACATGGGCTAAGGAAATGTAGAGAACTTGGAGAAGGTGATAAAGACATTAGGGTTGGAAATGGTGCAATTGTTGCAGCTAAAACCGTCGGGGAATATCACCTTGTATTGCCAACTGGTAATACATTGATTCTGAATGAATGCTATTACATGCCGAACCTGATATGCAACATTATATCGGTTTCTTTGTTGAGTAAAGAAGGATATAATTTTGTATTACAGAATAATGTTATGAACATTTTTCTAAACCAAAAGTTGGTTGGATCAGGCACGATGTGCAATGGCATTTATGTTCTAAATCAATCAACAGTTCTGAGCATAACAAACACTCACAAGAGGAAGAGTTCAGAAATGAATGAATCCTTCTTGTGGCATTGTAGACTGGGTCACATCAATGCGACACGACTAGCTAAGTTGCATAAAGATGGATATTTGAATACATTTGAATTTTCATCTTATGACACTTGCCAGTCATGTCTCAAAGGCAAGACGACCAAAACTTCGTTTACGGGACACGGAGAGAGAGTTACGGAACTCTTGGGACTGGTACATAGTGATGTATGCGGCCCCATGTCTACACATGCCAGGAATGGTTTTGCGTACTTCATTACATTCACTGACGATCTCTCTAGATTCGGATATATTTTCCTGATGAAACACAAATCAGAAGCTTTTGAGAAATTTAGAGAATATAAACAAGAAGTCGAGAACCAAACCGGGAAAAGTATTAAAATCCTTCGATCTGATCGAGGAGGTGAATACTTGAGCAATGAATTCCTGGACTGCCTAAAAGAGAATGGGATTCTTTCTCAGCTAACTCCTCCATATACACCATAGCACAACGGTGCATCGGAACGGAGGAACCGCACCCTATTAGATATGGTGTGCTCTATGATGAGCACAGCTGAGTTACCTATTTCCTTCTGGGGCTATGCGCTGGAGACAGCAGCATACCTATTGAATCAAGTTCCATCTAAATCTATACCTACCACACCATATGAGATATAGAGTGGGAAGAGACCACGTCTTAAACGAGTTAAGATATGGGGTTGTTCGGCCTATGTCAAAACGCAAAATCCGGACAAACTCGAGGCACGGTCAGTTCTATGTAAGTTTATGGGATATCCCAAACATTCACATGGATATCTTTTCTATCATACTGAGGAACAAAAAGTGTTTGTTAGTCGACATGCCACCTTTTTAGAAAAGGAATTTCTTGCAAAAGAAATTACTGGCGACGAGGTAGAACTGGAAGAAATTCCGGCTACACAAACTCAAACTGAAGATTTAGTGGAACCGGAGGATTCGGTAGTTCCCAACGAACCTCAGCCACTCCGCCGATCTAGTAGGGTTCCTCACCCACCTGAGAGATACTACGGTTTTCTTATGGACGGTGGGAGCAAGGATTGCATCATGGTTGATGATGACCCAACTAGCTTCGAGCAGGCCATCACGACTGGGGACTCAGTGAAATGGCTGGATGCAATGTGGTCCGAGATGGAATCCATGTACACCAACAAAGTGTGGACTTTGGAAGTTGCTCCGGAAGAGGTAAAACCCATTGGGAGAAAGTGGGTCTTCAAGGAAAAACTTAGTGTAGATGGGAAAGTGGAGAATTTCAAAGCTAGACTTGTTGCAAAAGGTTTTCGTCAAAGACCAGGTGTGGACTATGACGAAACCTTTTCTCCAGTGGCTATGCTTAAATCCATCCGGATCGTGCTTGCTATAGCTGCATATCATGACTACGAAATATGGCAAATGGATGTTAAGACCGCCTTTCTAAACGGTGATTTAGAAGAGTGCGTGTACATGACTCAGCCAGAAGGCTTCGTAGATAGTGGGAGCAGCGGGAAGGTGTGCAAGCTGCTTAAATCCATTTATGGATTAAAGCAAGCATCGTGGAGTTGGAACATCTGCTTTGACGTCGTTATCAAAGAGTTTGATTTCGTCAAAAACGTAGATGAACCTTGTATCTACAAGAAGGTGGCAGAGAGCAAGGTTGCCTTCCTCGTATTGTACGTGGACGACATACTCTTGATAGGAAATGACATTCTTATGCTGCAATCGGTCAAGCTCTTCTTATCACAAAGATTCTCAATGAAAGATCTTGGTGATGCCTCCTGCATATTGGGAATTATGATCTATAGAGATAGATCTAAAAGGATATTGGGATTGTCCCAATCCAGGTACATTGACACCATACTAAAGAGGTTTAGTATGGAAGAGTCCAAACGTGGGTTTTTACCCACGATCTCAGGGCTCACTCTCTCCAAAGAGATGTCTCCCAAGACTGATTTGGAAAGAGCTCGCATGCAAGGGATAACCTATGCTTCGGCTGTAGGCTCTATCATGTACGCGATGCTATCTACCAGACCCGATGTAGCATACTCACTAAGTGTAGTGAGTAGGTATCAAGCTGAACCTGGAGAGAGTCACTGGACAGCTGTGAAGAGCATTCTCAAGTACTTACGAAGGACTAAGGAGATGCTCTTGGTGTATGGTAACGAAGAACTCCAAGTGGAGTCCTTTACCGATTCGAGCTTCCAGAGTGATAAGGAAGACTCTAAGTCACAGTCGGGATTTGTCTTTACCCTTTACGGAGGGGCGGTTAGCTGGAAGGGTTCCAAGCAGGAAACCTTGGCAGACTCGACGATGGAGGCTGAATACATCGCTGCCAACGATGCTCCCAAAGAGGCTGTCTGGATCAAGAAGTTCATCACTGAACTTGGAGTGGTTCCATCCATTGAGCATCCAATACCTTTGTATTGCGATAACAATGGAGCGGTGGCTTTGGCCAAGGAACCCAGGTCCCATCAGCGATCCAGGCATATTCTGAGGCGGTATCACCTGATCCGGGAGATAGTTGATCGCCGGGAGATCGAGGTCAGGAGGGTTGACACGAAGAACAACACTGCGGATCCACTCACGAAGGGCATCCCCAGATACAGTTTGAGAGACTCTTCGGGATGCTTGGTATGCGATACTACAACAGCTGGCCCTAGTGCAAGTAGGAGATTGTTAGTTGTATGTATGCCCTAGAGGCCAGTATTGTACAGATGATGTTTATTATATTGGATGCTTGGACATATATAGACAGGACTTTCTTGCTCGACATGATAGTATGCTATCTGGTTGCACTTTACATTAACATGTATACTTGTCTCTTTATACTGTTTTATAGTTACATGTTGGTAAAGCCTTTAGGATGAGTACTTGACTACCTGGACTATGATGCAGATCATACTAGTGGGGACATGGTAGTCCATAAGTACATCCTTCAAGGTCCCTAGTCATGGGTGTATCGAGACGGGGCATCGATATACCAGAGTAGACTAGCGTATACGCTTCTCGACCCATGAGATGGGCGATGGATGATCCCATATCCATTGGTGTTTGACATCAGAGATGGTATACAGGTGCTCACTGGAGACTGGGTACACTGGACGAACTAGCCGAGAACTCCCAGATGGTATTATACCTCACGTCAGATGGCACTTCTCTGGTGACACTTGTGCAGGTTAGTCTATAGACCCGAGATCGTCATAGAGTCTTGTGTGATTCCCACTGTGCTTTGATTTCCACCTTACCACGTCCATGAGGGCGTGCAAAACGGTGGTTTTTGCGTACAGTCCCGAGTCACATGGAGGCAATGAGCGATAGGAGGGGTTTCGTTTCTCCCGGCATTGGGGGTTAATGTTGCGCTGTGCTCGATTGGCCATAACAGGGAAGTCCCTGGCCAGGGCTGATATAGAGATTTACTGGTAAGTGTTACCAGTAGTTTCTCGACCCGTTATGAGCCTCACATCGGCACGACTTATCGGTTATTGGGGTCTGACGTTTACCACCCCTAGACTTGATATGCGACATATCAGACGAGGAGACCGGACTGTACGGGAAGTGTTACCGGTAGGCTTTTACAGGAGTTGAAGCGGGCTTGCTTGCTGATCTTCTGATCGCTCAATACCCGGGTAGCTGTTACGTCCAGCTAGTACCGCTGACGGCTTATGGGTGCTTGATGTGATCAACGCCTACTGCCGGCGTATTGACGAGTCTTTAGAGTCCTACATAGAGGTTTTACTGGCTCAGGAAAAACGAAATAGGAGCGCATATGTGATATGTTCGGGACCGAGAATAATGCGTGTATGTGATACCGTATTCTATTCTCGTGACTTTTTGTATCGATCGGTTATATATGATATAGCCGGGTTATCGAATCAAGTGTTGATTCGATAAGTCGATATATTGGATGTTAGTCGGTTATATATGATATGACCGGATTATTAAGTCAAGGTTTGATTTAATAATTTGTTGTATAATTTTATATATGATATACTAGTTTACATTAACTAACACTTGTTCACTTTAGGGTTTTTCTCACATGAGCACAATTTTAATGTATATATGATATATATTAAAATGTGTTTTCCTTTTTGTATCATGGTTGATGATACACATGACTTGGGTGTATGAGACTTACACCATGCTATCTTTTATGTTGAATTTTAATATTCAAAGTAATTACAAAATTAGTGGAGGATTAGCTAAATGCTTGAAGCTTGTGGAAACTTGTGGAAGCATTTAACTAATTCCACTAAATTTGTTTTTACTATGGATATTTCTTAACCCAACCATAAGGATTAGCCATGGGTTAAGTCTCTACAAGAGTTAGTATATGATACTCACTCACCATGGTTAGCCTTCTCACTTGATCATTATCCTCATCTCTTTCTTTTGTTCTTCTTCTTCATTGTTAAAAGGAAAAAGCTTGCTAGGGTTTGATCAAAAGTGAGAAAGATTGTGAGAAATAAAATTCTAAAGAGAACCCACTTCCTATTTCTCAATCCTCTACTAGACTAGCACTTTAGTTTAGGGTGTTTGCTTCACTAATTCTCAAGTTAGTGAAGTAGAAGCTTGAGTTGGCATCCCCTCGACATAGATCATCTTCGGCCTCGAAGACTTCAACCAAGGACGCGTCTTTCGCCTCGTAAATCCATGCGAGGGTCCGGGTGAACCACGATCGCAGCGAAGGGACTTCAACAAGGAGCTATAGAAGTGAAGGACCGATCTACAAAAGTTGTATTTCGTATTCACTTAGTCGTAAACGTAGTTTACTAGCATATGAAACCCTAATTTTCTAGCAACGATCTTGCTCATGGTTATTCGGCACGGTTAAAATTTTAAACGGGCATGGATGATGCATTGTAGAACCTTATTTGAGTGCCTAGTAACCCTACACCTGCATGGTTCACTGTCTTTGCTAATTAATTTTTCAAGTCCCCGAGTGTTAGCAGACTTCCAATTACAAACAAAATTTCACAGTTTTTTCCGATATCGGGTTTTCTATGTTCACGTTCCGGGGTTCTAGTCTCTGGTTTAGGTCTCCAATCAATCACCACAGGGGTTTTAAGGTCACTACTGCACTCAATTTCACCTTTGGATTAAATTCAAAACCCTAACCTCATCTAGAGATTTTCTAAGTTCACAAAACCACTCGATATCGATACTAAACATATTGTCATGACCCGAAATAGCCTGTGACTGGCACTTGAATCATATGAAGTCTATAGGACCCCATCTAATCCAAGTAAGCTAAATGCTCAGAAATCTAAAACCATTTTAGGGAGTATATAATGAAAACTAGTTTAAAGGAATGAAGAAAACATGTTTTAAATCATGGTTTTTAAAAAATTAAGCCGAATATATATTTTAAAAATGTATAGTCTTTTCTGAAAATTTCGGCAGAGTTTTCTCTGTAAAAACTGGCCCCGAACAGAGTACAACAAGGATAATATATAAGCAATGATAAAAGGCATCCCCAAGCGGGAGCTAGCTCTTCGTCAATTGACGGTCACAACCACGCAAGCAATATAATATACAACGCCAAAAGACGAGGATCAAAACTCAGAAAGAAACTCAAAATCAACATGAAAACCATAATACTACTACGCGCGACTCTAAGGTCGAAATAATACATAACTGATTTCTAAGTCTGAAACAATATACAAGTTTTGGTTGATGGAATTTCTAGATACAATGAATAATACATGTACAATGGTGGTTCTGATGCAAAAGAACCCACCTACCAAAGCAAGTCATCCGTAATGGAAGCAATGTGCCAAAAAAGCCGCAATGAAACATGTACGGCAAAACCTGCAAGAACTGTGGCACAACGGGGGTCAGTTGCCAACTCGTGAATAGAAAATATCTATAAGCTGAAATCGTATGTATGACTCATCCTAGGTCAATACGATCAGATATATATAACCT
Source organism: Agapanthus africanus (assembly GCA_030015575.1). Lineage (NCBI taxonomy): Eukaryota > Viridiplantae > Streptophyta > Magnoliopsida > Asparagales > Amaryllidaceae > Agapanthus > Agapanthus africanus. Next base: position 192,075,122 of record CM057345.1, read on the forward strand.
CAATATGAATAAGTTTGAAGCATGCTAAAGTGGCAGTATAACCTCTATACATGAGCGTAGTGCCAAGTGCTTGTGCCAGTGCCTCAGGTAATAACATATCATAAATATGAGATATGATCAATGTAATCAAATCTGTAAATATGTGGATCCCGTCCACTCATCACCCAATGACAATAACCATCATGCATATAAATATCATGAAGCATATGCATGGAAATATGAGGATATAACCCATCTGTGTCCCTCGCGACACGTAAAATCATGGAACCGGAGTGTCCAGCATCGACATGTTGGAGATATTGCCCTCAGAGTCAATTATTGGATCACAGGCACGTGATTGCGATGATTGAGGGAGGACCTATCCCGGTAAGACAGTCTTACTCGAGATGATAGTATGCTATCTGGTTTACCTTTATCATCGTGTACTGCTTTAAGTGACCTGACAGGTCACTATTGCACGTTGATAGAGCCCCTAGGATTCTTGCTTGGCTGCCAGCAGTATGAGGGCGATCATATAAGTGAGAGCTGGAGTCTATAAGCACATCCTTAAAAGGTCCCTAGTCGTGGGAGTTTCGAGACAGGGCATCGATTCTCCAGAGTAGACTAGTGTATACAGTCGAGACTCCGACGAGGGGCGGTGGCCGGTCTCACAAGCCACTGGTGTCAGTTGGTTCACCTAAGATGTATACAGGTGCTCATTGGGTTATGAGTACACCGGACAGGACTCGCCGGGAACATACTAGTTGGTCTTATACCTGACGTTAGATAGCAGTTCCCAGGTGACATGTGTACAGGTTAGTTCATCGACCTAGGGATCGTCATTTGTCTCGTGTGAGTTCCCACTGTGCTTTGATTACTACCCTACCACGGCTCAAAGGAGTCGTGCAAACAGGTTTTAGTTGGGTACAGTCCCGAGCCACATGGAGGCAGTGAGCGGATCTTCAGGGGTTCGTCTCTCCCGGTATTGGGGGTGAGGTCGCGCTGTGTCTAGGAGAGCCATTACACGAAGTCCATGGCCAAGGCAGGAGATTTACTGGTAGGTATTCCAGTAGTATTGATTGAAAGAATTAAAGTTAACCGCAATCAAGACGGTGTCGCTATGCAGCTAGCCGGTTGAGCACGGGTCGATCCACAGGGAGATGGTTGTATGTCCGTTCTTGTCTTAGACGAGTCAATAAAGAATTTGTGTATGTTTGTTCGAGACTATCCTATGTGTATTATTTGCAAGTATAAAGTTGTTAAGAAAAAGATACGAAATTGTAAGCTAAAGAAATCCGTACTCAAAACCTTTGAGCCGAGTCTTGACCAATTGAAGCTAGAGCAATCGGCAACAACGTGGATTAGGGGATTTAAGCGCGGTATTCGTGGAATACGGCTTATTTACCCTTGTCCTTCCGTTCTTGTCTCTTGCTTTCGCCTCCGGCCAAACCGAACGCAACCGGTCGTGGTTAGGAATCACCGTTACCTTGTCAGGGTAGGGTGCCTAACGGAGCGCTTGCGTATGGTTTGGGCGGAGTTCAATGGAAAATAACGGGAAAAGGAAATGAGCAAAGAAATGTTAACTTACAATATCATATGGATTCTTAACAACAACAATAAATACAACATTCACAAAATGAACAAAAGAGAGCAAAAGAAAAGATAAACAAAGAAAAGAAAAGATTACAAGAAAGAAAGTGCATGAATTAAATTGCAAGAAAGTAAAGCAAGGTAATAAAAAGCAAGTAATAAATAAGCAATAAAAAGAACAAGAAACTAGAACTCAAGACAAGCATGTGATCAATAGCCAACCCTTAAACTTGCAAGCTCAATCAAGAGGTTGCAAGATCAAGGGAAGGGTAGAGAACGCATGTGAAATGAAGCGCTAATTCCATAAGAAAATACGACCCTTGAGATCAATAACTAACCCTTAACCATTCAAGCTCAATGAAGAGGTTGAATGATCAAGAGAAAGCAAGAATCTCAAGGGGAAGAAAGAACAAAAGAGAATGATACAAAAGCCTCATCTTCATTAATCTTCCACTCAAAAAGCTCTCACTACAATTTTAATGGAGAAAGAATGAAGAAGAAGAAGAAGAACTATACAAAAAACTACAAAAGAGTGGACACAAAATTGGCTCCTTGGCTTAGCTCAGTTCTGCTGTATTTATAGGCGGGGAAATGAAACCCTAGGGGCAAATTCTGACACTATATGAAGTCCCTAAAATACCCCCAAAAGACGACAACCAGAGGACACTACATGGCCGCGGATCCGCGGCCTAGACCCCCTATTGGCCGCGGATCCGCGGCCCTATGGTGGAGTTGGATTGTCGTATTTTGGGTGCTTCCCTGGTTTTCTGTCCCCTGTTGTCTGGTACATATATTTTCTGAAAATACTTTCACATTTCTTCCAGAATTTCTGTTGAGGAAAGGTGGACTTTTGTGGATGCCTTTGTCATGATTGCCTCGAGCTCCGCGTAGATTTCTTGGAACTTGTTGTTGCCATTGAGCCTTGTGCATGAAGGTGACATTGATTTGACATTTTGTCTTCCTAAACTGGTATCTGGAAACATACGGATGACGAGCAGAGACCGTGTTTTCTCAGTGGTTGGCAGGAACCCGGATTTTGTCGTGTTTTCCATGAATTTCACCGTTTTAGAACCGAGAACCTGTATCCTGCAAATATGTAACAAACACGGATAAAAAGCACCTACCTATAAACACACGAGCGTAAGAATGGGCGGTATAAAATGCAGTATTCTGATATGAACAAATACCCCCAAACTTAACTTTTGCTCATCCCGAGCAAAACCAATTATTCACAAAAATAAAAACCTAACCGCACTTTCGCAGGGAACGCGATTGCACTGAGCACGTGCAACAAGCCGTTAAACCCCTAGGTGTCCCTAGTAGGAGGAGTGTTGTCTCCTGAGGGTTTTCAGCGGATTACACCCACAAAATCCCGTCAAGCTAGTGTCATAAGTTAACATTGACTTTACTCCTACAGTTTAGTATTTACGTTAGAAATTCTATCATCCTAAGTTAGAAATATCCAACCCTTATGCTTCACACCTCTAATCTATTTAACCTTAGGTCATATACGTTCCAAAAAAGTTTAGAAAGATGTCGGTTCTCCTGAGTTTTCCTTCTAAAGTGCGGCCTTAAATCAAGGATTTTTATCAACTTTACAGAAAACACAAGTCTTATTCTTTATTTCTATCTTTTATCCAAACATCGATTGTATACCCCTACGTGTGTGTGTATTTGCACCCCTACACTCAAGAATTCAATTCAAGCTATAATACCCTTTGCCCTAATACCTAATACTACTTCTTTTCATTAAGGATGGACGGATTTGCTCACACACCTTTCATGCGACTATTAATGCTTCTTGAGGCACTAACGACCGATTACTGAATGTGTGAACTTTAAAGCGTAAATAGCAGTCTCCAGGTCTTGATTTTATTCTATTTTTTTCTTTTTCTTTTTCTTTTTCTTTTTCAAGACCGGATATATTTTTCAACATGCTCTTTTGGTGTTTAGCTTTAAATACCGTTTTTTCTTTCATACTAGGCTTTCAGGCAAGAGTATTTCAAGGTATCCTCTACTATCCTAAGTTTCAAGGTGCGTGTAAGTGCAGTTTGTAGGGTATATACTTTCTAAATTTGAACTCAAGAAAAGAAACTATTTTTCAGACTTATCCTCCAGTAAAGCATCAATACTTTCCCTTTATCTTGACTTAACTCAAGAACTGAACTCAAGATTACCTATTTCTCAAAAAAACTGTAAGGACGTATACTTACCAAAGTTAGACAGAATGAGGGTTATTCTTAGGGTTTTCAAATCCTAAGCCTAGAATTTAGTTATTTCTATCATATCAACTAAACTTTCAGAATAAAAACCTAAGTTATCCTATTAGCTAACTTGACGACAAAGTTTTTATATTTTTTGGAAAATTTTCAATTTTTGTGGGTTTTTAATAAGGTATGCAAATGCAAAATATACAAATGAATGCGAAGGAAGAAAGCTTACCGAGCACACCCCCAAACTTAAACTTGACAGTGCCCTCACTGTCAGGTTATACCAAGAGGGTCAAAATTGTCGGCGCTCCCCCTAAAAACAAATTATATACAAAAAGAAAAACCAAAAATATATACAAAAAAGGTGTTCCCCCCAAACTTAAGTAAAACAGTGTTTCCACTGTTAGGCGTTGAAGTTCAGGTTTAGGGGGGAAAGAACAGTATTAAGCTATACAAGGCCTTACACAGGCCAAAAGTTAGTACCAACCATTGAAAGATCTTATCGTGATAAAGCAGTGGCTGGTGAAAGAAGGTGAAGAGGAAAGAAATGGAGAATACGCGAGACCGTATGCGGAGAGAAGCGGGATACGGTCTCGGTATATGAGAGGAAGAAGAATGGCGGAAGGGAAAAAGAAGTGGAATACGAACTTGAGGGAGGAAATGGAGTGAATAGATTAGCACAATTTGTGATGAGCGATGTGTAAACAGCGATTGTGCTAATCTATTAACCCGGCGAGAGATTGGGTCAAATCCCTCAAGATTCGTAAGAACCCATGGGTACGCCGAACTCGGTAAACCAGACACAGGAAGTGAAAATGGTACGGGTTCTTGCAAGGTCGGAACGATGGAAAGGATGGAGGGAAGTGGTTGAGGAAGGGTATCGGGTAAGGGTTCTGGAGGGTGTACACAGTCAGTGAAAGGAACAGGATGAATTGGAAAATCCGACTCATCATCTAGAACTGTTTCATCCTCAAAAATATCCTCAAAATTCTCCTCAAAGTTAAGCTCATCCATGCATATTTCATCAAAGTCCAGACGCATATGTTGTTCGGGAAAAACATTTAATGACTCGGGATGATGAATTGGAGAGAAAAACTCAGTCAAATCTTGCATCCAGGCTATCCCCCACGACCGATCCGCAACATCACAGCATAAACATAGAACATCAACGTGAAAGTCACGTTCGCAAATCCGTCTACCCGGGCTATAGCAGTTAGACCGGATTTACCGATCGAGTGACATTCACGGTCTCAGATATAATGTAAATACGGTGAAATAATGTGTTTAAAATTTTCCGATTGACCAAAAATTAACTAGTGGGCCCCCAACCAATACTGTAGCAGTTACAGAAAACCTGGGCCCAAATTTAATATCCCAGAAACCACATTTATCACTGAGAAACATAATGCAAAATTTTGGGGGGGTGCACTGTTCAAATTGCCGCGGAAGCGCGGCCCCAGCAAGGTTTTGGCCGCCCTTCCGCGGTGGTATGAACAGTTCAGGCTACCAAATTTTTTCAGTATGCTTATATTTCCATGCACATCACTCTGAGACTACCTGAAAAATTTTTAGACTCCAAAAACATTTCGACAGAAACTGATGTCAAGGAAAAAATACGGTTTTTGGAATTTCGGTCGATCGGAACTGAAAAACACATTAGAACAAGCTAGGTAAGGTTAATGGCCTTGCTCTGATACCATGTTGCGCCACGGCAGCGCCCCGGCCTCGTACTCGAGGCCAGAATGCGGAATCAAAAATTTTCCTTACTCGGAAACCGGCGCTACCGCGGACAATGAAAACCCGGATCGTAAACCATTAACCTATACTAGCTAACTAGAGATGGGGTGAGAAGTATACCGAACGATCCGTGTCCTTCGGTCTTCGTCTCCGCTCCGATCTCCCGCGGAATCTCCGTCACCTCCTCGCTCGTCGGAAAGGGCACCACGTAGCCGGAATCTTTTACGGGCTCCCGCCTCTTGACCGAGGCAACTCGGGCGCGAAGTTGGCTAGCCGACGCGTCCAAGGCTTGCTATAGAATAGTGTAGTGAACTTGTCTCTTGGGGTTATGAGGTTGCCATGGATGTGGAGGTGGAGGAAAGGAATAAAAGCTATGGAGGGATTTGTGTGTTTTTTCAAGCAAGCAAGCATGAGAATGAGATGACATTTTCCACCACTAGAAAAATGATCCTCTCATTTTCACCCTCAAGAATGGCCGGCCCCTCTCAAGAAATGAAGAAGATTGGAGAGAGAAAAAGAAATGCAAGAAAGAATATATCAACAATAATAGAAATTGGTCACTCTCATTTCATTTCTTATCATATCAAACAACCATCACAATGAAAGCAAGTGAGAAGACCAAAAAGGGATCTCATGATGAAACAACAATCATGATGCCACAAATATGCAAAGAAACCCCTCACAAAATGTTAATTGCAAACTTGCAATTAACACCCTCCACCAAGAAAGTCCGACCGAGAAGGAATGAAGGAAAACCGGCCGGAACGGAATGCAAACTGGCAACTTCAGAAAACCGATCCCGTAATAAATTACAGGAAAACCCCACTGCTGCAAATACATGCCCGCATTTGTATTCCCACTGAACACAAATGCAAAGAGACAAAATCTACACTGTACTAGACTAGGACCGGCTTAAGCCAAAGCCGGCTAGTTAAATCCGTTCGATCCTGATCTGTGCAATACCGCACGTATCAGATCAAACCCTGCCATATTACTATACGGCCACTAGTACAAAACTGTCCGATCCTGATCCGTGCAATACCGCGCGTATCTGATCGGACCCTGCCATATCTCCATACGGCCTCTACAGCGTTTCGCCCGAAACTTGAGTAACTGAAACTGAGTGTGGTGGACTCTAAAGACTCGTCAATACCTTGGCTGTGGATTTAACCACTAACACGTCAGAGGTATAAGCCAATACGTGACGGGCCACCAGGTATTGACCAAATGGGACGTCGATGAGGAAGCTCACCCCGACACCCATTTGGTCAATACCTGGTGGCCCGTCACGTATTGGCTTATACCTCTGACGTGCTAGTGGTTAAATCCACAGCCAAGGTATTGACGAGTCTTTAGAGTCCACCACACTCAGTTTCAGTTACTCAAGTTTCGGGCGAAACGCTGTAGAGGCCGTATGGAGATATGGCAGGGTCCGATCAGATACGCGCGGTATTGCACGGATCAGGATCGGACAGTTTTGTACTAGTGGCCGTATAGTAATATGGCAGGGTTTGATCTGATACGTGCGGTATTGCACAGATCAGGATCGAACGGATTTAACTAGCCGGCTTTGGCTTAAGCCGGTCCTAGTCTAGTACAGTGTAGATTTTGTCTCTTTGCATTTGTGTTCAGTGGGAATACAAATGCGGGCATGTATTTGCAGCAGTGGGGTTTTCCTGTAATTTATTACGGGATCGGTTTTCTGAAGTTGCCAGTTTGCATTCCGTTCCGGCCGGTTTTCCTTCATTCCTTCTCGGTCGGACTTTCTTGGTGGAGGGTGTTAATTGCAAGTTTGCAATTAACATTTTGTGAGGGGTTTCTTTGCATATTTGTGGCATCATGATTGTTGTTTCATCATGAGATCCCTTTTTGGTCTTCTCACTTGCTTTCATTGTGATGGTTGTTTGATATGATAAGAAATGAAATGAGAGTGACCAATTTCTATTATTGTTGATATATTCTTTCTTGCATTTCTTTTTCTCTCTCCAATCTTCTTCATTTCTTGAGAGGGGCCGGCCATTCTTGAGGGTGAAAATGAGAGGATCATTTTTCTAGTGGTGGAAAATGTCATCTCATTCTCATGCTTGCTTGCTTGAAAAAACACACAAATCCCTCCATAGCTTTTATTCCTTTCCTCCACCTCCACATCCATGGCAACCTCATAACCCCAAGAGACAAGTTCACTACACTATTCTATAGCAAGCCTTGGACGCGTCGGCTAGCCAACTTCGCGCCCGAGTTGCCTCGGTCAAGAGGCGGGAGCCCGTAAAAGATTCCGGCTACGTGGTGCCCTTTCCGACGAGCGAGGAGGTGACGGAGATTCCGCGGGAGATCGGAGCGGAGACGAAGACCGAAGGACACGGATCGTTCGGTATACTTCTCACCCCATCTCTAGTTAGCTAGTATAGGTTAATGGTTTACGATCCGGGTTTTCATTGTCCGCGGTAGCGCCGGTTTCCGAGTAAGGAAAATTTTTGATTCCGCATTCTGGCCTCGAGTACGAGGCCGGGGCGCTGCCGTGGCGCAACATACCTACGGGTTCATCATCCAAAATAGTCCCAGCGTCAATATCCTTAATCAAGTGAAAGTAAATTTTCTCAGACACCTCATCAAAAGCATGGATTTCAATCAATTTAGGTTCTAAGATGGAGGTGTAGAGGTCAAAAGGATTGGGTGTGGTTTCACTTGGCAAGGTCCCTTCACAATTTGGCAAATCAAATACTACAAAGTCGCACAACTCATTAAACATTCTATCTTCCACTGATAATTCATTTGGGACACTTGATAGACTTTCAACACAGGAATTGTGGGATTCAATTTGAGACGGGTAGGTTTGATTTGGAAGGGTATACAGCTCACTTTCTCCACTCAAATTCACATCCTGTCCTACCGCCTCTTCATACATTGAAAAATTTGGAGCTAGTTGAAAACTAGCTACCGGGTCACTAGGTTGTATGAGGGCGGCCATGGACGCATTCAAATCCATCATCTGTTGGCTTGACGCTACCCTAAAGTCTTCCAAGGACTGTTCTAGACTAGACATTGGTTGTGAAGGGGTTTCAGTAAAAGATTCAAAGTTGTTTGGATACTGAAAATTCCCAAATGGCGGTTCAGAAACAATGTCTAGGGAAGGTGAAAAAGTAGGGTAGGACTGGTAGGAATTGAATGGTTGGACATGGGTAGGATCAATATTTGGATAAGAAGGTGAATGAAATTGTTGATCCCAAGAATTTGAAGTGGTGACAGGAGTGAAAGATCGGCTACGAGATTGTTCAATACGTTCTGCAATAGACATAGGTCTTGGAGTTGCAACATGACTCGAAGAAGGGGTATCAACGTAAGAAGGGGTGAATGTTTGAAATGGTTGATACGAAGTTGATTGCGGAGTCAAATTGTTTGTCCTAGACGCGTCTATCCGATCTCTCAATGAAATTTTGGGCATGGAGGGGTCGTTCGAAGTTCGGCCAAAGCAAGAACCGTAAGAAGTAATTTCTGGTTGTGGGTACCAAAGTTCGGCAAGAGTTTTGCGAGGTGGGGTACCCATGATATGAAGAGAGAGAGAGAAAGGTAGAGAAAAGGAGGGGAAAAAGAATGTGATTTTTTTTAAATTTTTTTTTAATTTTTTAAATATATATTAACAAAAGAATGAAGTATACACAAAAAGAATATGGACAAAAATAATCACGACACAAAAATACCACACACCTAATCGTTCTAGGGTTTACCTAGGTCAACTAGACCTGCTCCAGAACTTGATTGTCAAAGTAAAACTGTGTCGAGAAACAGGCTCAAGATACACTGATCACGAGGCCAGGTAAGTGCAGAGATAAGGGGAGATTTTCCAATGCTTTCGCGAAGTTCCTTAATTAAATAACCCTTTCTCTTTTGGCGGTTTCGCCGTTAACACTTTCCTAGACACCCCGTAAACAATATACCGTTAAGCGAGGTTCTAAACACAGTTAACTTCTCCCAGTGAGCGCGAAGTCCTTAAGGCTTAAAGTCTAGTTTCTTTTAAAATTTGTGCGGGTAAACGTTATGCTCAAGTTCGTGATTTGTGGGCCACGGAAAAGGTGATGAAATCCTTTACCGTATATTGTGGGGTTCGCTTGCCCTTAAGTCCGTATTAATGTATGCAATGCGCAATTCAAAAAATTCTATAAAGAATCAAACAATCGTTTTTTAGTTTAAGCGCGGCGCTGCAACAAATACGGGTTAGTCAATTTTTAGCGTTTGCTAGCGAACTTGCAAAGAATCCTGCAAAAGAATAGTATATTGGAAGCGTCGGATTTGAGAAGAAGGTGTTAGTAAAATACGTACCGTTAAGTTTTGGGTTAGGAAACCCCCGTTGTATCAAATCCGGTAAGCTTGAAAGGTTCGCTTGTGCGGGCCAAACTACCCGGATCTTTGGCACTGTACTTCGTAATCACCTTTGCCTTGAATGCACACTTTGCTCCCCACAATTGCAGTTTGCAAATACGCAAAAATCTGCACACTTGCCCACAAAAATGATCAAAAAAAAAATAGAATTTTGTTTTTATATATATATATATATACAAAAAGAATATCAACCCGAATAACAAGAAAAAAATACGCTACCGTCTCCCCGGCAACGGCGCCAGTTGATTGAAAGAATTAAAGTTAAGCGCAATCAAGACGGTGTCGCTATGCAGCTAGCCGGTTGAGCATGGGTCGATCCACAGGGAGATGGTTGTATGTCCATTCTTGTCTTAGACGAGTCAATAAAGAATTTGTGTATGTTTGTTCGAGACTATCCTATGTGTATTATTTGCAAGTATAAAGTTGTTAAGAAAAAGATACGAAATTGTAAGCTAAAGAAATCCGTACTCAAAACCTTTGAGCCGAGTCTTGACCAATTGAAGCTAGAGCAATCGGCAACAACGTGGATTAGGGGATTTAAGCGCGGTATTCGTGGAATACGGCTTATTTACCCTTGTCCTTCCGTTCTTGTCTCTTGCTTTCGCCTCCGGCCAAACCGAACGCAACCGGTCGTGGTTAGGAATCACCGTTACCTTGTCAGGGTAGGGTGCCTAACGGAGCGCTTGCGTATGGTTTGGGCGGAGTTCAATGGAAAATAACGGGAAAAGGAAATGAGCAAAGAAATGTTAACTTACAATATCATATGGATTCTTAACAACAACAATAAATACAACATTCACAAAATGAACAAAAGAGAGCAAAAGAAAAGATAAACAAAGAAAAGAAAAGATTACAAGAAAGAAAGTGCATGAATTAAATTGCAAGAAAGTAAAGCAAGGTAATAAAAAGCAAGTAATAAATAAGCAATAAAAAGAACAAGAAACTAGAACTCAAGACAAGCATGTGATCAATAGCCAACCCTTAAACTTGCAAGCTCAATCAAGAGGTTGCAAGATCAAGGGAAGGGTAGAGAACGCATGTGAAATGAAGCGCTAATTCCATAAGAAAATACGACCCTTGAGATCAATAACTAACCCTTAACCATTCAAGCTCAATGAAGAGGTTGAATGATCAAGAGAAAGCAAGAATCTCAAGGGGAAGAAAGAACAAAAGAGAATGATACAAAAGCCTCATCTTCATTAATCTTCCACTCAAAAAGCTCTCACTATAATTTTAATGGAGAAAGAATGAAGCAAAAGAAGAAGAACTATACAAAAAACTACAAAAGAGTGGACACAAAATTGGCTCCTTGGCTTAGCTCAGTTCTGCTGTATTTATAGGCGGGGAAATGAAACCCTAGGGGCAAATTCTGACACTATATGAAGTCCCTAAAATACCCCCAAAAGACGACAACCAGAGGACACTACATGGCCGCGGATCCGCGGCCTAGACCCCCTATTGGCCGCGGATCCGCGGCCCTATGGTGGAGTTGGGTTGTCGTATTTTGGGTGCTTCCCTGGTTTTCTGTCCCCTGTTGTCTGGTACATATATTTTCTGAAAATACTTTCACATTTCTTCCAGAATTTCTGTTGAGGAAAGGTGGACTTTTGTGGATGCCTTTGTCATGATTGCCTCGAGCTCCGCGTAGATTTCTTGGAACTTGTTGTTGCCATTGAGCCTTGTGCATGAAGGTGACATTGATTTGACATTTTGTCTTCCTAAACTGGTATCTGGCAACATACGGATGACGAGCGGAGACCGTGTTTTCTCAGTGGTTGGCAGGAACCCGGATTTTGTCGTGTTTTCCATGAATTTCACCGTTTTAGAACCGAGAACCTGTATCCTGCAAATATGTAACAAACACGGATAAAAAGCACCTACCTATAAACACACGAGCGTAAGAATGAGCGGTATGAAATGCAGTATTCTGATATGAACAAGTATCTCAGGGTGTTCTGGGCTACACTCCGACACGACTTGTACCGCTTTTGGGGGTCTGACTTTTACCAACCCCCTAGGCCCGCCATGCGATGCTCATAGACGAACGGACCGGACTGTACGGATATTGTCACTGACAGGCTCAGTAGGGTGTCAGGATGAGCTCGCTCATCGACGTCCCTTTTGGTCAATAGCTGGTGGCCCGTTACGTATTGGCTTATACCTCTGACGTGCTAGTGGTTAAATCCACAGCCATAGTATTGACGAGTCTTTAGAGTCCACCACACTTTCAGTTACTCAGCTTTCGGGCGAAACTCTGTAGAGGCCGTATGGAGATATGGCAGGGTCCGATCAGATACGTACGGTATTGCACGGATCAGGATCGGACGGTTTGTACTAGAGGCCGTATAGATATATGGCAGGGTTCGATCAGATACGTGCGGTATTGCACGGATCAGGATCGGACGGATATTACTAGCCGGGTTTGGTTTAAGCCGGATCCTAGTATAGTACAGTGTAGATTTTGTCTCTTTGCATTTGTGTCCGGACGGAATACAGATGCGGGTGTGTATGCACAGTATCGGGGTTTTCCTGTAATTTATTACGGGACCAGTTTTCTGGAGTTGCCAGTTTGCATTCCGTTCCGGCCGGTTTTCCTTTGTTCTTTCCCGGCCGGACTTTTCCGATGGAGGGGGTTATTTGCAAGTTTGCAAATAACATTCGTGGAGGGGTTTTCTTGCATATGGATTAATTATGATACCATTCCACCATCACTTGCTTTAATGAGAGGGTATGGGTTGATTAAGGGTTTGGTTTGATACTTTCCTTTTTTGATGGGGTCACCTCTTCTCATCTCCTACACTCACCTCCCTCTTGTGATATATTTTGTTTCCCTCCACCTTTTCCTAGTGAGATTTTTGGCCGGCCACAATTTCATGAGGAGAGGAAAAATGAGAGGGGATCATTTTCATTTGGATGAAGGAAAAATTTGTTCATCTCATTTTTCCGTACTTCACACATTCCAGCTCCACTTGAAAATTCCTTTCCTCCATCAAGGCGAGAGGAAAAATGAGAGGGGATCATTTTCATTTGGATGAAGGAAAAATTTGTTCATCTCATTTTTCCGTACTTCACACATTCCAGCTCCACTTGAAAATTCCTTTCCTCCATCAAGGCAACTACAAACCCCAAATGAGACTAGCATGATCTACACTACAACCTACAGCAAGTCTTGGGCACGTCGACTTGCCAGCTTCGTGCCTGAGTTGCCTCGGTATAGAGGCGGGAGCCCGTAAAAGATGCAGGCGACGTGGTGCCCCTCCGTCGAGGAGATGGAAACCGGACATTCCGCAAGAGATCGGGACGATGACGAGAAGACCGGAGGACTCGGATCACTCGGTATATCTCTAACCCGTCTTGTTGTTAGCTAGACCTAGTTTAATGGCCTGATCCGGGGTTTAGTGCGCGGTGATGCCGGTTTGCTAAGTTCGCAAAATTAAAGTTTATCACCGTTTCCGCATTTGGCCGTCTGAATGACGACCGGGGCGCCGCCGTGCACTTACAGTGGTATCAGAGCCTCGCCATTAACTTCGTCTAGCTTCGTTTGATGTGTTTTGCATTTCCGATCGACCAAAATTCCAAAATCTACATTTTGTGTTAGCATCAGTTTCTGTTGAAAATTTTTGGTCTCTAAAAATTTTTCAGGTTGTCTCAGAATGATGTGCAGGGAGTTCTAAGAACACTGGAAAAATTCGACAACACGATCCCTCCGTACGACCGCGGATCCGCGGCCATTACCACTCTGGAGGCCGCGGATCCGCCGCATGAATGAGGGATCATGTCATCATTTTTTTTCCAGTGGGCTTGTGGGCTAAAAATAGGGGTTTTGGAATATTAAAATTGGGCCCAGATTTTCTGTGAGTGCTACAGTATTGCTTGGGGGCCCACTTGTTAATTTTTGATCGATCGGATATTTTAAACACATTATTTCACAGTATTTACATTATATCTGCGACCGTGAATGTCACTCGATCGGTAAATCCTGTCTAACTGCTATAGCACGGTTAGACGGATTTGCGAACGTGACTTTCACGTTGATGTTCTGTGTTTTTGCTGTGATGTTGCGGATTGGTCGTGGGGATAGCCTGGATGCAATGCTAGTACAGTTTTGTTGTATTATGTACATTTGATATTGCGGGGCGAGCGTCCGACATGTGGACTGCCGTCACTGCCTGTTTGTATTATTCTTTTGGGGCACGACCTGGTTGCGGTCGATGTACCCGTTGTATGTATATTTTACTTTCTGTACTAGGATTGCCCCGCGGTGGGGTGCACGGATAGCCGGGTTCTGGAGGGCAACAAGCCCGCATCTCAGGGCATTGAGACGGAGGGGGCTTCAGTCTGGAATTGGCGGGCTATTCGCCGCACTCGTAGGGGGTACAGGTTGACCCAGGAGAGGTGCCTAAGTTACCGGATTCCGTGAAGTGCTGGGTGGTCCATTCACGGTGCTGAAAGGGGCTGCCTCGCTTCAGGTTTTGGCGGGTGACTTGCCGCGCCCGTAGGGGTCTAGGTTTTCATTGCACAGGCTATCCACACGACCAGGGGAACGTCGGGTTTCAGCAGTGGCTCTGTGAAACCCGGGGATCCCAGATATCTGTTTTGTTCTGTGATGCTATACATTTCTGTGATGTTGCATTTTATTCACGCCTTGAGCGAAATACTATATATTGGTATATATATTAGTAGATGTTGTATATGTTTTTCATCCGCTCTAGTCCAGTCCCCGCTCTGCCGTTAGTTAGCTAACCTAACGGGTGATGACGGGACCCAGTGACGAATGCAGATGGCATATACGTACGTCAGTATATTTTCGTTCTTTGTGGTGTGATCCATTGATGGGACTGCGTTGATTTGGATCAATGCAAGTTAAACAAACCTAATCTGATGTTGTTGGAACACTTTTCAAAAGGCTGTTATTGCAAGGACGTTCACTTTTGTTTTGCATCGTGGTATTCATTTGGAATATCCTGCTCCTCAGTCGACGAGGCAAGGGCCAAGATCCCTTCATCGGGAGTGACCCCTTGGACAGAAGTTTGCGTCAGGGCACTAACTTCACTATAGCCGATTACTTTTGCTTTGCATCGTGGTATTCATTTGGAATATCTTGCACCCCATTCTACGGGGAAAGAGCCGAGATCCCTTCACCGGGAGTGACCTCTTTAGTAAAGGTTTTCGTCACTATATTTTCTAAAAAGCTATCCGTTCCTTCAACGATATCAAGTTCATTACGTTAAAGGTTTTCGCCAGAAACCATTCGTAGCCCTCCGTCGTTTCATATGGGTAGTCAATAGTATTCAAGCTGTGTTTGTTGGCCAAAGTCAAGGCACAGTGTTTGGTAGCTGTTGGTTATTCATATGCAGCATAGATAGATGCGTTGGTTTGGGGCAGTCGTATAGCCTTGTTGGCCAAAGTCAAGGGCTTGTACGGGTGGGCTCAAATTAACCTGGAGAATGACGGGCAGAACTTGACATGTGACTTATGATTTGTTGGCCAAAGTCAAGGTCATAAGAGCATGGGGTAAAAATCTCATCGGGAGTTTCAAAAGAACTGAAACTTGCCAGTTATGCGCATACCTTCTGGAGTGTGACACCGTGAGCGGATTCCGTCACGTTATCATGCGATGATAGTTGGATCCCGATTCCCACTGATGAGTTAGTTTACTCCTCGGGTGACCCCGACTAATTCTTCTTTCAGGTTTGGAGGAGAATTTGAGGTACAGTGGGAGGTTTCCAGATTAGATAAAGTGATAACCATTCTGATCTAGGGTAGAGTGCACGCTGAGTGTTTCTTTTCTCTCTCTCTCTGGCAGCGACCATTGACCCGACCCTAAGACTATGACTCAGTGACCAAGTTGACCGAACCTTCTTTACACCGGCTTTTGGATTGTCAGAGTTGCAGACCTCATTGCCACTCCTACTTTTACCCTTTTCTCCAGGACACCCCGTATTACTACGAACGTCCACTTCCATTGGACAAAACCATCGTATGGTTAGATACGAACACGAAGGGATTCGAGGATGGTTTCCGGTTCTGGAGAAAACGGATAGGATTATTCAGTTGTCTTTTCCCTTTTACCTTTTCTCAAGTTGTGAGTACTCCTTGGTTTAGGAGATAGTACACCTATTACGCAAATTGGATAGTCTTCTTCCAAACCTTAGGCTGGTGCCGACCGGTAGGGAATGAAGAAAACCAATTAGCCTAAACGGTGTGCAGAAGGTATTAAGATTAAGACAAAGCAAGGGATTAGTAAGAGGGCAAAGTAAATTGTGACTGCTGATTCACGACCAAACCAAGTATTCCTTCGCCAATCCTAAATCACCTTTGTATTTCTCCAGGACACTCCGTATCACTACGAAGATCCACAGTTTATTTGGATACTCCATCGTATGGTTATATACGAACTCGAAAGGAACTTGTTCCAGTTCGGGGATGGATTCTGGTTCAAGAGAAATAGGAATAAGGTTTATTCGGTTGTCTTTCATCTTCACCTTCTCTCGCATTGCGAATGCTCCTAGGACTAGGACAGTATACCCATTATGCTTATTGGATAGTCTTCTTCCAAACCATAGGCTGGTGCCGAATGGTAGGGAAGGAAGAAAACCAATTGGCCTAAAGGGGTATGCAGAAGGTAATGACTAAAGACATATAAAGGGATTTGGAGAGGTGGCAAAGAATTATACGGTTATAGTTGTGAATCTGGATAATGGTAGAGGCATTACTAGGAATACCAGGATACCCCATCGAAACATTTCAATGTTTCAAGATTTCACTGTGTACTGTTAAAAGAAAACTGATTTCCCGATTGGACACTTGCTCCAGGGTATGTATTTACCAGGTTTGATTCTCACATCTGTATGGTTTTACAGATGATGAGTGGGAGTAAGTTATTGTGAATAGGGTGATCATCCTCATTATATCGGGATTCGTTGTAATCGGTGATATTTGAGGAGATCACCTGGGCTGTTTGCCGGTTGGCAAATATTTGGTTTTGAATATCCGCTTTTATGCACCAATTTCAAATTGATATATCTGTACGTCTATTTTCATAGAGTGAGATATACCTTTCTGAAATTATGTCTACGACATTTACCTATATCAGTGGATGGTTGGGTAGGGAGCATTAAACAGCGGTGTAATTCTTCTTAACCATAAGTACAGTTTTCAACCTACGACACACAGTGAAAGAGTTGTTAGACTCAGCGGACTTATACAGAGTATTGTATGTTGTCCAGTGTCCATTAGGACAGAGGGGTTGGTCCTCATACTATATTCTGTTTACTTTTAACTTCTCTAGTTCTTAGACATGTGTTTCGTAGAAACACAAGGTCTGAGTTTAGAGGAGTTATAGGTATTTGAATAGAGTAGAGAACCAGGTGTAGCAAGTATCGGGATTCTTCAAAGTGATCGAAGATGTAGATACTTGTGTATGGTATTCAGTTGATAGTAATGATTAAGAGAACTTGCTTCTCTTACAGGTTACTCATAATTGGAAGTATTCCTAAGTTGAGTAACGCTGATCGGCCTCTTTCCATTTAGTTTACATGCACTGGAAACAGCTGCATGATTTGAATCTGGTTCAATTAAATCAGTGCCTCTGGTTCTATATTGGATATAGTACAGTTCATATCTTAACATTGTTAAGGTACGGGGAGTTGTCCGGCTTATGATTAAAACCAGACTCTGGATAACTCAAGGCACGTTTCTGTAATGGCTGTTTGTGGGTTGACCCAGGCTATGACGAGGGTTGACTTTCTACCATAAGAAAGATCAATAGTGATATTGTTCTTGACTCGCCACAGTTTTAATAAAAATGGATTTTTTCAAAAACAGTAGTGGGAGTATGGTAGAACTGGAAGTGATTCCAGAACCGCAAACGATTACTGAAGATTTGATAAGGAACCTAAAGATTCAATCTGATTTGACATTCCATTGGCCACTCCGCAGATAAGGTGGGTAACTTCAGGCACCCGAGAGGTACTCCGGTAGCCTCAAGGACGGTGACAGGGAAGTTCTTGTTTACCTACACTTGCCATTGTTGTTGTTCCGGGCTGTGAGACCCGGCAGGAGGATGAGTATAGCGTCGTTCTAAACTAGCTTTAGAAGTGCACGTCTATATGACTCTGCCAGAGGGTTATCGTAGTCAGTGGGAGCAGCGGAAGCATTGGTGCACATCAGGCTTATGTCTATTTATAGACTAAAGCAGATATAGCGGAGTTAGATCATCTATTTCTGATGTGACAGTCATAGGTTTGACGTCATCAGAATAGGGGATGGATCTGTTGAGAAGGTAATAGGGTGTGATATCCGGGTTTTGGATGACATACACAAAGTAGGAAGTGATATTCCTATACTACGATCGGTTATACTTTGGTCGTCACACAGTGGTTTCTCCACAAAGGACTTGGATATAATATCCGACATTCTGGTTACTGGATCTAAGGTTTTAGATCTAGATTTGGGTGGTTTCCCAATCAGGGTACTTTGACAGCATTCTAAGAGTATTTAGAATGGACGACTCATGGCACGGTAGTGTACCTGCAGGTGATGGAGTCACCCTCTCTAAAGGTGTCTTATAGACTAAAGTAGAGAGGGATGTGCATGATTGGCAGATCACTTGCTTAGGCAATTGAGTCAATCATGAGATGTCAAGTACCACACCAGATGCTGTTCTTGCACTAGATGCAATAAGTTGACATTGATCCAATCCTGGAGAAACAGTCGGAAGCAGTTTTAGAACATAAGTGGATGTTCTAGGGATATGATAACGGCTGCCTCCTTTGGGAGACGGTTATCACTCCAGGCTTCCAAGGTGACATGGACGACAGGGCGATCGTCAGAGTTGTAGTTTTCCTTCTGACGAGAGGCAGTATTTTGGACAGGTGGTCCAAGGCAATACTGAGGGTGGCATGGCGCAGGATACTGATTAAGTTCAGTTGACGATACAGTCTAAAGAAGTTTGGATTTGGAGTTCATTTATGAACTAGGTCCCATCAGACATCCAGACATTCCAAGACAGGTATTGCTCATTTCGGGAGATGGTTTTCTCCGCGAACTTGAGATATAGAGGGACATAGAAAGAAACATCTAGGCGGATCCACTCACTGAGGCTTTTCCTCAAACGCATAGTTTCGCAAACAGGCTTTGTGCGACTGACTAGTAGAGGAGTTGGGCGTTCGGTATCACACGGGCTATGAGTATGCGACATCGCAATAATTAGCCTTGAGTGCTAGTGGGAGATTGTTGGAGATATTGCCCTCAGAGTCAATTATTGGATCACAGGCACGTGATTGCGATGATTGAGGGAGGACCTATCCCGGTAAGACAGTCTTACTCGAGATGATAGTATGCTATCTGGTTTACCTTTATCATCATGTACTGCTTTAGGTGACCTGACAGGTCACTATTGCACGTTGATAGAGCCTCTAGGATTCTTGCTTGGCTGCCAGCAGTATGAGGGCGATCATATAAGTGAGAGCTGGAGTCTATAAGCACATCCTTAAAAGGTCCCTAGTCGTGGGAGTTTCGAGACAGGGCATCGATTCTCCAGAGTAGACTAGTGTATACAGTCGAGACCCCGACGAGGGGCGGTGGCCGGTCTCACAAGCCACTGGTGTCAGTTGGTTCACCTAAGATGTATACAGGTGCTCATTGGGTTATGAGTACACCGGACAGGACTCGCCGGGAACATGCTAGTTGGTCTTATACCTGACGTCAGATAGCAGTTCCCAGGTGACATGTGTACAGGTTAGTTCATCGACCTGGGGATCGACATTTGTCTCGTGTGAGTTCCCACTGTGCTTTGATTACTACCCTACCATGGCTCAAAGGAGTCGTGCAAACAGGTTTTAGTTGGGTACATTCCCGAGCCACATGGAGGCAGTGAGCGGATCTTCAGGGGTTCGTCTCTCCCGGTATTGGGGGTGAGGTCGCGCTGTGTCTAGGAGAGCCATTACATGAAGTCCTTGGCCAAGGCAGGAGATTTACTGGTAGGTATTCCAGTAGTATCTCAGGGTGTTCTGGGCTACACTCTGACACGACTTGTACCGCTTTTTGGGGTCTGACTTTTACCAACCCCGTAGGCCCTCCATGCGATGCTCATAGACGAACGGACCGGACTGTACGGATATTGTCACTGACAGGCTCAGTAGGGTGTCAGGATGAGCTCGCTCATCGACGTCCCTTTTGGTCAATAGCTGGTGGCCCGTTACGTATTGGCTTATACCTCTGACGTGCTAGTGGTTAAATCCACAGCCATAGTATTGACGAGTCTTTAGAGTCCACCACACTTTCAGTTACTCAGCTTTCGGGCGAAACGCTGTAGAGGCCGTATGGAGATATGGCAGGGTCCGATCAGATACGTACGGTATTGCACGGATCAGGATCGGACGGTTTGTACTAGAGGCCGTATAGATATATGGCAGGGTTCGATCAGATACGTGCGGTATTGCACGGATCAGGATCGGACGGATATTACTAGCCGGCTTTGGTTTAAGCCGGATCCTAGTATAGTACAGTGTAGATTTTGTCTCTTTACATTTGTGTCCGGACAGAATACAGATGCGGGTGTGTATGCACAGTATCGGGGTTTTCCTGTAATTTATTACGGGACCAGTTTTCTGGAGTTGCCAGTTTGCATTCCGTTCCGGCCGGTTTTCCTTTGTTCTTTCCCGGCCGGACTTTTCCGATGTAGGGGGTTATTTGCAAGTTTGCAAATAACATTTGTGGAGGGGTTTTCTTGCATATGGATTAATTATGATACCATTCTTTTCTTTTCCACCATCACATGCTTTAATGAGAGGGTATGGGTTGATTAAGGGTTTGATTTGATACTTTCCTTTTTTGATGGGGTCACCTCTTCTCATCTCCTACACTCACCTCCCTCTTGTGATATATTTTGTTTCCCTCCACCTTTTCCTAGTGAGATTTTTGGCCGGCCACAATTTCATGAGGAGAAGAAAAATGAGAGGGGATCATTTTCATTTGGATGAAGGAAAAATTTGTTCATCTCATTTTTCCGTACTTCACACATTCTAGCTCCACTTGAAAATTCCATTCCTCCATCAAGGCAACTACAAACCCCAAATGAGACTAGCATGATCTACACTACAACCTACAGCAAGTCTTGGGCACGTCGACTTGCCAGCTTCGTGCCCGAGTTGCCTCGGTATAGAGGCGGGAGCCCGTAAAAGATGCAGGCGACGTGGTGCCCCTCCGGCGAGGAGATGGAGACCGGACATTCCGTGAGAGATCGGGACGATGACGAGAAGACCGGAGGACTCGGATCACTCGGTATATCTCTAACCCGTCTTGTAGTTAGCTAGACCAAGTTTAATGGCCCGATCCGGGGTTTAGTGCGTGGTGATGCCGGTTTGCTAAGTTCGCAAAATTAAAGTTTATCACCGTTTCCGCATTTGGCCGTCTGAATGACGACCGGGGCGCCGCCGTGCACTTACAAGACACTCGAAAATATCATGAAAGCCATGCCCAGCAGCGTCATATAAATCCTCATATATCGGGCATCCGTCAGTCCGGGTCAGCCCCCTCTCTTTCATATATCGGGCATCCGTCAGTCCGGGTCAGCCCCCTCTCTCTCATATATCGGGCATCCGTCATTCCGGATCAGCCCCCACTCTCTCATATATCACTCTAGCACCGAGAAAACACATAGTGGACGCACTGAAATATCATATCAAGGGCAACCGGGTTTTTAAAACGATTACATATTCTCTTTTGAAATACCCACGGTTCCCAAATCCAGAAATATCATGGAAACAACATATCTCAATGCGTATAATCAGAAAGCATGATGTATGCGACATGTAAAAGAACTGTAAACATATCAGTATGTCATGCAACATGGAATAGTAATATGCACATATGTATGGAAGACCGCATCTTTAAAATGAATCATCTTTTAAGGTATTTTGCGGTTCCCAAATCTCTCATCAAGCCTGAACCATCAATGTAAGTGCAAATACGTATGTATGCATGTATGGGTGCACAGTGTATAGGTACACAAGTATGCCATGCAAGAGTCATATCCAGAATGCAACAGTATTACAGTGTAGTGACATGGCAATTATCGATGATGAAGTGTGTGAGCCGGCGAGCAGTGTACGTGGAACATATGCATCATCGATAATGGTGCTGGTGCCCTAGCAGCATGATAGTAATATATCAATAAATACAAGCAATGCAATGCAAATAGCATGAATATGCGGAGTCGAATAATCAACGAAACAGTGAAGAAATCTACCTCAATAAATATATTATGCAGCTTTGCCATTTGAAATAAGACAAATCGGGGTTTTTGGTAAAATAAGGGCTACGGTGTTTTAAGAAAAGATGCGACGTTCGGGAAATATCCGTAGAATCCCTTTTGCCAATCTTTAAAATATCCTCGATTCGTTAGTTTTGAAATAGGTATGATTCGGGTCTAGTCTCATGTCTACTTAGTAATCTACATCCAACTATCAAGTCAATCGGGAGGGGTATGGAAACCACCTACATCTTAGTCGATATATGTATATAAATATAATGGTCGGTGATCCTGCCTCAATAGTATCACATACGATAAAATCTACATCGTATAATATCCTCGAGTCATGAGTGCGGATCTATCATCAATATAAAGCTCGTACGGTAAATCGTCGTACGGCATCCCAATAGCTGGGTACGGGACAATCTCACATTCATCTCATCAATATCTGGTATCCTTATCATCATATCACGTGATCTGGGGTACTGATCTAAGTCTAGTACAATCGATACCATCTAAACAAATATAAGCGCGTGTGTAAAACACACGTCCAAAGGCCCGCTAAAATCTCATATCGTATCCCAAATACGAATCACATCATATCTCCGATCTCACGGCACCATGCCCAAAACTCATCGACTCATCTTCAGTATCATATACTATCCTCATCATCATGATATAAGTGTAGCAATAAGCATGTGTGTGTGTGTGGGTGTAAACCTATGCTAGGGTTCGCAACTAGGAAAATACACTAGTTAACTTCTAACCCTAAATATCCATAGTACACCTAACTCGTCTATGATCTCCATGTCACTCAATAAGCTATCATATATAGTATATATAGTATAGTAAACATCGAAATGCGGGGGTTCTATACGCCATCCACCCGATTTCCCCCGTAGATATAATCTACCCACATGGTCTTCGCTCGCCGAAATCGATGACGCCGCGCTTCTTCTCCTCGGAATCCTTGCGAGGGTACCTATAATAATAAACAATCGCAATGCGTATTAGAATCGAGGCAGAAAACCAATACAGCGCACAGTGTGCTCATAGGTTGGAACCTATGGCCTAAATGTGCAAATCAATCAAACAATCCCTGTTGTCGATGTTCGATCACCCGACAACCAAATTCAAATCCAAATATCAAGAATGTGCATTTTAAAATACGGAAAACATAGCTTAAAACACACCAAAATGCTCCCAGATTTTCCCCAGGTGACAATTAACTAAAACTGCATATAGGAGGGGTCTATTTTAGTGCAAAAGGAGCCATGAACCAAATCTGGGACCCAATTTCCTTCATCTGGCCGCAAATTGTGGCCAGAATGAATATATCTACGGCCTGGGGTTGTAGTTAGGGGCTCAGGTCTCTGTGGTAGCTTCCTAGGTGCCTGCACGACTCCCAGTAATCCCAAAATCAATTCTAGTGGCCCCGGGTTGCTCCAGATTCCAAAATACCCTCACAAATCACACATTTATCCGATGCCGGGGTTTCTAAATCCGTGTTTTGGGGTTTCAAGTCTCAGGTTTAGGTCTTAATTTAAGCACTAGGGTGTTTTTTCAGCCTCTAATGAGCTCAATTTCACATTACAACTCTCAAATTCTCATAACCCTAACTAGGTTTTTCTTAAAACCACAAAATCACACGATATCGATTCTAATCTAGCATGGGGGTATAAATAATGCAAAAACTAAGCTAATGGTCCAGAAAAATACCTCATTTGGCAACTCAAGAATTTTCTTGAGTTGCCCCTAGTGGCCAAAATCCTCGCTTTCTTGGTCCGATGTGTTGATCTTGAGCTTGTGCACACTTTTAACGAAATGGAGATAGGGTTTTGGTGTAGTTTTAGAGATGATTTGTGGCTTTGAAGAGGGGGAGAATGAGGAGAATGAGGAGCAGCAACAATGAAGGAGAGGGAGAGAGGAAATAAGTTAGAGAAAATGAGAGGAAATGGCTAGGTCAACACCCTCACCTACCCTCTCTCTCACCAAACCTATTTTCTTTTCTTTCTTTTTTTCTTTTTTTATTTTCTTCACTAAATCCCTTCTCACTTGAATAGTCAACCCAAAAGAAAAGCCATGGTAGAAATGCAACACAAGTGTAGAAAAAGATATGTGCATGTTTTGCACAAAAATGCCAAAAATCCGATTAGCGATTTTTAATCGCGATTAGCACTAAATTAGTGTCAAACTAATCATAAAAACTTTAAAATGGAATAATCCCATAAAATACCCAATTTTGGAATTTTCCATAATTTTTCCAAAATTTTCCACATTTATTAGTATTTAATTATACCGAAATATTAAAATATTCATTAAATTAATATTTAATTATAAAAATTCCCAAAAATAATATTTTATTATTTTGAAATGTTACAATATTCCCCTGTTAAAGAAATTCGGTCCCCGAATTTAAATTTAAACCCCCAAATACTGAAACATTTCGATACAAAATCCAAGTCGTCGGGGCTCCGAATCATCAATACACAAAACACATCATAGCGCAATGCATGCGCATGGATAATGAGTAGATAAATCAAAAGCAAAACTCCGTCAAGCATCTGCAATCATCGGAGTTACGGTAAAGTCACAAATGCCAAGTCCAATACAAAACCAATATATATCGAAACCATACATGTAAATAGCTGAATAAATGCATGCCAAATCTTTTTAAGTCGCTGTGCGATGTGCATAACACTGCACAGTGGCGGACGTCTTTCATAAGAAATTAACTATATATGTATATATATCTTTTGTTTAATATGTACGTTCCGCCGTTTTGAAAACAATTTAGAAGGGTTTCCTTATTTAAACATTTCATGTCATATCGGACACTTAGGCAAATACTGAGACTATAGCTCGCTTTTTGGAAATCCCTTCGATAATTATCAATACATGCAAAGTATACCCAGGTACTGTTCTCTGACTAGTCCTGCTCAGTACGAAAACACATAGCAAATATCATAAAACGTACCGCTCTATAAAAATCAATCCCAAAATGTATATAAGAATACCCTATGCGTCTGGTGCGCACGGAATCAAAATCCATATATGTGCCATACATGTGCACAGAAACAACATCTAGGTGCAACGGGTGTGCACGAAACATCTGTTATAGGCAACGTGTGTGCTTGACAGCAAAATCAGGTGCATCTGACATGCACGAAGAATCCCGATTTAGTGCACCTGGTGTGCACCAAAATCGTATCTCAAAACATGCGCCCAACATGCGCGAAAACCCAAATCGGTGCATCCATCATGCACGAAATCACGAAATCCAAAATCGATATATCGGATGACATCAAATCAACCGTATGAAATCCATGAAACTCAGTCATCAAGACTAACATGCGAATAGATCGCCCAAAATACTGAAATCCAAAGTGACGGATACGTGATAGTCAAATCACAAAATCACAAACCAAAAATACCGTCGTCGGTATAAGTCAAGAAGGTGTCGGTACATCCAATGCTAGCAGCGCAAGATATCTACTTGCCTCTTGCTCACTGTCTGGCGTCCTCATCTTCTCTGTGGATTACCAATCTAGAATCCATCGGCTCATCGGCCCTGTCAGGTGTGCTAACGGAAATGATTCCGTCTTGGCACTTTTCTAGTCATCTCTCGATCAATCCTCACGACCACTCGTAAAGCAACACATCAGTGGCGCCGTCCTCTGGTCTCCGAATACACGTCGCACATCTGCTCCTGGTGCAAATCTTATTGCAGCAGTGTCTTGTAAGGAATCCTGCATAAGGTCTCTTCCAATCTCGCCTAAGCCGAACTGTACGGAGGCTGGTACTCATACACAATCTCTTCTCGCTCTCTGGACAATCTGCATTCTCAGTACAGCATTTCCTCGGAAGCTGGTCGCATCCCAATGCCTCTGTAGACACATCGTATCTCTGATGTCAGCGGAGTAGAACGTCATCTCGTCGAAATTTCGCGTGAACGCTTTACTCCACTTTGTTCCAATGTCGCCTGATTCGGACTCGCCTACTCATGACTGCATGGACTACGCTCCAATGGCTATACTCGTATCTGGAGTCTCCCAAGAAATGTGTCCCATCACATAATATCCGAAATGTGCCGAACCATCTGATCGATTTGTCAAAACCTCAGAATCCCCCAAGAGCTCAACATCTTGGGTGCAGTTTAATAGTATCGAGGACATGCCACAGCATCGGCGGTCCAACCGTAGAAGGGCAAACCCAAGCCTCACTAATGGCGCCGTGGAACTGCCGCAAACCCTAAGGTTCAAAGGCTTTCACACGGTCATTATGCCGAGTTAGGGTTTCATTCTTCTAGAGGGTCCATAGAATCGCTTGCATGTCTTTCCGAATACTTTAAAGTTGGAATATGGGTTTCTGACATTCGATCGTCGCTATCGACTCTCAACGAATCTGTGTGAAGTCGTCTCTAGCTGGAATCAATCTATCTGATGACCTCGCATCGGGGTAGCGAACGAACCACACGTCCTAGTCATTCACCCTCGGGCATCAATATCTCTAAGTATATGCTCAAGCTGCAGTAGCTCCAATCATCTGGGCGACATCTCGTCATTCGCAGCAACAACTGGCTCATTCGTCCGTACGCTGAACAGCACCTCAATCATCATGAATAAGCGATATATCAATGGTCAGCACATCCTGGCTGGCCTCAATCAGTGGCTCAATCCTCTGGTACCGATTGGCACGTCCGAGAAATCTCGTAAAAGTGATCTGTCAAACGCTCAAGGCGCGAAAACACAATAAAACGAAGCCTCTATATACAATCGTATGTCTCTGGAATCACGCCCTGCTCAGTCCTCATCCACGATGAGCTCATGTTGACGCAACTCGAGCCGTAGCTCACTCTACCCGTGCAATCGTGGCAGCAAAATCATAACCAGAATCGATGAGGATAGATAATAGGAATGAATATAATACTGTGCAAGGAAATGTACATCCTAAGGTTTCTTAAGTGGAGTGACGTGTTGTAAGTATGCCGCAGAACATACGTACGGTACGTCCCTCTACTCAAGCTACCTACTCCATCAACCAAGGGTCATCCCACGCAACGAAAATTCGGGTATAATACCCCCTCGACTAAGTCTAAGTTCCGTAAGGTCAAGCCTAAGTTCCATATATATATAAACGCCCTAGGCTCCACATAGTCAAACTTAGACTCGAACCAAGGTTAACCTAGCGCTCTGATACTAACTTTGCCACGACCCAAAATAGCCCGTGACTGGCACTTGAATCATATGAAGTCTATAGGACCCTATCTAATCCAAGTAAGCCAAAAGCCCAGAAATCTAAAACCATTTTAGGGAGTAAATAATGAAAACTAGTTTAAAGGAATGAAGAAAACATGTTTTAAATCATGGTTTTTAAATAACTAAGCCGAATATGCATTTTTAAAATGTATAGTCTTTTCTGAAAATTTCGGCAGAGTTTCCTTTGTAAAATCTGGCCCCGAACAGGGTACAACAAGGATAATATATAAGCAATGATAAAAGGCATCCCCAAGCGGGAGCTAGCTCTTCGTCAATTGACGGTCACAACCACGCAAGCAATATAATATACAACGCCGAAAGACGAGGATCAAAACTCAGAAAGAAACTCAAAATCAACATGAAAACCATAATACTACTACGCGCGACTCTAAGGTCGAAATAATACATAACTGATTTCTAAGTCTGAAACAATATACAAGTTTTGGTTGATGGAATTTCTAGATACAATGAATAATACATGTACAATGGTGGTTCTGATGCAAAAGAACCCACCTAACAAAGCAAGTCACCCGTAATGGAAGCAATGTGCCAGAAAAGCCGCAACGAAACCTGTACAGCAAAATCTGCAAGAACTGTGGCACAACGGGGGTGAGTTGCCAACTCGTGAATAGAAAATATCTACAAGCAGAAATCGTATGTATGACTCATCCTAGGTCAATACGATCAGATATATATAACCTCAATATGAATAAGTCTGAAGCATGCTATAGTGGCAGTATAACCTCTATACATGAGTGTAGTGCCAAGTGCTCATGCCAGTGCCTCAGGTAAAACATATCATAAATATGAGGTATGATCAATGTGATCAAATCTATAAATATGTGGATCCCATCCACTCATCACCCAATGACAATAACCATCATGCATATAAATATCATGAAGCATATGCATGGAAATATGAGGATATAACCCATCTGTGTCCCTCGCGACACGTAAAATCATGGAACCGGAGTGTCCAGCATCGACAATCGAAAATATCATGAAAGCTGTGCCCAGCATCGGCACGTAAATACTCATATATCGGGCATCCGTCAGTCCGGGTCAGCCACCTCTCTCTCATATGTCGGGCATCCGTCAGTCCAGGTCAGCCCCCTCTCTCTTATATGTCGGGCATCCGTCAGTCCGGGTCAGCCCCCTCTCTCTCATATATCACTCTAGCACCGAGAAAACACATGGTGGACGCACTGATATATCATATCAAAGGCAACCGGGTTTTTAAAATGATTACATATTCTCTTTTGAAACACCCATGGTTCCCAAATCCAGAAATATCATGGAAACAACATATCTCAATGCGTATAATCAGAAAGCATGATGTATGCGACATGTAAAAGAACTGTAAACATATCTGTATGTCATGCAACATGGAATAGTAATATGCACATATGTATGGAAGACCGCTTCTTTAAAATGAATCAGCTTTTAAGGTCTTTTGCAGTTCCCAAATCTCTCATCAAGCCTGAACCATCAATGTAAGTGCAAATACGTATGTATGCATGTATGGGTGCACAGTGTATAGGTACACAAGTATGCCATGCAAGAGTCATATCCTGAATGCAATAGTACTACAGTGTAGTGACATGGCAATTAATGATGATAAAGTGTGTGAACCGGCGAGCAGTGTACGTGGAACATATGCATCATCGATAATGGTGCTGGTGTCCTAGCAGCATGATAGTAATATATCAATAAACACAAGCAATGCAATGCAAATAGCATGAAAATGCAGAATCGAATAATCAACGCAACAGTGAAGAAATCTACCTCAATAAATATATCATGCAGCTTTGCCATTTGAAATAAGACAAATCGGGGTTTTTGGTAAAATAAGGGCTACGGTGTTTTAAGAAAAAGATGCGTCGTTCGGGAAATATCCGTAGAATCCCTTTTGCCTATCTTTAAAATATCCGCGATTCGTTAGTTTTGAAATAGGTATGACTCGGATCTAGTCTCATGTCTACTAAGTAATCTACATCCAACTATCAAGTCAATCGGGAGGGGTATGGAAACCACCTACATCTGAGTCGATATATGTATATAAATATAATAGTCAGTGATTCCGCCTCAATAGTATTACATACGATACAATCTACATCGTATAATATCCTCGAGTCATGAGTGCGGATCTATCATCAATATAAAGCTCGTACGGTAAATCGTCGTACGGCATCCCAATAGCTAGGTACGGATCAATCTCACATTCATCTCATCAATATCTGGTATCCTTATCATCATATCACGTGATCTGGGGTACTGATTAAGTCTAGTACAATCGATACCATCTAAACAAATATAAGCGCGTGTGTAAAACACACGTCCAAAGGCCTGCTAAAATCTCGTATCGTATCCCAAATACGAATCACATCATATCACCGATCTCACGGCACCATGCCCAAAACTCATCGACTCATCTTCAGTATCATACACTATCCTCATCATCATGATATAAGTGTAGCAATAAGCATGTGTGTGCGTGTGGGTGTAAATTTATGCTAGGGTTCGCAACAAGAAAAATACACTAGTTCACTTCTAACCCTAAATATCCATAGTACACCTAACACGTCTATGATCTACATGTCACTCAATAAACTATCATATATAGTATATATAGTATACTAGATATCGAAATGCGGGGGTGCTATACGCCATCCACCTGATTTGCCCCGTAGATATAATCTACTCACATGGTCTTCGCTCGCCGAAATCGATGACGCCGCGCTTCTTCGCCTCGGAATCCTTGCGAGGGTACCTATAATAATAAACAATCGCAATACGTATTAGAATCGAGGCAGAAAACCAATACAGCGCACAGTGTGCTCATATGTTGGAACCTATGGCCTAAATGTGCAAATCAATCAAACAATCCCTGTTGTCGATGTATGAACACCCGACAACCAAATACAAATCCAAATATCAAGAAAGTGCATTTTAAAATACGGAAAACATTGCTTAAAACACACCAAAATTCTCCCAGATTTTCCCCAGGTGACAATTAGCCAAAACTGCATATAGGAGGGGTCTATTTTAGTGCAAAAGGAGCCATGAACCAAATCTGGGACCCAATTTCCCTGATCTGGCCGCAAATTGCGGCCAGAATGAATATATCTGCGGCCTGGGGTTGTATTTAGGGGCTCGGGTCTCTGTGGTAGCTTCCTAGGTGCCTGCACGACTCCCAGTAATCCCAAAATCAATTTTAGTGGCCCCGGGTTGCTCCAGGTTCCAAAATACCCTCACAAATCACACATTTATCCGATGTCGGGGTTTCTAAATCCGTGTTTTGGGGTTTCAAGTCTCAGGTTTGGGTCTTAATTTAAGCACTAGGGTGTTTGTTCAGCCTCTAATGAGCTCAATTTCACATTATAACTCTCAAATTCTCATAACCCTAATTAGGTTTTTCTTAAAACCACAAAATCATACGTTATCGATTCTAATCTAGCATGGGGGTATAATTAATGCAAAAAATAAGCTAATGGTCTGGAAAAATACCTCATTTGGCAACTCAAGAATTTTCTTGAGTTGCCCCTAGTGGCCAAAATTCTCGCTTTCTTGGTCTGATGTGTTGATCTTGAGCTTGTGCACACTTTTAACGAAATGGAGATAGGGTTTTGGTGTAGTTTTAGAGATGATTTGTGGCTTTGAATATGGGGAGAATGAGGAGCAGGAGCAGCAGCAGCAATGAAGGAGAGGGAGAGAGGAAATGAGTTGGAGAAAATGAGAGGAAATGGCTAGATCAACACCCTCACCTACCCTCTCTCTCACCATACATATTTTCTTTTCTTTCTTTTTTTCTTTTTTTCTTTTCTTCACTAAATCCCTTCTCCCTTGAATAGTCAACCCAAAAGAAAAGTCATGGTAGGAATGCAACACAAGTGTAGAAAAAGATATGTGCATGTTTTGCACAAAAATGCCAAAAATCCGATTAGCGATTTTTAATCGCGATTATCACTAAATTAGTGTCAAACTAATCATAAAAACTTAAAAATGGCATAATCATATAAAATACCCAATTTTGGAATTTTCCATAATTTTTCCAAAATTTTCCCCATTTATTAGTATTTAATTATACCGAAATATTAAAATATTCATTAAAATAATATTTAATTATAAAAATTCCTAAAAATAATATTTTATTATTTTGAAATGTTACACATATATGGATACATAAGGAATTGAAATGCTAATCTAAAGGTGCAGAAATTACCTCATTTAGCAACTCAAGAATTTTCTTGAGTTGCCCAAAGTCCCTAAAATTCGATTTTTCTTGGTCCATTGTGCTTCCCTTGAGCTTGTCCATGATTTTTGTGAAAAGGAGATGGGCTTTTGGTGAATTTTTGATGATGTTATAAGGGTTGAAGAGGAGGGTGAGATGAGGTGTTGCCTTGGGTGAGGAAGAAGAAGAAGAAAGATAAAGATGATGAAGTGAAAACAATGGCCATGACTATAGTTGACCCCTCACCCTCTCTCTCTCTCATGCCCATCCCTCTTGTCATCATTGTGTCTCCTTGACTTTTCCTTTTTTCTTGTTTTGTTTTCTTTTCTTTTCTTTTCTTCTCTTCTCTAATAATAAAACTCAAACCATGCATGATAAAAGAGAAAGCATGAAGAAAAATTGACAAGTGCTAAAAACGACTTAGTGCGTGTCATGTGCACAAAACGCGCTTAATGCACGATTAGCGATTTTTAATCGCGATTAGCACTAAAATAGTGTCAAATAAATCATAAACTTTCATAATTTGCATGAATCACGAAAACACCCTTTTTCCGTAATTTCCATAATTTTTCAAATTTTTCCCAAGTTATCGGTATTTAATTATACCGTCTTA
The DNA here is from genome assembly GCA_030015575.1 of Agapanthus africanus. Taxonomy (NCBI): domain Eukaryota; kingdom Viridiplantae; phylum Streptophyta; class Magnoliopsida; order Asparagales; family Amaryllidaceae; genus Agapanthus; species Agapanthus africanus. Next base: position 192,107,373 of record CM057345.1, read on the forward strand.
TTAAAATATTCATATTTTACTATTTAATTATAAAAATTCCCAAAAATAATATTTTATTTTTCTGAAATGTTACAATCTTCCCTCCTTAAAGAAATTCGGTCTCCGAATTTAAATTTAAATCCCTCAATACTAAAACATTTTAATAAAAGACTAAGCCGTCGGGGTCCCGAAATCATCAATACATAAAACACGTCGTAGCGCAATGTGTGCGCATGAACAATGAGCAGATAACTCAAAATAACACTCCGTCAAGTATCCCGCAATCATCGGAGTCATGGTGAAGACACAAATGTCAAATCCAAAGCGAAACCAATATGATATACATCAAAACTATACATAACATCTGAAAGAAATGCATGCCAAACCTTTCATGTTACTGAGCGATGCGCATAACATTTCACAGGGGCGGACGTCTATTGTAAGAAAATAATTGTTGCGCCACGGCAGCGCCCCGGCCGTCTTACTCGAGGCCAAATTGCGGAATCAAAATTTTTTCTTACTCGGAAACCGGCGCTACCGCGGACAAAGAAAACCCGGATCGTTAACCATTAACCTAATGCTAGCAATCAAGAGATAGGGAAGAGATGTATACCAAGTGATCCGAGTCCTCCGTCTTCTCTTCATCATCCCGATCTCCCGCGGAAAGTCTTGGCTCCACATCGTCGCCTCCTCGCCGGAAAGGACACCACATCGCCTTCGTCTTTTACGGGCTCCCGCCTCAATACCGAGGCAACTCGGGCATGAAGCCGGCAACTCGACATGCCCAAGAAGTGCTGTAGAATGTAGTGTAGATGATGCTAGTCTCATTTGGGGTTTGTAGTTGCCATGATGGAGGATTGGGGTTAGGAAAAATGGTGCTTTCGTTTTTCCGTAACAAGAAGAAGAAGGAGATGAAGAATTTCTTCCATAACAAAGATGAACTCTCTCATTCTTTTTCTTTCTTTCTTTCTTTTTCTTCTTCTTCTTTCCTCATGAAAAACTTCTCATATTAGAAAAAGGGTGGAGGATTGAATATGAAGCATAACCTTAGAAGGAAGGTGAGTGTAGGAGAATGGTGGAGGTAACCACAACCCAAGACAAGAAAACATGCAACCATGCTTTTTCTTACAAACCCATATCCTCTCATCTAATCACAATAAATGCAAGTAATGGATGAAAGATTTGAAGCTATCATAATCAATCTATTTGCAATAAAACCCCTCCACAAAAGTAATTTGCAAAACTGCAAATTACCCCCTCCATCGGAAAAGTCCGGCCGGGAAAGAACAAAGGAAAACCGGCCGGAACGGAATGCAAACTGGCAACTCCAGAAAACTGGTCCCGTAATAAATTACAGGAAAACCCCGACACTGTGCATACACACCCGCATCTGTATTCCGACCGGATACAAATGCAATGAGACAAAATCTACACTGTACTAGACTAGGACCGGCTTAAGCCAAAGCCGGCTAGTAAAATCCGTTCGATCCTGATCCGTGCAATACCGCACGTATCAGATCAAACCCTGCCATATAACTATACGGCCACTAGTACAAAACTGTCCGATCCTGATCCGTGCAATACCGCACGTATCTGATCGGACCCTGCCATATCTCCATACGGCCTCTACAGCGTTTCGCCCGAAAGCTTGAGTAACTGTAAGTGTGGTGGACTCTAAAGACTCGTCAATACTATGGCTGTGGATTTAACCACTGGCACGTCAGAGGTATAAGCCAATACATGACGGGCCACCAGCTATTGACCAAAAGGGACGTCGATGAGCGAACCCATCCTGACACCCTACTGAGCCTGTCAGTGACAATATCCGTACAGTCCGGTCCGTTCGTCTATGAGTATCGCATGGCGGGCCTAGGGGGTTGGTAAAAGTCAGACCCCCAAAAGCGGTACAAGTCGTGTCGGAGTGTAGCCCAGAACGCCCTGAGATACTACTGGAATACCTACCAGTAAATCTCCTGCCTCGGCCGAGGGCTTTGCGTAATGGCTCTCCTAGACACAGCGTGACCTCACCCCCAATACCGGGAGAGACGAACTCCTGAAGATCCGCTCACTGCCTCCATGTGGCTCGGGACTGTACCCAACTAAAACCTGTTTGCACGACTCCTTTGAGCCGTGGTAGGGTAGTAATCAAAGCACAGTGGGAACTCACACGAGACAAATGACGATCCTCAGGTCGATGAACTAACCTGTACACATGTCACCTGGGAACTGCTATCTGACGTCAGGTATAAGCCCAACTAGCAGGTTCCCGGCGAGTCCTGTCCGGTGTACTCATAACCCAATGAGCACCTGTATACATCTTAGGTGAACCAACTGACACCAGTGGCTTGTGAGACCGGCCACCGCCCCTCGTCGGGGTCTCGACTGTATACACTAGTCTACTAATGGAGTATCGATGCCCAGTCTCGAAACTCCCACGACTAGGGACCTTTTAAGGATGTGCTTATAGACTACCAGCTCCCACGTATATGATCGCCATCATACTGCTGGTCGTCAAGCAAGAATCCTAGGGGCTCTATCAACGTGTAATAGCGACATGTCAGGTCACCTAAAGCAGTACACGATGATAAAGATAAACCAGATAGCATACTATCATCTCGAGTAAGACTGTCCTACCGGGATAGGTCCTCCCTCAATCATTGCAATCACGTGCCTGTGATCCAATAATTGACTCTGAGGGCACTATCTCCAACAATCTCCCACTTGCACTCAAAGCTAATTATTGCGATGTCGCGTACTCACAGCCCGTGTGATACCGAACACCCAACTCCTCTACTAGTCAGTCTCACAATGCTCGTTTGCGAAACTATTGCGTTCGAGGAATAGCCTTAGTGAGTAGATCCGCTGTGATGTTTCTTTCTATGTCTCTCTATATCTCAAGTTCGCGGAGAAAACCATCTCCCGAAATGAGCAATACCTGTATTAGAATGTCTGGATGTCTGATGGGACCTAGCTCATAAATGAACTCCAAATCCAAACTTCTTAGACTGTATCATCAACTGAACTTAATCAGTATCCTGCGCCATGCCTCCCTCAGTATTGCCTTGGACCACCTGTCCAAAATACTGTCCCTCGTCAGAGGGAGAACAACAACTCTGACAACCTCCTTGTCGTCCATGTCACCTTGGAAGCCTGGAGTGATAACCGTCTCCTAAAGGAGGCAGCCGTTATCATATCCCTAGAACATTCACTTATGTTCTGAAACTGCTTCCGACTGTTCCTCCAGGATTGGATCAATATCAACTTATTGCATCTAGTGCAAGAACAACATCTGGTGTGGTACTTGACATCTCATGATTGACTCAATTGCCTAAGCAAGTGATCTGCCAATCATGAGTATCCCTCTCCACATTAGTCTATAAGACACCTTTAGAGAGGGTGAATCCATCAACTGCAGGTGTACTACCGTGTCAGGAGTCGTCCATTCTAAATACTCATAGAATGCTGTCAAGATACCCAGATTGGGAAACCACCCAAATCTAGATCTAAAACCATAGATCTAGTAACCAGTATGTCTGATATAATATCCAAGTCCCTTGTGGAGAAACCACTGTGTGACGACCAAAGTATAACCGATCGTAGTATAGGAATGTCACTTCCTACTACCTTTTCAACAGATCCATCCCCTATTCTGATGACGTCAAACCTATGACTGTCACATCAGAAATAGATGATCTATCTCCGCTACATCTGCTTTAGTCTATAAATAGACATAAGCCTGATGTCCACCAATGCTTCCGCTGCTCCCACTGACTACGACAACCCTCTGGCAGAGTCATATAGACGTGCACTTCTAAAGCTAGTTTAGAACGACGCTATACTCATCCTCCTGCCGGGTCTCGCAGCCTGGAACAACAACAATGGCAAGTGTGGGTAAACAAGAACTTCCCTGTCACCGTCATTGAGGCTACCGGAGTACCTCTCGGGTGCCTGAAGTTACCCACCTTATCTGCGGAGTGGCCAATGGAATGTCAAATCAGATTGAATCTTTAGGTTCCTTATCAAATCTTCAGTAATCGTTTGTGGTTCTGGAATCACTTCCAGTTCTACCATACTCCCACTACTTTTTCTGAAAAAATCCATTTTTAATAAAAACTGTGGCGAGTCTAGAACAATATTGCTATAGTTCATCCAGATGGTAGAAAGTCAACCCTCGTCATAGCCTGGGTCAACCCACAAACAGCCATTACAGAAACGTGCCTTGAGTTGTCCAGTGTCTGGTTTTAATCATAAGCTGGACAACTCCCCGTACCTTAACATCGTTAAGATATGAACTGTTCTATATCCAATATAGAACCAGAGGCACTGATTCAATTGAACCAGATTCAAATCATGCAACTATCTCCAGTGCATGTCAACTAAATGGAAGGAGGTCGATCAGCGTTACTCAACTTAGGAATGCTTCCAATTATGAGTAATCTGAAAGAGAAGCAATCTGTCTTCATCATTACTATCATCTGAATATCATACACAAGTATCTACATCTTCAATCTCTTTGAAGAATCCCGATACTTGCTACACCTGGTACTCTACTTTATTCAAATACCTATAACTCCTCAAAACTTAGACCCTGTGTTTCCACGAAACAGCTGTCTAAAATCTAGAGAAGTCATAAGTAAACCGAATATAGTACGAGGACCAACCCCTCTGTCCTAATGGACACTGGACAACATACAATACTCTGTATAAGTCCGCTGAGTCTAACAACTCTTTCACTGTGCATCGTAGGTTGAAAACTGTACTTATGGTTAAGAAGAATTACACCGCTGTTTAATGCTCCTTACCTAACCATCCACTGATATAGGTAAATGTCATCGACATAATATCAAAAGGTATATCTCACTCTATGAAAATAGACGTACAGATATATCAATTTGAAATTGGTGCACAACAGCGGATATTCATAACCAAATATTTGCTGACCGGCAAACAACCCAGGTGACTTCCTCAAATATCACCGATTACAACGAATCCCGATATAATGAGGACGATCACCCAATTCCCAATAACTTACTCCCACTCATCATCTGTGAAACCATACAGATGTGAGAATCCAACCTGGTAAATACATACCCTGGAGTAAGTGTCTAATCGGGAAATCAGTTTTCTTTTAACATTACACAGTGAAACTGAAACATTGAAATGTTTCGATGGGGTATCATGGTATTCCTAGTAATGCCTCTACCATTATCCAGATTCACAACTGTAACCGTATATCTCTTTGCCATCTTTCTAAATCCCTTTCTGTGTCTTTAGTCATTACCTTCTGTACACCCCTTTAGGCCAAATGGTTTTCTTCCTTCCCTACCGTCCGGCACCAGCCTATGGTTTGGAAGAAGACTATCCAAAAGGCATAAAGGGTGTACTGTCCTAATCCTAGGAACACTCGCAATGCGAGAGAAGGTGAAGATAAAAGACACCTGAATGTACTTTATTCCTATTTCTCCTGAACCAGAATCCATCCCCGAACTGGAACAAGTTCCTTTCGAGTTCGTATATAACCATACGATGGAGTATCCAATAAACTGTGGATCTTCGTAGTGATACGGAGTGTCCTGGAGAGATACAAAGGTGATTTAGGATTGGCGAAGAAATACTTGGTTTGGTCGTGAATATCAGTCGCAATTTACTTTGCCCTCCTACTAATCCCTTGCTTTGTCTTAACTTAATACCTTCTGCACACCATCGTTATGCTAATTGGTTTTCTTCATTCCCTACCGGTCGGCACCAGCCTAAGGTTTGGAAGAAGACTATCCAATTTGCGTAATAGGTGTACTACTCCTAAGCCAAGGAGTACTCGCAACCTGAGAGAAGGTGAAAAGAAAAGACAACTGAATAGTCCTATCCGTTTTCTCCAGAACCAGAAACCATCCTCGAAGTCCTTCGAGTTCGTATCTAACCATACGATGGTTTTGTCCAATGGAAGTGGACGTTCGTAGTAATACGGGGTGTCCTGGAGAAAAGGGTAAAAGTAGGAGTGACAATGAGGTCTGCAACTCTGACAATCCAAAAGCCAGTGTTAAGATGGTTCGGTCAACTTGGTCACTGAGTCATAGTCCAGGGTCGGGTCAATGGTCGCTGCCAAAGAGAGAGAGAGAAAAGAAACACTCAGCGTGCACTCTAACCTAGATCAGAATGGTTACCAATTTATCTAATCAGGAAACCTCCCACTGTACCTCAAATTCTCCTCCAAACCTGAAAGAAGAATTAGTCGGGATCACCCGAGGAGTAAACTAACTCATCAGTGGGAATCGGGATCCAACTATCATCGCATGATAACTTGACGGAATCCACTCAAGTTACCACACTCCAGAAGGTATGCGCATGCCTGGCAAGTTTCAATTCTTTTGAAACTCCCGATGTGATTTTTACCCCTAGGACCCAAGTGACCTTGACGAATAATCAACAAATCAAAAGGTCCTAGTCAAGTTCAACCCGTCATTATCTTGATTGCGTTAAACCCACCCGCACGACCCTTGACGAATAATCAACAAAGTCGCACGACTGTCCTAACCAATCCACATATCCATGCGACAGAAAGCATTACAGAGCTACCGCACACTACGCCTCGGCGAATAGCAACGACAAACGTAGCGCGAATACTAAGCAATACTAATCCGAAATGACGGAGGGCTACGAATGGTTTCTGGCGAAAACCTTTAACGTAATGAACTTGATATCGTTGAAGGAACTGGATAACTTTTATAAAAATATAGTGACGAAAACTTTTACTAAAGAGGTCACTCCCGGTGAAGGGATCTCGGCTCTTTCCCCGTAGAATGAGGTGCAGGATATTCCAACTGAATACCACGATGCAAAGCAAAAGTAATCGGCTATAGTGAAGCTATTGCCCTGACGCAAACTTCTGTCCAAGGGGTCACTCCCGGTGAAGGGATCTCGGCCCTTGCCTCGTCGACTGAGGAGCAGGATATTCCAAATGAATACCACGATGCAAAACAAAAGTGAACGTCCTTGCAATAACAGCCTTTTGAAAAATGTTCCAACAACATCAGAATAGGTTTGTTTAAACTTGCAATGATCCGAATCAATGCAGTCCCATCAATTGATCACACCACAAAGAACGAAAATATACTGACGTACGTATATGCCATCCGCATTCGCCACTGGGTCCCGTCATCACCCGTTAGGTTAGCTAACTAACGGCAGAGCGGGGACTGGACTAGCGCGGATGTAAAACATATACAACATCTACTAATATATATACCAATATATAGTATTTCGCTCAAGGCGTGAATAAAATGCAACATCACAGAAATGTATAGCATCACAGAACAATACAGAAATCTGGAAACCCCGGGTTTCATAGAGCCGCTGCTGAAACCCGACGTTCCCCTGGTCGTGTGGATAGCCTGTGCAATGAAATCCTAGACCCCTACGGGCGCGGCAAGTCACCCGCCAAATCCTGAAACGAGGCAGCCCCCTTCAGCACCGTGAATGGACCACCCAGCACTTCACGGAATCCGGTAACTTGGGCACCCCTCCTGGGTCAGCCTGTACCCCCTACGAGTGCGGCGAATAGCCCGCCAATCCTGGACTGAAGCCCCCTCCGTCTCAATGCCCTGAGATGCGGGCCCGTTGCCCTCCAGAACTCGGCTATCCGTGCACCCCACCGCGGGGCAACCCTAGTACAGAAAGTAAAATATACATACACTGGGTACATCGACCGCAACCAGGTCGTGCCCCAAAAGAATAATACAAACAGGCAGTGACGGCAGTCCACATGTCGGACGCTCGCCCCACAATATCAAATGTACATAATACAACAAAAACTGTACTAGCATTGCATCCAGGCTATCCCCCACGACCGATCCGCAACATCACAGCATAAACATAGAACATCATCGTGAAAGTCACGTTCGCAAATCCGTCTAACCGGGTTATAGCAGTTAGACCAGATTTACCGATCGAGTGACATTCACGGTCGCAGATATAATGTAAATACTGTGAAATAATGTGTTTAAAATATCCGATCAATCAAACAATTAACAAGTGGGCCCCCAACCAATACTGTAGCAGTCACAGAAAACCTGGGCCCAAATTTAATATCCCAAAAGCCCCAAAATCAAATGCAAGACAATCTGGAGAAAAATGGTACAGTCAATAATTTAAACGGCGGCGGAAGAGCGGCCAAAGCACTGCTTTGGCCGCTCTTCCGCGGTGAAATAATGGAATCAAGATACCAATTTTTCCCAGATCTCTTATATTTCCCTGCACATTATTCTGCAACTACCTGAAAAATTTTTAGACTCCAAAAAAATTCGACAGAAACTGATGTGAAGTAATATGCGGTTTTTGGGATTTCGGTCGATCGGAAATGCAAAACACATTAGAACAAGCTAGGTAAGGTTAATGGCGTGGCTCTGATACCATGTTGCGCCACGGCAGCGCCCCGGCCGTCTTACTCGAGGCCAAATTGCGGAATCAAAATTTTTTCTTACTCGGAAACCGGCACTACCGCGGACAAAGAAAACCCGGATCGTTAACCATTAACCTAATGCTAGCAATCAAGAGATAGGGAAGAGATGTATACCAAGTGATCCGAGTCCTCCGTCTTCTCTTCATCATCCCGATCTCCCGCGGAAAGTCTTGGCTCCACATCGTCGCCTCCTCGCCGGAAAGGACACCACATCGCCTTCGTCTTTTACGGGCTCCCGCCTCAATACCGAGGCAACTCGGGCATGAAGCCGGCAACTCGACGTGCCCAAGAAGTGCTGTAGAATGTAGTGTAGATGATGCTAGTCTCATTTGGGGTTTGTAGTTGCCATGATGGAGGATTGGGGTTAGGAAAAATGGTGCTTTCGTTTTTCCGTAACAAGAAGAAGAAGGAGATGAAGAATTTCTTCCATAACAAAGATGAACTCTCTCATTCTTTTTCTTTCTTTCTTTCTTTTTCTTCTTCTTCTTTCCTCATGAAAAACTTCTCATATTAGAAAAAGGGTGGAGGATTGAATATGAAGCATAACCTTAGAAGGAAGGTGAGTGTAGGAGAATGGTGGAGGTAACCACAACCCAAGACAAGAAAACATGCAACCATGCTTTTTCTTACAAACCCATACCCTCTCATCTAATCACAATAAATGCAAGTAATGGATGAAAGATTTGAAGCTATCATAATCAATCTATTTGCAATAAAACCCCTCCACAAAAGTAATTTGCAAAACTGCAAATTACCCCCTCCATCGGAAAAGTCCGGCCGGGAAAGAACAAAGGAAAACCGGCCGGAACGGAATGCAAACTGGCAACTCCAGAAAACTGGTCCCGTAATAAATTACAGGAAAACCCCGACACTGTGCATACACACCCGCATCTGTATTCCGACCGGATACAAATGCAATGAGACAAAATCTACACTGTACTAGACTAGGACCGGCTTAAGCCAAAGCCGGCTAGTAAAATCCGTTCGATCCTGATCCGTGCAATACCGCACGTATCAGATCAAACCCTGCCATATAACTATACGGCCACTAGTACAAAACTGTCCGATCCTGATCCGTGCAATACCGCACGTATCTGATCGGACCCTGCCATATCTCCATACGGCCTCTACAGCGTTTCGCCCGAAAGCTTGAGTAACTGTAAGTGTGGTGGACTCTAAAGACTCGTCAATACTATGGCTGTGGATTTAACCACTGGCACGTCAGAGGTATAAGCCAATACATGACGGGCCACCAGCTATTGACCAAAAGGGACGTCGATGAGCGAACCCATCCTGACACCCTACTGAGCCTGTCAGTGACAATATCCGTACAGTCCGGTCCGTTCGTCTATGAGTATCGCATGGCGGGCCTAGGGGGTTGGTAAAAGTCAGACCCCCAAAAGCGGTACAAGTCGTGTCGGAGTGTAGCCCAGAACGCCCTGAGATACTACTGGAATACCTACCAGTAAATCTCCTGCCTCGGCCGAGGGCTTTGCGTAATGGCTCTCCTAGACACAGCGCGACCTCACCCCCAATACCGGGAGAGACGAACCCCTGAAGATCCGCTCACTGCCTCCATGTGGCTCGGGACTGTACCCAACTAAAACCTGTTTGCACGACTCCTTTGAGCCGTGGTAGGGTAGTAATCAAAGCACAGTGGGAACTCACACGAGACAAATGACGATCCTCAGGTCGATGAACTAACCTGTACACATGTCACCTGGGAACTGCTATCTGACGTCAGGTATAAGCCCAACTAGCAGGTTCCCGGCGAGTCCTGTCCGGTGTACTCATAACCCAATGAGCACCTGTATACATCTTAGGTGAACCAACTGACACCAGTGGCTTGTGAGACCGGCCACCGCCCCTCGTCGGGGTCTCGACTGTATACACTAGTCTACTAATGGAGTATCGATGCCCAGTCTCGAAACTCCCACGACTAGGGACCTTTTAAGGATGTGCTTATAGACTACCAGCTCCCACGTATATGATCGCCATCATACTGCTGGTCGTCAAGCAAGAATCCTAGGGGCTCTATCAACGTGTAATAGCGACATGTCAGGTCACCTAAAGCAGTACACGATGATAAAGATAAACCAGATAGCATACTATCATCTCGAGTAAGACTGTCCTACCGGGATAAGTCCTCCCTCAATCATTGCAATCACGTGCCTGTGATCCAATAATTGACTCTGAGGGCACTATCTCCAACAATAATCATATATGTATATATCTTTTGTTTAATATGCACGTCCCGCCGTTTTTTTTAAAAACAATTTAGAAGGGTTCCCTTGTTTTAAAAGTTTCGTATTATATCAGACATGTAGGTAAATACTGAGACTATAGCTCTATTTTTGGAAATCCCTTCGATAACTATCAATGCATGCAAAATACATCAAGGTACTGTCCTCTGACTAGTCCTGCTCAGTACAAAAACAATAGTAAATATCATAAAACGTACTGCTCCATAAGGAATCAATCCCAGAATGTGTATATGAATGCTACGTGCGTCTGGTGCGCACGGAAATCAAAATCCATATATGTGCCATACATGTGCACAGAAACAACATCTAAGTGCAACGGGTGTGCACGAAACACCTGTCAGAGGCAACATGTGTGCCTGACAGCAAAATCAGGTGCATCTGACATGCATGAAGAATCTCGATTTAGTGCATCTGGCGTGCACCTAAATCATATCTCATAATATGCGCCCAACATGCGCGAAAATCCAAATCAAGTGCATCCATCATGCACGAAATCAAGAAATCCAATATCAAGCGCCGAACATGCGCAAAAATCCAATCCAAGCGCGTCAAATATGCGCAAGAATCCAATCAGGTGCAGAAGGTGCACAAAATAAATATCGTGTATCATAATCAAAATTCATGAAGTCATAACCATGTGCAACCAAGGCACAAAATGACATCAAGTGTAATAACTGTGTAAAAATCATAAATACCCAGTAGGTGCAACCATGGTGCACAAAAGCAAATATCATGAAACTCGGTCATCAAAACTCAATCATGCAATAAATCACCAAAAATACCGAAATCCAAAGTGACTGATACATGATAGTCAACTAACGAAATCACAAATCGTAATTACAGTCGGCAATATGTCCTTCCTTTAATGTCGAGAAGGTGTCAGTGCGTCCAATGCTAGCAGAGCAAGATATCTACTTGCCTTTTGATCATGGCCTATCGTCTTGTGCCCTTAGGCTCTCGTCTCTCACTGCGAATTGCCAATTACATAGCTCCCCGCTCAACGGTCCAATATGGAAACGATAACGGAATTAGTCCGCTCTGGCACGTCCTCTAAAGATCTCTGGCCAACTTTTATGGTCATTCATAACATGTCTCTTCGACGATGCCGAACTCTGGCCTGCTGTTGTGCGTAAAATGACCACTCCTGGGTCCAAGTCTTCTCGTAACTTATTCCAAAAAGGTCCTGTCGAGGTCTCTCCCAAATCCCGTCTCTGCCGAACTGTCCGGAAGTTATCACCCTTCACTAAATCTGTTTCTTATTCCGGAACGGCTGCATACTCATTGCAACTCCTTCTGGAAGATATATCCATATACAACGCCTCTGCATGCGTATCACATCTCTGATGTCGGCGGAGTGGAACGTCATCTCATCAAGATCTCGTATGAACCTCTTACTCCACTTTTATCTAATGTCGACTGCTTCGGACTCGTCTCTTTGTGGCTGCATGGACTGTGCCCCAACGGCTATACTCGTATCTGGAGTCTCCCAAGAAATGCATCTCACCACATAATATCCGAATGAAGTCGAACCATTCGATCGATTCGTCAAAACCTCATAAACCTTGAAGAGCTCAACATCTTGGGTATGGTTTAATAGTATCGAGTACATATACAGCATCGGTGGACCAGCCGTAGAAGAGCAAACCCAAGCCTCACTAATGGCACCGCGGAACTGCCGCAAACCCTACGGTTCAAAGGCTTTCACACGGTCATTATGTCGAGTTAGGGTTTCATTCTTCTAGAAGGTCTATAGAATTGTTTGCATGTCCTTCCAAATACTTTAAACTTGGAATATGGATTTCTGACATTCGATCGCCTCTATCGACTCTCAACGTACCTGCGTGAAGTCGTCTCTAGCTGGAATCAATCTATCTGATGACCTCGCATCGGGGTAAGCGATTGAACTACATGTCTCAGTCATTCATCCTCAGGTGACTAGCGATCTTCTGTCATATCTCTAAGTATAACTCGTACTGCGATAGCTCTAACATCTGGGGCGATAACTCATCGTTCGCAGCAACTACTGGCTCATCCTTCTGCACGCTGAACAATGCATCAATCATCATGAATAGGCGATACATCAATGGTCATCACATTCTGGCTGACCTCTATCAGTGGCTCAATCCTCTGGTGCATATCTGCACGTCCGAGAAATCTCATAACAGTGATCCATCAAACGCTCATGGCACGAAAACACAATAAACGGCGCATCTATGCAAATCGTATGTTCCTGGAATCACGCCCTGGTCAGTCCTCATTCATGACGAGCTCGTGCTGACCACAACTCTAGCCGTAGCTCTCTGTGCCCGTACAACCGTGGTAACAAAACCATAACTGGTACCGATGAGGCTAGATCATAGGATGGAATATAATACTGTGCAAGGAAATGCACATCCTAAGGCTTCTTAAGCGGAATAGCGTATCGTAAATATGCCGCGGAACATACGTACGGTACGTCACTCTACTCAAGCTACCTACTCCATCAACCAAGGGTCATCCTACACTCCGAAGGTAAAACCTAACGCTCTGATACCAACTTTTTCACGACCCGAAAAGTACGGAACATGACCGAAACTTAAATTAAGAAACATCTCGAGGCGTACGTAATCTAAGTAAGCCAAAACCCAGAAATCAAAACAAAGAAAAGCAGTAGAATGAAGGAAAAACCAATTTAAATCAAGTAGTTTAGAATTATAAGCCGAAGTATGCATTTTTAAAATCACAAGTCTTTCTGAAAATTTCGGCAGAGTTTCCTTTGTAAATACTGGCCCCGAACGGGTACAAATGGTAAATATATACATAATGATAAAAGGCATCCCCAAGCTGGAGCTTGCTCTTCGTCAAACGAGACCACGTAAGAAATATAATATACAACGCATAAGGGCGAGGATCAAAGCTCAAAAGGGAACTCAAATCAACAAGAAATCCATAATAATACAACGCACGACTTTAAGGTCGAAAAAATAAACATCACTGGTCTGCTAAGTCAATAAAATATATATGTCTGGTTGATGGAGTTTTACTAGATACAACTGAAATAACAAATATACAATGGTGGTTTTGATGCAAAAGAACCCACCTACCAAAGCAATCACCCGGAAGGGACAGTGTGCCAGCAAAACCGCAACGAAACCTGTGTGGTAAAACCTGCAAGAAACTGCGGCACAACGGGGGTGAGTTGCCAACCCGTGAGTAGAAAACATCTACGAGCAGAAATCGCATGCATAACGCTATCCTAGGTTAATGCGATCAATATAAATATATCCTTAATAAGATAAAGTCTGAAGCATGAAAAGGTGGCAAGGGTAAACATATATACCAAGTGTAATACCGATTGCTCGTGTCAGTGCCTCAGGTAGCCACATATCATAAACATGAGGTATGATCAATGTAATCATCAAGGAATCAGTGTCAACTATATCATGAAGTCTATAAGTATGTGGATATGATCCAAATATGTAATCAATGCCTGTATGCATGTGGATCTCGTCCACGTGTCAACCAATGACATAACAATATCATGCATGTAAAAATAATAAAAGCATATGCATGGAAGTATGAGGATATAAATCAACGTGTGTCCCTCGCGACACATCAAAATCATGGAACCTGAGTGTCCAGCATCGACACTCGAAAAACATCATGAAACCTGTGCCCAGCATCGGCACGTAAATCCTTATATATCTCAGGCTCCGTATCATCTGCAGGATCGGCCCGCGGTCTCCGGCAGTACGGATCGGCCTATATCCATCTCATGACTCCGGTGGGTATCCTCCGGATAACCGCCAGGTCCAAATGGTATCAATAGTAGGCAGTCTGCCCCTGCCAGGCTCATCATCCTCCATGAAAATCAATCTCGCCCCGGGGTACCATACCGGGTCCACCATGTACCCATGACGGTTCCTACGTCTCCTCGAATCGGGTCTCGAAATCCATCTCATAACCGAGAAAAAATCATGGTGGACAATACTCATCATTTCAAGGAAAAAAATATTTTTCTCTTTAAAATAACACATCGGTTTATAAAACTTTCACATGCAGTTTCTAAATCCAGAAAATCTCATGAAAATACGAAATCCAATCATCAATAGCAAGTAAACAGTGAATAATAATATGCATACAGTAGCAAGTAATAATTGCAACGTCTAATCTAGCATATAAAGACGAGTACGCAAATATCATGTCGAACTATCAGTTAACAAGCTATGTCAATGAGTAATATTCTCTAAAGTGTAGGTGACATGGCAATTACCGATGATGATGTGTGTGAGCCTGCAAGTAAGTGTATGTGGAACATACGCATCATCGGTAATGGTGCTGGTGTCCTGACAGCACGATCTCAAAAATGGCATATGTACAAGCATGCAATGCGATGAAACATCATGAATATACAGAAAGTGATGTAGTAACAGCAACACTGAAAATATACTTACCCAATATATGAGTCATATAGTTTGGTATATAAACATACTCATGACTCCCCACTTTTGAAAAATGAGTATGACTCGAGCCCAGTAAAAAGGATAAGGGATCCGCCTAAAACTGAGTCGATATATATATATATATATACACACACACACACCTAGTAGTCGGTGATCTCGCCTCACAGTACCATATACGATACATTAAATAATATGACATCCTCGAGTGAAGAGTGCGGATCTATCCTCATAACTATCTCTCGTGCGGTAAATCTATTGTACGGCATCCCAAATCTGGGTACGGGTCAAATATAACATTTATCTCATTACTCATCTGATATCCTTATCATCACATATCGTGAACAGGGGGTACTAATCTAAGTTTAGTACAATACTAATATCATCATCATAATCATGATCTGGCTACTGATCTACAGCCTCATACAATCCGATGTCATCAACACTTATCATCATATAGGAGTATACATCGCCTAAGCGATACGTTATAAATATCTCAACATATCTTATCACATATCTCGATCACATGTGAACTATCATAATTATATCATCAACATAGTATCGTCGTCCAACGACCCGCTATAATATCATGACATATCTCGGTCGCGCATTAAATATCTCACGGCATCATGCCCAATCTGATCGACTCATTCCCAAGTATCATATAACATTCTCGTCATCCAAGCATGTGAATATACCAATATAAATTTGTCCCCAATACGCACAAGGATATCAATGTATGCGAGTATGTGTACGTGCGTGTATGCAAATCTTTACTCTAGGATTTTCGGGACTAAGAAATCGACTAGAGTCCTTTCTTCAATTCTCGCCAACCCTAACCCCTAATCTCCTAAAGCTTTCTTGCTAAGGTTCATATCACACCTAACATATAAAAGTATATATATCATATCCCATTCTTTTCTCACAACTTTGCGGGGGTGCTATACGTCATCCACCCGACTTCTCCTCGTAGACATAAATCTACTCTCCTCCTCTTGCTTGCCGACGTCGATGTCGCCATAATCTTCTTTATCTTCTCGAATCCAAGTGGGGTACCTACATATATACACAATCGCAAATGCGTATTAAAATCACATCGGAAAACCAAAACGACACGCTAAAGGCCTATAGGTTAGAACCTATGGACCACGCCTTCAAAACCACCAACAACCCTCGATATCGTCGCACAAATGTCAAGTGATCGAGGTAAAACATAGATACAAAAATCCAGAATTCAAAATACGAGAAACGAAACCACGAATCAAAGCAGTAACTCTTGATAATGGTCCCAGATTTTACCCTAGGTCAAATCAACCAATTTTTCATATGCCAAAGGTCTAGTTTACTGGAGATGGAGCCATGGAAGAAACACGAATCAAAATGGTGGGACCCAGACCGCAAATTGCGGCCTCCTGGATTAAATTTGCGGCCAGATAGAGGGTATAGGGGCTGGGGTCTTGGGTGAAGCTTCCTAGGTGCCTGCATGGTTCACTGTCTTTGCTAATTAATTTTTCAGGTTCCCGAGTGTTAGCAGACTTCCAATTACAAACAAAATTTCATAGTTTTTTCCGATATCGGGTTTCCTATGTTCGCGTTCCGGGGTTCTAGTCTCTGGTTTAGGGCTCCAATCAATCACCACAGGGGTTTTAAGGTCACTTCTGCACTCAATTTCACCTTTGGATTAAATTCAAAACCCTAACCTCATCTAAGGATTTTCTAAGTTCACAAAACCACTCGATATCGATACTAAACATATATGGATACATAAGGAATTGAAATGATAATCTAAAGGTGCAGAAATTACCTCATTTAGCAACTCAAGAATTTTCTTGAGTTGCCCAAAGTCCTCAAAATTCGATTTTTCTTGGTCCAATGTGCTTCCCTTGAGCATGTGCATGCTTTTTATGAAAAGGAGATGGGCTTTTGGTGAATTTTTGATGATGTTATAAGGGTTGAAGTGGAGGGGGAGATGAGGTGTTGCCTTGGGTGAGGAAGAAGAAGAAGAAAGATGAAGATGATGAAGTGAAAACAGTGGCCATGACTATGGTTGACCCCTCACCCTCTCTCTCTCTCATGCCCATCCCTCTTGTCATCATTGTGTCTCCTTGACTTTTCCTTTTTTCTTGTTTTCTTTTCTTTTCTATTTTTTTCTTCTCTTCTCTCATAATAAAACTCAAACCATGCATGATAAAAGAGAAAGCGTGAAGAAAAAGTTACAAGTGCTAAAAATGACTTAGTGCGTGTCATGTGCACAAAACGCGCTTAAAGCGCGATTGGCGATTTTTAATCGCGATTAGCACTAAAATAGTGTCAAATAAATCATAAACTTTCATAATTTGCATGAATCACAAAAACACCCTCTTTTCCGTAATTTCGATAATTTTCCAAATTTTTCCCAAGTTATCGGTATTTAATTATACCGCCTTATTAAAATATTCATATTTTATTATTTAATTATAAAAATTTTCAAAAATAATATTTTATTTTTCTGAAATATTACAAGGATAGACCCAAGGTGGGGAGCACAAGTAACCGGGTTCTAGGGTCCAGTGGGAGGCCATCTCGAGGACTCGAGACCGGGTCTCCTAACCCTAAAATTGGTAGGGTTACTTGACGCTCTCGTAGGGGTCTAGGGATATGGGTTTGGCTATTCATCGCGACCGTGGAATTCGTTTTTTTACTGGCTTGATATAAAACACGGAAATCCTAGTATATCCAATATTTCATATGTTATCTTCTGCTGTAATGTTCTGTGATGAGATCATATTACTGGCTGATATTAATGTTTTATTATTATATATAAGATATATAATAGACGTTGGTTATGTTTTGCACCCGCGCTAGTCTCGTCCCGGTATGCCGTTAGTTAAGTAACCTAACGGTGCATAATGGAACATTGTGGCGAATGCGGATGGCATAATCGTACGTTATTTTTTCATTTCTTCTGTGATGCTTAGGAAGCTTAAATGATGGGATTTCATTAATGAGATTAATGAATGAAAAGAAACCTAAAAGATGTTGTAGAATCATATTTTCAAAAGGGTAACTATAGTTCTTGCTTTGCATAGCGGTATTCCTTGTAGAATATCCAGCACTTTATTCGATAAGGAAAGAGCCGAGATCCCTTCACCAGAAATGACCACTTTAGCGAAACTAGCAGATGCTACAACTCACTCAGTTTTGTTTTTGATTGCTTTTATAGTTCTTGCTTTGCATAGCAGTATTTGAGAAATATCCTGCACCTTATATGATAAGGAAAGAGCCGAGATCCCTTCACCGGGAGTAACCTCTTTAGCGAAACTAGTAAAAGCCTAAAAAACACTCCTTTTCAAAATCACTTGTTTCTACAACGATATCAAGTTCATTACGCAAAAAGTTATCAAAAAACCCTATCGTAGCCCTGTTAGTCTATGGTAGCGCCCCGGCCGTCTGTCCGAGGCCAAAATGCGGAAACAAAAACTTTTCTTTACTTAGAAACTGGCGCTATCGTATACTTTTTCCCCGGATCGGACCATTAACCTATTACTAGCAAACTAGAGAAATGGTAGAGAGGCTATACCAAGCGATCCGTGTCCTTCGGTCTTCGGCCACCATCCCAAACTCCTCGCGGCATCTCTGATCTCCAGTCTCCTCGTCGGAAGTGCACCACATCGAGAAGTCTTTTTACTGGCTCCTACCTCTGAACCGAGGAAACTCAGACACGAAGTTGGCAAGCCAACTTGTCCAAGATTGCTGTAGACTGAGTGTAGAATGCTATGTCTTGAGGGGTTAATGAAGTTTCCATTTTGGAGATGGAGGAAAAATCTTTGGAGATGAACTAAAGAATTTTAGTGCAAAATGATATGATAATGTTTCCACACACATAAGGGCTCTCTAATGAAGTGGTCGGCCATATTAGAGAGAGGGAGGTAGTGAAGGGAGGTGAGTGTAGGAAAAAGAAAGGGGTGATCATAAGCAAAAATGTCACAACAAAGTCTAATCAAAAACCCATCACCAATCCCATCTCAAAAAGCAAGTAATGATGAACCATCATGAAGCAACCATGTGCCACAAAAACCACCCCCCATTTTGTAAAAGCCACTTATACAAATAAGCCCCTCCCATCAATTTTCAGCCAAAGAAAGAAAGAAAGGAAAATGGTCGAAACGGAATGCAAACTGGCAAGTTCGAAAAAAGCGATCCCGTAATAAATTACAGGATAACCCCGCGATTGTATATACATACCCGCATTTGTATTCCGACCGAATACAAATGCAATGAGACAAAATCTACACTGTATAATACTAGGATCTGGTTTAAACCAAAGCCTGCTAGTATTATCCGTCCGAACTATAACACGTGCACAAGTGCATGCGTACGTTCGAACCCTGCCAAAAATCCATACGGCCTCTACAGTGTTTCGCCCGAATCTTGAGAAACTGTCTGTGGGGGACTCTAAAGACTCGTCAATACTTTGGCTGTGGATTTAACCACTAGTACGTCAGAGGTATTAGCCGTACGTAACGAGCTACCAGGTATTGACCAAAAGGGATGTCGATGAGCGAACTTATCCTGACACCCTACTGAGCCTGTCAGTGACAATATCCGTACTGTCCGGTCCTTTGGTCTATGAGTATCGCATGTCGGGCCTAGGGGGCTGGTAAAAGTCAGACCCCCAAAAGCGGTACAAGTCGTGTCGGAGTGTAGCCTAGAACACCCCGAGATACTACTGGAATAGCTACCAGTAAATCACCTGCCTTGGCCAAGGACTTCTTGTAATGGCTCTCCTAGACACAGCGCGATCTCACCCCCAATACCGGAGAGACGAACCCTACCGATCCGCTCACTGCCTCCATGTGGCTCGGGACTGTACCCAACTAAAACCTGTTTGCATGACTCCTTTGAGCCGTGGTAGGGTAGTAATCAAAGTACAGTGGGAACTCACACGAGACAAATGACGATCTCAGGTCGATGAACTAACCTGTACACATGTCACCAGGGAACTGCTATCTGACATCAGGTATAATACCAACTAGCATGTTCCCGGCGAGTCCTGTCCGGTGTACTCATAACCCAATGAGCACCTGTATACATCTTAGGTGATCCAACTGACACCAATGACTTGGGAGACCAGCCACCGCCCCTCATCGGGGTCTAGACTGTATACACTAGTCTACTAATGGAGTATCGATGCCCAGTCTCGAATCCCGCGACTAGGGACCACTTTAAGAATATGCTTATAGACCCTAGCTCCCACGTATATGATCGCCATCATACTGCTGGTCGTCAAGCATGAATCCTAAGGGCTCTATCAACGTGCAATAGTGATCTGTACCATCATCTAAAGCAGAACACGATGATAAAGATAAACCAGGTAGTATACTATTTTCTATCAACGTGTAATAGTGAACTGTACACGATGATAAAGACAAACCAGATAGTATACAAAGCTTTCGAGTAAGACTGTCCTACCGGTATAGGTCATCCCTCAATCATTGCAATCGCGTCCCTGCGATTCAATAATTGACTCTGAGGGCACTATATCCAACAATCTCCCACTTGCACTCAAGGCTAATTATTGCGATGTCGGGAACTCACAGCCCGTGTGATACCGAACACCCAACTTCTCTACTAAACAGTCTCACAAAGCTCGTTTGCGAAACTATTGCGTTCGAGAAATAGCCTCAGCTAGTGGATCCGCCCTGATGTTTCTTTCTATGTCTCTCTTTATCTCAAGTTCGCGGAGAAAGCTATCTCCCAAAATGAGCAATACCTGTCTTAGAATATGTCTGGATATCTGATGGGACCTAGTTCATAAATGAACTCCAAATCCAAACTTCTTAGACTGTATCATCAACTGAACATAATCAGTATCCTGCGCCATGCCTCCCTCAGTATCCGCTTGGACCACCTGTCTAAAATACTACCCCTCGTCAGAGGGAAAACTATAACTCTGACAGTCACTCTGTCATCCAGGTCACCTTGGAAGCCTGGAATGATAACTGTCTCCCGAAGGAGAATGCCGTTATCATATCCCTAGAACATTCACTTATGTTCTAAAACCGCTTCCGATCATTTCTCTAGGATTGGATCAATATCAACATATCGCATCTCGTGCAAAAACAACATCTGGTGTGTTGCTTGACATCTCATGATCAACTCAATTGCTTAAGCAAGTGATCTGCCAATCATGCGCATCCCTCTCCCATTTAGTCTGTAAGACACCTTTAGAGAGGGTGACTCCATCACCTGCAGGTACACTACCATGCCTGGAGTCGTCCATTCTAAAGCACCTTTAGAATGCTGTCTAAGTACCCATATTGGGAAACTACCCAAATCTAGATCTAAAACCATAGATCTAGTAACCAGAATATCTGATATAATATCCATATCTTATGTGGAGAAAACACTGTGTGACAACCAAAGTATAACCGATCGTAGTATAGGAATTTCACTTCCTACTTTGTGTATGTCATCCAAATACCAGGACATCACACCCTACTACTTTCTTAACAGATCCATCCCCTATTCTGATGAAGTCAAACCTATGATTGTCACATCAGAAATAGATGATCTATCTCCGCTACAACTGCTTTAGTCCATAAATAGACATAAGCTACTTGTCCACTATGCTTCCGCTGCTCCCACTGACTACGACACCCCCTTGGCAGAGTCATATACACGTACACTTCTAAAGCTAGTTTAGAACGACGCTATACTCATCCTCCTTCCGGGTCTCACGGTCTTGAACAACAGCATCGGCAAGTCTGGGTAAACAAGAACCTCCTTGTCACCGTCTTTGAACATACCGAAGTACCTCTCGAGTGCCTGAGGTTACCCACCATATCTGCGGAGTGGCTAATGAAATGTCAAACCAGATTGAATATTTAGGTTCTTATCAAATTTTCAGTAATCATTTGCGGTTCTGGAATCACTTCCAGTTCTACCATACTCCCACTACTGTTTTCTGAAAAAATCCATTTTACTAAAACTGTGGCGAGTCAAGAACAATATCACTATTGATCTTCCAGATGGTAGAAATTCAACCCTTGTCATAGCCTGGGTCAACCCACAAACAGCCATTACAGAAACGTGCCTTGAGTTATCCAGAGTCTAGTTTTAAGCATAAGCTGGACAACTCCCCGTACCTTAACATCATTAAGATATGAACCGTTCTATATCCAATATAGAAACAGAGGCACTGATTTAATTGGAACCAGATTAAAATCATGCGGCTGTCTCCAGTGTACGTCAACTAAATGGAAGGAGGCCAATCATCGTTAATCAACTTAGGAATGCATCCAGATATGAGTAACCTGAAAGAGAAACAAGTTTCTCAAAACCATTACTATCAATTGAATACTATACACAAGTATCTACATCTTAAATCACCTTGAAGAATCCCGATACATGCAACATCTGGTTCTCTACTTTACTCTTATACCTATAACTTCTCAAAACTTAGACCTTGTGTTTCTACGAAACACTTGTCTAAAAACTAGAGAAGTCATAAGTAAACAGAATATAGTACGAGTACCAACCCCTCTGTCCCAATGGACACTGGACAACACACAATACTCTGTATATGTCCCCTGAGTTTAATAACTCAGTCCCTGTGTGTCATAGGTTGAAAACTGTACTTATGGTTAAGAAGAATTACACCGATGTTTAATGCTCCTTACCTAATCATCCACTGATATAGGTAAATGTCATGGACATAATTTCAAAAAGTTATATCTCACTCTATTAAAATAGACGTACAGATATATCAATTTGAAATTGGTGCATAACAATGGATACTCAAAACCAAATATCTGCCGTCCGGCAAACAGCCCATGCGATTTCCTCAAATATCACCAATTACAACGAATCCCGATATAATGACGATGATCACCCAATTCCCAATAACTTACTCCCACTCATCATCTGTAAAACCATACAGATGTGAGAATCAAACCTGGTAAATACATACCCTAGAGCAAGGACTAATTGGGAAATCAGTTTTCTTTTAACAATACACAGTGAATATGAAACCTGTAAATGTCTCGAAGGGGTATCCGGGTATTCCTAGTAATGCCTCTTCCATTATCAGATTCAAACTGTAACCGTATATTTCTTTGCCATCTCTCCAAATCCCTTTATATGTCTTTAGTCATTACCTTCTGTACACCCACTTATGCTAAATGGTTTTCTTCTTTCCCTACCGTTCGGCACCAGCCTATGGCTTGGAAGAAGACTATCCATTAAGCGTAATAGGTGTACTGTCCTATTCCTAGGAGCACTCGCAACCCGAGTAAGGTAAAGATAAAAGACAACTGAATAAACCTTATTCCTATTTCTCCTGAACCAGAATCCATCCCCGAACTGGAACAAGTCCCTTCGAGTTCGTATATAACCATATGATAGAGTATCCAATAAACCGTGGATCTTCGTAGTGATACGGGGTGTTCCGGAGAAATACAAAGGTGAAGTAGGAGTGACGATGAAATACTTGGTTTGGTCGTGAATAGCAGTCGCAATTTACTTTGCCCTCTTACTAATCCCTTTATATTTCTTTACTTATTATCTTCTGTACACCATCGTTAGGCTAATTAGTTTTCTTCATTCCCTACCGTTCGGCACCAGTCTATAGTTTGGAAGAAGACTATCCAATAAGCGTAATAGGTGTACTGTCCTAATCCAAGGAACACTCGCAACCTAAGAGAAGGTAAAAGGAAAAGACAACTGAATAGTCCTATTCGTTTTCTCCAGAACTGGAAACCATCCCCGAATAAGTTCCTTCGAGTTCGTATATAACCATACGATGGTTTTATCTAATGGAAGTGGATGTTCGTAGTAATATGGGGTGTTCTGGAGAAAAGGGTAAAAGTAGGAGTGGCAATGAGGTATGCAACTCTGACAATCCAAAAGCCAGTGTTTTAAGAAGGTTCGGTTAACTTGGTCACAGAGTCATAGTCAAGGGTCGGGCCATGGTCGCTGCCAAAGAGAGAGAGAAAAGAAACACTCAGCGTGCACTCTAACCTAGATCAGAATGGTTATCAATTTATCTAATCAGGAAACCTCCTACTGTAATCTCAAATTCTCCTCCAAACCTGAAAGAAGAATTTGTCGGGATCACCCGAGGAGTAAACCAACTCATCAGTGGGAATCGGGATCCAACTATCATCGCATGATAACGTGATGGAATCCACTCACGTTATCACACTCCAGAAGGTATGCGCATATCTGGCAAGTTTCAGTTTCTTTAGAAACTCCCGATATGATTTTTACCCCATGCTCTTATGACCTTGACTTTGGCCAACAAATCCTAAGTCACATGTCAAGTTCTACCCGTCATTATCCAGGTTGATTTGAACCCACCCGTACCTACCATTGACTTTGGCCAACAAGGCAGTACGACTGTCCCAAACCAACGCATCTATCTATGCAACAGAAAAGTAACAAATAGCTACCATACACTATGCCTTGACTTTGGCCAACAAACATAGCATGAATACTACGTGCTACCCGTCTGAAATGACGGAGGGCTACGAATGGTTTTTAGCGAAAAACCTTTAACGTAATGAACTTGATATCGTTGAAAGAACCGGATAGCTTTTTATAAAAATATAGTGGCGAAAACCTTTGCTAAAGAGGTCACTCCCGGTGAAGGGATCTCGGCTCTTTCTCCGTAGAATGAGGTGCAGGTGTTCCAACTAAATACCACGATGCAAAGCAAAAAGTAATCGACTATAGTGAAGTTATTACCCTGACGCAAACTTCTGTCCAAAGGGTCACTCCCGGTGAAGGGATATCGGCCCTTGCCTCATTGACTGAGGTGCTGGATATTCATAACCGAATACCACTGTGCAAAACAAAAGAGAACGTCCTTGCAATAACAGCTTTTTGAAAAATGTTCCAACAACATCAGAATAGGTTTGTTTAGCTTTCATTGATCTGAATCAATGCAGTCCCATCAATTGATCACACCACAAAAGAACGAAAATACGATGTACGTATATGCCATCCGCATTCGCCACTGGGTCCCGTCATCACCCGTTAGGTTACTTAACTAACGACAGAGCGTGGACTGGACTAGCGCGGATGCAAAACATATACAACATCTACTAGTATATATATCAATATATAATATTCGCTCAAGGCGTGATAAAATGCAACATCACAGAAATGTAACAAGCATCACAGAACAAGACAGATAATCTGGGATCCCCTGGTTTCATAGAGCCGCTACTGAAACCCGACGTTCCCCTGGTCGTGTGGATAGCCTGTGCAATGAAATCGTAGACCCTTACGGGCGCGGCAAGTTACCCGCCAAAATCTAAAGCGAGGCAGCCCCCTTCAACAACGTGAATGGACCACCCAGCACTTCACGGAATCTGGTACCTTGAGCACCCCTCCTTGGGTCAACCTGTACCCCCTACGAGTGCGGCGAATAGCCCGCCAATTCTAGAGTGAAGCCTCCTCCGTTTCAAAGCCATGAGATGCGGGCCCGTTGCCCTGTAGAATCCGGCTACCCGTGCACCTCTCCGCGGGGTAATCCTAGTACAGAAAGTAAATAATATACAACGGGTACATCGACCTCAGCCCGGTCGTGCCCCAAAAGAATAATATACAAACGGGCAGTGACGGCAGTCCATATGTCGAACGCTCGCCCCGCAATATCAAATGTACATATACAACCAAACTGTACTACCATTGCATCCAGGCTATCCACCATGACAAATTCGCAACATCACAGCACAACACAGAACATCAACGTGAATGTCACGTTCGCAAATCCGTCTAAAAGGGCTATAGCAGTTAGACAGGATTTACCGATCAAGTGATATTCACGGTCACAGATATAATGTAAATATTGTGAACTAACATATTTAAAATTTTCGATCGATAAAATTTCCCGAAGTGGGCCCCAAGTACAATACCCAGTACTCAGACAAATCTGGGCCCAAGAAAAATACCAGAAAACACATTTCCAAGTCAGAGACGACCTCAGAAAATTTCGTGCACTGTGGCTACAGTACGGCCGCGGATCCGCCGTCAAAATGTGGTTACGGCTGCGGATCCGCCGCGTTACAGTAAATCAGCCCACCAAATTTTCTCAGTTCTCTTAAAAAACCTTTCACATATTTCTGCAACATGACCAAATAATTTTTTGACAACAATGAAAATCGACAGAAACTGCACTTATGAAAACGCTGTTTCGGAATTTTTGTTCGATCGAAGTTTTAAACACGTTAGAGCAAGCTAGTAAAGATTAATGGCCTGGCTCTGATACCATGTTAGTCTACGGTAGCGCCCTGGCCGTCTATCCGAGGCCAAAATGCGGAAACAAAAACTTTTCTTTACTTAGAAACTGGCGCTATCGTATACTTTTTTCCCCAGATCGGACCATTAACCTACTACTAGCAAATTAGAGAAAGGGTAGAGAGGCAATACCGAGCGATCCGTGTCCTTCGGTCTTCGGCCACCATCCCAAGCTCCTCGCGGCATCTCTGATCTCCGGTCTCCTCGTCGAAAGGGCACCACATCGAGAAGTCTTTTTACGGGCTCCCACCTCTGAACCGAGGCAACTCGGATACGAAGTTGGCAAGACGACGTGTCCAAGATTGCTGTAGACTGAGTGTAGAATGCTATGTCTTGAGGGGTTAATGAAGTTGCCATTTGGAGATGGAGGAAAAATCTTTGGAGATGAACTAAAGAATTTTAGTGAAAAATGATATGATAATTTTTCCACACACATGAGGGCTCTCCAATGAAATGGCCGGCCATATTAGAGAGAGGGAGGTAGTGAAGGAGGTGAGTGTAGGAAAAAGCAAGGGGTGATCATAGGCAAAAATGTCACAACAAAGTCTAATCAAAAACACATCACCAATCCCATCTCAAAAGCAAGTAATGATGAACCATCATGAAGCAACCATGTGCCACAAAAACCACCCTCCATTTTGTAAAAGCCACTTTTACAAATAAGCCCCTCCCATCAATTTCAGCCAAAGAAAGAAAGAAAGGAAAATGGCCGAAACGGAATGCACACTGGCAACTTCAAAAAAAGCGATCCCGTAATAAATTAAAGGATAACCCCGTGACTGTATATACATACCCGCATTTGTATTCCGACCGAATACAAATGCAATGAGACAAAATCTAAACTGTATAATACTAGGATCCCGCTTAAACCAAAACCCGCTAGTATTATCCGTCGAACTATAACACGTGCACAGGTGCATGCGTACGTTCGAACCCTGCCATAAATCCCTACGGCCTCTACGGCATTTTGCCCGAAGCTTGAGAAACTGTCTGTGGGGACTCTAAAGACTCGTCAATATTTTGGCTATGGATTTAACCACTAGTACGTCAGAGGTATTAGCCGTACGTAACGAGCTACCAGGTATTGACCAAAAGGGAAGTCGATGAGCGAACTCATCCTGACACCTTACTGAGCCTGTCAGTGACAATATCCGTACAGTCCGGTCCGTTGGTCTATGAGTATCGCATGTCGGGCCTAGTGGGCTAGTAAAAGTCAGACCCCCAAAAGCAGTACAAGTCTTGTCGGAGTGTAGTCCAGAACACCCTGAGATACTACTGGAATACCTACCAGTAAATCTCCTGCCTTGGCCAAGGACTTCGTGTAATGGCTCTCCTAGACACAGCGCGATCTCACCCCAATACCGGGAGAGACGAACCCTGCCGATCCGCTCACTGCCTCCATGTGGCTTGGGACTGTACCCAACTAAAACCTGTTTGCACGACTCCTTTGAGCCGTGGTAAGGTAGTAATCAAAGTACAGTGGGAACTCACACGAGTCAAATGACGATCTCAGGTCGATGAACTTACCTGTAACATGTCACCAGGGAACTGCTATTTGACGTCAGGTATAATAACAACAAGCATGTTCCCCCGGCGAGTCCTGTCTGGTGTACTCATAACCCAATGAGCACCTGTATACATCTTAGGTGATCCAACTGACACCAATGGCTTGTGAGACCGGCCACCGCCCCTCGTCGGGGTCTAGACTGTATACACTAGTCTACTAATGGAGTAT
This sequence comes from Agapanthus africanus, assembly GCA_030015575.1. Lineage (NCBI taxonomy): Eukaryota > Viridiplantae > Streptophyta > Magnoliopsida > Asparagales > Amaryllidaceae > Agapanthus > Agapanthus africanus. The sequence goes on from CM057345.1 coordinate 192,135,528, forward strand.
CGATGCCCAGTCTCGAAACTCCCACGACTAGGGACCACTTTAAGGATGTGCTTATAGACCCCAGCTCCCACGTATATGATCGCCATCATACTGTCTGGTCGTCAAGCATTAATCCTAAGGGCTCTATCAACGTGCAATAATGATCTGTACCATCACCTAAAGCAGTACACGATGATAAAGATAAACCAGGTAGTATACTATTTTCTATCAACGTGTAATAGTGAACTGTACACGATGATAAAGACAAACCAGATAGTATACAAAGCTTTCGAGTAAGACTGTCCTACCGGTATAGGTCTCCTCAATCATTGCAATCACGTGCCTGCGATTCAATAATTGACTCTGAGGGCACTATATCCAACAAGCCCTCCGTCATTTCAGATAAGTACTGCTTATTATTCGTGCTGCGTTTGTTGACCTTAGCCAAGACGTAGTGTGCGGTAGCTAATTAGTGCTTATCTGCTGCATGAGATACGATTGGGTTAGGGTAGTCGTACGACTTTGTTGACCTTGGCCAAGGGTCGTATGGGTGGTTTTAATTCAATCAGGAAATGACGGGTTGAACTTTGCTAGCGCTTATGATTTGTTGACCTTAGCCAAGGCCATAAGTTGCTAGGGGCAAAACATTATCGGGAATTTCAAGTGTTGAAATTTGCAATGAGATTGCATACCTTCTATGAGATAGTTGGATCCCGATACCCGCTGCGAGCAAGAGTTGCTCCTGGGAGAGTTTTATACTTTACAATTAGCTAACACATTAGGTGTCTAGAAAGGTGTTAATGGGATACCCCTAAGGAAAGATGAGGTTTATCTTAATTAGGTCCGTGCAAAAGCACGGAGAACCTCCCTCAAAGTACCGGCACTGGCCTGGCTGAATGGTTAGCAAAGTTATAGACTGTAATTAATCCCCGGCTAGTCTTTTCTTTTTACGGTTTTTTTAAGGAAGATTAATTAAAACAGTGGAAGCCATCCTGATTACATAAGATATTAACTAATCTAATCTTGCAAGATCATACGCTAAAGTGTTTTCTTCTCTCTCTCTCTCCAGGTGGCGACCATGTCAAGTCTTAATCAAGATAATAACATTGATGTATTGACTAAACCCGCTTATTATACTAAGCAGGGGGAACGTTGGTTCCGTTCTTCCTTATAATTGTTATAAGACTGAACATGAAATAGGGAATATCCTGATGCCTACGCCGCCTAAACGAAGAATAAGCATGTTGATACATCTTCTTCGGGTGTGTTTGTTATTGATAACTGTTTCTCAGTTCACTCTACATCCTGGGTATTAGATGTCGGATCAGGATCCCACATATGTAATATGTTTCATGCGCTAAAGAGAGGTAGAGAACTGGGAATGGGTGATCATTCCGTAAAATTAGTGAATGGTGCAAATGTTGCAGCCAAAGCAGTTGGCGAATATCACCTTGTATTACAAGTGGTAATAGATTGATTCTGAACGAATGCTATTACATAACGAACATGATATGCAACATTATATCAGTTTCTTTATTAAGTAAAGAAAGATATAATTTTCTAGTACAGGATAATGTTATGAATATCTTCCTGAATCAAAAGTTGATTGGATCAAGCTCGTTAAATAATGGCATATACGTTCTAAATCAAACTACAGTTCTTAATGTGCAAAACACACACAAGTGGAAGAGTTCAGAAATGAACGAATCCTTCTTTTGGCATTGTAGACTAGGTCATATCAATTCGACACGGCTAAGTTACATAAGGATGGATATTTGAATCCGTTCGAATTTTCATCTTATGACACTTTCCAGTCATGTCTCAAAGGCAAAATGACCAAAACTCCGTTTAGTGGACATGGAGAAAGAGTTACAGAACTCTTGGGGCTGATACATAGTGATGTATGCGGTCCCTTGTCTACACATGCCAGGAATGGTTCATCATACTTCATTACTGTAGGGTTCCTAGGCATCCTAATGAGGTCTCACAAGGCATCGAACATGCCATTATAAAATTTTACGGGTGTCGACAGACCCGACTACGGATCGTTGGCTAGAAGTTTAGGTGAAAAAGCTAACTAGTTAACAATTAACTAATGGGATACGGAAATACAACCTTTGTAGATCCGGTCCTCCACCTCCACGGCTCCAAGATGAGGTCCTCTCCGCTGTCCAAATCCAATCCGGGCTCTAGCGTCGGCTACGTCGGAGAATGGGCAAGCTAGGTCGTCGATGTCCATGCCGAAGATGATCTACGTCGAGGCATCGCTAGATCGAGCTCCACCTTCACCAAGTCTTAAAAACTTGTGAGGGAAACACACTCTACTACTTGGCAAGAGGTAGAGGATGAAGAAATAGGAAGTGGGTAGACTTTAGAATTGGATTTCTCACTCAAATCATCAATCCACCATTGATGACCTCAAGCTTCTTCAAAGAAGAAGATGAAGAAGAAGAAGAAGAAAGTTATGATAAGATTAATTAAAAAAGAAAAGAATAATCCATTCTTATCATAACATAACCCAAGTTAAGTGTAGAGAATTGACCAAGGATAAAGAATGGTTAGGGTTAAGGAGATGAGACAAAAATGGTGACTTAATGAAAGCTTCATGAAGCTTCATAATGAAAACAAAACTAGCTACCATTTTTCACTTCTTTTCCTTTTCTCATTTATCTTTTAAATGCAAATGAAAAGATAAATGAATGAATAAAAGAAAACCCCAATCATTTACTTAACTTAGGTTTAATTCATTACACTTAACAAAAAAGATATGTATCATCAAACATGATACAATCAAGTGCACAAAAATCATATCGCATATGCAATGCGCACACCCGAGTGAGAAAATCCATTCAAAGTGAACCGATACTAGTTAATGCAAAGTAATATATCAAATATATAATTATGCATTAAATCACTAAATCAACACTTGATTCAATGATCCGGTCATGTCGCACATAACCGACTGGTATCTACAGTAACAACTTATCGAATCAACACTTGATCCGATAACCCGGCTATATCGCATATAACCGATCAATGTCACATCGCGAGAATGAAATACGGTATCACATACACGCATCATTCTCGGTCCCGCACATATCTCATATGCGCTCCTATTTCGTTTCGCTTGAGCCAGGAAACCTCTGTATAGGACTCTAAAGACTCGTCAATACGCCGGCAGCGGATGATGATCATATCAAACATCTACAAGCCGCAAGCGGTCTGCTAAATGTAACGGCCACCCGGGTATTGAGCGATCTGAAGATCGACGAGAAAGCCCGCTCACACTCCAGTGAATCCAACCAGTAACACTACCGTACAGTACGGTCTGATCGTCTGATATGTCGCATATCTCGCCTAGGGGTGGTAAACGTCAGACCCCAATAGCTCGATAAGTCGTGTCGATATGAGGTCTATAACAATTCGAGAAACTACTGGTAACTCTTACCAGTAAATCTCATCAACCCTGGCCAGGGATTTCCTGTTATAGCCAATCGAACACAGCACAACATCAACCCCCTATATCGGGAGAGACGAATCCCCTCGTATCGCTCATTGCCTCCATGTGACTCGGGACTGTACCCAAAAACCACCGTTTTGCACGCCCTCTTAGACGTGGTAAGATGGAAATCAAAGCACAGTGGGAACCACACAAGACTCTATGACGATCTCGGGTCAACAGACTACTCTGTACCAGTGTCACCAGAGAACTGCCATCTGACGTGAGGTATAATACCATCTGGGAGTTCTCGGCGAGTCCGTCCAGTGTACCCAGTCTCTACTGAGCACCCGCATATCATCTCCGATGTCAAACACCAATGGATATGGGATCATCCATCGCCCATCTGTATTGGTCGAGAAGGTATACGCTAGTCTACTCTGGTATATCGATGCCCCGTCTCGATACACCCACGACTAGGGACTTTGAAGGATGTACTTATAGACTACCATGTCCCCACTAGTATGATCCGCATCATAGTCCAGGTAGTCAAGTACAGATCCTAAGGGCTTTACCAACATGTAACAGAGAGACAATCAGCATACACATTAAGGTAAAGTGTAACCAGATAGCATACTATCATGTCAAGCGAGAAAGTCCTCCCTATATATGTCCCAGCATCCACTACAATATACATCCTATGTACAGTAATGGCCTCTAGGGCATACATATAACTAACAATCTCCCACTTGCACTAGGGCCATCTGTAGCAGTGGTTGCAGTATCTCATACTCAACCATCCCATGAAAATCTCTCTCTGGGAACAGGCCTTTGTGAGTGGATCCGCTGTGTTGTCCTCTGAGTCTACTCTCCAAACCTCGATCACCCTGGAGATCAACCATCTCCATGATCAAGTGATACTGCCTTAGAATATGTCTGGATCACTGATGGGACCTGCGTTCCTTGGCATAAGCCACAACTCCACTGTCACACAATGGGAGGAACATAGTTCATCTCATGAACCAATATACACCCAGACTGCCTCTTTGGTAGCATCTTAAGTAGCGATGTATCCTGCCTTTATCGTCTAGTATGTCACGGTATCTAGCTTGGAACTCTTCCAACATACCGTCCCTTTACTGAGGGTAAAGACAATGCCTGCGACTGACATTCAGTCGTCTTTATCACCCTGGAACACTTCCAGTGATTTCCCCCAGGATCAACTGATACCATCTCACTACAACTAGTGAGTATATAACATCCATTTAGATCTATCTCATAAATCCAAAATCCAGGATTTAGGAGGTATCACTTTGATCCTATATGGAGAATCATTGTGATAAGTGGAGATTGACCGAGCGTAGCATAGGAAACTCCTTCCCTATCAAGAGCATGACATCCACGTACTCTACGAGGATCACCACCATACTCCCTACTACCTTTTTGTATATACAAGGTTCATCTACCATTTTGATGATGTCAAACTCTTTGACTAATTCATCAAAACAGATGTTCCATCTCCGCGATGCCTGCTTTATCTTATAAAACATCTTGCACATGTTTCCGCTGCTCCCACTGTCTACGAGGCCCTCTGGCTGTGTACTTATAGACGCACTCTTCTAAAACAACATTTAGAAAAGCAGTCATGACACCCAACCACCAGATATCGTAGTCATGGTATGTAGCCGTGGCAAGTAGGATCTGGATGGACTTAAGCATGATACTTGAAAAGGTTTTATCATTATCCACAGCTGGTCAATGATGCAAACTTTTAACAAGTCTAGCTTTGAAAGTCTCAACTTTTCGATGTACACCAAGTAATCTTCTCAAGATATACTTGCTTCTGATGGGGATTTAACCCTTCAGATATAGCAACCAAAGTCCATACTTTGTTGGTGTATAAAGATTCCATCTCAGATCGCTAAACATCCAGCCATTCTTACAGAGTCTTACTCCTGATGGCCAGCTCGAAACTAGTTGGGTCATCATCTCATGATGCATTCCTTGCTCCCACTGTCATAGTGAAACCGAAGTATCTCTCAGGTGGGTGAGGAACCCTACTAGATCGGCGGAGAGGCTGAGGTTCGTTGGAATCTACTGAATCCTTTGGTTCTATCAAATCATCAGCTGTAGTTTGTATAGCTGGAACCATTCCAGTTCTACATAACAGTATTTACCTCGAGCTTGTCCGGATTTTGCTTTTAGACATAGGACGGACAACCCCAAATCTTAAACAACTTAAGATATGGGCTATTCCCTTTCCATATCACATATGAAGTGGTAGGCATTGATTTGATTCTAACCCTATTCAATAGGTATGCAGCTTCTCAAGCGCATAACACCCAAAAGGAAATAGGTAACTCAGTATTACTCATCATAGAGCACACCATATCATATAGGGTGTATCTGCTCCGCCCCGATATACCATCGTGCCATGGTGTATACGGAGGAGTAATGCTGAGAGAGAATCTCATTCTCCTTTAGAATAGTCCAGGATTTCCGTGCTCAAGTATTCTCCTCCTTGATCACATCAAAGGACATAATACTTATACCCGTATTTTGGTTCTCTACTTCTAACTTATATTCTGCGAATATCTCAAAAGGTTCGGACTTGTGTTTCAACAGGAACATAGGTCTGAAACTCGAAAGATCATCAGAGAACGTAATGAAGTATAAAGAACCATTCCTGGCATGTGTAGACAGGAGACCTTACATACATCATCATGTATCAGTCCCAAGAGTTCATTAACTCTTTCTCTGTTACCAATAAACAGAGCTGTGGTCATCTTATCTTTGTGACATGACTGGCGAGTTTCACAAGATGTAAATTCAAACTGATTTAAATATGCATCTACATGTAACTTCAGCTAGTCGGGTCGCATTAATATGACCTAGTCTACAATACCTTAAGAAGGATCCGTTCATTTCTGAACTCTTCCTCTTATGTGTGTTCCATATACTAAGAACTGTAGTTTGATTTAGAACCTTAATGCTTTTAGATAACGTGCCTGAACCGATCAACTTTTGATATAGGAAATGTTCAAAACATTATCCATCTATACAAAATTTTATCATTTCTTTACTGATAAAGAGATAGATATGATTTTGTATATCAGGTTCGGTATCTAATAACATTCGTTCAGAATCAATGTATTTGGAATACAGGGTGACAGTGACCGACAGACTTGGCTGCAACTCTTGCCCCGTTTTCTGCCTCATGAAACTTATCACCCGTTCTCAGTTCTCTACCTATCTGTAGCCCTATGTAACAGATTACATATGTGGGATCCTGATCTGGTATCACATACCTAGGACGTAGGGGATACTGAGAAACAGTTCTCTGTAATGAACACACCCGAAGATGATGCATCAACATGCACTCTCTTCGTTTGGGCGGCACGGGAATTCTGGTAATCCCCAATTTCCTGCTCTGTCTTATAACAATTATAAGTTGGAGCGGGACCAACGTTCCCCAGCTCAGTATAACAAGCGGGTTCGGTCAATAATCCGTATTATTATCTTGATTAAGGCGTGATATGGTCGCTACCTGGAGAGAGAGAAGAAAACACTCAGCGTGCGCTCTTGCAAAAATAGATTGGTTTTTATTTTATCTAATCAGGATGGCTCCCACTGCTTTTTATCAAATCTTCCTTCAAACCCTAAAAGGAAAGACTAGCCGGGATTAATTACACACTACAAGTTCGCCAATCTTTCAGCCAGGCCAGTGTCGGTACTTTGAGAGAGGTCCCCCGTGCTTTCGCACGAACCTAATTAATGTAAACCTCGTTTTCCCAGAGGCGTAACCCCGTTGACACCTTTCTAGACACCTACTTGATCGGCTAATTGTAATGTATAAAACTCTCCCAGGAGTAACTCTTACTCGCAGCGGGTATCGGGATCCAACTATCTCATAGAAGGTATGCAATCTCATTGCAAATCTCAACACTTGAAATTCCCGATAATATTTTGCCCCTAACGTGCTATGACCTTGACGAAATCCAACAAACCATAGCCCGCTAGTCAAGTTCAGCCCGTACATTTCTTGATTGAATTAAACCCACCCGCACGACCCTTGACGAAAGCCAACAAAGCCGCACGACTACCCTAATCCAATCGCATCGTATGCTAGCAGATAAGCAGCATATAGCTACCGCACACTGCACCTTCACGAAAGCCAACAAATGCAGCACGAATACTATATACAACTTATCTGAAATGACGGAGGGCTACGACAGGTTTTTCTGAAAACCTATTGCGTAATGAACTTGATATCGTTGTAGGATCGAATGAATTTTGAAATGGAGTGTTTTTGAGGCTTTTCTAGTTTTGCTAAAGGAGTCACTCCCGGTGAAGGGATCGTCGGTCCTTTCCTCGTCGAATGAGGTGCGGGATATATCGTATATATCACTGTGCAAAGCAAAAACTCTTAAAAGCAATCAAAAAACAAACCGAGTGTGTAGCATCTGCCAGTTATTACTAAAGGAGTCACTCCCGGTGAAGGGATCTCGGTCCTTTCCTCATCGAATTGTTAGTGTATATGCCTTAGAGGCCATTACTGTATCATACTAGTTTGTATATTACTTAATGGATGCTTGGGATATTCACCTTGTATATACAATCTTGCTCAAAATAGTAGTATGCTACTTGGTTTGTTTCTACTTCAATGTGTACATGTGTTTAGTTTTGTATATCGCCTATACACATTAGTAGAGCCCTTAGGATCTTTGCTTGATTACCAGCGATGTGATGGCCGTCACACTAGTGGGGCTGGGTAATCTATAAGCACATCCTTATGCAGGTCCCTGGTCGCAGGACTATCGAGACAGGGCATCGATACTCCGGAGTAGACCAGCGCATGCGCTTCTCATCCCAGTGTGGGAGACGGTCTGTCCCACAGCCGTCAGTACGTCGTACTTGAGATAGTATGCGGGTGCTCGTTAGGTTACGGGTACACTGGACAGGACTCGTCGGGAACTGACTAGTTGGTATTATACCTATCGTCAGTTATCAGTTCCCAGGTGACATGAGTACAGCTTAGTCCGCTGACTTGACACTGTCACTCCGCCTCGAGTGTGTTCCCACTGTACTTTGATCACTACCCTACCACGGCTCAAAGGAGTCGTGCAAACAGGTAGTGGTTGGGTGCAGTCCCGAAGCACTTGGAGGCAGTGACGGTTAGACAGGATTCGTCTCTCCCGGTATTGGGGGTTGACATCGCGCTGTGTCTAGGAGAGCCATTACACGAGTAGTCCCTGGCCAGGGCAAACGAGATATACTGGTAGGTTTCCAGTGTTATCTCAGGGTGTTTTGGGCTTCGCTCCGGCACGACTTGTACCGCTATTGGGGGACTGACGTTTACCGCCCCCTAGGCCCGCCATGCGATGTATCAGACGAACAGACCGGACTGTACGGAGAATGTCACACTCAGGCTCAGTAGGAGTTCAGATGGGTTTCGCCTCGTCGGTCTTCTTGTCGGCATTACCTGGGGACCGTTACGCACAGCTAGTGCTGCTTGCGGTCTGTGGTTAAACCCACTGCCAGCGTAGTGTCAAGTCTTTAGAGTCCCACATAGAAAGCTTTTCGCCTTTAGGCAAAAGAGTAGAGGTCGCATGGTATTGTGACAGGTCGCATGGTTTTGCGACAGGGTTCGGTCACATCCGTGCACTTATGCACGTACAGTGTCCGGACAGTTTACACTAGCGGGCTTTGGTTTAAGCCAGATCCTAGTGTACCTTATGGGATTGGATTTATCCAGTTTGCATTCGTGTTCCTCGGAACGCGGATGCGGGTGTGTATGCACAGTTGACAGGGAGGCAGAGACTGCGGATTCTCATTAGGGTTGTTGACAGTTGACTGTTGACTATTTGACTTTATGCTCAACCCTAATGAGAATATGATATGTGATTAACTATTATATTAATTAAGTATTATGCTGATATGGTTGTTGACTTGTTGACTTTTGTTGACTTGTTGACTTTGTTGACTTGTTGACTTTTGTTGACTTGTTGACCGGTTGACTAGGCTTGACTAGTTGACCATCATGATAACCATGGTTATCATTTCATGCCAAAGACTTTTACTTGCTTGCTCATTTGAGTAAAATGAGTGCATGACATGATAAGGTTATGGTTGCTTCAAACCATCACATAAGACTTTTTTGATATGATGAGTTATGATCACTTTGGATTATGAGAGGGTGAAAGACAAAAGAGTTGCTCATTCTTTCTTGCTCATTCTCTCTCTTGTTCTTGAGCTCTCCTCTTGCTCTCACCCTCAACCTCTTGCTCCCTCTCTTGATCTATGGTTCTCTTGTCTCATGAGTTGAGAATCAAGAACCATAGATAAAATCCCATTCTATTTCCTCTCTACTCATTCTAGTTCACTAGGTTTAGCAAACCAAGTGAACTAGTTTCTTCAAAGAACGAAGAAGGAGCTAAAGGTTGGAGCTTTCAGGTGGATCTATCTTCGGCATACGGAGACAACGAGAAGGAGCCATCGAACCACCATCGGAGCTTGAAGACGAAGGAGTTCAAGTTAAGGTATAACCATCTCCATCCGAGTAGCTAACTCTCTTTAGCTAAGTATGCTAGTTTTAGTTTAGGTAAAGATCCCGACTTTGCTTAGTCCATGTTGCCCCTTGCGCTAAAAATTTGTTTTTTATACCGTTTCCGCCTCCCCGTAAGAACCGGGGGTCGCAACGTGGACTTACAGTGGTATCAGAGCCTAACTAAACTTAAACTAGCTTGGTAGTGAAGTGTAACGAAGTTCGGAACCGGAAAAATCCAAAAACCAAACTTTTACAAAATCTGAGTTTCTGTTGAAATTTTTTCTGGTCAAAATGAAAAACTTTATACTCCTAAATTCGGCTCAGGGTTTTGTGTGAACACCCATGAAAAACGGTCCACTGTTTCGTTCAAACCGCCGCGCTTCCGCCGCACGAGGTAGGCATGTGCCGCGGAAGCGCCGCGGTTTGTCGTCTTCTCTGCATCGTTTTTCGTGCAGTGTGTGTCTGTGTTGGTTTTGGGATTTTTGAAATATATTATATGTGCCCAGATTTTCCAGAAAAGAAATTTCCTTTTGGGGTCCTATAATTCCGTATTTTTTCCGAACTTCACTGCACTTTGACTATGATGGTTATGTATGTGATGTTTGCATGTATTGAACGTCGGCTAATCGCTATAAGTCGATTGGTCGGGGTTATACATGATCTGTGTAATGTGCTGGAATGTGTATATAAATATGTTGGATTGTCGCGGGTGAATAGCCGGGGGTTGTGAGACGAGAGTTTTCTTTTCTTGCAATTCATGTAAATTTGTAAATTGATGTAATAATTATTTGTATGGCCGCACAACCGGGTCGGGGTTGTAGCCGTCATTGTATAATTTCTTTTTACTGTTTTTGCTCCTAGGATAGACCCATGGAGGGGTGCACAAACTACCGGGTATGCCGAAGTGTCGAGTGGCCTACTCATGGAGATGAGGGAGGTTACTACGCTTCGGGTACTTGGCGGGTAGTTTGCCGCACCCGTAGGGGTCTTGGGTGGGGTTTTGGCTATTCACCGCGACCGTGTAATCTGTTTTTGTTACAGGCTCGTACAAATTACAGATTCCTAGTATATCCAATGTATTTATCTGTGATCTGAAATGTTTATCATTGCAGTATATCTATATATGATATTATTTAGGCGTTGCTTATGTTTTACAGACGCGCTAGCCCAGCCCCCGCTCTGTCGTTAGTTAAGTAACCTAACGGGTAATGACAGGGCCCCGTGGCGAATGCGAATGGCATAAGCGTACGTCATATTTTGGTTGTTTTCTGCAATGGTAGGATTAAATGATGGGACGCATTAAAAGAACTAATGCAAGAATATCACGCATTAAAAGAACTAATGCAAGATAATAAACCAAGTTAAAGTCGTTGGAACACTTTCGAAAAACCACTCGGTTCTTTTCAAAACAAACTTTTAAAATACGGAGTTTGAGCCACTCCATTTAAAAGCTATCTCGTTCCATCGACCAAATCAAGTTCACTACGTTCACGGTTTTGCCAAAACCATCCGTAGCCCTCCATCATTTCAGTTAAATATTCGGTAGTATTCAAGCTATGTATTTTGACCTCACGCCAAGGCATAGTGATTGGTAGCTGCCGGATATTTATCTGTTGCATAGATAGAATGCGTTGGTTTGAGACAGTCGTACTGCCATTTTGGCCTACGTCAAGGGTATGTACGGGTGGGTTCAAATTAACCTGGATAATGATGGGACGAACTTGACATGTGACTTATGACATTTTGACCTCACGCCAAGGTCATAAGAGCATGGGGCAAAAATCCACATCGGGAGTTTCATAAGTACTGAAACTTGCTAGATTTGCATACCATTTGGAGTGTGATTATTCTGGTAGGATTCCTTCAGTTTCGTCACGCGATGATATTTGGATCCCGATCCTACTGTGAGTATATGCTACTCCTTGGGAAATTTCTCACTTAACGATCAATGCTATAAACCTAGTAGGTGCCTAGAAAGGTGTTAGCGGGGCTACGCCCCCAGGGAAAAGAGGTTCTTTAATTAAGGAACTTCGCGAAAGCGTTGGAAAACCTCCCTCGAAGTACCGACACCGGCCTGGCTGAACGGTTAAGCAAGTATTGTACGGTGGGATTGATCCTGACTAATTCTTCCTTTATGGTTTGAGGATGGATTCGAGAAACAGTGGGAGCCATCCTGTTTAGACAAACTAAAAACCACTCTAAACTTGCAAGAGCATCATGCTGAGTGTTTCTTCTTCTCTCTCCTAATTGCAGCGACCAATCAACATGACTGGACTTAAGTTACTCCTAGATAAAAACAAACTGACAGGGCCAAACTACAAAGATTGGCTCAGGAATGTCAAGATAGCAATCACTTATGACAAGCTGGGGTATCTTCTTACCACCAAAGCTCCCCCTGTCCCTGGTCCAACTTCCAGCGTCGCGGATAAGGAAATCCGTAAGACTTGGGAGATTGATAGCGCGAAGGCCAAATGCCTCCTGCTTGCCTCGATGGACAACGAACATCAGAGGAGGCATGAAAATATGGACATGGAGTCCATATTGCTCCATACAAAAGAACTGTATGGAGAGCAATCACGTATCGCAAGATACGAAGCGTCGAAAAAGTTATTTTCGACAAGAATGGCCGTCGGATCATCAGTAGCCGAGCACGTGCTAAAGATGATCGGCTTCATTGAGGAGCTCGCTGACCTAGGGATCACATTGGAGAGTGAGCTATATACGGATATAGTTCTCCAGTCCCTTCCTTCTACTTACGCCCAGTTTATACTGAACTTCAACTTACAAGAAAAAGAGGTTGAACTTTCAGAGCTCCTCAACATGCTGAGGAGCGCAGAGGGCACCCTACAGAAAGGTAGGGATACATCCACTTTGTTTGTAGGAGGATCATCTTCTTCTAGGTCCAAGGCGAAAGCCAAGGGAAAGAAGAAGAAGGCCCCCGCCAAACCAAGGGGCGGTGTTAGTAAAGTGGATACGAAGGGAAAAGGAAAAGCAACAAAGATAGCAGGGAAGCTTGTGGATAAGGAAGAATGCTTCTATTGTCATAAGAAAGGACACTGGAAGAATGATTGCAGGGCCTGGAAGGCCAGAACACAGGAATTGAAGCAGGTTGCAGCTTCAGCTTCAGGTGTGTATGTTATTGAAAACTGTCTTTCAATAAACTCTACTTCCTGGGTATTGGATACCGGATCAGGATCTCATAACTGTAATTCTTTGCAGGCATTGAGAAACCGTAGGGTTTTGAAGGCAGGTGACATGACCCTCAGAGTTGCGAACGGAGCTAGCATGAATGCTAAAGCCGTGGAGGACTATCACCTGGGAATGTCAGATGGACATGTTTTGGTTTTGCGTAATTGCTTTTTTGTACCCAACGCAACTTGTAATATCATTTCTGTATCTTTAGTTTCTAAAGAAGGTTATGAATTTGCGTTTGTAAGTAATGTTGTAAACATTCACCTTAATCAAGTTTTGATTGGGTCAGGTACATTGAGTAATGGTATATACGTGTTAAACCAACCACAGATTTTCAACGTCCAGAATACACACAAAAGAAAGTCTCCGGAAATAAATCAGACTTTCTTATGGCATTGTAGATTGGGTCACATCAATGAGAGAAGGTTGACTAAGTTACATACAGAAGGATATTTGAATGCGTTTGAATATCAATCGTATGCCACTTGTCAATCTTGTCTCAAAGGAAAGATGACAAAGACTCCGTTTACTGGACAAGGAGTAAGAGCGAGCGAGCTCTTGGGACTCGTACACAGTGACGTGTGCGGTCCAATGTCTACACATGCTCGAAGCGGACATTCTTACTTCATTACTTTTACGGATGACTTCTCAAGGTACGGTTATGTCTTCTTAATAAAATATAAGTCCGAGGCCTTTAGAAAATTCCAGGAGTATAAGAATGAAGTAGAGAAACAGACCGGCAAAAGTATTAAGATTCTAAGATCGGATCGAGGTGGAGAATACTTAAGTGCCGAGTTCCTGGACTATTTAAAAGAGAACGGAATTCTCTCTCAGCTTACTCCTCCATACACCCCGCAACATAACGGTGTATCGGAGAGACGGAACCGCACCCTATTGGATATGGTGCGGTCCATGATGAGTAACGCTGAGTTACCGCGATCATTCTGGGGGTATGCGCTAGAATCAGCTGCATACCTTTTGAACCGAGTTCCGACTAAGACCGTGCCTACCACCCCATATGAAATGTGGAGTGGGAAGAAACCCTATCTTCAATATCTGAAGATCTGGGGATGTCCAGCTTTTGTCAAAAAGCAGCATGCGGACAAACTCGAGGCACGCTCAGTACTGTGCAAGTTTGTGGGATACCCAAAGAACACCAGGGGGTATCTTTTCTACTACGTAGAGGAACAAAAAGTCCTTGTTTCTCGTAATGCCCACTTCCTAGAACACCAGTTCTTGGAAAAGGAAAATAGTGGGAGCGCAATGGAACTGGAAGAAATTCCAGAACCACAGACTATTACTGAAAGGTTAGTGGAACCAGAGGGTTCAACAGAACAGGACATTCCTACGCCGCTCCGCAGGAGTAGTAGGCAGTCTCATCCGCCCGAGAGATACTGCGGTTTTCTCATAGACGGGGATAGAGAGGATTGCATCATAGATTATGATGAGCCTACTAGCTTCCAGCAGGCCGTTCAGAGCGTTGACTCAGTGAAATGGCTGGATGCAATGCGGACCGAAATGGAGTCCATGTACACCAACAAGGTATGGACGTTGGACATTGCTCCAGACGGGGTAAAACCCGTAGGATGCAAGTGGATCTTCAAAAGGAAGATTGGTGTAGATGGACAGGTTGAGACCTATAAAGCTAGGCTGGTAGCAAAGGGTTTTCGTCAAAGACCTGGCTTGGACTACGACGAAACCTTTTCTCCAGTAGCCATGCTGAAATCCATTCGGATCCTTCTTGCCATTGCTGCCTTCCACGATTATGAGATCTGGCAAATGGACGTAAAGACAGCTTTTCTAAATGGAAATTTAGAGGAGTGTGTCTATATGGACCAGCCAGAGGGTTTCATTCAGAGTGGGAGCAGCGGAAAGGTGTGCAAGTTGCTTAAGTCCATCTATGGACTAAAGCAGGCGTCGCGGAGTTGGAACATCTGCTTTGATGAGACGGTCAAAGAATTTGGCTTTATCAAAAATCCAGATGAACCATGCATCTATAGTAGATTTGTAGCGAGAACTGTAGTATTCCTCGTTTTATACGTGGATGACATTCTCTTAATAGGAAATGACATTCCTATGCTACAATCTGTCAAGGGGTTCTTGTCACACAGGTTCTCCATGAAAGACCTGGGTGATGCCTCATACATTCTGGGTATCCGGATCTACCGTGACAGATCCAAGAGGATATTAGGACTTTCACAGTCCAGGTACATCGACACCATACTGAAGAGGTTCAGTATGGAAGATTCCAAGCGCGGTAACCTACCGGCTTGTCACGGGATCACCCTCTTTAAAGAGATGTCTCCCAAGACTGATTTGGAGAGGGATCGCATGTCTATTATACCCTACGCTTCTGCGGTAGGCTCTATAATGTATGCGATGTTGTGTACCAGACCGGATGTAGCTTATGCACTGAGTGTGGTAAGCCGGTATTAGTCAAACCCTGGGGAGAAACACTGGATAGCGGTAAAGAACATTCTCAAGTACCTGAGAAGGACTAAGGAGATGTTCTTGGTGTATGGCGGAAAAGACCTCCAGATCGAGGCCTTTGCTGACTCCAGCTTCCAGAGTAACAAGGATGATTCCAAGTCCATGTCGGGTTTTGTCTTTACCCTCAATGGAGGGGCGGTGTGTTGGAAGAGTTCCAAACAAGAAACTGTTGCAGACTCGACGATGGAAGCGGAATACATCGCTGCATCTGATGCCGCAAAAGAAGCTGTCTGGATGAGGAAGTTCTTAAAAGAACTTCAGGTGGTTCCGTCCATTGTTGATCCAATACCTCTGTATTGCGACAACAACGGGGCTATAGCTTTAGCGAAGGAACCATGGTCCCATCAGAAATCCAGGCACATCTTGAGGCGGTATCACCTGATCAGGGAGATCGTGGATCGCCAGGAGATCGAGGTTCGGAGAGTCGCTTCAGAAGACAACACTGCAGATCCATTCACCAAGGCCTTGCCCCAGACTCAGTTCGAGCGGCTGATCGAGATGATAGGTCTTCGATACGCCAGTACATGGCCTTAGTGCAAGTGGGAGATTGTTAGTGTATATGCCCTAGAGGCCATTACTGTATCATACTAGTTTGTATATTACTTAATGGATGCTTGGGATATTCACCTTGTATATACAATCTTGCTCAAAATAGTAGTATGCTACTTGGTTTGTTTCTACTTCAATGTGTACATGTGTTTATTTTTGTATATCGCCTATACACATTAGTAGAGCCCTTAGGATCTTTGCTTGATTACCAGCGATGTGATGGCCGTCACACTAGTGGGGCTGGGTAATCTATAAGCACATCCTTATACAGGTCCCTGGTCGCAGGACTATCGAGACAGGGCATCGATACTCCGGAGTAGAACAGCGCATGCTCTTCTCATCCCAGTGTGGGAGACGGTCTGTCCCACAGCCGTCAGTACGTCATACTTGAGATAGTATGCGGGTGCTCGTTAGGTTACGGGTACACTGGACAGGACTCGTCGGGAACTGACTAGTTGGTATTATACCTATCGTCAGTTATCAGTTCCCAGGTGACATGAGTACAGCTTAGTCCGCTGACTTGACACTGTCACTCCGCCTCGAGTGTATTCCCACTGTACTTTGATCACTACCCTACCACGGCTCAAAGGAGTCGTGCAAACAGGTAGTGGTTGGGTGCAGTCCCGAAGCACTTGGAGGCAGTGACGGTTAGACAGGATTCGTCTCTCCCGGTATTGGGGGTTGACATCGCGTTGTGTCTAGGAGAGCCATTACACGAGTAGTCCCTGGCCAGGGCAAACGAGATATACTGGTAGGTTTCCAGTGTTATCTCAGGGTGTTTTGGGCTTCGCTCCGGGACGACTTGTACCGCTATTGGGGGACTGACGTTTACCGCCCCCTAGGCCCGCCATGCGATGTATCAGACGAACAGACCGGACTATACGGAGAATGTCACACTCAGGCTTAGTAGGAGTTCAGATGGGTTTCGCCTCGTCGGTCTTCTTGTCGGCATTACCTGGGGACCGTTACGCACAGCTAGTGCCGCTTGCGGTCTGTGGTTAAACCCACTGCCAGCGTAGTGTCGAGTCTTTAGAGTCCCACACAGAAAGCTTTTCGCCTTTAGGCAAAAGAGTAGAGGTCGCATGGTATTGCAACAGGTCGCATGGTTTTGCGACAGGGTTCGGTCACATCCGTGCACTTATGCACGTACAGTGTCCGGACAGTTTACACTAGCGGGCTTTGGTTTAAGCCAGATCCTAGTGTACCTTATGGGATTGGATTTATTCAGTTTGCATTCGTGTTCCTCGGAACGCGGATGCGGGTGTGTATGCACAGTTGACAGGGAGGCAGAGACTGCGGATTCTCATTAGGGTTGTTGACAGTTGACCGTTGACTATTTGACTTTATGCTCAACCCTAATGAGAATATGATATGTGATTAACTATTATATTAATTAAGTATTATGGTGATATGGTTGTTGACTTGTTGACTTTTGTTGACTTGTTGACTTTGTTGACTTGTTGACTTTTGTTGACTTGTTGACCGATTGACTAGGCTTGACTAGTTGACCATCATGATAACCATGGTTATCATTTCATGCCAAAGACTTTTACTTGGTTGCTCATTTGAGTAAAATGAGTGCATGACATGATAAGGTTATGGTTGCTTCAAACCATCACATAAGACTTTTTTGATATGATGAGTTATGATCACTTTGGATTATGAGAGGGTGAAAGACAAAAGAGTTGCTCATTCTTTCTTGCTCATTCTCTCTCTTGTTCTTGAGCTCTCCTCTTGCTCTCACCCTCAACCTCTTGCTCCCTCTCTTGATCTATGGTTCTCTTGTCTCATGAGTTGAGAATCAAGAACCATAGATAAAATCCCATTCTATTTCCTCTCTACTCATTCTAGTTCACTAGGTTTAGCAAACCAAGTGAACTAGTTTCTTCAAAGAACGAAGAAGGAGCTAAAGGTTGGAGCTTTCAGGTGGATCTATCTTCGGCGTACGGAGACAACGAGAAGGAGCCATCGAACCACCATCGGAGCTTGAAGACGAAGGAGTTCAAGTTAAGGTATAACCATCTCCATCCGAGTAGCTAACTCTCTTTAGCTAAGTATGCTAGTTTTAGTTTAGGTAAAGATCCCGACTTTGCTTAGTCCATGTTACCCCTTGCGCTAAAAATTTGTTTTTTATACCGTTTCCGCCTCCCCGTAAGAACCGGGGGTCGCAACGTGGACTTACACGAATAAGGTGCAGGATATATCGTATATACCTCTGTGCAAAGCAAGAACTGTAGCTACATGTTTTATTTTGAAATTCGATTCTACAACATCTTAGGTTTCTTTTCTTTCATTAATCTCATTAATGAATATCCCATCATTTAAATCCACCTAACCATCACAGATAAATATAACGTACGCTTATGCCATCCGCATTCGCCTCGATGTCCCGTCTGCACCGTTTGGTTAGGTAACTAATGGCAGAGCGAGGCAGGGCTAGCGCGGGTGTAAAACATAAGCAACGTCTATATAAATATCATATATACTATATATAATACCTGTCACAGAACATCACATGATCACAGATAAATCACAGCAGAAGAAACATATGAAATATTTGATATACTAGGACG
Source organism: Agapanthus africanus (assembly GCA_030015575.1). Classification (NCBI taxonomy): domain Eukaryota; kingdom Viridiplantae; phylum Streptophyta; class Magnoliopsida; order Asparagales; family Amaryllidaceae; genus Agapanthus; species Agapanthus africanus. Next base: position 192,154,297 of record CM057345.1, read on the forward strand.
TCCGTGTTTTCGATACGAGCCAGTATAAAACACGGATTCCACGGTCGTGATGATTAGTCAATCCCACACCCCTAGACCCCTACGAGAGCGGCAAACAACCCTACCAATTCTAGGGTTAGGAGACCCGGACTCGACTCCTCGAGTTGGTCTCCCACTGGACCCCAGAACCCGGTTACTTGTGCTCCCCTCCTTGGGTCTATCCTAGTGCAGAAAAGTAAATAATATACAACGACGGTGACTACTTCCGCAACCTGGAAGTGCCCCAATAAAAGAATATTACATACAAGTTTTTACATGAATGAAAATGAAAAACACTCATCTCACATAAAAACCCCCGGCTATTCAAACACGACGATCCAATATAACATATCCATCAACACATAACATCGCATGTCATCAACGTAAGTAAATATGCGCATCCCAATTGTCGTTGACATATAGCAACGAAACCGGCGATATCACATATTACACTTACGGTCACAGAAAAGGAAGTGTAAAACTACAACAGTTGGAATCCACAACCACCTCAGACATCACATGCCTGACCAAATGAATTCTTTAGACATCGCATGCCTAACAATTATAAACCCCGCATTTTAGTCTCATTATCGAAAACTCTTTTCAATATCAACTCGGGCAATTCAACAGGATTCCCGACATTCTGATCGAATGCTCGTCGTAAACTTCAGTAGACGGCCGCACCCCTAATACCGTCGACGAAGTGCACCAAGGCGGAACACCGCTACCGCGAGCACCCGAACGGATGCTTTCGGCGACGGGGTTCTCCTACAGTCACTTGGTCGGGGCTATGGAGTGAGGCTGTCTATTAAGTTTACCCGGCGAGTATCCGCGTACGCTACGTGATTGCGACGGACTTTTGATCACATCAAAATTCCGTGGCAACCGATCAAGTAAGACTAAACTGCTACGTTTACAATATTCATTCCGTTATCTCATAACAATTTGTGAATTCCAATTATTGTATCACATTCCGGATAAATAGAAAATGCTAAACTTTTCGATCGAACAATCGAACACCCAAGTTTTCCCGATACTACTCAACACATGAAATAAGTCTAACAGCATTCAGTTCGTGCCTCAGTACCAACGGTCCAGCCGTAGAAGGGTCAAGCTAACGCCTCACATGTGGCACGCCGTACTGCCCCAAACCCGAAGGTTCAAAGGGCAGTTCAAGACGGTCATATAATCGAGTTAAGGTTTGTTGTCTTCTAGAGGGTCCATCGCGTTACTTGCACTACTTAGAACGTCGTTAAACTACGGAAAAATCCAACACTTGGAAATTTCCCGACAGGGGAAAAATTGGGTATTTATATCCGGTCGAACATTTTAACATATTCTAAAATTTATCCGGAAACGCACACCGACAAAATTAGACAGTCCGATCGAATACACCGAGTCCCCAATACAACTCAGAAAATGCAACTCTGGGAAAATAATTAAAAACATCCAGAACACACAAGAAACACCAAAAGAAACAACTGAAGAAAACTCACAGCATGATCATCACAGAAGGCCGCGGAACCGCCGCAGAAGGGGGGTCAACGCCGCGGTTCCGCGGTCATACTGTTGAATCAGGCTGTCGTTTTCTGCAGTTTTTCTTATAATTTCCTGCACATTTCTCTGCATATTTTTAATGTTGAAAAATCCTCGAAATTAGAAAATGTACAGAGAGCATATTCTTAGTCGGGGTTTTGGGTCGATCGGACTTCTGATTTCGTCGGGACTTCGCCTAAGGCTCTAGCTAGGCTCTGATACCACTGTAGGGTTCCTAGGCACCCTAATGAGGTCTCACAAGGCATCGAACATGCCATTATAAAATTTTACGGGTGTCGAGAGACCCGACTACGGATCGTTGGCTAGAAGTTTAGGCGAAAAAGCTAACTAGTTAACAATTAACTAATGGGATACGGAAATACAACCTTTGTAGATCCGGTCCTCCACCTCCACGGCTCCAAGATGAGGTCCTCTCCGCTGTCCAAATCCAATCCGGGCTCTAGCGTCGGCTACGTCGGAGAATGGGCAAGCTAGGTCGTCGATGTCCATGCCGAAGATGATCTACGTCGAGGCATCGCTAGATCGAGCTCCACCTTCACCAAGTCTTAAAAACTTATGAGGGAAACACACTCTACTACTTGGCAAGAGGTAGAGGATGAAGAAATAGGAAGTGGGTAGACTTTAGAATTGGATTTCTCACTCAAATCATCAATCCACCATTGATGACCTCAAGCTTCTTCAAAGAAGAAGATGAAGAAGAAGAAGAAGAAAGTTATGATAAGATTAATTAAAAAAGAAAAGAATAATCCATTCTTATCATAACATAACCCAAGTTAAGTGTAGAGAATTGACCAAGGTTAAAGAATGGTTAGGGTTAAGGAGATGAGACAAAAATGGTGACTTAATGAAAGCTTCATGAAGCTTCATAATGAAAACAAAACTAGCAACCATTTTTCACTTCTTTTCCTTTTCTCATTTATCTTTTAAATGCAAATGAAAAGATAAATGAATGAATAAAAGAAAACCCCAATCATTTACTTAACTTAGGTTTAATTCATTACACTTAACAAAAAAGATATGTATCATCAAACATGATACAATCAAGTGCACAAAAATCATATCGCATATGCAATGCGCACACCCGAGTGAGAAAATCCATTCAAAGTGAACCGATACTAGTTAACGCAAAGTAATATATCAAATATATAATTATGAATTAAATCACTAAATCAACACTTGATTCAATGATCCGGTCATGTCGCACATAACCGACTGGTATCTACAGTAACAACTTATCGAATCAACACTTGATCCGATAACCCGGCTATATCGCATATAACCGATCAATGTCACATCGCGAGAATGAAATACGGTATCACATACACGCATCATTCTCGGTCCCGCACATATCTCATATGCGCTCCTATTTCGTTTCGCTTGAGCCAGGAAACCTCTGTGTAGGACTCTAAAGACTCGTCAATACGCCGTCAGCGGATGATGATCATATCAAACATCCACAAGCCGCAAGCTGTCTGCTAAACGTAACGGCCACCCGGGTATTGAGCGATCTGAAGATCGACGAGCAAGCCCGCTCACACTCCAGTGAATCCAACCAGTAACACTACCGTACAGTACGGTCTGATCGTCTGATATGTCGCATATCTCGCCTAGGGGTGGTAAACGTCAGACCCCAATAGCTCGATAAGTCGTGTCGATATGAGGTCTATAACAATTCGAGAAACTACTGGTAACTCTTACCAGTAAATCTCAGCAACCCTGGCCAGGGATTTCCTGTTATAGCCAATCGAACATAGCACAACATCAACCCCCTATACCGGGAGAGACGAATCCCCTCGTATCGCTCATTGCCTCCATGTGACTCGGGACTGTACCCAAAAACCACCGTTTTGCACGCCCTCTTGGACGTGGTAAGATGGAAATCAAAGCACAGTGGGAACCACACAAGACTCTATGACGATCTCGGGTCAACAGACTACTATGTACCAGTGTCACCAGAGAACTGCCATCTGACGTGAGGTATAATACCATCTGGGAGTTCTCGGCGAGTCCGTCCAGTGTACCCAGTCTCTACTGAGCACCCGCATATCATCTCCGATATCAAACACCAATGGATATGGGATCATCCATCGCCCATCTGTATGGGTCGAGAAGGTATACGCTAGTCTACTCTGGTATATCGATGCCCCGTCTCGATACACCCACGACTAGGGACTTTGAAGGATGTACTTATAGACTACCATGTCCCCACTAGTATAATCCGCATCATAGTCCAGGTAGTCAAGTACAGATCCTAAGGGCTTTACCAACATGTAACAGAGAGACAATCAGCATACACGTTAAGGTAAAGTGTAACCAGATAGCATACTATCATGTCAAGCGAGAAAGTCCTCCCTATATATGTCCCAGCATCCACTACAATATACATCTTATGTACAGTAATGGCCTCTAGGGCATACATATAACTAACAATTACATTCACCGACGATCTCTCAAGATACGAACATGTGTTCCTGCTGAAACACAAGTCTGAAGCTTTTGAGAAATTCAAAGAATATAAGCACGAAGTCGGGAACCAAACGGGTAAAAGTATTAAGATCTTTCGATCTGATCGAGGAAGAGAATACTTGAGCAATGAGTTCCTGGACTATCTAAAAGAGAATGGGATTCTCTCTCAACTTACACCTCCCTATACACCACAGAACAACGGTGTATCGGAGCGTAGGAATCGCACCCTATTAGATATGGTGCGCTTTATGATGAGCATCGCTGAGTTACCTATTTCCTTTTGGAGTTATGCGCTTGAGACAACAGCATACCTAATGAATAGAGTTCCAACCAAATCAGTGTCTACTACTCCATATGAGATATGGAATAGGAAGAGACCATCTCTTAAACGAGTTAAGATATAGGGTTGTCCGGCCTATGTTAAAAAGCAAAATCCGGACAAGCTCGAGGCAAGATCAGTTCTTTGCATGTTTGTAGGATATCCAAGCAATTCATATGGATATCATTTCTACCTCAGTGAGGAACAAAAAGTGTTTGTTGCTCAATATGCCACCTTTTTAGAAAAGGAATTTCTTGCAAAAGAAATGAGTGGCGAGGAGGTAGAACTGGAAGAAGTTCCAGCGACACAAACTACAGAAGAAGATTTGGTAGAACCGGAGGATTCGAAAGTTTCCAACGAACCTCAGCCTCTCTGCCGATCTAGTAGGGTTCCTCATCCACCTGAGAGATACTATGGTTTTCTCATCGATGCTGGGAGCGAGGATTGCATCATGGAAGATGATGACCCGACTAGCTTCGAGCAGGCCATCACGAGTAGGGACTCTATGAAATGGCTGGATGCAATGCGATCTGAGATGGAATCCATGTACACAAACAAAGTATGGACTTTGGAAGATGCTCCTGAAAGTGTAAAACCCATCGGGAGCAAGTGGATCTTCGAGAAAAAACTTGGTGTAGATGGGAAAGTGGAGACTTTCAAAGCTAGTTGCAAAAGGTTTTCATCAACGACCAGGTGTGGATTATGACGAAACCTTTTCTCCAGTAGCTATGCTTAAGTCCATTCAGATCTTAATTGCCATCGCTGCATACCATGACTACGAATTCTGGCAAATGGATGTTAAGACCTCCTTTCTAAATGGTGATTTAGAAGAGAGCGTATACATGACTCAGTCAGAGGGCTTCGTAGATAGTGGAAGCAGCTGAAAGGTGTGCAAGCTGCTTAAATCCTCTACGGGTTGAAGCAGGCATCGCGGAGTTGGAACATCTGTTTTGATGACGTAATCAAAGAGTTTGACTTCGTCAAAAACATAGATGAACCTTGTATATACAAGAAGGTGGCAGAGAGTAAGGTTGTCTTCCTCGTATTGTACGTGGATGACATACTCTTGATAGGAAATGATGTTCCTATGCTGCACTCGGTCAAGCTCTTCTTATCACAAAGATTCTCAATGAAAGATCTAGTTGATGCCTCCTACATATTGGAAATTAAGATCTATAGAGATAAATCTAAAAGGATATTGGCATTGTCCCAATCCAGGTACATTGACACTATACTAAAGAGGTTTAGTATGGAAGAATCCAAGCGTGGGAATATACCCACGATCTAAGGACTTACTCTCTCCAAAGAGATGTCTCCCAAGACTGATTTGGAGAGAGTTCTCATGTAAGAGATACCCTATGCTTCGGCAGTAGGCTCTATCATGTATGCGATGTTATGTACCAAACCCGATGTAGCATACTCACTAAGTGTAGTGAGCAGGTATCAAGCAGATCCTTGAGAGAATCACTGGACAGCTGTGAAGAACATTCTCAAGTACTTGAGAAGGACTAAAGAGATGTTCTTAGTGTATGGTAAAGGAGAACTCCTAGTGGAGTCCTTTACCGATTAGAGCTTCCAAAGTGATAAGGACGACTCTAAGTCGGTCTAGGGATTTGTCTTTACAATCAATGGAAGCGCGTTTTGTTGGAAGAGTTCCAAACAGGAAACCGTGGCAGACTCGACGATGGAGGCTGAATACATCGCTGCCAATGATGCTGCCAAAGAGGCTATCTGGATAAAGAAGTTCATATACAAACTTGGTGTGGTTCCGTCTATCGAACATCCAATACCTTTGTATTGCGATAACAATGGAGCAGTGGCTTTGGCCAAGGAACCCAGGTCTCATATGCGATCCGGGCATATTCTGAGGCGGTATCACCTGATCCGGGAGATAATTGATTCCAGGAGATCGTGGTCAGGAGAGTAGATACGAAGGATAACACTGCGGATCCATTCACGAAGGCCATTCCCCAGATACAGTTTGAGAGACTCTTCGGGATGTTGGGTATGAGATACTACAACAGCTGGCCTTAGTGAAAGTGGGAGATTGTTAGTTATATGTATGCCTAAGAGGCCATTGTTGTACATATGATGTATATTATAATGGTTGCTTGGACATATATAGAGAGGACTTTCTTGCTCGTCTTGATAGTATGTTATCCGGTTGCTTTTTATCTTAACATGTTGACTTATATCAGAATTCTGTCTTGTGATCACATGTTGATAAAGCACTTAGGATGACTACTTAACTACTGGGACTATGATGGAGATCATACTAGTGGGGCCTGGGTAGTCTACAAGTACATCCTATAATTGTTCCTAGTCGAGGGTGTATCGAGACAGGGCATCGATACTCTAGAGTAGACTAGCGTATACGTATCTTGACCCATATGACGGTCTATGGATTATCCCACATCCATTGGTGTTTGAAATCAAGGATAGTATACGGGTGCTCAGTGGAGACTGGGTACACTGAACGGACTTGCCGAGAACTCCTTGTTGGTATTATACCTATCGTCAGATAGCAGTTCTCTGGTGACACTGGTACAGGTTAGTCTGTAGACCCAAAATCGTCATAGAGTCTTGTGTGATTCCCACTGTGCTTTGATTTCCACCTTACCACGTTCAAGAGAACGTGCAAAACGGTAGCTTTTGGGTACAGTCCCGAATCACATGGAGGCAATGAGCGATAGGAGGGGTTTCGTCTCTTCCGGTATTGGGGGTTGATGTTGCGCTGTGCTCGATTGGCCATAACTTGAAATCCCTGGCCAGGGTTGCTGAGATTTACTGGTAAGAGTTATCAGTAGTTTCTCGGGCCGTTATGGACCTCACATCGGCACGACTTATCAGTTACTGGGGTCTGACATTTACCACCCCTAGACTAGATATGCAACATATCAGACGAAGAGACCGGACTGTACGGTAGTGTTACTGATTGGATTTATAGGAGTTAGAGCAAACTTGCTTGTTGATCTTCTAATCATTCAATACCCGGGTGGCCGTTACGTTAAGCTGACCGCTTGCGGCTTGTTGGTGTTTGATATGATCATCACCAACTGCCGGCGTATTGACGAGTTTTTAGAGTCCTACATAGAGGTTTTCTGGCTCAGGCGAAATGAAGTAGGAGCACATATGTGATATGTGCGGGATCGTGATTGATACACGTATGTAATACCGTATTTTATTCTCGCGATATGAGATATCGGCCGGTTATATGTGATATAGCCGGGTTATCGGATCAAGTGTTGATTCGATGAAATGATATATATATATATATATATATATATATATATATATATATATATATTATTCTCACTTAAGTATTTATTATTCTCACTTATGATACATTTAACATATATGTGATATATATTTATTGTATTGTTTTCTTTTGTTACATAAATATTATATATGTGATATATAATATTGTGACTTGCTTGGTTACGCATGCAACATGTATGTATGAGACTCATACCATATAGGGGTTTATGTTATGATTTCATTTATTATTAAGTAATCACAAATTAGTTGATTTAATCAAAGCTAGAAGCTTGGAGAAGCTTGTAGATAAGTATTGACTTGGTCCACTCTTTTGTTTCTACATAAGATATTTTGTGACATAACCATTAACCCCTTACCATGGTTAACTCTCTACATGAGTTAGTATATGGTTGATATACTCACCCATGGTTGCATATATAACCAAAGTGAAGATATTTTTCATAACCATCTCATTCATTCATCTTCTTCTTCCTCGTCTCATTTTAGCTCTTTTGACTTTGAGATAAAGATGAAAAATAGTTAGAAATTAAATTCTAAAGTAAGCAAAATTCCTACTTCATCATCCTCTTCTATACTAGCCATATAGATTAGTGTGTTAGCTTCACTAATTCCGTATTAGTGAAGAGAGAGCTTGGGTCCGTGTTTCCTCGACATAGATCATCATAGACTTTGAAGACTTCAAGTAAAGATGCATCATACATCTTCTGGAGCCTCTCAAGAGTTTGGGAGCTCGTTGATCACAGCGAAGGGACCACCACTTGGAGCTTGTGAAGTGAAGGAGCGGACTACAAAGGTTGTAATCCCTAATCACTTAGAATTAAAGTTATTTACTTGATGTTTCCATATGAATCTCTAGTTAAAGATCTTGTTTTGGGTTATTAAGCTTGGAAAAATTTTAATTTGGCATGGATGATGCCACCCGAAACCTTGATGTTGTGCTTAGAAAACCTACAAGAATGATGTGGAAAAACAAACAGGCAAAAGTATCAAGACACTGATATCTGATCGATGTGATGAATACTAAATTGCCGAGTTCCTAGATTACCAAAAAGAGAATGGAATTCTCTCTCAGATTACTCCTCCATACACACCTCAACACAACGATGTATCGGAAAGGCGGAACAGAACCCTATTGGATATGGTTCATTCTATAATAAGTAAGGCTGAGTTTTCAGCGATCCTTCTAAAGTTATGCACTAAGAATTAGCTGCATATCTTTTGAAATAGGTTCCTATCAAGACTGTGCCTACCACACCATATCAGATATGGAGTGGGAAGAAACCCTATCTTCAGTATCCGAAGATAAAGGGATGTCCAGCTTTTGTCGAAAAGCAGTATGCGGACAAGTTCGAGGCATGCTCAGTATTGTGATAAGTTTGTGGGATACCCAAAAAAACTCCAGTGGGTATCTTTTCTATTACGCAGAGGAACAAAGGGTTATTTGTTTCTCGTTATGCCAACATTTTGGAAAATCTTATTTTTTGAAAGCAAATAGTGGGAGCGCAATGGAAACTGGAAGAAATTCCAGAACCACAAACTATTACTGAATGTTTGGTAGAACCAGAGGTTTCAAAAGAAAAGGACATCCTCATGCCACTCCGCAGGTTTAGTAGGTAGTCTCGTCAGCCCGTGAGATACTACGGTTTTCTCAGAGACGGGGTTCGAGAGGATTGCATGATATATGATGAGCTAACTACCTTCCAGATAGACATTTAGAGCGATGACTTGGTAAAATGGCTGGATGCAATGTGGACCGAGATGGAGTCCATATACACCAACAAAGTATGCACTTTGAACTTTGCTCCAGAAAGGATAAAATCCGAAGGCTGCAAATGGATCTTCAGAAAGAGGATTGGTGTGGATGGTCGGTTAAAACCTATAAGACTTGACTTGTTGAAAAAGATTTTCGTCAAAGACCTGGTTTGGACTATGATGAAACCTTTTCTCCAGTGGCTATGCTCAAATCTATTCGGATCCTTCTTGTCATTGCTGCCTTCCACAGATGTGAGATCGGTAGATGGATATAAAGACGGCTCTTCTAAATAGTGATTTGGAAGAGTGCGTTTATATGGATCTGCCAGAGGGTATCAATCAGAGTGGGAGCAGCGGAAAGGTGTGTAAGTGGCTTAAGTCCATTTATGGACTAAAGCAGGCATCGCGGAGTTGGAACATCTATTTAAGATGAGAAGGTCAAAGAATACGACCTTATCAAAAAACTAGATGAACCATGTATATATATTACAATCAGTCAAAGGATTCTTATCACAGAGGTTTTCCATAAGAAACCTGAGTGATGCCAACAACATTCTGGGGATCCAGATCTATCGTGATAGATCAAGGAGGATAGTGGGACTTTACAGTCAAGGTACATCAACACCATACTAAGAAAAATTAGTATGGAAGATTCAAAGCGCGGTAGTCTACCGGCTTATCACAGAATCACCCTCTCCAAAGAGATGTACTCAAAAGACTAATTTGGAAAGGGCTCACATATTGTTTATATCCTACGCTTCTGCGATAGGCTCTATAATGTATGCGATGTTGTGTACGAGACCAGATGTTACTTACGCACTTAGAGTGGTAAGCTGGTATCAGTTAAACCGAAAGGAGAGGAACTGGATAGCAGAAAAGAACATTCTCAAGTAGCTAAGAAGGACTAAGGAGATGTTCTTGGTGTATGGCAGAAAAGACCTCCAGATCGAGGCATTTGCTGACTGCAGCTTTCAACATGACAAGGATGACTCCAAGTCCATATCGGATTAAGTCTTCACCCTCAGTGGAGGGGCGGTCTGTTGGAAGAGCTCCAAGCAGAACACCGTTACAGACTCAACGATGGAAACGGAGTATATCGCTGCATATGACACCGCAAAAGAAGTATTCTGGATGAGGATGTTCTTAACTGAACTTAAGGTGGTTCTGTTCAATGTTGGTCGAATACTTTAGTATTGCAACAACAATGGCGCTATAGCTTTAGGGAAGGAACCCACGTCCCATCAGAGATTCAGACAAATCTTGAGGCGGTACCACCTAATCAGGGAGATCGTTGATCCCCAAGAGATCGAGATGAGGAGAGTAGATTCGGAGAACAATACTGCAGATCCACTCACCAAGACCATCCCTCAGACACTGTTCGAGCGGCTATTCGTGTCACGACCCGAAATGGCACGTAACTGGCACTTGAATCATATGAAGTCTATAGGACCCCATCTAATTCAAGTAAGCCAAAAGTCCAGAAATCTAAACCATTTTAAAGAGAAAGTGAAGGAAAACTTGTTTTAAAGCAAGTGGTTTTAATAAAATAAGCGGCATTAAACATTTTAAAGCAACATCATATTTTCCCGAAAATTTCGGCAGAGTCTCCTTTGTAAATACTGGCCCCAAACAGGTACAAACATGCATAATATACATAATGAATAAAAGCATTCCCAAGCGGGAGCTAGCTCTTCGCCAATTGGCGGACGCAACCATGCAAGAAATATAATATACAACGCCGAAGGGCGAGGATCAAAACTCAGAATAAACCCAATAGTCTCACGAAACCAGAGAAAGAATCATAATAATACAAGCGAGCGACTCTAAGGTCGAAAGAATATACATACAGGTCTTCTAAGTCTATAAAATATACAAGTCTGGTTGATAGAGTTTACTAGATACAACTGAATATAAATACAGATACTATGGTGGTCACGACGAGTGAACCCACCTACCAAAGCAATCACCCGGAAGGAAGTAGTGTGCCAGCAAGCCACAACGAAACCTGTACGGCAAAACCTGCAAGAAACTGTGGCACAACGGGGGTGAGTTGCCAACTCATGAGTAGAAGACATCACCGAGCAGAAATCGTATGTATGACTCTATCCTAGGTCATACCATAATATCCATATAATATATAACCTGAAACATCTGATAATGGCCAGGGTAAACATCTAATAGAAGTGTAATACCAAGTGCTCGTGTCAATGCCTCAGGTAGCAACATAATACGTATATGATGTATGAATGCATGAAAACAGAATACATCTAAATGAGAAAACTGTTTTCTTATCTCAGTGAGATTTTTGTATAAAAACTGAAGTATCATCAATGAAATAAACCGTGAATCCGTGTCAAGCATCGACACAAAACATATATCTCAATATCTGAATGTTTCGGGCTCCGGCAATCTGGACTGGCCTATATAATCAATCTCAATATCTCAGGCTCCGGCAATCCGGACTGGCCCATATAATCAAATCTTAAGACTATGTCGGTATCCTTCGGATATCCGCCGCGTCATAAATAATCGGTCGGTAGTGCTCCCCTGCCAGGCTCAACGCCATCATATGCGACCATCTTGCCCCAGGGTACCGCAACGGGTCCACCATGCACCCGCAGACGGTTCCTCATCCTCCTCAAATCGGGGGTGTATGATATCGCTCAAGAGCCGAGAAAACTCATGGTGGACACCTCTCAAATCATATCACAAGAAAACCGCAATTTTCTATCTTTAAGATGATAATAAATTTATAAAATCTTTGCGGTTTTACCAAATCAAGAAATCTCATGGAAATCCGAAATCTCAAAATCACGATGTCAATAAACAATGAATACTGGCATAAAGCCCTACGATATTTCATAACATAATAAACGTATAAATGCATGAGATATCTCAGAAATAAATGCAATATCAAAACTAGCATATGAAAGCAAGCACTCTAGTACTATATTAAGGCTACCGCTAGCAATTTGTATAATGAAGTAATATTATCTAATGTGTACGTGACATGGAAGTTACCGATGATGATGTGTGTGAGCCTGCAAACAAATATACGTGGAGCATACGCATCATCGGTAATGGTGCTGGTGTCCTGACAGTATGGGTTCATAATAATTAATGAAAACACAATTAAGCATCCAATGCGATGCGAACAACAAGAATATACCTTATATATACGAGTCATACAGTTTTGGCATTTGAAATAGCACGAATCGTGGTGTTTAGAAAATAGGGGCTGCGGTGTTTTTAAGAAAAGGTACGTCCTTTGAAATATCTGTAGTATCCCTTGACCTGTCTTTAAAATACTCACGATTCGTTAGTTTTGGAAATAAGTATGACTCGAGCCCAAATCTAACATCTACTAAGTAAACTACATGACAAACTAAGAGACTAACCAAAGGTGTAAGGAAATCCACCTAAGTCCGAATCGATATATCTAGTAGTCGGTGATCCCGCCTCAATAGCGTCACGTACGATAAAATATATAATACGACATCCTCGAGTCGAGAGTGTGGATCAGTCATCATATTTATACATCGTACGGAAAAATCCATCGTACGGCATCCCAAATCAGGGTACGGGTCAATTATCACATATAACACATTACTTATCTTGTATCATTATCATCATATTCTGAATTAGGGGTACTGATCTAAAGTCTAGTACTTTCCTATACCATCAAACATATATATATTCGCGTGTGTATGAAAACACATCGCCTAATGATCAGCTATAATATCATGTCATATCTCATAATATGACCCAAGTCACATATCCGATCTCACGGCATCATGTCCGATCATATCGACTCTCCTCCGAGTATCATATACTATCCTCATCATATGTGTATACGTATATGTATATATATATATATATATATCGCAACGCATGCACATACATATATATATATATATATATACATACATATATATATACATACATATATATATATACATATATATACATATATATATATATATACATATATATATATATATATAACATATACACAATAACATATCGCGTGTGTGCATGTGTGTGTGTATACCTTTACACAAGGGTTTCGTAACAAAGAATTAAACTAAAAACACTAACTTCTAATATTAGAACACTATCCCATGATCTCCTAAGGTCCTTCTTACTCTATATCCATGTTTCACAAAAACACATATAATATATATCATAACGCATTTGCGTGCTACACTATGAAACTGTGGGGGTGTTATACGCCATCCACCCGACTTCCCCCGTAGATATACATCTACTTACCTTGATCCTTTCTTACCGAAGTCGATATCGCCATCCTCTTCTTCATCATCTGAAGTCCACGTGAGGGTACCTACATATCACATATATCATATCATATCAAAACGTCTAATTCAAAACCAAAACGACACGCGAATCACACATCGGTTAAAACCTATGGTCTACTCATGCAAGAATAACCAAACAACTCCCGATATCGATGTACAAACGTCAAGTGACAGAAACAAAACACAAATACCAAAGTTCACGTCTTAAAAATCCACAAAACCAAATCAGAAACTCAAGAAAATGACTCCAGATTTTGTTCCAGGTGAAATTAGCCAATTCTGCACATGTGGAGGGTCTAATTTACTGAAGATAAAGCCATGAACCCAGTACGAATCAATTTGGTCATACCCAGGCCGCAAATTACGGCCAAATGGGTTAAATCTGCGGCCTAAATGAAGGAGTTGGGGATCGGGTTTCTACGGTAGCTTCCAGGTTGCCTGCACGACTCACAGTGATCGCTAAATAATTTTTAAGGTCCCCGGGTTATAGCAGATCTCCAAAACACATCACCAAAATCAACAAAATCCGATATCGGGGTTTCTAAGACATATTTTAGGGTTAGTCACTGGTTTGATCTAGGTTTTTAACACTGAGGGGGGGTTTGTAGTCACCAATTACACTCGCATGAACCATCACAACTCAAACCAAACCCTAACCTCAACCTGGAATTTTCCAAGATCATTAAACTTCACTAAATCGATTCTAAACTAAAAGAGAGGCTAAAGGAATGAATTACTACACTAATGGTGAAGAAAATACCTCATTTGGCAACTCAAGAAAATTCTTAAGTTACCCTAGTGCTCAAAATCCAAACTTGCTTGATCTCCCATGCTTGTAGTGAGCTTGTGCACATTTTTTGTGAAGGGATTGAAGTGTTTTGATGTGGGATTGAGGTTGTGGGGAGGAGGTAGAGGAGGGGGGAGTGAGAGGGCAGCCATGAGAGGAAAAGAGAGGAAAGAGAATGAAGAAAATGAAATGAGGAGGAAAATAGCCATGGTCAAAGATGACCCCTCACCCTCTCTCTTCTCTCTCTTGCCCATACCTCATTCTTTATTCATTTCCTTTTTCTTTTCTTTTCTTTTCTATTCTTTATCCTTTCCTCTTCATTTTAAATCTCCAACAAAACAAAAAAACCAAATGAAAAAAGAATAAAGCATGGTTTCCAAACAATAAAATAATGTAGCAAATATTATGCAACATATCATATTGCACGTCATGTACAAATCATACTAAATGAAAAATTAGTAGACACTAATCAAGTTTAGTAAATACCCCATTTAAAATTAACTGTATAGAAATTCGTAGAATGTCTAAATAACATAAACACCTTCAAATTCGTAATTCGTATTATTTTTCAGAATATTTTCCCAATTATCGGTATATAATTAGTCCCTTTTACATTAAAACTATTCTCCATACATTAAAATATTCTTAATATTTATTATTCAATTATTTAACTTCCGAAAAATAATATTTTATTTCTCTGAAATGTTATAGTCTTCCCCCCTTAAATAAATTTGGTCCCCGAATTTAAATTTAAACCCCTCAAATACTAAAACATTTTAGTAAAATGATCAAGTCGTCGGAACTCCTAAATCATAATTACATAAAACATATAGTAGTGCAATACATGCGCATGAAAACGAGTACATAACTCAAAATCAAAACTCCGTCAAGCATCACGCAATCATCAGAGTCATGGTGAAGATACCTATGTCATGGTCCAATATGAAAACCAGTACGATATGCATCAAAACTATAACATGTACACAGTACGCATCGTTGTAAACTTGCCAAAACATCTGAAAGAAAAGTATGCCAATCCTTTTTCAAGTTGCTGTGTGATGCGTGTATCACAGCATAAGTAGCGGACGTTTATTTTAAGAAAATAACTATATATATATATATATATATAATATCCTTTTTTTAACATACACGTCCCGCCGTTTTGAAATTAATTTAGAAGGGTTTCCTTTGTAAAATGTTTTGTGCCATCTTGGACACATAGGTTAATACTGAGACTATATCTCATTTTTGGAAATCTCTTCGGTGACTATCGATTCATGCAAAAACATATTCAGGCACTGTCCTCTGACTAGTCCTGCTCAGTCACTATACCAAATAGTAAATATCATAAAAACGTACTGCTCCAAGAAAAACATACTCAATAGTATATGTATTAATGCCACGTGCGTCTGGTGCGCATAGAAATCGAAATCCATAAATGATCCATACATGTGCACAGAAACAAAAATCCAAGTGCAACGGGTGTGCACGAAAACACCTGTCAAGGGCAACGAGTGTGCCTGACAACAATATCAGGTGCATCAGATATGCACGAAGAATCCCGATTTGGTGCATCTGGTGTGCACCAAAATCACATCAAGCGCGCCAAGCATGCGCAAGAACCTAAATCAAGTACACAGGGTGCACAAAAACAAATATCGAATATCACAATCAAAATCGACGGTATACAACATACATCAATCCAAATCAGGTATACCGTGGTATATAAACACATAAACGCGTGCATCTGCATGCACAAAATCGAATCAAAGTACAAAAAGTGCATGAAAAATACACCGAAGGCACAAGTCAAATCACCTACATACCGTATGCATGAAATCAAAATCAACCATCTCGAATGGAATCAAATCGAAATCGAGTGCAACTGTGGTGCACAAAACTCAATCATGCAATTAAATAGCCCAAAATACCGAAATCCAAAATGACGGATACGTGATATTCGAATCACCAATTCACAACTCATAAACATTGTCGTCGATATGTCCTTCCTTCAAAGTCGAGAAGGTGCATCCAAATGTAGCAGAGCAAGATATCTACTTGCCTCATGTTCATTGTCTGGCCCCTTGTGCCCTTAGGCTCTCGTCTCTCACTGGGAATTGCCAGTTACATAAATCTTCGGCTCAACGGCCCAATATGAAACTGATGACGGAAACAGTTCCGCTCTGGCACATCCTCTAAAGATCTCTGGCCAACTATCATGGTCTCACATAACATGTCTCGTCGATGATGCCGCAATCTAGCCTACTGGGTGTGCGTAATACGACCGATCCTGGGTCCAAGTCTCCTCGTGTAGTATTCCAGAAAGCTTCTATCGGGGTCTCTCCCAAATCTCGTTCCTGCCGAACTTCCCGAAAGTTATCACCATTTACTAATCCATTTCTTGTTCCGGAACAGCTGCATACTCATCACGACTTCTTCTAAAAGATATATCTATATTCAACACCTCTGCATGCGTATCACATCTCTGATGTCAATGGAGTGGAATGTCATCTCGTCAAAATCTCGTATGAACCTCTTACTCCACTTTTCTCTAATGTCGACTGATTCGGACTCGTCCCTTCGTAGCTGTATGGACTGTGCTACAAACGGCTATACTCATATCTAGAGTCTCCCAAATAATGTATCCCGTCATATCATATCCGGACGATGTCGAACTTTTCGATCGATTCATCAAAAACCTATAATTCTCCAAGAGCTCGACGCTTGAGCACAATTTAATAATATCCAGTACATACCACGGTACGTATGGACCAGCCGTAGAAGGGCAAACCCAAGCCTCATTAATGGCGCCGCAGAACTGCCACAAACCCTAAGGTTCAAAAGCGTTTCCATGGTCATTATGTCGAGTTAGGGTTTCATTCTTCTAGAGGGTTCACAGAATTACTTGCATGTTTTTTCGAATACCTTATACTTGGAAAAATGGGTTTCTGACATTCGATCGTTTTCTATCGACTCTCAACATACCTGCGTGAAATCTAATCTAGCTGGAATCAATCAATCTGATGACCTCACATCGGGATATGCAAACGAACCACATTACCTAGTCATTCATCCATGGGTGACTAGCGATTTTCTATCACATCTCTAAGTACAACAAGTGCTGCAATAGCTTCAAACATCTAGGCGATATCTTGTCAGTCGCAGCAACAGCTGGCTCATTCGTCCGCACGCTGAATAGTGCCTCAATCCTCAAGAATAGACGATAGATTAATGGTCATCACATTCTAGCCGGCCTCTGGCAGAGGCCCAATCCTCTGGTGCTGATCTGCACGTTCGAGAATTTTTTTGTAAAAGCAATCCATCAACGCTCATGGCGCGAAAAACACAATAAAATGACACATCGATGCAATCGCGTGTCACTGAATACATCCTGGTCGGTTCTCGTCCAAGACGAGCTCATGCTGACCGTAACTCTAGCCATAGCTCTCTCTGCCCGTGCAATCATGGTAACAAAAACCACCAACCGATAACGATGAGGATAGATCATATGAACGAATAAAATACGGTGCAAAGAAATGTACATCCTAAGGCTTCTTAAGCGGAGTAACGTATCGTAAGTATGCCACGGAACATACACTCGGTACGTTACTCTACTTAAGTCACCTACCCTATCAACCAAAGTCAACCTATGCGACGAAAGTTCGGGTCTAATACCCCCTCGACCAAGTCAAAGTTCCGTAAGGTCAAGCCTAGGTTCCGAATAAATATACGCCCTAGACTCCGCATAGTTAAACCTAGACTCGAACCAAGGTTAAACCTAGCATTCTGATACCAACTTTATCACGACCCGAAATGGCACGTGACTGGCACTTGAATCATATGAAGTCTATAGAACCCCATCTAATTCAAGTAAGCCAAAAGCCCAGAAATCTAAACCATTTTAAAGAGAAAGTGAAGAAAAACATGTTTTAAAGCAAGTGGTTTTAATAAAATAAGCGGCATTAAACATTTTAACGCAACATCATATCTTCCCGAAAATTTCGGCAGAGTCTCCTATGTAAATACTGGCCCCAAACGTGTACAAACATGCATAATATACATAATGAATAAAGGAATCCCCAAGCGGGAGATAGCTCTTCGCCAATTGGCGGACACAACCACGCAAGCAATATAATATACAACGCTGAAGGGCGAGAATCAAAACTCAGAATAAAACTATTAGTCTCACGAAAACAAGAGAAAGAATCATAATACTACAAGCGCGCGACTCTAAGGTCGAAAGAATATACATACAGGTCTTCTAAGTCTATAAAAATATACAAGTCTGGTTGATAGAGTTTACTAAATACAACTGAATATAAATACAGATACTACGGTGGTCACGATACGAGTGAACCTACATACCAAAGCAATCACCTGGAAGGAAGTAGTGTGCCAGCAAGCCGCAACGAAACATGTACGGCAAAACCTGCAAGAAACTGTGGCACAACGGGGTGAGTTGCCAACTCGTGAGTAGAAGACATCACCGAGCAGAAATCGTATGTATGACTCTATCCTAGGTTATACCATAATATCCATATAATATATAACCTGAAACATCTAATAATGGCCAGGGTAAACATCTAATAGAAGTGTAATACAAAGCATAGTCACAAATTCGTCGTTCGGGAATAATTCGGCGAGGTCGAAAATTCGGATTCGGCGATCTATTCGGAAAAAATCGGCAGGTATTCGGGAAAGATTCGGTAAGTGTTCGGGAAATGTTCGGGAAGGATTTCGAGCAAGAAATTAATATATGAGACGCTAGGTTTTGATTTTGTGAATTATTTGCTGTTTTTTTGAATTATTCGATGTTTTATTACATAATTCGGGAATAATTCGCGAATTATTCGGGAATAATTCGCGAATTATTCGGCCCGCCGATTAATTCGGCGATTAAGTCGGCTGGTCAAAAATTCGCGAATTATTCGCGAATTCGGCGAATAATTCGCGAATTATGTGACTATGATACAAAGTGCTCGTGTCAATACCTCAGGTAGCAACATAATACATATATGATGTATGAATGCATGAAAATAGAATACATCTAAATGAGAAACTGTTTTCTTATCTCAGTGTGATTTCTGTATAAAAACTGAAGTATCATAAATGAAATCAACCGTGAATCCGTGTCGAGCATCGACACAAAACATATATCTCAATATCTCAATGTCTCAAGCTCCGGCAATCCGGACTGGCCCATATAATCAATGTCAATATCTCGGGCTCCGGCAATCCGGACTGGCCCATATAATCAAATCTCAAGACTACGTCGGTATCCTCCGGATATCGGCAGCATCATAAATACCCGGTTGGCAGTGCTCCCCTGCCAGGCTTAATGCCATCATCTATGACCATCTTGCCCCGGGGTACCGCACCGGGTCCACCATGCACCCGCAGACGGTTCCTCCTCCTCCACGAATCAGGTGTATGATACCGCTCAAGAGCCGAGAAAACTCAAGGTGGGCACCTCTCAAATCATATCACGAGAAAACCACAATTTTCTATCTTTAAAATGATAATAATTTTATAAAATCTCTACGGTTTCTCCAAATCCAGAAATCTCATGGAAATCCAAAATCTCAAAATCACGATGTCAATAAACAGTGAATACTGACATAAAGCCCCACGATATTTCATAACAGAATAAACGTATAAATTCATGAGAAATCTCATAAATAAATGCAATATCTAAACTAGCATATGAAAGCAAGCGCGGTAGTACTATATTAAGACTACCTCTAGCAATTTGTACAATGAAGTAATATTATCTAATGTGTACGTGACATGGAAGTTACCGATGATGATGTGTGTGAGCCGGCAAGCAAGTGTACGTGGAGCATACGCATCATCGGTAATGGTGCTGGTGTCCTGACAGCATGGGTTCATAATAATTAATGAAAAAACAATTAAGCATGCAATGCGATGCGAACAGCAAGAATATACCTTATATATACGAGTCATACAGGTTTGGCATTTGAAATAGCACGAATCGTGGCGTTTAGAAAATATGGGCTACGGTGTTTTTAAGAAAAGGTGCGTCCTTTGAAATATCCGTAATATCCCTTGGCCTGTCTTTAAAATACTCACGATTCGTTGGTTTTAGAAATAAGTATGACTCAATCCTAAATCTAACATCTCCTAAGTAACCTAAAGGACAAACTAAGAGACTAACCAAAGGGGTAAGGAAATCCACCTAAGTCCGAGTCAATATATCTAGTAGTCGGTGATCCTGCCTCAATAGCGTCACGTACGATAAAATATATAATACGACATCCTCGAGTCGAGAGTGCGGATCAATCATCATATTTATACAGCGTGCAAAAAAATCCATCTTACGACATCTCAAATCGGGGTACGGGTTAATTATCACATATAACACATTACTTATCTGGTATCATTATCATCATATTCTGAATTAGAGGAACTGATCTAACGTCTAGTACTTTCCTATACCATCAAACATATATATATATATATATATATATATATATATATTTGCGTGTGTATGAAAACACATCGCCCAATGATCCACTATAATATCATGTCGTATCTCATAATATGACCCAAGTCACATATCCGATCTCACGACATCATGCCCGATCATATCGACTCTCCTCCGAGTCTCATATACTATCCTCATCATATGTGTATACATATATGTATATATATATATATATAGCAACACATCCATATGCATACATACATATATATATATATACACACATATATATATATATATATACACACATATAACATATACACCAGAACATATCATGTGTGTGAATGTGTGTGTGTGTGTGTATACCTTTACAATAGGGTTTCGTAATTAAGAATTAAACTAAAAACACTAACTTCTAATATTCTAACACTATCCCATGATCTCCTAAGGCCCTTCTTACTCTATATCCATGTTTCAGAAAAACACATATAATTTATATCATAACGCATTTGCGTGCTACATTACGAAACTGCGGGGGTGCTATACGCCATCCACCCGACTTCCCCCGTAGATTTACATCAACTCACCTTGATCCTTACTTGCCGAAGTCGATATCGCCATCCTCTTCTTCATCGTCCGAAGTCCACGTGAGGGTACCTACATATCACATATATCATATCGCATCAAAACGTCTAATTCAAAACCAATACGACACGCGAATCACACATAGGTTAAAACATATGGTCTACTCATGCAAGAATAACCAAACAACTCCCGATATCGACGTACAAACGTCAAGTGACCTAGACAAAAGACAAATACCAAAGTTCACATCTTAAAAGTCCCAAAACCAAATCAGCAACTCAAGAAAACGACTCCAGATTTTGTTCCAGGTGAAATTAGCCAATTCTGCCCATGTGGCGGGTCTAATTTACTGAAGATAAAACCATGGACCCAGTACGAATCAATTTGGTCATACCCAGGCCGCAAATTGCAGCCAAATGGGTTAAATCTGTGGACTAAATGAAGGAGTTGGTGCTCGGTTCTCTATGGTAGCTTCCAGGTTTCCTGCACGACTCACAGTAATTGCTAAATAATTTTTAAGGTCTCCGGGTTATAGCAGATCTCCAAAACACATCACCAAAATCAAAAAAATCCAACATCGGGGTTTTTAAGTCATGTTTTAGGGTTAGTCACTGGTTTGATCTGGGTTTTTAACACTAAGGGGAGGTTTGTAGTCACTAATTACACTCACATGAACCATCACAACTCAAACTAAACCCTAACCTCAACATGGAATTTTCAAAGATCACTAAACTTCACTAAATCGATTCTAAACTAAAATAGAGGCTAAAGGAATGAATTACGACACTAATGGTGAATAAAATACCTCATTAGCCAACTCAAGAAAGTTCTTGAGTTGCCCCAAGTGCTCAAAATCTAAACTTGCTTGATCTTCCATGCTTGTAGTGAGCTTGTGCACATTTTTGTGAAGGGAATGAAGTGTTTTGAAGTGGGATTGAGGTTTTGGTAAGGAGGTAGAGGAGGGGGAAGTGAGAGGGCATCCATGAAAGGAGAAGAGAGGAAAGAAAATGAAGAAAATGAAATGAGGAGGAAAATAGCCATGGTCAAAGATGACCCCTCACCCTCCCTCTTCTCTCTCTTGTCCATACCTCATTCTATATTCATTTCCTTTTTCTTTTCTTTTCTTTTCTATTCTTTATCCTTTCCTCTTCATTTTAAATCTCCAACAAAACAAAAAAAACAAATGACAAAAGAATAAAGCATGGTTTCCAAACAATAAAAGAATGTAACAAGTATTATGCAACATATCATAGTGCATGTCATGCACAAATCATACTAAATGAAAAATTAGTAAACACTAATCAAGTTTAGTAAATACCCCATTTAAAATTAACTGTATAGAAATTCGTAGAATGTCTAAATCACATAAACACCTTCGAATTCGTAATTCTTATTAGTTTTCAAAATATTTTCCCAATTATTGGTATATAATTATACCCTTTTTCATTAAAAATAATCTCCATATATTAAAATATTCTTAATATTTATTATTCAATTATTTAACTTCCCAAAAATAATATTTTATTTTTCTGTAATGGTACAATTTGAGATTACAGATCTGCGATACGCCAATATATGGCCTCAGCGCAAGTGGGAGATTGTTAGTAGTATATGCCCTAGAGGCCATTATTGTATCATAGTGGCTTGTATATTACTTAATGGGAGCTTGGGATATATACGGATATAGTAACAGTCTTGCTCAAAATGGTAGTATGCTACCTGGTTTGTTTCTACCTCAATATGTGTATATGTTTCTTAGCATATCGCTTATACATATTGGTAGAGCCCTTAGGATCTGTTGCTTGATTACCAGCATTGTGACGGTAGTCACACTAGCGGGAGATGGGTAGTATATAAGCACATCCTTATGCAGGTCCCTAGTCATAGGATTATCAAGACGGAGCATCGATACTCCAAAGTAGACTAGTGTATATACTTCTCATCCCAGCAGGGGAAATAGTATGTCCCACATCAATTAGTACATCGTACTGGAGACAGTATGCTGGTGCTCATTAGGTTATGAGTACACCGGACAGGACTCATCGGGAACTGTTGGTGGGTATTATACGTATCGTCAGGTAGCAGTTCCCAGGTGACATAAGTACAGTTTAGTCCATCGACTTGATACTGCTGCTTCGCCTCGAATGTGTTCCCACTGTACTTAGGTTACTACCGTACCATGGCTCAAAGGGGTCATGCAAACAGGTAGTATTTGGGTGCATTCCCGAAGCACTTGGAGGCAGTGGTGGTTAGATAGGATTCGTCTCTCTCGGTATTGGGAGTTGATGTCGTGCTGTGTTCGGAAGGCCATTACACAAAGTCCTTGGTCAAGGCAAGTGAGATTTACTAGTAGGTACTCCAGTAGTTTCTCAGGCTGTTTTGGGTTACTCTCAGACATGACTTATTGCGCTATTAGGGGTCTGACGATTACCGCCCCCTAGGCCCGATATGTGATACTCTTAAACAAACAGACCGGGCTGTACGGAGATTGTCACAGATAGGCTCAGTAGGAGTTCGGATGAGTTTTCTCATCGGCCTTCTTATCGACACATACCAGGGGCCCGTTACGTATAGCTAGTGCCGCTTGCGCCTGTGGTTAAACCCACTGCCAGCGTAGTGTCGAGTCTTTAGAGTCCCACATAGAGGGTTTCCCTGCATCGAACGAAAGATGTAGAGGTCGTATGGTTTTACGACAGGGTTCGGTCACATGCATGTACTTGTGCCCGCATGATGATTCAGACGAACAATACTAGTGGGCTTTGGTTTAAACCGGATCCTAGTATTGTACTGATGGATTGTTTTCGTCTTTTATATCCGCATTTTTCAGAATACGGATACATGTATATACATATATATGGACGAGGGGCATTTTTGTAAATTGGTCAAAGATGCTTCTAGAACGTGACATGTCATATTGGTATTTTTCATTTTAGTTTAAATGAAATATAGATAATGAGGTGTAAATTGCATAAAAATGAGCATGCCTTTGGATGACACTTGTAGGATTATTAGCCCATGACTCACCAAGTTGGAACTTGAACTCTAATTCATTTTCTAATATGAATTATTCATATTTGAAAGGCTAGAGTTCAGTTGCGAACTAAGTGGAGTCATTCTCATTCCTTATGCAAGTTTTGTTTCACAAGCTTTTTCTCTATTATCATCTTCTTCCTCAAAACCCTAGTAACTCATGTGTTGAGTAATCTAGGGTAAGAAAAGACATTCCAATCTATCTTCACGCTCTACATCATCTACGACATCATGAGTAGCGATCTTGATGCCCTAGTTGCCTCGATTAAGGTAGGAGCTCGATGTACATTCACTCGGGTGGATCATCTTCGATTTGAGGAGACCGACGAGGAAGCAGCGATCCGATACGATCCATAGAATCAACGACGAGGTGGAGGACAACTAGGAATGAAGACCCGAAGGACCGGAATCGTGAGGTATAGACTTCTGGACTTGTAGTTTACATCTCACTAAGTTAGCTAGTTAGGGTTTAACACTGATCCTGGAGTTCAAGTCCGTGTCGCGATCTTTGTAAAATACGTTTTTTGAAATTCCGCCTCCCCGCGAACCTGCGGGGTGCGTGACATGGACTTACATATCTATCAACACATGAATCATACGGTCACTTTTAATAGATACACATCGTCGTTTTGAAAATAGGTATGGTTCAGGTGGCAATCATTATATCCGAGATCCCGTCTCATAACATCCGATATGACAATAATCCTCGATCATCATCCTCAAATCACTAGCGCGGATCAATCATCCGGTAACTCATTGCGTACAGTAATCTATCGTACGGTAACATCAAACAAAATAGGGATTCTATCGTCATATTCACCAATAAGGGTACGGATCTAAAATCTCGTACGGCATAACACTCGTTATCCTCATAAATAAATATATATACACATATATCTCAAATTACATTTGTATCAATGTTATATCAATTCACATTTATATATACGTCATATCTTATTAATCTCAAGTCGTATCGATCTTGATCTCATATCATACCAATATCAACTCATACTTGTCCTCTTTTAATTCATACTTATCATGATTCACATTCTCATCTCATATTCTCATAACAATCCGAGTCATCTATATCTATCATCACAATATCCCACGTTAAGTTATCTTATATACATATATCATATTCTCAAGCCAATATTTCCATTAGTGTCAACTTTTATCACATCATCTCTTACTAAAACCTTTATCAAAATCATAATTAATATAACAATCTTTCCATATCAATGGTTGCGAGGGTGCTATACGCCATCCACCCGACTTCCCCCGTAGATATAAATCTACTCACCTGCTAAACTCCTCGCTTAGCCGAAGTCGATGTGCTTCGTCGTCTCGGAAGTCCACGCGAAGGTACCTACAATCAATACACATCGAAATGCAATTAAAACAAATATACGAAAACCGATATGGCACACAAAGTGCTCATAGGGTAGAACCTATAGCTTACGCATGCAAGATCAATCAAATAACTCTCGTCCGTTGATGTACAAACGTCCAACGACGGAATCCAAACTCAAATATAAAAACCTAGTTTTCAGAAATCGCATAACACGAAATCAGCAACATGAGAATTCACTCCCAGATTCTACCCTAGACCAAACTAGGGAATTTTGCATATAGGGGAGGTCTAATTAATTAATATAAGAGCCACAGACCAAGAACGAACCATTTCCAACATACCTAGGCCGCAATTTGCGGCCATATCGAGTTTATTTGCAGCCAAGAAATGGAATGGAGGTCTCAGGTTTCTATGGTAAGATCCTATATGCCTGCACGTCTCACTATGATGGAAACTTATTTTATGGTGGTCTCGGGTCATAGTGGATCCTACGGAGAAGTCACAATTTACCAAAAATCGATATCGGGGAAATTCTAAGTTCGTGTTTTGGTTTCTAGTCTTCTAATTGGTCCAGAATATCATCACCAAGGGTTTGTAAAACACTCACTACGCATCAATTACACTATCATAACTCATAGAATCCCCTAAACCTCATCTTGGAATTTTCAAAGATCACTAACTACATTGGTTTGGTTCTAAACTACAAGTAGCATATATTAAACACAAACACTTAACTAAAAGTGTAGGGATTAGCTCATTTGGCAACTTAGGAAAATTCTTGAGTTGCCCAAAATTTTCAAAATCCAAACTTGAATGGTTCAAAGGGTTTAGGATGAGGGTGTACATCTTTTTAATGAAGGTGACATGGGGTTTTAGTGATTAATTGCAGATGATACATGTAGGTAGAGGGGGATGAAGGAGATGAAGGAAATGGAGATGAAGAATGAAATGATGAAGAAAAGGAGATGAAGGATTTGTTTAAGGGTTACTCTCTCTATCTCTCTTAACCCCACTCTCTCTTAAGCTCACTCTCTCACAAATCTCTATTTTGTTTTATTCCCAAAAATATCTCTTTTGTTTTCTTTTTCTTTTCTTTTTTATTTATCTAAATACAAATGAAACAACAAAATAACAAAACATGCAACAAAATGCACATGACATGGTGCACTAGCCATGGAAAATGTATAAAAATACGGATTTGGCCAAATCGCGATTAGTAGTGCACTAATCAAGTTTAATTTAAACCTGCATATATTTAATTATAGAAATGCCAAAATCCGATAAATATCTTTTTAATGAATAAATCATTTTAATCTCCACTTATATTCCAAATATTGGTATATACTTATACCATTTTATGAAAAAACCCATATTCGCAAATCGATTAGTTCTTGCAAAATATATTATTTTAATATTTAATTTCCAAAAATAATATTTTATATTTTTGAAATGTTACAGAAATAATCATGTTTAACGTGGGTCTCGTACGTAACCAAGACTACGGCCCATTGTTGTCCGGGACATAACCCTGTCAGCCGGACCGCTAGGTTCAAACCTAATATATAAGAGTCAATGTTCGAATGATCATTCTCTAAATCACCGATCTCGCTAAATACAAGTTCCTTTCTACTTCAATTTCCTTCTTTTTTCCAGGTTTCACTATATATGAGTATGGGCTAGTTGTGAACAAGTACGCATCAATAACACTGCTTTATTCACTATTCACTGTATTGTTCACTATCACGAATCATTCACTTTTACTGGTGTACATGACACATCTAAACCGATACTATTCACGTCTGACAATGCACTATTCACTAGAAATTAATTAGGACGCTCACTATTACTAGAGGTATTGCAATCGGGTAAAAATGTGAATTATACCGCTAAACAATTTGTATGCAAACTAATCATTATGTGTCTCATGAACGTATATAAATCGTATTAAATCATACGTTCAGAATTAAGTAAAATGATACAAAAGTGGTAATAAGTAAACTAAGTCAGAAGTTCAACAAAATTATTTTTAACTCAATCGGGTTTCGGGTTCGTAAATTACAGTCGTTTCATTTTAAGTGTCCCCTGCTGGAAGTTCAGTTCCTGAACTGAAAGTCCATTTCATAACACAGTTGTCACCCTGTTAGGATCAAAATTAGGCGATATTACAGTTTGATAATATTTAGGTTTATCATTCAGGTTACCAACGCTTCAAGCAGATCGATAACATCCGCTGTGTACTGGGAGTTATGCATTATTTAATATCGGGGTATACGTTTTGTCCCTGCTTGGGACTTCAATATATACAGATGGTTTAAAATGTGATTAAAATAGCAAACGATAGTAGAAATGAACGAAACCACTTCCAATAGTTAGCTAACAGATTTATCTTCGCTATGGTATAGAGTTCCGCATAATACCATTTTCACAAAGAGACATAAAATCATTTCTAATCAAGTGTTGGCATGCAGTGCTGCTCTGGAATGCAGTCCAGTACCACACTCCCGACCAGTTTACGTAATCGTTATAAAATAGAAACAGATTATAACTTATATGGGGTTTTAGTTCATCGAGTAGGATTTGGTATGAGACCTTGAAGACAACATTCCGGTGTGTAACCAATTTATTATGATTTTCACAAAATTCAGGTACGGAAATTTTCAGATTCGACGGATCTAAATGGGGATGACATTTCACGGTGTTAAAGTCCGTATTTTCAAGCCAAATTTTAACACATTATTCGTTATCACTAGGGTAATCTGTTATCCTTAATTTCCATCATTTTAAGAGGGTCTTCAGATTATGGTTTACATCGAACACTTATAATAACGTTTGATTCGCAACCGAAATGAATACACTATAGCTTGTAGCAAGTGTTTGAACTTGCCTGACGACGTATCGATGATGATACGGCAGCAACATGGCACAGTGGTGACCTACGGCAACATCAGTGGCACGGCGCGATCATGACGCAGGCGCGGCTAGGCACGACACGTCAAACTCGACCTCGGCTCGAGTTTGGCTCGGCAGCGACTAGGGGTCCAGCAATGCTACTATGGCGATGACGACGAGGGGTCGAGCTCCGGAGATGTGGGAATGCAGGTGAGGATCGTAGGGAGGTCGGGGTGATGGGTTTTCGGTGAGGTTCTCGCTTGGGAATGATGGAGAGGCGAGCTCTGGCGAGAGGGCGTGCAGGTGAAGGTGCTCGGGGGAAGTCGAGGTTGAGGTGACGACGGCGTGAGGTGGTGGTCGAGGCGGCGACGATGTGGAGGCGATCGGAGTGTTGTCGATGGTGAGGGGAGCTCGGACGCAAGGGGTGTGCAGGGTCGGAATTTGCAGGGTTGTCGGGGTCTGGTGTCGGGTGTTGAAGGGAGGGGAGAGTGAGGTGAGGAGACGAGGACGGTGACGATGGGGGACCGATGAGGTGGCCGGCGGCATTGGGTGACGGCGACAGAGGAGGTGGGTGTGTAGGTTCTTAGGTCGTGAGGTTTGCAGTTCGGGAGAGAGGAAGAGGGAGAGTGGGAATTTTTTTCCGAGAGGGGAGAGAGATGAGCGATCGTCGGGGTTTTGAGGGGAGAAGAGAGAGAGAGAGAATGTGGTGAGAGTAGGAGAGAGAGTGAGAATGAGGGGAGGAAGTGGGGACGTGGGCGGGTCTTGCTGATGATGGCGCGAGAAGAGAGAAACCGTAGGGGGAGAGTCGTTGGGGGTGACGCAGGCGGGACGCGGGGGTTGGACGTGGGCGCGGTCGTCGCAGTGGGCGCGAGGGAGCAGTTGAGGGAAATGGCGGGAAAGAACGAGTGAGGGAGGAAGAAGAAGAGGTGTTGGAGCGGGCCGGGTCAGGTCTGATGAGTTGGGTCAGGTTATGGTTTTGAAATTAGGATTTTTTTTAGAGTTTGGTAAATTTTTTGGAAAAAATATGAAAATTACCGGAAATAAATATACGGACGCTGGGGATTTACACCCATAATCCAAAACTTTATAAATACCTCTCTACACTTCTCATTTTTCTCACAATGCACAATAACAAAAGTTTCAATCTACCAATCTCTTTCTTTAATTTCCAAAAAGTTTACTGTTAAATTCATAAAATATTTAGGTATGCCCCGGGACCTACACGAAGTTCGGATTTAAAAAATTTCCAAAAAAAATCATAAAAGTAAAAAATTTCCTTTAAAAATACTTTTTAATTTTTTTTTAAAATTCAATTTTTAAAAAACTAGGCCGGCCCGATCTGACCTGATCCATGTCGGGCGTCGGGTTAGGCTGTGTTCGGGGTTCGGGGTGTTCAGGCTAGGCCTAATAAGCCTGGCTCGAAACCAGATCAACTCGGGCCCAGCCTGGTCCAATAGACACCCCAACTTGTCTCCAAAGTACGGAAGTAAATGTTGGGTATTTATCCACCACTAATTGAAATATGGGTATTTATCTGTCATATTGCCCAGACAATAGGTATTTAACTGCCATTTAGCCAAATTTTTATTTCAAAACATCCATTTGCAAATGGCAATTGATGTACTTTAAGTTCAATTATTAGTATTAAAGGTTTGTTGCAAAGGATAATCGCTTGCTTACAAAAAAATGCCAACATTTTTGGACCCAAAATTACTAAAAATTATAATGGATAAAGGTGTCACATCACCGCTAACGATGTCATATCACTGCCACGTGGCACATCACTACCACGTCGTTTAAGCTGCCACATGACACATCAATCTATAAGTTCAACAATCCCAAAATTATCTCTTCTTTCACTATCCTAACCCTAACGGTAACCCTAGACTTAACCCAGGACTTTCTCCTTCCTCCTCCTCTGCACTGCAGCCGGCGGTGACACCGACCTTCCCTTTCTGACCACCGCCGCTGCTCTCTTATTCCTGCTCTTCCTATCTTTAACATCCTCTTCTTCATTTTCCTCCACCTTAGCATTAAAATCCCAAATCATAAACCAATTCCTTCCGCACCCCGTTTCCAAATCACTCTCCCCTCTCCAAAACCGTCTCTGCCTCCCGGCTCTCTCCTCTGTCCTTTGTCTCTCCTTCACCCCTGCATCTCTCTCCTCTCCTTCTCCATTATCAACTTCATTATCTTCATCACCAAATTTATCATCATCTTAATCTCCAGGCGAAGAGCAAAAGGGGGACGGGGCCTTGGTAGAAATCTTTTCAAACTATATAGATATATAGATTCATAGCAAAATGTTTCACACAAATATAAAAAATCTATGTGATATGAGGTTTACAAATAGTGTTTGGCCCATTGATAAAGTTTTGATTTTGTTATTTAGGAGGTCATGGGTTTGAATTCAGTGTTTTTATTTTTCATGCCTTATATTTACATTTACATCTATATAGGTTGCTATATGTTTGATTTTATCTTTAATTTCTGATGATGCTCGAGATCGGCGAACTCCTAGATCGTGACGCGTGGCAGATGACGTGTCCCGAAGCTAGCAAGAAAGGACCAGGAATCGTACGTCGGTAAAATACTCCGGGTCTGCGATCTATGGACATAGCCGACCTCCTACGACCGTCCACACCTTTTCTGTGCCCACCTTACAAACAACCGTTGGCTCACCTCCGAGCCCCCTGCATAATTGACCACCTCGGCCCTCTCAGCTCGTCTCCGGGCTACCGCAGAACCCAGATACCTCGGCCTCCCGTTCGTCCCCGAGCCTCCCGTCGAGCTCATCTTCCTCGGTCTCATCGACCGACCGACGGCACCAATCGCAGGCGCAACCGCCTCACCTCCATGAATCTCGCCATGCGCGAGATACCCGCCGGCCACGTCTCGCGTTCCACACCATCACGATCCCCCATTAACGAGCATGTCCCGTCATTAATGCGGGATCCCGCCTATCATGCGGGCGTGACGCCGGGAGCGTAACGGCCAGCATGATTCTCGCGCCTGCCTGCCTGTTGCAACCACTATATAAACCCTTCTTTCAGACTGTTCAAGTAAGTCATTCTTTCCTCATTAGGCCGTTACTCTGCTCAAATATTCGGTCTAACTTGATCATCGGAGGTTCCTCGGTGGCACAACCATCCCAGGACTTCCTTGTAGGTAGCTCGGCCACAACAACCTCAAACCCATTGAGATCCCTAAGCTTCAGAAGGCAACCGCCATCTCAATCTCACCCGTCCATCGTCGCTTACAGCAGATCTACGGAAGGTAACATCCTGACGAGATCCGACATCCATCAGCAGGCACCGTCTGTAGGAACATCTTGATTCCACTGAACAAAGTTCACCTTCCGATCTCAACTCAATGGCGAGCGATCACCGCGACGATCCAAGCGCTAGCCGCCGCCTCCCCCACAACAGAGGTGCGGACGAATCTCCTCTCCCGAACGCCATCAATGCCCTAGCCACCCGAATAGATCGACTTGCATCCGTCGTGGATGCGGTCGTCCGTGCCCAAATAGCGGAGCAAGCTCCCCAGGTCGCCACTCCTCCACTTCGGGACCGGGACCCCTACAGAGGGAGAGAAGACTCTTCTCGCGTTGGTACTGCCGACCACCGCCTCGCTGCCTCCCACGGCCAGGATCTCCCAGGCTAACATATTCTATAACCCGCTGGGCGCCCCACAGTTCAACACCGAGGTCCGTCAGCAGATCGCCTTTTCCCCGAGCCCCTTCGCACCCATGTCCCTCATAAGGAGATGTCTGTCAGCTCGCCTGCACCCAGGCATGACCGACACCCCCTCCCTCGATGGGGTCATGTGGACAGGACTCGTCACGGCATCTCGAAGACTACCTCGCCAGGGGACCTAAGGAATCTCATCGAAAGGAACCGGGGCCATGGCCAAACATAGATCACCAACAGCAGAGGCCAAAGATCAGAATGTCTTAAATCGTCGGGATACCACGGCCGACTCGACGCCCTCGAGAAGAAGATCGAAGGTATGCATCGGGAGGTTCATCATTCGAGCGACGAGGCTAAGTGCACCGCCGACTCGCTCACAAAACCCTTCACCGAGGAGCTCCTCACCATCGATGTCTCCTCCCGGAACAAGCCGCCGAAGGTCTCTCTCTTCGATTGTAGGTCTGACCCGAAGGTCCATTTGGACGCATTCACCGTAGGAATGAGCTTCCAAGACAACTCTGGCGCTGCCCAATGCCGATCTTTCCCGGCCACTCTTATCCGCTCTGGACGAGACAGTTTCGAGGACTCACGCTGCGTTCGATCTCAACCTTCGACGAGCTGGCCACCCAATTCCTCGGCAATTTCGTTGGGAACAGACGGCAGAAACGGACCATCGACCATCTCTTCACAATCAAGAGCGGGGATAAAGAAACATTCAAAGGGTACGTCACCCGCTTCTATAATGCTCTTCTCGAGGTCCTAGAATATCGGGACGAGACGGTCATTACAGCACTTAGGTCTGGTCTTAGGTACAAGGAGTGGTTACGCCCCTTTGCATTAGCGCAACCTAAGACCATAGCCGAGGTAAAGGCCTGGACCGAGCGTGAAATCCAGCTCGAATCCGAGGTGAACGCAAATCTCCCCGTGGCAGAGCAAACTGACCAAAAGAAAAGGACGAGGGAAGAGAGAAAGAGTCTTGAGCGGCCAAAGCACTACTCCCCAAAGTTTTAGGAGTACACCCCACTCAACGTCTCCCAGACGGTACTCTTGAGGAGGCTAAGTGCGAGGGGTTCTTCAAGCTCCTCGCATTCTCGCGCATGGCAGCAAAGCGTACCCGGGGCCCCTAATGCGGTTTCCAAAGGCCACAAGGCCACTCCACAGAGAGCTGTAAACAGTACCGAGACTACATCGAAGAACTCATCCGTTCGGGACACCTGGCAGCATACTTGCGCAACAAGCGGCAAGCTGACCGCGGGCAGGAGCAACGTTCCCCTCCCGGCGAGTTGACAATCAGCCAAATTATGGTCATGTCGACGGGGGGTATGTCGAGTACCTACGAGGCTCCGTTTTATAGCCCACAGCGCCCCACGAATCCAACAGTTTCTCGTTTCACCCACAACTGTACCGCCACACGGCAGACATCGAGCCTTTCTCAGCGAAATCGGAACGACGCTGCTCCGGCGCTTCTCTCCCCCCACGCGTTCATTACACATGGCCCCCGTGACTGTCCCTATTCCCCATACTCACACTGGGAAGGTCGGACAGAACCTCATGAATCGACCAAGCGGCTACCCTGCTCAGTTATCCCTGGCTGGTAGTTCCTTACCCCGCAACACCAGGGATCGAAGCCCTCACTAGGAGGCAGCCGAGCGGCTACCCTACTTGGCTATCCCTGGCTGGTAGTTCACTTCCCCACGATGCCAGGGATCTAAGCTCTCTCCAAAAGGCAACCGGGCATCAACCCTTCTCGGTCCAACCTTAGCAGGCCTCGTGCGGCCCCTCCTGCGATAAGGATCAAAGCCCTCAACAAGAGGCAACCGGGCTCGCCCTTGCTCGGTTATCCCTGGCTGGTAGTTCCCTATCCCGCAACACCAGGGATCGAAGCCCTCGCCAAGAGGCACCGGACAGTAACCCTGCTCGGCCCGTCCTTAAGGATCCAAGCCCTCGCCAAGAGGCACCGGGAAGCAACCCTGCTCGGCCCGTCCTTAGCAGGCCTCTTACGGCCCCTCCTGCTCTAAGGATCAAAGTCTCACCAAGAGGCATGATCGCACGCCAAAAGCGTGTCGGATATTTAAAAGTTCTAAAGTTTAACCGCGATCAGGACGGTGTCGCTTTGCAGCTAGCCGCGATGAGCACGGGTCGATCCACAGAGAGATGGTAAGTTTTTAGGCTTGTTTTAACGAGTTAACAACATGGTGGATTTGTTCGTTATCTAACCTATGTGTTATATTCAAGTATAAAGCTTGTTAGGAAACGATAGGATAGTGTAAGTTAATGGATTCCGTATTCAAGTACTTTGAGCCGAACTCAACCAATGAAGCTAGAGCAATCGGCAACAACGTAGATTAGGGTATTTAAGCATGGTATTCGTGGAATCCGGCTTATTGACCCTTGTCCGTCCGTTCTTGTCTCTTGCTTTCGCCTCCGGCCAAACCGAATGCAACCGGTCACGGTTAGGAATCACCTTTACCTTGGTAGGGTAGGGTGACTAACGGAGTGCTTGCGTAGAGTTTGTGCGGAGTTTCAAATGGAAAAGACGGGAAAAGGAAATGAGGAACGAAATGTTAACTTACAAAATCTTTCTCTTTTCCTAACAACAATATTCACACCATTCACAAAACAAACCAAAAGAGAAGAACAAAGAGAAGAAAAGATTACAAGCAAGTAATTAAAGTGCATGGAATTTAAGTGCAAGAATTAAAAGAGCAAGAATAAAATGCAGGTAAGTAAAAGATTAGGAAACAAAGAACATATTGCAATACATGGGTTCAATAACCCAAACTTAAACTTGCAAGTTCAATAAAGAGGTTGCAAGATCAAGAGAGGGAAAAGAACTCATGGTGAAGGAAACACAAAAGAACACTTTATTAAACTTCAAGAATGATACAACCCGTTGAGATCAATAACCAACCCTTAAACATTCAAGCTCAATGAAGAAGTTGAAGGATCAAGAGAAGGTTAAGAACTCAAGGGGACTAAGCTATTTACATGAAAGGAGAATAGAAAACTTGGATAAAGAATGACAATCCAAGACTAAAGAATGACTAAAGAATGATCCTTGAACCTTTGCCCACTGCCTACTTTTATAGGCTCCAAAGACTGGAGGGAAATTCGAATTTCCCATCATGGTCCATGCTGATTTGTCTACTTGAATTTGATTTGCACTCAGTTTTGGAGGGAAATTTGAATCTTTAAATCACACAGATAATCTTCACCATTAAATGCTCATTACTCCATTCCCACATGTAGCTTGATTCATGGCTGCCCCATTATGGCTCATGCTGATTTGTTTGATTCCTTTTGATTTGAACACTTGCTTTTTAGTCTTGAATGCATATAAAATCATATGCATATAAAATCATCTCCTTGAATGCATATAAAATCATATCCACATATGCTTAAAAGTCTTGTGTACACACTTGTTGTGTTGGACCATTTAGATAAAAAATATGTAGACACAACTTGTTGCGTAAAGGAACTCCTGAAGTATTGGTCGGTTTGCGTTTCTGGTCGCAGTGTCTTCCCTCAAGTGATATATCCGTGCTTTTGGATGCAGTTCCAGTATTTTGTCATGGATACCTGTAATCTGTAATACTGAGTAGACACTGGTTAATAATACCAATAAATACAACAAATAGATAATGAATTGGCGGTATTAGAATGTAGTTTTCTGATATGAACAAATACCCTCAAACTTATCTTTTGCTCGTCCCGAGCAAAACCATTTATTCATAAAAGAAAATCCTAACCTCACTTTCGCAGGGAACGCGATTGCACTGAGCGTGTGCAACAAGCCGTTAAACCTCTAGGTGTCCCTAGTAGGAGGAGTGTTGTCTCCTGAGGGTTTTCAGCGGATACTACCCATAAAATCCCGTCAATCTAGTTTTGCGAAATGACTATGATTCAAACCCTAAGGTTTTGATTAAAAGATAACAATTCTTTTATCCTAAATTTAGAACTATCGAACCTTTATTTTTCACATCTCGCTTCTTTTTTAACTTAAGATTTTATATGTCTTTACGTGTAGTGCAAATAGTGTAGTTAAGTTTCAAAAGGATTGAAAAATCATTATGTCACAAAATAAAGCCCAGATAAAGATTTAAAAAGGATCACATAAGTTTTATAAATAGTTAAGTATTTCTCACGTTTCGTTTTCCAGTAAGGTTTCAAATTCAGAATTTCTATCTTTCTTAACAGGAAACTAGGTCTTATTTTTCACTCCACCTTTTTCTTGTTTTCATTTTATACACACCTTTGTGAACGTGCAATAGTCTTTATCATAGAATAAAACCTTCATATCTCCGCTAGAAATACCTTTTTATAAAAACCTGCCTTTTGTCAAGATTATTCTCACACAAAGAACCGTTAGGAATTTTAACTCGGAGAGAACACTTGCTTGACTTTGTTTTAATTTGGACTTTCTAGGCTTCTTAGCGAGCTTTGGGCCAATGCTCCCAAACCAGTTGGTTTTAGGGCATTAGGTATAGAGACACCCCAGCGGACTTAATTACTCAAGTTACCTAGGCCCAAAAACAAAAGACAATGATGATTTAATGCGAA
Source organism: Agapanthus africanus (assembly GCA_030015575.1). NCBI lineage: Eukaryota > Viridiplantae > Streptophyta > Magnoliopsida > Asparagales > Amaryllidaceae > Agapanthus > Agapanthus africanus. The sequence goes on from CM057345.1 coordinate 192,191,337, forward strand.
CGGAGATATAACCGGTAGTTCAATTATTTTTTTGGATATAAGACGTGTTTAGTGGATTAGGTGTGTAATCATTCCAATCAAGATTCAGATGGGTTATTCTTCAGAATTAGTTCCAATTAAGGCGTCAATAATATCCTTTCATATCCACCTCTCTTTATAAACTAGTCTTGATATTACTTATTTCAGAACAAACCTATTTGATCCTCAGAAAATAGTTTATCCAAAAAAAATTTCAGACATAATAGACTTGTCATCTAATTCTCAAAACTCACGACACGTGTAGTGTGATATAAAGACATATATCAGCATTAGTTAACTTCAAAGGAGAGTTATTTTTCAGGTTTTCAAAATCTAAAAATAGGATTTAGTTGTTCCTATCTTATTAAACAAAATCGTCGAAATATTGAATCTAAGTTCTCCCACTAGCTAACTTGACGACAAAGTTTTTATACTTTTAGAAAATTTTCTGATTTTTATGGGTTTTTAAGTAAGTATGCAAATGCAGAATATACAAAAGAATGCGAAGGTAGAAAGCTTACCGAGCACACTCCCAAACATAAACTTGACAGTGCACTCACTGTCAGGCTACACTAAGAGAGTCAAAATTGTCGGTGCCTCCCCAAAAACAAATTCTATACAAAAATAAAAACCAAAAAATATGTACACCAAAAGGTTCCCCCCCAAACTCAAGTAAAACAGTGCTTCCACTGTTAAGCGTTGAAGTTCAGGATTAGGGGGGAAAGAGAACAGTATCAATCTATACAAGGCCTTACACAGGCCAAAAGTGAGCACCAACCATTCAAAAATCTTATCGCTATTATGTGCAGGTTGGTGAAAGAATACGGTGAGGAAAGAAATGGAGAATACGCGAGACCGTATGGAGGTAGAAGTGGTATACGGTCTCGGTGGAGGAGGAGATTGGCGGAAGGGAGAAAGAAATGGAATACGAACTTGAGGGTGAAAATGGAGTGAATAAATTAGCACAATTTGTAATGATCGATGTGTAAGAAGCGTTTGTGCTAATGTATTAACCCGTCGAGAAATAGGGTCAAATCCCTTAAGATTCGTGAGAAATGGGTACGCCGAACTTGGTAAACCAGACACAAGAAATGAAAGTGATACGGTTTCTTGCACGGTCGGAACGATGGAAAGGATGGAGAGGAGTGCTTGAAGAAGGTTATCGGTTACAGGTTCAGGAGGTTGTACACAGTAAATGAAAGGGATAGGATGAATTGGAAAATCCGACTCATCATCGAGAACTGTTTCATCCTCAAAAATATCCTCAAAATTCTCTTTAAAGTTAACCCTATCCATGCATATTTCATCAAAATCAAGACGCATATGAAGTTCGGGAAAAATAGTTAATGAATTGGAGAGAAAAACTCATCCAAATCTACAGGTTCATCATCCAAAATATTCCCAGCGTCAATATCCTCAATCAAGTGAAAATCAATATTCTCAGACACCTCATCAAAAGCATGGACTTCAATCGATTCTGGTTCTAAGATGGAGGTGTGGAGGTCAAAAGGTTTAGGACTGGTTTCATTTGAAACGGACCCTTCACAATCAGGTAAATCAAATACTACAAAGTCGCACAACTCATTCACCCTTCTATCTTCAATTGGTGAATCGTTTGGAACATTAGATAGACATTCAAAACCGGAGTTGTGTGATTCAAGTTGAAACGGGTAGGTTCGATTTGGAAGGGTATACAACTCACTCTCTCCACTCAAATTCTAAACCTGTCCAACCGCCTCTTCATACATTTGAAAATTTGGAGCTAGTTGGAAACTAGCTACCGGGTCACTAGGTTGTATGAGGGAAGCCATGGAAGCATTCAAATCCATCATCTGTTGGCATGACTCCACCCTAAAGTCTTCCAACGACTGTTCTAGACTAGACATAGGTTGTGAAGGGGTTTCAGTAAAAGATTCGAAGTTGTTTTGATACTGGAAACTCCCAAAAGGCTGTTCAGAAGCAATGTCTAGGGCAAGTGCAAAAGTTGGGTAGAACTCGTAGGAATTGAATGGTTGGACAGGGTGATGATCAACATTTGGATACGAAGGTGAATGGAATTGTTGATCAAAATAATTGGAAGTGGTGAAAGGAGTGAAAGATCGGCTACGAGATTGTTCAATACGTTCAGCGATGGACAATGGACGACTCGCAAAAGGGGTATCAACATAAGAGGGTGGTGAAGGTTGAAACGGTTGATACAGAGTGGATTGTGGAGTGCAAGTGTTTGTCCTAGACGCGTCTATACGATCTTTCAATGAAATTTTAGGCATGGAGGGGTCGTTCGACGTTCGGCCAAAGCAAGAACCGTAGGATGTTATGTCTGGTTATGGGTACCAAAGTTCGGCAAGAGTTTTTCGAGGTGGGGTACCCATGTTACGAAGAGAGAAAGAAAGAAAGGAAGTGAAAAGGAGGGGAAAAAGAATGTGAATTTTTTTTGTCAGTTATTAACAAAAGAATGAAATATACACACAAAAAGAATCTGGACCAAAAACAATCACGACACAAAAATACCACACACCTAATCGTTCTAGGGTTCACCTATGTCAACTAGACCTGCTCAAGAACTTGATTGTCGAAGTAAAACTGTGTCAAGAAAAGGGTTCAAGATATACTGATCATGAAGCCTGGTAAGTGCAGAGATAAGGGGAGGTTTTCCGAAGCTTTCGTGAAGATCCTTAATTAAATAACCTTTTCTCTTTTGGCGGTTTCGCCGTTAACACTTTCCTAGACACCCTATAAACAATATACCGTTAAGCGGTGTTCTAAACACAATTAACCTCTCCTAGTGAACGCGAAGTCCTTAAGGCTTAAAGTCTAATTTCTTTTAAAATTTGTGCGGGTAAACGTTATGCTCAAGTTCGTGAATTGTGGGCCACGGAAAAGGTGATGAAATCCTTTACCGTATGTTGTGGGGTTCGCTTGCCCTTAAGTCCGTATTAATATATGCAATGCGCAATTCAATGAAAAAAATTTATTCAAAGAATCAAACAATCGTTTTTTTTAGTTTAAGCTCTGCACTGCAACAAATACGGGTTAGTCAATTTTTGGTGTTTGCTAGCGAACTTGCAAAGAATCCTGCAAATATTTTATATTGGAAGCGTCGGATTTGAGAAGAAGGTGTTAGTAAAGTACGTACCGTTAAGTTGTGGGTTAAGAAACCCCCGTTGAATCGAATCCAAATAGCTTGAAAAGCTCGCTTGCGCGGGTCAAACTACCCGGATCTTTGGCACTGTAATTCGTAATCACCCTAACTTTGAATGTACATTTTGCTCCCCATAATCGCCGTTCGCAATTCCGCAAAATCTTCAAATGTCGGAAAAACGGATTATTATTACGAAAAAGCGATACGAATGCGCAAATAACTGCACACTAAAAATTATAAAAAACAAACAATACAAATAGGACAAAAATAGAACACTGGAGCACAGAGGAGAAATTGGAGGCAAAAGGTGGTGAACGGGCCGGCGTCGCCGGTTTTGGTGATGATGTCGCCGGCCAACTTGATGAGGTAGGGCTCCAAATTTCAACAGTATTCCACAAATGCCACACTGGTATTGTTTATCTTTTTATTTTAGTTACAGAGTGCAAGCAGGTATAAAATCCAGAGAGAAAAAAAATTATTTAAGAATGTTAGTTTTTTTGTTTTCTTTTGGTTTTGAAAATTTTGAGATTTTTAGTTTGGTTTGAAAAAGTGTTAGATGGATATTCACAAGATTAACCCGAAATAACAAAAACAAAAAACGTTACCGCCTTCCCGGCAACGGCGCCATTTGATCGCACGCCAAAAGCGTGTCGGATATTTAAAAGTTCTAAAGTTTAACCGCGATCAGGACGATGTCGCTTTGCAGCTTGCCGTGATGAGCACGGGTCGATCCACAGAGAGATGATAAGTTTTTAGGCTTGTTTTAATGAGTTAACAACGTGGCGGATTTGTTCGTTATCTAACCTATGTGTTATATTCAAGTATAAGGCTTATTAGGAAACGATAGGATAGTGTAAGTTAATGGATTCCGTATTCAAGTACTTTGAGCCGAACTCAACCAATAAAGCTAGAGCAATCGGCAACAACGTGGATTAGGGTATTTAAGCATGGTATTCGTGGAATCCGACTTATTGACCCTTGTCCGTCCGTTCTTGTCTCTTGCTTTCGCCTCCGGCCAAACCGAATGCAACCGGTCACGGTTAGGAATCACCTTTACCTTGGTAGGGTAGGGTACCTAACGGAGCGCTTGCGTAGAGTTTGTGCGGAGTTTCAAATTGAAAAAGACGGGAAAAGGAATTGAGGAACGAAATGTTAACTTACAAAATCTTTCTCTTTTCCTAACAACAATATTCACACCATTCACAAAACAAACCAAAAAGAGAAGAACAAAGAGAAGAAAAGATTACAAGCAAGTGATTAAAGTGCATGGAATTTAAGTGCGAGAATTAAAAGAGAAAGAATAAAATGCAAGTAAGTAAAAGATTAGAAAACAAAGAACATATTGCAAGACATGGGTTCAATAACCCAAACTTAAACTTGCAAGCTCAATAAAGAGGTTGCAAGATCAAGAGAGGGTAAAGAACTCATGGTGAAGGAAGCACAAAAGAACACTTTATTAAACTTCAAGAATGATACAACCCCTTGAGATCAATAACCAAGCCTTAAACTTTCAAGCTCAATGAAAAGGTTGAAGGATCAAGAGAAGGTTAAGAACTTAAGGGGACTAAGCTATTTACATGAAAGGAGAATAGAAAACTTGGACAAAGAATGACAATCCAAGACTAAAGAATGACTAAATAATGATCCTTGAACCTTTGCCCACTGCCTGCTTTTATAGGCTCCAAAGAATGGAGGGAAATTCGAATTTTCAAATCAACACAAAATCTTTAGCATTGAATGCACATTACTTCATGTCCATTTGTGCCTTGATTCTTGTCTTCCCCATCATGGTCCATGCTGATTTGTCTATTTGAATTTGATTTGCACTCAGTTTTGGAAGGAAGTTTGAATCTTTAAATTACACACATAATCTTCACCATTAAATACTCATTACCCCATTCCCACATTTGGCTTGATTCATGGCTGCCCCATTATGGCTCATGCTGATTTGTTTGATTCCTTTTGATTTGAACACATGCTTTTTAGTCTTGAATGCATATAAAATCATATGCATATAAAATCATCTCCTTGAATGCATATAAAATCATATCCACATGTGCTTAAAAGTCTTGTGTACACACTTGTTGTGTTGGACCATTAAGATAAAAAAATGTGTACACAACTTGTTGCGTAAAGGAACTCCTGAAGTATTGGTCGGTTTGCGTTTCTGGTCGCAGTGACTTCCCTCAAGTGATATATCCGTGCTTTTGGATGCAGTTTCAGTATTTTGTCATGGATACATGTAATCTGTAATACTGAGTAGACACTGGTTAATAATACCGATAAATACAACAAATAGATAATGAATGGGCTGTATTAGAATGCAGTTTTCTGATATGAACAAGGCACCAGGTAGTAACCCTGCTCGGCCCGTCCTTAAGAATCCAACCCCTCGCCAAGAGGAAACTGGGCAGCAACCCAGCTCGGTCCATCCTTAGCAGGCCTCTTGCGGCCCCTCCAACGCTAAGGATCGAAGCCCTCACTAAGAGGAAACCAGGCTCGCCCTTGCTCGGTTATCCCTAGCTGGTAGTTCCTTACCCCGCAAAGCTAGGGATCGAAGCCCTCACTAAGAGGCAGCCGAGCGGCTACTCTGCTCGTCTATCCCTGGCTGGTAGTTCACTGCCCCACAACGCTAGGGATCTATGCCCTTGCCAAGAGGCAACCGGGCAGCAGCCATGCTCGGTCCATCCTTAGCAGGCCTCTTGCGGCCCCTCCCGCGCTAATGATCGAAGCCTTCACTAAGAGGCAACCGGGCTCACCCTTTCTCGGTTATCCCTGGCTGGTAGTTCTATACCCCCGTAATGCCAAGGATCGAAGCCCTCGCCAAGAGGCACCGGTCAGTAACTCTGCTCGGCCCGTCCTTAAGGATCCAAGTCCTCGCCAAGAGGCACCAGGCAGCAACCCTGCTCGACCCGTCCTTAGTAGGCCTCTTACGGCTCCTCCCGTGCTAAGGATCAAAACCCTCGCTAAGAGGCACCGGGCAGTAACCTTGCTCGGCCCATCCTTAAGGATCCAAGCTCTCGCCAAGAGGCAATCAGGCAGAAACCCTGCTAGGTCCATCCTTAGCAGGCCTTTTGCAGCCCCTCCCGCACTAAGGATTGAAGCCCTCACCAAGAAGCAACCGGGCACTCCCTTGCTCGGTTATCCCTGGTTGGTAGTTCCCTACCCCGCAATGTCAGGGATTGAAGCCCTCGCCAAGAGGCACTGGGCAGTAACCCAGCTTGGCCCGTCCTTAAGGATCCAAGCCCTCACTAAGAAGCAACTGAGCAGCTTCACTGCTCGGTCCATCCTTAGCAGGACTCTTACGGCCCCTCCCGCGTTAAGGATCGAAGCCCTCACCAAAAGGCAACCGAGCAGCTACCCTGCTCGGTTATGCTCTCCGGTCTTTCACTACCCTACGAAGCCAGGTATCTAAGCCTTCGCCATGAGGCAACCGAGCAGCTTCACTGCTCGGTCCATTCTTAGAGGATAACCCCGACGAATATTCACTACGTGACCCCCCATGTCGACTTCAGGGCCATTAAGAAACCGACCTCGTATCGGTCTTTGCACACTTAGGAAATTGGCAAAATGGTTAAATTCAACTCAACGTGCAGTCGCCAAGTGAAATTCTCTAAGCTCAACACCGTGCAAACAGAGAGTTAACAACAAGAAAAAGGAAAAACTACGCCAAGCACCGCAAAAAATGCTTCATTCAAAAGTCTCTACAAAGGTATTATTGGCCCCCCGGCCTTACAAAAACGCCCGGAGGCTTACAAGATTCCCGAAGCAACAAAAAAAGATATAAGAAGACGAGGGGTTTCATGCTTCAGGGCCGGGCGCAACCCCGAGGAGCTCCGTGTCCACCACGACCGGGGCTTCGTCTTGAGGATCTACGCCCATTTCAGGAGCCTCGGCACCGCCCTCGTCGGGGGTATCTTCCCCGGCCATGCTTCTAGGGGCATTCCCTTGCGCGTCATCCCTACGAGGATATTCGTCCTGGAGCTCTTCATCAGGGAACTCCGGCATCCGAGCCTTGACGGCGTCAAGGGCATCGTGCCAGATGAGGGTAGAGGCTACCGCTAGGTCGGTGTAAAAATTGTCCGACTTCTTATAGTTCTTCACCGCTTTCGACGCTCTGAGCTTGGCTCTCTTCATCCCCTCCATCGCAGCCTCGCACTCCTTCCGGAGGGAGCTCGCCGACTTCTTCAGGGTGCCGACGAGCACCTTGGAGTCCTGAAGCATGGCCTCGGCGGCTCGGACGGCCTCACGACACCTAGCAACCTCCTGCTTCCCGGCCGCCACCTCGTCCTCAAGGGCGGCGACCCTCACCATCGCTGCCTCCAGCTCCAACTTTGAGCTCTCCTCCAGCGAGGAGAACTCGCCCGCGGTCCGCATCGCTGGGGCAATTTCCTCGTCCTCCATTTGGACGACGAGGACGACGTGCAGGAGGACCTGAAGAAATCAAAAGGGGGTCAAAAAGGAAAAGGAGGCACCCAATAAGACGCTGAATGAAAACCCAAGTGGGTTGCGATCACCAACCTGCACGGCCTCTTGAGCAATGGCCGTCATTTACTCCCTGAGAGTCCCCAGAGGGATATTGTCCCCGGCCGACCTCTCCATCTCCGTCAGCAAGATGTCAGCAACGGAGAGTCCTGAGGGCACCTCAAAATGGAGGTCCCCCTTGTCCACCAAGATCGGGGAGGTCGGGGTGCGCGGAACCGTCCGGTGAAACCTCTTGAGAGACGACGCTGGGGAGCCAGTCTCTATCTCCGAGGCTCGGGCCTCTTGTTCCCGAACCCGCTTTCGGCTTGGCGCTTGGCTGGACTCCGGTGCACGGGCCACACTTGAACGCCTAGGTGGAGCAACTATCGGGGAAGCCGGGGCCGACGTCGGACGGGAGGAGCTGGCACCTCCAGCCCTCGATCCCTTCTTTTGCTCGTGCATGGCTTCTCGGAATTTGCTCACGTCCATGGATTCTGCACAAGATAAGGTACAACGAAGTCATCAATGCAAGTAAAAATAAAAATAAACGCAAGTCTAACAGATCGCCTGTAAACTCCTAACTTACCCACGAACTGGGCGGGGTTGAGCCAAGCCCAACTAAAAGCCTTCTCAGAAAGCAACACGTCATCCTGAGGAATGGGCTCCCACTGCGCCACTTTCGCCACGTCGGGATCGTTCGACTGACTCTCCCGCCGGCAGCTATCCCTAGACCACTGGGTGGACACGGACCAGTCCTCACCCTCGGCCGGTCCAACAAAGAAAAACTTCTTCTTCCAATCGTGGATGGAAGATAGAACAACGATGACCCCCGACCCAGCAGCACTTCCCCATTGTTTCCTAAAAGAGATGTATACCCACCTCGGCTCATCCGCACGAGTGCCAGGGTGACTTTTGTAACAGAGAGAAGAGCCAAGGGTGCTCATCCTGAAAGGGATTATGTGCAACTTCAAATGGACCAGGAACCCAAGGAGAATTCTCCAGGAGTTCGGCACTAGCTGGCCCGGAGCTAACCCAAAATGATTCAGCGCTCTAACAACCTCGGGAGAGAAGGGCAGGCTCATTCCGGTCTAAAAGGCTTCCAGGTACAAGGCAATCTCCTTACCCCGTACCTGATATGCCCTCTCCCCTTCCTCAGCCAATCCTAGCATATAGCCGAGAGGAATGTAGAAACGAGCCCGAGCGGTGGCGAGCTCATCCCCATACCTCACCATGGATGACACACCAGGGGCATCCACGACCTCCGCTCTGGGAACCGCCCCATCACGCGACCCCGGGAAGAGGATCTGACCCTAACTTCCCGGGAGGACTCCGACTCAGTGGAAGAAGAAGCAAAAGAAGAAGAAACAGAAGAAGAAGAAGAATTTATGGGGGGCTCCCTAGACTCTACCCGGTCTATTTCTACAGGCTCTTCACAAGAAGACATCTAACCTGATGGAGAGGATGAGTCCTCGGAAGAGAAAACGCAGAAATCCGACCTAAAAAGGAGAGCGCCGAGCTAACGAGACTCTGGACGAGGAAATTATGAAGAGGTATGGACCCTGATGGGGACCCTACCTCTACATATAGCTGCCGGCGTATACATTCAACGGCGACAGTCATCTCCCGCCGAAATAACTCATTGCATTCGACGGCCACCATCGCTTTACCTGTTGCACGTGCATTGGTTGTACCCCATTGGACACCGGAAATCTGCGGTCCGTCATGCCAGCCAACCAACGCCAGACACGTGGGCTGTCGCTTCGGTGAACGTACGTGTTCATACCAGAATATTGCATTTAATACCGTCCATTCTTATGCTCGTTTGTTTAAAAGTAGGTGCTTTTAATCAGTGTTTGCTACATATTTACAGGCTACAGGTTCCTAGTCCAAAATAATGCAAATGATAAAAAATCTCCACTATTACGCCAAAATACAGAACATCTGTTGTCAACAGATAAAAGCCGGGTTCCGGTCATCCGTATCCGTCCAGTGCCGCGTACCAGTTCCAGAGACAAGACATATGACAGTGGTCATTCGTGTCTCAGACAAGCACAGAGCACGAGAGGGGCAGCACAAAACTCAAAGGGTGCGCGGAGCTCGAGGGAGATGAGGTCAAAAGAATTATTTTTTATACCATTTTGGACTGTTGCAGATCTGAAGATATTGTGGAATCAATTTGCAATTTGGAACATGTAGAACAACTGAACATACCAACACAAGAAACCCCACAAAATACGACAAGCCAGCTCCTCAAAATAGCCATGGAACCGCGGCCAAAGTGGCGACTCGGTGCCGAGTTGAGCCAGTGTCAAATCGGATTTTTAGGGTAGTTTGGTAACTTTGTATGGGCTCAGAATCTTGCCCTAGGGTTTCAGCACTCAGCCTATAAATAGCCCAGTTTTGTGCCAAGCCAAGGGTATCATTCTTATGTTTCTTTTTGTTAGGATTTAGTTTAGTTCTAGTTCTTCTTCTTCTTCATGTCTTCCTCCATTAAAATATAGTGAGAGCATTGAGTGGATGATGAAATGAAGATGAGGGTTATTTTTTTTATCTTGTAATTTTATTTCTTGCATTGTATTTTAATTTATAGTGTAACTTTCATTATTTGTTGTTAACTGGTTGTTGTTTTTTCTTTTCTTGCACTTTTCCTTCTCTTCTCTTTTCCGTATTATTTTCAAGCGATGATACTCGATGGAGTTCCTTGCAAAGGTGTAGACCCAAGAGTTAGTTTGCACCATTTGTAAACCGTATTTTCCTTTTCTCTCTTTTCTTCCATCTTGTTTTGTTTTATTTTCTCTTATAATGTGTGAATAATTCCACACTTGTTAAGGCTAAGGAAGGTGGTATGAGAGACGGAAAAATCCCTTATGCTTATCTTCGCCAAACATCTTGAAACGAACCCTGACCAAACAAACGGAACCCCCTCACTTAGGCGCGTTATACGTGACATATAGCCGCGACCTAAGTCGAGAAGTCCTTTGAGCGCACTACAACGTGACATGTAGTTATAACTTAATTGGATACATGGTTGCGGGTGTTTGGCCGAGGGTTGGGATAAGCGTATCTAGCGAACGGACAAGGGGCACTAAGAATGGATTTAGCATTGGAAAGCTCGCTTAAACTCGCAAATCCCATTCCTATGTCCTCCTAATCCCCGCAACTTTCGATTATCCCAACATCATTTTAAGAATGGCAAAAGATAAGCACAAGACTAATCCTAACTCTACTAAACAACCTTAACCTTAACAAGCTTACTTGAACATAAATACAAACACTTAGGATAGAACTGAACAAACCCATATACATCCTTTATTGACTCGTCTAAAACACGAACGGACATACAACCATCTCCCTGTGGATCGACCCGTGCTCAACCGGCTAGCTGCAAAACGACACCGTCCTGGTCGCGGTTATAACTTTAGAACTTTGAACTCCAACACGCCAAAGGCGTGCGACCAAATGGCACCGTTGCCGAGAAGATGGTAACGTATTTTCTTTCTTGTTATTCGGGTTAATATTCTTTTTGTATATATATATATATATAACAAAAAACCCTTTTAGTTATTTTTGATATTTTTTGTGTGTAAGTGTGCAGGCTATCTGGAGCAAGTACAGTAATCAAAAAAGAAAACAGAGCATTTTATTTTGGAGTAGAGAGCAAGGAGAGTCCAGGGACCAATTTTGAAGCCCCAATTCCAACGTTTGACCGCGGAACCGCGGTCAAACCTTACGTTGTGCGGCGGTTCCGCAGCAACATTGAGGCTTCTGAGCCCTAATTTTTTTATATCCTTCTCTCTTTCCTTTTATCTCTCTGTAAATTCCACTTAACTGTATTTTCTGTAGGTTCTTTGCACAGAATTGCGCCGCCGCCAAATAAATTTATTTGTTGTTTTAGATTTTTGTTTGTTTACACACTTTGCATATAATAATACGGACTTTATGGAGCTATAACACCAATTTAGATTGGGTGGGGATTTCATCACCCTTCCTAAGTCCCCATAAATCACTAAATGCATACGCATTGCCTGGAGTTAATAAAAAATATCTAGACCAAACCTATAAGGACTTGTCGCGCTCATTTAGGACAAGTGAAAGTTGCGGGGAATCAGTCGTTTATCTAAACTTGACTTTGTAGTGCCTAGACTAGACAAGTGAGGAGGTAATTTTAAAATGCCCATCTCACGGTGATTCATGAACGGAACCCTCCATACCTCACTTGTGCTTACCTGACCACAATTGGCGGTGAAGAGGCGATTCGAGGGTTATCCTACAACTTGTCGCTTGGAAGTCTAGGAGCGGTCTAGTTAGAATGAAGACCCTGGCTCTAAGTATTGTTTGTGCATATTGTGAGTGTGAGTGTGCTTGTAAAATGTTAGTCCCATAATTCCGTATTCTTTCATAAACAAACAATTTCGAAAACTGCTAAAAAAAATTCAAAACTTTATAAAAATTATCCACTTCCACCCTCCCCACTTTTCATAACATGGGTACCCCAAAACGACCAACTCTTGCCGAACTTTGGTACACACAACCAGACATTACTTTCTATGGTTCTTACTTTGTTCGAACTTCGAACGATCTATCCATGCCCAAAATTTCTTTGAAAGATCGGATAGACGCGTCTAGGACAAACAACTGGTCTCGGCAATTGTCACGACCCGAAATGGCACGTGACTGGCACTTGAATCATATGAAGTCTATAGGACCCCATCTAATTCAAGTAAGCCAAAAATCCCAGAAATCTAAACCATTTAAAAGAATAAAGAGGGAAAAGTTTAGTTTTTAAAGCAAGTAGTTTACCAACATAAGCCGAAATATGCATTTTTAAAACATCAAGTCTTTACTGAAAATTTCGGCAGAGTTTCCTTTGTAAATACTGGCCCCAAAAGGGGCACAACATGAATAATATGAATAAAGGTATCCCCAAGTGGGAGATAGCTCTTCGTCAATTGATGGTCACAACCACGCAAGCAATATAATATACAACGCCAAGGGAGAGGATCAAAACTCAAAAAGAAACACAAATATCATGAAGAAAATCCATAATAATACAACGCGCGACTCTAAGGTCGAAATAAATATACACCGGTCTTCTAAGTCTATCAAATAATACAGTCTGGTTGATGGAGTTTACTAGATACAACAATGTAAATAAAATACAAGGATGGTCACGATGCGAGTGAACCCACCTACCAAAGCAATCACCCGGAAATAAGCAATGTGCCAGCAAAGCCGCAACGAAACCTGTATGGCAAAACCTACAAGAAACTGTGGCACAACGGGGGTGAGTTGCCAACTCGTGAGTAGAAAACATCACAGAGCAGAAATAATATGTATGACTCAATCCTAGGTCAATACAATCATAATATATAAACTCAAAATGATAAAATCTGAAGTATGATAAGGTGGCAAGGGTAAACATCTATACATAGGTGTAATACCATGTGCTCATGTCAGTGCCTCAGATAGCAACATATCATAATTATGAGGTATGAATGCAATATAATGAAAACAGAATGCATCATGAATGTGAAAAATATTTTCTTAATTAAGTGAGATTTCTGTATAATTAAATCGAGGTATCATCAATGAAATCAACATAGAATCAGTGTCAAGCATCGACACAAAATATAAATCTCAATATCTCAATATCTCAGGCTCCGGCAATCCGGACTGGCCCGTATCCTCGAATCTCAATATCTAGGGCTCCGGCTCTCCAGACTGGCCCATATCATCAAATCTCAAAACCTCAGGATCTGGCTATCCGGACCGGCTTGTACTCCGATCGGTATCCTCCGGATATCCGTCGAGTCACAATACAATTACCGGTCAGTAGTGCTCCCCTGTCACAGGCTCAACGCTACTTCTACGACCTTCTCGCCCTGGGGTACCGCACCGGGTCCACCATGCACCCACAGACGGTTCTGTAAGTGCACGGCGGCGCCCCGGCCGTCAAACCGACGGCCAAATGCGGAAGCGGTGATAAACTTTAATTTTGCGAACTTAGCAAACCGGCACCACCGCGCACTAAACGCCGGATCGGGCCATTAAACTTGTCCTAGCTAACTAACAAGATAGGGAAGAGATATACCGAATGATCCGAGTCCTCCGGTCTTCTCGTCGTCGTCCCGATCTCACGCGGAAAGTCCGGTCTCCATCTCCTCGCCGGAAGGGCACCACGTCGCCTGTTTCTTTTACGGGCTCCCGCCTCTATACCGAGGCAACTCGGGCATGAAGCTGGCAAGTCGACATGCCCAAGAATTGCTGTAGAATGTGTAGGGTTGTGTCTCATTTGGGGTTTTGTTGCCTTTGAAGATGATGGAGGAATCAAGATAAGAAAAATGGTGCTTGCATTTTTCTAGCATGAAATGAGATCAAAAATGCCACACTCCAAAATGAAACTCTCTCTCTTTTTCCCTCAATCAAGTGGCCGGCCTCTCTCATGTGGGAAAATGGTGGAGGGGGAATACAAAATGCAAGAGGGAGGTGAATGTAGTAAAAGGTAAGAGGTGACCATAAACAAAACATCATCATAACAAACTTACATCCAAACCTTAACCCTTTCCAATCACATAAATGCACCATCATGGATGAAAAGATGCTTAACATATTATAATGACACAAAAGCAAGAAACCCCCTCCACAAAAGTTATTTGCAAACTTGCAAATAACCCCCTCCATCGGAAAAGTCCGGCCGGGAAATAACAAAGGAAAACCGGCCGGAACGGAATGCAAACTGGCAACCCCAGAAAATTGGTCCCGTAATAAATTACAGGAAAACCCCGATACTGTGCATACACACCCGCATCTGTATTCCGTCCGGATACAAATGCAAAGAGACAAAATCTACTTTGTACTATACTAGGATCCGGCTTAAACCAAAGCCGGCTAGTCATATCCGTTCGATCCTGATCCGTGCAATACCGCACGTATCTGATCGAACCGAGCCATATATCTATACGGCCTCTAGTACTAACCGTCCGATCCTGATCCGTGCAATACCGCACGTATCTGATCGGACCCTGCCATATCTCCATACGGCCTCTACAGCGTTTCGCCCGAAAGCTGAGTAACTGAATGTGTGGTGGACTCTAAAGACTCGTCAATACTATTGCTGTGGATTTAACCACTAGCACGTCAGAGGTATAAGCCAATACGTAACGGGCCACCAGCTAATGACCAAAAGGGACGTCGATGAGCGAACTCATCCTGACACCCAACTGAGCCTGTCAGTGACAATATCCGTACAGTCCGGTCCGTTCGTCTATGAGCATCGCATGTCGGGCCTAGGGGGTTGGTAAAAGTCAGACCCCCAAAAGCGGTACAAGTCGTGTCGGAGTGTAGCCCAGAACACCCTGAGATACTACTGGAATACCTACCAGTAAATCTCCTGCCTTGGCCAAGGACTTCGTGTAATGGCTCTCCTAGACACAGCGCGACCTCACCCCCAATACCGGGAGAGACGAACCCCCGAAGATCCGCTCACTGCCTCCATGTGGCTCGGGACTGTACCCAACTAAAACCTGTTTGCACGACTCCTTTGAGCCGTGGTAGGGTAGTAATCAAAGCACAGTGGGAACTCACACGAGACAAATGACGATCCCCAGGTCGATGAACTAACCTGTACACATGTCACCAGGGAACTGCTATCTGACGTCAGGTATAAGACCAACTAGCATGTTCCCGGCGAGTCCTGTCCGGTGTACTCATAACCCAATGAGCACCTGTATACATCTTAGGTGAACCAACTGACACCAGTGGCTTGTGAGACCGGCCACCGCCCCTCGTCGGGGTCTCGACTGTATACACTAGTCTACTCTGGAGAATCGATGCCCTGTCTCGAAACTCCCACGACTAGGGACCATTTAAGGATGTGCTTATAGACTACCAGCTCCCACGTATATGATCGCCCTCATACTGCTGGCAGTCAAGCAAGAATCCTAGGGGCTCTATCAACGTGCAATAGTGACATGTCAGGTCACCTAAAGCAGTACACGATGGTAAAGGTAAACCAGATAGCATACTATCATCTCGAGTAAGACTGTCCTACCGGGATAGGTCCTCCCTCAATCATTGCAATCACATGCCTGTGATCCAATAATTGACTCTGAGGGCACTATCTCCAACAATCTCCCACTTGCACTCAAGGCTAATTATTGCGATGTCGCATACTCACAGCCCGTGTGATACGGAACACCCAACTCCTCTACTAGTCAGTCTCACAAAGCCTGTTTGCGAAACTCTTGCGATCGAGGAATAGCCTCAGTGAGTGGATCCGCCTGGATGTTTCTTTCTATGTCTCTCTCTAAATCTCAAGTTCGCGGAGAATGCCATCTCCCGAAATGAGCAATACCTGTCTTAGAATGTCTGGATGTCTGATGGGACCTAGCTCATAAATGAACTCCAAATGCAAACTTCTTAGACTGTATCGTCAACTGAACTTAATCAGTATCCTGCGCCATGCCTCCCTCAGTATTGCCTTGGATCACCTGTCCAAAATACTGTCCCTCATCAGAAGGAAAACTGTAACTCTGACAACATCCTTGTCGTCCATGTCACCTTGGAAGCTTGGAATGATAACCGTCTCCTAAAGGAGGCTGCCGTTATCAATTCCCTGGAACATTAACTTATGTTCTAAAACTGCCTCCGATTGTTTTTCCAGGATTGGATCAATATCATCTTATTGCATCTAGTGCAAGAACAACATCTGGTGTGGTACTTGACATTTCATGATTGACTCAATTGCCTTAGCAAGTGATCTGCCAATCATGCACATCCCTCTCTACTTTAGTCTATAAGACACCTTTAGAAAGGGTGACTCCATCACCTGCAGGTACACTACCGTGCCAGGAGTCGTCCATTCTAAATACTCTTAGAATGCTGTCAAAGTACCCTGATTAGGAAACCACCCAAATCTAGATCTAAAACCATAGATCTAGTAACCAGTATGTCTGATATAATATTCAAGTCCTTTGTGGAGAAACCACTGTGTGACGACCATAGTATAACCGATCGTAGTATAGGAATGTCACTTCCTACTTTGTGTATGTCATCCAATACCAGGACATCACACCCTACTACCTTCTCAACAGATCCATCCCCTATTCTGATGACGTCAAACCCATCACTGTCACATCAGAAATAGATGATCTATCTCCGCTATATCTGCTTTAGTCTATAATTAGACATAAGCCTGATGTCCACCAATGCTTCCGCTGCTCCCACTGACTACGACAACCCTCTGGCAGAGTCATATAAACGTGCACTTCTAAGGCTAGTTTAGAACGACGCTATACTCATCCTCCCACCGGGTCTCGCAGCCTGGAACAACAGCAATGGCAAGTGTGGGTAAACAAGAACTTTCCTGTCACCGTCCTTGAGGCTACCGGAGTACCTCTTGGGTGCCTGAAGTTACCCACCGTATCTGCGGAGTGGCCAATGGAATGTCAAATCAAATTGAATCTTTAGGTTCCTTATCAAATCTTCAGTAATCGTTTGCGGTTCTGGAATCACTTCCAGTTCTACCATACTCCTACTACTGTTTTTGAAAAAATCCATTTTTATTAAAACTGTGGCGAGTCTAGAACAATATTACTATTGATCTCCCAGATGGTAGAAAATCAACCCTCGTCATAGCCTGGGTCAACCCACAAACAGCCATTACAGAAACGTGCCTTGAGTTATCCAGAGTCTGGTTTTAATCATAAGCCGGACAACTCCCCGTACCTTAACAATGTTAAGATATGAACTGTACTATATTCAATATAGAACCAGAGGC
The DNA here is from genome assembly GCA_030015575.1 of Agapanthus africanus. Lineage (NCBI taxonomy): Eukaryota > Viridiplantae > Streptophyta > Magnoliopsida > Asparagales > Amaryllidaceae > Agapanthus > Agapanthus africanus. The sequence goes on from CM057345.1 coordinate 192,208,739, forward strand.
ACTGATTTAATTGAACCAGATTCAGATCATGCAGCTGTCTCTAGTGCATGTCAACTAAATGGAGAGAGGCCGATCAGCGTTACTCAAGTTAGGAATGCTTCCAATTATAAGTAACCTGAAAGAGAAGCAATTTCTCTTTATCATTACTATCAACTGAATACCATACACAAGTATCTACATCTTCGATCACTTTGAAGAATCCTGATACTTGCTACACCTGGTTCTCTACTCTATTCAAATACCTATAACTCCTCAAAACATAGACCCTGTGTTTCTACGAAACACTTGTCTAAGAACTAGAGAAGTTAAAAGTAAACAGAATATAGTAAGAAGACCAACCCCTCTGTCCTAATGGACACTGGACAACATACAATACTCTGTATAAGTCCGCTGAGTCTAATAACTCTTTCACTGTGTGTCGTAGGTTAAAAAACTGTACTTATGGTTATGAAGAATTACACCGCTGTTTAATGCTCCTTACCTAACCATCCACTGATATAGGTAAATGTCATCGACATAATATCAAAAGGTATATCTCACTCTATGAAAATAGAGGTACAGATATATCAATTTGAAATTGGTGCACAACAGCGGATATTCAAAACCAAATATTTGCCGACCGGCAAACAGCCCAGGTGATCTCCTCAAATATCACCGATTACAACGAATCCCGATATAATGAGGATGATCACCCTATTCCCAATAACTTACTCCCACTCATCATCTGTAAAACCATACAGATGTGAGAATCAAACCTGGTAAATACATACCCTGGAGCAAGTGTCTAATCAGGAAATCAGTTTTCTTTTAACAGTACACAGTTGGACTGAAACATTGAAATGTTTCGATGGGGTATCCTGGTATTCCTAATAATGCCTCTACCATTATCCAGATTCACAACTATAACCATATAATTCTTTGCCACCTCTCCAAATCCCTTTATATGTCTTTAGTCGTTACCTTCTGCACACCCCTTAGGCCAAATGGTTTTCTTCCTTCCCTACCGTTCGGCACCAGCCTATGGTTTGGAAGAAGACTATCCAATAAGCATAATGGGTGTACTGTCCTAGTCCTAGGAGCACTCGCAATGCGAGAGAAGGTGAAGATAAAAGACAACTGAATAAATCTTATTCCTATTTCTCCTAAACCAGAATCCATCCCCGAACTGGAACAAGTTCCTTTCGAGTTCGTATATAACCATACGATGGAGTATCCAATAAACTGTGGATCTTCATAGTGATACGGAGTGTCCTGGAGAAATACAAAGGTGATTTAGGATTAGCGAAGAAATACTTGGTTTGGTCGTGAATATCAGTCACAATTTACTTTGCCCTCTTACTAATCCCTTGCTTTGTCTTAATCTTAATACCTTCTGCACACCATCGTTATGCTAATTGGTTTTCCTCATTCCCTACCGGTCGGCACCAGCCTAAGGTTTGGAAGAAGACTATCCAATAAGCATAATAGGTGTACTATCTCCTAAACCAAGGAGTACTCACAACTTGAGAGAAGGTAAAAGGGAAAAGACAACTGAATAATCCTATCCATTTTCTCCAGAACCGGAAACCATCCTCGAATAATTTCCTTCGAGTTCGTATCTAACCATACGATGGTTTTATCCAATGGAAGTGGACGTTCGTAGCAATACGGGGTGTCCTGGAGAAAAGGGTAAAAGTAGGAGTGGCAATGAGGTCTGCAACTCTGACAATCCAAAAGCCAGTGTAAAGAAGGTTCGGTTAACTTGGTCACTGAGTCATAGTCTAGGGTCGGGTTAATGGTCGCTGCTAAGAGAGAGAGAAAAGAAACACTCAGCGTGCACTCTAACCTAGATCAGAATGGTTACCAATTTATCTAATCAGGAAACCTCCCACTGTACCTCAAATTCTCCTCCAAACCTGAAAGAAGAATTAGTCGGGGTCACCCGAGGAGTAAACCAACTCATCAGTGGGAATCGGGATCCAACTCTCATCGCATGATAACGTGACGGAATCCGCTCACGCTATCACACTCCAGAAGGTATGCGCATATCTGGCAAGTTTCAGTTCTTTTGAAACTCCCGATGTGATTTTTACCCCATACTCTTATGACCTTGACTTTGGCCAACAAATCATAAGTCACATGTCAAGTTCTACCCGTCATTCTCCAGGTTGTTTTGAATCCACCCGTACATACCCTTGACTTTGGCCAACAAGGCAGTACGACTGTTCCAAACCAACGCATCTATCTATGCTGCATATGAATAACCAACAGCTACCAAACACTGTGCCTTGACTTTGGCCAACAAACACAGCTTGAATACTATTGACTACCCATATGAAACGACGGAGGGCTACGAATAGTTTCTGGCGAAAACCTTTAACGTAATGAACTTGATATCGTCGAAGGAACGGATAGCTTTTTAGAAAATATAGTGACGAAAACCTTTACAAAAGAGGTCACTCCTGGTGAAGGGATCTCGGCTCTTTCCCCGTAGAATGAGGTGCAGGATATTCCAACTGAATACCACGATGCAAAGCAAAAGTAATCGGCTATAGTGAAGTTAATGCCCTGACGCAAACTTTTGTCCAAGGGGTCACTCCCGGTGAAGGGATCTCGGCCCTTGCCTCGTCGACTGAGGAGCAGGATATTCCAAATGAATACCACGATGCAAAACAAAAGTGAACGTCCTTGCAATAACAGCTTTTTGAAAAGTGTTCCAACAACATCAGAATAGGTTTGTATATCTTGCATTGATCCGAATCAATGCAGTCCCATCAATTGATCACACCACAAAGAACGAAAATATACTGACGTACGTATATGCCATCCGCATTCGCCACTGGGTCCCGTCATCACCCGTTAGGTTAGCTAACTAACGGCAGAGCGGGGACTGGACTAGCGCGGATGAAAAACATATACAACATCTACTAATATATATACCAATATATTATATTTCGCTCAAGGCGTGAATAAAATGCAACATCACAGAAATGTATAGCATCACAGAACAATACAGATATCTGGGATCCCCGGGTTTCACAGAGCCACTACTGAAACCCGACGTTCCCCTGGTCGTGTGGATAGCCTGTGCAATGAAATCCTAGACCCCTACGGGCGCGGCAAGTTACCCGCCAAAACCTGAAGCGAGGCAGCCCCCTTCAGCGCCGTGAATGGACCACCCAGCACTTCACGGAATCCGGTAACTTGGGCACCCCTCCTGGGTCAACCTGTACCCCCTACGAGTGCGGCGAATAGCCGGCCAATTCTAGAGCGAAGCCCCCTCCGTCCCAATGCCATGAGATGCGGGCTTGTTGCCCTCCAGAACCCGGCTATCCGTGCACCCCTCCGCGGGGTAATCCTAGTACAGAAAGTAAAATATACATACAACGGGTACATCGACCGCAACCTGGTCGTGCCCCAAAATAATAATACAAACAGGTAGTGACGGCAGTCCACATGTCGGACGCTCGCCCCGCAATATCAAATGTACATAATACAACCACAACTGTACTAGCATTGCATCCAGGCTATCCCCCACGACCGATCCGCAACATCACAGCAAAAACACAGAACATCAACGTGAAAGTCACGTTCGCAAATCCGTCTAACCGGGCTATAGCAGTTAGACAGGATTTACCGATCAAGTGACATTCACGGTCGCAGATATAATGTAAATACTGTGAAATAATGTGTTTAAAATATCCGATCGATCAAAAATTAACAAGTGGGCCCCCAAGCAATACTGTAGCACTCACAGAAATTCTGGGCCCAATTTTAATATTCCAAAACCCCTAAAATCAGCCCAGAAGCCCACTGGAAAATTTCGACGCATTGATCCCTCAAATCTGCGGCGGAACCGCGGCGCCAAGTGGGGTTTGGCCGCGGTTCCGCGCTCTACCTGAGCGATCAATGTGTCGAATTTTCCCAGAATTCTTAGAACTTCTTGTACATCAGTTTTCTACAACCTGAAAAATTTTTAGAGCCAGGAAAAATTCGACAGAAAACTGATGTGAGGAAAATGTGGTTTTTTGGAATTTTGGTCGATCGAAAATGCAAACACATCAAACAAAGCTAGACGAAGTTAATGGCGAGGCTCTGATACCACTGTAAGTGCACGGCGGCGCCCCGGCCGTCAAACCGACGGCCAAATGCGGAAACGGTGATAAACTTTAATTTTGCGAACTTAGCAAACCGGCACCACCGCGCACTAAACCCCGGATCGGGCCATTAAACTTGTCCTAGCTAACTAACAAGATAGGGAAGAGATATACCGAATGATCCGAGTCCTCCGGTCTTCTCGTCGTCGTCCCGATCTCACGCGGAAAGTCCGGTCTCCATCTCCTCGCCGGAAGGGCACCACGTCGCCTGTTTCTTTTACGGGCTCCCGCCTCTATACCGAGGCAACTCGGGCATGAAGCTGGCAAGTCGACATGCCCAAGAATTGCTGTAGAATGTGTAGGGTTGTGTCTCATTTGGGGTTTTGTTGCCTTTGAAGATGATGGAGGAATCAAGATTAGAAAAATGGTGCTTGCATTTTTCTAGCATGAAATGAGATCAAAAATGCCACACTCCAAAATGAAACTCTCTCTCTTTTTCCCTCAATCAAGTGGCCGGCCTCTCTCATGTGGGAAAATGGTGGAGGGGGAATACAAAATGCAAGAGGGAGGTGAGTGTAGTAAAAGGTAAGAGGTGACCATAAACAAAACATCATCATAACAAACTTACATCCAAACCTTAACCCTTTCCAATCACATAAATGCACCATCATGGATGAAAAGATGCTTAACATATTATAATGACACAAAAGCAAGAAACCCCCTCCACAAAAGTTATTTGCAAACTTGCAAATAACTCCCTCCATCGGAAAAGTCCGGCCGGGAAATAACAAAGGAAAACCGGCCGGAACGGAATGCAAACTGGCAACCCCAGAAAATTGGTCCCGTAATAAATTACAGGAAAACCCCGATACTGTGCATACACACCCGCATCTGTATTCCGTCCGGATACAAATGCAAAGAGACAAAATCTACACTGTACTATACTAGGATCCGGCTTAAACCAAAGCCGGCTAGTCATATCCGTTCGATCCTGATCCGTGCAATACCGCACGTATCTGATCGAACCGAGCCATATATCTATACGGCCTCTAGTACTAACCGTCCGATCCTGATCCGTGCAATACCGCACGTATCTGATCGGACCCTGCCATATCTCCATACGGCCTCTACAGCGTTTCGCCCGAAAGCTGAGTAACTGAATGTGTGGTGGACTCTAAAGACTCGTCAATACTATGGCTGTGGATTTAACCACTAGCACGTCAGAGGTATAAGCTAATACGTAACGGGCCACCAGCTATTGACCCAAAGGGACGTCGATGAGCGAACTCATCCTGACACCCTACTGAGCCTGTCAGTGACAATATCCGTACAGTCCGGTCCGTTCGTCTATGAGCATCGCATGTCGGGTCTAAGGGGTTGGTAAAAGTCAGACCCCCAAAAGCGGTACAAGTCGTGTCGGAGTGTAGCCCAGAACACCCTGAGATACTACTGGAATACCTACCAGTAAATCTCCTGCCTTGGCCAAGGACTTCGTGTAATGGCTCTCCTAGACACAGCGCGACCTCACCCCCAATACCGGGAGAGACGAACCCCCGAAGATCCGCTCACTGCCTCTATGTGGCTCGGGACTGTACCCAACTAAAACCTGTTTGCACGACTCCTTTGAGCTGTGGTAGGGTAGTAATCAAAGCACAGTGGGAACTCACACGAGACAAATGACGATCCCCAGGTCGATGAACTAACCTGTACACATGTCACCAGGGAACTGCTATCTGACGTCAGGTATAAGACCAACTAGCATGTTCCCGGCGAGTCCTGTCCGGTGTACTCATAACCCAATGAGCACCTGTATACATCTTAGGTGAACCAACTGACACCAGTGGCTTGTGAGACCGGCCACCGCCCCTCGTCGGGGTCTCGACTGTATACACTAGTCTACTCTGGAGAATCGATGCCCTGTCTCGAAACTCCCACGACTAGGGACCATTTAAGGATGTGCTTATAGACTACCAGCTCCCACGTATATGATCGCCCTCATACTGCTGGCAGTCAAGCAAGAATCCTAGGGGCTCTATCAACGTGCAATAGTGACATGTCAGGTCACCTAAAGCAGTACACGATGGTAAAGGTAAACCAGATAGCACACTATCATCTCGAGTAAGACTGTCCTACCGGGATAGGTCCTCCCTCAATCATTGCAATCACATGCCTGTGATCCAATAATTGACTCTGAGGGCACTATCTCCAACAGGTTCCTCCTCCTCCTCGAATCGGGTGTATGATATCGCTCAAGAGCCGAGAAAACTCATGGTGGACATATCTGTAGCATTTTGAAAATTTGGAAATAAATAAATTTAATTAATTTAATAATAATTTGATAAATCACAAAGTTGTTAAAAACAAATAAGTCAACTTTCTTAAGTTCTATGTAAAACAATTTAAATTAAAATTTTATATGCAACATAAATAAGTTATAAGGGTTTTAGTGATAATTTTAACTTTATTTTAATAAAATGGGTGTTTTATAATAAACTAAGTTGTGAGGGGTTTTTATGTAAAGTGTAGGATTTTTGTGCAAATAGAAATTGTTAAGGGTGTAAATAAAAATGGGATGGAAAAATCATTTTAGTTCAGAATTTAGTTTCAAATTAAATCAAATTTTGAAGATAAGGCATGAACACCTCATGTTTCCATATACACACTCATCTCACACCTCCTCCTTGCATGAAATGAGCACTCTTCAACCCTTGACACCTCCTTATACCACCTCACCCTTCCCTCTTCTCATATATAGGATATGTTCAGATCTATTACAAAAATTAAATCTGAAAATTTCTAAAATCAAAACTAAAATAAAGAGAAAAAGAAAGAACAAGAGGAAGAAGAAGAAGGAGGAAGCTATGTTCTAGTTTTCATCACCCTCAAGCTAGGAAAATGGGCTAAGCATCTTGGAGGGGTTATTCCAACAACTATTTGGAGGGTAAAATTCTTAAGCACAGTAGGAAATTTAAGTTCTGTAGCTTAGTTAATTTAAATTGAACAAAGTTACATAATATCGTATTTTAGTTAATTATAAGCTCTGTTGAAATCTGCTATTGTTTGGAAGAGAATTAACTTAACAAAACAGTGTTAAAATGATGTATGAAACACCAAGAGAAAACCATAGGACCACGAACCCAGGGGGCCGGTTTTTGGCCGGCAGCCAATAGGGAAATTCCGACGTCGCCGGCTATATAGGGAGCTAGGTGGGTTTGTCTTGTTGGGTAGGTTTCAGTGTATGATTTTGGCTATTTTGGTGTTGTTTAATTAAATTAGTTTCACTGCAGATAGAATCTGGAAGCGTATATCGGAAAGGATATCTTAAAACACCAAATACGACATGATTAAAACACATCGCGATATAAATTCTGTAGCGATGCAGGCTAGGGTTAAAATCCAGTAAGGTTAAGTGGTTAATAACTCGATATAGTTGTATACAATATAACTAGTACGTGGGAACGGGTGTTTTTCATTTCCGTCATGTCGGAGTAGCCGTTTACTTATATAATTAAAATTGTGATATTAGATTCGAATACGGGATTTATGGAGGCAGCGAGGAAAGGGAAGGGATTGGCAATTCCTGAATAGATTCGGCGTTTCCGGTGAGTAGACTAAACATCTACCGGGGAATTATGTAAAGATGGCATGATACGCTCGTAGTTTTATTTAAATCAATGTGTTATTTTGTTATGCCAAATTGATCATATGCATTCCTCATTCATATATACTTGTTTAGTTGCTAGAACACTACATAAGTATCGACGAGTCATGCCACGTGCACATCTATATGTTACACACACCTCGTCGATATTACCATGTCACTTTTACACTTAACAAACATATTGTTAAAATGATTCATACCGTATCTTACACCCCAATAATAGTGGTAAATTGCATCATCAATATCATGTTTAATATCTGAGTATTCTATGTTGATGTAAGGAGTAATGGCAGTATTGAGGATTTATGGTTTTAAGTTTTGAATACTATTATATAAATCCAGTGATTTTCATGATTGATGTGACATGTACACCCTGAGATGTTTTTTTTTATGAATTTGTTTTATTCCGAATCGAGTCGGTGGATATACGGTTACGGACTTATAGTATCATTCCGAACCGAGTCGGTGGATATACGGTTATGGATTTACAGTTTTATCCAGACTGAGTCGGTGGGGAATACAGTCGGATACATAGTGGACCTTGTTGATGTCAGGATCATTCGAGGAATGATGTCTGTGAGAAATGGAAGTTTTGTGTTGATGATGGACACGGGGAAATGAATTTTATTGGGAATAAATGATGATATTTCAGTTTCGACTATAAAATTCTTGATTTTCACATATAATCATACATTATAACTGTTCACAATTCTGTTAGTATGATCGTCATATTTACATTATTAACCGTCATATGTTAGTTATATTCACTGAGTTAGCAACTCACCCCCGTTGTGCCACAGTTCCTTGCAGGGGTAGAGTGGACGGTTAGCTGCGGTGCGGATCTACGTTTGCAGCTTTATTCCATCTTTTGATAGGTAGGTTACATATGTAGTAACCTTCTATTTTGGTATTGTATTTTGTATCTAGAAAATCTCCATCAGACCTGTATATGACTTAGAGTGAGAGATGATATGTATTTTATTGACAGTTGAAATCGTTTAGTTCTATAAATTATGGTTTCATTTCCTTATGTCTGAGATTCGTATTGATGCCTATATACTGAGGTTTTATTTTTCTGCTGTTGATATTGTTGATCCCAACTAGGGATGCAACCACACATAACACTTTATACTTGTTTAATACTTAACTTCATAAACGGTGATTTTTAGTAAAACTAAATTTTCTATATAAAGAATTCCGTAAAAAAAAAAGATATTGATCTTGGTTTCGGCTTACTTGGACTGTGTGCATATTTTTAGATATGATACAATCTAAGTGCCGGCCACATCCAAACTTGGGTCGTGACAATATCTCAAATCATAACATGAGAAAACCGCACTTTTATCTTTTGAAAGTGATAATCAGTTTATAAAATCTTTGCGGTTTCTCTAAATCCAGAAATCTAATGAAAATCCGAAATCATAAATCACGATGTAAATAAATAATGAATACTGGGCTCCGGCAATCCGGAATGACCCAAATTATTGCATAGCAATGAATATATGAATATATATGTATGAGATAACACAGTAAAAAAATGCAATGTCTAGGCTATCATATAATGGAAGGCTCACTAGTATCGTGTTGAAACTATCAGCTAACAAGCGATATCAATGAATTAATATTCTCTAAATGTACGTGACATAGCAATTACCGATGATGATGTTTATGAGCCGGCAAGTAGGTGTACGTGGAGCATACGCATCTTCGGTAATGGTGCCGGTGTCCTGACAGCACGGGTTTCATAATAATTACAAAAACACAAATAAGCATGCGATGCGATGCAAATAATAGAATATGCGGAAAATGAATGGTAAACGCAGCAATAAAGAATATACATTACTATATATGTGAATCATACAGTTTTGACATTTGAAATAATACGAATCGTGGCATTTATAAAATAAGGGCTACGGTGTTTTTATGAAAGGTACGTCCTTTGAAATATTCATAGAATCCCTTGGCCTGTCTTTAAAATACTCACGATTCGTTAGTTTTGAAATAGGTATGACTCGAGTCTAGTCTAACATCTACAAGTAAACTACAGGACTAAACTAACAGGCTAATCGAAAAGGTAAGGAACCCACCTAAATCTGAGTCGATATATATATATAACATATAATAGTCGGTGATCCCGCCTCAATAGTATCACATATGATACAATATATAACATGACATCCTCAAGTCAAAAGTGCGGATCTATCATAAATATATAGCTCGTATGGTAAATCCATCGTACGGCATCCCAAATCTGGGTACGGGTCAAATATCACATTATCTCATCAATTATCTGGTATCCTTATCATCATATCATGATCTGGGTACTGATCTAAAGTCTAGTACATACTGATACCATCTACATATATATATGTGCGTGTGTATAAAAACACCATGCCTAAGGACCCGCTATAATAATCATGTCGTATCTCATAATACGAACCATGTCTCATCACCGTTCTCATGGCATCATGCCCAATCACATCGACTCATCTCCAAATACCATGTACTATCCTCATAATCCATGTATATGTATACGTATATATATTTTTATACATAGTCCCATACCTATGTGTATATATATACATATCCCCATATACGCATAAGAAAATAAAATGTATGCGAGTGTGTGTGGGGGGTGTAATATTATTTTAGGGTTCGCAAACTAAGAAACTAACTACGACACTATCAACCAAAGTCTTCTAAAGCAATTCTAGCTAAGTATACACATCTTATAATACCATATAAGTATATATCTATATATAACATAACGCATTCGCGTTCTATACTATGAACTGCGGGGGTGCTATACGCCATCCACCTGACTTCCGCCGTAGATATATATTTACTCACCTTGATCCCTGCTTGCCGAAGTCGATGACGCCATGCTCATCCTTGTTGTTCAATGTCCACTCGAGGGTACCTACATATATACACACAAAGTATCGTAAACCGAAATCGTGCACGAAAACCAAAACGGCACACGTATCTCACATAGGTTAAAACATATGGTCTACGCATGCAAGAACAAACAAACAACTCCCGACGTTGACGTACAAACGTCAAACGACTGAGTCAAACTAAAATACCCAAAAACCAAGTTTCAGAAGTCGCAAAACATAGCCAAAAATCAAGTAAAATGACTATAGATTTTTATTAATGTAAAATTAGACTTTTTGCATAAAGGGTAGGTCTAGTTATCTAAAAAGTGAGCTGCAGACCAAATTTCAAACCCTAACTCAAAAATTGGGCAGCAAATTACGGCCAAATCGAATAAAACGGCGGCTAAAATATAAGGGCTTGCGCTTGGGTTTCTAGAGTAGCTTCATAGTGGTTTGCACATCTTACTATATCTGCAAAATATTTTTCAGAGTCTCCGAGTCATAGTAGATCTCTAGAAGTCATCACAATTCCCATAAAAACCCGATATCGGTAATTCTAAAGTTCAAGTCTTGGAGTTTAGTCTCTGGTTTAGCCCATAATATTAACTGTCACGACCCGAAATGGCATGCGACTGGCACTTGAATCATATGAAGTCTATAGGACCCCATCTAATTCAAGTAAGTCAAGAAATCCCAGAAATCTAAACCATTAAAAGAAAGAAGTGAATAAAACATGTTTTAAAACATGGGGTTTTTAAAATAACATAAGCCGAATATGCATTTTTAAAATCTCAAGTCTTTTCTGAAAATTTCGGCAGAGTTTTCTTTGTAAATACTGGCCCCAAACGGGGTACAACATGAATAATATATGTACAATGATAAAAGGCGTCCTCAAACGGGAGCTAGCTCTTCGTCAATCGACGATCACAACCATGCAAGCGATATAATATACAACGCCGAAGGGCGAGGATCAAAACTCAAAGAAAACTCAAAATCATCAAGAAAACCATACTAATACAACGCGCGACTCTAAGGTCGAAAGAATATATAATTGGTTTTCTAAGTTTGAATAAATATACAAGTCTGGTTGATGGAATTTTACTAGATACAACTGAAAATAAATGAGTACAATGGTGGTCATGATGCAAGTGAACCCACCTACCAAAGCAAATCATCCGGAATGGAAGCAGTGTGCCAGCAAAGCCGCAATGAAACCAGTACAGCAAAACCTGCACGAAACTGTGGCACAACGGGGGTGAGTTGCCAACTCGTGAGTAAAAAACATCACAGAGCAAAAATCATATGCATGACTCAATCCTAGGTTAAAACGATCAGTAGTAAATATCCACAATATGATAAAGTCTGAAGCATGATAAGGTGGAAAGGGTAGCAACATATCATAAATATGAGGTATCATCAATGAAATCAGTGCCAACTATAGCATCAAGGCTATAAGTATGTGGATATCATCCAACAATGTAATCAATGCATGTATGCCTGTGGATCTCGTTCACGGATCAACAATTGACACAAAACATCATGCATGTAAATATCATAAAGCATATGCATGAAAGTATGAGGATATAAATCAACGTGTGTCCCTCATGACACATCAAAATCATGGAACCTGAGTGTCTATCATCGACACTCGGAAACATCATGAAATCCGTGCCCAGCATCGGCACGTAAATCCTCATATATCGGGCTCCGTCAGTCCGGATCGACCCATATCATCTCTCGACTCCGGTCGGTATCCTCCGGATATCCGCCGAGCCCAAATACTATCACTGGTAGGTAGTAGTCCCTCTTCCACGCTCCCCGTCTTCAGCACAGCAATCCGTTCTCGCCCCGGGATACCATACCGGGTCCACCATGTACCCGCAATCGGCCTCATCTAACTCCTCGAATCGGGTTTCACATGTCATGCATCTCAGAACCGAGAAAACGCATGGTGGACGCACTGAAATATTATATCAAGAGAAACCGGGTTTTTAAAACAGTACATGCTTTCTTTTGAAATACCCACGGTTCTTAAATCCAGAAATATCATGGAAACAACATATCTCAGTGCGTGTAATCATAAAGCATGATGTATGCGGCATATAATAGAAATGTAAGCATATCAGTATATCATGCAACATAAAACAGTAATATGCACATATCGAAGGAAAACCGCTCTTTTAAATAAATCCAGTTTAAAAATATATCTTGCGGTTCCCAAATCTCCAAAATCAAGCCAGAATCATCTATGTATGTGCAAATGTGTATGTATGCAAGAATGTGTGTATAATATGTGTGTACGCAAGTATGTCATGAAAGGAGTCATATCCTGATGTCAGCAATCCTACTGTGTAGTGACATGGCAATTATCGATGATGAAGTGTGTGAGCCAGCAAGCAGGTGTACGTGGAACATACGCATCATCGATAATGGTGCTGGTGCCCTGACAGCATGGGTTTAATATAACAATAAACACATTTAAACATGCAATGCAATACGAATAGCAAGAACATGCGGAAAATGAATAATAAACGCAACAATGAAGAATCTACATCAATATATATATGTCATACAGTTTTTGCCATTTGAAATAACACGAATTGTGGTGTTTAGAAAAATAAGGGCTAGAGTATTTTTAAGAAAATATGCCTCTTTTGAAATTATCCGTAGAATCACTTGGCCTGTCTTTAAAATACTCACGATTCGTTAGTTTTGAAAAAGGCATGACTCGAGTCTTGTCTAACATCTATAAGTGAACTACAGGACTAATCGAAAGGTAAGGAAACCACCTAAATCTGAGTCGATACATATAAATATAATAATCGGTGATCCCGCCTCAATAGTATCACATATGATACAATATATAACATGACATTCTCGAGTCAAGAGTGCGGATCTATCATCAATATAAAGCTCGTACGGTAAATCCATCGTACGGCATCCCAATCTGGGTACGGGTCAAATATCACATTCATCTCATCATTTATCTGGTATCCTTATCATCATATCTCATGAACTGGGGGTACTGATCTAAGTCTAGTACAAACTGATACCATCTGCAAATATATGCGTGTATGAAACACACGTCTAAAGGCCCGCTAAAATCTCATGTCATATCTCATAATACGAACCACATCATATCACCAATCTCATGGCACCTTGCCCAATCTCATTGACTCATCTCCAAATACCATGTACAATCCTCATCATCCATGTATAAGTATACGTATATATATATACATCTCCCTAGAACCGCACAAGTAAAACAATGTAAACATGTATGTGTGTGCGTGTGGGTGTAAACCTTATTCTAAGGTCCACGACTAAACTAACTAATGACGTTATCATCCAATTATAATAAAATTATCCATGACTCCCAAAGTCTATCTAGATAGTCATAATCTCACAACAAACATATAAATATATCCATATAATATATATACCGTACACTACGCTACGAATTGCGGGGGTGCTATACTCCATACACCCGACTTCCCCCGTAGATGTGCATCTACTCACCTGATCCTCGCTTGCTGGAGTTGATGACGCCACGCTCATCATTGTCAACTTGAAATCTACGTGGGGGTACCTACAACTAATACACAATCGCAAATGTGTATTAAAATCAAGTCAGAAAACGAAAACGGCACACGTTTCACTCATAGGTTAAAACCTATAGCCTACGCCCGCAAAACCATCAAACAACCCCCGTCGTTGACGTACAAACACCAGACGGCGGAACACAAAAACAAATACCAAATCCCAAATTAAAACAAAGTCGCAAAATAATGCAGCAACTCAAGAAAATGGTCCCAGATTTTACCCTAGGTCAAATCAACCAATTTTGCATATATGGAGGGTCTATTTTACTGATAAAAGAGCCACAGAACAAACACGGACCAAAATGACCCTACCCTTGCCGCAAATTGCGGCCAGGAACAATAAATCTATGGCCTGGCAGTAGGGTTAGGGTCCAGTGTTTTGGGTATAGGTTCTAGGTTGCCTGCTTGTGTCTCTGTATTTGCTAAATATTTTTCAGGTGTCCCGGGTGATAGCAGATACCAAAATACATCACAATTTCCATAAAATCTGCCGTTGTCGGGTTTTTAAAGTTTGGGTTTGGGGTTCTATTCTCTGTTTTCAGTCCATTTTACAATCCCTATAGGGGTTTAAGGTCACTATTAAGCCACAATTACACCTTTGGATTCAATTCAAACCCTAACCTTTTCTAGGAATTTTCAATGCTCGCAAACCCGCATTCAAACACTTCTAAACTTGCATAGGTGCTAAAGTAATGGAAATACAATACTAATGCTGCAGAAATTACCTCATTAGAAACTCAAGAAATTTCATGAATTGCCCCAAGTGCCCAAAATCCTTGCTTTCTTGGTCCAAAGTGCTTAGGATGATCTTGTGCGTGTTTTTTGTGAAATGGAGATGGACTTTTTGTATGTGTTTTATGGTGTTTGAGAGGGTTTTGTGGAGGAGGGAGAGAGGGCAGCAGCTGAGCTTGAGGGAGAGGGGAAGATGATGAGGAAAAAGTGAAGGGAAAAGATCCATGGTCCAAGGTTGACCCCTCACCTCTTTCTCTCTCTCTTGACTATACCCATTTTTCTAACATTTTCTTTTTCTTTTCTTTTCTTTTCCTTTTCTCTTCTTCTCTTAATTAAAATAAAACCCAAAATGAAAAATGAAGAGAATCCATGAAAGAAAATGTAACAAAGTGTAAAAATGAAATGGTGCATGTCATGTGCACAAAACCGGATTAATGCGAGATTAGCGATGTTTAATCGCGATTAGCAATAAAATAGTGTATAATAAAACATAAAATTTCATAATTTGCATAATTCACATAAAACACTCTCTTCTGAGTAATTTCTAAAATTTTCCAATTTTTTCCCAATTTATCGGTATTTAATTATACCGCCATATTAAAATATTCATAATATTTATTATTTAATTATAAAAATTGCCAAAAATAATATTTTATTTTTCTTAAATGTTACAGTCTTCCCCCCTTAAAGAAATTCGGTCCCTGAATTTAAATTTAAACCCCTCAAATAATAAAACATTTCAGTAAAAAGGCTAAGTCGTCGGGGTCCCGAAATCATCGATACATAAGACGCATCATAGCGTAATGCATGCACATGAACAATGAGTAGATAACTCCAAATCAAAACTCCGTCAAGCATCTCGCAATTATTGGAGTTATGGTGAAGACACCAATGTCAAATCCAATACGAAAAACCAACATGATATACTCAACACTATAATTTGTAGGGTTCCTAGGCACACTAAAGAGGTCTCACAAGGCATCAACCATGCCAATTTCAAATTTTACAAGTGCCGAGAAACCCTAATACGGATTCGTTGACTAGAGTTTAGGCGAAAAGTGAAACTAGTTAACAACTTAACTAAAAGAAAGAGGCTACAACCTTTGTAGATCCGGTTCTCCACTTCCTTAGCTCCACGTAGACGTCCCCTCGCTGTCCATATCGGATCTCGGACTCTAGCATCGGCTTCATCGGAGAAATGAGCGGGTTGGTCGTCGACTTCGATGCCGAAGATGATCTACGTCGAGGCAACACAAGATCAAGCTCCAACATCACTAAGTCGTGAAACTTGTGAAGAAAACACCCTATACTACTTGGCAAGAGGTAGAGGGTGAAGAAATAGGAGGTGTGTTCACTTTAGAATTGGATTTCTCACTCTTTTTCTCAAGATGCCATTAATGGTGGCAAGCTTTCTTCTTAAAGATGATGAAGAAGAAGAAGATAGAATATGATAAGTATCATTTGAAAAAGGAAATAATATGAATACTTATCATATACTAACCATGGTCAAGTGTAGAGAGTAAACTAGGGTTAGGTGTATGGTTAGGTTAAGGGAAGAAAACAAAATGGTCAAACTTTCAACTCTTCATGAAGCTTCATGAAAGAAACAAAGAAAGCCACCATTTCCATTTTCTTTTCCAAAATAAATAATCAAAATGAATAAATGAATAAGTAAACAAAACCCTAACCATTCATATAACCATGGTTTAATCTTTACACAAACACAAGTTAGCATGTATCATCAAACATGATACAATCAAGTGCACACAAAAATATATCACATATACAATGTGCACATCAAGTGAGAAAATCTCATTAAAGTGAACCAATACTAGTTAATGCAAAGTAATATATCAAATATATAATTATACATTAAATTATTAAATCAAAACTTGATTCAATGATCCGGTCATGTCGCACATAACCAACTAGTATTCAATGTATCGACTTATCGAATCAATCTTCGATTCGATAAATAGGTTATATCGCATACAACCAATCGAAACATTCATCGCGAGAATGAAATACGGTATCACATACACGCATTATTCTCGGTCCCGCACATATCTTATATGCGCTCCTATTTCGTTTCGCTTGAGCCAGGAAACCTCTGTGTAGTACTCTAAAGACTCGACAATACGCCGGCAGCAGGTGATGATCATATCAAGCACCCACAAGCCGCAAGCGGTCTGCTAAACGTAACGGCCACCCAGGTATTGAGTGATCAGAAGATCGAAGAGCAAGCCCGCTCACACTCCTGTGAATCCAACTAGTAACACTTACCGTACAGTCCGGTCTGTTCGTCTGATATGTCGTATATCAAGTGTAGGGGTGGTAAACGTCAGACCCCACCAACCGATAAGTCGTGCCGATATGAGGCTCATAACGGGTTGAGAAACTACTGGTAACACTTACCAGCAAATCTCTGATCAGCCCTGGCCAGGGACTTCCCTGTTACGGCCAATCGAGCACAGCGCAACATCAACCCCCAATACCGGGAGAGACGAAACCCCTCCTATCGCTCATTGCCTCCATGTGACTCGGGACTGTACCCAAAAACCACTATTTTGCACGCCCTCATGGACGTGGTAAGGTGGAGATCAAAGCACAGTGGGAATCACACAAGACTCTATGACGATCTCGGGTCTACAGATTAACCTGTACAAGTGTCACCTGAGAACTGCCATCTGACGTGAGGTATAATACCATCTGGGAGTTCTCGACGAGTCCGTCCAGTGTACCCAGTCTCCACTGAGCACCCGTATACCATCTCTGATGTCAAACACCAATGGATATGGGATCATCCATCGCCCATCTCATGGGTCGAGAAGCGTATACGCTAGTCTACTCTGGTATATCGATGCCCCGTCTCGATACACCCACGACTAGGGACCTTGAAGGATGTACCTATGGACTACCATGTCCCCACTAGTATGATCTGCATCATAGTCCAGGTAGTCAAGTACACATCCTAAGGGCTTTATCAACATGTAACTATAAGACAGTTTAAAGAGACTAGTGTACATGTTAAGATAAAGAGCAACCAGATAGCATATTATCATATCGAGCAAGAAAGTCATCTCTATATATGTCCAAGCATCCAATATAACATACATCATCTGTACAATACTGGCCTCTAGGGCATACATACAACTAACAATCTCCCACTTGCACTAGGGCCAGCTGCTGTAGTATCGCATACCGAGCATCCCGAAGAGTCTCTCATACTGTATCTGGGGAATGGCCTTCGTTAGTGGATCCGCCGTGTTGTTCTTCGTGTCAACCCTCCTGACCTCGATCTCTCGGCGATCAACAATCTCCCGGATCAGGTGATGACGCCTCAGAATATACCTGGATCGCTGATGGAACATGGGTCCCTTGGCCAAAGCCACCGCTCCATTGTTATCGCAATACAAAGGTATTGGATGCTCAATGGATGGAACCACACCAAGTTCAGTAATGAACTTCTTGATCCAGACAGCCTCTTTAGCAGCATCGTTGGCAGCGATGTATTCAGCCTCCATCGTCGAGTCTGCCACGGTTTCCTGCTTGGAACTCTTCCAGCTAACCTCCCCTCCGTAAAGGGTAAAGACAAATCCCGACTGCGACTTAGAGTCGTCCTTATCACTCTGGAAGCTCGAATCGGTAAAGGACTCCACTTGGAGTTCTCCGTTACCATACACCAAGAGCATCTCTTTAGTCCTTCGCAAGTACTTGAGAATGCTCTTCACAGCTGTCCAGTGACTCTCTCCAGGATCAGCTTGATACCTACTCACTACACTTAGTGAGTATGCTACATCGGGTCTGGTATATAGCATCGCGTACATGATAGAGCCTACAGCCGAAGCATAGGATATCCCTTGCATGCGAGCTCTCTCCAAATCAGTCTTGGGAGACATCTCTTTAGAGAGAGTGACTCCAGAGATCGTGGGCAAGTTCCCACGCTTGGATTCTTCCATACTAAACCTCTTTAGTATGGTGTCAATGTACCTGGATTGGGACAATCCCAATATCCGTTTGGATCTATCTCTATAGATCCTAATTCCCAATATGCAGGAGGCATCACCAAGATCTTTCATTGAGAATCTTTGTGATAAGAAGAGCTTGACCGATTGCAGTATAGGAATGTCATTTCCTATCAAGAGTATGTCGTCCACGTACAATACGAGGAAGACAACCTTACTCTCTGCCACCTTCTTGTAGATACAAGGTTCATCTGGGTTTTTGATGAAATCAAACTCTTTGATAACGACAACAAAGCAGATGTTCCAACTCCGCGATGCTTGCTTTAATCCATAAATGGATTTAAGCAGCTTGCACACCTTCCCGCTGCTCCCACTGTCTACGAAGCCCTCTGGCTGAGTCATGTACACGCACTCTTCTAAATCACCGTTTAGAAAGGCGGTCTTAACATCCATTTGCCAGATTTCGTAGTCATGATATGCAGCGATGGCAAGCATGATCCGGATGGATTTAAGCATAGCCACTGGAGAAAAGGTTTCATCATAGTCCACACCTGGTCTTTGACGAAAACCCTTTGCAACAAGTCTAGCTTTGAAAGTCTCTACTTTCCCATCTACACCAAGTTTTTTCTTGAAGATCCACTTGCTCCCAATGGGTTTTACCCCTTCAGGAGCAACTTCCAAAGTCCATACTTTGTTGGTGTACATGGATTCAATCTCGGACCACATAGCATCCAGCCATTTCACTGAGTCCCTACTCGTGATGGCCTGCTCGAAGCTAGTTGGATCATCATCCTCCATGATGCAATCCTCGCTCCCACCATCCATGAGAAAACCGTAGTACCTCTCAGGTTGGCGAGGAACCCTACTAGATCGGCGGAGAGGCTGAGGTTCATTGGGAGCTACTGAATCTTCTGGTTCCACTAAATCTTCCGTTACGGTTTGTGTATCTGGAACTTCTTCCAGCTCTACCACTTTGCCACTAATTTCTTTTTCAAGGAATTCCTTTTCTAAAAAAGTGGCATATTGAGAAACAAATACCTTTTGTTCTTTAGCATGGTAGAAATGATATCCTTAGGAATTCTTAGGATATCCCACAAACTTGCAAAGAACTGACCGTGCCTCGAGTTTGTCTGGATTTTGCCTTTTGACATAGGCCGGACAACCCCAGATCTTAACTCGTTTAAAATATGGTCTCTTCCCACTCCATATCTCATATGGTTTGGTAGGTACAGATTTAGATGGAACTTGATTCAATAGGTATGCTGCTGTCTCCAGCGCATATCCCCAGAAGGAAATAGGTAACTCAGCTGTGCTCATCATAGAGCGCACCATATCTAATAGGGTGCGGTTCCTCCGTTCTGATACACCGTTGTGCTGTGGTGTATATGGAGGAGTCAGCTGAGAGAGAATCCCATTCTCTTTTAGGAAGTCCAGGAATTCATTGCTCAAGTATTCACCTCCTCGATCAGATCGAAGGATTTAAATACTTTTTCCGGTTTGGTTTTCGACTTCTTGTTTATATTCTCTAAATTTCTCAAAAGCTTCTGATTTGTGTTTCATCAGGAACACATATCCGAATCTAGAGAGATCGTCAGTGAATGTAATGAAGTACGAAGAACCATCCCTGGCATGTGTAGACATGGGACCGCATACATCACTATGTATTAGTCCCAAGAGTTCGGTAACTCTTTCTCCGTGTCCCGTAAACGGAGTTTTGGTCATCTTGCCTTTGAGACATGACTGGAAAGTGTCATAAGATGAAAATTCAAACGGATTTAAATATCCATCCTTATGCAACTTAGCTAGTCGTGTCGCATTGATGTGACCCAGTCTACAATGCCACAAGAAGGATTCGTTCAGTTCAGAACTCTTCCTCTTGTGTGTGTTTGTTATGCTCAGAACTGTTGATTGATTTAGAACATAAATGCCATTGTACAACGTGCCTGATCCAACCAACTTTTGGTTACGGAAAATATTCATAACATTGTCCTGTAATACAAAATTATATCCCTCTTTACTCAACAAAGAAACCGATATAATGTTGCATATCAGGTTCGGCATGTAATAGCATTCGTTCAGAACCAATGTATTACCAGTTGGTAATGCAAGGTGATATTCCCCGACAGTCTTAGCTGCAACAATTGCACCATTTCCAACTCTAATGTCTTTATCACCTTCTCCAAGTTCTCTACCTTTCCTGAGCCCATGTAACTGATTACATATATGGGATCCTGACCCGGTATCTAATACCCAGGACGTAGAGCAAATGGAGAAACAGTTCTCTGTAACGAACACACCCGGAGAAAATTTATCAACATGTACTTTCTTCATTCGGGTGGCATGGGAATCCTGGTATTCCCCTATATCCTGTTCAGTCCTATAACTCTTATAAGAAAGAACGGAACCAACGTTCCCCAGCACAGTATAACATGCGGGTTCGGTCAATACATCCATATTATTATCTTGATTAGGGCATGACATGGTCGCTACCTGGAGAGAGAGAGAAGAAAACACTTTAGCGTATGCACTTGCAAGATCAGATTGGTTATTATCTTATCTAATCAGGATGGCTCCCACTAGTTTTTATCAAATCTTCCTTCAAACCCTAAAAGAAAAGACTAGCCGGGATTAATTACACCCTACAACTTCGCCAATATTTCAGCCAGGCCAGTGTCGATACTTTGAGCGAGGTTCCCCGTGCTTTCACACGGACCTAATTAAAGTAAACCTCGTTTTCCCAGAGGCATAACCCCGTTGACACCTTTCTAGACACCTACTTGATCGGCTAATTGTAATGTGTAAAACTCTCCCAGGAGTAACTCTTACTCGCAGTGGGTATCGGGATCCAACTATCTCATAGAAAGTATGCAATCTCATTGCAAATTTCAACACTTGAAATTCCCGATAATATTTTGCCCCTAGCAGCTATATGACCTTAACATAGTCAACAAATCATAAGTGCTAGTCAAGTTCAACCCGTCATTTCCTGATTGAATTAAACCCACTCGCACGACCCTTAACATAGTCAACAAAGTCGCACGACTACCCTAATCCAATCGCATCATATGCATATACAGATAAGCACTAATTAGCTACCGCACACTACGCCTTAACATAGTCAACAAACGTAGCACGAATACTAACTAGTACTTATCTGAAATGACGGAGGGCAACGACAGGTTTTTCTGAAAACCTATTGCGTAATGAACTTGATATCGTTGTAGAATCAAGTGAAGTTTTGAAATGGAGTGATTTTGAGGCTTTTCTAGTTTTGCTAAAGGGGTCACTCCCGGTGAAGGGATCGTCGGCCCTTTCCTTGTCGAATGAGGTGCGGGATATATCATATATATCACTGTGCAAAGCAGAAACTATAGAAGCAATCAAAAGTCAAACCGAGTGTGTAGCATCTGCCAGTTATTGCTAAAGGGGTCACTCCCGGTGAAGGGATCTCGGCCCTTTCCTCATCGAATAAGGTGCAGGGTATATCATATATACTGCTATGCAAAGCAAAACTGTAGCTACCCTTTTTATTTAAAATTTGATTCTACAACATCTTTTAGGTTTCTTTTCTTTCATTAATCACATTAATGAAGTCCCATCATTTAAGTCACCTAAACATCAGAGATAAATACGACGTACACTTATGCCATCCGCATTCGCCTCGATGTCCCCTCGTGCACCGTTAGGTTAGGTAATTAACGATAGAGCAGGGCAGGGCTAGTGCGGGTGCAAAACATAAGTAACGTCTATATAATATATCATATATACTATATACTGTATCCATCAGAACATATCAAATGATCACATCACAGATATCGCAGCAGAAAATATCATATGAAATATTGGATATACTAGGACGTCCGTGTTTTTAATACGAGCCAGTATAAAACACGGATTCCGTGGTCGTGATGAATAGCCAATCCCACACCTCTAGACCCCTACGAGAGCGGCAAGCAACCCTACCAATTCTAGGGTTAGGAGACCCGGACTCGACTCCTCGAGATGGTCTCCCACTGGACCCTAGAACCCGGTTACTTGTGCTCCCCTCCTTGGGTCTATCCTAATGCGGAAAAGTAAATAATATACATCAACGGTGACATCTTCCGCAACCTGAAAGTGCCCCAATAAAAGAATATTACATACAAGTTTTTACATGAATGAAAATGAAAAACACTCATCTCACATAAAAACCCCCGGCTATTCGAACACGACGATCCAATATAACATATCCAGCAACACATAACATCATATGTCATCAACGTAAGTAAGTATGCATACACCGATTGTCGTCGACGTATTGCAACGACAATCAGCAATACCACTACATACTACACTTACGGTCACAGAAAAGAAAGTGTAAAACTACAACAGTTGGAATCCGCAACCTCTTTAGACATCGCATGCCTAATCAAATGAAATACTTAGACATCACATGCCTAACAATTATAAACCCCGCATTTTAGTCTCATTATCGAAAACTCTTTTCAATATCAAGTGAGACTAAACCGCTAGATTTATAACATTCATTCAGTTATCTCATAACTGTTTGTGAATTCCAATTATTGTATCCCATTCCGGATAAATAGAAAATATTAAACTTTCCGATCGAACATTCGAACACCCAAGTTTTCCCGAAACCGTTCAACACATGAAATAAGTTCAAAGACATTGACTTCATGCCTCAGTACCAACGGTCCAGCCGTAGAAGGGTCAAGCCAACGCCTCACATGTGGCACGCCGTACTGCCCCAAACCCTGAGGTTCAAAGGGCAGTTCAAGACGGTCACATAATCGAGTTAAGGTTTGTTGTCTTCTAAAGAGACCATCGCGTTACTTCCACTACTTAGAACGTCATTAAACAACGGAAAAGTCCAACAATTGGAAATTTCCCGGCAGGGGAAAGATTGGGTATTTACATCCGGTCGAACTTTTTAACATATTCTAAAATTATCCGGAAAAACACATAGACAAAGTTTGATAATCCGATCGAATCTTCGATTCCCAATACAACCCCAGAATACTCAACTGTTGAGTGCATATTAAAAATTCTCAGAAAACTCAGCACCTGAAAACATGAATTACTGTGCAAATATTGAAGGCAAATCCCATCATTTGGCCGCGGAACCGCCACAGAAGACAGGCTTCTGCCGCGGTTCCGCCGCACATTTGACACAACATGAGGTAATTTTTGCACCGTAATTCTTAGAATTCCTTACTGAATTTTTTAAGTATTTTTAATCTGGAAAAAACCCAGTTTTTGAAAAAAGTCCAGAGAGCAATTTGGGTTAGGGTTTCGATGTTCGTTCGGATTTCAAACGTCGTCTGCACTTTGTCTAAGGCTTTAGCTAGGCTCTGATACCACTGTAGGGTTCCTAGGCAAACTAAAGAGGTCTCACGAGGCATCAACCATGCCAATTTCAAATTTTACAAGTGCCGAGAAACCCTAATACGGATTCGTTGATTAGAGTTTAGGCGAAAAGTGAAACTAGTTAACAACTTAACTAAAAGAAAGAGGCTACAACCTTTGTAGATCCGGTTCTCCACTTCCTTAGCTCCACATAGACGTCCCCTCGCTGTCCATATCGGATCTCGGACTCTAGCATCGGCTTCATCGGAGAAATGAGCGGGTTGGTCGTCGACTTCGATGCCGAAGATGATCTACGTCGAGGCAACACAAGATCAAGCTCCAACTTCACTAAGTCGTGAAACTTGTGAAGAAAACACCCTATACTACTTGGCAAGAGGTAGAGGGTGAAGAAATAGGAGGTGGGTTCACTTTAGAATTGGATTTCTCACTCTTTTTCTTAAGATGCCATTAATGGTGGCAAGCTTTCTTCTTGAAGATGAAGAAGAAGAAGAAGAAGATAGAATATGATAAGTATCATTTGAAAAAGGAAATAATATGAATACTTATCATATACTAACCATGGTCAAGTGTAGAGAGTAAACTAGGGTTAGGTGTATGGTTAGGTTAAGGGAAGAAAACAAAATGATCAAACTTTCAACTCTTCATGAAGTTTCATGAAAGAAACAAAGAAAGCCACCATTTCCATTTTCTTTTCCAAAATAAATAATCAAAATAAATAAATGAATAAGTAAACAAAACCCTAACCATTCATATAACCATGGTTTAATCTTTACACAAAGACAAGTTAGCATGTATCATCAAACATGATACAATCAAGTGCACACAAAAATATATCACATATACAATGTGCACATCAAGTGAGAAAATCCCATTAAAGTGAACCAATACTAGTTAATGCAAAGTAATATATCAAATATATAATTATACATTAAATCATTAAATCAACACTTGATTCAATGATCCGGTCATGTCGCACATAACCGACTAATATTCAATGTATCGACTTATCGAATCAATCTTCGATCGATAAATAGGTTATATCGCATACAACCAATCGAAACATTCATCGCGAGAATGAAATACGGTATCACATACACGCATTATTCTCGGTCCCGCACATATCTTATATGCGCTCCTATTTCGTTTCACTTGAGCCAGGAAACCTCTGTATAGGACTCTAAAGACTCGTCAATACGCCGGCAGCAGGTGATGATCATATCAAGCACCCATAAGCCGCAAGCGGTCTGCTAAACGTAACGGCCATCCGGGTATTGAGCGATCAGAAGATCGATGAGCAAGCCCGCTCACACTCCTGTGAATCCAACTAGTAACACTTACCGTACAGTCCGGTCTGTTCGTCTGATATGTCGCATATCAAGTCTAGGGGTGGTAAACGTCAGACCCCAGCAACCGATAAGTCGTGCCGATGTGAGGCTCATAACGGGTCGAGAAACTACTGGTAACACTTACCAGCAAATCTCTGATCAGCCCTGGCCAGGGACTTCCCTGTTACGGCCAATCGAGCACAGCGCAACATCAACCCCCAATACCGAGAGAGACGAAACCCCTCCTATCGCTCATTGCCTCCATGTAACTCGGGACTGTACCCAAAAACCACCGTTTTGCACGCCCTCATGGACGTGGTAAGGTGGAGATCAAAGAACAGTGGGAATCACACAAGACTCTATGACGATCTCGAATCTACAGACTAACCTGCACAAGTGTCACCTGAGAACTGCCATCTGACGTGAGGTATAATACCATCTGGGAGTTCTCGACGAGTCCGTCCAGTGTACCCAGTCTCCACTGAGCACCCGTATACCATCTCTGATGTCAAACACCAATGGATATGGGATCATCCATCGCCCATCTCATGGATCGAGAAGCGTATACGCTAGTCTACTCTGGTATATCGATGCCCCATCTCGATACACCCACGACTAGGGACCTTGAAGGATGTACCTATGGACTACCATGTCCCCACTAGTATGATCTGCATCATAGACCAGGTAGTCAAGTACACAACCTAAGGGCTTTATCAACATGTAACTATAAGACAGTTTAAAGAGACTAGTGTACATGTTAAGATAAAGAGCAACCAGATAGCAATCTATCATATCGAGTAAGAAAGTCATCTCTATATATGTCCAAGCATCCAATATAACATACATCATCTGTACAATACTGGCCTATAGGGCATACATACAACTAACATAATTTGTACATAGCACGCATCTCTGTAACCCGTCAAAACATCTAAAGAAATGCATGCCAAAACCTTTTTATGTAATTGTGCGATCCGCGTAACACGGAAATGTGGCAGACGTTTATTGTAAGAAAATAACTGTATCCATATATATCCTTTGTTTAATATGCACGTCTCGCCGTTTGAAAAATAATTTAGAAGGTTTTCCTTTATAATTGTTCTGTGTCATCTCGGACACGCATGTAAATACTGAGACTATTGCTCCCTTTTTGTAAATCCCTTCGATAACTATCAATGCATGCAAAAACATATTCAGGTACAGTACTCTGACTAGTCCTGCTCAGTACAAAAACAAATAGAAAATATCATAAAAACGTACTGCTCCATAAGAAATCAATCCCAAAATGTGCATATGAATGCTACGTGCGTCTGGTGCACACGGAAATCAAAACCCATGAATGTGCCATACATGTGCACAGAAACAACATCTAAGTGCATTGGGTATGCACGAAACAACTGTCAAGGGCAACGGGTGTGGCTGACAGCAATATCAGGTCCATATGATATGCACAAAGAATCTCGATTTAGTATATCCGGTGTGCACCAAAATCGCATCTCATAACATGCGCCCAACATGGCGAAAATCCAAATCAGGTGCATCCATCATGCACGAATAAAATCTAAATCATGTGCATCCAACATGCACGAAATCACGAAATCCAATATCAAGCGCCGAACATGTGCAAAAGTCCAATCCAAGCGCGTCAAATATGTGCAAGAATCCAATCAGGTGCACAAAACAAATATCAAGTATCAAAATCGAAATCATAAACATGTGCAGCCAAGGCACAAAATGCTATTAAGTGCAATAACTGTGCACAAATCATAAATCAACACAACGGTGTATAAAGAATATCTCACGTGTAATAATTATGCACAAAATATGAATACCCAGTAGGTGCAACCGTGGTGCACGAAAACAAATATCATGAAACTCGGTCATCAAAACTCAATCATGCGAATAGATCGCCCAAAATACCGAAATCCAAAAATGCGTGATATTCGAATCACCAAATCCCAGATCGTAAACACTGTCGTCGATATGTCCTTCCTTCGCAGTCAAGAAGCTATCGGTGCATCCAAAGCTAGCAGAGCAAGATATCTACTTGCCTCATGTTCATGGTCTGTCTCCTGGTGCCTTTAGGCTCTTGTCTCTTACTGCGAATTGCTAGATATATAGCTCCTCGGCTCAACGCCCAATATGGAATGATGACGGAAACAGTCCCGCTCTGGCACGTCCTCTAAAGATCTCTGGTCAACTATCTCGTCGACGATGCCGAACACTGGCCTACTGGGTGTGCGCAATATGACCGCTCCTGGGTCCAAGTATTTTCGTATAGTATTCCAGAAAGGTCCTGTCGAGGTCTCTCCCAAAATCTCGTTTCTGCCGAACTGTCCAGAGGTTATCACCCTTTTCTATATCTTTTTCTTATTCCGGAACGGCTGCATACTCATCGCGAATCCTTCTGGAAGATATATCTATATACAACGCCTCTGCATGCGTATCACATCTCTGATGTCGGCGGAGTGGAACGTCATCTCATCAAGATCTCGTATGAACCTCTTACTCCACTTTTCTTTAACGTCGACTGCTTCGGACTCGTCTCTTCGTGGCTGCATGGACTACGCTCCAACGGCTATACTCGTATCTGTAGTCTTCCAAGTAATGCATCCTATCACATGACATCCGAATGACGTCGAACCTTTCGATCGATTCATCAAAGTTCCATAATCCCCCAAGAGCTCAACATCTTGGGTACTGTTTAATAATATTCCAGAACATGCAACAGTACTTATGGACCAACCGTAGAAAGGCAAACCCAAGCCTCACTAATGGCACCGCTGAACTGCCGCAAACCCTAAGGTTCAAAGTGTTCTCATGGTCATTATGTCGAGTTAGGGTTTCATTCTTCTAGAGGGTACATGGCATTACTTACATTTGTCTCTGAATACTTTAAACTTGGAAAATGGTCTTCTGACATTCGATAGTCTTCTAGCAGCTCTCAACATACCTGCGTGAAGTCGTCTCTAGCTGGAATCAATCAATCTGATGACCTCGTATCGGGGTAAGCGAACGAACCACATGTCCTAGTCACTCATCCTCGGGTGACTAGCGACCTTCTATCATATCTCTAAGTACAAACTCATGCTGCAGTAGCTCCAAATATCTAGGGCGATATCTCATCATTCGCAGCGACGACTGGCTCATTTATCTGCACGCTGAACAGTGCCTTAATCATCAAATAATCGGTGCATCGACGGTCATCACATTCTGGCTGGCCTCTAGCAGTAGCCTGATTTTCTGGTGCTGATCTACACGTCGTAGAAATCTCGTAAAAGCGATCCATCAAACGCTCATGGCGCGAAAACACAATAAAATGACACCTCTATGCAATTGTGTGTACCTGGAATCACGCCCTGGTCAGTCCTCATCCGTGACGAGCTCGTGCTGACGCAACTCTAGCCGTAGCTCTCTTTGCCCGTGTAATCGTGACGGCAAAACCATAACCAATAATGATGAGGATAGATCATAGGAATGAATATAATACTGTGCAAGGAAATGTACATCCTGAGGCTCCCTAAGCGGAGTAGCGTATCGTAAGTATGCCGCGGAACATACACACGGTACGTCACTCTCCTTAAGTCACCTACTCCATCAACCAAGGTCAACCTACGCGACGAAAGTTCGGGTCTAATAGCCCCTCGACTAAGTCTAAATTCCGTAAGGTCAAGCCTAATTTCCGAATATATACAAACGCTCTAGGCTCCGTATAGTCAAACTTAGACTCGAACCAAGGTTAACCTAGCAGCTCTGATACCAACTTTATCATAGTCCGAAATGGCACGCGACTAGCACTTGAATCATATGAAATCTATTGGACCCCATCTAATTCAAGTAAGCCAAGAAATCCCAGAAATCTAAACCATTAAAAGAAAGAAGTGAAGAAAACATGATTTAAACAAGGGGTTTTTAAAATAACATAAGCCGAATATGCATTTTTAAAATCTCAAGTCTTTTCTGAAAACTTCGGCAGAGTTTCGTTTGTAAATACTGGCCCCAAACGGGGTACAACATGAATAATATATGCACAATGATAAAAGGCATCCCCAAGCGGGTGCTAGCTCTTCGTCAATTGACGGTCACAACCACGCAAGCAATATAATATACAACGCCGAAGGGCGAGGATCAAAACTCAAAGAAAACTCAAAATCATCAAGAAAACCATACTAATACAAAGCGCGACTCTATGGTCAAAAGAATATACAATTGGTTTTCTAAGTCTGAATAAATATACAAGTCTGGTTGATAGAATTTTACTAGATACAGCTGAAAATAAATGAGTACAATGGTGGTCACGATGCAAGTGAACCTACCTACCAAAGCAAATCACCCGGAATGGAAGCAATGTGCCAGCAAAGCCGCAATGAAACCTGTACGGCAAAACCTGCAAGAAACTATGTGTCACGTCCCGAAAGTGCGGAACATGACCGGCACTTAAACTACGAAACCTCTCGAGGCGTACGTAATCTAAGTAAACCGAAAACCCAGAAATCCAAACCAAGAAAAGTAATAGAGTGAAGGAAAACCAATTTAAAACAAGTAGTTTCAATAGCATAAGCCGAATTATGCGGTTTTTAAAACATCAAAAATTTCCTGAAAATTTCGGCAGAGTCTCCTTTGTAAATACTGGCCCCTAAACGGGATACAACATGAATAGTATACGAAATCAAGAAAAAGGCATCCCCAAGCGGGAGCTAGCTCTTCGTCAATCGACGGTCACAACCACACAAGCAATATAATATACAACGCCAACGGCGAGGATCAAAACTCAAATAGAAACTCAAAACCACCAGAAATATAACGAGCGACTCTAAGGTCGAAAGAATAAACAACACTGGTCTCTATCTCAATAAATACATGTTTGGTTGATGGAACTTCTAGATACAACAGAATAATGATATACAAGATATAATGATGGGTGCGATACAAATAAACCCACCTACTAGCAAGTCACCCGAATGAAACTGAGCCCGCAAAGCCGTAATTAAACCTGTACGGCGAAACCTGCAAGAAACTGGGGCACAACGGGGGTGAGTTGCCAACTCGTGAATAGAAAAACATCTACGAATAGAAATCGCATAAATAACGCAACCTAGGTCCATGATCATAATATATCCTCAAATATATGAATAACACGTAGCCTATAACAATGCTAGGGTAAATATCTAACCCGAGTGTAATCTCATGTGCCCGTGTCAGTGCCTCAGGTAGCAATATATCATATGAATGAGGTATGAATGCATGAAAACAGAATACATGTAAATGAAGAACTGTTTTCATAAATTAGTGAGATTTCATTTGTATTTTTAAACTGAGGTATCATAAATGAAATCAGTATCAACAGTGTCTAGCATCGACACAAAACATAAATCTCAATGTCTCGAAATATCAATGTCTCAATCTCAATATCTAGGGCGCCGTCAGTCCAGACCGGCCCCTACCATCCATCTCAAGACCACGACGGTATCCTCCGGTTATCCGACGTGTCGGGTAATATCACCGGTAGGTAGTGCTCCCCAGCCAGGCTCAACGTCAACACCACATTCCTCTTGCCCCGGGGTACCATACCGGGCCCACCATGTACCCGAAACGGTTCCTCCACTCCTCGAATCGGGTCTCGAAATCCATCAGCAAACTCATGGTGGACGACTCATACATCATAGGAAAACCGCACTTTTTATTTTAAAAGAGAGAAAAGGTTTATTTATGTTTTTGCGGTTTTTCCTCCAAATCCAGAAAATCTCATGGAAATCCGAATCCAAAACCTCAATAACACGTAAAATAGTGAATATATGCATGAGAATCCATGAATGCGGCATAACGATGAATAACAGTATGCATGAAGTGACAAGTAATAACTACAATATCTAAGCTGGCATAAGGTAAGTACACTAATATTATGTCAAACTACTAGCTATCTAGCTAAGTTAAGCAATAATATTTTCTAAGGTGTACGTGACATGGCAATTACCGATGAAGATGTGTGTGAGCCGGCAATTAAGTGTACGTAGTACCTACGCATCATCGGTAATGGTGCTGGTGTCCTAACGGCATGATATCACTAATGAAGTATGAAACATAAAATAAGCATGCGATGCGAAGCGGACCACAAAAATGAGCGGGAGCTGAAAACTAGACGCAACTATAACAATCTGCATTAATCTAATATAAGTCCTACAAATGGTGCCTTGAAATAACACGAATCATGGGTTTTGAAAATAGGGGCTACGGTGTTTTTATGAAAAGATACGTCTTTTGAAATATCCGTAGGATCCCTTGGGCCGTCTTTAAGAATGCCCACGATTCGTTGGTTTTTGAAATAGGTAAGAAGTCTAATCTAATCTAACAACTACACTAAACTATACGGCTGAACTAACAAGCTGAACTACAGGTAAAGGAACCACCTATCATCTGAGTCGATACATATACATACCTGTATATGTATAGTCGGTGATCCCGCCTCAATAATATCATATCCGATACCATATCTATAATCAGGCATCCCAAGTCAAGAGTGCGGATCAATCATCAATATAGCTCGTACGTAAATCCGTCGTACGGCATCCCAATCTGGGTACGGGTCAATATCACATTCATCATACTATTCACCTGGTATCCTCTTTATCAATTATCATGATCGGGGTACTGATCTACGTCTAGTACCATACTGATACCGCCTACGTATGCATGGACGTGTGTGAAACACTACGTCAAGGACCCGCTACAACGTCATGTCGTATCTCAAATACGAACCCTGCTATATCACCGATCTCACGGCCTCAAATCAAATCTCATCGACTCAGCTCAATCCCAAGTATCATCCTCAATCCGTATGTGAACACATAGTCCCATACCCATGTGAACACATAACTATAAAGAATCCCATGAGCGCATATAAATAGGAATGTATGCAAGTATGTATGTGTGTATGTGTGTGTGTATGTGTAGTGCAACACTACCCTAGGGTTCGCAACACTAAAGTAATCCAACAAACCAATATCCATCCTAAGCATCGTTATTAATCCCAAATAACATACAATAATTGTTGGTGTGTATACGCATCCGTATACACCACCACGGACTGCGGGGGTGCTATACGCCATCCACCCGACTTCTCCCCGTAGATATAAATCTACTCACCTGCTCCTTGTTTGCCGATGCCGATGTCACCCTCTTTATCTTCAACGTCTCGACATCACGTGGGGTACCTACACATATACATAATCGCAAATGCGCATTAAAATCATATCGGAAAACCAAATCGACACGCCAAAAGCCTATAGGTTAGAACCTATGGACCACGCTTTCAAAACCACCACCAACCCTCGATATCGTCGTACAAACGTCAGATCATCGAGTTAAAACCAAACATACCAATCATGGTTTCATAAATCACTAAAAATATATGAAATACGATGCAAATCATCAAAACCAATAAATTGATCAAATCGGTTTATTTCACAAAACTTAGAAAACACTTAATTACCGTTTTAATTCGAAACTTGACATTTTAACAAAACTAATGGCCATAATATCCACTAAATATCATAACTAAGTTATATAAACCATTTCCACAATTTAATCTCATTAAATTTCATTAACCCCAAAAACCTAGTTTACAAATTATCCAATTTTAACAATTTTCAAGCAAAAATTCACAATTTATCAATTAAGCATGGTTTTGCATAACCTAAGGTATTAAACCACTCATTATAATGTTAATAATGCTATGAAACCATAATTAGAATTTTTATCAAACAATTTAACTTAATTTTGAAAACCTAGTTTGCAATATTATGCAATTTGGACAATTTAAAGGTAGCAATTAGCAAGATGTAACAAGATTAAGTTTTACATTAAAAAAAACATGTTAATCTACTCATTAAGACCACAATCTAATGATAACAACCCTAATAAAAAAAATTTACCCTTTTCTAGAATTTCCTAAACTAGCAATCACAACCAAATTAACACTCGAATAAAATAGACTATCATAATTAAACAACAATTTAACAAAAAGGGTCAAGATTTTTATATCTCACAACCCATTGATCGAACTAGAAATCTAGCCCTCCAAATTGAAATCTTTGCACCAAGATCCATGTTATAGGGGCTAAGGAAAAATGGGTAGGAGCTTGATTTTGATTTTGTAGGATTTTTGATGCATTTTTGAAGGGTTTTTGAGGTTGAAGGAGAAGGGGAAATGGAGGAAATGAGAGGGGGCTGCTGTTGCAGCAGTAAGAAGAGAGATTCGGCCACAATATGGGGAGGGGAGGAGAGAGAGTGAGGTGGGGAAATAAGCCAAGTCAACCCACAAAGTCAAAGCCCATACTCTTTTAACATTTTCCCTTCATTTTCTTTGTTTTCTCTTGATTTTTCTTGTAACAATACAAGTGGGAAAATGAGGGGGGACAACTTGGGGCTGCTGATTTGGGGAGAGGAGAGAGGGTGTGGGTGAGTGTGGGTGAGGAAAAAATGATAGATACTATACCCCAAACAACCATTTACACTAAATTCACTAAAAAAAAGCTTTTTTTTCTTCGATAATTTCTAAACCGTTTTGGCAAACGTTTTCATTTCAAAAACCATATGATAAAATTTTATTTAAAGTTTTATGATGCAAAAAAATTATTTCAACTCATTCCAATTTGTAATTTTCCCTAATTAAATGTATTAGTGACGGCTTAAAATAATAATAAAATAATTTTTTTTTCAGAAAATTTGAAATTTCACCAGTGGCTCAATAAACACCAAATACTAGCAATTACATAGCTAGAATATGTATATTTAATTTTTATAATAAGATATTTGTATTTTGACTTTTTACAGAAAACCCCCTTATTTTACCGTTTTTTCGAAATTTCACCGAAACGATTTTCAAAACGTTACACTATGGCACAACGGGAGTGAGTTGCCAACTCGTGAGTAGAAAACATCACAGAGCAGAAATCGTATGCATGACTCAATCCTAGGTCAAAACGGTCAGTAGTATATATCCTCAATATGATAAAGTCTGAAGCATGATACGGTAGAAAGGGTAAACATCTATACATAAATGTAATACCAAGTTCTCGTGTTAGTGCCTCAGGTAGCAACATATCATAAATATGAGTTATCATCAATGAAATCAGTGCCAACTATAGCATCAAGTCTATAAGTATGTGAATATCATCCAACAATGTAATCAATGCCTGTATGCGTGTGGATCTCGTCACGGGTCAACCACTGACACAAAACATCATGCATGTAAATATCATAAAGCATATGCATGAAAGTATGAGGATATAAATCAACGTGTGTCCCTCGCGCACATCAAAATCATGGAACCTGAGTGTCTAACATCGACACTCGAAAACATCATGAAACCCGTGCCCAGCATCGGCACGTAAATCCTCATATATCAGGCTCCGTCAGTCCGGATCGGCCCATATCATCTCTCAACTCCGGTCGGTATCCTCCGGATATCCGCTGAGCCTAAATACTATCACCGGTAGGTAGTAGTCCCTCTGCCAGGATCACCGTCTTCAGCACAGCAATCCGTTCTCTCCTCGGGGTACCATACCGGGTCCACCATGTACCCGCAATCGGCCTCATCCAACTCCTTGAATCGGGTTTTACATGTTATTCGTCTCAGAACCGAGAAAACGCATGGTGGACGCACTGAAATATCATATCAAGAGAAACCGGTGTTTTAAAACAGTACATGCTTTCTTTTGAAATACCCACGATTCTCAAATCCAGTAATATCATGGAAACAACATATCTCAATTCGTGTAATCATAAGGCATGAAGTATGCGACATATAATAGAAATGTAAGTATATCAGTATATCATGCAACATAAAACAATAATATGCACATATCGAGGGAAAACCGCTCTTTTAAATAAATTCAGTTTAAAAATATATCATGCGGTTCCCAAATCTCCAAAATCAAGCCAGAATTATCTATGTATATGCAAATGTGTATGTATGCAAGCATGGGTGTACAATATGTGTGTACGCGAGTATGTCATGCAAGGAGTCATATCCTGATGTCAGCAATCCTACTGTTTAGTGACATGGAAATTATCGGTGATGAAGTGTGTGAGCTGGAAAGCAGGTGTACGTGGAACAAACGCATCATCGATAATGTAACGCTTCGAAAATCATTTTGGCAGTTTTTCGGTAATCGGCTAAATTTGCAGTCTTTTCCGTAAAAAAAAGTCAAAATAGGTATTTTTCATTATATACCTAATTATACAAAATTTAGATAAGATATTGCTATAAATTGGTCACTAAAATGTCACTTAAAATTTTCTAGTTAATTAAAAAAAAATCCGTAATTAATTATTTTTAATATTATTTTAAGCTTTTAAAAGTATATTAAATTAGTGATAAATCCAAATTTAATTACGTAAATTACACACTTAGGAACTATTATAAACTAAAATTAAGTATTAACAAAAATTTTACCAAAACTTTCTAAGATTTGTTGTTTCATGGCAAAAAAATGAATGAAAAAGGGTTTTTTTGCAAAGAATTCATATAATGTGCATTAAATGACCTTAGTAGATGCTTTATGTGTGGAATTTTCTACACAATTCACTCACTTCTCCACCTCCCAACCCCTGTCCGACCTTGCTGCTGCTCCACTTCTCTTTTCCCCTCACTTCTTTTGCTTCAATTCTTGCAAAAATAATCAAAATCCACACAAAAATACACTTTTTTCCTTCACAAATTCAAACCAAAACCCTAATCCATCCCTTCCCTAACCCTAATTTGTTTAAAAAGTGGAGAAAAGAGGTGTCTTGGAGGCTGGTAGAAGTTTGGAATCAACTCTTGTAAGGTATAAATCCTAAACTAGTTGTTAAATTTGTAGTTTAAATAAGCTAAATTAGTATTTTAAAGTGTTAATTTCATTGTAATGGTTGGTTTTTGAAAATTCAAGAGAGGTGTTGATGCCCTAATTAGGGTTTGTTGTAGGATAAGTGGGTTTAAGCTAGGGTAGTGGTTATCTAGTGGGTTAGAATGGTTGTTTGTGCGATGTAGCGATCGCTACACCGTTAAATCGCGACGATTGCATCGATATTTCTATGTCAATGATTACTAGTTTTTCTAAATTTTTAGGAGGCGATCTAATTGCGTTATATTAGTGATATAATTAGCATCATATATGACTATTAGTGTGCACGAATTCTGGGTTTTGTCTAGTCGGGTTTTAGTTTTGACGATTGCCCCTAAACGGCGATTTTAGTTAAGGTTTTAGCGATTTTCGTACGTTTTCCGCGCACTGAGTGCACGTTGTGATTAATTCGAGAGTGTCGATCTTTTCATATTATGAGTTGCGTCATTTCAGGAACCTGTAATCTTATATTGTGTGTTATGCAATTCTAGGATCGGTCGCGGAAACATCGGACGCGGCGCGCAAAGGCAAGGCGGTGGTCGGATCGGATTAGCGAGGCATTCAGGTGAGTAGATGTATTCATCTATGGGTGAATCGTCTGGATGGAGCGAGGCGCCCCCTAGTTAGGATTACTTTATTTCTTGCAAGATTTGCATTGTTAGTTAGCTAAACCCCCCCTCATTCACATTGCATGCCCTTATAGCTAATCGTCTGCTAGAATGCATGTATATTCTTATACACATGTGTGATATCACTTCGTAGGACACGTACACCGTTACCATTGGCTCCTATTGCACATGCACTATTCATGTGACACACACGCCTTTGGTAATTGCCATGCCACGAGCACTATAGGACCCGTTTAGTTTAGTATCACCACTTGTATTATACACGATATATGAAATCGCATAGCATGTATATACCTCGCATCATCATCATACTTACATAGATTTCTAGCCACAAATCACATCGCATATCATGATATCATAGACATTTATCATATACAACATATTGGGTATTATAGTTTTCTTGAGGATTTCAGTATTTCTGCGATTTCTGGATTTTGGGGAAAACCGAAAAAATTTAACAAAAGCTTATATTTATCATTTTTTAAAACAAAGTTGTGGTTTTCTCGTGATGTATGTGTCGTCCACCATGAATTTTCATGTTTTCTGTTGGATTTCGTGACCCGATTCGATGAGTGGATGAACCGTCTCGGGTACATGGTGGGCCCGGTATGGTACCCCGGGGCAAGAAGATCGAGTTGTAAACGATGAGCCTGGCAGGGGAAGACTACCTACCGGTGATGTCTGGCGCGGCGGATATCCGGAGGATACCGACCGTTGTCGTGAGATTTGATGATATGGGCCGATCCGGACTGACGGAGCCCGATGTATTGAGACATTGATACAGTGAGATATTGAGACATATGTATTTCCATATTTGGTGTCGAT
The DNA here is from genome assembly GCA_030015575.1 of Agapanthus africanus. Classification (NCBI taxonomy): domain Eukaryota; kingdom Viridiplantae; phylum Streptophyta; class Magnoliopsida; order Asparagales; family Amaryllidaceae; genus Agapanthus; species Agapanthus africanus. The sequence continues at coordinate 192,246,686 of CM057345.1, forward strand.
GCTTGACACGGGTTTCAGATGATTTCTTGATGGTATTTAACTATTATACAGATATTCTTTTTCTAAAGTTAAGAATGCAGAATCATAGCATTTAAAACACTTAAAGATTTAGTATTGACATTGCATACATGTGCATGCATACTAAAGGTATTACATCACATCTGGACATACATGCTGTGACGCATTTGCGTGCATTCTTACGATAGCCTTACTAGATATTATATTCTACTCACGAGCTGGCAACTCACCCCCGTTGTGCCACAGTGTCTTGCAGGTCGGACTCATCAGCCTAGTAGCGGCGGCTTATCTTGTTAGTGACTTGTTTTTCTCAGACTCGCGACATTGCTCGTAGGTGGGTTGCGAGAGCCCTATTATCTCTTTTTATACCATTTTTGTATCTAGTATTCTCCATCTACCACTTCTTATTTGTATATTCGACCTAGTGATGAGACTGAGAGATTTGTGTATATGTGGGTTCTTTTGGGTCGAGCTCACTTGAGCCGGCGTTGTGTTTTCTTACATTTCGCATTTCTTTATGCTCTTTTCTTGAGATTACACACACACACACATACACACACACACATATATATATATATATATATTGCATGTGGTTGTGATCCGCCTTGGGCGAAGAGCTAGCTCCCTCTTGGGATGCCATTTTGCGATTACAGGTTATATATATTGTTGTACCCATTTTGGGGGATAGAATTTACAGAAGAGACTCTGCCGAAATTTTTGGAAATTTTTGATGTTTTTCTTAAAAGGGGTTCAATGCAACTAAATTGATTTCAAGTCGTTTTTCATGAAAGGTTTCCTTCACTCTCTTTGGTTTTGGTTTAGATTTTCTGGGCTTTGGCTGACTTAGTTTACGTTACGCCTTTAGACGTCTCGTAATCTAAGTGTCAGTCACGTTCCGTACTTTCGGGTCGTGACAAAGTTGGTATCAGGGCGTAGGTTTTACCTTCCTGAGTGTAGGACGACCTTGGTAGATGGAGTAGGTGACTTAAGCAGAGTGGCGTAGTGTGGGTATGATCCGCGGCATACGTACGATACGGTACTCCGCCTAAGTGACCTTAGGAAATAATTGCTTGTATTTCCTTTCTTGATTCCTTGCATTCCTTGATTCAATTGCAATGTTCTTATCGGTCATGTTTCTTATTCCGGCTTCAATGCCGCCAAAGACTACGAGAGCTCAACGGGCTGCCGCTAGGGATGAGATTCGAGCGGGCTCTTCTGAGGCAAGGGTCGAGCAGGATGATACGCCTACACCTCAGGGTCATATTGATCCGCTTTATCCAGACCGTATTGCCAGATTAGAGGCCAGCATGCAGGAGTTGCGACAGATGATGGGATCTTTAGTTGAGTCCAGTCGGGCACAGAGATCCGAGGACGTTCCTTCCACCGCACAGACCACGATTGTACCTGCTGCACAGATGGTCACTCCTGCTGCTACTGCGACTATCCCTGTTTCACTACAGGAGTTTATGAGATTGAGACCTCCAGCTTTTACCGGTACAGATGCGACAGAGGACCCACAGGCATTTCTTGATAGGATGGCTCGGATTTGCCGTTCGTTGAGGTGTTCTGATGATAGATTGGTGGAGTTCGTGAGTTTTCATCTGGAGGGTCTTGCCCAGACATGGTACGATTCAGTAGAGAGAGGCCGAGCTGCAGGTCTACCTTCTATAACCTGGGACGAGTTTACAGCTGCATTTCTTGCCCGTTTTCTTCCGGAGAGTGTCCGAGATGCTCGAGCCCATAGTTTTGAGTCTCTGCGCAAAACTCCTGGGATGATGGTGTCGGAGTATGATATACAGTTTACCCAGTTGTCTCGATATGCTCCATACCTAGTAGACACGGAAGAGAAGAGAATAAAGAGGTTTCTGCGAGGGCTTGATACACAGCTATTCCTTGCCATCGGCACCCAGCACTTTGATACATACGCAGCCGCGATGGACGCAGCCTTACTTTTGGAGGAGCGTATTTCTGAGACTCCGGTCATTTCTGGGTCGAAGAGGATTCGTACTAATACGCCAGCTCAGCGGCAGATAGGTAGACACCGCGATAGATTATTTCCGGGAGATGGTGGAGGCAGAGGATTGAGACGAGGTCAGTTATTTGGTTCATATCCACAGACTCAGCAGTCGTCGCTAGGATGTTTTCGGTGTGGGAGTCAGTACCACCGTGTCAGAGACTGTACCATGGGATGCCAGGGCACGGTGACAGTCCCGCATATGACCTTACCACCTTCACCACCTCCTCAGAGAGCTCTACTTCCTACTCCTGATGATGCTCCATGCCAGCCAGATGCTCCTAGAGGTCGTGGGCATGGAGGTCCGGTTCCGAGAGGACGAGGCGACAGAGGCAGACGCAGTGGCCGAGGAAGAGGCAGAGGACAGCCAGCTACTAGTGGTGGACAGGCCCGAGTGTTCGCGTTGACTCCTCAGGATGCACTGGCATCCAATACCGTCGTGACAGGTACTCTGCCAGTATGTTCTTTTGATGCACGGGTATTATTTGATCCAGGCTCCACACATTCATATGTATCCACGTACTTTGTACCGAGGTTGGGCTGAGAGTCTTCTCCGTTAGATCAGCCGCTTATCGTTATTACACCGGTAGGCGAGTCGTTTGTTGCCCGTTTCGTGTACCGATCATGTTCCGTTCGTATCGGGGAGAGAGATTCTTCAGTTGATTTGATTCTCCTCGATATGCTAGACTTTGACGTTCTTCTTGGTATGGACTGGCTAGCCACCTGTTATGCATCCGTGGACTGCCGTGAGAAAGCAGTCAGATTTAGTTTTCCTGGTGAGCCGGTTCTGGTTATTCAGGGAGATCGTAGCGCTACCCTTCCGAGCTTGATTTCTTCTCTTCGCGCTAGTCAGCTCTTAAAGAAAGGGTGTCAGGGATTCTTAGCCTATGTTTGTGATACTAGCTCCACAGAGGTTCCGTTGGAACAGGTCCCTGTTGTGAGAGATTTTCCTGATGTATTCCTTGACGAGTTGCCTGGTCTGCCACCAGAGCGCGAGATTGAGTTCTGCATCGACTTGATCCCCGGCACGGGGCCTATCTCTATACCGCCTTATCGGATGGCCCCGGGGGAGCTGAGAGAGCTGAAAGATCAGTTACAGGACTTGCTGGACAAAGGGCTTATCCGACCGAGTGTGTCATCTTGGGGTGCTCCCGTCCTGTTTGTTAAGAAGAAGGACGGAAGTATGCGCTTATGCATTGATTATCGTCAGCTGAACCGGGTTACTGTGCGGAACAGATATCCCCTACCCCGCATTGATGACTTATTCGATCAGCTCCAGGGTGCAGGGTTTTTCTCAAGGTTGATTTACGGTCAGGTTATCACCATTTGCGGGTTCGGAAGGAGGATATTCTGAAGACCGCTTTCCATACTCGATATGGTCATTATGAGTTCTTGGTGATGTCGTTCGGGCTCACCAATGCCCTGGCAGCATTTATGGACTTGATGAACAGTGTATTCAGGCCGTATCTCGATCAGTTCATCATTGTGTTCATTGACGACATCTTGGTTTATTCTCGGAGCCGGGAGGAGCATGAGCAGCACTTACGTATCACGTTGCAGACTTTGAGGCAGCATCAGCTGTTCGCCCAATTTTCCAAGTGCGCATTCTGGTTAGACAGTGTCGACTTCTTGGGTCATGTGGTGACGAGAGATGGTATTTGTGTGGACACGAAGAAGATCGAGGCAGTTCAGCGTTGGCCTAGACCGGTATCAGTTACAGAGGTTCGCAGCTTTCTGGGTCTGGCCAGCTATTATCGACGTTTTGTCCAGGATTTCTCCTGCATTGCTGTACCGTTGACCGGGTTGACCCGGAAGGGGGATCCTTTCGATTGGACGCAGGCATGTGAGAATAGTTTCCAGCAGTTGAAGACTCGTCTGACTACTGCACTAGTGTTAGCATTGCCTTCAGGATCAGGCGGGTTCGTGGTATGTTGTGATGCTTCTCGAGTGGGGCTGGGCTGTGTATTGATGCAGCACGACAGAGTTATCGTGTATGCTTCTCGGCAGCTGAGGAAACACGAACAGAACTACCCCAACCATGATTTAGAGATGGTTGCAGTGGTATTTGCAATTAAGATCTGGAGACATTACCTATACGGTGAGTCGTGCCAGATATTCACTGACCACAAGAGTTTGAAGTATATCTTTCAGCAGCGAGATCTGAATCTGAGACAGCGCCATTGGATGGAGTTGGTGAAAGATTATGACTGCGAGATTCTATACCATCCGGGCAAGGCGAATGTGGTGGCAGATGCTTTGAGTAGGAGGCCCGGAGGTAGCTTATCTTGTTTGAGCGCAGTACAGATGCAGACGACGGCGGATTGGCAGGTTTTATGTGATAGCAGAGTGCAGTTCGAGTTTACTCCTACCGGGGGACAGCTGGCCCATTTCAGAGCACGCCCATAGTTACTTGACCGTATCCGTAAGGCACAGTCCGGCGATGCCCGTATTTTAGAGATTATTGAGCAGATTCGGCAGGGTAGAGTTTCTGAGTTCGTGATTGATGATCAGGGGATACTTCGATTTGGGACTTGACTGTGTGTACCAGATTCTGAGGGACTGAGGCGTGATATCCTTGAGGAGGCACATAGATCAGTATACAGTGTTCATCCAGGTTCCACCAAGATGTACCATGATTTGAGAGAGGTTTACTGGTGGGACGGGATGAAGAAGGATGTTACAGACTTTGTGTCGAGATGCCTGACATATCAGCAAGTCAAGGCCGAGCACCAGAGGCCAGCCGGCGAGTTACAGCCTTTGCCCATCCCTGAGTGGAAGTGGGAGCAGGTCTCCATGGACTTCATTGTGGGTCTACCCAGGACCAGTCGAGGGTATGACTCTATTTGGGTGATTGTGGATCGACTGACGAAAGCAGCTCACTTCCTGCCAGTGAAGACCACCTTTGGATTTTCTCAGTACGCCCAGGTTTATATTCATGAGATTGTGCGACTGCATGGTGTTCCAACTTGCATCGTGTCCGACCGGGGCACCCAGTTTACCAGCCGATTATGGCAGAAACTTCAGGAAGCTTTGGGCACCCGATTGAGTTTTAGCACAGCCTTTCACCCGCAGACTGACGGTCAGTCGGAGCGTACTATTCAGACTCTTGAGGAAATGCTCAGAGCTTGTGTTTTAGATTTCGGTGGCAGCTGGGATCGTCATTTGCCTTTGATCGAGTTCTCCTACAATAATAGCTTCCAGGAGACGATTCAGATGGCACCTTTCGAGGCTTTATATGGGAGGAGATGTCGATCGCCTGTATGTTGGACAGAGCTCAGAGAGAGCGGTATTTTGGGACCGCAGATTGTACAGGAGACGACCGAGAAGATACAGCTGATTCGGGACAGGATAAGAACGGCACAGAGTAGGCAGAAATCATATGCTGACGGGCGCCGTCGCCGACTCGAGTTCGCTGTTGGCGATTATATTTTCCTGAAGGTCTCTCCAATGAAGGGTGTGATGAGATTTAGGCAGAAATGGAAGCTGAGTCCTAGATATGTTGGTCCCTTCGAGATACTAGAGCGTGTTGGTCCAGTCGCTTATCGGTTAGCTCTTCCGCCCAGCTTCCCCGATGTTCACCCCGTGTTCAATGTTTCGATGCTCCGCAAGTAGCTTCATGATCCTTCCCATGCGATTCAGCACCAGACGATCCAGCTAGAGCGTGATCTTTCATTAACCGAACAGCCGGTGGTCATTTTGGATCGGCAGGTGAAGAAATTGAGGTCGAAGGTTATACCGTCCGTCAAGGTCCTTTGGCGTGGCCCGAACAGCGAGGAGGTCACCTGGGAGACCGAGGTCGAGATGAAGAAGAGATATCCCCATCTTTTTGAAGGTACGCATAGTTAAATTCTAAATTCGGGGACCGAATTTCATTAAGGGGGGAAGATTGTAACGCTTCGAAAATCGTTTAGGCAGTTTTTCGGTAATCGGCTAAATTTGCAGTCTTTTCCGTAAAAAAAAAGTCAAAATAGGTATTTTTCATTATAGAACTAATTATACAAAATTTAGATAAGATATTGCTATAAATTGGTCACTAAAATGTCACTTAAAATTTTCTAGTTAATTAAAAAAAATTCCGTAATTAATTATTTTTAATATTATTTTAAGCTTTTAAAAATACATTAAATTAGTGATAAATACAAATTTAATTAGGTAAATTACACACTTAGGAACCATTATAAACTAAAATTAAGTATTAACAAAAAATTTACCAAAACTTTCTAAGATTTGTTGTTTCATGGCAAAAAAATGAATGAAAAAGGGTTTTTTTTTGCAAAGAATTGATATAATGTGCATTAAATGACCTTAGAAGATGCTTTATGTGTGGAATTTTCTACACAATTCACTCACTTCTCCACCTCCCAACCCCTGGCCGACCTTGCTGCTGCTGCACTTCTCTTTTCCCCTCACTTCTTTTGCTTCAATTCTTGCAAAAATAATCAAAATCCACACAAAAATACACTCTTTTCCTTCACAAATTCAAACCAAAACCCTAATCCATCCCTTCCCTAACCCTAATTTGTTTAAAAAGTGGAGAAAAGAGGTGTCTTGGATGCTAGTAGAAATTTGGAATCAACTCTTGTAAGGTACAAATCCTAAACTAGTTGTTAAATTTGTAGTTTAAATAAGCTAAATTAGTATTTTAAAGTGTTAATTTCATTGTAATGGTTGGTTTTTGAAAATTCAAGAGAGGTGTTGATGCCCTAATTAGGGTTTGCTGTAGGATAAGTGGGTTTAAGCTAGGGTAGTGGTTATCTAGTGGGTTAGAATGGTTGTTTGTGCGATGTAGCGATCGCGACACCGTTAAATCGCGACGATTGCATCGATATTTCTATGTCAATGCTTAATAGGTTTTCTAAATTTTTAGGAGGCGATCTAATTGCGTTATATTAGTGATATAATTAGCATCATATACGACTATTAGTGTGCGCGAATGCGGGGTTTTGTCTAGTCAGGTTTTAGTTTTGACGATTGCCCCGAAACGGCGATTTTAGTTAAGGTTTTAGCGATTTTCGTGCGTTTTCCGCGCACTGAGTGCACGTTGTGATTAATTCGAGAGTGTCGATCTTTTCATATTATGAGTTGCATCATTTCAAGAACCTGTAATCTTATATTGTGTGTTATGCAATTCTAGGATCGGTCGCGGAAACATCGGACGCGGCGCGCAAAGGCAAGACGGTGGTCGGATCGGATTAGCGAGGCATTCAGGTGAGTAGATGTATTCGTCTATGGGGGAATCGTCTGGATGGCGCGAGGTGCCCCCTAGTTAGGATTACTTTATTTCTTGCAAGATTTGTATTGTTAGTTAGCTAACCCCCCCCCCCCTCATTCACATTGCATACCCTTATAGCTAATCGTCTGCTAGATTGCAAGTATATTCTTATGCACATGTGTGATATCACTTCGTAGGACACGTACACCGTTAACATTGGCTCCTGTTGCACGTATACTATTCATGTGACACACACGCCTTTGGTAATTGCCATGCCACGAGCACTATAGGACCCGTTTAGTTTAGTATCACCATTTGTATTATACACGATATACGAAATCGCATAGCATGTATATACCTTGCATCATCATCATACTTACATAGATTTCTAGCCACAAATCATATCGCATATCATGATATCATAGACATTTATCATATACAACATATTGGGTATTATGGTTTTCTTGAGGATTTCAGTATTTCTGCGATTTCTGGATTTTGGGGAAAACCGCAAAAAATTAACAAAAGCTTATATTTATCATTTTTTTTAAAAAAGTTGTGGTTTTCTCGTGATGTATGTTTCGTCCACCATGAGTTTTCATGTTTTCTGTTGGATTTCGAGACCCGATTCGAGGAGTGGATGAACCGTCTCGGGTACATAGTGGGCCCGGTAAGGTACCCCGGGGCAAGAAGATCGAGTTGTAGACGACGAGCCTGGCAGGGGAAGACTACCTACCGGTGATGTCTGGCGCGGCGGATATCCGGAGGATACCGACCGTTGTCGTGAGATTTGATGATATGGGCCGATCCGGACTGACGGAGCCCGATGTATTGAGACATTGATACAGTGAGATATTGAGACAGATGTATTTCCATATTTGGTGTCGATGCTTGACACGGGTTTCAGATGATTTCTTGATGGTATTTAACTATTATACAGATATTCTTTTTCTAAAGTTAAGAATGCAGAATCATAGCATTTAAAACACTTAAAGATTTAGTATTGACATTGCATACATGTGCATGCATACTAGAGGTATTACATCACATCTGGACATACATGCTGTGACGCATTTGCGTGCATTCTTACGATAGCCTTACTAGATGTTATATTCTACTCACGAGCTGGCAACTCACCCCCGTTGTGCCACAGTGTCTTGCAGGTCGGACTCATCAGCCTAGTAGCGGAAGCTTATCTTGTTAGTGACTTGTTTTGCTTAGACTCGCGACATTGCTCGTAGGTGGGTTGCGAGAGCCCTATTATCTCTTTTTGTACCATTTTTGTATCTAGTATTCTCCATCTACCACTTCTTATTTGTATATTCGACCTAGTGATGAGACTGAGAGATTTGTGTATATGTGGGTTCTTTTGGGTCGAATTCACTTGAGCCGACGTTGTGTTTTCTTACATTTCGCATTTCTTTATGCTCTTTTCTTGAGATTACATATATATATATATATATATATATATATATTACGTGTGGTTGAGATCCGCCTTGGGCGAAGAGCTAGCTCCCGCTTGGGAATGCCATTTTGCGATTACAGGTTATATATATTGTTGTACCCAGTTTGGGGGATAGAATTTACAGAGGAGACTCTGCCGAAATTTTCGGAAATTTTCGATGTTTTTTTAAAAGGGGTTCAATGCAACTAAATTGATTTCAAGTCGTTTTTCATGAAAGGTTTCCTTCACTCTCTTTGGTTTTGGTTTAGATTTTCTGGGCTTTGGCTGACTTAGTTTACGTTACGCCTTTAGACGTCTCGTAATCTAAGTGCCAGTCACGTTCCGTACATTCGGGTCGTGACAGATAATGGTGCTGGTGTCCTGACGGCAAGGATTTAATATAACAATAAACACATTTAAACATGCAATGCGATGCGAATAGCAAGAACATGCGGAAAATGAATAATAAACGCAACAGTGAAGAATCTACATCAATATATATATATGTCATAAAGTTTTCGCCATTTAAAATAATACGAATCGTGGTGTTTAGAAAAATAAGGGCTACATTATTTTTAAGAAAAGATGCGTCTTTTGAAAATATCCGTAGAATCCCTTGGCCTGTCTTTAAAATACTCATGATTCGTTAGTTTTGAAAAAAGTATGACTCGAGTCTTGTCTAACATATATGAGTGAACTACAGGACTAATCGAAAGGTAAGGAAACCACCTAAATCTGAGTCGATACATATAAATATAATAGTCGGTGATCCCGCCTCAATAGTATCACATACGATATAATATATAACATGACATTCTCGATTCAAGAGTATGGATTTATCATCAATTTAAAGCTCGTATGGTAAATCCATCGTACGGCATCCCAATCTGGGTACGGGTCAAATATCGCATTCATATCATCATTTATCCGGTATCTTTATCATCATATCTCATAAACTGGGGGTACTGATTTAAAAGTCTAGTACAAACTGATACCATCTGCAAATATATGCGTGTATGAAACACACGTCTAAAAGCCCGCTAAAATCTCATGTCGTATCTCATAATACGAACCACATCATATCACTGATATCATGGCACCATGCCCAATCTCATCGACTCATCTCCAAATACAATGTACAATCCTCATCATCCATGTATAAGTATACGTGTGTATATATATATATATGTATATATATATATACACACACATCTCCCCAGAACCGCACAAGTAAAACAATGTAAACATGTATGTGTGCGCGTGTGGGTGTAAACCTTATTCTAAGGTCCGCGACTTAACTAACTAATGCCACTATCATCCAATTATACTAAAATTATCCATCACTCCCAAAATCTATCTAGATAGTCATAATCTCACAATAAACATATAAATATATCCATCTAATATATATACCATACACTACGCTACGAACTGCGGGGGTGCTATACGCCATCCACCCGACTTCCCCCGTAGATGTGCATCTACTCACCTGATCCTCGCTTGCTGGAGTCGATGACACCACGCTAATCCTCGTCATCTTGAAATCCACGTGGGGGTACCTACAACCAATACACAATCGCAAATGCGTATTAAAAACAAGTCGGAAAACCAAAACGGCACATGTTCCGCTCATAGGTTAAAACCTATAGCCTACGCCCGCAAAACCATCTAACAACCCTCGTTGCTGACGTACAAACACCAGAAGACAGAACACAAAAACGAATACCAAATCCCAAATTAAAACGAAGTCGCAAAACAATGCAGCAACTCAAGAATGGTCCCAGATTTTACCCTAGGTCAAATCAGCCAATTTTGCATATATTATTTTACTGATAAAAGGAGCCACATAACAAACACGGACCAAAATAACCCTACCCTGGCCACAAATTACGGCCAGGAATAATAAATCTGCGGCCTGGCAGTGGGTTTAGTGTCCAGGGTTTTGGGTATAGGTTCTAGGTTGCCTGCTTGTGTCTCTGTATGTGCTAAATATTTTTCAGGTGTCCCGGGCGATAGCAGATACCAAAATACATCACAATTTCCATAAAACATGCCGATGTCAGGGTTTTAAAGTTTGGGTTTGGGGTTCTATTCTCTGGTTTCAGTCCATTTTACAATCCCTACAGGGGTTTAAGGTCACTATTAAGCCTCGATTACACCTTTGGATTCAATTCAAACCGTAACCCTTTCTAGGAATTTTCAAAGCTCACAAAACCGCATTCAAACACTTCTAAACTTGCATAGGTGCTAAAGTAATGGAAATACAATGCTAATGGTGCAGAAATTACCTCATTTGGCAACTCAAGAAATTTCTTGAGTTGCCCCAAGTGACCAGAATCCTTGCTTTCTTGGTCCAAAGTGCTTAGGATGATCTTGTGCATGTTTTTTATGAAATGGAGATGGACTTTTGGTGTGTTTTTGATGGTGTTTGAGAGGGTTTTATGTAGGAGGGAGAGAGGGCAGCAGATGAGCTTGAGGGAGAGGGGAAGATGATGAGGAAAAAGTGAAGGGAAAAGATCCATGGTCTAAGGTTGACCCCTCACCTCTCTCTCTCTCTCTTGCCCATATCCATTTTTCTAACATTTTCTTTTTCTTTTCTTTTCTTTTCCTTTTCTCTTCTTCTCTTAATTAAAAAAAAACCAAAATGAAAAATGAAGAGAAGCCATGAAAGAAAATGTAACAAAGTATAAAAATGACATGGTGCATGTCATGTGCACATAACCGGATTAATCCGAGATTAGCGATATTTAATCACGATTAGCAATAAAATAGTGTATAATAAATCATAAAATTTCATAATTTGCATAATTCACTTAAAACACCCTCTTCTTAATAATTTCTAAAATTTTCCAAATTTTTCCCAATTTATCGGTATTTAATTATACCGCCATATTAAAATATTCATAATATTTATTATTTAATTATAAAAATTCCCAAAAATAATATTTTATTTTTCTGAAATATTACATTAACTCTACAGGGTTTTTGGACACTAATACATCTTAATTTCACCTTATCAACTCATAACATCACCTAAAGCTCAACTTGGAATTTTCAAAGTTCACTAATCCAAACTAAAACACTTCTAAACATGAATGAATACTAATGTGAATGAAAGACTATGCTAATGGTGAAGAAAGTATCTCATTTGGCAACTCAAGAAAATTCTTGAGTTGCCCTAAGTCTTCAAAATCTAATTTTTCTTGATCCAAAGTGTTTGTAGTGAGCTTGTGCAAGTTTTTTATGAAGTGGAGATGAGGTTTTTATGTGTTTTTGATGATGAAGTGAGGAGGTAGAGGGGGGAGGGAGAGAGGGCAGCAGCCATGGGAGGAAGGAGGGGAGAGAAAAGATGAAAATGATAATGAAAATCAAAGGCCAAGACGAAAGTTGACCCCTCACTTCTCTCTCTCTCTCTCTCTCTTGCCCATACCTTATATTTTAATCCCTTTTCATTTTCTTTTGTTTTCTTTTCCTTTTCTTCTCTTCTCATTTTAAAACTAAACCATGCAATAAAAAATGAAGAAAAGACCATGGTAGGAAAATGTAACAAGTATTTGTAAATGTGACATGGTGCATGTCATGTGCACAAAACCGAATTAATGCAAGATTAGCGATATTTAATCGCGATTAGCATTAAAATGGAATATAATTAATCATAAATTTTTTATAATTTGCTTAAATCATATAAAACATTCTCATTTCAGTAATTTCTATAAGTTTCCAAATATTTCACAATTTATCGGTATTTAATTATACTGCCTCATTAAAATATTCATAATATTTATTATTTAATTATAAAAATTCCAAAAATAATATTTTATTTTTCTGAAATGTTACAGCAATCCACTCTGTATTAACCGTTTCAACCTACCCCACCTTCTTACGTTGATACCCCTTTTGAGAGTCCTGTTGTAACTCCAAGAGCTATGTCTATTACTGAACATATTGAACAATCCCATAACTGATCTTTCACTCTTTTCACCACGTCAAATTCTTTTGATCAACAATTACATTCACCTTCTTATCCAAATATTGATCCTACTCATGTCCAACCATTCAATTCCTACCAGTCCTACCCGACTTTTACATCTTCCCTAGACATTGCTTCTGCATAGCCATTTGGGAGTTTCCGATATCCAAACAACTTTGAATCTTTTACAGAAACCCCTTCACAACCCATGTATAGTCTAGAACAGTCATTGGAAGACTTTCGGGTAGCGTCGTACCAACAGATGATGGATTTGAATGCGTCCATGGCCGCCCTCATACAACCGAGTGACCCGGTAGCTAGTCCAACTAGCTCCACATTTTCCAATGTATGATGAGGCGGTAAGACAGGTTGAGAATTTGAGTGGTGCGAGTACGTGGTACACCCTTCCAAATCAAAACCTACTCATTGCAAATTGAATCCCACAACACCGGTTTTGAATATCTATCAAGTGTCCCAAATGATTCACCAGTTGAAAATAGAACGTTTAATGAGTTGTGCGACTTTGTAGTGTTTGATTTACCTGATTGTGAAGGGTCCCTTTCGTGTGAAATCACCACCAATCCTTTTGACCTCTACACCTCTATCTTAGAACCACAATTGATTGAACTCCATGCTTTTGGTGAGGTGTCTGAGAATATTGATTTTCACTTGATTGAGGATATCGACGCTGGGGACATTTTGGATGATGAACACGCTGATTTGGATGAGTTTTTCTCTCCAATTCATCATCCTGAGTCATTAACTGTTTTTCCCAAACCCCATATGCGTCTGGAAATAGATGATAAGTGCATGGAAGAGCTAAATTTTGAGGAGAATCTTGACGATAGCATTGAGGATGAAACAGTTTTATTTGATGAGTCGGATTTTCCAATTTATCCTGTTCCTTTCATTGACTATGTAAACCCTCTCGAACCTTTAACTGATACCCTTCCTCGATCACTCCCCTTTATCCTTTCCATTGTTCTGACCTTGCAAGACACCGTATCAATTTCATTTCTTGTTTCTGGTTTACCAAGTTCGGTATACCCATGTTTTCTCACGAATCTTGAGGGATTTGACCCATCTCTCAACGGGTTGATAGATTAGCACAATCGATTTTTACACATCGGTCATTACAAATTATGCTAATTTATTCACTCCATTTTCAGCCTCAAGTTCGTACACCATATCTTTTTCCCTTCCGTCATTCTTCTTCTCATATACCGAGACTGTATTCCGCTTCTATCTCCATACGGTCTCGCGTATTCTCCATTTCTTTCCTCACCGTATTCTTTCACCAACCTGCACATTATAGCAATAAAAATTTTGAATGGTTGGTGCTCACTTTTGGCCTGTGTAAAGCCTTGTATAGTTTGAAACTGTTCTCTTTCCCCCTGATCCTGAACTTCACCGCTTAAACAGTGGAAACACTGTTTCACTTAAGTTTGGGGGGACCTTTTTGTGTAATATTTTTGTTTTGTTTTTTGTTTTGTATAAAAAAATTTTTAGGGAGCGCCGACAATTTTGACCCTCTTGGTGTAGCCTGACAGTGAGGGCACTGTCAAGTTTAAGTTTGGAGGTGTGCTCGGTAAGCTTTCTTCCTTCGCATTAATATGTATATTTCGCATTTGTATACTTATTAAAAACCCATAAAAATTAAAAAAAAATCCAAAAAATATTTTTTAAAAATTCGTCAAGTTAGCTAATAGGGTAACTTAGATTTTTATTCCGATAGTTTAGTTGATATGTTAGAAATAAATAAATTTTAGGCTTAGGAATTGAAAACTCTAAAAATAACCCTCATTCTGTTTAACCTTGATAATTATACGTCCCTGCAGTTTTGTTTTTTTTAAGAAATAGGTAATCCTGAGTTCAGTTATTGGGTTAAGTCGAGATGAAGGGAAAGTATTGAAGTTTTACTGAAGAATAAGTCTGAAAAATAATTTCTATTCTTGAGTCCAAATATAGAAAGTTTATACCCTACAAACTGTACATACACGCGCCTTGAAACTTGGGATTGTAGAGGATACCTAGAAATACTCTTGCCTGATAAGCTAGTATGAAAGAAAAAATGGTAATTAAAGCTAAATACCAAAAGCGCATCATTGAAAAATATATCCGGTGTTGAAAAAGAAAAAGGAAATAAATAAATGAATAATGTCAAGACCTGGAAACTGCTATTTACGCTTTAAGCTCACACATTCAGTAATCGGCTATTAGTGCCTCAAAAAGAATTAATAGTCGCATGAAAGGTGTGTGAGCAACACCGTCCATCATTAACGAAAAGAAGTAGTATTAGGTATTAGGACAAGGGTACTATAGCTTGAATTGAATTCTTAAGTGTAGAGGTGAAATAATACACACACGTAGAGGTATACAATCGATATTTAGAGGAAAGATAGAAATAAAAGATAATACTTATGTTTTCAGTAAAACTGATAAAAATCTCTGATTGGAGACCGCACTTTAGAAGAAAAACCCAGGAGAGACCAAGATCTTTCTAAACTGTAAAACGTATAGGATCTGGGGTTGAATAAATAGGAGGTATGAAACATAAGGGTAGGATATTTCTAACTTAGGATGATAGAATGTCTAAATTAGATACTAAACTGTAAGAGTAGAATCGATGTTAACTTTTGAAACTAGCTTGACGGGATTTTATGGGTAGTATCCGCTGAAAACCCTCAGGAGATAACACTCCTCCTACTAGGGACACCTAGAGATTTAACGGCTTGTTGCACGAGCTCAGTGCAATCGCGTTCCCTGCGAAAATGAGGTTAGGACTTTTTGTGAATAATTGGTTTTGCTCGGGATGAGCAAAAGTTAAGTTTGGGGGCATTTGTTCATACCAGAATATTGCATTTAATACCGCCTATTCTTATGCTCATCTGTTTATAGGCAGGTGCTTTTAATCCGTGTTTTCTACATATTTACAGGCTACAGGTTCCTAGTCCAAAATAACGCAAATGATACAAAATCTACACTGTTACGCCAAAATACAGAACATCTGTTGTCAACAGATAAAAGCTAGGTTCCGATCATCCGTATCCGTCCAGTGCCGCATACCAGTTCTAGAGACAAGACATATGACAGTGGTCATTCGTGTCTCGGACAAGCACAGAGCACGAGAGGGGCGGCACAAAACTCAATGGGTGCGCGGAGCTCGAGAGAGATGAGGTCAAAAGAATTATTTTTGAAACCATTTTGGACTGTTGCAGATCTAAAGATATTGTGGAAGCAATTTGCAATTTGGAACATGTAAAACAACTGAATATAGCAACACAAGAAACACCACAAAATACGACAAGCCAACTCCTCAAAATAGTCACGGAACCGCGGCCAAAGTGGCGACTCGGCCGCGGATCCGCGGCCGAGTTGACTCAGTGTCAACTCGGATTTTTAGGGTAGTTTGGTAACTTTGTATGGGCTCAGAATCTTGCCCAAGGGTTTCAGCACTCAGCCTATAAATAGCCCAAATTTGTGCCAAGCCAAGGGTCTCATTCTTATGCTTCTTTTTGTTAGGAATTAGTTTAGTTCTAGTTCTTCTTCTTCTTGTTCTTCATGTCTTCGTCCATTAAAATGTAGTGGGAGTATTGAGTGGATGATGAAATGAAGATGAGGGTTATTTTTATTATCTTGTAATTTTATTTCTTGCATTGTATTTTATTTTCTAGTGTAACTTTCATTATTTGTTGTTAACTAGTTGTTATTTCTTTTCTTGCACTTTTCCTTCTTTTCTATTTTCCGTATTATTTTCAAGCGATGATACTCGACGGAGTTCCTTGCTAAGGTGAGGACCCAAGAGTTAGCTTGCACCATTTGTAAACCGTATTTTCCTTTTCTCTCTTTTCTTCCTTCTTGTTTTTTTTTAATTTTATTTTATAATTTGTGAATAATTCCGCACTTGTTAAGGCTAAGGAAGGTGATATGAGGGACGGAAAAATCCCTTGTGCTTATCTTCGCCAAACATCTTGAAATAAACCCCGACCAAACAAACGCAACCTCTTCATTTAGGCGCGCTATACGTGACATATAGACGCGGCCTAAGTCGAGAAGTTCTTTAAGTGCACTACAACGTGACATGTAGTTGTGACTTAATTGGATACATGGTTGTGAGTGTTTGGCCGAGGGTTGGGATAAGCGTATTTAGCGGACGGACAAGAGGCACTAGGAATGGATTTAGCGTTGGAAAGCTCGCTTAAAATCGCAAATCCCATTCCTATGTCCTCCTAATCCCCGCTACTTTCGATTATCCCAACATCGCTTTAAGAATGGAAAAGGATAAGCACAAGACTAATCCTAACTCTACTAACCAACCTTAATCTTAACAAGCTTACTTGAACATAAATACAAACACTTAGGATAGAACTGAAGAAACCCATACACATTCTTCATTGATTCGTTTAAAACACGAATGGACATACAACCATCTCCCTGCGGATCGACCCGTTCTCAACTGGCTAGCTGCAAAGCGACACCGTCCTGATCGCGGTTATAACTTTAGAACTTTGAACTCCGAAACACCAAAGGCGTGCGATCAAATGGCGCCGTTGCCGGGGAGACGGTAATGTATTTCTTTTTTGTTATTCGAATTAATATTCTTTTTGCATATATATATAAAAATATATAAATAAATAAATATAACAAAACCCTTTTTGTTATTTTTGATATTTTTTGTGTGCAAGTGTGCAGGGTATCTAGAGCAAGTACAGTAATCATTTAAAGAAACAGGGCATTTTATTTTGGAATAGAGATCAAGGGTAGTGCAGTGACCTAAGTTGAAGTTCCAATTCCACTGTTTGACCGCGTAACCGCGGTCAAAGTAGGGATTTGCCGGCGGTTCCGCGGTTGTATTGAGGCTTCTGAGCTTGAATTTTTTTCCACCCTTTCTCTGTCTTTTTATCTCCTCTATGAATTTCACTATACTGTATTTCATGCAGGTTTCTTTGCACAGATTGTGCCGCCGCAAAATAAAATTTTTGTTGTTTTATATTTTTGTTTGTTTACGCACTTTGTATATAATAATACGGACATTAAGGGGCTATAACACCAATTCAGATTTGGTGGGGATTTCATCACCCTTCCTAAGACCCCACAAATCACTAATTGCATATGCATTATCTTGAGCTAATAAAAAAAATCTAGACCAAATTTATAAGGACTGTCACGCTCATTTAGGACAAGTGAGGGTTGCAAGGAATCGGTCGATTATCTAAACTTGATTTTGTGGTGCTTAGGCTAGACAAGTGAGAAGGTAATTTTAAAAGGCCCGTCTCACAGTGATTCGTGAGCGGACCCTCCTTACCTCACTTGTGCTTACCTGGCCACAATTGGCTGTGAAGAGGCGATTTGAGGGTTGTCCTGTAACTTGTCGCTTGGAAGTCTAGGAGCGGCCTAGTTGGACTTTGAAGACCCTAATTCTTGATATTGTTTGTGCATATTGTGATTGTGATTGTTCTTGTAAAAAGTTAGTCCCATAATTCCGTATTTTTTTCATAAACAAACAATTTCAAAACACCAAAAACAAACATTTTTTTAAAAAAATTAAAAAAAATTAATTAAAAAAAAAAACACTTCCTTCCCTCCCTACCTTTTCACTCTTCTAACATGGGTACCCCGCCTCGCAAAACTCTTGCCGATCTTAAGTACGCACAACCAGACATTTTTTCTTACCGTTCTTGCTTTGGCCGAATCTCGAACGATCCATCCATGCCTAAAATTTCTTTGAAAGATCGGATAGACGCGTTTATGACAAACAATTAGACTCCGCAATCCACTTCGTATTAACCGTTTCAAACATTCACCCCTTCTTACGTTGATACCCCTTTTGAGAGTCCAGTTGTAACTCCGAAACCCATGTCTATTGCTGATCATATTGAACAATCTCGAAACCGATCATTCACTGCTGTCACCACGGTAAATTCTTAGGATCAACAATTCCATTAACCTTCTTATCCAAATGTCGATCCTACTCCTGTCCAACCATTCAATTCATATCCACTCTACCCGACTTTTGCACCTTCCCTAGACATTGCTTCAACACAGCTATTTGGGAGTTTCCAGTATCAAGACAACTTTGAATTTTTTACTGTAACCCCTCCACAACCCATGTCTAGTCCTGAATAGTCATTGGAAGAATTTCGGGCAGTGTCATGTCAATAGATGATGGATTTGAATGCATCCATGGCCGCCCTCATACAACCTAGTGACCCGGTAGCTAGTTTTCAACTAGCTCCAAATTTTCCAATGTATGATGAGGCGGTAGGTCAGATTGAGAATTTTAGTAGAGAGAGTGAGCTATACACCCTTCCAAATTAAACCTACCCATTCCAAATTGAATCCCATAACTCCGGTTTTGAATGTCTATCTAGTGTCCCAGAGGATTTAGCAATTGAAGATAGAATGATTAATGAGTTGTGAGACTTTGTAATGTTTGATTTGCCCGATTGTGAAGGGTCCCTTTCGAGTGAAACCACACCCAATCCTTTTGACCTCTACACCTCCATCTTAGTACCTGAATTGATTGATATCCATGCTTTTGATGAGGTGTCTGAGAATATTGATTTTCACTTGATTGAGGATATTGACGCTGGGAATATTTTGGATGATGAACCCGCTGCATTGGATGAGTTTTTCTCTCCAATTCATTATCCCGAGTCATTAACTGTTCTTCCTGAACTCCATATGCGTATAGATATTGAAGATAAATGCATGGATGAGCCTAACTTTGAGAAGAATTTTGAAGATATTTTTGAGGATGAACCAGTTTTGCTTGATGAGTCGGATTTTCCAGTTAATCCTATCCCTTTCATTGACTACACCCTCCTGAACCTTTATCTGATACCCTTTCTCAATCACTTCCCTCATCCTTTCCGTCGTTCCGACCTTGCAAGGCATCGTATCACTTTCATTTACTATGTCTGGTTTACCAAGTTCGGCGTACCTATGTTTTCTCACGAATCTTGAGGGATTTGACCTAATTTCCCGCCATATTGATAGATTAGTATAATCCATCTTTTCACATCGATCATTACAGATTGTACGAATTTATTCAACCCATTTCCACTCTCAAGATCGTATTCCACTCCTTTCACCCTTCCGCCATTCTTCTCCTCCACTAAGACCGGACACCGCTTCTTTCCCCACACGGTCTCGCGTGTTTCTCATTTTTTTCTCTACACTCTATTCTTTCACCAACCGCCGCTTTATAACGATAAGATCTTTGATTGGTTGGTGCTCACTTTTGGCCTTTGTAAGGCCTTGTATAGATTGATACTGTTCTCTTCCCCCTTAACTCTGAACTTTAACGCTTAAACAATGGAAACACTGTTTCATTTAAGTTTGGGGGGACCTTTTTGTGTATATACATTTTGTTCATAAATAAATAAATAATAAAATAAAAAAAAATAAAAACCGAGGAGCACGGACAATTTTGACCCTCTTGGTGTAGCCTGACAGTGAGGGCACTGTCAAGTTTAAGTTTGGGGGTATGCTCGGTAAGTTTTCTTCCTTCGCATTCATTTGTATATTTTACATTTGCATACTTATAAAAACCCATAAAAATCAAAAAATTTACAAAAATATAAAAACTTTGTCGTCAAGTTAGCTAATAGGGTAACTTAGATTTTTTATTCCTAAAGTTTAGTTGATATGTTAGAAATAACTAAATCTTAGGCTTAGCAATTGAAAGCCCTAAAAATAACCCTCATTCTGTTTAACCTTGGTAATTATACGCCCCTGCAGTTTTTTTTTGATAAATAGGTAATCCCGAGTTCAGTTCTTGGGTTAAGTCGAGATGAAGAGAAAGTATTGAAGTTTTACTGAAGGATAAGTCTGAAAAAAGTTTCTATTCTTGAGTCCAAATTTAGAAAGTATATACCTTACATACTGCACATACACGCACCTTGAAACTTGGGATAGTAGAGAATAACTAGAAATACCCTTGCCTGATAACCTAGTATGAAAGAAAAAACGGTAATTAAAGCTAAACACCAAAAGAGTATCATTGAAAAATATATCTGGTATTGAAAAAGAAAAAAAATAAAGAAAAGAAAAATAAATGAATAAAGTCAAGACCTAGAAACTGCTATTTACACTTTAAACTCACATATTCAGTAATCGGCTGTTAATGCCTCAAGTAGCATTAATAGTCGCATGAAAGGTGTGTGAGCAACACCGTCCATCATTAATGAAAAGAAGTAGTATTAGGTATTAGGGCAAGCGTACTATAGCTTGAATTGAATTCTTAAGTGTAGGGGTGAAATAATACGCACACGTAGGGGTATATAATCGATGTTTGGAGGATAGATAGAAATAAAGAATAAGACTTATGTTTTCAATAAAACTGATAAAAAAACCATGATTGGAGAACGCACTTTAGAAGGAAAATCAGGAGAGACAAAGATCTTTCTAAACTGCAAAACGTATAGGATGTGGAGTTGAATAAATAGGAGGTGTGAAATATAAGGGTAGGATATTTCTAACTTAGGATGATAGAATGTCTATCCTAGATACTAAACTATAAGAGTAGAATCGATATTAACTTATGAAACTAGGTTGACGGGATTTTGTGGGTAGTATCCGCTTAAAACCTTTAGGAGACAACACTCCTCCTACTAGGGACACCTAAAGGTTTAATGGCTTGTTGCACGAGCTCAGTGCAATCGCGTTCTCTGCGAAAGTGAGGTTAGGACTTTTTGTGAATAATTGGTTTTGCTCGGGACGAGCAAAAGTTAAGTTTGGGGGTATTTGTTCATACCAGAATATTGCATTTAATACTGCCCATTCTTATGCTCGTTTGTTTATAGGCAGGTACTTTTAATCCGTATTTGCTACATATTTACAGGCTATAGGTTCATAGTCCAAAATAACGCAAATGATACAAAATCTCCACTGTTACGCCAAAATACAGAACATCTGTTGTCAGCAGATAAAAGCCGGGTTCCGGTCATTCGTATCTGTTCAGTGTCGCGTACTAGTTCCAGAGACAAGAAATATGACAGTGGTCATTCGTGTCTCGGACAAGCATGGAGCACAAGAGGGGCAGCACAAAACTCAATGGATGTGCAGAGCTCGATGGAGATGAGGTCAAAAGAATTTTTATTGAAACCATTTTGGACTGTTGCAGATCTGAAGATATTGTGGAAGCAATTTGCAATTTGGAACATGTAGAACAACTGAACATAGCAACACAAGTAAACCCACAACATACGACAAGCCAACTCCTCAAAATAGCCGCGGAACCGCGGCCAAAGTGGCGACTCTGCAGCGGATCCGCGGCCGAGTTGACTCAGTGTCAACTCAGATTTTTAGGGAAGTTTGGTAACTTTGTATGGGCTCAGAATCTTGCCCTAGGGTTTCAGCACTCAGCCTATAAATAGCCCGGTTTTGTGCCAAGCCAAAGGTCTCATTTTTATGCTTCTTTTTGTTAGGAATTAGTTTAGTTCTAGTTCTTCTTCTTCTTGTTCTTCATGTCTTCCTCCATTAAAATGTAGTGAGAGTATTGAGTGGATGATGAAATGAAGATGAGGGTTAATTTTATTATCTTGTAATTTTATTTCTTGCATTGTATTTTAATTTCTAGTGTAACTTTCATTATTTATTGTTAACTAGTTGTTATTTCTTTTCTTGCTCTTTTCCTTCTTTTCTATTTTCCGTATTATTTTCAAGCGATGATACTCGACGGAGTTCCTTGCTAAGGTGAGAACCCATGAGTTAGCTTGAACCATTTATAAACAGTATTTTCCTTTTCTCTCTTTTCTTCCTTCTTGTTTTGTTTTATTTTATTTTATAATTTGTGAATAATTCCACCCTTATTAAGGCTAAGGAAGGTGATATGAGGGACGGAAAAATCCCTTGTGCTTATCTTCGCCAAATATCTTGAAACGAACCCCGACCAAACAAACGCAACCCCCTCATTTAGGTGCGCTATACGTGACATATAGCCGCGACCCAAGTCGAGAAGTCCTTTAAGTGCACTACAGCGTGACATGTAGTTGTGACTTAATTGGATACATGGTTGCGGGTGTTTGGCCGAGAGTTGGGATAAGAGTATTTAGTGGACGGACAAGGGGCACTAGGAATGGATTTAGCGTTGGAAAGCTCGCTTAAAATCGCAAATCTCATTCCTATGTCCTCCTAATCCCCACTACTTTTGATTATCCCAACATCGTTATAAGAATGAAAAAGGATAAGCACAAGACTAATTCTAACTCTACTAACCAACCTTAACCTTAACAAGCTTACTTGAACATAAATACAAACACTTAGGATAGAACTGAACAAACCCATACACATTCTTCATTGACTCGTCTAAAACACGAACGGACATACAACCATCTCTCTGTGGATCGACCCGTTCTCAACCAGCTGGCTGCAAAGCGACGCCGTCCTTATCGCGGTTATAACTTTAGAACTTTGAACTCTGACACACCAAAGGCGTGCGATCAAATGGCGCCGTTGCCGGGAAGACGGTAACGTATTTCTTTCTTGTTATTCGGGTTAATATTCTTTTTGCATATATATATATATATATAATATAAATATATAAATAAATAAATATAACAAAACCCTTTTTGTTCTTTTTGATATTTTTTGTGTGCAAGTGTGCAGGGTATCTGGAGCAAGTACAGTAATCATTTAAAGAAACAGAGCATTTTATTTTGGAGTAGAGATCAAGGGTAGTGCAGGGACCCAAGTTGAAGCTCCAATTCCACTGTTTGATCGTGGAACCACGGTCAAAGTGGAGATTTGGCGGCGGTTCCGTGGTTGTATTGAGGCTTCTGAGCCTAAATTTTTTCCACCCTTTCTCTTTCATTTTATCTCCTCTGTGAATTCGACTATACTGTATTTCATGCAGGTTTCTTTGCACAGATTGCGCCGCCGCCAAATAAATTTTTTGTTGTTTTAGATTTTTGTTTGTTTATGCGCTTTGTATATAATAATACGGACATTAAGGGGCTATAACACCAATTCAGATTTGGGTAAAACACAAGATTAGCGGCAAGTTTGTGGGGATTTCGTCACCCTTCCTAAGACCCCACAAATCACTAATTGCATACGCATTACCTTGAGCTAATAAAAAATATCTAGACCAAATCTATAAGGACTATCACGCTCATTTAGGACAAGTAAGGGTTGCGGGGAATCGGTCGTTTATCTAAACTTGATTTTGTGGTGCTTAGGCTAGACAAGTGAGAAGGTAATTTTAAAAGGCCCGTCTCACAGTGATTCGTGAGCGGAACCCTCCTTACCTCACGTGTACTTACCTAGCCACAATTGGCAGTGAAGAGGCAATTTGAGGGTTATCCTGCAACTTGTCGCCTGGAAGTCTAGGAGCGGTCTAGTTGGACTTTGAAGACCCTAACTCTAGCTATAGTTTTTGCATATTGTGATTGTGATTGTTCTTGTAAAAAGTTAGTTCCATAATTCCGTGTTTTTTTCATAAACAAACAATTTCAAAACTCCAAAAACAAACATTTTTCTTACAAAAATTAAAAAAATTAATTAAAATAAATAAATAAATAAAAAATAAAAAAAAACCACTTCCTTCCCTCCCTACCTTTTCACTCTTCTAACATGGGTACCCCACCTCGCAAAACTCTTGCCGATCTTTAGTTCACACAACCAGACATTTCTTCTTACCGTTCTTGCTTTGGTCGAATCTCGAACGATCCATCCATGCATAAAATTTCTTTGAAAGATCGGATAGACGCGTTTATGACAAACAATTGGACTCCGCAACCCACTTCGTATCAACCGTTTCAAACATTCATCCCTTCTTACGTTGATACCCCTTTTGAGAGTCCAGTTGTAACTCCGAAACCCATGTCTATTGTTGTTATATTGAACAATCTCATAACCGATCTTTCATTCATGTCACCATTGCAAATTTTTGGGATCAACAATTCCATTCACCTTCTTATCCAAATGTCGATCCTACTCCTGTCCAACCATTCAATTCATATCCACCCTACCCGACTTTTTCACCTTCCCTAGACATTACTTCTACACAGCTATTTGGGAGTTTCCAGTATCAAAACAACTTTGAATTTTTTACTGAAACCCCTCCACAACCCATGTCTAGTCTTGAACAGTCGTTGGAAGAATTTTGGGTAGTGTCATGTCAATAGATGATGGATTTGAATGCATCCATGGCCCCCCTCATACAACCTAGTGACCCGGTAGCAAGTTTCCAACTAGATGCAAATTTTCCAATATATGATGAGGCGGTAGGACAGGTTGAGAATTTGAGTGGAGAGAGTGAGCTATACACCCTTCCAAATCAAACCTGCACATTCCAAATTGAATCCCATAACTCCGGTTTTGAATGTCTATCTAGTGTCCTAGAGGATTTATCAATTGAAGATAGAATGATTAATGAGTTGTGCGACTTTGTAGTGTTTGATTTGCCCAATTGTGAAGGGTCCCTTTCGAGTGAAACCACACCCAATCTTTTGACCTCTACACCTCCATCTTAGAATCTGAATTGATTGATATCCATGCTTTTGATGAGGTGTCTGAGAATATTGATTTTCACTTGATTGAGGATATTGACGCTGGGAATATTTTGGATGATGAACCCGCTGCATTGGATGAGTTTTTCTCTCCAATTCATCATCCCGAGTCATTAACTGTTCTTCTCGAACTCCATATGCGTCTAGATATTGAAGATAAATGCATGGATGAGCTTAACTTTGAGAAGAATTTTGAAGATATTTTTGAGGATGAACCAGTTTTGCTTGATGAGTCGGATTTTCCAATTCATCTTATCCCTTTTATTGACTGTGTACACCCTCCTGAATCTTTATCTGATACCATTCCTCAATCACTTCCCTCCATCCTTTCCATCGTACCGACCTTGCAAGGCACCGTATCACTTTTATTTACTACAAGTTCAGTGTACCCATGGTTTCTCACGGATCTTGAGGGATTTGACCCAATTTTTTGCCATATTGATAGATTAGTATAATCCATCTTTTCACATCGATCATTACAGATTGTACGAATTTATTCAATCCGTTTCCACCCGCAAGATCGTATTCCACTCCTTTCTCCCTTCCGCTATTCATCTCCTCCACTGAGGCCGGACGCCGCTTCTATCCCCACACGGTCTTGCGTGTTTCTCATTTCTTTTCTCTACACTCTATTCTTTCACCAACCGCCGCTTTATAACGATAAGATCTTTGAATGGTTGGTGCTCACTTTTGGCTTTGTAAGACCTTGTATAGCTTGATATTGTTCTCTTCCCCCCTAACTCTGAACTTTAACGCTTAAACAATAGAAACACTGTTTCATTTAAGTTTGGAGGGACCTTTTTGTGTATATACATTTTGTTCATAAATAAATAAGTAATAAAATAAAATAATAAAAACCGAGGAGCACCGACAATTTTGACCCTCTTGGTGTTGCCTGACAATGAAGGCACTGTCAAGTTTAAGTTTGGGGGTATGCTCGGTAAGTTTTCTTCCTTCGCATTCATTTGTATATTTTACATTTGCATACTTATAAAAACCCATAAAAATCAAAAAATTTACAAAAATATAAAAACTTTGTCGTCAAGTTAGCTAATAGGGTAACTTAGATTTTTTATTCCTAAAGTTTAGTTGATACGTTAGAAATAACTAAATGTTAGGCTTAGGAATTGAAAGCCCTAAAAATAACCCTCATTCTGTTTAACCTTGGTAATTAGACGTCCCTGCAGTTTTTTTTTGAGAAATAGGTAATCCTGAGTTCAGTTCTTGGGTTAAGTCGAGATGAAGGGAAAGTATTGAAGCTTTACTGAAAGATAAGTCTGAAAAATTGTTTCTATTCTTGAGTCCAAATTTAGGAAGTATATACCCTACAAACTGCACATACACGCACCTTGAAACTTGGGATAGTAGAGAATACCTAAAAATACTTTTGCCTGAAAACCTAGTATGAAAGAAAAAATGGTAATTAAAACTAAATACCAAAAGAGTATCATTGAAAAATATATCTGGTCTTGAAAAAGAAAAAGGAAATAAATAAATGAATAATGTCAAGACCTGAAAACTGCTATTTACGCTTTAAACTCACATATTCAATAATCGGTTGTTAATGCCTCAAGTAGCATTAATAGTCGCATGAAAGGTGTGTGAGCAACACCGTCCATCATTAACGAAAAGAAGTAGCATTAGGTATTAGGACAAGGGTACTAAAGCTTGAATTGAATTATTAAGTGTAGGGGTGAAATAATACGCACACGTAGAGGTATACAATCGATGTTTGGAGGACAGATAGAAATAAAGAATAAGACATATGTTTTTAGTAAAACTGATAAAAATCCATGATTGGAGACCGCACTTTAGAACGAAAACTCAGGAGAGACCAAGATATTTCTAAACTGTAACATAAGGGTAGGATATTTCTAGCTTAGGATGATAGAATGTCTATCCTAGATACTAAACTGTAAAAGTAGAATCGATGATAACTTATGGAATTAGATTGACGGGATTTTGTGGGTAGTATCCGCTTAAAACCCTCAGAAGACAACACTCCTCCTACTAGGGACACCTAAAGATTTAATGGCTTGTTTCATGAGCTCAGTGCAATCGCGTTCCCTGCGAAAGTGTGAATAGGACTTTTTGTGAATAATTGGTTTTGCTCGGGACGAGCAAAAGTTAAGTTTGGGGGTATTTGTTCAGACCAGAATATTACATTTAATACTGCCCATTCTTATGCTCGTTTGTTTATAGGCAGGTACTTTTAATCCGTATTTTCTACATATTTACAGGCTATAGTCCAAAATAATGCAAATGATACAAAATCTCCACTGTTACGCCAAAATACAGAACATCTGTTGTCAGCAGATAAAAGCCGGGTTCCGGCCATCCGTATCTTTTCAGTTCCGTGTACCAGTTCCAGAGACAAGACATATGACAGTGGTCATTCGTGTCTCGGACAAGCACAGAGCACGAAAGGGGCAGCACAAAACTCAATGGGTGCGCGGAGCTCGATGGAGATGAGGTCAAAAGAATTTTTATTGAAACCATTTTGGACTGTTGCAGATCTGAAGATATTGTGGAAGCAATTTGCAATTTGGAACATGTAGAACAACTGAACATAGGAACACAAGTAAACCCACAACATACGACAAGCCAACTCCTCAAAATTGCCGTGGAACCGCGGCCAAAGTAACGACTCGGCAGCGGATCCGTGGCCGAGTTGACTCAGTGTCAACTCGGATTTTTATGATAGTTTGGTAACTTTGTATGAGCTCAGAATCTTGCCCTAGGGTTTCAGCACTCAGCCTATAAATAGCCCGGTTTTGTGCCAAGCCAAGGGTCTCATTCTTATTTTTCTTTTTGTTAGGATTTAGTTTAGTTCTAGTTCTTCTTCTTCTTCATGTCTTCCTCCATTAAAATGTAGTTAGAGTATTGAGTGGATGATGAAATGAAGATGAGAGTTATTTTTATTATCTTGTAATTTTATTTCTTACATTGTATTTTAATTTCTAGTGTAACTTTCATTATTTGTTGTTAACTAGTTTTTGTTATTTCTTTTCTTGTTCTTTTCCTTCTCTTCTCTTTTCCGTATTATTTTCAAGCGATGATACTCGACGGAGTTCCTTACTAAGGTGAGGACCCAAGAGTTAGCTTGCACCATTTGTAAAGCGTATTTTCCTTTTCTCTCTTTTCTTCCTTCTTGTTTTGTTTTATTTTCTTTTATAACGTGTGAATAATTCCACACTTGTTAAGGCTAAGGAAGGTGGTATGAAGCACGGAAAAATCCCTTGTGCTTATCCAAACATCTTGAAACGAACCCCGACCAAACAAACGCAACCCCCTCATTTAGGCACGCTATACGTGACATATAGCCGCGATCTAAGTCGAGAAGTCTTTTAAGCGCACTACAACGTGGCATGTAGTTGTGAGTTAATTGGATACATGGTTGCAGGTGTTTGGCCAAGGGTTGGGATAAGCGTATTTAGTGGACGGACAAAGGGCGCTAGGAATGGATTTAGCATTGGAAAGCTCGCTTAAACTCGCAAATCTCATTCATATTTCCTCCTAATCTCCGCTACTTTCGATTATCCCAAAATCGTTTTAAGAATGGCAAAAGATAAGCACAAAACTAATCTTAACTCTACTAACCAACTTTAACCTTAACAAGTTTACTTGAACATAAATACAAACACTTAGGATAGAACTGAACAAACCCATATACATTCTTCATTGACTCGTCTAAAACACTAATGGACATATAACCATCTCCCTGCGGATCGACCTGTGCTCAACCGGCTACCTGCAAAGCGGCACCGTCCTGATCGCGGTTATAACTTTAGAACTTTGAACTCCAACACGCCAAAGGCATGCGATCAGTACGCACGATCCGGCGCATCCTCTTTAATGCATGATCTGGCCCCTGATCCGCTGACGTCATCAAGGAAATACAGCTGATTGCCCGGGAATGCACGCTTACGATATCTACGAAAAGGAGCTCACCTCTAGTGACCCGGCAGACCACTCTCGACCCGACCGTGAACAGGTCGGGACGAGAGTGGGGGGCTATTGATGATACTCGAGATCGGCGATCTCCCAGATCGTGACATGTGGTAGATGACGTATCCCGAAGCTAGCAAGAAAGGACCAGGAACCGTACGTCGGTACAATACCCCGGGTCTGCGACCCATGGACGTAGCCGACCTCCTGCGACCGTCCACACCTTTCTTGTGCCCGCCTTACAAACAACCGTTGGCTCACCTCCGAGCCCCCTGCACAATTGGCCTTATCGTCCCTCTCAACTCGTCTCCGGGATACAGCAGAACCAAGATACCTCGACCTCCCGCTCGTCCCCGAGCCTCCCGCCGAGCTCATCTTCGTCGGTCTCATCGACCGACCAAGGGCATCAATCGCTGGCGCAACCGCCCCACCTCTGCGAATCTCGCCATGTGCGAGATACCCGCCGGCCACGTCCTGCGTTCCACGCCATCACGATCCCCCATTAACAAGCCCATCTCGTCATTAATGTGGGATCCCGCCTATCACGCGGCGTGACGCCGGGAGCATAATGGCTGGCGTGATTCTCACGGCTGCCTGCCTGTTGCCACCACTATATAAACCTCTCTTTCAGACGGTTCAAGTAAGTCATTCTTTTCTCATTAGGTCGTTACTCTGCTCAAATATCCGATCTAACTTGATCGTTGGAGGGTTCTCGGTGACACAACCACCCCGGGACTTCCTTGCAGGTCGCTCGACCACAACAATCTCAAACCCATTGAGATACACACTCTTTAGGAGGCAACCTCCATCTCAATCTCAGCCGTCCATCGTCGCTTCCATCAGATCTACGGAAGGTAATATCTTGACGAGATCCGACATCCGTCAATTTCCAATCAAGAAAATGGTTTTCACATGGAATTAAATTTTTATAAGTCTTGATCTAAGAGACATTTTTTAAATTATTTATGTATCTTTTTAGCTCTTTAAAATCAGAAGAGTAAGCTGTCTTTCTAAATTAGAAATTATAGCCAAACCAACTCTACAATCATAAATCTAGATGGTATATCATTTTGATGATTTGTTATATATATATATATATATATATATATATATATATATATGACTGCAAAAAAAGATCATCATATAAAAATTATTAATAACAAAAACAACAATTACAATTACATCTTTCTTAGCTCAGGGTTCCGGGTCTCTCCATAATAGTGAAGAGGGCACTCTTATCCATCACATCATCGAATGGATATATATTTTTTGTTGCATGAACTTTAATTTTTGGTTGAAAGTCCCTTGCTACAGTAACCACATTCTTAGCTGTATAATAATCTTTTTTTTAAATTAAAGTTTTAGAGATAGGTTTTTCGCTATATTTTTAGGTTGAAAGGCCATAATCAATTTAATTAAAGAGTCCAAAGAATTGGGATACATTAATCCCAAGTGCATTAAAAAATGAGGTGGAGAAAAAAAAGAATGCCATAAAACATACAAGTTTAGAAAGATAACGGACGAGACTAATGTATGATCCATATTATTCAAAGCACACTTGATGAATCTGATGGAAACCTTAGGGTTAACGTTGAGTAATCAATGACGTTCATGGATAATTGAGGCAATCCATAAAGGAAGAGTTAATTAGCGAGGAAGTTTCGATCGACTCGATGACCTAGAAAGCACTACTTTGGATATGAATGTTGTATAGAACTTTCATTGTTGCATATTTGCGAGCATTTATAATGCCAATGGCTTCGACAGTTATTGGGTTTGAAGGTGTCACGACCTAAAATTTAGCACATGACGGATCTTAAACTACGTAACGTCTCTAGGCGTAACATAATTCAAGTAAGCAAAAAACCCAGCAATCTAAACCATCAAAAGTAGTAAGTGATAATAACATTGTTAAAACTTTTGAAGGCTCAAATACAAATTCTGTAAAGTTCAACTTTATTTACTTTAAAATTTCGGTAGCACCTCCTTTGTAAAAACTAGCCCCAAAAAGGGTACACATAAAAATATAAGTAAAGCATTCCAAACGAGAGTAAATCCACGCCTAAAGGCAGAAAACAACCACCACAATAGATATACGACCCCGTAGCGAAGAAAAAGACGATATAAAATGAACAGCATGAAAA
Source organism: Agapanthus africanus (assembly GCA_030015575.1). Lineage (NCBI taxonomy): Eukaryota > Viridiplantae > Streptophyta > Magnoliopsida > Asparagales > Amaryllidaceae > Agapanthus > Agapanthus africanus. The sequence continues at coordinate 192,277,951 of CM057345.1, forward strand.
ACTCCAAGTCACAAAATAATAATATACAACATCGTCGTCACAACTCATCTCTAAGTCAATACATGATAACGGTAGATGGAGAGTACTGGATACAACGAATATACAATGAGCAATATCGGATAACCGCAAAACCCACCGACAGCAAAACTGCACACAGTCAGCCGTAGCGGTATCCGCTGCAAAAGATGTTACGATAGATGAAAAGCCCTGCCAACGACTGCCCTCAAAGACTACCTGCAAAACACTGTGGCACAAGGGGGGTGAGTTGCCAACTCGTGAATATTAAATAACATATGCAGGTGTCACGACCCGAAATTGGCACGTGACGACCCAAATACTACGCAACGTCTACAGGCGTAACACAGTAAATGAAAACCAAAACCCAGAAATCTAAACCATTAAAAATACAAGAAAAGATAAGAAACACTGAAATCTCAACCCAAATTCTTTAAAAGTCCAACTTTATTTCCTTTAAAATTTTGGCAGCACCTCCTTTGTAAAAACCAGCCCCAAAAATGGGTACAACATAAATAAAAGGAAAGCATCCCCAAACGGGAGCAAATACACGTCCAAAGGCGGAAAACAAGCACCACAAAAAATATACGACGCCGTAGCGAAGAAGTAAAAGACGATAAAAAGGAAACTGTATAAAAGACAACTAAGTCACAAAATACTATACAATATCGTCCTCACACCAAGTCTCTAAGTCAAACAAGAAAGTAGTAGATGGAAAGTACAGGGATACAACGAATATACAATACAACGACGAATAACCACAAAACCCACCTAAGCAAACTGCACGCTGTGAGCTGATGCGGTATCCGCAGCAAACAATGATAAGATAGATGAATATAGCCCTTCCTCTGACTACTCTGAGGAACACCTGCAAAACACTGTGGCACAACGGGGGTAAGTTGCCAACTCGTGAATAGTAAATAACATATGCAGGTAATCGCAAGTATTTACGTACAGCACGAATCTAACATATAAAATTAATAGCAATAAAGAGTTATATGAATGCAATAATCATGAAAAATACACTAACGGTTACTACAAATACATGAAGCAATAATCTGACAATCGGTATGCAATAATCATGCAATAATAATATGAAAAGGTTTATATATGCAACAGTCATGAAAGGTACTCTAGCAGGTACAACTAACACATGAAGTAATGCATATAAATAAAATTATGTAAATGCAACAGTCATGAAAAGTACACTAACAGGTATTACTAATACATGAAGCAGTGCGTAAACAATAAATGTGGAGTATGAAATGAAATATGTCATTTTCACGGAATCTTGACATCGTGGTAGGATCAAAATCCATCAAGATAATCCAAATCCCAATTCCTCAAATTAACCCCCAAATTGGCTCTCATATTATATAAGTCTCACAAATTCTTAATGTACAATATCGAATAAATCTCATATATCTCGAATGTACAAAATCAAGTGAATCTTATATAACCTTTATGTACAATATCAAGTAATCTCAAATGTCCTAAATCCAATATCAAGTGAATCTCTTATATCCTAGGTATATTTGCATGAATAAATATGATGAAATATATGAATTTATATGTATACATATATATTAGCACTCCATTCCACTAATATATACATACATACATACATACATACATATATATATATATATATATATATGCATATATAACAGCGTTCCATTCTACTGTTTTATATACTTAGAAGTAAAATATCATGAAAACAATGTGCCATGTATCGATACGGAAATGCTGATCTATCAGGTGCTGTCACCAAGACTGGCACCCTGATAGGTACGTATCACACGCTATCCGAAAAGCACGAGTGCCTAGCTCTGACCCTCGTCTTTCCACGTATCCATACGTACATGACTCCCGTCGGTATCTCCATGATAACCACCGAGTCATTGGTAATGTCACCGGAGTGTATGGTTCCCCTGCCAGGTTCAATCGGCAAGGTCCATCAATCTTCTTGCCCCGGGGTACCTCCTAGCCCCACCATGTACCCTCATACGGCCTCGACGCCTCCTCGCATGGAGTATATATATCAGAACCGATAAATCTCATGGTGGCTGCTGAAATATCATATCAAGGGAAATCGGGTTTTTCAAATAATGCATAATTTCATGAAACTCCCACGGTCCCCAAATCCAGAAAACATCATGAAAAATCCATATCTCAATGCGAAAATCCATGAATAAAATATACGCAACATAAAACTGTAATGTAAGCATATAAAGGAAAAGCCACTAATTAACTGCAACAAGTTAATATAATATCATGCGGTTCATATTTTCTCCATTTCTAAATAACATCAAGTAAAGGTAAACATGTAGCTATAACCAGATATATGTGTAAACATAAAAGTATAGCAAGGTATACATGTAGCTATGTCATTATGTGTGTATGTACCTATCGCTAATGGTACAATACCCTATAGGTATCTGGTATCTAGCATGTAAGTATGTCAAGGCATATGTGTAAGCATGTAGGTATACAGGTATGCTATAAATCATATGCATAAAGAAATATGAATCAATATCTCAATGTCCCTAACCAGACAATATCATTTTTATATGTGGGTTGTGCATGACATGGCAATTATTGACGATGTGTGGCATACAATCAATGCTCGTGCTGTTGGATGTAGTGCCCTCAAAGTCAATTATTGGATCGCAGGTACATGATTGCAATGATTGAGGGAGGACCTATACCGGTAGGACAGTCTTACTCAAGATGATAGTATGCTATCTGGTTTTCCTTTATCAGTCGTGTAGTTTTATGTGACATTACTGATCACTATTACATGTTGATAGAGCCCTTAGGATCCTGCTTGACTACCAACAGTATGATGGCAATCATATATGTGAGAGTTGGGTAGTCTAGAAGCACATCGTTAAAATTGGTCCCTAGTCATGGGAGTTTCGAGACAGGGCATCGATACTCCGGAGTAGACTATGTAAGTCCACGTTGCCCACCTCGTTGCTTGCGGGGAGGCGGAAAACGGAATAAAAATTGGATTTTTACTACTCTAGGAAACATGGACTAGACAAAGTCGGGATCTTTGCTAAACAAAAACTAGCTAAAGCAAACTAGAAACTGGCTAAAGGGTAGAATGGTTATACCTAGGGCTTTATGTCCTTCTCTCCTTGCTCCTTGGAGTAATAGAAAGGGATCACCTTTGTCGTCTTCTCACGTCGAAGAAGGATCCACCCGAAAGCCTCAACCTTTGGCTTCAACTTCAAGCTAGAAGTAACTAGGGTGCTAGAAGTGCTAATCCTAGAACCCTAGATGAGAGTAGAGATTAGTATGGAATGGTTTTTCTCAAGCTCAAGTGTTTCTCAACATATGAGAGGGGAGAGCTTGAGGAAGAGGAAGAGCAAGAGAGAGAAACTATATCATAGAATAAGAGAAATATGAAGCATTCTCACATATATGTGTGAATTATTGTGAATTGATAATTAGTGAGATAATTGTCATGGCTTAATCAAGACATGACCATTATCATTTCATTTTTAATGCAAATTGCAAGGATCAAAGAGCATCTTCCAAATGAAATGATGATGGTCAAAGTGTCAACCTAGGTCAACAAGTCAAGAATGTTAAATGGTCAACAACCCTAACCATGCACAATTATATTAAACTAATATCAATTAACCATAATACACACATAAGCATTAGGGTTAATAAAATGACAATGGTCATTAACCCTAATCAAAGTCCTCTCCCTCTGTCTCAAGCAACTGTGCATACGCACCCGTATTCGTGATCCGAGGAACACGAATACAAAGAGATAAAACCAATCCCAAATCATATACTAGGATCTGGCTTAAACTAAAGCCCACTAGTATAAGCTGTCCGGACAGCAAACGTGCACAAGTGCGCGAATGTGAACGAACCCTGTCGCAAAACCATGCGACCTCTACTCATTTTGCCTAAAGGCGAATAGCTCTCTATGTGGGACCCTAAAGACTCGACACTACGCTGGCAGTGGGTTTAACCATAGACCGCAAGCGGCACTAGCTGTACGTAACGGTCCCCAGGTAGATGCCGATAAGAAGACTGACGAGGTAACCCCATCTGAACTCCTACTGAGCCTGTATATGACAGTCTCCGTACAGTCCGGTCTGTTCGTCTGATACATCGCATGGCGGGCCTAGGGGGCGGTGAACGTCAGTCCTCTAATAGCGGTACAAGTCGTGTCGGAGTGTAGCCCAAAACACCCTGAGATAATACTGGAAACCTACCAGTATATCTCGCTTGCACTGGCCAGGGACTACTCGTGTAATGGCTCTCCTAGAAACAGCGCGATGTCAACCCCCAATACCGGGAGAAACGAATCCTGTCTAACCGTCACTGCCTCCAAGTGCTTCGGGACTGCACCCAACTACTACCTGTTTGCATGACTCCTTTGAGCCGTGGTAGGGTAGTAATCAAAGTACAGTGGGAACACACTCGAGGCGAAGTGACAGTGTCAAGTCAGCGGACTATGCTGTATTCATGTCACCTGGGAACTGATAACTGACGATAGGTATAATACCAACCAACAGTTCCCGACGAGTCCTGTCCAGTGTACTCGTAACCTAACGAGCACCCGCATACTATCTCAAGTACGACGTACTGACGGCTGTGGGACAGACCGTCTCCCATGCTGGGATGAGAAGCGCATATGCTAGTCTACTCCGGAGTATCGATGCCCTGTCTCGATAGTCCAACGACTAGGGACCTGTATAAGGAAGTGCTTATGGATTACCCAGCCCCCACGAGTGTGAGCGCCATCACAACGCTGGTAATCAAGCAAAGATCCTAAGGGCTCTACTAATATGTATATAAGCGATATGCTAAAAGAAACACATGCACATATTAAAGCAGAGACAAACCAAGTAGCATACTACCATTTCGAGCAAGATTGTATATACAACTGTGAATATACCAAGCTTCCATCAAGTAATATACATACTAGTATGATACAGTAATGGCCTCTAGGGCATATACACTAACAATCTCCCACTTGCACTAAAGCCATGTACTGGCGTATCGTAGACCTATCATCTCGATCAGCCGCTCGAACTGAGTCTGGGGTAAGGCCTTCGTGAATGGATCTGCAGTGTTATCTTCTGAAGCTACCCTCCGAACCTCGATCTCCTGGCGATCCACGATCTCCCTGATCAGGTGATACCGCCTCAAGATGTGTCTGGATTTCTGATGGGAACTGGGTTCCTTCGCTAAAGCTATAGCCCCGTTGTTGTCGCAATACAGAGGTATTGGATCAACAATGGACGGAACCACAAGAAGTTCTTTCAAGAACTTCCTCATCCAGACAGCTTCTTTTGCGGCATCAGATGCAGCGATGTATTCCGCTTCCATAGTCGAGTCAGCAACGGTTTCCTGTTTGGAGCTCTTCCAACACACCGCCTCTCCATTGAGGGTAAAGACAAAACCCGACATGGATTTGGAATCATCCTTGTCACTCTGGAAGCTGGAGTCAGCAAAGGCCTCAATCTGGAGGTCTTTTCCGCCATACACCAAGAACATCTCCTTAGTCCTTCTCAGGTACTTGAGAATGTTCTTTACTGCTATCCAATATTTCTCCCTAGGGTTTGACTGATACCTGCTTACTGTAAGTCCATGCTACCTCTCCCGGTACTTTCGGGCATGCGGAATTTGGTGAAAAACGATTTTCTAGAGGTGGTAATATGGACTCAAAACCGGATCTTTGTTAAACATCTAACTAACAACCTAACTAGGAGTTGTTAACTACTCGGTTAGGGGGTTATACCTTTCTTTCTTGAACTCCTTCGTCTTCAAGTCTCGATGGTTGTCCGGATCGGCTTCACCCCGTCGTTTCCTTGTGCCAAAGATCGATCCACCTGAAAGCTTCGACCTTTGGCTTCTTCTTCGTACTTTGAAGAAACTAGTTCACTCGGTTTGCTTAACTTTGTGAACTAGAGTGAGTAGAGGAGAGTGTGTTGGGATTTTCTCTATGCTTCTTGGTTCTCAACACATGAGACAAGTGAACCATAGACTAAAGAGAGGGAGAGAAAGAGGAAGGAGATGAGAGCTCAAGAACACAAGAGAGACAATGAAAATGATAGCATGAGCAAGACTTTTCTCACTTGGCTCTCATAATCCAAAACCATCATCACAAAAATAGTAATCAAGTATTGTGTAAATGGTTCAAGTCAAAATGGCTATATCATTTCATGCACTCATATTGCACAAGAGAACAAGAAAGTGAAAAGTCTTTGCCATGAAATGATAGCCATTGTCATCATGATGGTCAACTAGTCCAACCTAGTCAACCGGTCAACAAAGTCAACAAGTCAACAAAGTCAACCCCTCAACAACCATGTCACCACAATACTTAATTAATATTATTGTTAATCATATATCATATTCTCATTAGGGTTGAGCAAAAAGTCAACAGTCAACAGTCAACGGTCAACAACCCTAATGAGAATCCTCTGCCTCTGTCTCTCCGTCAACTGTGCATACACACCCGCATTCGCGTTCCGAGGAACACGAATACATACTGGATAAAACCAATCCCAAAACGTACACTAGGATCTGGCTTAAAGCAAAGCCCGCTAGTGTTAACTGTCCGGACACTGTACGTGCACAAGTGCACGGATGTGACCGGACCCTGTCGCAAAACCATGCGACCTCTACTCTTTTGCCTAAAGGCGAATAGCTTTCTGTGTGGGACTCTAAAGACTCGACAGTACGCTGGCAGTGGGTTTAACCACAGACCGCAAGCGGCACTAGCTGTGCGTAACGGCCCCCAGGTAGATGCCGACAAGAAGACTGACGAGGTGAAACCCATCTGAACTCCTATTGAGCCTGAATGTGACAATCTCCGTACAGTCCGGTCTGTTCGTCTGATACATCGCATGGCGGGCCTAGGGGGCGGTAAACGTCAGTCCCCTAATAGCGGTACAAGTCGTGTCGGAGTGAAGCCCAATACACCCTGAGATAACACTGGAAGCCTACCAGTATATCTCGCTTGCCCTGGCCAGAGACTACTCGTGTAATGCCTCTCCTAGACACAGCGCGATATCAACCCCCAATACCGGGAGAGACGAATCATGTCTAACCGCCACTGCCTCCAAGTGTTTTGGGACTGCACCCAACTACTACCTGTTTGCACGACTCCTTTGAGCCGTGGTAGGGTAGTAATCAAAGTACAGTGGGAACACACTCGAGGCGAAGTGACAGTGTCAAGTCAGCGGACTAAGCTGTACTCATGTCACCTGGGAACTGATAACTGACGATAGGTATAATACCAACCGGTCAGTTCCCAACGAGTCCTGTCCAGTGTACTCGTAACCTAACGAGCACCCGCATACTATCTCCAGTACGACGTACTGATGGCTGTGGGACAGACCATCTCCCATACTGGGATGAGAAGCGCATGCGCTAGTCTACTCCGGAGTATCGATGCCCTGTCTCGATAGTCCTGTGACTAGGGACCTGCATAAGGATGTGCTTATAGATTACCCAGCCCCCACTAGTGTGACTGCCATCACAACGCTTGTAATCAAGCAAAGATCCTAAGGGCTCCACTAATGCGTATATGTGATATAATAAAATAAACACATGTACATATTGAAGTAGAAACAAACCAAGTAGCATACTACTATTTTGAGCAAGATTGTCAATACAAGGTGAATATCCCAAGCTTCCATTAAGTAATATACATACTAGTATGATACAGTAATGGCCTCTAGGGCATATACACTAACAATCTCCCACTTGCACTAAGGCCATGTACTGGCGTATCGAAGACCTATCATCTCGATCAGCCGCTCGAACTGAGTCTGGGGTAAGGCCTTCGTGAGTGGATCAGCAGTGTTATCTTCCGTATTTATTCTCTTTACCTCGATCTCCCGGCGATCAACGATCTCTCTGATCAGGTGGTACCGCCTCAAAATATGCCTGGACTTCTGATGGGACATGGGTTCCTTCGCTATAGCTATAGCGCCGTTGTTGTCACAATACAGCGGTATTGGATCAACACTGGTAGGAACCACCTGAAGTTCCGTGAGAAACTTCTTCATCCAGACAGCTTTCTTTGCGGCATCGCAAGCAGCTATGTACTCCGCTTCCATAGTTGATTCAGCAACGGTTTCCTGCTTGGAACTCTTCCAGCAAACCGCCCCTCCATTGAGGGTAAAGACATAACCCGACATGGACTTGGAGTCATCCTTGTCACTCTGGAAGCTGGAGTCGGCAAAGGCCTCAATCTGGAGGTCTTTTCCGCCATACACCAAGAACATCTCCTTAGTCCTTCTCAGGTACTTGAGAATGTTCTTTACTGCTATCCAGTGTTTCTCCCCTGGGTTCGACTGATACCGGCTTACAACGCTCAATGCGTATGCTACATCTAGTCTGGTACACAACATCGCATACATAATACAGCCTACCGCAGAGGCGTAGGGTATTGATGACATGCGAGCCCTTTCCAAATCAGTCTTGGGAGACATCTCTTTGGAGAGGGTGATTCCGTGACAAGCCGGTAGATTACCGCGCTTGGAATCTTCCATACTGAAACGTTTCAATATGGTGTCGATGTATCTTGACTGTGAAAGTCCCAACATCCTCTTAGATCTATCACGATAGATCTGGATTCCCAGAATATATTTGGCATCGCCCAGGTCCTTCATGGAGAACCTCTGCGACAAGAATCCTTTGACTGACTGTAGCATAGGAATATCATTTCCTATTAGGACAATGTCATCGACGTACAAGACGAGGAATACCACATTTCTCCCTACAATCTTACTGTAAATGCATGGTTCATCTGGGTTTTTGACAAAGTCGAATTCTTTGACAGTATCATCAAAGCAGATGTTCCAACTCCGCGATGCCTGCTTAAGTCCATAGATGGACTTGAGCAACTTGCACACTTTACCGCTGCTCCCACTCTGAATGAATCCCTCTGGCTGATCCATATAGACGCACTCTTCCAAATTTCCATTTAGAAAAGCCGTCTTTACGTCCATCTGCCAGATTTCATAATCGTGGAAGGCAGCAATGGTAAGAAGGATCCGAATGGATTTCAGCATAGCTACCAGAGAAAAAGTCTCGTCATAGTCCAACCCAGGTCTTTGACGAAAACCCTTTACAACGAGCCTAGCTTTATAGGTTTCAACCTGCCCATCTACACCAATCTTCTTTCTGAAGATCCATTTGCAGCCTACGGGTTTTACCCCTTCTGGAGCAAAGTCCAAATTCCAAACTTTGTTGGTGTACATGGACTCCATCTCGGTCCGCATTGCATCCAGCCATTTTACCGAGTCACCGCTCTGAATGGCTTGCTGGAAGCTAGTAGGCTCACCATAATCCATGGTGCAATCCTCTCTATCCCCGTCTATGAGAAAACCCTAGTATCTCTCGGGCGGATGAGACTGCCTACTACTCCTGCGGAGTGGCGCAGGAATGTCCGGTTCTCCTGAAACTACTGGCTCTTCCAAGCTTTCAGTAATAGCTTGTGGTTGTGGAATTTCTTCCAGTTCTATTGCGCTCCCACTTATCTGATTTTCCAAAAATTCAGTTTCCAAGAAGTGGGCATGCGGAGAAACAAAAACTTTTTGTTCTTCTGCGGAATAGAAAAGATACCCTCTGGAGTTCTTTGGGTATCCCACAAACTTACACAGTACTGAGCGTGCCTCGAGCTTGTCCGCATGCTGCTTTTTTACAAAAGCTGGACATCCCCATACCTTAAGATACTTAAGACAGGGTTTCTTCCCACTCCACATCTGATATGGGGTGGTAGGCACAGTCTTGGTTGGAGCCTTGTTCAAGAGATATGCAGCTGCTTCTAGTGCATAACCCCAGAAAGATCGCGTTAACTCAGCCTTACTCATCATGGAACGAACCATATCCAATAGGGTCCGATTCTGCCTTTCCGATACACCGTTGTGTTGTGGTGTGTATGGAGAAGTAAGTTGAGAGAGAATTCCATTCTCTTTTAAGTAGTCCAGAAACTCGGCCCTCAAGTATTCTCCACCTCGATCCGATCTTAGAATCTTGATAGTTTTGCCGGTTTGTTTTTCAACTTTATTCTTGTATTCTCGAAATTTCCCAAAGGCCTCGGATTTGTACTTCATTAAGAAGACATGTCCATACCTAGAGAAATCATCTGTGAAAGTAATGAAGTATGAATAACCACTTCGCGCATGTGTAGACATTGGACCGTACACATCACTGTGTATGAGTCCCAAGAGCTCGCTCGCTCTTACTCCGTGTCCAGTGAACAGAGTCTTTGTCATCTTTCCCATGAGACAAGATTCACAAGTGGCATAAGACTGATACTCGAACGGATTCAAGTACCCTTCTTTATGTAACTTAGTTAATCGTGTCTCATTAATGTGACCCAGTCTACAATGCCATAAGAAAGCCTGATTTGTATCCGGAGACTTTCTTTTAAGTGTGTTCTGGACACTGAATATCTGAGCTTGATTTAATACGTATATCCCGTTATTTAATGTACCTGACCCAATCAGAACTTGATTTAGGTGGATGTTTACTACATCGCTTACAAAAGTAAATTCATATCCTTCCTTAGAAAGTAAGGATACAGATATGATATTACAAGTCGCACCTGGTACATACAAACAGTTACGCAAAATCAATATCTGCCCAGTTGTCAGTCCAAGATGATATTCCCCTACGGATTCAGCATCCATGCTCATTCCGTTAGCAACCCTGAGAGTCATATCACCTTTCCTGATAACCCTATGGTTTCTCAGAGCCTGTAATGAATTACAGATGTGAGATCCTGATCCAGTATCCAATACCCAGGAAGTAGGGTTAACTGACATACAGTTCACTATTAAAAACACACCCGAAGCCGAAGCTACAACATGCTTCGAATTCTGGCTACTGGCTTTGCAAGCCCTGCAATCCTTCTGCCAATGTTCATTCCCGTTACAATAGGAACGTCCCTCTTTTACTACACCCAGTCCTGAAACTTTTGCCCTTGCTTTTCCTTCTTCTTCCCTGGTTTCCTTCAGGGTATAAGCAGAGGGCAGGGACTGTAGAATTAAGTCAGTACTTGACCCATTCTCCAACGTGGTCTCCAGGTCCGTGAGCTCAAAATAGCTGGCCTCTGTAAGGACGTTGTCCCTGTAGGGTTCCTAGGCACTCTCAAGAGGTCTCACAAGGCATCAACCATGCCAATTTCAAATTTTACGGTGCCGAGAAACCCTAGTACGGATCGTCGACTAGAATTCTAGGCGAAACATTAAACAATTTAACGATTTAACTAAAGGAGAGAGGCTACAACCTTTGTAGATCCGTTTCTCCACTTCCTTAGCTCCACGTAGGCGTTCTCTCGCTGTCCATCTCGAATTCCGAACTCAATCGTCGGCTTCATCGGAGAAATGGGCAAACTAGGTCGTCGGCTTCATGCCGAAGATGATCTATGTCGAGGCATCACAAGTTCAAGCTCCAACTTCACCAAGTTGTGAAACTTGTGAAGAAAACACCCAAAACCACTTGGCAAGAGGTAGAGGATGAAGAAATAGGAGGTGGGTTCACTTTAGAATTGGATTTCTCACTCTTTAGCTCAAGGTGCCATTAATGGTGTCAAGCTTTTTCTTTGAAGAAGAAGAAGAAGATGAAGATAGAATATGATAAGTATTGGATTAAAAATGAGAATAATATCATTACTTATCATATACTAACCATGGTGAAGTGTAGAGAGCAAACTAGGGTTAGGTGCATGGTTAGGTTAAGAGAAGAAAACAAAAATGGTCAATTATTCAACTCTTCATGAAGCTTCATGAAAGAAACAAATAAAGCCACCATTTTTCTTTTCCTTTCCAAAATGAATAATCAATATAAATAAATGAATAAGTAAATAAAACCCTAACCATTCATATAACCATGGTTTAATCTTTACACAAGCACAAGCTAACATGTATCATACAAACATGTGTACACAAAAAAATATATCACATATACAATGTGCACTTCAAGTGAGAAAATCCTTTTAAAATGAACCAATACTAGTTAATGCAAAGTAATATATCAAATATATAATTATACATCAAATCATTAAATCAACACTTGATTCAATGAACCGGTCATGTCGCACATAACCGAGTAGTATACAATGCATCGACTCATCGAATCAATCTTTGATTCGATAACTAGGTTATATCGCATATAACCAATCGAAACATTCATCGCGAGAATGGAATACGGTATCACATACACGCATTATTCTCGGTCCTGCACATATCTCATATGCGCTCCTATTTCGTTTCGCTTGAGCCAGGAAACCTCTGTGTAGGACTCTAAAGACTCGTCAATACGCCGGTAGCAGATGATGATCATATCAAGCACCCACAAGCCGCAAGCGGTCTGCTAAACGTAACGGCCATCCGTGTATTGAGCGACCAGAAGATCGACGAGCTAGCCCGCTCACACTCCTGTGAATCCAACCAGTAACACTTACCATACAGTCCGGTCTGTTCGTCTGATATGTCGCATATCAAGTCTAGGGGTGGTAAACGTCAGACCCCAATAACCGATAATTCGTGCCGATATGAGGCTCATAACGGGTCGAGAAACTACTGGTAACACTTACCAGCAAATCTCTGATCAGCCCTGGCCAGGGACTTCCCTGTTACGGCCAATTGAGCACAGCGCAACATCAACCCCCAATACCGGGAGAGACGAAACCCCTCCTATCGCTCATTGCCTCCATGTGACTCGGGAATGTACCCAAAGACCACCATTTTGCACTCCCTCATGGACGTGGTAAGGTGGAGATCAAAGCACAATGGGAATCACACAAGACTCTATGACGATCTCGGGTCTACAGACTAACCTGTACAAGTGTCACCTGAGAACTGCCATCTGACGTGAGGTATAATACCATCTGAGAGTTCTCGGCGAGTCCGTCCAGTGTACCCAGTCTCCACTGAGCACCCGTATACCATCTCTGATGTCAAACACCAATGGATATGGGATCATCCATCGCCCATCTCAGGGGTCGAGAGGCGTATACGCTAGTCTACACTGGTATATCGATGCCCCGTCTCAATACCCCCACGACTAGGGACCTTGAAGGATGTACTTATAGACTACCATGCCCCCACTAGTATGATCTGCATCATAGTCTAGGTAGTCAAGTACACATCCTAAGGGCTTTACCAACATGTAACTATTAGACAGTTTAAAGAGACAAGTGTACATGTTAAGATAAAGGGCAACCAGATAGCATACTATCATATCGAGCAAGAAAGTCATCTCTATATATGTCCAAGCATCCAATATAATATACATCATCTGTACAATACTGGCCTCTAGGGCATACATACAACTAACAATCTCCCACTTGCACTAGGGCCAGCTGCTGTAGTATCGCATACCGAGCATCCCGAAGAGTCTCTCAAACTGTATCTGGGGAATGGCCTTCGTGAGTGGATCCGCCGTGCTGTTCTTCGTGTCAACCCTCCTGACCTTGATCTCCCGGCGATCAACTATCTCCCGGATCAGGTGATACCGCCTCAGAATATGCCTGGATCGCTGATGGGACCTGGGTTCCTTGGCCAAAGCCACCGCTCCATTGTTATCGCAATACAAAGGTATTAGATGCTCAATGGATGGAACCACTCCAAGTTCAGTAATGAACTTCTTGATCCAGACAGCCTCTTTGGCAGCATCGTTGGCAGCGATGTATTCAGCCTCCATCGTCGAGTCTACCACGGTTTCCTGCTTGGAACTCATCCAGCTAACCGCCCCTCCGTAAAGGGTGAAGACAAAGCCCGACTGCGACTTAGAGTCGTCCTTATCACTCTGGAAGCTCGAATCGGTAAAGGACTCCACTTGGAGTTCTCCCTTACCATACACCAAGAGTATCTCTTTAGTCCTTCGCAAGTACTTGAGAATGCTCTTCACAGCTGTCCAGTGATTCTCTCCAGGATCAGCTTGATACCTGCTCACTATACTTAGTGAGTATGCTACATCGGGTCTGGTATATAGCATCGCATACATGATAGAGCCTACAGCCGAAGCATAGGGTATCCCTTGCATGCGAGCTCTCTCCAAATCAGTCTTGGGAGACATCTCTTTGGAGAGAGTGACTCCAGAGATCGTGAGCAAGTTCCTCGCTTGGAATCTTCCATACTACACCTTTTTAGTATGGTGTCAATGTACCTGGATTGGGACAATCCCAATATCCGTTTGGATCTATCTCTATAGATCCTAATTCCCAATATGCAGGAGGCATCACCAAGATCTTTCATTGAGAATCTTTGTGATAAGAAGAGCTTGACCGATTGAAGCATAGGAATATCATTTCCTATCAAGAGTATGTCGTCCACGTACAATATGAGGAAGACAACCTTACTCTCTGCCACCTTCTTGTAAATACAAGGTTCATCTGGGTTTTTGACGAAATAAAACTCTTTGATAACGACGTCAAAGCAGATGTTCCAACTCCGCGATGCTTGCTTTAATTCATAAATGGATTTAAGCAGCTTGCACACCTTCCCGCTGCTCCCACTGTCTACGAAGCCCTCTGGCTGAGTCATGTACACGCACTCTTCTAAATCACCATTTAAAAAGGCGGTCTTAACATCCATTTGCCAGATTTCGTAGTCATGATATGCAGCGATGGCAAGCATGATTCGGATGGATTTAAGCATAGCCACTGGAGAAAAGGTTTCGTCATAGTCCACACCTGGTCTTTGACGAAAACCCTTTGCTACAAGTCTAGCTTTGAAAGTCTCCACTTTCCCATCTACACCAAGTTTTTTCTTGAAGATCCACTTGCTCCCAATGGGTTTTACCCCTTCAGGAGAAACTTCCAAAGTCCATACTTTGTTGGTGTACATGGATTCCATCTCGGACCGCATTGCATCCAGCCATTTCACAGAGTCACCACTCGTGATGGCCTGCTCGAAACTAGTGGGGTCATTATCTTCCATGATGCAATCCTCGCTTCCACCATCAATGAGAAAACCGTAGTATTTCTCAGGTGGACGAGAAACCCTACTAGATCGGCGAAGAGGCTGGGGTTCATCGGGTACTACCGAATCTTCTGGTTCCACTAAACCTTCAGTTATAGTTTGTGTTTCTGGAACTTCTTCCAGTTCTACCTCAGAGCCACTTATCTCTTTTGCAAGAAATTCCTTTTCTAAAAAGGTGGCATGTTGAGCAATAAACACTTTTTGTTGTTCACTGTGGTAGAAAAAATATCCATTTGAATGTTTAGGATATCCCACAAACTTACATAGAACTGACCGTGCCTCGAGTTTGTCTGGATTTTGCCTTTTGACATAGGCCAGACAACCCCATATCTTAACTCGTTTAAGACATGGTCTCTTCCCACTCCATATCTCATATAGTGTGCTAGGTACAGATTTAGTTGGAACTTGATTCAATAGGTATGCTGCTGTCTCAAGCGCATACCCCTAGAAGGAAATAGGTAACTCAGCTGTACTCATCATAGAGCGCACCATATCTAATAGGGTGCGATTCCTCCGCTCCGATACACCGTTGTGCTGTGGTGTATAAGGAGGAGTAAGCTGAGAGAGAATCCCATTCTCTTTTAGATAATCTAGGAACTCATTGCTTAAGTATTCTCGTCCTCGATCAGATCGAAGGATCTTAATAATTTTGCCTGTTTGTTTTTCTACTTCGTGCTTATATTCTCTGAATTTCTCAAAAGCTTCAGACTTGTGTTTCATCAGGAACACATGTCCGAATCTAGAGAGATCGTCAGTGAATGTAATAAAGTAGGAAGAACCGTTCCTGGCATGCGTAGACATGGGACCGCATACATCACTATGCTAAGAGTTCATTAACTCTTTCTCCATGTCCACTAAACGGAGCTTTGGTCATTTTTCCTTTGAGACATGAATGGAAAGTATCATAAGATGATAATTCAAATGAATTCAAATAACCATCCTTATGTAACTTAGCCAGTCTTGTCGCATTGATATGACCAAGTCTACAGTGCCACAAGTAGGATTCGTTCATTTCTGAACTTTTCCTCTTGTGTATGTTTTGTATATTGAGGACTGTATTCTGATTTAGAATGAATATGCCATTACGTAATGAGCCTGATGCAATCAGCTTTTGATTTTGGAATATGTTCATAACATTATCCTTTACTACAAAATTATATCCTTCTTTACTTAATAAAGAAACTGATATAATGTTGCACATCATGTTCGGTATATAATAGCACTCATTTAGAATCAGTGTATTACGACTTGGCAATACAAGGTGATATTCGCCAACAGCTTTGGCTGCAACACTTGCACCGTTCCCTACTTGAACGGAATGATCACCTTTTCCCAGTTCTCTACCTTTACGTAGCCCATGTAACAATTTAAATCTATGGGATCCTGATCCGGTATCCAATACCCAGGACGTAGGGTGAACTGAGAAACAGTTCTCAATAACTAATACACCTGAAGAAGATGCATCAACATGCATGTTCTTTTGGGCGGCGTGAGAATCCAGATATTCTCCTGTTTCCTGTTCAGTCTTATAACTCTTATAAGAAAGAACGGGTCCAACGTTCCCCTGCTCAATATAATAAGCGGGTTCAGTCAATACATCCATATTATTATCTTTATTAGGGCATGACATGGTCGCTACCTGGAGAGAGAGAGAAGAAAACACTTTAGCGTATGCTCGTGCAAGATCAGATTGGTTATTATCTTATCTAATCAGGATGGCTCCCACTGGTTTTTATCAAATCTTCCTTCAAACCTTAAAAGGAAAGACTAGCCGGGATTAATTACACACTACAAGTTCGCCAATCTTTCAGCCAGGCCAGTGTCGGTACTTTGAGGGAGGTCCCCCGTGCTTTCGCACGAACCTAATTACTGTAAACCTCGTTTTCCTAGAGGCGTAACCCCGTTGACACCTTTCTAGACACCTACTTGATCAGCTAATTGTAATGTGTAAAATCTCCCAGGAGTAACTCTTACTCGCAGCGGGTATCGGGATCCAACTATCTCATAGAAGGTATGCAATCTCATTGCAAATTTCAACACTTGAAATTCCCGATAATATTTTGCCCCTAGTGTGCCATGACCTTGACAGAGGTCAACAAACCATAGTGCACTAGTCAAGTTCAACCCGTCATTTCTTGATTGAATCAAACCCACTCGCACGACCCTTGACAGAGGTCAACAAGGTCATACGACTACCCTAATCCAATCACATCACATGCTTTACAGATAATTACTAGTTAGCTACCGCACACTACGCCTTGACAGAGGTCAACAAACGCAGCACGAATACTAAATAGTCTTTATCTGAAATGACGGAGGGCTACGACTGGTTTTTCTGAAAACCTATTGCGTAATGAACTTGATATCGTTGTAGAATCAAATGAAGTTTTGAAATGGAGTGATTTTGAGGCTTTTCTAGTTTTGCTAAAGAGGTCACTCCCGGTGAAGGGATCGTCGGCCCTTTCCTCGTCGAATGAGGTGCGGGATATATCATATATATCACTGTGCAAAGCAGAAACTATAGAAGCAATCAAAAACAAACCGAGTGTGTAGCATCTGCCAGTTATTGCTAAAGGGGTCACTCCCGGTGAAGGGATCTCGGTCCTTTCCTCATCGAATAAGGTGCAGGGTATATCATATATACCTCTATGCAAAGCAAGAACTGTAGCTACTTGTTTTGTTTAAAATTTGATTCTACAACTTCTTAGGTTTCTTTTCTTTCATTAATCACATTAATGAAGTCCCATCATTTAAGTCACCTAAACATCACAGATAAATACGATGTACACTTATGCCATCCGCATTCGCCTCGATGTCCCCTCGTGCACCGTTAGGTTAGGTAACTAACGACAGAGCAGGGCAGGGCTAGTGCAGGTGCAAAACATAAGTAACGTCTATATAATATATCATATATACTATATACTGTATCTATCACAGAACATCATATGATCACATCACAGATATCGCAGCAGAAGAAACATATGAAACATTGGATATACTAGGACGTCCGTGTTTTCAATACGAGCCAGTATAAAACACGGATTCCACGGTCGTGATGAATAGCCAATCCCACACCCCTAGACCCCTACGAGAGCGGCAAGCAACCCTACCAATTCTAGGGTTAGGAGACCCGGACTCGACTCCTCGAGATGGTCTCCCACTGGACCCTAGAACCCGGTTACTTGTGCTCCCCTTCTTGGGTCTATCCTAATGCGGAAATGTAAATAATATACAAACGGTGACATCTTCCGCAATCTGGAAGTGCCCCAAATAAAAGAATATTACATACAAGTTTTTTACATGAATGAAAATGAAAAACACTCATCTCACATAAAAAAAACCCCGGCTATTCAAACACGACGATCCAATATAACATATCCAGCAACACATAACATCACATGTCATCAACGTAAGTAAATATGCGCATCCCAATTGTCGTTGACATATAGCAACGAAACCGGCGATATCACATATTACACTTACGGTCACAGAAAAGAAAGTGTAAAACTACAACAGTTGGAATCCGTAACCTCTTTAGACATCACATGCCTAATCAAATGAAATACTTAGACATCACATGCCTAAGTTATAAACCCCGCATTTTAGTCTCATTATCGAAAACTCTTTTCAATATTCAAATGAAACTAAATCGCTAGATTTATAACATTCATTCAGTTATCTCATAACTGTTTGTGAATTCCAATTATTTTATCCTATTCCGGATAAATAGAAAACATTAAACTTTCCGATCGAACATTCGAATACCCAAGTTTTCCCGAAACCGATCAACACATGAAATAAGTTCAAAGACATTCACTTCATGCCTCAGTACCAATGGTCAAGCCGTAGAAGGGTCAAGCCAACGCCTCACATGTGGCACGCCGTACTGCCCCAAACCCGAAGGTTCAAAGGGCAGTTCAAGACGGTCACATAATCGAGTTAAGGTTTGTTGTCTTCTAGAGGGACCATCGTGTTACTTGCACTACTCAGAACGTCCTTAAACCACAGAAAGATCCAACACTTGGAAATTTTCCGGCAGGGGAAAAGTTGGGTATTTATATCCGGTCGAACTTTTTAACATATTCAAAAAATTATCCGGAAAACACATAGACAAAGCTTGATAATCCGATCGACACACCGATTTCTAATGCAACCCCAGAACACTCAACTCTTGAGTCAATTTAGAAATTCCCAGAAAACTCAGCACTGTGAAATAGGAATTACTGTGCAAAGGAGGAGGGCTTACGTCATCATTAGGCCGCGGAACCGCCGTAGAAGCCATGCTTCTGCCGCGGTTACGCCGCACTTTGGAGGTATCATTTTGAAAATTTTGCACCGTAATTCTTAGAACTTCCTGCTGAATTTTTTAAGCATTTTTAATCTGGAAAAAACCCAGTTTTTAGAAAAAGTCCAGAGAGCGTTTTGGGAATTAGGGTTTCGGTTCGTTCGGATTTCAAACGTCGTCTACACTTCGCCTAAGGCTCTAGCTAGGCTCTGATACCACTGTAGGGTTCCTAGGCACTCTCAAGAGGTCTCACAAGGCATCAACCATGCCAATTTCAAATTTTACGGTGCCGAGAAACCCTAGTACGGATCGTCGACTAGAATTCTAGGGGAAACATTAAACAAGTTAACGATTTAACTAAAGGAGAGAGGCTACAACCTTTGTATATCCGTTTCTCCACTTCCTTAGCTCCACGTAGGCGTTCTCTCGCTGTCCATGTCGAATCCCGAACTCAATCGTCGGCTTCATCGGAGAAACGGGCGAACTAGGTCGTCGGCTTCGTGCCGAAGATGATCTACGTCGAGGCATCACAAGTTCAAGCTCCAACTTCACCAAGTTGTGAAACTTGTGAAGAAAACACCCAAAACCACTTGCCAAGAGGTAGAGGATGAAGAAATAGGAGGTGGGTTCACTTTAGAATTGGATTTCTCACTCTTTAGCTCAAGGTGCCATTAATGGTGTCAAGCTTTTTCTTTGAAGAAGAAGAAGAAGATGAAGATAGAATATGATAAGTATTGGAATAAAAATGAGAATAATATCATTACTTATCATATACTAACCATGGTGAAGTGTAGAGAGCAAACTAGGGTTAGGTGCATGGTTAGGTTAAGAGAAGAAAACAAAAATGGTCAATTATTCAACTCTTCATGAAACTTCATGAAAGAAACAAATAAAGCCACCATTTTTCTTTTCCTTTCCAAAATGAATAATCAATATAAATAAATGAATAAGTAAATAAAACCCTAACCATTCATATAACCATGGTTTAATCTTTACACAAGCACAAGCTAACATGTATCATACAAACATGTGTACACAAAAAAATATATCACATATACAATGTGCACTTCAAGTGAGAAAATCCTTTTAAAATGAACCAATACTAGTTAATGCAAAGTAATATATCAAATATATAATTATACATCAAATCATTAAATCAACACTTGATTCAATGATCCAGTCATGTTGCATATAACCGACTAGTATACAATGCATCGACTCATCGAATCAATCTTTGATTCGATAACTAGGTTATATAGCATATAACCAATCGAAACATTCATCGCGAGAATGGAATACGGTATCACATACACGCATTATTCTCGGTCCTGCACATATCTCATATGCGCTCCTATTTCGTTTCGCTTGAGCCAGGAAACCTCTGTGTACGACTCTAAAGACTCGTCAATACGCCGGTAGCAGATGATGATCATATCAAGCACCCACAAGCCGCAAGCGGTCTGCTAAACGTAACGGCCATCCGGGTATTGAGCGATCAGAAGATCGACGAGCTAGCCCGCTCACACTCCTGTGAATCCAGCCAGTAACACTTACCGTACAGTCCGGTCTGATCGTCTGATATGTCGCATATCAAGTCTAGGGGTGGTAAACGTCAGACCCCAATAACCGATAAGTCGTGCCGATATGAGGCTCATAACGGGTCGAGAAACTACTGGTAACAATTACCAGCAAATCTCTGATCAGCCCTGGCCAGGGACTTCCCTGTTACGGCCAATCGAGCACAGCGCAACATCAACCCCCAATACCGGGAGAGACGAAACCCCTCCTATCGCTCATTGCCTCCATGTGACTCGGGACTGTACCCAAAGACCACCATTTTGCACGCCCTCATGGACGTGGTAAGGTGGAGATCAAAGCACAGTGGGAATCACACAAGACTCTATGACGATCTCGGGTCTACAGACTAACCTGTATAAGTGTCACCTGAGAACTGCCATCTGACGTGAGTTATAACACCATCTGGGAGTTCTCGGCGAGTCCGTCCAGTGTACCCAGTCTCCACTGAGCACCCGTATACCATCTCTGATGTCAAACACCAATGGATATGGGATCATCCATCGCCCATCTCATGGGTCGAGAGGCGTATACGCTAGTCTACACTGGTATATCGATGCCCCGTCTCGATACACCCACGACTAGGGAATTATAGACTACCATGCCCCCACTAGTATGATCTGCATCATAGTCCAGGTAGTCAAGTACACATCCTAAGGGATTTACCAACATGTAACTATTAGACAGTTTAAAGAGACAAGTGTACATGTTAAGATAAAGGGCAACCAGATAGCATACTATCATATCGAGCAAGAAAGTCATCTCTATATATGTCCAAGCATCCAATATAATATACATCATCTGTACAATACTGGCCTCTAGGGCATACATACAACTAACAGTCCCCTACAGATGACCCGACAGCCAACCTCGCTTGAAGCAATTCGTTCGAGGTCTCATATCTTGCGATACGAGATTGCTCTCCATATAAATCTTTGTTATGGAGGAAGATAGAAACTAAGTCCATCTTCTCGTGCTGCCTATGGTTTGCACCATTAACTGAGGCTAACACGAGGCACTTGGCTTTCGCACAATCCTTTTTCGATGTCCTACGGATGTAAATATCCGTGACAGGGGAAACTGGACCTGAGACGGTAGGGGTATGATCAGTTAAGAGGTATCCCAGCTTGTTATGGGCAATGGACATCTGGACAGACCTTTGCCAGTCATAACAGTCAGGTTCAGTCATGTTATTATCTAGATGTAACCTAGGTGTGGTCACTGGGTCGCTGCAAATAAGAGAGAGAGAGAAGAAAACACTCAGCATGATGCTCTTGCAAGTTTAGAGTGGTTTTTAGTTTGTCTAAACAGGATGGCTCCCACTGTTTCTCGAATCCCTCCTCAAACCAAAAAGGAAGAATTAGTCAGGATCAATTTCACCGTACAATTCTTGCTTAACCGTTCAGACAGGCCAGTGTCGGTACTTCGAGGGAGGTTTTCCAACGCTTTCGCGAAGTTCCTTAATTAAATAACCTCTTTTCCCTGTGGGCGTAGCCCCGCTAACACCTTTCTAGACACCTACTTGGTTTATAGCATTGACCGTTAAGTGAGAAATTTCCCGAGGAGTAGCATATACTCACAGTAGGATCGGGATCCAAATATCATCGCGTGACGAAACTGAAGGAATCCTACCAGAATCATCACACTCCAAATGGTATGCAACACTAGCAAGATTCAGTTCTTTTGAAACTCCCGATGTGGATTTTTGCCCCATGCTCTTATGACCTTGACGAAGGTCAACAAATCATAAGTCACATGTCAAGTTCTACCCGTCATTGTCCAGGTTAATTTGAACCCACCTGTATATACCCTTGACGAAGGTCAACAAGGTAATACGACTGTCCCAAACCAACACATCTATCTATGCTACATATGAACAACCAACAGCTACCAATCACTATGCCTTGACGAAGGTCAACAAACATAGCTTGAATACTATTGAATATTCATACGAAACGACGGAGGTCTACGAATGGTTTTGGCGAAACCGTGAACGTAGTGAACTTGATATAATCGATGGAACGAGATAGCTTTTAAAAGGAGTGGCTCAAGCTCCGCATTTAAAAGTTAGTTTTGAAAAGAACCGAGTGGTTTTTCGAAAGTGTTCCAACGATTTTTACTTGGTTTATTTTCTTGCATTAGTTCTTTTAATGCGTGATATTCTTGCATTAGTTCTTTTAATGCGTCCCATCATTTAATCCTACCATTGCAGAAAACAACCAAAATATGACGTGCGCTTATGCCATTCGCATTCGCCACGGGGCCCCGTCATTACCCGTTAGGTTACTTAACTAACGACAGAGCGGGGGCTGGGCTAGCGCGGCTGTAAAACATAAGCAACGCCTAAATAATATCATATATAGATATATTACAATGATAGCCATTTCAGATCACAGATGAACACATTGGATATACTAGGAATCTGCAATTCGTACGAGCCTGTAACGAAAAGCAGATTACACGGTCGCGGTGAATAGCCAATACCCCACCTAAGATCCATACGGGTGCGGCAAACTACCCGCCAAGTACCCGAAGCGAAGCAACCTCCCTCAACTCCGTGAGTAGGCCACTCGGCACTTCGGCATACCCGGTAGTTTGTGCACCCCCTCGATGGGTCTATTTTAGGAGCAAAAACAGTAAAAAGAAATTATACATTGACGGCTACAACCCCGATCCGGTTGTGCGGCCATACAAATAATTATTACATCAATTTACAAATTTACATGAATTGAAAGAAAAGAAAACTCTCGTCTCACAACCCCCGTTTGACCTGCGACAATCCAATGAATTCATATACACATTCCAATGACATTACATATCACAGATTTGTATAACCCCCACTAATCGACATATAGCGATTAGCAGACGTTCAATACAAATATCACATCACAGAAAAACCCGTCAGCTTAAGTCATAAGAAATTCGATCAAAATACGGTTTTTCAGGCCCCAAACACAAAATTTTCGTTCTGGAAAATCTGGGCAGAAAATACATATTCCAAAAATCCCAAAATACCCCTATGAACAAACTGCAAAAATAAAACCCCACGACCGAGTCAACTCGGTCGCGGTTCCGTGGCGGAAGCAAGCTCCCGCCGCGGAAACGCGGCGGGTTAATCGATTCAGTGGGTCGAATTTTTGCAGTTTCTTCTAAAAACCCTGAGTCGATTTTTGGTATATCTCAAATAATTTTTGCAGCACTTTGAAAATCGACAGAAAGTTTGAATTTCGGGTTTATTTCGGGACTTTTTCTCCGATCGAATTTCTAGCTACTATACTAACATGTTAGATAGAGTTTAACTAGGCTCTGATACCACTGTAAGTCCATGCTACCTCTCCCGGTACTTTCGGGCATGCGGAATTTGGTGAAAAACGATTTTCTAGAGGTGGTAACATGGACTCAAAACCGGATTTTTGTTAAACATCTAACTAACAACCTAACTAGGAGTTGTTAACTACTCGGTTAGGGGGTTATACCTTTCTTTCTTGAACTCCTTCGTCTTCAAGCCTCGATGGTTGTCCGGATCGGCTTCACCCCGTCGTCTCCTTGTGCCGAAGATCGATCCACCTGAAAGCTTCTACTTTTGGCTTCTTCTTCGTACTTTGAAGAAACTAGTTCACTCGGTTTGCTAAACCTGGTGAACTAGAGTGAGTAGAGGAGAGTGTGTTGGGATTTTCTCTATGGTTCTTGGTTCTCAACACATGAGACAAGTGAACCATAGACTAAAGAGAGGGAGAGCAAGAGGAAGGAGATGAGAGCTCAAGAACACAAGAGAGAGAATGAAAATGATAGCATGAGCAAGACTTTTCTCACTTGGCTTTCATAATCCAAAACCATCATCACAAAAATAGTAATCAAGTATTGTGTAAATAGTTCAAGTCAAAATGGCTATATCATTTCATGCACTCATATTGCACAAGAGAACAAGCAAGTGAAAAGTCTTTGCCATGAAATGATAGCCATTGTCATCATGATGGTCAACTAGTCCAACCTAGTCAACCGGTCAACAAAGTCAACCCCTCAACAACCATGTCACCACAATACTTAATTAATATTATTGTTAATCATATATCATATTCTCATTAGGGTTGAGCAAAAAGTCAATAGTCAACAGTCAACGGTCAACAACCCTAATAAGAATCCTCTGCCTCTGTCTCTCCGTCAACTGTGCATACACACCCGCATTCGCGTTCTGAGAAATACGAATACATACTGGATAAAACCAATCCCAAAACATACACTAGGATCTGGCTTAAACCAAAGCCCGCTAGTGTTAACTGCCCGGACACTGTACGTGCACAAGTGCACGGATGTGACCGGACCCTGTCGCAAAACCATGCGACCTGTCGCAAAACCATGCGACCTCTACTCTTTTGCCTAAAGGCGAATAGCTTTCTGTGTGGGACTCTAAAGACTCGATACTACGCTGGCAGTGGGTTTAACCACAGACCGCAAGCAGCACTAGCTGTGCGTAACGGTCCCCAGGTAGATGCCGACAAGAAGACTGACGAGGTTAAACCCATCTGAACTCTTACTGAGCCTGAATGTGACAATCTCCGTACAGTCCGGTCTGTTCGTCTGATACATCGCATGGCGGGCCTAGGGGGCGGTAAACGTCAGTCCCCTAATATCGGTACAAGTCGTGTCGGAGTGAAGCCCAATACACCCTGAGATAACACTGGAAGCCTACCAGTATATCTCGCTTGCCCTGGCCAGGGACTACTTGTGTAATGGCTCTCCTAGACACAGCGCGATGTCAACCCCCAATACCGGGAGAGACGAATCCTGTCTAACCGTCACTGCCTCCAAGTGCTTCGGGACTGCACCAAACTACTACCTGTTTGCATGACTCCTTTGAGCCGTGGTAGGGTAGTAATCAAAGTACAGTGGGAACACACTCGAGGCGAAGTGACAGTGTCAAGTCAGCGGACTAAGCTGTACTCATGTCACCTGGGAACTGATAACTGACGATAGGTATAATACCAACCGGTCAGTTCCCGACGAGTCCTGTCCAGTGTACTCGTAACCTAACGAGCACCCGCATACTATCTCCAGTACGACGTACTGATGGCTGTGGGACAGACCATCTCCCACACTGGGATGAGAAGCGCATGCGCTAGTCTACTCCGGAGTATCGATGCCCTGTCTCGATAATCCTGCGACTAGGGACCTGCATAAGGATGTGCTTATAGATTACCCAGCCCCCACTAGTGTGACTGCCATCACAACGCTGGTAATCAAGCAAAGATCCTAAGGGCTCCACTAATGCGTATAGGTGATATAATAAAATAAACACATGTACACATTGAAGTAGAAACAAACCAAGTAGCATACTACTATTTTGAGCAAGATTGTCAATACAAGGTGAATATCCCAAGCTTCCATTAAGTAATATACATACTAGTATGATACAGTAATGGCCTCTAGGGCATATACACTAACACTTACCAAACTCAGTGCTTAAGCCACATCTGGTCTGGTACACAACATCGCATACATTATAGAGCCTACCGCAGAAGCGTAAGGTATAATAGACATGCGATCCCTCTCCAAATCAGTCTTGGGAGACATCTCTTTGGAGAGGGTGATCCCGTGACAAGCCGGTAAATTACCGCGCTTGGAATCTTTCATACTGAATCTCTTCAGTATGGTGTCGATGTACCTGGACTGTGAAAGTCCTAAGATCCTCTTGGATCTGTCACGGTAGATCCGGATCCCCAGAATGTATGAGGCATCACCCAGGTCTTTTATGGAGAACCTGTGTGACAAGAACCCCTTGACAGATTGTAGCATAGGAATGTCATTTCCTATTAAGAGAATGTCATCCACGTATAAAACGAGGAATACTACAGTTCTCGCTACAAATCTACAATAGATGCATGGTTCATCTGGATTTTTGATAAAGCCAAATTCCTTGACCGTCTCATCAAAACAGATGTTCCAACTCCGCGATGCCTGCTTTAGTCCATAAATGGACTTAAGCAACTTGCACACCTTTCCGCTGCTCCCACTCTGAATGAAACCCTCTGGCTGGTCCATATAGACACACTCCTCTAAATGTCCATTTAGAAAAGTGGTTTTTACGTCCATCTGCCAAATCTCATAATCGTGGAAGGCAGCAATGGCAAGAAGGATCCGAATGGATTTTAGCATAGCTACTGGAGAAAAGGTTTCGTCATAGTCCAAACCAGGTCGCTGACGAAAACCCTTTGCAACCAGTCTAGCTTTATAGGTCTCAACCTGTCCATCTACACCAATCTTCCTTTTGAAGATCCACTTGCATCCTACGGGTTTTACCCCATCTGGAGCAATGTCCAACGTCCATACTTTGTTGGTGTACATGGACTCCATTTCGGTCCGCATTGCATCCAGCCATTTTACCGAGTCGACGCTCTGAATGGCTTGCTGGAAGCTAGTAGGCTCATCACAATCTATGATGCAATCCTCTCTATCCCCGTCAATGAGAAAACCGTAGTATCTCTCGGGCGGATGAGACTGCCTACTACTCCTGCGGAGTGGCGTGGGAATGTCCTGATCTTTCGAACCCTCTGGTTCTACTAAGCTTTCAGTAATAGCTTGTGGTTCTGGAATTTCTTCCAGTTCTATTGCGCTTCCACTTATTTCTTTTTCTATGAACTGGTGTTCTAGAAAGTGGGCATGGCGAGAAACAAAAACCTTTTGTTCCTCTTCGCAATAGAAGAAATATCCCTTAGAGTTCTTTGGATATCCCACAAACTTGCACTGTACTGAGCGTGCCTCAAGCTTGTCCGCATGCTACTTTTTGACAAAAGCTGGACATCCCCATGTCTTAATGTGATTAAGATAGGGTCTCATCCCACACCACATCTGATATGGTGTAGTAGGCACAGTCTTAGTAGGAACCCGGTTCAAAAGGTATGCAGCTGATTCTAGCGCATATCCCCAGAACGATCGCGGCAACTCAGCGTTACTCATCATGGACCTACCATATCCAATAGGGTTCGGTTCCGTCTCTCCGATACACCGTTTATGTTGCGGAGTGTATGGAGGAGTAAGCTGAGAGAGAATTCCATTCTCTTTTACGTAACCCAGGAACTCGGCACTCAAGTATTCACCACCTCGATCAGATCTTAGTGCCTTGATACTTTTGCCTGTTTGTTTTTCTACTTCATTCTTATATTCCTGGAATTTTTCAAAAGCCTCGGATTTATGTTTCATTAAGAAGACATAACCGTACCTTGAAAAGTCATCCGTAAAAGTAATGAAGTAAGAATAACCGCTCCGTGCATGCGTAGACATTGGACCGCACACGTCGCTGTGTACGAGTCCCAAGAGCTCGCTCGCTCTTACTCCGTGTCCAGTGAACGGAGTCTTTGTCATCTTTCCTTTGAGACAGGATTGACAAGTTGCATACGATTGATATTCGAACGGATCCAAATATCCTTCTGCATGTAACATAGTCAACCTTCTCTCATTGATGTGACCCAGTCTACAATGCCATAAGAAAGTTTTATTGATTTCTGGAGACTTTCTTTTGTGTGTATTCTGGACATTGAAAATTTGTGGTTGGTTTAATACGTAAATACCGTTGTTCAATGTACCTGACCCAATCAAAACTTGATTAAGGTGAATGTTCACTACATTACTTACAAATGCAAATTCATAACCTTCTTTAGATAATAAAGATACAGAAATGATATTACAGGTTGCATTTGGTACAAAATAACAACTATGCAAAACCAAAAAGTGTCCATCTGACATTCCCAGGTGATAGTCCCCCACGGCCTCAGCATCCATGCTAGCTCCATTTGCAACTTTGAGGGTCATGTCACCTGCTTTTAAAAACCTACGCTTTCTCAACGCCTGCAAAGAATTACAGATATGAGATCCTGATCCGGTATCCAATACCCAGGACGTAGAGTTTATTGATAAACAGTTTTCAATAACATACACACCTGAAACTGAAGCCGCAACTTGCTTCAGATCCTGGGTTCTGGCCTTCCAAGCCTTGCAATCCTGTTTCCAGTGTCCACTTTTGTGACAGTAGAAGCATTCTTCCTTCCCCACCAGCTTTCCCGCTACCTTTGTTGCCTTTCTTTTTCCCTTCGTATCCACTTTACTGACACCGCCTCTTGGTTTGGCGGGGTCTTTCTTCTTCTTGCCCTTGGCTTTCGCCCTGGACCTAGAAGAGGAAGATCCTCCTACAAACATGTTAGTTATATGTATGCCCTAGAGGCCATTACTGTACATTGGATGTATATTGTAGTGGATACTGGGACTTATATAGGTAGGACTTTCTTGTTCGACATGATAGTACGCTATCTGGTTGCTCTTTATCTTAACATGTATACTTTCTGTCTCTCTGATTACATGTTGATAAAGCCCTTAGGATGTGTACTCGACTTCCAGGACTATGATGCAGATCATACTAGTGGGGCCTGGGTAGTCAATGAGTACATCCTTCATTGTTCCTAGTCGTGGGAATATCGAGACGGGGCATCGATATTCCAGAGTAGACTAGCGCATATCTTCTCGACCCATGCGATGGGCGATGGATGATCCCATATCCATTGGTGTTTGACATCGAAGATGGTATGTGGGTGCTCAGTGGAGACTGGGTACACTGAACGGACTCGCCGAGAACTCCCAGATGGTATTATACCTCACGTCAGATGGCAGTTCTCTGGTGACACTGGTACAGCTTAGTCTGTTGACCCGAGATCGTCATAGAGTCTTGTGTGTCTCCCACTGTGCTTTGATTTCCACCCTACCACGGCTCTACTGAGTCGTGCAAACAGGTGGTTTTTGGGTACAGTCCCGATTCACATGGAGGCAATGAGCGATAGGAGGGGATTCGTCTCTCCCGGTATTGGGGGTTGATGTTGTGCTATGCTCGACTGGCCATAACAGGAAATCCCTGGCCAGGGTTGCAGTGATATACTGGTAAGAGTTATCAGTAGTTTCACGAATGTTATGGACCCTACGTCGGCATGACTTATCAAGCTATTGGGGTCTGACGTTTACCACCCCTAGGCGAGATATGCGGCATATCAGACGAACAGACCGGACTGTACGGTAAGTGTTACTGGTTGGATTCACAGGAGTGTGAGCGGGCTTGCTCGTCGATCTTCTGATTGCTCAATACCCGGGTGGCCATTACGTTTAGCAGACCGCTTGCGTCTTGTGGGTGCTTGATATGATCATCATCCGCTACCGGCGTATTGACGAGTCTTTAGAGTCCTACACAGAGGTTTCCTGGCTCATGCAAAACGAAATAGGAGCGCATATGAGATATGTGCGGGACCGAGAATAATGCGTGTATGTGATACCGTATTTCATTCTCGCGATGAATGTGTCGAATGGTTGTATGCGATATAACCTAGTTATCAAATCAAGGATTGATTCAATAAGCCGATACATTGGATACTAGCCGGTTATATGCGACATGACCGGATCATTGAATCAAGTGTTGATTTAATGTATAATTATATATTTGATATATTACTTTGCATTAACTAGTATTGGTTCACTTTAAATGGATTTACTCACTTGGTTTG
Source organism: Agapanthus africanus (assembly GCA_030015575.1). Taxonomy (NCBI): domain Eukaryota; kingdom Viridiplantae; phylum Streptophyta; class Magnoliopsida; order Asparagales; family Amaryllidaceae; genus Agapanthus; species Agapanthus africanus. Next base: position 192,308,340 of record CM057345.1, read on the forward strand.
TGCACATTGCATATGTGATATATTTTGTGCACATGATTGTATCATGTTTGATGATACATGCAAGCTAGGGTTAGTGTAAAGAATTAGACCATGGTTAAGATTATGATTAGGGTTTTCTTTTTTCTTATTTATTTATTTATTTATTTTGAAAAAAGATGAGAAAAGAATGGTTGCTATTTTTGTTTGCTAGTTGAAGATTCTTGAAGCTTTGAATTAGTCCACCATTCTTGTCTCATCCTTAACCCTAACCATTCAAGTTAACCATGGTCAATTCTCTACAACTAACCAAGGGTTAGTAAATGATAAGTATTGATTTATTTATCATTTACTTAATACTTATCATATTCTTTTTCTTCATCTTCTTCTTCTTCAACATGAGAAAAAAGCTTGCTACATCAATGGTGATTGATGAAAAAGTGTGGGAAATCCAAAACTAAAGTCTACCCAATTCCTATTTCTTCATCCTCTACCTCTTGCCAAGTAGTATAGGGTGTTTCCTTCATAAGTTTTCAAGGCTTGGTGAAGTTGGAGCTTGTTCTTGTGATGCCTCGACGTAGATCATCTTCGGCATTGAACCGACGATCAAGCCCGCCCATTCTTCGATGATGCCAATGCTAGAGTCAAGGGCTCGATTTGGACAGCGGAGGGAGATCATCGTGGAGCTTAGGAAGTGGTGGACCGGATCTACAAAGGTTGTAGCCCCTTTCCTTTAGCTATATTTCCGTTTACTTGCTTGCATCGCCTTTTTATCTAGTTAACGATCCGTATTAGGGTTTATAGGCACTTGTAAAATTTGATTTGTGCATGTTTGATCACTTGTGAGACTCCATTAGAGTGCCTAGGAACCTTACATTTAAAAACCCTAAGCTAAAACCATTCCATTTAAAAACCATTTGATTCCGCAACGAGATCAAGTTCAAAGCGTTAAAGGTTTTCACAAAAACCATTCGCAACCCTCCGTCATTTTAGGAAGTAGAGTACTTAGTATTCGTGCTGTGTTTGTTGACCATAGTCAAGGCACAGTGTACGGTAGCTAAGTGATGTCTTCCTACACTGCATATGATGCGATTAGTTAGGACAGTCGCGTGACTTTGTTGACCTTAGTTAAGGGTCATGTGGGTGGGTCTAATTAATCACGAAATGACGGGTAGAACTTGACTAGTGCTTATGATTTGTTGACCATAGTTAAGGTCATAGGTGCTAGGGGTAAAAACCTTTATCGGGAGTTTCAAGCGTTGAAATTTGCAATGAGATTGCATACCTTCTATATGATAGTTGGATCCCGATACCCACTGCGAGTAATTGTTACTCCTGGGAGAGTTTTGCACTTTGCAATTAGCCGATCAAGTTGGTGTCTAGAAAGGTGTCAACGGGGTTACGCCTCTGGGAAAACGAGGTTTACAGTAATTAGGTCCGTGCGAAAGCACGGGGAACCTCCCTCAAAGTACCGACACTGGCCTGGCTGAAAGATTGGCGAACTTGTAGAGTGTAATTAATCCCGGTTAGTCTTTCCTTTTAGGGTTTGAAGGAAGATTCGATAAAAACAGTGGGAGCCATCCTGATTAGATAAAATACATAACCAATCTAATCTTGCAAGAGCGCACGCAGAGTGTTTTCTTCTCTCTCTCTCCAGGTAGTGACCATATCACGCCTTAATCAAGATAATAAAATGGATGTATTGAACGAACCCGCTTGTTATTCTGAGATGGGGAACGTTGGTCCCGCTCCAACTTATAATTGTTATAAGACAAAGCAGGAAATTGGGGAATACCAGAATTCCTATGCCTCCCAAACGAAGAAAGTGCATATGATGCATCTCCTTCGGGTGTGTTCATTACAAAGAACTGTTTCTCAGTATCCTCTGCATCCTGGGTATATGATACCGGATCAGGATCCCGGATATGTAATCTGTTACATAGGGCTACAAAAAGGTAGAAAAACTGAGAACGGGTGATAAGTTTCATGAGGCAGAAAACGGGGCAAGTGTTGCAGCCAAGTCTGTTGGTCACTGTCACCCTGTATTACGAATACATTGATTCTGAACAAATGCTATTAGATACCGAACCTGATATACAAAATCATATCAGTCTCTTTATTAGTAAAGAAATGATATAATTTTGTATTGTTGGATAATGTTTTGAACATTTCCTATATCAAAAGTTGATCGGTTCAGGCACGTTATCTAAAAGCATTGACGTTCTAAATCAAACTACAGTTCCTTGTATACTGAACACACACAAGAGGAAGAGTTCAGAAACGAACAAATTCTTCTTGAGGTATTGTAGACTAGGTCATATCAATGCGACCCGACTAGCTGAAGTTACATTTAGATGCATATTTAAATCAGTTTGAATTTACATCTTGTGAAACTTGCCAGTCATGTCACAAAGATTAGATGACCATAGCTCTGTTTATTAGAAACAGAGGAAGAGTTAGTAAACTCTTGGGACTGATACATGATGATGTATGTAAGGTCTCCTGTCTACACATGCCAGGACTGGTTCTTTATACTTCATTATATTCTCTAATAATCTCTCAAGATTCAGTCGTATGTTCCTGTTGAAACATAAGTCCGAAGCTTTTGAGGTATTCACAGAATATAAATTGGAAGTAGAGAACCAAAATACGGGTATAAGTATTATGTCCTATGATGAGATCAGGGAGGAGAATACTTTTGCATGGCATTCCTGGACCATTCTAAAGGAGAATGAGATTCTCTCTCCGTATTACTCCTCTGAATACAGCACAGCACAGCGGTGTATCAGGGCGGGGCAATCACACAATATTAGATATGGTGTGCTCTGTGATGAGTATTACTGAGTTACTTATTTCCTTTTTGGGTGTTATGCGCTTGAGAAGCTGCATACCTATTGAATTAGGTTCGAATCAAATCACTACCTACCATTCCATATAAGATATGGTATGGGAAGAGCCTATCTCTTAAGTAAGTTAAGATTTGGGATTGTCCGGCCTATGTCAAAAGCAAAATCCGGACAAGATCGAGGCAAGATCAGTTCTGTAGAACTGGAAAGGTTCCAGCTGTACAAAACTGCTAATGATTTGACAGAACCAAAGGATTCAATAGTTTCCGACGAACCTCAGCCTCTCCGCCGATCTAGTAGGGTTCCTCACCCACCTGAGAGATACCTCGGTTTCTCGATGACAGTGGGAGCGAGGATTGCATCATAAGATGATAATCCAACCAGTTTCGAGCAGGCCATCGAGAGAAGGGACTCTGTAAGAATGGCTGGATGCTTAGTGATCTGAGATGGAATCCTTATACACCAACAAAGTATGGACTTTGGTTGCTATATCTGAAGGGTTAAATCCCCATCAAGAGCAAGTATATCTTGAGAAGATTACTTGGTGTAGATGGACAAGTTGAGACTTTCATAGCTAGACTTGTTAAAGGTTTTCGTCATCGACCAGACACGGATAATGATGAAACCTTTTCCAGGGACTATGTTTAAATCCATCCAAATCCTACTTGCCACGGCTACATACCACGACTACGATATCTGGTGGTTGGGTGCCATGACTACTTTTCTAAATATTGATTTAGAAGAGAACGTCTATAAGAACACAGCCAGAGGGCCTCGTAGACAGTGGGAGCAGCGGAAACGTGCGCAAGATGCTTTATAGGATAAAGCAGGCATCGCGGAGTTGGAACATCTGTTTTGATGGATTAGTCAAAGAAGTTGACATCATCAAAATGGTAGATGAACCTTGTATAAACAAGAAGGTAGTAGGGAGTATGGTGACGATCCTCGTAGAGTACGTGGATGACATACTCTTGTTAGGGAAGGAGTTTCCTATGCTACGCTCGATCAATCTCCGCTTATCACAATGATTTTCCATATAGGATCAAAGTGATACCTACTAAATCCTAAGCTTTGGATCTATGAGATAGATTTAATTGGATGCTAGGATACTCACTAGTTGTAGTGAGATGGTATCAATCGATCCTGGGGAGAATCACTGGAAGGGTTCCAGAGCAATAAGGACGACTGAATGTCAGTCGCAGGCATTGTCTTTACCCTCGGTAAAGGGACGGTATGTTGGAAGATTTCCAAGCTAGATACCGTGACAAACTAGACGATAAAGGCTGGTAACATCGCTATTAAAGATACTACCAAAGAGGAAGTTTTGGTGTATATTGGTTCATAAGATGAACTAGGTTCCTGCCATTGTATGACAATGGAAGTGTGGCTTCGGCCCTAGAACCCTGGTCCCATCAGTGACCCAGACAAATTCTGAGGCAGCATCACCTGATCATGGAGATAGTTGATCTCCAGGGTGATCGAGGTTAGGAGAGAAGACTCAGAGGACAACACGGCGGATCCACTCACGAAGGCCTTTTCCCAGAGAGAGACTCATATGGGATGGTTGAGTATTAGATACTGCGACCACTGCTAAAGATGGCCCTAGTGCAAGTGGGAGATTGTTAGTTATATGTATGCCCTAGAGGCCATTACTGTACATTGGATGTATATTGTAGTGGATACTGGGACTTATATAGGTAGGACTTTCTTGCTCGACATGATAGTACGCTATCTGGTTGTTCTTTATCTTAACATATATACTTTCTGTCTCTCTGATTACATGTTGATAAAGCCCTTAGGATGTGTACTCGACTTCCAGGACTATGATGCAGATCATACTAGTGGGGCCTGGGTAGTCAATGAGTACATCCTTCATTGTTCCTAGTCGTGGGAATATCGAGACGGGGCATCGATATCCCAGAGTAGACTAGCGCATATCTTCTCGACCCATGCGATGGGCGATGGATGATCCCATATCCATTGGTGTTTGACATCGAAAATGGTATGCGGGTGCTCAGTAGAGACTGGGTACACTGAACGGACTCGCCGAGAACTCCCAGATGGTATTATACCTCACGTCAGATGGCAGTTCTCTGGTGACACTGGTACAGCTTAGTCTGTTGACCCGAGATCGTCATAGAGTCTTGTGTGTCTCCTACTGTGCTTTGATTTCCACCCTACCACGGCTCTACTGAGGCATGCAAACAGGTGGTTTTTGGGTACAGTCCCGATTCACATGGAGGCAATGAGCGATAGGAGGGGATTCGTCTCTCCCGGTATTGGGGGTTGATGTTGTGCTATGCTCGACTGGCCATAACAGGAAATCCCTGGCCAGGGTTGCAGTGATATACTGGTAAGAGTTATCAGTAGTTTCACGAATGTTATGGACCCTATGTTGGCATGACTTATCAAGCTATTGGGGTCTGACGTTTACCATCCCTAGGCGAGATATGCGGCATATCAGACGAACAGACCGGACTGTACGGTAAGTGTTACTGGTTGGATTCACAGGAGTGTGAGCGGGCTTGCTTGTCGATCTTCTGATCGCTCAATACCCGGGTGGCCGTTACGTTTAGCAGACCGCTTGCGGCTTGTGGGTGCTTGATATGATCATCATCCGCTACCGGCGTATTGACGAGTCTTTAGAGTCCTACACAGAGGTTTCCTGGCTCAAGCAAAACGAAATAGGAGCGCATATAAGATATGTGCGGGACCGAGAATAATGCGTGTATGTGATACCGTATTTCATTCTCGCGATGAATGTGTCGAATGGTTGTATGCGATATAACCTAGTTATCGAATCAAGGATTGATTCGATAAGCCGATACATTGGATACTAGCCGGTTATATGCGACATGACCGGATCATTGAATCAAGTGTTAATTTAATGATTTAATGTATAATTATATATTTGATATATTACTTTGCATTAACTAGTATTGGTTCACTTTAAATGGATTTACTCACTTGGTTTGTGCACATTGCATATGTGATATATTTTGTGCACATGATTGTATCATGTTTGATGATACATGCAAGCTAGGGTTAGTGTAAAGAATTAGACCATGGTTAAGATTATGATTAGGGTTTTCTTTTTTCTTATTTATTTATTTATTTATTTTGGAAAAAGATGAGAAAAGAATGGTTGCTATTTTTGTTTGCTAGTTGAAGATTCTTGAAGCTTTGAATTAGTCCACCATTCTTGTCTCATCCTTAACCCTAACCATTCAAGTTAACCATGGTCCATTCTCTACAACTAACCAAGGGTTAGTAAATGATAAGTATTGATTTATTTATCATTTACTTAATACTTATCATATTCTTTTTCTTCATCTTCTTCTTCTTCAACATGAGAAAAAAGCTTGCTACATCAATGGTGATTGATGAAAAAGTGTGGGAAATCCAAAACTAAAGTCTACCCAATTCCTATTTCTTCATCCTCTACCTCTTGCCAAGTAGTATAGGGTGTTTCCTTCACAAGTTTTCAAGGCTTGGTGAAGTTGGAGCTTGTTCTTGTGATGCCTCGACCTAGATCATCTTCGGCATCGAACCGACGATCAAGCCCGCCCATTCTTCGATGATGCCAATGCTAGAGTCAAGGGCTCGATTTGGACAGCGGAGGGAGATCATCGTGGAGCTTAGGAAGTGGTGGACCGGATCTACAAAGGTTGTAGCCCCTTTCCTTTAGCTATATTTCCGTTTACTTGCTTGCTTCGCCTTTTTATCTAGTTAACGATCCGTATTAGGGTTTATAGGCACTTGTAAAATTTGATTTGTGCATGTTTGATCACTTGTGAGACTCCATTAGAGTGCCTAGAAACCCTACAAAACAAAGTGGATGTCTCCCTACCTTTCTGTAGGGTGCCCTCTGCACTCCTCAGCATGTTGAGGAGCTCTGAAAGTTCAACTTCCTTTTCCTGTAAGTTGAAGTTCAGAATGAACTGGGAGTAAGTGGAAGGAAGAGACTGAAGAATCAAGTCCGTATAGAGCTCATTCTCCAACGTGGTCCCAAGTTCCGCGAGCTCCTCTATGTAGCCAATCATCTTAAGCACGTGTTCCACTTCCGATGATTCAACGGCCAACCTTGCCGAAAACAACTTCTTCGACACTTCGTATCTGGCGATACGAGACTGCTCTCCATACAGTTCTTTTGTATGAAGAAATATGGACTCTAGGTCCATATTCTCGTGCCTCCTCTGATGTTCGTTGTTCATCGAGGCAAGTACGAGGCATTTGGCCTTCGCGCAATCTATTTCCCAGGTCTTATGGATTTCCCTATCCGCGACACTGGTTTTGGGACCTGGGACAGGGGGAGCTTTGGTGGTAAGGAGATACCCCAACTTGTCGTAAGTGATTGCCATCTTGACATTCCTGAGCCAATCTTTGTAGTTTGGCCCTGTCAGTATGTTTTTATCTAGTAATAACTTAAGTCCGGTCATCTTGAATGGTCGCTGCAATTAGGAGAGAGAAAAGAAAACACTTTAGCATGATGCTCTTGCAAGTTTAGAGTGGTTTTTAGTTTGTCTAAACAGGATGGCTCCCACTGTCTTTCGAATCCCTTCTCAAACCGTAAAGAAAGAATTAGTCGGGATCAATCTCACCGTACAATACTTGCTTAACCGTTCAGCCAGGCCAGTGTCGGTACTTCGAGGGAGGTTTTCCAACGCTTTCGCGAAGTTTCTTAATTAAGTAACCTCTTTTCCCTGTGGGCGTAGCCCCGCTGACACCTTTCTAGACACCTACTAGGTTTATAGCATTGATCGTTAAGTGAGAGTTTTCCCGAGGAGTAGTATATACTCACAGTAGGATCGGGATCCAAATATCATCGCGTGATAAAACCGAAGGAATCCTACCAGAATCATCACACTCCAAATGGTATGCAGCGCTATCAAGTTTCAGTACTTATGAAACTCCCGATGTGGTTTTTGCCCCATGCTCTTATGACCTTGACTTTGGCCAAAATATCATAAGTCACATGTCAAGTTCTACCCGTCATTCTCCTGGTTAATTTGGACCCACCCGTACCTACCCTTGACTTTGGCCAAAATGGCAGCACGACTGTCCCAAACCAACGCATCTATCTATGCTGCACATGAATACCCAATAGCTACCAATCACTATGCCTTGACTTTGGCCAAAATACATAGCTTGAATACTTTTTGACCATTCATGTAGAATGACGGAGGGCTACGAATGGTTTTGGCGAAACTGTGAACGTAGTGAACTTGATATAATCGATGGAACGAGATAGCTTTTAAAAGGAGTGGTTCAAGCTCCGCGTTTAAAAGTTTAGTTTTGAAAAGAACCGAGTTGTTTTCAAAGTGTTCCAATCGACTTTTACAGGGTTTATTTTCTTGCATTAGTTCTTTTAATGCGTCCCATCATTTAATCCTACCATTGCAGAAAACAACCAAAATATGACGTACGCATATGCCATTTGCATTCGCCACGGGGCCCCGTCATCACCCGTTAGGTTACTTAACTAATGACAGAGCGGGGGCTGGGCTAGCGCGGCTGTAAAACATAAGCAACGCCTAAATAGTTATAGTATATAGATATAAAGCAATGATAGACATTACAGATCACAGATGAATACATTGGATATACTAGGAATCCGCAATCCGTTCGAGCCTGCAACGAAAAGCGGATTACACGGTCGCGGTGAATAGCCAATACCCCACCCAAGACCCCTACGGGTGCGGCAAACTACCCGCCAAGTACCCGAAGCGAAGCAACCTCCCTCAACACCGTGAGTAGGCCACTCGGCACTTCGAGATACCCGGTAGTTTGTGCACCCCCTACATCGGTCTATCCTAGGAGCAAAAACAGTAAAAAGAATTATACAATGACGGCTACAACCCGGACCCGGTTGTGCGGCCATACAAATAATATTACATCAATTTACATGTTACAAGAATGAAAGAAAAAGAAACACTCATCTCACATCCACCCCGGCTATTCACCCGCGACAATCCAACGCATTCATATACACATTCCATTAACAAACACAGATCACAGATATGTATAACCCCCACTAATCGACGTATAGCGATTAGCGGACGTTCAATACATATAAACATCACAGATATAACCCTTTAGTCAAAGTGTAGTGAAGTTCGATCAAAAATACGGATTTATAGGCCCCCAAAAGCAAATTTCTTTTCTGGAAAACCTGGGCACAAATAAACCATCTTAAAAATCCCAAAACCATGCCAGAAGAACACTGCACCAAACTCGACCCTGAACCGAGTCAACTCGGCCGCGGTTGCGCGGCAATAGCTTGCTATTGCCGCGGAACCGCTGTGTGTTGAACGATTCACTGGATCGTTTTTTGTGGCTTTCTTCACAAAACCCTGAGATGATTTTTGACGTATGATTTTTTATTTTTAGAGCAGAAAAAATTTCAACAGAAAGTTAGCATTTTGCGTTTTTAGTTTTGTGATTTTTTCCGATTGAACTTCCATACACTTTACTACCTAACTGGTTTATGTTTAGTTAGGCTCTGAAACCACTTTAAGTCCACGTTTCCCACCCCGGTGCTTGCAGGGAGGCGGAAAACGGAATAAAAATCGGATTTTTACTACTCTAGGCAACATGGACTAGACAAAGTCGGGATCTTTGCTAAACAAAAACTAGTTAAAGCAAACTAGAAACTAGGTAAAGGGTAGAATGGTTATACCTAGGGCTTTATGTCCTTCTCTCCTTGCTCCTTGGAGTAGTAGAAAGGGATCACCTTTGTCGTCTTCTCACGTCGAAGAAGGATCCATCCGAAAGCCTCAACCTTTGGCTTCAACTTCAAGCTAGAAGTAACTAGGGTGCTAGAAGTGCTAATCCTAGAACCCTAGATGAGAGTAGAGATTACTATGGAATGGTTTTTCTCAAGCTCAAGTGTTTCTCAACACATGAGAGGGGAGAGCTTGAGGAAGAGGAAGAGCAAGAGAGAGAAACTATATCATAGAATGAGAGAAATATGAAGCATTCTCATATATATGTGTGAATTATTGTGAATTGATAATTAGTGAGATAATTGTCATGGCTTAATCAAGACATGACCATTATCATTTCATTTTTAATGCAAATTGCAAGGATCAAAGAGCATCTTCCAAATGAAATGATGATTGTCAAAGTGTCAACCTAGGTCAACAAGTCAAGAATGTCAAATGGTAAACAACCCTAACCATGCACAATTATATTAAACTAATATCAATTAACCATAATACACACATAAGCATTAGGGTTAATAAAATGACAATGGTCATTAACCCTAATCAAAGTCCTCTCCCTTAGTCTCAAGCAACTGTGCATACGCACCCGTATTCGTGATCCGAGGAACACGAATACAAAGAGATAAAACCAATCCCAAATCATATACTAGGATCTGGATTAAACCAAAGCCCGCTAGTATAAGCTGTCCGGACAGCAAACGTGCACAAGTGCGCGGATATGAACAAACCCTGTCGCAAAACCATGCGACCTCTACTCATTTTGCCTAAAGGCGAATAGCTCTCTGTGTGGGACTCTAAAGACTCGACACTACGCTGGCAGTGGGTTTAACCACAGACCGCAAGCGGCACTAGCTGTACGTAACGGTCCCCAGGTAGATGCCGATAAGAAGACTGACGAGGTAACCCCATCTGAACTCCTACTGAGCCTGTATGTGACAGTCTCCGTACAGTCCGGTCTGTTCGTCTGATACATCGCATGGCGGGCCTAGGGGGCGGTGAACGTCAGTCCCCTAATAGCGGTACAAGTCGTGTCGGAGTGTAGCCCAGAATACCCTGAGATAATACTAGAAACCTACCATTATATCTCGCTTGCCCTGGCCAGGGACTACTCGTGTAATGGCTCTCCTAGACACAGCGCGATGTCAACCCCCAATACCGGGAGAGACGAATCCTGTCTAACCGTCACTGCCTCCAAGTGCTTCGGGACTGCACCTAACTACTACCTGTTTGCACGACTCCTTTGAGCCGTGGTAGGGTAGTAATCAAAGAACAGAGGGAACACACTCGAGGCGAAGTGACAGTGTCAAGTCAGCGGACTATGCTGTACTCATGTCACCTGGGAACTAATAACTGACAATAGGTATAATACCAACCAACAGTTCCCGACGAGTCCTGTCCAGTGTACTCGTAACCTAACGAGCACCCGCATACTATCTTAAGTACGACGTACTAACGGCTGTGGGACAGACCGTCTCCCACGCTGGGATGAGAAGCGCATACGCTAGTCTACTCTGGAGTATCGATGCCCTGTCTCGATAGTCCAACGACTAGGGACCTGTATAAGGATGTGCTTATGGATTACCCAGCCCCCACGAGTGTGAGCGCCATCACAACGCTGGTAATCAAGCAAAGATCCTAAGGGCTCTACTAATATGTATATAAGCGATATGCTAAAAAAAACACATGCACATATTAAAGTAGAGACAAACCAAGTAGTATACTACCATTTCGAGCAAGATTGTATATACAACTGTGAATATCCCAAGCTTCCATCATGTAATATACATACTAGTATGATACAGTAATGGCCTCTAGGGCATATACACTAACAGACTAGTGTATACAGTCGAGACCCCGACGAGGGGCGGTGGCCGGTCTCACAAGCCATTGGTGTCAGTTGGATCACCTAAGATGTATACAGGTGCTCATTGGGTTATGAGTACACCGGACAGGACTCGCCGGGAACCTGCTAGTTTGTATTATGCCTAACGTCAGATAGCAGTTCCCTGGTGACATGTATACAGGTTAGTTCATTGACCTGAGATCTCTATTTGTCTCGTATGAGTTCCCACTGTGCTTTGATTACTACTCTACCACGACTCAAAGGAGTCGTGCAAACAGGTTTTTGTTGGGTACAGTCCCGAGCCACCTGGAGGCAAGTGAGCAGATCGGCAGAGGATTCGTCTCTCCCGGTATTGGGGGCGAGATCGCGCTGTGTCTAGGAGAGCCATTACACAAAGCCCTCGGTCGAAGCAGGAGATTTACTGGTAGGTACTCCAGTAGTATCTCAGAGTGTTCAGGGCTACCCTCCGACACGACTTATACCGCTTTTGGGGGTCTGACGTTACCTGCCCCCCAGGCCCGATATGTGATGCTCATAGACGAACGGACCGGACTGTATGTATATTGTCACTGATAGGCTCAGTAGGGTTCCAGGATGAGTTCGCTCAGCTAGTGCCGCTGACGTGCTTCCCTTTCGGTCAGTACATGGGCAGCCGTTACGCACAGCTAGTGGCGCTGACGTGCTTGTGGTTAAATCCATTGCCAGGGTACTGACGAGTCTTTAGAGTCCCCCACAGATAGTTTCCCAAGTTCGGACGAAACGTTGTAGAGGCCGTATGGTTTTATGGCAGGGTTCGAAATTGCACGTGCACTTGCGCACGTGTCATATTTCGGACAGATAATACTGGTGGGCATTGGTTTAAGCCGGATCCAAGTATTATATTGAGTCGGAATATTTTAGTATTGTATTCGTATTCGGTCGGAATACGGATACAGGTATGTATATACAGGTGAGGGGTATTCTCGTAATCCGTTACGAGAATATTTTAGAAGATGCATTTCTTTTTGGGTTAATCATTTTGGTTTAAATGATTATTGATTTTGGAAATTGTGACTCATGGTTATGACTCTTTAATTCTAGAATGTTCACTAATGACTCATGTAATGAGTCATCTAGTGAGTCATTAAAGAGTTAATGAGTTTTATTTTGGGTTTGGATATTTGAGGAGATATTTTCATAAGATATTTTTCTTTGGGTTTTGAATATATAACCTCATATATCTATTCACAAGAGAAGAAGAAGATAACACAAGTTTATGAGCTTAGTTTTCTTTTGCTCACTTGAGTTTCTTAAGTTCACAATTTCCAATCCTTAGCATCTTCTTCAATCTCCACCCTAACCCTCTCATGTGATGAGAACCCTAGGGTGTTTGAGACAAAGTATTCTACTCATTCTATAATTCATCTTGGTCATTTCTTTTAGCAGACTTGATGACCGAGTTGCCTCGGTATAGAGGCGGGAACCCGTTTAAAGATCCGTTGACGTGGTGTCACCTCGATGAGGAGACGAGAGATTAGAGTTGCCGCGAGGTGCGTGGGATGATGGCTAAAAACCGAAGGACTCGGATCGATCGGTATAGCCTTTCTAACTCTTTACAGTTTGTTAGTTTAGAGTTAATGGCAAGATCCGGGTTATAGTATGCGATAGCGCCAGTTATAAAAGTTTTTGTTCCGCGTTTGGCGTCAGAATGACGGCCGAGGCGCTACCGTAGACTTACATGGTATCAGAGTGTAACACCTTAGGATGTGTTTAGTGGCTATTTATATTTAAATAAAGGGTTTTTAATAAAAAGTTTACCAAATTGAGTTTCAAATATTTTTCCCAATTTAATAAATATTTTTCTAGAATTTTCCTAGACTTGCACACACATGTGCATGTAAACTAGGGTTTTAAAATGAGGTAATACCATGATTAGCAACCATGGTGGGTTTAATCATGGGGATTAAGTCTTTTGGGTTTAATTAAGTTTAATTAGTTATTTGATGGTTGCTTTAATTTGAATTTCCCTTTTTAGTGTTGACTTGGTGAGAATGCGAGAGAGAATGCATCGTGGCAAAAGCCATGCTTGCATTTAATGAAGAGAGAGAGTGTGGAGGGGTTGACATTTGGAGTTATGATTCCCTCTCATTCTTGTGTTCTTTTCTCTCAACCCCACTCTCACACTCACACACCCACAGCAGCAGCAGCAAGCATCCTCAGCAGCAGCAGCAACCATCTCAGCAGCAACAGCAAGCATCCACAGCAGTAGCAGCAGTCAGCAGCAGCACCAGTGAGCAGCAGTAGCAGCAGTTAGCAGTAGCAACAGCCACCACTCCAGCTGCAGCTCCTTCCTCCACTCCTTCTTCCTCCAGCTCTCTAGAGTCGAGTGTGGGGTATACTTCTTGAACTTACTCCCTAGTTTTCTTATTTAGTGTAGCCTAGCTTCGATTAGTGTTTTTGGCGCGTTTTAGTGCTTTATGTGGTGATTAGTGGGAACCATGACCAAGTGATGTTTGAACTGGTTTTAGTAAGTTGATGGAGTGTTGTTAGGGCCATATTAACCCAGCTTAGCCCCCAATTGCACTAAAATACCACCAGATCCCTATTTGATGCAAATTCATCGTTTTAAGCAAAATTTGACTTTCCGTAAACTGCTATCGACCCAGTGAGTTCAGAATAATTTTGAGATGACTGCAGTATAGTTGTTAAGTGTTGATCCCCCAGGTAGAACCCGACCCCCATACGACTTGTGCAGGCCGCCAAAATATTGTTTCTGGCCGCAATTTGCGGCCAGATGGGGAGGGTTTGGGTTGGGGTTTTGTCCTATAGGTGTCTGTTGCTACCCTTAGACTCTTGGAATGTATAATTTTGTGTGATTCTTGCTGTAGGAAAATCTGGAGCTAATTACCCTATTTCTCGTATTTTAAACCTTCGCGACACGCGTGATACGCATGTGGTTTGGGGTTTCTTCGTATCGCGACGCGTCGGGGTAGTTTCAGGCGCGTAATCACACGTTTTAGCGTATCGCGCACACGCGCGCTTGGTTTGCGACGCGGGTTTCTAGTTTGACCTTAATATCAAGTTTTTGTGGATTTGAGCTTATGTGTGATATATTGTGTGATTCTAGGTACGCAGGCGAGTGAGACGGACGCTGCGAAGAAAGGGAAGCAAGTCGTCGGCTACACTTAGCGCGAGACTTCGGTGAGTAGATTTAACATCTACGGGGATATCGCCCGCATGGCGTTATGCGTCAGGGCTGATAGGACCTTATATTTATTTATTGCATTTACCTACATTGACTGTCATGTATACTATTGTTGCATACTGCATTCCCTGCTATATGTATGTAAACTTAGAATTGATAGAACACCGCACTATTACTAACAGTTCATGCTGCACGAGCACTAATCTGCATGTTACACACACCGTTAGTAATTGCCATGACACACTCACTGTAGAATTGCCATGATTATATTGTTGTAGTTCATTTCATATATGATTCGTTATGATTTTCATAGAAATTGGGAGCCGCAAGATGTCTTTGAAAACTGAAACTATTTTAAAAAGCGGTTCTCCCTTGTGTCTACATTGTGACTTGATGTACATAGCACATCGCATTTGATTCACTCATTGGTGTTGGATTTCCATGAAATTTCTGGTTTTAAGGACCGTGGAATTATTTAAAGAAAAGATGCACTATTTGAAAACCCGGTCCCTCGTGATATGATATTTTGGTGCGTCCACCACGCGTTTTCTCGGTGCTGAGACATGTGCTTGAAACCCGATTCGAGGAGTTGGATGATCCGTTTGCGGGTTCGTGGTGGACCCGGTATGGTTCCCCGGGACGAGAAATGTTTTTCGTGGAGTAGACGATGAGCCTGGCAGGGTGGCGAGTACCTACCGGTGATTGGTTGGACCTGGCGGTTATCCGGAGGATACTGACCAGAGTCGAGAGATGGATGTGGGATGATCCGTACTGCCGGGGCCGAGGGCCGATACCGCAGACGGAGCCCGTGGGCTGATCCGGACTGACGGAGCCCTATATATGAGGATTTGCGTGTCGATGCTGGACACGAGTATTTTATGATATTTTGAGTGCCGATGTTGGGCACTCGTGATTCTCAGAGATTTACAGGATTTGAGGGCCGAGGAGAGTGCCGGCGCCTTAGTTTATTAGGGATTTGGATGCAGTTTGGGGCACCGATTATTTTTCCATGTTGATATTTCCATGTAGATGTTGTTTATCTCATGCTCAGCATTGTTAATCATGCATTTCATCCTGTAGTCGTTTTACCAGACAGAGCATTTGCATGATTATTGCACCTACTGCTTGTCGCATATAGATCATACTTGCTGGCATATAATAGAGTAGCGCAGTACGTGCATGCTCGCGATTACCTTTATATGTTATCTCTATTCACGAGTTGACAACTCACCCCCGTTGTACCACAGTATTTGCAGGTTGCCCTTCAGAGTAGTCGCGGCAGGCTGCCTTTTGCATCTTTTGGCTGCAGATACAACTACAGTTGGTGCGAGAGCTGTTTTGCTTTTAGGTGGGTTGTGGTATCTGATTACTTTTATTATACCCCTTTTGTATCTAGTATTCTCCATCTACCATATATGTAACGTTTTGAAAATCGTTTCGGTGAAATTTCGAAAAATCGGTAAAATAAGGGGGGTTTCTGTAAAAAAGTCAAAATACAAAGATCTTTCTTATAAAATTAAATATACATATTCTAGCTATGTAATTGCTAGTATTTGGTATTTATTGAGCCATTGGTGAAATTTCAAATTTTCTGGAAAATTTTCCGAAATTAATTATTTTAATATTATTTTAAGCCGGTAAGAAAATATATTAAATTAGAGATAAATACAAATTTAAATGTGCTAAATTTTATCTTTAAAATCATTTTAATGAAAATCTAGTTGTAATATAATTTTTTTAGTATTTTATTTCAAGATTTAATTGGTTTTTATTAGGGGAAACAAAAATATATTATTTTGAGCTAAAACTTGCAAATATGGTATTGTGGGGGGTCTTTTTGCATAGAATTTTTTTGTACACTCTCTCACAACCTCACCCCACTTATTTGGCCGGCCCCACCACTATTTCAGCAGCCCCCAAAAGAAATTTTCCCCTTCGTGTTGTCATGGTTCATGTGAATGAAAAGGGTTTTAATATAAGTTAAATGGGTGGGGGTATTATGGTAAATTGTGAGGGCTTTGACTTGGGTATTTCCACACAAAACTCCCTCACTTTTCCCCATCCTTCCCTTTGGCCGAAAATACCTCCTGCTGCAGCCCCAATTCTCCCCCATTTTGCCCATCTCATTTGCTTCAAAATCCATCTCAAAATCCATTAAAAATCGACAAATCCTTCACAAATTCAAAGTTAATCCCTATTTTACCTCTTCTAACACTCATATTGGTTTAAAGCATGATGAAAGGAGGTGTCTTTGGAGGTTAGAGAAACCTAGGGTTTCAAACTTGAGAGGTATAATTCTAATTTAATGTTTAATTTGTAGTTTGATTATGCTAAAATAGGCTTTTAAAGTGTTAAATTGGTTGTTGTGGTTTGTGTGATAAAAATTCAAGAGAAGAACTTGAAAGAAAGTTAGGGTTTTGTGAAATTGGTGTATGGTTGTGTAATGTATTTAAGCTCTTATGACATGTTAAAACAAGTTAATAGCTAGTTGTTATTTGTTAGTTTAAAAATTGTGATAATTACGTTAAATTCCTATCTAGGTTTTTGGAAATGGTAAAATAATTTGGTTTAAAATTGTAATTAGTTTTTTTCATGACTTCATTAACATTATTAAGTGTAGTTTAGTACTTTAGTTCATGAAAATCCAAGCTAAATTGTTGTTTGTGCATTTTGCTATAAAATTGTTAAAATTTGGGTATATTGTATACTAGAATTTTGGGGTTAATGGAATTTAATGAAATTAAATTATGAAAATTGTTTTTATGACTTATTTAAGATGTTTAATAAGTATTATGGCCATTAGAATTGTTTAAACATCGAGTTTTGTACTAAAACGGGTAATTTTTACTTGCTAGATTTTCGGAAAAATGGCTTTTAAGGTGAATTTGGGGTTTTTTGTGAATTTTAAGCTATTTTATATTATAATTAGTGTTTGTGAATGCGCAAATGAGAGTGTTTGGGTTTTTCTCGATGGTTTGGCGTTTGTACGCCGACGTCGAGAGTTTTTGGGTTGATTTGTGAAAGCAACCATAGGTTTTGACCTATGTGGGTTTCGTGTGTCGTTTTGGACATGAATCGGATTATAATGCGATACGGTGCGTTATGATATGTAGGTACCCATGTGGACTTCGAGACGACAATCAAGCACGTGGCGACATCGGCACCGGCGAGCGAGGACCAGGTGAGTAGATTTATATCTACGGGGAAAAGTCGGGTGGATGGCGTATAGCACCCCCGCAGTTCGTGGTGATGTATACGAATACGTATACACACATTTATTGATTATATTTTGTTTGAGTTTATTGATGATAAATGTGGATGGTTTAGTATCGCGAAACCGTAGAGTGGTGGTCGCACCATACATGCACACACCCACCCATACTTGCATACATTCTTCTTCCATTTGTGTTTACGGGAATATATATAGTTATGTGTTCACATGGGTATGGGACTATGTGTTCACATACGGATTTGAGGATGATACTTAGGATTGAGATGAGTCGATGAGATTTGTGTTGAGGTTGTGATATCGGTGATATGGCAGGATTCGTACTTGAGGTACGTCCTGGTGTTATAGCGGATCTTGGGGCGGCGATACGGGTGAATAGTGTTATAAATAAAATGGTCGACATGTGATCGTGATATGAGGCATGATATGCTAGGATATTGATATTAGGCCGTATCGGGCGATGTATACCCCTTGATGATGATATGTGCTGACGATATCGGTTTGTACGAGATTGTCGATCAGTAGTCAGATCATGAGTATATTGAGGATATTAGTATTGTACTAGACATAGGTCAGTACCGTAGACTATGATCTTGGATAAAGAGGATACCAGAGGAATAGTGTGAGGAATATGATATTGACCCGTACCCAGATTTGGGGATGCCGTACGACGGATTTACGTACGACCTATATCTTGATGATTGATCCGCACTCTTGACTTGGGATGTCTGATTATAGATCGGATATGATATTATTGAGGCGGAATCACTGACTAATATATATACAGGTATGTACATGTATCGACTCAGATGTTAGGCGGTTTCCTTACCTGTAGCCTAGCTTGTAGCTTAGCCCTTTAGTTTAGTTAGTTATTAGATTAGATTCGATTCCTACCTATTTCAAAGCTTACGAATCCTGCGTATTTTAAAAGACAAGTCAAGGGATTCTACGGATATTTCAAAAAACGTATCTTTTCTTAAAAAACACCGTAGCCCCTATTTTCAAAACCCCATGATTCGTGTTATTTCAAAAGGCACCATTGTAGGACTTATATTAGGTTAATGCAGATTAGTTATCGTTGCGTCTAGTATTCAGCTCCCGCTCATTATTGTTGTTCGCTCCGCATCACATGCTTATATTATGCTTCATATTCTACTGTTGATATCTTGTGGTTAGGACACCAGCACCATTACCGATGATGCGTATGTACCACGTACACTTACTTGCCGGCTCACACACATCTTCATCGGTAATTGCCATGTCACGTACACCTTAGAAAATATTATTGCTTGACATAGCCTGTTAGCTAATAGTTTAGACATGATATTAGTGTACTTGCCTTATAGGTTAGTTTAGACATTGTAGTTATTATCTGCTACTTCATGCATACTGTTATTCATTGTTATGCCGCATTCATGGACTCTCATGCATATATTCACTTTTTACGTGCTATTGACGTTTTGGATTCGGATTCCATGAGATTTTATGGATTTGGGGAAAACCGCAAAACATATACAAACTTTTTCTTTCTCTTTTTAAATGAAAAGAACGGTTTTTCCCATGATGTATGAGTCGTCCACCATGAGTTTGCTGATGGATTTCGAGACCCGATTCGAGGAGTTAGATGAACCGTTTCGGGTACATGGTGGACCTCGTAAGGTACCCCGGGGCAAGAAGCTCGTGGTGATGACGATGAGCTTGGCAGGGGGAGACAACCTACCGGTGATTTTACCCGACGCGTCGGATATCCGGAGGATACCGTCGTGGTCTTGAGATGGATAGTAGGGGCCGGTCTGGACTGACGGCGCCCTAGATATTGAGATTGAGACATTTAGATTTCGAGATATTGAGGTACTGAGATTTGATGATACAGGCCAGTCCGGATAGCCGGAGCCTGAGGCTTTGAGACATTGAGATTTATGTTTTGTGTCGATGCTAGACACTGTTGATGCTGATTTCATTTATGATACCTCATTTTAAAAATACAAAGGAAATCTCACTAATTTATGAAAACAGTTTCTTCATTTACATGTATTCTGTTTTCATGCATTCATACCTCATTCATATGATATATCGCTACCTGAGGCACTGACACGGGCACATGAGATCACACTCGGGTTAGATATTACCCTAGCCATTGTTATAGGCTGCATGTTATTCATATATTTGAGGATATATTATGATCATTGACCTAGGTTGCGTTATTTATGCGATTTCTGTGCGTAGATGTTTTTCTATTCACGAGTTGGCAACTCACCCCCGTTGTGCCCCAGTTTCTTGCAGGTTTGCCGTACAGGTTTCATTACGGCTTGCGGGCAAAGTTTCCTTCGGGTGATTTGCTAGTAGGTGGGTTTAGTCGTATCGTACCCCCATTATATATCTTGTATATTATTATTCTGTTGTATCTAGAAGTTCCATCAACAAAACATGTATTTATTTTTGAGATAGAGACCAGTGATGTTGTTCTTTCGACCTTAGAGTCGCGCGTTATATTTCTGCGGATTTCTTGTGGTTTTGAGTTTCCTTTTGAGTTTTTGATCCTCGCCGTTGGCGTTGTATATTATATTGCTTGTGTGGTTGTGACCGTCGATTGACGAAGAGCTAGCTCCTGCTTGGGGATGCCTTTTTTTTGATTTCGTATACTATTCATGTTGTATCCCGTTTGGGGGCCAGTATTTACAAAGGAGACTCTGCCGAAATTTTCAGGAAATTTTTGATGTTTTTTTAAAACCGCATAATTCGGCTTATGCTATTAAAACTACTTGTTTTAAATTGGTTTTCCTTCACTCTACTACTTTTCTTGGTTTGGATTTCTGGGTTTTCGGTTTACTTAGATTATGTACGCCTAGAGACGTTCGTAGTTTTAGTGCCGGTCATATTCCGTACTTTCGGGACGTGACAAAGTTAGTATCAGAGCGTTAGGTTTTACCTTCGGAGCGTAGGATGACCCTTGGTTGATGGAATAGGTGACTAAAGTAGAGTGACGCACCGTGGGTATGTTCCGCGGCATACTTACGATACGCTACTCCACTTAAGAAGCCTTAGGATGTACATTTCTTTGCTCAGTATTATATTCATTCCGATCTAGCCTCATCAGTACCAGTTATGGTTTTGCTGCCACGATTATGGGAAGGGAGAGCTACGGCTAGAGTTGCGGTCAGCACGAGTTCGTCACGAACGAGGACTGACCAGGGCGTAATTCCGGTGACACACGATGGCGGAGATGTGTCTTTTCATTGTGTTTTCGCGCCACGAGCGTTGGGTGGATTGCTGTATGAGGTTACTCGGACGTGCTGATCAGTACCAGAAGATTGAGCCACTGACAGAGGCCAGCCAGATTTTGATGACCGTTGAGGTATTGCTTACTCCTGATGATTGAGGCACTGTTCAGTGTGCAGACGAGTGAGCCAGTCATTGCTGCGAATGACGAGATATCGCCACAGATGTTGGAACTATTGCAGTACGGGTTGTACTAAGAGATGATAGAAGGTCGCTAGTCACCCGAGGATGAATGACTAGGACATGTGGTTTGTTCGCCTACCCCGATGCAAGGTCATCAGATAGATTGATTCCAGTTAGAGACGACTTCACACAGAGACGTTGAGAGTCGATAGAGACGGTCGAATGTCAGCAACCTATTATTCCAAGTTTAAAGTATTCGAAAAGACATGCAGGAAATTCTATGGACCCTCTAGAAGAATGGTAAACTAGGACATGTGGTTTGTTCGCCTACCCCGATGCGAGGTTATCAGATAGATTGATTCCAGTTAGAGACGACTTCACGCAGAGACGTTGAGAGTCGACAGAGACGGTCGAATGTCAGCAACCTATTATTCCAAGTTTAAAGTATTCGGAAAGACATGCAGGCAATTCTATGGACCCTCTAGAAGAATGAAACCTAACTCGACTTAATGACCGTGTGAAAGCCTTTGAACCTTAGGGTTTGCGGCAGTTCCGCGGCGCCATTAGTGAGGTTTGGGTTTGCCCTTCTACGGCTGGACCATCGATGCTGTGGTACGTACTCGATACTGTTAAACTGTACCCAAGATTTTGAGCTCTTGGGGGATTATGAGGTTTTGACAAATCGATCGGATGGATCGACTTCATTCGGATGCCAGGTGGTGAGATGCATTTCTTAGGAGACTCCAGATACGAGGATAGCTGTAGGAGCTCAGTCCATGCAGCCACGACGAGATGAGTCCGAAGCAGTCGACATTAGAGAAAGTGGAGTAAGAGGTTCGTACGAGATCTTGATGAGACGACGTTCCACTCCGCCGACATCAGAGATGCGATACGCATGCCGAGGCATTGTACTTGGATATACCTTCCAGAAGGAGTCGCGATGAGTTTGCAGCCGTTCCGGAACGAGCACAGATCTAGTAAGGGACAATGACTTTCGGACAGTTCGGCAGAGGCGAGATTTGGGAGAGATCTCGACGGGACCTTTCTGGAATAAATTACGAGAAGACCTGGACCCAGGAGTAGTCATGTTATGCACATCGGCAGGCCAGAGTTCAGGATCGTCGACGAGACATGCTATGAGTGACCACGACAGTTGGCCAGAGATTCTTGGAGGATGTGTTTGAGCGGAACTATTCCGCCATACTTGATTTTGCGTATTTTGGGCGATCTATTCGCATGATTGATTTTGATGATTGAGTTTCATGATATTTGTTTTCATGGACCATGGTTGCACCTACTGAGTATTTACGATTTTTGCACAGTTGTTGCACTTGAGATAGTTTTCGTGCCTTGGTTTCTCATGTTGTGATTATGTGGATTTCATACAGTTGAGTTGATTTATGCGTATATACGCATATGATTTGGTTTTTGCACTCGGTATGATTCACATATGCTTGCAGTGCAGTGATACGCCTTTTATGCACTTAGATGCACTGGACTTCGATTTCGATTGTGATACTCGATATTTGTTTTGTGTACCTTGTGCACCTAATTTGATTTTGCGCATATTCGGCGCTTGATATTGGATTTCATGATTTCGTGCACGATGGATGCATCTGATTTGGATTTTCGCGCATGTTGGGCGCATGTTTTGAGGTGCGATTTTGGTGCACACCAGATGCACTAAATCGAGATTTTTCGTGCATGTCAGATGCACCTGATTTTGCTGTCATGCACACACGTTGCCTACGACAGATGCTTTGTGCACACCCGATGCACTTAGATCTTGTTTCTGTGCACTTGTATGGCACGTATATGGATTTTGACTGTCGTGCGCACCAGACGCACGTAGTATTCATACGCGTATTTTGGGATTGATTTCTTATAGAGCAGTACGTTTTTTTTATGATAATTGCGATGTGTTTTCGTACTAAGCAAGACTAGTCAGAGGACAGTACCTGAATGTATTTTGCATGCATTGATAGCTATTGAAGGGAATTCCAAAAAGCGAGCTATAGTCTCAGTATTTACCTACGTGTCTGATATGACGCGAAACGTTTAAAACAAAGAAAACCCTTCTAAATTGTTTCCCAAAACGGCGGAACGTACATTTCAAACAAAGGTATATATGTATATAGTTATTTTCTTATGATAGACGTCCGCCACTGTGCAGTGTTATGTGCATTGCACAGCAACTTAAAGGATTTGGCATGCATTTCCTCTTGATATTTACATGTATAGTTCCGATTTATAGCATATCGGTCTTGCTTAAGATTTGGCATTCGTGTCTTCATCTTGACTCAGATGATTGCGGGATGCTTGACGGAGTTTTGATTTCGAGTTATCTACTCATTACTCATGCGCATGCATTGCGCTATGATGCGTTTTATGTATTTATGATTTCGGCGCCCCGGCGATTTGATTGTTTTGGCTAAAATATTTTAGTATTTGGGGGGAGTTTTAATTTAAATTCGAGGACCGAATTTCTTTAAGGGGGGAAGATTGTAACGTTTTGAAAATCGTTTCGGTAAAATTTCGAAAAATCGGTAAAATAAGGGGGGTTTCTGTAAAAAAGTCAAAATACAAAGATCTTTCTTTTAAAATTAAATATACATATTCTAGCTATGTAATTGCTAGTATTTGGTATTTTTTTATTGAGCCACTGGTGAAATTTCAAATTTTCTGGAAAATTTTCCGAAATTAATTATTTTAATATTATTTTAAGCCGGTAAGAAAATACATTAAATTAGAGATAAATACAAATTTAAATGTGCTAAATTTTATATTTAAAATCATGTTAATTAAAATCTAGTTGTAATATAATTTTTTTAGTATTTTATTTCAAGATTTAATTGGTTTTTATTAGGGGAAACAAAAATATATTATTTTGAGCTAAAACTTGCAAATATGGTATTGTGGGAGGTCTTTTTGCATAGAATTTTTTTGTACACTCTCTCACAACCTCACCCCACTTATTTGGCCGGCCCCACCACTATTTCAGCAACCCCAAAAAAAAAATTTCCCCCTCTTGTTGTCATGGTTCATGTGAATGAAAAGGGTTTTAATATAAGTTAAATGGGTGGGGGTATTATGGTAAATTGTGAGGGCTTTGACTTGGGTATTTCCACACAAAACTCCCTCACTTTTCCCCATCCTCCCCTTGGCCGAAAATACCTTTTGCTGCAGCCCCAATTCTCCCCCATTTTCCCCATCTCATTTGCTTCAAAATCCATCTCAAAATCCATTAAAAATCGACAAATCCTTCACAAATTCAAAGTTAATCCCTATTTTACCTCTTCTAACACTCATATTGGTTTAAAGCATGATGAAAGGAGGTGTCTTTGGAGGTTAGAGAAACCTAGGGTTTCAAACTTGAGAGGTATAATTCTAATTTAATGTTTAATTTGTAGTTTGATTATGCTAAAATAGGCTTTTAAAGTGTTAAATTGGTTGTTGTGGTTTGTGTGATGAAAATTCAAGAGAAGAACTTGAAAGAAAGTTAGGGTTTTGTGAAATTGGTGTATGGTTGTGTAATGTATTTAAGCTCTTATGACATGTTAAAACAAGTTAGTAGCTAGTTGTTATTTGTTAGTTTAAAAATTATGATAATTACGTTAAATTGCTATCTAGGTTTTTGGAAATGGAAAAATAATTTGGTTTAAAATTGTAATTAGTTTTTTTCATGACTTCATTAATATTATTAAGTGTAGTTTAGTAGTTTAGTTCATGAAAATCCAAGCTAAATTGTTGTTTGTGCATTTTGCTATAAAATTGTTAAAATTTGGGTATATTGTATACTAGAATTTTGGGGTTAATGGAATTTAATGAAATTAAATTATGGAAATTGTTTTTATGACTTATTTAAGATGTTTAATAAGTATTATGGCCATTAAAATTGTTTAAACATCGAGTTTTGTACTAAAACGGGTAATTTTTACTTGCTAGTTTTTCGGAAAAATGGCTTTTAAGGTTAATTTGGGGTTTTTGTGAATTTTAAGCTATTTTATATTATAATTAGTGTTTGTGAATGCGCAAATGAGAGTGTTTGGGTTTTTCTCGATGGTTTGGCGTTTGTACGCCGACATCGAGAGTTTTTGGGTTGATTTGTGAAAGCAACCATAGGTTTTGACCTATGTGGGTTTCGTGTGTCGTTTTGGTCATGAATCGGATTATAATGCGATACGGTGCGTTATGATATGTAGGTACCCATGTGGACTTCGAGACGACAATCAAGCACGTGGCGACGTCGGCGCCGGCGAGCGAGGACCAGGTGAGTAGATTTTTATCTACGGGGAGAAGTCGGGTGGATGGCGTATAGCACCCCCACAGTTCGTGGTGATGTATACGAATACGTATACACACATTTATTGATTATATTTTGTTTGAGTTTATTGATGATAAATGTGGATGGTTTAGTATCGCGAAAACCTAGAGTAGTGGTCGCACCATACATGCACACACCCACCCATACTTGCATACATTCTTCTTCCATTTGTGTTTACGGGAATATATATAGTTATGTGTTCACATGGGTATGGGACTATGTGTTCACATACGGATTTGAGGATGATACTTGGGATTGAGATGAGTCGATAAGATTTGTGTTGAGGTTGTAATATCGGTGATATGGCAGGATTCGTACTTGAGGTACGTCCTGGTGTTATAGCCGATCTTGGGGCGGCGATACGGGTGAATAGTGTTATAAATAAAATGGTCGACATGTGATCATGATATGAGGCATGATATGCTAGGATATTGATATTAGGCCGTATCGGGCGATGTATACCCCTTGATGATGATATGTGCTGACGATATCGGTTTGTACGAGATTGTCGATCAGTAGTCAGATCATGAGTATATTGAGGATATTAGTATTGTACTAGACATGGGTCAGTACCCTAGATTATGATCTTGGATAAAGAGGATACCAGAAGAATAGTGTGAGGAATATGATATTGACCCGTACCCAGATTTGGGGATGCCGTACGACGGATTTACGTACGACCTATATCTTGATGATTGATCCGCACTCTTGACTTGGGATGTCTGATTATAGATCGGATATGATATTATTGAGGCGGGATCACCGACTAATATATATACAGGTATGTACATGTATCGACTCAGATGTTAGGCGGTTTCCTTACCTGTAGCCTAGCTTGTAGCTTAGCCCTTTAGTTTAGTTAGTTGTTAGATTAGATTCGGTTCCTACCTATTTCAAAGCTTACGAATCGTGCGTATTTTAAAAGACAAGTCAAGGGATTCTACGGATATTTCAAAAAACGTATCTTTTCTTAAAAAACACCGTAGCCCCTATTTTCAAAACCCCATGATTCGTGTTATTTCAAAAGGCACCATTGTATGACTTATATTAGGTTAATGCAGATTAGTTATCGTTGCGTCTAGTATTCAGCTCCCGCTCATTATTGTTGTTCGCTCCGCATCACATGCTTATATTATGCTTCATATTCTACTGTTGATATCTTGTGGTTAGGACACCAGCACCATTACCGATGATGCGTATGTACCACGTACACTTACTTGCTGGCTCACACACATCTTCATCGGTAATTGCCATGTCACGTACACCTTAGAAAATATTATTGCTTGACATAGCCTGTTAGCTAATAGTTTAGACATGATATTAGTGTACTTGCCTTATATGTTAGTTTAGACATTGTAGTTATTATCTGCTACTTCATGCATACTGTTATTCATTGTTATGCCGCATTCATGGACTCTCATGCATATATTCACTTTTTACGTACTATTGAGGTTTTGGATTCGGATTCCATGAGATTTTATGGATTTGGGGAAAACCGTAAAACATATACAAACTTTTTCTTTCTCTTTTTAAATGAAAAGCGCGGTTTTTCCCATGATGTATGAGTCGTCCACCATGAGTTTGCTGATGGATTTCGAGACCCAATTCGAGGAGTTGGATGAACCGTTTCGGGTACATGGTGGACCTGGTAAGGTACCCCGGGGCAAGAAGCTCATGGTGATGACGATGAGCCTGGCAGGGGGAGACTACCTACCGATGATTTTACCCGACGCGTCAGATTTCCGGAGGATACCGTCGTGGTCTTGAGATGGATAGTAGGGGCCGGTCTGGACTGACGGCGCCCTAGATTTTGAGATTGAGACATTGAGATTTCGAGATATTGAGGTACTGAGATTTGATGATACAGGCCAGTCCGGATAGCCGGAGCCTGAGGCTTTGAGACATTGAGATTTATGTTTTGTGTCGATACTAGACACTGTTGATGCTGATTTCATTTATGATACCTCATTTTAAAAATACAAAGGAAATCTCACTAATTTATGAAAACAGTTTCTTCATTTACATGTATTCTGTTTTCATGCATTCATACCTCATTCATATGATATATCGCTACCTGAGGCACTGACACGGGCACATGAGATCACACTCGGGTTAGATATTACCCTAGCCATTATTATAGGCTGCATGTTATTCATATATTTGAGGATATATTATGATCATTGACCTAGGTTGCGTTATTTATGCGATTTCTGTGTGTAGATATTTTTCTATTCACGAGTTGGCAACTCACCCCCGTTGTGCCCCAGTTTCTTGCAGGTTTGCCGTACAGGTTTCATTACGGCTTGCGGGCAAAGTTTCCTTCGGGTGATTTGCTAGTAGGTGGGTTTAGTCGTATCGTACCCCCATTATATATCTTGTATATTATTATTCTGTTGTATCTAGAAGTTCCATCAACAAAACATGTATTTATTTTTGAGATAGAGACCAGTGATGTTATTCTTTCGACCTTAGAGTCGCGCGTTATATTTCTGCGGATTTCTTGTGGTTTTGAGTTTCCTTTTGAGTTTTTGATCCTCGCCGTTGGCGTTGTATATTATATTGCTTGTGTGGTTGTGACCGTCGATTGACGAAGAGCTAGCTCCCGCTTGGGGATGCCTTTTTTTTGATTTCGTATACTATTCATGTTGTATCCCGTTTGCGGGCCAGTATTTACAAAGGAGACTCTGCCGAAATTTTCAGGAAATTTTTGATGTTTTTTTTAAAACCGCATAATTCGGCTTATGCTATTAAAACTACTTGTTTTAAATTGGTTTTCATTTACTCTACTACTTTTCTTCGTTTGGATTTCTGGGTTTTCGGTTTACTTACATTATGTACTTTCGGGACGTTCGTAGTTTAAGTGCCGGTCATGTTCCGTACTTTCGGGACGTGACAATATATGTACTGGACTTAGTGTAACGCTTCGAAAATCGTTTAAGCAGTTTTTCGGTAATCGGCTAAATTAGCAGCTTTTTCCGTAAAAAGTCAAAATAAGTATTTTTCATTATAGACCTAATTATACAAAATTTAGATAAGATATTACTATAAATTGGTCACTAAAATGTCACTTAAAATTTTCTAGTTAATTAAAAAAAATTCCTTAATTAATTATTTTTAATATTATTTTAAGTTTTTAAAAATACATTTAATTAGTGATAAATACAAATTTAATTGGGTAAATTATATAATTAGGAAGCATAATAACTAAAATTTAGTGTAATAAAAAAAAATTTAGCAAACATTTCATGTTTGGTTGCTTTTGGAAAAAAGGGGTTGAAAAATTGAAAGAAAAATGGTTTTTCTTGTAAAGTCTTGATGTGAAATGCTTTAATGAGTTAAGAAGGGTTTTTTTTCAACCTAGAAACATCTACACACTCACACACACACCCCATTCTAGCTCTGGACGAGAGCAACCTGCAGGAACCTCCATTTTTCCCCATCTTCTTTTTGCTACAATTTCATCTCAAAAACCAACATAAAATCAACAAAAATCCACAAAATCCTTCTCACTTTCAAACCAAATTCCTATTCTACCTTCTCTCAAACCCTAATTTGTTTAAAAATAGGAGAAATAGGTGTCTTGGAGGCATGTACAAGTAAGGAATCAACTCTTGTAAGGTATAAATCCTAAACTAGTTGTTTAATTTGCTAGATTAAATAGTTCAAGTGTGAATTTTAGTTATAAATTATTGTTTATGAAATTTCAAGAAAAGGGGTGATGTTGTAGTTAGGGTTTGAAGTTGAATAAGTGTGTTTAGGTTAGTATTGTGGCCATCTAATGTATTAGGTCGGATATTTGTGCGATGTTCCGATCGCGATATCGTTAATTCGCGATGTTTGCTTTGAAATCGGTATGCTAATTGCTTACTAGTTTTTCTAAAAATTTAGGAGGTGATCTAATTGTGTTATTTTGGCGATATAATTAGCATCATATACGACTATTAGTGTGTACGAATGCGGGGTTTTGTCTAGTCGGGTTTTAGTTTTGACGATTGCCCCGAAACGGCGATTTTAGTTAAGGTTTTAGCGATTTTCGTGTATTTTCCACGTACCGAATGCACGTTGTGATTAATTCGAGAGCGTCGATCTTTTCATATTGTGAGTTGCGTCATTTCATGAACCTGTAATCTTATATTGTATGTTATGCAATTCTAGGATCTGTCGCGGATACATCGGACGCGGCGCGCAAAGGCAAGGCGGTGGTCGGATCGGATTAGCGAGGCATTCAGGTGAGTAGATGTATTCATCTATGGGGGAATCGTCTGGATGGCGTGAGGCCCCCCTAGTTAGGATTACTTTATTTCTTGTAAGATTTGCATCGTTAGTTAGCTTACCCCCTCATTTACATTGCATACCCTTATCGCAAATCGTCTGCTAGATTGTATGGATATTCATATACACATGTGCGATATCACATCGTAGGACACGAACACCATTACCATTGGCTCCTGTTGCACGCGCACTATTCATGTGACACACACGCCTTTGGTAATTGCCATGCCACGAGCACCATAGAACCGGTTTAGCTTAGTATCACCACTTGCATCATACATGATATATGAAATCGCATAGCATGCATATACCTCGCATCATCATCATACTTACATATATTTCTAGCCACAAATCACATCGCATACCTTGATATCATTGACATTTATCATATACAACATCTTGGACATTATGATTTTCTTGAGGATTTCAGTATTGCTGCGATTTCTGGATTTTGGGGAAAACCGCAAAAATTTATCAAAAGCTTATATTTATCATTTTTAAAATAAAGTTGCGGTTTTCTCATGATGTATGTGTCGTCCACCATGAGTTTTCATGTTTTCTATTGGATTTCGAGACCCGATTCGAGGAGTGGATGAACCGTCTCGGGTACATGGTGGGCCCGGTATGGTACCCCGGGGCAAGAAGATCGAGTTGTAGACGATGAGCCTGGCAGGAGAAGACTACCTACCGGTGATGTCTGGCGCCGCGGATATCCGGAGGATACCGACCGTTGTCGTGAGATTTGATGATATGGGCCGATCTGGATTGACGGAGCCCGATGTATTGAGACATTGATACTGTGAGACATTGAGACAGATGTGTTTTCATATTTGGTGTTGATGCTTGACACGGATTTTCAGATGATTTCTTGATGGTATTTAGCTATTATACAGATATTCTTTTTTCTAAAATCAAGAATGCGGAACTTATAGCATTTAAAACACTTAAAGATTTAGTATTGACATTGCATACGTGTGCATGCATACTAGAGGTATTACATCACATCTGGACATACATGTTGTGACGCATTTGCGTGCATTCTTACGATAGCCTTACTAGATGTTATATTCTACTCATGAGCTGGCAACTCACCCCCGTTGTGCCACAGTGTCTTGCAGGTCGTACTCATCAGCCTAGTAGCGGCGGCTTATCTTGTTAGTGATTTCTTTTGCTCAGACTCGCGACATTGCTCGTAGGTGGGTTGCGAGAGCCCTATTATCTCTTTTTGTACTATTTTTGTATCTAGTATTCTCCATCTACCACTTCTTATTTGTATATGCGACCTAGTGATGAGACTGAGAGATTTGTGTATATGTGGTTTCTTTTGGGTCAAGCTCACTTGAGCCGACGTTGTGTTTTCTTACATTTTGCATTTCTTTATGCTCTTTTCTGGATATTGCATATATATATTGCGTGTGGTTGTGATCCGCCTTGGGCGAAGAGCTAGCTCCTGCTTGGGGATGCCATTTTGTGATTACAGGTTATATCTCTTGTTATACCCATTTTGGGGGTTAGAATTTACAAAGGAGACTCTGCCGAAATTTTCGGGAATTTTTGATGTTTTTTTAAAAGGGGTTAAATGCAACTTAATTAATTTCAAGTTGTTTTCATGAAAGCTTTTCCTTCACTCTTTTGATTTTGGTTTAGATTTTTCTGGGCTTTGGCTGACTTAGGTTACGTTACGCCTTTAGACGTCTCGTAATCTAAGTGCCAGTCACGTTCCGTACTTTCGGGTCGTGACAAAGTTGGTATCAGAGCATAGGTTTTACCTTTCTGAGTGTAGGACGACCTTGGTAGATGGAGTAGGTGACTTAAGCAGAGTGGCGTAGCGTGGGTATAATCCGCGGCATACTTACGATACGGTACTGTCACGACCCGAAAGAGCACGTGACTGGCCCTTGAACCATATGAAGTCTATAGGACTCCATCTGATCCAAGTAAGCCAAAAGCCCAGCAATCTAAAACCATTTTAAGAGTAAATAAGGAAAACTGTTTTTGAAAAGTAAGGAAATCATGTTTGGAAATCAAAGTTTTTAAATAACTAAGCCGAATATGCATTTTTAAAATGTGTAACCTTTCCTGAAAATTTCGGCAGAGTTTCCTTTGTAAAAACTGGCCCCGAACGGGGTACAACAAGAATAATATATATAACATGATAAAAGGCATCCCCAAGCGGGAGCTAGCTCTTCGTCAATCGACAGTCACAACCACGCAAGCAATAATAATATACAACGCCAAGGGGCGAGGATCAAAACTGAAAAGAAACTCAAAAACAGCCAGAAAACCGTAATACTACTAGCGCGACTCTAAGGTCGAAATAATACAACACTGATTTCTAAGTCTGAAACAAACTACAAGTTTTGGTTGATGGACAATTCTAGGTACAATAAATAATACATGAACAAGGGCGGTTCTGATACAAAAGAACCCACCTATCCAAGCAAGTCACTCATAAGGAAGCAGTGTGCCAGAAATGCCGCTATGGAATCTGTACGGCAAACCTGCAAGAACTGGGGCACAACGGGGGTGAGTTGCCAACTCGTGAATAGAAAGATATCTACAAGCAGAAATCAAATGCATGACCCATCCTAGGTCAAAACGATCAGATATACATAAACCTCAATATGAATAAAGCTGAAGCATGCTAAACTGGCAATGTAATCTCTACATGAGTGTAATGCCAAGTGCTCGTGCTAGTGCCTCAGGTAATAGCATGTCATGAATATGAGGTATGATCAATGTAATCAAATCTGCACACACGTGGATCCCGTCCACTCGTCACCCAATGACAATAACCATCATGCAAGTAAATATCATGAAACCTGTGCATGGAAATATGAGGATATAACCCACCCGTGTCCCTCGCGACACGTCAAAATCATGGAACCGGAGTGCCCAGCATCGGCACTCGAAAACATCATGAAAACTGTGCCCAGCATCGGCACGTAAATCCTCATATATCGGGCTCCGTCAGTCCGGATCGGCCCGCGGGCTCTGTCTGCGGTATCGGCCCTCGGCCCCGGCAGGACGCCCAAATCTATCCATCGACTCTGGTCAGTATCCTCCGGATAACCGCCAGGTCCAACCAATCACCGGTAGGTACTCGCCCGCCTCCAGGCTCAATCGGCAAAGCTCATCGATCATCTTGCCGAAGGGAACCATACCGGGTCCACCATGTACCCGCAATCGGCTCATCCACTCCTCGATTCGGGTTTCACATGTCGCTCTCAGCACCGAGAAAACACATGGTGGACGCACTGAAATATCATATCAAGGGTAACCGGGTTTTTAAAGCAATGACATATTCTCTTTTGAAACACTCTCGGTTCCCAAATCCAGAAATATCATAGAAACAACATATCTCAATGCGTATAATCAAAAGCATGAAGTATGCGACATGTAAAGGAAGGTATGCATATCATCATGTCATGCAAGGATCATATACTGAATGCAATAGTACTACAGTGTAGTGACATGGCAATTATCGATGATGAGTGTGTGAGCCGGCAACAAGTGTACGTGGAACATATGCATCATCGATAATGGTGCTGGTGTCCTAGCAGCATGACTGAAATATAACCACAGTACAAGCGATGCAATGCAAATTGCATGAATATGCGGAATCGAATAATCAACGCAAAAGTAAAGAATCTACACCAATCTGTACAAGTCATGCAGGGGTGCCATTTGAAATAAGACGAATCAGGGCTTTCGGAAAAACAAGGGCTACGGTGTTTTAAGAAAAGATACATCATTTGAAAATATCCGTATGACCCTTCTGCCTATCTTTAAAATATCCCCGATTCGTTAGTTTGAAATAGGTATGACTCGGTCCAATCTAATGTCTACTAAGTAATCTAGACAGGAGGGGTAAGAAACCACCTAATCTGAGTCAATATATATAGATATGATAGTCGGTGATCCCGCCTCAATAACATATCGTAAGATATCCTCGAGTCATGAGTGCGGATCTATCATCAATATCGGCTCGTACGGTAGATCGTCGTACGGCATCCCAATAGCTGGGTAGGGGTCAATATCACAGTACCTCATCACATATCAGGTATCACTATCATCAGATCGCATAATCTGGGGTACTACTCTAAGTCTAGTACAAATCAATACCATCTATAAAAATATGAATGCGGGTAAAGCACATGTCCAAAGGCCCGCTAAAACTATCATATCGCACCTCGAAGACAAGCTATGTCACATCGCCGATCTCACGCCTCACATCAAGTATCATCTCAAACCACGTATCATCCTCAAATCCCGTATATAAACACATAGTCCCATACCCATGTGTAGATATACGCACCATCATATGCACTCTAATAAATGAAAGAATGAATGCAAGTATGTGTGTAAATGTATGTGTGAGTGCAACCACTACTCTAGGGTTCGCACTATACTAAACCAATATATTCTTATCATCAAAATATCATTATTACCATCAATAACCCTAAACAACACATAATAAATATTCGTGTGTATACGTATTCGTATACATCACCACGGACTGCGGGGCTGCTATACGCCATCCACCCGACTTCTCCCCGTAGATATAAATCTACTCACATTGCTTCTCGTGTGCCAAAGCCGATGTCGCTATCTTCACCTCCTTTGCCTCAACATCACGCGGGGTACCTACAAGTATATCACAATGCTAAAGCACATGAAAATCACATCGGAAACCAAAATAGCACACGCTACCCGCATAGGTAAAAACTTATCGATTCGCATGTAAACACAATCAAAATCCACTTGTCGTTGACGTCCAAACGCCACCCGACAGGAATGAATCACCAAATACCAAAATCCATGCTAAAATAAGTCCCAAATTATACACCAACATAGGAAAATCAACCCAGATTTCACCCTAAATGGAATCAGTCAAAACTAGACATACTCAGGGTCAAAACTAGAGGAAATGGGGGCATGCACAGAAAACGAGGCAATTCCTTAAAATACCTTATTTTAGAATTTTCCATAATTTTTCCCCATTTATCTGTATTTAATTATACCAGAATATTAAAATATTCATTAAAATAATATTAAATTATAAAATTTCCCAAAAATCATATTTTATTATTTTGAAGACGTTACAATCTACCCCCCTTAAAGAAATTCGGTCCCCGAATTTAAATTTAAACCCCCAAATACTAAAATATTTCAATACAAATTCCAAGTCATCGGGGCTCCGAAATCATCTATACATAAACATCATAGCGCAATGCATGCGCATGAGTACTGAGCAAATAACTCAAAAGCAACACTCCATCAAGCATCCGCAATCATCGAAGTCATGGTAACGACACAATGTCAAATCCAATACAAAATCAATATGATATGGACCAAGACTA
Organism: Agapanthus africanus; assembly: GCA_030015575.1. Lineage (NCBI taxonomy): Eukaryota > Viridiplantae > Streptophyta > Magnoliopsida > Asparagales > Amaryllidaceae > Agapanthus > Agapanthus africanus. Next base: position 192,343,504 of record CM057345.1, read on the forward strand.
TACATGTAGACACCCAATCTATACATGTAATTAGCTGATGCAACTGTATGCCAAATCTTTTTAAGTCGCTGTGCGATGCGCGTAACACTGCACAGTGGCGGACGTTCCTCATAAGAAAATAATTATATATGTGTATATATATCCTTTGTTTAATAAGCACGTTCCACCATTTTGAAAATAATCAGAAGGGTTTCCTTGTTTTTAAAACGTTTTGTGTCATATCGGACACGTAGGTATATACTGAGACTATAGCTCGCTTTTCGGAAATCCCTTCGATAACTATCGATGCATGCAAAATATATCCAGGCACTGTCCACTGACTAGTCCTGCTCGGTATGAAAACAAATATCCAATATCATAAAAATGTACTGCTCCAAAAGGAATAAATCTCAAAAATGCACATAACACCACCCTGTGCGTTTGGTGCGCACGGAAATCAAAATCCATATATGTGCTAAACAGGTGCACAAAACAACATCTAGGTGCAACGGGTGTGCACGAAACATCTGTCATAGGCAACGTGTGTGCCTGACAGCCCAAACTCCAGTGCATCTGATATGCACGAAGAATCTCGATTTATTGCATCTGGTGTGCCCCAAAATCGTATCTCAAAACATGCGCCCAACATGCGCGAAAATCCAAATCGGTGCATCCATCATGCACGAATGAAAATCTAGACCCTGCGCACTCAATATGCACGGAATCACAAAATCCAATAGCAACGTCGAATATGCGTAAGTCCAGTCAAAAGCACGGAGTGCAAGAATCCACATCAATATCACAATCAAAATCGACATACCGAAAGGCATCAAATCGAAGTCAGGTGCAATCGTAATGCACAAAATATAAATCCGGTGCAACAAAGGCACGAAATATAAATCTGATGCGATAAACGCAAGAAACATAAAACTGGTGCGACAAATGCACGAAGTATAGAACTGGTGCATCCCATGCACAAATACCAAGCAATAACTCAAATACGTAAGCAGCAACACCAAGTGTATCCAGATATGAAGAAAATCATAAACGTGTGCAGCTGCGTGCACAAAACACACATCAATGCACTACAAGCACATATAAGCTATACCGAGTGCAAAAATCAAATTGTGTGCGTAACATATGCACAACATCAAATCAACCGTATGAAATCCATAAAGTCATAAGCAGGTGCAGCCAAGGCACGAAACGATATACAACGCGGCTCAATCAAAATCAAGTATACCGCGATGGAAAACTCACAACCGCGTGCATCAGCGTGCACAAATCAAAACACTAAGAGTACATGAAACTATGCTGGAAGCGTAAATCAAATTACTGGCATAAAATAGGCATGAAATCACAATCAATACCTCAAGAGTAATAACTCTGCACAAAATATGAATACCCAGTAAGTGCAACCATGGTGCACAAAATCAAATATCATGGAACTCAGTCATCAAGACTAAATCATGCAAATAGATCGCCAAAATACTGAAATCCTAAAGTGACGGATACGTGATAGTCAAATCACCAAAATCATAAATCATAATTACCGTCGTCGGTATACCCTCCTTCAAGGTAGAGAAGGTACCGGTACATCCGATGCTAGCGGCGCAAGATATCTACTTGCCTCATGCTCACGGCTGGCTTCCTCTGCCTCTGGTTCCTGATCTTTCCTGTAGATTACCAACTCGCAATCTATCGGCTCATCGGCCCGGTCAGGTGTGCTGACAGGAACGATTCCGTTCTTGCACTTCCCTGGTCATCTCTCGGTCAATCCTCACGACCGCTCGTAAAGCAGCACATCTCTGGCGCCGACCTCGGGTCCTCTGAATGCATATCACACATCCGATCCTGGGTGCAACTCTTATTGCAGCAGTGTACTGGAAGGAATCCTACTCAAGGTCTCTTCTGATCTTGCCTAAGCCAAACTGTAAGGAGGCTGGTACTCTGGTGAAATCTTTTCTCGCTCTCTGGACCTCTGCGTCCTTAGTACAACATCTCCTCGGAAGCTGGTCGCATCTCTGCGCCTCTGTATGCATGTCCGGCCTTTAATCTTAACGGGGTGTAGTGACAGCTCTCCTGCCTCTCGCACGAACTTCTCGTCCCGCTTGTCTGTATCATCGACCATTCGACGTCGCGTCTTTATCTGCACACTGCAATGTCCTCGGCTACGGTCCACCCGAAGTCTCTAACACGGACTCGAAATCACGAACTCAGTATCTTCATCACTCAGTAGAAGATATCTAGCCGAACACGTCCTCAGCGTGCATATCGCATCTCTGATGTCAGCGGAGTGGAACGTCATCTCGTCGAAATCTCGTGCAAACTCTTTACTCCACCTTGCTCCACTATCGACTGATTCGGACTCATCTCATCATGGCTACACAGACTGTGCTCCGACGGCTATGCTCGTATCTGGAGTCACCCAAGAGTGTCCTATCACATGATATCAGAATGATGTCGAATCATCCGATCGACTCGTCAGAACCTCACAATCCCCCAAGAGCTCAACATCTCGGGTACAGTTTAATAGTATCGAATACATGCCACAGCGTCGGTGGTCCAGCCGTAGAAGGGCAAACCCAAGCCTCACTAATAGCGCCGAGGAACTGCCGCAAACCCTAAGGTTCAAAGGCTTTCACACGGTCATTAAGTCGAGTTAGGGTTTCATTCTTCTAGAGGGTCCATAGAATCACCTGCATGTCTTTCCGTATACTTTAAACTTGGAAAATGGGTTCCTGACCTTCGATCGTCTCAATCGACTCTCAACGAATCTGCGTGAAGTCGCCTCTAGCTGGAATCAATCTATCTGATGACCTCGCATCGGGATAAGCGAACGAACCACATGTCCTAGTCATTAATCCTCGGTGACTAGCGACTCACTATCACATCTCTAAGAATATGCTCATGCTGCAGTAGCTCCAATCATCTGGGCGATATCTCATCACTCGCAGCAACAACTGGCTCATTCGTCGGTACGCTAAGCAGCGCCTCAACCATCTTGGATAAGCGATAATATCAACGGTCATCACATCCTGGCTAGCCCCTATCAGTGGCTCAATCCTCTGGTACCGTCCGGTACATCCTAGAAATCTCACAGCAACGATCTGTCAAACGCCCATAGTGCGGAAACACAAAATACGAAGCCTCAATGCAACCATATGTCTCTGGAATCACGCCCCGGTCAGCCCTCGTCCCCGACGAGCTCATGCTGACAACTCGAGCCGTAGCTCACTCTGCCCGTGCAATCGCGGCAGCAAAACCATAACCAGTATCGATGAAGATAGATCATAGGAAGGAATATGACACAATGCAAGGAAATGTACAACCTAAGGTTTCTTAAGCGGAGTGGCGTGTCGTAAGTATGCCGCGGAACATACCCACGGTACGTCACTCTACTTTAGTCACCTATTCCATCAACCAAGGGTCATCGTACACGAAGAAAGTTCGGGTCTAATACCCCCTCGACCAAGTCTAAGTTCCGTAAGGTCAAGCCTAAGTTCCTTATATAGATAACGCCCTAGGCTCCACATAGTCAAACTTAGACTCGAACCAAGGTCAACCTAGCGATCTGATACCAACTTTGTCACGACCCGAAAGAGCACGTGACTGGCCCTTGAACCATATGAAGTCTATAGGACCCCATCTGATCCAAGTAAGCCAAAAGCCCAGCAATCTAAAACCATTTTAAGAGTAAATAAGGAAAACTGTTTTTGAAAAGTAAGGAAATCATGTTTGGAAATCAAAGTTTTTAAATAACTAAGCCGAATATGCATTTTTAAAATGTGTAACCTTTCCTGAAAATTTTGGCAGAGTTTCCTTTGTAAAAACTGGCCCCGAACGGGGTACAACAAGAATAATATATATAACATGATAAAAGGCATCCCCAAGCGGGAGCTAGCTCTTCGTCAATCGACAGTCACAACCACGCAAGCAATAATAATATACAACGCCAAGGGGCGAGGATCAAAACTGAAAAGAAACTCAAAAACAGCCAGAAAACCGTAATACTACTAGCGCGACTCTAAGGTCGAAATAATACAACACTGATTTCTAAGTCTGAAACAAACTACAAGTTTTGGTTGATGGACAATTCTAGGTACAATAAATAATACATGAACAAGGGCGGTTCTGATACAAAAGAACCCACCTATCCAAGCAAGTCACTCATAAGGAAGCAGTGTGCCAGAAATGCCGCTATGGAATCTGTACGGCAAACCTGCAAGAACTGGGGCACAACGGGGGTGAGTTGCCAACTCGTGAATAGAAAGATATCTACAAGCAGAAATCAAATGCATGACCCATCCTAGGTCAAAACGATCAGATATACATAAACCTCAATATGAATAAAGCTGAAGCATGCTAAACTGGCAATGTAATCTCTACATGAGTGTAATGCCAAGTGCTCGTGCTAGTGCCTCAGGTAATAGCATGTCATGAATATGAGGTATGATCAATGTAATCAAATCTGCACACACGTGGATCCCGTCCACTCGTCACCCAATGACAATAACCATCATGCAAGTAAATATCATGAAACCTGTGCATGGAAATATGAGGATATAACCCACCCGTGTCCCTCGCGACACGTCAAAATCATGGAACCGGAGTGCCCAGCATCGGCACTCGAAAACATCATGAAAACTGTGCCCAGCATCGGCACGTAAATCCTCATATATCGGGCTCCGTCAGTCCGGATCGGCCCGCGGGCTCTGTCTGCGGTATCGGCCCTCGGCCCCGGCAGGACGCCCAAATCTATCCATCGACTCTGGTCAGTATCCTCCGGATAACCGCCAGGTCCAACCAATCACCGGTAGGTACTCGCCCGCCTCCAGGCTCAATCGGCAAAGCTCATCGATCATCTTGCCGAGGGGAACCATACCGGGTCCACCATGTACCCGCAATCGGCTCATCCACTCCTCGATTCGGGTTTCACATGTCGCTCTCAGCACCGAGAAAACACATGGTGGACGCACTGAAATATCATATCAAGGGTAACCGCGTTTTTAAAGCAATGACATATTCTCTTTTGAAACACTCTCGGTTCCCAAATCCAGAAATATCATAGAAACAACATATCTCAATGCGTATAATCAAAAGCATGAAGTATGCGACATGTAAAGGAAGGTATGCATATCATCATGTCATGCAAGGATCATATACTGAATGCAATAGTACTACAGTGTAGTGACATGGCAATTATCGATGATGAGTGTGTGAGCCGGCAACAAGTGTACGTGGAACATATGCATCATCGATAATGGTGCTGGTGTCCTAGCAGCATGACTGAAATATAACCACAGTACAAGCGATGCAATGCAAATTGCATGAATATGCGGAATCGAATAATCAACGCAAAAGTAAAGAATCTACACCAATCTGTACAAGTCATGCAGGGGTGCCATTTGAAATAAGACGAATCAGGGCTTTCGGAAAAACAAGGGCTACGGTGTTTTAAGAAAAGATACATCATTTGAAAATATCCGTATGACCCTTCTGCCTATCTTTAAAATATCCCCGATTCGTTAGTTTGAAATAGGTATGACTCGGTCCAATCTAATGTCTACTAAGTAATCTAGACAGGAGGGGTAAGAAACCACCTAATCTGAGTCAATATATATAGATATGATAGTCGGTGATCCCGCCTCAATAACATATCGTAAGATATCCTCGAGTCATGAGTGCGGATCTATCATCAATATCGGCTCGTACGGTAGATCGTCGTACGGCATCCCAATAGCTGGGTAGGGGTCAATATCACAGTACCTCATCACATATCAGGTATCACTATCATCAGATCGCATAATCTGGGGTACTACTCTAAGTCTAGTACAAATCAATACCATCTATAAAAATATGAATGCGGGTAAAGCACATGTCCAAAGGCCCGCTAAAACTATCATATCGCACCTCGAAGACAAGCTATGTCACATCGCCGATCTCACGCCTCACATCAAGTATCATCTCAAACCACGTATCATCCTCAAATCCCGTATATAAACACATAGTCCCATACCCATGTGTAGATATACGCACCATCATATGCACTCTAATAAATGAAAGAATGAATGCAAGTATGTGTGTAAATGTATGTGTGAGTGCAACCACTACTCTAGGGTTCGCACTATACTAAACCAATATATTCTTATCATCAAAATATCATTATTACCATCAATAACCCTAAACAACACATAATAAATATTCGTGTGTATACGTATTCGTATACATCACCACGGACTGCGGGGGTGCTATACGCCATCCACCCGACTTCTCCCCGTAGATATAAATCTACTCACATTGCTTCTCGTGTGCCAAAGCCGATGTCGCTATCTTCACCTCCTTTGCCTCAACATCACGCGGGGTACCTACAAGTATATCACAATGCTAAAGCACATGAAAATCACATCGGAAACCAAAATAGCATACGCTACCCGCATAGGTAAAAACTTATCGATTCGCATGTAAACACAATCAAAATCCACTTGTCGTTGACGTCCAAACGCCACCCGACAGGAATGAATCACCAAATACCAAAATCCATGCTAAAACAAGTCCCAAATTATACACCAACATAGGAAAATCAACCCAGATTTCACCCTAGATGGAATCAGTCAAAACTAGACATACTCAGGGTCAAAACTAGAGGAAATGGGGGCATGCACAGAAAACGAGGCAATTCCTTAAAATACCTTATTTTAGAATTTTCCATAATTTTTCCCCATTTATCTGTATTTAATTATACCAGAATATTAAAATATTCATTAAAATAATATTAAATTATAAAATTTCCCAAAAATCATATTTTATTATTTTGAAGACGTTACAGGTACTCCGCCTAAGTGACCTTAGGAAATAATTGCTTGTATTTCCTTTCTTGATTCCTGGCATTCCTTGATTCAACTGCAATGTTCTTATCGGTCCTGTTTCTTATTCCAGCTTCGATGCCGCCAAAGACTACGAGAGCCCAGCGGGCTGCCGCTAGGGATGAGATTCGAGCGGGCTCTTCTGAAGCAAGGATCGAGCGGGATGATACGCCTACCCCTCAGGGTCATATTGATCCGCCTTATCCAGACCGTATTGCCAGATTAGAGGCCGACATGCAAGAGTTGCGACAGATGATGGGATCTTTAGTCGAGTTCAGTCGGGCACAGAGATCCGAGGACGTTCCTTCCACCGCACAGACCACGATTGTACCTGCTGCACAGATGGTCGCACCTGTTACTACGGAGACTATCCCTGTTTCTCTACAGGTGTTCATGAGATTGAGACCTCCAGCTTTTACCGGTACGGATGCGACAGAAGACCCACAGGAATTTCTTGATAGGATGGCTCGGATTTGCCGTTCGTTGAGGTGTTCTGATGATAGATTGGTGGAGTTCGCGAGTTTTCGTCTGGAGGGTCTTGCCCAGACATGGTACGATTCAGTAGAGAGACGCCGAGCTGTAGGTCTACCTTCTATGACCTGGGATGAGTTTTCAGCTGCGTTTCTTGCCCGTTTTCTTCCGGAGAGTGTCCGAGATGCTCGAGCCCGTAGTTTTGAGTCTCTGCGCAAGACTCCTGGGATGACGGTGTCGGAGTATGATATACAGTTTACCCAGTTGTCTCGATATGCTCCATACCTAGTAGACATGGAAGAGAAGAGAATAAAGAGGTCTGTGCGAGGACTTGATACACAGCTATTCCTTGCCATCGGCACCCAGCACTTTGATACATACGCAGCCGCGATGGATGCAGCCTTACCTTTGGAGGAGCGTATTTCTGAGACTCCGGTCATTTCTGGGCCGAAGAGAATCCGTACTGATACGCCAGCTCAGCGGCAGATGGGTAGACACCGCGATAGATTATTTCCGGGAGATGGTGGAGGCCGAGGATTGAGACGAGGTCAGTTATTTGGATCATATCCACAGACTCAGCAGTCGTCGCCAGGATGTTTTCGGTGTGGGAGTCAGTACCACCGTGTCAGAGACTGTACCATGGGGCGCCAGGGCACGGCGACAGTCCCGCATGTGACCTTACCACCCTCACCACCTCCTCAGAGAGCTCTACTTCCTACTCCTGATGATGCTCCATGCCAGCCAGATGCTCCTAGAGGTCGTGGGCGTGGCAGTCCGGTTCAGAGAGGACGAGGCGACAGAGGCAGAGGCCGAGGTAGAGGCAGAGGACAGCCAGCTATTAGTGGTGGACAGGCCCGAGTGTTCGCGTTGACTCCTCAGGATGCACAGGCATCCAATGCCGTCGTGACAGGTACTCTGCCAGTATGTTCTTTTGATGCACGGGTATTATTTGATCCAGGCTCCACACATTCCTATGTATCCACGTACTTTGCACCGAGGTTGGGCCGAGAGTCTTCTCCGTTAGATCAGCCGCTTGTCGTTATTACACCGGTAGGCGAGTCGTTTGTTGCTCGTTTCGTGTACCGATCATGTTCCGTTCGTATCGGGGAGAGAGATTCTTCAGTTGATTTGATTCTCCTTGATATGCTAGACTTTGACGTTCTTCTTGGTATGGACTGGCTAGCCACCTGTTATGCATCCGTGGACTGCCGTAAGAAAGCAGTCAGATTCAGTTTTCCTGGTGAGCCGGTTCTGGTTATTCAGGGAGATCGTAGCGCTACCCTTCCCGGCTTGATTTCTTCTCTTCGCGCCGGTTAGCTCTTAAGAAAAGGGTGTCAGGGATTCTTAGCCTATGTTTGTGATACTAGCTCCACAGAGGTTCTGTTGGACCAGGTCCGTGTTGTGAGAGAGTTTCCTGATGTATTCCCTGACGAGCTGCCTGGTCTGCCACCAGAGCGCGAGATTGAGTTCTGCATTGACTTGATCCCCGGCACGGGGCCTATCTCTATACCGCCTTATCGGATGGCCCCGGCGGAGCTGAGAGAGCTGAAGGATCTGTTACAGGGCTTGCTGGACAAAGGGCCTATCCGACCGAGTGTGTCAACTTGGGGTGCTCCAGTCATGTTTGTTACGAAGAAGGACGGAAGTATGCTCTTATGCATTGATTATCGTCAGCTGAACCGGGTTACTGTGCGGAACAGATATCCCCTACCCGCATTGATGACTTATTCGATCAGCTCCAGGGTGCAGGGTTTTTCTCGAAGGTTGATTTACGGTCAGGTTATCACCAGTTGCGGGTTCGGAAGGAGGATATTCCGAAGACCGCTTTCCGTACTCGATATGGCCATTATGAGTTCTTGGTGATGTCGTTCGGGCTCACCAATGCCCCGGCAGCATTTATGGACTTGATGAACCGTGTATTCAGGCCGTATCTCGATCATTCATCATTGTGTTCATTGACGACATCTTGGTTTATTCTCGGAGCCGGGAGGAGCATGAGCAGCACTTACGTATCACATTGCAGACTTTGAGGGAGCATCAGCTGTTCGCCAAATTTTCCAAGTGCGCATTCTGGCTAGACAGTGTCGACTTTTTGGGTCATGTGGTGACGAGAGATGGTATTTGTGTGGACCCGAAGAAGATCGAGGCAGTTCAGCGTTGGCCTAGACCGGTATCAGTTACAGAGGTTCGCAGCTTTCTGGGTCTGGCCGGCTATTATCGACGTTTTGTCCAGGATTTCTCCCGTATTGCTGCACCGCTGACCGGGTTAACTCGGAAGGGGGCTCCTTTTGATTGGTCCCAGGCATGTGAGGATAGTTTCCAGCAGTTGAAGACTCGTCTGACTACTGCACCGGTGCTAGCTTTGCCTTCAGGATCAGGCGGGTTCGTGGTATACTGTGATGCTTCTCGAGTGGGGCTGGGTTGTGTATTGATGCAGCACGACAGAGTTATCGCGTATGCTTCTCGGCAGCTGAGGAAACACATACAGAACTACCCTACCCATGATTTAGAGATGGCTGCAGTGGTGTTTGCACTTAAGATCTGGAGACATTACCTATACGGCGAGTCAAGCCAGATATTCACTGACCACAAGAATTTGAAGTATATCTTTCAGCAGCGAGATCTGAATCTGAGACAGTGCCGTTGGATGGAGTTGGTGAATGATTATGACTGCGAAATTCTATATCATCCGGGCAAGACGAATGTTGTGGCAGATGCTTTGAGTAGGAGGCCCGGAGGTAGCTTATCTTGTTTGAGCGCAGTACAGATGCAGTCGACGGCGGATTGGCAGGTTTTATGTGACAGCAGGGTGCAGTTCGAGTTTACTCCTACAGGGGGACAGTTGGCCCATTTCATAGCACGCCCACAGTTGCTTGACCGTATCCGCGAGGCACAGTCCGGCGATGCCCGTATTTTAGAGATTATTGAGCAGATTCGGCAGGGCAGAGTTTCTGAGTTCGTGATTGATGATCAGGGGATACTTCGATTTGGAACTCGACTGTGCGTACCGAATTCTGAGGGACTGAGGCGTGATATCCTTGAGGTTGCACATAGATCAGTATACAGTGTTCATCTAGGTTCCACCAAGATGTACCATGATTTGAGAGAGGTTTACTGGTGGGACGGGATGAAGAAGGATGTTACAGACTTTGTGTCGAGATGCCTGACTTGTCAGCAAGTCAAGGCCGAGCACCAGAGGCCAGCCGACGAGTTACAGCCTTTGCCCATCCCTGAGTGGAAGTGGGAACAGGTCTCCATGGACTTCATTATGGGTCTACCTAGGACCAGTCGAGGGTATGACTCTATTTGGGTGATTGTGGATCGACTGACGAAAGCGGCTCACTTCCTGCCAGTGAAGACCACCTTTGGATTTTCTCAGTATGCCTAGGTTTATATTGATGAGATCGTGCGACTGCATGGCGTTCCGACTTGCATCGTGTCCGACCGGGGCACCTAGTTTACCAGCCGATTGTGGCAGAAACTTCAGGAAGCTTTGGGCACCCGATTGAGTTTTAGCACAGCCTTTCACCCGCAGATTGACGGTCAGTCGGAGCGTACTATTCAGACTCTTGAGGACATGCTCAGAGCTTGTGTTTTAGATTTCGGTGGTAGCTGGGATCGTCATTTTCCTTTGATCGAGTTCTCCTACAATAATAGCTTTCAGGAGACGATTCAGATGGCACCTTTCGAGGCTTTATATAGGAGGAGATGTCGATCGCCTGTATGTTGGACAGAGCTCAGGGAGAGCAGTGTTTTGGGGCCGCAGATCGTACAGGAGACGACCGAGAAGATACAGCTGATTCGGGACAGGATGAGAGCGGTACAGAGTAGGCAGAAATCATATGCTGACAGGCGCCGTCGCCGACTCGAGTTCGCTGTTGTCGATCATGTTTTCTTGAAGGTCTCTCCGATGAAGGGTGTAATGAGATTTGGGCGGAAAGGGAAGCTGAGTCCTAGATATGTTGGTCCCTTTTAGATCGTAGAGCGTGTAGGGTTCCTAGGCACCCTAATGAGGTCTCACAAGGCATCAACCATGCCAATTTCAAATTTTACGGGTGCCGAGAAACCCTAATACGGATCGTTAACTTAAAGTCTAGGCGATAAAAGAACTAGTAAACTACTTTACAATGAGTGAACGGAAATACAACCTTTGTAGATCCGGTGCTCCACCTCCATAGCTCCGTGATGATGTCTCCTCGCTGCGATCATCGGATCCCGGGCTCTAGCGTCGGCTTCATCGGAGAAAAAGCGGGCTAGGCCATCGACGACGATGCCGAAGATGATCTATGTCGAGGCATCACAAGATCAAGCTCCACCTTCACCAAGCCATGAAAACTTGTGAAGGAAACACCCTATACTACTTGGAAAGAGGTAAAGGATGAAGAAATAGGAGGTGGGTTCACTTTAGAATTGGATTTCTCACTCTTTTTCTCCACTTGCCATTGATGAGGCAAGCTTTTCTTCTTCTTGTTCAAGTGAAGAAGAAGATGAAAAGAATATGATAAGTTGTTATGAAAAAGAATAATAAAATCATTCTTATCATAATATTAACCATGGTAATGTGTAGAGAGTTAATCATGGTTAAATGGAATGGTTAGGGTTAAGCATGAGACAAAATGGTCACTTGGTCAAAGTCTTCATGAAGCTTCATCAAGCTTCATGAACAAACAAAGAAAGCCACCATTTTTCTCTTTTTCTTTTCCAAAATAAAATAAATGAAATATAAATAAATAAATGAATAAGAAAATGAAAACCCTAACCATTACACAACCATGGTTTAATCTTTACACAAACCCTAGTGAGCATGTATCATCAAACATGATACAAACTTGTGCACAAAAACATATCACATATACAATGTGCACAAACAAGTGAGAAAATCCATTTAAAGTGAACCACTACTAGTTAATGCAAAGTAATATATCAAATATATAATTATGCATTAAATCATTAAATCAACACTTGATTCAATGATCCGGTCATGTCGCACACAACCGACTAGTATCCAATGTATCGGCTTATCGAATCAATCCTTGATTCGATAACTAGGTTATATCGCATACAACCATTCGATACATTCATCGCGAGAATGGAATACGGTATCACATACACGCATTATTCTCGGTCCCGCACATATCTCATATGCGCTCCTATTTCGTTTCGCTTGAGCCAGGAAATCTCTGTGTAGGACTCTAAAGACTCGTCAATACGCCGGCAACAGGTGATGATCATATCAAACACCCACAAGCCGCAAGCGGTCTGCTAAACGTAACGGCCACCCGGGTATTGAGCGATCAGAAGATCGACGAGCAAGCCCGCTCACACTCCTGTGAAGCCAACCAGTAACACTTACCGTACAGTCCGGTCTCGTCGTCTGATATGTCGCATATCTCGTCTAGGGGTGGTAAACGTCAGACCCCAATAGCTCGATAAGTCGTGTCGATATGAGGCCTATAACAGTTCGAGAAACCACTGGTAACACTTACCATTAAATCTCAGCAACCCTGGCCAGGGATTTCCGGTTATAGCCAATCGAACACTGCGCAACATCAACCCCCTATACCGGGAGAGACGAATCCCCTCCTATCGCTCATTGCCTCCATGTGATTCGGGACTGTACCCAAAAACCATCGTTTTGCATGCCCTCTTGGACATGGTAAGGTGGAAATCAAAGAACAGTGGGAACCACACAAGACTCTATGACGATCTCGTGTCAACAGACTACTCTGTACCAGTGTCACCAGAGAACTGCCATCTGACGTAAGGTATAATACCATCTGGGAGTTCTCGGCGAGTCCGTCCAGTGTACCTAGTCTCCACTGAGCACCCGTATATCATCTCTGATGTCAAACACCAATGGATATGGGATCATCCATCGCCCATCTGTATGGGTCGAGAAGGTATACGCTAGTCTACTCTGGTATATCGATGCCCCGTCTCGATACACCCACGACTAGGGACTTTGAAGGATGTACTTATAGACTATCTGTCCCCACTAGTATGATCTGCATCATAGTCCAGGTAGTCAAGTACACATCCTAAGGGCTTTACCAACATGTAACAGAGAGACAATCAGTATACACGTTAAGGTAAAGAGCAACCAGATAGCATACTATCATGTTGAGCAAGAAAGTCCTCCCTATATATGTCCCAGCATCCACTACAATGTACATCCTATGTACAATAATGGCCTCTAAGGCATACATATAACTAACAATCTCCCACTTGCATTAGGGCCATCTGTAGCAGTGGTTATAGTATCTCATACTCAACCATCCCATAAAAAGTCTCTCTCTGGGAAAAGGCCTTTGTGAGTGGATCCGCCATGTTGTCCTCTGAGTCTACTCTCCTTACCTCGATTACCCTGGAGATCAACTATCTCCATGATCAGGTGATACTGCCTTAGAATATGTCTGGATCACTGATGGGACGGGTGTTCCTTGGCATAAGCCACAACTCCATTGTCACACAATGGGAGGAACGAAGTCCATCTCATGAACTAATATACATCCAGACTGCCTCTTTGGTAGCATCTGAAGTAGCGATGTATCGAGCCTTAATCGTCTAGTATGCCACGGTATCTAGCTTGGAACTCTTCCAACATACCGTCCCTTTACTGAGGGTAAAGACAATGCCTGTGACTGACATTCAGTTGTCCTTATCACCCTGGAACCCTTCCAGTGATTCTCCCCAGGATCGGTTGATACCATCTCACTACAACTAGTGAGAATCCTATCATCCAATTAGATCTATCTCATAGATCCAAAACCAGGGATTTAGGAGGCATCACTTTGATCATATATGGAGAATCATTGTGAAGAGCGGAGATTGACCGAGCGCAGCATAGGAAACTCCTTTCTTATCAAGAGTATGTCATCCACGTACTCTACGAGGATCATCACCATACTCCCTACTACCTTTTTGTTTATACAAGGTTCATCTACCATTTTGATGATATCAAACTCTTTGACTAACACATCAAAACAGATGTTCCAACTCCGCGATACCTGCTTTATCCTATAAAGAATCTTGTACACGTTTCCGCTGCTCCCACTGTCTACGAAGCCCTCTGGCTGTGTACTTATAGACGTTCTCTTCTAAAACATCATTTAGAAAAGCAGTCATGACACCCAACCGCCAGATATCGTAGTCATGGTATGTAGCCGTAGCAAGTAGGATCTGGATGGACTTAAGCATAGCCACTTGAAAAGGTTTCATCATAATCCATGCCTGGTCGATGACGAAAACCTTTAACAAGTCAAGCTTTGAAAGTCTCAACTTTTCCATCTACACCAAGTAATCTTCTCAAGATATACTTGCTCCTGATTGGGATTTAACCCTTCAGATATAGCAGCCAAAGTCCATACTTTGTTGGTGTACATGGATTCCATCTCAGATCGCTAAGCATCCAGCCATTCTTACAGAGTCCCACTCCTGATGGCCAGCTCGAAACTAGTTGTGTCATCATCTCATGATGCAATCCTCGCTCCCACTGTCATAGAGAAACCGAAGTATCTCTCAGGTGGGTGAGGAACCCTACTAGATCGGCGGAGAGGCTGAGGTTCGTTGGTAACTATTGAATCCTTTGATTCTTTCAAATCATCAGCTGCAGTTTGTATAGCTGGAACCTTTCCAGTTCTACATAACAGACCTTGCCTCGAGCTTGTCCGGATTTTGCTTTTAGACATAGCCCGGACAACCCCAAATCTTAACTAACTTAAGATATGGGCTCTTCCCTTATCATATCTCATATGAAATGGTAGGCAACTGATTTGATTTTAACCCTATTCAATAGGTATGCAGCTTCTCAAGTGCATAACTGCCAAAAGGAAATAGGTAACTCAGTAGTACTCATCATAGAGCACACCTTATCATATAGGGTGTGATTGCTCCGCCCCGATATACCATCGTGCCATGGTGTATACGGAGGAGTAATGCTGAGAGAGAATCTCATTCTCTTTTAGAATAGTCCAAGAATTTCGTGCTCAAGTATTCTCCTCCTTGATCTCATCAAAGGACATAATACTTATACCCGTATTGGTTCTCTACTTCTAACTTATATTCTGTGAATATCTCAAAAGGTTCTGACTTGTGTTTCAACAGGAACATATGTCTGAATCTTGAGAGATCATTAGAGAATGTAATGAAGTAGAAAGAACCGGTCTTGGCATATGTAGACAGGGGACCTTTATACATCAACATGTATCATCCCAAGAGTTCACCAACTCTTTCTCTGTTTCCTTTAAACAGAGCTGGTGTCATTATATCTTTGTGACATGACTGGCAAGTTTCACAAGATGTAAATTCAAACTGATTTAAATATGCATCTAAATGTAACTTCAGTTAGTCGGGTCGCATTGATATGACCTAGTCTACAACACCTCAAGAAGGATCCGTTCATTTCTGAACTTTTCCTCTTGTGTGTGTTCCGTATACTAAAGAACTGTAGTTTGATTTAGAACATCAATGCTTTTAGATAACGTGCCTGAACCGATCAACTTTTGATATAGGAAATGTTCAAAACATTATCCAACCATACAAAATTTTATCATTTCTTTACTAATAAAGAGATAGATATGATTTTGTATATCAGGTTCGGTATCTAATAACATTCGTTCAGAATCAATGTATTTGGAATACAGGGTGACAGTGACCAACAGACTTGGCTGCAACACTTGCCCCGTTTTCTGCCTCATGAAACTTATCACCCGTTCTCAGTTTTTCTTCCTTTTTGCAGCCCTATGTAACAGATTACATATCTAGGATCCTGATCTGGTATCATATACCCAGGATGCCGAGGATACTGAGAAACAGTTCTTTGTAATGAACACACCCAAAGATGATGCATCAGCATGCACTATCTTCGTTTGGGCGGCACGGGAATTCTGGTAATCCCCAATTTCCTGCTCTGTCTTATAACAATTATAAGTTGGAGCGGGACCAACGTTCCCCAGCTCAGTATAACAAGCGGGTTCGGTCAATATTCCGTATTATTATCTTGATTAAGGCGTGATATGGTCGCTACCTGGAGAGAGAGAAGAAAACACTCAGCGTGCGCTCTTTCAAGAATAGATTGGTTATTATTTTATCTAACCAGGATGGCTCCCACTGTTTTTATCAAATCTTCCTTCAAACCCTAAAAGGAAAGACTAGCCGGGATTAATTACACACTACAAGTTCGCCAATCTTTCAGCCAGGCCAGTGTCGGTACTTTGAGGGAGGTCCCCCGTGCTTTCGCACGAACATAATTAATGTAAACCTCGTTTTCCCAGAGGCGTAACCTCGTTGACACCTTTCTAGACACCTATTTGATCGGCTAATTGTAATGTGTAAAACTCTCCCAGGAGTAACTCTTACTCGCAGTGGGTATCGGGATCCAACTATCTCATAGAAGGTATGCAATCTCATTGCAAATTTCAACACTTGAAATTCCCGATAATTTTGCCCCTAGCGTCCTATGACCTTGACGGAGGCCAAACTACCCATAGTCCGCTAGTTAAGTTCAACCCGTCATTTCCTGATTGAATTAAACCCACCCGCACGACCCTTGAAGGAGGCCAAACAACGCCGTACGAATACCCTAATCCAATCGCATCATATGCTAGCAGATAAGCACTAGTTAGCTACCGTACACTACGCCTTGACGGAGGCCAAACTACCGCAGCACGAATACTAACTAGTACTTATCTGAAATGACGGAGGGCTATGACAGGTTTTTCTGAAAACCTATTACGTAATGAACTTGATATCGTTGTAGAATCAAATGATTTTAAAATGGAGTGCTTTTGAGGCTTTTCTAGTTTTGCTAAAGGGGTCACTCCCGGTGAAGGGATCGTCGGCCCTTTCCTCGTCGAATGAGGTGCGGGATATATCATATATATCACTGTGCAAAGCAGGAACTCTTAAAAGCAATCAAAAGACAAACTGAGTGTGTAGCATCTGCCAGTTATTGCTAAAGGAGTCACTCCCGGTGAAGGGATCTCGGTCCTTTCCTCATCGAATAAGGTGCAGGATATATCACATATACCGCTGTGCAAAGCAAGAACTGTAGCTACCTGTTTTAATTTTAGAAATTCGATTCTACAATATCTTAGGTTTCTTTTTATTTCATTAATCATATTAATGAAGTCCCATCATTTAAGTTACCTAAACATCACAGATAAATACGACGTACACTTATGCCATCCGCATTCGCCTCGATGTCCCCTCGTGCACCGTTAGGTTAGGTGACTAACGGCAGAGCGGGGCAGGGCTAGCGCGGGTGTAAAACATAAGTAACGTCTATATAATATATCATATATACTATATATAGTATCTATCACAGAACATATCACATGATCACATCACAGATATCGCAGCAGAAGAATCATATGAAACATTGGATATACTAGGACGTTCGTGTTTTCAATACGAGCCAGTATAAAACACGGATTCCACGGTCGCGATGAATAGCCAAACCCATACCCTTAGACCCCTACGAGAGCGGCAAGCAACCCTACCAATTCTAGAGTTAGAAGACCCGGACTCGACTCCTCGAGTTGGTCTCCCACTGGACTCCAGAACCCGGTTACTTGTGCTCCCCTCCTTGGGTCTATCCTAGTGCGGAAAAGTAAATAATATACAAAGGGTGACATCTTCCGCAACCTGGAAGTGCCCCAATAAAAGAATATTACATACAAGTTTTTACATGAATGAAAATGAAAAACACCCATCTCACATAAAAACCCCCGGCTATTCAAACACGACGATCCAATATAACATATCCAGCAACACATAACATCACATGTCATCAACGTAAGTAAATATGCGCATCCCAATTGTCGTTGACATATAGCAACGAAACCGGCGATATCACATATTACACTTACGGTCACAGAAAAGAAAGTGTAAAACTACAACAGTTGGAATCCGCAACCTTCATAGACATCACATGCCTAATCAAATGAATTCCTTAGACATCGTATGCCTAACTCTTATAAACCCCGCATTTTAGTCCCATTATCGAAAACTCTTTTCAATATCAAGTCGGGTAATTCAACAAGATTCCCGACATCCTGATCGAATGCTCGTCACAAACTTCAATAGACGGCTGCACCCCCGATGCCGTCGACAAAGTGCACCAAGGCGGAACACCGCTGCCACGAGCACCCGAACGGATGCTTTCGGCGACGGGGTTCTCCTACAGTCACTTGGTCGGGGCTATGGAGTGAGGCTGTCTATTAAGTTTACCCGGCGAATATCCGCGTACGCTACGTGATTGCGACGGAGTTTTGATCGCATCAAAATTCCGTGGCAACCGATCAAGTGAGACTAAACTGCTATGTTTATAATATTCATTCAGTTATCTCATAACTACATGTGAATTCCAATTGTTGTATCACATTCCGGATAAGATAGAAAATGTTAAACATTCCGATCAAACAATCGAACACCCAAGTTTTCCCGAAACAGCTCAACTCATGAAATAAGTTCAAAGACATTCACTTCGTGCCTCAGTACCAACGATCCAGCCGTAGAAGGGTCAAGCCAACGCCTCACATGTGGCACGCCGTACTGCCCCAAACCCGAAGGTTCAAAGGGCAGTTCAAGACGGTCACATAATCGAGTTAAGGTTTGTTGTCTTCTAGAGGGTCCATCGCGTTACATGCACTACTTAGAACGTCGTTAAACCACGGAAAAATCCAACACTTGGAAATTTCCCGACAGGGGAAAAATTGGGTATTTATATCTGGTCGAACTTTTTAACATATTCTAAAATTATCCGGAAAGCCACACAGACAAAATTTGATAATCCGATCGAACATTCGAATCCCCAAAACAACCCAGAAAATTCAACTCTTGAAAAAATATTAAAAATTCCCAGGAAAACCAGCACTGCAAATTATGAATTACTGTGCAAAATTCGATGCCACATAAGATAAAACGGCCGCGGAACCGCCGCACGAGCCATGCTCGTGCCGCGGAACCGCGGCGCATTGATGGAATTAGACACACGAATTTTACAGAAACCCTTAGAATTTCCTGCTGATTTTTCTGCATATTTTTAATATCGAAAAACTCCAGATTTTGGAAAAAGTCCAGAGAGCATGTTTGTGTTAGGGTTTCGGGTTCGTTCGGGTTTCAAACTTCGTCTACGCATCGCCTAAGGCTCTAGCTAGGCTCTGATACCACTGTAGGGTTCCTAGGCACTTGAATGAGGTCTCACAAGGCATCAACCATGCCAATTTCAAATTTTACGGGTGCCGAGAAACCCTAATACGGATCGTTAACTAGAAGTCTAGGCGATAAAAGAACTAGTAAACTACTTACAATGAGTGAACGGAAATACAACCTTTGTAGATCCGGTGCTCCACCTCCATAGCTCCGTGATGATGTCTCCTCGCTGCGATCATCGGATCCCGGGCTCTAGCGTCGGCTTCATCGGAGAAAAAGCGGGCTAGGTCATCGACGACGATGCCGAAGATGATCTACGTCGAGGCATCACAAGATCAAGCTCCACCTTCACCAAGCCATGAAAACTTGTGAAGGAAACACCCTATACTACTTGGCAAGAGGTAGAGGATGAAGAAATAGGAGGTGGGTTCACTTTAGAATTGGATTTCTCACTCTTTTTCTCCACTTGCCATTGATGAGGCAAGCTTTTCTTCTTCTTGTTCAAGTGAAGAAGAAGATGAAAAGAATATGATAAGTTGTTATGAAAAAGAATAATAAAATCATTCTTATCATAATATAAACCATGGTAATGTGTAGAGAGTTAATCATGGTTAAATGGAATGGTTAGGGTTAAGCATGAGACAAAATGGTCACTTGGTCAAAGTCTTCATGAAGTTTCATCAAGCTTCATGAACAAACAAAGAAAGCCACCATTTTTCTCTTTTTCTTTTCCAAAATAAAATAAATGAAATATAAATAAATAAATGAATAAGAAAATGAAAACCCTAACCATTACACAACCATGGTTTAATCTTTACACAAACCCTAGTGAGCATGTATCATCAAACATGATACAAACTTGTGCACAAAAACATATCACATATACAATGTGCACAAACAAGTGAGAAAATCCATTTAAAGTGAACCACTACTAGTTAATGCAAAGTAATATATCAAATATATAATTATGCATTAAATCATTAAATCAACACTTGATTCAATGATCCGGTCATGTCGCACACAACCGACTAGTATCCAATGTATCGGCATATCGAATCAATCCTTGATTCGATAACTAGGTTATATCGCATACAACCATTCGATACATTCATCGCGAGAATGGAATACGGTATCACATACACGCATTATTCTCGGTCCCGCACATATCTCATATGCGCTCCTATTTCGTTTCGCTTGAGCCAGGAAACCTCTGTGTAGGACTCTAAAGACTCGTCAATACGCCGGCAGCAGGTGATGATCATATCAAACACCCACAAGCCGCAAGCGGTCTGCTAAACGTAACGGCCACCCGGGTATTGAGCGATCAGAAGATCGACGAGCAAGCCCGCTCACACTCCTGTGAATCCAACCAGTAACACTTACCGTACAGTCCGGTCTCGTCGTCTGATATGTCGCATATCTCGCCTAGGGGTGGTAAACGTCAGACCCCAATAGCTCGATAAGTCATGTCGATATGAGGCCTATAACAGTTCGAGAAACCACTGGTAACACTTACCAGTAAATCTCAGCAACCCTGGCCAGGGATTTCCGGTTATAGCCAATCGAACACTGCGCAACATCAACCCCCTATACCGGGAGAGACGAATCCCCTCCTATCGCTAATTGCCTCCATGTGATTCGGAACTGTACCCAAAAACCATCGTTTTGCATGCCCTCTTGGACGTGGTAAGGTGGAAATCAAAGCACAGTGGGAACCACACAAGACTCTATGACGATCTCGGGTCAACAGACTACTCTGTACCAGTGTCACCAGAGAACTGCCATCTGACGTAAGGTATAATACCATCTAGGAGTTCTCGGCGAGTCCGTCCAGTGTACCCAGTCTCCACTGAGCACCCGTATATCATCTCTGATGTCAAACACCAATGGATATGGGATCATCCATCGCCCATCTGTATGGGTCGAGAAGGTATACGCTAGTCTACTCTGGTATATCGATGCCCCGTCTCGATACACCCACGACTAGGGACTTTGAAGGATGTACTTATAGACTATCTGTCCCCACTAGTATGATCTGCATCATAGTCCAGGTAGTCAAGTACACATCCTAAGGGCTTTACCAACATATAACAGAGAGACAATCAGTATACACGTTAAGGTAAAGAGCTACCAGATAGCATACTATCATGTTGAGCAAGAAAGTCCTCCCTATATATGTCCCAGCATCCACTACAATGTACATCCTATGTACAGTAATGGCCTCTAGGGCATACATATAACTAACAGAGCGTGTTGGTCCAGTCGCTTATCGGTTAGCTCTTCCGCCCAGCTTCCCTGATGTTCATCCCGTGTTCCATGTTTCGATGCTCCGCAAGTACCTTCATGATCCTTCCCATGCGATTCAGCACCAGGCGATCCAGCTAGAGCATGATCTTTCATTCACCGAGCAGCCGGTGGTCATTTTGGATCGGCAGGTGAAGAAATTGAGATCGAAGGTTATACCGTCCGTCAAGGTCCTTTGGCTTGGCCCGAACAGCGAGGAGGTCACCTGGGAGACCGAGGTCGAGATGAGGAAGAGATATCCCCATCTTTTTGAAGGTACGCGTAGTTAAATTCTAAATTCGGGGACCGAATTTCTTTAAGGGGGGAAGATTGTAACGCTTCGAAAATCGTTTAGACAGTTTTTCGGTAATCGGCTAAATTAGCAGCTTTTTCCGTAAAAAGTCAAAATAAGTATTTTTCATTATAGACCTAATTATACAAAATTTAGATAAGATATTACTATAAATTGGTCACTAAAATGTCACTTAAAATTTTCTAGTTAATTAAAAAAAATTCCTTAATTAATTATTTTTAATATTATTTTAAGTTTTTAAAAATACATTTAATTAGTGATAAATACAAATTTAATTGGGTAAATTATATAATTAGGAACCATAATAACTAAAATTTAGTGTAATAAAAAAAAATTTAGCAAACATTTCATGTTTTGTTGCTTTTGGAAAAAAGGGGTTGAAAATTTGAAAGAAAAAGGTTTTTCTTGTAAAGTCTTGATGTGAAATGCTTTAATGAGTTAAGAAGGGGTTTTTTTCAACCTAGAAACATCTACACACTCACACACACACCCCATTCTAGCTCTAGCCGAGAGCAACCTGCAGGAACCTCCATTTTTCCCCATCTCCTTTTTGCTACAATTTCATCTCAAAAACCAACATAAAATCAACAAAAATTCACAAAATCCTTCTCACTTTCAAACCAAATTCCTATTCTACCTTCTCTCAAACCCTAATTTGTTTAAAAATAGGAGAAAATAGGTGTCTTGGAGGCATGTGCAAGTGAGGCATCAACTCTTGTAAGGTATAAATCCTAAACTAGTTGTTTAATTTGCTAGATTAAATAGTTCAAGTGTGAATTTTAGTTATAAATTATTGTTTATGAAATTTCAAGAAAAGGTGTGATATTGCAGTTAGGGTTTGAAGTTGAATAAGTGTGTTTAGGTTAGTATTGTGGCCATCTAGTGTATTAGGTCGGATATTTGTGCGATGTTGCGATCGCGATATCGTTAATTCGCGATGTTTGCTTTGAAATCGGTATGGTAATTGCTTACTAGTTTTTCTAAAAATTTAGGAGGTGATCTAATTGTGTTATTTTGGCGATATAATTAGCATCATATATGACTATTAGTGTGCACGAATGCGGGGTTTTGTCTAGTCGGGTTCTAGTTTTGACGATTGCCCCGAAACGGCGATTTTAGTTAAGGTTTTAGCGATTTTCGTGTATTTTCCACGTACCGAATGCACGTTGTGATTAATTCGAGAGCGTCGATCTTTTCATATTATGAGTTGCGTCATTTCAGGAACCTGTAATCTTATATTGTATGTTATACAATTCTAGGATCGGTCGCGGAAATATCGGACGCGGCACGCAAAGGCAAGGCGGTGGTCGAATCGGATTAGCGAGGCATTCAGGTGAGTAGATGTATTCATCTATGGGGGAATCGTCTGGATGGCGTGAGGTGCCCCTAGTTAGGATTACTTTATTTCTTGCAAGATTTGCATCGTTAGTTAGCTTACCCCCTCATTTACATTGCATACCCTTATCGCAAATCGTCTGCTAGATTGCATGGATATTCATATACACATGTGCGATATCACTTCGTAGGACACGAACACCATTACCATTGGCTCCTGTTGCATGCGCACTATTCATGTGACACACACGCCTTTGGTAATTGCCATGCCACGAGCACCATAGAACCTGTTTAGCTTAGTATCACCACTTGCATCATACATGATATATGAAATCGCATAGCATGCATATACCTCGCATCATCATCATACTTACATAGATTTCTAGCCACAAATCACATCGCATACCTTGATATCATAGACATTTATCATATACAACATCTTTGACATTATGATTTTCTTGAGGATTTCAGTATTGCTGTGATTTCTGGATTTTGGGGAAAACCGCAAAAATTTATCAAAAGCTTATATTTATCATTTTTAAAATAAAGTTGCGGTTTTCTCGTGATGTATGTGTCGTCCACCATGAGTTTTCATGTTTTCTGTTGGATTTCGAGACCCGATTCGAGAAGTGGATGAACCGTCTCGGGTACATGGTGGGCCCGGTATGGTACCCCGGGGCAAGAAGATCGAGTTGTAGACGATGAGCCTGGCAGGGGAAGACTACCTACCGGTGATGTCTAGCGCGGCGGATATCCGGAGGATACCGACCGTTGTCGTGAGATTTGATGATATGGGCCGATCCGGATTAACGGAGCCCGATGTATTGAGACATTGATACTGTGAGACATTGAGACAGATGTGTTTTCATATTTGGTGTCGATGCTTGACACGGATTTTCAGATGATTTCTTGATGGTATTTAGCTATTATACAGATATTCTTTTTTCTAAAATCAAGAATGCAGAACTTATAGACTGTATAAATCCAATAACCTGATACTAGAATCTGGCTTAAACCAAAGCCGGCTAGTAAAACTGTCCGAATGTCGTACGTGCGTTTAAACACGTATGCATCCGAACCTTTGTCGTAAAACCATATGACCTCTATATCTTTTCGCCTGGGTTTGGGAAATCTCTGTGTGGGACTCTAAAGACTCGACTACTACGCTGGCAGTGGGTTTAACCACAGACCGCAAGCGGCACTAGCTGTACGTAACGGTCCCAAGGTAGTTGTCGATAAGAAAGCCGATGAGGTAACCCATCCGAAATCCTACTGAGCCTGTCCGTGACAATATCCGCGTAGTCCGGTCTGTTCGTCTAAGAGTATCGCATGTATGGTCTAGGGAGGTGGTGGACGTCAGACCCCTAATAACCGATAAAAGTCGTGTCGGTATGGCTCTATCACCATCCGAGAATCTACTGATTAATCTATCAGTAATTCTCAATCAGCCCTGGCCAAGGACTTATGGTAATGACCAACCGATCACCGTGCGATATCAACTCCCTATACCGGGAGAGATGAATCCCTAACAGTCACTCACTGCCTCCACGTGGCTCGGGACTGTGCCCAACTAAAACCTGTTTGCACGACTCCTTTGAATCGTGGTAGGGTAATAATCAAAGCACAGTGGGAACTCACACGAGACAAATGATGAACTTAAGCCAACGGACTATCTGCACACATGTCACCTTAGAACTGCTATCTGACGTTAGGTATAATACCATCCAGTCAGTTCTCGTCGAGTCCTGTCCGGTGTACTCACTGTAAGTCCACGTTGCGACCCCCGGTTCTTACGGGGAGGCGGAAACGGTATAAAAATCAAATTTTTAGCGCAAGGGGCAACATGGACTAAGCAAAGTCGGGATCTTTAGCTAAACTAAAACTAGCATACAAGCTAAAGAAAGTTAGCTACTCGGATGAGGATGGTTATACCTAAACTTGAACTCCTTCTTCTTCAAACTTTTGTAGAGGTTGATGGTTCTCTTCTTGTCGCCTTCTTCCGTCGAAGATGGATCCACCTCGAAGGTTCGACCTTTGGGCTCTTCCTCGATCTTTGAGTGAACTAGGGTTTCCGGCTTGCTAAACCTTGAACCTAGAATGTGTAGAGAGAGTCTAAGGGGTGCTTTTCTTTTTAAAGAGAAGGATTCTCAACACATGAGAAGGTTTCTCTTTAGCTAGAGGAAGAAGAAGATGAAGTGAAGAGAGAGAATGAATATGATAGAATGAGCTATCCTTTTTCTTTCTTGCAACCATAATGCAAAAGAAAAAGAATTATCAATAATAATAATAATGAAAATGAAAAGGTTGATGGAAAGTTTTAGAATGACCATTATCATTTCAAACATTAAATGAATTTGCTAGAATCAAAGAGCATCTTTCTTTTGTAATGATGATGGTCAAAACTTCAACCATGGTCAACAAGTCAACCATGGTCAACAAGTCAACAAAAACCAACCATGACACAATTTCATTTTATTATATATTATTAATTGATATAATACAAATCCATTAGGGTTTGGAAAAAGACGACTGTCAACTGTGCATACGCACCCGTTCCGAAACCCTAATGAAAGTCATCTTCCTCTTCCTCAAATAACCGTGCATACACACCTGCATCCTTGTTCCGAGGAACATGAATACTGAGATAAAAGCAACCCCAAAAACATATACCAGTATCTGACTCAAACCAGAGCCAGCCAGTAATATCCGTCCGGACTCTAAACGTGCACAAGTGCGCGGATGAGAACGAACCCTGTCGCAAAACCATGCGACCTCTACTCTGTTTTGCCCAGAGGCGAATACCCTCTGTGTGGGACTCTAAAGACTCGACACTACGCTGGCAGTGGGTTTAACCACAGACCGCAAGCGGCACTAGCTGTGCGTAACGGTCCCCAGGTAGATGTCGACAAGAAGGCTGACGAGGTGAAACCCCATCTGAACTCCTACTGAGTCTGAATGTGACAGTCTCCGTACAGTCCGGTCTGTTCGTCTGATACATCGCATGTCGGGCCTAGGGGGCGGTAAAACGTCAGTCCCCCAATAGCGGTACAAGTCGTGTCGGAGTGAAGCCCAAAACACCCTGAGATAACACTGGAAACCTACCAGTATATCTCGCTTGCCCTGACCAGGGACTACTCGTGTAATGGCTCTCCTAGACACAGCGCGATGTCAACCCCCAATACCGGGAGAGACGAATCCTGTTTAACCGTCACTGCCTCCAAGTGCTTCGGGACTGCACCCAACCACCACCTGTTTGCACGACTCCTTTGAGCCGTGGTAGGGTAGTGATCAAAGTGCAGTGGG
This sequence comes from Agapanthus africanus, assembly GCA_030015575.1. Lineage (NCBI taxonomy): Eukaryota > Viridiplantae > Streptophyta > Magnoliopsida > Asparagales > Amaryllidaceae > Agapanthus > Agapanthus africanus. Next base: position 192,370,207 of record CM057345.1, read on the forward strand.
AACACACTCGAGGCGAAGTGCCAGTGTCAAGTCAGCGGACTAAGCTGTACTCATGTCACCTGGGAACTGATAACTGACGATAGGTATAATACCAACCTGTCAGTTCCCGACGAGTCCTGTCCAGTGTACTCGTAACCTAACGAGCACCCGTATACTATCTCCAGTACGACGTACTGATGGCTGTGGGACAGACCATCTCCCATACTGAGATGAGAAGCGCATACGCTAGTCTACTCCGGAGTATCGATGCCCTGTCTCGATAGTCCTACGACTAGGGACCTGTATAAGGATGTGCTTATAGATTACCCAGCCCCCACTAGTGTGACTGCCATCACAACGCTGGTAATCAAGCAAAGATCCTAAGGGCTCCACTAATGCGTATAAGTGATATACTGAAATAAACACAAGTACACATTGAAGTAGAAACAAACCAAGTAGCATACTACTATATTGAGCAAGATTGTTTATACAAGGTGAATATCCCAAGCTTCCATCAAGTAATATAAAAACTAGTATGATACAGTAATGGCCTCTAGGGCATATACACTAACACTCACAACCAGTGAGCATCTGTATACAATCTTAGGTGCACTCCACCAATGGCTGAGGGACCAGTCCATCGCCCCTCCTCAGGGTCTAGATATGTATACACTAGTCTACTCCGGAGTATCGATGCCCAGTCTCAATACTCCTGTGACCAGGGACATCTAAGGATGTGCCTATTGACTATCCAGCTCCCACAAGTATGACTGCCATCACAACGCCGGTAGTCAGGCAAACACCCTATGGGCTTTATCAGCATACATATATAAATACCAAGTAAAATATATCATACGTTAAGACAAAGACAAACCAAATAGCTTACTATCATATCAAGAAAGACTGTCATGTACATACATATCCCAAGCATCCTATACAATGTAGGCCTCTGGGGCTTATATATCCAACACAATCTACTTCACCTCGTTAGAGATTGTCCTGAGATACACCGGAGGGAGGCGGCAGCACCTCATGTTACTTTACCACCTTCACCACCCTAGAGGGCATTGCCTGTTGTACCTACCGTTGTTCCGCGTCAGACTCATACTCAGAGAGGTCGTGGGCGTGGAGGAGTTGCTCGGAGAGGACGGGATGACCGAGGCAGGGGACAGTCAGTCGCAGGTGGTGGACAGGCGCGGGTCTTTGCTTTGACGCATCAGGATGCACAGGCGTCCAATGCGGTGGTTTCAGGTATCCTTCCAGTATGTTCTATTGATGCACACGTGTTGTTCAATCCCGGATCCATGCATTCGTACGTATCTACACACTTCGTGCCGAGTTTGGGTAGAGTGTCCGATTTGCTTGATCAGCCGCTTGTTGTAACCACTCCTGTGGGAGAGTCGTTTGTTGCTAGGCACATGTTCCGATCCTGTACCGTCTGTGTTGGCAAGAGGGAGTTGCCTGTCGACTTGATCCTTCTTGAGATGTTGGACTTCGACGTCCTTTTTAGGCATGGATTGGTTAGCCACGTGCTATGCTTCTGTGGACTGCCGTGAGAAGACGGTTAGATTCTGTTTTCCCGGCAAGTCAGTTTTTGTTGTGTTGGGGACCGTGGTGCCGCCCCTCAAAGTGTGATTTCTTCTTTTCGCGCTGGACAGCTTTTGAGGAAGGGATGTCAGGGATTTCTCGCCTATGTTTGGGATGCTAGCGCTACGGAGGATCCATTGGATCAGGTTCCGGTTGTTAGCGAGTTTCCTGATGTGTTCCCTGACGAGCTTCCTGGGCTACCGCCCGAGCGCGACATTTCTTTTTGTATTGATCTGGTTCCTGTCACGGGGCCTATTTCCATACCGCCTTATCGGATGGCCCCGGCGGAACTTTGAGAATTGAAGGGTCAATTGCAAGATTTGCTGGATAAGGGACTTATTCGACCCAGTGTTTCTCCTTGGGGTGCTCCAGTCCTGTTCGTCAAGAAGAAGGACGGCAGTTTGCGTCTGTGTATCGACTACCGCCAGCTGAACAGGGTGACAGTGCAGAACAGATATCCCTTGCCACGTATCGATGATTTGTTCGACCAGCTTCAGGGTGCAGGATACTTTTCGAGGATCGATTTATGATCGGGCTATCATCAGCTGCGGGTTCGACAGGAAGACATTCCTAGGACAGCTTTCCGTACGCGCTACGGCCATTATGAGTTTTTGGTGATGTCGTCCGGACTCACCAATGCGCCAGCAGCATTCATGGACTTGATGAACCGTATTTTCCGGCCATATTTGGTTCTGTTCATCATAGTGTTCATTGACGATATCTTGGTGTATTCCCGGAGTAGTGAGGAGCACAAGCAGCACCTGCAGATTACACTGCAGACTTTGAGGGAGCACCAGCTTTATGCGAAATTCTCCAAGTGTGCTTTCTGGCTGGACAGCATAGACTTCTTGGGGCATGTGATTTCATGAGACGGTATATGTGTAGACCCGAGGAAGATCGAGGCCGTTCAGCGTTGGCCCAGACCCACATCAGTTACGGAGATTCGCAGCTTTTTAGGGTTGGCCGGTTACTACAGGCGATTTGTGCAGGATTTCTCCAGTATTGCTACACCTTTGACCGGGTTGACCCGAAAGGGAGTTCCTTTCGATTGGACGGAGGAGTGCGAGCACAATTTTCAGCAGCTACGGACTCGGCTGACTACGGCACCGGTATTATCATTACCTTCAGGATCAGGCGGATTTGTGTTCTATTGTGATGCCTCTTGAGTGGGGCTAGGGTGCGTATTGATGCAGCATGACAGGGTGATCGCGTATGCTTCGCGACAATTGAAGAAACATGAACAGAACTACCCCACTCACGATTTGGAGATGGCTGCAGTGGTCTTTGCACTTAAGATCTGGCAACATTACCTATACGGCGAGTCGTGCCAGATATTCACTGATCACAAGAGTTTAAAGTATATATTTCAGCAGCGAGACCTGAACCTTAGACAGCGCCGATGGATGGAGTTAGTGAAGGATTACAACTGCGAGATCTTGTATCATCCGGGTAAGGCGAATGTGGTGGCGGATGCTTTGAGCAGGAGGCCCGGGGGTAGTCTATCTTGTTTGAGCGCAGTACAGGAGTAGTCGTCGGCAGATTGGCAAATATTATGCGACAGCCGAGTACAGTTTGAGTTCACGCCGATTGGAGGACAAATCACGCATGTTCGTGCACGCCCACAGTTGCTTGACCGTGTACATGAGGCACAACGCAATGATGACCGATGTTCGGAGATCATGACACAGATTAGACAGGGCAGATTTTCCGAGTTCGTGATCGATGATTAGGGGGTACTACGATTTGGGGTTAGACTGTGCGTACCAGATGCTGAGGGACTGCGGCGCGAGATTCTTGAGGAGGCACATCGATCGGTATATAGTGTTCATCCCGGTTCCACCAAGATGTACCATGACATGAGAGGTGTTTACTGGTGGGACGGAATGAAGAGAGACATCGTAGATTTTGTGTCGAGATGCCTGACTTGTCAGCAGGTTAAGGCTGAGCACCAGAGGCCCGCGGGAGAGCTACAGCTGTTACCCATTCCGGAGTGGAAATAGGAGCAGATTTCGATGGATTTTGTTGTGGGTCTACCCAGGACTAGGCGAGGGTATGACTCCATTTGGGTGATCGTAGATCGTTTGACGAAAGCGGCTCACTTCCTGCCAGTGAAGACGACTTTCGGATTTGCTCAGTACGCCCAGATTTACATCGACGAGATAGTACGACTAGACGGAGTCCCGATATGTATCGTGTCCGATAGAGGCACCCAGTTTACCAGTCGACTATGGCAGAGGCTTCAGGAGGCTTTGGGCACTCTCTTGAGTTTCAGCACAGCATTCCATCCGCAGACTGACGGACAGTCAGAGTGGACTATTCAGACTCTCGAGGACATGCTCAGAGCGTGTGTATTAGATTTCGAAGGTAGCTGGGATCATCATTTACCCTTGGTGGAGTTCTCCTACAACAATAGTTACCAGGATACTATTCAGATGGCACCTTTCGAGGCTCTGTATGGGAGGAGATGTAGATCGCCCGTCTGGTGGACAGAGCTCAGTGAAAGTAGTATTTTGGGGCCCCAGATCGTACAGGAGACGATCGAGAAGATACAGCTGATTCGAGACAGGATGAGGACAGCTCAGAGTAGGCAGAGATCGTATGCTGACAGGCGCCGCCGCAGATTAGAGTTCGCAGTTGGAGATCATGTTTTCTTCAGGGTCTCCCCAATGAAAGGTGTGATGAGGTTTGGGAAGAAGGGGAAGTTCAGTCCCAGATATGTGGGCCCCTTCGAGATCCTCGAGCGTGTTGGTGCAGTTGCGTACCGGTTAGCCCTTCCACCCAGTTTTCCAGATGTGCATCCCGTATTTCACATTTCGATGCTCCGTAGATATCTTCATGATCCTTCGCATGCGATACAACACCCGACGATCCAGCTTGAGCGCGACCTTTCCTATACAGAGCAGCCGGTGATGATCTTGGATCGACAAGGGAAGAAATTGAGATCGAAAGGCATTCCATCAGTCAAGGTACTTTGGCGTGGTCAGAGCAGCGAGGAGGTCACTTGGGAGACCGAAAGCGAGATGAGGAAGAAGTACCCCCGTCTTTTCGAAGGTACGTGTAGTTAGATTTTGAAATTCGGGAACGAATTTCTTTAAGGGGGAGAGATTGTAACACCTTAGGATGTGTTTAGTGGCTATTTATATTTAAATAAAGGGTTTTTAATAAAAAGTTTACCAAATTGAGTTTCAAATATTTTCCCCAATTTAATAAATATTTTTCTAGAATTTTCCTAGGCTTGCACACACATGTGCATGTAAACTAGGGTTTTAAAATGAGGTAATACCATGATTAGCAACCATGGTGGGTTTAATCATGGGGATTAAGTCTTTTGGGTTTAATTAAGTTTAATTAGTTATTTGATGGTTGCTTTAATTTGAATTTCCCTTTTTAGTGTTGACTTGGTGAGAATGAGAGAGAGAATGCATCATGGCAAAAGCCATGCTTGCATTTAATGAAGAGAGAGAGAGTGGAGGGGTTGAAATTTGGAGTTATGATTCCCTCTCATTCTTGTGTTCTTTTCTCTCAACCCCACTCTCACACTCACACACCCACAACAGCAGCAGCAAGCATCCACAGCAGCAGCAGCAACCATCTCAGCAACAACAGCAAGCATCCACAGCAGTAGCAGCAGCACCAGTGAGCAGCAGTAGCAGCAGTTAGCAGCAGCAACAGCCACCACTCCAGCTGCAACTCCTTCCTCCACTCCTTCTTCCTCCAGCTCCTTAGGGTCGAGTGTGGGGTATACTTCTTGAACTTACTCCCTAGTTTGCTTATTTAGTGTAGCCTAGCTTCGATTAGTGTTTTTGGTGCGTTTTAGTGCTTTATGTGGTGATTAGTGGGAACCTTGACCAAGTGATGTTTGAACTGGTTTTAGTAAGTTGATGGAGTGTTGTTAGGGCCATATTAACCCAGCTTAGCCCCCAATTGCACTAAAATATTACCAGATCCCTATTTGATGCAAATTCATCGTTTTAAGCAAAATTTGACTTTCCATAAACTGCTATCGACCCAGTGAGTTCAGAATAATTTTGAGATGACTGCAGTATAGTTGTTAGGTGCTGATCCCCCAGGTAGAACCCGACCCCCATACGACTTGTGCAGGCCGCCGAAATATTGTTTCTGGCCGCAATTTGCGGCCAGATGGGGAGGGTTTGGGATGGGGTTTGGTCCTATAGGTGTCTGTTGCTACCCTTAGACTCTTGGAATGTATAATTTTGTGTGATTCTTGCTGTAGGAAAATCTGGAGCTAATTACCCTATTTCTCGTATTTTAAACCTTCGCGACACGCGTGATACGCATGTGGTTTGGGGTTTCTGCGTATCGCGATGCGTCGGTGTAGTTTCAGGCGCGTAATCACACGTTTTAGCGTATCGCGCACACGCGCGCTTGGTTTGCGTCGCGGGTTTCTAGTTTGACCTTAATATCACGTTTTTGTGGATTTGAGCTTATGTGTGATATATTGTATGATTCTAGGTTCGCAGGAGAGTGAGACGGACGCTGCGAAGAAAGGGAAGTAAGTCATCGGCTACACTTAGCGCGAGACTTCGGTGAGTAGATTTAACATCTACGGGGATATCGCCCGTATGGTGTTATGCGTCAGGGCTGATAGGACCTTATAGTTATATATTGCATTTAACTATATTGACTGTCATGTATACTATTGTTGCATACTGCATTCCTTGCTATATGTATGTAAATATCGAATTGATAGAATACCGCACTATTACTAACGGTTCATGCTGCACGAGCACTAATCTGCATGTTACACACACACCGTTAGTAATTGCCATGACACACTCACTGTAGAATTGGCATGATTATATTGTTGTAGTTCATTTCGTATATGATTCGTTATGATTTTCATAAAAATTGGGAGCCGCAAGATGTCTTTGAAAACTGAAACTATTTTAAAAAGCGGTTCTCCCTTGTACCTACATTGTGGCTTGATGCACATAGCACATCGCATTTGATTCACTCATTGGTGTTGGATTTCCATGAAATTTCTGGTTTTAAGGACCGTGGAATTATTTAAAGAAAAGATGCACTATTTGAAAACCCGGTCCTTCGTGATATGATATTTTGGTGCATCCACCACGCGTTTTCTCGGTGCTGAGACGTGTGCTTGAAACCCGATTCGAGGAGTTGGATGATCCGTTTGCGGGTTCGTGGTGGACTCGGTATGGTTCCCCGGGGCGAGAAATTTTTTTCGTGGAGTAGACGATGAGCCTGGCAGGGTGGCGAGTACCTACCGGTGATTGGTTGGACCTGGCAGTTATCCGGAGGATACTGACCAGACTCGAGAGATGGATGCAGGATGATCCGTACTGCCGGGACCGAGGGCCGATACCGCAGACGGAGCCCGTTGGCTGATCCGGACTGACGGAGCCCGATATATGAGGATTTGCGTGTCGATGCTGGACACGAGTATTTTATGATATTTTGAGTGCCGATATTGGGCACTCGTGATTCTCAGAGATTTACAGGATTTAAGGGCCGAGGAGAGTGCCGACGCCTGAGCTTATTTGGGATTTGGATGCAGTTTGGGGCACCGATTATTTTTCCATGTTGATATTTCCATGTAGATGTTGTTTATCTCATGCTCAGCATTGTTTATCATGCATTTCATCCTGTAGTCGTTTTACCAGACAGAGCATTTGCATGATTATTGCACATATTGCTTGTCGCATATAGATCTTACTTGCTGGCATATGATAGAGTAGCGCAGTACGTGCATGCTCGCGATTACCTTTATATGTTATCTCTATTCACGAGTTGGCAACTCACCCCCATTGTGCCACAGTATTTGCAGGTTGCCCTTCAGAGTAGTCGCGGCAGGCTGCCTTTTGCATCTTTTGGCTGCAGATACCACTACAGTTGGTGCGAGAGCTGTTTTGCTTTTAGGTGGGTTGTGGTATCTGATTACTTTTATTGTACCCCTTTTGTATCTAGTATTCTCCATCTACCATATATGTACTGGACTTAGATACTGTGTGAGGACGATGATGTATATTTTTGTATTCTGGTGTCGAGCTCGTGGGAGCCGACTGTTTTTATATTCAGTTTATTATTCTGTGATATTTACTTATTGCTCATTCTTCGCTACGGCGTCGTATATTACTCTTGTGATGATGGTTTCCGCCGTTGGGCGTAATTGCTCCCGTTTGGGAATGTTTTGTTTCATTATATCTCATTTTCACTCATATCCTGTTTTACCCGATCTCGGGTTTACTTTTACAAACGAAATGCTGCCAAAATTATTTAAAATGATAACATAACTTTAAAAGAACTTATTGAACTATTTAAGGTTTTCTAAATGTTTTAACTAAATGTTTTCAACACTCGCTACTTTTAAATGGTTTTGATTTCTGGGTTCGGCTTACTTAGTCGCGTTACACCTGTAGACGTAGCGTGGTTAAGTGCCGGTCACGAGTCGAAATATTCGGGTCGTGACACAGAGCCACGCCATTAACGTTTACTAAATTGTTCTAACGTGTTTAAAATATCGATCGAACGAAATTTCCAAAACCGCACTTTTCATGTTAATGTTTCTGTCGATTTTTAAAACTGGTCTAAAAATCATTTTGAGCATCTCAGAAAATCGAGCAGGCTTTTTTAAGAACAATGAAGAAATTTTGTCCGCTGTTTCCACTGTACTGCCGCGGAACCGCCGCACAAACCATGGTTTGGCCGCGGTTCCGCCACCAGTTTGTGGCAACAGTACACAATATTTCTTCTGGGTGTTTTGCATTGGGAATTGTGGTTTCTGGAATATTTTTTTTGGGCCCAGATTTTGTTTGAGTACTGCAGTTGTACTTGGGGCCCACTTCGGGAAGTTTTGTCGATCGGAATTTTAAACTTGTTAGTTTACAGTACTTACAATATATCTCCGACCGTGAATGTCATTCGAGCGGTAAATTGTGTCTAATTGCTATAGTCCTTTTAGACGGGTTTGCGAACGTGACATTCGCGTTGATGTTCTGTGTTGTGCTGTGATGTTGCGGATTTGTCATGGTGGATAGCTGTGTGCAATGGTAGTGCAGTTTGGATTTATTTGTACATTTGATATTGCGGGACGAGCGTCCAACATGAGGACTGCCATCACTGCCTGTTTGTGTAATATTCTTTTGGGGCACGACCGGGCTGAGGTCGATGTACCTGTTATACATATTTTTCATTTCTGTACTAGGTTTACCCCGCGACGGAGTGCACAGATAGCAGGTTCTGGAGGGCAACGGGTCCGCATCTCATGGCTTTGAGAGGAAGAGGGGCCTCACTCTAGAATTGGCAGACTATTCGCCGCACTCGTAGGGGGTACAGGTTGACCCAAGGAGGGGTGCTGAAGTTACCGGATTCCGTGAAGTGCAGGGTGGTCCATTCACTTTGCTGTAGGGGGCTGCCTCACTTCAGATTTTGGTGGGTAACTTGCCGCACCCGTAAGGGTCTAGGTTTTCATTGCACAGGCTATCCACATGACCAGGGGAACGTTGGGTTTCATTTGCGGCTCTGTGAAACCCGGGGATCCCAGATTATCTGTATCGTTCTATGATGCTTATTACTTTTCTGTAATGTTGTATTTATCATGCCTGGAGCGATTATTGTATATTTGTATATATACTAGTAGATGTTGTATATGTTTTACACCCGCGCTAGTCCAGTCCCCGCTTTGTCGTTAGTTAAGTAACCTAACGGGTGATGACGGGACCCAGTGGCGAATGCGGATGGCATATACGTACATATTATTTTCGTTCTTTTCTGGTGTGATTAATTGATGGGACTGCGTTGATTCTGATCAATGCAAAGGAAAACAAACCTGTTTGGACGTTGTTGGAACAGTTTTAAAAGTGTTATTACAAGGACGTTTTCTTTTGTTTTGCATAGCGTATTCAGTTAGAATATCATGCACCTCATTCAACGAGGCAAGGGCCGAGATCCCTTCACCGGGAGTGACCCATTGGGCAGAAGTTTGCGTCAGGATAATAACTTCACTATAGTCGATTACTTGTTGCTTTGCATAGCGGTATTCAGTTGGAATATCCTGCACCTCATTCGATGAGGCAAGGGCCGAAATCCCTTCACCGGGAGTGACCCCTTGGGCAGAAGTTTGTGTCAGGATAATAACTTCACTATAGTAGACTACTTGTTGCTTTGCATCGCGGTATTCAGTTGGAATATCCTGTACCTCATTCTACGAGGAAAGAGCCGAGATCCCTTCACCGGGAGTGACCTCTTTAGCAAAGGTTTTCGCCACTGTATTTTTATAAAAAGCTATCAGGTTCCTTCAACGAGATCAAGTTCATTACGTTAAAGGTTTTTCGCCAAAAACCAGCCGTAGCCCTCCGTCGTTTCAGACGGGTAGCACGTAGTATTCATGCTATGTTTGTTGGCCTTCGTCAAGGCATAGTGGATGGTAGCTGCTTGTTACCTTTCTGTTGCATAGATAGATGAGTTGGTTTGGGACAGTCGTATTACCTTGTTGGCCCTCGTCAAGGGTATGTATGGGTGGGTTCAAATTAACAAGATAATGAAGGGTAGAACTTGACATGTGACTTATGATTTGTTGGCTTTCGTCAAGGTCATAAGAACATGGGGTAAAAATTATATCGGGGGTTTCTAAAGAAACTGAAACTTGCCAGGTATGCGCATACCTTCTGGAGTGTGATAACATGAGTGGATTCCTTCACGTTATTATGCAATGAGAGTTGGATCCCGATTCCCACTGATGAGTTAGTTTACTCTTCGGGTGATCCCGATTGATTCTTCTTTCAGGTTTGGAGGAGAATTTGACAGTACAGTGGGAGGTTTCCTGATTAGATAAAGTAATAACCATTCTGATCTAGGTTAGAGTGCACGCAGAGTGTTTCTTTTCTCTCTCTCTTTGGCAGCGACCATTGTCCAACCCTAGACTATGACTCAGTGACCAAGTTGACCGAACCTTCTTAAAATACTGTCTTTTGGATTGTCTTAGTTGCATAAGTCATTGCCGCTCCTTCTTTTACCCTTTGCATTTCTCAGAACACCTCGTATCACTACGAGCATCCACTTCCATTAGATAGATCCATCGTATGGTTATATACGAACTCGAAGGGACTTCTTCGAGGATGGATCCAGGTTCAGGAGAAATTGAATTGGTTTATTCGGTTGTCTTTTAACATCACCCTCTCTCAGGTTGCGAGGGCTCATTAGTTTAGGAGAGTACACCTATTACGCTTATTGGATAGTCTTCTTCCAAACCATAGGCAGGTGCCAAAAGGTCGGGAATGAAGAAAACCAATTAGCCTAAGTAGGGTATACAGAAGGTAATAAGTAAAGACAAAATAAAGGGATTAGAAAGAGGGCAAGGTAAATTGCGACTGCTATCATTCACGACCAAACCGCGTACTTCATCGCCACTCCTACTTCACCTTTGCTTTTTTCCCCAGTTCGGGAGAAATAGAATAAGGTGTTATTCAGTTGGTTTTTATCATCACCTTCTCTCAGGTTACGAGTACTCCTTGGTTTAGGAGGGTACACCTATTACGCTTATTGGATAGTCTTCTTCCAAACCATAGGCTGGTGTCGAACGGTAGGGAAGGAAGAAAACCACTTAGCCTAAAGGAGGTGTACACAAGGTAATGAATAAAGACAAATAAAGGGATTTGGAGAGATGGCAAAGAAATATATGGTTACAGTCATGAATTGGATTATGGAAGAGCCATTACTAGGAATACCAAGATACCCCTACGAAACATTTTCATGTTTCGATTTCACTGTGCATTGTTAAAGGAAAACTGATTTCCCGATTAGATACTTACTCCAGGGTATGTATTTACCAGGTATGATTCTCACATCTGTATGGTTTTACAGATGATGAGTGGGAGTAAGTTATTGGGAATAAGATGATCATCCTCATTATATCGGAATTCGTTGAATTGGTGATATTTGAGGAAGTCGCCTGGGTTTTTGCCGGACGACAAGTATTTGGTTTTGAATATCCGTTGTTGTGCACCAATTTCAAACTGATATATCTGTACGTTTATTTTTATAAAGTGAGATATAACTTTTTGAAATTATGTCCTTGACATTTACCTATATCAGTTGACGATTGGGTAAGGAGTATTGAACAGCGGATTAGTTCTTAACCATAAGTACAGTTTTCAACCTACGATGCATAGGTTTTGAGTTATTCGACTCAGGGGACTCATACAGAGTATTGTATGTTGTCCAGTGTCCATGAGGACAAAGGGGCCGGTCCTCGTACTATGTTCTGTTTATTTGTGACTTCTTTAGTTTTTAGACAAGTGTTTCGTAGAAATACAAGGTCTAAGTTTTGATAAGTTGTGGGTATAGGAATAAAGTAGAGAACCAGTTGTCGCAAGTATCGGGATTCTTCAAAGAGATCGAAGATGTAGATACTTGTGATTGGTATTCAGTTGATAGTAATGGTTTTGAGAAACTTGTTTGTCTTTCAGGTTACTCATAATTGGATGAATTCCTAAGTTGAGTAATGCTGATTAGCCTCTCTCCATTAAGTTGATATGCACTGGAGACAGTTACATGATTTGAATCTGGTTCCAATTAAATAAGTGCCAAAGTTTCTATATTGGATATAGAATGGTTCATATCTTAACGATGTTAAGGTACGGGGAGTTGTCCGGCTTATGCTTAAAAACAGACTCTGGATAACTCAAGGCACGTTTTTGTAATGCCATTTTGCGGGTTGGCCCAGGCTATGACGAGGGTTGACTTTATACCATCTGGAAGATCAACAGTGATATTGTTCTTGACTCGCCACAGTTTTAGTAAAATGGATTTTTTCAGAAAACAGTAGTTGGAGTATGGTAGAACTGGAAGTGATTCCAGAACTGCAAACGATTACAGAAAATTTAATAGGACCTAAAGATTCAATCAGGTTTGACATTCCATTAGCCACTCCGCAGATATGGTGGATGTTAGTGTATATGCCCTAGAGGCCATTACTGTATCATACTAGTATGTATATTACTTGATGGAAGTTTGGGATATTCACAGTTGTATAGACAATCTTGCTCGAAATGGTAGTATGCAACTTGGTTTGTCTCTGCTTCAATGTGTACATGTGTTTCTTATATTATATCACCTATACGCATTAGTGGAGCCCTTAGGATCTTTGCTTGATTACCAGCGTTGTGATGGCAGTCACTCTCGTGGGGGCTGGGTAATCTACAAGCACATCCTTATTTACACGTCCCTGGTCATGGGATTATCGAGACAGGGCATCGATACTCCGGAGTAGACTAGCGTATGCGCTTCTCATCCCAGCTCAGGAGACGGCCTGTCCCACAGCCGTCAGTACGTCGTACTTGAGATAGTATGCGGGTGCTCGTTAGGTTACGAGTACAGTGGACAGGACTCGTCGGGAACTGTTGGTTGGTATTATACCTATCATCAGTTATCAGTTCCCAGGTGACATGAGTACAGCTTAGTCCGCTGACTTGACACTGTCACTTCGCCTCGAGTGTGTTCCCACTGTACTTTGATTACTACCCTACCACGGCTCAAAAGAGTCGTGCAAACAGGTAGTAGTTGGGTGCAGTCCCGAAGCACTTGGAGGCAGTGACGGTTAGACAGGATTCGTCTCTCCCGGTATTGGGGGTTGACATCGCGCTGTATCCAGAAGAGCCATTACACAAGTAGTCCCTGGCCAGGGCAAGCGAGATATACTGGTAGGTTTCCAGTGTTATCTCAGGGTGTTCTGGGCCACACTCCGACACGACTTATACTGCTATTAGGGGACTGACGTTTACCGCCCCCCTAGGCCCGCCATGCGATGTATCAGACGAACAGACTGGACTGTACGGAGACTGTCATATTTAGGCTCAGTAGGAGTTCAGATGGGTTCACCTTGTCAGTCTTCTTATCGGCATCTACCTGGGGACCGTTACGTACAGCTGGTGCCACTTGCGGTCTGTGGTTAAACCCACTGCCAGCGTAGTGTCGAGTGTTTAGAGTGTTAGTGTATATGCCCTAGAGGCCATTACTGTATCATACTAGTATGTATATTACTTGATGGAAGCTTAGAATATTCACAGTTGTATAGACAATCTTGCTCGAAATAGTAGTATGCTACTTGGTTTGTCTCTGCTTTAATGTGTACATGTGTTTCTTTATTATATCACCTATACGCATTAGTAGAGCCCTTAGGATCTTTGCTTGATTACCGGCGTTGTAATGGCGATCACACTCGTGGGGGCTGGGTAATCCACAAGCACATCCTTATATACGTTCCAAGTCATGGGATTATCGAGGCAGGGCATCGATACTCCGGAGTAGACTAGCGTATGCGCTTCTCATCCCAGCATGGGAGAAGGTCTGTCCCACAGCCGTCAGTACGTCGTACTTGAGATAGTATGCGGATGCTCGTTAGGTTACGAGTACACTGGACAGGACTCGTCGGGAACTGATGGTTGGTATTATACCTATCGTCAGTTATCAGTTCCCAGGTGACATGAGTACAGCTTAGTCCGCTGACTTGACACTGTCACTTCGCCTCGAGTGTGTTCCCACTGTTCTTTGATTACTACCCTACCACGGCTCTACTGAGTCGTGCAAACAGGTAGTAGTTGGGTGCAGTCCCGAAGCACTTGGAGGCAGTGACGGTTAGACAGGATTCGTCTCTCCCGGTATTGGGGGTTGACATCGCGCTGTGTTTAGGAGAGCCATTACACATGTAGTCCCTGGCCAGGGCAAGCGAGACATACTGGTAGGTTTCCAGTGATGTCTAAGGGTGTTCTGGGCTACACTCCGACACGACTTGTACTGCTATTAGGGGACTGACGTTCACCACCCCCCTAGGCTCGCCATGCGATGTATCAGACGAACAGACCGGACTGTACGGAGATTGTCACATACAGGCTCAGTAGGAGTTCGGATGGGTTTACCTCATCGGCCTTCTTATCGACATCTACCTGGAGACCGTTACGTACAGCTAGTGCCACTTGCGGTCTTTGGTTAAACCCACTGCCAGCGTAGTGTCGAGTCTTTAGAGTCCCACACAGAGAGTTTCCCTGCATTGAGCGAAATGTGTAGAGGCCGTATGGTTTTACGGCGGGGCTACGATCACTTACGTGCACTTGTGTGCGTATGCTGTTCGAGCAGGCAATACTAGTGGGCTTTGGTTTAAGCCAGATTCTAGTATTGCACAGATGGATTTGATTTGTCTTCTGTGCATTCGCATTCTACGGAATGCAGATGCGGGTGTGTATGCACATTTTCGATGAGCGATGAAGGAGGAGGTGCCCCATTAGGGTTTTGGCAGTTAGTTCGGCCAAAACCGTAATGTGGCACACTCATTAGGGTTTTGACAGTTCGTTTGGTCAAAACCGTTATGAGCCGGAGACATTGTTTACTAATCCTTTTAGTGATAGATTTGTGATGGCTAATTGCATTGACCATTTGACCACTTGGATCTCTCTTGACTTTGTTGACCCGTTGACCGTGTTGACCATTGACCTTCAAGAGAGATCCACACACTTCTTTCATTTTCTTTTTATTTCTTGTGTTATGATAATGGTCAATTCAATGTGCCATCAACTTCTATCATGATAGGATTAGTAATGATGATTTTGTGTATTATTGGAACCATGGTTCATTTCTTTTGGCTTAATCTTTTCATTATTCTCTTCTCATTCTCTCTCTTGAAGTGAGAAGAAAAAGAAAAACTCCATGGTTGCTAAGTTTCTCCTTCTTCTTCCTCCTCTTGATCTCATCTTTTGATCTCATCTGTTGAGAGAAAAAGATCCCACAAAGACAAACACATCCATACATCTCCTCTACACATCCTAGGGCTTCTTGACTAGCAATCACTTTGCCCTAGTTGCCTCGGCTTGAGGTGGAGCTCGGTGTACATCTCTCGGGTGGATCGTCTTTGACTCACGGAGGCCGCGGAGGTGACCAAAGTCCGGATCAACCCTCGGAGCAAGCAAGGAGAAGAACAACAAGAAGAGAAGGAGTTCAAGTTGTGGTATAACCCCTAACCGAGTAGATAAATCTCTAGTTAGGATGCTGGTGTGTTGTTTAGCAAAGATCCGGCTATTACGGTCCATGTAACCAAGTCTAGAAAAAAATTTGTTTTACCGTTTCCGCAACCCCGAAAGTACCGGGAGAGGTAACGTGGACCTAACAGTGGTATCAGAGCCTAACTAAACACACCCTAGCATGTTAGCAAAGTATTTAGAATTTCGACCGGACGAAAAACCGCAAAACACCCCGGAAATTTGAAGTTTCTGCCGATTTTTAGAACTGTTCAAAAATTAATAAATCATACACTAAAAAATCGGCTCAGGCTTTTGTTAGAAAACTGGAGAAATTTGATCCCCCAACTCGTCTAAAGCGCCGCGGTTCCGCGGCATAAGCCTGCTTATGCCGCGGAACCGCGGCCGAGTTAGCTCAGTTGGGTAATCTTTTTCCTGCAGTTTTCTTATATGGGTATTTTAGGATTTTTACAATATGACTTTTTTGCCCAGATTTTCCAGAAAGCAAAATTTGTTTTTGGGGCTTAAAAATCCGTATTTTTGGTCGATGTTCTGTAGACTTTGGCTAATGGTTATATCTGTAATGTGATATGTGTATTGAACGTCTACTAATCGCTATATGTCGATTAGTGGGGGTTATACATATCTGTGATCTGTGTTGTTGATGGTTTGTGTATATGAACTCGTTGGATTGTCGCGGATGAATAGCCGGGGTGGATGTGAAATGAGAGTTTCTTTTTCTTTCATTCATGTAATAAATTTGTAAATTGATGTAATATTATTTGTATGGCAGCACAACCGGGTCGGGGTTGTAGCCGTCATTGTATAATTCTTTTTACTGTTTTTGCTCCTAGGATAGACCCATGGAGGGGGTGCACAAACTAACGGGTATCTCGAAGTGCCGAGTGGCCTACTCACGGCGTTGAGGGAGGTTGCTTCGCTTCGGGTACTTTGCGGGTAGTTTGCCGCACCCGTAGGGGTCTTGGGTAGGGTATTGGCTATTCATCACGACCGTGTAATCCGCTTTTCGTTGCAGGCTCGAACGAATCGCGGGTTCCTAGTATATCCAAAGTGTTCATCAGTGATCTGGATTGGCTATCATTGCTATATATCTATATATAATAACTATTTAGGCGTTGCTTATGTTTTTCAGCCGCGCTAGCCCAGCCCCCGCTCTGTCGTTAGTTAAGTAACCTAACGGGTGATGACGGGGCTCAGTGGCGAATGCGAATGGCATAAGCGTACGTCATATTTTGGTTGTTTTCTGCAATGGTAGGATTTAAATGATGGGAAGTATTAAAAGAACTATTGCAAGAAAATAAACCTAAAAGACGTTGGAACAATCTTTCAAAAAAAAAGCTGTTATTGCAAGGACGTTCACTTTTATTTTGCATCGAGGTATTCGGTTATGAATGCCCAGCACCTCATTCGATGAGGCAAGGGCCGAGATCCCCACATCGGGAGTGACCCCTTGGACAAAAGTTTGCGTCAGGGTAATAACTTCACTATAGTCGATTAATTCTTGCTTTGCATCGAGGTATTCAGTTTGGAATATCCTGCACCTCATTCGACGAGGAAAGAGCCGAGATCCCTTCACAGGGAGTGACCTCTTTAGCAAAAGTTTTTCGCCACTATATTTTCAAAAAGTGTATCACGTTCCTTCAATGATATCAAGTTCATTACGTTAATGGGTTTTCGCCAAAACCAGTCGTTGCCCTCCGTCATTTCTTATAAGTTATACTTAGTATTCGTGCTGCGTTTGTTGACTGTGTCAAGACACAGTGAACGGTAGCTGAGTATTGCTTATCTGCTGGATACAATGTGATTGGTTAGGACAGTCGTGTAACCTTGTTGACTGTGTCAAGGGTTATGCGGGTGGGTTTAATGCAATCAATATAATGACGGGTTGAACTTGAGTAGGACCTTTTGATTTGTTGACTGTGTCAAGGTCACTTGGGTCCTAAGGGCAAAAACAACATCGGGAGTTTCAAAAGTACTGAAACTTGCTAGTGTTGCATACCATTTGGAGTGTGATGATTCTGGTAGGATTCCTTCAGTTTTGTCACGCGATGATATTTGGATCCCGATCCTACTGTGAGTATATGCTACTCCTCGGGAACTTTCTCGCTTAACGATCAATGCTATAAACCAAGTAGGTGTCTAGAAAGGTGTTAGCGGGGCTACACCCACAGGGAAAAGAGGTTACTTAATTAAGGAACTTCGCGAAAGCGTTGGAAAACCTCCCTCGAAGTACCGACACTGGCCTGGCTGAACGGTTAAGCAAGTATTGTACGGTGAGATTGATCCCGACTAATTCTTCCTTTATGGTTTGAGGAGGGATTCGAGAGACAGTGGGAGCCATCCTGTTTAGATAAATTAAAAACCAATCTAAACTTACAAGAGCGCACGCTAAGTGTTTCTTTTCTCTCTCTCCAGGTAGCAACCATTTCACGCCCTAATCAAGATAATAAAATGTATCGTTTGACCGATCTGAATTCTTATTCGGGGATGGGGAACGTTGGTTCAGCTCTAACTTGTGACAACAGTCATGAGTATGAACAAGGGAAAGGGGATTGTATGGATTCCCAGGATACCCAGTTGAAGAAGAAGTATGGTTTTGCATCTACTTCAGGTGTTCTTGTAATTGAGAACTGTTTTACGGTCAGCCCTACCTCCTGGGTACTTGATACCGGATCAGGATCACATATCTGTAATTTATTACAGGGACTGAGAAAAAGTAGGAAAGTTACACCGGGTGATATGTCGCTCAGAGTAGCGAACGGAGCACAAGTTAATGCGGCAGCCGTCGGTGAATATCACCTAGTATTGCCAAATGGCAAGACTATGATTTTGAACGATTGCTACTATGTACCCTCCATGGTTTGCAACATCATATCAGTTTCTTTACTCGATAAAGATGGATATAACTTTGTTCTTGATAGAAATATCATGAACATTTACCTTCATAAGGTACTGGTTGCAGAGGGTACACTGTGTAATGGTATCTACGTTCTAAATCAGAATACAGTTCTCAATATACAAAACACACGCAAGAGGAAGAATTCAGATACGAATGAATCCTACTTGTGGCATTGTAGACTTGGTCATACCGGAGAGAAAAGACTGAGTAAGTTGCATAAAGATGGACTCTTGAATACATTCGAGTTTTCATCCTATGAAACTTGTCAGTCTTGTCTCAAAGGGAAGATGACCAAATCTCCGTTCACCGGACATGGAGAAAGGGCAGCAGAGCTCTTGGGACTCATACACAGTGATGTATGTGGTCTGATGTCTATACATGCAAGGGGTGGATTCTCGTACTTCATCACATTCACTGACGATCTCTCTAGGTTCGGATATGTGTATCTTATGAAACACAAATCTGAAGCTTTTGAGAAATTCAAGGAATTTAGAAACGAAGTAGAGAACCAGACTGGCAAAAGTATCAAGATCCTCCGGTCTGACAGGGGATGGGAGTACTTAAGCACGGAATTCCTAGATTACTTAAAAGAGAATGGAATTCTCTCTCAGCTTACTCCTCCTTATACACCACAGCACAACGGTGTTTCGAAGCGGAGGAATCGTACCCTATTGGATATGGTTCGCTCCATGATGAGTAGTGCTGAGTTGCCTCTTTCATTCTGGGGATATGCACTTCAAACTGCAGCACATCTATTGAATCAAGTTCCATCCAAATCCGTGCCTAAGACTCCGTATGAAATATGGAGTTGTAAAAGTTTGTATCTTAAACGTATTAAGATTTGGGGTTGCCCAGCTTATGTCAAAAAGAAGAACCCAGACAAACTTGAGGCACGGGCAGTTTTGTGTAAGTTTGTGGGATACCCAAAAGATTCAAGTGGGTATCTATTCTACCATGCAGAGGAACAGAAGATAATTGTTTCAAGAAATGCCACATTTTTAGAAAAAGAATTTCTTGTTAAAAATATTAGTGGCAGCACGGTAGAACTGGATGAAATTCCAGAAACACAAGCTTTAACAAAAGATTTGGTGGAACCACTAGATTCAGTTACAACCAACGAACCTCAGCCACTCCACAGATCTGGTAGGATTTCTCGTCCGCCCGAGAGATACTACGGTTTTCTCATAGACGGGGA
Source organism: Agapanthus africanus (assembly GCA_030015575.1). NCBI lineage: Eukaryota > Viridiplantae > Streptophyta > Magnoliopsida > Asparagales > Amaryllidaceae > Agapanthus > Agapanthus africanus. Next base: position 192,389,876 of record CM057345.1, read on the forward strand.
TCGAGAAGATTGCATCTTGGAAGAACATGACCCTACCAGTTTCAGGCAGGCCATTATCAGTAGGGACTCTGATAAGTGGCAGGAAGCAATGCAATCCAAAATGGATTCCATGTACGCCAATAAAGTGTGGACCTTGGATATTGCTCCACCTGGGGTAAAACCCGTTGGATGCAAATGGATCTACAAAAGGAAACTTGGTGTAGATAGGCAGGTGGAAACCTATAAGGCTAGACTCGTTGCAAAAGGTTTTCGTCAAAGACCTGGTTTGGACTATGACGAAACTTTTTCTCCGGTGGCTATGCTCAAATCCATTCGGATCCTACTTGCCATTGCTGCCTTCCATGACTATGAAATCTGGCAGATGGATGTTAAAACGGCTTTCCTAAACAGCTGTTTGGAAGAGTGCGTTTACATGGATCAGCCAGAAGGTTTCGTAGACAGTGGGAGCAGCGGGAAGGTGTGCAAGTTACTTAAATCCATTTATGGATTAAAGAAGGCATCGCGGAGCTAGAACATCTGTTTTGATGAGGCAATCAAGGAATTTGATTTCATCAAGAACGAAGATGAACCCTGTGTCTATAAGAAGATTGTAGGACGAACTGTCGTATTTCTAGCCTTGTACGTGGACGGCATTCTTTTGATAGGAAATGACATTCCTATGCTACAATCGGTCAAGCTATTTTTGTCACAACGGTTCTCCATGAAGGACCTGGGTGATGCCTCGTACATTCTGGGGATCAAGATCTATAGAGATAGATCCAAGAGACTACTGGGACTTTCGCAGTCCAGGTACATAGAGACCGTACTAAAGATATTTAGTATGGAGGATTCCAAGCGCGGTAGCATACCCGCATTACACGGAATTACCCTCTCCAAGAAGATGTCTCCTAAGACTGACGAGGAGAGGGTTCGCATGAGCACTATACCCTACGCTTCGGCGATAGGATCTATAATGTATGCGATGCTATGTACAAGACCAGATGTAGCTTACGTGCTGAGCGCGGTAAGCCGGTATCAGTCAGACCCAGGTGAGGACCACTGGACAGCAGTGAAGAACATTCTCAAGTACCTGAGAAGGACTAAGGAGATGTTCCTGGTTTACGGTAATGGAGACCTCAGGGTCGAGTCCTTTACCGATTCAAGCTTCCAGAGTGACAAAGATGACAGAAAGTCTGTCTCGGGTTTTGTGTTTACCTTCAACGGAGGGGCGGTATGTTGGAGGAGTTCCAAACAGGATACCATCGCAGACTCGACGATGGAGGCTGAATACATTGCTGCAAGCGATGCCGCAAAAGAGGCGGTCTGAATGAAGAAGTTCATTAGTGAACTTCAGGTGGTTCTGTCCATTGTTGACCCAATACCTTTGTATTGCGATAACAATGGGGCTATAGCTTTAGCGAAGGAACCAAGGTCCCATCAGAAATCCAGGCACATCTTAAAGCGGTATCACCTGATCAGGGAGATCATTGATCGCCAGGAGATCGAGGTGCGGAGAGTGGACACAAAGGACAACACAGCGGACCCATTCACGAAGGCCTTGCCCCAGACTCAGTACGAGCGGCTGATCGAGATGATAGGTCTTCGATACGCCAGTACATGGCCTTAGTGCAAGTGGGAGATTGTTAGTGTATATGCCCTAGAGGCCATTACTGTATCATACTAGTATGTATATTACTTGATGGAAGCTTAGAATATTCACAGTTGTATAGACAATCTTGCACGAAATAGTAGTATGCTACTTGGTTTGTCTCTGCTTTAATGTGTACATGTGTTTCTTTATTATATCACCTATACGCATTAGTAGAGCCCTTAGGATCTTTGCTTGATTACCGGCGTTGTGATGGAGATCTTTGCTTGATTACCAGCATTGTGATGGAGATCACACTCGTGGGGACTGGGTAATCCACAAGCACATCCTTATATACGTCCCTAGTTGTGGGATTATCGAGACAGGGCATCGATACTCCGGAGTAGACTAGCGTATGCGCTTCTCATCCCAGCACGGGAGACGGTCTGTCCCATAACCGTCAGTACGTCGTACTTGAGATAGTATGCGGGTGCTCGTTAGGTTACGAGTACACTGGACAGGACTCGTCGGGAACTGATGGTTGGTATTATACCTATCGTCATTTATCAGTTCCCAGGTGACATGAGTACAGCTTAGTCCGCTGACTTAACACTGTCACTTCGCCTCGAGTGTGTTCCCACTGTTCTTTGATTACTACCCTACCACGGCTCTACTGAGTCGTGCAAACAGGTAGTAGTTGGGTGCAGTCCCGAAGCACTTGGAGGCAGTGACGGTTAGACAGGATTCGTCTCTCCCGGTATTGGGGGTTGAAATCGCGCTGTGTCTAGGAGAGCCATTACACATGTAGTCCCTGGCCAGGGCAAGCGAGACATACTGGTAGGTTTCCAGTGATGTCTCAGGGTGTTCTGGGCTACACTCCGACACGACTTGTACCACTATTAGGGGACTGACGTTCACCACCCCCTAGGCCCGCCATGCGATGTATCAGACGAACAGACCGGACTGTACGGAGATTGTCACATACAGGCTCAGTAGGAGTTCGGATGGGATTACCTCATCGGCCTTCTTATCGACATCTACCTGGGGACCGTTACGTACAGCTAGTGCCGCTTGCGGTCTGTGGTTAAACTCATTGCCAGCATAGTATCGAGTCTTTAGAGTCCCACACAGAGAGTTTCCCTGCATTGAGCGAAATGTGTAGAGGCCGTATGGTTTTACGGCGGGGCTACGATCACTTACGTGCACTTGTGTGCGTATGCTGTTCGAGCAGGCAATACTAGTGGGCTTTGGTTTAAGCCAGATCCTAGTATTGCACAGATGGATTTGATTTGTCTTCTGTGCATTCGCATTCTACGGAATGCGGATGCGGGTGTGTATGCACAGTTTTGAGGAGCGATGAAGGAGGAGGTGCCCCATTAGGGTTTTGGCAGATGGTTCGGCCAAAACCGTAATGTGGCACAATCATTAGGGTTTTGACAGTACGTTTGGTCAAAACCGTTATGAGCCGGAGACATTGTTTACTAATCCTTTTAGTGATAGATTTGTGATGGGTAATTGCATTGACCATTTGACCACTTGGATCTCTCTTGACTTTGTTGACCCGTTGACCGTATTGACCATTGACCTTCAAGAGAGATCCACACTCTTCTTTCATTTTCTTTTCTTTTTCTTGTGTTATGATAATGGTCAATTCAATGTGCCATCAACTTCTATCATGATAGGATTAGTAATGATGATTTTGTGTATTATTGGAACCATGGTTCATTTCTTTTGGCTTAATCTTTTCATTATTCTCTTCTCATTCTCTCTCTTGAAGTGAGAAGAAAAAGTAAAGCTCCATGGTTGCTAAGTTTCTCCTTCTTCTTCCTCCTCTTGATCTCATGTGTTGAGAGAAAAAGATCCCACAAAGACAAACACATCCATACATCTCCTCTACACATCCTAGGGCTTCTTGACTGTAGCGTTTTGAAAATCGTTTCGGTGAAATTTCGAAAAAATCGGTAAAATAAGGGGGTTTCTGTAAAAAGTCAAAATGCAAATATCTTATTATAAAAATTAAATATACATATTCTAGCTATGTAATTGCTATTATTTGGTGTTTATTGAGCCGCTGGTGAAATTTCAAATTTTCTGAAAAAAATATTATTTTATTATTATTTAAGCCGTCACTAATACATTTAATTAGGGAAAATTACAAATTGGAATGAGTTGAAACAAATTTTGTGCATCATAAAACATTAAATAAAATTTTAACATGTGGTTTTTGGAACGAAATCATTTGCCAAAACGGTTTAGAAATTATTGAAGGAAAAAGGCTTTTTTTTAGCGTAAATGGATGTTTGGGGTATTGTATTTATCATTTTTCACCACCCCACACCCGTGCCCACACCCACACACCCCCACTTACCCCTCCCCATGGCTGAATTCAGCACCCACCATATCTTTTCCCCACTTGATTTTCAAGGAAAAAGAAATGAAAGAAAAGGAAAGAAAATGAGTGAAGTAGTTAGACTTTTGACTTTGTTTAACCTTGACTTTGCCCCACTTTCTCTACCTCCCTCTCTCTCCTCCCCCACTCCCATTTCTAGTCGAAATCCCTTCCCCATACAGCAGCAGCCCCCCTCCATTTTCCCCTCTCCTTTCTCTTCAAAACTTCATCAAAAATTGCTCAAAATCCATCAAAAAAAATCCCAAAACCCAAATCCGACTCCTACCCATTTTAGCTTAGCCCGTATAGCATGGATCCTTGTGAAAAGAGAGCATTTTGGGAGGCCATGGAGTCTTGTGGACCTTCATATATTTTTGGGTATAATTCTAAAAATTTTGCTTAAATTGTTACTTGTTTCTTAAAGCTAATTTAAATTAAGTGTTAACTTGGATATGTGAGTTTAATTGCAAGTTTTGGATTTCAAGTTAGAGTTTGTTGTGGAAATGAGTTGTGTTTGATTGTGCATGGTTTAGTGAAGTGGTTTAACATAATTAGTTTTGTAGAAAACTAATCTAGTTGTTAATTACAAGTTGTTACTTGAAAAATTGTGTTAATTTGCTAATTGCTTACTAGGTTTTTGAAATTTATTAAATTCTTGGGATTAAAAATGTGATTAGGGTTTTCTTGGCTTCATTAACTTTATTAAGTGTGGTTTAATGCTTTGGATCATGCAAATCTAAGCTAGATTGTAGTTTGTGCATTTTTGCTTTGAAATTGTTAAAAAAGAGTATTTTTGTAAACTAGAATATTGGGATTTTTGGAATTTAATGAGATTAAATTCCGGAAATTGTTTATACGACTTATTTAAGATATTTAATAAGTATATTGGCCGCTACTTTCATTTAAACATCATGTTTTGTACAAAAACGGCGAATTGTGCTTGCTAGATTTTCGGAAAAATGACTTTTTAAGTGAAAATGGGGTTTTTGTGAGTTTTAACCTAGTTTATATTAAAAATAGTGTTCGTGAATGTGCAAATGAGTGTGATTGGATTTTTCTCGATGGTTTGACGTTTGTACACCGACATCGAGGGTTGGTTTTACTATTCTTGCATGCGTGGGCGATAGGTTTGGACCTATGCGTGATACGCGTGCCGATTTGATTTTCGTATGCCGTTTCGATCTCGAATTTAGTTTTAATGCGATATGGTGCGTTATGATATGTAGGTACCCCCACGTGGACTTCGAGACGACAAGCAAGCGCGTGGCGACGTCGGCACCGGCGAGCGAGGACCAGGTGAGTAGATTTATATCTACGGGGAGAAGTCGGGTGGATGGCGTATAGCACCCCCACAGTCCGTGGTGGTGTATACGGATGCGTATACACACCAACAATTATTATATGTTATTTGGGATTAATAACGATGCTTAGGATGGATATTGGTGTATTGGATTACTTTAGTGTTGCGAACCCTAGGGTAGTGTTACACACACACATACACACATACATACTTGCATACATTCCTATTGATATGTGCTCATGGGATTCTTTATAGTTATGTGTTCACATGGGTATGGGACTATGTGTTCACATACGGATTGAGGATGATACTTGGGATTGAGCTGAGTCGATGAGATTCGATTTGAGGCCGTGAGATCGGTGATATAGCAGGGTTCGTATCTTAGATACGACATGACGTTGTAGCGGGTCCTTGACGTAGTGTTTCACACACGTCCATGCATACGTAGGCGGTATCAGTATGGTACTAGATGTAGATCAGTACCCCGATCATGATATTTGATAAAGAGGATACCAGGTGAATAGTATGATGAATGTGATATTGACCCGTACCCAGATTGGGATGCCGTACGACGGATTTACGTACGAGCTATATTGATGATTGATCCGCACTCTTGACTTGGGATGCCTGATTATAGATATGGTATCGGATATGATATTATTGAGGCGAGATCACCGACTATACATATACAGGTATGTATATGTATCGACTCAGATGATAGGCGGTTTCCTTACCTGTAGTTCAGCTTGTAGTTCAGCCGTATAGTTTAGTGTAGTTGTTAGATTAGATTAGACCTCTTACCTATTTCAAAAAACTAACGAATCGTGGGCATTTTTAAAGACAGCTCAAGGGAATCTACGGATATTTCAAAAACGATATATCTTTTCATAAAAAACACCGTAGCCCCTATTTTCAAAACCCCATGATTCGTGTTATTTCAAAAGGCACCATTTGTAGGACTTATATTAGATTATTGCAGATTAGTTATCGTTGTGTCTAGTATTCAGCTCCCGCACATTATTGCTGTTCGCTCTGCTTTGCATATTTATTTTGCTGCATATTCCATTATTGATATCATGCTGTTAGGACACCAGCACCATTACCGATGATGCGTATGTACCACGTACACCTACTTGCCGGCTCACACACATCTTCATCGGTAATTGCCATGTCACGTACACTTTAGAGAATATAATTGCTTGACTTAGATTGTTAGCTAGTAGTGTTGACATGATATTAGTGTACTTCCCTTAAATGCCATATTAGACATTGTAGTTATTACCTACCACTTCATGCATACTGTTATTCAGTTGTTCATGCCTAATTCATTATCATTGACATATGCACTTGTGATGATTTCTTGAGATTTATGATATTTCTGGATTTCGGGGAAAGCCGCAAAATTTACAACTTATGATCATTTAAAATATAAAATGTTGCGGTTTTCTAGTGATGTAAAGTGTCGTCCACCATGAGTTTGCTGTGGTTTTGGAGATCCGTGTCGAGGAGTGGAGGAACCGTCACGGGTACATGGTGGGCCCGGTATGGTACCCCGGGGCAAGAGGAATGTGGTGTTGACGTTGAGCCTGGCTGGGGAGCACTACCTACCGGTGATATTACCCGACGCGTCGGATATCCGGAGGATACCGTCGTGGTCTTGAGATGGATGGTAGGGGCCGGTCTGGACTGACGGCGCCCTAGATATTGAGATTGAGACATTGATATTTCGAGACAGTGAGATTTATGTTTTGTGTCGATGCTAGACACTGTTGATACTGATTTTAATTATGATACCTCAGTTTAAAATACGAAGAAAATCTCACTAATTTATGAAAACAGTTTCTTCATTTACATGTATTCTGTTTTCATGCATTCATACCTCATTCATATGATATATTGCTACCTGAGGCACTGACACGGGCACATGAGTTTACAATCGGGTTAGATATTTACCCTAGCCATTGTTATAGGCTGCATGTTATATATATTTGAGGATATATTATGATCATTGACCTAGGATTGCGTTATTTATGCGATTTCTGTGCGTAGAGGTTTTTCTATTCACGAGTTGGCAACTCACTCCCGTTGTGCCCCAGTTTCTTGCAGGTTGCCGTACAGGTTCATTACGGCTTTGCGGGCTCAGTTTCATTCGGGTGACTTGCTAGTAGGTGGGTTTTTCTTGTATCGTACCCATCATATTACCTTGTATAATATTATTCCGTTGTATCTAGTAAATTCCATCAACCAAACATGTATTTTTTTGAGATAGAGACCAGTGTTGTTTATTCTTTCGAGCTTAGAGTTGCTCGTTATATTTCTGGTGGTTTTGAGTTCCCTTTTAAGTTTTTGATCCTCGCCGTTGGCGTTATATATTATATTGCTTGTGTGGTTGTGACCGTCGATTGACGAAGAGCTAGCTCCCGCTTGGGGATGCCTTTTTCTTGATTTCGTATACTATTCATGTTGTATCCCGTTTGGGAGCCAGTATTTACAAAGGAGATTCTGCCGAAATTTTCAGTAAATTTTTGATGTTTTTAAAAACCGCATAATTCGGCTTATGCTATTGAACTACTTGTTTTAAGTTGGTTTTTCCTGCACTCTACTACTTTTCTTGGTTTGGATTTCTGGGTTTTCGGTTTACTTAGATTACGTACGCCTCGAGACGTTCGTAGTTTAAGTGCCGGTCATGTTCCGTACTTTCGGGTCGTGACAAAGTTGGTATCAGAGCGTTAGGTTTTAACCTTCGGAGCGTAGGATGACCCTTGGTTGATGGAATAGGTGACTAAAGTAGAGTGACGTACCGTTGGTATGTTCCGCGGCATATTTACGACACGCCACTCCACTTAAGAAGCCTTAGAATGTACATTTCCTTGTTCAGTATTATATTCCTTCCTGATCTAGCCTCATCGTTACCAGTTTGGTTTTGCTGCCACGATTTCGGGCAGGGAGAGATACGGCTAGAGTTGCGGTCAACAGGAGCTCTTCACAAACGAGGACTGACCAGGGCGTGATTCCGGCGACACCCAATTGCAGAGATGTGTCTTTTTACTGTGTTTCCGCGCCACGAGCGTTTGGCGGATCGCCTTTATGAGGTTACTCGGAGGTGCTGATCGACACTAGAGAATTGAGCCAATGATAGAGGCCAGTCAGGTTTTGATGACCGTTGGTGTGTTGCTTACTCCTGATGATTGAGGCACTGTTCAGCGTGCAGACGAGCGAGCCAGTTGTTGCTGCGAGCGACGAGATATCGCCCCATATGTTGGAGCTATTGCGGGGCGAGTTGTACGAATAGATGATACAAGGTCGCTAGTCACCCGATGATGAATGACTAGGACAGGTGGTTCGTTCGCTTACCCCGATGCGAGGTCATCAGATAGATTGATTCCAGCTAGAGACGACTTCACGCGGAGACGTTGGGAGTCGACAGAGACGATTGAATGTCAGAAACCTATTATTCCAAGTTTAAAGTAGTCGGAAAGACATGCAGGCAATTCTATGGTCCCTCTAGAAGAATGAAACCCTAACTCGACTTAATGACCGTGTGAAAGCCTTTGAACCTTCGAGTTTGCGGCAGTTCCACGGCGCCATTAGTGAGGCTTGGGTTTGCCCTTCTACGGCTGGACCACCGATGTTGTGGTATATATATTCGATACTATTAAACTGTACCAAGATGTTGAGCTCTTGGGGGATTATGAGGTTTTGACGAATCGATCGAATGGTTCGACTTCAATCGGATGCTAGGTGGTGAGATGCATTCTTGGGAGACTCCAGATACGAGGATAGCCGTTGGAGCTCAGTCCATGCAGCCGCGACGAGACGAGTCCAAAGAAGACGACATTAGAGAAAAGTGGAGTAAGAGGTTCGCACCAGATCTAGATGAGATGACGTTCCACTCCGCCGACATCAGAGATGCGATGCGCATGCCGAGGCAGAGTACTGGACTTACCTTCCAGAAGGAGTCGTGATGAGTATGCAGTCGTTCCAGAGCAAGATGCAGATATAGGAAAGGACGATGACTTCCGGACAGTTGGTAGAGACGAGACATGGAAGAGACCGTGAGCAGGATTCCTTCCAGGACACTGCTGCAATGATACTTGCACCCAGGATCAGATGTGTCACGTACATTCAGAGAGCCAGAGGCCGACGCCAGTGATATGCTGTCTTACGAGTGGTCGCGATGATTGACCAAGAGATGACCAGAGAAGTGCCAGAACGGAATCGTCCCCGTTAGCACACCTGATAGGGCCGATGAGCCGATGGACCGAAAGATCGGTAATTCATAGTGGAGACCTTGACCCAGGAGTGGTCATGGTTACGCACGCCAGCAGGACAGAGTTCATGATCATCGACGAGACGTTCCACTAGTGACCGCGACGGTTGGCCGAGATTCTTAGAGGATGCGCTTGAGCAGTACTATTCCGCCATTATTGATTACGATGTTTTGGGTGATTTATTCGTATGATTTGATTTTGATGATTGAGGATTTACGATCTTTGCACAGTGTTGCACTTGATATCGTTTTCGTTCTTTAGTTTCACATGTTTGTGATTTTACGGTTTTAAACAGTTGAGTTGGTTTTGTGCGTATGCATGCACATGATTTCGTTCCTGCACTCGGTATAGTTTATATATGCTTGCAGTGCAGTGATACGCCTTTTGTGCACTTAGATGCACTGGACTTCGATTTTGATTGTGATACTCGATATTTGTTTTGTGCACCTTGTGCACCTGATTGCTTTTGCGCACGTTCGGCGCTTGATATTGGATTTCATGATTTCATGCACGATAGATGCACCTGATTTGGATTTTCGCGCATGTGGGGCGCATGTTTTGAAGGGTGATTTTGGTGCACACCAGAGGCACTAAATCGAGATTTTTTTTTTTGTGCATGTCAGATGCACCTGATTTTGCTGTCAGGCACATATGTTGCCTACGACAGATATTTCGTGCACACCTGATGCACTTAGATGTTGTTTCTGTGCGCATGTATGGCACATTCATGGATTTTGATTTCCGTGCGCACCAGACGCACGTAGTATTCATGTGCATATTTTGGAATTGATTTCTTATAGAGCAGTACGTTTTTATGATATTGCTATGTGTTTTCGTACCGAGCAGGACTAGTCAGAGGACAGTACCTGAATACATTTTGCATGCATTGATAGTTATTGAAGGGATTTCCAAAAAGCGAGCTATAACCTCAGTATTTACCTACGCGTCTGATATGACACGAAATGTTTAAAATAAGGAGACCCTTCTAAATTGTTTCCAAAACGGCGGAACGTACATTTCAAACAAAGGTATATATATATAGTTATTTTCTTATGATAGACGTCCGCCACTGTGCAGTGTTATACGCGTTGCACAGCGACTTAAAGAGATTGGCATGCATTTCCTTCAGACACTTACAGATATAGATTCGATATTTACATGTTTAGTTTCGAGTTATGTCATATCGGTTTTGATTTGGATTTGGCATTGATGTCTTCTCCATGACTCCGATGATTGCGGGATGCTTGACGGAGTTTTGATTTGAGTTATATGCTCATTTTTCAAGCGCATGCGCTGCGCTACGATTTGTTTTATGTATTTACAATTTCGGAGCCCCGACGACTTGATGGGTTTTCTTAGATATTTTAGTATTTGGGGGAGTTTGTATTTAAATTCGGGGACCGAATTTCTTTAAGGGGGGAAGATTGTAGCGTTTTGAAAATCGTTTCGGTGAAATTTCGAAAAAATCGGTAAAATAAGGGGGTTTTCTGTAAAAAATCAAAATGCAAATATCTTATTATAAAAATTAAATATACATATTCTAGCTATGTAATTGCTATTATTTGGTGTTTATTGAGCCGCTGGTGAAATTTCAAATTTTCTGAAAAAAATATTATTTTATTATTATTTAAGCCGTCACTAATACATTTAATTAGGGAAAATTACAAATTGGAATGAGTTGAAACAAATTTTGTGCATCATAAAACATTAAATAAAATTTTAACATGTGGTTTTTGGAACGAAATCATTTGCCAAAACGGTTTAGAAATTATTGAAGAAAAAAGGCTTTTTTTTAGCGTAAATGGATGTTTGGGGTATTGTATTTATCATTTTTCACCACCCCACACCCGTGCCCACACCCACACACCCCCACTTACCCCTCCCCATGGCTGAATTCAGCACCCACCATATCTTTTCCCCACTTGATTTTCAAGGAAAAAGAAATGAAAGAAAAGGAAAGAAAATGAGTGAAGTAGTTAGACTTTTGACTTTGTTTGACCTTGACTTTGCCCCACTTTCTCTACCTCCCTCTCTCTCCTCCCCCACTCCCATTTCTGGTCGAAATCCCTTCCCCATACAGCAGCAGCCCCCCTCCATTTTCCCCTCTCCTTTCTCTTCAAAACTTCATCAAAAATTGCTCAAAATCCATCAAAAAAAATCCCAAAACCCAAATCCGACTCCTACCCATTTTAGCTTAGCCCGTATAGCATGGATCCTTGTGAAAAGAGAGCATTTTGGGAGGCCATGGAGTCTTGTGGACCTTCATATATTTTTGGGTATAATTCTAAAACTTTTTGCTTAAATTGTTACTTGTTTCTTAAAGCTAATTTAAATTAAGTGTTAACTTGGATATGTGAGTTTAATTGCAAGTTTTGGATTTCAAGTTAGGGTTTGTTGTGGAAATGAGTTGTGTTTGATTGTGCATGGTTTAGTGAAGTGGTTTAACATAATTAGTTTTGTAGAAAACTAATCTAGTTGTTAATTACAAGTTGTTACTTGAAAAATTGTGTTAATTTGCTAATTGCTTACTAGGTTTTTGAAATTTGTTAAATTCTTGGGATTAAAAATATGATTAGGGTTTTCTTGGCTTCATTAACTTTATTAAGTGTGGTTTAATGCTTTGGATCATGCAAATCTAAGCTAGATTGTAGTTTGTGCATTTTTGCTTTGAAATTGTTAAAAAAGGGTATTTTTGTAAACTAGAATATTAGGATTTTTGGAATTTAATGAGATTAAATTCCGGAAATTGTTTATACGACTTATTTAAGATATTTAATAAATATATTGGCCGCTACTTTCATTTAAACATCATGTTTTGTACAAAAACGGCAAATTGTGCTTGCTAGATTTTCGGAAAAATGACTTTTTAAGTGAAAATGGGGTTTTTGTGAGTTTTAACCTAGTTTATATTAAAAATAGTGTTCGTGAATGAGCAAATGAGTGTGATTGGATTTTTCTCGATGGTTTGACGTTTGTACACCGACATCGAGGGTTGGTTTTACTATTCTTGCATGCGTGGGCGATAGGTTTGGACCTATGCGTGATACGCGTGCCGATTTGATTTTCGTATGCCGTTTCGATCTCGAATTTAGTTTTAATGCGATATGGTGCGTTATGATATGTAGGTACCCCCACGTGGACTTCGAGACGACAAGCAAGCGCGTGGCGACGTCGGCACCGGCGAGCGAGGACCAGGTGAGTAGATTTATATCTACGGGGAGAAGTCGGGTGGATGGCGTATAGCACCCCCACAGTCCGTGGTGGTGTATACGGATGCGTATACACACCAACAATTATTATATGTTATTTGGGATTAATAACGATGCTTAGGATGGATATTGGTGTATTGGATTACTTTAGTGTTGCGAACCCTAGGGTAGTGTTACACACACACATACACACATACATACTTGCATACATTCCTATTGATATGTGCTCATGGGATTCTTTATAGTTATGTGTTCACATGGGTATGGGACTATGTGTTCACATACGGATTGAGGATGATACTTGGGATTGAGCTGAGTCGATGAGATTCGATTTGAGGCCGTGAGATCGGTGATATAGCAGGGTTCGTATCTTAGATACGACATGACGTTGTAGCGGGTCCTTGACGTAGTGTTTCACACACGTCCATGCATACGTAGGCGGTATCAGTATGGTACTAGACGTAGATCAGTACCCCGATCATGATATTTGATAAAGAGGATACCAGGTGAATAGTATGATGAATGTGATATTGACCCGTACCCAGATTGGGATGCCGTACGACGGATTTACGTACGAGCTATATTGATGATTGATCCGCACTCTTGACTTGGGATGCCTGATTATAGATATGGTATCGGATATGATATTATTGAGGCGAGATCACCGACTATACATATACAGGTATGTATATGTATCGACTCAGATGATAGGCGGTTTCCTTACCTGTAGTTCAGCTTGTAGTTCAGCCGTATAGTTTAGTGTAGTTGTTAGATTAGATTAGACTTCTTACCTATTTCAAAAAACTAACGAATCGTGGGCATTTTTAAAGACAGCTCAAGGGAATCTACGGATATTTCAAAAACGACGTATCTTTTCATAAAAAACACCGTAGCCCCTATTTTCAAAACCCCATGATTCGTGTTATTTCAAAAGGCACCATTTGTAGGACTTATATTAGATTATTGCAGATTAGTTATCGTTGTGTCTAGTATTCAGCTCCCGCACATTATTGCTGTTCGCTCTGCTTCGTATATTTATTTTGCTGCATATTCCATTATTGATATCATGCTGTTAGGACACCAGCACCATTACCGATGATGCGTATGTACCACGTACACCTACTTGCCGGCTCACACACATCTTCATCGGTAATTGCCATGTCACGTACACTTTAGAGAATATAATTGCTTGACTTAGATTGTTAGCTAGTAGTGTTGACATGATATTAGTGTACTTCCCTTATATGCCATATTAGACATTGTAGTTATTACCTACCACTTCATGCATACTGTTATTCAGTTGTTCATGCCTAATTCATTATCATTGACATATGCACTTGTGATGATTTCTTGAGATTTATGATATTTCTGGATTTCGGGGAAAGCCGCAAAATTTACAACTTATGATCTTTTAAAATATAAAATGTTGCGGTTTTCTAGTGATGTAAAGTGTCGTCCACCATGAGTTTGCTGTGGTTTTGGAGATCCGTGTCGAGGAGTGGAGGAACCGTCACGGGTACATGGTGGGCCCGGTATGGTACCCCGGGACAAGAGGAATGTGGTGTTGACGTTGAGCCTGGCTGAGGAGCACTACCTACCGGTGATATTACCCGACGCGTCGGATATCCGGAGGATACCGTCGTGGTCTTGAGATGGATGGTAGGGGCCGGTCTGGACTGACGGCGCCCTAGATATTGAGATTGAGACATTGATATTTCGAGACAGTGAGATTTATGTTTTGTGTCGATGCTAGACACTGTTGATACTGATTTTAATTATGATACCTCAGTTTAAAATACGAAGGAAATCTCACTAATTTATGAAAACAGTTTCTTCATTTACATGTATTCTGTTTTCATGCATTCATACCTCATTCATATGATATATTGCTACCTGAGGCACTGACACGGGCACATGAGTTTACACTCGGGTTAGATATTTACCCTAGCCATTGTTATAGGCTGCATGTTATATATATTTGAGGATATATTATGATCATTGACCTAGGATTGCGTTATTTATGCGATTTCTGTGCGTAGAGGTTTTTCTATTCACGAGTTGGCAACTCACCCCCGTTGTGCCCCAGTTTCTTGCAGGTTGCCGTACAGGTTCATTACGGCTTTGCGGGCTCAGTTTCATTCGGGTGACTTGCTAGTAGGTGGGTTTTTCTTGTATCGTACCCATCATATTACCTTGTATAATATTATTCCGTTGTATCTAGTAAATTCCATCAACCAAACATGTATTTTTTTGAGATAGAGACCAGTGTTGTTTATTCTTTCAACCTTAGAGTTGCTCGTTATATTTCTGGTGGTTTTGAGTTCCCTTTTAAGTTTTTGATCCTCGCCGTTGGCGTTATATATTATATTGCTTGTGTGGTTGTGACCGTCGATTGACGAAGAGCTAGCTCCCGCTTGGGGATGCCTTTTTCTTGATTTCGTATACTATTCATGTTGTATCCCGTTTGGGAGCCAGTATTTACAAAGGAGATTCTGCCGAAATTTTCAGTAAATTTTTGATGTTTTTAAAAACCGCATAATTCGGCTTATGCTATTGAACTAGTTGTTTTAAGTTGGTTTTTCCTGCACTCTACTACTTTTCTTGGTTTGGATTTCTGGGTTTTCGGTTTACTTAGATTACGTATGCCTCGAGACGTTCGTAGTTTAAGTGCCGGTCATGTTCCGTACTTTCGGGTCGTGACATTGACTAGCAATCACTTTGCCCTAGTTACCTCGGCTTGAGGTGGAGCTCGGTGTACATCTCTCGGGTGGATCGTCTTCGACTCAAGGAGGCCGCGGAGGTGACCAAAGTCCGGATCAACCCTCGGAGCAAGCAAGGAGAAGAACAACAAGAAGAGAAGGAGTTCAAGTTGTGGTATAACCCCTAACCGAGTAGATAAATCTCTAGTTAGGATGCTAGTGTGTTGTTTAGCAAAGATCCGGCTTTTACGGTCCATGTTACCAAGTCTAGAAAAAATTTTGTTTTACCGTTTCCGCAACCCCGAAAGTACCGGGAGAGGTAACGTGGACCTAACATAGAGTCCCACACAGAGAGTTATTCGCCTTTAGGCAAAATGAGTAGAGGTCGCATGGTTTTGCGACCGGGTTCGTTCACATCCGCGCACTTGTGCACGTTTGTTGTCCGGACAGCTTATACTAGCGGGCTTTGGTTTAAGCCAGATCCTAGTATATGATTTGGGATTGGTCTTATCTCATTGTATTCGTGTTCCTTGGATCACGGATACGGGTGCGTATGCACAGTTGACTGAGACAGAGGGAGAGAACTTTGATTAGAGTTCTTCATCCTAATACTTATGTGTGAATTATGATTAATTGATATTAGTTAAATATAATTGTGCATGGTTAGGGTTGTTGACCATTTGACTATATTTGACTTATTGACCTAGGTTGACATGTTGACCATCATCATTCCATATGAAAGATGCTCTTTGATCCTTGCAAATTGCATTTAATGTGAAATGAATGGTCAAGTCTTGATTAACCATGACAATTATCTTATCTAATTATCTAATTTTCCATAATTCATATATATGAGGAGAATGGTTCATATTATTCTCATTCTATCATATTAGTTCTCTCTCCTCCTCTTCCTCTCTCTCTAGCTCTCCCCTCTCATGAGTTGAGAAACACTTGAGCTTGAGATAAATCACTCTAAAATACTCTCTACTCTTTTCTAAGGTTCTAGGATTAGCACTCCAAGCATCTTAGTTATTTCTAGCTTGAAGTTGAAGCCAAAGGTTGAGGCTCTCGGGTGGATCCTTCTTCGACTAGAGAAGGCGACAAGGAGACTACTTTCTTTCACTCCAAGGAGAAAGGAGAGAAGGACATAAAGCCCTAGGTATAACCTCTCTTCCATGTAGCTAAAACTAGTAAGCTTTGTAGTTAGTTTTTGTTTAGCAAAGATCCTCCTTTTGATAGTCCATGTTGCCTAGTTCGATAAAAATCCGATTTTTATACCGTTTCCGCCTCCCCGCAAGCACCGGGGTGGGCAACGTGGACTTACAGTGGTATCAGCGCCTAACTAAACATAAACTAGCTAGTTAGTAAAGTGTATAGAAGTTCGATCGGTAAAAATCACAAAACTTTTTTCAAAAAACCTAAGTTTCTGCCGATTTTTAAATCTGCTCTAAATATAATAAATCACACCTTAAAAATCGGATCAGGGTTTTTACAGTACACCTAAGAAAAATGAACCTGTGAACCGACCAACTCACCGCGGTTCCGCGGCAGAAGCTTGCTTATGCCGCGGATCCGCGGCCGAGTTGACTCGGCCGCGGCTCGTTTCTCTTGCAGTGTTCTTATTTTATAGTTTTGGGATTTTTAAGATATTTTATTTCTGCCCAGATTTTCCAGAAAAGAAATTTGTATTTGGGGTGGCTATAAATCCGTATTTTTGATCGAACTTCCTTATACTTTGACTAATGGGTTATATCTGTGATGTTTATATGTATTGAACGTCTGCTAATCGCTATACGTCGATTAGTAGGGGTTATACATATCTGTGATCTGTAATGCTTGTTGGTTTGTGTAGGGTTTCTAGGCATCCTAATGAAGTCTCACAAGGCATCAACCATGCCAATTTCAAAAATTATTGGTGCCGAGAAACCCTAACACGGATCGTTGACTAGATGTTTAGGCGAAATGAGAATCTAGTTAACTACTTAACTAAAAGTTAGATGCTACAACCTTTGTAGATCCGGTTCCCCACTTCCTTAGCTCCACGTGGGTGTGCTCTCGCTGTCCATCACGAATCCTAGACTCATTCGTCAGCTTCATCGGAAAAACGGGCGAGCAAGGTCGTCGGCTTCGTGTCAAAGACGATCTACGTCGAGGTTGCACAAGTTCAAGCTCCGACTTCACCAAGTTGTGAAACTTGTGAAGAAAACACCCAAAACCACTTGGCAAGAGGTAGAGGATGAAGAAATAGGAGGTGGGTTCACTTTAGATTTGGATTTCTCACTCTAGAAATGAAGTTGCCATTGATGGCATCAAGCTTTTCCTTTTTGAAGTGAAGAAGAAGATGAAGCTAGAATTATGATAAGTCTTGTAAATATGAATAATAAAACAATACTTATCATAATGGGAACCATGGTTAGGTGTAGAGAATTGACCAAGGTTAAAAGAGTGGTTAGGGTTAAGCATGAAGACAAATTGGTCACTTGGGTCAAAGCTTCATGAAGCTTCACAAAGGTTCAAGAAAGAAAGCAACCATTTTGTATTCATATGCCATTCTTTTTCTAAAATAAATAAATGAAAAGAATGGATAATAAAAACCCTAATTACTTACTTAACCTAGGTTTAATCCTTTACACTTAACCAAATGAGTATGCATCATCAAACATGATACAAATATGTGCACAAAAGCATATCACATATACAATGTGCAAATCAAGTGAGAAAATCCGTTTAAAGTGAACCTATACTAGTTAATGCAAAGTAATATATCAAATATATAATTATACATTAAATCATTAAATCAACACTTGATTCAATGATCCGGTCATGTCGCACATAACCTACTAGTATTCAATGCATCGATTTATCGAATCAATGATTCGATAACTAGGTCATATCTCATACAACCAATCGAAACATTAATCGCGAGAATCAAATACGGTATCATATACACGCATCATTCTCGGTCCCGCACATATCTTATATGCGCTCCTATTTCGTTTCGCTTGAGCCAGGAAACCTCTGTGTAGGACTCTAAAGACTCGTCAATACGCCGGTAGCAGATGATGATCATATCAAGCACCCACAAGCCGCAAGCGGTCTGCTAAACGTAACGGCCACCCCGGTATTGAACGATCAGAAGATCGACGAGCTAGCCCGCTCACACTCCTGCGAATCCGACCAGTAACACTTAACCGTACTGTCCGGTCTCTTCGTCTGATATGTCGCATATCAAGTCTAGGGGTGGTAAACGTCAGACCCCAATAACCCGATAAGTCGTGCCGATGTGAGGTTCGCAACGGGTCGAGAAACTACTGGTAACACTTACCAGCAAATCTCTGATCAGCCCTGGCCAGGGACTTCCCTGCTACGGCCAATCGAGCACAGCGCAACATCAACTCCCAATACCGGGAGAGACGAAACCCCTCCTATCGCTCATTGCCTCCATATGACTCGGGACTGTACCCAAAGACCACCGTTTTGCATGCCCTCATGGACGTGGTAAGCTGGAGATCAAAGCACAGTGGGAATCATACAAGACTCTATGACGATCTCGGGTCTACAGACTAACCTGTACAAGTGTCACCTGAGAACTGCCATCTGACGTGAGGTATAATACCATCTGGGAGTTCTCGGCGAGTCCGTCCAGTGTACCCAGTCTCCACTGAGCACCCGTATACCATCTCTGATGTCAAACACCAATGGATATGGGATCATCCATCGCCCATCACATGGGTCGAGAAGCGTATACGCTAGTCTACACTGGTATATCGATGCCCCATCTCGATACACCCACGACTAGGGACCTTGAAGGATGTACCTATGGACTACCATGTCCCCACTAGTATGATCTGCATCATAGTCCAGGTAGTCAAGTACACATCCTAAGGGCTTTACCAACATGTAACTATAAGACAGTATAAAGAGACTAGTATACATGTTAAGATAAAGAGCAACCAGATAGCATACTATCATATCGAGAAAGAAAGTCAACTCTATATATATGTCCAAGCATCCAATATAATATACATCATCTGTACAATACTGGCCTCTAGGGCATACATACAACTAACAATCTCCCACTTGCACTAGGGCCAGCTGCTGTAGTATCGTATACCGAGCATCCCGAAGAGTCTCTCAAACTGTATCTGGGGAATGGCCTTCATGAGTGGATCCGCCGTGTTGTTCTTCGTGTCAACCCTCCTGACCTCGATCTCCCGGCGATCAACTATCTCCCGGATCAGGTGATACCGCCTCAGAATATGCCTGGATCGCTGATGGGACCTGGGTTCCTTGGCCAAAGCCACTGCTCCATTGTTATCGCAATACAAAGGTATAGGATGCTCAATGGATGAAACCACACCAAGTTCAGTAATGAACTTCATGATCCAGACAGCCTCTTTGGCAGCATCGTTGGCAGCGATGTATTCAGCCTCCATCATCGATTCTGCCACGGTTTCCTGCTTGGAACTCTTCCAGCTAACCGCCCCTCCGTAAAGGGTAAAGACAAAACCCGACTACGACTTAGAGTCGTCCTTATCACTCTGGAAGCTGGAATCGGTAAAGGACTCCACTTGGAGTTCTCCACTACCATACACCAAGAGCATCTCTTTAGTCCTTCGTAAGTACTTGAGAATGCTCTTCATGTTAGTTGTATGTATGCTCTAGAGGCCAGTATTGTACAGATGATGTATATTATATTGGATGCTTGGACATATATAGAGATGACTTTCTTGCTCGATATGATAGTATGCTATCTGGTTACTCTTTATCTTAACATGTACACTAGTCTCTTTATACTGTCTTATAGTTACATGTTGGTAAAGCCCTTAGGATATGTACTTGACTACCTGGACTGTGATGCAGATCATACTAGTAGGGACATGGTAGTCCATAAGTACATCCTTCATGGTCCCTAGTCGTGGGTGTATCGAGACGGGGCATCGATATACCAGTGTAGACTAGCGTATACGCTTCTCGACCCATGAGATGGGCGATGGATGATCCCATATCCATTGGTGTTTGACATCAGAGATGGTGTACGGGTGCTCAGTGGAGACTGGGTACACTGGACGGACTCGTCG
The DNA here is from genome assembly GCA_030015575.1 of Agapanthus africanus. NCBI lineage: Eukaryota > Viridiplantae > Streptophyta > Magnoliopsida > Asparagales > Amaryllidaceae > Agapanthus > Agapanthus africanus. Next base: position 192,410,392 of record CM057345.1, read on the forward strand.
AGAACTCCCAGATGGTATTATACCTCACGTCAGATGGCAGTTCTTAGGTGACACTTGTACAGGTTAGTCTGTAGACCCGAGATCGTTATAGAGTCTTGTGTGATTCCCACTGTGCTTTGATCTCCACCTTACCACGTCCATGAGGGCGTGCAAAACGGTGGTCTTTGGGTACAGTCCCGAGTCACATGGAGGCAATGAGCGATAGGAGGGGTTTCGTCTCTCCCGGTATTGGGGGTTGATGTTGCGCTGTGCTCGATTGGCCGTAACAGGGAAGTCCCTGGCCAGGGCTGATCAGAGATTTGCTGGTAAGTGTTACCAGTAGTTTCTCGACCCGTTACGAGCCTCACATCGGCACGACTTATTGGGTTATTGGGGTCTGACGTTTACCACCCCTAGACTTGATATGCGACATATCAGACGAAGAGACCGGACTGTACGTTAGGTGTTACTAGTCGGATTCGCAGGAGTGTGAGCGGGCTAGCTCGTCGATCTTCTGATCGCTCAATACCCGGGTGGCCGTTACGTTTAGCAGACCGCTTGCGGCTTGTGGGTGCTTGATATGATCATCATCTGCTACCGGCGTATTGACGAGTCTTTAGAGTCCTACACAGAGGTTTCCTGGTTCAAGCGAAACGAAATAGGAGCGCATATGAGATATGTGCGGGACCGAGAATGATGCGTGTATGTGATACCGTATTTAATTCTCGCGATTAATGTTTCGAATGGTTGTATGCTATATAACCTAGTTATCGAATCGAAGATCGATTCGATAAGCCGATACATTGAATACTAGTCGGTCGTGTGTGACATGACCAGATCATTGAATCAAGTGTTGATTTAATGATTTAATGTATAATTATATATTTGATATATTACTTTGCATTGACTAGTATTGGTTCACTTTAAACGGATTTTTCTCACTTGGATTGCACATTGTATATGTGATATACTTTTGTGCACATTTTTGTATCATGTTTGATGATACTTGATCATATGGTTAAGTGAATAGAATTAAACCATGGTTATTATGATAATTAGGGTTTTGCATATTTATTTGTTCATTTATTTGTTTATTCATTTATTTGGATAAGTTTAAATGAGAATGGTGGCATTTTTGTTTCTTATAAGATGCTTCATGAACCCTTGACTTTTGCTACCATTCTTATCATCATGCTTAACCCTAACCCACCCAACTAACCATGGTATATTCTCTACACTTAACCAAGGTTAAGTTATGATAAGTATTGATTTTCTATTTCATTTTAATTAGAACTTATCATAACTAGCTTCATCTTCTTCTTCTTCTTGATATAGAAAAGCTTGCTACTTTAATGGCATCTTGAGATCCAAAGTGAGAAATCCAATTCTAAAGTGAACCCACCTCCTATTTCTTCACCCTCTACCTCTTGCCAAGTTGTTTTGGGTGTTTACTTCACAAGTTTCACAAGTTTGTGAAGTCGGAGCTTGAACTAGTGATGCCTCGACGTAGATCATCTTCGGCACGAAGCCGACGACCTAGCTCGCCCGTTTCTCCGACGAAGACGATGCTTGAGTTCGGGATTCGAGATGGACAGCGAGGGCATGACCACGTGGAGCTAAGGAGTTGGATATCCGGATCTACAAAGGTTGTAGCATCTAACTTATAGTTTAGTTGTTAACTAGATTATCGTTTCGCCTATACATCTAGTCTAAGATCCGTAGTCTAGGGTTTCTCGGCACCATTTTTTTAAAAATTGGCATGTTCGATGTCTTGTGAGACCTCACTTGAGTGCCTAGGAACCTTTCACTGGTATCAGAGCCTAGCTAGAGCCTTAGGCGAAGTCCCGACGCAATTTGAAGCCCGAACGAACCCGAAACCCTAATCATAACATGCTCTCTGTACATTTTCTAAATTCTGGGATTTTTCAATATTAAAAATGCTTAAAAAATTCAGCAGGGAATTCTAAGAATTACGATGCAAATTATTTTCAACGAACAGTGATAAGCGCGGCGGAACCGCGGCCTAAGCCAGCTTAGGCGGCGGTTCCGCGGCGGCTTGACGACGTCATCCCTCCTCCTCTGCACAGTAATTCATAGTTTCTGCAGCTGAGTTTTATAGGTATTTTTAATAATTATTCCAGAGTTTAATTTTCTGGGCTGTTTTAGAGCTTCGGTGTTTCGACCGGATTATCAAATTTCGTCTTTTGTGTATTTCCGGATAATTTTTAGAATATGTTAAAAAGTTCGACCGGATATAAGTAACCAATTTTTCCCCTGTCGGGAAATTTCTAAGTGTTGGATTTTTCCGTAGTTTAACGACGTTCTAAGTAGTGCAAGTAACGCGATGGACCCTCTAGAAGACAACAAACCTTTACTCGATTATGTGACCGTCTTGAACTGCCCTTTGAACCTTCGGGTTTGGGGCAGTACGGCGTGCCACATGTGAGGCGTTGGCTTGACCCTTCTACGGCTGGACCGTCGGTACTGAGGCACGAACTGAATGTTGTTAGACTTATTTCATGTGTTGAGCTGTATCGGGAAAACTTGGGTATTCGACTGTTCGATCGGAAAGTTTAACATTTTCTGTTTATCTGGAATGTGATACAATAATTGGAATTCACAAACAGTTATGAGATAACTGAATGAATGTTATAAATCTAGCAATTTAGTCCCATATGATATTGAAAAGAGTTTTCGATAATGAGACTAAAATGCGGGATTTATATCTGTTAGGCATGCGATGTCTAAAGAGGTTACGGATTCCAATTGTTGTAGTTTTACACTTTCTTTTCTGTGACCGTAAGTGTAGTATGTTCATATCGCCGGTTTCGTTGCTATACGTCAACGACAATTGGGGTATGCATACTTACTTACGTTGATGACATGTGATGTTATGTGTTGCTGGATATGTTATATTGGATCGTCGTGTTCGAATAGCCGGGGGTTTTTATGTGAGATGGGTGTTTTCCATTTTCATTCATGTAAAAACTTGTATGTAATATTCTTTTATTTGGGGCACTTCCAGGTAGCGGAAGTTGTCACCTTTTGTATATTATTTACTTTTCCGCATTAGGATAGACCCAAGGAGGGGAGCACAAGTAACCAGGTTCTGGGGTCCAGTGGGAGACCAACTCGAGGAGTCGAGTCCGGGTCTCCTAACCCTAGAATTGGCAGGGTTGCTTGCCGCTCTCGTAGGGGTCTAGGGGTGTGGGATTGACTATTCATCACTGTTAGTTATATGTATGCCCTAGAGGCCATTACTGTACATAGGATGTATATTGTAGTGGATGCTGGGACATATATAGGGAGGACTTTCTTGCTCGACATGATAGTATGCTATCTGGTTGAACTTTACCTTAACGTGTATGCTGATTGTCTCTCTGTTACATGTTGGTAAAGCCCTTAGGATGTGTACTTGACTACCTAGACTATGATGCGGATCATACTAGTGGGGACATGGTAGTCCATAAGTACATCCTTCAAAGTCCCTAGTCGTGGGTGTATCGAGAGAGGGCATCGATATACCAGAGTAGACTAGCGTGTACCTTCTCGACCCATACAGATGGGCGATGGATGATCCCATATCCATTGGTGTTTGACATCAGAGGAGATATACGGGTACTCAGTAGAGACTGGGTACACTGGACGGACTCGCCGAGAACTCCCAGATGGTATTATACCTCACGTCAGATGGCAGTTCTCTGGTGATACTGGTACAGAGTAGTCTGTTGACCCGAGATCGTCATAGAGTCTTGTGTGGTTCCCACTGTGCTTTGATTTCCATCTTACCACGTCCAAGAGGGCGTGCAAAACGGTGGTTTTTGGGTACAGTCCCGAATCACATGGAGGCAATGAGCGATAGGAGGGGATTCGTCTCTCCCGGTATTGGGAGTTGATGTTGCGCTGTGTTCGATTGGCTATAACAGGAAATCCCTGGCCAGGGTTGCTGAGATTTACTGATAAGTGTTACCAGTAGTTTCTCGAATTGTTATAGACCTCATATCGACACGACTTATCGAGCTATTGGGGTCTGACGTTTACCACCCCTAGGCAAGATATGCGACATATCAGACGGACAGACCGGACTGTACTGTAGTGTTACTGGTTGGATTCACTGGAGTTTGAGCGGGCTTGCTCGTCGATCTTCTGATCGCTCAATACCCGGGTGGCCGTTACGTTTAGCAGACCGCTTGCGGCTTGCGGGTGTTTGATATGATCATCACCTGCTGCCGGTGTATTGACGAGTCTTTAGAGTCCTACACAGAGGTTTCCTGGCTCAAGCGAAACGAAATAGGAGCGCATATGAGATATGTGCGGGACCGAGAATAATGCGTGTATGTGATACCGTATTCTATTCTCGCGATGAATGTATCGAATGGTTGTATGCGATATAACCTAGTTATCGAATCAAGGATTGATTCGATAAGCCGATACATTGGATACTAGTCGGTTATATGCGATATGACCGGATCGTTAAATCAAGTGTTGATTTAATGATTTAATGTATAATTATATATTTGATATATTACTTTGCATTAACTAGTATTGGTTCACTTTATATGGATTTTCTCACTTGAATGTACAAGTTGTATATGTGATATACTTTTTGTGCAAATGTTTGTATCATGTTTGATGATACATGTTAACTTGGTTAAGTGTAAAGATTAAACCATGGTTAAATTGATGATTAGGGTTTTCTTTTTCTTAATCATTTATTTATTTTTTAATTTGGAAAAGATTAGAAATGAAATGGTTGCAAGTTTTGTCTCTTTCTTTGAAGCTTCATGAAGCTTTGACTTTGTGACCATTTTGTCTCATGCTTAACCCTAACCCTTGCAATTAACCATGGTCTATTCTCTACACTTAATCATGGTTATTATTATGATAAGTATCCTTTTTCTTTTCTTTTTAATTAACTATCATAATAATTCTTTCTTCATCTTCATCTTCTTCTTCCATGAAGAAGCTTGACTTCATCAATGGTGGATTGATGAAACAAGTGAGAAATCCAATTCTAAAGTCTACCCACTTCCTATTTCTTCATCCTCTACCTCTTGCCAAGTAGTAGAGTGTGTTTCCTTCATAAGTTTTCATGGCTTGGTGAAGGTGGAGCTTGATCTAGTGATGCTTCGACGTAGATCATCTTCGGCACGTCGTCGATGACCTAGCCCGCTTCTTCTCCGATGAAGCCGACGCAAGAGCCCGGATTTCGATTTGGACAGCGAGGATACATCGTTGCGGAGCTATGGAGGTGGAGAACCGGATCTACAAAGTTTGTATTTCCGTATTCTTATAGTTAAGTGTTAACTAGTTTAATGTTTCGCCTAGACATCTAGCCAACGATCCGTACTTTAGGGTTTCCCGGCACCGTTAAATTTGAAATTGGCATGGTTGATGCCTTGTGAGACCTCTTGAGAGTGCCTAGGAACCCTACAGTGGTATCAGAGCCTAGCTAGAGCCTTAGGCGATGCGTAGACGGAGTTAGAAGTCCGATCGACCCGAAACCCCGACTTTAAAATGCTCTCTGGACATTTTTGTAAAATGTGGATTTTTGCAAATTAAAAATATGCAGAAAAATCAGCAGGTAAATCTAAGAATTACGATGCAAAAATTACCTAATGATCTTTCTAAAGTGCGGCGGAACCGCGGCATTAGCGTGCTAATGCGGCCCTTCCGCGGCCTTTTTGTCTTATCTGCCATTGAATTTTGCACAGTAACTCCTATTTTTAAGTGCTGGTTTTCCTGGGAATTTTTAATCTGAAATCAAGAGTTGAATATTTTGGGTTGTATTGGGAGTTCATACATTCGATCGGATTGTCAAACTTTGTCTATGTGTCGTTCCGGATAATTTTTTTGAATATGTTAAAAAGTTCGACCGGATATAAATACCCAATTTTTCCCCTGTCGGGAAATTTCCAAGTGTTGGATATTTCTGTAGTTTAATCACGTTCTAAGTAGTGCAAGTAACACGATGGTCTCTCTAGAAGACAACAAACCTTAACTCGATTATGTGACCGTCTTGAACTACCCTTTGAACCTTCGGGTTTGGGGCAGTACGGCGTGCCACATGTGAGGCGTTGGCTTGACCCTTCTACGGCTGGACCGTTGGTACTGAGGCACGAACTGAATGTTTTTAGACTTGTTTCATGTGTTGATCTGTATCGGGAAAACTTGGGTGTTCGATTGTTCAATCGGAAAGTTTAACATTTTCTATTTATCTGGAATGTGATACAATAATTGGAATTCACAAGAAGTTATGAGATAACTGAATGAATGTTATAAACATAGCAGTTTAGTCTCACTTGATCGGTTGCCACGGAATTTTGATGTGATTAAAAGTCCGTCGCAATCACGTAGCGTACGCGGATACTAGCCGGGTAAACTTAATAGACAGCCTCACTCCATAGCCCCGACCAAGTGACTGTAGGAGAACCCCGTCGCCGAAAGCATCCGTTCGGGTGCTCGCGGTAGCGGTGTTCCGCCTTGGTGCACTTCGTCGACGGTATCGGGGGTGCAGCCGCCTACTAAAGTTTGCGACGAGCATTTGATCAGGATGTCGGGAATCCTTTTGAATTGCCCGACTTGGTATTGAAAAGTGTTTTCGATTTTAAGACTAAAATGCGGGGTTTATAATTGTTAGGCATGCGATGTCTAAGTAATTCATTTGGTCAGGCATGCGATGTCTGAGGTGGTTGCGGATTCCAACTGTTGTAGTTTTACACTTTCTTTTCTGTGACCGTAAGTGTAATATGTGATATCGCCGGTTTCGTTGCTATATGTCAACGACAATTGGGATGCGCATATTTACTTACGTTGATGACATGTGATGTTATGTGTTGCTGGATATGTTATATTGGATCGTCGTGTTTGAATAGCCGGGGGGGTTTTATGTGAGATGAGTGTTTTTCATTTTCATTCATGTAAAAACTTGTATGTAATATTCTTTTATTGGGGCGCTTCCAGGTTGCGGAAGTTGTCACCTCTTATATATTATTTACTTTTCCGCACTAGGATAGACCCAAGGAGGGGAGCACAAGTAACCGGGTTCTGGAGTCCAGTGGGAGACCAACTCGAGGAGTCGAGTCCGGGTCTCCTAACTCTAGAATTGGTAGGGTTGCTTGCCGCTCTCGTAGGGGTCTAGGGGTGTGGGTTTGGCTATTCATCACGACCGTGGAATCCGTGTTTTATACTGGCTCGTATTGAAAACACGGACGTCCTAGTATATCCAATATTTCATATGATATCTTCTGCTGCGATATCTGTGATGTGATCATGTGATGTTCTGTGATAGATACACTATATAGTATATATGATATATTATATAGACGTTACTTATGTTTTACACCCGCGCTAGCCCTGCCCTGCTCTGCCGTTAGTTACCTAACCTAACGGTGCACGAGGGGACATCGAGGCGAATGCGGATGGCATAAGTGTACGTCGTATTTATCTGTGATGTTTAGGTACTTAAATGATGGGACTTCATTAATGAGATTAATGAAATAAAAGAAACCTAAAGATGTTGTAGAATCAAATTTCAAAATAAAACAGGTAGCTATAGTTCTTGCTTTGCACAGAGGTATATGTGATATATCCTGCACCTTATTCGACGAGGAAAGGACCGAGATCCCTTCACCGGGAGTGACTCCTTTAGCAATAACTGGCAGATGCTACACACTCGGTTTGTCTTTTGATTGCTTTTAAGTGTTTTGCTTTGCACAGTGATATATATGATATATCCCGCAACTCATTCGGCGAGGAAAAGACCGACGATCCCTTCACCGGGAGTGACTCCTTTAGCAAAACTAGAAAAGCCTCAAAAGCACTCCATTTTAAAAATCATTTGATTCTACAACGATATCAAGTTCATTACGCAATAGGTTTTCAGAAAAACCTGTCGTAGCCCTCCGTCATTTCAGATACGTACTAGTTAGTATTCGTGCTGCGGTTGTTTGGCCTCCGTCAAGGCGTAGTGTACGGTAGCTAACTAGTGCTTATCTGCTAGCATATGATGCGATTGGATTAGGGTATTCGTACGGCGTTGTTTGGCCTCCGTCAAGGGTCGTGCGGGTGGGTTTAATTCAATCAGGAAATGACGGGTTGAACTTGACTAGCGGACTATGGGTTCTTTGGCCTCCGTCAAGGTCATAGCGAGCTAGGGGCAAAATATTATCGGGAATTTCAAGTGTTGAAATTTGCAATGAGATTGCATACCTTCTATGAGATAGTTGGATCCCGATACCCGCTGCGAGTAAGAGTTACTCCTGGGAGAGTTTTATACATTACAATTAGCCGATCAAGTAGGTGTCTAGAAAGGTGTCAACGGGGTTACGTCTCTGGGAAAACGAGGTTTACTGTAATTAGGTTCGTGCGAAAGCACGGGGGACCTCCCTCAAAGTACCGACACTGGCCTGGCTGAAAGATTGGCGAACTTGTAGTGTGTAATTAATCCCGGCAAGTCTTTCCTTTTAGGGTTTGAAGGAAGATTTGATAAAAAGCAGTGGGAGCCATCCTGATTAGATAAAATTATAACCAATCTATTCTTGCAAGAGCGCACGCTGAGTGTTTTCTTCTCTCTCTCTCCTGGTAGCGACCATATCACGCCTTAATCAAGATAATAATACGGATTATTGACCGAACCCGCTTGTTATACTGAGCTGGCGAACGTTGGTCCCGCTCCCACTTATAAATGTTATAAGACAGAGCAGAAAATTGGGGAATACCAGATTTCCCGTGCCGCCCAAACGAAGTGAGTGCATGCTGATGCATCATCTTCGGGTATGTTCATTATACAGAACTGTTTCTCAGTATCCTCCGCATCCTTGGTATATGATACCGGATCAGGATCCTAATTATGTAATCTGTTACATAGGGCTACGAAAAGGTAGAAAAACTGAGAACGGGTGATAAGTTTCATGAGACAGAAAACGGGGCAAGAGTTGCAGCCAAGTCTGTTGGTCACTGTCACCCTGTATTACCAGAATACATTGATTCTGAACGTATGTTATTAGATACCGAACCTGATATACAAAATCATATCACTCTCTTTATTAGTAAAGAAATGATAAAATTTTGTATTGTTGGATAATGTTTTGAACATTTCCTATATCAAAAGTTGATCGGTTCAGGCACGTTATCTAAAAGCATTGATGTTCTAAATCAAACTACAGTTCTTAGTATACTGAACACACACAAGAGGAAGAGTTCAGAATTGAACGATTCCTTCTTGAGGTATTGTAGACTAGGTCATATCAATGCGACCCGACTAGCTGAAGTTACATATAGATGCATATTTAAATTAGTTTGAATTTACATCTTATGAAACTTGCGAGTCATGTCAAAAAGATAAAATGACCATAGCCCTGTTTATTGGAAACAGAGAAAGAGTTAGTAAACTCTTGGGATATGATACATGTTGATGTATGTAAGCTCCTCTGTCTACACATGCCAAGATCGGTTCTTTATACTTCATTACATTCTCTGATGATCTTTCGAGATTCAGACCTATGTTCCTGTTGAAACACAAGTCTGAACCTTTTGAGATATTCACAGAATATAAGTTAGAAGTAGAGAACCAAAATACGGGTAAAAGTATTATGTCCTTTGATGTGATCAGGGAGGAGAATACTTGAGTACGGAATTCCTGGACTATTCTAAAGGAGAATGAAATTCTCTCTCAGCATTACTCCTCCGTATACACCATAGCATGATGGTATATCGGGGCGGAGCAACCCTATTTGATATGGTGTGCTCTATGATGAGTACTACTGAGTTACCTATTTCCTTTTGGGAGTTATGCACTTATGAAGCTGCATACCTATTGAATAGGATTCGAATCAAATCAGTTGCCTACCACTTCATATATGATATGGAAAGGGAAGAGCCCATATCTTAAGTCAGTTAAGATTTAGGGTTGTCCGGCCTATGTCTAAAAGCAAAATCCGGACAAACTCAAGGCAAGGTTAGTTATGTAGAACTGAAAAGGTTCCAGCTATGCAAACTACAGAAGATGATTTGATAGAACCAAAGGATTCAGTAGATTCCAACGAACCTCAGCCTCTCCGCCGATCTAGTAGGGTTCCTCACCCACCTGAGAGATACTTCGGTTTCTCTATGACAGTGGGAGCGAGAATTGCATCATGAGATGATGACCCAACTAGTTTCGAGCAGGCCATCGAGAGTGAAGACTCTGTAAGAATGGCTGGATGCTTAGTGATCTGAGATGGAATCCTTATACACCAACAAAGTATGGACTTTGGTTGCTATATCTGAAGGGTTAAATCCCCATCAGGAGCAAGTAAATCTTGAGAAGATTACTTGGTGTAGATGGAAAGGTTGAGACTTTCAAAGCTAGACTTGTTAAAGGTTTTCGTCATCGACCAGCAGTGGATAATGATGAAACCTTTTAAGTACCTATGCTTAAGTCCATCCAGATACTACTTGCCACGGCTACATACCATGACTACGATATCTGGTGGTTGGGTGTCATGACTGCTTTTCTAAATGATGATTTGGAACAAAGCGTCTATAAGTACACAGCCAGAGGGCTTCGTAGACAGTGGGGGCAGCGGAAACGTGTACAAGATGTTTTATAGGATAAAGAAGGCATCGCGGAGTTGGAACGTCTATTTTGATGTGTTAGTCGAATAGTTTGACATCATCAAAATGGTAGATGAACCTTGTATAAACAAAAAGGTAGTAGGGAGTATGGTGATGATCCTCGTAGAGTACATGGATGACATACTCTTGATAGGGAAGGAGTTTCCTATGCTACGCTCGATCAATCTCCGATTATCACAAAGATTCTCCATATAGGATCAAAGTGATACCTACTAAATCCTGGATTTTGGATCTATGAGATAGATCAAATTGGATGTTAGAATTCTCGCTAGTTGTAGTGAGATGGTATCAATTGATCCTGGGGAGAATCACTGGAAGTGTTCCAGGGTGATAAAGATGACTGAATGTCAGTCACAGGCATTGTCTTTACCCTCAGTAAAGGGACGGTATGTTGGAAGAGTTCCAAGCTAGATACCGTGGCATACTAGACGATAAAGGCTTGATACATCGCTACTTAAGATGCTACCAAAGAGGCTGTTTGGGTGTATATTGGTTCATGAGATGAACTATGTTCCTCCCATTGTGTGACAATGGAGTTGTGGCTAATGCCAAGGAACGCAGGTCCCATTAGTGATCCAGACATATTCTAAGGCAGTATCACCTGATCATGGAGATGGTTGATCTCCAGGGTGATCGAGGTTAGGAGAGTAGACTCAGAGGACAAACACAGCGGATCCACTCACGAAAGGCCTTTTCCCAGAGAGAGACTTTTATGGGATGGTTGAGTATGAGATACTACAACCACTGCTACAGATGGCCCTAGTGCAAGTGGGAGATTGTTAGTTATATGTATGCCCTAGAGGCCATTACTGTACATAGGATGTATATTGTAGTGGATGCTGGGACATATATAGGGAGGACTTTCTTGCTCGACATGATAGTATGCTATCTGGTTGAACTTTACCTTAACGTGTATGCTGATTGTCTCTCTGTTACATGTTGGTAAAGCCCTTAGGATGTGTACTTGACTACCTAGACTATGATGCGGATCATACTAGTGGGGACATGGTAGTCCACAAGTACATCCTTCAAAGTCCCTAGTCGTGGGTGTATCGAGACAGGGCATCGATATACCAGAGTAGAATAGCGTGTACCTTCTCGACCCATACAGATGGGCGATGGATGATCCCATATGCATTGGTGTTTGACATCAGAGGAGATATACGGGTGCTCAGTAGAGACTGGGTACATTGGACGGACTCGCCGAGAACTCCCAGATGGTATTATACCTCACGTCAGATGGCAGTTCTCAGGTGACACTTGTACAGGTTAGTCTGTAGACCCGAGATCGTTATAGAGTCTTGTGTGATTCCCACTGTGCTTTGATCTCCACCTTACCACGTCCATGAGGGCGTGCAAAACGGTGGTCTTTGGGTACAGTCCCGAGTCACATGGAGGCAATGAGCGATAGGAGGGGTTTCGTCTCTCCCGGTATTGGGGGTTGATGTTGCGCTGTGCTCGATTGGCCGTAACAGGGAAGTCCCTGGCCAGGGCTGATCAGAGATTTGCTGGTAAGTGTTACCAGTAGTTTCTCGACCCGTTACGAGCCTCACATCGGCATGACTTATTGGGTTATTGGGGTCTGACGTTTACCACCCCTAGACTTGATATGCGACATATCAGACGAAGAGACCGGACTGTACGTTAGGTGTTACTAGTCGGATTCGCAGGAGTGTGAGCAGGCTAGCTCGTCGATCTTCTAATCGCTCAATACCCGGGTGGACGTTACGTTTAGCAGACCGCTTGCGGCTTGTGGGTGCTTGATATGATCATCATCTGCTACCGGCGTATTGACGAGTCTTTAGAGTCCTATACAGAGGTTTCCTGGTTCAAGCGAAACGAAATAGGAGCGCATATGAGATATGTGCGGGACCGAGAATGATGCGTGTATGTGATACCGTATTCTATTCTCGCGATGAATGTATCGAATGGTTGTATGCGATATAACCTAGTTATCGAATCAAGAATTGATTCGATAAGCCGATACATTGGATACTAGTCGGTTATATGCGATATGACCGGATCGTTAAATCAAGTGTTGATTTAATGATTTAATGTATAATTATATATTTGATATATTACTTTGCATTAACTAGTATTGGTTCACTTTATATGGATTTTCTCACTTGAATGTACAAGTTGTATATGTGATATACTTTTTGTGCAAATGTTTGTATCATGTTTGATGATACATGTTAACTTGGTTAAGTGTAAAGATTAAACCATGGTTAAATTGATGATTAGGGTTTTCTTTTTCTTAATCATTTATTTATTTTTTAATTTGGAAAAGATTAGAAATGAAATGGTTGCAAGTTTTGTCTCTTTCTTTGAAGCTTCATGAAGCTTTGACTTTGTGACCATTTTGTCTCATGCTTAACCCTAACCCTTGCAATTAACCATGGTCTATTCTCTACACTTAATCATGGTTATTATTATGATAAGTATCCTTTTTCTTTTCTTTTTAATTAACTATCATAATAATTCTTTCTTCATCTTCATCTTCTTCTTCCATGAAGAAGCTTGACTTCATCAATGGTGGATTGATGAAACAAGTGAGAAATCCAATTCTAAAGTCTACCCACTTCCTATTTCTTCATCCTCTACCTCTTGCCAAGTAGTAGAGTGTGTTTCCTTCATAAATTTTCATGGCTTGGTGAAGGTGGAGCTTGATCTAGTGATGCTTCGACGTAGATCATCTTCGCACGTCGTCGATGACCTAGCCCGCTTCTTCTCCGATGAAGCCGACGCAAGAGCCCGGATTTCGATTTGGACAGCGAGGATAAATCGTTGCGGAGCTATGGAGGTGGAGAACCGGATCTACAAAGGTTGTATTTCCGTATTCTTATAGTTAAGTGTTAACTAGTTTAATGTTTCGCCTAGACATCTAGCCAACGATCCGTACTTTAGGGTTTCCCGGCACCGTTAAATTTGAAATTGGCATGGTTGATGCCTTGTGAGACCTCTTGAGAGTGCCTAGGAACCCTACAATCACGACCGTGGAATCCGTGTTTTATACTGGCTCGTATTGAAAACACGGACGTCCTAGTATATCCAATATTTCATATGTTTCTTCTGCTGCGATATCTGTGTTGTGACTCTGTGATGGATATAGTATATAGTATATATGATATATTATATAGACGTTACTTATGTTTTACACCCGCGCTAGCCCTGCCCTGCTCTGTCGTTAGTTACCTAACCTAACGGTGCACGAGGGGACATCGAGGCGAATGCGGATGGCATAAGTGTACGTCATATCTATCGGTGATGTTTAGGTATTTAAATGATGGGACTTCATTAATGTGATTAATGAAAGATAAGAAACCTAAGATGTTGTAAAATCAAATTTTAAACTAAACAGGTAGCTACAGTTCTTGCTTTGCATAGCGGTATCTATGATATACCCTGCACCTTATTCGATGAGGAAAGGACCGAGATCCCTTCACCGGGAGTGACTCCTTTAGCAATAACTGGAAGATGCTACACACTCGGTTTGTTTTTGATTGCTTCTATAGTTTTTGCTTTGCACAGCGATATATATGATATATCCCGCACCTCATTCGACGAGGAAAGGGCCGACGATCCCTTCATCGGGAGTGACCCCTTTAGCAAAACTAGAAAAGCCTCAAAATCACTCCATTTCAAAACTTCATTTGATTCTACAACGATATCAAGTTCATTACGCAATAGGTTTTCAGAAAAACCTGACGTAGCCCTCCGTCATTTCAGATAAATCCTACATAGTATTCGTGCTACGTTTGTTGACCTCCGTCAAGGCGTAGTGTGCGGTAGCTAACTAGTATTTGTCTGCTTATGCATATGATGCAGATTGGATTAGGATAGTCGTACGACCTTGTTGACCTCCGTCAAGGGTCGTGCGGGTGGGTTTGATTCAATCAAGAAATGACGGGATGAACTTGACTTGCACCCTGTGGTTTGTTGACCTCCGTCAAGGTCATTGGATGCTTGGGGCAAAATATTATCGGGAATTTCAAGTATTCAAATTTGCAATGAGATTGCATACCTTCTATGAGATAGTTGGATCCCGATACCCACTGCGAGTAAGAGTTACTCCTGGGAGAGTTTTACACATTACAATTAGTCGATCAAGTAGGTGTCTAGAAAGGTGTTAACGAGGTTACGCCTCTGGGAAAACGAGGTTTACATTAATTAGGTTCGGGCGAGAGCACGGGGGACCTCCCTCAAAGTACCGACACTAGCCTGGCTGAAAGATTGGCGAACTTGTAGTATGTAATTAATCCCGGCTAGTCTTTCCTTTTAGGGTTTGAAGGAAGATTTGATAAAAAGCAGTGGGAGCCATCCTGATTAGATAAGATAATAACCAATCTAATCTTGCACGAGTATACGCTAAAGTGTTTTCTTCTCTCTCTCTCCAGGTAGCGACCATTTCATGCCCTAATGAAGATAATAATATGGATGTATTGACCGAACCCACATGTTATACTGTGCTGGGGAACGTTACTTCCGTTCTTTCCTATAAGAGTTATAGGAATGAACAGGATATAGGGGAATACCAGGATTCCCATGCCACCCGATTGAAGAAAGTACATGTTGATGCATTTTCTTCGGGTGTGTTCGTTACTGAGAACTGTTTCTCCATTTGCTCTACGTCCTGGGTATTAGATACCGGGTCAGGATCCCATATATGTAATCAGTTACATGGGCTCAGGAAAGGTAGAAAACTTGGAGAAGGTGAAAAAGACATTAGAGTTGGAAATGGTGCAATTGTTGCAGCTAAGACTGTCGGGGAATATCACCTTGTATTACCAACTGGTAATACATTGGTTCTGAACGAATGCTATTACATGCCGAACCTGATATGAAACATTATATCGGTTTCTTTATTAAGTAAAGAGGGATATAATTTTGTATTACAGGACAATGTTATGAACATTTTCCGTAACCAAAAGTTGGTTGGATCAGGCACGTTGTGCAATGGCATTTATGTTCTAAATCAATCAACAGTTCTGAGCATAACAAACACACACAAGAGGAAGAGTTCTGAACTCAACGAATCCTTCTTGTGGCATTGTAGACTGGGCCACATCAATGCGACACGACTAGCTAAGTTGCATAAAGATGGATATTTAAATCCGTTTGAATTTTCATCTTATGACACTTGCCAGTCATGTCTCAAAGGCAGGATGACCAAAACTCCGTTTACGGGACACGGAGAAAGAGTTACCGAACTCTTGGGACTTATACATAGTGATGTATGCGGTCCCATGTCTACACATGCCAGGGATGGTTCTTCATACTTCATTACATTCACTGACAATCTCTCTAGATTCGGATATGTGTTCCTGATGAAACACAAATCAGAAGCTTTTGAGAAATTTAGAGAATATAAACAAGAAGTTGAGAACCAGACCGGAAAAAGTATTAAAATCCTACGAACTGATCGAGGAGGAGAATACTTGAGCATTGAATTCCTGGACTTCCTAAAAGAGAATGGGATTCTCTCTCAGCTAACTCCTCCATATACACCACAGCACAACGGTGTATCGGAGCGGAGAAACCGCACCCTATTAGATATGGTGCGCTCTATGATGAGTGTAGCTGAGTTACCTGTTTCCTTCTGGGGATATGCACTGGAAACGGCAGCATACCTACTGAACAGGGTTCCCACCAAATCTGTGCCTACCACACCATATGAGATATGGGAAGGGAAGAGACCATATCTTAATTTTATAAAGATATGGGGTTGCCCGGCCTATGTCAAAAGACAAAAACCGGACAAACTCGAGGCAAGATCTGTTTTGTGTAAGTTTGTTGGATATCCCAAACATTCGCGAGGGTATATCTTCTACCACAGAGAGGAACAAAGAGTATTTGTTGCTCAACATGCCACCTTTTTAGAAAAGGAATTTCTTGCAAAAGAAATTAGTGGCTCTGAGGTAGAACTGGAAGAGGTTCCAGCTGAACAAAACACAACAGAAGATTTAGTGGAACCAGAGCATTCAGTAGCTTCCGACGAACCTCAGCCTCTCTGCCGATCTAGTAGGGTTCCTCGCCCACCTGAGAGATACTACGGTTTTCTCATGGATAGTGGGAGCGAGGATTGCATCATGGAGGATGATGACCCAACTAGCTTCGAGCAGGCCATCACGAGTAGGGACTCAGTGAAATGGCTGGATGCTATGCGGTCCGAGATGGAATCCATGTACACCAACAAAGTATGGACTTTGGAAGTTGCTCCTGAAGGGGTAAAACCCATTGGGAGCAAGTGGATCTTCAAGAAGAAACTTGGTGTAGATGGGAAAGTGGAGACTTTCAAAGCTAGACTTGTAGCAAAGGGTTTTCGTCAAAGACCAGGTGTGGACTATGACGAAACCTTTTCTCCAGTGGCTATGCTTAAATCCATCCGGATCATGCTTGCCATTGCTGCCTTTCATGACTACGAAATCTGGCAAATGGATGTTAAGACCGCCTTTCTAAATGGTGATTTAGAAGAGTGCGTGTACATGGCTCAGCCAGAGGGCTTCGTAGACAGTGGGAGCAGCGGGAAGGTGTGCAAGCTGCTTAAATCCATTTATGGATTAAAGCAAGCATCAAGGAGTTGGAACATCTGCTTTGATGTCGTTATCAAAGAGTTTGATTTCGTCAAAAATCCAGATGAACCTTGTATCTACAAGAAGGTGGCAGAGAGTAAGGTTGTCTTCCTCGTATTGTACGTGGACGACATACTCTTGATAGGAAATGATATTCCTATGCTGCAAGCGGTCAAGCTCTTCTTATCACAAAGATTCTCAATGAAAGATCTTGGTGATGCCTCCTGCATATTGGGAATTAGGATCTATAGAGATAGATCCAAACGGATTTTGGGATTGTCCCAATCCAGGTACATTGACACCATACTAAAGAGGTTTAGTATGGAAGAGTCCAAGCGTGGGAACTTGCCCACGATCTCTGGAGTCACTCTCTCCAAAGAGATGTCTCCCAAGACTGATTTGGAGAGAGCTCGTATGCAAGGGATACCCTATGCTTCGGCAGTAGGCTCAATCATGTATGCGATGCTATGTACTAGACTCGATGTAGCATACTCACTAAGTGTAGTGAGCAGGTATCAAGCTGATCCTGAAGAGAGTCACTGGACAGCTGTGAAGAGCATTCTCAAGTACTTGCGAAGGACTAGAGATATGTTCTTGGTGTATGGTAACGGAGAGCTCCAAGTGGAGTCCTTTACCGATTCGAGCTTCCAGAGTGATAAGGACGACTCTAAGTCGCAGTCGGGCTTTGTCTTTACCCTTTACGGAGGGGCGGTTAGCTGGAAGAGTTCCAAGCAGGAAACCGTGGCAGACTCGATGATGGAGGCTGAATACATCGCTGCCAATGATGCTGCTAAAGATGCTGTCTGGATCAAGAAGTTCATTTCTGAACTTGGAGTGGTTCCATCCATTGAGCATCCAATACCTTTTTATTGCGATAACAATGGAGCGGTGGCTTTGGCCAAGGAACCCAGGTCCCATCAGCGATCCAGGCATATTCTGAGGCGGTATCACCTGATCCGGGAGATAGTTGATCGCCGGGAGATCGAGGTTAGGAGGGTTGACACGAAGAACAACACCGCGGATCCACTCACGAAGGCCATTCCCCAGATACAGTTTGAGAGACTCTTCGGGATGCTCGGTATGCGATACTACAGCAGCTGGCCCTAGTGCAAGTGGGAGATTGTTAGTTGTATGTATGCCCTAGAGGCCAGTATTGTATAGATGATGTATATTATATTGGATGCTTGGACATATATAGAGATGACTTTCTTGCTTGATATGATAGTATGCTATCTGGTTACTCTTTATCTTAACATGTACACTAGTCTCTTTATACTGTCTTATAGTTACATGTTGGTAAAGCCCTTAGGATATGTACTTGACTACCTGGACTGTGATGCAGATCATACTAGTGGGGACACGGTAGTCCATAAGTACATCCTTCATGGTCCCTAGTCGTGGGTGTATCGAGACGGGGTATCGATATACCAGTGTAGACTAGCGTATACGCTTCTCGACCCATGAGATGGGCGATGGATGATCCCATATCCATTGGTGTTTGACATCAGAGATGGTGTACGGGTGCTCAGTGGAGACTGGGTACACTGGACGGACTCGCCGAGAACTCCCAGATGGTATTATACCTCACGTCAGATGGCAGTTCTCAGGTGACACTTGTACAGGTTAGTCTGTAGACCCGAGATCGTCATAGATTCTTGTGTGATTCCCACTGTGCTTTGATCTCCACCTTACCACGTCCATGAAGGCGTGCAAAACGGTGGTCTTTGGGTACAGTCCCGAGTCACATGGAGGCAATGAGCGATAGGAGGGGTTTCGTCTCTCCCGGTATTGGGGGTTGATGTTGCGCTGTGCTCGATTGGCCGTAACATGGAAGTCCTTGGCCAGGGCTGATCAGAGATTTGCTGGTAAGTGTTACCAGTAGTTTCTCGACCCGTTACGAGCCTCACATCGGCACGACTTATCGGGTTATTGGGGTCTGACGTTTACCACCCCTAGACTTGATATGCGACATATCAGACAAAGAGACCGGACTGTACGTTAGGTGTTACTGGTCGGATTCGCAGGAGTGTGAGCGGGCTAGCTCGTCGATCTTCTGATCGCTCAATACCCGGGTGGCCGTTACGTTTAGCAGACCGCTTGCGGCTTGTGTATGCTTGATATGATCATCATCTGCTACCGGCGTATTGACGAGTCTTTAGAGTCCTACACAGAGGTTTCCTGGTTCAAGCGAAACGAAATAGGAGCGCATATGAGATATGTGCGGGACCGAGAATGATGCGTGTATGTGATACCGTATTTAATTCTCGCGATTAATGTTTCGAATGGTTGTATGCGATATAACCTAGTTATCGAATCGAAGATCGATTCGATAAGCTGATACATTGAATACTAGTCGGTCGTGTGTGACATGACCGGATCATTGAATCAAGTGTTGATTTAATGATTTAATGTATAATTATATATTTGATATATTACTTTGCATTGACTAGTATTAGTTCACTTTAAACGGATTTTTCTCACTTGGATTGCACATTGTATATATGATATACTTTTGTGCACATTTTTGTATCATGTTTGATGATACTTGATCATATGGTTAAGTGAATAGAATTAAACCATGGTTATTATGATAATTAGGGTTTTGCATATTTATTTGTTCATTTATTTGTTTATTCATTTATTTGGATAAGTTTAAATGAGAATGGTGGCATTTTTGTTTCTTATAAGATGCTTCATGAACCCTTGACTTTTGCTACCATTCTTGTCATCATGCTTAACCCTAACCCACCCAACTAACCATGGTATATTCTCTACACTTAACCAAGGTTAAGTTATGATAAGTATTGATTTTCTATTTCATTTTAATTAGAACTTATCATAACTAGCTTCATCTTCTTCTTCTTCTTGAAATAGAAAAGCTTGCTACTTTAATGTTATCTTGAGATCCAAAGTGAGAAATCCAATTCTAAAGTGAACCCACCTCCTATTTCTTCACCCTCTACCTCTTGCCAAGTTGTTTTGGGTGTTTACTTCACAAGTTTCACAAGTTTGTGAAGTCGGAGCTTGAACTAGTGATGCCTCGACGTAGATCATCTTCGGCACGAAGCCGACGACCTAGCTCGCCCGTTTCTCCGACGAAGACGATGCTTGAGTTCGGGATTCGAGATGGACAGCGAGGGCATGACCACGTGGAGCTAAGGAGTTGGATATCCGGATCTACAAAGGTTATAGCATCTAACTTATAGTTTAGTTGTTAACTAGATTATCGTTTCGCCTATACATCTAGTCTAAGATCCGTAGTCTAGGGTTTCTCGGCACCATTTTTTTTTAATTGGCATGTTCGATGCCTTATGAGACCTCACTTGAGTGCGTAGGAACCTTTCACTTCACAGTTGTCCAGTGACTCTCTCCAGGATCAGCTTGATACCTGCTCACTACACTTAGTGAGTATGCAACATCGGGTCTGGTACATAGCATCGCATACATGATAGAGCCTACAGCCGAAGCATAGGGTATCCCTTGCATGCGAGCTCTCTCCAAATCAGTCTTGGGAGACATCTCTTTGGAGTGAGTGACTCCAGAGATCGTGGGTAGGTTCCCACGCTTGGATTCTTCCATACTAAAGCTCTTTAGTATGGTGTCAATGTACCTGGATTGGGACAATCCCAATATCCGTTTGGATCTATCTCTATAGATCCTGATTCCCAATATGCAGGAGGCATCACCAAGATCTTTCATTGAGAATCTCTGTGATAAGAAGAGCTTGACCGATTGCAGCATAAGAATATCATTTCCTATCAAGAGTATGTCGTCCACGTACAATACGAGGAAGACAACCTTACTCCCTGCCACCTTCTTGTAGATACAAGGTTCATCTGGGTTTTTGACGAAATCAAACTCTTTGATAACGACATCAAAGCAGATGTTCCAACTCCGCGATGCTTGCTTTAATCCATAAATGGATTTAAGCAGCTTGCACACCTTCCCGCTGCTCCCACTATCTACGAAGCCCTCCGGCTGAGTCATGTACACGCACTCTTCTAAATCACCATTTAGAAAGGCGGTCTTAACATCCATTTGCCAGATTTCGTAGTCATGATATGCAGCGATGGCAAGCATGATCCGGATGGATTTAAGCATAGCCACTGGAGAAAAGGTTTCGTCATAGTCCACACCTGGTCTTTGACGAAAACCTTTTGCTACAAGTCTAGCTTTGAAAGTCTCCACTTTCCCATCTACACCAAGTTTCTTCTTGAAGATCCACTTGCTCCTAATGGGTTTTACCCCTTCAGGAGCAACTTCCAAAGTCCATACTTTGTTAGTGTACATGGATTCCATCTCGGACCGCATTGCATCCAGCCATTTCACTGAGTCCCTACTCGTGATGGCCTGCTCGAAGCTAGTTGGGTCATCATCCTCCATGATGCAATCCTCGCTCCTACCATCCATGAGAAAACCGTAGTATCTCTCAGGTTGGCGAGGAACCCTACTAGATCGGCGGAGAGGCTGGGGTTCATTGGGAGCTACTGAATCCTCTTGTTCCACTAAATCTTCAGTTTGAGTTTGTGTATCTGGAACCTCTTCCAGCTCTACCACTTTGCCACTAATTTCTTTTTCAAGAAATTCCTTTTCTAAAAAGGTGGCATGTTGAGCAACAAACACTTTTTGTTCCTCACTGTGGTAGAAAAAATACCCATATGAGTTCTTTGGATATCCCACAAACTTGCAAAGAACTGACCGTGCCTCGAGCTTGTCCGGATTTTGTCTTTTGACATAAGCTGGACAACCCCATATTTTAACTCGTTTAAAATATGGTCTCTTCCCACTCCATATCTCATATGGTGTGGTAGGTACAGATTTAGATGGAACATGATTCAATAGGTATGCTGCTGTCTCCAGCGCATATCCCCAAAAGGAAATAGGTAACTCAGCTGTGCTCATCATAGAGCGCACCATATCTAATAGGGTGCGGTTCCTCCGTTCTGATACACCGTTGTGCTGTGGTGTATATGGAGGAGTCAGCTGAGAGAGAATCCCATTCTCTTTTAGGAAGTCCAGGAATTCTCCGCTTAAGTATTCACCTCCTCGATCAGATCGAAGGATTTTAATAATTTTTCCGGTTTGGTTTTCGACTTCTTGTTTATATTCTCTAAATTTCTCAAAAGCTTCCGATTTGTGTTTCATCAGGAACACATATCCGAATCTAGAGAGATCGTCAGTGAATGTAATGAAGTACGACGAACCATCCCTGGCATGTGTAGACATAGGACCGCATACATCACTATGTATCAGTCCTAAGAGTTCGGTAACTCTTTCTCCGTGTCCCGTAAACGGAGTTTTGGTCATCTTGCCTCTGAGACATGACTGGCAAGTGTCATAAGATGAAAATTCGAATTGTTTCAAATATCCATCCTTATGCAACTTAGCTAGTCGTGTCGTATTGATGTGACCCAGTCTACAATGCCACAAGAAGGATTCATTCAGTTCTGAACTCTTCCTCTTGTGTGTGTTAGTTATGCTCAGAACTGTTGATTGATTTAGAACATAAATGCCATTGCACAGCGTGCCTGATCCAACCAACTTTTGGTTATGGAAAATGTTCATAACATTGTCCTGTAATACAAAATTATATCCCTCTTTACTTAATAAAGAAACCGATATAATGTTGCATATCAGGTTCGGCATGCAATAGCATTCGTTCAGAACCAATGTATTACCAGTTTGTAATGTACGGTTCCTAGGCACCCTAATGAGGTCTCACAAGGCATCAACCATGCAAATTTCAAAATTTAACGGTGCCGTGAAATCCTAACAAGATCGTTGGCTAGAAAACTAGGCGAACAAAGTAACTAGTTAACTACTTTAACTAAGTGAACGGAAATACAACCTTTGTAGATCCGGTTCTCCACCTCCATAGCTCCGCAACGAAGTATCCTCGCTGTCCAAATCGAGATCCGGGCTCTTGCGTCGGCTTCATCGGAGAAGAAGCGGGCTAGGTCATCGACGACGTGCCGAAGATGATCTACGTCGAAGCATCACTAGATCAAGCTCCACCTTCACCAAGCCATGAAAACTTGTGAAGGAAACACACTCTACTACTTGGCAAGAGGTAGAGGATGAAGAAATAGGAAGTGGGTAAACTTTAGAATTGGATTTCTCACTCATATTCATCAATC
Source organism: Agapanthus africanus (assembly GCA_030015575.1). Taxonomy (NCBI): domain Eukaryota; kingdom Viridiplantae; phylum Streptophyta; class Magnoliopsida; order Asparagales; family Amaryllidaceae; genus Agapanthus; species Agapanthus africanus. The sequence goes on from CM057345.1 coordinate 192,433,697, forward strand.
ACCATTGATGAAGTGAAGGTTTTCTTCAACTTGAAGATGAAGAAGAAGAAGAATAAGTTATGATAAGTTTATTAAAAATGAAAAGTAAAAAGAATCCTTATCATAATTGAACCATGGTTTAGTGTAGAGAATTGATCATGGTTAAAAGAATGGTTAGGGTCAAGCTAGAGACAAAATGGTCACTTAGTCAAAGTGTTCATGAAGCTTCATGAAAACAACAAATGAAAGCCACCATTTCATTTCATTTTCTTTTATTCATTTATCAAAAATAAATGGATAATTAAATAAGATAAATGAATAACAAATAATAAACCCTAACCATTTCTTTAACCAAGGTTTAATACTTTACACTTAACCAAAAAGCATGTATCATCAAACATGATACAAGCAAGTGCACAAAATCATATCACATATATAATGCGCACATCCGAGTGAGAAAATCCATCTTAAGTGAACCGATACTAGTTAATGCAAAGTAATATATCAAATATATAATTAAGCATTAAATCATTAAATCAACACTTGATTTAACGATCCGGTCATATCGCATATAACCGACTAGTATCATTAGTAACAACTTATCGAATCAACATTGGATCCGATAACCCGGCTATATCGCATATAACCGATCAATGTCACATCGCGAGAATCGAATACAGTATCACATACTGGTATTATTCTCAGTCCGGCACATATCTCATATGCTCTCCTATTTCATTTAGCTTGAGTCAGGAAACCTCTGTGTAGAACTCTAAAGACTCGTCAATACGCCGGCAGCAGATGATGATCATATCAAGCATCCACAAGCCGCAAGCGGTCTGCTAAACATAACGGCCACCCGGGTATTGAGCGATCTGAAGATCGACGAGCAATCCCGCTCATACTCCAGTAAATCCAACCAGTAGCACTACCGTACAGTCCGGTCTGATCGTCTGATATGTCGCATATCTCGCCTAGGGGTGGTAAACGTCAGACCCCAATAGCTCGATAAGTCATGTTGATATGAGGTCTATAACAATTCGAGAAACTACTGGTAACACTTACCAGTAAATCTCAGCAACCCTGGCCAGGGATTTCCGGTTATAGCCAATCGAACACAGCGCAACATCAACCCCCTATACCGGGAGAGACGAATCCCCTCCTATCGCTCATTGCCTCTATGTGATTCGGGACTGTACCCAAAAACCACCGTTTTGCACGCCCTCTTGGACGTGGTAAGATGGAAATCAAAGCACAGTGGGAACCACACAAGTCTCTATGACAATCTCGGGTCAACAGACTACTCTGTACTAGTGTCACCAGAGAACTGCCATCTGACGTGAGGTATAATACCATCTGGGAGTTCTCGGCGAGTCCGTCCAGTGTACCCAGTCTCCACTGAGCACCCGTATATCATCTCTGATGTCAAACACCAATGGATATGGGATCATCCATCGCCCATCTGTATGGGTCGAGAAGGTACACGCTAGTTTACTCTGGTATATCGATGCCCCGTCTCGATACACCCTCGACTAGGGACTTTGAAGGATGTACTTATGGACTACCATATCCCCACTAGTATGATCCGTATCATAGTCCAGGTAGTCAAGCACACATCCTAAGGGCTTTACCAACATGTAACAGAGAGACAATCAGTATACACGTTAAGGTAAAGTTCAACCAGATAGCATACTATCATGTCGAGCAAGAAAGTCCTCCCTATATATGTCCCAGCATCCACTACAATATACATCCTATGTACAGTAATGGCCTCTAGGGCATACATATAACTAACAATCTCCCACTTGCACTAGGGCCATCTGATAGCAGTGGTTGTAGTATCTCATACTCAACCATCCCATAAAAAACTCTCTCTGGGAACAGGACTTTGTGAGTGGATCTGCTGTGTTGTCCTCTGAGTCTACTCTCCTAACCTTGATCCCCTGGAGATCAACCATCTCCATGATGAGGTGATGCTGCCTTAGAATATGTCTGGATCACTGATGGGACCTGCGTTCCTTGGCATAAGCCATAACTCTATTGTCACATAATGGGAGGAACATAGTTCATCTCATGAACCAATATACACCCAAACAGCCTCTTTGGTAGCATCTTAAGTAGCGATGTATCCAGCCTTTATCGTCAAGTATGCCACGGTATCTAGCTTGGAACTCTTCCAGCATACCGTCCCTTTACTGAGGGTAAAGACAATGCCTGCGATTGACTTTCAGTCGTCCTTATCACCCTGGAACGCTTCCAGTGATTCTACCCAGAATCAATTGATACCATATCACTACATCTAGTGAGAATCCTAACATCCAATTAGATCTATCTCATAGATCCAAACTCAGGATTTAGGAGGTATCACTTTGATCCTATGTGGAGAATCATTGTGATAAGCGGAGATTGATCGAGCGTAGCATAGGAAACTCCTTCCCTATCAAGAGTATGTCATCCACGTACTCTACGAGGATCACCACCATACTCCCTACTACCTTTTTGTTTATACAAGGTTCATCTACCATTTTGATGATGTCAAACTCTTTGACTAATCCATCAAAACAGATGTTCCAACTCCGCGATGCCTGCTTTATCCTATAAAGCATCTTGCACACGTTTCCGCTGCTCCCACTGTCTACGAAGCCCTCTGGCTGTGTACTTATAGACGCACTCTTCTAAAACATCATTTAGAAAAGCAGTCATGACACCCAACCACCAGATATCATAGTCATGGTATGTAGCCGTGACAAGTAGGATCTGGATGGACTTAAGCATAGCTACTTGAAAAGGTTTCATCATTATCCACACCTGGTCGATGACGAAAACCTTTAACAAGTCTAGCTTTGAAAATTTCAACTTTTCCATCTACACCAAGTAATCTTCTCAAGATATACTTGCTCCTGATGGGGATTTAACCCTTCAGATATAGCAACCAAAGTCCATACTTTGTTGGTGTACATGGATTCCATCTCAGATCACTAAGCATCCAGCCATTCTTACAGAGTCTTACTCCTGATAGCCAGATCGAAGATAGTTGGGTCATCATCTCATGATGCAATCCTTGCTCCCACTGTCATAGAGAAACCGAAGTATCTCTCAGGCGGGTGAGGAACCCTACTAGATCGGCGGAGAGGCTGAGGTTCATTGGAATCTACTGAATCCTTTGGCTCTATCAAATCATCTGCTGTAGTTTGTATAGCTGGAACCTTTCCAGTTCTACATTACAGACCTTGCCTCGAGCTTGTCCGGATTTTGTTTTTAGACATAGGCCGGACAACCCCAAATCTTAACTAGCTTAAGACATGGGCTCTTCCCTTTCCATATCACATATGAAATGGTAGGCATCTGACTTGATTCGAACCCTATTCAATAGGTATGCAGCTTCATAAGTGCATAACTCCCTAAAAGAAATAGGCAACTCAGTAGTACTCATCATAGAGCACACCATATCTGATAGGGTGTGATTGCTCTACCCCGATATACCATCGTGCTATGGTGTATTCGGAGGAGTAATGCTGAGAGAGAATCTCATTCTTCTTTAGAAAGGTCCAGGAATTCCGTGCTCAAGTATTCTCCTCCTTGATCTCATCAAAGGATATAATACTTATACCCGTATTGGTTCTCTACTTCTAACTTATATTCTGTGAATATCTCAAAAGGTTCGGACCTGTGTTTCAACAGGAACATATGTCTGAATCTTGAGAGATTATCAGAGAATGTAATGAAGTACAAAGAACCTGTCTTGGCATGTGTAGACAGGGGACCTTTATACATCAACATGTATCATCCCAAGAGTTCACTAACTCTTTCTCTGTTTCCAATAAACGGAGCTATGGTCATCTCATCTCTGTGACATGACTGGCAAGTTTCACAAGATGTAAATTCAAACTGATTTAAATATGCATCTATATGTAACTTCAGCTAGTCGGGTCGCATTGATATGACCTAGTCTACAATGCCTCAAGAAGGATTCGTTCATTTCTGAACTCTTCCTCTTGTGTGTGTTCCGTATACTAAGAACTGTAGTTTGATTTAGAACATCAACGCTTTTAGATAACGTGCCTGAACCGATCAATTTTTGATATAGGAAATGTTCAAAACATTATCTAACAATACAAAATTTTATCATTTCTTTACTAATAAAGAGATAGATATGATTTTGTATATCAGGTTCGGTATCTAATAACATTCGTTCAGAATCAATGTATTGGTAATACAGGGTGACAGTGACCAACAGACTTGGCTGCAACACTTGCCCCGTTTTCTGCCTCATGAAACTTATCACCCGTTCTCAGTTCTCTACCTAGCTGTAGCCGTATGTAACAGATTACATATCAGGGATCCTGATCTGGTATCACATACCCAAGACGTAAAGGATACTGAGAAACAGTTCTCTGTAATGAACACACCCGAAGATGATGCATCAACATGCACTCTCTTCGTTTGGGCGGCATAGGAATTCTGGTAATCCCCTATTTCCTGCTCTGTCTTATAACAATTATAAGTTGGAGCGGGACCAACGTTCCCCAGCTCAGTATAACAAGCGGGTTCGGTCAAATATCCGTATTATTATCTTGATTAAGGCGTGATATGGTCGCTACCTGGAGAGAGAGAGAAGAAAACACTCAGCGTGCGCTCTTGCAAGAATAGATTGGTTATTATTTTATCTAATCAGGATGGCTCCCACTGCTTTTTATCAAATCTTCCTTCAAACCCTAAAAGGAAAGACTAGCCGGGATTAATTACACACTACAAGTTCGCCAATCTTTCAGCCAGGCCAGTGTCGGTACTTCGAGGGAGGTCCCCCGTGCTTTCGCACGAACCTAATTAATGTAAACCTCGTTTTCCCAGAGGCGTAACCTCGTTGACACCTTTCTAGACACCTACTTGATTGGCTAATTGTAATGTATAAAACTCTCCCAGGAGTAACAATTACTCACAGCGGGTATCGGGATCCAACTATCTCATAGAAGGTATGCAATCTCATTGCAAATTTCAACACTTGAAATTCCCGATAATATTTTGCCCCTAGCATCCTATGACCTTGACGCAGGCCAACAAACCATAGTCCGCTAGTCAAGTTCAACCCGTCATTTCCTGATTGAATTAAACCCACCCGCACGACCCTTGACGCAGGCCAACAAAGTCGCACGACTACCCTAATCCAATCACACATATGCTTATGCAGATAAGCACCAGTTAGCTACCGCACACTACGCCTTGACGCAGGCCAACAAACGTAGCACGAATACTAACTACCACTTATCTGAAATGACGGAGGGCTACGACAGGTTTTTCTGAAAACCTATTGCGTAATGAACTTGATATCGTTGTAGAATCAAATGATTTTAAAAATGGAGTGTTTTTGAGGCTTTTCTAGTTTTGCTAAAGGAGTCACTCCCGGTGAAGGGATCGTCGGTCCTTTCCTCGTCGAATGAGGTGCGGGATATATCATATATATCACTGTGCAAAGCAAAAACTCTTAAAAGCAATCAAAATAAAAAACCGAGTGTGTAGCATCTGCCAGTTATTGCTAAAGGAGTCACTCCCGGTGAAGGGATCTCGGTCCTTTCCTCATCGAATAAGGTGCAGGATATATCACATATACCGCTGTGCAAAGCAAGAACTGTAGCTACCTGTTTTATTTTGAAATTCGATTCTACAACATCTTAGGTTTCTTTTATTTCATTAATCACATTAATGAAGTCCCATCATTTAAGTACCTAAACATCACAGATAAATACGACGTACACTTATGCCATTCGCATTCGCCTCGATGTCCCCTTGTGCACCGTTAGGTTAGGTAACTAACGGCAGAGCGGGGCAGGGCTAGCGCAAGTGTAAAACATAAGTAACGCCTATATAATATATCATATATACTATATACTGTATCTATCACAGAACATCACATGATCACATCACAGATATCGCAGCAGAAGAAACATATGAAATATTGGATATACTAGGACGTCCGTGTTTTCAATACGAGCCAGTATAAAACACGGATTCCACGGTCGTGATGAATAGCCAAACCCACACCCCTAGACCCCTACGAGAGCGGCAAGCAACCCTACCAATTCTAGAGTTAGGAGACCCGGACTCGACTCCTCGAGTTGGTCTCCCACTGGACTCCAGAACCCGGTTACTTATGCTCCCCTCCTTGGGCCTATCCTAGTGCGGAAAAGTAAATAATATACAACGGGTGACAACTTTCGCAACCTGGAAGTGCCCCAATGAAAGAATATTACATACAAGTTTTTACATGAATGAAAATGAAAAACACTCATCTCACATAAAAACCCCCGGCTATTCGAACACGACGATCCAATATAACATATCCAGCAACACATAACATCACATGTCATCAACGTAAGTAAATATGCGCATCCCAATTGTCGTTGACATATAGCAACGAAACCGGCGATATCACATATTACACTTACGGTCACAGAAAAGAAAGTGTAAAACTACAATAGTTGGAATCCGCAACCTCCACAGACATCGCATGCCTGACCAAATGAATTACTTAGACATCGCATGCCTAACAATTATAAACCCCGCATTTTAGTCGCATTATCGAAAACACTTTTCAATATCAAGTCGGGCAATTCAACAAGATTCCCGAAAAACTGATCGAATGCTCGTCGCAAACTTTAGTAGGCGGCCGCACCCCTGATACCGTCGACGAAGTGCACCAAGGCGGAACATCGCTACCGCGAGCACCCGGACGGATGCTTTCGGCGACGGGGTTCTCCTTCAGTCACTTGGTCAGGGCTATGGAGCGAGGCTGTCTATTAAGTTTACCCGGCGAGTATCCGCGTACGCTACGTGATTGCGACGGACTTTTGATCACATCAAAATTCCGTGGCAACCGATCAAGTGAGACTAAACTTCTATGTTTATAACATTCATTCAGTTATCTCATAACTTTTTGTGAATTCCAATTATTGTATCCCATTCCGGATAAATAGAAAATATCAAACTTTCCGATCGAACAATCGAACACCCAAGTTTTCCCGATACAGATCAACACATGAAACAAGTCTAAAAACATTCAGTTCGTGCCTCAGTACCAACGGTCCAGCCGTAGAAGGGTCAAGCCAACGCCTCACATGTGGCACGCCGTACTGCCCCAAACCCGAAGGTTCAAAGGGCAGTTCAAGACGGTCACATAATCGAGTTAAGGTTTATTGTCTTCTAGAGGGTCCATCGCGTTACTTGCACTACTTAGAACGTCGTTAAACTACGGAAAAATCCAACACTTGGAAATTTCCCGACAGGGGAAAAATTGGGTATTTATATCCGGTCGAACTTTTTAACATATTCTAAAAATACCCGGAAAAGCACACCGACAAAAATTAGACAGTCCGATCGAATACACCGAGTCCCCAATACAACCCAGAAAATACAACTCTGGAATAAATATTAAAAACATCCAGAATACACAAGAAACACCAACAGAAACAACTGAAGAAAACACACATCCTAATCATCACAGACGGACGCGGAACCGCCGCAAAAGGGGGGTCAACGCCGCGGTTCCGCGGCCGTACTGTTGAATTAGGTTGTCGTTTTCTCCAGTTTTTCTTAGAATTTCCTGCACATTTCTCTACATATTTTTAATTCCAAAAAATCCACATTTTACAGAAATGTCCAGAGAGCATGTTAAGGGTTTGGGTTTCGGGTCGATCGGACTTCAAATTCCGTCGGGACTTCGCCTAAGGCTCTAGCTAGTCTCTGATACCACTGTAGGGTTCCTAGGCACCCTAATGAGGTCTCACAAGGTATCAACCATGCCAATTTCAAAATTTAACGGTGCCGAGAAACCCTAACAAGATCGTTGGCTAGAAAACTAGGCGAACAAAGTAACTAGTTAACTACTTTAACTAAGTGAACGGAAATACAACCTTTGTAGATCCGGTTCTCCACCTCCATAGCTCCGCAACGAAGTATCCTCGCTGTCCAAATCGAGATCCGGGCTCTTACGTCGGCTTCATCGGAGAAGAAGCGGGCTAGGTCATCGACGACGTGCCGAAGATGATCTACGTCGAAGCATCACTAGATCAAGCTCCACCTTCACCAAGCCATGAAAACTTGTGAAGGAAACACACTCTACTACTTGGCAAGAGGTAGAGGATGAAGAAATAGGAAGTGGGTAAACTTTAGAATTGTATTTCTCACTCATATTCATCAATCACCATTGATGAAGTGAAGGTTTTCTTCAACTTGAAGATGAAGAAGAAGAAGAATAAGTTATGATAAGTTTATTAAAAATGAAAAGTAAAAAGAATACTTATCATAATTGAACCATGGTTTAGTGTAGAGAATTGATCATGGTTAAAGGAATGGTTAGGGTCAAGCTAGAGACAAAATGGTCACTTAGTCAAAGTGTTCATGAAGCTTCATGAAAACAACAAATGAAAGCCACCATTTCATTTCATTTTCTTTTATTCATTTATCAAAAATAAATGGATAATTAAATAAGATAAATGAATAACAAATAATAAACCCTAACCATTTCATTAACCAAGGTTTAATACTTTACACTTAACCAAAAAGCATGTATCATCAAACATGATACAAGCAAGTGCACAAAATCATATCACATATATAATGCGCACATCCGAGTGAGAAAATCCATCTTAAGTGAACCGATACTAGTTAATGCAAAGTAATATATCAAATATATAATTATGCATTAAATCATTAAATCAACACTTGATTTAACGATCCGGTCATATCGCATATAACCGACTAGTATCATTAGTAACAACTTATCGAATCAACATTTGATCCGATAACCCGGCTATATCGCATATAACCGATCAATGTCACATCGCGAGAATCGAATACAGTATCACATACTGGTATTATTCTCGGTCCCGCACATATCTCATATGCGCTCCTATTTCGTTTTGCTTGAGCCAGGAAACCTCTGTGTAGGACTCTAAAGACTCGTCAATACGCCGGCAGCAGATGATGATCATATCAAGCATCCACAAGCCGCAAGCGGTCTACTAAACGTAACGGCCACCCGGGTATTGATCGATCTGAAGATCGACGAGCAATCCCGCTCATACTCCAGTGAATCCAACCAGTAGCACTACCGTACAGTCCGGTCTGATCGTCTGATATGTCGCATATCTCGCCTAGGGGTGGTAAACGTCAGACCCCAATAGCTCGATAAGTCGTGTTGATATGAGATCTATAACAATTCGAGAAACTACTAGTAACACTTACCAGTAAATCTCAGCAACCCTGGCCAGGGATTTCCGGTTATAGCCAATCGAACACAGCGCAACATCAACCCCCTATACCGGGAGAGACGAATCCCCTCCTATCGCTCATTGCCTCCATGTGATTCGGGACTGTAACCAAAAACCACCGTTTTGCACGCCCTCTTGGACGTGGTAAGATGGAAATCAAAGCACAGTGGGAACCACACAAGACTCTATGACGATCTCGGGTCAACAGACTACTCTGTACCAGTGTCACCAGAGAACTGCCATCTGACGTGAGGTATAATACCATCTGGGAGTTCTCGGCGAGTCCGTCCAGTATACCCAGTCTCCACTGAGCACCCGTATATCATCTCTGATGTCAAACACCAATGGATATGGGATCATCCATCGCCCATCTGTATGGGTCGAGAAGGTACACGCTAGTCTACTCTGGTATATCGATGCCCCATCTCCATACACCCTCGACTAGGGACTTTGAAGGATGTACTTATAGACTACCATGTCCCCACTAGTATGATCCGCATCATAGTCCAGGTAGTCAAGCACACATCCTAAGGGCTTTACCAACATGTAACAGAGAGACAATCAGTATACACTTTAAGGTAAAGTTCAACCAGATAGCATACTATCATGTCGAGCAAGAAAGTCCTCCCTATATATGTCCCAGCATCCACTACAATATACATCCTATGTACAGTAATGGCCTCTAGGGCATACATATAACTAACAGGTAATTCAAGGTGATATTCCCCGACAGTCTTAGCTGCAACAATTGCACCATTTCCGACTCTAATGTCTTTATCACCTTCTCCAAGTTCTCTACCTTTCCTAAGCCCATGTAACTGATTACATATATGGGATCCTGACCCGGTATCTAATACCCAGGACGTAGAGCAAATGGAGAAACAGTTCTCTGTAACGAACACACCCGAAGAAAATGCATCAACATGTACTTTCTTCATCCGGGTGGCATGGGAATCCTGGTATTCTCCTATATCCTGTTCATTCCTATAACTCTTATAAGAAAGAACGCAACCAACGTTCCCCAGCACAGTATAATATGCGGGTTCGGTCAATACATCCACATTATTATCTTGATTAAGGCATGAACTGGTCGCTACCTGGAGAGAGAGAGAAGAAAACACTTTAGCGTATGCTCATGCAAGATCAGATTGGTTATTATCTTATCTAATCAGGATGGCTCCCATTGGTTTTTATCAAATCTTCCTTCAAACCCTAAAAGGAAAGACTAGCCGGGATTAATTACACCCTACAACTTCGTCGATCTTTCAGCCAGGCCAGTGTCGGTACTTTGAGGGAGGTCCCCCATGCTTTCGCACGAACCTAATTAATGTAAACCTCGTTTTCCCAGAGGCGTAACCCCGTTGACACCTTTCTAGACACCTACTTGATCGGCTAATTGTAGTGTGTAAAACTCTCCCAGGAGTAACTCTTACTCGCAGTGGGTATCGGGATCCAACTATCTCATAGAAGGTATGCAATCTCATTGCAAATTTCAACACTTGAAATTCCCGATAATCTTTTGCCCCAAACGATCTATGACCTTGACAAGGTCAACAAACCATAGACCGTAAGCCAAGTTCAACCCGTCATTTCTTGATTGAATTAAACTCACCCGCACGACCCTTGACAAGGTCAACAAGGCCGTACGACTACCCTAACTCAATCTGCATCATATGCATAAGCAGATAAATACTGGTTAGCTACCGCACACTGCGCCTTGACAAGGTCAACAAACGCAGCACGAATACTAAACAGGACTTATCTGAAATGACGGAGGGCTACGACAGGTTTTTCTGAAAACCTATTGCGTAATGAACTTGATATCGTTGTAGAATCAAATGAAGTTTTGAAACGGAGTGATTTTGAGGCTTTTTTAGTTTTGCTAAAGGGGTCACTCCCGGTGAAGGGATCGTCGGCCCTTTCCTCGTCGAATGAGGTGCGGGATATATCATATATATCACTGTGCAAAGCAGAAACTATAGAAGCAGTCAAAAACAAACCGAGTGTGTAGCATCTGCCAGGTTTTGCTAAAGGAGTCACTCCCGGTGAAGGGATCTCGGTCCTTTCCTCATCGAATAAGGTGCAGGGCATATCACATATACCGCTACGCAAAGCAAGAACTGTAGCTACCTGTTTTATTTTAAAATTTGATTCTACAACATCTTAGGTTTCTTTTCTTTCATTAATCACATTAATGAAGTCCCATCATTTAAGTCACCTAAACATCACAGATAAATACGACGTACACTTATGCCATCCGCATTCGCCTAGATGTCCCCTCGTGCACCGTTAGGTTAGGTAACTAACGACAGAGCAGGGCATGGCTAGTGCGGGTGCAAAACATAAGTAACGCCTATATAATATATCATATATACTATATATAGTATTTATCATAGAACATCACATGATCGCATCACAGATATCGCAGCAGAAGAAACATATGAAACATTGGATATACTAGGATATCCGTGTTTTCAATACGAGCCAGTATAAAACACGGATTCCACGGTCGTGATGAATAGCCAATCCCACACCCCTAGACCCCTACGAGAGCGGCAAGCAACCCTGCCAATCCTAGGGTTAGGAGACCCGGACTCGACTCCTCGAGATGGTCTCCCACTGGACCCTAGAACCCGGTTACTTGTGCTCCCCTCCTTGGGTCTACCCTAGTGCAGAAAAGTAAATAATATACAAAGGGTGACAACTTCCGCAACCTGGAAGTGCCCCGAATAAAAGAATATTACATACAAGTTTTTACATGAATGAAAATGAAAAACACTCATCTCACATAAAAAAAACCCGGCTATTCAAACACGACGATCCAATATAACATATCCAGCAACACATAACATCACATGTCATCAACGTAAGTAAGTATGCATACACCGATTGTCGTCGACGTATAGCAACGACAATCGGCAATACCACTACATACTACACTTACGGTCACAGAAAAGAAAGTGTAAAACTACAACAATTGGAATCCGCAACCTCTTTAGACATCACATGCCTAACAGTTATAAACCCCGCATTTTAGTCCCATTATCGAAAACTCTTTTCGATATCAAGTGAAACTAAACCGCTAGATTTATAACATTCATCCAGTTATCTCATAACTGTTTGTGAATTCCAATTATTGTATCCAATTCCGGATAAATAGAATATATTAAACTTTCCGATCGAACATTCGAACACCCAAGTTTTCCCGACACCGATCAACACATGAAATAGGTTCAAAGACATTCACTTCATGCCTCAGTACCAACGGTCCAGCCGTAGAAGGGTCAAGCCAACGCCTCACATGTGGCATGCCGTACTGCCCCAAACCCGAAAGTTCAAAGGGCGGTTCAAGACGGTCACATAATCGAGTTAAGGTTTGTTGTCTTCTAGAGGGACCATCGCATTACTTGCACTACTCAGAACGTGTTTAAACCACAGAAAAATCCAACACTTGGAATTTTTCCGGCAGGGGAAAAGTTGGGTATTTAAATCCGGTCGAACTTTTTAACATATTCTAAAGTTATCCGGAAAGCCACATAGACAAAATCTGATAACCCGAACGAATAATTGAATCCCCAAAGCAACCCCAAAATACTCTTCTGTAGAGTCACAATAAAAATACCCAGAAAATATAATATCTGAATTCATGAATTACTGTGGAAAAATCACCAGACATGGGGACAGTACGGCCGCGGAACCGCCCCGCATGCATAGCTCATGCCGCGGTTCCGCGGTGGAAAAGTTGAATCAGGTCCTCGTATTTCACAGTATTTCATATAAGACCCTGCATAATTTTCTGCATATTTTTAATTGACAAAAAACCAAAATTTCAGAAAATTTCCAGAGAGCACCTTGGAATTAGGGTTTCGGGTTCGTTCGGACTTCAAACTCCGTCTAGACTTCGCCTAAGGCTCTAGCTAGGCTCTGATACCACTATAGGGTTCCTAGGCATCCTAATGAAGTCTCACAAGGCATCAACCATGCCAATTTCAAAAATTATTGGTGCCGAGAAACCCTAACACGGATCGTTGACTAGATGTTTAGGCGAAATGAGAATCTAGTTAACTACTTAACTAAAAGTTAGATGCTACAACCTTTGTAGATCCGGTTCCCCACTTCCTTAGCTCCACGTGGGTGTGCTCGCGCTGTCCATCATGAATCCTAGACTCATTCGTCGGCTTCATCGGAAAAACGGGCGAGCAAGGTCGTCGGCTTCGTGTCAAAGACGATCTACGTCGAGGTTGCACAAGTTCAAGCTCCGACTTCACCAAGTTGTGAAACTTGTGAAGAAAACACCCAAAACCACTTGGCAAGAGGTAGAGGATGAAGAAATAGGAGGTGGGTTCACTTTAGATTTGGATTTCTCACTCTAGAAATGAAGTTGCCATTGATGGCATCAAGCTTTTCCTTTTCGAAGTGAAGAAGAAGATGAAGCTAGAATTATGATAAGTCTTGTAAATATGAATAATAAAACAATACTTATCATAATGGGAACCATGGTTAGGTGTAGAGAATTGACCAAGGTTAAAAGAGTGGTTAGGGTTAAGCATGAAGACAAATTGGTCACTTGGGTCAAAGCTTCATGAAGCTTCACAAAGGTTCAAGAAAGAAAGCAACCATTTTGTATTCATATGCCATTCTTTTTCTAAAATAAATAAATGAAAAGAATGGATAATAAAAACCCTAATTACTTACTTAACCTAGGTTTAATCCTTTACACTTAACCAAATGAGTATGCATCATCAAACATGATACAAATATGTGCACAAAAGCATATCACATATATAACGTGCAAATCAAGTGAGAAAATCCGTTTAAAGTGAACCTATACTAGTTAATGCAAAGTAATATATCAAATATATAATTATACATTAAATCATTAAATCAACACTTGATTCAATGATCCGGTCATGTCGCACATAACCGACTAGTATTCAATGCATCGATTTATCAAATCAATGATTCGATAACTAGGTCATATCTCATACAACCAATCGAAACATTAATCGCGAGAATCAAATACGGTATCATATACACGCATCATTCTCGGTCCCGCACATATCTCATATGCGCTCCTATTTCGTTTCGCTTGAGCCAGGAAACCTCTGTGTAGGACTCTAAAGACTCGTCAATACGCCGGTAGCAGATGATGATCATATCCAGCACCCACAAGCCGCAAGCGGTCTGCTAAACGTAACGGCCACCCGGGTATTGAGCGATCAGAAGATCGACGAGCTAGCCTGCTCACACTCCTACGAATCCGACCAGTAACACTTAACCGTACTGTCCGGTCTCTTCGTCTGATATGTCGCATATCAAGTCTAGGGGTGGTAAACGTCAGACCCCAATAACCCGATAAGTCGTGCCGATGTGAGGTTCGCAACGGGTCGAGAAACTACTGGTAACACTTACCAGCAAATCTCTGATCAGCCCTGGCCAGGGACTTCCCTGCTACGGCCAATCGAGCACAGCGCAACATCAACTCCCAATACCGGGAGAGACGAAACCCCTCCTATCGCTCATTGCCTCCATGTGACTCGGGACTGTACCCAAAGACCACCGTTTTGCACGCCCTCATGGACGTGGTAAGGTGGAGATCAAAGCACAGTGGGAATCACATAAGACTCTATGACGATCTCGGGTCTACAGACTAACCTGTACAAGTGTCACCTGAGAACTGCCATCTGACGTGAGGTATAATACCATCTGGGAGTTCTCGGCGAGTCCGTCCAGTGTACCCAGTCTCCACTGAGCACCCGTATACCATCTCTGATGTCAAACACCAATGGATGTGGGATCATCCATCGCCCATCACATGGGTCGAGAAGCGTATACGCTAGTCTACACTGGTATATCGATGCCCCGTCTCGATACACCCACGACTAGGGACCTTGAAGGATGTACTTATGGACTACCATGTCCCCACTAGTATGATCTGCATCATAGTCCAGGTAGTCAAGTACACATCCTAAGGGCTTTACCAACATGTAACTATAAGACAGTATAAAGAGACTAGTATACATGTTAAGATAAAGAGCAACCAGATAGCATACTATCATATCGAGCAAGAAAGTCATCTCTATATATATGTCCAAGCATCCAATATAATATACATTATCTGTACAATACTGGCCTCTAGGGCATACATACAACTAACAGTTTGTTTATATGAACTCGGTGGATTGTCGCGGATGAATAGCCGGGGTTGATGTGAGATGAGAGTTTCTTTTTTCTTTCATTCATGTAATATGTAATTTGATGTAATATTATTTGTATGGCCGCACAACCGGGTCGGGGTTGTAGCCGTCATTGTATTATTTCTTTTTGCTGTTTTTGCTCCTAGGATAGACCCAAGGTGGGGTGCACAAACTACCGGGTATCTCGAAGTGCCGAGTGGCCTACTCACGTCGTTGAGGGAGGTTGCTTCGCTTCGGGTACTTGGCGGGTAGTTTGCCGCATCCGTAGGGGTCTTGGGTGGGGTATTGGCTATTCATCGCGACCGTGTAATCCGCTTTTCGTTGCAGGCTCGAACGAATCGCGGATTCCTAGTATATCCAAAAAGTTCATCTGTGATCTGTAATGGCTATCATTGCTATATATCTATATATGATAACTATTTAGGTGTTGCTTATGTTTTGCATCCGCGCTAGTCCAGTCCCCGCTCTGTCGTTAGTTAAGTAACCTAACGGGTGATGACGGGGCCCCGTGGCGAATGCGGATGGCATAAGCGTACACCATATTTTGGTTGTTTTCTGCAATGGTAGGATTAAAAGATGGGACGCATTAAAATTAATACAAGAAAATAAACCAAGTAAAAGTCGATTGGAACACTTTGAAAACCACTCGATTCTTTTCAAAAATAAACTTTTAAATGCGGAGCTTGAACCACTCTTTTTAAAAGCTATCTCATTCCATCGATTATATCAAGTTCACTACGTTCACGGTTTCGCCAAAACCATTCCTAGCCCTCCGTCATTCCACATGAATGGTCAAAAAGTATTCAAGCTATGTATGTTGGCCAAAATCAAGGCATAGTGATTGGTAGCTATTGGGTATTCATGTGCAGCATAGGTAGATGCGTTGGTTTGGGACGGTTATACTGCCATTTTGGCCAAAGTCAAGGGTAGGTACGGGTGGGTCCAAATTAACCAGGAGAATGACGAGTTGAACTTGACATGTGACTTATGATATTTTGGCCAAAGTCAAGATCATAAGAGCATGGGGCAAAAATCCACATCGGGAGTTTCATAAGTACTGAAACTTGCTAGCGCTGCATACCATTTGGAGTGTGATGATTCTGGTAGGATTCCTTCAATTTTATCACGCGATGATATTTGGATCCCGATCCTACTGTGAGTATATGCTACTCCTCGGGAAATTTCTCACTTAACGATCAATGCTATAAACCTAGTAGGTGTCTAGAAAGGTGTTAGCGGGGCTACGCCCACAGGGAAAAGAGGTTACTTAATTAAGGAATTTCGCGAAAGCGTTGGAAAACCTCCCTCGAAGTACCGACACTGGCCTGGCTGAACGGTTAAGCAAGTATTGTACGGTGAGATTGATCCTGACTAATTCTTCCTTTATGGTTTGAGGAGGGATTCGAGAGACGGTAGGAGCCATCCTGTTTAGACAAACTAAAAACCACTCTAAACTTGCAAGAGCATCATGCTAAAGTGTTTCTTTTCTCTCTTCTAATTGCAGCGACCAATCAACATGAACGGACTTAAGTTATTACTAGATAAATACATACTGACAGGGCCAAACTACAAAGATTGGCTCAGGAATGTCAAGATGGCAATCACTTATGACAAGTTGGGGTATATCCTTACCACCAAAGCTCCCCCTGTCCCAGGTCCCACCTCCAGCGTCGCGGATGTAGAAATCCGTAAGACATGGGAGATCGATTGCGTGAAGGCCAAATGCCTCGTGCTTGCCTCTATGAACAACGAACATCAGAGGAGGCACGAGAATATGGACTTAGAATCCATATTTCTTCATACAAAAGAACTGTATGGAGAGCAGTCTCGTATCGCAAGATTCGAAGTGTCGAAGAAGCTGTTTTCGGCAAGATTGGCCGTCGGATCATCGGTAGCGGAACACGTGCTTAAGATGATTGGCTACATAGAGGAGCTCGCGGACCTTGGGACCATGTTGGAGAATGAACTCTACACTGACTTGATTCTCCAGTCCCTTCCTTCCACTTACGCCCAGTTTGTCCTAAACTTCAACATGCAAGGAAAGGAGGTTGAACTTTCCGAACTTCTGAACATGTTGAGGAGTGCTGAGGGCACCTTACAGAAAGGTAGGGAGACATCCACTTTGTTTGTAGGAGGATCTTCCTCTTCTAGGTCCAGGGCGAAAGCCAAGGGAAAGAAGAAGAAAGCCCCCGCCAAACCAAAGGGCGGTGTCAGTAAAGTGGATACGAAGGGAAAGGGAAAGGCAACAAAGATAACGGGAAAGCTTGTAGGGAAGGAAGAATGCTTTTACTATCACAAGAGTGGACACTGGAAACAGGATTGCAAGGCTTGGAAGGCCAGAACCCAGGATCTGAAGCGAGTTGCGGCTTCAGCTTCAGGTGTGTATGTTATTGAAAACTGTCTATCAATAAACTCTACTTTCTGGGTATTGGATACCGGATCAGGATCTCATATCTGTAATTCTTTGCAGGCGTTGAGAAAGCGTAGGGTTTTGAAGGCAGGTGATATGACCCTCAGAGTTGCAAACGGAGCTAGCATGGATGCTGAGGCCGTGGGGGACTATCACCTGGGATTGTCAGATGGACACTTTTTGGTTTTGCGTAGTTGTTATTTTGTACCAAATGCAACTTGTAATATCATTTCTGTATCTTTATTGTCTAAAGAAGGTTATGAATTTGCATTTGTAAGTAATGTTGTGAACATTCACCTTAATCAAGTTTTGATTGGGTCAGGTACATTAAACAATGGTACATACGTAATAAACCAACCACAGATTTTCAATGTCCAGAATACACACAAAAGAAAGTCTACAGAAATCAATCAGACTTTCTTATGGCATTGTAGACTGGGTCACATCAATGAGAGAAGGTTGACTAAGTTACATACTGAAGGATATTTGAATCCATTCAAATATCAATCATATGAAACTTGTCAATCCCGTCTCAAAGGAAAGATGACAAAGACTCCGTTTACTGGACACGGAGTAAGAGCGAGCGAGCTCTTGGGACTCGTACACAGCGACGTGTGCAGTCCAATGTCTACACATGCACGAAGCGGTTATTCTTACTTCATTACTTTTACGGATGACTTTTCAAGGTACGGATATGTCTTCTTAATGAAACATAAATCAGAGGCCTTTTGAAAAATTCCAGGAATATAAGAATGAAGTAGAAAAACAAACAGGCAAAATTATCAAGGCTCTAAGATCTGATCGAGCTGGTGAATACTTGAGTGCCGAGTTCCTGGATTACTTAAAAGAGAATGGAATTCTCTCTCAGCTTACTCCTCCATACACTCCGCAACATAACGGTGTATCGGAGAGACGGAACCGAACCCTATTGGATATGGTACGGTCCATGATGAGTAACGCTGAGTTACCGCGATCATTCTGGGAATATGCGCTAGAATCAGCTGCATACCTTTTGAACCGAGTTCCAACTAAGACTGTGCCTACTACACCATATCAGATGTGGTGTGGGAAGAGACCCTATCTTAATCACATTAAGACATGGGGATGTCCAGCTTTTGTCAAAAAGCAGCATGCGGACAAGCTTGAGGCATGCTCAGTACAGTGCAAGTTTGTGGGATATCCAAAGAACTCCAAGGGATATTTCTTCTATTGCGAAGAGGAACAAAAGGTTTTTGTTTCTCGCCATGCCCACTTTCTAGAACACCAGTTCTTGGAAAAGGAAATTAGTGAGAGTGCAATAGAACTGGAAGAAATTCCAGAACCACAAGCTATTACTGAAAGCTTAGTAGAACCAGAGGGTTCGAAAGATCAGGACATTCCTACACCGCTCCGCAGAAGTAGTAGGCAGTCTCATCCGCCCGAGAGATACTACGGTTTTCTCATAGACGGGGATAGAGAGGATTGCATCATTGATTGTGATGAGCCTACTAGCTTCCAGCATGCCATTCAGAGCGTTGACTCGGTAAAATGGCTGGATGCAATGCGGACCGAAATGGAGTCCATGTACACCAATAAAGTATGGACGTTGGACATTGCTCCAGATGGGGTAAAACCCGTAGGATGCAAGTGGATCTTCAAAAGGAAGATTGGTGTAGATGGACAGGTTGAGACCTATAAAGCTAGACTTGTTGCAAAGGGTTTTCGTCAAAGACCTGGTTTGGACTATGACGAAACCTTTTCTCCAGTGGCTATGCTGAAATCCATTCGGATCCTTCTTGCCTTTGCTGCCTTCCACGATTATGAGATTTGGCAGATGGATGTAAAGACCGCTTTTCTAAATGGAATTTAGAGGAGTGTGTCTATATGGACCAGCCAGAGGGTTTCATTCAGAGTGGGAGCAGCGGAAAGGTGTGCAAGTTGCTTAAGTCCATTTATGGACTAAAGCAGGCATCGCGGAGTTGGAACATCTGTTTTGATGAGACGGTCAAGGAATTTGTCTTTATCAAAAATCCAGATGAACCATGCATCTATAGTAGATTTGTAGCGAGAACTGTAGTATTCCTCGTTTTATACGTGGATGACATTCTCTTAATAGGAAATGACATTCCTATGCTACAATCTGTCAAAGGGTTCTTGTCACACAGGTTCTCCATGAAAAACCTGGGTGATGCCTCATACATTCTGGGGATCCGGATCTACCGTGATAGATCCAAGAGGATATTAGGACTCTCACAGTCCAGGTACATCGACACCATACTGAAAAAATTCAGTATGGAAGATTCCAAGCGCGGTAATCTACCGGCTTGTCACGGGATCACCCTCTCCAAAGAGATGTCTCCCAAGACTGATTTGGAGAGGGATCGCATGTCTATTATACCCTACGCTTCTGCGGTAGGCTCTATAATGTATGCGATGTTGTGTACCAGACCGGATGTGGCTTATGCACTGAGTGTGGTAAGAAGGTATCAGTCAAACCCTGGGGAGAAACATTGAATAGCGGTAAAGAACATTCTCAAGTACCTGAGAAGGACTAAGGAGATGTTATTGGTGTATGGCGGAAAAGACCTCCAGATTGAGGCCTTTGCTGACTCCAGCTTCCAGAGTGACAAGGATGATTCCAAGTCCATGTCGGGTTTTGTCTTTACCCTCAATGGAGGGGCGGTGTGTTGGAAGAGTTCCAAACAGGAAACCGTTGCTGACTCGACTATAGAAGCGGAATACATCGCTGCATCTGATGCCGCAAAAGAAGCTGTCTGGATGAGGAAGTTCTTGAAAGAACTTCAGGTGGTTCCGTCCATTGTTGATCCAATACCTCTGTATTGCGACAACAACGGGGCCATAGCTTTAGCGAAGGAACCCAGGTCCCATCAGAAATCCAGACACATCTTGAGGCGGTATCACCTGATCAGGGAGATCGTGGATTGCCAGGAGATCGAGGTTCGGAGGGTTGCTTCAGAAGATAACACTGCAAATCCATTCAGGAAGGCCTTACTCCAGACTCAGTTCGAGCGGCTGATCGAGATGATAGGTCTTCGATACGCTAGTACATGGCCTTAGTGCAAGTAGGAGATTGTTAGTGTATATGCCCTAGAGGCCATTACTGTATCATACTAGTATGTATATTACTTGATGGAAGCTTGGGATATTCACAGTTGTATAGACAATCTTGCTCGAAATGGTAGTATGCTACTTGGTTTGTCTCTGCTTCAATGTGTACATGTGTTTCTTATATTATATCACCTATACGCATTAGTGGAGCCCTTAGGATCTTTGCTTGATTACCAGCGTTGTGATGGCAGTCACTCTCGTGGGGGCTGGGTAATCTACAAGCACATCCTTATTTACACGTCCCTGGTCGTGGGATTATCGAGACAGGGCATCGATACTCCGGAGTAGACTAGCGTATGTGCTTCTCATCCCAGCTCGGGAGACGGCCTGTCCCACAGCCGTCAGTACGTCGTACTTGAGATAGTATGAGGGTGCTCGTTAGGTTACGAGTACACTGGACAGGACTCGTCGGGAACTGTTGGTTGGTATTATACCTATCGTCAGTTATCAGTTCCCAGGTGACATGAGTACAGCTTAGTCCGCTGACTTGACACTGTCACTTCGTCTCGAGTGTGTTCCCACTGTACTTTGATTACTACCCTACCACGGCTCAAAGGAGTCGTGCAAACAGGTAGTAGTTGGGTGCAGTCCCGAAGCACTTGGAGGCAGTGACGGTTAGACAGGATTCGTCTCTCCCGGTATTGGGGGTTGACATCACGCTGTGTCCAGGAGAGCCATTACACAAGTAGTCCCTGGCCAGGGCAAGCGAGATATACTGGTAGGTTTCCAGTGTTATCTCAGGGTGTTCTGGGCCACACTCCGACACGACTTGTACCACTATTAGGGGACTGATGTTTACCGCCCCCTAGGCCCGCCATGCGATGTATCAGACGAACAGACCGTACTGTACGGAGACTGTCACATTCAGGCTCGGTAGGAGTTCAGATGGGTTCACCTCGTCAGTCTTCTTATCGGCATCTACCTGGGGACCGTTACGTACAGCTAGTGCCGCTTGCGGTCTGTGGTTAAACCCACTGCCAGAGTGGTGTCGAGTCTTTAGAGTCCTACACAGAGAGTTATTCGCCTTTAGGCAAAATGAGTAGAGGTCGCATGGTTTTGCGACAGGGTTCGTTCACATCCGCGCACTTGTGCACGTTTGTTGTCCGGACAGCTTATACTAGCGGGCTTTGGTTTAAGCCGGATCCTAGTATATGATTTGGGATTGGTCTTATCTCATTGTATTCGTGTTCCTCGGATCACGGATACGGGTGCGTATGCACAGTTGACTGAGACAGAGGGAGAGGACTTTGATTAGGGTTGATGACCATTGTTATTTTCTTAACCCTAATGCTTATGTGTGAATTATGATTAATTGATATTAGTTAAATATAATTGTGCATGGTTAGGGTTGTTGACCATTTGACTATATTTGACTTATTGACCTAGGTTGACATGTTGACCATCATCATTCCATATGAAAGATGCTCTTTGATCCTTGCAAATTGCATTTAATGTGAAATGATAATGTCAAGTCTTGATTAACCATGACAATTATCTTATCTAATTATCTAATTTTCTATAATTCACATATATGAGGAGAATGGTTCATATTATTCTCATTCTATCATATTAGTTCTCTCTCCTCCTCTTCCTCTCTCTCTAGCTCTCCCCTCTCATGAGTTGAGAAACACTTGAGCTTGAGATAAATCACTCTAAAATACTCTCTACTCTTTTCTAAGGTTCTAGGATTAGCACCCCAAGCATCTTAGTTACTTCTAGCTTGAAGTTGAAGCGAAAGGTTGAGGCTCTCGGGTGGATCCTTCTTCGACTAGAGAAGGCGACAAGGAGACTACTTTCTTTCACTCCAAGGAGCAAGGAGAGAAGGACATAAAGCCCTAGGTATAACCTCTCTTCCATGTAGCTAAAACTAGTTAGCTTTGTAGTTAGTTTTTGTTTAGCAAAGATCTTCCTTTTGATAGTCCATGTTGCCTAGTTCGATAAAAATCCGATTTTTATACCGTTCCGCCTCCCCGCAAACACCGGGGTGGGCAACGTGGACTTACAGTGGATAACCTCAGACACCCGAGAGGTACTCCGGTAGCCTCAAGGACGGTGACAGGGAGGTTCTTGTTTACCCAGGCTTGATACTAACGTTGTTCCAGGCTACGAGACCCGGCAGGAGGTTAAGTATAGCGTCGTTCTAAACTAGCTTTAGAAGTGCACGTATATATTATTCTGCCAGAGGGTTGTTGTGGTCAGTGGGAGTAGCGGAAGCATAGTGGACAAGTAGCTTATGTCTATTTATAGACTCGAGCAGATATAGCGGAGATAGATCATCTAATTTTGATGTGACAGTCATGGCTTTGACTTCATTAGAATAGGGGATGGATCTCTTAAGAAGGTAGTAGGGTGTGATGTCCTAGTATTTGGATGACATACACAGAGTAGGAAGTAAAATTCCTATACTACGATCGGTTGTACTGTAGTTGTCACACAGCTGTTTCTCTTTACAGGATATGGATATAATATCAGACATTCTGGTTACTAGATCTATGGTTTTAGATCTAGATTTGGGTAGTTTCCCAATCAGGGTACTTTGACAGTATTCTAATAGTATTTAGAATAGACAACTCCTGGCATGGTGGTGTACCTGCAGGTGATGGAGTCTCCCTCTCTAAAAGTGTCTTACAGACTAAAGGGGAGAGGGATGTGCATGATTGGCATATCACTTGCTTAGGCAATTGAGTCAATCGTGAGATGTCAAGTACCACACCAGATGTTGTTTTTGCACTAGATGCAATAAGTTAATATTAATCTAATCCTGGAGAAACATACGGAAGAAGTTTTAGAACATAAGTGGATGTTCTACGGATTTGATAACGGCAGCCTCCTTCGAGAGACGGTTATCATTCCAGGCTTCCAAAGATGACATGGATGACAGAGTGATTGTCTGAGTTATAGTTTTCCCTCTGACGAAGGGGGCAGTATTATGGACAGGTGGTCCAAGAGGATACTGTGGGAGGCATGGTGCAGGGGTTCAGTTGACGATACAGTCTAAGAAGTTTGGATTTGGAGTTCATTTATGAATTAGGTCCCATCAGATATCCAGACATATTCTAAGACAGGTATTACTCAATTCGGGAGATGGTTTTCTCCGCGAACTTGAGATTAAGAGAGACATAGAAAGATACATCACGGCGGATCCACTCATTGAGGCTATTTCTCGAACACAAGAGTTTTACAAACGAGCTTTATGAAAATGATTAGTAGAGGAGCTGGGTGTTCAGTATCACACGGGCTGTGAGTATGCGACATCGCAATAATTAGCCTTAAGTGCAAGTGGGAGATTGTTGGATGTAGTTCCTTCAAAGTCAATTATTGGATCGCAGGTACGTGATTGCAATGATTGAGGAAGGACCTATACCGGTAAGACAGTCTTACTCAAGATGATAGTATGCTATCTAGTTTGCCTTTATCAGTCGTGTATAGTTTTAGGTGACATTACTGATCACTATTACATGTTGATAGAGCCCTTAGGATCCTGCTTGACTACCAACAGTATGATGGCGATCATATACGTGAAAGTTGGGTAGTCTATAAGCGCATCCTTAAAAGTAGTCCCTAGTCGTGGAGTTTCGAGACAGGGCATCGATACTCCAGAGTAGACTAGTGTATACAGTCGAGACCCCGACGAGGGGCGGTGGCCGGTCTCATAAGCCATTGGTGTCAGTTGGATCACCTAAGATGTATACAGGTGCTCATTGGGTTATGAGTACACCGGACAGGACTCGCCGAGAACCTGCTAGTTGGTATTATGCCTAGCGTCAGATAGCAGTTCCCTGGTGACATGTGTACAGCTTAGTTCATCGACCTGAGATCGTCATTTATCTCGTATGAGTTCCTACTGTGCTTTGATTACTACCCTACCACGGCTCAAAGGAGTCATGCAAATAGGTTTTAGTTGGGTACAGTCCCGAGCCACATGGAGGCAAGTGAGCGGATCGGCAGGGGATTCGTCTCTCCTGGTATTGGGGGCGAGATCGCGCTGTGTCTAGGAGAGCCATTACACAAAGCCCTCGGCCGAGGCAGGAGATTTACTGGTAGGTACTCCAGTAGTATCTCAGAGTGTTCAGGGCTACCCTCCGACACGACTTATACCGCTTTTGGGGGTCTGACGTTACCAGCCCCTAGGCCCGATATGCGATGCTCATAGACGAACAGACCGGACTGTATGTATATTGTCACTGATAGGCTCAGTAGGGTTCCAGGATGAGTTCGCTCATCGGCTTCCCTTTCGGTCAGTACATGGGCAGCCGTTACGCACAGCTAGTGTCGCTGACGTGCTTGTGGTTAAACCCACTGCCAGGGTACTGACGAGTCTTTACAGTCCCCCACAGATAGTTTCCCAAGTTCGGGCGAAACGTTGTAGAGGCCGTAAGGTTTTATGGCAGGGTTCGAAATTGCACGTGCACTTGCGCACGTGTCATATTTCGGACAGATAATACTGGTTGGCTTTAGTTTAAGCCGGATCCAAGTATTATATTGAGTCGGAATATTTTAGTCTCTCGTATTCGTATTCGGTCGGAATACGGATACAGGTATGTATATAAAGGTGAGGGGTATTCTCGTAATCCGTTACAAGAATATTTTAGAAGATGCATTTCTTTTTGGGTTAATCATTTTGGTTTAAATGATTATTAATTTTGGAAATTGTGACTCATGGTTGTGACTCATTAATTCTAGAATGTTCATTAATGACTCATGTAATGAGTCATCTAGTGAGTCATTAAAGAGTTAATAAGTTTTGTTTTGGGTTTGGATATTTGAGGAGATATTTTCATAAGATATTTTTCTTTAGGTTTTGAATATATAACCTCATATATCTATTCACAAGAGGAGAAGAAGATAACACAAGTTTATGAGCTTAGTTTTCTTTTGCTCACTTGAGTTTCTTGAGTTCACAATTTCCAATCCTTAGCATCTTCTTCAACCTCCACCCTAACCCTCTCATGTGATGAGAACCCTATGGTGTTTGAGACAAAGTATTCTACTCATTCTCTACTTCATCTTGGTCATCTCTCTTAGTAGACTTGATGACCGAGCTGCCTCGGTATAGAGGCGGGAGCCTATTTAAAGATCCGTTGACGTGGTGCCACCTCGATGAGAAGACGAGAGATCAGAGTTGCCGCGAGGAGCATGGGATGATGGCCAAAAACCGAAGGACTCGGATCGATCGGTATAGCCTTTCTATCTCTTTACGGCTTGTTAGTTAAGCGTTAATGGAAAGATCCGGGTTATAGTATGCGATAGCGCCAGTTATAAAAGTTTTAGTTCCGCGTTTGGCGTCAGAATGATGGCCGGGGCGCTATCGTAGACTTACACGTGCAATATGAACTATCAATAATAGTGCAGTGTCCTAAGGATACTAGTCCAAGCACAATAATTAACTAAGCAGTAGGGTGAATGTGCAATTCTAAATATGACATAGAATATGCGACAAAATTAATATCTCTAGCCCAGACGCATAACGCCATGCTGGCGATTCCCTTGTAGATGTTAAATCTACTCACCAACGCTCCTGGCTAAGTGAAGCCAACCACCTGTTTTCCCCTTGTAGCAGTGTCTGAAGTCCCCGCCTGCGAACCTACAACATTAAAACAATAAAGCAAGTACATATTAGTAATAGACCCAAAACACATACAACTACATTTGACCGACGCAACAACACAAACATACTCTCAAGTGTTCGTACCGTGGCTAACGTGCGTAGCGACACGACGAAACTAACCCAAGAGCAAAATCACACAAAGTGCACGATCCGTGTCGTATAAAGTATTGCGTTTAAACGAAACACTACAAACTACCTAGGTGATCCTAGATTTCGTATACAGAGAAAACTCAACAACTAAACAAGACCAAACACACCTAAACCACTGCAGACACCTACCCAGAAAAACCCAAACCCTAACTCCTACCCACGGCCGATGTCGCCGGAATTCTCCTTTGTGTCGCCGGCCGAGGTCCGAGCAGGGGGTCTCGTGTTGGAGGTAAAGTCCTATGGTCTCAGGTACAACACAGTTAAATTGTTTGGTTTTCTAGTAAAATCTCCGGGTCACAGCAGAACACAGATGTCACATATAGGCATAAAAATATGATATTCAAAACTAAACTTTACACTATCTAAACAGAAACTAACTAGCTACATATTACAAAAATTATAAAAAGAACAGATAGGGATCATTACCTAGCCAAAAGAACACAAAGATCCTAGTTTTGCACACTCCATGGCATCCAATAGGCAAATCCAAGAAAAGTTATGATTTTTGATGAGATTTGTGATGTATAGTGATGGATTTGTGAAGAAATGGTAAAGAGAAGCTAAGTATTCAGTTTGAGGAATGAGGAGGTGAAGAAATAATGCTAAAGAGATAAATAAATAAAAGAAGGAAAAGATAAAGAGAGAGGGGTGAGTGTAATTAGAGAGAGAGAGGTGAGTGCACCATTCACTTAATGCTTGCAATGGTCACCATGCCACCTCTCTCCAAGACAAAACCCAAACAAATATCTCTCCTTCTCACTCAACAAATATCAAGGATTAATTCAAGGCAAAGGGATTAGATTAGGTTAAGTGTCAAGGTTGCTAAGAACAAAATTAGCACAAACAAATCCTCACATTTACGTACACACGTGCGTGCATGCTCATAACAAATAATAATAAATTATTAATTAAATGTTATAAAATGTGAGGAACCCGAATTGGTAAACTTTTTACAGTAAACCCGCATTAACGTCTAAACGAACACTAATCGAAATCTAAGGCGTTACAATCTCTGTAAGTCCGCGGCAGCGCCCCGGCCGTCTAACAGACGCCGATATGCGGAACAAAACTTTTACGACTGGCGCTATCGCGTACTTTATCCCGGATCGTCTATTAAAGCAAAACCAACAAATTGTAAAGAGGGTAGAATTGTTATACCGAATGATCCGAGTCCTTCGGTCTTCAACCATCATCCCACGCTATGTTGCAACTGATCCGAACTTGCTTGATCTCCGTTCTCATCGTCCAGGTGGCACCACGTCGACGGATCTTTAAACGGGTTCCCGCCTCTGAACCGAGGCAACTCGATCGTCAAGTTTGCCAAAAGAGACGACCAAGATGAAGTAGAGAATGAGTAGAATACTTTGTCTCATTACGTCCAAGGTCACGGACGAACGGTTATAGAGGTTGCCATTTGGAATCGGGTGAATGGAAATTGAACTAGGAAATTTCCATACACTTGTATCATAATCTTTTTGCCAATTTGAAATGATTCAAAAATCACACACCCACACAATGAGCGGCCGGCCAAATATATGAGAGGAGGGAGGTGAGGGTAGGAGCATCAAGTGGTGACCATAAGCTTTCAACCTTATCAAGTCATTAAAGAAAGAATGAATCATCAAAATGCATTAAGTGCAAACCTATCACAATTAACCTAGTCATCCTTTATCATTAATGAACCATTAATGACCCAAGTGAGTCACAAGCCTTGTCATCACTTCTAGAACCTTCTAGAAGCATGACTCACTCTGAAGACGAAAAGAAAAATCCGTATTTAACCGAATGTCAAAATACGGCTGATAGAAAACTGGAAACTGGCAACTTCCAAAAATCATCCCGAAACGAATTTCAGGATAACCCCGTAACGGTATAAACATACCCGCATTTGTATTACGACCGAATACAAATGCAACTGAGACAAAGATATCATATCTACACTTTATAATACTGGGATCCGGTTTAAACCAAAGCCTACCAGTATTATCTGCCCGAAAAATAACACGTGCGAAAACGCACGTGCTTTTTCCGAACCTTACCATAATACCATACGGCATCTACAACGTTTCGTCCGAACTTGGGAAAGTGTCGGTGGGGGACTCTAATGACTCATCAACACACTGGCACTGGGTATAACCCCTAGCACGTCAGAGGTACAAGCTGTACGTAACGTTTTGCCTATGTATTGATTGGAAGGGAAGCTGACGAGCGAACTCATCTATAAACCCTACTGAGCCTGACAGTGACAATAACCGTACAGTCCGGAACATTCGTCTATGAGTATCGCATATACGGCCTAGGGGGCCAGTAAACGTCAGACCCCCAACAGCGATATAAGTCGTGTCAGAGAGCAGCCCAGAACACCCTGAGATTCTGCTGGTATACCTACCAGTATATCTCGATTACCTTGGCCAGGGATTTCGTGTAGTGGCTCTCCTAAACACAGCGCGATCTCACCCCCAATACCGGGAGAGACGAATCCCCGAAGATCCGCTCACTTGCCTCCAATGTGGCTCGGGACTGTACCCAAAATATACCTGTTTGCACGACTCCTTTGACCCGTGGTAGGGTATAAATCAAAGCACAGTGGGAACTCACACGAGACAAATGACGACCTCAGGTCAATGAACTAACCTGTACACATGTCACCAGGGAACTGATATCTGACGATATGTATAATACCAACTAGCATGTTCCCGGCGAGTCCTGTCCGGTGTACTCATAACCTAATGAGTACCTATATACATCTTAGGTGATCCAACTGACACCAGTGGCTTATGAGACCGGCCACCGCCCCTCGTCGGGGTCTCGACTGTATACACTAGTCTACTCTGGAGTATCGATGCCCTGTCTCGAAACTCCCACGACTAGGGACACTTTAAGGATGTGCTTATAGACCCCAGCTCCCACATATATGATCGCCATCATACTGCTGGTAGTCAAACAAGAATCCTATGGGCTCTATCATGATGATAAAGACAAACCAGATAGCATACTATCATCTTGAGTAAGACTGTTTTATCGGTATAGGTCCTCCCTCAATCATTGCAATCACGTACCTGCGATCCAATAATTGACTTAGAGGGCACTATATCCAACAATATCCCACTTGCAGTTAAGGCTAATTATTGCGATGTCGAGTACTCACAGCTCGTGCGATACCGAGCATCCAACTCCTCTACTAATCAGCTTCACAATGCCTGTTTGCGAAACTAATGTGTTCGAGAAATAGCCTAAGTGAGTGGATCCGCCATGATGTTTCTTTATGTCTCTCTTAATCTCAAGTTCGCGGAGAAAACCATCTCCCGAATTGAGTAATACGTGTCTTAGAATATGTCTGGATATCTGATAGGACCTAGTTCATAAATGAACTCAAAATCCAAACTTCTTAGACTGTATCGATCACTGAAACTAATCAGTGTCCAGCACCATGCCTCCCACAGTATCCTCTTGGACCGCCTGTCCATAATACTGTCCTTCGTCTGAGGAAAAACTATAACCTTGACAATCATTCTGTCATCTATGTCACCTTTGAAGCCTGGAATGATAACCGTCTCCCGAAGGAGGCCGCCGTTATCAAATCCGTAGAACATCCACTTATGTTCTAAATACTGCTTCCTTGTGTTTCTCCAGGATTGGATTAATATAAACTTATCGCATCTAGTGCAATAACAACATCTGGTGTGGTACTTGACATCTCACGATTGACTCCATTGCCTAAGCAAGTGATCTGCCAATCATGCACATCCCTCTCCCCTTTAGTCTGTAAGACACCTTTAGAGAGGGTGACTCCATTACCTGTAGGTACACCATCATGCCAGGAGTCAATTATTCTAAAATACTATTAGATTACTGTCAAAGAACCCACATTAGGAAACTACCCAAATCTAGATCTAAAACCATAGATCTTGTATCCAGAATGTCGGATATTACATCCATGTCCTTTATGGAGAAACAACTGTGTGATGACCTCAGTACAACCGTTCAGTATAGGAATTTTACTTCCTACTCTGTGTATGTCATCTAAATACCAGGACATCACACCCTACTACCTTCTTAACAGATCCATCCCTTATTCTGATGAAGTCAAACCCATGACTGTCACATCAAAAATAGATGATCTATCTCTGCTATTTCTGCTCAAGTCTATAAATAGACACTAGCTACTTGCCCACTATGCTCCCGCTGCTCCCACTGACTACAACAACCCTCTGGCAGAATAATATATACGTGTACTTCTAAAACTAGTTTAGAACGACGCTATACATTTTCTCCTGCCGGGTCTCATAGTCTGGAACAACAGTAGTGTCAAGTCTGGGTAAACAAAAACTTCCCTGTCACCGTCCTTGAGGCTACCGGAGTACCTCTCGGGTGTCTAAGGTTACCCACCACATCTGCGGAGTGGCTATTGGAATGTCAAACCTGATTGAATATAAAGGTCCTATTAAACTTTTCGTAATCGTTTGCGGTTCTGGAATCACTTCCAGTTCTACCACTCACACTACTATTTTCTGAAAAAATCCATTTTAATAAAACTGTGGCGATGCAAGAACAATATCACTATTGATCTTCCGGATGGTAGAAAATCAACCCTCGTCAAAGCTAGGGTCAACCCACAAACTGTCATTACAGAAACTTGCCTTGAGTTTTCCAGTGTCTGTTTTAATGCATAAGCTGGACAACTCCCCTTTACCTTAACATCGTTAGATATGAAGCAATCTATATCCAATATAGAAACATAGGCATTTATTTTAATTTGGAACCAAATTCTAATCATGCAGCTGTCTTCAGTGCATATCAACTTAATAGAGAGAGGCTAATCAGTATTATTCAACTTAGGAATCTATCCAATTATGAGTAACCTGAAAGAGAAACAAGTTTCTCAAGAACCATTACTATCAATTGAATACCATTCACAAGAATCTACATCTTCAATTTCTTTGAAGAGTCCCGATACTTGTGACACTTGGTTCTCTACTTTATTCCTATACCCACAACTTCTCAAAACTTAGACATTGTATTTCTACGAAACACTTGTCTAAAAACTAGAGAAGTTACAAGTAAACAGAATATAGTACGAGGACCAACCCCCTTTGTCCTGACGGACACTGAACAACATACATTACTCTGTATAAGTCCACTGAGTTGAATAACTCATAACCTGTACGTCGTAGGTTGAAAACTGTTCCCAGGCGATTTCCTCAAATATCACCAATTACAACGAATTCCGATATAATGAGGATGATCACCTAATTCCCAATAACTCGCTCCCACTCAACATCTGTAAAACCATGCAGATGTAAGAATCGTTCCTGGTAAATACATACCCTGGAGTAAGTATCCAATCGGGAAATCAGTTTTCTATTAACAATGCACAGTGAATATGAAACATAAATATGTTTTGTAGGGGTTTCCTGGTATTCCTAGTAATGCCTCTTCCATAATCCAAATCATGACTTTAACCGTATATTTCCCTTTATTTGTCTTTAGTCGTTACCTTCTGTACACCATCATTAGGCTAAGTTGTTTTCTTCCTTCCCTACCGTTCGGCACCAGCCTATGGTTTGGAAGAAGAATATCCAGTAAGCATAATAGGTGTACCCTCCTAATCCTAGGAGTACTCGCAACTTGAGAGAAGGCGATGATAAAAACAACTGAATAATACCTTATTCTTATTTCTCTTGAACCAGAATCCATCCTCGAAAAAATGTCCTTCGAGTTCGTATATAACCATACGATGGATTTATCCAATGGAATTGGATGTTCGTAGTGATACGGGTTGTTCTGGAGAAATCAAAGGTGAAGTAGGAGTGGCGATGAAATACGTGATTTGGTCATGAATGTAAATAGTCGCAATTCACTTTGCCCTCTTTCTAATTCCTTTATCTTGTCTTTACATATTACCTTTTGCACACCCTACTTAGGCTAATTGGTTTTCTTCATTCCCTACCGTTCGGCACCAGCCTATGGTTTGGAAGAAGACTATCCAATAAGCGTAATAGGTGTACTTTCCTAAACCAAGGAGCCCTCGCAACCTGAGAGAAGGTGATAATAAAAGACAACAGAATAAACCAATTATATTTCTCCTGAACCTGGATCCATCCTCGAAGAAGTCCCTTAGAGTTCGTATATAACCATATGATGGATCTATCCAATGGAAGTGGATGTCCGTAGTAATACGGGGTGTTCTGAGAAATACAAAGGGTAAAAGAAAGAACAGCAATGACTTATGCAACTATAGACAATCCAAAAGCCAGTAAGTTAAGAAGGTTCGGTCAACTTTGGTCACTGAGTTATAGTCTGGGGTCAATCAAAAGTCGCTGCCAAAGAGAGAGAGAGAGAGAAGAAACACTCTGCGTGCACTCTAGCCTAAATCAGAATGGTTATCATTTTATCTAATTAGGAAACCTCCCACTGTTTTCTCAAATTCTCCTCCAAACCTGAAAGAAGAATTAGTCGGGGTCACCCGAAGAGTAAACCAACTCATCAGTGAGAATCAGGATCCAACTATCATCGCATGATAACTTGATGGAAGCCACTTCAAGTTAACACACTCCAGAAGGTATGCGCAAGTCTGGAAAGTTTCTTGTATGTTTGAAACTCCCGATGTAATTTTTATCCCATGCTCTTATGACCATGACGTAGGCCAACAAATCATAAGCAACATGTCAAGTTCTACCCGTCATTGTCCTGATCAACTTAAGTCATCGTACAAGCCCTTGACGTAGGCCAACAAGGTGTACGTCTGACTTAAACTAATGTATCTATCTATGCAACAAATGAATACCCAGCAGCTACCAAACACTATGTCTTGACGTAGGCCAACAAACATAGGTTGAATACTACTGACCATCTATAAGAAACGACGGAGGATTACGGCTGGTTTTTGGCGAAAAACCTTTAACGTAATGAACTTGATCTCGTTGAAGGAACCTGATAGCTTTATAAAAATATATAATAGCGAAAACCTTTTGCTAAAGAAGTCACTCCCGGTGAAGGGATCTCGACTCTTTCCTCGTGGAATGAGGTGCTGGATATTCCAACTGAATACCGCTATGCAAAACAAAAGGAAACGTCTTTGTAATAATTTCCTTTTAAAATTTGTTCCAACAACATCAAATATAGGTTTGTTTTATCTTTGCATTAATAAGAATCAACGCAGTCCCATCAATCAATCACACCAGAAAAGAACGAAAATAAAATGTGCGTATATGCCATCCGCATTCGTCACTGGGTCCCTTCATCACCCGTTAGATTACTTAACTAACGACAGAGCGGGAACTGGACTAGCGCGGGTGTAAAACATATACAACATCTAATAGTATATATACTAATATACAATAATCGCTCCAGGCATGATAAATGCAACATTACAGAAAAGTAATAAGCATCACAGAACAATACAGATAATCTGGGATCCCCGGATTTCATAGAGCCGCTGCTGAAACTCGACGTTCCCCTGGTCGTGTGGATAGCCTGTGCAATGAAACCTGGACCCCTACGGGTGCGGCAAGTTACCCACCAAAACCTGAAGCGAGGTAGTCCCCACAACATAGTGAATGGAATACCCGGCACTTCACGGAATTCGGTAAATTGAGCACCCCTCCTTGGGTCAACCTGTACCCCCTACGAGTGCGGCGAATAGTCTGCCAATTCTAGAGTGTGGTTCCTTTGCCTCTCAATGCCATGAGATACGAACCCGTTGCCCTCCAGAACCCGGTTATTTGTGCACCCCACCGCGGGGTAAACCTAGTACAGAAATAAAAATAGTACAATAGGTACATCGACCGCAACCTGGTCATGCCCCAAAAGAATATTATACAAACAGGCAGTGACGGCAGTCCACAAGTCGGACTCTCGTCCCACAAAATCAAATGTACAAATAAATTTAAACAACACTATCATTGCACCCTGCTATCCACCACGACAAATCCGCAACATTACAGCACAACACAGAACATCAACGCGAATGTCACGTTCGCAAACCCGTCTAAAAGAACTATAGCAATCAGACGCGGTTTACCGATCAAATGACATTCCCGGTCGGAGATATAATGAAAGTACTGAAAAACTAACATGTTTAAAATTTCGATCGACTAAATTTCCTGAAGTGGGCCCCACATACATCTGGTGTACAGTAACAAAATTTTGGCCCAAAAGACATATACCAAAAATCACCATTTCCCATGAGAAACCCACTGGAAAAATTTGGTGCACTGTTCCCACAAAAGCGCGGCGGATAAGCGGCCAAACCATGGTTTGGGCCGCGGATCCGCGGTCATTTTGTGGGATCACGTGCCCAAATTTCACCAGTATTCTTAAAAAACCCTGCATGATTTTCTGAAATGCTCAAAATGAATTTTAGAATATTTTAAAAATCGACAGAAACATCATGTACAGAAAATTGTGATTTCGCGAAATCCGTTCGATCGATCTTTTAAACATGTTAGCACAAGTTAGTATAGCTTAATGGTGAGGCTCTGATACCACTATAAGTCAGGCAGCCACCCCATCCAATGGGGTCGCCGTGGCACCAACGGGTCACTCAGCCGCTACTTTTTACGCATGACCCCTCGCGAGGACTACAACCCGCCGGAACACCTTCCAGTCTCGGGACACCCTGGGGGTAAGAGCCTATGCTTCGCCACACTGTCACATAGTGAGAACCCCCCATAGGTCGACATCCAATGCCTAGTAGCTCTGATACCACTGTAAGTCCGCGGCAGCGCCCCGGCCGTCTAACAGACGCCGATATGCGGAACAAAACTTTTACGACTGGCGCTATCGCGTACTTTATCCCGGATCGTCCATTAAAGCTAAACTAACAAATTGTAAAGAGGGTAGAATTGTTATACCGAATGATCCGAGTCCTTCGGTCTTCAACCATCATCCCACGCTATGTTGCAACTGATCCGAACTTGCTTGATCTCCGTTCTCATCGTCCAGGTGGCACCACGTCGACGGATCTTTAAACGGGCTCCCGCCTCTGAACCGAGGCAACTCGATCGTCAAGTTTGCCAAAAGAGACGACCAAGATGAAGTAGAGAATGAGTAGAATACTTTGTCTCGTTACGTCCAAGGTCACGGACGAACGGTTATAGAGGTTGCCATTTGGAATCGGGTGAATGGAAATTGAACTAGGAAATTTCCATACACTTGTATCATAATCTTTTTGCCAATTTGAAATGATTCAAAAATCACACACCCACACAATGAGTGGCCGGCCAAATATATGAGAGGAGGGAGGTGAGGGTAGGAGCATCAAGTGGTGACCATAAGCTTTCAACCTTATCAAGTCATTAAAGAAAGAATGAATCATCAAAATGCATTAAGTGCAAACCTATCACAATTAACCTAGTCATCCTTTATCATTAATGAACCATTAATGACCCAAGTGAGTCACAAGCCTTGTCATCACTTCTAGAACCTTCTAGAAGCATGACTCACTCTGAAGATGAAAAGAAAAATCCGTATTTAACCGAATGTCAAAATACGGCTGATAGAAAACTGGAAACTGGCAATTTCCAAAAATCATCCCGAAACAAATTTCAGGATAACCCCGTAACGGTATAAACATACCCGCATTTGTATTACGACCGAATACAAATGCAACTGAGACAAAGATATTATATCTACACTGTATAATACTGGGATCCGGCTTAAACCAAAGCCTACCAGTATTATCTGCCCGAAAAATAACACGTGCGAAAACGCACGTGCTTTTTCCGAACCTTGCCATAATACCATGCGGCATCTACAACGTTTTGCCCGAACTTGGGAAATTGTCGGTGGGGGACTCTAATGACTCGTCAACATACTGGCACTGGGTATAACCCCTAGCACGTCAGAGGTACAAGCTGTACGTAACGTTTTGCCTATGTATTGATTGGAAGGGAAGCTGACGAGCGAACTCATCTATAAACCCTACTGAGCCTGACAGTGACAATAACCGTACAGTCCGAAACATTCGTCTATGAGTATCGCATATACGGCCTAGGGGGCCAGTAAACGTCAGACCCCCAACAGCGATATAAGTCGTGTTAGAGAGCAGCCCAGAATACCCTGAGATTCTGCTGGTATACCTACCAGTATATCTCGATTACCCTGGCCAGGGATTTCGTGTAGTGGCTCTCCTAAACACAGCGCGATCTCACCCCCAATACCGGGAGAGACGAATCCCCGAAGATCCGCTCACTTGCCTCCAATGTGGCTCGGGACTGTACCCAAAATATACCTGTTTGCACGACTCCTTTGACCCGTTGTAGGGTATAAATCAAAGCACAGTGGGAACTCACACGAGACCAATGACGACCTCAGGTCAATGAACTAACCTGTACACATGTCACCAGGGAACTGCTATCTGACGATATGTATA
This sequence comes from Agapanthus africanus, assembly GCA_030015575.1. Taxonomy (NCBI): domain Eukaryota; kingdom Viridiplantae; phylum Streptophyta; class Magnoliopsida; order Asparagales; family Amaryllidaceae; genus Agapanthus; species Agapanthus africanus. The sequence continues at coordinate 192,470,790 of CM057345.1, forward strand.
ATACCAACTAGCATGTTCCCGGCGAGTCCTGTCCGGTGTACTCATAACCTAATGAGCACCTGTATACATCTTAGGTGATCCAACTGACACCAGTGGCTTGTGAGACCGGCCACCGCCCCTCGTCGGGGTCTCGACTGTATACACTAGTCTACTCTGGAGTATCGATGCCCTGTCTCGAAACTCCCACGACTAGGGACACTTTAAGGATGTGCTTATAGACCCCAGCTCCCACATATATGATCGCCATCATACTGCTGGTAGTCAAACAAGAATCCTATGGGCTCTATCATGATGATAAAGACAAACCAGATAGCATACTATCATCTCGAGTAAGACTGTTTTATCGGTATAGGTCCTCCCTCAATCATTGCAATCACGCACCTGCGATCTAATAATTGACTTAGAGGGCACTATATCCAACAATCTCCCCCCTTATAAAAATTCTTCCCCGAATTTAAAATTCTCACTAAGCGTACCTCCAAAGCGAAGTTTACAAAACTCTGATATCTCGCTCATATTCTTCCAAGTGATTACCTCACTATATGGCTACGTCTAAGAAAACCCTTCACAGATGGCAAGACCCTTGACTAAAGTTTCTCCACCTGCCGAGCCATTAACACAATTGGCTGCTGGTGTACGAAAGATCGCGTCCAAGCTAAATGGTCTGATGCTGAATCATGTGAGAAAGGTCATGAAGGTAATTACAAAGTATCGACACAAGGAATACGGGGTGAATACTCAATAATCTGGACGGAAGTGCCAAATTAAAGGCAACGAAACTAACTCGCTTTAAAGATCTCAAAAGGACCTACAATTCTGGGATAAGCTTCCCAAAACTCAACACGTCTTTCATCGGAAAAATCTGTAGGAATACATGATCTCCCACTGCGAACTCAGGTCTACGACCACCCCGGTCGATATAAGACCTCTGTCCGCAATGGACAATTCTCATCCTGACCTAAAACATCTGGATCATCTCCGAAGTCTCTAGACTAGCTGGGGTCGAAAATCCTACTTACGCAGAGTCAGAAAAACAGACTGGTGACCAACACGACCTAACCCCTAAACCAAAAGGTTGCCAATTGGAGTGTCTCCTGATAACTGCTACCAAAGGAGAACCCTAACAATGGCAAGTGACGATCCCAACTGTCGACAACAATTAGTACGTACGCACAAGCATATCCTCCAGAGTCGGTATAGCCCGCTCTCACAAAACCATCATCCTGCAGATGGAAAGGCGGAGCTAAAGCTCAACCAGTACCTAAAGCCTCCTGAAGCTCCTGCCCAAGACGGCAAGCGAACAAGGTGCCTTCATTGGATACGACCAATGAAGGAACTCCGTGCAACGCACAAACTGAACAAGAACAACTGAGCAAACTGAGCATAATCGGACAACAAGCATTCGAATTGAGTCACACCCTGACTAAACCTGGGTAGACGCCACAACAACATTTGTAGAGATCTGCTCCCATTCCCACTCCGGAACGGTTAAAGGTTGCAACTCTCCAGCCGGTCTTAAATGCTCAACCTTAGCAAAGAAAGAACTGGTGCAGTTGTCAACCGAGTCTTCAACTGCTAAAAAACTCCGAACGCATGCCTCAGTCCAACGAAAAAGAACCTCCTTTCTGGTCAGTCCAGTCAACGGTGCAGCATTACACTGGCAATCCTGCACGAAACGGCGGTAAAAACCTGCTAAGCCCAAAAATCTGCGGACCTCCATCCTGCACACAAGTCTGGGCCTAAGCTGTACGGCCTCGATCTTCCTCGGTACCATACAAAAACCGTCTCCCGTAACTACAAGACCTAGGAGTCAACACAAACAAGCCTGAAGGAACACTCCGAGAATCTAGCAAACAGCTGGCACTCTCCCAATGTCTGCAAAACAAATCCTTAAGTGCTACTCCCGTTCCTCACGACACATTGAATAGACCAGAATGTCGTCAATAACACAACAATAACTGGTCCTGGAATGGCCTGAAGAAATCCGGTTCATCATATCTACGAATGCTGCTAGGGCAATGGTGAGTCCAATGACATTACCAAAACACACAAAGCTCGTAGCACACAAAAGGCAGTCTTCGGAATGTCATCATTCCGAACCCGCAACAATGATGACCTGATCCCCAAACAAACTTAGAAAATGTCTCGCACCCTGGAGCTGATCGAAGAAATCGTCAATGCGAGGTAAAGGATACCTATCCGCACTGTAAGCCGGTTCAATTGACGATCCATCGATACACAACCTCAAACTGCTGTCTTTCTCCTTGACGAACAGAAATAGGAGCTCCCCAATGAGAAATACTCTAACGCACTAGCCCCCCAACAAACAACTCTGCAGCTGATCCTTAAGCTCCCTAAGCTTCGCCGGTTCATCCGGAACAACGTCGGAAAACTCTCGCACGAAAGGAAAGCCGGTCCATCAAACCCACCGTGGCTCCGGTATCACGAATGAACGCCAAGAATTCTCGACATCCTCTCCTAAAAAACCGACTAGCGAAAAAGGCTGAATTCAAGCTGTGAGAGGCGGCACCACTGTCCCCCTGCACAACAAGAACTGACTTGCCGGAAAAACAAACCAAACTGTTTTCTCGCGGTAGTCCACAGACGCGTAGCACATAGCTAACCAGTCTGTGCCTGGGAGAACGTCAAATCAAACATCTCTAGAAGGATCAAAGTGACAGACGAATCTCTATCTCCTATCCGATTGGCACACGACTGAAATACGTGTCGCGCAACAAAAGAATCGCTGACAGAATTTAACACAACAAACGGCTGATTTAGCCAACACTACTCTCCTCGTCCTAAACCTCTGCTACTCCCACGACGGTCACGAAAGCTGTTTCTACGACAGGCCTCTGTCTCTGAGCTGGTACACTGGTACGGGTCCTCCACGGTTCCGGAACTCTCAAAGTCTCTGAAATACGTGTCTCGTCAACTAGGGCTGCATCCACTGGTGCTATGTAGGTGACGGAATGTTGTGCTGATTGCAAAGAACAACTGGGTAACAGAGGTGAAACCCTGTCGCTGCGCTCGAGTGGTCTCAACCAAAGAACTCATCGTTTGGCGCAAGTCCTGCATCTCTGCCACAAGCCTAGCGATACTATCTGTCGAAAGCGGATTCGTCTGCTCCTGTGCAACGAGCGTGCCATCTTGGTCAGTCCTCGTCCTACCCGAGTCAACTCTGACCTCGACCCTCGCTGCACCTCTCTGAGTCCCTATAGTCGTCGGCGGCAAAGGCTATAAATAGAGATAGGATTCGATATGAACACGGAAATCGAATCACAAGGATATGAATCGTCAAGGAAGCAATTTCAAGCAATTTGTACTTAGGTCACTTTAGGCGGAGCACCACAACGTGAGTATGCTACAGACATACACATTACGTTACTCTGCTTAAGCTACCTACTCCATCATACCAAGGTCATCCTACACTCTGAAAGGTAAAACCTAGCGCTCTGATACCAACTTTGTCACGACCCGAAATTGGCACGTGACGGCCCAAATACTACGCAACGTCTACAGGCGTAACGCAGTAAAAGAAAGCCAAAACCCAGAAATCTAAACCATTAAAAAGACAAAAAAAGATAAGAAACACTGAAATCTCAACCCAAATTCTTTAAAAGTCCGACTTTATTTCCTTTAAAATTTTGGCAGAACCTCCTTGGTAAAAACCATCCCCAAAAATGAGTACAACATAAATAAAAGGAAAGCATCCCCAAACGGGAGTAAATACATGTAAGTCCGCAGTGGCGTCCCGGCCGTCGATCCGACGCCGGAATGCGGAAACGAAAAACTTTACAAACTAGCAAACCGGCACCACCGTGCACATTTAACCCGGATCGGGCCATTAACCTAGCTACTAGCAAAATACAAGATGGGTAGAGAAGTATACCAAGCGATCCGTGTCCTTCGGTCTTCGTCTCCACTCCAATCTCCTGCGGATTCTCCGTCTGTCACCTCCTCGTCGGAAAGGGTATCACGTAGCCGGGTTCGTTTACGGGCTCCCACCTCTGGATCGAGGCAACTCGGGCGCGAAGTTGGCTAGCCGACGCGTCCAAGACTTGCTGTAGATGTAGTGTAGAACCATGTCTCATTTGGGGTTTAGTTGCCTTTGATAATGTGGAGGAGAAAGAAGAACTTTATGAAGAGAAAATGGTGCTCTCATTTTTAGCAAAGAATAAGGAAAATGAGATCAATGAATTTTTCCTTCACTCCCATGAATTCCCTCTCTCTCCCTCCTAGGATGTGGCCGGTCCCTCATCAAAAATGGGTGGAGAAAAAGGAATCAAAATCCAAGTGAGAAATGTGAAGATAATGATAAAAAAAGTCACCACATTTCAACTCCAAAAGCCAAATCAATTTCCAATCCATTTCTAATCTCATAAATGCAAGAAATGTGATAAGAAAGGAATCTCATGATGAGGAAGCCACAAATGCAATAAACCCCTCCACAAATAAGTTATTTGCAAACTGCAAATAACCCCCTCCATCGAAAGGTCCGGCCGGGAAGGAACAAAGGAAAACCGGCCGGAACGGAATGCAAACTGGCAACTTCAGAAAACCGATCCCGTAATAAATTACAGGAAAACCCCGCTATTGCAAATACATGCCCGCATTTGAATTCCCACTGAACACAAATGCAAAGAGACAAAATCTACACTATCTAATACTAGGATCCGGTTTAAGCCAAAGCCGGCTAGTAAAAACCGTACGATCACGATCCGTGCAATACCGCACGTATCTGATCGAACCCTGCCATATCTCCATACGGCCTCTACAGCGTTTCGCCCGAAACCTGAGTAACTAAGTGTGGTGGACTCTAAAGACTCGTCAATACTATGGCTGTGGATTTAACCACTAGCACGTCAGAGGTAGCAGCCATACGTGACGGGCCACCAGCTATTGACCAAAAGAGACGTTGATGAGCGAACTCATCCTGACACCCTACTGAGCCTGTCAGTGACAATATTCATACAGTCCGGTCCGTTCGTCTATGAGCATCGCATGGCGGGCCTAGGGGGTTGGTAAAAGTCAGACCCCCAATAGCGGTACAAGTCGTGTCGGAGTGTAGCCCAGAACACCCTGAGATACTACTGGAATACCTACCAGCAAATCTCCTGCCTTGGCCAAGGACTTTTCATGTACTGGCTCTCCTAGACACAGCGCGACCTCACCCCGAATACCGGGAGAGACGAACCCCTGCAGATCCGCTCACTGCCTCCATGTGGCTCGGGACTGTACCCAACTAAAACATGTTTGCACGTATCCTTTGAGCGTGGTAGGGTAGTAATCAAAGCACAGTGGGAACTCACACGAGACAAATGATGATCTCAGGTCGATGAACTAACCTGTACACATGTCTCCAGGGAACTGCTATCTGACGTCTAGTGTAATCCCAACTAGCAGGTTCCCGGCGAGTCATGTCCGGTGTACTCATAACCCAATGAGCACCTGTATACATCTTAGGTGAACCAACTGACACCAGTGGCTTGTAAGACCGGCCACCGCCCCTCGTCGGGGTCTCGACTGTATACACTAGTCTACTCTGGAGAATCGATGCCCTGTCTCGAAACTCCCACGACTAGGGACCTTTTAAGAATGTGCTTATAGACTCCAGCTCTCACGTATATGATCGCCCTCATACTGCTGGTAGTCAAGCAAGAATCCTAAGGGCTCTATCAACATGTAATAGCGACTCGTAAGGTCACCTAAAGCAGTACACGATGATAAAGATAAACCAGATAGCATACTATCATCTTGAGTAAGACTGTCCTACTGGGACAGGTCCTCCCTCAATCATTGCAATCACGTTCCTGTGATCCAATAATTGACTCTAAGGGCACTATATCTAACAATCTCCCACTTGCACTCAAGGCTAATTATTGCGATGTCGCATACTCACAACCCGTGTGATACCGAACACCCAACTCCTCTACTAGTCAGTCTCACAAAGCTCGTTTGCGAAACTATTGCGTTCGAGGAATAGCCTTAGTGAGTGGATCCGCTGTGATGTCTCTTTCTATGTCACTCTATATCCCATGTTCGCGGAGAAAGCCATCTCCCGAAATGAGCAATACCTGTCTTAGAATGTCTGGATGTCTGATGGGACCTAGCTCATAAATGAACTCCAAATCCAAACTTCTTAGACTGTATCGTCAACTGAACATAATCAGTATCCTGAGCCATCCTTCCCTCAGTATCCGTCTGGACCACCTGTCCAAAATACTGCCCCTCGTCAGAGGGAAAACTATAACTCTGACAGCCACTCTGTCATCCATGTCACCTTGGAGGCCTGGAATGATAACCGTTTCCCGAAGGAGGCTGCCGTTATCATATCCCTAGAACATCCACTTATGTTCTAAAACTGCTTCCGACTGTTTCCCCAGGATTGGATCAATATCAACTTATTGCATCTACTGCAAGAACAACATCTGGTGTGGTACTTGACATCTCATGATCAACTCAATTGCCTAAGCAAGTGATCTGCCAATCATGCGTATCCCTCTCCCCTTTAGTCTGTAAGACACCTTTAGAGAGGGTGACTCCATCACCTGCAGGTACACTACCGTGCCAGGAGTCGTCCATTCTAAATACTCATAGAATGCTGTCTAAGTACCCAGATTGGGAAACCCCCCAAATCTAGATCTAATACCATAGATCCAGTAACCAGAATATCCGATATAATATCCAAGTCCTATGTGGAGAAACCACTGTGTGACGACCAAAGTATAACCGATCGTAGTATAGGAATATCACTTCCTACTCCGTGTATGTCATACAAATACCAGGGCATCACACCCTACTACCTTCTTAACAGATCCATCCCCTATTCTGATGAAGTCAAACCTATGACTGTCACATCAGAAATAGATGATCTATCTCCGCTATATCTGCTTTAGTCTATAAATAGACATAAGCCAACTGTCCACCAATGCTTCCGCTGCTCCCACTGACTACGACAACCCTCTTGCAGAGTCATATACACGTGCACTTCTAAAGCTAGTTTAGAACGACGCTATACTCATCCTCCTGTCGGGTCTCACAGTCTGGAATAACAGCAATGGCAAGTCTGGGTAAACAAGAACCTCCCTGCCACCGTCCTTGAGCATACCGAAGTACCTCTCGGGTGCCTGAGGTTACCCACCATATCTGCGGAGTGGCCAATCGAATGTCAAACCAGATTGAATCTTTAAGTTCTTATCAAATCTTCAGTAATCGTTTGCGGTTCTGGAATCACTTCCAGTTCTACCATACTCCCACTACTGTTTTCTGAAAAAATCCATTTTTATTAAAACTGTGGCGAGTCAAGAACAATATCACTATTGATCTTCCAGATGGTAGAAAGTCAACCCTCATCATAGCCCGAGTCAACCCACAAACAGCCATTACAGAAACGTGCCTTGAGTCATCCAGAGTCTGGTTTTAAGCATAAGCTGGACAACTCCCCGTAACTTAACAATGTCAAGATATGAACTGTTCTATATCCAATACAGGAACAGAGGCACTGATTCAATTTAACCAGATTCAAATCATGCAGCTGTCTCCAGTGCATGTCAAGTAAATGGAAGGAGGACGATCAGCGTTACTCAACTTAGGAATGCTTCCAATTATGAGTAACCTGAAAAAGAAGCAAGTTCTCTTAAACATTACTATCAACTGAATACCATACACAAGTATCTACATCTTCGATCACTTTGAAGAATCCCGATACTTGCAATACCTGGTTCTCTACTTTACTCATATACCTATAACTTCTCAAAACTTGGACCCTGTGTTTCTACGAAACACTTGTCTAAGAACTAGAGAAGTCATAAGTAAACTGAATATAGTACGAGGACCAACCCCTCTGTCCTAATGGACACTGGACAACATACAATACTCTGTATAAGTCCCTTGAGTCTAGTAACTCATTCACTGTATGTCGTAGGTTGAAAACTGTACTTATGGTTAAGAAGAATTACACCGCTGTTCAATGCTCCTTACCTAACCATCCACTGGTATAGGTAAATGTCATAGACATAATTTCAAAAAGGTATATCTCACTCTATAAAAATAGACGTACAGATATATCAATTTGAAGTTGGTGCATAACAACGGATATTCAAAACCAAATATTTGCCACCCGGCAAACAACCCAGGTGACTTCCTCAAATATCACCAATTACAACGAATCCCGATATAATGAGGATGATCACCTAATTCCCAATAACTTACTCCCACTCATCATCTGAAAAACCATACAGATGTGAGAATCATACCTGGTAAATACATACCCTGGAGCAAGTGTCTAATTGGGAAATCAGTTTTCCTTTAACAGTACACAGTGAAACTGAAACATTGAAATGTTTCGATGGGGTATCCGGGTATTCCAAGTAATGCCTCTTCCATTATCCAGATTCACAACTGTAACCGTATATCTCTTTGCCACCTCTCCAAATCCTTTTATATGTCTTTAGTCATTACCTTCTGTACACCCCTTTAGGCCAAATGGTTTTCTTCCTTCCCTACCGTTCGGCACCAGCCTATGGTTTGGAAGAAGACTATCCAATAAGCATAATGGGTGTACTGTCCTAATCCTAGGAGCACTCGCAATATGAGAGAAGGTGAAGATAAAAGACAACCGAATAAAACTTATTCCTATTTCTCCTGAACCAGGATCCATCCCCGAACTGGAACAAGTTCCTTTCGAGTTCGTATATAACCATACGATGGATTATCCAATAAACTTGGTATCTTCGTAGTGATACGGAGTGTCCTGGAGAAATACAAAGGTGATTTAGGATTGGCGAAGAAATACTTGGTTTGGTCGTGAATAGTAGTCGCAATTTACTTTGCCCTCTTACTAATCCCTTTCTTTGTCTTAACTTAATACCTTCTGTACACTATCGTTATGCTAATTGGTTTTCTTCATTCCCCACCGTTCGGCACCAGCCTAATGTTTGGAAGAAGACTATCCAATTTGCGTAATAGGTGTACTATCTCCTAAACCAAGGAGTACTCGAAACCTGAGAGAAGGTAAAAGGAAAAGACAACTGAATAGTCCTATTCGTTTTCTCCAGAACCGGAAACCATCCTCGAATTCCTTCGAGTTCGTATATAACCATACGATGGTTTTGTCCAATGGAAGTGGACATTCGTAGTAATACGGGGTGTCCTGGAGAAAAGGGTAAAAGCAGGAGTGGCAATGAGGTATGCAACTCTGACAATCCAAAAGCCAGTGTTAAAGAAGGTTCGGTCAACTTGGTCACTGAGTCATAGTCTAGGGTCGGGTCAATGGTCGCTGCCAAAGAGAGAGAGAAAAGAAACACTCAGTGTGCACTCTAACCTAGATCAGAATGGTTATCACTTTATCTAATCTGGAAACCTCCCACTGTAATGTCAAATTCTTCCCCAAACCTGAAAGAAGAATTAGCCGGGATCGCCCGAGGAGTAAACCAACTCATCAGTGGGAATCGGGATCCAACTATCATCGCATGATAACGTGACGGAATCCGCTTACGTTATCACACTCCAGAAGGTATGCGCATATCTGGCAAGTTTCAAATTCTTTAGAAACTCCCGATGTGGATTTTTGCCCCATGCTCTTATGACCTTGACTTTGGCCAACATATCATAAGTCACATGTCAAGTTCTACCCGTCATTGTCCAGGTCCCAAACCAACGCATCTATCTATGCTGCATATGAATACCCAACAGCTACCAAACACTGTGCCTTGACTTTGGCCAACATACACAGCTTGAATACTATTGACTATCCATATGAAACGACGGAGGGCTACGAATGGTTTCTGGCGAAAACCTTTAACGTAATGAACTTGATATCGTTGAAGGAACTGATAGCTTTATAAAAATATAGTGACGAAAACCTTTGCTACAGAGGTCACTCCCGGTGAAGGGATCTCGGCTCTTTCCCCGTGGAATGAGGTGCAAGATATTCCAACTGAATACCACTATGCAAAGCAAAAGTAATCGGCTATAGTAAAGTTATTGCCCTGACGCAAACTTTTGTCCAAGGGGTCACTCCCGGTGAAGGGATCTCGGCCCTTGCCTCGTCGACTGAGGAGCAGGATATTCCAACTGAATACCACTGTGCAAAACAAAAGTGAACGCCCTTGCAATAACAGCTTTTTGAAAAATGTTCCAACAACATCAGAATAGGTTTGTTTAGCTTGCATTGATCCGAATCAACGTAGTCCCATCAATTGATCACACCAATAAAGAACGAAAATAATAACGTACGTATATGCCATCCGCATTCGCCACTGGGTCCCGTCATCACCCGTTAGGTTAGCTAACTAACGACAGAGCGGGGACTGGACTAGCGCGGATGCAAAACATATACAACATCTACTAGTATATATATAATATATAATTTTCGCTCAAGGCGTGATAAAAATGCAACATCACAGAAATGTACAGCATCACAGAATAATACAGATATCTGGGATCCCCGGGTTTCATAGAGCCGCTACTGAAACCCGACGTTCCCCTGGTCGTGTGGATAGCCTGTGCAATGAAAATCCTAGACCCCTACGGGCGCGGCAAGTTACCCGCCAAAACCTGAAGCGAGGCAGCCCCCTTCAGCAACGTGAATGGACCACCCAGCACTTCACAGAATCCGGTAACTTGGGCACCCCTCCTGGGTCAACCTGTACCCCCTACGAGTGCGGCGAATAGCCCGCCAATTCTAGAGTGAAGCCCCCTCCGTCTCAACGCCATGAGATGCGGGCCCGTTTCCCTCTAGAATCCGGCTATCCGTGCACCCCTCCGCGGGGTAATCCTAGTACAGAAAGTAAAATATACATACAACGGGTACATCGACCTCGACCCGGTCGTACCCCAAAAGAATAATACAAACAGGAAGTGACGGCAGTCCACATGTCGGACGCTCGCCCCGCAATATCAAATGTACATATAAAACAAAACTGTACTAATATTGCAACCAGGCTATCCCCCACGACCGATCCGCAACATCACAGCAAAACACAGAACATCAACGTGAATGTCACGTTCGCAAATCCGTCTAAAAGGGCTATAGCAGTTAGACAGGATTTACCGATCGAGTGACATTCACGGTCGCAAATATAATGTAAATACTGTGAACTAGCATGTTTAAAATATCCGATCGAACAAATTTATCGAAGTGGGCCCCAAGCAGTACTGTAGCACTCACAGAAAATCTGGGCCCAAACAGAATATCCCAAAACCCCTATTTCCTATTCAAAAGCCCACTGAAAAAATTTTGTGCAATGAAGACACTTTCCCACCGCGGAACCGTGGCCAAACCAGGGGTTTGGCCGCGTTTCTGCGGCCGTACTAAGCGATCGCTGCATCAAATTTTACCAGAATTCTTAGAATTTCCTGCTTGTGTTTCTGCAATGACCAGAAAAAAATTTTGGAGCAGAAAAAATTTCGACAGAAACATGAAGCATTAGAAAATACGGTTTTTGGGGACTTTTGTTCGATCGAGTTCTAAACATACTAGAGCAAGCTAGGCTAGGTTAACGGTGTGGCTCTGATACCATTGTAAGTCCGCGGCGGCGCCCCGGCCGTCAATCCGACGCCGGAATCCGGAAACGAAAAACTTTGCAAACTAGCAAACCGGCACCACCGCGCACATTTAACCCGGATCGGGCCATTAACCAAGCTACTAGAAAAATACAAGATGGGTAGAGAAGTATACCAAGCGATCCGTGTCCTTCGGTCTTCGTCTCCACTCCGATCTCCCGCGGATTCTCCGTCCGTCACCTCCTCGTCGGAAAGGGCATCACGTAGCCGGGTTCGTTTACGGGCTCCCACCTCTGGACCGAGGCAACTCGGGCACGAAATTGGCTAGCCGACACGTCCAAGATTTGCTGTAGATGTAGTGTAGAACCATGCCTCATTTGGGGTTTAGTTTACTTTGATAATGTGGAGGAGAAAGAAGAACTTTATGAAGAGAAAATGGTGCTCTCATCTTTAGCAAAGAATAAGGAAAATGAGATCAATGAATTTTTCCTTCACTCCCATAAATTCCCTCTCTCTCCCTCCTAGGATGTGGCCGGCCCCTCATCAAAAATGGGTGGAGAAAAAGGAATCAAAATCCAAGTGAGAAATGTGTGAAGAAAATGATAAAAAAAAGTCACCACATTTCAACTCCAAAAGCCAAATCAATTTCCAATCCATTTCTAATCTCATAAATGCAAGCAATGTGATAAGAAAGGAATCTCATGATGAGGAAGCCACAAATGCAATAAACCCCTCCACAAATAAGTTATTTGCAAACTGCAAATAACCCCCTCCATCGAAAGGTCCGGCCGGGAAGGAAAAAAGGAAAACCGGACGGAACGGAATGCAAACTGGCAACTTCAGAAAACCGATCCCGTAATAAATTACAGGAAAACCCCGCTATTGCAAATACATCCCCGCATTTGTATTCCCACTGAACACAAATGCAAAGAGACAAAATTTACACTATCTAATACTAGGATCCGGCTTAAGCCAAAGCCGGCTAGTAAAAACCGTCCGATCACGATCCGTGCAATACCGCACGTATCTGATCGAACCCTGCCATATCTCCATACGGCCTCTACAGCGTTTCGCGCGAAACCTGAGTAACTAAGTGTGGTGGACTCTAAAGACTCGTCAATACTATGGCTGTGGATTTAACCACTAGCACGTCAAAGGTATCAGCCATACGTGACGGACCACCAGCTATTGACCAAAAGGGACGTCGATGAGCGAACTCATCCTGACACCCTACTGAGCCTGTCAGTGACAATATCCGTACAGTCCGGTCCGTTCGTCTATGAGCATCGCATGGCGGGCCTAGGGGTTGGTAAAAGTCAGACCCCCAATAGCGGTACAAGTCGTGTCGGAGTGTAGCCCAGAACACCCTGAGATACTACTGGTATACCTACCAGCAAATCTCCTGCCTTGGCCAAGGACTTTTCATGTACTGGCTCTCCTAGACACAGCGCGACCTCACCCCGAATACCAGGAGAGACGAACCCCTGCAGATCCGCTCACTGCCTCTATATGGCTCAGGACTGTACCCAACTAAAACATGTTTGCACGTCTCCTTTGAGCGTGGTAGGGTAGTAATCAAAGCACAGTGGGAACTCACACGAGACAAATAACGATCTCAGGTCGATGAACTAACCTGTACACATGTCACCAGGGAACTGCTATCTGACGTCTGGTATAATCCCAACTAGCAGGTTCCCGGTGAGTCCTGTCCGGTGTACTCATAACCCAATGAGCACCTGTATACATCTTAGGTGAACCAACTGACACCGATGGCTTGTGAGACCGGCCACCGCCCCTCGTCGGGGTCTCGACTGTTTACACTAGTCTACTCTGGAGAATCGATGCCCTGTCTCGAAACTCCCACGACTAGGGACCTTTTAAGGATGTGCTTATAGACTCCAGCTCTCACGTATATGATCGCCCTCATACTGCTGGTAGTCAAGCAAGAATCCTAGTGGCTCTACCAACGTGTAATAGCGACTCGTAAGGTCACCTAAAGCAGTACACGATGATAAAGATAAACCAGATAGCATACTATCATCTTGAGTAAGACTGTCCTACTGGGACAAGTCCTCTCTCAATCATTGCAATCACGTGCCTGTGATCCAATAATTGACTCTGAGGGCACTATATCCAACAATACACGCCCAAAGGCGGAAACAACCACCACAACAAATATACGACGCCGTAGCGAAGAAGTAAAAGACGACAAAAAGGAAACTGTATAAAAGACAACCAAGTCACAAAATACTATACAATATCGTCCTCACACCAAGTCTCTAAGTCAAACAAGAAAGAAGTAGATGGAAAGTACAAGGATGCAACGAATATACAATACAACAACGAATAACCACAAAACCCACCTAAGCAAACTGCACACTGTGAGCTGATGCGGTATCCGCGGCAAAAGATGATAAGATAGATGAATATAGCCCTTCCTCTGACTACTCTGAGGAACACCTGCAAAACACTGTGGCACAACGGGGGTGAGTTGCCAACTCATGAATAGTAAATAACATATGCAGGTAATCGTAAGTATGCACATACAACGCGAATCTAACATATGAAATTAATAGCAATAAAGAGTCATATGAATGCAATAATCATGAAAAGTACACTAACGGTTACTAGAAATACATGAAGCAATAATCTGACAATCGGTATGCAATAATCATGCAATAATGATATGAAAAGGTATATATATGCAACAGTCATGAAAGGTACTCTAGCAGGTACAACTAACACATGAAGTAATGCATATAAATAAAAGTACGTAAATGCAACAGTCATGAAAGGTACACTAACAGGTACTACTAATACATGAAGCAGTGCATAAACAATAAATGTGGAGTATGGAATGAAATATGTCATTTCCATGGAATCCTGACATCGTAGTAGGATCAAAATCTATCAAGACAATCCAAATCCCAATTTCTCAAATCAGCCCCCAAATTGGTCTCATATCATATAAGCCTCACAAGTCCTTAATGTACAATATTGAATAAATCTCATATATCCCGAATGTACAAAATCAAGTGAATCTCATATATCCTTTATGTACAATATCAAGTAATCTTAAATGTCCTAAATCCAATATCAAGTGAATCTCTTATATCCTAAGTATATTTGCATGAATAAATGTGATGAAGTATATGGATTTATATGTATATGTATATATTAGCGTCCCATTCCACTAAAATATATATATATATATATATATATATATATATATTTATATATATTTATGCATATATAACAGCGTCCCATTCCACTGTTATATATACTTAGAAATAAAATATCATGAAAACAATGTACCAAGTATCGACACAGAAAGACTGATCTATCAGGTGCTGTCACCAAGACTAGCATCCTGATAGGTACGTATCACACGCTATCCGAAAAGCACGAGTGCCTAGCTCTGACCCTCGTCTTTCCACGTATCCATACGTGCATGACTCTCGTCGGTATCCCCATGATAACCGCCGAGTCATTGGTAATGTCACCGGAGTGTATGGTTCCCATGACAGGCTCAATCGGCAAGGTCCATCAATCTTCTTGCCCCGGGTACCTCCGGGCTCCACCATGTACCCTCATACGGCCTCGACGCCTCCTCTCATGGGGTATATATATCAGAATCGATAAATCTCATGGTGGCTGCTGAATTATCATATCAAGGGAAACCAGGTTTTTCAAATAATGCATAATTTCATGAAACCCCCACGGTCCCCAAATCTAGAAAACATCATGAAAAATCCATATCTCAATGCGAAAATCCATGAATAAAATATACGCAATATAAAACTGTAATGTAAGCATATAAAGGAAAAGCCGCTAATTAACTGCAACAAGTTAATATAATATCATGCAGTTCCTATTTTCTCCATTTCTAAATAACATCAAGTAAAGTTAAACATGTAGCTATAACCAAATATATGTGTAAATATAAAGGTATAGTAAGGTATACATGTAGCTATGTCATTATGTGTGTATGTACCTATCGCTAATGGTACAATACCCTATAGGTATCTGGTCTCTAGCATGTAAGTATGTCAAGGTATATATGTAAGCATGTAGGTATACAGGTATGCTATAAGTCATATGCATAAAAAAATATGAATCAATGTCTCAATGTCTCTAACTAGACAATATCATTTCTATATGTGGGTTGTGCGTGACATGGCAATTATTGACGGTGTGTGTGGCATACAATCAGTGCTCGTGCAACATGAGCTGTCAAAAATAGTGCAGTGTCCTAAGGATACTAGTCCAAGCACAACAATTAACTAAGCAGTAGGGAGAATGCGCAATTCTAAATATGACATAGAATATGCGACAAAATTAACATCTCTAGCCCAGACGCATAACGCCATGCGAGCGATTCCCCTGTAGATGTTAAATCTTCTCACCAACGCTCCTGGCTAAGTGAAGCCAACCACCTGTTTTCCCCTTGTAGCAGTGTCCGAACTCCCCGCCTGCGAACCTACAACATAAAAAAAATAAAGCAAGTACATATTAGTAATAGACCCAAAACACATACAACTACATTTGACCGACGCAAAAACACAAAACATACTCTCAAGTGTTTGTATTGTGGCTAACGTACGTAGCGACACGACGAAACTAACCCAAGAGCAAAATCACACAAAGTGCACGATCCGTGTCGTATAACGTATCGCTCTTAAACGAAACACTACAAACTACCTAGGTGATCCCAGATTTCGTATACAGAAAAAACTCAACAACTAAACAAGACCAAACACACCTAAACCACTGCAGACACCTACCCAGAAAAACCTAAACCCTAACTCCTACCCACGACCGATGTCGCCAGAATTCTCCTTAGTGTCGCCGGCCGAGGTCCGAGCAAGGGGTCTCGTGTTGGAGGTAAAGTCCTATGGTCTCAGGTACAACACAGCTAAATTGTTTGGTTTCCTAGTAAAATCTCCGGGTCACAACAGAACACAGATGTCACATATAGGCACTAAAAATACGATATTTCGCACAAAACTAAACTTTACACTATCTAAACTGAAACTAACTAGCTACATATTACAAAAACTATGAAAAGAATAGATAGGGATCATTACCTAGCGAAAAGAACACAAAGATCCTAGCTTTGCACACTCCATGGCATTCAAGAGGCAAATCCAAGAAAAAGGTGTGATTTTTGATGAGATTTGTGATGTATAGTGATGGATTTGTGAAGAAATGGTGAAGAGAAGCTAAGTGTTCAGTTTGAGGAATGAGGAGGTGAAGAAATAATGCTAAAGAGATAAATAAATGAAAGAAGGAAAAGATAAAGAGAGAGGGGTGAGTGTAATGAGAGAGAGAGAGGTGAGTGCACCATTCACTTAATGCTTGCAATGGTCACCATGCCACCTCTCTCCAAGACAGAACCCAAACAAATATCTCTCCTTCTCACTCAACAAATATCAAGGATTAATTCAAGGCAAAGGATTAAAGCAAAGGGATTAGATTAGGTTAAGTGTCAAGGTTGCTAAGAACAAAATTAGCACAAACAAATCCTCACATTTACGTGCACACGTGCGTGCATGCTCATAAAAATAATAATAAATTATTAATTAAATGTTATAAAATATGAGGAACCTGAATTGGTAAACTTTTTACAGTATACCCGCATTAACGTCTAAACGAACAATAACCGAAATCTAAGGCGTTACAGCAGGTAATCGCAAGTATGTACATACTGCGCGAATCTATCACATGCAAGCTGATAGCAATAAATAGCAATATGTATAAACAACAGTCATGAAAGGCACTCTATCAGGTACTACTAATACATGAAGCAATACATATCAAATAAATATGGGTACGGAATAAAACATGTCATCTTCACATCGGGCACATAGGCCCCTCACATCAGGCACATAGGCCCCTCACATATAATGAATATGTATATTTGCATAGATCATTATAATGATATATTATGTAGGTGTACATATATAACAGCGTCCCATACCACTAATATATATATACGTATTTATACATATGTATATCAGTGTCCCATACCACTGATATATATACACATGATTACAACATCCAGAAAATATCATATGAAAACCATATCACAATGCGAAATCCGTGAAATATAATATATGTAACATGAAACAGTAATATGAGCATATAAAGGGAAAACCGGCTATTTAACTGCAACAAGTTATTATATATCATGTGGTTCCTAATTTCTCCAAATCCATACAACATCATATAAAGGTGAACATGTAGCTATAACTAGGTATGCGTAACCATGTCGGTATAGCAAGATATGTGCATCTACCTATCAGTAATGATGTAATACCCTCCAGGTATATGTGTAGGTATATCAAGGTATACGGATGTACATGTAAGTATGTATGCAAGATGTATATGTAGCTATATCTCATATGTGTATATACCTATCTCTAATGGTACAATACCATATAGGTATAAGGGCAGCTAACATGTAGGCATGGCAAGGCATATGTGTAAGCATGTAGGTATACAGGTATGCTATATGTCATATACATAAAAGAATATGAATCAATGTCTCAATGTCTCTAACCAATACAATATCACAATGTACAGGTGTGGTGCGTGTCATGGCAATTATCGACGGTGTGTGTAGCATGCAATTAGTGCTCGTGAAACATAAACCGTCAATAATGGTGTTGTGTCTCATTAATACTAAATCCATAACAATAGGAAATGAGATATGCAACAAAAGTACACATGCACAATCAATATCCATATACATAATAACCAATAGTCATGTCATTAATCTAGCCGATACGCATAACGCCATGCGGGCGATTCCCCTGTAGATGTTAAATCTATTCACAAATGATCCTGGCTAAGTAAAACCAACCACTCGTTTCCCCTTCTTTACAGCGTCTGAAGTCCCCGCCTGCGATCCTAAATCACATAACAACAAAGTAAGTGTATATTAGAAATGGACCAATAATACGTACAAACTACGTTTGACCGGCGCACCAACTCCGAACATACTCTCAAGTGTTCGTCTAGTGGCTAACGCGCGTAGAGACACTACGAAACTAACCCAAGAGCAACAGATACTCAAAGACACGAATCGTATCGGATAACGTAACCCGTGAAGTCGAAACACAAGAAATAAGTAAAGTGATCCCAGATTTTGCTACACAGACAATTTGTGAAAGTTGCACATACCACAAGACCACACACAACCCCAGAGACCCCTACCCCAAAACACACAACCCCAGCCCCCACTCTGGCCGCAAATTGAGGCCAGAACCAATAATTATGCGGCCTGCTCTTGAGGTAATGGGCTCGTATTTTGAGGGTAGCTTCTAGGTCACTACACTAGCTCACTGTGATAGGAACTTTTCCAAAAATATCTGGTTTGATAGCAGATCATCCGAGACCCAAATCTACACTAAAAATATGATATTTACCCGAAATGAAACTTTACGCATTCTAAACTGAAACTAAGAAGCTACGCAACATTAAAAAGGCTAACTTAATAGAAAGAGATCATTACCTACTCCCCCAAGCTCAAAGATCCTAGCTTTCCAAGCTCCAAGGCATCCAAGAGGCAAAACGAGGCTTAAGATGTGATTTTTGTGAGATTTGATGAAGTTTAGTGAAGGTTTAGTGATGGATTAGTGAGTGTTCAGTTGAGCGAATGAGGAGTGATGAAAGAAATGAGAAAGAGATGAAGTGAGAGAGAATGAGAGAGGGTGTGAAGAAAAGAGAGAGAGAGGTGAGAATAATGAGAGAGAGAGGTGAGTACACCCTTACATTAACTTCTCATTAATGCAAGCATTAAGCTCACCATGCCACCTCTCCCCAAAACAAAACCCAAAAGAAATATCTCTCACAAATATCAAGGGTTTAGGGTTAAGGTTAAAGTAAGGATTAGGATTAACTTAAAGTTGTCATGGTCACTAAACTAGATTAGCACAACCAAACCCTCACATTAACGTGCACACGTGCGTGCAATCCATAACAAATAATAATAAATTATTAATTAAATTTTATAAAATATGATAAACTCAAATTGGTAAACTTTTTACAGAAAACCCACACCGTCGCTTAATTAACACTAATCGAGATCTAAGGCATTACAATCTCCCCCTAAAGAAAATCCGTCCCCGAATTTAAAATTCTTACTATGCATACCTTCAAAGAGATGAGTGCAAAACTCCCAATCTCGCTCGCAGCCTCCCAAGTGATCTCCTCACTATACGGCTACGCTAAGGAAAACCTCCACAGATGGCAAGACCGATGATCGAAGTTTCCTCCATCTGCCGATCCACTAACACTATCGGTTGCCGGTGAACGAAAAGATAGCGTCCAAGCTAAACAGTCTGCTGCTAAATCATGTGAAAAGGTCATGAAGGTATTTGCAAAGTATCGACACAAGGAATACGGAGTGAATACTCTAAAATCTGGGCAGAAGTGCCAAATTATAGGCAACGGTACTAACTCGCTCGAGAATCTCAAAAGGACCTACAATCTGGGACTAAGTTTCCCAAAACTCAACACGCCATTTTATCGAAAAAATCCGTAGGAATATATGATCTCTCACTGCGAACTCAAGTCTGCGACAACTACGGTCGGCATAAAACTTCTGTCTGCACTGGGCTGCTCTCATCCTGACCTGAATCAACTGGATCTTCTCCGAAGCCTCTCTGGACTAGCTGGGGTCCAGTAAAACAGACTGGCGATCGACACAACCTATCACACAAGGCCTGAAAGTTGCCGTCTGAAATGTCTTCTGATAACCATCATCGTAGGAGAACTCCATCAAAGGCAAGTGATGATCCCAATGCCAACAAACAACCAGTACGTATGCACAATCATATCCTCCAGAGTTTGTATAGTCCACTCTGTCTGACTACCGGCCTACAGATGGAAAAGCGGAGTTAAAGCTCAACCAGTACCCAAGGCTTCCTGAAGCTTCTGCCAACGATGGCTAGCGAACTGGATGCCTCTATCGGATACAACACATGAAGGAACTCCGTGCAAACGCACAAACTCACCGAAGAACAACAAAGCAAACTGAGCAAAACCATACAAAAATCACCCGAATGGAGTCATACCCTCGACAAGACCTGGGTAGACACCACAACGAAATTCATGGAAATCTGCTCTCATTCCCACTCTGGAACGGTTAAGGTTGCAACTCTCCAGCCGGTCTCAAACGCTCAACCTTAGCTCGCAACAAACCAAACACCTCGAAACGAAATCCGAAACTTCACTCTTCACTTCTGCCCACCCGTAACTAACTCACAAGTCACATTACAGCTCGGTGATACTTGGGTGAACACAGAAAACTGACTGATGTGCCTACTCTAGGACCTCGCGTCTTTACCTAATCAGTATCGGTACACACAAACGCGACCCTAAACGTAGCACACTCTGGTCATAAATCAAGAACTCTGAATCTTTACCCAGCCGAACATGCTCAAGAATCTCTGACAAACGAGTATCGGCGGGCTATGCATCACGAAACGATTAACTAAAAGTGGACGGGCACGGAAATGAGCAAGTTGTCCCCAGTAAAGGCGAACTTAAACTGTACTCATCTGTCGCACAAGAACTGTAAATCTGCAGAAAACTGTCTCTGAACTGCGCACAACTGGAACAACCACCCCCGAGCCTACGACTCAAGCATCAGCTACCACAATCGTCTTGCCACAGGTAATGAAGGATCTCACAATCACAAGCTCCATCCAACGGTGCTGTCTCAACAATAAAAACCCGCTGCAGGAAGATGTACATTAAGCTTTGGTGATGCATGAAAATCTGACACGACTCTCCGTACAAGTAGTGTCCCTAAATCTCCAGCGTAAAACCACCGCGGCCATCTCCAGATCATGAGTGGGATAAATCCTGCTCATACTTCCTCCAACTGTCGGGAAGCATAAGCGATAACTCTATTATGCTATATCAGTACACAATCGAGCCCCACTCGCGAAACATCACAATAAACGACAAAGTCGCCCGATCCAGAAAGTAAGGATAGAACTGGTGTAATCGTCAACCGAGTCTTCAACTGCTGATAACTCAACACGCATGCCTCAGTCCAAGAAAAGTAACTCCCTTCCTGGTCAACCCGGTCAACGGTGCAGCGAAACACAAGCAATCCTGCACGAAACGGCGGTAAAAACCGGCCAAGCCCAAAAAGCTGCGGACCTCTGTCCCTGAACAAGTATGGGCCAAAAATGTACGGCCTCGATCATCCTCGGGTCCATACGAATACCGTCTCCCGTAACCCCGTGACCTACGAGTTCAACACAATCAAGCCTGAAGGAACACTCTGAGAATCTAGCAAACAGCCGGCGCTCTCCCAATGTCTGCAAAGCAAATCCTCAAGTACTACTCATATTCCTCACGACTCTTGGAAAAGATCAGAATGTCATATATAACACAACAATCCACTGGTCGAGGAACGACCTGAAGAATCCGGTTCATCATATCCATGAATGCTGCTAGGGCATTGGTGAGTCCAACGACACCACCAAAACTCATGCTGCCCATAGCACGCACGAAAAACAGTCTTCGGAATGTCATCACTCTGAACCCGCAACTAATGATGATCTGACCCAAAACAAACTTAGAAAAATGTCCCGCACTCTGGAGCTGATCAAAGAAATCGTCAAAGCGAGGTAAAGGATACCTATCCGCACCGTCACTCGGTTCAATTGATGATCAATCAATACACAACCTCAAATTGTCGTCCTTCTCCTTGACAAACAGAATAGGAGCTCCCCAAAGAAAAACACTCGGACGCACAAGCCCCTTATCTAGCAACTCTGCAGCCGATCCTTAAACTCCCTAAGCTCCGCCGGCTCATCTGGAACAATGTCGGAAAATCTCGCCCAAAAGAAACCCGGTTCAACGAGCCCACTGTGGCTCCGGTATCACGAATAGAAGCCAAGAATCCACGACATCCTCTCCTCTATAGCCGACTGGAGAAAAAAGGCTGAAATCAAGCTATGAGAGGCGGCACCACTGTTCCCGTGCACAACTAGAACTGACTCGCCGGGAAGAAAAATCCTGACTGTCTTCTCACGGCAGTCCACAGACGCATATCACGTATATAACCAGTCCGTGCCCAGGAGAACGTCAAAGTCCAACATCTCTAGAAAGATTAAATTGACGGACGAATCTCTATCTCCTACCCAATTGGCACATGACCGAAACACGTGTCGCGCAACCCAAGGATTGTTGGAGATAGTGCCCTCAGAGTCAATTATTGGATCACAGGCACGTGATTGCAATGATTGAGGGAGGACCTATCCCGGTAGGACAGTCTTACTCAAGATGATAGTATGCTATCTGGTTTACCTTTATCATCGTGTACTACTTCAGGAGACCTTACAGGTCGCTATTACACGCTGATAGAGCCCCTAGGATTCTTGCTTGACTGCCAGCAGTATGATGGCGATCATATACGTAAGAGCTGGTGGTCTATAAGCACATCCTTAAAAGGTCCCTAGTCGTGGGAGTTTCGAGACAGGGCATCGATTCTCCAGAGTAGACTAGTGTATACAGTCGAGACCCCGACGAGGGGTGGTGGCCGGTCTTACAAGCCACTGGTGTCAGTTGGTTCACCTAAGATGTATACAGGTGCTCATTGGGTTATGAGTACACCGGACAGGACTCGCCGGGAACCTGCTAGTTGGGATTATACCAGACGTCAGATAGCAGTTCCCTAGTGACATGTGTACAGGTTAGTTCATTGACCTGAGATCGTCATTTGTCTCGTGTGAGTTCCCACTGTACTTTGATTACTACCCTACCACGGCTCAAAGGATTCGTGCAAACAGGTTTTAGTTGGGTACAGTCCCGAGCCACATGGAGGCAGTGAGTGGATCTGCAGGTGTCACGTCCCGAAAGTACGGAATATGACCGGCACTTAAACTACGAACGTCTCAAGGCGTACGTATTCTAAGTAAGCCGAAAACCCAGAAATCCAAACCAAGAAAAGTAGTAGAGAGTAGGAAAATCATTTTTAAATCACAAGTCTTTTCTAAAAATTTCGGCAAAGTTTCCTTTGTAAAAACTGACCCCAAACGGGTACAAAACCTGATAAAGCATATAAAAAATGGAAAATGCATCCCCAAGCGGGAGCTAGCTCTTCGTCAATCGACGGTCACAACCACGCAAGCAATAATATACAACACCGAAAGGCGAGGATCACCACAGAAAAGGAAACTCAAAACAGCATGAAATCCGTATAAATACAAAGCGCGACTCTAAGGTCGATAGAATAAACAACACTGGTCTCTATCTCTGAAATAAATACATGTTTGGTTGATGGAACTTCTAGATACAACTGAATAATAATATACAATGTATAGTGATCGGTATGATACAAAAAAAAACACCTACTAGCAAGTCACCCGAACGAAACTGTGCCCGCAAAACCGTAATGAAACCTGTACGGCAAACCTGCAAGAAACTGGGGCACAACGGGGGTGAGTTGCCAACTCGTTAATAGAATACATCTACGAACAGAAATCGCATGTATGACGCAATCCTAGGTCATACGATCATAATATATAATCCTCAAATATACAACATGCAGCCTATAACAAGGTAAGGGTAAATATCTAACCCGAGTGTAATCTCATGTGCCCGTGACAGTGCCTCAGGTAGCAATATATCGTATGAATGAGGTATGAATGCAGGAAAATAGAATACATGTAAATGAAGAGCTGTTTTCATAATTTAGTGAGATTTCCTTGTATTTTTAAAATGAGGTATCATAATGAAATCAGCATAAAACAGTGCCTAGCATCGGCACAAAACGTAATCCCAATATCTCGATATCTCTGAATCACAGTCTCTGTACCTCAAAATCCCGAAATCTCAATGTCTCAATCATAATATCTAGGGCGCCGTCAGTCCAGACCGGCCCCTACCATCCATCTCAAGACCACGACGGTATCCTCCGGATATCCGACGCGTCGGGTAAAATCACCATGTACCCGAAACGGTTCATCCGCCTCCTCGAATCGGGTCTCAAAATCCATCAGCAAACTCATGGTGGACGACTCATAAATCATGGGAAAACCGCACTTTTTATTTTAAAGAGAGAAAGAAGTTTATATAAGTTTTTGCGGTTTTCCCCCCAAATCCAGAAAATCTCATGGAAATCCAAATCCAATCCTCAATAGCATGTAAACAGTGCATATCGGCATAAAAATCCATGAATGCGGCATAACAATGAATATTAACATGCATGAAGTAACAAGTAATATCTACAATGTCTAATCTAGCATATAAGGCGAGTACATTAATATCCTGTCTAAATTATTAGCTAACAACCTATGTCAATGCAATAGTATTTCTAAAGTGTACGTGGCATGGCAATTACCGATGAAGATGTGTGTGAGCCGGCAAGTAAGTGTACGTGGTACATACGCATCATCGGTAATGGTGCTGGTGTCCTAACAGCATGATATCAATAATGTAGTACGAAACATAATATAAGCATGCGATGCGAAGCGTACCACAATAATGAGCGGAAGCTGAATACTAGACGCAACTATAACTAATCTGCATTAATCTAATATAAGTTCTACAAATGGTGCCTTTTGAAATAACACGAATCATGGGGTTTTGAAAATAGGGCTACGGTGTTTCTCTGAAAAGATACGTCTTTTGAAATATCCGTAGGATCTCTTGGGCTGCCTTTTAAAATACCCACGATTCGTTAGTTTTTGAAATAGGTAAGAATCGAATCTAATCTAACAACTAAACTAAACTAAAGGGCTAAGCTAACAAGCTGGACAACAGGTAAGGAAACCGCCTAACATCTGAGTCGATCCATATACGTACCTGTATGTATATTAGTCGGTGATCCCGCCTCAATAATATCATATCCGATACCATATCTACAATCAGACATCCCAATCAAGAGTGCGGATCAATCATCAAGATATAGCTCGTACGTAAATCCGTCGTACGGCATCCCCAAATCTGGGTACGGGTCAAAGTCACATCAATCACACTATTCATCTGGTATCTTCTTTATCAAATATCATGATCCGGAATAAAGTCCTACGTCTAGTACAATATTGATACCATCTATGTATGCATGCAGGTGTAAGAATCACTGCGCCAAAAGACCCGCTAAAACATCATGTCGTATCTCAATACGAACCAAATCACATCACCGATCTCCTGGCTTCAAGCCCAATCTTATCGACTCATCTCAAATTCCAAATATTATCCTCAAATCCAGTATATGAACACATAGTCCCATACCCATGTGAACACATAAATATATATTCCCATACACGCACATATGAAATAAAGAATGTATATGTGTGTATGTGTACGTGTAGTGCACCCACTGCCTAAGGTTTCGTAACCATGTACCAATCCAACACCAATATCCATCTTAAATCATCAATAATAAATTCTAACAACATATCATAAATTGTTGGTGTGTATACGCATCCGTATACATCATCCCGGACAGCGGGGGTGCTATACGCCATCCACCCGACTTCTCTCCATAGATATAAATCTACTCACCTTGTTATATGTGTCGGTGCCGATGTCGCCGTTTGCATCTCCAACGCCTCGACGTCACGTGAGTTCCTACAAGAATATCACATGCTAAAAACATATGAAAATCACATATGAAACCAAAATGGTGCACACTGCGCCCATAGGTAAAAACCTGTGGCCTGGTGTGCAAAAACAGCCAATCACCACTGTCGTCGACGTCCGAACGCCACCCGACAGATACGAATCATCGAATATCAAAATCCATACGAAAACACGTCGTAAAACATACGCCAACTCATGAAAATGAACCCAGATTTTACCCTAACAGGAACCAGTCAAAACTAGACATGCCGGGGGTCAATTTTACATGAAAAAGGGGCTGTGCACGCAAAACGAGGCAATTTCACCCAGGTCTGGCAGCAAATTCCGGCCAGAATGAATAAAATTGCGGTCGGGAGTTTGAGTTAGGGGCTCGGGTCTTAGTGGTAGCTTCCTAGGTGCCTGCACGACTCACTGTCAGCTCAATTTTATTTTTGGTGACCCCGGATTGCTCCAGATTCCAAAACACCTTCACAGATCACACAAACAGACATGAAAAGTTCCGTAATTCCATATTTTTGGTTTTCCAGTGGGGTTGGGCTGGGTTTCTAGTACTAGGGTGCTTTTATGGTCTCCACTGAACTCAATTTCCCATCACAACTCATAATTTCCTCAAACCCTTACTAGTTTTTCCTAAGATCCACAAAATCACCCGATTTCGATTCTAAACTTGCATAGGGGTATAAGTAATGCTAAAACTAAGCTAATGGTTTAGTAATTACCTCATTTGGCAACTCAAGAATTTTCTTGAGTTTCCCCTAGTGGCCAAAATCCATGCTTCTTTAGTCCAATGTGTAGATCTTGAGCTTGTGTGCATTTTTTGTGAAACCGATATGGGGTTTTGGGGTGAATTTTATGGAGAAATGGAGGTTTGAAGGTGGAGGAAGAGGAGGGCAGCAGGAGCAGCAGCAATGGAGGAGGAAGAGAAGAGAATTGAGTGAAGGAATGAAGGGAAATGGCCAAGTCAACACCCTTACCTACTCTTTCTCACCCATACCTCAATATAATATCCTTTCTCTTTCTCTTTTTCTTTTCCTTTTTCTCTAATTCCTTCTCACTCAAATAGTAACCCAAAAGGTAACATGATAGAAAATGCACAAGTGTAGAAAAACAAAATATGTGCATGTTTTGCACAAAATTGCTAAAAACCCGATTAGCGATTTTTAATCGCAATTAGCACTAAATTAGCATATAAATTCTCATAAAAACTTAAAAATGACTAATTCCCATAGAATACATAATTTTTGAATTTTCCATATTTTTTTCAAAATTTTTCCCATTTATCAATATTTAATTATAAATTTAATATTAAAATAATCAATAAAATAATATTAAATTATAAAAATTCTTAAAATAATATTTTATTATTTTGGAATGTTACAATCTTCCCCCTTAAAGAAATTCGGTCCCCGAATTTAAATTTAAACCCCCAATTTCTAAAACATTTCAATAAGAAATCCAAGTCGTCGGGGCTCCGAAATCATCGATACATAAACGCATCATAGCGCAACGCATGCGCAAGAGTAATGAGCAGATAACTCAAAAACAAAACTCCGTCAAGCATCCCGCAATCATCGGAGTTATGGTAAAGACACAATTCCAAAACCAAAGCAAAACCAATATGATATAAATCAGAACTATACAGGTAAATATCAAATCTATACATGTAAGTTTCTAAAGGAAATGCATGCCAAATCTTTTAAAGTCGTTGTGCAATGCGCATAACACTGCACAGTGGCGGACGGCTCTTATAAGAAAATAACCATATACGTATATACCTTTTGTTTAATATGCACGTTCCGCCGTTTTGAAAACAATTTAGAAGGGTTCCCTGTTTTAAACGTTTTCGTGGTATATCAAACACGTATGTAAATAATGAGACTATAGCTCGCTTTTGGAAATCCCATTGAAATCTATCAATGCATGCAAAATATATCCAGGCACTGTCATCCGATCAGTCCTGCTCAGTACGAAAACCAATCGCAATATCATGAAAATATACTGCTTCATAAGAAATCGATCCCAAAAAGTGCATATGAAGACCCTGTGCGCCCGGTGCGCACGGAGATCAAAATCCATGAATGTGCATAAAACGACGTCAAGGTGCAACGGTTGTGCACACAACTTTGGTCATAGGCATCGTGTGTGCCTGACCGCAAAATCAGGTGCATCTGACATGCACGAAAATTCCAATTTAGTGCATCTGGTGTGCACCAAATCGCATCTCATAACAGGCACCCAACATGCGCTAAAAATCCAAACCCGGTGCACCCATCATGCATGAAATCATGAAATCCAACATCGAGTGTCGAACACGCACAAAATCCAATCAGGTGCATAAGGTGCACAAAACAAATATCGAGTATCACAATCGAAATCGAAGTCCAGTGCATCTAAGTGCACAAAAGGCGTATCACTGCACTGCAAGCATATATAAACTATACAGACTGCAGGAACCACATCGTGTGCATGCATACGCACAAAATCAACTCAAATGTCTAAAACCGTAAAATCACAAGCATGTGAAACCAAAGCATGAAAACGATATCAAGTGCAACACTGTGCAAAGATCGTAAATCCTCAATCATCAAAATCAAATCATGCGAATAAATCACCCAAAACATCGAAATCAATAATGGCGGAATAGTACCGCTCAAGCGCATCCTCCAAGAATCTTGGGCCAACTGTCGCGGTCACTAGTAGGACGTCTCGTCGATGATCATGAATTCTGGCCTGCTGGTGTGCATAACAATGACCACTCCTGGGTCAAGTTCTTCACTGTGAATTACCAATCTCTCGGTCCATCGGCTCATCGGCCCTGTCAGGTGTGCTAACGGGGATGATCCCGTTCTGGCACTTCTCTGGTCATCTCTCGGTCAATCATCGTGACCACTCGTCAAGCAGCATGTCACTGGCGTCGGCCTCTGGCTCTCTGAATGCACATGACACATCTAATCCTGGGTGCAAATATCATTGCAGCAGTATCCAGGAAGGAATCCTGCTCAAGGTCTCTTCCAAGTCTCGTCTCTGCCTAACTTTCCGGAAGTCATCGTCCTTCACTATATCTGTTTCTTGTTCCGGAGCAGCTGCATACTCACCGCGACTCCTTCTGGAAGGTATATCCAAGTACAATGCCTCGGCATGCGTATCGCATCACTGATGTCAGCAGAGTAGAATGTCATCTTATCAAGATCTCGTACGAACCACTTACTCCACTTTTCTCTAAGGTCGACCGCTTCGGACTCGTCTCGTCGTGGCTGCATGGACCGAGCTCCAACGACTATCCTCGTATTGGAAGTCTCCCAAGAAATGCATCTCACCACCTAGCAACCGAATTAAGTCGAGCCATCCAATCGAGTTGTCAAAACCTCATAATCCCCCAAGAGCTCAACATCTTAGGCACAGTTTAATAGTATCGAGTACATACCACAGTATCGGTGGTCCAGCCGTAGAAGGGCAAACCCAAGCCTCACTAATGGCGCCACAGAACTGCCGCAAACCCTAAGGTTCAAAGGCTTTCACACGGTCATTAAGTCGAGTTAGGGTTTCATTCTTCTAGAGGGACCATAGAATTGCCTGCATGTCTTTCCGACTACCTTAAACTTGGAATAATAGATTTCTGACATTCGATCGTCTCTGTCGACTCCTAACGTCTCCGCGTGAAGTCGTCTCTAGCTGGAATCAATCTATCTGATGACCTCGCATCGGGGTAGGCGAACGATCCACATGTCCTAGTCATTCATCCTCGATGACTAGCGACCTTCTATCATCTCTTAGTACAACTTATACTGCAATAGCTCCAACATCTGGGGCGATATCTCGTCGTTCGCAGCAATAACTGGCTCGCTCGTCTGCACGCTGAACATTGCCTCGATCATCATGAATAAGCAACACACCAACGGTCATCAAAATCTGGCTGGCCTCTATCATTGGCTCAATCCTCTGGTGCTAATCTGCACGTCCGAGAATTCTCATACAGCGATCCATCCAACGCTCGTGGCGCAAAAACACAATCCAAAAGACACATCCCTACAATCGTGTGTCACCCGAATCACGCCATGGTCAGTCCTCGTTCGTAACGAGCTCATGCTGACCGCAACTCTAGCCGTAGCTCTCCCTGCCCGTAATCGTGGCAGCAAAACCAAAACCGGTACTGATGAAGCTAGATCAAAGGAAGGAATATGATACTGAGGAAAGAAATGTACATCATAAAGCTCCTTAAGTGGAGTGGCGTGTCGTAAATATGCCGCGGAACATACCCACGGTACGTCACTCTACTTTAGTCACCTATTCCATCAACCAAGGGTCATCCTACGCTCCGAAGGTAAAACCTAAAGCTCTGATACCAACTTTGTCACGTCCCGAAAGTACGGAATATGACCGGCACTTAAACTACGAACGTCTCAAGGCGTACGTATTCTAAGTAAGCCGAAAACCCAGAAATCCAAACCAAGAAAAGTAGTAGAGAGTAGGAAAATCATTTTTAAATCACAAGTCTTTTCTAAAAATTTCGGCAGAGTTTCCTTTGTAAAAACTGACCCCAAACGGGTACAAAACCTGATAAAGCATATAAAAAATGGAAAATGCATCCCCAAGCGGGAGCTAGCTCTTCGTCAATCGACGGTCACAACCACGCAAGCAATAATATACAACACCGAAAGGCGAGGATCACCACAGAAAAAGAAACTCAAAATAGCATGAAATCCGTATAAATACAAAGCGCGACTCTAAGGTCGATAGAATAAACAACACTGGTCTCTATCTCTGAAATAAATACATGTTTGGTTGATGGAACTTCTAGATACAACTGAATAATAATATACAATGTATAGTGATCGGTACGATACAAAAAAACCCACCTACTAGCAAGTCACCCGAACGAAACTGTGCCCGCAAAACCGTAATGAAACCTGTACGGCAAACCTGCAAGAAACTGGGGCACAACGGGGGTGAGTTGCCAACTCGTTAATAGAATACATCTACGAACAGAAATCGCATGTATGACGCAATCCTAGGTCATACGATCATAATATATAATCCTCAAATATACAACATGCAGCCTATAACAAGGCAAGGGTAAATATCTAACCCGAGTGTAATCTCATGTGCCCGTGACAGTGCCTCAGGTAGCAATATATCGTATGAATGAGGTATGAATGCAGGAAAACAGAATACATGTAAATGAAGAACTGTTTTCATAATTTAGTGAGATTTCCTTGTATTTTTAAAATGAGGTATCATAATGAAATCAGCATAAAACAGTGCCTAGCATCGGCACAAAACGTAATCCCAATATCTCGATATCTCTGAATCACAGTCTCTGTACCTCAAAATCCCGAAATCTCAATGTCCCAATCACAATATCTAGGGCGCCATCAGTCCAGACCGGCCCCTACCATCCATCTCAAGACCACGACGGTATCCTCCGGATATCCGACGCGTCGGGTAAAATCACCGGTAGGTAGTGCTCCCCTGCCAGGCTCACATCGTCATCATCACGCGCTTCTTGCCCCGGGGTACCTTACCGGGTCCACCATGTACCCGAAATGGTTCATCCGCCTCCTCGAATCGGGTCTCAAAATCCATCAGCAAACTCATGGTGGACGACTCATAAATCATGGGAAAACCGCACTTTTTATTTTAAAGAGTGAAAGAAGTTTATATAAGTTTTTGCGGTTTTCCCCCCAAATCCAGAAAATCTCATGGAAATCCAAATCCAATCCTCAATAGCATGTAAACAGTGCATATCGGCATAAAAATCCATGAATGCGGCATAACAATGAATATTAACATGCATGAAGTAACAAGTAATATCTACAATGTCTAATCTAGCATATAAGGCGAGTACACTAATATCCTGTCTAAATTATTAGCTAACAACCTATGTCAATGCAATAGTATTTCTAAAGTGTACGTGGCATGGCAATTACCGATGAAGGTGTGTGAGCCGGCAAGTAAGTGTACGTGGTACATACGCATCATCGGTAATGGTGCTGGTGTCCTAACAGCATGATATCAATAATGTAGTACGAAACATAATATAAGCATGCGATGCGACGCGTACCACAATAATGAGCGGAAGCTGAATACTAGACGCAACTATAACTAATCTGCATTAATCTAATAAAAGTTCTACAAATGGTGCCTTTTGAAATAACACGAATCATGGGGTTTTGAAAATAGGGCTACGGTGTTTCTCTGAAAAGATACGTCTTTTGAAATATCCGTAGGATCCCTTGGGCTGCCTTTTAAAATACCCACGATTCGTTAGTTTTTGAAATAGGTAAGAATCGAATCTAATCTAACAACTAAACTAAACTAAAGGGCTAAGCTAACAAGCTGGACTACAGGTAAGGAAACCGCCTAACATCTGAGTCGATCCATATACATACCTGTATGTATATTAGTCGGTGATCCCGCCTCAATAATATCATATCCGATACCATATCTACAATCAGACATCCCAATCAAGAGTGCGGATCTATCATCAAGATATAGCTCGTACGTAAATCCGTCGTACGGCATCCCCAAATCTGGGTACGGGTCAAAGTCACATCAATCATACTATTCATCTGGTATCTTCTTTATCAAATATCATGATCCGGAATAAAGTCCTACGTCTAGTACAATATTGATACCATCTATGTATGCATGCAGGTGTAAGAATCACTGCGCCAAAAGACCCGCTAAAACATCATGTCGTATCTCAATACGAACCAAATCACATCACCGATCTCCTGGCCTCAAGCCCAATCTCATCGACTCATCTCAAATTCCAAATACTATCCTCAAATCCAGTATATGAACACATAGTCCCATACCCATGTGACCACATAAATATATATTCCCATACACGCACATATGAAATAAAGAATGTATATGTGTGTATGTGTACGTGTAGTGCACCCACTGCCTAAGGTTTCGTAATCATGTACCAATCCAACACCAATATCCATCTTAAATCATCAATAATAAATTCTAACAACATATCATAAATTGTTGGTGTGTATACGCATCCGTATACATCACCACGGACAGCGGGGGTGCTATACGCCATCCACCCGACTCCTCTCCGTAGATATAAATCTACTCACCTTATTATATGTGCCGGTGCTGATGTCGCCGTTTGCATCTCCAACGCCTCGACGTCACGTGAGTTCCTACAAGAATATCACATGCTAAAAACATATGAAAATCACATATGAAACCAAAATGGTGCACACTGCGCCCATAGGTAAAAACCTGTAGCCTGGTGTGCAAAAACAGCCAATCACCACTGTCGTCGACGTCCGAACGCCACCCGACAGATACGAATCATCGAATATCAAAATCCATACGAAAACACGTCGTAAAACATACGCCAACTCATGAAAATGAACCCAGATTTTACCCTAACAGGAACCAGTCAAAACTAGACATGCCGGGGGTCAATTTTACATGAAAAAGGGGCTGTGCACGCAAAACGAGGCAATTTCACCCAGGTCTGGCCGCAAATTCCGGCCAGAATGAATAAAATTGCGGTCGGGAGTTTGAGTTAGGGGCTCGGGTCTTGGTGGTAGCTTCCTAGGTGCCTGCACGACTCACTGTCAGCTCAATTTTATTTTTGGTGACCCCGGATTGCTCCAGATTCCAAAACACCTTCACAGATCACACAAACAGATATGAAAAGTTCCGTAATTCCTTATTTTTGGTTTTCCAGTGGGGTTGGGCTGGGTTTCTAGTACTAGGGTGCTTTTATGGTCTCCACTGAACTCAATTTCCCATCACAACTCATAATTTCCTCAAACCCTTACTAGTTTTTCCTAAGATCCACAAAATCACCCGATTTCGATTCTAAACTTGCATAGGGGTATAAGTAATGCTAAAACTAAGCTAATAGTTTAGTAATTACCTCATTTGGCAACTCAAGAATTTTCTTGAGTTTCCCCTAGTGGCCAAAATCCATGCTTCTTTAGTCCAATGTGTAGATCTTGAGCTTGTGTGCATTTTTTGTGAAACCGATATGAAGTTTTGGGGTGAATTTTATGGAGAAATGGAGGTTTGAAGGTGGAGGAAGAGGAGGGCAGCAGGAGCAGCAGCAATGGAGGAGGAAGAGAAGAGAATTGAGTGAAGGAATGAAGGGAAATGGTCAAGTCAACACCCTTACCTACTCTTTCTCACCCATACCTCAATATAATATCCTTTCTCTTTCTCTTTTTCTTTTCCTTTTTCTCTAATTCCTTCTCACTCAAATAGTAACCCAAAAGGTAACATGATAGAAAAAGCACAAGTGTAGAAAAACAAAATATGTGCATGTTTTGCACAAAATTGCTAAAAACCCGATTAGCGATTTTTAATCGCAATTAGCACTAAATTAGCATATAAATTCTCATAAAAACTTAAAAATGACTAATTCCCATAGAATACATAATTTTTGAATTTTCCATATTTTTTTCAAAATTTTTCCCATTTATCGATATTTAATTATAAATTTAATATTAAAATAATCAATAAAATAATATTAAATTATAAAAATTCTTAAAATAATATTTTATTATTTTGGAATGTTACAGCAGGGGTTCGTCTCTCCCGGTATTGGGGGTGAGGTCGCGCTGTGTTTAGGAGAGCCATTACACAAAGCCCTCGGCCGAGGCAGGAGATTTACTGGTAGGTATTCCAGTAGTATCTCAGGGTGTTCTGGGCTACACTCCGACACGACTTGTACCGCTTTTGGGGGTCTGACTTTTACCAACCCCCTAGGCCCGCCATGCGATACTCATAGACGAACGGACCGGACTGTACGGATATTGTCACTGACAGGCTCAGTAGGGTGTCAGGATGAGTTCGCTCATCGACGTCCCTTTTGGTCGATAGCTGGTGGCCCGTCACGTATGGCTAATACCTCTGACGTGCTAGTGGTTAAATCCACAGCCATAGTATTGACGAGTCTTTAGAGTCCACCACACACTCTGTTACTCAAGTTTCGGGCGAAACGCTGTAGAGGCCGTATGGAGATATGGCAGGGTTCGATCAGATACGTGCAGTATTGCACGGATCGTGATCGGACGGATTTTACTAGCCGGCTTTGGCTTAAGCCGGATCCTAGTATTAGACAGTGTAGATTTTGTCTCTTTGCATTTGTATTCAGTGGGAATACTAATGCGGGCATGTATATGCAGTAGCGAGGTTTTCCTGTCATTTATTACGGGATCGGTTTTCTGAAGTTGCCAGTTTGCATTCCGTTCCGGCCGTTTTTCATTTGTTCCTTCACGGCCGGACTTTTCGTTGGAGGGGGTTATTTGCAAGTTTGCAAATAACATTTGTGGAAAGGGTTTCTTGCACTTGTAGCATTATGAAAGGTTAAGCATCTTTGCTTTTTCATGATGGCTTGCTTTGTTGTGATTGGAGTTGGTTAGAAGTGGATTTGATTTAGTGTGACATTGTTATCATTACCTTTTGGATGTGGTCACCCATTGCTTTTACTACCATCACCTCCCTTCATGGTTTCATTTTGTTTTTCCTTCCACCATTTTCATATGAAGGGGGGGCCGGCCACAATGGTTTGGGGGGAGAGGTTCATTTCATCTTTTGGTGAGGGAATTATTCATATCTCATTTGCATGCTTGCCACAAAGAAATCCTTCTCCTCTCCAAAGTTCATATTGATTCTCTCCAACATCTCTATGGCAACTTCATACCCGCATCAATACATGCTTTCTACACTACAACCTACAGTACCCTTGGACGCGTCGGCTAGCCAACTTCGCGCCCGAGTTGCCTCGGTCCAGAGGTGGGAGCCCGTAAAAGTATTCGGCTACGTGGTGCCCTTTTCGACGAGGAGGTGACGGACGAGGATTCCGCGGGAGATCGGAGTGGAGACGAAGACCGGAGGACACGGATCGCTCGGTATATCTCTCACCCCTTCTCTTGTTAGCTAGGATTAGGTTAATGGTCACGATCCGGGTTTTATTGTCCGCGGTAGCACCAGTTTAAAAGTTAAGAAAAATTTTGATTCCGCATTTTGGCCTCGAGTAGACGGCCGGGGCGCTGCCGTGGCGCAACATGGTATCAGAGCCACGCCATTAACCTAGTCTAGCTTGTACTAGTATGTTTAAAGCTTCGATCGAACAAAAATCCCAAAACCGAGTTTTTCTTCACATCAGTTTCTGTCGAAATTTTTTGAAGTCCAAAAATTTTTCAGGTTGTAGAAAAGTGATGTACTGAAAGTTCTAAGAACACTGGAAAAATTTGGTGCCCTGATCCTTCCGTACGACCGCGGAACCGCGGCAATAACCCCTCTTTTGCCGCGGTTCCGCCGCCGTAATATGGATTCAAGTCATCATTTTTTTGTAGTGGGCTTGTGGGCTGAAAATAGGGGTTTTGGTATACTTTGTTTGGGCCCAGATTTTCTGTGTGTGCTACAGTAAGTACTTGGGGGCCCACTTGGTAATTTTGATCGATCGGATATTTTAAACACATTGGTTCACAGTATTTACACAATATCTGCGACCGTGAATGTCACTTGATCGGTAAATCCAGTCTAACTGCTATAGCCCGGTTAGACATATTTGCGAACGTGACTTTCACGTTGATGTTCTGTGATTTTGCTGTGATGTTGCGGATCGGTCGTGGGGGATAGCCTGGATGCAATGTTAGTACAGTTTTGTTTTATATATACATTTGATATTGCGGGGCGAGCGTCCGACATGTGGACTGCCGTCACTGCCTGTTTGTATTATTCTTTTGGGGCACGACCTGGTTGCGGTCGATGTACCCGTTGTATGTATATTTTACTTTCTGTACTAGGATTACCCCGCGGAGGGGTGCACGGATAGCCGGGTTCTAAAAGGCAACGGGCCCGCATCTCATGGCATTGAGACGGAGGGGGCTTCACTCTAGGATTGGCGGGCTATTCGCCGCACTCGTAGGGGGTACAGGTTGACCCAGGAGGGGTGCCCAAGTTACCGGATTCCATGAAGTGTTGGGTGGTCCATTCACGGTGCTTAAGGGGGCTGCCTCGCTTCAGGTTTTGGCGGGTGACTTGCCGCGCCCGTAGGGGTCTAGGATTTCATTGCACAGGCTATCCACACGACCAGGGGAACGTCGGGTTTCAGCAGCGGCTCTGTGAAACCCGGGGATCCCAGATATCTGTATTGTTCTGTGATGCTGTACTTTTCTGTGATGTTGCATTTTATCACGCCTTGAGCGAATATAATATATTGGTTTATATATTAGTAGATGTTGTATATGTTTTACATCCGCGCTAGTCCAGTCCCCGCTCTGTCGTTAATTAGCTAACCTAACGAGTAATGACGGGACCCAGTGGCGAATGCGGATGGCATATACGTACATCAGTATATTTTTTCGTTCTTTGTGGTGTGATCAATTGATGGGACTGCGTTGATTCGGATCAATGCAAGCTAAACAAACCTATTCTGATGTTGTTGGAACATTTTTCAAAAAGCTGTTATTGCAACGACGTTCACTTTTGTTTTGCATCGTGGTATTCAGTTGGAATATCCTGCTCCTCAGTCGACGAGGCAAGGGCCGAGATCCCTTCACTGGGAGTGACCCCTTAGACAAAAGTTTGCGTCAGGGCAATAACTTCACTATAGCCGATTGCCTTTTGCTTTGCATCGTGGTATTCAGTTGGAATATCCTGCACCTCATTCTACGGGGAAAGAGCCGAGATCCCTTCACCGGGAGTGACCTCTTTAGCAAAGGTTTTCGTCACTATATTTTTACAAAAGGTTATGCAGTTCCTTCAACGATATCAAGTTCATTACGTTAAAGGTTTTTCGCCAAAAACTAGACGTAGCCCTCCGTCATTTCTTACAAGTATTACTTAGTATTCGTGCTGCGTTTGTTGACTGTGTCAAGGCGTAGTGTGCGGTAGCTAAGTAGTGTTTGTTTGTAGCATATTAATGGGATTGGTTCGGACAGTCGTGCGGCCTTATTGACTGTGTCAAGGGCTCGTACGGGTGGGTTTAATGCAATCCAGGATAATGACGGGTTGAACTTGACTAGGACTCTTTGATTTGTTGACTGTGTCAAGGTCACTTGGGTCCTAGGGGTAAAAATCACATCGGGAGTTTCAAAAGAACTGAAACTTGCCAGACATGCGCATACCTTCTGGAGTGTGATAATGTGAGTGGATTCCGTCACGTTGTCATGCGATGATAGTTATTGTTGGATATATGTATGCCCTAGAGGCCATTATGTGATAGTGGATGTATCTATACATGTATATATATTCAGTTTGCATTCTTGCTCGACATGATAGTATGCTATCTGGTTCTTTTTTATCTGACATGTTGATTTGATCATGCTTTTATTCATTCATACATGCTGATAAAGCCCTGAGGATATCGGCTTGACTACTCTGATTATGATGGAGATCATACTAGTGGGACATCTGTAGTCTATAAGCATATCCTGGAACGTCCCTAGTCGTAGGTATATCGAGACGGGGCATTGATATACCAGAGTAGACTAGCGTATATGATACTAGACCCATACGATGGGCGATGGATGTTCCCACATTCATCGATGTTTGACATCAAGATCACATACGGGTGCTCAGTGGTGACTGAGTACACTGGACGGACTCACCGAGAACTCCTATATGGAATTATATCTATCGTCGGATAGCAGTTCTCAGGTGACACTGGTACAGGTTAGTCTGTAGACCCGAGATCGTCATGGAGTCTTGTGTGTTCTCCCACTGTACTTTGATTGCCACCCTACCACGGCTCTACTGAGTCGTGCAAACAGGTGGCCGTTGGGTACAGTCCCGAGACACACGAAGACGATGAGCGATAGGAGGGGTTTCGTCTCTCCCGGTATTGGGAGTTGATGCTGTGCCGTGTCCGACTGGTTATAACAGCAAGTCCCTGGCCAGGGCTGCTGAGATTTGCTGATAAGTGTTATCAGTAGTTTCTCGATCTGTTATAGACCATTCACCGGCACGACTTATTGAGTTATTGGGGTCGACGTGACCATCCCTAGGCTCGATATGCAGCATATCTGACGAAGAGACCGGACTGTACGGTAGTGTTGCCGGATGGCTCGACGGGAGTTGTAGCAGGTTCGCTTGTTGTCTTCTGATCGCTCAATACCCGGGTGGCCGTTACGTTTAGCTGACCGCTTGCGGCTTGAGGGTACCTGATATGATCATCACCCTCTGCCGGCGTATTGACGAGTCTTAGAGTCCCATAAAGGAGTTACCCAGTCCAGGCGAAACGTTGTGGTGTGCGTATGCGATATGCGCATGCACCCGATTGAAATGTGCGTATATGATACCGAACATTGATCGGGTGAACTGCTTTTGGTGGGGTCATATGAGATATGACCGGATTGATAAATCAAGTGCTGATTTATCATTTAACCATTAGTTTTCTCACTTAAAACCTTTTCTTGGATGATGGATGTGTGCATGCATGTGTGCTTTTCTTTCTTTCTTTCATGCTAGTTTCATGCACATGTGGATGTGCAGACATGCACACATACATACACTCATCCATCATGGTTGTTAGCATATGGAAATGGTGGCAATATAAGACTCACACCATGGATTATATAATGGATTATTATTTGATTTTGGATTTAAAAGAAAATGAAAAGGAAAGGATAATCATTCTTACTTCTACATTCTTCCTTTGACCTAACCATGCTCAACTACCACTAACCTAAGGTTATCCTTCTCTTTATCATTCAAAACTCAAGTTAAATAATGTCTCCATCACTTTAACCATGGTTCATAGTAAGAAGGAATAAAATATATATTGATATATTTCTTTTTCTTCTTATGAGTTATCTTTTTACCTCTTGTTAAAAATTGCCACCATCTTCTTCCTCTTTCTCTTTTGCTCTCTAGTTTTTTCTAGTGAGCAAATACCACTTAAAGATAGGTTTTTGAAGTGAGAAACTTAACCACAACTTCATTCTACACAATCTTAGCCGTTTTGTTTAGAGTGTTCTCTTCGGTTTTACGAAGTTGCGAGCTTGGACGGAGATCTCCGTGGTGGATCGTCGTGGACACAAGAGGACTTCAAGAGGACCTCCGTTCAACACCCTAGAGACCAAGGAGTCCAGCGAAAGGGAGCTACAAAGGTTGTAGTCTCGAAACCCTAAATTAGTTCGCTTTATATTTCGAAACCCTAATTTTCTAGGATCGATTCCTTTGCATGTTCGTTTAGCACCATAAAAATTTAAACTTTGGGTCATGTGATGCTTCAAAACTCTTCATAGGGTGCTACACAAACCTTACATTGGTATCAGAGCCGACCTAGAACATTAGGCGACCTTTTTACGAAGTCAAAACACCGATCAAACCGAAATACGACTTTTTAGGGTGCTCTCTGGAAATTTTCTAAAAATTGACATTTTTCAGAATTAAAAATATGTAAAAAATACAGCAGGAAAAAATAAGGGTTACGGTACAAAAATTATTCCATGAACAGTGATTATCGCCGCTGAAACGCGGCCTAAGCTTGCTTAGGCCGCGGTTCCGCGGCCGTATATATGAATTGATGAATACTTTTTGTACAGTAATTCATGAATCTGCTTGTATAATTTTTGGATATTTTTAATCTGTATTTGGTTTTGAAAAATTCTGGAGATGGTTTTGGACTCGTCGATTCGATCGGGATTTTCATTTCGTAGCTTTTCCGGGTAAATTAGAAAGTATTGAAGTGTTTGAACGAGTATCATTTACTCACTATTCACGGGGTTTAAATACTTTGGAGATACGTGCAAGTCTTTTTGCGGTGGTCCCTCTAGAAGACAACAAACCTTAACTCGATTATGTGACCGTCTCGAACTGCCCTTTGAACCCTAGGGTTTGGGGCAGTACGGCGTGCCACATGTGAGGCGTTGGCTTGACCCTTCTACGGCTGGACCGCTACTACTGTGTCACACTCCGGATTTTTGAACCCTGCTCAAGTGTTGAGCTTTAGTGAATCTTGGGTGCTTGATCGTTCGTTCGAAAACTTTAATACTGTCTGTTTGTCTGGAATGTGATACAATATGTGGAATTCATATAGTTTAGGCATGAAATACGAAATATATGATATTTCGCATTTATGATGTCTAAAGAGAATCTGGATTCCAAATATTGTAGTTTTACAAATTTTTTTTCTGTGACCGTAAGTGTAGTATGTACGATATCGCCGGTTTCGTTGCTATACATCAACGACAATCGGGGTACGCATACTTACTTACGTTGATGATATGTGATATTATGTGTTGCTGAGATATGATGTGCAGGATTGTCCGATTGAATAGCCGGGGGGTTTTATGTGAGATGAGAGTTTTATATTTTCATTCATGTAAATTCAAATGTAATGTAATATTCTTTTATTTGGGGCACTTCCAGGTTGCGGTTGTGTCACCAGTGCTGTATATTATTTACTTTTCCGCATTAGGATGGACCCAAGGAGGGGAGCACAGGTGACCGGGTTCTGGGGTTCAGTGGGAGGCCATCTCGAGGAGTCGAGACCGGGTCTCCTAAACTCCAGAATTTGTAGGGTCACTTGCCGCTCTCGTAGGGATCCAGGGTGTGGGCTTGGCTATTCATCGCGACTGTGGAATCCGTATTTTCTATTCTGGCTAAATACTAAATACGGACGTCCTAGGATATCCCACGTTATATCTATGTTTCTGCTGCCTGTGTTCTGTGATATCTGAGACGAATGACATATTATATATATAATATATAGTAGACATTGCTTATGTTTTACACCCGCGCTAGTCCCGTCCCGGTATGCCGTTAGTTAAGTAACCTAACGGTACATAACGGAACATTGCGGCGAATGCGGATGGCATAAGCGTACGTGTTATTTTCGTTTCTTTTCTGTGATTGGCTTAAGGACTTAAATGATGGGATTACATTAATGTGATTAATGTAAAGAAAATAAACCTAAAAAGATGTTGTAGAATCGGATTTGAAAACTACTCGGCTATTTATGAAAAAGCTACATTTCAAAACTGCGGAGCTTAAGCCGCTCCTTTTGAAAACTGTTTGATTCTACAACGATATCAAGTTCAAAGCATTAAAGATTTTCTTAAAAATCATTCGCAACCCTCCGTCATTTTAGGAAGTAGAGTACTTAGTATTCGTGCTACGTTTGTTGACTTTAGTTAAGGCGTAGTGTACGGTAGCTAAGTGATGTCTTCCTACACTGCATATGATGCAGATTAATTAGGACATTCATGCGACTTTGTTGACCATAGTTAAGGGTCATATAGGTGGGTCTAATTGATCAAGAAATGACGGGTAGAACTTGACTGGTACTTATGATTTGTTGACCATAGTTAAGGTCATAAGTACTAGGGGTAAAAATTACATCGGGAATTTCAAGTGTTGAAATTTGCAATGAGATTGCATACCTTCCATGTGATGGTTGGATCCCGATCCCACTGTGGGCAATAGTTGCTCCTAGAAGAGTTTTACAGTTTACAATTAGCTAACTCATTAGGTGTCTAGAAAGGTGTTAACGGGGCTCCGCCTCTGGGAAAACGAGGTTTACTCTAATTAGGTCCGTGCGAAAGCACGAGGAATCTCCCTTAAAGTACCGACACTGGCCTGGCTGAACGGTTAGCGAAGTTGTAGACTGTAATTAATCCTGGCTAGTTTTTCTTTTTAAGGTTTGAAAGAAAAACTTGATAAAAAGCAGTGGGAGACATCGATTAGACAAGATAATAAACCAATCTAATCTGTGCAAGAGCTTTCGCTGAGTGTATTCTTTTCTCTCTCTTAATGGCAGATACCAATGACTGGACTTAAGCTTCTACTAGATAAAAACAAACTGAATGGGACCAACTATAAAGACTGGCTGAGGAATCTGAAGATCGCCTTGACTTATGATAAAGTATCATATGTCATCACGGCTTCAGCCCCGCCCGTCCCAGGTCCAAAATCCTCAGTTGCGGACATTGAAGTCCGCAAGACATGGGACGCTGACTGTGCCACGGCCACATGCCTCGCGCTTGCATCGATGGATAACACACATCAAAAGCAGCACGAGGACATGGACATTCACGGTATATTGCTCCATACAAAGGAGTTGTATGGAGAGCAATCCCGCGTATTACGATACGAAGCATCAAAGAAATTGTTTCAGATGCAAATGGCCCCTGGCACACCAGTAGGAGACCATGTTCTGAAGATGATAGCTCTTATAGAAGAACTTGAGGACCTTGGATGGACGATGGACAATGAACAATATATAGATATTATTCTGCAGTCCCTCCCCTCCACCTTTGCTCAGTTCATAATGAACTTCAACATGCATGGCATGGAGAAGGACCTCCCTGAACTCCTTAATATGTTAAGGAGTGCAGAGAGCACTATGAAGTTAGCAAAAACTCCCATTATGACTATTGGACAGTCTTCTTCTTCTCGCCCGAAAGCTAAGGCCAAGGGAAAGAAAAAGAAGAAACCCACTAATCATAAGGGCGGAGTTAAAAAGGTGAAGGGAAAGGGAAAGTCCAAGGCTGGAGACTCAGGGAAGGGCGAATGTTTTCATTGCCACAAGACAGGACATTGGAAGCGCAATTGCACGGAGTACTTAAGTCTCAAGAAGAAGCATGGTGATGCTTCTGCTTCAGGTGCGTTTGTGACTGAAAACTGTTTTTCTATAAACTCTGCTTCCTGGGTATTGGATACCGGTTCAGGTTCTCACATTTGCAATTCTATGCAGGGGCTGAGAAATAGCAAGGTTTTGAAGACAGGTGACCATACTCTCCGCGTTGGAAATGGTTCCAATGTACATACAGTCGCAGTGGGAGAGTATCACTTGGGGTTGCCGTCTGCATGTATTTTGATTTTGAATCCATGTTATTTTGTACCAAGTATGCTATGTAATATAATATCCGTTTCTTTGTTGGACAATGAAGGATATAATTTTGTGTTACAGAACAATGTTATGAACATTCACCTAAATCAAATGTTGGTTGGGTATGGTACGCTTAATAACGGTATATATGTCTTAAATCAACACACAGTTTTCAGTATACAACACACTAATAAAAGAAAACTTTCAGAATTAAATGAAGCTTTTCTTTGGCATTGTAAACTTGGTCATATTAACGAAACAAGACTAAACAGGTTACACAAAGATGGATATTTAAACTCTTTTGAATATAAATCTTATGCGACTTGCCAGTCTTGTATCAAGGGTAAAATGACCAAAACTCCGTTTACCGGACACGGAGAAAGAGCTACCCAGCTCCTTGGCCTCATACATAGTGATGTATGTGGGCCAATATCTACACAGGCTAGAGGCGGTTTTTCATACTTCATTACATTCACCGACGATTTCTCAAGATTCGGTCATGTATTTTTATTAAAGCACAAGTCCGACGCTTTCGAGAAATTCATTGAATATAAACAAGAAGTAGAAAAACAAACCGGCTTGAGTATTAAGATGCTTCGATCAGATCGAGGTGGAGAGTATCTCAGTACAGAATTTGCAAACTTCCTAAAAGAGAATGGGATTCTCTCTCAACTCACTCCTCCTTACACACCACAGCATAACGGTGTGTCAGAACGACGGAATAGGACCCTATTAGATATGGTTCGGTCCATGATGAGTGACGCTGAGTTACCAGTCTCGTTTTGGGGGCATGCATTGGAGACTGCAGCGTTTCTGCTAAACAGGGTTCCAACCAAAGCCGTGTCTACCACGCCATATGAGAT
Organism: Agapanthus africanus; assembly: GCA_030015575.1. NCBI lineage: Eukaryota > Viridiplantae > Streptophyta > Magnoliopsida > Asparagales > Amaryllidaceae > Agapanthus > Agapanthus africanus. The sequence continues at coordinate 192,515,583 of CM057345.1, forward strand.
ATGGAATGGGAAGAGACCATCTCTTAAGAGAATTAAGATTTGGGATTGCCCGGCCTATGTTAAAAAGCAGAATCCAGACAAACTCGAGACACGGTCAGTCATGTGTAACTTTGTGGGATATCCAAAGAATTCTTATGGATATCTGTTCTACCACAAAGAGGAATAAAAAGTGTTTGTTTCTCAGTATGCCACATTCTTGGAAAAAGAGTTTTTCACAGATAAAGATGATGGCAAGGTGGTAGATCTAGAAGAGGTTCTGGAGACACAAACTACAAATGACGATTTCGTTGAACCAGCTGTTGCAACAGAAACTGGAGAACCTCGGCCACTCCGTATGTCTGGTAGGACTTCTCGCCCACCGGAGAGGTACTACGGTTTCCTCATTGATGATGACGGAGAAGATTGCATCATGGATGATGATGATCCTACCAGTTTTCAGCAAGCTATCACGAGTGGTGACTCTGTGAAGTGGCTGGATGCCATGAGATCAGAAATGGAGTCTATGTACACCAACAAAGTATGGACTTTGGACGTTGTACCCCCTGGGGTAAAACCTGTAGGGTGCAAATGGATCTTTAAAAGAAAGATTGGTGTGGATGGGCAGGTAGAGACCTATAAGGCAAGACTTGTGGCGAAAGGTTTTCGTCAAAGACCAGGTTTGGACTATGACGAAACTTTTTCGCCCGTAGCCATGCTTAAATCCATTCGGATCCTACTTGCTATTGCTGCTCACTACGACTATGAAATCTAGCAGATGGACGTTAAAACAGCATTTCTAAATGGAGATTTAGAAGAATGCGTTTATATGGATCAGCCAGAAGGCTTCATTGACAGTGGGAGCAGCGAGAAAGCATGTAGATTGCTTAAATCCATATATGGGTTAAAGCAGGCATCTCGGAGTTGGAACATCTGTTTCGATGATGTTATCAAAGAGTTTGATTTCATCAAAAATCCAGATGAACCTTGTGTTTATAAGAAGGCTGTGGGAAGAGCTGTCACATTCCTCGTATTGTACGTGGATGACATTCTTCTGATAGGAAATGATATTCCTATGCTACAGTCGGTCAAATCATTCTTATCACTAAGGTTCTCCATGAAGGACCTGGGTGATGCCACATACATCCTGGGCATAAGGATCTATAGGGATAGATCCAAAAAGTTATTGGGATTGTCCCAAACCAGGTACATCAACACCATCCTAAAGAGGTTTAGTATGGAAGACTCCAAGCGGGGTGCCTTACCCGCTTGCCATGGAGTCACTCTCTCCAAGGATTCTTGTCCAAAGACCGATGAAGAGAGAGCTTGCATGAGCATTATACCTTATGCTTCGGCAGTAGGTTCTATAATGTATGCGATGTTATGTACACGCCCAGATGTAGCTTATGCACTTAGTGTTGTAAGCAGGTATCAATCCAACCCAGGGGAGAACCACTGGACAGCTGTGAAGAACATTCTTAAGTACTTACGAAGGACTAAAGAATTGTTCTTGGTGTATGGTAATACAGATCTCCAAATGGAGGCCTTTACCGATTCGAGCTTCCACAGCGATAAGGATGACAGCAAATCTATCTCAGGGTTTGTATTTACCCTCAATGGAGGGGCGGTAAGTTGGAAAAGTTCCAAAAAAGATACCGTTGCAGACTCTACGAAGGAAGCTGAGTACATTGCTGCAAATGATGCCGCCAAGGAAGCCGTCTGGATGAAGAAGTTCGTCTCGGAGCTAGGCGTAGTTCCAACCATTATTGATCCAATACCTTTGTATTGTGACAATAATGGGGCGATGGCGTTAGCCAAGGAGCCCAGATCCCATCAGCGGTCCAGACATATCCTGAGGCGCTTTCATTTGATCCGGGAGATTGTAGATCGCCGCGAGATCGAGATTAAGAGAGTAGATACAAAGAACAACGCCGCGGATCCACTCACCAAGGCCCTCCCTCAGCCACAGCATGAGCAACTTTTTGAGATGTTGGGTATGAGATACGCCAATAACTGGCCTTAGTGCAAGTGGGAGATTGTTGGATATATGTATGCCCTAGAGGCCATTATGTGATAGTGGATGTATCTATACATGTATATATATTCAGTTTGCATTCTTGCTCGACATGATAGTGTGCTATCTGGTTCTTTTTTATCTGACATGTTGATTTGATCATACTTTTATTCATTCATACATGCTGATAAAGCCCTGAGGATATCGGCTTGACTACTCTGATTATGATGGAGATCATACTAGTGGGACATCTGTAGTCTATAAGCATATCCTGGAACGTCCCTAGTCGTAGGTATATCGAGACGGGGCATTGATATACCAGAGTAGACTAGCGTATATGATACTAGACCCATACGATGGGCGATGGATGTTCCCACATTCATCGATGTTTGACATCAAGATCACATACGGGTGCTCAGTGGTGACTGAGTACACTGGACGGACTCACCGAGAACTCCTATATGGAATTATATCTATCGTCGGATAGCAGTTCTCAGGTGACACTGGTACAGGTTAGTCTGTAGACCCGAGATCGTCATGGAGTCTTGTGTGTTCTCCCACTGTACTTTGATTGCCACCCTACCACGGCTCTACTGAGTCATGCAAACAGGTGGCCGTTGGGTACAGTCCCGAGACACATGAAGACGATGAGCGATAGGAGGGGTTTCGTCTCTCCCGGTATTGGGAGTTGATGCTGTGCCGTGCCCGACTGGTTATAACAGCAAGTCCCTGGCCAGGGCTGCTGAGATTTGCTGATAAGTGTTATCAGTAGTTTCTCGATCTGTTATAGACCATTCACCGGCATGACTTATTGAGTTATTGGGGTCGACGTGACCATCCCTAGGCTCGATATGCAGCATATCTGACGAAGAGACCGGACTGTACGGTAGTGTTGCCGGATGGCTCGACGGGAGTTGTAGCAGGTTCGCTTGTTGTCTTCTGATCGCTCAATACCCGGGTGGCCGTTACGTTTAGCTGACCGCTTGCGGCTTGAGGGTACCTGATATGATCATCACCCTCTGCCGGCGTATTGACGAGTCTTAGAGTCCCATAAAGGAGTTACCCAGTCCAGGCGAAACGTTGTGGTGCGCGTATGCGATATGCGCATGCACCCGATTGAAATGTGCGTATATGATACCGAACATTGATCGGGTGAACTGCTTTTGGTGGGGTCATATGAGATATGACCGGATTGATAAATCAAGTGTTGATTTATCATTTAACCATTAGTTTTCTCACTTAAAACCTTTTCTTGGATGATGGATGTGTGCATGCATGTGTGCTTTTCTTTCTTTCTTTCATGCTAGTTTCATGCACATGTGGATGTGCATACATGCACACATACATACACTCATCCATCATGGTTGTTAGCATATGGAAATGGTGGCAATATAAGACTCACACCATGGATTATATAATGGATTATTATTTGATTTTGGATTTAAAAGAAAATGAAAAGGAAAGGATAATCATTCTTGCTTCTACATTCTTCCTTTAACCTAACCATGCTCAACTACCACTAACCTAAGGTTATCCTTCTCTTTATCATTCAAAACTCAAGTTAAATAATGTCTCCATCACTTTAACCATGGTTCATAGTAAGAAGGAATAAAATATATATTGATATATTTCTTTTTCTTCTTATGAGTTATCTTTTTACCTCTTGTTAAAAATTGCCACCATCTTCTTCCTCTTTCTCTTTTGCTCTCTAGTTTTTTCTAGTGAGAAAATACCACTTAAAGTTAGGTTTTTGAAGTGAGAAACTTAACCACAACTTCATTCTACACAAGCTTAGCCGTTTTGTTTAGAGTGTTCTCTTCGGTTTTACGAAGTTGCGAGCTTGGACGGAGATCTCCGTGGTGGATCGTCGTAGACACAAGAGGACTTCAAGAGGACCTCCGTTCAACACCCTAGAGACCAAGGAGTCCAGCGAAAGGGAGCTACAAAGGTTGTAGTCTCGAAACCCTAGATTAGTTCGCTTTATATTTCGAAACCCTAATTTTCTAGGATCGATTCCTTTGCATGTTCGTTTAGCACCATAAAAATTTAAACTTTGGGTCATGTGATGCTTCAAAACTCTTCATAGGGTGTTACACAAACCTTACAAGTTGGATCCCGATTCCCACTGATGAGTTGGTTTACTCCTCGAGTGATCCCGACTAATTCTTCTTTCAGGTTTGGGGAAGAATTTGAGGTTACAGTGGGAGGTTTCCAGATTAGATAAAGTGATAACCATTCTGATCTAGGTTAGAGTGCACGCTGAGTGTTTCTTTTCTCTCTCTCTTTGGCAGCGACCATTGACCCGACCCTGGACTATGACTCAGTGACCAAGTTGACCGAACCTTCTTAACACTGGCTTTTGGATTGTCAGAGTTGCAAACCTCATTGCCACTCCTACTTTTACTCTTTTCTCCAGGACACCCCGTATTACTACGAACGTCTACTTCCATTGGACAAAACCATCGTATGGTTATATACGAACTCGAAGGAATTCGAGGATGGTTTCCGGTTCTGGAGAAAACGAATAGGACTATTCAGTTGTCTTTTCCTTTTACCTTCTCTCAGGTTGCGAGTACTCCTTAGTTTAGGAGATAGTACACCTATTATGCAAATTGGATAGTCTTCTTCCAAACCTTAGGCTGGTGCCGAACGGTGGGGAATGAAGAAAACCAATTAGCATAACGATGGTGTACAGAAGGTATTAGGTTAAGACAAAGCAAGGGATTAGTAAGAGGGCAAAGTAAACTGCGACTGCTATTCACGACCAAACCAAGTATTTCTTCGCCAATCCTAAATCACCTTTATATTTCTCCAAGACACTCCGTATCACTACGAAGATCCATAGTTTATTTGGATATTCCATCGTATGGTTATATACGAACTCGAAAGGAACTTGTTCCAGTTCGGGGATGGATCCTGGTTCAGGAGAAATAGGAATAAAGTTCATTCAGGTGTCTTTTGTCTTCACCTTCTCTCGCGTTGCGAGTGCTCCTAGGATTAGGACAGTACACCCATTATGCTTATTGGATATTCTTCCTCCAAACCATAGGCTGGTGCCGAACGGTAGGGAAGGAAGAAAACCATTTGGCCTAAAGGGGTGTACAGAAGGTAATGACTAAAGACATATAAAGGGATTTGGAGAGATGGCAAAGAGATATACGGTTACAGTTGTGAATCTGGATAATGGAAGAGGCATTACTAAGAATACCAGGATACCCCAACGAAACATTTCAATGTTTCAAGTTTCACTGTGTACTGTTAAAAGAAAACTGATTTCCCGATTAGACACTTGCTCCAGGATATGTATTTACCAGGTTGGATTCTCACATCTGTATAGTTTTACAGATGATGAGTGGGAGTAAGTTATTGGGAATTAGGTGACCATCCTCATTATATCGGGATTCGTTGTAATTGGTGATATTTGAGGAAGCCACCTGGGTTGTTTGCCGGTCGGCAAATATTTGGTTTTGAATATCCGTTGCTGTGCACCAATTTCAAATTGATATATCTGTACGTCTATTTTCATAGAGTGAGATATACCTTTTTGAAATTATGTCTATGACATTTACCTATATCAGTGGATGGTTAGGTAAGGAGCATTGAACAAGCGGTGTAATTCTTCTTAACCATAAGTACAGTTTTCAACCTACGACACACAGTGAATGAGTTATTAGACTCAAGGGACTTATACAGAGTATTGTATATTGTCCGGCGTCCATCAGGACAGAGGGGTTGGTCCTCGTACTATATTCGGTTTACTTATGACTTCTCAAGTTTTTAGACAGCTGTTTCGTGGAAACACAGGGTCCGAATTTTGAGAAGTTATAGGTATTTGAATAAAGTAGAGAACCAAGTATTGCAAGTATCGGGATTGTAGCGTCTTGAAAAGTCGTTTTGGTGTTTTCCTGAAATTCGGTGAAAATTCGGTATTTTTCCGAAAACCGTCTTTCTTGTTATTTTGCAGTTTAGGGCTAATTATACCTTAAATGGATAGGTAATTACTTGTTTTTAGTAACTAATGAGTTAATTATGAAATTTTGGTCATTTAAAATTTTTTCCCTACTTTTCAATTTTTTAATATTATTTTAAGCCGGTAAGAAAATACATTAAATAAGCGATAAATACAAATTTTTCCGGGCTAATTTTAATCTCTAAAATTATGATAATTATAATCTAGTGATAACATGAATTTTTAGTAATTTATTTTGATTTTTAACAAATTTCTATGTTATGAAACGAATTTATTGAATTTTGAGCTAAAACTTGCAATTTTTGAGTTGTAGGGGGCCTTTTTGCATAAAATTTCTTTTGTAAAACCCCTCTATCTTTTTCCTCAGCCCTAGGACAGCCCCACCTTGTGTGAGACCAGAAATTTCTGGCCTCTCTCTTCTTGGTTTCTTTCTTGAGTTAAATTGTTGGTTTTTGGATTTATTTTAATTTATAATGGATAAAGTATGATACATTGACTTTGGAACTTGACCCTTGACCTTCCCACTCACCCCACACCCTCCCCCATACCTCCTACCTGGCCGAAACCTGCACCCCTCTTCCTCATCTCTTTTCTTTGCATTTTTCTTCAATTTCCTTCAAGAAAATACATCAAATCCATGAATTAATTCCAAAAATCCAAACAAAATCCTTATGCTATCATTATCCTTAGCCATTCTTGCTTGAATCTTGGAGCTAGGAAGCCATTCCTTGGAGCAAATTCTCTTGCTTGATCCATTGATCAAGAGGAATAATTCTCATCAAGTTGCTTTCTTTTGCTAAAAAATTCCTTTAATTGTATGGTTAATGTTAAAAGTTAGCTTATTTCTAATCTAGTTTAAAAGAGTAGTTTGTTTAAATTAGGGTTTTGAAGCCATGATAATTAATTAAGTTGTTTATTAGTTAATCTAGTTGTTAGTGAACTAATCTATATGGTTACCTTGTTATGTAGTCTTTAATTATGCTAATTTAGGTAATTTTAGAAGTTGATTTTAGTTGTAAATTGTTGTTTTAAATTTTCAAGAGAAGGTTTTTGTATGGAATTGATATTTGAAACTTGATTAGTGAGTTGATTAAGTTTTAGAAAGCATTATTTAATTGATTTAAACCTAATTTGCTATCTAGTGTTTTGCTAACCTTAATCTAAGAGGTGAACTTGCTAATTGGGGTTGAAATTAGTGTTAATTAAGTTTTTCAAGTATGGTTTTTGATTTGCAATTACTATTTATAAAAATCAAGAAAGGGTTTGGTTGTGGAATATAGGTTTTGGAGCATGATTAATGTGTTGTAATTAGTGGGTGTGGATTGCTTGTAGTGTGCTTGGGTGAGTATGCTTTATTGTAGTCGTTTTGTCGCAAATCGGCGATTTTTGCACCGATTTTTGGAATGTATATGCTTACTAGATTTTTATATAAATTATGAGATGGACTATTTTTGATATCTTGATGATTGTAATGGCTTGTCCTACGACTTTTAGGATGCGTGAGTGCGGTTTTTGGGTAGTCGGGTTTTAGTTTTGCCGGGCGACCCAAATCGGCGTTTTTCGGCAGTTTTGCGATTTTCGCGTGTGTTCCGCGCACTTTGTGCACGTTGTACCTAGTTAGCGAACTTTAGTTGTTTCGTTGGGGTTTTGCGTCGTTCTTGATATGTAACCTTATAATTGGTAATGATGTAAATTCCAGGTTCGATCGCGGAAACGTCAGACGCGGCGCGAAAGGGAAAGGCGGTGATTGGACACAGCTAGCCAGGGATCCCGGTGAGTAGATTTAACATCTACGGGGGACGATCGTTTGGATGGCGCAAGTCGCCCGATAGATTTAGTAAACTGAAAATAAAATAGTAAACCGGATAACCACTTGTGACATTAGAATAATAATACTGGCATGATAATTGCTGCAATTAGATCAATATGTTATACCCATATACGCAAACTCAATTGTAGGACACATGCACCATTACCAGGTTTTATATGCAGCACGAGCACTATTCATGCTTACACACACACCCTGGTAATTGCCATGCCACCACACTAGATAACTTTTAAATTGAAACCTTTTACTAATTGATACTTAAACTGGTGCTATTGCCTTTAATTCCTTAAAATGAAACCGTAGAATTGCTATTCATGTGCATGTACTTCATCATATTAATTGTTCATGCTTAATCCATTAATCACACATCGCAACTTGATTATTGATATCATATGCATTCATTATCACTGATATATGCACTTATGAGGATTTCTTGAGATTTTATGATATTGCTGGATTTCGGGGGAAAGCCGCAAAATTTCCAAACTTATGATATTTTTAAAACATGTAAATTGCGGTTTTCTAGTGATGTAAGTGTCGTCCACCATGAGTTTGCTGTGGCTTTGGAAATCCGTGTCGAGGAGTGGAGGAACCGGCACGGGTACATGGTGGGCCCGGTAAGGTACCCCGGGGCAAGAGGAATGTGGTGATGACGTTGAGCCTGGCAGGGGACGGATTACCTACCGGTGACTGTTTGGGACGGCGGATATCCAGAGGATACCGACCGTGGCCGCTAGATGATGAGATATTGATATTTGAGATGGGTCAGCCGGACGGCTGAGGCCAGCGATACATTTATGAGATTTGAGACAGCTTTTGGGGTGTCGTTGCTGGACACCGGGTTTTCGTCGATTCATTGACATTTGCTGGCATTCTAAAAGAGTTTCAAAAACAACATCTGATGAAATATTTTTATATATAAACCTATTGAGACCTCAGATATTCATGTTGCATACATATTCGTACACTGATGTTGTATACACACCTGCTAGTATATCCATATTGCATACATACTCGCCATTATGTCCTGCCTTACCTGTATATAGATGCTAGGATGCTTGTGTGCATGCATTCGATAGCCTGTGTAAATGTTATTTATTACTCACGAGTTGGCAACTCACCCCCGTTGTGCCACAGTCTTTTGCAGGTCCGCTCCGTCAGTTCAGTAGCGGCGGGCGCACTTGTTCTTTTGTCTCTTTTGCCTGAGCTCGAGATTTGCTCATAGGTGGGTTATGTTATCATTTTTGTACCACTTGTATATTCTTTGTATCTAGTGTACTCCATCTACTGTTTTTAGCAGATTTATTGTATATTGACCTAGAGATGAGACTGTGAGGTTTGTGGATTTTATGCTGTATTTTGGGGTCGAGCTCACTTGAGCCGACATGCTACTTTTCATGCTTCCTTATGCTTTATTATGATTATTATGCTTGTTGTCATTTACATTGCGTGGGATTTGTGACCGCCTTATGGCGAAGAGCTAGCTCCCGCTTGGGGATGCCCTATTTTGTTGGATTCATGTATATATTTTGTTGTACCCAGTTTTGGGGGCCAGTATTTACAAAGGAGACTCTGCCGAAATTTTCGGGAAAAATTGGTATTGTTTTTAAAAAGGGTTTTACATGACTTATTTGATAACTTGCTTTCAAACGATTGGGTTTTCTTCACTCTTTTGCTTAATTGGTTTTGTTTTCTGGGCTTTGGCTTACTTATTTTACGGACGTCTTTAGACGTTTCGTAAACTTAAGTGCCAGTCACGTTCCGTACCCTGCGGGTCGTGACAGGGATTCTTCTAAGTGATCGAAGATGTAGATACTTGTGTGTGGTATTCAGTTGATAGTAATGATTAAGAGAACTTGCTTCTCTTTTAGGTTACTCATAATTGGAAGCATTCCTAAGTTGAATAACGCTGATCGGCCTCCTTCCATTTAGTTGACATGCACTGGAGACAGCTGTATGATTTGAATCTGGTTCAATTAAATCAGTGCCTCTGTTTCTGTATTGGATATAGAACAGTTCATATCTTGACGATACGGGGAGTTGTCCGGCTTATGCTTAAAACCAGACAGTGGACAACTCAAGGCACGTTTCTGTAATGGCTGTTTGTGGGTTGACCCAGGCTATGACGAGGGTTGACTTTCTACCATCTGGAAGATCAATAGTGATATTGTTCTTAACTCGCCACATTTTTAAAAGAAATGGATTTTTTCAGAAAACAGTAGTGGGAGTATGGTAGAACTGGAAGTGATTCCAGAACCGCAAACGATTACTGAAAATTTGATAGGAACCTAAAGATTCAATCTGGCTTGACATTCCATTGGCCACTCCGCAGATAGAGTGGGTAACCTCAGGCGCCCGAGAGGTACTTCGGTATGCTCAAAGACGGTGGCAGGGAGGTTCTTGTTTACCCAGACTTACCATTGCTGTTGTTCCAGACCATGAGACCCAGCAGGAGGATGAGTATAGCATCCTTCTAAACTAGCTTTAGAAGTGCACGTCTATATGACTCTGCCAGAGGGTTGTCGTAGTCAGTGGGAGCAGCGGAAGCATTGGTGGACATCAGGCCTATGTCTATTTATAGACTAAAGCAGATATAGCGGAGATAGATCATCAATTTCTGATGTGACAGTCATAGGTTTGACTTCATCAGAATAAGGGATGGATCTGTTAAGGAGGTAGTAGGGTGTGATGTCCTGATATTTGATGACATACACAGAGTAGGAAGTGATATTCCTATACTACGATCGGTTATACTTTGGTCGTCACACAGTGGTTTCTCCACACAGGACTTGGATATTATATCAGACATTCTGGTTAGTAGATCTATGGTTTTAGATCTAGATTTGGGTGGTTTCCTAATCTGGGTACTTAGACAGCATTCTAAGAGTATTTAGAATGGACGACTCCTGGCACGGTAGTGTACCTGCAGGTGATAGAATCACCCTCTCTAAAGGTGTCTCACAGACTAAATGGGAGAGGGATACGCATGATTGACAGATCACTTGCTTAGGCAATTGAGTCAATCATGAGATGTCAAGTACCACACCAGATGTTGTTCTTGCAGTAGGTGCAATAAGTTGATATTAATCCAATCCTGGAGAAACAGTCGGAAGCAGTTTTAGAACATAAGTTGATGCTCTAGGGATGTGATAACGACAACCTCTTTTAGGAGACGGTTATCATTCCAGGCTTCCAAGGTGACATGGATGGCAGAGTGGCTGTCAGAGTTATAGTTTCTCCTTCTGACGAAGGGCAGTATTTTGGACAGGTGGTCCAAGGCAATACTGAGGGAGGCATGGCGCTGGATACTGATTAAGTTCAGTTATCGATACAGTCTAAGAAGTTTGGATTTGGAGTTCATTTATGAGCTAGGTCCTATCAGATATCCAGACATACTCTAAGACAGGTATTGCTCATTTCGGGAGATGGCTTTCTCTGCGAACTTAAGATATAGAGAGACATAGAAAGAAACATCACAGCGGATCCACTCACTGAGGCTATTCCTCGAACGCAATAGTTTCGCAAACGGGCTTTGTGAGACTGACTAGTAGAGGAGTTGGGTGTTCGGTATCACACGGGCTGTGAGTATGCGACATCGCAATAATTAGCCTTGAGTGCAAGTGGGAGATTGTTGGAGATAGTGCCCTCAGAATCAATTATTGGATCACAGGCACGTGATTGCAATGATTGAGGGAGGACCTATCCCGGTAGGACAGTCTTACTCAAGATGATAGTATGCTATCTGGTTTACCTTTATCATCGTGTACTGCTTCAGGTGACCTTACAGGTCGCTATTACACGCTGATAGAGCCCCTAGGATTCTTGCTTGACTGCCAGCAGTATGATGGCGATCATATACGTGAGAGCTGGTGGTCTATAAGCACATCCTTAAAAGGTCCCTAGTCGTGGGAGTTTCGAGACAGGGCATCGATTCTCCAGAGTAGACTAGTGTATATAGTCGAGACCCCGACGAGGGGCGGTGGCCGGCTCATAAGCCACTGGTGTCAGTTGGTTCACCTAAGATGTATACAAGTGCTCATTGGGTTATGAGTACACCGGACAGGACTCGCCGGGAACCTGCTAGTTGGGATTATACCAGACGTCAGATAGCAGTTCCCTGGTGACATGTGTACAGGTTAGTTCATCGACCTGAGATCGTCATTTGTCTCGTGTGAGTTCCCACTGTACTTTGATTACTACCCTACCACGGCTCAAAGGAGTCGTGCAAACAGGTTTAGTTGGGTACAGTCCCGAGCCACATGGAGGCAGTGAGCGGATCTGCAGGGGTTCGTCTCTCCCGGTATTGGGGGTGAGGTCGCGCTGTGTCTAGGAGAGCCATTACACAAAGCCCTCGGCCGAGGCAGGAGATTTACTGGTAGGTATTCTAGTAGTATCTCAGGGTGTTCTGGGCTACACTCCGACACGACTTGTACCGCTTTTGGGGGTCTGACTTTTACCAACCCCCTAGGCCCGCCATGCGATACTCATAGACGAACGGACCGGACTGTACGGATATTGTCACTGACAGGCTCAGTAGGGTGTCAGGATGAGTTCGCTCATCGACGTCCCTTTTGGTCGATAGCTGGTGGCCCGTCACGTATGGCTAATACCTCTGACGTGTTAGTGGTTAAATCCACAGCCATAGTATTGACGAGTCTTTAGAGTCCACCACACACTCTGTTACTCAAGTTTCGGGCGAAACGCTATAGTGGCCGTATGGAGATATGGCAGGGTTCGATCAGATACGTGCGGTATTGCACGGATCGTGATCGGACGGATTTTACTAGCCGGCTTTGGCTTAAGCCGGATCCTAGTATTAGACAGTGTAGATTTTGTCTCTTTGCATTTGTATTCAGTGGGAATACAAATGCGGGCATGTATATGCAGTAGCGAGGTTTTCCTGTAATTTATTACGGGATCGGTTTTCTGAAGTTGCCAGTTTGCATTCCGTTCCGGCCGTTTTTCATTTGTTCCTTCACGGCCGGACTTTTCGTTGGAGGGGGTTATTTGCAAGTTTGCAAATAACATTTGTGGAAGCGGTTTCTTGCACTTGTGGCATTATGAAAGGTTAAGCATCTTTGCTTTTTCATGATGGCTTGCTTTGTTGTGATTGGAGTTGATTAGAAGTGGATTTGATTTAGTGTGACATTGTTATCATTACCTTTTGGATGTGGTCACCCATTGCTTTTACTACCATCACCTCCCTTCATGGTTTCATTTTGTTTTTCCTTCCACCATTTTCATATGAAGGGGGGGCAGCCACAATGGTTTGGGGGGAGAGGTTCATTTCATCTTTTGGTGAAGGAATTATTCATATCTCATTTGCATGCTTGCCACAAAGAAATCCTTCTCCTCTCCAAAGTTCATATTGATTCTCTCCAACATCTCTATGGCAACTTCATACCCGCATCGAGACATGCTTTCTACACTACAACCTACAGTACCCTTGGACGCGTCGGCTAGCCAACTTCGCGCCCGAGTTGCCTCGGTCCAGAGGTAGGAGCCCGTAAAAGTATTCGGCTACGTGGTGCCCTTTTCGACGAGGAGGTGACGGACGAGGATTCCGCGGGAGATCGGAGTGGAGACGAAGACCGGAGGACACGGATCGCTCAGTATATCTATCACCCCTTCTCTTGTTAGCTCGGATTAGGTTAATGGTCACGATCCGGGTTTTATTGTCCGCGGTAGCGCCAGTTTAAAAGTTAAGAAAAATTTTGATTCCGCATTTTGGCCTCGAGTAGACGGCCGGGGCGCTGCCGTGGCGCAACAAAGATTGTTAACAAGAGTGAACACAACAAACGGCTGATCTAGCATACACGACTCTCGACCCAACCACGGCACTAAGTGTGTAGCACAAACGAGTGCATAGATCCCGAATTTAAACATACGCAACAAAAGAACAACCGAAAAATATTACCTAAAAACTCTGCATTGGACGCCCGTGCGTCCCGATGAGTAGAAGCAAACGCTCGTGCCTGCCCTCTACCCGCAACTGGCTGAACTGCTCCTCTGCCATCCTGCATACTCGGAATGAATCCTCCGTGACCCCGACCTCTCTGAACATAAGTCTGACGTGGTGCTAAGGAAAAATGTCTGATGAGGTGTTGAAGGCTCCCGCATCGAAAACATCCATACGATGGCTGCTGAACCTCCTGAGGATAAGAGCTAAACAACTGTCCTCGTCCCAAGCCTCTGCTACTCTCGCGACGTGCACGAAGCCTGTTATGGTGACTAAGCATATGTCTCTGGGCTGGTACACCTGCACGAGCCCTCCTCTGTCCTCGGAATCCCAAAGTCTCGGAAAGACACTCTTCATCGAATAAAGCTGCGTCCGCTGGTGCTGTATACGTAACACAATACTATGTGCTGATCGGAAGGAATAACTGGCAGGGGTGGCAACCTCCTGTCGCTGTGCTCGACTAGCCTCAACCAACGACCTCATCATCTGGCGCAAGTCCTGCATATCTGCCTCAAGCCTAGCGATATGATCTATCGAAGGCGGATCAATCTGCTCCTGTGCAAGGAGCGTACTATCCAGGTCAGTTCTCACCCCAAACGAGTCAACTCTGATCTCGGCTCTCGCTGCATCACTCTGAGACCTCAAAGTCATCGGCGGCATAAGGCTATAAAAGGAAATAGATTCGATAAGAACACGGAAATCGAATCACAAGTATATGTATCATCAAGGAAGGAATTTCAATCAATTAGTACTTAGGTCACTTTGGGCGGAGTACCGTGTCGTAAGTATGCCGCGGACATACACACACTACATTACTCTGCTTAAGCTACATACTCCATCATACCAAGGTCGTCCTACACTCCGAAAGGTAAAACCTAGTGTTCTGATACCAACTTTTTCACGACCCAAAATTTAGTACGTGACGGCCCTTAAACTACGTAACGTCTCTAGGCGTAACGTAATTCAAGTAAGCCAAAAACCCAGCAATCTAAACCATCAAAAGTAGTAAGTGATAATAATATTGTTAAAACTTTTGAATCCTCAAATACAAATTCTTTAAAATTCAACTTTATTTACTTTAAAATTTTGGCAGCACCTTCTTTGTAAAAACTAGCCCCAAAAAAGATACATATAAAAATATAAGTAAAGCATCCCAAACAGGAGTAAATCCACGCCCAAAAGAGGAAAACAACTAGCACAACAGATATACGATACCGTAGCGAAGAAAAAGACGATATAAAGTGAACAGCATGAAAAACTCCAAGTCGCAAAAAAATAATATACAATATCGTCCTCACAACTCGTCTCTAAGTCAATACATGATAATGGTAGATGGAGAGTACTGGATACAACGAATATACAATGAGCAATATCGGATAACCGCAAAACCCACCTATAGCAAAACTGCACACAGCCAGCCGTAGCGGTATCCGCTGCAAAACATGATACGATAGATGAAAAGCCCTGCCAACGACTGCCCTGAGGGACTACCTGCAAAATACTGTAGCACAACGGGGGTGGTTGCCAACTCGTGAATAGTAAATAAGATATGCAGGTAATCGCAAGTATGTACGTACTGTGCGAATCTATCACATGGAAGCTAATAGCAATAAATAGCAATATGTATAAGCAACAGTCATGAAAGGTACTCTATCAGGTACTACTAATACATGAAGCAATACATATCAAATAAATACGGACTACGGAATAAAACATGTCATCCTCACATCGGGCACATAGGCCCCTCACATCGGGCACATAGGCCCCTTACATATAATGAATAGGTATATTTGCATAGATCACTATGATGATATATTATGTAGGTGTACATATATAACAGCGTCTCATACCACTGAAATATATATATATATATATATACACGTAATTATACATATGTATATCAGCGTCCCATACCACTGATATATATACACAGGATTACAACATCCAGAAAACATCATATGAAAACCATATCATAATGAGAAATCCATGAAATATAATATAAGCAACATGAAACAGTAATATGACCATATAAAGGGAAAAACCACTATTTAACTACAACAAGTTATTATAAATCATGCGGTTCCTAATTTCTCCAAATCCATACAACATCATATAAAGGTGAACATGTAGCTATAACCAGGTATGCATAACCATGTCGGTATAGCAAGATATGTGTATCTACCTATCAGTAATGATGTAATACCCTCCAGGTATATGTGTAGCTATATCAAGGTATACGGGTGTACATGTAAGTATGTATGCAAGATGTATATGTAGCTATATCTCATATGTGTATATACCTATCTCTAATCGTACAATACCATATAGGTATAAGCGTAGCTAACTGTAAGTGCACGGCAGCGCCCCGGCCGTCAATCCGACGCCGGAATGCGGAAACGAAACTTTTCTAAAAACTAGAAACCGACACCACCGCGCACTAAAAACCCGGATCGGGCCATTAACCTAACTCTAGCAAATACGAGAAAGGAAAGAGAAGCTATACCAAGCGATCCGTGTCCTTTGGTCTTCGGCCTCCACTCCGATCTCCTCGCGGAATCTCCGGTCTCCAGCTCCTCGTCGGAACGGGCACCACATCGTCGGGTTCTTTTACGGGCTCACACCGCTGGACCGAGATAACTCGGGCACGAAGTTGGCGAGCCGACGTGCCCAAGGAATGCTGTAGGCAAGTGTAGAGAGGTATGTCTCATGGGGTGAAGTTGCCTTTGATGGAGGTGAAGAAAGAAAGAACTTTGGAGGAAAATGGTGCTCTCATTTTTCTAGCAAAAGAAAAATGAAATGAGATGAAGAAATCACTACCCCAAATGAATCCCTCACCCACTCTCCCTAAAGTGGCCGGCCAAACAAAATGGTGGAGGTAAATTGCAATAATGCAAGGAAAGAAAATGAATGATAATCATGAATTAAAATGGTCACACCATTTCTCATCTAATCTAATCAAAACTCTCATCTCATAATTGCAAAGGAATTGATCCAAAAGGAATCTCATGATGCTAGTCATATCATGAAGCCACATATACAAATAACACACTCCACAAATGCTAATTTGCAAACATGCAAATAAGCCCCTCCATCATAAAAGTCCGGCCGCGAAGGAACAAAGGAAAACTGGCCGGAACGGAATGCAAACTGGAAACTTCAGAAAACTGATCCCGTAATAAATTACAGGAAAACCCCGCGACTGTATATACATACCCGCATTTGTATTCCCACTGAATATAAATGCAAAGAGATAAAATCTACACTGTACAATACTAGGATCCGGCTTAAACCAAAACCCGCTAGTAAAATCCGTCCGATCATGATCCGTGCAATACCGCACGTATCTGATCGAACCGTGCCATATCTCCATACGGCCTCTACAGCGTTTCGCTCGAAGCTTGAGAAAACGGTCTGTGGGGGACTCTAAAGACTCTTCAATACTTTAGTTGTGGATTTAACCACTAGCACGTCAGAGGTATTAGCCTATACGTAACCGGCTACCAGGTATTGACCAAAAACGGACGTCGATGAGCGAACTCATCCTGACACCCTACTGAGCCTGTCAGTGACAATATCCGTACAGTTCGGTCCGTTCGTCTATGAGCATCGCATGGCGGGCTTAGGGGGTTGGTAAAAGTCCGACCCCCAAAAGCGGTACAAGTTGTGTCGGAGTGTAGTCCAGAACACCCTGAGATACTACTGGAATACCTACCAGTAAATCTCCTGCCTCGGCCGAGGGCTTTGTGTAATGGCTCTTCTAGACACAGCGCGACCTCACCCCAAAACCGGGAGAGACGAACCCCTGCAGATCCGCTCACTGCCTTCTTGTGGCTCGGGACTGCACCCAACTAAAACCTGTTTGCACGTCTCCTTTGAGCGTGGTAGGGTAGTAATCAAAGCACAGTAGGAACTCACACGAGACAAATGACGATCTCAGGTCGAAGAACTAACATGTACACATGTCACCAGGGAACTGCTATCTGACGTCAGGTATAAGACCAACTAGCATGTTCCCGGCGTGTCATGTCCGGTGTACTCATAACCCAATGAGCACCTGTATACATCTTAGGTGAACCAACTGACACCAGTGGCTTGTAAGACCGGCCACCACTCCTCGTCGGGGTCTCAACTGTATATACTAGTCTACTCTGGAGTATCGATGCCCTGTCTCGAAACTCCCTCGACTAGGGACCTTTTAAGGATGTGCTTATAGACCCCAGCTCCCACGTATATGATCACCCTCATACTGCTGGCAGTCAAGCAAGAATCTTAGGGGCTCTATCAACGTGTAATAGCGACTCGTAAGGTCACCTAAAGCAGTACACGATGATAAAGATAAACCAGATAGCATACTATCATTTTGAGTAAGACTGTTCTACCGGTATAGGTCCTCCCTCAATCATTGCAATCGCGTGCCTGTGATCCAATAATTGACTCTGAGGGCACTATCTCCAACAATATCCCACTTGCACTCAAGGCTAATTATTGCGATGTCGCATACTCACAGCCCATGTGATACCGAACACCCAACTTCTCTATTAGTCAGTCTCACAAAGCTCGTTTGCGAAACTATTGCGTTCGAGGAATAGCCTCAGTGAGTGGATCCGCTGTAATGTCTCTTTCTATGTCTCTCTTTATCTCAAGTTCGTGGAGAAAGCCATCTCCCGAAATGAGTAATACCTGTCTTAGAATATGTCTGAATGTCTGATGGGACCTAGCTCATTAATGAACTCCAAATCCAAACTTCTTAGAATGTATCATCGACTGAACTTAATCAGTGTCCTACGCCATGCCTCCCTCAGTATCCGCCTGGACCACCTATCCAAAATACTGCCCCTCTTCAGAGGGAAAACTACAACTCTGACAGTCACTCTGTCATCCAGGTCACCTTGAAAGCCTGGAATAATAACCGTCTCCCAAAAGAGGCTGTCGTTATCATATCCCTAGAACATCCACTTATGTTCTAAAACTGCTTCCGATCGTTTCTCGAGGATTGGATTAATATCAACTTACTGCATCTCGTGCAAAAACAACATCTGGTGTGGTACTTGACACCTCATGATTGACTCAATTGCCTAAGCAAGTGATCTGCCAATCATGCACATCCCTCTCCCCTTTAGTCTATAAGACACCTTTAGAGAGGGCGACTCCATCACCTGCAGGTACACTACCGTGCCAGGAGTCGTCCATTTTAAAACACCTTTAGAATGCCGTCTAAGTACCCAGATTGGGACACTTCCCAAATCTAGATCTAAAACCATAGATCTAGTAACCAGAATGTCTTGATATTATATCCAAGTCCTATGTGGAGAAACCACTGTGTGACAACCAAAGTATAACCGATCGTAGTATAGGAATATCACTTCCTACTCTGTGTATGTTATCCAAATACCAGGACATCACACCCTACTACCTTCTTAACAGATCCATCCCCTATTCTGATGAAGTCAAATCTATAACTGTCACATCAGAAATAGATGATCTATCTCCGCTATATCTGCTTTAGTCTATAAATAGACATAAGCCACTTGTCCACCAATGCTTCCGCTGCTCCCACTGACTACCACAACCCTCTGGCAGAGTCATATACACGTGCACTTCTAAAGCTAGTTTAGAACGACGCTATACTCATCCTCCTGCCGGGTTTCACAGTCTGGAACAACAGCAATGGCAAGTCTGGGTAAACAAGAACCTCCCTGCCACCGTCCTTGAGCATACCAAAGTACCTCTCGAGTGCCTGAGGTTACCCACCATATCTACGGAGTGGCCAATGGAATGTCAATATAGATTGAATCTTTGGGTTCCTATCAAATTTTCAGTAATCGTTTGCGGTTCTGGAATCACTTCCAGTTCTACCATACTCCCACTACTGTTTTCTGAAGAAAAAAAATCCATTTTTATTAAAACTGTGGCGGGTCAAGAACAATATCACTATTGATCTTCCAGATGGTAGAAAATCAACCCTCGTCATAGCCTGGGAGCCATTACAGAAACGTGCCTTGAGTTATCCAGAGTCTGGTTTCAAGCATAAGCCGGACAACTCCCCGTATCTTAACATCGTTAAGATATGAACTGTTCTATATCCAATATAGAAACAGAGACACTGATTTAATTGAACCAGATTCAAATCATGCAGCTGTCTCCAGTGCATGTCAACTAAATGGAAGGAGGCCTATCAGCGTTACTCAACTTAGGAATGCTTCCAATTATGAGTAACCTGAAAGAGAAGAAAGTTCTCTTAATCATTACTATCATCTGAATACCATCACAAGTATCTACATCTTCGATCACCTTAAAGAATCCCGATACTTGCAATACCTGGTTCTCTACTTTATTCATATACCTACAACTTCTCAAAACTTGGACCTTGTATTTCTACGAAACACTTGTCTAAGAACTAGAGAAGTCACAAGTAAACAGAATATAGTACGAAGACCAACCCCTCTGTCCTAATGGACACTGGACAACATACAATACTCTGTATAAGTCCCTTGAGTCTTACAACTCATTCCCTATGTGTCGTAGGTTGAAAACTGTACTTATGGTCAAGACGAATTACACCGCTGTTCAATGCTCCTTACCTAACCATCCACTGATATAGGTAAATGACATAGACATAATTTCAAAAAGTTATATCTCACTCTATAAAAATAGACGTACAGATATATCAATTTGAAATTGGTGCATAACAATGGATATTCAAAACCAAATATTTGCCTTCCGGCAAACAGCCCAGGCGATTTCCTCAATTATCACCAATTACAACGAATTCCGATATAATGAGGATGATCATCTAATTCCAAATAACTTACTCCCACTCATCATCTGTAAAACCATACAGATGTGAGAATCATACCTGGTAAATACATACCCTGGAGTAAGGACTAATTAGGAAATCAGTTTTCTTTTAACAGTACACAGTGGAACTGAAATATTGAAATGTTTCGTAGGGGTATCCGGGTATTCCTAGTAATGCCTCTTCCATTATCCAGATTCACAACTGTAACCGTATATTTCTTTGCCATCTCTCCAAATTCCTTTATATGTCTTTAGTCATTACCTTCTGCACACCCCTTTAGGCTAAATGGTTTTCTTCCTTCCCTACCGTTCGGCACCAGCCTATGGTTTGGAAGAAGACTATCCAATAAGCATAATAGGTGTACTGTCCTAATCCTAGGATCACTCGCAATGCGATAGAAGGTGAATATAAAAGACAACCGAATAAACCATATTCCTATTTCTCCTGAACCAGAATCCATCCCCGAACTGGAACAAGTTCCTTTCGAGTTCGTATATAACCATACGATGGAGTATCCAAATACACTGTGGATCTTCGTAGTGATACAGAGTGTCCTGGAGAAATAGAAAGGTGAATTGGGAGTGGTAATGAAATACTTGGTTTGGTCGTGAATAGCAGTCGCATTTTAGTTTGCCCTCTTACTAATCCCTTGATATGTCTTTACTTAATACCTTCTGTACACCTTAGTTAGGCTAATTGGTTTTCTTCATTCCCTACCGATCGGCACCTGCCTATGGTTTAGAAGAAGACTATCCAATTTGCGTAATAGGTGTACTATCTCCTAAACCAAGGAGTACTCGCAACCTGAGAGAAGGTAAAAGGAAAAGACAACTGAATAGTCCTATTCGTTTTCTCCAGAACCGGAAACCATCCTCGAATAAATTCCTTCGAGTTCGTATATAACCATACGATGGTTTTGTCCAATGGAAGTGGATGTTCGTAGTAATACGGGGTGTCCTGGAGAAAAGGGTAAAAGTAGGAGTGGCAATGAGGTTTGCAACTCTGACAATCCAAAAGCCAGTCTTTAAAGAAGGTTCGGTTAATCTTGGACATTGAGTCATAGTCAAGGGTCGGGTCATGGTCGCTGCCAAAGAGAGAGAGAAAAGAAACACTCAGCATGCACTCTAACCTAGATCAGAATGGTTATCACTTTATCTAATCAGGAAACCTCCCACTGTAACGTCAAATTCTTCTCCAAACCTGAAAGAAGAATTAGTCGGGATCACCCGAGGAGTAAACCAACTCATCAGTGGGAATCGGGATCCAACTATCATCGCATGATAACGTGACGGAATCCGCTCGCGTTATCACACTCCAGAAGGTATGCGCATATCTGGCAAGTTTCAGTTTCTTTAGAAACTCCCGATGTGATTTTTGCCTCATGCTCTTATGACCTTGACGAAGGTCAACAAATCATAAGTCACATGTCAAGTTCTACCCGTCATTGTCCAGGTTAATTTGAACCCACCCGTACAAGCCCTTGACGAAGGTCAACAAGACTATACGACTGTCCCAAACCAACGCATCTATCTATGCAGCAGAAAGGTAACAAGCAGCTACCATACACTATGCCTTGACAAACATCAATAAACATAGCATGAATACTACGTGCTACCCGTCTGAAACGACGGAGGGCTACGAATGGTTTCTAGCGAAAAACCTTTGACGTAATGAACTTGATATCGTTGAAGGAACCGGATAGCTTTTTTAAAAATATAGTGACGAAAACCTTTGGTAAAGAGGTCACTCCCGGTGAAGGGATCTCGGCTCTTTCCTCGTAGAATGAGGTGCAGGATATGCCAACTGAATACCACGATGCAAAGCAAAAGGCAATCGGCTATAGTGAAGTTATTGCCCTGACGCAAACTTCTGTCCAAGGGGTCACTCCCGGTGAAGGGATCTCGGCCCTTGCCTCATCAACCGAGGAGCTGGATATTCATAACCGAATACCACTGTGCAAAACAAAAGAGAACGTCCTTGCAATAACAGCTTTTTGAAAAATGTTCCAACAACATCAGAATAGGTTTGTTTCTCTTGCATTGATCCGGATCAATGCAGTCCCATCAATTGATCACACCAATAAAGAACGAAAATAATGATGTACGTATATGCCATCCACATTCGCCACTGGGTCCCGTCATCACCCGTTAGGTTACTTAACTAACGACAGAGCGGGGACTGGACTAGCGCGGATGCAAAACATATACAACATCTACTAGTATATATATCAATATATAATATTCGCTCAAGGCGTAACAAAATGCAACATCACAGAAATGTAATAAGCATCACAGAACAATACAGATATCTGGGATCCCCGGGTTTCATAGAGCCGCTACTGAAACCCGACGTTCCCCTGGTCGTGTGGATAGCCTATGCAATGAAACCCTAGACCCCTATGGGCGCGTCAAGTTACCCGCCAAAACCTGAAGCAAGGCAGCCCCCTTCAGCAACGTGAATGGACCACCCAGCACTTCACGGAATCCGGTAACTTAGGCACCCCTCCTTGGGTCAACCTATACCCCCTACGAGTGTGGCGAATAGCCCGCCAATTCTAGAGTAAAGCCCCCTCCGTCTCAACGCCATGAGATGCGGGCCCGTTGCCCTCTAGAACCCGGCTATCCGTGCACCCCGCCTTGGGGTAATCCTAGTACAGAAAGTAAAATATACATACAACGGGTACATCGACCTCAGCCCGGTCGTGCCCCAAAAGAATAATATACAAACTGTTGGAGATAGTGCCCTCAAAGTCAATTATTGGATCGCAGGTACGTGATTGCAATGATTGAGGCAGGACCTATACCGATATGACAGTCTTGCTCGAGATGATAGTATGCTATTTGGTTTGTCTTTATCATCGTATACATGCTTTAGTTCACTATTGCATGATGATAGAGCCCATAGGATTCTTGCTTGACTACCAGCAGTATGATGGCGATTATATACGTGGGAGCTGGGGTCTGTAAGCACATCCTTAAA
Organism: Agapanthus africanus; assembly: GCA_030015575.1. Lineage (NCBI taxonomy): Eukaryota > Viridiplantae > Streptophyta > Magnoliopsida > Asparagales > Amaryllidaceae > Agapanthus > Agapanthus africanus. The sequence goes on from CM057345.1 coordinate 192,539,108, forward strand.
AGTGTCCCTAGTCGTGGGAGTTTCAAGACAGGGCATCGATACTCCAGAGTAGACTAGTGTATACAGTCGAGACCCCGACGAGGGGCGGTGGCCGGTCTCACAAGCCACTGGTGTCAGTTTAATCACCTAAGATGTATACAGGTGCTCATTGGGTTATGAGTACACCGGACAGGACTCGCCGGGAATCTGCTAGTTGGTATTATACATATCGTCAGATAGCAATTCCCTGGTGACATGTGTAAAGGTTAGTTCATCGACCTGAGATCGTCGTTTTTCTCATGTGAGTTCCCACTGTGCTTAGATTACTACCATACCACGCTCATAGGAGTTGTGCAAACAGGTTTTAGTTGGGTACAGTCCCGAGCCACATTGGAGGCAAGTGAGCGGATCGTCGGGGATTCGTCTCTCCCGGTATTGGGGGTTGATGTCGTGCAGTGCACGAGTGGCCATCACTAGGAATCCTCGGCCGAGGTAGTGGAGAATTACTGATTGGGATCAGTAGTTTCTCAGGTGGTGATGGGCTTCATGCCGACACGATTTATCGCGTTATTAGGGGTCTGACTTTATACACCCCCCTAGACTCGATATGCGATACTCTTTAGATGAATGGACCGAATTGTATATACATTGTCACTGTCAGGCTCAGTAGGGTTTATGGATGAGTTCGCTCGTCAGCTTCCCTTCCAATCAATACATAGGCAAACCGTTACGTACAGCTTGTACCTCTGACGTGCTAGGGGTTATATCCAATGCCAGTATGTTGATGAGTCATTAGAGTTCCCCACAGACACTTTCCTAAGTTCGGGCGAAACGTTGTAGAGGCCGTATGGTGATATGGCAGGGTTCATAAAAAGCACGTGCGTTTTCGCACGTGTCGTTTTTCGGGCAGATAATACTGGTCGACTTTGGTTTAAGCCGGATCCGAGTATTATGCTGTGTAGATATAATATCTTTGTCTCAGATGCATTTGTATTCGGTCGTAATACAAATGCGGGTATGTTTATACCATTACGGGGTTATCCTGAAATTCGTTTCAGGATCACTTTTGGAAGTTACCAGTTTCCAGTTTTCTATCAGCCGTATTTAACATTTGGTTAAATACGGATTTATCTTTTCTTGATGAGGGTGAGTCATGGTTCTAGAAGGTTCTAGATATGGTGACAAGGCTTGATGACTCATTGTTAGCAATAATTGTTCCATTAATGTTTTGGTGACTAAGATTAATGAGTCATGCTTTACATTATTATGTTCATACTAGGTGTTATGATAAGTTTGTGCTTATGGTCACCATTTTCCCTCCTACACTCACCCCCCACCTCTTATTTAGTGGCCGGCCATTCCTAGTGAGGAATGATGGTTGCTAGAAAAAAGATTGGTATTGTTTTGGACTCATGGAAATTAGATAAGCCTCATTTCTCATTTCACCCGATTCCAAAAGGTAACTTCCATAACCGTTTGTCCGTGACTTTGGACGTAACGAGATAAAGTGTTCTACTCATTCTCTACTTCATCTTGGTCGTCTCTTTTAGCAAACTTGACGATCGAGTTGCCTCAGTTCAGAGGCGGGAGCTCGTTTAAAGATCCGTCGACGTGGTGCCACCTGGACGACAAGACTGGAGATCGAGGAGATCGGAGCAGCCGCAACAAGCGTGGGATGATGGTTGAAGACCGAAGGACTCGGATCGTTCGGTATAACTCTTCTACCCACTTTGTACTTTGTTAGTTTAGCTTTAATGGCAGATCCGGGTTACGGTACACGATAGCGCCAGTTGTAAAAAGTTTTTGTTCCGCATTTGGCGTCTGTCAGACGGCCGGGGCGCTACCATGGACTTACAGTGGTATGAGAGCCTCACCATTAAGCTATACTAACTTGTGCTAACGCATTTAAAATATCGATCGAACCGAATTTCGAGAAACACAATTTTCAAGTGCTATAGTTTCTGTCGATTTTAAATAGTGTCCAAAATTAATTTTACATATCACAGAAATTCAAGCAGGCGTTTCTAAGCACACGGGAAAAATTTGATCTCGTGATCCCACAATAGAGCCGCGGATCCACGGTCAACGCATGGGTTTGACAGCGGAACCGCGGCCATTATGTAGGAGCAGTGACTCAAAATTTTCCAGTGAGCTTTTTACTGGAAATTGTGGCTTTTGGTAATATTTGTTTGGGCCCAGATTTTGTTACTGTACAGCAGATGTACGTGGGGCCCACTTCGGGAAATTTAGTCGATCGAAATTTTTAACTTGTTAGTACTGCAGTATTTACATTATATCTCCGACCGGGAATGTCATTTGATCGGTAAACCGTGTCTGATTGCTATAGTTCTTTTAGACGGGTTTGCGAACGTGACATTCGCGTTGATGTTCTGTGTTGTACTGTGATGTTGCGGATATGTCATGGTGGATAGCAGGGTGCAATGATAGTGCAGTTTGGATTTATTTGTACATTTGATATTGCGGGGCGAGCGTCCAACATGTGGACTGCCGTCACTGCCTATTTGTATAATATTCTTTTGGGGCACGACCGGGTCGAGGTCGATGTACCCGTTGTACATATTTTTATTTCTGTACTAGGTTTATCCCGCGATGGAGTGTACGGATAGCCGGGTCTGGAGGGCAACGGGTCCGTATCTCATGGCTTTGAGAGGCAAAGGGACCTCACTCTAGAATTGGCAAACTATTCGCCGCACTCGTAGGGGGTACATGTTGACCTAAGGAGGGGTGCTCAATTTACCCGATTCCGTGAAGTGCCGGGTGTTCCATTCACTATGCTGTGGGGGACTACCTCGCTTCAGGTTTTGGCGGGTAACTTGCCACACCCGTAGGGGTCTAGGTTTCATTGCACAGGCTATCCACACGACCAGGGGAACGTCAGGTTTCAGCAGTGGCTCTGTGAAACCCGGGGATCCCAGATTTTCTGTATTGTTCTGTGATGCTTATTACTTTTCTGAAATGTTGCATATTATCACGCCTGGAGCGATTATTATATATTAGTATACATACTATTAGATGTTGTATATATTTTACACCCGCGCTAGTCCAGCCCCCGCTCTGTCGTTAGTTAAGTAACCTAGCAGGTGATGACGGGACCCAGTAGCGAATGCGGATGGCATATACGTACATTTTATTTTCGTTCTTTTCTGGTGTGATTGATTGATGGGACTGCATTGATTCTTATCAATGCAAGGATAAAACAAACCTATATTTGATGTTGTTGGAACAAATTTTAAAAGTATTATTACAAAGATATTTCCTTTTGTTTTGCATAGTGATATTCAGTTAGAATATCCTGCACTTCATTCGACGAGGCAAGGGCCGAGATCCCTTCACTGGGAGTGACCTCTTGGGTAGAAATTTACGTCAGGGTAGTAACTTCAATATAGTCGATTACAAGTTGCTTTGCATCACGGTATTCAGTTGGAATATCCTGCACCCCATTCCACGAGGAAAGAGCCGAGATCCCTTCACCGGGAGTGACCTCTTTAGCAAAACGTTTTCGTCACTATATTTTTATAAAAAGCTATCAGGTTCCTTCAACGAGATCAAGTTCATTACGTTAAAGGTTTTTTGCCAAAAACCAACCGTAGCCCTCCGTCATTTCTTATGGATCGTCAGTAGTATTCAAGTTATGTTTGTTTGGCCAAAGTCAAGGCATAGTGCTTGGTAGCTGCTGGACATTCATCTGCAGCATAGACAGATGTGTTGGTTTGGGACAGTCGTTCTGCCTTGTTGGCCAAAGTTAAGGGCATGTGCGGGTGGGTTCAAATTAACCTGGATAATGACTGGTAGAACTTGACATGTGACTTATGATTTGTTGGCCAAAGTCAAGGTCATAAGAGCATGAGGCAAAAATTACATCGGGAGTTTCTAAAGAAACTGAAACTTGCCAAGTATGCGCATACCTTCTGGAGTGTGATAACTTGAGTGGCTTCCATCAAGTTATCATGCGATGATAGTTGGATCCTGATTCCCGCTGTTGAATTGGTTTACTCTTCGGGTGATCCCGACTAATTCTTCTTTCTGGTTTGGAGGAGAATTTGAGATTACAGTGGGAGGTTTCTTGCTTAGATTAATTGATAACCATTCTGATCTAGGTTAGAGTGCACGCAGAGTATTTCTTTTCTCTCTCTCTCTTTGGCAGCGACCTTTGACCGACCCTAGACTATGACACAGTGACCAAGTTGACCGAACCTTCTTAATACTGGCTTTTGGATTGTCTAAAGTTGCATAAGTCATTGCCGCTCCTTCTTTTACCCTTTGCATTTCTCAGAACACCCCGTATTACTACGGATATCCACTTCCATTGGATAGATCCATCGTATGGTTATATACGAACTCGAAGGTACTTCTTCGAGGATGGATCCAGGTTCAGGAGAAATAGAATTGGTTTATTCAGTTGTCTTTTATTATCACCTTCTCTCAGGTTACGAGGGCTCCTTAGTTTAGGAGGGTACACCTATTACGCTTATTGGATAGTCTTATTCCAAACCATAGGCAGGTGCCGAAAGGTAGGGAATGAAGAAAACCAATTAGCCTAAGTAGAGTGTGCAGAAGGTAATATGTAAAGACAAGATAAAGGGATTAGAAAGAGGGCAAAGAAAATTACGACTGTTATCATTCACGACCAAACCGCGTACTTCATCGCTACTCTTATTTCACCTTTGCTTTTTCCCCAGTTTGGGAGAAATAGAATAAAGTATTATTCAGTTATCTTTTATCATCACCTTCTCTCAAGTTGCGAGTACTCCTACGATTAGGAGGGTGCACCTGTTATGCTTACTGGATAGTCTTCTTCCAAACCATAGGCCGGTGCCAAACGGTAAGGAAGGAAGAAAACCATTTAGCCTAATAATGGTGTACAGAAGGAAACGAATAAAGACAAATAAAGGGATTTGGAGAGGTGGCAAAGAGATATACGGTTATAGTCATGAATTGGATTATGGAAGAGGCATTACTAAGAATACTAGGATACCCCTACGAAACATTTTCATGTTTCAATTTCACTGTGCATTGTTAATTATAAACTGATTTCCCGATTAGATACTTACTCCAGGGTATGTATTTACCAGGTTTCATTCTCATATCTGTACGGTTTTACAGATGATGGGTGGGAGTAAGTTATTGGGAATTAGGTGATCATCCTCATTATATCGGAATTCGTCGTAATTGGTGATATTTGAGGAAATCGCCTGGGTACAGTTTTCAACCTACAATACACAGGTTTTGAGTTATTCAAACTCAGCGGACTTATACAGAGTATTGTATGTTGTCCAGTGTCCGTCAGGACAAAGGGGTAGGCCCTCGTACTGTGTTCTGTTTACTTATGACTTCTCTAGTTTTTAGACAAGTGTTTCGTAGAAATACAAAGTCTAAGTTTTGAGAAGTTGTGGGTATAAGAATGAAGTAGAGAACCAGGTATCACAAGTATCGGGATTCTTCAAAGAGATTGAAGATATAGATTCTTGTGATTGGTATTCAGATGATAGTAATGGTTTTGAGAAACTTGTTTCTCTTTCAGGTTACTCATAATTGGATGGATTCCTAAGTTGAATAATGATTAGCCTTTTTCCATTAAGTTGTTATGCACTGGAGACAGCTGCATGATTTGAATCTGGTTCCAATTAAATTAGTGCCTCTATTTCTATATTAGATATAGAATGGTTCATATCTTAACGATGTTAAGGTAAGGGGAGTTGTCCAGCTTATGCTTAAAACCAGACACTGGATAACTCAAGGCACGTTTTTGTAATGGCTGTTTGTGGGTTGACCCTGGCTTTGACGAGGGTTGACATTTCTACCATCTGGAAGATCAATAGTGATATTGTTCTTGACTCGCCACAGTTTTAGTAAAAATGGATTTTTTCAGAAAACAGTAGTGGGAGTATGGTAGAACTGGAAGTGATTCCAGAACCGCAAACGATTACGGAGAATTTAATAGGACCTATATATTCAATCAGGTTTGACATTCCATTAGCCACTCCGCAGATATGGTGGGTAACCTCAAACACCCGAGAGGTACTCAGGTAGCCTCAAGGACGGTGACAGGGAGGTTCTTGTTTACCCAGACTTGACAGTACTGTTGTTCCAGACTATGAGACCCGGCAAGAAGATAAGCATAACGCCGTTCTAAACTAGTTTTAGAAGTAGACGTATATATTATTCTGCCAGAGGGTTGTCGTAGTCAGTGGGAGCAGCGGAAGCATAGTGGGCATATAGCTTATGTCTATTTATAGACTTAAGCAGATATAGCGGAAATAAGATCATCTAATTTTGATGTGACAGTCATGGGTTTGACTTCATCAGAATAGGGGATAGATCTGTTAAGAAGGTAGTAGGGTGTGATGTCCTGGTATTTGGATGACATACACAGAGTAGGAAGTAAAATTCCTATACTACGATCGGTTGTACTGTGGTTGTTACACAGTTGTTTCTTCACAAAGGATATAGATAAAATATCTGACATTCTGGTTACTAGATCTACGGTTTTAGATCTAGATTTGGGTAGTTTCCCAATATGGGTACTTTGACAATATTCTAATAGTATTTTAGAATAGATGACTCCTGGCATGGTGGTGTACCTGCAGGTGATGGAGCCACCCTCTCTAAAGGTGTCTTAGAGACTAAAGAAGATAGGGAAGTGCATGATTGGCAGATCACTTGCTTAGGCAATTGAGTCAATCATGAGATGCCAAGTACCACACCAGATGTTGTTTTTGCACTTGATGCGATAAGTTTATGTTAATCAAATCCTGAAGAAACATAAGGAAGCAGTTTTAGAACATAAGTGCTTGTTCTACGGATTTGATGACGGCAGCCTCCTTCGGGAGACGGAGGATTCAGAGGTGACATGAATGACAGAGTGATTGTCAGAGTTATAGCTTTCCCTCTGACAAGGGACGGTATTATGGACAGGTGGTCCAAGAGGATACTGTGGGAGGAATGGTGCTGGATACTGATTAGGTTCAGTTATCGATACAGTCTAAGAAGTTTGGATTTGAAGTTCATTTATGAACTAGGTCCCATCAGATATCCAGACATATTCTAAGACAGGTATTACTCGATTCGGGAGATGGATTTCTCCGCGAACTTGAGATTAAGAGAGACATAGAAAGAAACATCAGGGCGGATCCACTCACTGAGGCTATTTCTCGAACACAAGAGTTTTACAAACTAGCTTTGTGAAACTGATTAGTAGAGGAGTTGGATGTTCGGTATCACACGGGCTGTGAGTATGCGACATCGCAATAATTTGCCTTGAGTGCAAGTGGGAGATTGTTGGAGATAGTGCCATCAAAGTCAATTATTGGATCGCAGGTACGTGATTGCAATGATTGAGGCAGGACCTATACCGATATGATAGTCTTGCTCGCGATGATAGTATGCTATCTGGTTTTTCTTTATCATCGTATACATGCTTTAGTTCACTATTGCATGATGATAGAACCCATAAGATTCTTGCTTGACTACCAGCAGTATGATGGCGATCATATACGTGGGAGCTGGGGTCTGTAAGCACATCCTTAAAAGTGTCCCTAGTCGTGGGAGTTTCGAGACAGGGCATCGATACTCCAGAGTAGACTAGTGTATACAGTCGAGACCCCGACGAGGGGCGGTAGCCAGTCTCACAAGCCACTGGTGTCAGTTTGATCACCTAAGATGTATACAGGTGCTCATTGGGTTATGAGTACACCGGACAGGACCCGCCGGGAATCTGCTAGTTGGTATTATACATATCGTCAGATAGAAATTCCCTGGTGACATGTGTAAAGGTTAGTTCATCGACCTGAGATCGTCGTTTGTCTCATGTGAGTTCCCACTGTGCTTAGATTACTACCCTACCACGCTCAAAGGAGTTGTGCAAACAGGTTTTAGTTGGGTACAGTCCCGAGCCACATTGGAGGCAAGTGAGCGGATCGTCGGGGATTCGTCTCTCCCGGTATTGGGGGTTGACGTCGCGCAGTGCATGGGTGGCCATCACTAGGAATCCTCGGCCGAGGTAGTGGAGAATTACTGATTGGGATCAGTAGTTTCTCAGGTGGTGATGGGCTTCATGCCGACACGATTTATCACGTTATTAGGGGTCTGACTTTATCCACCCCCCTAGACTCGATATGCGATACTCTTTAGACGAATGGACCGGATTGTATATACATTGTCACTGTCAGGCTCAGTAAGGTTTATGGATGAGTTCGCTCGTCAGCTTCCCTTCCAATCAATACATAGGCAAACCGTTACGTACAGCTTGTACCTCTGACGTGCTAGGGGTTATACCCAGTGCCAATGTGTTGATGAGTCATTAGAGTTCCCCACAGACACTTTCCCAAGTTCGGGCGAAACGTTGTAGAGACCGTATGGTGATATGGCACGGTTCGGAAAAAGCACGTGCGTTTTCGCACGTGTCGTTTTTCGGGCAGATAATACTGGTCGGCTTTGGTTTAAGCCGGATCCGAGTATTATGCTGTGTAGATATAATATCTTTGTCTCAGATGCATTTGTATTCGGTCGTAATACAAATGCGGGTATGTTTATACCATTACGGGGTTATCCTGAAATTCGTTTCAGGATCACTTTTGGAAGTTGCCAGTTTCCAGTTTTCTATCAGCCGTATTTAACATTTGGTTAAATGCGGATTTATCTTTTCTTGATGAGGGTGAGTCATGGTTCTAGAAGGTTCTAGATATGGTGACAAGGCTTGATGACTCATTGTTAGCATTAATTGTTCCATTAATGTTTTGGTGACTAAGATTAATGAGTCATGCTTTACATTATTATGTTCATACTAGGTGTTATGATAAGTTTGTGCTTATGATCACCATTTTCCCTCCTACACTCACCCCCACCTCTTATTTAGTGGCCGGCCATTCCTAGTGAGGAATGATGGTTGCTAGAAAAAGATTGGTATTGTTTTGGACTCATGGAAGATAAGCCTCATTTCTCATTTCATCCGATTCCAAAAGGCAACTTCCATAACCGTTCGTCCGTGACTTTGGACGTAACGAGACAAAGTGTTCTACTCATTCTCTACTTCATCTTGGTCGTCTCTTTTAGCAAACTTGACGATCGAGTTGCCTCGGTTCAGAGGCGGGAGCCCGTTTAAAGATCCGTCGACGTGGTACCACCTAGACGACAAGACTGGAGATCGAGGAGATCGGAGCAGCCGCAATAAGTGTGGGATGATGGTTGAAGACCGAAGGACTCGGATCGTTCGGTATAACTCTTCTATCCACTTTGTAGTTTGTTAGTTTAACTTTAATAGCAGATCCGGGTTACGGTACACGATAGCGCCAGTTGTAAAAAGTTTTTGTTCCGCATTTGGCGTCTGTTAGACGGCCGGGGCGCTACCGTGGACTTACACAAGCAGGCAGTGACGGCAGTCCACATGTCGGACGCTTGCCCCGTAATATCAAATGTACATAATACACCAAACTGTACTAGCATTACATCTAGGCTATCCCCCACGACCAATCCGCAATATCACAGCACAACACAGAACATCAACGTGAATGTCACGTTCGCAAATTCGTCTAAAAGGGCTATAGCAGTTAGACAGGATTTACCGATCAAATGACATTCACGATCGCAGATATAATGTAAATACTGTGAACTAACATGTTTAAAATTTTCGATCGACTGAATTTTCCGAAGTGGGCCCCAAGCACAACTGTAGCACTCAAAAACATCTGGGCCCAAAAAGAATATACCAGAAACCCTATTTCCATGTCAGAGAGCCACTGTGGAAATTTGGTGTAGTGAAGCCAAAATTCGGCGGCTGCTCCGCGGCCAAAACGTGGTTTTGGCCGCTGTTCCACCGCTCTACAGTAACTTCAGCCTACCAAATTTTCACATAATTCTCAAAAAACCCTGTACGTATTTTTCCAATATACCAAATAATTTTTAAAGCAAGGAAAAATTCGACAGAAAGTGCGACATGGAAATGTGGTTTTTGGAAAATCCGTTCGATCAAACTTGTATACATGTTAGAGCAAGCTAGACTAACTTAATGGCGTGGCTCTAATACCAATGTAAGTGCACGGCGGCGCCCCGGCCGTCAATCCGACACCGGGATGCGGAAACAAAACTTTTCTAAAAACTAGAAACCGGCACCACCGCGCACTAAAAACAAAGATCGGGCCATTAACCTAACTCTAGCAAATACGAGAAAGGAAAGAGAAGCTATACCAAGCGATCCGTGTTCTTCGGTCTTCGGCCTCCACTCCGATCTCCTCGCGGAATCTCCGGTCTCCAGCTCCTCGTCGAAACGGACACCACATCGTCGGGTTCTTTTACGGGCTCCCACCTCTGGACCGAGGCAACTCGGGCACGAAGTTGGCGAGCCGACGTGCCCAAGGAATGCTGTAGGCAAGTGTAGAGAGGTATGTCTCATGGGGTGAAGTTGCCTTTGATGGAGGTGAAGAAAGAAAGAACTTTGGAGGAAAATGGTGCTCTCATTTTTCTAGCAAAGGAAAAATGAAATGAGATGAAGAAATCACTACCCCAAATGAATCCCTCACCCTCTCTCCCTAAAGTGGCCGGCCAAACAAAATGGTGGAGGCAAATTGCAATGATGCAAGGAAAGAAAATGAATGATAATCATGAATTAAAATGGTCACACCATTTCTCATCTAATCTAATCAAAACTCTCATCTCATAATTGCAAAGGAATTGATCCAAAAGGAATCTCATGATGCTAGTCATATCATGAAGCCACATATATAAATAACACCCTCCATAAATGCTAATTTGCAAACATGCAAATAAGCCCCTCCATCATAAAAGTCCGGCCGCGAAGGAACAAAGGAAAACTGGCCGGAACGGAATGCAAACTGGCAACTTCAGAAAACTGATCCCGTAATAAATTACAGGAAAACCCCGCGACTATATATACATACCCGCATTTGTATTCCCACTGAATATAAATGCAAAGAGACAAAATCTACACTGTACAATACTAGGATCCGGTTTAAACCAAAGCCCGCTGGTAAAATCCGTCCGATCATGATCCGTGCAATACCGCACGTATCTGATCGAACCCTGCCATATCTCCATACGGCCTCTACAGCGTTTCGCCCGAAACTTGAGAAAACGGTCTGTGGGGGACTCTAAAGACTCGTCCATACTTTGGTTGTAGATTTAACCCCTAGCACGTCAAAGGTATTAGCCTATACGTAACGGGCTACCAGGTATTGACCAAAAAGGGACATCGATAAGCGAACTCATCCTGACACCCTACTAAGCCTGTTAGTGACAATATCCGTACAGTCCGGTCCGTTCGTCTATGAGTATCGCATGACGGGCCTAGGGGGTTGGTAAAAGTCAGACCCCCAAAAGCGGTACAAGTCGTGTCGGAGTGTAGTCCAGAACATCCTGAGATACTACTGGAATACCTGCCAGTAAATCTCCTGCCTCGGCCGAGGGCTTTTTGTAATGGCTCTCGTAGACACAGCGCGAGCTCACCCCCAATACCGGGAGAGACGAACCCCTGCAGATCCGCTCACTGCCTCCATGTGGCTCGGGACTGTGCCCAACTAAAACCTGTTTGCACGTCTCCTTTGAGCGTGGTAGGGTAGTAATCAAAGCACAGTGGGAACTCACACGAGACAAATGACGATCTCAGGTCGATGAACTAACCTGTACACATGTCACCAGGGAACTGCTATCTGACGTCAGGTATAAGACCAACTAGCATGTTCCCGGCGAGTCCTGTCCGGTGTACTCATAACCCAATGAGCACCTGTATACATCTTAGGTGAACCAACTGACACCATTGGCTTGTGAGACCGGCCACCGCCCCTCGTCGAGGTCTCGACTGTATACACTAGTCTACTCTGGAGTATCGATGCCCTGTCTCGAAACTCTCTCGACTAGGGACCTTTTAAGGATGTGCTTATAGACCCCAGCTCCCACATATATGATCGCACTCATACTGATGGAAGTCAAGCAAGAATCCTAGGGGCTTTATCAACGTGTAATAGCGACTCGTAAGGTCACCTAAAGCAATACACGATGATAAACATAAACCAGATAGCATACTATCATTTTGAGTAAGACTGTCCTACCAGTATAGGTCCTCCCTCAATCATTGCAATCACGTGCCTGTGATCCAATAATTGACACTGAGGGCACTATCTCCAACACTAACATGTAGGCATTGCAAGGCATATGTGTAAGAATGTAGGTATACAGGTCTGTTATATGTCATATACATTGAGGAATATGAATCAATGTCTCAATGTCCCTAACCAATAAAATATCACAATGTATAGGTGTGGTGTGTGTCATGGCAATTATCGACGGTGTGTGTGTAACATGCAATTAATGCTCATGAAACATAAACCGTCAATAATGGTGCTGTGTCTCATAAATACTAAGTCCATAACAATACGAAATGAGATATGCAACAAAGGTACACATGAACAATCAATGTCCATATACATAATAACCAATAGTCATGTTATTAATCTAGCCCAGACATATAATGTCATGCGGGCGATTCCCCTATAGATGTTAAATCTATTCACAGATGATCCTGGCTAAGTAAAGCCAACCACTCGTTTCCCATTCTTTGCAGCGTCTGAAGTCCCCGCCTGCGATCCTAAATCACATAACAACAAAGTAAGTGTATATTAGAAATTGACCAATAATATGTACAAACTACGTTTGACCGGCGCACCAACTCCGAACATACTCTCAAGTGTTCGTCTAGTGGCTAACGCGCATAGCGACACTACGAAACTAACCCAAGAGCAACAGATACACAAAGACACGAATCGTATCGGATAACGTAACCCGTGAAGTCGAAACACAAGAAATAAGTAAAGTGATCCCAGATTTTGCTACACAGACAATTTGTGAAAGTTGCATATACCACAAGACCACACACAACCCCAGAGACCCCTACCCAAAAACACACAACCCCAGCCCCCACTCTGGCCGCAAATTGCGGCCAGAACCAATAAATATGCGGCCTGCTCTTGAGGTAATGGGCTCGTATTTTGAGAGTAGCTTCTAGGTCACTACACTAGGTCACTGTGATAGAAACTTTTCCAAAAAATATCTGGTTTGATAGCAGATCATCCGAGACCCAAATCTACACTAAAAATACAATATTTACCCGAAACGAAACTTTATGCGTTCTAAACTGAAGCAAACAAGGTACGCAACATTAAAAAGGCTAACTTAACAGAAAGAGATCATTACCTACTCCCCCAAACTCAAAGATCCTAACTTTCCAAGCTTCAAGACATCCAAGAGGCAAAACGAGGCTTAAGATGTGATTTTTGTGAGATTTGATGAAGTTTAGTGATGGATTAGTGAGTGATCAATTGAGCGAATAAGGAGTGATGAAAGAAATGAGAAAGAGATGAAGTGTGAGAGAATGAGAGAGGGTGTGAAGAAAAGAGAGAGAGAGGTGAGAATAATGAGAGAGAGAGGTGAGTGCACCCTTGCATTAACTCCTCATTAATGCAAGCATTAAGCTCACCATGCCATCTCTCCCCAAAACAAAACCTAAAAGAAATATCTCTCACAAATATCAAGGGTTTAGGGTTAAGGTTAAAGCAAGGATTATGATTAACTTAAAGTTGTCATGGTCACTAAACTAGATTTGCACAAACAAACCCTCACATTAACGTGCACACGTGCGTGCAAGTCATAACAAATAATAATAAATTATTAATTAAATGTTATAAAATGTGAGGAACCCAAATTGGTAAAATTTTTACAGAAAACCCGCACTATCGCTTAATTAACACTAATCGAGATCTAAGACGTTACAGATGGAGTGATAAATAGCGTACGAACCCAAAAAGAGAAGTTAAATATTGTTTTTAACGGGAGAAGGAAAACTCCAAGTCCAGCCAATAGAGTGAACTGCCGCATCAATAGTGATTAGGATGTCTGCATTATCATCTGCTTTCCATGTGAGAATGTCCAAACTAGATACGTCATTTGATGTACTTGGGCGATTTGATTGGGAATGTTGTACTAACAAGCTTTCGGTTCAGTTGATAATGAAGAGTGGACAGGAGAATGGAGCTGCTTGACTCATGCTAGCATGTGATCGCTCTTTCATGTTTGAAGGCTCCTATAGTTTATTTGACTTTAAAACACTCTCAAAGTCGGGTTCCCGTTGTTAAAAAGAAGTGAGTTTCGTGTAATACTTAAAAAAAGCCTTCGCATCAACTCTTTCAAGTATTCTATGCAATGTAGAAGCGCAAGTCACTCCAATTCACCCAAAACATAATTGAACCTACACCCTCATCAGCCATACGATTGCAACCAATGCTTATTGTAGATTAACAATATTCAAGGCAAACTTGCCGCGCAAGAGTAAGTGACTGGCTATTTTTGGTTCCTCGTGGCAAATCAGGCACAATGGATCAACAGAGTGGATAATGTTGGCATTATTTTCAAACATCAGCGGAGCATGTGGACAGAATACCTGTTATACTAGTAGGACAATATTCAGGAGCAACAGCCCTCCATCTCTGCATCACAAAACAACGAATTGTTCTCTAAACTCAGTAGCACGAAGTTCCTTTCTAGATAGCACAAAGTTGAATTTCGTTAACTTTGGGAATGCATCAAACTTAACTCCGAGTCGGCTTCCATACAAAAGTGCTCCCCCCGTTCAACTTAATCTCGATATAATTAAGGTTCTATCTAGTCAATTTGAGGACATTCTTTTAAAGCCAAAGAATCCTTTTAGCACCAACGGGGGAAAAGAGAAAGTGAATAGTTAAAAAGAGACCGGAACAGTAGATTCCTTCGTATTTCCACACTCAAACGCTTCGCAGCTCAATCTCATCTCAACTATTAAATCTCCTATTGGAGATCGGGTTATTGATCATATACGGGTGAAAAAACTTATGTTAGACAATTTTCACTTAACCTTTGCATCATCCAACCAACCACCTCTTCCATATCCTGTGAAAATAATGATGAGCTTTGAATTCCATAGTCGAAGGAGATTTTTCAAGTAATCAAGTCGATGCAACCGATTAATGCTCCATGTCCGGATTATCTCCTTGTCTTATTCTACCAATGGAGTTGGCAATTTATTTAACAAGATGTTGGAAAGGTTGTTCAATAGCTTCCCCTTCATGCCCATGGCTAGTGGGTAGGCCTGAGCCTCGGCTAACTAGAATTTCTTCCTTTCCAACTGTATAGTCACCTAGGATTTAGCAACTTGCTACCACGATTTAACCCCTGAGTAGCGGCATTTGATGAGCGAATTCTAAAAGGAGGCAAGAGCTTCGACCCCTTCTCCTCATACCTCTTCCGCTCGCCCTTCTTTCTCCCTCTCCAACTCCTCAAGCGACTATAGCCATGAGGCATTTAGAGCCCGTTGACGGATCCACTCCCACGAGGGTCTCCCTCATGGCTGAGACAAGGAGGACGGTATCGTGGAAATTTGCACCACTAGTTCCCACACTGCCTTCCGGACTATATCCATAAAGCCCGACTACAAAGAGGAAAAAAGAAATCGTCAGGATCCACTCAAACTTTAAAATCGATCCGCCCTCACGGACATCAACACCCTCGGAGTTGGGAATTCTGCTACAACCTTTTAACCCTCCAGGACCAATAGGGAAAGATCAGAATGGAAACTCCTAACGGTATCTCAGAGCACACTCTCTTGATATTAATGCAATACATAGAATCATGATGTTTATCTCATGCATACATACGATGTATGGGTTAATAGTGGGAAGGAAAATATTTCTTCCTGTGTGCTTTACATTCAAAGCTAGCATACTCGTGTTATTTGAGAAATGATCAGAATCGATTTCTTATACAAAGTCCTCAAATTTTGGGCCAGGCCCACTATGTAATTCTAGGGTTTCAGAGCTGGGAATAAATTCGCTGCTGAATCATCTCAGCCACCTTAATTATTTAGGGTTTAATTTACTTTTTCTTTGGAACTTTCTTTAATCCCTTAATCCAGTTTTGAAATCGTCCTAAAATTTTATTTAAAACCAGTGATTCTAATTTGATTCTACATCAATTTTTCACTGATTTGGGGATATAAAGCCCTAATCTGATCAAATTGAAGCGGATCAAATTTATATTTCTTTCTCAATTTATTTTTGTTCTTGTGGTTTCATTGTCCCCTTTTCATATTTTTAGAGGAAAAACATAAACTTTTTCCCCCTCCCAATTTTTGAATCAATCGTGCTATGATTATACAAAACTCATGCTTCTGACTTGCTATCATGTTGCATGACAGACTCCTATACACCACCCATAGAATATGAGCACACAAATTTAATTTTTTTAAAATTTTTGTAATGGACATTTGAGTTAATGAACTTATGCTGTTGTATTTAATTTTTTATTTTGTCCCAGAAATGAACAGACAGTGAAATATTTTGTTTATAGGGTGTGATATTTGCATTGTTCATACATTTTTTTTTTTGTAATCAACCCCTTTGAGGATCAAGCTTGCAAAATTAGTACCAAGTGAGCTAAGCCCAACATTGTTCATACTTGAAGTGTTGATTTTTAGGTATGTACTTTCATTTCTGCTCTTATTTTTACTAAGCTTAATATAGCGGCAATAGTTTGGTCCTGTTTTGTTTTGGAGCTAAGGTAGAGTAATCAAACTTAACCCTAATGTTTGTTGTTGACTCCCAAAAAAGGGAAGAAATAGAGGCTGGATAACTCTAAAACGAAATTAGACATTTTATTCTTCTTGCGTTGTTAGTTATTTAACTTTTTCTACCTATGTTTGTTGTTAACTCAAAATTTAGCCATACAATGAATTTCTTAATTGCTTGAAATTTATTCACCTCAAATTTAACCTTGTGTTTGGTTGTCTTCCTTTGTTTTGCATATACTCTCATTGTTCAATTACCTCTAGAATTTTAAATCCCCATGCTTTAGGTTTTTGTTTAACTTTGTTCTGTTTGCATTCATTGCCAATGATCTAATAATTCGTTAAACATCCTGTTGTTTGGTCTTGTTCAGAAAAAGATTTTTTGTATGTTTGTTGAATACTATGTTTCATTAAGGGGCTTTCACTGATAATTGATCCCAATACTTGCACATTTGCTTATATGATGATATTGTTGTAGGTGCTTGACTTCAAGAGCTGGGGCAAAACTGTGTATGAAACATCCTTTTTTTGAGTTGTAATATTGCTTTTGAAATCCATTGTAGATGATATTGAACCTGATTTTTTTAAGTATGATTACTATGATATATCATGGTAATTCGATTTGTATGTGCATATAAATTTTACAAGTTACAAGAAATTATGAGGTTTTTTTTCTATATACCTAAGTGCTTTTGTTGTAATATTAAAGAAATATTTTCTTAACCAGCCTAATTTTACATGTCTCTTCAACTTGTTATTTGAAGTTAATATATTTTGGAAATTTTTATTTATGGGTGCATATAGATTTTATAAGTCATTAGAAATTGTCAGGAGGCTTTGTTATATGCTATGCTTAGTGCCTCTGTTGTGATTATAGAGAAATATTTTTCCAATTAGCCTAATCATACATGTTTCCCTACCCAAAAGATAAACAGTAAAATAGATGGGTCAATGTAATGGCAAGAGGCCAACCTACTTATCTCTTGGATAGAGAGACGTGTAAGTTCTATAGAGGTGAATAATATTGCTAGGGGTTATGTTTGAATTCATATAAGAATGGAAAAATCTCACTGTATCGTTAATGTTTTTGCTAGGGGTTATGTTTGCTAGGGGTCATGTTTGACATCCTGTTGGAAAACTGATGGAGCTCCTTTTCGGGCCTCCGTCAGATGTTGTCTTCCGTTGATCTCACGGTGAACTTAGCTTATCATCCTTTGTTGCGTGTGGGTCTCAATGGGTTTTTGGAGGAAGAAGTGAGATGAGAGAGTTGTCGCCGGTTATCTGCAAAGAAGTCCCGGGGTGGTTTGGTACCACCAAGGACCCTCCGACGCTCAAGTTAGTGATGAGATCCGAGCAGAGTAACGGCGTAAAAGTGTAAAAAATTGCTTACTTGACCCCTCTGTGATGGGGGTTTATATAGTGGCGGCAGCACGCAGTAGCAGGCGTGAGAATCTCGCCGGCAGTTACGCTCCCGACATCACGCCCGCGTAATAAGCGGATCGCCGTTAATGGGGACCGTGATGGCGTGGAACGTAGGATGTTGCCGGCGGAGAATCCGTGCATGACGAGATTTGCGGAGCGGCGGTTACGCCCATGAGTGGTGGAGTTGGTCGGTCTGAGGGACCGAGGAAGATGGCCTTGGCGGGAGAGCTCGGGAACGAGCGGGAGAGCCGAAGCATCCTGGTCCTGTGGTAGCTCGGGGGTGAGCTGAGAGGCCGAGGAGGCCAAGTTACAGTGGCCCCGAGGGGGGTCAGTTTGTGCTTGCTGGTCGGGCACGTGGTGGCTTGATCGGCCCCTGCGGGCTCTTTCTTCTGAGTTTTGGGGCACGTCACCTGCCACGTGTCATGATCTTGGGGATCGCCAACATTGAGCACTATTATTAGCCTTCCACTCTTGTCTTGACCAGCTGGTGGTCGGGTCAGGAGTGGACTGCCGGGCCTCCTGAGGTGAGATCCCTTCCATGGTTTCGTGGGGGCGAACCCTCGGTCCGACGGTTGTCTTTTCCGCTAGCGAACCAAGACGAGATCTCCGCACCTTAAAGAGAGTGTGCCGGTTCGTGCACTATGTAACTGAAACGATGGTCCATGTGTCAAAGGATGACTGGCCGGTACGACGCATGTGGGCCTACAGCGCCCGATTGGATGCAGTCCAGTGCAGGATTGACACGTGGGGCGAACGGAGCCGCTGGGCGTGAGGAGCCGTTTCGGCGGGAGGTGACGGACGCCGTTGGATGCGGCCACATGTGGTGATAAAACGGGGGCGGGACCCGCCTCAGGGCCCCTAACCTTTCATTTCCCTTCTTCCTTGAGTCGCTGCCGCTCGACGTTCTTCTCCATTCGGGATACATGGTTCGCTCCCACTCCTCGGGCAGCTCGCGCCGGGAGGAAGCTAATGGCGTAGCCGAGCCCCCGTCCAGCTCGCGCCCTCCGCCGGATTCTCTGCCGACGGCAGGGCCGTCCATTTCGTCTATGGCATCTGGGAGTTTCTTTGGTGGCGGCCAGAGTCGTCAGCAGTTACCCGAGTCCCCGACTGGTGACGGGAGGAAGGGCGAGGGCGGGCCCCTTCTGAAGAGGAAAAGGACAGTTTCTCGCACGCCGTCGTCGAAGGCCCCTGAAGGGATTCCCGTGCGGGAAGGGGGCTCCGTCTTCACGGTTCCGTTCGGGTTTTCTGTCGCCACTGGCCTGCTCACCGGGATGGAGGAGTCGGCTGGGGGAAAGCTTCCGTGCGGCTCCTTGAGGGATCAATTGGAGGCTGTGGCCCAAGGGGCGGTCCAGGTACGAATCCCTCTACGCGCATTCGCCTTGGTATGCCTTTACTTGGTTCGGGTGCTTCCTGGTTTCTCATCGGCTTTTTGTTAGGTTCTTCAACACTGCGCCCTTGCCATTCGTATGGAGGCCGAGAGGGTGTTCCACGCCCCGAGGCCAGTGGAGGCGTTCCTTTCGGAGGTCGAGATTTTGCAACGCGACCTGCGCCGGGAGAGGGATAAGGCCGACGTTGTGGCGGGCCGGGCGGAGGCTGCGGAGCTCGCCAACTCGGCGACTCGGGGTGCCCTTCGCCGTCTGAACGCGTCTCTCTGGGTTGCCGATAGGAAGCTGGCGGACATGGCCGAACGCTTTGCGGCATTGGAAAAGGAGAGGGACGCAAGCAAAGGAGATGCCGAGGCAGTGCTGCTGAAGGCCCAAGTTGCTGAGGCTCGGGCTAAGAAAGTTGTGGCTGAGTATAAGGAATCAGAGCAGTTTTACGCCGAGCTCGGGGAGTATTCTGCCGTCGCGTGGAATAAGGCTTTGGACACCGTGAAGGAACAGCTTCCCGAGTTCGACGATGGTGAACTCCGTGCTCGGGTTCCGCTTCCGGCGACGAGGCCTCCGGTGAGAGATGACGAGGGAAGCAGGGCGCGCCCCTTGTGGCAAAGTCTCTGGTGGTAGGCCTTGGGCCGTGATGCCGACGATGAAGTGGCCGAAGTAAGCCTCCGGGCAGTTTGTAGGGCTGGGGGGCCCCAGAGTACCCTTTGTAAAGATCTTGATTTTGGCAATAAAAGAAAAAACCCTTGATTCGTCGGTTTGTATTTTGTCTTTTGTGTGTGAAGGACGTTCGTAGGATATCCTTGCCTGTATTGTCATGTTTCCATGTTAGGTTGGCCATATGTCCGGCGATCTCCTATCGAGTTTACTCCAATCACCAGCCGGCGAGTGTGTCAAGCGCTGCCGCGGAGGTATCCTCATGTATGGCCCCCTAGGTCGATGGGAGATCGTTCAGATTTGGATGAACCTGTCGTCCTTCCGGGTGTCTCGGATCCTTATGTATGGCCACAGGGCTACCGGCCGGGCTTGACCGAGCAGGGTGGCTGTTTGGTTTCCCAGGCAAGGGCTTTGAGCCTCAGCGTATGTCAGGGCCGCGGAGGGACACTAGGAATGACCGGGCAGTGAGGATGCGCGGTTGACTCTTGGTGAGGGATTTGATCTCTGGCGTCGTGGGTAGACAACTACCATCCTAGGATGAACGAGCGGGGCAGCCGCTTCTATCCTGGCGTCGCGAGTAGGGGGCTACCAGCCGGAGTTCTTATCGAGCAGGGTAGCTGCTCGGTTGCCTCTTGCGAGGGCTTTTGATCCTTCAGGACGAGGACCGAGCAGGGTTACTGCCCAGTGCCTCTTGGCGAGGACTTTGATCCCTGTCGGTTGTGGTAGGAAGCTACCAGCCGGGGATAGCCGAGCGAGGACCCGACTGCCTCTGGGAAGACTTTGGTCTTTGGCGCGGGAAAAGCTATAAGGTTGTAAGAAGCCCACCAAGGACCCTTGGCCGGGCGGGGTCACTGCCCGGTGCCTCTTGGCGAGGGTTTTTGTCCTGAAAGATAGCCGAGCGAAGGAACCTCGGGCTCGACTGCCTCTGAGAGGGCTTTTGATCCCCGGCGTTATGGCAGGGAGGCTGCCCGCTGGGGATAGCCGAGCGAGGGAACCTCGGGCTCGACTGCCTCTGAGAGAACTTTTTGATCCCGGCGTTGTGGTAGGGAAGCTGCCCGCTGGGGATAGCCGAGCGAGGGAACCTCGGGCTCGACTGCCTCTGGGAGGACTTTTTGATCCCGACGTTGTGGCAGGGAAGCTGCCCGCTGGGGATAGCCGAGCAAAGGAACCTCGGGCCCGACTGCCTCTGGGAGGGCTTTTTGATCCTTGGCGTTGTGGCAGGGAAGCTGCCCGCTGGGGATAGCCGAGCGAGGGAACCTCGGACCCGACTGCCTCTCGGAGGGCTTTTTGACCCCCGGCGTTGCGGCAGGGGAGCTGCCCGCTGGGGGTAGCCGAGCGAGGGAACCTCGGGCTCGACCGTCTCTGGGAAGGCTTTTTTGTTGTACAGGGGGAACTCTACCGGAAAAAAGGTTCGAAAGTTTCTTTATTCGTATGGGTAGGAATCCTAGACAATGCTTTACACCATCTTTTTAAAGGGAAATCTTAAGCGGTAGTTGGGGTGCGACGCTTCACTAGCTTTGACTTCATTGGTATAGCTTGAGCTTCTCGGCGTTGTAAGGCCGAGGGAGCTTCTGTCCGTCCGCGTCCTGCAGGCGGTAGGCTCCGCCGGGGAGCGTTTCGAAGATGAGGAAATGACCTTCCCACTTTGGGGAGAACTTGTGAAGCCTGCCTTGGTCGATGAATTCGTTCCGCCATGACTAGGTCCCCGGTCTTGAAGGATCGGTGTTTTACCCGAGCGTTGTAGTATCGGGCCGTCTGCTGTTGATAGGCGGCGGCTCTGATCTGGGCCCGATCTCTTTTCTCCAACAATATGTCGAGGTTGGTTCGTAGTGCCATGGTGTTTGCTTCATCGTCGAAGTGCTCGACTCGGTGGCTGGGTAGCCTGATCTCCGCTGGGACCATCGCTTCGGTCCCGTAGTAGAGGCTGAAAGGGGTCTCCCCGGTGGGAGTCTTTTTTGACGTGCGCAGGGCCCATAAGACCCGGGATAGCTCCTCAACCCAACTGCCTTGTCTCCCTTCCAGGCGGGTTCGGAGGCCCCAGAGGATGTCCCGGTTAGTGACCTCAGCCTGCCCGTTGCACTAGGGATGCACGACCGCGGTGAACTTCATAAGGATATGGTATTCTTTGCAGAAGTCCCTTACTTTCTCGTTCTCGAAGTTCGTCCCGTGGTCGGTGATGATGCACCTTGGGATCCCGAACCGGTGTATCAGGTTGTTTTGGAGGAACTTGATGGTTGTGACGGCGTCCGGTTTCCTGATGGGAACGGCCTCAATCCACTTGGTGAAGTAGTCCACCGCGACGAGGATGTATTTATGTCCGCCAGTTCCAATGGGGAACTGGCCGATCATGTCCAATCCCTACTGGGCGAACGGCCATGGGGACGTCAGGGCAGTTAGCTCGGTAGCCGGGAGGCGGGGGATACTACCGTGAAGTTGGCAGCCCTTGCACCTCCTGACCAGCTTCAGGGCGTCCTCATGCATAGTGGGCTAATAGCACCCCTGAAGTAGTGCCTTTTGGGTCAAGGTTCGAGCCTCCTGGTGCGCGCCGCTCACCCCTTCATGGATTTCCCGCAAGACATAGTCGGCCTCATGGGGGTCAATGCACCGGAGCAGGGGCTGGGTGAAGGCCTTCTTGTAGAGGTTCCCGTTGCTCCAGACGAAGTGGGTGGCTCTGACCCGAAGGCGGCGGGCGGCTGCTCTATCCTCCGGGAGCGTGCCGTCCTTCAAGAATTTCGTGAGGGGCTTCCTCCAATCCAGGTCGTTCTCCTGTGTCGTGTACACTTGAAGTGTCGCCGCTTCGTCTCCGACGCTGGGTCGGGTCAAAGTTTCGAAGAGTATCGACCGCCTGTTGTTGGCCGAGTATGACGAAGCCAGCTTGCTCAGGGCATCTGCTTGAGCATTCATTGCCTGGGTATTTGTTCCACCTGGACTTCGTCGAAGTTTTTTCGGAGCTTCCTCACCTCGTCTAGGTATTTCATCATTAGGGGCTCTCGAACACCAAGTAATCTTCTCAAGATATACTTTCTCCTGATGGGGATTTAACCCTTCAGATATAGCAACCAAAGTCCATCTCACGGTGAATTGGATTTCTCACTCTTTTTCTTAAGATGCCATTGTTGGTAGCAAGCTTCTTCATCTTGAACTAGGGTTAAGAAAAATCACATGGATGTTAGGATTCTCACTAGTTGTAGTGAGATGGTATCAACCGATCCTGGGGAGAATCAATGGAGGGGTTCCAGGGTGATAAGGACGACTGAAAATCAGTCACAGGAATTGTCTTTACCCTCAGTAAAGGGACGGTTTGTTGGAAGAGTTCCAAGCTAGATACCGTGGCATACTAGACGATAAAGGCTGGATACATCGCTACTTAAGATGCTACCAAAAGTGGCTGTCCGGGTGTATATTTGTTCATTGTAGGGTTCCTAGGCATACTAATGAGGTCTCACAAGGCATCAACCATGCCAATTTCAAATTTTACAAGTGCCGGGAAACCCTAATACGGATCGTTAACTAGATTTTAGGCGAAAACTATAACTAGTAAACTGCTTTACTAATAAGTGAACGGAAATACAACCTTTGTAGATCCGGTCCTCCACCTCCATAGCTCCGTGTAGACGTCCCTCCGCTGTACAAATCGGATCTTGGACTCTAGTGTCGGCTTCATCGGAGAAATAGGCGGGCTAGGTCATCGACTACGATGCCGAAGATGATCTACGTCGAGGCATCACAAGATCAAGCTCCCACTTCACCAAGTCATGAAACTTGTGAAGAAAACACCCTATACTACTTGGCAAGACGTAGAGGATGAAGAAATAGGAAGTGGGTTTACTTTAGAATTGGATTTCTCACTCTTTTCATCAAATCACCATTGATGGTTACAAGCTTTTTCTTCTTCAAGAAGAAGAAGAAGAAGAAGATGATAATATATCATAAGTTCCTTTTTTAAAAGAAAAATAATATGAATACTTATCATATTCTAACCATGGTTATGTGTAGAGAATAGACTATGGTTAGGTGGAATGGTTAGGGTTAAGCATGAGACAAAATGGTCACTTAGTCAAAGCTTCATGAAGTTTCAATAACAAACAAAGAAAGCCATCATTTCTCTTCATCTTTTCCATAATAAATAAACAAATAAATAGATATGAAAATCAAAACCCTAACCATTTAAATAACCATGGTTTAATCTTTACACAAACTCAAGTAAGCATGTATCATCAAACATGATACAAACATGTGCACAAAAGTATATCACATATACAACTTGTGAACATCCGAGTGAGAAAATCCATCTTAAATGAACCAATACTAGTTAAAGCAAAGTAATATATCAAATATATAATTATGCATTACATCAACACTTGATTTAACGATCCGGTCATATCGCATATGACCGGATAATATCCGATGTATCGACTTATCGAATCAAATCCTCGATTCGATAACTAGGTTATATCACATACAACCATTCGATACATTCATCGAGAGAATAGAATACGGTATCACATACACGCATTATTCTCGGTCCCGCACATATCTCATATGCGCTCCTATTTCGTTTCTCTTGAGCCAGGAAACCTCTGTGTAGGACTC
Organism: Agapanthus africanus; assembly: GCA_030015575.1. NCBI lineage: Eukaryota > Viridiplantae > Streptophyta > Magnoliopsida > Asparagales > Amaryllidaceae > Agapanthus > Agapanthus africanus. The sequence goes on from CM057345.1 coordinate 192,563,759, forward strand.
TAAAGACTCATCAATACGCCGGCAGCAGGTGATGATCATATCAAACACCCACAAGCCGCAAGCGGTCTGCTAAACGTAACGGCTACCCGGGTATTGAGCGATCAGAAGATCGACGAGTAAGCCCGCTCATACTCCTGTGAATCCAACCAGTAACACTTACCGTACAGTCCAGTCTCGTCGTCTGATATGTCGCATATCTCGCCTAGGGGTGGTAAACGTCAGACCCCAATAGCTCGATAAGTCGTGTCGATATGAGGTCTATAACAGTTCGAGAAACTACAGGTAACACTTACCAGTAAATCTCAGCAACCCTGGCCAGGGATTTCCGGTTATAGCCAATCGAACACAGCGCAACATCAACTCCCTATACCGGGAGAGACGAATCCCCTCCTATCGCTCATTGCCTCTATGTGATTCGGGACTGTACCCAAAAACCACCGTTTTGCACGCCCTCTTGGACGTGGTAAGGTGGAAATCAAAGCACAGTGGGAACCACACAAGACTCTATGACGATCTCGGGTCAACAGACTATTCTGTACCAGTGTCACCAGAGAACTGCCATCTGACGTAAGGTATAATGCCATCTGGGAGTTCTCGGCGAGTCCGTCCAGTGTACCCAGTCTCCACTGAGCACCCGTATATCATCTCTGATGTCAAACACCAATGGATATGGGATCATCCATCGCCCATCTGTATGGGTCGAGAAGGTATACGCTAGTCTACTCTGGTATATCGATGCCCCGTCTCGATATACCCACGAGTAAGGACCTTGAAGGATGTACTTATGGACTACCCTGTCCCCACTAGTATGATCCGCATCATAGTCCAGGTAGTCAAGTACACATCCTAAGGGCTTTACCAACATGTAACAGAGAGACAATCAGTGTACACGTTAAGGTAAAGAGCAACCAGATAGCATACTATCATGTCGAGCAAGAAAGTCCTCCCTATATATGTCCAAGCATCCACTACAATATACATCCTATCTATAGCAATGGCCTCTAGGGCATACATATAACTAACAATCTCCCACTTGCAGTAGGGCCATCTGATAGCAGTGGTTGTAGTATCTCATACTCAACCATCCCATAAAAGTCTCTCTCTGGGAAAAGGCCTTTGTGAGTGGATCCGCCGTGTTGTCCTCTGAGTCTACTCTCCTAACCTTGATCTCCTTGGAGATCAACCATCTCCATGATCAGGTGATACTGCCTTAGAATATGTTTGGATCACTGATGGGACCGGCGTTCCTTGGCATAAGCCACAACTCCATTGTCTCATAATGGTTGGAACGTAGTTCATCTCATGAACCAATATACACCTAAACATCCTCTTTGGTAGCATCTTAAGTAGCGATGTATCGTGCCTTTATCGTCTAGTTAGCCACGGTATCTAGCTTAGAACTCTTCCAACATACCGTCCCTTTACTGAGGGTAAAGACAATGCCTGTGACTGAATTTCAGTCGTCCTTATCACTCTGGAACCCTTCCAGTGATTCTCCCCAGGATCGGTTGATACCATCTCACTACAACTAGTGAGAATCCTAACATCCAATTAGATCTATCTCATAGATCCAAAACCCAGGATTTAGGAGGTATCACTTTGATCCTATATGGAGAATCATTGTGATAAGCGGAGATTGACCGAGCGTAGCATAGGAAACTCCTTCCCTATCAAGAGTATGTCATCCACGTACTCTACGAGGATCATCACCATACTCTCTACTACCTTTTTGTATATACAAGGTTCATCTACCATTTTGATGATGTCAAACTGTTTGACTACTATATCAAAACAGATGTTCCAATTCCGCGATACCTGCTTTATCCTATAAAGGATCTTGTACACGTTTCCGCTGCTCCCACTGTTTACGAAGTCCTCTGACTGTGTACTTACAGACTCTCTCTTCTAAAACATCATTTAAAAAAGTAGTCATGACACCCTACCACCAGATATCGTAGTCATGGTATGTAGCCGTGGCAAGTAGGATCTGGATGGACTTAAGCATAGCCACTGGAAAAAGGTTTCATCATTATCCACGCCTGGTCGATGATGAAAACTTTTAACAAGTCTAGCTTTGAAAGTCTCAACTTTTCCATCTACACCAAGTAATCTTCTCAAGATATACTTGCTCCTGATGGGGATTTAACCCTTCAGATATAGCAACCAAAGTCCATACTTTGTTGGTGTAGATGGATTCCATCTCAGATCACTAAGCATCCAGCCATTCTTACAGAGTCCCTACTCTCGATGGCCTGCTCGAAACTAGTTGGGTCATCATCTCATGATGCAATCCTCGCTCCCACTGTCATAGAGAAACAGAAGTATCTCTCAGGTGGGTGAGAAACCCTACTAGATCGGCGGAGAGACTGAGGTTCGTTGGAATCTACTGAATCCTTTGGTTCTACCAAATCATCTGCTGTTGTTTGTATAGCTGGAACCTTTCCAGTTCTACATAACTGACCTTGCCTTGAGCTTGTCTGGATTTTGCTTTTAGACATAGCCCGGACAACCCCAAATCTTAACCAACTTAAGATATGGGTTCTTCCCTTTCCATATCACATATGAAACGGTAGGCAACTAATTTGATTGGAACCCAATTCAATTGGTATGCAGCTTCTCAAGTGCATAACTCCCAAAAGGAAATAGGAAACACAGTAGTACTCATCATAGAGTACACCATATCACATAGGGTGCTATTGCTCCGCCCCGATATACCATCGTGCTATGGTGTATACGGAGGAGTAATGCTGAGAGAGAATCTCATTCTCCTTTAGAAAAGTCCAAGAATTTCGTGCTCAAGTATTCTCCTCTTTGATCTCATCATAGGACATAATACTTTTACCCGTATTTTGGTTCTCTACTTCTAACTTATATTCTGTGAATATCTCAAAAGGTTCGGACTTGTGTTTCAACAGGAACATAGGTCTGAATCTCGAAAAATCATCAGAGAATGTAATGAAGTATAAAGAACCGGTCTTGGCAAGTGTAGACAGGGGACCTACATACATCAACATGTATCATCCCAAGAGTTCACTAACTCTTTCTCTGTTTCCAATAAACAGAGCTGGTGTCAATATATCTTTGTGACATGACTGGCAAGTTTCACAAGATGTAGATTCAAACTGATTTAAATATGCATCTACATGTAACTTCAGCTAGTCGGGTCACATTGATATGACCTAGTCTACAATGCCTCAAGAAGGATTCATTCATTTCTGAACTCTTCCTCTTGTGTGTGTTCTATATACTAAAGAACTGTAGTTTGATTTAGAACATTAATGCTTTTAGATAATGTGCCTGAACCGATCAACTTTTGATATAGGAAATGTTCAAAACATTATCCGACAATACAAAATTATATCCTTTCTTTACTAATAAAGAGACTGATATGATTTTGTATATCAGGTTCGGTATCTAATAACATTCGTTTAGAATCAATGTATTGGTAATACAGGGTGACAGTGACCAACAGACTTGGCTGCAACACTTGCCCCATTTTCTGCCTCATGAAACTTATCACCCGTTCTCAGTTCTCTACCTTTCTGTAGCCCTATGTAACATATTACATATGCGGGATCATTATGCACTTTCTTCGTTTGGGCGGCACGGGAAATCTGGTATTCCCCAATTTCCTGCTCTGTCTTATAACAATTATAAGTTGGAGCGGGACCAACGTTCCCCAGCTCAGTATAACAAGCGGGTTCGGTCAATACATCCGTATTATTATCTTGATTAAGGCGTGATATGGTCGCTACCTGGAGAGAGAGAGAAGAAAACACTCAGCGTGCGCTCTTGCAAGAATAGATTGGTTATTTATTTTATCTAATCAGGATGGCTCCCACTGTTTTTTATCAAATCTTCCTTCAAACCCTAAAAGGAAAGACTAGCCGGGATTAATTACATACTACAAGTTCGTCAATCTTTCAGCCAGGCCAGTGTCGGTACTTTGAGGGAGGTTCCCCGTGCTTTTGCACGGACCTAATTAATGTAAACCTCGTTTTCCCAGAGGCGTAACCCCGTTGACACTTTTCTAGACACCTACTTGATCGGTTAATTGTAATGTGTAAAACTCTCTCAGGAGTAACAATTACTCGCAGCGGGTATCAGGATCCAACTATCTCATAGAAGGTATGCAATCTCATTGCAAATTTCAACACTTGAAATTCCCGATAATATTTTGCCCCTAACGTGCTATGACCTTGACGAAAACCAACAAACCATAGCGCGCTAGTCAAGTTCAACCCGTACATTTCTTGATTGAATTAAACCCACCCGCACGACCCTTGACGAAAGCCAACAAAGCCGCACGACTACCCTAATCCAATCGCATCGTATGCAGCAGATAAGCAGCATATAGCTACCGCACACTACACCTTGACGAAAGCCAACAAATGTAGCACGAATACTATATACAGCTTATCTGAAATGACGGAGGGCTACGACAGGTTTTTCTGAAAACCTATTGCGTAATGAACTTGATATCGTTGTAGAATCAAATGATTTTAAAATGAAGTGTTTTTGAGGCTTTTCTAGTTTTGCTAAAGGAGTCACTCCCGGTGAAGGGATCGTCGGTCCTTTCCTCGTCGAATGAGGTGCGGGATATATCATATATATCACTGTGCAAAGAAAAAACTCTTAAAAGCATTCAAAAGACAAACCGAGGGTTGTAGCATCTGCCAGTTATTGCTAAAGGAGTCACTCCCGGTGAAGGGATCTCGGTCCTTTCCTTATCGAATAACGTGCAGGATATATCATATATACCGCTGTGCAAAGCAAGAACTGTAGCTACCTGTTTTATTTTTGAAATTCGATTCTACAACATCTTTAGGTTTCTTTTACTTTCATTAATCACATTAATGAAGTCCCATCATTTAAATACCTAAACATCACAGATAAATACGACGTACACTTATGCCATCCGCATTCGCCTCGATGTCCCCTCGTGCACCGTTGGGTTAGGTAACTAACGACAGAGCGGGGCAGGGCTAGCACGGGTATAAAACATAAGTAACGCCTATATAATATATCATATATACTATATAAAGTATCTATCACAGAACATATCACATGATCACATCACAGATATCGCAGCACAAGAATCATATGAAATATTGGATATACTAGGACGTCCGTGTTTTCAATACGAGCCAGTATAAAACACGGATTCCACGGTCGTGATGAATAGCCAAACCCACACCCCTAGACCCCTACGAGAGCGGCAAGCAACCCTACCAATTCTAGAGTTAGGAGACCCGGACTCGACTCCTCGAGTTGGTCTCCCACTGGACTCCAGAACCCGGTTACTTGTGCTCCCCTCCTTGGGTCTATCCTAGTGCGGAAAAGTAAATAATATACAAAGGGTGACATCTTCCGCAACCTGGAAGTGCCCCAATAAAAGAATATTACATACAAGTTTTTTACATGAATGAAAATGAAAAACACTCATCTCACATAAAAAAAACCCCGGCTATTCAAACACGACGATCCAATATAACATATCCAGCAACACATAACATCACATGTCATCAACGTAAGTAAATATGCACATCCCAATTGTCGTTGACATATAGCAACGAAACCGGCGATATCACATATTACACTTACGGTCACAGAAAAGAAAGTGTAAAACTACAACAGTTGGAATCCGCAACCTCCATAGACATCGCATGCCTAATTAAATGAATTCCTTAGACATCGCATGCCTAACCATTATAAACCACGCATTTTAGTCTCATTATCGAAAACTCTTTTCAATGTCAAGTCGGGCAATTCAACAAGATTCCCGACATCCTGATCGAATGCTCGTCGCAAACTTCAGTAGGCGGCCGCACCCCCGATACCGTCGACGAAGTGCACCAAGGCGGAACACCGCTGCCGCGAGCACCGGAACGGATGCTTTCGGCGACGGGGTTCTCCTACAGTCACTTGGTCGGGGCTATAGAGTGAGGCTGTCTATTAAGTTTACCCGGCGAGTATCCGCGTACACTACGTGATTGCGACGGACTTTTGATCACATCAAAATTCCGTGGCAACCGACCAAGTGAGACTAAACCGCTAGATTTATAACATTCATTCAGTTATCTCATAACTACTTGTGAATTCCAATTATTGTATCACATTCCGGATAAATAGAAAATGTTAAACTTTCCAATCGAACAATCGAACACCCAAGTTTTCCCGATACAGCTCAACACATGAAACAAGTCTAAAAACATTCAGTTCATGCCTCAGTACCAACGGTCCAGCCGTAGAAGGGTCAAGCCAACGCCTCACATGTGGCACGCCGTACTGCTCCAAATTCTAAGATTCAAAGGGCAGTTCAAGACGGTCACATAATCGAGTTAAGGTTTGTTGTCTTCTAGAGGGTCCATCGCGTTACTTGCACTACTTAGAACGTCTTTAAACCACGGAAAAATCCAACACTTGGAAATTTCCCGACAGGGGAAAAAGTGGGTATTTATATCCGATCGAACTTTTTAACATATTCGGAAATTATCCGGAAAAACACATAGACAAAATTTGATAATCCGATCGAATATACGAACTCCCAAAACACCCCAGAAAACTCAACTCTTGAGTGCAAATTAAAAATTCCCAGAAAACTCAGCACCTCAATAAACAAATTACTGTGCAAAAATTATAGGCTAATCTCATAATTTGGCCGCGGAACCGCCGCAGAAGCCAGGCTTCTACCGCGGTTCCGCCGCTCGTTAGACACATCATTAGGTAATTTTTGCACCGTAATTCTTAGAATTCCCTGCTGAATTTTTTAAGCATTTTTAATCTGGAAAAATCCACATTTTAAGAAAATGTACAGAGAGTGGTCTCTGGTTCGATCGGGTTTCTAGCTTCGTCAACACTTCGCCTAAGGCTCTAGCTAGGCTCTGATACCACTGTAGGGTTCCTAGGCACACTAATGAGGTCTCACAAGGCATCAACCATGCCAATTTTAAATTTTACAAGTGCCGGGAAACCCTAATACGGATCGTTAACTAGATTTTAGGCGAAAACTATAACTAGTAAACTGCTTTACTAATAAGTGAACGGAAATACAACCTTTGTAGATCCGGTCCTCCACCTTCATAGCTCTGTGTAGACGTCCCTCCGCTGTACAAATCGGATCTTGGACTCTAGTGTCGGCTTCATCAGAGAAATAGACGGGCTAGGTCAGCGACTACGATGCCGAAGATGATCTACGTCGAGGCATCACAAGATCAAGCTCCCACTTCACCAAGTCATGAAACTTGTGAAGAAAACACCCTATACTACTTGGCAAGACGTAGAGGATGAAGAAATAGGAAGTGGGTTTACTTTAGAATTGGATTTCTCACTCTTTTCATCAAATCACCATTGATGGTTACAAGCTTTTTCTTCTTCAAGAAGAAGAAGAAGAAGAAGATGATAATATATCATAAGTTCCTTTTTTAAAAGAAAAATAATATGAATACTTATCATATTCTAACCATGGTTATGTGTAGAGAATAGACTATGGTTAGGTGGAATGGTTAGGGTTAAGCATGAGACAAAATGGTCACTTAGTCAAAGCTTCATGAAGCTTCAATAACAAACAAAGAAAGCCACCATTTCTCTTCATCTTTTCCATAATAAATAAACAAATAAATAGATATGAAAATCAAAACCCTAACCATTTAAATAACCATGGTTTAATCTTTACACAAACTCAAGTAAGCATGTATCATCAAACATGATACAAACATGTGCACAAAAGTATATCACATATACAACTTGTGAACATCCGAGTGAGAAAATCCATCTTAAATGAACCAATACTAGTTAAAGCAAAGTAATATATCAAATATATAATTATGCATTAAATCAACACTTGATTTAACGATCCGGTCATATCGCATATGACCGACTAATATCCGATGTATCGACTTATCGAATCAATCCTCGATTCGATAACTAGGTTATATCACATACAACCATTCGATATATTCATCGCGAGAATATAATACGGTATCACATATACGCATTATTCTCGGTCCTGCACATATCTCATATGCGCTCCTATTTCGTTTCGCTTGAGCCAGGAAACCTCTGTGTAGGACTCTGAAGACTCGTCAATACGCCGGCAGCAGGTGATGATCATATCAAACACCCACAAGCCGCAAGCGGTCTGCTAAACGTAACGGCTACCCGGGTATTGAGCGATCAGAAGATCGACGAGCAAGCCCGCTCATACTCCTGTGAATCCAACCAGTAACACTTACCGTACAGTCCGGTCTCGTCGTCTGATATGTCGCATATCTCGCCTAGGGGTGGTAAACGTCAGACCCCAATAGCTCGATAAGTCGTGTCGATATGAGGTCTTTAACAGTTCGAGAAACTACAGGTAACACTTACCAGTAAATCTCAGCAACCCTGGCCAGGGATTTCCGGTTATAGCCAATCGAACACAGCGCAACATCAACTCCCTATACCGGGAGAGACGAATCCCCTCCTATCGCTCATTGCCTCCATGTGATTCGGGACTGTACCCAAAAACCACCATTTTGCACGCCCTCTTGGACGTGGTAAGGTGGAAATCAAAGCACAGTGGGAACCACACAAGACTCTATGACGATCTCGGGTCAACAGACTACTCTGTACCAGTGTCACCAGAGAACTGCCATCTGACGTAAGGTATAATGCCATCTGGGAGTTCTCGGCGAGTCCGTCCAGTGTACCCAGTCTCCACTGAGCACCCATATATCATCTCTGATGTCAAACACCAATGGATATGGGATCATCCATCGCCCATCTGTATGGGTCGAGAAGGTATACGCTAGTCTACTCTAGTATATCGATACCCCGTCTCGATATACCCACGACTAGGGACCTTGAAGGATGTACTTATGGACTACCCTGTCCCCACTAGTATGATCCGCATCATAGTTCAGGTAGTCAAGTACACATCCTAAGGGCTTTACCAACATGTAACAGAGAGACAATCAGTGTACACGTTAAGGTAAAGAGCAACCAGATAGCATACTATCATGTCGAGCAAGAAAGTCCTCCCTATATATGTCCAAGCATCCACTACAATATACATCCTATGTATAGCAATGGCCTCTAGGGCATACATATAACTAACAGCCTCGAAGCGGCCGGTCACTTGGCCGACAACTAGGCCCGAGTCGCTACGGACCCGGATGATCTTCAGTCCCAGCCCGACGGCCATGTGCAGTCCGGCTAGGAGAGCTTCGTACTCCGCCGTGTTGTTCGATGCTTTGAAAGCGAGCCTCAAGGAATACTCCACCTCGGCTTCGTTTGGACCCCGGATAATGTGGCCGGCACTGCAACCTTCCTCGGTAGAAGACCCGTCGACGTAGATGACCCCCTCCGGAGCTGAGCTAGGGCCTTCCTGGACGGGATGCCGGGCTGCGAGGGGCGGCGCGGGATCCTGCTTCCTGCTAGGGATGGTACATTCAATGATGAAATCGGCCAGGGCCTGCGCCTTGATGGCTTGCCTCAGGCGATACCTTATGTCGAATTGAGATAGCACCCATCTCTATTTCTCTAAATGGCTAGAGGATTCTGGCGATGCCAGGATAGCCCCCATGGGGCGCTCAGTGAGGACGATGATTGTGTGTGCTTGGAAGTAGTGCCGCAGCTTCCGCGAGGTTACTACGAGGGCCAGGACAATCTTCTCTATGGCGGGGTATCTCGTCTCCGCGTCCTTGAATACATGGCTCACATAGTACACTGGCTTCTGTGCCCCCTCGGCCTCTCGGACGAGCACCGAGCCTGCTGCTTGGTCGGATACTGCCAGGTACAGCGACAGCTCGTCCCTTTCCACGGGCCGGGTGAGCAGGGGCGGTGTTGCGAGGTGCTTCTTCAGTTGGTCGAAGGCGGCTTGGCAATCTTACGACCACTCGAACCTCGGAATTTTCCTCAGCGCCTTGAAGAACGGGAGGCACTTCTCCCCCGACCTGGACATGAAACGGCTCAGAGCGGCGACCCGCCCTGTGAGTCGCATGATCTCGACGTTGGTCTTGGGTGCGGTCATGTTCAGGATGGCGTCGATCTTCTCTGGGTTAGCTTCAATTCCACGGTGAGTGACCATGAACCCGAGGAATTTCCCTCCGGTGACTCCGAACGCACACTTGGCGGGGTTCAGCTTCATGTTGAATTTGCGGAGCACCCTAAACGCTTCGCCCAGGTCCTTGACGTGGTCGGCCGATGAGACGGACTTGACGAGCATGTCGTCAACGTAGACTTCCATGTTCCTGCCGATCTGTGGCTTGAACATGCGGTTGACCAGCCTCTGGTATGTGGCCCCGGCATTCTTGAGGCCGAAGAGCATCACTCTGTAGCAGTACACCCCCGGTCCGTCGTGAATGCGGTCATATCTTCGTCGTCAGGATTCATGCGGATTTGGTTATAGCCGGAGAAAGCGTCCATGAAGCTCAGGAGCTCGTGCCCGGCCGAGCTGTCGACGAGCTGGTCTATGCGGGGGAGCGGAAAGTTGTCCTTGGGGCAGGCCTTGTTGAGGTCGGTGAAGTCGACGCACATACGCCACTTCCCACTCGACTTCTTAACCAGGACCACATTTGCCAGCCACTCCGAGTAGGGCACATTCCTGATGAAGTTGGCGGCGAGGAGTCGGTCAACTTCCTCTTCGATGGCCTTTTGTTTGACCGGGGCGATGCTTCTTTTCTTCTGCCTGACGGGTCGAGCCGTTGGATCAACCCCGAGCTTGTGGGAGATGATTTTGGGGTCGATCCCAGGCATGTCTGCCGGTGCCCAGGCGAAGACGTCAGAATTGCTTCGGAGGAACTCGGTCAGGTCATCCCGCTGGATTCCCGTCAGGAGTGATCCGACCTGGACGGTCTTTCCTGGGTCTCCTTCCGCTAAGGGCACCTCAGTCAGAGGCTCGACCGGTGCTCCACGGACCTCCTTCCGCTCGTCCCGGCTGTCCAGGGCCCCCTCAATGTCGCCGCATTCGTCGGTGCTATCAGCGTGCTGCTCGGGGGAAGATGCCTCTGTCAGGCCTACCTCTGCGACCCGCTGGCTTCCGTAGGCCCGGCCCACCCCATCCTGGTCGAGGGGGAATTTTATTGCCAGGTGGTATGTCGAGATTTGGGCCTGGAGGGAGTTCAGCGTCGGCCGACCGAGGAGGACATTGTAGGCCAAGGGGACCCTAGCCATAATGAAGTCCACAGGCAGTGTGCGCGTGCGGCCGGGCTCCCCGATCGTGAATTGCCGGGTGACCACCCCTTGCGCTGGGACAGAGTGGTTGGTGAATCCCGAAAGGATGTGGGAGGTCGGTCTCAAGTCTGCTAGGGCCAGCCCCATTCGCAAAAAGCAGTCGTGGAAGAGGATGTCCACCGAGCTGCCCGAATCGATGAGTATTCGGTGGACCTCATATCGGTGAATTTGCGCTACGATCACCAGCGGGTCGCTATAGGGCACAGATATGCCGTGGAGATCCTCGTCGCCAAAGGTGATGGGCTTCCGGCCCCTAGCCCTTTTGGCCGGGCAGCCGCTGGAGCCTGTTTGGCGGCAGCCTGCGGGGAGACCGACGACCTTGGGCGAGGGTTCGCCCGCGTCTCCGTTGCGAGGAAGGCGGTAGCGGGCGTTTGGATTTTTAGGGGAATCGGTTGTCATGCGGGCGGAGATCGGAAGGCCAACTTTGTATTTTGTGGAGTTATTTTTCCCACAGACGGCGCCAACTGATAGAGCTCCTTTTCGGGCCTCCGTCAGATGTTGTCTTCCGTTGATCTCGCGGTGAACTTAGCTGATTATCCTTCGTTGCGTATGGGTCTCAATGGGTTTTTGGAGGAAGAAGTGAGGTGAGGGAGTTGTCGCCGGGTACCTGCCCGGGATGGTTTGGTACTACCAAGGACCCTCCGACGCTCAAGTTAGTGATGAGATCTGAGCAGAGTAACGGCGTAAAAGTGTAAAAAATGGCTTACTTGACCCCTCTGTGATGGGGGTTTATATAGTGGCGGCGGCACGCAACAGCAGGCGCGAGAATCTCGCCGGCAGTTACGCTGCCAACGTCACGCCCGCGTAATAAGCGGATCACCCGTTAATGGGGACCGTGATGGCGTGGAACGTGGGATGTTGCCGGCGGAGAATCCGTGCATGGCGAGATTTGCGGAGCGGCGGTTACGCCCGTGAGTGGTGGAGTTGGTCGGTCTAAGGGACCGAGGAAGATGGCCTCGGCGGGAGAGCTCGGAAACGAGCGGGAGAGCCGAAGCATCCTGGTCCTGTGGTAGCTCGGGGGCGAGCTGAGAGGCCGAGGAGGGCAATTTACAGGGGCCCCGAGGGGGGTCAGCTTGTGCTTGCTGGTCGGGCTCGGGGTGGCCTGATTGGCCCCTGGAGGCCCTTTCTTCTGAGTTTTGGGACACGTCACCTGCCATGTGTCATGATCTTGGGAATCGCCAACATTGAGCACTGTCAAAAACAATTCACTAAAATTTTCGACTAGAGAAAATTTGACCTTTTGCTTTCTAGAAGGAAAAGTTAAGAAATGAAAAGGAAAACATTTCATTCTAAGAAGTTGGATATGTTCCTCATCGGATCATCTTGAGTATCATCCGTTTGAAAATATCTTGTAATCTATCCATGGTGTTGTAAATTTGCACACAATCTCTAAAATTATGCATAATCTTCGCTTATTAGGGCCTTTATACTTTTTGGAATGTCAACTATTTGCAAGGATCACATGTGCACGGTACAGGGCTCCATAATTTGTCATTTTACAACATTATCTTTTTGTATGTATTAATAAAATAAATAATTTAAATATTTATGGTTTATTTTAAAGAAACCTCCAAAGCATTTGAAGAAATCAATTCAAGGAAAACTCTTGGCGACATCTTGTTATGTAAATGGTGATTTTATTGGTGCACATATATATTTTAGTTCTCGAGAAATTACAAAGAGGTTTTATACCTAGTGCTTTTATTGTAATGATACCACCGTAATCCTACGCATCTTTGGACAGAAGAGACAAGCATGTGAGTCTTTGTATTGTTTCGAGGCCAATTTGCTTGTCTTTGTGCAGAGAAGAGACAGGTAAGATATATGGGGATGGAAAACATTTTCCTTAGTGTTTGTTCTAGTGGATACGAGTAAAACGCCATGAGAATTTCTCAAGGCCATTTCGTCTGAAAATGTAATAGAGAATGGATGGATGGAGACCATGGGTCTCATCCACATGGCCATCCATGTCATCTTTTACATTCTCAGGAAAAATGGTCTTGAGAAGTTCTGAAGGCCATTTTTATCATTTTTATATCACATGAGAAAACTAGGGTACGATTCTAGTATACTATTAATATTTTATACTATTAATATTTTCTATGATAGGAGGCCCCTTTATTGGAAAACAATTCTCCAAAATGTTTGCCTGACAAACATTTGAGTATTTTCTTTTCTAGACAGGTAAAAAAGGAAATGAAAAAGTTTCCACTAGAAAGAAAATTTTATATTTTCCTCGGCCATCGTCTTTATTTTCTGATCCTAATCAAGAGATTAGATATAAATCAAGGGTTGTCTTTTTCACCGTTGATTTAGCAATGTAAAAAGTTCTATTGTCGGTAAACCGTTAATTTTGAACCCATTAAATCAACGGTGAAAAAGTTGTAGAATCACATGAAATTTGGTGTATCCACATCTTAGATGATAACGAAGAAGATGGTGGGTGCCGATCGTCGGAAAAAATAAAGAAGGAGGTATTTTTTCGTCGCCATAGGAGGAAATTCCCTCCTATCGCCTCTTTCCTCCATTATTCTCGTGTGTGTGCGCGCGCGCACGCGTGCGTGCGTCCGTGTGTGTGTAATATGGAGGAAAGATGCCATAGAAGGGAATTTTCTCCTATGGAGTCGAAAAAATACACTCTCCATCGTGTTTTCCGACGATCGGAATCCATCATCTTCATCGTTATCATCTAAGATGTGGATACGCCAAATTTCATGTAATTCTACAACTTTTTCACCGTTGAATTAGTGGGTTCAAAATTAACGGTTTACCGACAATAGAACGTTTTACATTGCTAAATCAACGGTGAAAAATTGTAGAATCACATGAAATTTGGCATACCCACATCTTAGATGATAACGATGAAGATGATGAATTCCGATGGTCAGAAAATACGATGGAGGGCGTATTTTTTCGACGCCATAGGAGGAAATTCCCTCCTATAGCATCTTTTCTCCATTACTCTCTCTCTCTCTCTATATATATATATATAAATATTTATATGAGAATAATGGAGAAAAGAGGCCATAGGAAGGGATTTCCTCCTATGCCATGGAAAAAATACAAACTCCATCTTTTCCGTCGATCGGTACTCATTATCATCATCGTTATCATCTAAGATATGAGCACACCAAATTTCATTGATTCCACAACTTTTTCACCGTTGATTTAGCAATGTAAAAAGTTCTATTGTCGGTAAACCGTTAATTTTGAACCCACTAAATCAACGGTGAAAAAGTTGTGGAATCACATGAAATTTGGTGTGCTCACATCTTAGATGATAACGATGATGATAATGGGTGCCGATTGTCGGAAAAGATGGTGGAGGTTGTATTTTTTCCACATTATAGAAGGAAATCCCTTCCTATGGCCTCTTTCCTCCATTATTCTATATATATATATGTATATACCCACACGCTTTAGTTTGAGATGTTGGAGAGATTAGGATAATCCTGTTAATGATCCATTAATCATGCAAGTAATTCATGTGGGTGTAGTAAATCAGTAATGGCTGATCTTTGATGGTTTGAAGCTATTACACCCTTGATTGCAGAGTAAAATGGTATTATTTAGTGATGTGGAAGTACGGCATATTAATATCTTACATGATCCCCAATCCATGACACTGATTTGTGTGGGTGTAATAATTATTGAGTGAATATTTATAGCTAAGGGAATACGGCTATTTACCTAGGAATGTAATAGGTAATGGGTGACTTGAAGATTTGAAGCCATAGAGAACCTATTTTGAAATAATGGAACAAGTTCACCCCACATGAAAGGAGAGTGACTAGGTCAATGATATATTTTGAGACGATGGAACAAATACACATGTATACATGTACACACACACACACAAATTGTGACCTCATTCTCTCTACACACATATATTTACATATATTCACTCGTATATTTACATATGTGTGCATCAGCGGTACAACAGGCCCATTTGTTGCAGTGCGCAGAAATAAAGGGGCTGATTGGGCCACACCTACTTAAACTTCAGGGGGCATGCCCTCTTGTTTTACCGTTAGGCCTGGTCTGCGAACCACCGCTAACTAGTTGCGGTATACCGCATGCCCATTAATTCCATATATAGATACATATATGGGAAATTAATGGGTTTACGGTTTACTGCTTGCCTGTTTGCTGTGGTGCACAGAGACAAAGGCTGGGTGGGCCTCATGAAACTTAAAACCACATGGGCCCGTCCTTGTTTTATCCTCGGGCTAGGTCTGTAGACCGTAGCTAACTAGCCGCGGTATAGCTCAGCATGGTAAACCCATTTATGTGTGTGTATCTATATTTGTGTGTCTGTGTGTCTACATATAGAATATGTATGTATATATGCTCTATTTCACGATTGTAAAATTTAGCAAGGATATATTTGATGATTTATCAAACCGTCTAGGACATGTAGCAATGATTGAAATATCGCAATGCTGTATTTTTGGGTGTGGCAGATGTGCTATACTCTTCCCACCCAATTGACCCTCCTCTCAAATTTCTATTATGAGCTGCTCTTTGTTTCTTAAGATTGGGTGTGGATACTGAGGGTTGAATTGTCCTTTTATTTTATGTTTATTATTTTTCTAAAAAGACATTTATCTTTAATTGTTTCCATCCTCACTTTGAACTCCTTTGTAGGGTCATTTATGTTTTAAATTATGTCATTTTACTTATATTTTTAATTAGTTGAATCTATATGCAAACCCAACTACAAAATTCTAAACCAGATGTTTTGGTGGCTGCGGGAGTGACCAGAATTTTAAATTCAAAATTTGGTGCAAAAATCTTAGTATCAATTGAACTGAATTTTGGTACAATTCCATTTGCAGCAGGTACCAAAGCATAAACGAGAGGCAATTGCAGCTTGTAATATAGTAAATGAATCCCACAAGAATTTATGTATGGTGCTTCAACTAACTAAACCCTGTAGTTCAACTCCAACTGCAATAGTTGCAGCTGCATGTAATTGAATGGCTAATTGTACCCTTCACTGGTTTGGCATGCAACTTTATCTATTGTAATTGAAGGTATACTCCATCGTCACTACTATAGAGTACGGATTTGGTCACTATTTTAACCGTGACCACAGATATATACACTACTACAATATGGGGTTGCCCCTACGGATAAAGGCATCCGTAAGGGCAACTTTTTATTGCCCCTACGGATTAATCCGTAGGTCCCCACGGTTGTCCTTACGGTACCCTACGTTTTAATTTAAAAATATTAAAACGTAATTTATTGTTTGGCCCTACGGAACCGCAAACGATGCCCTACGGTTAAGTCCGTAGGGGCATTTAAATAGGTTATTAATATAAAAAAAAAGCACAGAAAAGTCCTCTCGATCGTTCCCAAAAATTCCTCTCCCGCGCGCGCCATCTCTCCCGCGCCTCGTCGCCACCGCTCGCGGCCCGCCACCGCCCTCGATCATTCCCAAAACTTCCTCGTCGCCACCGCCCGCGACTCGTCGCCGATTGCGTCGTCGACCACCGGTCTCCTCCATCGTCGCTACCGCCCGCTATAGGTTAGTAAATCTCAAATTTTTACTTCTTATTATGCTTTTATTTATAATTTTGATGATTAATGGGTTGCAACTTGGGCTAGGGCTAGGGTTCAGGGTTCGATTAGGATGAGGGCCGGTGAAGGTTAAGGTTAGCTAGGGTTCAGTTTAGGGTAGGGTTCGGTTCAGTTGGGGTTGGGGTTTGGGTTAGGGTTAATTAGTTGGGGTTGGGGTTAATTAGTTCGGGTTGGGGTTAGGGTTGGTTAGTTGGGGTTAGGGTTAGGGTTAGGGTTAATTAGTTGGGGTTAGGGTTAGGAAAATTATGGTTAATTGGGGTTAATTAGGTTAATTTGGGTTATTTAGGGTTAGGGTTTAGGGTTTAGTTCAGGTTTAGGGTTAGAGGATGGGGTTAATTTGGGTTAATTAGAGGCTAGGGTTAATTAAGTTGAAATATTGATAATACCCAAAATAGCAATGTGGCTATACGTATGTCATGCAATGAAGAAAAATGAAAAAGGTGTGCAAAAATTATTAAGAGTAAACAACTCCAGAGGAAACGTTTAACCAAAACCACAAACCTTATTACTAGCTGATACACTTGTATGATGATCTTTCACTTTTTCATTTGCATCGGTGTTCATCACTGCATCAGAAATTCCAGCAAATCTCTCAGCATCTGAGAGAGATGCAGCAATCATTGCTTGTTGTTCAATGGTTGGAGGTGTTGCAACCTGTAACACAAATATATATAAAAAAAACATTCTAATTTAGATCCGTATAACCATTGGAATATCGTATCAAGATAATTAGCAACAAACTGTGATAAGAATCCCCTAATTAGCATCAAGATCATTGTTGTTGCTAGCTGTATTCCAGTAAGACAACCAATTTGCTTAATAAGAAGGTTGCCAAGCAATCATGTCAATATATAACAAACATTGGTTATCAAAAGTAAAAGTTGTAATCTTGAAAAATAATGCTAAATCAAAATAATGAAATCAACCAATGTTTATGGGTACAATACTACAATTCTCCCATATATGATGATACAAATAATAGAAATGCTAGTTGAGTTCTTATAGGTAGCCCACGAGCTGATTAGGACTTGCATTGATAACAGATTTTGAAATACATGAAAAGTAAGCATCCACATCTACAGATCACAAACACCTTGTGATGTATATTAAAATTTAAAAAAAAATTTTAAAACATAATAAACATTTATCTTTGAGATATCCAAGTTCATGGAGTGAGGCCCTTCACCTTTCAAATATACTATTCAGATAGTGATATCACTGCACAAACTGAAATCAAGTCGACCATATTTTCAACTTACTTTTACTTTCATTTATCGACATTGCTTGTCCGTGTCAAACCGTCAATAATTTCAGTATGCAATTCTATGGTACCATTATCTTCATAGATAGGGGGAAAAAATAGTATAAACCAGAAGTATTCATGGGAAATGTTGTTAGTGTATATGCCCTAGAGACCATTACTGTATCATACTAGTTCGTATATTACTTAATGGAAGCTTGGGATATTCACCTTATATATACAATCTTGCTCAAAATAGTAGTATGCTACTTGGTTTGTTTCTACTTAAATGTGTACATGTGTTTATTTTATTATATCACCTATACGCATTAGTGGAGCCCTTAGGATCTTTGCTTGATTACCAGCGTTGTGATGGCAGTCACACTAGTAGGGGCTGGGTAATCTATAAGCACATCCTTATGCAGGTCCCTAGTCGCAGGACTATCGAGACAGGGCATCGATACTCCGGAGTAGACTAGCGCATGCGCTTCTCATCCCAGTGTGGGAGATGGTCTGTCCCACAGCCATCAGTACGTCGTACTGGAGATAGTATGCGGGTGCTCGTTAGGTTACGAGTACACTGGACAGGACTCGTCGGGAACTGACCGGTTGGTATTATACCTATCGTCAGTTATCAGTTCCCAGGTGACATGAGTACAGCTTAGTCCGCTGACTTGACACTATCACTTCGCCTCGAGTGTATTCCTACTGTACTTTGATTACTACCCTACCACGGCTCAAAGGAGTCGTGCAAACAGGTTGTAGTTGGGTGCAGTCCCGAAGCACTTGGAGGCAGTGACGGTTAGACAGGATTCGTCTCTCCCGGTATTGGGGGTTGACATCGCGCTGTGTCTAGGAGAGCCATTACACGAGTAGTCCCTGGCCAGGGCAAGCGGGATATACTGGTAGGCTTCCAGTGTTATCTCAGGGTGTA
This sequence comes from Agapanthus africanus, assembly GCA_030015575.1. Taxonomy (NCBI): domain Eukaryota; kingdom Viridiplantae; phylum Streptophyta; class Magnoliopsida; order Asparagales; family Amaryllidaceae; genus Agapanthus; species Agapanthus africanus. Next base: position 192,582,733 of record CM057345.1, read on the forward strand.
TTGGGCTTCACTCCGACACGACTTGTACCGCTATTAGGGGACTGACGTTTTACCGCCCCCCCAGGCCCGCCATGCGATGTATCAGACGAACAGACCGGACTGTACGGAGATTGTCACAGTCAGACTCAGTAGGAGTTCAGATGGGTTTCACCTCGTCAGTCTTCTTGTCGGCATCTACCTGGGGACCGTTACGCACAGCTAGTGCCGCTTGCGGTCTGTGGTTAAACCCACTGCCAGCGTAGTGTCGAGTCTTTAGAGTCCTACACAGAAAGCTATTCGCCTTTAGGCAAAAGAGTAGAGGTCGCATGGTTTTGTGACAGGTCGCATGGTTTTGCGACAGGGTTCAGTCACATCCGTGCACTTGTGCACGTTTAGTGTCCGGACAGTTTACACTAGCAGGCTTTGGTTTAAGCCAGATCCTAGTGTACGTATTGGGATTGGTTTTATCCAGTTTGTATTCGTGTTCCTCGGAATGCGGATGCGGGTGTGTATGCACAGTTGGCGGAGAGACAGAGGCAGAGGATTCTCATTAGGGTTGTTGACCGTTGACTATTGACTATTGACTTTTTGCTCAACCCTAATGAGAATATGATATATGATTAACAATAATATTAATTAAGTATTGTGGTGACAAGGTTGTTGAGGGGTTGACTTTGTTGACTTGTTGACTTTGTTGACCGGTTGACTAGGTTGGACTAGTTGACCATCATGATGACAATGGTTATCATTTCATGGCAAAGGCTTTTTACTTGCTTGTTCTCTTGTGCAATATGAGTTGCATGAAATGATTTAGCCATTTTGACTTGAACCATTTTACACAATACTTGATTACTATTTTTGTGATGATGGTTTTGGATTATGAGAGCCAAGTGAGAAAAGTCTTTCTCATTCTATCATTTTGATTCTCTCTCTTGTTCTTGAGCTCTCATCTTCTTCCTCTTGCTCTCCCTCTTTTTAGTCTATGGTTCACTTGTCTCATGTGTTGAGAACCAAGAACCATAAAGAAAATCCCAACACACTTTTCTCTACTCACTCTAGTTCATAAGGTTTAGCAAACCAAGTGAACTAGTTTCTTCAAAGACCGAAGAAGAAGCCAAAGGTAGAAGCTTTCAGGTGGATCGATCTTCGGCGCAAGGAGACGACGGGGTGAAGCCGATCCGGACAACCATCGAGGCTTGAAAACGAAGGAGTTCAAGAAAGAAAGGTATAACCCCCTAACCGAGTAGTTAACAACTCCTAGTTAGGTTGTTAGTTAGATGTTTAACCAAGATCCGGTTTTGAGTCCATGTTACCGCCTCTAGAAAATTGTTTTTCACCAAATTCCGCATGCCCGAAAGTACCGGGAGAGATAGCATGGACTTACAGTGGTATCAGAGCCTTGTTAAACTCTATCTAACATGTTAGCATAGTAGCTAGAAATTCGATCGGAGAAAAAGTCCCGAAATAAACCCGAAAATTCAAAGTTGCTGTTGATTTTTAAAGTTCTGTAAAATTGATAAATTTCATCTTAAAAATCGGCTCAGGGTTTTTTATTAAACACCCACGAAATTTGGTCCCACGAACCGGTCAAAGCGCCGCGGAAACGCGGCGGGAGCACGCTCCCACCGCGGTTCCGCGGCCGAGGTCCAAATTTTGTGCAGTGTTATTCTGGGGTTGTTTTGGGATTTTTGGAATATGTATTTTCTGCCCAGATTTTCCAGAACGAAAATTTTGTGTTTAGGGCCTGAAAATCCGTATTTTTGATCGAACTTCTAAAAGACTTAAGCTGACGGGTTTTTCTGTGATGTGATATTTGTATTGAACGTCTACTAATCGCTATATGTCGATTAGTGGGGGTTATACAAATCTGTGATCTGTAATGTTATTGGAATGTGTATATGAATTCGTTGGATTGTCGCGGGTGAATAGCCGGGGGGTTGTGAGACGAGAGTTTTCTTTTCTTTCAATTCATGTAAATTTGTAAATTGATGTAATAATTATTTGTATGGCCGCACAACCGGGTCGGGGTTGTAGCCGTCATTGTATAATTTCTTTTTACTGTTTTTGCTCTTAGGATAGACCCATGGAGGGGGTGCACAAACTACCGGGTATGCCGAAGTGCCCAGTGGCCTACTCACGGAGATGAGGGAGGTTGCTTCGCTTCGGGTACTTAGCGGGTAGTTTGCCGCACCCGTAGGGGTCTTGGGTGGGGTAATGGCTATTCACCGCAACCGTGTAATCTGCTTTTCGTTACAGGCTCGTACGAATTGCAGGTTCCTAGTATATCCAATGTGTTCATCTGTGATCTGAAATGGCTATCATTGCAATATATCTATATATGATATTATTTAGGCGTTGCTTATGTTTTACAGCCGCGCTAGCCCATTCCCCGCTCTGTCGTTAGTTAAGTAACCTAACGGGTAATGACGGGGCCCCGTGGCGAATGCGAATGGCATAAGCGTACGTCATATTTTGGTTGTTTTCTGCAATGGTAGGATTAAATGATGGGACACATTAAAAGAACTAATGCAAGAATATCACGCATTAAAAGAACTAATGCAAGAAAAATAAACCAAGTAAAAGTCGTTGGAACACTTTCGAAAAACCACTCGGTTCTTTTCAAAACTAACTTTTAAATGCAGAGCTTGAGCCACTCCTTTTAAAAGCTATCTCGTTCCATCGATTATATCAAGTTCACTACGTTCACGGTTTAGCCAAAACCATTCGTAGCCCTCCGTCGTTTCACATGGATGGTCAATAGTATTCAAGCTATGTTTGTTGGTCAAAGTCAAGGCATAGTGATTGGTAGCTATTGGGTATTCATGTGCAGCATAGATAGATGCGTTAGTTTGGAACAGTCGTACTGCCTTGTTGGCCAAAGTCAAGGGTAGGTGCGGGTGGATTCAAATTAACCTGGAGAACGACGGGTAGAACTTGACATGTGACTTATGATTTATTGGCCAAAGTCAAGGTCATAAGAGCATGGGGCAAAAAATCCACATCGGGAGTTTCAAAAGAACTGAAACTTGCTAGTGTTGCATACCATTTGGAGTGTGATGATTCTGGTAGGATTCCTTCAGTTTTGTCACGCGATGATATTTGGATCCCGATCCTACTGTGAGTATATGCTACTCCTCGGGAAATTTCTCACTAAACGATCAATGCTATAAACCTAGTAGGTGTCTAGAAAGGTGTTAGCGGGGCTACGCCCCCAGGGAAAAGAGGTTATTTAATTAAGGAACTTCGCGAAAGCATTGGAAAACCTCCCTCGAAGTATCGACACTGGCCTGGCTGAACGGTTAAGCAAGTATTGTACGGTGAGATTGATCCTGACTAATTCTTCCTTTTTGGTTTGAGGAGGGATTCGAGAAACAGTGAGAGCCATCCTGTTTAGACAAACTAAAAACCATTCTAAACTTGCAAGAGTATCATGCTGAGTGTTTCTTCTCTCTCCTAATTGCAGCGACCAATCGACATGACTGGACTTAAGTTACTTCTAGATAAAAACATACTGACAGGGCCAAACTATAAAGATTGGCTCAGGAATGTCAAGATGGCAATCACTTACGACAAGATGGGGTATCTTCTTACCACCAAAGCTCCCCCTGTCCCAGGTCCCAAAACCAGCGTCGCGGATAAGGAAATCCGTAAGACCTGGGAACTAGATTGCGCGAAGGCCAAGTGCCTCGTGCTTGCCTCTATGGACAACGAACATCAGAGGAGGCACGAGAATATGGACCTCGAATCCATATTTCTCCATACAAAAGAACTGTATGGAGAGCAGTCTCGTATCGCAAGATACGAAGTGTCGAAGAAGTTTTTTTCGGCAAGGTTGGCCGTCGGATCATCGGTAGCGGAACACGTGCTTAAGATGATTGGCTACATTGAAGAGCTCGCGGACCTTGGGATCACGTTGGAGAATGAGCTCTATACGGACTTGATTCTCCAGTCCCTTCCTTCCACTTACGCCCAGTTTATCCTGAACTTCAACTTACAAGAAAAGGAAGTTGAACTTTCAGAACTCCTCAACATGCTGAGGAGTGCAGAGGGCACCCTACAGAAAGGTAGGGAAACATCCACTTTGTTTGTAGGAGGATCTTCCTCTTCTAGGTCCAAGGCGAAAGCCAAGGGAAAGAAGAAGAAAGCCCCCACCAAACCAAGGGGCGGTGTTAGTATAGTGGATACGAAGGGAAAGGCAAAAGCAACAAAGAAAGTGGAAAAGCTTGTGGATAAGGAAGAATGCTTTTATTGTTATAAGAAAGGACACTGGAAGAATGATTGCAGGGCTTGAAAAGCCAGGACACAGGAATTGAAGCAGGTTGCGGCTTCAGCTTCAGGTGTGTATGTTATTGAAAACTGTCTTTCAATAAACTCTACTTCCTGGGTATTGGATACCGGATCAGGATCTCATATCTGTAATTCTTTGCAGGCGTTGAGAAACCGTAGGGTTTTGAAGGCAGGTGACATGACCCTCAAAGTTGCAAACGGAGCTAGCATGGATGCTAAGGCCGTGGGGGACTATCACCTGGGAATGTCAGATGGACATGTTTTGGTTTTGCGTAATTGCTTTTTTGTACCCAACGCAACTTGTAATATCATTTCTGTATCTTTGGTTTCTAAAGAAGGTTATGAATTTGCATTTGTAAGCAATATTGTAAACATTCACCTTAATCATGTTCTGATTAGGTCAGGTACATTGAGTAATGGTATATACGTATTAAACCAACCACAGATTTTCAATGTCCAGAATACACACAAAAGAAAGTCTCCAGAAATAAATCAGACTTTCTTGTGGCATTGTAGACTGGGTCACATCAATGAGAGAAGGTTGACGAAGTTACATACAGAAGGATATCTGAATGCGTTCGAATATCAATCGTATGCCACTTGTCAATCCTGTCTCAAAGGAAAGATGACAAAGACTCCGTTCACTGGACACGGAGTTGTTGGAGATAGTGCCCTCAGAGTCAATTATTAGGTCACAGGTACGTGATTGCAATGATTGATGGAGGACCTATCCCGGTAGGACAGTCTTACTCGAGATGATAGTATGCTATCTGGTTTACCTTTATCATCGTGTACTGTTTTAAGTGACCTGACACGTCGCTATTACACGTTGATAGAGCCCCTAGGATTCTTTCTTGACCACCAGCAGTATGAGGGCGATCATATAAGTGGGAGCTGGGGGTCTATAAGCATATCCTTAAAAGGTCCCTAGTCGTGAGAGTTTCGAGACAGGGCATCGATTCTCCATAGTAGAATAGTGTATACAGTCGAGACCCCGACGAGGGACGGTGGCCGGTCTCACAAGCCACTGGTGTCAGTTGGATCACCTAAGATGTATACAGGTGCTCATTGGGTTATGAGTACACCGGACAGGACTCGCCGGGAACATGCTAGTTGGTCATATACCAGACGTCAGATGGCAGTTCCCTGGTGACATGTGTGCAGGTTAGTTCATCGACCTGGGGATCGTCATTTGTCTCGTGTGAGTTCCCACTGTACTTTGATTACTACCCTACCACGGCTCAAAGGAGTCGTGCAAACAGGTTTTAGTTCGGTACAGTCCCGAGCCACATGGAGGCAGTGAGCGTATCTTCAGGGGTTCGTCTCTCCCGGTATTGGGGGTGAGGTCGTGCTGTGTCTAGGAGAGCTATTACACGAAGCCCTCGGCCGAGGCAAGGAGATTTACTGGTAGGTATTCCAGTAGTATCTCAGGGTGTTCTGGGCTACACTCCGACACGACTTGTACCGCTTTTGGGGGTCTGACTTTTACCAACCCCCTAGGCCCGCCATGCGATGCTCATAGACGAACGGACCGGACTGTACGGATATTGTCACTGACAGGCTCAGTAGGGTGTCAGGCTGAGTTCGCTCACAGACGTCCCTTTTGGTCAATACCTGGTAGCCCGTTATGTATTGGCTTATACCTCTAACGTGCTAGTGGTTAAATCCACAACCAAGGTGTTGATGAGTCTTTAGAGTCCCCCACATTCAGTTACTCAGCTTTCGGGCGAAAGGTTGTAGAGGCCGTATGGAGATATGGCAAGGTCCGATCAGATACGTGCGGTATTGCACGGATCAGGATCGGACAGTATGTACTATAGGCCGTATGGTTATATGGCAGGGTTCAATCAGATACGTGCGGTATTGCACGGATCAGGATCGAATGGATATTACTAGCCGGCTTTAGTTTAAGCCGGATCCTAGTATAGTACAGTGTAGATTTTGTCTCATTGCATTTGTATTTCGGTCGAAATACAAATGCGGGTGTGTATGCACAGTATCGGGGTTTTCCTGTAATTTATTACGGGACCAGTTTTCTGGAGTTGCCAGTTTGTTTTCCGTTTCGGCCGATTTCCATTGTTCCGTTCATTGGCCGAAGATTGGTGGAGGAGGGCTTATTTGCATTGTTGCAAATAAGTGGTTGTGGAGGGGGTCTTTGCATTTTTGTTGCATCATGATTATAGCCCCATCCCTTGACCTTGACTTCTTGACTTCCTCATGATGGCTTGACCTTTAAAGTCATCATGGTTGTTGATGGTGGCATGACTTTTGGAGTGATGATTGTTGCTTTGAATGTTGGATTTTCCTTACTATCATTTCTTTTGCATGATAGCTTTCCTCTCTCTCTCTTTTGTATTAGATGAGAATGGCTCCCATTTGATTTACTCTCCCACTTACTCTCATTCTCTCCTCCCCTTCTAGTTATGGCCGGCCAAGCTTGGAGGAGGGGTTGCCCATTTTTCTAGTGGGGATTTTTGCTCTCTTGATGTTAGAAAAATCCCCAAGTTCCTCCACATTGTTCTTGTATCATCCCTCCACCTAAAATGGCATCTCCATGAACCCCAAAGTGAGACTCGAGGACTACATATTCTACAGCGAACCTTGGGCACGTCGAGTAGCCGGCTTCGTGCCCGAGTTGCCTCGGCATTGAGGTGGGAGCCCGTAAAAGAAGTAGGCGATGTGGTGCACTCCCGGCGACGAGGAGGAGACGGGACATTCCGTAGGAGATTGGGACGACGACGAGAAGACCGGAGGACTTGGATCGTCGGTATATCTCTTCCCTTTCTTGTAGATAGCTAGGACTAGTTAGTGGTTCGATCCGGGTATTAGTGCGCGGCGGTTTGCCAGTTCATGAAAATTTAAGTTTATCACCGCTTCCGCATTTGGCCGTCGGATTGACGGCCGGGGCTCCGCCGTGCACTTACAGTGGTATCAGAGCCTCGCCATTAACTTAGTCCAGCTTTCCTTAATGTGTTTTGCATTTCCGATCGACCAAAATTCCAAAATCTACATTTTTGTTAACGACAGTTTTCTGTTGAATTTTTTTGGTCTCCAAAAATTTTTCAGGTTGTAAAATAGTGTTGTACTGGAGATTATAAGCCCACTGTAGAAATTTGACGCAGTAACTCGACCACCAGAGCGCGGAACCGCGGCAAAACGCCCCCTTGGGCCGCGGTTCCGCCGCACAATGGTGTCCTTATTGCATCAAACTTCTTCAGTTGCTTTCTGGGATGAAAATATGGGTTTTGGAATATTAATTTTGGGCCCAGAATTTCCTGATCTGCTACAGTAGTGCTTGGGGGCCCACTTGTTAAAATTTGATCGATCGGATATTTTAAACACATTATTTCACAGTATTTACATTATATCTGCGACCGTGAATGTCACTTGATCGGTAAATCCGGTCTAACTGCTATAGCCCGGTTAGACGGATTTGCGAACATGATTTTCACGTTGATGTTCTGTTTTTGCTGTGATGTTGCGGATCGGTCGTGGGGGATAGCCTGGATGCAATGCTAGTACAGTTGTGGTTGTATTATGTACATTTGATATTGCGGGGCGAGCGTCCGACATGTGGACTGCCGTCACTGCCTGTTTGTATTATTATTTTGGGGCACGACCTGGTTGCGGTCGATGTACCCGGTGTATGTATATTTTACTTTCTGTACTAGGATTGCCCCGCGGAGGGGTGCACGGATAGCCGGGTTCTAGAGGGCAACAAGCCCGCATCTCATGGCATTGGGACGGAGGGGGCTTCACTCTAGGATTGGCGGGCTATTCGCCGCACTCGTAGGGGGTACAGGTTGACCCAGGAGGGGTGCCCAAGTTGCCGGATTCCGTGAAGTGCCGGGTGGTCCATTCACGTCGCTGAAGGGGGCTGCCTCGCTTCAGGTTTTGGCGGGTAACTTTCCGCACCCGTAGGGGTCTAGGTTTTCATTGCACAGGCTATCCACACGACCAAGGGAACATCGGGTTTCAGTAGTGGCTCTGTGAAACCCGGGGATCCCAGATATCTGTATTGTTTCTGTGATGCTGTACATTTTCTGTGATGTTGCATTTTATCACGCCTTGAGCGAATATAATATATTGGTATATATATTAGTAGATGTTGTATATGTTTTGCATCCGTGCTAGTCCAGTCCCCGCTCTGTCGTTAGTTAGCTAACCTAACGGGTAATGACGGGACCCAGTGGCGAATGCGGATGGCATATACGTACATCAGTATATTTTCGTTCTTTTTGGTGTGATCAATTGATGGGACTGCGTTGATTCGGATCAATGCAAGTTAAAACAAACCTAATCTGATGTTGTTGGAACACTTTTCAAAAAGCTGTTATTGCAAGGACGTTCACTTTTGTTTTGCATCGTGGTATTCGGTTGGAATATCCTGCTCCTCAGTCGACGAGGCAAGGGCCGAGATCCCTTCACCGGGAGTGACCCCTTGGACAAAAGTTTGCGTCAGGGCAATAACTTCACTATAGCCGATTACTTTTACTTTGCATCGCGGTATTCATTTGGAATATCCTGCACCTCATTCTATGGGGAAAGAGCCGAGATCCCTTCACCGGGAGTGACCTCTTTAGCAAAAGTTTTCGTCACTATATTTTTAAAAAGCTATCTGTTCCTTCGACGATATCAAGTTCTTTACGTTAAAGGTTTTCGCCAGAAACCATTCGTAGCCCTCCGTCATTTCAGACGGGTAGCACGTAGTATTCATGCTATGTTTGTTGGCCTTCGTCAAGGCATAGTGTATGGTAGCTGCTTGTTGCCTTTCTGCAGCATAAATAGATGCGTTGGTTTGGGATAGTCGTATAGCCTTGTTGGCCTTCGTCAAGGGCTTGTGCGGGTGGGTTCAAATCAACCTGGAGAATGACGGGTAGAACTTGACATGTGACTTATGATTTGTTGGCCTTCGTCAAGGTCATAAGAGCATGGGGCAGAAATCACATCGGGAGTTTCAAAAGAACTGAAACTTGCCAGATATGCGCATACCTTCTGGAGTGTGACACCGTGAGCGGATTCCGTCACGTTATCATGCGATGAGAGTTGGATCCCGATTCCCACTGATGAGTTAGTTTACTCCTCGGGTAATCCCGACTAATTCTTCTTTCAGGTTTGGAGGAGAATTTGAGGTACAGTGGGAGGATTCCAGATTAGATAAATTGGTAACCATTCTGATCTAGGTTAGAGTGCACGCTGAGTGTTTCTTTTCTCTCTCTCTTTGGCAGCGACCATTGACCCGACCCTAAGACTTTGACTCAGTGACCAAGTTGACCGAACCTTCTTTAACACTGGCTTTTGGATTGTCAGAGTTGCAGACCTCATTGCCACTCCTACTTTTACCCTTTTCTCCAGGACACCCCGTATTACTACGAACGTCCACTTCCATTGGACAAAACCATCGTATGGTTAGATACGAACTCGAAAGAATTTATTCGAGGATGGTTTCCGGTTCTAGAGAAAACGGATAGGATTATTCAGTTGTCTTTTCCTTTTTACCTTCTCTCAAGTTGCGAGTACTCCTTGGTTTAGGAGATAGTACACCTATTACGTAAATTGGATAGTCTTCTTCCAAACCATAGGCAGGTGCCGACCGGTAGGGAATGAAGAAAACCAATTAGCCTAACGATGGTGTACAGAAGGTATTATGTAAAGACAAAGCAAGGGATTAGTAAGAGGGCAAAGTAAATTGCAACAGATATTCATGACCAAACCAAGTATTCCTTCGCCAATCCTAAAATCACCTTTGTATTTCTCCAGGACACTCCGTATCACTACGAAGATCCACAGTTTATTGGATACTCCATCGTATGGTTATATACGAACTCGAAAGGAACTTGTTCCAGTTCGGGGATGGATTCTGGTCCAGGAGAAATAGGAATAAGGTTTATTCGGTTGTCTTTTATCTTCACCCTCTCTCATTGCGAGTGTTCCTAGGATTGGGACAGTACACCCATTATGCTTATTGGATAGTCTTCTTCCAAACCATAGGCTGGTGCCAAACGGTAGGGAAGGAAGAAAACCATTTGGCCTAAAGGGGTGTACAGAAGGTAAAGACTAAAGACATATGAAGGGATTTGGAGAGGTGGCAAAGAATTATACGGTTATAGTTGTGAATCTGGATAATGGTAGAGGCATTACTAGGAATACCAGGATACCCCATCGAAACATTTCGATGTTTCAGTCTTACTGTGTACTGTTAAAGGAAAACTGATTTCCCGATTAGATACTTGCTCCAGGGTATGTATTTACCAAGTATGATTCTCGCATCTGTATGGTTTTACAAATGATGAGTGGGAGTAAGTTATTGGGAATTGGGTGATCATCCTCATTATATCAGGATTCGTTGCAATCGGTGATATTTAAGGAAATCACCTGGGTAGTTTGCCGGTCGGCAAATATTTGGTTTTGAATATCCACTGTTATGCACCAATTTCAAATTGATATATCTGTACGTCTATTTTCATAGAGTGAGATATACCTTTCTGAAATTATGTCTACGACATTTACCTATATCAGTGGATGGTTAGGTAAGGAGCATTAAGCAACGGTGTAATTCTTCTTAACCATAAGTACAGTTTTCAACCTACGACACACAGTGAATGAGTTATCAGACTCAAGGGACTTATACAGAGTATTGTATGTTGTCCAGGGTCCATCAGGACAGAGGGGTTGGTCCTCGTACTATATTCGGTTTACTTATGACTTCTCTAGTTTTTAGACAGCTGTTTCGAGGAAACACAGGGTCTGAATGTTGAGAAGTTATAGGTATTTGAATAGAGTAGAGAACCAGGTATAGCAAGTATCGGGATTCTTCAAAGAGATCGAAGATGTAGATACTTGTCTATGGTATTCAGTTGATAGTAATGATAAAGAGAACTTGCTTCTCTTTCAGGTTACTCATAATTGAAAGCATTCCTAAGTTGAGTAACGCTGATCAGGCCTCCTTCCATTTAGTTAACATGCACTGGAGACAGTTGCATGATTTGGATCTGGTTCAGTTAAATCAGTGCCTCTGGTCCTATATGGGATATAGAACAGTTCGTATCTTAACGATGTTAAGGTACGGGGAGTTGTCCGGCTTATGATTAAAACCAGACACTGGACAACTCAAGACATGTTTCTGTAATGGCTGTTTGTAGGTTGACCCAGGCTATGACGCGGGTTGACTTTCTACCATCTGGATGAACAATAGCAATATTGTTCTAGACTCGCCACAGTTTTAATAAAAATGGATTTTTTCAGAAAACAGTAGTGGGAGTATGGTAGAAATGGAAGTGATTCCAGAACCACAAACGATTACTGAAGATTTGATAAGGAACCTAAAGATTCAATCTGGATTGACATTCCATTGGCCACTCCGCAGATAAGGTGGGTAACTTCAGGCACCCGAGAGGTACTACGGTAGCCTCAAGGACGGTGACAGGGAAGTTCTTGTTTACCCACAATTACCATTGCTGTTGTTCCAGGCTGCGAGACCCGGCGGGAGGATGAGTATAGCGTCGTTCTAAACTAGTTTTAGAAGTGTACGTCTATATGACTCTGCCAGAGGGTTGTCGTAGTCAGTGGGAGCAGCGGAAGCATTGGTGGACAGGTAGCTTATGTCTATTTATAGACTAAAGCAGATGTAGCGGAGATAGATCATCTATTTCTGACGTGACAGTCATGGGTTTGACTTCATCAGAATAGGGGATGGATCTGTTGAGAAGTAGAGTGTGATATCCTGGTATTTGGATGACATACACAGAGTAGGAAGTGATATTCCTATACTACGATCGGTTATACTTTGGTCGTCACACAGTGGTTTCTCCACGAAGGACTTGGATTTTATATCTGACATACTGGTTACTGGATCTATGGTTTTAGATCTAGATTTGGGTGGTTTCCCAATTAAGGGTACTTAGACAGCATTCTAAGAGTATTTAGAATGGACGACTCCATGCACGGTAGTGTACCTGCAGAAGATGGAGTCACCCTCTCTAAAGGTGTCTTATAGACTAAAGGGGAGAGGGATGTGCATGATTGACAGATCACTTACTTAGGCAATTGAGTCAATCATGAGATGTCAAGTACCACACCAGATGTTGTTCTTGCACTAGATGCAATAAGTTGATATTGATCCTATCCTGGAGAAACAGTCGGAAGCAGTTTTAGAACATAAGTGGATGTTCTAGGGATATGATAACGACAGCCTCGTTGAGGAGACAGTTATCATTCCAGGCTTCCAAGGTGACCTGGACGACAGGGAGGTTGTCAGAGTTATAGTTTTCCTTCTGACGAGGGGCAGTATTTTGGACAGTTGGTCCAAGGCAATACTGAGGGAGGCATGGCGCAGGATACTGATTAAGTTCAGTTGACGATACAGTCTAAGAAGTTTGGATTTGGAGTTCATTTATGAGCTATGTCCCATCAGACATCCAGACACATTCTAAGACAGGTATTGCTCATTTCGGGAGATGGGTTTTCTCCGCGAACATGAGATATAGAGAGACATAGAAAGATACAACAAAGCGGATCCACTCACTAAGGCTATTCCTCGAACGCAATAGTTTCGCAAACGAGCTTTGTGAGACTGACTAGTACAGGAGTTGGGTGTTCGGTATCACACGGGCTGTGAGTATGCGACATCGCAATAATTAGCCTTGAGTGCAAGTGGGAGATTGTTGGAGATAGTGCCCTCAGAGTCAATTATTAGGTCACAGGTATGTGATTGCAATGATTGATGGAGGACCTATCCCGGTAGGACAGTCTTACTCGAGATGATAGTATGCTATCTGGTTTACCTTTATCATCGTGTACTGTTTTAAGTGACCTGACACATCGCTATTACACGTTGATAGAGCCCCTAGGATTCTTGCTTGACCACCAGCAGTATGAGGGCGATCATATAAGTGGGAGCTGGGGGTCTATAAGCATATCCTTAAAAGGTCCCTAGTCGTGAGAGTTTCGAGACAGGGCATCGATTCTCCATAGTAGACTAGTGTATACAGTCGAGACCCCGACGAGGGGCGGTGGCCGGTCTCACAAGCCACTGGTGTCAGTTGGATCACCTAAGATGTATACAGGTGCTCATTGGGTTATGAGTACACCGGACAGGACTCGCCGGGAACATGCTAGTTGGTCATATACCAGACGTCAGATGGCAGTTCCCTGGTGACATGTGTGCAGGTTAGTTCATCGACCTGGGGATCGTCATTTGTCTCGTGTGAGTTCCCACTGTACTTTGATTACTACCCAACCACGGCTCAAAGGAGTCGTGCAAACAGGTTTTAGTTGGGTACAGTCCTGAGCCACATGGAGGCAGTGAGCGTATCTTCAGGGGTTCGTCTCTCCCGGTATTGGGGGTGAGGTCGTGCTGTGTTTAGGAGAGCCATTACACGAAGCCCTCGGCCGAGGCAAGGAGATTTACTGGTAGGTATTCTAGTAGTATCTCAGGGTGTTCTGGGCTACACTCCGACACGACTTGTACCGTTTTTGGGGGTCTGACTTTTACCAACCCCCTAGGCCCGCCATGCGATGCTCATAGACGAACGGACCGGACTGTACGGATATTGTCACTGACAGGCTCAGTAGGGTGTCAGGCTGAGTTCGCTCACAGACGTCCCTTTTGGTCAATACCTGGTAGCCCGTTATGTATTGGCTTATACCTCTAACGTGCTAGTGGTTAAATCCACAACCAAGGTGTTGATGAGTCTTTAGAGTCCCCCACATTCAGTTACTCAGCTTTCGGGCGAAAGGTTGTAGAGGCCGTATGGAGATATGGCAAGGTCCGATCAGATACGTGCGGTATTGCACGGATCAGGATCGGACAGTCTGTACTATAGGCCGTATGGTTATATGGCAGGGTTCGATCAGATACGTGCGGTATTGCACGGATCAGGATCGAACGGATATTACTAGCCGGCTTTGGTTTAAGCCGGATCCTAGTATAGTACAGTGTAGATTTTGTCTCATTGCATTTGTATTTCGGTCGAAATACAAATGCGGGTGTGTATGCACAGTATCGGGGTTTTCCTGTAATTTATTACGGGACCAGTTTTCTGGAGTTGCCAGTTTGTTTTCCGTTTCGGCCGATTTCCATTGTTCCGTTCATTGGCCGAAGATTGGTGGAGGAGGGCTTATTTGCATTGTTGCAAATAAGTGGTTGTGGAGGGGGTCTTTGCATTTTTGTTGCATCATGATTATAGCCCCATCCCTTGACCTTGACTTCTTGACTTCCTCATGATGGCTTGACCTTTAAAGTCATCATGGTTGTTGATGGTGGCATGACTTTTGGAGTGATGATTGTTGCTTTGAGTGTTGGATTTTCCTTACTATCATTTCTTTTGCATGATAGCTTTCCTCTCTCTCTCTTTTGTATTAGATGAGAATGGCTCCCATTTGATTTACTCTCCCACTCACTCTCATTCTCTCCTCCCCTTCTAGTTATGGCCGGCCAAGCTTGGAGGAGGGGTTGCCCATTTTTCTAGTGGGGATTTTTGCTCTCTTGATGTTAGAAAAATCCCCAAGTTCCTCCACATTGTTCTTGTATCATCCCTCCACCTAAAATGGCATCTCCATGAACCCCAAAGTGAGACTCGAGGACTACATATTCTACAGCGAACCTTGGGCACGTCGAGTAGCCGGCTTCGTGTCCGAGTTGCCTCGGCATTGAGGTGGGAGCCCGTAAAAGAAGTAGGCGATGTGGTGCACTCCCGGCGACGAGGAGGAGACGGGACATTCCGTAGGAGATTGGGACGACGACGAGAAGACCGGAGGACTTGGATCGTCGGTATATCTCTTCCCTTTCTTGTAGATAGCTAGGACTAGTTAGTGGTTCGATCCGGGTATTAGTGCGCGGCGGTTTGCCAGTTCAAGAAAATTTAAGTTTATCACCGCTTCCGCATTTGGCCGTCGGATTGACGGCCGGGGCTCCGCCGTGCACTTACAGGAGTAAGGGCGAGCGAGCTCTTGGGACTCGTACACAGCGACGTGTGCGGTCCAATGTCTACACATGCGCGAAGCGGTTATTCTTACTTCATTACTTTTACTGATGACTTTTCTGTTAGTTATATGTATGCCCTAGAGGCCATTACTATACATAGGATGTATATTGTAGTGGATGCTTGGACATATATTGGGAGGACTTTCTTGCTCGACATGATAGTATGCTATCTGGTTACTCTTTATCTTAACGTGTACACTGATTGTCTCTCTGATACATGTTGGTAAAGCCCTTAGGATGTGTACTTGACTACCTGGACTATGATGCGGATCATACTAGTGGGGACATGGTAGTCCATAAGTACATCCTTCAAAGTCCCTAGTCGTAGGTGTATCGAGACGGGGCATCGATATACCAGAGTAGACTAGCGTATATCTTCTCGACCCATACAGATGGGCGATGGATGATCCCATATCCATTGGTGTTTGACATCAGAGATGATATACGGGTGCTCAGTGGAGACTGGGTACACTGGACGGACTCGCCGAGAACTCCCAGATGGTATTATACCTTACATCAGATGACAGTTCTATGGTGACACTGGTACAGAGTAGTCTGTTGACCCGAGATCGTCATAGAGTCTTGTGTGGTTCCCACTGTGCTTTGATTTCCATCTTACCACGTCCAAGAGGGCGTGCAAAACGGTGGTTTTTGGGTACTGTCCCGAGTCACATGGAGGCAATGAGCGATAGGAGGGTATTCGTCTCTCCCGGTATAGGGAGTTGATGTTGCGCTGTGTTCGATTGGCTATAACAGGAAATCCCTGGCCAGGGTTGCTGAGATTTACTGGTAAGTGTTACCAGTAGTATCTCGAATTGTTATAGACCTCATATCGACACGACTTATCGAGCTATTGGGGTCTGACGTTTACCACCCCTAGGCGAGATATGCGACATATCAGACGATCAGACCGGACTGTACGGTAGTGTTACTGGTTGGATTCACAGGAGTGTGAGCGGGCTTGCTCGTCGATCTTCTGATCGCTCAATACCCGGGTGGCCGTTACGTTTAGCAGACCGCTTGCGGCTTGTGGGTGCTTGATATGATCATCACCTGCTGCCGGCGTATTGACGAGTCTTTAGAGTCCTACACAGAGGTTTCCTGGCTCAAGCGAAACGAAATAGGAGCGCATATGAGATATGTGCGGGACCGAGAATAATGCGTGTATGTGATACCGTATTCCATTCTTGCGATGATTGTATCGAATGGTTGTATGCGATATAACCTAGTTATCGAATCAAGGATTGATTCGATAAGCCGATACATTGAATATTAGTCGGTCATATGCGATATGACCGGATCGTTAAATCAAGTGTTGATTTAATGATTTAATGTATAATTATATATATGATATATTAATTTACATTAACTAATATGGTTCACTTTAAATGGATTTTCTCACTTGGTTTGTGCATATTGTATATGTAATATACTTTTGTACACTAGTTTGTATCATGTTTGATGATACATGCTCATTAGGGTTTGTGTAAAGGTTAAACCATGGTTGTCTAATGGTTAGGGTTTTCTTTTAATTATCTATTTATTTATTCTTTATTGTTTTTGGAAAATAATTTGCATAAAGAGAAAAATGGTGGCTTTCTTTGTTTGATATTGAAGCTTCATGAAGATTTGACCAAAGTGACCATTTTGTCTCATGCTTAACCCTAACCACTCCATTTAACCCTAGTTTATTCTCTACACTTGACCATGGTTATATGATGATAAGTTTTTGATTTTCTTTTCTTTTTCATGAGAACTTATCATAATATATCTTCTTCTTCTTCTTCATCTTCAAGATGAAGAAAGCTTACTTCATCAATGGTAACTCTTGCAAATGAGTGAGAAATCCAATTCTAAAGTGAACCCACTTCCTATTTCTTCATCCTCTACCTCTTGCCAAGTAGTAGAGTGTGTTTTCTTCACAAGTTTCATGACTTGGTGAAGTTGGAGCTTGATCTAGCGATGCTTCGACGTAGATCATTTTCGGCACGAAGCCGACGACCTTGCCCGCCCATTTCTCCGATGAAGCCGACACTAGAGCCCGGGATCCGATTTGTACAGTGGAGAGGACTTCATCACGGAGCCGTGGAGGTGGAGGACCGGATCTACAAAGGTTGTATTTCCGTTCTTGTAGTTAAGTTGTTAACTATTCGCTTTTGTCGCCTAAAACATCTAGTTAACGATCTAGTCTAGGGTTTCTTGGCACCGTAGTATTTGAGATTGGCATGGTTGATGCCTTGTGAGACCTCTAGTGTGTGCCTAGGAACCCTACAGTGGTATCAGAGCTGTGCTAGAGCCTTAGGCGATGCGTAGACGAAGTTTGAAACCCGAACGAACCCGAAACCCTAAACCAAACATGCTCTCTGGACTTTTTCTAAAATCTGGGATTTTTCCACATTAAAAATGCTTAAAAAATTCAGCAGGGAAATCTAAGAATTACGGTGCAAATTTTTTTCCATGAACTGTTCATAGTGCGGCGGAACCGCGGCAGAAGCCTGGCTTCTGCGGCGGTTCCGCGGCCAAATGATGGAAGTTGCCTTTCTATTTTGCACAGTAACTCATGGTTTCAGGTGCTGAGTTTTATTGGAATTTTTAATATGTACTCAAGAGTTGAGTATTTTGGGGTTGTTTTGGGGATTCGGTGTTTCGATCGGAGTATCAGATTTTGTCTATGTGGCTTTCCGGATAATTTTTGAATATGTTAAAAAGTTCGACCGGATATAAATACCCAATTTTTCCCCTGTCGGGAAATTTTCAAGTGTTGGATTTTTCAGTAGTTTAACGACGTTCTAAGTAGTGCAAGTAACGCGATGGTCCCTCTAGAAGACAACAAACCTTAACTCGATTATGTGACCGTCTTGAACTGCCCTTTAAACCTTCGGGTTTGGGGCAGTACGGCGTGCCACATGTGAGGCGTTGGCTTGACCCTTCTACGGCTGGACAGTTGGTACTGAGGTACGAACTGAATGTTTTTAGACTTATTTCATGTGTTGATCTGTATCGGGAAAACTTGGGTGTTTGATTGTTCGATCGAAAAGTTTAACATTTTCTATTTATCTGGAATGGGATACAATAATTGGAATTCACAAAAGTTATGAGATAACTGAATGAATGTTGTAAATCTAGCAATTTAGTCTCACTTGATCGGTTGCCACGGAATTTTGATTTGATCAAAAGTCCGTCGCAATCACGTAGCGTACGCGGATACTCGCCGGGTAAACTTAATATACAGCCTCACTCCATAGCCCCGACCAAGTGACTGTAGGAGAACCCCGTCGCCAAAAGCATCCGTTCGGGTGCTCGCGGCAGCGGTGTTCCGCCTTGGTGCACTTCGTCGACGGTATCGGGGGTGCAGCCGCCTACTGAAGTTTGCGACGAGCATTCGATCAGGATGTCGGGAATCTTGTTGAATTACCCGACTTGATATTGAAAAAAGTTTTCAATAATGAGACTAAAATGCGGGGTTTATAATAGTTAGGCATGCGATATCTAAGGAATTCATTTGATCAGGCATGCGATGTCTATGCAGATTGCGGATTCCAACTGTTGTAGTTTTACACTTTCTTTTCTGTGACTGTAAGTGTAATATGTGATATCGCCGGTTTCGTTGCTATATGTCAACGACAATTGGGATACGCATGTTTACTTACGTTGATGACATGTGATGTTATGTGTTGCTGGATATGTTATATTGGATCGTCGTGTTTGAATAGCCGGGGTTTTTTTATGTGAGATGAGTGTTTTTCATTTTCATTCATGTAAAAACTTGTATGTAATATTCTTTTATTGGGGCACTTCCAGGTTGCGGAAGATGTCACCCTTTGTATATTATTTACTTTTCTGCACTAGGATAGACCCAAGGAGGGGAGCACAAGTAACCGGGTTCTGGGGTCCAGTGGGAGACCAACTCGAGGAGTCGAGTCCGGGTCTCCTAACTCCAAAATTGGTAGGGTTATTTGCCGCTCTCGTAGGGGTCTGGGGGTGTGGGTTTGGCTATTCATCACGACCGTGGAATCCGTGTTTTATACTGGCTCGTATTGAAAACACGGACGTCTTAGTATATCCAATATTTCATATGTTTCTTCTGCTGCGATATCTGTGATAGGATCATGTGATGTTCTGTGATAGATACTGTATATAGTATATATGATATATTATATAGACGTTTCTTATGTTTTACACCCGCGCTAGCCCTGCCCCGCTCTGCCGTTAGTCACCTAACCTAACGGTGCACGAGGGGACATCGAGACGAATGCGGATGGCATAAGTGTACGTCTTATTTATCTGTGATGTTTAGGTAACTTAAATGATGGGACTTCATTAATATGATTAATGAAGTAAAAGAAACCTATGATGTTGTAGAATCGAATTTCAAAAATAAAACAGGTAGCTACAGTTCTTGCTTTGCACAGCGGTATATATGATATATCCTGCACCTTATTCGATGAGGAAAGGGCTGACGATCCCTTCACCGGGAGTGACCCCTTTAGCAATAACTGGCAGATGCTACACCCCACGGTTTGTCTTTTGATAGCTTCTATAGTTTCTGCTTTGCACAGTGATATATATGATATATCCCACACCTCATTCGACGAGGAAAGGGCCGACGATCCCTTCACCGGGAGTGACCCCTTTAGCAAAACTAGAAAAGCCTCGAAAACACTCCATTTCGAAAATCATTTGATTCTACAACGATATCAAGTTCATTACGCAATAGGTTTTCAGAAAAACCTGTCGTAGCCCTCCGTCATTTCAGATAAGTACTAGTTAGTATTCGTGCTACGTTTGTTGACTATGTTAAGGCGTAGTGTGCGGTAGCTAATTAGTGCTTATCTGCATAAGCATATGATGCGATTGGATTAGGGTAGTCGTGCGACTTTGTTGACTATGTTAAGGGTCGTGCGGGTGGGTTTAATTCAATCGGGAAATGACGGGTTGAACTTGACTAGCACTTATGATTTGTTGACTATGTTACGGTCATATAGCTGCTAGGGGCAAAATATTATCGGGAATTTCAAGTGTTGAAATTTGCAATGAGATTGCATACCTTCTATGAGATAGTTGGATCCCAATACCCGCTGCGAGTAATTGTTACTCCTGGGAGAGTCTTACACATTACAATTAGCCGATCAAGTAGGTGTCTAGAAAGGTGTTAACGAGGTTACGCCTCTGGGAAAACGAGGTTTACAATAATTAGGTTCGTGCGAAAGCACGGGGGACCTCCCTCAAAGTACTGACACTGGCCTGGCTGAAAGATTGGCGAACTTGTAGTGTGTAATTAATCCCGGCTAGTCTTTCCTTTTAGGGTTCGAAGGAAGATTTGATAAAAAGCAGTGGGAGCCATCCTGATTAGATAAAATAAAAACCAATCTATTCTTGCAAGAGCGCACGCTGAGTGTTTTCTTCTCTCTCTCTCCAGGTAGCGACCATATCACGCCTTAATCAAGATAATAATACGGATTATTGACCGAACCCGCTTGTTATACTGAGCTGGGGAACGTTGGTCCCGCTCCAACTTATAATTGTTATAAGACAGAGCAGGAAATTGGGGAATACCAGAATTCCCGTGCCACCCAAACGAAGAGAGTGCATGCTGATGCATCATCTTCGGGTGTGTTCATTATACAGAACTGTTTCTCAGTATTCTTTACATCCTGGGTATGTGATACCAGATCAGGATCCCGCATATGTAATCTGTTACATAGGGCTACAGAAAGGTAGAGAACTGAGAACGGGTGATAAGTTTCATGAGACAGAAAACGGGGCAAGTGTTGCAGCCAAGTCTGTTGGTCACTGTCACCCTGTATTACCAATACATTGATTCTGAACGAATGTTATTAGATACCGAACCTGATATACAAAATCATATCTCTCTCTTTATTAGTAAAGAAAGGATATAATTTTGTATTGTTGGATAATGTTTTGAACATTTCCTATATCAAAAGTTGATCGGTTCAGGCACGTAATCTAAAAGCATTGAAATTCTAAATCAAACTACAGTTCTTAGTATACAGAACACACACAAGAGGATGAGTTCAAAAATGAACGAATCCTTTTTGAGGCATTGTAGACTAGGTCATATCAATGCGACCTGACTAGCTGAAGTTACATTTAGATGCATATTTAAATCTGTTTGAATTTACATCTTATGAAACTTGCCAGTCATGTCACAAAGATACGATGACCATAGCTCTGTTTACTGGAAACAGAGAAAGAGTTGGTGAACTCTTGGGATGATACATGTTGATGTATGTAAGGTCCCCTGTCTACACATGCCAAGACCGGTTCCTTGTACTTCATTACATTCTCTGATAATCTCTTTAGATTCAGACATATGTTCTTGTTGAAACACAAGTCAGAACCTTTTGAGATATTCACAGAATATAAGTTAGAAGTAGAGAACCAAAATAAGGGTATAAGTATTATGTCTTTGATGAGATCAAGGAGGAGAATACTTGTGCATGGAATTCCTGGACTATTCTAAAGGAGAATGAGATTCTCTCTCAGCATTACTCCTCCGTATACACCATAGCACGATGGTATATCGGGGCGGAGCAATCACACCCTATATGATAAGGTGTGCTCTATGATGAGTACTACTGAGTTACCTATTTCCTTTTGGGAGTTATGCACTTGAGAAGCTGCATACCTATTGAATAGGGTTCCAGTCAAATCAGTTGCCTACCATTTCATATGTGATATGGAAAGGGAAGAGCCCATGTCTTAAGCTAATTAAGATTTGGGGTTGACCGGCCTATGTCTAAAAGCAAAATTCGGACAAGCTCGAGGCAAGGTCTGTAATGTAGAACTGGAAATGTTCCAGCTATACAAAAATGCAGCTGATGATTTGATAGAACCAAAGGATTCAATAGTTACCAACGAACCTCAGCCTCTCCACCGATCTAGTAGGGTTCCTCACCCACCTGAGAGCTACTTCGGTTTCTCTATGACAGTGGGAGCGAGGATTGCATCATGAGATGATGACCCAACTAGTTTCGAACTGCCCATCAGGAGTGGGACTCTGTAAGAATGGCTGGATGCTTAGCGATCTGAGATGGAATCCATGTACACCAACAAAGTATGGACTTTGGTTGCAATATCTGAAGGGTTAAATCCCCATCAGGAGCAAGTATATCTTGAGAAGATTACTTGGTGTAGATGGAAAAGTTGAGACTTTCAAAGCTAGACTTGTTAAAGCTTTTCGTCATCGACCAGGCGTGGATAATGATGAAACCTTTTCAAGTGGCTATGCTTAAGTCCATTCAGATCCTACTTGCCACGGCTACATACCATGACTACGATATCTGGCGGTTGGGTGCCATGGCTGCTTTTCTAAATGATGTTTTAGAAGAGAATGTCTATAAGTACACAGCCAGAGGGCTTCGTAGACAGTGGGAGCAGCGGAAACGTGTACAAGATGCTTTATAGGATAAAGCAGGTATCGCGGAGTTGGAACATCTGTTTTGATGTGTTAGTCAAAGAGTTTGATATCATCAAAATGGTAGATGAACCTTGTATAAACAAAAAGGTAGTAGGGAGTATGGTAATGATCCTCGTAGAGTACGTGGATGACATACTCTTGATAGGGAAGGGGTTTCCTATGCTACGCTCGATCAATCTCCGTTTATCACATGGATTCTCCATATAGGATCAAATTGATACCTCCTAAATCCTGGATTTTGGATCTATGAGATAGATCTAATTGGATGTTAGGATACTCACTAGTTGTAGTGAGATGGTATCAATCGATCCTGGGAAGAATCACTGGAAGGGTTCCAGAGTGATAAGGACGACTGAATGTCAGTCACAGGCATTGTCTATTACCCTCAGTAAAGGGATGGTATGTTGGAAGAGTTCCAAGCTAGATACCGTGGCATACTAGACGATTAAAGGCTGTATATGTCGCTACTTAAGATGCTACCAAAGAGGCTGTCTGGGTGTATATTAGTTCATGAGATGAACTTAGTTCCTCCCATTATGTGACAATGGAGTTGTGGCTTATGCCAAGGAATGTCCGTCCCATCAGTGATCCAGACATATTCTAAGGCAGTATTACCTCATCATGGAGATGGTTGATCTCCAGGGGATCCAGGTTAGGAGAGTAGACTCAGAGGACAACTCGGCGGATCCACTCACAAAGGCCTTTTCCCAGAGAGAGACTTTTATGGGATGGTTGAGTATGAGATACTGCAACCACTGCTATCAGATGGCCCTAGTGCAAGTGGGAGATTGTTAGTTATATGTATGCCCTAGAGGCCATTACTATACATAGGATGTATATTGTAGTGGATGCTTGGACATATATAGGGAGGACTTTCTTGCTCGACATGATAGTATGCTATCTGGTTACTCTTTATCTTAACGTGTACACTGATTGTCTCTCTGATACATGTTGGTAAAGCCCTTAGGATGTGTACTTGACTACCTGGACTATGATGCGGATCATACTAGTGGGGACATGGTAGTCCATAAGTACATCCTTCAAAGTCCCTAGTCGTGGGTGTATCGAGACGGGGCATCGATATACCAGAGTAGACTAGCGTATACCTTCTCGACCCATACAGATGGGCGATGGATGATCCCATATCCATTGGTGTTTGACATCAGAGATGATATACGGGTGCTCAGTGGAGACTGGGTACATTGGACGGACTCGCCGAGAACTCCCAGATGGTATTATACCTTACGTCAGATGGCAGTTCTATGGTGACACTGGTACAGAGTAGTCTGTTGACCCGAGATCGTCATAGAGTCTTGTGTGGTTCCCACTGTGCTTTGATTTCCATCTTACCACGTCCAAGAGGGCGTGCAAAACGGTGGTTTTTGGGTACATTCCCGAGTCACATGGAGGCAATGAGCGATAGGAGGGGATTCGTCTCTCCCGGTATAGGGAGTTGATGTTGCGCTGTGTTCGATTGGCTATAACAGGAAATCCCTGGCCAGGGTTGCTGAGATTTACTGGTAAGTGTTACCAGTAGTATCTCGAATTGTTATAGACCTCATATCGACACGACTTATCGAGCTATTGGGGTCTGACATTTACCACCCCTAGGCGAGATATGCGACATATCAGACGATCAGACCGGACTGTACGGTAGTGTTACTGGTTGGATTCACAGGAGTGTGAGCGGGCTTGCTCGTGGATCTTCTGATCGCTCAATACCCGGGTGGCCGTTACGTTTAGCAGACCGCTTGCGGCTTGTGGGTGCTTAATATGATCATCACCTGCTGCCGGCGTATTGACGAGTCTTTAGAGTCCTACACAGAGGTTTCCTGGCTCAAGCGAAACGAAATAGGAGCGCATATGAGATATGTGCGGGACCGAGAATAATGCGTGTATGTGATACCGTATTCCATTCTCGCGATGATTGTATCGAATGGTTGTATGCGATATAACCTAGTTATCGAATCAATGATTGATTCGATAAGCCGATACATTGAATATTAGTCGGTCATATGCGATATGACCGGATCGTTAAATCAAGTGTTGATTTAATGATTTAATGTATAATTATATATATGATATATTAATTTACATTAACTAATATGGTTCACTTTAAATGGATTTTCTCACTTGGTTTGTGCATATTGTATATGTGATATACTTTTGTACACTAGTTTGTATCATGTTTGATGATACATGCTCATTAGGGTTTGTGTAAAGATTAAACCATGGTTGTGTAATGGTTAGGGTTTTCTTTTAATTATCTATTTATTTATTCTTTATTGTTTTTGGAAAATAATTTGCATAAAGAGAAAAATGGTGGCTTTCTTTGTTTGATATTGAAGCTTCATGAAGCTTTGACCAAAGTGACCATTTTGTCTCATGCTTAACCCTAACCACTCCATTTAACCCTAGTTTATTCTCTACACTTGACCATGGTTATATGATGATAAGTTTTTGATTTTCTTTTCTTTTTCATGAGAACTTATCATAATATATCTTCTTCTTCTTCTTCATCTTCAAGATGAAGAAAGCTTACTCCATCAATGGTAACTTTTGCAAATGAGTGAGAAATCCAATTCTAAAGTGATCCCA
Source organism: Agapanthus africanus (assembly GCA_030015575.1). Classification (NCBI taxonomy): domain Eukaryota; kingdom Viridiplantae; phylum Streptophyta; class Magnoliopsida; order Asparagales; family Amaryllidaceae; genus Agapanthus; species Agapanthus africanus. The sequence continues at coordinate 192,608,022 of CM057345.1, forward strand.
CTTCCTATTTCTTCATCCTCTACCTCTTGCCAAGTAGTAGAGTGTGTTTTCTTCACAAGTTTCATAACTTGGTGAAGTTGGAGCTTGATCTAGCGATGCTTCGACGTAGATCATCTTCGGCACGAAGCCGACGACCTTGCCCGCCCATTTCTCCGATGAAGCCGACACTAGAGCCCGGGATCCGATTTGTACAGCGGAGAGGACTTCATCACGGAGCCGTGGAGGTGGAGGACCGGATCTACAAAGGTTGTATTTCCGTTCTTGTAGTTAAGTTGTTAACTATTCGCTTTTGTCGCCTAAAACATCTAGTTAACGATCTAGTCTAGGGTTTCTCGGCACCGTAATATTTGAGATTGGCATGGTTGATGCCTTGTGAGACCTCTAGTGTGTGCCTAGGAACCCTACATTTTCAAGGTACGGTTATGTCTTCTTAATGAAACATAAGTCCGAAGCCTTTGGAAAATTCCAGGAATATAAGAATGAAGTAGAAAAACAAACCGGCAAAAGTATCAAGATCTTAAGATCGGATCGAGGTGGTGAATACTTGAGTGCCGAGTTCCTGGACTATTTAAAAGAGAACGGAATTCTCTCTCAGCTTACTCCTCCTTACACTCCGCAACATAACGGTGTATCGGAGAGACGGAACCGAACCCTATTGGATATGGTACGGTCCATGATGAGTAACGTTGAGTTACCGCGATCATTCTGGGGGTATGCGCTAGAATCAGCCGCATACCTTTTGAACCGAGTTCCCACTAAGACTGTGCCTACTACACCATATGAGATGTGGTGTGGGAAGAGACCCTATCTTAATCACATTAAGACATGAGGAAGTCCGGCTTTTGTTAAAAAGCAGCATGCGGACAAGCTCGAGGCACGCTCAGTACAGTGCAAGTTCGTGGGATATCCAAAGAACTCCAAGGGATATTTCTTCTACTGCGAAGAGGAACAAAAGGTTTTTGTTTCTCGTCATGCCTACTTCTTGGAAACTGAGTTTTTGGAAAACCAGATAAGTGGGAGCACAGTAGAACTGGAAGAAATTCCAGAACCACGAACTATTACTGAAATCTTAGTGGAACCAGAGGGTTCAAAAGAACAAGACATTCCTACGCCGCTCCGCAGGAGTAGTAGGCAGTCTCATCCGCCCGAGAGATACTACGGTTTTCTTATAGACGGGGATAGAGAGGATTGCATCATAGATTATGATGAGCCTACTAGCTTCCAGCAGGCCGTTCAGAGCGTTGACTCGGTAAAATGGCTGGATGCAATGCGGACCGAAATGGAGTCCATGTACACCAACAAGGTATGGACGTTGGACATTGCTCCAGACGGGGTAAAACCCGTAGGATGCAAGTGGATCTTCAAAAGGAAGATTGGTGTAGATGGACAGGTTGAGACCTATAAAACTAGACTTGTTGCAAAGGGTTTTCGTCAAAGACCTGGTTTGGACTATGACGAAACCTTTTCTCCAGTGGCTATGCTGAAATCCATTCGGATCCTTCTTACCATTGCTGCCTTCCACGATTATGAGTTCTGGCAGATGGACGTAAAGACTGCTTTTCTAAATGGAAATTTAGAGAAGTGTGTCTATATGGACCAACCAGAGGGTTTCATTCAGAGTGGGAGCAGCGGAAAGGTGTGCAAGTTGCTTAAGTCCATCTATGGACTAAAGCAGGCATCACGGAGTTGGAACATCTGTTTTGATGAGACGGTCAAGGAATTTGGCTTTATCAAAAATCCAGATGAACCATGCATCTATAGTAGATTTGTAGCGAGAACTGTAGTATTCCTCGTTTTATACGTGGATGACATTCTCTTAATAGGAAATGACATTCCTATGCTACAATCTGTCAAGGGGTTCTTGTCACACAGGTTCTCCATGAATGACCTGGGTGATGCCTCATACATCCTGGGGATCCGGATCCATCGTGATAGATCCAAGAGGATATTAGGCCTTTCACAGTCCAGGTACATCGACACCATACTGAAAAGATTCAGTATGGAAGATTCCAAGCGCGGTAACCTACCGGCTTGTCACGGGATCACCCTCTCTAAAGAGATGTCTCCCAAAACTGATTTGGAGAGGGATCGCATGTCTATTATACCCTACGCTTCTGCGGTAGGCTCTATAATATATGCGATGTTGTGTACCAGACCGGATGTAGCTTATGCACTGAGTGTGGTAAGCCGGTATCAGTCAAACCCTGGGGAGAAACACTGGATAGCGGTAAAGAACATTCTCAAGTACCTGAGAAGGACTAAGGAGATGTTCTTGGTGTATGGCGGAAAAGACCTCCAGATCGAGGCCTTTGCTGACTCCAGCTTCCAGAGTGACAAGGATGATTCCAAGTCCATGTCGGGTTTTGTCTTCACCCTCAATGGAGGGGCGGTGTGTTGGAAGAGTTCCAAACAGGAAACCGTTGCAGACTCGACGATGGAAGCGGAATACATCGCTGCATCTGATGCCGCAAAAGAAGCTGTCTGGATGAGGAAGTTCTTGAAAGAACTTCAGGTGGTTCCGTCCATTGTTGATCCAATACCTCTGTATTGCGACAACAACGGGGCTATAGCTTTAGCGAAGGAACACAGGTCCCATCAGAGATCCAGACACATCTTGAGGCGGTATCACCTAATCAGGGAGATCGTGGATCGCCAGGAGATCGAGATTCGGAGGGTTGCTTCACAAGATAACACTGCAGATCCATTCACCAAGGCCTTGCCCCAGACTCAGTTCGAGCGGCTGATCGAGATGATAGGTCTTCGATACGCCAGTACATGGCCTTAGTGCAAGTGGGAGATTGTTAGTGTATATGCCCTAGAGGCCATTACTGTATCATACTAGTTTGTATATTACTTAATGGAAGCTTGGGATATTCACCTTGTATATACAATCTTGCTCAAAATAGTAGTATGCTACTTGGTTTGTTTCTACTTAAATGTGTACATCTGTTTATTTTATTATATCACCTATACGCATTAGTGGAGCTCTTAGGATCTTTGCTTGATTACCAGCGTTGTGATGGCAGTCACACTAGTGGGGGCTGGGTAATCTATAAGCACATCCTTATGCAGGTCCCTAGTCGCAGGACTATCGAGACAGGGCATCGATACTCCGGAGTAGACTAGCGCATGCGCTTCTCGTCCCAGTGTGGGAGACGGTCTGTCCCACAGCCATCAGTACGTCGTACTGGAGATAGTATGCGGGTGCTCGTTAGGTTACGAGTACACTGGACAGGACTCGTCGGGAACTGACCGGTTGGTATTATACCTATCGTCAGTTATCAGTTCTCAGGTGACATGAGTACAGCTTAGTTCGCTGACTTGACACTATCACTTCGCCTCGAGTGTGTTCCCACTGTACTTTGATTACTACCCTACCACGGCTCAAAGGAGTCGTGCAAACAGGTTGTAGTTGGGTGCAGTCCCGAAGCACTTGGAGGCAGTGACGGTTAGACAGGATTCGTCTCTCCCGGTATTGGGGGTTGACATCGCGCTGTGTCTAGGAGAGTCATTACACGAGTAGTCCCTGGCCAGGACAAGCGGGATATACTGGTAGGCTTCCAGTGTTATCTCAGGGTGTATTGGGCTTCACTCCGACACGACTTGTACCGCTATTAAGGGACTGACGTTTTACCGCCCCCTAGGCCCGCCATGCGATGTATCAGACGAACAGACCGGACTATACGGAGATTGTCACAGTCAGACTCAGTAGGAGTTCAGATGGGTTTCACCTCGTCAGTCTTCTTGTCGGCATCTACCTGGGGACCGTTACGCACAGCTAGTGCCGCTTGCGGTCTGTGGTTAAACCCACTGCCAGCGTAGTGTCGAGTCTTTAGAGTCCCACACAGAAAGCTATTCACCTTTAGGCAAAAGAGTAGAGGTCGCATGGTTTTGTGATAGGTCACATGGTTTTGCGACAGGGTTCAGTTACATCCGTGCACTTGTGCACGTTTAGTGTCCGGACAGTTTACACTAGCGGGCTTTGGTTTAAGCCAGATCCTAGTGTACGTATTGGGATTGGTTTTATCCAGTTTGTATTCGTGTTCCTCGGAACGCGGATGCGGGTGTGTATGCACAGTTGGCGGAGAGACAGAGGCAGAGGATTCTCATTAGGGTTGTTGACCGTTGACTGTTGACTATTGACTTTTTGCTCAACCCTAATGAGAATACGATATATGATTAACAATAATATTAATTAAGTATTGTGGTGACATGGTTGTTGCGGGGTTGACTTTGTTGACTTGTTGACTTTGTTGACCGGTTGACTAGGTTGGACTAGTTGACCATCATGATGACAATGGCTATCATTTCATGGCAAAGACTTTTTACTTACTTGTTCTCTTGTGCAATATGAGTGCATGAAATGATTTGGCCATTTTGACTTGAACCATTTTACACAATACTTGATTACTATTTTTGTGATGATGGTTTTGGATTATGAGAGCCAAGTGAGAAAAGTCTTTCTCATTCTATCATTTTGATTCTCTCTCTTGTTCTTGAGCTCTCATCTTCTTCCTCTTGCTCTCCCTCTTTTTAGTCTATGGTTCACTTGTCTCATGTGTTGAGAACCAAGAACCATAGAGAAAATCCCAACACACTCTTCTCTACTCACTCTAGTTCATAAGGTTTAGCAAACCAAGTGAACTAGTTTCTTCAAAGACCGAAGAAGAAGCCAAAGGTAGAAACTTTCAGGTGGATCGATCTTCGGCGCAAGGAGACGACGGGGTGAAGCCGATCCGGACAACCATCTAGGCTTGAAGACGAAGGAGTTCAAGAAAGAAAGGTATAACCCCCTAACCGAGTAGTTAACAACTCCTAGTTAGGTTGTTAGTTAGATGTTTAACCAAGATCCGGTTTTGAGTCCATGTTACCTCCTCTAGAAAATTGTTTTTCACCAAATTCTGCATGCCCGAAAGTACTGGGAGAGGTAGCATGGACTTACAAATGTTTCCTTATAGATTTGTGTCTTGGCACATCAAAGTTAGCATTGACCACAACAAACAAAGAAAAAACGCAATCCATATTTACCTTGTTACGTTTGGCCCTACGGATTAAACCGAAACACACACATACAACACGAATACACAACAAACGCACACACAACACATACACACTAACAACCTACACTTAAGCAAAATCCTAAATTGAAACACACATATATAGAATACAACTCATACTTGGGTATCCTCAAACATGGTTTTATTAGACTTTATACAACTTGGCTATATCATGGAAAAGGAGAAGAAGACAGTAATGCGGCAGAAGAAGAAGGAGAAGTCGGTAATGTAGCAGAAGAAGAAGACGGTAATTTCTTTCCGGGAGAAGAAATGGAGGACATGGTAGAGGAAACCTTAGGTGAATCTATTCGTACCGAAGATGACATTCCTTGTTCTCTGTTTCAGCATCAATCTTCGGATATGAACAAATGATGGCTTTCACATTGGCTTTTCCTTTTAGAGACTTCTTAGTGTCCAATGGCAAGTATAAATCAGATTTGTGCAGGTCAGGTTCTTCTCTGACTTTCAAGAGTTTCAACTGATTCTGTAAATTACACCCTTGTTGGGTGATGCTTTTACCACTTCTCACCGCAGGTGCGCTCTCTAATTGACTAAAAGGTTTTTCTGTTGCCTTCTTTGGCTTTATAGAAGTCTTTTGATGGGGGTCATCTGAAATCTGAGTATGATGCTTGATCAGAATTTTCACTTTCTTTTTTTGTATATTCAAAGTCCTATTCCTTTCAAGAATTTATGGGAATATTAGGTGATTTCTTATAGGAGTTTCAAGGTCTTCTCGACATCGCTACCCAGGAGTATTGCGTAAGTGTTAATATTTATTCTAACAGGTTTGAAATTTTTGTTTTGAAAAGTTCATATTTAAATGATATACTTATATTTTACTGGTTAATGTGGGTGTAGGAGCGGGTGGTGGAGCAGACGGAGGCATCGGGGATCGATTTTACCGGACAGAACGATCTGATGTTGCCTCACGGAGACTGGGTCCTAGCAGGAGGTTGGGAGAGAGGCTGGGGACTGGGTCCTAGCAGGGCCCATATGAGGTTGGACTCCACTCCGACGGTTACTTCCTCTATCTTCTGTGAGCGACGTCTAGAGCAAGATGTTGCCACCTTGAAGACTACCATCCAGGAGTTAAAGGAGATGATGATATGTATACTACTTAATAGTAAAATATTATAACATATTATAGATAGCAACATATCCAATATTAGTATGTAGTCTGAGCTTATTTGGTTGTAGACTTAGTTTTGATTAATCATACATACATAGAACCGTCTAATTAAAATAAACTACAGTTTTCCAAACTAGATATCCAAACGAGGCCTAATTCCCTATGTATTCATAGATTGGGGTTTCGCAATAACCTGATAATGATACAAATTCGACTAATACACAGTTCTTACTCGTTTATTACACACAAAACTGAACAGATGCGACATGGTACTTCGGCTGCGGCTCCACACGCATCTCCTTCGGCTGCGGCTCCGCAAGCCACTACCTTGGCTGCGGTTGCGCAGACCACTCCTACAGCTCCACAGCCCGCTCAGACTCCCGCACGGTCCGCTCCTTCATAGGTCGAGTTTTTGATGACTCAGGGCTGCACCGAGAAGCAGATGCGCCAGATTACGACGATTATCAGAGGTGGAGGAGCTAGACTGAGCTAGGGTAGCTTTTTTTATATATATTTTAAGCATGTATGTACTTATATGATACATATTGTATATATTTTGGACGATATTGGTGGTGTTTGCGTGTTCACGATGATTTAGATTGATATCATATTCTGTATGTTGATTTCTTTTATATATTATACATGAGATGTTGATTATGAATACTGCGGATTTGGTTATATGATGTATATATTATTATGCACAGGGCGAGAAAAAAACATACGACCCTTTTTTTAAAAAAAAGCCCTGATAATTTGTCCCTACGGAATAATCCGTACGGTCAAACGTTGCACCTACAGATTAATCCGTAGGGTCAAACAATGCCCCTACACATATATCCGTAGGGACAAAATATCAGGATACCTGATATTTTGCCCCTATGGACTTAGTAACAGGCGTTAGACTTGCCCCTACGAATATATCCGTAGGGGTATGTTTTTGCCCCTACGGATATATCCGTAAGGGCAAGTATTTTATTTTATAAACCGATAAATTAAATAAATTTTTTGCCCCTACGAATTACACCGTAGGGACATATGGACCTACGCAGTAAACCGTAGGGGCAATTATTACTCCGTAGGGTCATGTTTAAGGCGAAGACTTGCACCTGCGGCCTTTGCACCTACGGTGTATTTTTGTGCCCCTATAAATATATTCGTAGGGGTAGTGATTTGCCCTTACGGCTTTATCTGTAGGGCAACCCCGTATTGTAGTAGTGATATGGTCACGGTTAAAACAGTAACACAACCGTCGCCTAAAACCCCGTCACGAGAACCCTAGTCACGTCCGTAATCGTGACCATATATTTTTTAAGTCACGGTGGCGTAGCCAAAAACGGTTCAAACAATTAAATGAAACCTATGTGGGGTCTACATATATGGTCACGGATAAGACCGTGACCATGTTATGGTCACGGTGTAAACCGTGACCATAGGTGATATATGGTCACGGTTATAACCGTGACCAAAAGGTAAAAGCGTAATGTAGAATACCTGCTATAGCAGGCAATCGTGACTATATAGTCCCTATGGTCACGGGTTAAACCCTGACCATAAGGGAAAACCATAGTGAAGGTTATCTGCTACTAGCAGGTAACCGTTACTATATTCTATGGTCACGGTTGTAATCGTGGCCATATATTATTTAGTCACGGTTACAACCGTGACCAAATACATTATCAATTTTTTTTAAACTGAAATATACGCGCCCCACGTGCGCTATTTTTCAATTACAACCAGCGATTGATAATAATTATATGATCAAATCTCACACAATTTTAACAATCAAGAAGTAATATGATTAGAATCAAACGTAATTATAAACATAATATATACACCAAACGGTATAATCATTAAAGCAATAAAACAAATATTTGTATAAAAAAATCAATAATCTATGGTCGTTGAGACGATCCAGCTTCATCGTCCCGTGACCTGAACATACTCCCAAACTCGTCTCGTATAGCTTGCTTGGTGGCCTCTGCGTTCAATCTCCTCAGCTCCTCGATCTGTGCCTGAAGCATATCCAGCCGCATATTCTGCTGCTCCACCCGATCTTGGAACCGACGAATCTCCTCCTGCAACGCAGCAGCCGCATCTGTCCGCGTTTGGGCCACAGCGTAATCGTGGACAGACGAACGCCTGACAAAGTGTCGGTGGGTCCCGAGACCAACCCCACGCTCAGAGCCATCGTGATGTCCGCCGGATATCGAATACAGAACAGGGACAATGGCGGTAATCGAGTCGTCGGGGCCAAGTCCTAAGGTGTTCGTCCTCTTCTTGAACTGGGTCTGAGAAGAATTAGCAGTAGTGTAGTTGGCGGAGTCTTTCTTTTACTGCAATAAAATTAGGATTTATGTCAATAAGTAATTTTCGACAAAGAAAACATATATTTTAAACATAGAAATACTCACGAGCTGGTGCTGAGCGCTAGCCTGCGACCGCTTCCCTTGGATCGGGATACCGCGTTCTCTGATGCCGTTGTTCCAGTTCTCCCTGTTACGAACCGACGCTGCCTTGCAAATATAAAGAAGATAATATTATATATCACAAAATATGATTTCATGTTATATTATTATAATGTTAAAAATTAAATTTATACCTGAACATCATCGCGCTCGTAATACGCGACCAGCTGGGGCCAATCTTCTCTCAGGACATCTCGAAAAATGGCCTCCATCATCGCCTCTCGCTCCTCTTCAGTAGCCGTGGCCCAGGGAATGTAATGTTTCTTCCTTACTTCATATTGGCGTCTCTTTTTGATAGCCTGACACTTGGATATGATTCAGTCTATGGCCCAATGTGCACCGAACGGCGTAGGAACGCCATCCTCGCCGATGACGCCAATGAATCTGTAATGTCCCTGCGTCTGAAATTACAAAAATTTAAATATATATATATATAATAATGATTAAATTTAAATATATAAAAGGTTATGTGATACCGTGACCGCTGCAAAAAACTTCCGAACATAGTCGGTCTGGCGTGGGCTCCATCTAATATAGAGCGAGTACTTATAGTAGGTACGGATCTCTGCTCCCATATAATCCCCCTACTTGGTCGAGTAGTCACCAATGGGCATACCTAACGCGGTCCACTCCAGCATCTATGGAGCAGCGCCTAGGGCTGGCCTGGAGGAGGAGGGCCCAGTAAGACCTTTCATCCTAACTTTGGTGGAGCCTGAAAAAAGATAGATATACGGTCACAATATTATAATATTCAAAGTATGTATATAGAATTTGACAAATTTAAATTACAATCGTTATTTAAAAGCTTTAAGCAATAATGATTATACCCGACGTCCCCGCCGTGGCGCTAGAACCGACGCCAGACCTCGTCCCGTTAGTACCATGCATGATTGCAAACAATAAACTGTTAGATGATTCGATAGAATTATTTTAATAGAAAACTGAAATATGATTAGATAGCTATATACCATGTGTAGGAGGAGTGACAGGGGTAGGAGGATCTACTATCCCACTAATAGGGGTAGACAACGGGTCCTATGGCGCTGCGGCTGCTGAGGGTGGTGGGGGTCCTGTAGTAGGGGCGCCGGTAGGAGGGGTCATAGTAGGAGGGGCGGTAAGAGGATCGCCAGTAGGAGGGATGCTAGTACGTGGGGGCACGGATAAGGGTAGCCGCTGCTGCAACAGCTACTAACATCTCGCCAATCTCATATAGACATCGTTTTCTATGCTGTCTAGAGCCGGATCCATAGCCTCCCATCAGACCCTATATATTTATTCGAATATTAAAAATTTGCTTATAAACATTATACAATTTAAAACATTTAGTTCAATTTCATTACCTAGCACGTTTGTTCGGTGCATTAGCTGAAGATTTATTGGGTGGATTATCGAAATCTTGATCCGTGACAATCATTTGGCCGATATCAAGTCTTAATAACGTATTGATGGACGACGTATAATGGTTTGGAACGTTGATAGTTCAATAGACGGACTAAGACGTGTTATCGCCTCTTCCTCGTCACTCTCATTTTCAGGGTCACTCAACGTCGGCACATTATAATAATCTCTCGGTTTCCAACGACAAACAACACTCCAGTCAGTTTTCTTCAGGTCCCGAGAATAATATATTTGTGTTGCCATCGATGGAAAGATATCATATTCATAGGCTTTCCGTTTGGTGTTTACCAAAGTGGGTTTGTATTCATCAACCTTCATACCTTGTTCAGACTTGGTATCGTACCATTTGTATTGGAATATAAAAAATGGGGTAGTCTTATGAATGTATGAGACTGCTATAATCTACTCAAGAACATCGTAATAGAGATTTCCTCTGTCGTCGGAGGTTGCGACGCCGCTATTTTGCGTAGCTCTAATGCATTCCGTCCTTTTCGATTTCAAATTTGTAGCCATAAACCCCGTATCCGTTGTAAAACGTAGCTGTAATCGATGGACCGATTAAAAAGTCCTGGACCTCTCTATCAATCTCCTCACCACAATTCATTTGTCCGTCAATTTCTTCTCTACACCAAGCGAAAAAAGTGCGTCTCTGTTCTTTCTCGATTTTGTCATCCGACCACGTCCTAGGATTCGATCTCTTGAGTATAGTTTTGTGCGCTCTTTTCGTTAATTTACAGTTATATCGGTTAGATTATACTCAATTTCAAATGGTTTAAATGGATGAAATTAGAAAAACTTACTCTGCATATTTAGCAAAACATTCGCTGTTTAGCAAGATGAACGTATGTAAACAACCGATGAGATCATAAGACATGTTTTTTAGCCTTCCTGCTCCAATTGGGACGTCAGGAACACGCGACGGTTTATATAGTTTCGTCCTAATATCGTCGTTCAGGAAACGAGTACAGAAAGACGCCACTTCTTCCAAGAGACAACCTTCCGCAATCGAACCTTCAAGACGATGCTTGTTGCAGATATAGTTTTTTAAAGTTAATAGATATCTGTTAAAAATAATAGATATTAATAATCCATGATAATGTTTTGCAATTTAAATGATTAATAATAAACATTTTCATACATTTCGATGGGATACATCCAACGATAATGCACCGGACCGCCAATCTTGATCTCGATTGCCAAATGGACGGACAAGTGAACAATAATGTCGAAAAATGAAAGTAGAAAGAAAGTTTGAAGCTTGTAAAGGATCATAGGAATATCTTTTCCGAGCTCTGCTATCTCATTGACGTTGATGTTTTTGGAACACATTTGTCGAAAATACGTGCAGAAGTCGTTAAGAATGAGACCAACTTCGGATTTTACCGGTACTCTCAAGCATAAAGGAAGAAGATGTTGTATCAATATGAGGTAGTCGTGGCTCTTGAGTCCTATGATTTTTCCATTTTCTAGTCGTACCTGTTTGGAAATGTTTGATGAGAAACCATCATGGACTTTCAATTCTTTCAACACCCGCAGGAACCGCCGCTTCTCCTTTTTGTCCAGATTGTAGATTGCTGGTAGGATATCGTAATAATCTAGTTTACCAGTCATAAGCCGAGGATGAGATTTTTCTTTAATGGACAAACCATCCAAATCCGTCAAATCACGGCAGGCGTTGAGATTGTCTTTCGTTTTTCCATCCTTACAAAGCAGAATATTGATGACGTGTTCAGAGACGCTCTTCTCGATATGCATAACATCTAAATTGTGGCGGAGCGGTAGATCGGATTAGTACGAAAGTTGAAATAAACCACTTAACTTCTTCCAACCAGTTGGGCATGGCATTGCATCTTTGTTTTGTTTCTTTCTGAATGTGATATTCTGATAACCTCTCCATTATTGCAATATGTTGTTACCGGACAATGGTTTAGGAGGCCTACCGGTTTTCGTCTTGCCGTTGAATAATTCTTTATTCTTTCTGAATCTGTGAGTTATAGGAAAGAAACGTCGGTAGTCCATAAACAACTTTTTCCCGTTAAACTTCAAGCGTATGGTGCTCGTATGCATATGACAACTGGGGCAAGCAAGTTTATCTTGAGTTGTCCACCCCGAAAGCATGCAGTAGGTTGGAAAATCATTAATAGTCTACAATAAAGCAGTCTGAATCTGAAAAAATTGTTTACTATCTGCGTCATAGGTTCTTACGCTAGATTCTCACAACAACTTTAACTCATCGATCAAGGGTTGAAAGTATACGCCGATATTTTTCCCAGGAGATGATGTACCGTCGATTAAAAGTGCCAACGTAAAATAAGACCGCGTCATAGCCCTTCATGGCGGCAGGTTGTATATAGTCATCACAACGGGCCAAGTACTGTGAGTACGCTCGCCGCGAACCATCCCAAATACACTGAAACCATCGCTTACAATTATTAGCCTCATGTTATGAGGGTTTGCGCCGAATGAAGAATGTTTTTTATCTAAAACTTTTCATGATATCGAATCTCTGGGACGACTCATTTTTCCCTCTTCACTAGGTGCTTTATGGTGTCACTGCATTTCGAACGCCGTCTCCTCACACATAAATAACCGTTGCAGCCTCGGTATTAATGGAAAATGATGAAGAATCTTCACGGGCACATCACTCGACTGAGGGTCTTTCTCAGGCTTGAATCGGCTGGTCCCGCACACGGGACAATTTTTGATTATTGCATGTTCATTCCGGAACAAAACACAATCATTCCCACATGCAAGTATCTTACGATACTTCAAGCCGATATTTGTAATTATCTTTTGCGCCCCGTACCAGCTCGGTGGCACTTCATTTCCATCAGGAAAAGCTTCCTTTAGGAATTCTAGGAGACCGGTAAAAGACTGGTCACTCCATCTATTCTTACACTTGATCTGGAAGAGACGTACAAAAAATGACAGTTTTGAAAACCCTTTGCAATTTGGATATAGCGGAATCTTAGAGTCAGCCTTGTAATTCTCCAATAACGAGGGTCCAGTGCTTTCCGTATCATAAGGAAGTCCAGCGGCATTTATAAGGTCATCCATGTCATTGATCGGCACGGATACATCATCATCTTCTTCGCTGGCTTCATCTTCTTCAAACTGTCATTTCTCTTCCTCCTCTTCTTCTACTATCCCTTATCACTCTGAGGTTTCCATTTTGATAAATTCGTTTCTCGTCTCTTGCACCCAAGCATCGTCTCCCGTTACAACGACTTTTTCTTCGTGAAGTTCCCACGCAATGTAATCTCTAACGAAACCGTATCTCACGATGTGTAACTCAACTTTCAACTTTTTAAGCAATCGTTTATTCATACACTTAGAGTAAGGACAATAGATTTCGTGCTCTTTCGGTAACCCAAGACATGCATAGGCAAAATCGGTGAAAAATCTAACACTGTCAACAAAAAAGCGGTTGACTCTCGAGGGAGTATCGACGTACGACCAACTCTTGTCGTGGAGGTACGGGAATGCAATATTGGAACAGCCCGGACGAAACAAGGTTCCTATAGACAAAACGCATCGGATTAAGATTTCTTGATAGATACACGATAGACGGGATATTAAGAAGCGTTAGTTCTAGGTTTAATTGACAACTTGGTTAATTTAAGTTTCAATTGACGATTTAGCTATAAAGATTATCAATGACCGAGAGCAAATGCTCATAGGAAGGAAGTTGGATTCTTCTTCCAAGAAAGATGATGATGATATTAAATGCTATATATTAGATGTCGAGGGTAGCGGCTATCGAGGGTAAGACACCTATTCCATTAAGAATGTATAAAGTATACACCATTCACTTGTGCTTTCATCCGTTTCGAGAAAATTTCGGCAGCATCTCTCCGCTGTTCTCCGAGTATACTGTGATAGAACAGATAATCATTTCAATGTTGTGAAACACCATTGAACTGAACATCTAATCTATAGTTGTACACGGAGAACCAACGAAAAGGTACCGACGAAATATCCCAAAACGAATGAAAAACACAAGTGAATGCAGGTGTTTGCATTATACATTCCTAAGTTGTCCACACGGGACAAATCTATCAGTTATCATACGATCGAATATTAATTCTCATCACATAGACTATACGGCGGTTGTTAGAAACCGAACGATAATGTCCGGTGTTTAACAACCTTCGTATAGTTTTATGTCACGAATATGTTAACCGATAGATGGGAACTAAGTCACGTTTTCATTTTCATATATGATTGGCTACAATAATATGAAAATTTCATATTTTCTTCGACTATCATACGCGCAAGTTAAATATTAAATTTGAACTAGTTTTACGTTTACGTTTCGATTTCAATGTGTTGAAGATTTTATTTTAGGATAATGTTTTTAAAACTCAGGTTTTTTTAATCGAGTTTATGATTTTGGACTTAGGGTGGTATTTGACAAGAGTTCAATTGTCACGACCCGAAAATATTGTTCGTGACCGGCACTTAAACTACGCCACGTCTAAAGGCGTAACGTAATTCATGTAGCCGAAGCCCAAAAATCTAAACCTTTTTAAGAAAATAAAGAGGTGAAGTTTTGAAATAAAGGTATGGTGAAAATCATAAGTTTTCTTAAATACA